>OY728158.1:1161353440-1164263440 GCA_963277665.1 Viscum album | reverse complement strand
AAGTCCGATGTGTGATGAAGACTCCAACACATAATATTGGTGTTCTCATTTTTTTTCTTTGTTTTTCATGACTGTTCATTCAATGATTTGCGCAACATAAGGGAACACTTATATTCCAGGATGAGACCACCTCTCGGGCCAATAACCCTGCTTTGGATTCCCAAAATCCTAGAAAATATAAAATGATCCCCTCTCAAGCCCTCATAACAGATTTATATCTCCCGCTTCATCAATCGATTCCTAACTAACTTGTCACCATATATTGCTGTAACTAACCGACCACATCACCTTTCGGCGCATATTGCACCTCCTTACTCTTCCCCGTGATAAGTATATATAATGGGAGGTTTAGTGAACTTTGGGTTGGTTGGATTAGTTAGTGCTTTAACCAATCCTATAAAATCATTGTTGGCAATGCTCTCCTCAAAATCCACCTCGTCCTCAAGGTGAAAATTAGGGAATTGCTTTATGACAAATTCAACCCCCTCTTATTTAGCTTCCTTGCAAGGCTTTTCCATTTGATGAGTGACTATCCAACTAAATGTTCTATTTAGAATTGATTGGAAAAACATTTTTAGGCTCTACCAAGTTTCCAGAGTTGTTGTCTTATTCCTTAGGCATTGCATCTCTCAAAGGATGATTTCCCACAACCCTCTGAAACTGTGAAACATGGAATATAGGGTGTATACGAGTGTTGGTAGGTAAATAAAGCTTGTGAGATGCAATCCACCTTTCTATTACTTTGGCCTTTCACAAATACATAATCACCCACTTCAAAATTGTCATCCATTATATGTTTATTTTAAAACGTAACAATCAACTGTTGAGCTCTTTATAAGTTGCCTCTCATCTGAACTTGAGTAAAATCTGTTTCTACAATAGCATTTTTGTTTAACTTGACTTGAGTTTTCTCCCTTAGTATAGTGTAAGATCGTAGCTAGTTTCCTCCCTTAAATAACTTCAAAAGGCATCCATAATAGCGTGGAATAATATCCATCATGTGAAGTTGTATTATAGCACAATTGAGCCCAAGACAACAATTATGCTCCTTCAAGTTGATTCGTAGATGTTGTGCACCTCGAACTCGGTGCAAAGAAACTTTATTTGAGGTCAAGGAAATGTTGGCATGCTGATTTGCAGTGGGAACATAATTGAACGCGTGATGCTTTTGCCCGAAGTGATATCGAATATTCATGAAAGACCGAATTGGTTGTGATTTTCACGGTGGTCTGTGTATCATACCAGAAATTTGCATGATTCATTAGTGGAAAGCCAACTCCAGGAAGGAGTAGGTGGAACTAAATAATCTTTTAGTAATGATAACTATGGCTTGATATTCGGGCTTCGAACTGAAATGTAAGACGATGGTCTGTATAGCATCCCGCCATTTTATAACATAAACTTTCATTACATTACACACAACTGAGGATCTTTAAGGTTTAGTGTCTTGGAAACCAGGAACATAATACATGAAAACAACATAAAGCATTCTTCTTAAACACTTTCAAGGCGTCTCCTTAAGTTCATTATAGGTTCATTACTGCATCTCATAACCTGGGGACATACATCAAAAGAAAGGTTGAGCAGAAGGCCCAGTAAGGGAAACAAGAGGAACATTTTACATGTGAACTTGAGATACTTCAATAAGGACATGAAAAGAACTTTAAGGCATGAGAAAGAAATCATGAGGCATTTCATAATAAAAATAAAATTTTTCATAACTTGAAGATGTGGCTACATCATTTAACATAGACAATCATGAACATATCACCAAGGTCCATCCCCAAGGTGTCATTTGAAAATTACCAAGGTTATTCACCAAGGTATCGTGAAAATTGTAATCTCTAGTGGTTACATCATTACCCATTGCATTGGAGCGCTATCAGGGCGCACCCTTAAATTTGCCTTTATTATCATGTGAGCCACACATATCATCATCAAACATTTCATAAATAACTCATATATCATAAAGGAAATGGGTTTCATTTCATAATCATAACTTTTTTTAAAAACTGCTTTAAAGACATGATCTTTATATCACTTTAAAACCCACAGAAAAGGAAGGTGGGTCTCATGTATGTAAATCCCAGAATTTAAAATAGAACATTTTGGAATATATGTGAATACCCCTTTAGAAGAAAGAGCTTTGAGTATTCACTTAATAAAATAAAAGGACTTTAGAAAAAGAGATAGACATTTTGAGACAGAAGTTCTGCAGCATAACGGCAATGTTCCGAGGTTTTAGAAGACATTAAAAGAGAGGTAAAATGGGTCAAACATTCATAAATGACCCATAAAATAGTACATGGACAGAATAAGAAGGATACATGATCATGGTAATGAGATTTCAAGGACATACCATTTGAAATGAAAAACATGGAAGGAAGAAAAAAATTAGATTTCTCTTATGAAAGTTCGGCAGCCTAACGGCGTTACTTAAACCTCAAAAAAAAAAATGATTTGAAAAGATCAAATAGGATCTCTCATCATGTGAAAATAAGAGTTCAGTATGATAGATATAGTGATAATTCCCCAACATAACAAAAAGGAACTTGAAAGAATTGACATGAAAGTAGAACTTCAAAACGAGAAGGGTGAAGAACCACTTAAAAATTCGGCAGCCTAACGGCGCCACTTAAAACATCAAAATACTGAATTGAAGAGATCAAATGGGGTCTCTCATCATATGAACATAAGAGTCCAGTATAATATATATAGAGATAATACCCCAATATAACAAAAAGGAACTTGAAATAATTGACATGAAAGTAGAACTTCAAAACGAGAAGGGTGAAGAACCACTTAAAAATTCGGCAGCCTAACGGCGCCACTTAAAACATCAAAATACTGAATTGAAGAGATCAAATTGGGTCTCTCATCATATGAACATAAGAGTCCAGTATAATATATATAGAGATCATACCCCAATATAACAAAAAGGAACATGAAAGACTTGAATGAAAATAGAACTTGAAAACGAGGAAGGTGAAAGAATCCCTTAAAAATTCGGCAGCCTAACGGCGCCACTTAAACATTCTTAAAACGAATTGATGAGAGCAAGGGGGGGTCTCTCATCATATGAACATGAAATAGGCAGTAGGATTAATATAAAAGAACATCCTCCAACATAAGAACATGGAGTATAAAAGAAAATACATAAAAGAGATTACTTGAAAAGAAAGAGAGAGGTCGGATCCCTTACCTTAAAATGTGACTCTTGAAACTCAAAGGATTGGACCTTGAGGGCTTGGGGGAACCTTTGGAGGACTCTTTGGAAGGTAAGAAGACCAGAACTTCGTTGGGGGAGAGTTGGGAGTGAAAACTAAGGGAGGAAAGGGTGGGTATTTATAGGGAAAGTGAGGGGACAAAGCATTAATGGCCAAGGGACACCTCACTAGTGGTTTTGGCAAAACCATGGGCTTGCCCATGGTATTTGCCCATGGTATTGGCCACTTGGGACACCTCACACCTTATCTTACTATTCATAATTCGACCATATTGAATATATACTTAATACATCATTAAATGATGTCATTAAACACCCGTAACTTAAAAACTATACTTTCACTATTCACCGAAAATTCAACTTTCTCAGAATAATCCCAAAATTTCACCTTAACCAAATATCAATGCTCTGATTTCAAAAATGAAATCCATTTTATAAAAATAATTTTCTAAATATTTTTAATTTAATTTTTAAATAAAAACACTATTCATCGAAAATTCATTTTTTTCAGAAAAATCCCCAAAAATTACCTTAGCATAATATCGATGCTCTGAGTTCAAAAATAAAGTCCTTTTTATAAAAATAATTTTCTAATTATTTTTAATTAAATTTTTAATTAAAAAACACTATTCACCCGAAAAAAACTAATACTTGAATAATAATTAATGAAACCGTTATTTAACTATTTTATTGAATCACATTACTTAATCAAGGTGCCTAGATTATTTTAAAACTTTCTTTAAGTGAGATTACTAATCCATTTGGTCATATTACTAATCCTAATCATAAAATCACTATTCATAATTTACTATTCATCAAAAATCAAGTTGATCTTATTAGACTCTAAATTTCGTACTGAACATAATTGTAGAAGACCATTTTTCGAAAATCATTACACATTTTTAATTATTTAAGGTTTACACAACCATTTTTAAAATATCCTTTTTCTAAAATTCATCAAAAATATGCATACAATATTTATCCGGTCATTTGAAAATTCATAAACATCATCATAAGAAGAAATCCAAATTTTTATTTAAAAAAAGGATTACATAAGGCAATTACGGTCTCGTTACATAACCCCTTATAATACCAGCATAGGACCTAAGAGTAAGGTGTGCTAGGGTGATAGAATTTTGGGGCGGCTCAGTCAACATTGCCCGAGTAGTAATTTCTATCAGTTTGAACTTCTCGCGAAGGCGATTCCGTTCTAACTTCACATGATGAAGTTCGGCTTGGATTTGGTCCAGAGCAAAGCCCAATGGTGCTACCTCCTTCCCAATCTCTGTTAGATGGGCTTCGATCGGCCCAAGTCTACTAGGTGAGGCCATCAAATCTTCTTTCTATAATAATTAACCAAGATTACTTAAATTTAGAGACAATAATCAAAACATTTTGTTCACGGTGGTCATATTGACCGATGGTCATATAACACTCAAAAACCAATGGTCTCATTTTATTTATAATCATGTTTATCAAATAAAACATTTTTTTTGAGTATAAAAAATAACACATGAAATTAGGAAACAAGATTTATTCAAAATTTCGGGTCGTTACAGTCTGTTTCTCGTTGCACCTGAAATGAAGTTGCTGGATTGGTGTAGCCCGATCCGTTTTGAATGATGTTGGGTTGAATGTTTGCGGCCCATACCGAACACCAGGCCATAACTCTCGCGGGTCGAGCTCTGCGGTGAGCTCGTTGGGGGGTGCAGGGGGCAACGCACCCCTGGTCTGGGGGTTCAAGGACCAAAGGTCTCCGATCCAAATTTTGGGCAACTGTAGCAACTCTGTCTGACTGTAGCAGAGTTAACCAGGTGACACCGATAGGGCACTGTAGCAGTGTGGACTTTGGCACAATTACTGTTGCAGCTCGAACTTTGGAGACAACGGTACTGTAGCTCCATGGACTTCTTGCCACCGACCACTGTAGTAGCTTGGACTTGAATGACCGCAACATTATAGCAATGCAGACTTCCAACCACTGTTTACTGGAGCACAGTGGACTTACCGTGTGGTTGGTGACACAATGGTTCATCTTCTTTATTAGCTCATTTGAGTTAGGGTTTCGGTGTGTGTGAAACTTTGATCTCCTTGTAATTGTGCTCCCGATTTTTTAGTGAAGTGATTATGCCTCTCCGTGGGCGTAGAGATTATTCCCGAACCACGTAAATCGCTGTGTCCGTGTTCATCTTCTTCTTCTTTTATTTTTGTCTTTTCTTCATCTGCAAACCTCTGTCGCCGTGACTCCCGACGTTTTCGCAACACAAGTTGATGTCGAGAAGGACCGCGTGCGTACCCATAAGTGGGTTTTTGGGTAGATAAAAAACCTGCGTAGTTGGCATCACAAAATGCCTCAACATCTATATAACCGTGATTGGAATATGTAAGACTATGCTCGAGGTTTTGCTTAATACATTTGACGATGCGAAAAGTCTCATTGTGACTTCATGGGATGCTTCATAAATTAACTAACCTTGTCGAGGACGAGTCATTGTGAGATAATTGAGTTTTCCGACAAAACCATAATATTGCTGAAGAAGAGAGTAAATCAGACTATCATCATGAAGAGACTTCCTTGGGCTCAAGAGGAGTATTGATAACAGTAGTTCGAGACAAACCGGTCTCCTGTAAGAGCTCCAATGCATATTTTCTCGGATACTAGGGTTCTAATACCCATGGATTTGCAGTTGTATTACTGACATGAAATCATGAATAAAAGGATCCAAAGGATTTACTTGTTACACCAACCATATAATCAACATTGACAATTGCAAAAAATTGTTCAATATGTGATAGAGACCGAGCATAGAGGTGTAAAGGGAATATGAAGAGTATTTTAGAAGGGGAATGCACAACTGGCAGAATACTTTAGAAGGGGAATATACAGTTGGAACGGAGGGAGTAAGGCAAAGAGGTTATAAATAATCGGGAGGGGCTGGAGAGTATTTTAGAAGGGGAATGCACAACTGACAGAATACTCTAGAAGGGGAATATACAGCCGGAACGTAGGGAGTAAGGCAAGGAGGTTATAAATAATTGGGAGGGGTTGGAGAGAAGAGGGATACGGAGAGAATTAGTCTGTTGAGGGGTCGACCAGTTGGCTTGGGCGAGTGGACCTGGGGTCCCTCTAGCATCTCTTCTTCTTCCTCGTTTTCTACCATTCACTTTACGTTTTTGCTTGTAATTATGCTGGTAATACAGAGGAGTTTCTTTTGAAAGGGCTAGGTCGTAACGTTTGGTTTGACCTGCCGGAGCGTGGTTGCCCGATTTTGATTGACAGAGCCGCGCACATCCAGTATCTCGCCCTGGGGCCTGCTGTAGCTCATCTTCCACCATCGATTGAACCAGAGGACGAAGGAGTCGAGACTTAGCACGACCGCGACGCACAAAGCTGTACTGGAATGAGGTGACACACCACTTTGACGCCTTGCGCACACCGACCACATCCAGTTTGCGGGCAATCACACACAGCAACGTTGCACAAGAGACGAAGCCGCGTGCCATCTTTGACAAACACCACCGTTTTCCACAGGTGCGAACGCGAGGTCTCCGCATTTTTTCCTTCTGTGACTGTCGACCTTGACGCTACCAGTCGGAACAACGCCGCGCGTTTCCTCGTCTACATCGGATGACGTACGCGAGGCTTTCTGAAGGCGCCCTCTCTGTCTCTTTGCACCCGAACCGTACGCGCGCACAGGAGTCGACACAGGTGAAGTCGCGCTATAAAAAAAAACAAAAAACAAAAAACAAAAAACAAGATGCAAAAACATAAAAAAACAGATGGAGGCAAGTCGTTCTCCCTGTTTTTGAATGAGCGGAGGTGCACCACTGGACGCGACCATACCCGAGGTCGCTGGTGTCTATCAACCACTTATGCACACCGTCCGATTGATTTCACCGGGAAGAGATCACAGAGATATGATGGACACGAGCGTTAATGCTCGTCTCGATAGAGCGGAGCAGCGCATGGACTGCATTGACATGACAATGACAACATTGAAAGCTTATGTGGATAAGATCGCCTTGACGATGGAGGCCCTCAAGGAGCGCCAACAATACTAGGAACAACATGCGCAGAAGCAGAAGGAATTTTGTACGTTCTTAGCTTAGCTATGCTTCATCCTGAAACTCAGCCGTACCCGAATGATGACCAACCATCTTTGCTCATAGAGGAATCAGAGGTGGACTCCGCTGCTTCTGAAGCTGGCGACACTGAGGGTGAAACAAGGTCGTCGGGCCGTGCTGACACTGTCGTGCTTGGGCCGATGCTAGGACGACATGTGGATTTGATGACACAACAAAACACTGATGATATGCTTGGGGACGATGATGACACCACAGGGTCGCACGTGGAGTACACAACTACTACTGAATACGCTGCCGCCTTCCTGGGAGGAGATTTGCCACAGTCATATGGAGGCAAAGGAAACACGGTCATTCAGTTATTGCAGAAGGTGACTCCTTCTGACAAGAGGGCTCATCGACACACTTCAGCACGTTCAAAGGTGGGTGGGGAATTGAAGGGGTTGAGTTTGCATACGGGAGTGCTGGTGGATTTCATTGTTATCGTGAAGGGCAAGTAGTCATCAGGATTTGACGAAAGAGATGCGCGATGGTTTAGGCAAGAGCAACATGATGAGTCCTGCATAGTGGTGCGAGGGTCATGGAGGAAGCGCACACAACATTTTCATGCGAGATGCGAGCACTCGGAGGCTGACCTCGCAGTATAGTGGACACCAACATACACGGTCGGTCCACAACGCAAGAAGGACCATCTGGGAGACTACTTGGAGAGTGGGTGAAGCCAGGGTACATCGCCAACAGGAGGTGCCGACCCATGGAGCAAGACGGACCATTTGGCACATTGCATGACAATTCTATGAAGAGCGGGAACACAACATTCAGTTTCTTTTCCTCAGTCTTGAGGACGAGATTGATTTTCAAGACGGTGGGAGTGATAGAGACCGAGCATAGAGCTGTAAAGGGAATATGGGGAGTATTCTAGAAGGGGAATGCACAACTGGCAAAATACTCTAGAAGGGGAATATACAGCTGGCACGTAGGGAGTAAGACAAGGAGGTTATAAATAATCAGGAGGGGTTGGAGGGAAGGGGGATACAGTGAGAATTAGTCTGTTGAGGGGTCGGCCAGTTGGCTTGGGGGGCTTGGGTAGTGGACCTGGGGTCCCTCTAACATCTTTTTTTTTCTTCATTCTTCTTCCTCGTTTTCTACCATCCACTTTACGTTTCTGCCTGTAATTCTGCTGGTGATACAAAAGAGTTTCTTCTGAAAGGGTTGGGTCATAACAATATGCTAGCATAGGTTCATGGCGGTCGGGTAAGCATGCCCCCATCGTCTAGCGGTTCAAGACATCTCTTTTTCAAGGAGGCAGCGGGGATTCGACTTCCCTTGGGGGTACTACGAAAGTGATTTTTCAATGTTGGGAAAATATTTGAAGGGGGCATGAAACTGCCGATGAAGATAAAACTTGAGATGAGTGATCCTGTATGCGTCACTACATGTGATAATGATATCATCAACATAAACAACCAGGAGGATACTGCTGCCAGATGATGTTTGCTGATAAAAAACAGGGTGTCTTCCATAATTTGAGAAGATCGAAATGTAGTGACAACAATGCAAAATTTGCTGAACCACGTGCGAGGGGACTACTCCATATAGAGAGTGACAAAATCGCGATAAATTTGGGATTTGGCCCCAAAGGCAATGAAGCGAGGAGGTTGCTGCATATGGACCTCCTCATCAAGAAAACCATGTAGGAATGCATTCTTGATTTCGAGTTGATGAAGTGTCCAATGGGAGACGACTACCATAGAGATAAATAAGAGCGAACAAAGGCCATCTTTGTAACCGGTGAGAGTGTTGAAATAATCAACTCCATATGCAAGCATAGCCTTTGACAATAAGATGAGCTTTAAGACGATGAAGTGTACCTTTGACATTCAGGCGCATCATATAAACCCATCATATAAACCCATTTGCAGTCAATGATCTATTTTTCCGCTGGCTTAGCCTCGTGGAGCAATTCCAGGGGCGGTGGGTAAGGGAGTTGGGGTGCTGCTGCTGTGCGTGGGGGTGGTGCCATGCGGGAAGGAACCTGGGCTAGGCTACCTGCTGTGTAAGGATCCTGCTAGGTTGAGGTTGTTGAGGGTAGGAGTGTTTCATCAACTGCCAAGGGCAGCTATGTCATTACTCTTATAGTTGTTAGGAGGTTGTTGGTGGTTAGTGGGGCTGTTAGTTGACACCAAATAGATTGCCAACTGTTGGGAGGGGGTTAGTCTAGAAGGTTCCAGTAGAGTCTTTAAATAAGGGGAGTTGTGGGCAGTGTGGGGGGACGGATGATTTGCTTTGGTTTTTTAGTTGCTGTTGGGAATTCGGGGGGTTAGGCCCTAGGCCTTTGGGAGCAGCGTTTTCCATAGGAGTCACCTTCTTCTTCCTCCTTCACCTCCTCCATTTTCTTCTTTTTCTTCATCTATTTCTGCTATCCATTGTAATTCATCTTTGCAGTTTCTATCAAAAATCAATAGAATTCCATTGTTTTCTCTCTCCCAATTGTTTCCTATCAATTAGTGCTTTCATTGAGAGGATCGTGACCATTCTTGATTTTTGAGGGCTGTAGTGGCAGCGTTCCTGATCAGTTCAACTTGCAGCAGCAGATGCAGGAACTCAAGGCACCGGTGGATAAAAGGGAAAAAAAATGACACGCAACGGTATTCGAGACACAGCAGTGGCAACCGACGCGCAACACTGCAGCCATCCGATTCAATCTGTGTTGGTGGAGAAAGTAGAATGGAAGCTGGAATGAGAGTCACAGCTGGTTCTTGGTGTTGCAGTTAGCCACGTAGCAGATTCAGGAATTCAATACGATGCATTGGAAAGCGACTTGCGGCAGACAAGAACTTCAAACAGCAGAGTCCACACAGAGACCGGCTTGGGCAGGTTCTTGGTTGGAAGGTATGAACAAGTCTGAATCTGTTACTGGGGCAGACGTGTTAGACACAACGATTTTTTTTTTCTCGCGCAACAAAGGAATCATAGCAGTGAAAAAAAAAACGTTGCCATGAAGAAATGACACGACGATGAAGAGTAATTCAGGACAGGACTGTTACGGACCTGGATGCAGTAACCACACAATATTTCTTCTGTAGCTGTTTGTAAAGTGTTAGAGAAT
This sequence comes from Viscum album, assembly GCA_963277665.1. Classification (NCBI taxonomy): domain Eukaryota; kingdom Viridiplantae; phylum Streptophyta; class Magnoliopsida; order Santalales; family Viscaceae; genus Viscum; species Viscum album. The sequence continues at coordinate 1,164,253,022 of OY728158.1, read as the reverse complement.
TCCCTCCCGCATAGCGGATTGACAATCAAGACGGAATATTATGGATATTTGGATGTCACTCACCATTCTGAGAAGAAGTCAGGAGGAGAGATTGGGGCAAGAGATGCCGGTTTTCTCCAGAAACGATCCTGAGACCTGAATCAGAGAAGTTGAGGCTTATATTTCACTCCGCCAAATTCCGGAAGAGATGGAGGTACCGATGGCGGAGTTATGTATGCAAGAAACGGCTTGAGTTTGGACTTTTTTGTTGGAACCAAATAAGATCGGCCTTACCTGGACGCAATTTAAGGAAGCACTGCTGGAGAGATACGGAGGTGTGGCGGAGGAGGAAACGGAGGGTGCAACTGCTCAAATTGCAGAAGAGTTACAAACTACGGAAGTTACAAGGAATTCTGGTCAGCAGCGAGAGATGCTGCAGGTGGTGCCGGCGCGAGCGCTTGCTTCTGTTGAACCAATTGAACAATCATTTCCTGGACAGGAGCAACCTGCGATTGTCGAAGACGCATCAAGAGCTGGAACAGGGTGGTTGTATGACAACGATCAATTGCTAGTAGAAGCTCTAGGTGGTGGAAATCGAATTCAGGAACCACCAAACCAAAATCAGCATGGAAAGTTGGTTGTGACTATGCCTTCATCAAACAAGTTGAGTGAACAACACAAGTCGAGAACTGCTGAGGCTCAGGAAGACAACAAGGGTGAACGAGCCACTCAACTAACTGCTTTAGGGAACTACAATCGGGGAGCTGTAGATGCTGGAATTCAAAAGGACGACAAAGGGGTTCGAGAACTGCCACACCAGTAGGAGATTTTCCAGGGAAGTAGTTCTAGTACATTAGCAGCCCAAGAAGCCAAAGACTCTTTTGAAGGAGCCAAGCTTCGTTCAGCCTTTGCTTTATCCGATCACAAGCAAAAGAGACCATTGCAGCAGATGAAAAGTGAGGAAACAATTTTACAAAAATTGCTATTGAACAAGCTGCATGCCTGCTTAGGCCACCACCAAAGCCACCTGACAATCACTTTGAGAACAATGTGATATTTCAAGGAGGGAGAAATGATAGGAATGTTGGTGGCTTAGCCTCGTGGAGCAATTCCAGGGGCGGTTGGTAAGGGAGTTGGGGTGCTGCTGCTGTGCGTGAGGGTGCTGTCATGCGGGAAGGAACTTGGGCTGGGTTATCTCCAGTGTAAGGATCCTGCTAGGTTGAGCAGGCTGGGGCTTTTGAGGGTATGAGTGTTTCATCAACTGTCAAGGGCAATTATGTCATTACTCTTATAGTTGCTAGGAGGTTGTTAGTGGTTAGTGAGGCTGTTAGTTGACACCAAATAGGTTGCCAGCTGTTGGGAGATGATTAGTCTAGAAGGTTCCAGCAGAATCTTTAAATAAGGGGAGTTGTGGGTTGTGTGGGGGGACGGATGATTTGCTTGCTTTGGGTTTTCAGCTAATGTTGGGAATTCGGGGGGGTTAGGCCCTAGGCCTTTGGAAGCAGCGCCTTCCATAGGAGTCACCTTCTTCTTCCTTTTTCTCCACCTCTTCTCCATTTTCTTCTTCTTCATCTATTTGTGCTATCCACTGCAATTCATCTCTGCAGTTTCTACCGAAAATCAATAGAATTCCATTGTTTTCTTTCTCTCTCCCAATTGTTTCCTATTAGTCTGCTGGAAGTGGTAGAAGTTTCCATGTGTGATTGTCTTTTAGAGCTTGCAATTTATCCTTGAAACCAACTGGAATGAGATTTAGCCCGATAGACTAAGGTTCTATCCTTAGTCGACGTGGAGGGCATGGTCAATGAACAATGAGAATAGACATGACCAGAGCAACAATCATCAGATATGAGAATAGGTAGTAAGGGTGGGTGGATGGTAAACGGAAGACAGTCTCCAATATTGGTATTCAAGAAGTAAGATGTTAGTGATGAGGAAAATGAAGAGGTCGTAATAAAAGAAAAATCAATTGATATGACATATCGCTCCAAGTTGAGGGAGAAAAACATTGATATCTGTGCTGGGTGTGAAAGTATCTCCAAAATATACAATGAGGGGCTTCTGGAGCAAAGTTTGACCAATTGGTTTGTGTGTCACTAACATAACAAAGATTACCAAACACACGAAGAGAGAGTGAGGATGGGGAGTGCGGGATGGAAATAGTACTTGGAAGAGACTCTTCCTCCGAAGAATTGAGGATAAAAATGCTTAATAATATAAATGGTTGTAAGAATAACATCGCCCAAAATTGAAGGGGAACCTGCATATAAAATAATATGGCTCGAGTGGTCTCCGGTATATGACGATATTATGATGATATTTACGCTCAACTGCACTATTCCACCAAGGGGTGTTAAGGCAGGATGCTTGATGAATGACACAATGTTCTGTAAGGAAGGGATAAAAGGAAGAAGATGAATAGCTGCTGCCATTATCTGATCATAAGCATTTAATAGCGGCAGAGAACTAAGTATGAATTTCATGATAAAATGATTTGAAATGATTAAGTACTCCAGAATGGTCATGAAGAAGGTAAACCCATGTTATATGAGAAAAATCATCCCAAATCAGTTGGCTTTACATTAGAATGAACTAACTCAAAAGGCGATGATATATATGAAATAACTGAGGAACATAAGGTGTTTGATAGTGCTTGGCAAACTAACAAGATTCACAATGGAAAGAAAGTTATAGAGTGAGGCTTGTGCAAAGCTTTTGTAAAACTTGTGCAGGCATATGACCATGGTGAAAATGAAGCTCTAGAGCTCTGGTGGAAGTGGAAGGACAAACAATGGATATCGTTGTTTTGAGCATGTAAACCCCTTCGCGCTAGTGACCTCTACCCAGCTCTTGATTTGTCGAGCGGTTAGCAAAAATCTCCTAGGAGTGCTTTTTGGGTTGTGTTTGTTGACAATGAAGTGGAAAGAATTTTCAATGTGGCCTATGTACTCTTGTGGAGTTCCTTTCTTGAAGGCTGGAAGAGGTTTGGATCGGCTCTGGTGTGGTTTGAAGGAATTCTGGAAAATTTGGTTGAGTAGCAGGTTGTGAATTTTGGCTGAGTCTCCAGTGTGTAAGCATCATTTTCATGGTCTGTGTAAGCATCATCTAGTGATGCATAAGGATGAAGGGGCTCAGCGTAACCATCATTTTTGGTTCTGCGTAAGCATCATTCCATTTTGAGCGTCTTGAGCTGCGTAACGTTCATCTGCTCTGCGAAAGCATCATCCTTAGACTGCGTTACCATGAGTTTGTCCCGCGTAACCATGAGCCTGCCCTGCGTAACCATCATCTCAGGGGCACTGTAAGCATCAATGAGAGTTGCTTAACCATCATCTGCATAAACATGAGTTGCGTAACCATCATCTGCGTGACCATGATCTGCGTAAACATCATGGGCTCTGATCTATTGTGTAAGCATCATCCCTTTGTGAATTCTTTGGAAAATCTCGACCTGCAGCATTTCGAATTATTTTTACTTGTAATAAAAAATGATTGCTGTGCATGGAGCAACTGAAGCCGAGATTCAAGGGAAGATTCCATGTTTTTAATATATGTTTAAGGGTGATTTTGTGATCTGTTTTTGCCCACACAACACGCCAGGAATGATTGAAAGTGGGGATGTTGAGATTTGTGCAGCGTGTTGATGCGTGTATTTTTAATACACGATCTGCATGGAGATCTTGAAGTGATGAGTTCTTCCATTTTAGGCGATATGGATGACATTTAAAAATGGGAGAAAATCATATTGTTGACTTTGGAGGTAGTCTTGCATGGATAGTGTAGAATGAGGAAACCCACTTACCCTCAAGGTAAGGTGGGGGCCTACTTTTATAGAATGATACGGCGAAAGATACAAAGAAGTATTCCGATGTGGGACTCGGAAATACCCATAATAATAAAAAGAGGGTTTAACACTCCCCCTCAAGCTGGACATGCCCACCTTGGACAACGAGTCCCACAAAAAATAAAGAAAAAGATGACACCACACAAGACCAAGACATACTCCCCCTCAAGCTGGGCGTCAGATGTGGTGGATCCCCAACTTGGAACTGAGCGAGGCAAGGTGAGCACCGGGGAGGCCTTTGGTGAAGATGTCAGCAAGCTGGTCTGCCGTCGGAATGTGGCTAAAGCTGACATGTTTGTGCTCTAGGTGGTGGCGAAGAAAGTGACAGTCCACCTCAATATGCTTCGTGCGTTCATGGAAGACGGGATTCGAAACAATTTTAGTGGCTGCCTGATTGTCACACCATATGTGAGCAGAAGTCTGCTGAGGAAAGCCAAGCTCCTGGAGGAGTTGCCGAAGCCAAATGATCTCGGTAGTAACGGTGGCCATGGCACGGTACTCAGACTCGGCACTGGAGTGAGACGACCGTCTGTTTCTTGCTGCGCCAAGAAATGAGGTTGTCTGCCAAGAATATGGCAAACCCAGAGGTAGATTTCCGAGTGGCAAAGCAACAGCGTAATCAGCATCGCAAAAGGCCTCAATATGCTGATGAGGATGCTGAGAGTAGTGAAGACCACGGGCAGGATCGCGCTTGATGAACTTGGCGATGCGGATGACAGCATCCCACTGAGATGTGGTCGGATGCTCCATAAATTGACTCACTTTGGCTACCGCACAGGAAATGTCAGGTCGAGTCATGGTGAGATAATTGAGTTTGCCCACCAATCGACGGTACCGCTTGGGATGTGGGTATAGTGCCGAGGAGGCATAAAGAGACCGTTCCCTAGGCTCGAGAGGAGTATCGATCGCAGTGGCCTGAGTCAGCCCAGCATCCTGCAATATATCCAATGCATACTTCCGTTGGCAGAGGGAGACGGTGTCCGAGGAGTAGGAAACCTCGATGCCGAGGAAGTATGTGAGAGGACCAAGATCCTTAGTGTGGACGTGCTGGTGAAGATGAGCCTTGAGATGGGTGATACCCATAGAGTCGCTGCTGGTGATGACGATATCATCCACATAGACGACCAATAAGATGCAGCCATGTGGGGTCGTCCTATAGAAGACAGTGTGGTCCTTCATACTGCGAGAAAGCCCAAAGTCGCTGACGACCATGCTAAAGCGGCTGAACCAAGCACGGAGAGACTGCTTGAGGCCGTAAAGAGAGCGGCGTAGACGGCAGACTCGAGATTCAGCGCTGGAGGCACAAAATCCGGGGGGCTGCTGTAGATAGATTTCTTCCTCAAGGAAGCCATGGAGGAAGACATTCTTGACATCCAATTGATGAAGAGCCACTGATGATGGGCGGCGAAAGAGATGAATAACCGGACATAGGCCATCTTGGCAACCGGTGAGAAGGTATCAAAGTAGTCAACACCGTATGTCTGTGCAAAGCCTTTGGCCACAAGACGGGCTTTGAAGCGATGAAGAGTGCCATCGGGATTCAGCCTGACGGTGTAAATCCATTTGCTGCCCACTGCCTGTTTGCCTGCTGGAAGGGGGACAAGATCCCAAGTATGGTTTTCCTCCAGAGCCTGCAATTCATCTCGCATTGCTGCTAGCCACCCGGGGTGAGATTTGGCTTCACCAACCGTGCGAGGTATAGAAACTGTCTCCAGAGCGGACAGACCCTTGTATGAAGATACAAATAGAGGAGTACTCTGGCAGGAGCGAGTACCTTTTCGTAGGGCAATGGGCAAGTCCTCGGGTGGCGGAGCAGGAGCAGCGGACGAAGCGGGAGCATCAGTGTCACTGACCGGAACGGGGGATACAGTCGAAGGACGGCGGGAGTAGACCTGACCAAAATGGGTGTCAATAGGGGTTGACGCCGGTGGAGGATGGATGATGAGAGGAGGACAATCATCGATGGCAGGGTCAGGATGAGGAGAGGCAGGAGGAGGCAACTCTGGAAGAGGATGGATGATGAGGGGAAGACATTCATCAATAGCAGAGTCAGGAGGAGGAGAGGGAAATGAGAATGGAGAACTCTCAACAAAGGAGACATCCGCTGAGATGACATACCGGCGAAGGTCCGGGGAGAAGCAGCGGTATCCACGCTGAGTGCGAGAATAACCAAGAAATATGCAGCGGAGGGATTTGGGAGAGAGTTTGGTGCGGCCAGGGCGAGTGTACGAACATAACACAAGCAGCCAAACACTCGAAGAGGGAGGGAATGAAGAGGGAGAGTGGAGAAAAGAGCCCGAAAGGGAGTCTCCCCCTTAAGGATAGAAGAAGAAAGGCGATTGATGAGGTATGTAGCAGTGAGAATGGCATCTCCCCAAAAGAGCAGAGGCACCTGTCGGTGGAAGATGATGACACGAGCAGTCTCCAGAATATGTCTGTGTTTCCGCTCGGCCACGCCGTTCTGCTGGGGTGTATCTGGACAGGAGGTCTGATGAAGGATGCCATTCGTCCGGAGAAACTGCCGAAAAGAAGTGGAGAGATACTCGCGCCCATTATCCGAGCGGAGACATTTGACAGAGATAGAAAAACGGTTCTTAATTTCATTGAAAAAGGTTTGGAAGGTGGAAAACACTTCGGAGCGTTCTCGAAGAAGGTAAAGCCACGTCATTCGCGAATAGTCATCAATGAAAGATATATAGTATTTATATCCCAAGTGACTCTGAATGGTACACGGGCCCCAAATATCTGAATGAACCAGATCAAAGGGGTGGGAGGCCCGTGTATCCGTGCGAGGAATGTAGGAAGAGCGATGATGTTTCGCAAAAGAACAGGACTCACAATGAAAAGTAGGAGTCCGACTGAAGTCTGGAAACATCTGATGAATGGTGGATGCAGGCGGGTGTCCTAATCAGGAATGAAGATCTAGTGCCCGAGAAGAGGTAGACGTGCAAACAATGGGTGCTGGTCCCTCGAACATGTAGACCCCGTCTCGAAGCCGACCTCGACCAAGTTCCCGGTTCGTAGTTTGCTCTTGAAACACAACACCATAAGAGGTAAATATGGCCGCACAGTTATAATCCTTAGTCAGTTTACTGATGGAAAGCAGATTAAAGGGACTGCGGGGCACATGTGCCACAGAGGGTAGGTGTATTGATGGAGTCAGGGAGCATGCGCCGAAGCCCGCTATGGGGATAGTGGAGCCATCAGCGATGGTGATGGCTGAAGAACCGGCATATGGGCAGTAAGACGTCAGCATACCAGCATCACCGGTGAGGTGGTCGGAGGCACCTGAGTCCAGCAGCCATGCAGGGGAGCAATGGCTGACAAAGGCAGTGGGGCGAACAGTACGGGCCAGAGAAGCCGAGGAGGGATTGGGTCGGACAGAGGCTGGAGGATCATGAGGCCGCCTGAGGTCGGCCATAGAAAGGGCCAGAGACGGGGAAAGAGAGGCGACAGTCGAGGAAGCGTCCTGGACCGCGGGCTGTCCCTGCCGCAGGTGCTGAGATGGTCGTCCATGCAGGACCCAACATCGGGCGATCAGGTGGCCAAACTTGCCACAATGTTGACAGAAGGGACGTGGACGACTTGAAGCACGACCACGTCCCGATGAGCCACGTCCCGATGAGCCACGTCCCGATGAGTCTGCCATGGAAGCGTCGGGTAGCTGATGCAGCAGGCCGGCGGGATGATCGTGCGCAGGACGTGCGCGTGCTGGAAGGGTCGTCGGAATGAGGGCGCGCTGCCGGGACGAGGGCGCGCTGCCGGGAGGGTCCGTCGGGACGAGGCCGAGGGCGCCAGGACGAGGGTGCCGCGGGATGAGGACGCCGCTGGGTGAGGGGAGCCGCGCCTGGAGAGAGGGCTTTGGGAGGGAAACCACGCCGGGAGAGAGGGCCGCTGGGGAAGGAGGCGCGCTGGGTGAGGGCGACGAGGGCGACTGGAGGCGCGACCGTCGAGGGGTGAGGGCGCCTGCTGGGGGTGAAGGCGGCGGAAGGGGAGCCGCTGGGCGAGAGCAGCGGGAGCGCGCGGGAGCAGCGGGAGGCGCCGGGCGAGGGAGCTGAGACGGGAGCGCGCTGGGGTGGAACCCGAGCGCGAGCGGGACGTCGGGGAGCCGGGACGTCGGGGAGCCGGGACGCCGGGGAGCCGGGAGCTGCGCCAGGAAGGAGGGCTGCGGGGGGGTGACGCGCAGGAAGGAGGGCCGCCGGGTGGAACCCTAGCCGGGAAGGAGGGGAGAGGCGGGGCCGGACAGAACCAGGAATCCGCAGGGAGGGAGGGTCGGGACTAATTACCCTCTGATACCATGTAGAATGAGGAAACCCACTTACCCTCAAGGTAAGGTGGGGACCTACTTTTATAGAATGATACGGCGAAAGATACAAAGAAGTATTCCGACGTGGGATTCGGAAATACCCATAATAATAAAAAGAGGGTTTAACAGATAGCTGGAAATATTTCCGAAAATGGAAAATGAAGAGAAAACCGAGAGAGGTGCAGAAAAAGGTGGAGGTCTTCTCAAATCGATCGAGTTTTTCTGACATCCAAAAGTAATGAGAGTTGAAAGTGGAAACTTCTAGTCTGTTGTTGGAAAAGAAGACGAACAGTTTTTCTTATATTCTTCATCGACACCTTTTTGAGGAAAGGAGGAGTTGGGCATTCTAGTTCTACACAACTGGAGAGATAAAAAGAGAGGAGAATTCCAGGCTTTCGCGCTGGAAGGTTAAAGGTGACGAGGCGGTTTTTCCAGGAGCTGTTCGCACTGGGAGTTCATTCATTCTGTGCTGAAGTGCTATGCCAACCTGGTGTATTTTCATTATCTACAGTTTGTGGCGAAGAAGCAGTTCGCAAAAGGTGCAATGCGTTCCACTGTGAAGAAGAGCAGTGCGTTCTTCATTTCTTGTGAGGGTTGTAAGCCTGGAGGGTTAGTGCGGCTGCTCCATTGTGTAACTGAACAGAAAGCAGTGAGCTTTAGTGTCTCTAGTGCACACACATTGCCGTGTCTACTTCTTGGATTAGCCTGTTTGAGTGAACTAAGTTAAATTATCCGTGTCCTCTATTTTTACCGCATTACGCCCGTGAGGAATAAAGAGAGAAGTGTTCCTAATAAATGCGGAACGAGATCATTGACAAGGGAAAGTTTTAATTGGAACACCCTGATTCACCCCCTTCAGGGTGTAAGCCTTGTCTCGGAGACCAATAAGTGGCATCGAAGTTTAAAATTCCGTTTGGAGTTCTCACACTTTGAGGTTTGATGGCGGTAGTGGTGAACAATAAGGGAGTCCTTATTTTTGAAGGCAGAAACTTCCAACTATGGAAAAATCAGATGCTACATCATTTTCGTTCTATGGGAATGAATGTATATATGGCTGCAATGCATGACATATCTACAAGTATGGACAATGGAGTATTGATAGACATAGATCACAAAGAGTTGGATTCTGATGCCAAGACAATACATGTTTTAGGGGGAGCTTTGGCGAACCCTATCTATATAAAGGTGATGTCATGCAAGACATCTTATGCGATTTGAGAGAATACATGTTTTAGGGGGAGCTTTGGCGAACCCTATCTATACAAAGGTGATGTCATGCAAGACATCTCATGCGATTTGGGAGAAGCTACTAAATATTTATGAAGGTGATTCAAAAGTTTGGGAAGCGAAACTGTAAGTTTTGTGGGACAAATATGGAGATTTAAGTGAGCCCAAACGAGACAGTTGATGTTTTTTTTTCAATTGGCTGAACATTTTTATAGAAGATATGCATGGCCTTGGGGAAATCATTGATAATGTGAAAATTGTTAAAAGAATCCTGAGGAGATTGCCCCCACGGTTCAATCCAAAGGTTTCGGTGCTTGAAAATAAAGGTCCGAAGGAGGTAACATTGGACAACCTGCATAACAGTCTTGTTGTTTATGAGATGAGGAACAATGATAATTGTAGTGGGTGAATTCCCCTTACCTCAATGTGAGGTGGGGATCCTCTTTTATAGAGAAGTAAAAACTAATTACATGGTGGTAAGACCAATGTGGGACTCAGAACAGAAATACCCCTTTAACCTTAAATGGGGTCCAACACTCCCCCTCAAGCTGGACATGCCCAGATTGGATAGAGTCCCACAAATAGAAAAAGACAACAAAGACACAGGACCATCTCAGACTCCCCCTCAAGCTGGGCCAGGGAGGCTGTGAATACCCAGCCGGGTAGTGAGAGACTCAAGGCGAGCTCCGGGAAGACCTTTGGTGAAGAGATCGGCAAGCTGATCGGCCGTCGGGATATGGCCGAAGCCGATATGGTGCTGCTCCAGATGGTGGCGGAGAAAGTGACAGTCCACCTCGATATGCTTCGTCCGTTCATGGAAGACGGGATTCGATGCAATCTTCGTGGCGGCCTGATTGTCACACCAGATATGAGCAGGAGTCGATGCGGGGAAACCGAGCTCATGGAGGAGATGACGAAGCCAGAGGATCTCAGTAGTGACGGTGGCCATGGCCCGATACTCGGCCTTGGCACTCGACCGGGAGACGACAGTCTGCTTCTTGCTGCGCCAAGAGATGAGATTGCCGGCAAAGAACACGGCGAAACCCGAAGTAGACCTGCGGGTAGCGAGGCAGCCGGCATAGTCCGCATCACAGAAGGCCTCAACATCCATGTGAGCATGATGGGAGTACTGAAGGCCACGGGCAGGGTCTTTCTTGATGTATTTGGCAATGCGAAGGACAACATCCCACTGAGAGCGGGTGGGATGTTCCATGAACTGGCTGACTTTGCCAACGGCACAGGCAATGTCAGGACGCGTCATGGTGAGGTAGTTGAGTTTACCGACCAGGCGGCGATAGCTCTCGGGATGAGGAAAGGGTTCCGAGTCGGAATGAAGGGAGCGTTCCCCAGGCTCAAGGGGAGTGTCCACGGCAGTGGCGGTGCTCAACCCGGCATCCTGCAAGATATCAAGAGCATACTTGCGCTGGCAGAGAGAAATAGTGTCCGCAGTCCGGGAGACCTCGATGCCAAGGAAGTAAGTGAGGGGACCAAGATCCTTGGTGTGAAAGTGCTGGTGAAGATGCGCCTTAAGGCTGACGATGCCTCTGGAGTCGCTCCCTGTGATGATGATGTCATCCACATAAACCACAAGCAAGATACAGCCATGCGCCGTCGTACGGAAGAAGACGGTGTGATCCTTCATACTGCGAGAGAGGCCAAAGGCTGTGACGACCGTGCTGAAGCGGCCAAACCAAGCCCGAGGAGACTGCTTGAGGCCGTAGAGGGAGCGACGAAGACGGCAGACATGGCGGTCGGCACCAGAGGCCGAAAAACCAGGAGGCTGCTGGAGGTAGACTTCTTCATCAAGAAAACCATGGAGAAAAGCATTTTTAACATCCAGTTGATGAAGCGGCCAGTGATGATGAGCAGCCAGCGAAAGGAAAAGGCGGACCGAGGCCATCTTGGCGACTGGAGAGAAGGTCTCAAAGTAGTCGATGCCATACGTCTGAGCAAATCCCTTGGCGACAAGCCGGGCTTTGAGGCGGCAAAGAGAGCCATCGGGATTGAGACGGATAGTGAAAATCCATTTACAACCGACCGCCTGTTTGCCCACCGGAAGTGGAACAAGATCCCATGTATGGTTGTCATCCAGAGCCCGCAATTCATCCCTCATGGCGGAAAGCCACCCGGGGTGAGATTTTGCTTCACCGACTGTCCGAGGAAGCGACACGGTCTCCAAGGCTGACAGACCCCTGTAGGAAGATACAAAGAGAGGAGTAGTCTGACAGGAGCGAGTACCTTTCCGAAGCGCAATCGGCTCGTCCGCGGGAGCGGGGACAGAAGCATCAGACGAAACAGGAACAAGGTGGTCCTCGGCCGGGATGGGAGGTACATCGGATGGACGACGGGAGTAGGTTTGGCCAAAGAGATGACCGGGAGGGGGAGATATCAGAGGTGGGTGAACGAAGAGCGGAAGACAGTCATCGATGGTAGTGTCAGGAGAAGGAGAGGGGAGAGTGAAAGAAGAAGTCTCGACAAACGATACGTCGGCAGAGGTGATATACCGGCGGAGGTCTGGAGAGAAGCATCGGTACCCGCGCTGAGTGCGGGAATATCCAAGAAAAATACAGCGAAGAGATTTGGGAGAAAGTTTGGAGAGATTGGGGCGAGTGTCCTGGACATAACATAGACATCCGAAGACGCGGAGTGGAAGGGAGTGAGGAGGAATAGAGGGGAACAGGGTATGAAAGGGAGTCTCCCCCTGAAATATGGAGGAGGGAAGACGATTCAGAAGGTAAGTAGCTGTGAGGATGACACCCCCCCAGAAGAGAAGAGGGACCTGGCGGTGGAAGAGGAGGGCACGAGCGGTTTCCAAAATATGCCGGTGTTTCCGCTCGGCCACCCCATTCTGCTGAGGGGTATCAGGACAAGAGGTCTGGTGGATGATGCCGTGGGCGCGGAGAAACTGCTGAAAGTGAGTGGATAAGTACTCCCGCCCATTGTCAGATCGAAGACATTTGACAGGGATAGAAAACTGTGTTTGGATCTCATGAAAAAATGTCTGGAAGGTGGAGAAAACCTCTGTCCGATCTCGAAGAAGATAAAGCCATGTCATCCGGGAATAATCATCAATGAAGGAAATGTAATATTTATACCCAGATTGACTCGAGGCAGCACAGGGACCCCATACATCAGAATGAACCAAATCAAAGGGTTTGGCGGCCCGTGTGTCAACTCGAGGAGGATAGGAGGTGCGATGATGTTTCGCAAAACGACACGACTCACAAGGAAAGGAAAAACGAGGACTAATATCGGGGTAGAGTCGATGAAGTGCAGAGGCGGAAGGGTGGCCCAACCGGGAATGGAGGTCAACGGCATGAGCAGGGAGAGACGCGCAGGCGATGGAAGGCGGGCCAGCGAACATGTACACTCCATCCCGAAGCTGGCCTCTACCAAGTTCCCGGTTCGTCGTCCGCTCCTGAAACAAAACAGAAGACGAGGAAAAGAGAGCAGTGCAATTGAGATCCTTGGTCAGTTTGCTGATGGAAAGCAGGTTAAAAGGACTCCGGGGTACATGAGCCACCGAGGAGAGGTGAAGGGAGGAGGTGAGGGAACAGGAGCCAAAGCCGGCTATGGGGAGAGTGGACCCATCAGCAACAGTGATGGCAGAGGATCCACTATAGGGACGGTAGTGGGAGAGCATACCTGCATCCCCGGTGAGGTGGTCGGACGCACCAGAGTCAAGCATCCATGCCGGAGAACGATGACTGACAAGGGCAGTGTGACCACCGGAATGGGCAAGAGAAGCTGACGAAGAGCCCGCGATGGAGGTGGACCGGTAATCGTGAATCAGCTGGAGCTCAGCCAGGGAGAGATCCAACGACGAGGGAAGAGTAGCAGCAGGTGAGGGCGCATCACGGAGCGCAGTCTGGCCCCGGCGGGGGTGCGACTCAGGACGACCATGCAGGACCTAGCAACGGTCCACCAGATGGCCGAGCTTGCCGCAATGCTGGCAGAGGGGGCGAGGTCGGCCGTCCCCACGGCCGCACCCACGAGGGTCGGGAGGACGACTACCGCCACGTCCGAGGAGCGCAGTGTGATCAGGAAGGGGGACGGGTGGTGCAAGGGCCCGATGTGCCTTCTGCAGGCGATGATAGACCTGCGGGATATCCAGTGTAGACGGGCTGACAAGCATCTCGGTGGCCGTCGTGGCATAGTCCGGTGCGAGGCCATTCAGGAGGTTGAATAGGCAGAGCTGGTCCCGCTGAGTCTGCGCTTCGGCCGGAGTTTGAGGAATCGGCCAGAGTTCCTGTAGTTCATCGCGGAGACCCTTCCATTCCATGAAGTAGGTGGGGAAGGTCCGATCCTGCTGGCGGATATGGGTGAGACGTTGTAGAACGTCAGAGACCCGGGCCAAGTTATTGGTCTCGGAGAACATGACAATCAAGAAATCCCAGAGCTCCTTGACGGTGTTGGCAGTCCGGGTGACATCTTTCACGGAGCGGTCCATGGAGTTGACCAGTAGGGCGAAGATTTTGCTGTCCGCCAGCTGCCAAGAGTCGAACTTAGGATCAGTGAGTTCAGGTGGGGGTTTCTCAAGATGAGAATGAAGCCCCATGCCGCGGAGGGACATCAAGACCGTCTTCCGCCAGACGGAAAAATTAGTGGCATCCAGCCGGTCATCGACAAGCCGGGAGGAGGCCGTGATGAGGGACGGAAGAACGGAGGACGCGTCCATGGAGGGCGGGCGCTGGACCCGTTCGCCGGGAGTCGGGCGGTGGAAGGGAAGCGGCCCGGAGATGCGGCCGGAGGGAGCAGCGACAGGGGGTCGCGCTCAGGATGGTGCGGCCGGGCAGGGGCGGCGCGGGTACTGGGGCGCGGGTTCGGGGCAGGAGCGCCGCAGGGCCGAGAGCAGGGCTGGACCTGGGCGCGCCGGGCGCCGGAAGGCCGAACCGGGAGCAACGCCGGGAGAGGGCAGCGGGAAGGGAGCTGCTGGGGGGGGGGGCGAGGACGCGGCGCCGGGGCGAGGCCGAGGGCGAGACGCCGGGGCGGGGCGCTGAGGGCTGGGCGCGAGGGCGCGACGCCGGGAGGAGGTGCGCCGGGACGGCGGGGCGAGCCGGGAGCCGGGGAGTCGGGAGCCGGGAGAAGCCGCCGGGAGCCGGGAGCCGCGAGAGGTCGCGGGAGCAAAGGGAGGCGCGGGGGGCGCGGGAGGCGCGGGGAGCAGCGGGAGGCGCCGGGAAGCAGCGGGAGGCGCCGGGAGCAGCGGGAGGCCGCCGGGAGGGAGCGCGCAGAGGAGGGTCGCGCTGGAGCAGCAGGAGGCGCCGGGAAGCCGCGCAGAGCAGAGCGGCCGAGGGCGTTCCGGCGGAGCGAGCGGGTGATGGCGTCGGGAGCAGCGGGAGGCCGCCGGGAGCAGCGGGAGGCCGTCGGGAGCAGCCGGGAGGCGCCGGGAGCAGCGGGAGGCCGTCGGGAGCAGCCGGGAGTCGCGGCGACGGGATGCGCGCGCAGGAGGAGCGGGCCGCGCGCAGAGAGGGAGACGGCGTCAGGACCGGGCCGCCGCGTGCAGGAAGGGCGGGCCGACGGGATGCACAGAGGAGCAGCGGGAGGAGCCGGGAGCCGCGTCGCGCCGGGAGGTGGAGGCGTAGCGGGAGGGACGAGCCGGGAGCCGGGGAGCCGGGAGTCGGGAGAAGCCGCCGGGAGGGTGCAGGCCGGAGAGGAGAGGTGCGCCGGGAGGGAGGGCCTGCCGGGAAGGCTAGGGCAGGAGTGAGAGAGGCGGGGCCGGGAGAACGCCGGGAATCCGCAAGGGAGGGAGGGTTCGGGATAAAAATCCCTCTGATACCATGTAGTGGGTGAATTCCCCTTACCTCAATGTGAGGTGGGGATCCTCTTTTATAGAGAAGTAAAAACTAATTACATGGTGGTAAGACCAATGTGGGACTCAGAACAGAAATACCCCTTTAACCTTAAATGGGGTCCAACAATAATGAATCAGTGCCAAAAGAAGACTCTCAAGAGATAACATTTCAAGCTATGGAGAAACTTTCGGTCAAAGAATAACCTAAGGATGAAGAAGTTGATGAGATGATGTCGTTTCTTTCCTCTAATCTGAAAAGGGGAAAAGGGAAGTTCATGTGCAAGCTACACTTGCTTGTTTCCATTGCGGCAAAACAGGGCATCTTACCGCTAGGTGTCCTAAGAAATTCCAGGATGATGACGAGGAATAACCAAAAAATAAGTCATTCAAATGTGTGAATAACAAGTGAAAACTGAATAAAAAATTCTTCAAAAAAAAAAAAAAAAAACTTTCTAAAGAAGATAAGGAATCGGAGGAAACAAAAATGGAGCAAGTCGAGAATTGTAGAGACCTCAATCAAGAAGTCCTCATGGCTGTTGTAGTCAAGCAACAAGAGGAGAACAATGATGATGAAAATGCTGGAATCAAGGGCAGAGTTGATCTTGAAGCTGAACTTGAAGCAACCCTTGAAGAAATAAACTTCTGGAGAGTGAAAACAAAGAAAGCTAATGGTGTTGCGCACGACTCCAATCTTTATATTCAACAACAAGAAGAGAAGTTAGAACTGAAAGTGGAACTTGAAAAACTTAAATTTGGAAATTTTGGCAGCTTGCAAAAAGAAGTTGAGTTGAGGAACAAGCCCGAATCATTGATGGGCTGACTAATTCCGTGAAAGAGCGGGTCAAAAGAATTGAAGAACTTGAAGGAGAAGTCATGATGTGACAACAAAAGTGCGAAGATCAAGAAAGACTCCTCACTCCCGGTATGGTATCGGGGAGCACAAATGCATCCATCACTAAGGATGTTCGTGGGGTGTCCACTGAAGAAGCTATTCCCATTCCACGAGTGCAGTGGTTTGGTGACAAAGGCAAGTCAGTGATGGTGCGGGATCACAAAAAGAAGGTAGTGGTAGTGAATTCAAAATTTCAGGCACCTACACCCCCAAAGAAGATTGAGTTGTACGATACTCACAGAACTACTGTTAATTCTGTAGAGGAAATGAAGACACAAAATGGTAGGTGTTACTATTGTGGAAAGTTGGGATGCACCCAGTATGTGTGCGCCATCGCAAGAAAGTACTTCAGGGAGCAAGAAAGTAAAAAACAGACAAGCAGTTTTTCGTACCCTCGATATGCTTTTAATAGGTACTGTTATTGCTGTGAAGGTTTTGGGCACAAGACAATGAATTGTTCATCTAAAGCACAAAGAAACATGCCCAAAAAGATTGAGGAAAAGAAGATTGAGTTGTACGATACTCACAGAACTACTGTTAATTCTGTAGAGGAAAAGAAGACACAAAATGGTAGGTGTTACTATTGTGGAAAGTTGGGATGCACCCGGTATGTGTGCGCCATCGCAAGACAGTACTTCAGGGAGCAAGAAAGTCAAAAACAGACAAGCAGTTTTTCGTACCCTCGATATGCTTTTAATAGGTACTGTTATTGCTGTGAAGGTTTTGGGCACAAGACAATGAATTGTTCATCTAAAGCACAAAGAAACATGCCCAAAGAGACCTGAAGAAGTGGAAAACAACAGCTGGAAGCACCATCAAGCAAGCTGAAAACTCAAAACAGATTTTTGAGGTTTTGCAAGATGAGGAAGAAAATGAGGAGTTGGAGATGAAGCAACTTTGCCCTTAATCAAATAAATTAAATCAATGGGCATGGACCAAGAAGGGTAGGGCTGAGAAGGCCAATGTTGCTGAAATAGCCTTAAGAGTAATAGACAGGTCCGAAACGTGGATTTTGGACAGAGGGTGCACTTCTCATACGACGGGAAATCAAGACCTCACCGCCGGTGCGAATTACAATAAGGATGGAGTTGTCCGCTTCAGCAATGATGAGAGGATGGAGATTATTGGCTTTGGAAAAGCCAAGGTTGGTGGAAAAGACTTGAGACGAACCAATGTTCTCTTGGTTGAAGGTCTCAGTCACAATACGCTTAGTGTAAGCCAGCTGTGTGATTCGGGACATGCATGGAATTCAACAAGAATGTATGCACTGTCAAAGGAAGAGTTGAATCAATTGTGCTATACAGAAGACACACTAAAGGGAATCTTTATCTCATTAGCGAAGAAGATAGGTGTATGTTGTCCAAAGAAGAGGAAAATAAATTGTGGCACAAATGACTTGGGCATCTTAGCCAACAGTCCTTGAAGAACTTGGTGGACAATGAAGGAGCTCGTGATATTCCCAAAATCTCATACAATCACACTCATGTGTGTGATACTTATCAAAAAGGGAAAATAGTGCGGAAGACCTACAAGATAAAGAAAGGGAAATCAACAAGGCAACTCGAGCTAGTTCATGTGGATGTATGTGGGCTGATGACGCCGAAAGCCACAAATGAAAAAAAAATATTATGTGTTGTTCATTGATGACTACAACAAGATGGCATGGCTGATGGTGATTGTTCACAAATCTGATGTGTTCCGATGCATCACTTACTACCAAAGATTGGCTGAGGAAGTGCTTGGACATAAAATTCAAAAGTTCTGAACTGATAATGGTACGAGGTTTACTAATACTTAGGTGGAAGAGTACCTTGAAAAACAAGATACGACATCAAGTGTTAGTGGTACAAACTCCTCAACAAAACAGAGCTGTTGAGAGGAGGAACCGAACTATCAACAGTGTTGGACCCCATTTAAGGTTAAAGGGGTATTTCTGTGCTGAGTCCCACATTGGACTTAAGTCATTGTAATTAGTTTTTACTTCTCTATAAAAGAGGATCCCCACCTCACATTGAGGTAAGGGGGAATTCACCCACTACATGGTATCAGAGGGATTTTTATCCCGAACCCTCCCTCCCTTGCGGATTCCCGGCGTTCTCCCGGCCCCGCCTCTCTCCCTCCTGCCCTAGCCTTTCCCGGCAGGCCCTCCCTCCCGGCGCACCTCTCCTCCCGGCGCCCCTCTCCTCTCCGGCCTGCACCCTCCCGGCGGTCGTCCCTCCCGCTACGCCTCCACCTCCCGACGCCCGCGGCTCCCGGCCCTCCCGTCGCACTGCCCTCCATCCTCCCGGCTGCCCTGCGCGGCTTCCCGGCGCCTCTCTGGCCCCCGCCCGACGACCTTCCTCCCCGACGACGCTCCCTCCCCGCGGCTTCCCGCGGCTCCCGACGCCATCACCCGCGCGCCCCGCCGGCGCCTCCCGGCTGCTCCCGACGGCCTCCCGCTGCTCCCGGCGGCCTCCCGCTGCTCCCGACGTCATCACCCGCTCGCCCCGCCGAAACGCCCTCGGCCGCTCTGCCCTGCGCGGCTTCCCGGCGCCTCCCGCTGCTCCAGCGGCCCTCCTCTGCGCGCTCCCTCCCGGCGGCCTCCCGCTGCTCCCAGCGCCTCCCGCGCCTCCCTCTGCTCCCGCGGCCTCTCGCGGCTCCCGAATCCCGGCGGCATCTCCCGGCTCTCGGCTCCCCAGCTCCCGGCTCGCCCCGCCGTCCCGGCGCACCTCCTCCCGGCTGGGTATTCACAGCCTCCCTGGCCCAGCTTGAGGGGGAGTCTGAGATGGTCCTGTGTCTTTGTTGTCTTTTTCTCTTTGTGGGACTCTATCCAATCTGGGCATGTCCAGCTTGAGGGGGAGTGTTGGACCCCATTTAAGGTTAAAGGGGTATTTCTTTTCTGAGTCCCACATTGGACTTAAGTCATTGTAATTAGTTTTTACTTCTCTATAAAAGAGGATCCCCACCTCACATTGAGGTAAGGGGGAATTCACCCACTACAAACAGTATGGCTCAGAAATGCTTATTGAAAAGAATCTACCATAAACTTTTTGGAAAGAAGCGGTGCTCACCTCGGTGTGCATCTCTAATAGGGCCTTGTTATGTTTGAATGAAGAGAAGTCCCCCTATGAGATGTGGTACATAAAGAAGCCAACACAAGTATTTTCGAGTGTTCGGAACAAATGATTTATTCTCAACAAGGAGAAACATCGAAAGTTCGAAGCTTGCGGGGATGAAGGTATTTTCCTTGGATACTCATCCAAAAGCAAGGCATATAAGTGCTATGATAGGATGGTTGGGGTCAGGCGCCAGGATCCCCAACCATTTAGGACCTATTTCAGGAGGAAGCGGTCTATAGCTAATACTTAAGGGTAGCATGATAATTTTTTTGAGGTAAGTGGGGTGTTTGGTTAGAAGAGGGGATTGGGCGAGTGATGCAGTGACTGCTGTAGGAGGTTGCGGCCTTGGCACTTGGAGAATCTTCCAAGAGAGTCTTATTCTTCCCTTCTCTTGCAGTTTCTTGCTTGCGAGACTTTAAGTTTGCTTCTCTGTTATATTGTGCAGCATAACTATATATTGTACCGATTGAAGAATAATAATAATAAAAGACTGTAATACTTTCCTACGGCTCTGACAATTTGGTGCTTTCATTGAGAGTTTGACATCGTAGGATTGAGATAAGGTGCCGCTTAAAATGGAGACAAGAGTGGCTATGATATAGTCGGTAATGGACCTGTTGCTGCAGGCATAAGAACGAATGTAGTCGAAAATAACAGAAACACTACAACCATTAGAGCGGCAATGAGTCCAGGAAAGTCATATGTTGGAGTTTCAGACGTCTAGATGTCCTTGCGAAGCAGGTGAATGAGCAAACACAGAAGCTTGTAGAGTTCTCTGTTCGACAGACTGGATCGAAATTGAAGAGATAAACAGAGGATGAGTTGAAAGATTCAAAGACATTTTGTCCAGAGCGGGAGGGGATTGACGCAGAGCGAATTGAGTCAAATCCAGTACAATCCGATGAGGTAGGTTCTGATCCAAGCTCTAGTAAGTTTAGGCAAAATTTAGTCGGCAACGTACTTCATGATTCACAAAACTCGAAATAACTTGCGTGTGCCAGTAACACAGTTGTGCATGGAAGGAATAGTGCAACACTGGATATTATCACTGTTGTCTCTACGGCCGAACTTGCAATGGGAAGAGTTGAAGGCAAAACTCCTTGGGTGATTTGGGACAACTTTGGAGAGCGATCCTTTGAAACGACTGAAAGGAATCAAACAAACAGGATCCATGGAAGACTATATCAATGAATTTGAGAGAGTTGCTTTACGAATACTGGGGCTACGAGAGCCATGGTATATTAGCTTCTTTTTATGTGGATAGCGGCCTGAGATTGAGAGTACAATGGTGACTCACGAGCCCAACAATAAAGCAAGACTTATTTCCTTGACAAGGAATGTGGAACGAGAGCTGATAGTGAAGGGAGTAATTCGAGACCAGGACATGCGGTGACCGGGACAAAGTTCTATGTACAATCGTTCTTATAGCAGCAGGACAGCAAGGCTGAATCCTGTTCCAATGGTTCAAGAAAGGGGTAAAGTAGAAAAGGGTGTTCAGAAGAGGGAGGTTGCACCGTGATGGAAGAGAGTTTAGAACATTTCCAGGGCAGAGTACGTGGAACGATGTGCTAAAGGACCATGTTTTTCTTTTGGAGCTAAATACGGGCCAACACACAAGTGTCTTGAAAAGGGGATTCGTATAATGATTTGGGAGTGTGGCGAATCAGGACAAAGAGGAGGAGCAAAACTTGATCAAACGGAAAATAAGGACGATTTATGGGAAATGTCCTGTCAGGCGTTGATGCTGGGTGTTGTGGCGGGACAGTCTGCTCTTGGAGCTAAGTCAATGTTGCTGGATCTATTTCGGGAGTGCCACTTTTGGTAAATATAGACAGTGGCGCCGGTCACAATTTTGTCTCGATGGCCCTGTTAAAATTCCTGGTGGTTTTAATAACCAGGACGAGGTCTTTTGGGGTCCGGGAGAAGAACATTGTGTTGTGTCCAATGGAAAATATCAGGCGCTGCCTGTTCAGCTAGATGATATAACAATAGCGGTGGATGCCTACCCTATTTGATACTGCTGGACAAGATCTCATACTGGGAATGAAATGGCTGGAAACTCTGGGATATGTGACCTCCCATTGGAAGAATCTCACGATGAGTTTCAATTATTAGGGTCGGATGGTGACCTTACAGGGTATGCAGTCTCAATGGGAAGCACCATTAGCCTTGCAGGCATTTTTTGGTAGGAAGGTTGTTAGCACATGGCCTCCAATGGCAAACTGGGGTTGAGGCTGCGGACGAAGAACAAGCTGCCGACCTGGAATTTGAAAAAAAAATTACAACGGTTACTGGACATGTATAAAGTATGATTAGATGAACCCAGGGGATTGCCACCGCGCGGTGTTTCTGATCATGCAATCAGATTATGGGAGCCCATGAGCCCAGTCAACGTACTACTGTACAGATGCACATCAGTTAAAAGATGAAGTGGAAAGACGGGTAGCAAAATTGTTGAACCAAGGAGTGATCAGAAGCGAAACTAGTCCTTAATCCAGTCTGATATTTCTGGTTAAAAAGAAGTATGTAGGTTGGAGGATGCGTGTGGACTACTGCGCACTGGATAAACTGACCATTTCGGACAGGTTCCCAATTCCGATAATAGAGGAGTTACTGGATGGATTAAATGAAGCTCAATTATTTACTGAATCCGATCTTCGATCTGGGTTCCACCAGTTTCGGATCTGAGAGAAGGATATTGAGAAAACAGCATTTCACACAGATGAGGGGCATTAGGAATATTTAGTTATGCCGTTTGGACTTATGAATGCTCCCGTGACGTTCCAAGCAACTATGAATGCTATTTTTAAGCCTTTCATTCAGAAGTTTGTCTTGGTGTTTTTTGATGATATATTGGTATGCAGTGGTTGCTGGAGGGACCATTTGAAACGCTTGGACCAATTGTTCTCCATCTTGCAACATAACCGCTTTCATATCAATGGAAGGAAATGCTTCTTTGGGAAGAAAGCAGTTGAATATATGGGACACATAATTTCCTGCGAAGGGGTGACTTGAGGGGATTTTTATGCCTCATGGGTTACTACAGGAAGTTTGTTCGAGAATATGGGAAAGTGGCCAAACCCCTTACCGTCCTTACCCAAAAAAAAATAATTTTAAGTGGGGACCGGAAGCTCATGCTGCTTTTGAAGCCTTAAAGAAGTGCCTGGTCACAACACCTGTGCTCGTACAATGGTGTGGTCGTGATTGTGATTGTCGGTGGCTCGTACAATGGTGTGGCCGTCTTGCTGAGGATACAACTTGGGAGAATGCACGACTGTTTCATACTTAGTTTCCTTATTTTCACCTTGGGGACAAGGTGGCTTTTCTGGCAGCGGGAACTGATAGGATGGTTGGGGTCGGGCGCCAGGATCCCCAACCACTTAGGACCTATTCCAGGAGGAAGCGGTCTGTTACTAATACTACGGGTAGTATGTTAATTTTCTTCAAGCTGGAGGTTATAAGTGGGGCGTTCGGTTAGAAGAGTGGATTGGGCGACTGCTGTAGGAGGTTGTTGCGACCTTGGCTCTTGGAGAATCTTTTAGGAGTCTTCTTCTTCCCTTCTCTTGTAGTTTCCTAGTTGCGAGACTTGTAAGTTTGTTTCTCTGCTATATTGTGAAACATAACCATAGATTGTACCAATTGAATAATAATAATAATTGAAGACTGTAATACTTTCCAATGGCTCTAACATGCTACAGAAAAACGAGCAGAATTTGCAAATCGACGAGCAAATTTTCCAACAAAACAATGAAGAAACTGAGGAAGAAAGTGATGCTGAAGTCAATGGATCAGGGGGAGTTCCAGGGGCTGTAGATGACTTAGATGAAAGCACTGATGATGAGGAAAATGCAGCAGTAGCAACTTGTCACGGGCTGAGCGTCTCAGCACAGCGGTTCGCCCGTGCGGCACCCCAGCCCCCTCCAAGGCGGGCGGGGTTCAGCCGTCCAGCTCTTCATATGTGAGGTTCACTGGTTTTGTCCTGCCATGGACTCATCAGAAGAGTGGCCCCAACTCCCAACCAGTGGTGTCAAGGTTGACACGCACCATCATCCTCTTTGTCGGGGCGACTCCCATCTCTTCGATAGGGACTAACCAGATGAACCGCAGCTTTGATGTTCTTGCTGGTGTGGGACAGGACCCCCATGATTGGGTCGTGATATTCTCCCACCACCATTCCATGCACGCCCTCGTGCATGCAGGATCGTGGCCTTCTGTGTGTCCGCGACTGCTTCCAACTAACCGGTTACCAAGCATGGCCTCAGGGGACGCTCCTTCCTTGTCGTCGGCATCAATGGCCCACCCACTCTCTGGGTCTCAAACCACCGTGGTCCACCCTCTCTCTCAGGGTCGCAAACCACCTCCACGAGACCCACCCTTCATAGTGGCGTCTCTGCCTCGGACATCTCGCAAGCGCGACCTTCTACGTCGTGTCATCTCCGCATGACACCCCGGGACTCCGCTCCCACCACCAAGGTCCATCCGGCAGCATTCCGCAACACCACGGGGCACATTCCCTCTGATACCACTTGTCACGGGCTGAGCGTCTCAGCACAGCGGTTCGCCCGTGCGGCACCCCAGCCCCCTCCAAGGCGGGCGGGGTTCAGCCGTCCAGCTCTTCATATGTGAGGTTCACTGGTTTCGTCCTGCCATGGACTCATCAGGAGAGTGGCCCCAACTCCCAACCAGTGGTGTCAAGGTTGACACGCACCATCATCCTCTTTGTCGGGGCGACTCCCATCTCTTCGATAGGGACTAACCAGATGAACCGCAGCTTTGATGTTCTTGCTGGTGTGGGACAAGACCCCCATGATTGGGTCGTGACATTCTCCCACCACCATTCCATGCACGCCCTCGTGCATGCAGGATCGTGGCCTTCTGTGTGTCCGCGACTACTTCCAACTAACCGGTTACCAAGCATGGCCTCAGGGGACGCTCCTTCCTTGTCGTCGGCATCAATGACCCACCCACTCTCTGGGTCTCAAACCACCGTGGTCCACCCTCTCTCTCAGGGTCGCAAACCACCTCCACGAGACCCACCCTTCATAGTGGCGTCTCTGCATCGGACATCTCGCAAGCGCGACCTTCTACGTCGTGTCATCTCCGCATGACACCCCGGGACTCCGCTCCCACCACCAAGGTCCATCCGGCAGCATTCCGCAACACCACGAGGCACATTCCCTCTGATACCACTGTCACGGGACTTGGCCTTCTCCCAAGCTCTCGTGCGGCACCCGACTAGCTTTCCTTTCACAAAGCCTAGACGAGTTCAGCCTTTCGACACTCACAACGGAAGTAAGGATCGTAAGGGAAGTGCTCGACAAGCTCACAAGACACAAGTGCAAAGAAGCTCTCAAATGCTCTCAACTTCCGTGTGTCTTTACAAATGAGGAGCCACTCCCTTTATATAGGGCTTGGTGGCAAAGTCTACAACATTCTAGAATATGTACACATCCACATGATTCTAGAGTATTCTAGCCTACTCTACTAGAATATACATGGAGCATTCTAGAACCTGTTGAGATCCACAACCTTCCATGGAGGCCTAGAATGTTCCGGACCCTTCAAGGCCCAAGGGGTGTTTCGCAACACTCCGGAGAAGTCTGGAATATTCCGGAACTTGGTGGAGATGTAGAGAACTCTAGAGGATTTTAGAGAACCTCACCATCGGGTCTCCTCTCAAGTTGGCGGGGCGTGACATCCTCCCCCACCTATTCTGGCGACGTCCTCGGCGCGTCCATGATACTCCTCGATTGCCCGCGCGAACTGCCACAAGTTGTCTGCAGGTTCCCAGGTTGCCTCGCACTCTGGTAATCCCTTCCACTTGATCAAGTACTCCTTGCTTCGTGGCACTCCACGTCGCCGAACTATCCGATCATCGAGTATGAGATCCACCTGCTTATCATATGACTCGACAACCGCTGTAGGTGCCCTTGTAGACACGCCTCTGCTCGGGTCGTCCACGTCTTCATGATATGGCTTGAGCATACTCACATGGAAGACTGGATGGATCTTCAGCTTGGGAGGCAACTCCAAGCGGTACGATACCTCCCCAACTCGGTGCACGACCTCGTATGGTCCCTCATATCGTCGAATCAGGCCCTTGTGCACCCTCCTGAAAGCTTTGTGCTGCTGAGGCAAGAGTTTCACCATCACCTTGTCCCCAGGCTGGAAACTCACATCCCTTCGCCCTTTGTCGGCCCACTTCTTCATCCTCTTGGCAGCCTTGTGCAAGTGGGTTCTCGTCATGTCGGCCTGCTCATGCCACTCCTTGGCCATAGTATAGGCGGTTGGGCTGCTTCCTTGGTACTTCTCCCCAAGTACCGCTGTGTGAGGAGTGAGGGGTTGTTGTCCGGTCACCACCTCAAATGGACTCTTCCCCGTCGACTCACTCCTTTGCAAATTGTAGGAGAATTGAGCCACATCAAGCAACTTGGCCCAATCTCGCTGGTTGGCACTCACAAAGTGCCTCAAGTAGAGCTCCAATAAGGCATTCACCCTCTCCGTCTGCCCATCCGTCTGGGGGTGAAAGCTCGTAGAGTAGTGGAGCTTCGATCCCAACAATCCGAAGAGTTCGGTCCACAACTTACCCGTGAAGCGTGGATCCCGATCGCTGATGATGTGTCGTGGTATCCCCCAATACTTCACCACATGCTTGAAGGTAGCCTTGCGGTGAGCTCTGCCGTCACATCTGCTGGAGCGGGGATAAAAGTGGCATACTTTGAGAACTTGTCCACCACCACGATGATGCTCCCATACCCTTCGGACTTCGGCAATGCAACGATGAAGTCCATGGTGACTGTCTCCCATGGCCTCTCTGCAATGGGCAATGGCTGTAACAATCCTCCAGGCAACTGATTGTCCACCTTGTCTTGTTGGCACACAAGACAAGTCTTCACATAGGACTCCACATCGTCCTCCATCCTCGGCCAATAATATGCTCCCTCTAGCAAGGCCTTGGTGCGGTGTTGCCCTGGATGTCCGGCCCATCTTGAGTCATGACACTCCTTGATGAGATCCCTCCGCAGGTTCCCCCACTTTGGGACATATATCCTCCTCCCTGTGGTAAGAAGAGTGCCATCCTCCTCCCAAAATCTCCTTGTCTTGCCCTCCTTCGCGAGAGCCAAGACGTTCTTGGCTATAGGATCATGCGCCATGCCTTCCTTGATCCTACCCAAGATCCCGTCATCCACACATGACAAGTGGCTGAACACCATCTTCCTGCTAAGTGCATCGACCACCACATTCGCTGTCCCTGGCTTATACTCCAAAGAATAATCAAACTCAGCCAAGAATTCCTGCCATCTTGCCTGCTTCGGAGTCAGCTTCTTCTGGGTTTGGAAGTAGCTTGTGGCAACGTTGTCGGTCTTCACCACAAACTTGGACCCCAAGAGATAATGTCTCCATGCCCGAAGACAATGTACCACGGCTGTCATCTCTTTCTCTTGAACCGTGTACCTCCTCTCGGTGTCATTCAGCTTCCGGCTCTCAAAAGCTATGGGATGTCCTTCCTGCATGAGCACACCCCCAATAGCAAAGTCTGAGGCATCGGTGTGTACCTCATAAGTCTTCGTCGGATCCGCCAGGCTCAAGACCGGTTCCTCCATGACCGTCTTCTTCAAGCCCTCAAATGCCTCCTCGCATTTGACATCCCACTCCCACGGCTTGTTCTTCTTTAGCAAGTCGGTGAGTGGAGCCGCCTTCTTTGAATAGTCACAAATGAATCGACGATAATAGTTTACCAACCCAAGGAAAGATCTCAACTCGGGAACCTTGGTTGGCCTCTCCCATTCATCGATAGCCCGAATCTTCTCATGATCCATCATGAGCTTGCCTCCTTTGATCTTGTGCCCCAAGAAGAGAACTTCATCCCTCGCAAAGGAACACTTCTCCTTCTTCACATATAACTCGTTCTCCCTTAATACCTTGAACACGGTTTGTAAGTGTTCCACATGGTCCGTCATTGTCTCACTATAGATGACAATGTCGTCCAAGTAGACTACCACAAACTTATCCAAGTATTGGTGGAAGACTTTGTTCATTAAGGTGCAAAATGTCGCTGGGGCGTTAGTCAAACCAAATGGCATAACAAGGAACTCATAGGATCCGTACCTTGTCACACATGCGGTCTTTGGCACATCCTCCATGGAAATGCGGACTTGATAATACCCCGATCTCAAGTCCAGCTTGGTGAACACCCGTGCCTTGCCCAATTGATCAAAGAGATCCGCTATCACTGGGATAGGATACTTGTTCTTCACCGTGACTTTGTTCAACGCCCGATAGTCCACGCACATCCTCAAGGAGCCATCATGCTTCTTTTGGAATAGAACGGGCGATCCATATGGCGACTTGGATGGTTGGATTTGTCCCGCATCCAACATCTCTTCCAACTGCCTCTTTAACTCCTCCAACTCGGGTGGAGCCATACGATAGGGTGCCATGGATGGTGGCTTTGATCCTGACACCAACTCAATTTCATGATCCACCTCTCTCTTGGGTGGTAGCTTCTTGGGCAACTCCGGTGGCATGACGTCGCTAAACTCCCTTAGCACGCCCTTCACCTCCTTTGGCAACTCATGGTTGTCGTCCACCGGCCCATCATCTTTCAAGGAAACCAAGTAGGTCTCCTCTCCCTTCTTGAAACCCTTCTTCACTTGCATAGCAGAAAGTAAAGACAAGTCATGATTGCCACATACCTTCGTCGACACCATGCACGGGCTTCGCTCCTCCATGATCACCATTTGCTCCAAGTGAGGTGTTGGTATGGCCTTGGCTTTCTTGAAGAACTCCATCCCCAATACTAGCTTGAAGTCATCCATGGGAACCACCGTGAGATCAATAGCACCCCTCCATTCGCCAATGCAAAGGGTCACTCCACGGACAATGCCACTCGCCGGTTGAGGTGTGACATTCACGGCTTTCATGCGACTAGTCGTCTTGGCCACAACTAGCCCAAGTCTTCTCGCCTCATCTTCGGCCACAAAGTTGTGTGTGGCTCCCGTGTCGAGCATCGCATAGGTGGGCTTCCCATTCAACTCCACCTTTGCATACATCAACCCATCCTTAGGTGGCGCCTTAGGTGGGTTCTTCACCTCCAACGCATTGAAGAGCCTTAGAGTCCCCATTTGCCGCTCCTTGGGAACTTCCTCCTTCTCTTCAAACATGGAGTTGAGTGCCTTCCGCTTGGGACACTCTTTCCATGTGTGAGGCCCATCACAAAAATAGCATCCTCGGGGCTTGAATTCCTTTGAGAAGTCCTTGGTGTGCTCCTTGGACTTCCCCTTGTCATGGGCATCTCGGTTCCACCTCCTCTCTTGGTCTCCCCCACCTTTACCCTTGAACTCCTTCTTGGTCTTAGGGGGTTCAACCTTCTTCTTGTATTCCACCAAAGACTCGGCAATGGACACGGCTTCGGTGAAGGTCTTAGGCCGTCGACCTCGCACCTCTTGTTGTGCCCATTGCTGAAGTCCTTTGATGAAATCATACATATGATCATAATCGGGCTTGCCACGTACCTGGAGCTTTAGCGAGACATACTCCCGAACATACTCATGGATTGTCCCCGTATGCTTCAAAGTTCGCAGCTTGTCCCTTGCTTCCCAATCAGCTTCCTCGGGGTAGAACTGAGCATAGACCCATTGCTTGAACTCTTCCCATGATGGAAGTGCCTTCCCACCATCCTTGAGCTCTTGGTGCTTCATCCTCCACCATAGAGAGGCATCGTCACCAAAGTAAAGAACGGCGGTCTTCACACGGCTCATGTCTTCCATCAAGCCTATCGCCTCGAAGTACTGTTCCACTTGCCAAAAGAAGTTGTCTACCTCCTTGGCATCTCTCTTGCCATTGAAGTGCTTTGGACGAGGCACATCAATCTTTGGTGTGTCCCGCACAAGAACCCCACTAGCCAACTCGCCACGGTAATTTGACCACTCCCTCTTAAGTTGATAAAGAGTTTGGTCGTACCTGGCCATCGCATCCCCATGTTGTGCTAAGATCCCCTTTGTCCAGTCCATGAAGGCATCTTTCTCGGCAGCATTCTCCTTGGCGTACCTCTCAACTGATGCCACTCGGTCTTGGAGAGTGAAGAGCGCATCACGTAGGCCCACGACGCCTAGTGCCCCTTCCTCATCGTCTCCCTCGACATACTCGAGCCTTTCTTTCACATCAGCAAGGCACTCCTCCGCCCTTAGGAGACGCTCCTCAAGAGTCGCCAGAATAGGTGGGGGAGGATGTCACGCCCCGCCAACTGGAGAGGAGACCCGGTGGTGAGGTTCTCTAGAATCCTCTAGAGTTCTCTTCATCTCCACCAAGTTCCGGAATATTCCAGACTTCTCCGGAGTGCTGCGGAACACCCTTTGGGCCTTGAAGGGTCCGGAACATTCTAGGCCTCCATGGAAGGTTGTGGATCTCAACGGGTTCTAGAATGCTCCATGTATATTCTAGTAGAGTAGGCTAGAATACTCTAGAATCATGTGGATGTGTACATATTCTAGAATGTTGTAGACTTTGCCACCAAGCCCTATATAAAGGGAGTGGCTCCTCATTTGTAAAGACACACAGAAGTTGAGAGCATTTGAGAGCTTCTTTGCACTTGTGTCTTGTGAGCTTGTCGAGCACTTCCCTTACGATCCTTACTTCCGTTGTGAGTGTCGAAAGGCTGAACTCGTCTAGGCTTTGTGAAAGGAAAGCTAGCCGGGTGCCGCACGAGAGCTTGGGAGAAGGCCAAGTCCCGTGACAGTTGGTATCAAAGTTGTTCAAGGCAAGTGTTCGCGATGGCAGGCTCGAATGTGGAGGATCCTGTTATGTCCGAGAAGGAGGCCATGCCGACCGTTCCTAAGAAGAAGGCGGGGAAGTCTCGTGAGACCGTGGCGACTCTTGAGGAGCGTCTCCTAAGGGCGGAGGAGTGCCTTGCTGATGTGAAAGAAAGGCTCGAGTATGTCGAGGGAGACGATGAGGAAGGGGCAATAGGCGTCGTGGGCCTACGTGATGCGCTCTTCACTCTCCAAGACCGAGTGGCATCAGTTGAGAGGTACGCCAAGGAGAATGCTGCCGAGAAGGATGCCTTCATGGACTGGACAAAGGGGATCTTAGCACAACATGGGGATGCGATGGCCAGGTACGACCAAACTCTTGATCAACTTAAGAGGGAGTGGTCAAATTACCGTGGCGAGTTGGCTAGTGGGGTGCTTGTGCGGGACACACCAAAGATTGATGTGCCTCGTCCAAAGCACTTCAATGGCAAGAGGGATGCCAAGGAGGTAGACAACTTCTTTTGGCAAGTGGAACAGTACTTCGAGGCGATAGCCTTGATGGAAGACATGAGCCGTGTGAAGACCGCCGTTCTTTACTTTGGTGACGATGCATCTCTATGGTGGAGGATGAAGCACCAAGAGCTCAAAGATGGTGGGAAGGCACTTCCATCATGGGAAGAATTCAAGCAATGGGTCTATGCTCAGTTCTACCCCGAGGAAGCTGATTGGGAAGCAAGGGACAAGCTGCGAACTTTGAAGCATACGGGGACAATCCATGAGTATGTTCGGGAGTATGTCTCACTAAAGCTCCAGGTACGTGGCAAGCCCGATTATGATCATATGTATGATTTCATCAAAGGACTTCAGCCATGGGCACAACAAGAGGTGCGAGGTCGACGGCCTAAGACCTTCACCGAAGCCGTGTCCATTGCCGAGTCTTTGGTGGAATACAAGAAGAAGGTTGAACCCCCTAAGCCCAAGAAGGAGTTCAAGGGTAAAGGTGGGGGAGACCAAGAGAGGAGGTGGAACCGAGATGCCCATGACAAGGGGAAGTCCAAAGAGCACAACAAGGACTTCTCAAGGGAATTCAAGCCCCGAGGATGCTACTTTTGTGATGGGCCTCACACATGGAAGGAGTGTCCCAAGCGGAAGGCACTCAACTCCATGTTTGAAGAGGAGGAAGTTCCCAAGGAGCGGCAAATGGGGACTCTAAGGCTCTTCAATGCGTTGGAGATGAAGAACCCACCTAAGGCGCCACCTAAGGATGGGTTGATGTATGCAAAGGTGGAGTTGAATGGGAAGTCCACCTATGCGATGCTCGACACGGGAGCCACACACAACTTTGTAGCCGAAGATGAGGCGAGAAGACTTGGGCTAGTTGTGGACAAGACGACTAGTCGCATGAAAGCCGTGAATGCCACACCTCAACCGGCGAGTGGCATTGTCCGTGGAGTGACCCTTTGCATTGGCGAATGGAGGGGTACTATTGATCTCACGGTGGTTCCCATGGATGACTTCAAGCTAGTGTTGGGGATGGAGTTCTTCAAGAAAGCCAAGGCCATACCAACACCTCACTTGGAGCAAATGGTGATCATGGAGGAGCGAAGCCCGTGCATGGTGACGACGAAGGTATGTGGCAATCATGACTTGTCTTTACTTTCTGCCATGCAAGTGAAGAAGGGTTTCAAGAAGGGAGAGGAGACCTACTTGGTTTCCTTGAAAGATGATGGGCCGGTGGACGACAACCATGAGTTGCCGAAGGAGGTGAAGGGCGTGCTAAGGGAGTTTAGCGACGTCATGCCACCGGAGTTGCCCAAGAAGCTACCACCCAAGAGAGAGGTGGATCATGAAATTGAGTTAGTGCCAGGATCAAAGCCACCATCCATGGCACCCTATCGTATGGCTCCACCTGAGTTGGAGGAGTTAAAGAGGCAGTTGGAAGAGATGTTGGATGCGGGACAAATCCAACCATCCAAGTCGCCATATGGATCGCCCGTTCTATTCCAAAAGAAGTATGATGGCTCCTTGAGGATGTGCGTGGACTATCGGGCATTGAACAAAGTCACAGTGAAGAACAAGTATCCTATCCCAGTGATAGCGGATCTCTTTGATCAATTGGGCAAGGCACGGGTGTTCACCAAGTTGGACTTGAGGTCGGGATACTATCAAGTTCGGATTGCCATGGAAGATGTGCCGAAGACCGCATGTGTGACAAGGTACGGATCCTATGAGTTCCTTGTTATGCCATTTGGTTTGACTAACGCCCCAGCGACATTTTGCACCTTGATGAACAAAGTCTTCCACCAATACTTGGATAAGTTTGTGGTAGTCTACTTGGACGACATTGTCATCTATAGTGAGACAATGGCGGACCATGTGGAACACTTACAAACCGTGTTCAAGGTATTGAGGGAGAACGAGTTATATGTGAAGAAGGAGAAGTGTTCCTTTGCAAGGGATGAAGTTCTCTTCTTGGGGCACAAGATCAAAGGAGACAAACTCATGATGGATCATGAGAAGATCCGGGCTATCGATGAATGGGAGAGGCCAACCAAGGTTCCCGAGTTGAGATCTTTCCTTGGGTTGGTGAATTATTATCGGCGATTCATCTGTGACTATTCAAAGAAGGCGGCTCCACTCACCGACTTGCTAAAGAAGAACAAGCCGTGGGAGTGGGATGTCAAATGCGAGGAGGCATTTGAGGGCTTGAAGAAGACGGTCATGGAGGAACCGGTCTTGAGCTTGGCGGATCCGACCAAGCCTTATGAGGTACACACCGATGCCTCAGACTTTGCTATTGGGGGTGTGCTCATGCAGGAAAGACATCCCATTGCCTTTGAGAGCCGGAAGCTGAATGACACCGAGAGGAGGTACACGGTTCAAGAGAAAGAGATGACAGCCGTGGTACATTGTCTTCGGGCATGGAGACATTATCTCTTGGGGTCCAAGTTTGTGGTGAAGACCGACAATGTTGCCACAAGCTATTTCCAAACCCAGAAGAAGTTGACTCCGAAGCAGGCAAGATGGCAGGAATTCTTGGCTGAGTTTGATTATTCTTTGGAGTATAAACCAGGGACAGCGAATGTGGTGGCCGATGCACTTAGCAGGAAGATGGTGTTCAGCCACTTGTCATGTGTGGATGACGGGATCTTGGGTAGGATCAAGGAAGGCATGACGCATGATCCTATAGCCAAGAACGTCTTGGCTCTCGCGGCAGAGGGCAAGACAAGGAGATTTTTGGAGGAGGATGGCACTCTTCTTACCACAGGAAGGAGGATATATGTCCCAAAGTGGGGGAACCTGCGGAGGGATCTCATCAAGGAGTGTCATGACTCGAGATGGGCAGGACATCCAGGGCAACACCGCACCAAGGCCTTGCTAGAGGGAGCATATTATTGGCCGAGGATGGAGGACGATGTGGAGTCCTATGTGAAGACTTGTCTTGTGTGCCAACAAGACAAGGTGGACAATCAGTTGCCTGGAGGATTGTTGCAGCCATTGCCCATTGCAGAGGGGCCATGAGAGACAGTCACCATGGACTTCATCGTTGCATTGCCGAAGTCCGAAGGGTATGGGAGCATCATCGTGGTGGTGGACAAGTTCTCGAAGTATGCCACTTTTATCCCCGCTCCAGCATATGTGACGGCAGAGCTCACCGCAAAGCTACTCTTCAAGCATGTGGTGAAGTATTGGGGGATACCACGACACATCATCAGCGATCGGGATCCACGCTTCACGGGTAAGTTGTGGACTGAGCTCTTCGGATTGTTGGGATCGAAGCTCCACTACTCTACGAGCTTTCACCCCCAGAAGGATGGGCAGACGGAGAGGGTGAATGCCTTATTGGAGCTCTACTTGAGGCACTTTGTGAGTGCCAACCAGCGAGATTGGGCCAAGTTGCTTGATGTGGCTCAATTTTCCTACAACTTGCAAAGGAGTGAGTCGACGGGGAAGAGTCCATTTGAGGTGGTGACTGGACAACAACTCCTTACTCCTCACACAGCGGTACTTGGGGAGAAGTACCAAGGAAGCAGCCCAACCGCCTACACTATGGCCAAGGAGTGGCATGAGCAGGCCGACATGACAAGAACCCACTTGCACAAAGCTGCCAAGAGGATGAAGAAGTGGGCCGACAAAGGGCGAAGGGATGTGAGTTTCCTGCCTGGGGACAAGGTGATGGTGAAACTCTTGCCTCAGCAGCACAAAGCTTTCAGGAGGGTGCACAAGGGCCCGATTCGACGATATGAGGGACCATACGAGGTCGTGCACCGAGTTGGGGTGGTATCGTACCGCTTGGAGTTGCCTCCCTAGCTGAAGATCCATCCAGTCTTCCATGTGAGTATGCTCAAGCCATATCATGAAGACGTGGAGGACCCGAGCAGAGGGGTGTCTACAAGGGCACCTACCGCGGTTGTCGAGTCATATGATAAGCAGGTGGATCTCATACTCGATGATCGGATTGTTCGGCGACGTGGAGTGCCACGAAGCAAGGAGTATCAAGTGGAAGAGATTACCAGAGTGCGAGGCAACCTGGGAACCTGCAGACAACTTGTGGCAGTTCGCGCGGGCAATCGAGGAGTATCATCATGGACGCGCCGAGGACGTCGCCAGAATAGGTGGGGGAGGATGTCACGCCCCGCCAACTGGAGAGGAGACCCGGTGGTGAGGTTCTCTAGAATCCTCTAGAGTTCTCTTCATCTCCACCAAGTTCCGGAATATTCCAGACTTCTCCGGAGTGTTGCGGAACACCCTTTGGGCCTTGAAGGGTCCGGAACATTCTAGGCCTCCATGGAAGGTTGTGGATCTCAACGGGTTCTAGAATGCTCCATGTATATTCTAGTAGAGTAGGCTAGAATACTCTAGAATCATGTGGATGTGTACATATTCTAGAATGTTGTAGACTTTGCCACCAAGCCCTATATAAAGGGAGTGACTCCTCATTTGTAAAGACACACAGAAGTTGAGAGCATTTGAGAGCTTCTTTGCACTTGTGTCTTGTGAGCTTGTCGAGCACTTCCCTTACGATCCTTACTTCCGTTGTGAGTGTCGAAAGGCTGAACTCGTCTAGGCTTTGTGAAAGGAAAGCTAGCCGGGTGCCGCACGAGAGCTTGGGAGAAGGCCAAGTCCCGTGACAAACAGCTCCAGACCGGAAAATCAGCAAGGCTAAAATCGGTGACAACATTGTTGGTGACCAGACAACCCCAATTCAAACTAGAAAAATGAAGGCTCAGCAAACCTCGTTTCTTTCTCAAGTGGAACCTAAAAACTTTGAAAAGACTGCTAGAGATGAAAGCTAGGTTAAGACGTTGAATGAAGAACTTGATCAAATTGAAAAGAATGAGACTTGGGAACAAGACATGAACGTCATCGAAACCAAATGAGTTTTTCAAAACAAAACTCAACGAAGGTGACAAAGTGATAAGGAACAAAGCACATCTAGTGTGCTAGGGCTATCCCCAAATAGAAGACATTGATGTGGATGAAACTTCTGCATCGGTGGCCCGTTTGGAAACCAGAAGATTATTCTTAGCTATGACACTGCAAAGGAGCTTCAATGTATATCAAATGGATGTTAAATCAACATTTTTGAATGGAGTTCTTGAAGAGGAGGTTTATATTGAACAACGAGATGAGTTTCTTGTTGATGAGTTTCTTGTTGACGAAGATGAAAATAAAGTGTTCTGGTTGAAGAAGGCCTTGTATGGCTTAAAACAAACACCATGAGTTTGGTACTCACGACTTGATCAATATCTGAAGCTTGGATTTCAGAAAGGTGGAGTTGATCACAATATGTACATCAAGAAGGAAAAGAATTAAAGGATGTTGGTGCTTATTTATGTGAATGACATAATTTTTGGAGGCTCAAATGAAGAACAAGGCAAACTGTTCTTAGATTACATGAGATGCAAATTCGAGATGTCTTTGATTGGCGAGTTAACATTCTTCCTTTGCGTACAAGTGGTTCAAGGGAATAAATGCACATTCATTTCTTAAACTAAATATGCCAGAGGTGCTTAAAAGGTTTGACATGACACATTCAACGCCAACGAGGACTTCGTCGGAGACCCGAATGAAATTATCAAAAGATTAAGATTACAAGGAGGTTGATGTGACCCATTATAGGCAGATCATTGGGAGTTTACTGTATTTGGCAACCACTCAACCAGATATCGTATCTGCTGCTTGCCAAGTTGCCCGCTATCAAAGGTGCCTCGAAGAAAACTATATGCAAGCTGTGAAGAGAAGAATTCGTTATTGTAGAATGAGGAAACCCCCTTACCCTCAAGGTAAGGTGGGGGCCTACTTTTATAGAATGATACAGCGAAAGATACAAAGGAGTATTCCGATGTGGGACTCGGAAATACCCATAATAATAAAAAGAGGGTTTAACACTCCCCCTCAAGCTGGACATGCCCAGCTTGGACAACGAGTCCCACAAAAAAAAGAATAAGATGACACCACACAAGACTAAGACATACTCCCCCTCAAGCTGGGTGTCAGATGTGGTGGATCTCCAGCTTGGAACTGAGCGAGGCAAGGCGAGCACCAGGGAGGCCTTTGGTGAAGATGTCAGCAAGCTGGTCTGCCGTCGGAATGTGGCTAAAGCTGACATGTTTGTGCTCCAGGTGGTGGCGAAGAAAGTGACAGTCCACCTCAATATGCTTCGTGCGTTCATGGAAGACGGGGTTCGAAGCAATTTTAGTGGTTGCCTGATTGTCACACCATATGTGAGCAGAAGTCTGCTGAGGAAAGCCAAGCTCCTGGAGGAGTTGCCGAAGCCAAAGGATCTCGGTAGTGACGGTGGCCATGGCACGGTACTCAGACTCGGCACTGGAGCGAGAGACGACCGTCTGTTTCTTGCTGCGCTAAGAAATGAGGTTGCCGACCAAGAAAATGGCAAACCCAGAGGTAGATTTCCGAGTGGCAAGGCAGCCAGCGTAATCAGCATCGCAAAAGGCCTCAATATGCTGATGAGGATGCTGGGAGTAGTGAAGACCACGGGCAGGATCCCGTTTGATGTACTTGGCGATGCGGATGACAGCATCCCACTGAGTGGTGGTTGGATGCTCCATAAATTGACTCACTTTGGCTACCGCACAGGAAATGTCGGGTCGAGTCATGGTGAGATAATTGAGTTTGCCCACCAATCGACGATACCGCTCGGGTTGTGGGTATAGTGCCGAGGAGGCATAAAGAGACCGTTCTCCAGGCTCGAGAGGAGTATTGACCGCAATGGCCTGAGTTAGCCCAGCATCTTGCAATATATCCAATGCATACTTCCGTTGGCAGAGGGAGACGGTTAGTTGGAAGCAGTCGCGGACACACAGAAGGCCACGATCCTGCATGCACGAGGGCGTGCATGGAATGGTGGTGGGAGAATGTCACGACCCAATCATGAGGGTCCTGTCCCACACCAGCAAGAACATCAAAGTTGCGGTTCATCTGGTTAGTCCCTATCGAAGAGATGAGAGTCGCCCCGACAAAGAGGAGGATGGTGCGTGTCAGACTTGACACCACTGGTTGGGAGTTGGGGCCACTCTCCTGATGAGTCCATGGTAGGACGAAACCAGTGAACCTTACATATGAAGAGCTGGACGGCTGAACCCTGCCGCGGGTGCTGAGATGGCCGTCCATGCAGGACTTAACATTGGGCGATCAGGTGGCCAAATTTGCCACAATGTTGACAGAAGGGACGTGGACGACTTGAAGCATGACCACGTCTTGAGGATTCTGCCATGGAAGCGACGGGTAGCTGATGCAGCGGGCTGGTGGTATGATCTTGCGCAGGACGTGCGCGTGCAGGAAGGGCCGTCGGAACGAGGGCGTGCTGCCAGGACGAGGGCGCGCTGCCGGGAGAGGCTGCCGGGGCGAAACTGGGGGCGTCGGGACTTGGGTGCCGGGACGAGGGCGCGCTGCCGGGTAGTGGTGAACCGCACCTGGACAGAGGGCTGCGGGAGGGAAATAACGCCGGGAGAGAGGGCCGCTGGGGGAGGGGAGCCGCGGGGCGAGAGCAACGGGAGGCGCCGGGCGAGGGTGGCCGGGTGGCGACAGAGGCACGGGAGCAGCTGGAGGCGGGGCGAGGGGAGCCGCGGGAGGGCGACGCGGGGAGCCGGGAGCCGCGCCAGGCAGGAGGGCCGTCGGGGAGCCGCGCCAGGCAGGAGGGCCGCTGGGGAGCCGCGCCAGGCAGGAGGGCGACTCGGGGAGCCGCGCCAGGCAGGAGGGCCGCCGGGGAGCCGGGAGCCGGGAGAGACGCCAGGCAGGAGGGCCGCCTGGGAGAACCCTAGCCGGGAAGGAGGGGGGAGGCGGGGCCGGACAGAACCGGGAATCTGCAGCGAGGGAGGGTCGGGACTAATCATCTTCTGATACCATGTAGAATGAGGAAACCCCCTTACCCTCAAGGTAAGGTGGGGGCCTACTTTTATAGAATGATACGGCGAAAGATACAAAGGAGTATTCCGATGTGGGACTCGGAAATACCCATAATAATAAAAAGAGGGTTTAATAGTTATATTAGTCACACGGTGGAGTTTGGGCTGTTTTCTTACAACAATTCACAATAGTAGTTATTGAGCTATACAGATACCAATTGGGTAAGATCGATGAATGACAGGAAGTCAAATATCATTTTATCAAGAAGAAGGTTGAACAAGGAATTGTGAGCTTGGAGTATGTGTCCACCAAAGATCAAATTGCTGATATGATGACCAAGGCACTGCCCAAGACAGATTTTGAGAGGCATCAGTGGGCTCTTGGAGTCCAACTAAATCCCTCCAACTAGATGAGTTGGACCCAGGACCCCCACTCCCCCATGGAGATTGCTTTTCTAACAAGGTATGGTTTCTCTCGTGTTTAATGTGTGAATTTCTAATTCTCTCTTGTGAACTTTCAAAGCAGTGGACTTTGGGTTCGTTGTCAAAGGGGGAGAAGTGTTCAATAACTCTACTAACCGACTATCTTTGTACTTTCGATTACTGTTATATTTAGGCTTTGAATATTAATTAATTTCTTATCACATTCTGATCGTTCTTCTGCCTGACGGTGTATGTGACAATGTCCTAGGATACTTGTCGCGTCGAAGGGACACAAACTATCAGAGGTAGGAGGCTCTTAAGAGACCGAGACACCATCTCATCGTGTTTACTCTTTGATAATCTCAAAAAAGGGAGGTTATGAGAACGGATCCGCGAATAGGATTTCCACATTTTCATGTGTCATTGGATATTTCTATCTGCGGACGCGTGTAATGATCCTTTGACTCTAAGATTATTATTAATTTCTGTCACGACTCACGTGCTTAGATGTATTTTGTAAACCGTGATGATGATTGTTTATGGCGAAGTTGGATACGTTGGGTGCATCATGAGTTACATTGCATTAATGAATAATGCAAGAAAGAATTTGTCCCTTTCGTTGGAAGTGAATATCTCAAGCCCTTTGATGGAGTTCGAACAACCTGATAAGTCCAAGGCCATGGCAGTACATATCGGCAGGTTTGTTTTTGGAAAGTCAAAGAAAAAGAGTCGAGCATATAGGTCGAGGACACAAGCCATGTAACCTGTTTGACGTGAGATATCATGACAAAGTGATTATATTACATGGTAAGCGTTCATAGGAGGATGGATGTCATTGCGACATCAACTCTTTTTTCTACGTGTGCCTTAACATGTTGCTAGACTCTAACTTTGGACTTTAGGCGGCTTAGCCTAATGCTACAAAGAAAGGGGCCTAGAGGGCCACACTAAGTGTATCCAAGAACTTTGGTTAAATTCTAAATGAGTTTAACAAGTAGATTAAAATATTATTCTCAGGTCTGAAGAGTAATATTTAATCGGGTTTATTGGTCGATCACAAGTTTTTTATTTATTAGTGTATAACCCAGTGACATTTATTTATTTAAATAAATAATCGTTATACAAGGTCTGGTCAATAATGAGGACGATTGGACCGAGTGATGGTCTGGTGAAAATGAAATATTATTTGAATAAATATTAATTTATTCGGGAAAAATAATATTTATTTAGCCCGCACGTTATGTCCATGTCAAGTAAATAATAATAATAATATTATTATTTAGAATGGGGTATGCTAGAGATTAAGAGAATATTAAAGGGGCTTTGTGCAAATAATATTCCAACCCTAGCTCTATAGATACCTGACTATAGAATTCTCTAAAATGTGAATTACCATTTTGAAAAGACAATTGTTGTGCACAACATTTGGCTCTCTAGAGAATTTTCTCAGCCCAGAAATATTCTCAAAAACGCTCCAAGTTTTGTGAGCGTTGACAATCCTCCTTCTTCGACTGTGAGGAAACCAAGAGAATCCAACTGGCCTCATTGAGATTTTAAGGCGCGATCAACAATGAACGACACAAGGCGTAGGGACATCCGCACTGACATCCAGAGAACCCTACGACGACGTTTAGAGTTTCTTGGGACACATATGGATCACCGCTAGAGGGAATTTGCCCTTGATTCCTCAATCGCAATGATAGTTTGATAAGAAGAGTCAACCACATTCGACAATAAAGAAAGAATTACAAGACAGGGTGATTTTTAGATAATTATAAATTACTTATGAGATCTCGTCTTCGTGGATTTTGGGAACACATTTCTATTTAGTTATGAGGAGAAATCCGAATAAGTCGATGAAACATTTTTGCT
Source organism: Viscum album (assembly GCA_963277665.1). Taxonomy (NCBI): domain Eukaryota; kingdom Viridiplantae; phylum Streptophyta; class Magnoliopsida; order Santalales; family Viscaceae; genus Viscum; species Viscum album. The sequence continues at coordinate 1,164,212,470 of OY728158.1, read as the reverse complement.
GGGCACCGCTGGATACGCTTCCTGGCCCCTAACCTTCAAGTGGTATCAGAGTGGTCAAATGCCTAATTTAGAGTCTGCATCCCACATCGGACTTGAGGTCCGGTGTGGTCTTTATTATTTGTTATAAATACACCCCAAGGGCTCCGGCTCCCGCGGCTCATCCCGGCGGATCTCCTCCTCTCCCGTCGCGGCACATCCCGTCGCCGGACCTCCACTGCGCGCGACGGCCCTCCTGACGGATCTCCTCCCAGCGGCGCTCCCTCCCTGCGACGCTCCCTCCCGGCCAGCCCCGCCTCGCCCCGACGGAACGCCCTCGGCCCGCAGCCCTCCTGCCCTCGGCCCGACGCTCGCGGCTCCCGGCCCTCCCGTCGCACCTCCCTCCTCTTGCGCGGCTCCAGCGCGGCTCCCGGCCCTCCGGTCTGATGCGGCTTCCGTCGCGCCTCCCTCCTCTTGTCCCAGCGCTGGCCCTCCGTCCCAGCGCCGGACCTCCCGCCCCGGTTCATCCCGCGCCGGCTCCTCCTCCGGCGGCCCTCCTCCTGCGGAGCGCTCCCTCCCCGCGGCACTCCCAGTGGCTCCTCCCTCACGGCGGCTGCTCCTGCGCGCCAGCCCTCCTCGCCGGCGGCACCGCCGCCCCCCCACTCCGGGTCGTTTCTCCGGCGGGTCTCCCCTGCCGGCGCCTGCTTCCCCGCTGCGCGCGCGTCGGCCCCTTCATCCCGTCGCGATCCCGACGGCCTCTCCCGCCCCGGTGCGCCTTCCCTCCCGTCGGCCTTTCTTCCGACGCGGCCCCCTCTTCCTCGCGGCGGCTCTCTGCGCGCGGCCCGCTCCTCCTGCGCGCGAATCCCGTCGCCGCGACTCCCGGCGCACCTCCTCTCGACGACCCGCCTCTTCCCTGCCGGCTCCCGGTCGCGCAGCCCTCCATCGCGCCGGCTCCATTCATCCCCGCGCGACTGCCCCCGCCTTCCCTGCGCGCTCCCGCTGTCCGCTCTCGCTGCCCCTCCCGAGCGCGACCCTCCCGCTTCCAGCAGCCGGCCTCCAGCACCCGGCCGCGTTCCGTCCTTGTTCTTCCGGGCGGCTCCTCCGGCGGACTCCCCCGCCCCTACACCTCCTGGGCGCGCCATCTCCGCATCTCCTACGGCTACCCGGCGGCTTCCCGGCTTCGCCTCCTTGCGACGACCGGCCCCGCCTCCCTCCGGCTTCTCCAGCTGCGCCCGCCTCCTGCGGATGTTTCGGCGGCCTCCCTGCGCCGGCAGCCTCCCTTCCCAGCGGCCTCCCTTCCTCGGTGGTCTTCTGCTGTCCGGCGGCTCCTTCCGCCCTCCCGCGCCACTCTCTACCGGCGGATCTCCCCCTGCCGGCATCTCCCTGCGCCTCTCCTGCAGTTTTCGGTTCTGTCCAGCCCGCCTCTCTGCCCGGCGGCCTCCCTTCGGCAGTCGGCCTCCATCCCTGCCGGCTCCTCCAGTAGCCGGTTTCCAGCCCTGCTGGCCTCCCGTACCACCTTTGCTCAACTGCTCCCTCCATGCCGGCCTCCTCCAGCGGATTTCCCGGCGCTTCGACGACCGGCACCGCCACAACGGATTTCCCGGCGCTTCGACGACCGGCACCGCCATTGCGGCTTCCTCGACACTTTGACGACCGGCCCTTCTGAGCGGATTCCTCGGCGCTTTGACGATCGGCCCAACATTACGGTTTTCCCGGCGCTCTGACGACCGGCCCGTAGTGCGGATTTTCCCGACGCTCTGACGACCGACCCGCCAGTGTGGATTTCCCGGCGCTCTGATGTCCGGCCCCGCACTTTTCCGGCGACGATCCCTCCCTTTTCAGCGGCATCACATTACCATCTTGAGGGGGAGCAGCATCAACAACATTTTTCTTATTTTCGTTTCTTCTGTTTTCATCTTGTTTTGTCATCAAGCTGGGTATGTCCAGCTTGAGGGGGAGTGTTAGCGTCTGTTTTATTGTTTTCTTTTTATTATGTGTCCAAGCTAGGTACACCTAGCTTGAGGGGGAGTGTTGGAGTCTGTATCCCACATCGGACTTGAGGTCCGGTGTGGTCTTTATTATTTGTTATAAATACATCCCAAGGGCTCCTTTGGAGATACACCTTGGGGGTTTGGGTTCCTCTCGTTTTTCTCTTCTACAAGAATTATTTATTTTCATTGATTGTTGCGTGCATTTGTTAGATTCATTTATAGTTTATTCATTTTTTAGTCCAATTATTGTTTATTATGATCGTTCACCTTCATGTAACCAAGAACAGGTTTAAAGATCGATGAAGAACGAGTCGACGACTTCCATTGGGAAGTGTCGTTGTTTTGGTTAGTTGACATCAATTACACGTCGTGAAATCAAGTCCACCGAATTTGGTCGGGCTGCGGGGTACATTGCTCGCCACACGGAGTCAGCATGCAGTGTATTTATCATACGCCGCGTGTTGTTCGACCAAACTAGTACGTGACTTTTTGGATTACAAAATATGTAGATGGTGTACGCACCGTGTAGTATACACGTTTTCGCAGCGCAAATCACGGAATCCATGTTGTCAAAGATGCGTCGTGTATTTATCACATGACGCGTGAGATTGACAGTCGTGCAACATGGTAATTAACGCACACGATGCAGTGGTTATGTAATTAATACATACGCGTTGTATTTAATGCCTACGGTGCGGTGGTCGTGTAATTAATACATACATGATATATTTGATACAAATGACGCTGTGGTCACATTTAATTAATTCACATGCGATGTAACGCACGCAGTGTAATTAATTCACATACGATGTAAAGATTAATTAACACGTGTATTTAATTCACTCGTTGTAATCAATTAATTCTCACATTGTGTAATTAATTAAAACGGTGTGTGATTAATTAACATGGGGTGTATTTAATTTACGCGCGTTGTAATTAATTAATTCTCACATTGTGTAATTAATTTACACGCGGTGTAATTAATTAACACGTAGTGTATTATTAATACACATGCGGGGTGTTTATCACATGTTGTGTAATTAATTAATTTACGCGGAAATATAATTAATTACAGTATTAAACCAGTCTATATGCTATGTGGAAATGGTTTGAAGAATATTAAATGCCCAATTAATTTCGTGTTTAATTAAGAAATACATTCTATGTGGGCTCCAAGTACACATCATGTATTTATTAAAAGCAGATGAACTTCCCTAATGGTTCAGATGGATTTTTAAGATAAATAAATAATTAATTAAATTAATTCAATTGCGTTTTATCTTAATAAAAGAATGGATTGAAATGAATGATAGCTGGTGTACAAATGTATTTTAGTTGCACGTGTGGATGATCATGAACTTAGAATGACCTATGTATGGATGGTTTCTTCTCATTTAATTTAATTGCATGGGTTTGTGATTATTTATTATTAAATTAAAATGACGGCCTTTGCGTTGCCCTCTCCTCTATTATGTAAGGGCGTGACCGTGGTTTCTTTTATGTAAACCCTCTAACCCATCTTTAAGTTCCCTTCACCTGCGTGTGAGTAATAGCAATTGCACATGTAATGGATGAAGCTGCTAGGCGAGTGGAGGCGGTTCAAGGCCGAGCTGAGGTGAAACCATTCTAGGAGATAAATAGGTGTACATGTGGAATGCTGCAACTTGAACCAAGACCGGTTCATGGAGTTTTTCCCCTAGGGTCAGAGTTGGTTTATCAACCGCTAGATAAACCACCTATTAGATAAAGCTCATGATCATACCATTTTATTTATTTTTGTTAGTTGTATAATTATTTATTTATTTTGAATATATGATGATCACATTAAATAAATAAATTAACAAACATGCAAGATGAAATTAAATAAACCGAATCATGCGTAAATTTTTATCTGGACATGGTTAATCACTTAAATAAAATCCGTTTAATATTAACAAGCCTGTGGTTTGATAAAATGGGCTAAAATTTACGCATAAGAAAACGAAATCATTCAATTAAAATATTAAGTCGGTATAACCTTCCATTACTAAATTTAGAATAAAACCAATAGTTTCAAAGCGTTTGATCAAACCTCATTGGGGCGCTTTAAACTAACGGGGAGTTCTAAACAAAGTTTCAGGTTGACTCAACCACATTTTTATTAGGTTGACTAGCCCTCGCTAGGCTTGACATAAATATGGTGGCAAGTGTTGAGCAAATCCAAGTCTAGGATTTGGGGATTGGAGTGTCCACTCAATGAATCAAGGAGTTGCAAGTCGGCGGTTGACAAAGACTTGTCTATCTAAATACTATCAAGTAGTTTGACCAACCGTCGATGGGGTTATGAGAAGGGAAATATGGATCCTTGCCGCTAGATTATCCTTGCGACAGGATAATCCGAGTTTGATGGTGAGGGCTATCAGGACTTGATAAAATAGTGGGTGACTAATAAATTAATTTGTTATCTTTTGTAATCAAAGAAAGTATTAAATATCTGCATTTTTTATTGTAGAAAATGGAAACTGATACGTTTTTAATGCTATCATTGTGATCCATACTAGATAAGGATAAACTTCCCACTGACATGAATTTCCAGGAATAGTATACGCGCTTGCGCCTTATACAACACCAAGAGTGGAAATTATACGTGCTAGAATCCCTGTTTCCTAAGGCTCTTGCCAAGGAGGCCGGTGAGGAGGAACATGCTCTCTATGATAAACACTTAGATGATGTGCTAGATGTCCAATGTTTGATGCTATTTCCCATGTCATGTGCGATCTAACGAGGAAATAGATCCATATAGCATGTTGTCTCATCTCCATTAGGGGAATGAGAGACAAGAGAGATATGAGATCTCCAAAGCATTATTCACATGCAAGCTTGGAGAGTCGGTGTTGATTGGGCCTCATGTGGTCAAGATGATTGACAACATGGAGCGCTTGGACACCCCAAGCTTTATACTATTGGATGAGTTGCGCACAAATCTCATATTATCCTTGCTACCTCAGAGTTTTCCAATTTTATTGCAAATTATAATATAAACAATAATGATAAGTCACTCCTGGAACTCCTCACTCTAATTCGCCATGCTGATAAGGACACGAGGCATAAAAAACCTACGGTCCTTATCATGAATAAGATGAAGCGCAAGGCAAAGGGCCATAAGACTTACTCCAAGTCTAAAGCTCCCGCTCTTCCAAGAAGAGGAAGTTTCAATGACAAGCGAAGGAAGAAAATGCTATTTGCTTTTCACGTGGGAAGGACATTGGAAGTGGAGTTATAATGAATTGAAGAAGCAAACCATTGCATCTACTTTAGGTATATTCATCATTGTATATGTTTCAAGTCTTGGGTATTAAATACTATAAGATGTTCACATGTCTGTATTAACATTACAGGAAGCAAGGTGAATTCTCCCAGAAGCTGATAAAGGATTTTTCTTACATCAACGGTGAGTTCACAACTTCAGATTGCCAAGAATGGATTGATTCAAGTTTGTATTGAGTGTTACCAAACATTTATCATAGTGTTTATTTTGACACAAGTGATGTAATTTCATTTGTGAAATGAACTTTGTTTTGGTACTTCATACTTGACTTTTTCAGTAAACTCTTGAATCACAAATTTCTATGGCGGTGAGTGATGAATATAAAATACGACTCTTACCCAGTTGTGGTAAGATAATTCTTTGCCTAGTGTAGTTGACTAATATACCTAGAATAATATTTAGTCTCCAACGAGCTGAAATGCTTGGTATACTCACAAACTTAATGGACAAAGAAACCTTTAAAATTAAAGGTATGCCACAAAAGCTTCTAGAATGAGTTCAAAAATCCATGGAACTATTCCATGGAGAAACTAGAGGTGAATTCATTTACTTCATGAGATTTCTTTTGGGATGCTCAATGAAAATGAATATACTTGGTAAAAGATACAGGATCTAAGGTTTCTCTCAAGAGCGAGAGAGGAGACAACCTTTTCCAAAGTGACTCATTAAAGTATATCTTTAATCATATTTTTCATTGATCATCGTAACTGACATTACCTTATACTGGATGGTGGTATAAGGTGTATCAATGAAGCGTCATATATATTACATATCTTCCATAATTTCTTCAAGACATGAGTTTGTAAATATTGACCAACCATATGCCAACCAAATTTATTAATGGATGTCATATAAAGAATCCATATGATGTGAATCCATTAGGATCACAACCTAAAGATGTTTGATGAGAATCATTTGTTAAGCCGACCTTAACCTCAAATGTACATCAAAGGATACACAATGTGCATCTCAGTTAATTATCCTATATCCACTTAGGATATTAAGATCCCTAAGATAGAAAGGTATTAATCATACCAACTATATTTCTATGAAGGGAGCACATCTCTTTTGAGATAGTGGGAGCAAACTAGATTTTTGGGAAGTTTAGGCTCCGGATGCATATAGGTTGGCATGAGGACAATAGTCTCCAAAAGAGTTAGTGGGAGGAGTTGTTCCAGTGACACATATTGTGTAGAAAAGATAAAACCATTATTTGTTGCGGAGATGTCGGGAGCAACGAAGCAATAAAAGATTCACAAAAGAGTAAAAAAGGAAAAACAGAAGAGCGAGAAGAAGATCTTGGGACACATAGGTTTACGTGGTCCGAGAAATGATCCCTACGTCCACAGAGAGGCAGAAATATCACTAGTTTCGGGAGTACAATTACAAGGAGATTTCTCAGAGTTTCTAACACACAAAAACCCTTGCTCAAAATGAACTAATAAAGAAGATGAACCACTATTCCACCAACCGCACAGAAAGTCCGCAGTGCTACAGTGAAAGACAGTTGATAGTCCGCATCGCTACAGTGCCGCAACCACCTAAGTCCAAGGTGCTACAGTGGCCGGCGGCCGGAAGTCTGTGGAGCTACAGTAGTTGTGCCGAAAGTCCGCACTGTTACAGTGCTCTGTCGGTGTCAGCCAGTCAGCTCTCCTATAGTTGGTCAGTGTTGCTACAATGCCCCCAAATTGGACCGGGGGCCTTCGACCCCTGGACTCCCGAAGGAGGGGCGCGTTGCTCCCGCAACCCCCAACGAGCTCACCACAGAGCTCGGCCCGCGGAGTTGCGACCTACTGCACAGTATGGGCCGGAAGCATTCCGTCCAATCATCATCCGGAACGGATCGGGCTATACCAATCCAACATTATTATGGTTTTATATTCACAAAGCTGGGTGTTATATTATTCTTGGAGAATAATGATTCCTATAAGAAGCAATAAGTTGCAACAAGTTATGATTGATAAGTTTTTATGAATTCTAAAATGGATTCCATGTACCAAAATACCCTTTTGTATTTGGTGGTTGATGTAAAGTCATTATTGGTATTTAACAAGAAACTATACATGGATGGTAAGTTGGTATCAATAAGGCTCGATTGGTTGGACTAAGTCATCCTGTCTAATTTCTTTTTAAATTCTACTTTCATAGCTTTATGCTCATTTTATTGAGCATTTGTCGTCAAGGCCATTTTTCCTTGGAGGAAACCTTATGGGTGTTATTTATATGACTTGACTAAAAGTATAGGTGATTTCTCAGGATGCCAATAAGGAATGCATGTTACCAGGATCTATTTATAGGTCGTAACAATCATAATAATCATAGTATATTCGTTTGGAACGAATGGTTGTCAGTTGTCAAAATGTTAATGGGAGCACTATTGTTTTCAAGATATATATGTTTTATGACATATTGAAAACAAATTATTAGTCTTATGGTTATTTAAGACTGTTGGAGTCTGCATCCCACATCGGACTTGAGGTCCGGTGTGGTCTTTCTTATTTGTTATAAATACACCCCAAGGGCTCCTTTGGAGAGACACTTTGGGGGTTCGGGTCTCCTATTTTATTCTCCTTCATGGTATCAAAGGGATTTTTATCCCGAACCCTCCCTCCCTTGCGGCTTCCCGGCGTTCTCCCGGCCCCGCCTCTCTCCCTCCTGCCCTAGCCTTTCCCGGCAGGCCCTCCCTCCCGGCGCCACTCTCCTCCCGGAGGAGCTTCGCTCGTGAAGGAGAATAAAATAGGAGACCCGAACCCCCAAAGTGTCTCTCCAAAGGAGCCCTTGGGGTGTATTTATAACAAATAAGAAAGACCACACCGGACCTCAAGTCCGATGTGGGATGCAGACTCCAACACTCCCCCTCAAGCTAGGTGAACCTAGCTTGGACACATAATGAAAAGAAAACAATAAAACAGAGACCAACACTCCCCCTCAAGCTGGACATGCCCAGCTTGATTACAAAACGAGACGAAGTAAAAAAAAGAGAACGCTGCAAAGGTGGCTGCTCCCCCTCACGATCGAAGCTCCTGCGCAGGAGATGGATGGATGATGTCGCAGACGCAGCAGATGAACCACACAGAGACCGGGTCGGTTGACGGAACGCCAGGACTGCCGCACTAGTGGGGCCGGTCGATGAAACGCCGGGAAATCCAAACTAGCACCGGGAAAACCGCACTTGCGGGGCCGGCGACGGGAGGCGGGGATTCCGCAGAAATCGTTGCGGGATCTGGCGGCGCCAACAGACCCAAATCCGAGGTGGTCGAGCTGCTGTGCTAGCGACAGGACGTGCCGGCGGAGAGAGATGCGGCTGCCGGGAGGTGCCGGGAGATGCCGGCGAGGCGGGGATGCCGCAGGAGGAGGCCAGCAAGGGTGCAGGAGGCCGGGAGACGGCGCTGGAAGTTGGAGGAGGCCACCTGCGTGGAGCGGCCAGCACGGGTGGAGGCCGGTTGCTGGCCGGAACAGTCCGGATCTGCCCGGAACAGTCCGGATCTGCCCGGAACAGTCCGGATCTTTCCGGAGCTGGCCGGAGTAGCCTGGATCAGGCCGGAGACGGCCGGAGCTGTCCGGATCTGGCCGGAAATCTCTGGATCTGGCCGGAGCTGGCCGGAGCTGGCCGGAAAAATCCGGGAAGGGCCGGGAGGTTGCGCAGAGGGCCGACGACGGGATGGGCCGCGACGGGAGGGGAGGAGATCCGCCGAGGCTGGGCGCGCGCACGGTGGGGCTGGCCGTGAGTCGCGCAGGAGGAGTGGGCGCCGTTGAGGGAAGGCGCACCGGGGCGGGAGAGGCCGTCGGGATCGCGACAGCTGGAGGAGGCGCCGACGGCTGGAGAGCCAGGGAGAGGCGCCGACGGCAGATGGCAGGAGGCGCTGCGGGAAGGGGCGGCGACAACCGGGCCGGCGTGCGCAGGGAGAAGGGCCGTCAGTGGGGAGAGCTGCCGGGGAGAGGGCGCGGGCGCCGGGCGAAGGCCTGCTGGGACGAGGGCGCACCGCGGGAGGAGGCGTCGTCGACTGGAGAACCGGGGAGACGTCCGCCGGTCAGGATCCATCGGGGAGAGACGCGCCGGCAGGAGGTCGAGCGCACGCCGGAGAAGCCGGGGATGGAAGCGATCCGGGGAGGGAGCGCTCCGCCGGGAGACGGGAAGGCGGAAGATGGCGCGGGGGCTAGGGCGCGGGCGAGGGCGAGGGAGCCGCACGAGCGTGGGCGCGAGGGCCGACGGGGCGAGGGAGCCGCGAGGGCTAGGGCGCCGGGAGGGGTGCCGCGCTGGGAAGGAGGCCCGCCGGGAGGTGGAGGCGCACCAGGAGGGAGGACCGCCGTGAGCAGAGGGGCGCCGGGAGGTGGAGGCGCACCAGGAGGGAGGAGCTTCGCCGGAGAAAACGAGCCCGGAGGGGGGGGGGGGCGGCGGTAAAAACATAAACCTAGCCCTTCATGAGGGCCGCCGCCCCCCCCCACGAGGAGAAGAGAAAAAAAAAGAAAACCTAGATAGGAGGAATAAAATGGGAGGAGGGGAGTTGGGTTCCCTTTGATACCATGAAGGAGAATAAAATAGGAGACCCGAACCCCTAAAGTGTCTCTCCAAAGGAGCCCTTGGGGTGTATTTATAACAAATAAGAAAGACCACACCGGACCTCAAGTCCGATGTGGGATGCAGACTCCAACAAAGACTAAGATTAATTTCTCCAATAGTGATTTAAGTAGAAACCTAAGTTCTAGGGAGCATGATCTACTGGTATAGATCAAAGGGGTTGTTTAATCCAAGGGTGTAATTTTGGCCCGGCGGCCTGAAAGCCCGACAGGCCCGGCCCGGAAGCCCGAGCGGCCCGGCCCGGCAAAGCCTGCGTCGAGCCAGGCCGGGCTCGGGCTGTAGGTTCATCGGGTCGGGCCTGGGCCTATCCAAGAAGGCCCGCTGGCCAGGCCGGGCTGGCCCGAAAAAGCCCTGCTCGCTGGCCCGTGCGAAGCCCAGCTCGCCGGCCCGTGCGAAGCCCAACTGTTGTAAAAAAATTTAACGGGAAACTGCTGGTAGGGAGATTTGATCCCCCTACCTCAAGCTTCCAAGGCTGCGCCTGTTATATTATCACCAGAATTTATATATATGTATATATATATCATTATATATTAACAAAAAATAATATATAATATATATATTATATATTTAATAATGTGTATATATATATACATATAATTATAATGTGTGTGTGTATATATATATACACAACGATATATAATTATATATATATAATAATGTATATATATAAACAAAGCCATTAATAATATATATATAAATGATTTAATATAATATATATATAAACAAAGCTATTAATATATATATATATATATAATAACTTGTTGTATATTAATAAAAAAAATAACACTCACCTAATGATGTTCGTGCACGTCCCGCAACCTTATTAATTTTTTTAAGTATGTTGCAACTTGCATATATTATATATACTATACATTTATAGATCTATTTAGAAAAAAAATTAACCACCCACTGCAGTGCACCCCCAACCCCTAATTATTATTTTTACAATTTTCTCATATTACACACACACACACATATATATATATATCAATAATTTAACATCATATATATATAATAACTTATTATATATTAAAAAAATAACCTCAATTTTTTTTTAAAATATGATGAAACTTGCATATTATATATATATAAACAAATCCATTAATAATATATATATCAATGATATGATAATATATATATATATATATATATATATATATATGAAGCTATTAATAATATATATGAATTAAGTGTGGCTTTTAAAAATTCATTAATAATATATATATATATGTGTGTGTATCAATGATTTAATATTATATATATAATAACTTATTTTATATTAACAAAAAAATAACACACTCACCTAATGATGTTCGTGCATGTGATGACTCGGACCCGAACAACCACCCAAACAGTGCTAAATGGGTCAGGTGTTACTACCTTAGGCGCACCTCCCCGAATGCCAAAGGCTGCCGACTAGCAGCGAGGGTTTTATAGGTATAGTGGGGAGGCTATATCCTCTCGGAGGATAATAATGGTACTGGTCCGAGTATAATAATAAGGATGCAGCGGAATGAACGACTCAGCAGACTCGAACCAGACCCGTAGAGCGGAAACACATTAAATAACGATAAACAGCGGAAACAATAAATATAACAACAGCAGCAGGAAGTAAACACAACAACATGCTGATCACTTGTAACTACTACTGAACTACAAACATGCATCCAAAGCAGGTCATACGTATCCATATATATAAAGGGCGCCACTGACTAACCAACTGTAGCTACATAACAAGCATGTTGATACATGAATGGAAACAGAACAAAATAAACTCCAGCTAGGCAAGACCTTAAGGTCCATGCCATCTCCATGCAATAGCTAACGCAGTCCACCTCTTTCTTGCATGTAAATCCATAAAGTCTGCACGCGTCCCGAAGGGCCTGTGCAGGGTGTGAGACGAATCTCAGTAGGGTACCACCCAACGGTGCGTACCTAATATAAGTGTTTAAGCAGACATGCATTTGTAAAGAAAACAGTAAACAACACGATGCACTAATAAACACAAACTCCATTGGTGCTCAGCAGCCACCATGGAGTGTCACCTGCTTCGGCCAACGTCGGAATCTCTGTCATGTACACCATGTGCCCCCTGACACCGCGTGTCTTAAGTACCAACGTCCCGAAGGCACGCCCAACGGTAGTAACCCAGAAGAACAACGATGTCTGTCAACAACTAAAGTAACCGGAGGGACAACGATGTCTGCCCTCAAATAAAGTGTCCGGAGGGACAACGATGTCTGCCCTCAAATAGAGTAACCAAAGGAACAACGATGTCTTCCCTCAAAATAACGGCGAGCCTTTACCCCTAACTCGATAGTCTCAATGTTATCTCCTGAAGGCTCCTCACCTTCCACGTGGCTTCCTACGACAAGCACCTCCAACCAATAGTACCTAAACCGCAACTAACGGGGGCCTCTACCCACACGAGTGGTCAAAACCACCTCATCACGGAGTCTCTCTATGTGCACACTACTTAAAGTTCCGGGTGAGCGGTAATCACCAAAATAGTACCCAAGCCACAACACCTCTGACACCTCGTGTTCCTGCGACCATGCCGCTCAAGTCCGACGGCCTTGCCATCCAAGTATCTTGGGCCATGATGCCCAATCTCGTGGTCAGAACCACCCAATGTAACCCGACCAAACCCAACCTGTGATTAGCATTACTCAAGAATATCTGGGCCATGCCTAACACAACCCAAAGGTTCCAGCACATGCAATTCAGCAATTCCAACAGTTATCTAACACTGAGGTCTTGAATGCCTCTAACAATTCATATCAAGGTTTAATTAACTAAACTCAACAGTTTAAACAAACAAAAAGCAATTTATACCATTTTGGCACCCCTGACCAAAATTCCCCATATGAGCGACGACCTCTCGCCCGACCCTGCTCAAGCAAAACAGGAAAAAAGGCATACCCAAAAGCATCCCATAGGTCATGTAACAAATAAACAGGCAATAACAGATAAAACATGGTCACACTCAAAATACCCGAAAACGCTCCATAGGCCGTGCCACCCAAAAAGTCTGCGAAAACACAAAAAGAGGTATGCACCACCTACTTGAGACTCGTAGATGTAGGCACGTTCGATATCGAGCTCCAATTCGAAGCCGATCTTCGTAAATCTACGTTTCCGTCAAATCCCGACAATTCCACGGGTGGAAACTGCGACGCATGAGGCAAAGAATCAAGAACGGAACAGGGTGCGCGGGGTTAGCCTCGCTATTGCTATCCCGCAGCCACTGATGGATGACGAATGAAGAATCTAGGGCTAGGTATGTTCTTCGGAACTTCGAAACGGACCTGTTCCGAAGTTGGGGAAGAAGAAGATGTTTTATGAAATAAGACGCGACGGTATTTCACTCAAGGGGTATCAGGACAGGAGGTCTGATAAATGGTGCCGTTTTCCTGAAGAAACTGTTGAAAGAGAGTGGACAAGTACTCTCGCCCATTGTCGGAGCAGAGACATTTAACAGAGATGGAAAACTGGGTATGAATCTCATGGTAAAATGTCTGAAAGGTGGAAAATACCTCAGTCTGATCGTGAAGTCATACGTGAAAAATTATCAATGATGGATATATAATATTTATACCCAAAGTGACTTGAGGTGGCACAGGGACCCCATACATTTGAATGAAACAAATCAAAGGGTTTGGCAGCCCATGTATCCACGCGAGGAAGATATGAAGTGCAATGATGTTTCACAAATGTACAAGACTCACAATGAAAAGAAACATGTTGACTAATATCTGGAAAGAGCTGATGAAGGGCGGAGGTGGGGGGGTGTCCCAACCGAGAGTGGAGGTTCAAGGCACGAGCAGAGACAGACGTGCAGGCGACTGAGGTCGGTCCATCGAACATGTACACCCCATCCCGAAGTTGGCCTCTACCAAGTTCCCAGTTCGTCGTCCGCTCCTGAAACACAATAGCAGACGATGTAAAGATAGCATTACAGTTGAAATCCTTTGTCAGCTTACTAATGGAGAGAAGGTGAAAAAGACTGCGTGGTATATGGGCCACAGATGACAGGTGAATAGATGAGGATAGAGAGCATGCATCCAAACCCGCAATGAGGATAGTGGAACCATCAACGGAGTGATGATTGAGGAACTAGTGTAGGGACGGTAGTTGAATAACATTCCTGCGTTACCAGTAAGATGATTAGATGCACTTGAGTCAAGCATCCAGGTAGGGGGAGCGATGACTGATAAATGTAGTGGAGCCACCAGAGTGGGCAAGAGATGCCGAAGAAGGGCCCGGTAGGGAGGTGGCCCGATGATCGTGAATCATCTGGAGCTCAACCATGGAGAGATCCAGAGATGAAGGAAGAGCGACAGCGGACGGGGAAACATTCTGGACCGCAGTCTGACCTTGCCGCGGTTGCTGAGATGAGCGGCCATGAAGGACCCAACAACGGTTGATCAGGTGGCCGAGCTTGCCACAATGCTGATAGAGGGGACGAGGTCTGCTCTCTCCACGTCCACGAGTGCTTGAGGAGCAGCCACTGCCACGGCCCAGTAGGGCAGTGTGATCAAGGCTAGGGGTGGGTGGGGCAAGGGCCCGATGAGCCTTCCCAAGGCGATGATGCACATGTGGAATCTCTAGCGAAGAGGGCTGGTGGGCATCTCTGTAGCCGTCGTCGCATATTCTAGGTCGAGGTCATGGAGGAGGCTGAATAGGCATAATTGGTCCCTCTGGGCTGAGGCTTCCGCAGGTGTCTCTGGAATGGGCCAAAACTCAAGCAATTCATCCCGTAGAGCCTTCCATTCCATAAAGTAGGCCGGAAATGGTCGGGCTTGCTGGCAGAGGAGGGACAACTGCTGAAGAAGATCGGAGACCCCAGCCAAATTATTGGTCTCAGAGTACATGAGAATCAAGGAATCCCAGAGTTCCTTAACTGTGTTGGCTGTTCGGGTGGCGACTTTGACAGAGCGGTCCATGGAATTGACCAGCAAGGCAAAGATCTTGCTGTTCACATGCTTCCACGGGCGGTATTTGGGATCGGTAGGCGGGGGTGGAGGAGCCTCGAGGTGGGAATCGAGGTTCATGTCGGTTAGTGACATCAACACGGTCTTCTGTCAGACCGAGAAATTGGTGGAGTCGAGCCGCTCATCAACCAGGCGGGTGGAGGCGGTGATAAGCAGAGGCATGGCAGAGTCTTCCATTGGATGAGCAGGTCCGGGACTTGCCGAGGAGAGCAGAACCGGGAGTCGCCGAAGGGCAGGAGTGCCGAAGAGCCACTGAGCAGGAGTGTCGCGGGAGGAAGGCGGTGATCAATGTCGGGAAGCTGCGCGGAGGACCGAGTGCCGGGAAATGCCGAAGAGCGGCGGGGCCGGACAAATCCGGGAAGCCGTTGGAGGGCTGGGAGACCAAGGAGGGGTTGGCCGAAAGTTGCGATGGAGGGGGAGTTGTCGCACAGGGAGGTTGGCCGGCGGGATCCCGCTGGAAGGCGAGGCCGATCGCGGGGTGATGCGCGATTCGGAAGGAGGTCCACGCAGAACAACGCGTCCGTCGGGAGGAATGAGGGCGTCGGGATTGGGAGCCCGCGTCGGGTGAGGCGGGCGGTGGAGTCGGGGAGGCCGACAGGAGCGGGGCCGGACAGAGTCGTCGGGGAGAACTGACGTAGGAGCGAGCCGTCGTGTGCGGGAGGGAGGGGGCTTGGCCGGCGCGCGTAGAAGAGGAAACAGGGAGGGCGGGGCCGTCGCGCGCAGCGGGGAGGGGACGCCGGGGAAGGAGGCGGGCCAACCATAGCTGGGAGGCCGCAGGGAGGGCGGACAGAACCGGGAATCCGCAGGAGATTTTCTCACAACTCTAGATGGGAGAGAGAAAAAGAAAAGGAGGGAGGGTTCGGGTTAGTGAGTACCCTCTGATACCATGTAGACGGCGAATTCCCCTTACCTCAATGTGATGCGCAAATATTCTTTTATAGATGGGTAATATAAATTACAAGGCGGGATATTCCGATGTGGGACTCGGAAATACCCATTATAATAAAACGGGGTTCAACAGTCTTGATTCAACACCATTTGAATTAAATGAAGTCCAATAAATATGGAATCCTACAAAAAAAAAAAGGAATTTCTCAATTTGGATTAGTTTAGAAAAAGTTATATACGCAAATAATAAAAATCACTTAAAAATCATGAATTTTTCCATTTCCTAATAATTCCAAAAACATCCCTAAAAATCGAAAATGATTCAATTTAATTTGATATGAAAAAAATTGTGTGGATTAAATTATTGAAATTCCAGAAAAAAGTAATGAAAATATGAGCTCATCATCAACTTCATACCCAAAATCACCAAATCACCAAGGCAACACATCAATAACATGAAATGTTGTCCAGATTCGTATCTTTTATGGCATGATCTCATGACTTAAATATTCAAGTTCATTAGTGTGTTCATGAGAATCAATCAATCAATACAATCCGCACAAACGCCATGCTAAAGAAAAAAACTAGAAATGGAAATTGAAGGTGTGAAACATCCTATGAATGGGTACCCCAAACATGATCCTTTAAATTTGAGAGTGACATACCAATACACAACTCAAGTTCCTTCTAAAATTCCAACAATCTTGTTTGCAATATGGTCTTGTGAAAAATTTTCTTGTGGGGAATGGTGAAGTTTGAATTACCGAAACAAACAAAAATAATGTAGCAAAATAAACAAACTTTAACTAAGATCATTGTAAATCAATCACAAACATAAACATGCATGAAAAACAAAACAAAAATGCACTTTTGGAGTTATTTTCTTTTCTCTTTTTTTTGATAAAAGATGAAATTAGATTAAGAGGAGAAATGAAAGTACTCAAGGGTGATGAGCCATCTCCCAAAGCAGAAAAAGAACTACAAAATCAAACGACAAATGATGTCTTTTATGTAGGAGTAAGAATGATGGTAAAAGTTTCGAGCAATGGAGTGAAGGATTCCTCTCATTTTCTCTCTCTCAAAATTAGGGTTCTTGGTATTACATGCTCAAAGGGTGGGACGACCCTTTTATTTACTGGGAGAGTGAGCGTTTGTACCGATAAGAGAGTGAGTGTTGTACCTATAAGATATTTTCCTTCAACTTCAAATTTTTCCTTGTTTATAGGGCTTTCTTTTTATGGGACATCTAATACCTCCCATCTCCTATATCTTATATGAGACATTTATTTTCCTCAAAACACGTAATATCTCAATTAAATATCCTATATTTTAATTAATATATAATTTGATTAAAACATTTCTTTACTTTTAATTAAATATCTTTTATTTTAATTAAGAAGATTATTATCATCTTATGATTTTCATAATTAAGCGTAGTCTAACCATGATTGAACACATGCATGCACCCATTTTTGTTCTGAATCCAAACTTTATTGAGTTATTCTTATTTATGAATTAAAAAGTCCAACAATTGAACTGATTAGTTCGAGCGTAAAAACCAAATGTCTTTGATCAAATATTTGACTAATTGAAGTTCAAGATTTTATGAACCTTTAATTGATGCCAAGCGAATAGGAGTCAAGGAGCATGTGCCAAATCCCGCAATAGAGATTGTAGATCAATCAACAACAGTAATTGCAGCGGCACCAGTATACGGATGATAGGTAGTAAGCATATCTGCATCACCTGTGAGATGATCAAAAACACTAGAATCAAGCATCCAAGTTGTCGGTTGATGAGATACACAAGCGGTAGGGCCACCGGTTTGAGCAATAGAGGCTGAAGAGGTGGCTGGTGGCAAAGCAGCCCGATGAGAGTGTATGAGCGCAATCTCAACGATAGAGAGTTCCAAGTTGTGATGGATATTGTATGGTGGCGAGGATGTTGCCATGTTTGGAGGGAGATGAGGAAGAGACTACAGTAAACCACTTGGCAGGAAGGCATGCAGGAACAACAAGCACCCGAACACAAATCGGATGCTCGACAAATACACCTGGAAGAGTGTGGCTAGACAACAGCAGGGGCGGAGCGAGGAATTCAACAGGAATAGTTGGAGATGTGAAATTTGGCCTAGCAGGAAAGGTAGGGATGCACCAATGGTAAGAGGAAACCGTGAGCACAGTTTGACAGTGTGATGCCGGAGAGAGACGCCATAGGCGAGCAAGGGCGTTGGGAGGTTGGGATTTGGAGCGCTATATGCGTTCAACAGGAGGCCGAGGTTGAAGTGCGCCTATAGGAGCCACCTGGTGATGCGTTCTGGCTGGATGCGCAGGCTAGGAACCGACAAATCACGCCTCAGGCTATCCGGGTCTTGAACAAAGATTGAGGAATGGTGTTGACTTTAGGAGGTGCGAAGGCGAAGGCGTAGTCGCCAAAGAAGCCACATGGGTGGTGGTGCGCGCTTGGGAGAAACATGCGCTCAGAGAGGAACGCAGTCAGGGCTGTGGCACTGAGGAGAGGGTGGCGGGACGTGGCAGGGCTGGTGGAAGGGGTTTGTCACGACGACGGCGGGATCCCAATGGACAACAATCGGTGGAAGGTGTGACAGCGGGGTGTGCGGGCCTAGCGGCAGGACGCGGCGGGGTGGTGCGAAGGGCGTTGGGTGGGAGTGGAAGTGCAGGGGGGTGTCATGCAAGGTGGGGCAACACGCAAGCAGTGTCGGGGTGTTGCAGGGGTGTTTGAGAAAGAAGGGAAAAAAATTTGGGCGGAGAGGGAAAACCACGGGTAGGGAAGGGTTGGGTTACTCCTCTGATACCATGTAGAACCATAATCCTTACCTCAATGAGAAGCAGACCCCTTTATTTATAAATAGAGGAAAATGAATACAAGACAGAGCAAACCAATGTGACTTTAAAATACCCTTAACTGGGTCCCACAATTATTATAAATCATCATTCATAATCATAAACGATGAACAATGTCTAGTAACATGTAATTATTATCAGTTTAATATCGATACGTGGCCCAATGGGTCACTTGATATTAAATTGATTTTTTATTGGGGGTTCGAGCCGGTGGCTTGCTGCGTTGTTGCCACGCGTCACATTTGGTCTGCACTATTGCAATGGCCAAATTTTAAAAGGACTTGACATAAAAAATTTAGCATGGAAATACAGGGTTGCTATTGGCGTGAAATTTTAGTGTGGTTTTTAGTGTTGTGGATTGTCTTGAAACTTGACCGTAAGGGTTCTCATTCAACCAAAAAATGGATCATCTTTTGAAAATGAAATAAAAATGGATTTGGTATTTGGAGGGAGTATTTAAAATAATTAGATATTTAGATATGGGTTTGACTGAGTCAATGGTCAATGGTTTGATTTGTATTTATGTTTTTGATGCCCCAGCTCAGCTAAGGGTGTAATTTTGGCCCGACGGCCCGAAAGCCCGACAGGCCCGGCCCGAAAGCCCGAGCGGCCCGGCCCGGCAAAGCCCGCATCGGGCCAGGCCAGGCTCGGGCCGCAGGTTCAGCGGGTCAGGCCTGGGCCTTTCCAGGCAGGCCTGCGGGCCAGGCCGGGCCGGCCCGAAAAAGCCCGGCCCGCGGGCCCGCGCGAAGCCCGGTCCGCTGGCCCGCCTGCTGTAAAAAATATAACGGGGGAACTGCAGGTAGGGGGATTTGATCCCCCTACCTCAAGCTCCCAAGGCTGCGCCTGTAAATTAATCACAGGTCTATATATATATATAGATATATTTTTATATATATATGTAGATCTATATATATAGATATATCTATATATACATATATCTATATATATATACATATATATATATATACATATATCTATATATATATATAGATATATGTATATATATAGATCTATTTATATATAGATATATGTATATATATAGATCTATTTATATATATATCT
Organism: Viscum album; assembly: GCA_963277665.1. Taxonomy (NCBI): domain Eukaryota; kingdom Viridiplantae; phylum Streptophyta; class Magnoliopsida; order Santalales; family Viscaceae; genus Viscum; species Viscum album. Next base: position 1,164,192,809 of record OY728158.1, on the reverse strand, counting down.
ATATCTCTATATCTATATGTATATATCTATCTATATATACATATATCTATGTATATATATCTCTATATCTATATATATATATCTATACATATATATATATATATTAATATGTAAATCTCTATCTCTATATACATATATCTCTTTATATATCTGTATATATACATACATATATACATACATCTATATATATATCTACCTATATATCTCTATATACATGTATCTTTATACATTTATATTTATCTATATATGTATCTATATGTGTGTGTGTGTATTTCTATCTATATGTGCATATATCATTATATATTAACAAAAAATGATATTATATATATACATATAATTATTATTATATATAATTATAATGTGTGTATAAATATATAATTATATATATAATAGTTTATATATATAAACAAAGCCATTAATAATATATATCAATTAAGTGTGGTTTTTAAAAATCCATTAATAATATATATATATATATATGTGTGTGTGTGTATATGTATATGTATATGATTTAATATAATATATATATATATATAAACAAATCTATTAATAAATATATATATATATCAATGATTTAATATTATATATATAATAACTTGTTGTATATTAATAAAAAAATAAGTATGGTTTTTAAAAATCCATTAATAATATATATATATATATATGTATGTATATGTATATGTATATGATATAATATATATATATATATATATATATATCAATGATTTAATATAATAGTGTATATATATAAACAAAGCAATTAATAATATATATCAATTAAGTGTGGTTTTTAAAAATCCATTAATAATATATATATATATATGTATATGTATATGTATATGATTTAATATAATATATATATATATATATAAACAAAGCTATTAATATATATCTATATATATCAATGATTTAATATTATATATATATAATAACTTGTTGTATATTAATAAAAAAATAAGTATGGTTTTTAAAAATCCATTGATAATATATAAATATGTGTGTGTATATGTATATGTATATGTATATGATATAATATAATATATATGTATATAAACAAAGCTATTAATATATATATATATATATATATATATATCGATGATTTAATATAATAGTGTATATATATAAACAAAGCCATTAATAATATACATCAATTAAGTGTGGTTTTTAAAAATCCATTAATAATATATATATATATGTATATGTATGTATATGTATATGTATATGATTTAATATAATATATATATATATAAATAAAGCAATATATATATATATATATCAATGATTTAATATTATATATATATAATAACTTGTTGTATATTAATAAAAAAATAACACACTCGCCTAATGATGTTCGTGCAAGTCCCTCAACTTCATTAATTTTTTTTAAGTACATTGCAACATGCATAAATTATATATACTATACATATATAAATCTATTTAGAAAAAAAATTAACTCATCCAATGATGTTCGTGCATACCCCCTAATTATTTTTTTACAATTTTCTCATATTATATATATATATATATATATATATATATATAAAATAACTTATTATATATTAACAAAAAATAACTACTTACTAAATGATATTCATACACCCCCAACCTCATTATTTTTTTAAAATATGATAAAACTTTCATATATTATATATACTATATATACATATATAAATCTATTTAGAAAAAAATTAACTCACCCACTGCTGCGCACCCGCTAAGGGTGTAATTTCAGTCCAGACAGGGCCGGTGTTGTACCTCTCGAACCCCTCAAGGTTTTATTTTCATGATCACAATCACCCTCATATTTATCTAATCCTCTTTCAAGTGTTTTTGGTTGATAGGAATCAAATCAGGTGGCCAAGGAATTGGGCCAAGAAAGAAAGAAGGCAAAGTGGACTGAAATTCAGTCCACCGGCCAACCGGTGGCTTCACCACCGGTCGGCCGGTGGAGCCTGGACAGAAGGCATCCTTCTGTCCAGACCACCGGCCAGCCGGTGGCACACCAGCGGCCAGCCGGTGGCACCTGCAATCAAGAGGGAGCCACTGCCTCCCCACCGGCCAGCCGGTGGCCTCAGCACCGGCCAGCCGGTGGCCTCAGCACCGGCCAGCCGGTGGCACCCAGCAGAATAGTGCCAGCTACTGCCTCACCACCGGCCAGCCGGTGGCTCTGGCACCGGTCGACCGGTGGCCCCTGGACAGGAATCCAATGACTTTTTGCAAACACCGGCCAACCGGTGGGATTGTACCGGCCAGCCGGTGGAGCCAGTCAAACTAGCCGTTGGGGCTTTGACCAGGCTGCTCCACTTGCCTCCCAACGGCTCCGAAAGCCTTTACAACGGCTCCGAAGACCTCCAACGGCCATATGAGGGTTCCCCCTCTATAAATAAAGGACCTTGAAGCCCCGGAACATTTGCCGGACCATAATTAAGCATTGTGAAGCCAACGAACACAATTCTCCTCATTTGGCAAACCTCCGGCGGATTGCTCCAAGGGAACCACAACTGCTCCAATCCATTTCCAATCCAAGGAGCACCACCATAGAAGCTTGGGAGTGCACGTCTTCAACTCCATTCAACCTTTGGCGCCCAAGGCTTCTCAACAATACGGTTTTTATTGTTTTATCTTTTTGAGCTTTAATTTTGGGTTTGTGCCTACAAACCCCAACACCTTTTCTCTTCCCCCTTTCTTTTGGGTTTCACACCACCATTAAGGTGTGAAGAGGTTTCTTCAAGCCTTTCCTTTTAAAAGGCTTGTGTTTCGGTGAGCTAGCCTTCACCCGTTAAAAAGGCTAGTGGGTTCTTACTAAACCATTAAAAGTAAGTGGGTTCTTGCTTAACCACTAAAAGCAAGCTGTAATAGGTCCTAGTGCTACCTCAAAGCCTAGTGGGTTTCTTGCTAAAACCATTGAAAAGCAAGCGGTAGGAATCTCTCAACGGTTGAGTTGGGAGCGGAGACGTAGGCCGGGTTTTGGCCGAACTCCGTTATCAATTTTGTGTGTATTGCCTCTTTATTTCCGCTGCATTTCAACTTTGATTTTTTATTTGTTAATCATTTTTTTTTAAAAGGCAATTCACCCCCCCTCTTGCCATCATTCCCCGTTTTTCCGACCAAACATTTGGTATCAGAGGGCGTATTTGAATAATTCCCTAAAACGGTTTCAAATTAAAGATCCTATTTTTTTGATGGCTTCTACCGCTTCTTCCTCTCAATCCCCCGAAGGACATTCTTTGGATCGTGCTCCATTCTTTGATGGAGCCGATTATTCTTTTTGGAAAACACGCATGTCAACTTTTCTTAAAAGCATTAGCTATCCAATTTATAAAATTGTTATGCATGGTTTTACGCTCTCTTCTTCCGATGAGTCTAAATGGACCGCCGCCGACATTGCAAATTTCGAGCTTGATGGCAAAGCCATGAATGCTCTTCATTGTGGCTTAGATCGTAATGTTTTTGATTGCATTTCTTCTTGCACATCTTCTCATGATATTTGGAAATTGTTAGAACTAACCTATGAAGGTACTAGCGAGGCTCCAAAGCAAGAATCCGATCAAAAGCAAGAACCCGCTCGAAAGCTAGAACCCGATGCAAAATCCGTACCCGCTTGCCCACTTCACAAGAAAAGGGCCAAGAAGAAGAAGAAGAAGGCTTTAAAGAAAACTTGGAGTGATAACTCTTCCTTCTCTTCTTTCTCCTCGAGCGACAATGGTAATAATTGCCTAATGGCAAAACATGAGGTATCTTCCTCCTCTTCCTCCTCTTCCTCCTCTTGCTCTTCAAATTCAAATTCTTTCAATCATTTGTCTTATGAAGAACTCCAACATGTTAGGGACCAACTTGAAAATGGTTTTCATGAACTTTCTTCAAAATTTGTTTCTTTGAAAAAGAATTTCAAAAAACTCTCCTCCGAAAAAGAACAACTTCTCAAAGAGAAGGAGGAGATGTCCCTCAAAATCCAAAATTTCCCAAATGTTGATTATTTGGAATCAACCATCAAGGACCTTAGAGAATCCCTAGCCAAATTCACCCAAGGAGAACAAAATCTTTCAAATTTGCTTGGTTCCCAACGAATTTCTAGAACCACCAATGGACTTGGCTACACCAACCAAGCCTCCTCCTCCCATGCACCCACTATTTTTGTAAGGGGGAGCTCCGAATTTAAATTTTGTAACTATTGCAAAAAACCCGGGCACATGATATATGAATGCGATTGCAAAAACGCCCGGTACGGTCAACCCAAATCTTTTTTCTTTTCGGATGAATTTTATAGGAGAAGACCTGCCATGAGACAAGTTTGGATTGAAAAATCCCTTCTTGCGAGTCTCTCCGGGCCTAAAATTGTCTCTTTTCAAAATCCCTCTCCCCGGTGACTTTTTGTTTTTATTTAGGGGGAGTTAGGATCTTTTAAGTTTTTTTTGTAATTTCAAAATTTTCGATTCCAACTTTCAATTTCAACACTTGGTATCAAAATTTTCATTTCAAAATATTCAATTCGAATTTTTCATTCAAATCTCTCAATTCTTTTTTGATTCAAAACTCTCAATTTCAAAAATTTTATTTGGTTTCAAATTTCAAATTTCAATTGGTTTTTGATTCAAAACTTTCAATTCAAACTGTTATTCAAATTTTCATTTCAATTTTCATTTCAAAATTTTCAGCAATTGGTATTATTTTCAATTGGTTTAAAATCTTGATTTTCAATTTTTCCCTCAATCAAGTTTTATGCCCCACGCTATTTTGATAATCACAAAGGGGGAGAAATTTCTTGATTGATTGGGGGAGAATCCTTTTTCATCATGCTTTGCATTGCCTTTAATCTCAGTATTTTACATTGTTTGTTTCGGTGATTGTGATCATCAAAATAGGGGGAGATTGTTGTACCTCTCGAACCCCTCAAGGTTTTATTTTCATGATCACAATCACCCTCATATTTATCTAATCCTCTTTCAAGTGTTTTTGGTTGATAGGAATCAAATCAGGTGGCCAAGGAATTGGGCCAAGAAAGAAAGAAAGCAAAGTGGACTGAAATTCAGTCCACCGGCCAACCGGTGGCTTCACCACCGGTCGGCCGGTGGAGCCTGGACAGAAGGCATCCTTCTGTCCAGACCACCGGCCAGCCGGTGGCACACCAGCGGCCAGCCGGTGGCACCTGCAATCAAGAGGGAGCCACTGCCTCCCCACCGGCCAGCCGGTGGCCTCAGCACCGGCCAGCCGGTGGCTCTGGCACCGGTCGACCGGTGGCCCCTGGACAAGAATCCAATGACTTTTTGCAAACACCGGCCAACCGGTGGGATTGTACCGGCCAGCCGGTGGAGCCAGTCAAACTAGCCGTTGGGGCTTTGACCAGGCTGCTCCACTTGCCTCCCAACGGCTCCGAAAGCCTTTACAACGGCTCCGAAGACCTCCAACGGCCATATGAGGGTTCCCCCTCTATAAATAAAGGACCTTGAAGCCCCGGAACATTTGCCGGACCATAATTAAGCATTGTGAAGCCAACGAACACAATTCTCCTCATTTGGCAAACCTCCGGCGGATTGCTCCAAGGGAACCACAACTGCTCCAATCCATTTCCAATCCAAGGAGCACCACCATAGAAGCTTGGGAGTGCACGTCTTCAACTCCATTCAACCTTTGGCGCCCAAGGCTTCTCAACAATACGGTTTTTATTGTTTTATCTTTTTGAGCTTTAATTTTGGGTTTGTGCCTACAAACCCCAACACCTTTTCTCTTCCCCCTTTCTTTTGGGTTTCACACCACCATTAAGGTGTGAAGAGGTTTCTTCAAGCCTTTCCTTTTAAAAGGCTTGTGTTTCGGTGAGCTAGCCTTCACCCGTTAAAAAGGCTAGTGAGTTCTTACTAAACCATTAAAAGTAAGTGGGTTCTTGCTTAACCACTAAAAGCAAGCTGTAATAGGTCCTAGTGCTACCTCAAAGCCTAGTGGGTTTCTTGCTAAAACCATTGAAAAGCAAGCGGTAGGAATCTCTCAACGGTTGAGTTGGGAGCGGAGACGTAGGCCGGGTTTTGGCCGAACTCCGTTATCAATTTTGTGTGTATTGCCTCTTTATTTCCGCTGCATTTCAACTTTGATTTTTTATTTGTTAATCATTTTTTTTAAAAGGCAATTCACCCCCCCTCTTGCCATCATTCCCCGTTTTTCCGACCAAACAGCCGGGTCAGGCCTGCCCTGCAAAAAAATTAAAAGACGTTTAAAAAAATGTTTTAAATTAAACAAATGCTAAAAAATACTTTTAATAAATAAGTTAAAAAAATAAATGTAAAAAAAAACGTTTTAAATAAATGGTAAAAAACATTTAAATAACAACACTTTAAACTCACCACTCACTACTGCGCACCCCCAATAACTCATTAATTTTTTTTTAATTTGTACATAATATATATAAATTCACAGACATGTATAAATCTATTTAGAAAAAAATAACATATTCACCCACTGTAAAATGTTTTTACAAAAAACGTGTAAAATGTTTAAAAAAAATACATGTAAAAAATATGTGTTCAATTTTTTTTTTAAAATTAAACGTCTAAAAATAAATGTAAAAAAACGTTTTAAACAAGTGTTAAAAAATGGTTTAAATAAAAATGTTTAAAAAGTTTTTAAAACAAACATTTAAATTAATTTTTTTAAAACAAACACTTAAAAAATACTTTTTACATTAAAATGTGAAAAAAAGTTAAATGTTTTAAAAAAATACTTGTAAAAAGCATGCGTTTAAAAAAATTCAAAAATGTTTTAAATTAATCATTTAAAAATAAATGTAAAAAAACGGTTTAAATAAAAATGTTTAAATAAAAAATACTAACAAACGCTTAAAAATTATAAATATGTTAAAAAAAATAAATGTAAAAAATGTTTTAAATAAATGTTAGAAAAACGTTTAAATAATAAGGCTTTAAACTCACCCACGACAGCTGCGCACCTCTCATTATTTTTTTTACAATTTGCAAATAATATATATATATATATATATATTTAGACAAAAAAACATATCCACCCACTGTAAAATGTTAGTAAAAAATAAAATAAACGTTTTTACAAAAAAACATGCATTTAAAAATAAATGTAAAGAAACGTTTTAAATAAATGTTATAAAAATGTTTAAATAAAAAAAATTAAGACAATTATTTTGAAAATAATAAAAACCCACCACGGCCCGACTTGAAAAAGCCCGGCCCGGCCCGAAAAATCCCGGCCTGGCCCGATGGTTTGGGCCGGCCCGAGGTCGAGCTCGGGCCGCCTCATGGGGTTGTTCGGGCCGGGCCGAAATTATACCCCTAAGCTCAGCCCACCTGAACATTGATCGTGCCGGGTGACTCTATCTGACCTCAAGTGTGTCTTCTCGTACGTTAAAGGCTGTCGACTATCGGCGATGGCTTGAAACAGTCACGAGTTGACTATACCCTCAAATATAAAAAGCCCAAGGGTCATGTCCTGAATCTACTGAAATTTCGGCATGATCCATCTGTATAACGGGCATACCCAAAACCTATAGTCATAAAACATGGAGCCAAGAGGGTGTACCGCAATCCAAAATATAAAAGCAAAACTATCTATATGATGCATCAATCTGAGTGATGCTTACATATCTTCTTTGAAGTTGTAGCCTTTGAAATATGCGCTCCAAAATTAATATTACCAGAAGTAACATTATCAGAGATGGAAGCAAAAGATACTTAGTTCTTTCTTTTCTCTTTTCCTACATCTCTCTTCAACCGATTCTCATATTGCTTTATAGCATCAATAAAATCATTAAGATTCATCTTCATAAGGTGTTTAGGGTCATCTATAACTGCTTGCTTAGATCCCCGCTCTTTCAGAAGTAAATCAATAATTTTATCTACCAGATGGTCATCTGGTATCACATTCTCACCAAAAGATTGAAGCCTGTAGTTGATGAATTCCCCTTACCTCAAGGAGAGGTGGAGACATTCTTTTATAAATAGAGGAAAAGATTTACAAGTCGGAATAATCTGATGTAGAACTGGGAAATACCCTTTATCCAGAAATACAATAAACTGGGTTTAACACTCCCCTTCAAGCTAGTACATGATAGCTTGGAAAAGAATCCCATAAAAAAAGAAGACACTGACCAAGATTGATATGATACCGTGTGGGCGTGCGGTATCCGTTGGCGAAAATGTGGAAACATAAGTGAAGGGGGAGAAATGAAAATTAAAGGAAATGCAAAGGAAATAAAAGGGGAAGAGGGGTGATCGATTAGAACCCCAAGGAGACTTTCCCCTTGAAACCTTAATTATGAGCGTCAAAAAGGTTGATCACTCCTTTGATGAGCCTTAATTGGGTGGGCCATTTAGGTTCACTTTTGGGTTTTACTAAATGTGATTAAAGGCCCATTTGCTCCTCCCATGCATGCATGTTGGGCATCTTGTAATTTCAAAATGAGGCCATGTAAAACCTCTTTCATTCTCCTCATTCTTCCTCATCATTGGGCCACCAATTTCCTGCAATGAGTCTTGTATATTTATGCTCCTTCCACCATCCATGCCATGATAGCTCTCGACTCCTCGCTGCATATGTGCGTCTTGATTCTCATCATCCCCTCCCTCTTTAAAAGGATTCGTCTTTGAATCTGCATATTCAAAGGGAGAGAGATCAGCAATATTAAAGGTAGCGCTCACATTTCCATACCTACTGGGCAAATCAATCTTGTAGGCGTTATCATTAATTCTTTCTAAAACTTGGAAAGGTCCATCTCCTCGCGGTTGAAGTTTTGATTTTCTTTGCTACGGAAACCTTTCCTTCCTCAAATGCACCCACACCCAATCTCCGGGTTCTAGTACAACCTTATGTCGACCTTTGTTTGCTTGCTTCGCATATTGTTCATTTCTTCTTTCAATGTTGGCTTTCACTTTTGACATGTAAATCCCGAACAAATTTTGTCTTCTCATCACTTACAAGATCAACAATCTCATTAGTAGGCAATGAAAGTATATCTAACGAAGTCATTGGGTTAAAGCCATATACAATCTTAGAAGGCGAGAAGTTAGTAGTGGAATGCACTACACGGTTATATGCAAACTTTATGTGTGACAAACATTTTTCCCAATTCTTTAGATTTTTTTGAATTATTGCATGCAAGAGGGTAGAAAGAGTCTTATTCACCATTTCAGTTTGCCCATCAGTTTGAGGAGTGCAACAGTTGAGAACAATAATCCAATTCCCAATTTATTCCACAAAGTCCTCCAAAAGTGGCTAAGGAATTTAACATTCCTATCACTTACAGTGGTTTTGGGCAGTCCATCTAATCTCACAATTTCTTTGAAAAATAAATCTGCTATATGAATAGAATCATTGGTTTTTGAGCAAGCAATGAAATGAGTCATTTTGCTGAATCGATCTACGACAACAAAAATGCTATCTTTTCCCGATAGGGATTTGAGGCAATCCTAACACAAAATTCATAGAAATGTCGAACTTTGGACTTTGCATGCTTACAAGTAACACATTTAGCACAAACTGCAATAACATCTTTTCTCATGCTTGACCAAGAAAAATGTTCATGCAAAGTAGCCAGTGTTTTGTCAACACCAAAATGTCCCATCAAACCACCCCCATGAGTTTTTATAAGCAATTCTCGAGTTGAACAATTTGGAATGCACAATTTATCCTTTTTGAAAAGAAACTCATCATTTTTGTAATAGTCTTTAAATCCATGTTTTTCACAAGATGTCCAAATTTAAGAAAAATCACTATCAGTTTCATACATTCCCTTTAATCAAGTCCAAGTAATCGAGAATGAAGAGAAGTTAGAAGTGCATACCTTCGTGAAAGTGCATTAGCAACCACATTTTCCTTACCTTTTTTGTGCTTGATCACATAAGGGAAAGTCTTAATGAATTCTAGCCAAGATGCATGTCGGCGATTCAACTTACCTTGGGACTTCAAATACTTAGAGTCTTTCATGGTCAGAATGAATAATGGACTCTTTAAGCCATAAGTAATGTTGCCATGTTTCCAGGGTTCGTTTCAAAGCATAAGTTCTTTATCATAAGTTGAATAATTTAATGCTGCCCCGTTCAATTTCTCACTAAAGCAATTGGACGCGTCTCTTGAGTCAAAACAACACCAATACCGACTCCCGATGCATCACACTCAATTTCAAAAAACTTTTGTGAAATCTGATAGCCTTAAAAGGGGAGCGTTAACCAATTTTTCTTTGAGTGTGTTGGCTTTTTCTTATTTTTCACCTCATTTAAAGACCACACGTTTCTTTACAAGTTCATTAAGAGGTGCAACGATGAATGGAAATGTTGGGACGGAGAGTGATGGCAAGAGGGGGGTGAATTGCCTTTTAAAAAATAATTAACAATTTAAAATCAAAGTTAAAAGTGCAGCGGAAATAAAAGAGGCAAGACACAAAACTTGATAACGGAGTTCGGCTTAAACCAAAACCTACGTCTCCGCTCCCAACTCAACCGTTGAGAGATTTACTACCGCTTGCTTTTTAATGGTTTTAGCAAGAAACCCACTAGACTTTAAGGTAGTCTAGAACCTATTACAGCTTGCTTTTAATGGTTGAGCAAGAACCCACTAGCCTTCTTACAGGTGAAGGCTAGCTCACCTATGACTCAAGCCTTTTAAAGGGAAGACTTGACTAACCTCTTCACACCTTGAAGGTGGTGTGAAAACCCAAACAAAGGGAAGATGAGAGAAAGAGGGGTTTGTAGGCACAAACCCAAATTGATGCTCAAAATAATAAAACAAGAAAAACCGTAATGTGGAGAAGTCTTGGGCGCCAATGGATTGATTGGAGTTGATGAAGAGCGCTCCCAAGCTTCTATGGTGATGCTCCTTGGATGTGGAAATGGGTTGGAGCAATTGAGGTTCCTTGAAGGAATCCGCCGGAGGTTTGCCAAATGATGAAAAATGTGTCCGTTGGCTTCCGTTGGCTTTGTTATTGTTCCACTGTTGTTCCGGGGCTTCCTAGTCCTTTATTTATAGAGGGGGAACCCTCATATGGCCGTTCGGGGTCTTCGGAGCCGTTGGAAAAGTCTTCGGAGCCGTTGGGAGTAGGTTGGTCAAAGCCCAACGGCTAGTTTGACTGGCTCCACCGGCTGACCGGTGCTTGGCCACCGGTTGGCCGGTGCTTTGGAAAATGGAGAGGCCTTCTGCCCAGGCACCACCGGCTGGCTGGTGAGGAGGCCACCGGTTGGCCGGTGGTGAGACAGTAGGTGTCCCTTCTGTCTGGGTTCCACCGGCTGGCCGGTGATGGGACACCGGTTGGCCGGTGGTCTGGACAGAGGGGATGCCTTCTGTCAAGATTCCACCGGCTGGCCGGTGGTCATCCACCGGTTGGCCGGTGGACTGAAATCAGTCCACTTTTGCCTTCTGGCTTTCTTGGCCCAATTCCTTGGCAACCTGAAATCATGCCTATCATCCAAAAACACTTAAAACAAGATTAGATAAATAAGAGAGTGATTGTGATCATGAAAATTAAACCACGAGGGGTACGAGAGGTACAACAATCTCCCCCTATTTTGATGATCACAATCACCAAAACAAGCAATGTAAAAGACTGAAATGAAAGACATGCTTTAAAGGATAAATTGAAAAGTAAAGCAAAGCATGAGAGAAAGATTTCTCCCCCAATCAACCAAGAATTTCTCCCCCTTTGTGATTATCAAAATAGCACGGGGCATAAAACTTGATTGAGGGAAAGGATTGAAAAACAAGGTAGAGATTTTAAACCAATTGAAATTTTTGAAATTTGAATTGAAAGTTTTGAATTGAAAGTTTTGAAAATAAAGCAAAAAGGCTTAAACAATCTTAACTCCCCCTAAATAAAAACAACAAATCACCGGGGAGAGGTTTTTGAAACCGAGACAAATTTTGGTCCGGTGAAACTCGCTAAAAGGGATTTTTCAATCCAAACTTGTCTAGTGGCAGGTCTTCTTCTATGAAATTCATCATTAAAGAAAATAGTTTTGGGCCTTCCATACCGGGCATTTTTGCAATTGCACTCATAAATTAAGTGCCCGAGTTTTTTACAATAGTTGCAAAATTTATATTGGGAGCTCCCCCTTACAAAAATAGTTGGAGCATGGGAAGAGGAAGCTTGCTTGGAATAGCCAAGCCCTTGGGTGGTTCTAGATACGCATTGGGAACCAAGGAGCTTCGAGAGGTTATGTTCACCTTCGGTGAACTTAGCTAGGGATTTCCATAAATCCTTGATTGTTGATTCCATAGAATCAACATCGGGAAGGTTTTGGACCTTGAGGGACAACTCCTCCTTTTCTTTGAGAAGTTGTTCCTTTTCGGAAGAAAGTTTTTTGAAATTCTTTTTTAAAGCAATAAATTTGGAAGAAAGTTCGTGAAAGCCTTCCTCCAATTGATCTCTAGCATGTTGGAGATCCTCATAAGATAAATGATTGAAAGAATTTGAAGAACTAGAGGATGAGGAGTCGGAAGAGGATACCTCATGAAATGCCATTAGGCATTTTTTACCGTTGTCACTTGAGGAGGAGGAGGAGGAGGATGTGGAGCTATCACTCCATGTGGCCTTGAATGCCTTCTTCTTTTCCTTTTGCTTGGCCTTTTTCTTGTTGAGTGGACAATCGGGCTTGTAATGGCCTTTCTTGCCACACCCGTAACATGTTACCTCGGGCTCGGATTTTTCGTTGGGATGAGCCTTGTGGGATTTCTTCTTCTTGTGCTTCTTCATGAATTTGTGCATTTTGCGGGCAAGATTCTCCATTTCTGAATCGCCGCTTGAAGAGGAAGACAATGAGGAAGAGCTTTCTTCTTTTTGAACTTTGAAGGCGATGTTCTTTGGAACTTTGATCAGTTTGCCTTCCTTTTCAGCTTGCCTCCTCATGGTGATCTCGTAGGTCATGAGGGATCCGATGAGCTCTTCGACCGGCATGTTCTTGATGTCTTTTGCTTCTTGGATTGTCGTGACTTTTGGTGCCCATGAGCTTGGTAGGATCCAAAGGATCTTCTTGACCATCGTTTCTGCAGACACATCATCACCAAGGGACTTTCTCCCATTGCAAACATCAGTAAAACGTGTAAACATTTCAGTTATATTTTCAGATGGATGCATGGTAAAAGACTCAAAATCTTGACGGTACATATCCAATCGAGTATCCTTAACTTTGTTGGTCCCCTCATGGGTAACCTCCAATAGTTTCCAGATTTCATGAGATGAAGTGCATGTGGAAACTCGATTGAATTCATTACGATCAAGGCCGCAATGAAGAGCGTTCATGGCTTTGCCATCAAGCTCGAAATTTTTAATATCGGCTTGAGTCCATTTGGATTCATCGGGAGAAGAAAGAGAATAACCATGCATGACAATTTTATAAATAGGATAACCTATACTTCTAAGAAAAGTAATCATGCGAGTTTTCCAATAGGTATAGTCGGTTCCATCAAAGAATGGAGCACGACCCAAAGAATAGCCTTCGGGGGCGAAAGAAGTTGAAGCCATCACAAAGGATCTTGAATTTGAAACCGGTTAGGGTATTACTCAAATTTTGCCTCTGATACCAATTGTTGGGACGGAGAGTGATGACAAGAGGGGGTGAATTGCCTTTTAAAAAATAATTAACAATTTAAAATCAAAGTTAAAAGTGCAGCGGAAATAAAAGAGGCAAGACACAAAACTTGATAACGGAGTTCGGCTTAAACCAAAGCCTACGTCTCCGCTGCCAACTCAACCGTTGAGAGATTTACTACCGCTTGCTTTTTAATGGTTTTAGCAAGAAACCCACTAGACTTTAAGGTAGTCTAGAACCTATTACAGCTTGCTTTTAATGGTTGAGCAAGAACCCACTAGCCTTCTTACAGGTGAAGGCTAGCTCACCTATGACTCAAGCCTTTTAAAGGGAAGGCTTGACTAACCTCTTCACACCTTGAAGGTGGTGTGAAAACCCAAACAAAGGGAAGATGAGAGAAAGAGGGGTTTGTAGGCACAAACCCAAATTGATGCTCAAAATAATAAAACAAGAAAAACCGTAATGTGGAGAAGTCTTGGGCGCCAATGGATTGATTGGAGTTGATGAAGAGCGCTCCCAAGCTTCTATGGTGATGCTCCTTGGATGTGGAAATGGGTTGGAGCAATTGAGGTTCCTTGAAGGAATCTGCCGAAGGTTTGCCAAATGATGAAAAATGTGTCCGTTGGCTTCTGTTGGCTTTGTTATTGTTCCACTGTTGTTCCGGGGCTTCCTAGTCCTTTATTTATAGAGGGGGAACCCTCATATGGCCGTTCGGGGTCTTCGGAGCCGTTGGAAAAGTCTTCGGAGCCGTTGGGAGCAGGCTGGTCAAAGCCCAACGGCTAGTTTGACTGGCTCCACCGGCTGACCGGTGCTTGGCCACCGGTTGGCCGGTGCTTTGGAAAATGGAGAGGCCTTCTGCCCAGGCACCACCGGCTGGCCGGTGAGGAGGCCACCGGTTGGCCGGTGGTGAGACAGTAGGTGTCCCTTCTGTCTGGGTTCCACCGGCTGGCCGGTGATGGGACACCGGTTGGCCGGTGGTCTGGACAGAGGGGATGCCTTCTGTCAAGATTCCACCGGTTGGCCGGTGGACTGAAATCAGTCCACTTTTGCCTTCTGGCTTTCTTGGCCCAATTCCTTGGCAACCTGAAATCATGCCTATCATCCAAAAACACTTAAAACAAGATTAGATAAATAAGAGAGTGATTGTGATCATGAAAATTAAACCACGAGGGGTACGAGAGGTACAACAGAAAAATCCTTAACAAACCTCCTATAGAAGCTTGCCAATTCATGAAAACTCATAACCTCAGTTGCGTTCTTTATTGTGGGCCACTCTTGAATTGCTTTGATCTTTTCGTCATCCACACGAATCCCTTCCGCCCCTACAACAAAGCCAATAAACACAATAGAATCCATGCAACAGTAACATTTTTGAAGATTGACATAAAGTTGGTTTTCTTGAAGGGTCTCACACACCAAACGCAAGTGTTCAATATGGTTGTCTTGAGATTTTCTATACACCAAGATATCATCAAAATAGACAACGACAAATTTTCCAATGAATGAACGAAGGGCATGGTTCATTAAACTCATAAGTGTACTTGGTGTATTAGTTAAACTAAATAACATAACTAACCACTCATACAAACCAAACTTAGTTTTAAAAGCAGTTTTCCACTCATCTTCTTTCATTCGAATTTGGTGGTATCCACTTTTAAGATCAATTTTTGAAAACAAAGAAGCCCCATGTAATTCATCAAACATTTTATCAAGTCGAGGGATGAGATAACGATACTTAACTGTTATTTTGTTGATGACACGACAATCCACACACATCCGCCATGTTTCATCTTTCTTGGGTACGAGGATCAACGGAACGACACATGGACTCATGCTTTCCCTCACCAATCATTTCTTCATGAGTTCTTTAACTTGACACTGGATCTCTCTAATCTTTCAGATTAGCTCTATATGGTGGCATATTGGGAATTTTGGCACTAGGTACGAAGTCAATCCTAGCTCAATGCCTCTCAAAGGTGGTAATCCATCAGGTGTTTCTTTGGGAAACAAATCACCAAATTTCTGCAGTAAAGACACAATACAAGAAGGAAAAGAATGGTGAAGTTCGTTAGTTGCAAGGTAAGCATCCTTATTAATGAGTAAAAACACTTTCTCGCTCAATAAAACACCTTTCACCTCACTTTTTTCAGAAAATAAACTCACCTTTCGCTCAACACTCTTGTTTTCATCTTTTTGATTTTCCTTATTTCTTTTTATGTCACTCATCTCTTCTTTTTCACTATGAAATTTTTCACTTCATTTTTTTTCTGTTCTTTTTTTCTCAACTCATCACACCTTTTTATCACTCAGATTTTTATTTTTCCCACATTCTTTTTCAGTCATTTCTTTTTTCCTTTTGTATTCTTTCTCTATCCTCACTTGATCTTCATATGCTTGTATGAGACTTAGTGGAGTCAAAACAATCTTTTTACCGCTGAAATGAAAAGAGAAGCGATTAGCATAGCCATCATACATCACCCTCCTATCAAATTGCCATGGTCTCCCTAGTACCAAATGTCCTGCCTGCATCGGAGCAACATCACAAAGCACCTCATCATGATATTTTTCAATGGAAAGAGAAACTATGGCTTGTTTTGTGACCCTCACTTCCCCACAATCATTCAACCACTGTAATCTATAAGGTTTAGTATGCCTTAGAGTAGGCAAACTCAACTTCTCCACCAACAAGGTACTAGCCACATTAGTACAACTTCCACTATCAATGATCATACTACATACCTTCTCATTGATGTGACATCTCGTATGAAAAATATGCTCTCGTTGCTCCTCATCGTGATCATATTTTGATTGAATGTTTAAAGCTCTTCTTGCCACCAATGCATCTCCATGTACGGGTTCTTCAACTTCCACATATGAACTCTCCTCCAAAGGTGGCATCTCATCATCGCTAGAGTGCTCACTAAGGATGTCTCCATTATCCAAAACAATCATGGTCCTTTTGTTTAGGCATTGAGATGCAATATGACCATGTCCTTGACACTTAAAACACTTTATATCACGAAATTTAGAAGGGAAATTCGTGTCAATTTTTCCTTTTGAATCAATGGGGAAGAACTTATTTTTTGCATCTTCTATTTGCTTTGGTACAAATTTTGAATCCCTTGGTTTTGTTTCATTCCACTTAGAAGCTGTTTTTGGCTCTTTCTGGTTATCCTTTCAAAAATTGTGGGAACTTACTTGACTCCTTCGAGAATGTAGTTGTTTTTCGACCTTCACTGCCTTATGTAGCAACTCCTCCACGTCAATGTATGTTTGAAGTTCCACCACATCTCTAATTGCTGGATTCAATCCATTGATGAACCTTGCCATGATGGCTTCGCAATCCTCCTCCATATTGGCTTGAATCATTGATATCTTCATTTCCTTGCAGTATTCCTTCATACTCATGAAACCTTGCACAAGTTTTTGTAACTTCAAATGCAAATCTCGATAGTAATGACTAGAAATGTACCTTTTGCGCATTACCTATCTTCATTTCTTCCCAAGTTCGAATTTGTCTTTCTCCATTGCGCTGTCGATTTACTTGTAATTGGTCCTACCAAATACTTGCATAGTCATTGAACTCAAGCGCCTCCAATTTTACCTTATTTTCCTCTGAGTAGTTGTGAAGTCCAAGCACACGGTCAACCTTCCGCTCCCACTTCAAATAAAGCTCCGGGTCACTCTTCCCTTAAAAGGATGGAAGTGTCATTTTGATGTTTCTTGTAGATGGCGAATTTCCCTTACCTCGATGTGAGGCAGAGATATTCTTTTATAGATGAGTAAAATAAATTAAAAGGCGGGATGTTCCGATGTGGGACTCGGAAATACCCA
This sequence comes from Viscum album, assembly GCA_963277665.1. Taxonomy (NCBI): domain Eukaryota; kingdom Viridiplantae; phylum Streptophyta; class Magnoliopsida; order Santalales; family Viscaceae; genus Viscum; species Viscum album. The sequence continues at coordinate 1,164,175,443 of OY728158.1, read as the reverse complement.
TCATACTAAAATGGTGTCCAACACTCCCCCTCAAGCTGAACATGCCCAACTTGAACTGAGAGTCCCACAAAAAGAAAAAGACGACATCGAATAAGGCCATACATACTCCCCCTCAAGCTGGGCCGTGGAGGCTGTGAATACCTAGCTTGGTAGTGAGAGTCTAGGCGAGCTCCTAAGAGGCCTTTTGTGAAGATGTCAGCAAGTTGATCCGCTGTCGGAATATGACCAAAACTGATATGGTTCTGCTCCAGATGGTGGCGAAGAAAGTGACAGTTCACCTCGATATGCTTCGTTCGTTCATGGAAGACGAGATTTGATGCAATCTTCGTGGCTGCCTGATTGTCACACTAGATATGAGCAGATGTCTGCGGTGGGAAACCAAGCTCATGGTGGAGATGACGAAGCCGGATGATCTCAGTGGTGACTGTGGCCATGGCACGGTATTCTGCCTCTGCACTAGATCTAGAGACGACAGTTTGCTTCTTGCTGCGCCATTAGATGAGGTTATCGGCCAATAACACGGTAAATCCAGAAGTCGACTTGTGGGTAGCAAGACAACTCGCATAGTCCGCATCACAGAAGGCCTCAACATCCAAATGAGCGTGATGTGAGTACCGAAGGCCACGTGCAGGGTCTTTTTTTATGTATTTGGCAATGCGGAGGACGACATCCCACTGAGATCTGGTCGAATGCTCCATGAACTAGCTCATTTTGCCAATAGCGTAGGCAATATTTGGTGTGTCATGGTGAGGTAATTGAGTTTGCCCACCAGACGACGGTAGTTCTCTGGGTAAGGAAAGGGTGCTGAGTCGGCATGGAGAGAATGTTCTTCAGGCTCAAGAGAAGTTTCCACTGCAGTCACCTGACTCAACCCTGTATCCTGCAAGATATCGAGGGCATATTTCCGTTGGCAGAGAAAGATAGTGTCCTAAGAACGGGAGACCTCGATGCCAAGGAAGTAGGTAAGAGGAACAAAATCTTTGGTGTGAAAGTGGTGGTGAAGGTGCGCCTTGAGTTGAGCGATTCCAGTGGAGTCGCTCCCTGTGATAATGATATCATCAACATATACCACCAGCAAGATACAACCGTTTGACGTCGTACGGAAGAAGACGGTGTGATCCTTCATACTGCGAGAGAGGCCAAAGGCGGTGACGACAGTGTTGAAGCGGCCAAACCAAGCACGAAGAGACTGCTTGAGGCCATATAGGGATCGACGGAGGCGACAAACAATGGGCGTCGACTCCGAAGGCACAGAATCCGGGGGGCTGCTGCAGGTAGACTTATTCATCAAGAAAGCCATGGAGAAAGGCATTCTTGACATCCAGTTGATGAAGCGGCCAGTGATGACGAGCGGACAGTGGCCATCTTGGCAACTGGAGAGAAGGTCTAAAAGTAGTCGATGCTATATGTCTGAGTAAAGCCCTTCGCTACAAGGCGGGCTTTGAGGCGATGAAGAGTGCCATCGACATTGAGATGGATCGTATAAATCCATTTGCAGCTGACCGCCTGTTTGCCTGTAGGAAGAGGGACCGGATCCCATGTATGGTTGTCATCCAGAGCCTGCAGTTCATCCCGCATCGCCTGTAGCCACCTCGGGTGGGATTTGGCATCGCCAACCGTGCGGGGGATAAATATCGTCTCAAGTGCTGACAAACCTCTATATGAAGATGTAAAGAGAGAAGTAATCTGGCAAGAGCGAGTACCTTTCCGGAGTGTAATAGGCAAGTCGTCTGGTGCTGTGGTAGGAGCATCGGACGAAATGAGAACGATGGTGTCCTCGGCCTGGAAGGGGGGTACAGTCGATGGGTGACGGGAGTAGACCGTTCCAAAGCGATGACCAGTAGGGGGAGACATTAGAGGGTGAATGATGAGAGGAAGACACTCATCGATGGTAGTGTCTGGATGAGGAGATGGAGGAGAGAATGGAGTGTTCTCGACAAATGATACATCAGCAGAGAGAAGGGAGCGTTCTCATCAACTTCTTGCCTTCGCAGAGCCTTCGAAGTTGAGGAACCTTGCAAATCATCCAACCTAGCATTCAATCTTGTAAATTGGTTAGCGACAACTTTCATGAATAATTTGATGTCGATCTCATTTCTTTCTCCCTCGCTCGCCATTTTTTTTTAATCCTCACACTTTTTTTTAATCTCTCAAGAGGTTCCTCACACTTTCTAGCACAACAACTTGGTTCCTACAAGTGTTCTTAAATAGAATCAAGAAGACAACAAGTAAGAAGCAATCAATTCATGACAAACCTTAAAAATTAGAAATTTTAAAGGGGGTTTGAATCAATGGGGCCCAAGAAATATGGAAGGTAAAGTGGAACGGGAGAAATGGTTATGGTTGAATGTTGGATATGGATGAAGGAAGACGGTGGACAAGAAAAATGCAATCAAATTTGTGACTAAATGAGCAGACACAACGTTTCAAATGAGCAGTTCTTTTTTTGTATATTTTTATTTTTGATTTTTTTTGCTTCTTTTTTTACTGCTCAATAATCAAGAAATGAGATACAAAGAGTGTGTTTGTGGTGCTCAATGTACAATAGATGAAAAATGTCACGATGCTCTAATCTGATCGCATTGATGTAAAAGGGTGAGATAACTTGAACTTCAAACTCGATTGGAATCCGTTTTGGCGATAGTTAGATTTCACAAGAGTGAATCTGTAGCATGAATTGATTCGGTTATATCTTCAAATATATGCGTCGGATTTCAGTGTTTTCAAATCGAGAAAAAAGATGAGATTCTGAACTATTAAAATGTCATATTATTCATTCAGAAACTCAAAGAAAGAGGATGAAAAGGCGGAAGAAAGGTGCGGCCAGAATTGGTGATGACCGAAAATGGAAGGAGAAGAAAAAGATTGGAGAAATAGAAAAAAAATGAAAGAACCTGGTTTCCATTGCCTCGCTCTGATACCAAATGATATGATACCTTGTGGGCGTGCGGTATCCGTTGGCGAAAATGTGGAAACACAAGTGAAGGAAGTGGGAGAAATGAAAATTAAAGGAAATGCAAAGGAAACAAAAGGGGAAGGAGGATGATCAATTAGGACCCCAAGGAGACTTGCCCCTTAAAACCCTGATTATAAAGCGCCACAAAGGGTGATCACTCCTTTGATGAGCCTTACTTGCATTCACCTAAGAACACAAGAAACACAAACATAATAATGTTATAAACTCTCAAATTTGAAATTTAGCTTCAAGGGGTACAAAGAGGTGGCTATTTATAGCCAAATGAGAGGGATAATGTCAAAATACCTAGCCCACAAAAGTCTAAAGTCTATCCCACGATTTTGACTTTGTTTACACATTCATGGTTTTAGGGGACAAGATATCCACCAAGAAGACTTTTTGGATCCACCCTAAAGATTTTGAAGATTCCCACTACGACTTTGGAGACAAAGGGCCCACCACTTTATGACTTCGGAGATTTCCTTCATGCAAGTGGCTTTAAATTCGTGGGATCAATTGGGTGAGCCATTTAGGTTCACTTTTGGGCTTTAATAAGTGTGATTAAAGACTCATTTGCTCCTCCCATGCATGCATGTTGGGTCTCCTCTTGTAATTTTAAAATGAGGTCATGTAAATCCTCTTTCATCCTTCTCATTCTTCCTCTTGTCATTGGGCCACCAATCCCATGCAATGGGTCGTGTATATTTATGCTCCTTCCACCATTCGTGCCATGACCGCTCTCGACTCCTCGGTGCATATGTGTGCCTTGATTCTCATCAAAGACCATACACACTCCCCCTCAAGCTGGGTTGTTGATGCGGTTGATGCCCAACTTGGTACAGAGAGAGTCAAGTCGAGCTCCCGGGAGGCCTTTGGTGAAGATGTCGACAAACTGATCAATCGTCGCAATGTAGCTGAAGCTAACATGGTGATACTCGAGGTGATGGCAAAAAAAGTGGTAGTCCACCTCGATATGCTTCGTGCGTTCATGGAAGACGAGATTAGAAGCAATTTTCGTGGCTGTGTGATTATCACACCAAATTTGAGCAGCTGACTATGGTGGGAAACCAATCTCATGGAGAAGATGATGAAACCGCAAAATTTCAGTAGTAACCGTGGCCATCGCACGATATTCTGATTCAGTACTGGACTGAGAGACGATGGTCTGTTTCTTGCTGCGCCATTAGATTAAGTTCCTTGCCAGAAAAATGGCAAAGCCAGACGTCAATAGAGGAAAAGATTTATATGTCAGAATAATTTGATGTGGGACTGAGAAACACCTTTTACCCAAAAATACATTAAACTGTGTTTAACAAAGCCCATTTACAAATTTCATAAATCTCTGATGCCTTTGTGCTACATACTCACCTGGTAGAAAATCAGAACCGTGATAATCACCCCTCAGCATGGCTCTATGAGTTTCAAGAACCTTGGAAGTACTGAAATGAGTATTTTTCAACTTCTTCTATATTCCATTAGTCGTCTCACATGAAGAGATTCGACTATAGATATTTCGAATTAGAGGGCAAAGTAATGTATGTTTGACTTTGTAATTTGCATGATATTTGAGCCTCTCATCATGAGTGAGTGAAAAGCTCGTTCTCCGGAATTTGATAATTTCCGATCATAAGAAAATGATGCACTCCAATATTGATAACAAACGTTTTTATTCGATATGAAATTTTGATAAACTAAAGAAAATTCAAAAAATAAGAACAGACCCGGTCTCAAACGCAGAGACCAACTCTGATACCAAATGTTGGCATCGGTAAAAAAAAGAACGAATCTTAGAACCTAGTAGAGTTACGTTCTGATATCAAATGTTGTCCCAGATAAAGATAGCAGGTAAAACTACAAGAGAGTGGTGAATTGTATTAAAAAAAAACTATAGTTTTCCATCCAACTCAAGGATTCAGTTTATCGGATGTTAATAAATTCTGATAAACATACAGTGCATAGTAAGTAAATGCAGCAGAAATTGAATAATCGGTAAAACGGATATATACATAGCGGAAATAAACTAAGTAAAAGGTTCAATAAACACACCGGAGTACTGGTTAACAAACCAAACACTCCTTTAAATGATATTATTAAAGGATAACACCCTCTAATCGGGGAGGTCTTTGTTTTATCCCAAAGTAGCAAGAGAGTCTTTGACCCAACTCTAGGTACCCCCTTTCTAGCACGAAAGTCCTCGACCAAAACTGTTGGAAACTCCAAGCTTCAACCACCCGAAGCTTCCCTATACCACAGTCGGTGGCAGATTCCTAGCTCCAGAATCTCATCGTCAACCTGACGGAAACATCCTGCTTTCTAGCTCTGGAAGCCCCTTGACGCAGCGGTTGGAAAAGTTCACTTCCACACATCAGAAGCTCCTCGACATAGTGATCGGAATCACAACGATCAAAACAAGAAAACTTAAAGTACTTACATTGAGATTCTCACAAATGTATGCTTTAAGCAGAAACACTCAGAAAGAAAAACTACTACAATCGGAAGCGCACTCAGCAAAAAAATGTTGCAAGCTTCAAAACGACTAGCAGCTATCTGAGCATCGTTCTGTGCATTGTTGTTCTTTCGTCTCTCTAAACAACAGGCCTATTTATAGATGCACCTCCAACGGTCAAATTTCGTAAACTTCTGGTACAGTTGTAACGACATCAGAAGTAGCAACCTCTATCTTTCGATGGATTCAACATTCACTCTGCATCTTCCGATGATATTAATATGTGCCGCTACAATGCTCCATCATCCAGTAAAAGCAATCTGGCCTGAACCTCGGCTCATCGGATTTTAATGTTCTTCAACTCAGGCTAAATTCTAAGAAATTAAGGTTACCGTATTTTCAATCTATACACGAGAAAACTTAAACAACTCTCAATGTTAAATAATATTCAAATACAAGTGTATTGTGATTTTCAAAACCAAGGATGCAAAAGAAGTCAATAATATCTAATATAATGTGATATAGGCACTTATGGATTTTTGAATTAATTTAATTGGTAGAGGTAGATGATAAATCTCAACGGCCCATACAACAACTCTTGTTTCATTTCTCTGGTGTAGGCTCATCACTCTTTCAATTAATCTTGTTTTACTCAGGAGGAGTTTTACATGTAATGTAAAATGCATAGCCAGTGTCTAATACTTACGAAGTAAAATCAAAGGAATTAACTTCTACAATATAAACACCTAATGTAGAAGTCTCACTCACACATTGCTTAAGTTTTTCCTTTTTTTAACCATTTCACCTTTGGATTTCAATACAGAAGTTGCATTGGATTTTTCAACTTTACCTCCTTGTACTTGCAATGAAATAAGGTCTTGAACACTTTGTATCTCTCATGCTTGACTTGTTTCTCATAGAGCTATTTGAAGTGTTTATTTATATTTGTATAATGAGGAAACCCCCTTACTCTCAAGGTAAGGAGGGGGTCTACTTTTATAGAATGATACAGCGAAAGATACAAAGGAGTATTCCGATGTGGGACTCGGAAATACCCATAATAATAAAAAGAGGGTTTAACACTCCCCCTCAAGCCAGCTTGGACAACGAGTTCCACAAAAAAGAATAAGATGACACCACACAAGACCAAGACATACTCCCCCTCAAGCTGGGTGTCAGATGTGGTGGATCCCCAGCTTGGAACTGAGCGAGGCAAGGCAAGCACCAGAGAGGCCTTTGGTGAAGATGTCAGCAAGCTGGTCTGCCGTCGGAATGTGGCTAAAGCTGACATGTTTGTGCTCCAGGTGGTGGCGAAGAAAGTGACAGTCCACCTCAATATGCTTCATGCGTTCATGGAAGACAGAGTTCAAAGCAATTTTAGTGGCTGCCTGATTGTCACACCATATGTGAGCATAAGTCTGCTGAGGAAAGCCAAGCTCCTGAAGGAGTTGCCGAAGCCAAAGGATCTCGGTAGTGACGGTGGCCATGACACGGTACTCAGACTCGGCACTGGAGCGAGAGACGACCGTCTGTTTCTTGCTGCGCCAAGAAATGAGGTTGCCTGCCAAGAAAATGGAAAACCCAGAGGTAGATTTCTGAGTGGCAAGGCAGTCATCGTAATCAGCATCGCAAAAGGCCTCAATATGCTGATGAGGATGCTGGGAGTAGTGAAGACCACGGGCAGGATCCCGTTTGATGTACTTGGCGATGCGGATGACAGCATCCCACTGAGATGTGGTCAGATGCTCCATAAATTGACTCACTTTGGCTACCGTACAGGAAATGTCGGGTCGAGTCATGGTGAGATAATTGAGTTTGCCCACCAATCGACGGTACCGCTCAGGATGTGGGTATAGTGCCGAGGAGGCATAAAGAGACCGTTCGCCAGGCTCGAGAGGAGTATCGACCGCAGTGGCCTGAGTCAGCCCAGTATCCTGCAATATATCCAATGCATACTTCCGTTGGCAGAGGGAGATGGTGTCCGAGGAGTAGGACACCTCGATGCCGAGGAAGTATGTGAGAGGACCAAGATCCTTAGTGTGGAAGTGCTGGTGAAGATGGGCCTTGAGATGGGTGATACCCACAGAGTCGCTGCCGGTGATGACGATATCATCCACATAGACGACCAATAAGATGCAGCCATGTGGAGTCGTCCTGTAGAAGACAGTGTGGTCCTTCATACTGCGGGAAAGCCCAAAGTCGCTGACGACCGTGCTAAAACGGCCGAATCAAGCACGGGGAGACTGCTTGAGGCCGTAAAGAGAGCGGCGTAGACGGCAGACACGAGATGCAGCGCCGGCGGCACAAAAACCGGGGGGCTGCTGTAGATAAATTTCTTCCTCAAGGAAGCCATGGAGGAAGACATTCTTGACATCCAATTGATGAAGAGGCCACTGATGATGGGCGGCGAGAGAGATGAATAGCCGGACAGAGGCCATCTTGGCAACCGGTGAGAAGGTATCAAAGTAGTCAACACCGTATGTCTGAGCAAAGCCTTTGGCCACAAGGCGGGCTTTGAGGCGATGGAGAGAGCCATCGGGATTCAGCCTGACCGTATAAATCCATTTGCTGTCCACTGCCTGTTTGCCTGCTGGAAGGGGGACAAGATCCCAAGTATGGTTTTCCTCCAGAGCCTGCAACTTATCCCGCATTGCTGCGAGCCACCCGGGGTGAGATTTGGCTTCACCAACCGTGCGAGGTATAGAAAGCGTCTCTAGAGCGGACAGACCCCTGTATGAAGATGCAAATAGAGGAGTACTCTGGCAGGAGTGAGTACCTTTCCGTAGGGCAATGGGCAAGTCCTCGAGTGGCGGAGCAGGAGCAGCGGACGAAGCGGGAGCATCAGTGTCACTAGCCAAAACGGGGGATACAGTCGAAGGACGGCGGGAGTAGACTTGACCAAAATGGGTGTCAACAGGGGTTGACACCGGTGGAGAATGGATGAGGAGAGGAGGACAATCATCGATGGCAGGGTCAGGAGGAGGAGAGGTAGGAGGAGGCAAATCCGGAAGAGGATGGATGATGAGGGGAAGACAATCATCAATGGCAGGGTCAGGAGGAGGAGAGGGAAAGGAGAATGGAGAACTCTCAACAAAGGAGACATCCGCGGAGATGACATACCGGTGAAGGTCCGGGGAGAAGCAGCGGTATCCGCGCTGAGTGCGGGAATAACCAAGGAATATGCAGCGGATAGATTTGGGAGAGAGTTTGGTGCGGCCAGGGCGAGTGTCACGAACATAACACAAGCAGCCAAACACTCTAAGAGGGAGGGAATGAAGAGGGAGAGTGGGGAAAAGAGCCCGAAAGGGAGTCTCCCCCTTAAGGATAGAAGAAGGAAGGCGATTGATGAGGTAGGTAGCAGTGAGAATGACATCTCCCCAAAAGAGCAGAGGCACCTGTCGGTGGAAGATGAGGGCACGAGCAGTCTCCCGAATATGTTTGTGTTTCCGCTCGGCCACGCCGTTCTGCTGGGGTGTATCAGGACAGGAGGTCTGATGAAGGATGCCATTCATCCGGAGAAACCGCCGAAAGGAAGTGGAGAGATACTCGCGCCCATTATCCGAGCGGAGACATTTGACAGAGATAGAAAAACGGTTCTTAATTTCATTAAAAAGGGTTTGGAAGGTGGAAAACACTTCGGAGCGTTCTCGAAGAAGGTAAAGCCACGTCATTCGTGAATAGTCATCAATGAAGGATATATAGTATTTGTATCCCAAGTGACTCGGAACGGTACACGAGCCCCAAACATCGGAATGAACCAGATCAAAGGGGTGGGAGGCCCGTGTATCCGTGTGAGGAATGTAGGAAGAGCGATGATGTTTCGCAAAAGAACAGGACTCACAATGAAAAGTAGGAGTCCGACTGAAGTCTGGAAACATCTGATGAATGGTGGATGCAGGCGGGTGTCCTAATCGGGAATGAAGATCAAGTGCCCGAGAAGAGGTAGACGTGCAAGCAATGGGTGCTGGTCCCTCGAACATGTAGACCCCATCTCGAAGCCGGCCTCGACCAAGTTCCCGGTTCGTAGTCTGCTCCTAAAACACAACACCAGAAGAGGTAAATATGGCCGCACAGTTATAATCCTTCGTCAGTTTACTGATGGAAAGCAGATTAAAGGGACTGCGGGGCACATGTGCCACAGAGGGTAGGTGTATCGATGGAGTTAGGGAGCATGCGCCGAAGCCCGCTATGGGGATAGTGGACCCATCAACGACGGTGATGGCTGAAGAACCGGCATATGTGCAGTAAGACGTCAGCATTCGAGCATCACCGGTGAGGTGGTCGGAGTCACCTGAGTCCAGCAGCCATGCAGGGGAGCAATGACTGATAAGGGCAGTGGGGCGAACAGTACGGGCCAGAGAAGCCGAGGAGGGACTGGGTCAGACAGAGGCCGGAAGAGCGTGAGGCCGCCTGAGGTTGGCCATAGAAAGGGCCAGAGACGGGGAAAGAGAGGCGACAGTCGAGGACACGGCCTGGACCGCGGGCTGTCCCTGCCGCGGGTGCTGAGATGACCGTCCATGCAGGACCCAACATCGGGCGATCAGGTGACCAAACTTGCCACAATGTTGACAGAAGGGACGTGGACGACTGGAAGCACGACCACATCCCGAGGATTCTGCCATGGAAGCGACGGGTAGCTAATGCAGCGGGCTGGTGGGATGACCTTGCGCAGGACGTGCGCGTGCAGGAAGGTCCTCCCTTTCCAGGCGGCGCTCCCTCCAGGCGGCTCTCCCTCCCGGCGGCTCTCCCCACCGGCGCGGCTCCCCTCGCCCAGCGACGGATCGCCCTCGGCCTCGCCCCGGCGGATCGCCCTCGGCCTCGCCCCGACGCCCTCACCCTCGACCCAGCGGCGCCCCTGCTGGCCAGCCCCGCCGTGCGCACGCCTCCTGCGCGGATCGCCCCTCCGCCGTGCGCACGCCTCCTGCCTGGCATCTCTCCCCGGCGGCCCTCCTGCCTGGCATCTCTCCCGGCTCCCGGCTCCCGCGTCGCCCTCCTGCCTGGCGCGGCTCCCCGACGGCCCCTCTGCCTGGCGTGGCTCCCGGCTCCCAGCTCCCCGGCGGCCCTCCTGCCTGGCGCGGCTCCCGGCTCCCCGGCGTTCAGGCTCCCCGCGTCGCCCTTCCGTGGCTCCCTGCGCCCCGCCTCCCGCTGCTCCCGCGCCTCCGGCGCCTCCCGGACAGAATCGGGAATCCGCCGGGAGGGAGGGTCAGGTTTAAGATCCCTCTGATACCATGTATAATGAGGAAACCCCCTTACTCTCAAGGTAAGGAGGGGGCCTACTTTTATAGAATGATACGGCGAAAGATACAAAAAAGTATTCCGATGTGGGACTCGGAAATACCCATAATAATAAAAAGAGGGTTTAACAATATTAAATACCTTCATTGACTCTTATTTTTTCAGAGCTCAAAATTCATAGTATCTAAGATAATTTGACAGACACCTATGGATTTTTGAGCCAATTCAATTAGCCGAGGTCGGTGATAAATCTCAATGGCTGAGGTCGGTGATAAATCTCAATGGCTAATATGACAACTCTTGTTTCATTTTTCAGTTCTAGGTTCGTCACTCCTTCAATTAATCTTGTTTTACTTTGGAGGACTTTTACATTTACATTAATGTGAAATGCATAGCCAGTATCTAATACTTATGAAGTAAAATAAAAGGAATTAACCTCTACAATATAAACATCTAATGTGGAAGTCTCACTCACACATTGCTTCTTAAGTTTTTTCTTTTTTTAACCATTTCACCTTTGGATTTCTATACAGAAGATGTTGCATTGGTTTTTTCAACAACTTTACCTTCTTGATCTTGCAATGAAATAAGGTCTTGAACACTTTGTATCTCTCATGTTTGACATGCTTCTGATAGAGTTATTTGAAGTGTTCAATTATATCAAATAACTTCATCAACTCCTATTTTTCCAGAGCTCAAAATCCATAGTATCTATCATAATGTGACTAACATTCAATACATCCTTTTGATACTTCATATCTCATTACACTTGTGGGGAAGCAGTAACAGATTTATGAGAGAGATGTTGTTCTGGGATGTACAATTTTTTTATCATGTTTGAAAACAGTTCTTAAATTTTGATACCATTTGAGAGAAAGTTGTTTTAGTTCAGCATGTCCTTAAGGATGGATCATAATGAAAAATTTCAGTAGTGTTTGATGTTATGGTAATTTTCAATAAAAGAATTTGTAAGATGAACATAAATAAAAAGAACACGAAAACAAAAAAGGTAAGATGAACATCATATGTGTTTTAATATTCGATTAGAATTTTTATTGAATATACTATCCTTTATTCGGAATAATAGTCTCTTCTGTTCTAAAAAGCATAAAGTTTTCAAGTAATCCAGGATTCATATTCCATTCAATCATGTGTTAGTTTTTGCCAATTACCCAAGACCTGACTATTTAGGCAGACAATATTTGTCAATTGTATCATAAGTAACTTCTAAATAGTTGGGTTTACAACACTTTTTCCAAATTCATCTTTCGAATCTGTGTCCAACTGTTATGTCTTTAACAGCCTAATCATGTCAGGGTTATGTAGTCTAGTTGTAACACAACGCTTAACAATCGAATGCCACTTTTATCCCATTGATTTTCGCACTATATAGATCACAGGTGTCTTGCTTTAGCGGAGTCCATCCACAAACAATTGAGGTCTTGACAAGTACCAGAATTGGAAAACATATAACAACTTGATGTTTGATCAAGGGATCTTAAATTTATTATGAGCTCGTCCTTGACTGCCCGCATCTCATGCATACCCTAAATGAAGAAGATATTTTTCATGCAAACCAATCCATGTATCTCATGCATTTTCGTCATATCCTAATATGTATCTCATACACACAGGTATACATCTCACATTTAATGGTTTGCTATTACAAAGGCCACATTTTCAGGAAGGACTAGCAAATTAGTCACAGGTCCCACTTAAGAATCGCTTCCTTAGGCTTAATTGTTACCAATTCTCTTTGTGATAATGCTTCCTTACTGAGAGGTTGGCTCCTTGGTCATAATGGGATTGCAACACAACCTACTTTAGCAGAGCACTGGTCCCTCTCAACGAGTCTACTAATATATTCAAAATTTTAACTATGCAGAAATCATCAACTTCTTCATTCTTTGTATGTGTAGACTATGGTGGATTATGCCTAATTCTAAAATTAAAACAGGCATGATCTGATGCCTCATGAGTGCTCAACGCCAGCCCAAGGGGAGAATCTATGACACAGAGTACAGATATATAATGATTCTCAGTGGGAAGAAATAGATTAACCAAAGAAAGTTGTTATTGCAGTCACAGATTGTGCTTATGGTTACAGATCATGTGGATGTGTCACAGTTGGTATTCGAGATTCTCTTTCTTGTTGTTTGATGTTGAGAGATCTTCTTTTTGATGTTGTTGTTGTGAAATGGGTAGTTGTGGTTTTATAATCGTGATATTTTATATAGAAAATGTTTGGTAAAAAAAAATGGATTTTAGGTTTTTCTTTAACCCAGCCACTTGGGGCAGTTGGTGGGTGGATTGTTAATGTCAAATGACGTCACAGGTTTGAACTTCATTGAGGGGCACCACATTTAGTGTTGAGTCAGACCTCTGCCCCTGTTGAGTGTTTACACTGCAAGCACTACATGCTGAATTTGGATTAGGGTCTGTTTGACAGCACTTGCTGAATTTTATGCTTTGATATATGCATCGAGGTGTAACAAAATTTGTGATGTAGAATTTTTGCTGCTTGAGTCGAGCAGATTTTTTGTTAATACATGTCCAAATCTGTCTCTATGGATATAGTAGAGCCTGTTGTATTTTCATTTGAACCCTGTTTGTATCTGCCTCTTTACAGCATTACCATATCTTACTTTGCAAAGGAAGAGCCAAACTGTAAGTTCGTTCCACTATTTCCTGAAGCTTTTATGCCTGTGACGATTCCTTTCCAGAAAGGTTCAGGACAGAAATTTCGCCAGCCTTCAGGAACTGGCATTGACTTAGGGTTTTTTGAGCTTGATGATCTTTCAAAAGCATATTCCGGGGAGGATGTATTTCCTCTTGTGATCTCTGCACAAACAGGCTCCCAATCCGTTCCTACAGAGCAGCATCTCAGTGATCCTGTTCTAGGATCCTCCCCTCATATGCAGGTCACTCAAGCTGTCCTGGAGAAGGACAATGAAGAAGCCCCTTTTCATGTGAGAGTGATCAAGCAGATCCTTTGGGCTGGTGGGGTCCGCTATGAACTGTATGATATTTATGGAATCGGAAATCCGGGGGCTGAAAGGTTTAATAATGATGACTCTGGGAAGGAGTGTGTTATCTGCATGACTGAACCTAAAGACACAGCTGTGATGCCTTGCAGGCACATGGTGAGGACTCAAATTTCTTCTTTATATTAATTTCAATGTTTCTTTCAAGAAAAATTAGCACAATTAAACTTTTATGCCAGTGATCCCTATTTTTTTAAAAAGTGAAACTGTTTGATATTGATTTTGGTGTCATGATATGATGCAGAAACAAGTAGATGATTGTCATAAACTAATAATGAACAAACCAATGTTAAAATGTTACTTATTATCCATTTATGCCACGTTTGCACTGCTGTGTAAAATTTATCCATGCACTCACGATGTCAACTTATGATCTACTTCAAACATTAAATTGCTTATTTAGCATGATGGCATGTTAATCATGTGCATGATATATGTGTGTCTACGGTTTATTACATCGTTGAAAATGTATGTGTTAGAAATGGATCCATGATTTATTACAGGCATCCCAGGCATGTCTGACACGCAGTTTCATATGACATGTTAATTATATGCGCAATCATGCATGTCTCATTGGCCCATGGTACCATGGACATGTAATGCATGCATTATTTTTTGTATATCTTGAATACATTGTTTTATGCATGTCACATTTCACTTGAATTATTCTACACATTTCACAGCATGCATGCACTCTTGTGTATGGTTTGCACGAATTATCATGTATGTGTCATTCATGCACTATTATACACAGGCTTTCCTTCATGCAAACTCTAGGTTGACTTTGTGTGATGCATGTATTATGGTGATAAACCTCATGGCCCATTCTCAATTACAAGAGAATATCTGATTATTGGTACATTGGATCTATTTGTATCAGCCTTGATGTGATTTATACACATGGACGTAACCCGAGTTATTCATTTTTCTCCCATCTCTGTAAAATCCCTCATCCATTTCAAAGCTCTCTTTTCACCACTATCAATGGTGTGGTGTGACCTATGGTCATTTAATCTTAAAAATTGTCCCACCCACATTTTTTTAACAGAATTTGTTGTCCTTGTAGTGTTTAAGATCAAAATGTTTGTATTGTTCAGTGTATGTGCAGTGAATGTGCAAAAGCTTTGAGGCTCCAATCAAACAAGTGTCCAATATGCCGCCAGCCCTTCGAGAAACTCTTGGAAATCAAAATTAATAATGACGGTCACTGAGATTCTTTTCTATGCAGTGGATTGGTAAGATGCTCAATTCTTGCTTTTTTGTTTTTTGTTTTTTTTAACAGGAGGGTTAAACCCACTTTATCGAACATGCTCAATTCTTGTGTTTGCATGTATACTTGTGTGTAATAAACACACATATTCTGATAATCTTTATTTTGTTGCCTTGTTTTGATTTTCTAGACCCACTCTGAGTCCCATGGTAATGGCTGTATTGTATTAAATTGAATTGCCACCACCCTGTAAGTGAGCACTTTAATTTTTGGGACATGATCTGTTATGGGGACGTGAATTCAAAAGGCCAAAAGTTCATTCTTGCACATTCCTCTCCCCTGGTCTGCAACTGCGAACTTTAAAAAAAATGATACATAAATTAGTAAATAAAAATAAAGGGTGGGAAGCGGGGATGTTACTCTACTAAAGATCGTTAAAAGCAGGCATTGGTGGGGCCGAAGTACTGAGTATTTTTTAACAGAAGAAAGCAACTGACTGTTAATGCCTTTGCGTGGGCGCTTATCTTTATTATGAATGTGGAAGCCAAGTATCATGGCGTGTGTGCCTTAGGATTCCAATGGAAAATTAGATCCAGCTGTCAGTGTTAGGTGAGGAGTCTAAATTTGAAATCTGTCCGTCCATCAGTGGCGGTCCCTCATCCATCCGTGCAGATTCCTTTTATATTGGCTCCCATGCAAAAGTCCATTTAGAGGATAACATCAATCAAACCTAACATCCACATATGCTGTTCTCCACAGAAATAACTCAGACCAAGGAGGCTTGCAGAAACTGAGGGCTGGTTTATCTATTTATTTACTTTCTCATGAAAATCCCATGAACACCTTGGAGGATTGTGGCTGCCAATTAACTGTTGGGTGCAAGTCCAATACTACATTGGTTTCATAGAGGACTGCTGGTTGACATGAGATTGATGAGCCAAATCCTCCCATCACCAATTGGTTTTAGGATGGAATCCATTTAGATTTATGTGTTGGGTTTGAAAGATTTGGGTTTTCAGAACGATCCTAGTAAGCAGTATCAGAGCGACCCCGGTCCCCACCCTTCGGTTTCATAGCCAATCATTATTGGGAAACGGCTGGCTGTTGTCTTGTGTGGCTCAGTGATGGATTTGGACGTGGTTACTGCCTGGATTTCTGAATAATATGTTTTTTGATTTTTTTTTTTTTTTTGACAATCGTGTTGCGTGGTATCTAAATTTTGGAAGAATGTTCTGTTTCCTGATGTTCACTTCCTGGTTTCTGACTTGTGGGTATTTTGGTTTGGGTAAAGGGGCGATGTGATGTGAGAGTGTGAAAGTGGGTAACAGTGAGTATGATGATGACCAACCTTGAATGGGCAGCTTCTACTTCTCCAAAATAATTTAGGTAAACCTACAATCAACCGGTGAATGATTGAAGAGTGTAGGTCCGTTTGGGGCAGGATATTTGGTCTGTAATGGGGTCGACCTGTCCCAGTCCCTTTGCTGAAGAAGGTAAAAGAGAAAAGCTAAAACGACCCAACGCCCATGGCGTCACGGGTTAGGCTAGCGTCCAAGACAAGGGACGACAGTGTATAAAAACCTAGATTAAAAGACCTCCCATCACCGCCTATGCATTTTAACTTTATCTTTGCTTTGCCTGCGCATCAACATTCATTCTTCCTCCACTTTTAATCATTCTTACTTTTGTGTTTCCATTGACCAAATGAAAATGAAATATCAAAATATATTATTAATTCCAAGGACAACTCACAGGGTCCTTTATTGAAATTAACTTCATATTTTGATCCTTCACTTATGGTTGATCTCAATTATGTTTTTCTTCCGTCTCTGCAGAGTTGTTTCATATAGCTACAGAAGACATTATTTGCACGTGATTTTTTTTCTCTGTTTTCATTGTCTAAAAATGTACTTGATTTTTTAGATGAAAAACATTTTTTTAAGAGAAAGGAAAGTTTTTTAGAAAGCAAAAAATAAATAGTTTTCATGCTTTCTCATGTGGCTTGAGCCATACTCGATATTATCCTTTTTGGTATTTTCTGTGAAAAAAAACCCAATCACAATTCATCATGTGGTGCGGGGTGACAGCACATGGCCATGCCATTCATCCTCATTGCTTGTAAATTACAAAAAGCTTACCGGGATAGAGTATATGTAATAAAAGTCATTTAGTTTTGTATTTAATATTTTATTATAAAGTTATAATTGCTCTAACAGTATTATCAGCTTATAAAAAAACAAATGGTAGATATTTTAACAATATTTAATATTATGTTATGATACTTTTTTTATTAATTATAATTTCATTTTGATTATAATATTATTATTTAAATAATATTAAATCATGTACTCATAAAATTTATTTCTTTTTATTTTATTTTTATTTTTCGGACCTTTGAGAGTAAAATATTAAAGAGAACATCAAATATGTGCAATTATTGAAGGCAAGAATGATAAACTTTGGTCAATGTGTTCACTAACTTTGAATAATGTGTTCAAGTTGTGACATAAACACTTAGGATTTTTGATTAAATGTCCACTAGATACATATGTGGTATTTTAAAGTTGTAGGGGATGTAAGTGGGTAATGATACGAACTTTGGTTGGATAACGATCCAAGCTCAACCTGACATAAATAGTTCAATAATATCATGATTTAAAAGGTGGGTTTTATTTATATGCACGCTATAAAGCACACGCGCCCCGTACCCCACCCCCTCGGCCACCCCACCCGTCTGTGGGGGCAATAATATCATGATTTAGATAATTCATCTTACAATTAGTCGCATAACCCAAAGCTCGAAAGATTTAGTCTTGAAGATTAGCTATATAATTTTCCTTGAAAATCTAAGAACACATGCACACGTGGGAGAGTAGAAAGTTAGAGGGACGGAGATCGTGTGTATAATGATCCTAGCCTTTTACACATATTATTACATGATTTTAAGTATAATTAATCATTAAATACAACAAAGAGAATATCATAATGGTGTCCATGAAAGAATGAATTTAAATCATACATGGACATTCATTTGGTAAAATAGACATAGATCATGATAAATGATGTCAAACTAAAGTGAAAACATGTAAAAATAGTGTTTAAGAGTCATTAGAAATGAAACATTTTATTGCGGTTTAAGGAAAATATTAAAGAGTGTTTAAAGCGGAAAAACCATATTTGTTTTCATAAAACTAAAAATGAACCAGGAGAGTTTTTCATGATGAAATAAGTGATTTTAGAAAAATAATGGTGGTTTAAAACAGATTATGGAGTGCATTTAAAAATGAGTAAGAAATCGGGAAGTTGTCTTTAATCAGACTTGGTTATCGAGAAGATTTGATAAGAGAACCTTATAAAACATGTATTTCCTCATTAAAGAAGAATGTACTGATCTGAGTACATGAGCTTGGAACATGTACACATAATGTAAAAGAAGTATATAAAAAGAAAGAAGTGTTACATTGGGGTAAATAGATAAAATGTAACTAAGGAAAAATGGAGTTTCAGAAAGAATCTCTTACCTTATGTTTGAAACAATTATACACTTGATCTTAATGTCTTGGATAATTAGATTAAATCCATTAATTAATTAATTCAGAACCTTTTATACATTTATTTGATTTAGTATAATTTTATTAAGTTCATTTATGACCTCTTTGATGAGTTATGAGATTCAATTTCATCGTTCGAGTGTTGATTTCATTGGTTTTCATGATTGGTTTACTTGTATACATATACAGAAAATCATATAAAATGAGAATGATTGTTCAAAATTGAAGTTATATGTTATTAATGAACATCCATAAGATTAAATGGTTATATAAGTCATTTGGTTATTTGGGGTGAGGACGAATCATTAGATTATACGTTATTGATTATTGTTTAGATCATTTTGGTGGTTCTTCGATCACCACATACTAATTAATTAATATTATGTATATATAATGGTTCTGTAACATTACATAGGCTGTAATACATATATTATAATCTGGTTTAACCATAAAAATGGTTTTATGACCAGCCTTGAAGGCGGTAATGGAAATTGAAAACTTCGTCATCCTTGAATGCGATAAATTAACACATCACGAACGATATTTTCATTTTTTGTACAAAAGGGGAGGGGAAGATAAATGATGAAGAATTATTCCATTAACATGATAAAATTTCATTATATATAAGATACTGGAGTTTTCATGCCACTTGGATAAGGCGAGGTGAGGAGGGAATAAAGAAAAAAAAAAGAATTTGAAAAGAAATTAAAAAAATGAAAGAGAATTTTACCTCTTGAATTCCTCCTTGAGAACCTTCTTAGGGAAATAGGTTTTGTATTTTGTTGAGACTAAGAGCTCTTTAAAGTGGGGAAGAGACTTGGGAAGATGATTGAATAGAAATTGGACAAGGCTCAAAACTTGGAAGACGTGAGAAGAAGAGGCAGTGAAAGATGATATTTATAGTAGAGGAGAAGATCATTTTCTCATTATTTTATTTATTAATTTATTATTTTGCCTCAAGATTATGGATAGTTTGAGCATTATCGCTAAATATATTTAAATAATACAGAGGAGTTCGAGATCATGGTGATTACATCAACAATGACTCAATGAATATTGTATTTAACTTATAATGTATATATACCGTAAATTACCGTATTTTACTATTCACAAAAATTCAAGTATTTTAGAAAAAACCCAAAAATCCACTCAAATTATTTTTCAACGTGTAGAATTCAAAAATGGACTTTATTTTATGAGAATATTTTTCTAAATATGTGAAATTTAATTTTTAATTAAAATCATCATTTATTTGGAAAATACTAATTTTAAAAATATAACTAATTTTATAACACTTTGAAAAATTAATTAAGGTCTTATAAAATTATCTTATAATCATAAGACAACAAAATATTAATTTATGAATATCTTTTATGAAAATGAATTTTCTTTTAAATTATTATATTAATTATAAAATTCAAAATAAACATTTATGTTTTATAAAAATATCAACACTTAATTAATAATTTTTAAAACATTTATTTACCTATACTATGTTATAATTATATCATATTACCATTTATAAAATGTCTAAATTTTATTTATACTTTAATGGGTGAGCTTACTATTCTATTTGTCTGTTTACTATTTATAAGGGTCATATTACTATTTTAAAGGTCAAGTTACTGTTTCATTGGTTTAGGTTCCTTAATTTCTACAAATAATTCTTATTTCATTCATTCTTCATTTATAAAATTTGTATTGTGTTCTTCAAGTGATTTACTATATGAAATAATTATAAGAATGAAATTCCTATTGATAGAATTCTGGGTTACATTCTTCCCCCTTATGAAATTCCACCCTTGAAATTTCATTTTACATACTATGGTGAAAACAAGTTAGAGTAATTTTCCTTCATCACTTCCTCCGGTTCCCATGTTGTCTCTTCGTACTTTTGGTTTCGCCATAGTACTTTGATCACGTGAGTAGTCTTATTGTGTAGAATGTTATCTCTACGATAAGATCTTCACTCGCTGCTCATCGCAAGAGAGATCATTCTTCAACTGTACCACCTCTGAATTCAGTGCATGTGAGGATTCGGTATGTACTTCCTCAAGAGGGATACATGGAATACATTGTGTACTTGAGACATGGTTGATGAAAGTGCTAGTCGATAGGCTACAACTCCAACACGATCAAGAATCTCGAAGGGGTCGATGTACCTGTGACTTAATTTTCCTTCCCAAATCTCATGATCATTTTCTATAGAGATATGCGGAGGAATACCATGTCTCCAACTTTAAACTCAAAGTCTCATCGACGATTATCTGCATATCTCTTTTGTCGACTTTGGGCTGCCTTGATGTGCTGTTGAATGGTTTTCAACCTTTCCACTATTTCTTCAACCATTTCAAGTCCTAGTAGCTTACGTTCATCGACCTCATCCCAGCATGCCGGTGTTTTGCATCTTTTCCCATAAAGGGTTTCATATGAAGTCATTTGGATGCTCGAGTGGAAACTGTTGTTGTAGGAAAACTCAACCAGAGGTAGATGGTAGTCTCATCCTCCTTTAAAGTCCATAGAACACGCTCTCAACATGTCTTCTAGTGTCTGAATAGTCTTCTCATATTGACCACCAGTTTGAGGATGATAGGTCGTACTGAAGTTCAGCTCAGTGTTCAGAGCATGTTGGAGACTTCTCCAGAACTTGGAGATGAATGTCAGATCTCGATCAGATACAATCAATAGTGGTACTCCATATAGCCTTACCACTTCTCTGATGCATATCCATGCAAGTTGATCCAGTAAGAAGTCCTCTCGAATTACAACAAAACGAGTTGTCTTTGTTAGACGATCCACAACAACCCATATAACATTGTTTCCTCTGGATGTCTTCGGAAGTCTGGTGACAAATTCCATGATGATGTTTTCCCACTTCCATGTTGGTACGGGTAATGGTTGCATCACCCCCTTAGACTTTTATATTTTAGCCTTCACTTTCTAACATACCAAACACTTTGATGTATATTTAGTGATCTCATTCTTCATATTGTCCCACCAATAGTTCTCTCGAAGATCTCGATACATCTTTGTGCTCCCTAGGTGGATAAAGAAAGTTGTGCTATGTGCGTCATTCAAAAGCTCTTTCTTTATCTTTGGATTAGATGACATACATAATCATGACCCAAATCTCACAACTCCTTCCTCATCCATTTGGAATTATGAAAATTTCCCATTTCTGATAGCTTTCACCCTTTTCTGAATTTCCACATCATTTCTTTGAACATCCTTTATTCTCTCTATAATGGATGGTTGAAAAATCATTTGAGAAAGGATTGATAATGTTCATTCCTTAATGATTACCATGTCCATCCTTTTCAGGTCTAAAAAGGTTGGATCCTTCTCAATTATCATCATTGATAAAGATACATGATCTTTTATGCTTAGCGCATCCACTACCTTATTTGCCTTATCCGGATGGTAGTGGATTGAGCAGTCGTAATCCTTGATGAGCTCTAACCATCTTCGTTGGTGCATATTAAGCTCTTTCTGTGTGAATATATATTTGAGGCTCTTATGATCAGTATATATCTCACACTTCTCCCTATAGAGACAGTGTTGCTAGATTTTCAATGTAAAGATCACAACTGCCAACTTCAGATCATGCGTGTGATAGTTTTGATCATGGATTTTCAACCGCCTTAAGGCATAGACTATCACTATCATTTTGCATCAGTACAAAACCTAATCTCTTATTTGAAGCATCACTGTACACTACAAAGAGTTTCCCACTTGTCGGTAGTGTGAGCACTGATGCAGTGATAAGGATCCTTTTCAACTCTTTGAAGCAGTCTTCACATTCACTGGTCCAGAAAAACTTTTCTCCCTTCCGAGTCAGCTTGGTTAGTGGGTTGGACAATCATGAAAAGTTCTTCAAAAATTGTTGGTAATACATAGCTAGACCAAGGAAACTACGAATATCCGTTACAGATGTTGTCTTGGGCCACTCTTCAATAGCCTTTGTCTTGGAATGGTCCACAGATATTCTTTTTCTAGTGATAGCATGCCCCAAAAATGATACTTCATCCAGAACTCATATTTACTGTACTTTTCATAAAGTTTCTCCCTTCGCAAATTCTTCAGCACAATATTCAAATACTCATCATGTTTCTCCTTGCTCTTGGAGTATATTAGAATATTGTCAATAAAGACTACCACAAATTGGTCAAGGTAATCACTAAAGACTCTATTAATTAAATCCATGAAAATTGCTAGAGCATTAGTGAGTTCGAAGGGCATCACTATGAACTCATAGTGTGCATACCTCGTTCGAAAGATAGTCTTAGAAATATCTTCCTTCCTCACCTTTAATTGGTGATATCTCGACCGAAGGTCCATCTTAGAGAAATACTTGGCCCCACGTAGTTGATCGAAAAAGTCATCTATCAGTGGAATGCGATACTTATTCTTTATTGTAATTTTGTTGAGCTCATGATAATAAATACATAGACGCATTGATCTATCCTTCTTCCTGATGAAGATGACTGATGCGCCCCATGGTGAAGCACTCAGGCATATAAAACCTTTGTCCAAATTCTCCTGTAACTGCTTCTTCAGTTATTCCAGCTCAACAGTGGTCATTCTATAAGGTTTCTTTGATATAGGCAAAGATCCATGAATAATTTCAATAGAGAACTCAACTTATCAGTTAGGAGGAAGACCAAAAAATTCTTTAGGGAACACATCAGTGTAGTCCCTCACAATGGACATGTCTTCGAGCATGATTTTCTCATTTGTCTAAATCATTTGAGCTAGACATGCTTACTTATAAGGTAGTAATATCCACAATTGAGACGATGATTCTAATGAAGATTCATCTTCCTCCTTACACTATACGAAATTGAAAGATACCTCGGAATGTGAAGAGTGATCTCTCTTTATCGATAGTTGATGTTGGTTTTTTATAAAGATAGCCAATCCATGCCCAATATAGCATCGAACTCCACCAAAGGAATTAAGAAAATATTTGTTGGGAGGTTCAGTACACAAACATTAACTGGGGAGAAGTTATATACTTTGGATGCAATAATTTCCCCATTTTCTGTTCTCACAAATAACTCAACCTCCATATTTTGAGGTGGTGTTTGAATAGTTCTACTAAACTTGTAAGATATGAAAGAATGCGTAGAACCAGAATCAAATAGCACGTTCGCTATTCTAGAATGAATAATCAGCATACCTTTCATCACATCATTGTCAGGCTCCAACTCAGCAGTAGTGATAGCATATTCCCTTGTTTCTTTAGAGGTTGTTGTTGTTGATTGCCTCCAACTACCCTTGGCTTAGGGAAATAACTTACATAATGCCCATGTTCTGTGTAGTTGAAACACTACATTACAAACCGAGTGTTGATTTGAACCTTCATTTCTTTTTCACATTAGCGGGATTCTTCATATCCCTTTGGTAGTTATTAGCCATATTCCACTCTTTTCCACATTTGAAGCATCTCTTGGTTCCCTTTAAGTAGTTTTCAGGATGCTTCTTCCCACAATTTTGACACGTAGGATATTGGGTCTTCTTTCTATTATGGGATTTATCTATCGATCCTCCCATATTAAACTCTATTTCCCTCTTTTTATCTTTGGGCCCATGAGAGCACTAAGAGTCTCCGATCTCCATTTCAACCTTAAGGGCACAACAGAAAATCTCCTCATAGCTATCGAAGTCTCAAATCACCAATGCTTTTTTTAGACTCGGCTTTAATCCACTAAAAAAGTGATCCACTTTGCTTTCGGTGTTTATGACAAAGCTGAAGGCATATCTTGCAAGCCTTGTGAAGTTTTCCTTGTACACTCCAATAGACTCATCTTCCTTTTGATTTAGTCCAAGAAACTCCCTTTCCATCTTAAGACAGCAGGTTCAAGGAAAATATTTATTGAAAAAATATTTTCTTGAAATCTACCCATTCCATGGAATTAATTTCCTCTTTTCACTTCATGCTCTTGATCAGTGTCCACCACTGATTAGCTTCTCCATCAAAACGATAGGCTGCCAACACAATTTTTTTTTCTTATGAGCACTAGAAGATAGAGAATATCTTCTCAATGGATTTAATCCATTGTCTTGCGAGGAGGGGATCAGAAGATCCACTAAACATGAGAGAACTTTGTCGCATGAAAGATTTGACTACGACTTGCACTTTCTTAAGAGAAGGGGGATGTTACACATGTTGTAAGTTATTATTCATAACTTGATCCAGTTGAGCAAGTACTGACATGAAGTTTTAAGCACCTGTTCCCATCATATTTGGAACATCATTAGGGAAATTGTCACATTTTCTATCACATTGATTGTTGACACACATTCTTCTATTTCCGGCCATTAACTAAGAAAAACAAAGTACAATTAGGGGGCTTGAATACTTAGCTAATAATCATATAAAAAGGAAACATTGAACATAGAAAGATAAACTTGTAAATGAAAAGTATATCCTAACTTGTGATACCCTAAGTTTCAATATAAGTTATCCATGGAGATAGAATTATCCCTAGGGTTCTTACTAAAGTGCTATAGTCCTAATCTCCAAAAATAATTAGAACTTCCTCTAATACCAACTATAATGACCCTAATCTTTTACACATATAATTACATGATTTTAATCATAATTATCCATCAAGTACAACCAAGGATATTAAAGTCTAGTGTCTTTGGAATATTAGATACATAAAACTAAAAACATGAAATCAAAATAAAAACATCTTTTATTTAATCTTCATAATGAGCTCCTAACACCCTTTGATCCCTTACATCTTCATAGGATAACCTAAAGAATACATGAACATAAGGATGAGCTAAAAAGATTAGCAAGGGAATATGCATAGGAATAAAACATAGCACATGGGTTAGAAGGTACAACATGATGTCATATAAGGCATGAAAAATGAATAAACATAAGGAAAAATAACATGGGAACATATAATCATGACATCATAGAAATGTGGAAACAACATATAATATGTCATAAACACGAGTCAAAGCTAACTTCCAAGACTATATCACATGGTGGAAAAAGTACCATAAAGGAATCAAGTTCACTCCCTATCACAACACGACATCTCATGAGACCAAACATCACCTAATATATTGGAGCGCCATTTGGGCATACCAATCATAACATGTTCATGCATATGTGTGCCACATGAAGAATCAAGAATAAGGGTTAACCATGAAAAGAATTGAGTATCATAATCATGTCATAAGGCATAACAAAAGAGAATATCATAATGTTGTCCATGAAAGAATGGATTTAAATCATACATGGACATTCATATGGTAAAATAGGCATAGATCATGATAAGTGATGTCAAACTGAAGTGGAAACAAGTAAAAATAGTGTTTAAGAGTCATTAAAAATGAAAAATTTTAGTGCAGTTTAAGGAAAATATTAAATAGCATTTAAAGCGGAAAAGACATATTTGTTTTCGTAAAATAAAAAATGATCCAGGATAGTTTTTCATGAAATGAGTGATTTTAGAAAAACAACGATTCCTTAAAACAGATTATGAAGTGCACTTAAAAATGGGTAAGAAATCAGGAAGTTTCCTTTAATCGGGCTTGCTTAGCGGGAAGATTTGAGAAGAGAACCTTATAAAATGTATATCTCCCCATCAAAGAAGAATTTACTGATCTGGATACGTGATTTTGGAACATATACACAGAATATAGAAGAAGTATATAAAAAGAAAGAAGTGTTACATTGGGGTAAAGAGAGAGAAAACATAACCCAAAGGAAAAATGGAGGTTCAGAAAGAATCCCTTACCTTATGTCTGAAATGGTTCTACACTTGATCTTAATGCCCTCGATAATCAGATTAAATCCATTAATTTATTAATTCAGAACCTTTTATAAATTTATTTGATTTAATATAATTTTATGAAGTTTATTTATGGTTTTTTTGATGGGTTATGATATTCAATTTTATCATTTGGGGGCGTTGGTTTCCTTGGTTTTCACGATTGGTTTACTTGTATACATGTATGGAAAATCATGTAAAATGTGAATGATTGCCCAGAATTGAAGTTATATGTTATTAATGAACATCCATAAGATTAAATGGTTATATAATTCATTTGGTTATTTGGGGTGAGGATGGATCATTAGATAATATGTTAATGATAACCGTTTAAATTATTTTGACGATTCTTCGATCATCACACACTAGTTTTGTTTTATTAATTAATATTATGAATATATAATGGTTCTAGAACAATAAATAAGCTTTAATACATATATTATAATATGTTTTAACCATAAAAATTATTTTATGACCAGTTTTGAAGGATGTAATGGAAATTGAAAACTTCATCGTCCTTGAATGCGATAAATTAACACATCACAGATGATGTTTTCATTTTTAATACAAGGGGGGAGGGGGGGAATGATGATGAATTATTTCATTAACATGATAAAATTAGAGCATATATAAGATATTGGAGTTTTAAAACCAATTGGATAAGGACAGACAGAGAGAGAATAAGAAAAGAAAATAAATTGGAAAGAAATTAGGAAAATGAAAGAGGATTTCACCTCTCGAATTTCTCCTCTTTGAGAAGCTCCTTAGGAAAATGAGTTTGGTATTTTGTTGAGACCAATGACTCCAAGAAGTGGGGGAGAGACATAGGAAGAATATTGTGCATAAATTGGACAAGACTCAAAATTTGGAAGGTGTGAGAAGAAGAGGCGATGAAAGATGATATTTATAGTGGAGGAGAGATGTGTTTTCCCATTATTTTATTCATTAGTTTATTATTTTGCCTCAAGACTGTGAATAGTTTGAGTATTATCACTAAATATATTAAAATAATTAAGGGGAGTTCAAATTTATGGTGATTACATCAGTAATAACTCAAGTAATAGTGTATTTAACTTATAATGTGTATATATCATAAATTACCATATTTTACTATTCACCAAAAATTCAAGTATTCCAGAAAAATACCAAAAAATTCACCCTAACCTTTTTTCAACATGTATAATTCAAAAATGAACTCCATTTTATGAAAATAATTTTCTAAATATGAGAATTTTAATTTTTAATTAAAATCATCATTTACTTAGAAAATATCAATTTTAAAAATATAACTGATTTTATAACACTTTGAAAAATTAAATAAGGTTTCATAAAATTCTCTTATAATCATAAGACAACAAAATATTAATTTACGAATACATTTTATGAAAATTATTTTTCTTTTAAATCATTATATTAATTATAAAACAAAAAATAAACATTTATGTTTTATAAAAATATCAACACTTAATTAATAATTTCTAAAACATTTATTTACTTATACCATGATATAATTATATCATATTACCATTTATAAGATGCCTAAATATTATTTATACTTTCATGGGTGATGTTACTATTTTATTGCCTGATTTACTATTTATAAGGGTCATATTACTATTCCAAAGGTCAAGTAATTATTACATTAGTTTAGGTTTCTTAATTTCTATAAATAATTCTTATTCCATTCATTCTTCATTTATAAAGTTTGTATTGTGTTCTCTAAGAGATTTTATGTGATTTATACTATATGATATAATTATAAGAAGGGAATTTTCATTGATATAATTCTGGGTTGTTACAGTGTAGAGTGGAGAGGTACAAGGACTGAGTTGGTGCTGCTGTAAGGAAGAATGAGGAAGATGGGAGCATCTTAATTTACAATCATTTCTCCATAAATGAACTCCTATAATCTCCCTTATATATTTTTCACAGGTTATACCTTTCTTCATAACCCGGGAAAAAGAAAACATAAGAAAGAGTTGAGCTCAAACACTCGGTACCAACATGTCATCAAGGGTTGGATTATAAGAGAATATTAAATAATATGAGTTATCTACCAATCATGATAGATGAACATGCAATCACAAATGAACAGACATATATCATAAGAGAAAAAGTGTTCAGAATCACGAGGCATTAAACATGATCCAAAGAGCATGATCATAGAAATATAGAAATATGACATGTCATATAACAAAGAATTATAACACAAATATAAGAATAGAAAATCTTGTGAATAAAGATTCATGCATCACATTCACACAACATGTGAACAAAGGTTCCTACATCACATTCACATAAAAAAATCATGAACAAAGCTTCCCGCATCTCATTCATGAAACATTTCATCATTTCATGTGATATGAAACTTTAACCAATGCATTAGAGGGTGATATGAGACCCCGATTTTTATCATCCATACATATGAGTGCCACATACAAACAAACATTCATCATATCATAAAGAACCCATGAAAAAAGAATGTGTTTCTTAAACCTTTCAAAAACATCACATAACATGAACTTAAGAGATCATAGGATACCAAAATTCTAATTTTCTGAAAGAAATCATATCATAATAACATATAAAGGGTGATCAAAATATCACTTCATGAAATATAAACTCTAAAGGGTAAATAGATGTGAAAATAAAAAAGTTTTCACAAAACCTTATAAAACATTGAAGTAAAAATTACTTTCGAAAAAATTTTTTGTAAAGGGAAAGAGAAGACTTTTGAAAACCATATTATAAAGAGTTCCAAATAAAAGATCCTTGAAAAGACATAAATGTTATCAAAATAAATGTGGAGTGAAAGATAAGAAACATTTGATTTTGAAAGGATGGAAAACCATTTCTTTAATATTTTTAAATACCTTTGTTTGAAAACCCACATTGTAAAAAGAGAATTAAATTTTTCTTTGGAAAAGGGGTTAAGAGAATTGTGAGAATCACATAAAATAATTCACATTCGCTACATAAAAATAGAGAACATTGACAAGAATGAAAACATGGATGTGGTAGGAAGGATTCATTGTTAAGAATGTGAGTTATTCCTACCAATGTTACACTTTTAATTTAGAATACATTCTATCAAAGAAGTAGTTATTGACGATGAGAAGTAATTTATCTAGATAATAAATGGAAACACCATATAATATAGAGGAATAATATAATTAAGGAAATCTTGAAAAGTTATATTCAAGTAAAAGTAGGCCAATTACATCCTCCACTGCGAAATATGATGTAAGGAAGAAAATCAAAATAAACATGAAATCCCGAGGACTTGACCCCATAACCTGCCCCTCATCCCCCAAATCCTTACCACCCCAAAACCAACATTGGGGCTATATTCAAGTTAGAAAGACAATGATCTAATGAATCAAAAATTGTATTGATGAAACCCTTACCTTGAATTCTCATTTAGTTGATCGCACTCTAACCTCATGTATAAAAAACATAATTATCTTAGTCACCTATTTCATAACCTTTTTTATATCCATAATCTTTTATAAATTTCATTCATATGGATACCCTTGAATGATATTAGAGTTGTGTATTCTCCAAATGAATATGGAAAATCAATGAATGGTTATAGCATCATGATGGGTATACAAAAGGATTATAGAATGTGTTTAATGAGTGAAAAAGGTAGTCTCTCATTTATAGGAACTGTGTAAAATGAATATGGAAAATCAATGAATGGTTTTAGCATCATTATGGGTATAAAAAAGGATTATGGAATGTGTTTAATGAGTGAAAAATGTAGTATCTAATTTATAGGAAATCACTTGGACATTAAAAGATTTATTATAATCACATGAAAATAAAAAGGATTATAACAATTGAAGTTCTTGAATTGAAAAGAGGAGGGAAAGAATCAAGAAGTGACTCCGACAACATGACGACTATACAAAAGGGATTATGAAATGCGTTTAATGAGAGAGAAGAGAAATATCTCATCAATAGTACATCATTTGGAAATTAAATTATTTATTATAAACATGTGGAAATGTAATCACATTGAAATCAAAATTCTTAAACAAAGGAAGTGCTTGAATTGAAAAGAGCATAGAGAGAATTAAGGAGTGATTTTGGCAGCATGACGACTATGAATAAGGGATTATAAAACATGTTTAATGAGAGAGAAGGGTAATATATCATCATTAAGACATCATTTTCACATTAAAGAATTTATTATGAACCCATGGAAGAATAATAATATTAAAATAAAAAGGGATTATAAAAAATAGGTACTTAAATCAAAAGGAGGAGAACCCTTGCCATGGTAAGTAGCTTATTAAATCTTGAGAGGACTCATTAAAACCTTAGGAACTCTTTTGGAGGGATTCATAGATGGATAGGAAATGAAATTTCATGATCAAGGTCTTTGGGGTAGAGAGGAATGAAAGAATGGGTGATAGTGAACTCCTTTTATAGTTGAAAAAGAGAGTCTTTTCATGGAAAACTAGAGTTAAGTAATGGGTAAGAATAAAATCACATGGGTGTTAGGTGAGTTTGATGAGTTATGTGAATTAGGTGAAAAAATTATAGTTGAGACATGTGGGTATGAATTCAATATCTAACAAGGCTTTTTGGAAGGTGTAAGTAACATTTTAATTGTAAAAAATTCATGATAGTTTATTACTAACTTTTACCCTTATTAATATTGATTAAAAAATTAACCATGTTCATTATTTTATTGATAAAAATATAAGATGATATTTCCTACCAAATTTTGATGTGATGAATCAAATTTTTGTCCCTATTTAACCTAATTCAATTTATAAGTACGAGAAAATTAATGTTTAAATTAAAACATATAATGTGTAGAAAAACCATTTTTTGTATCAAAATGATATTTTAATTATTAAGTGCTCTTAATCTTATTTAACATTGATTACCAATAAAATTAGTGTTAATTAATTTGTATATTATATTAGTTTTAATTTAAAATAGATCCATTTAATTTAAGAAAAATACATAATATTTAAAAAAGTTTTATTCTTTGAAAAATAATCATTTTACTGTGGTAACTAATATTTAACTTGAAAACTTAATATTACGCCTAAAAATAAATTGAAAATATTATTTAATTTGATCATGTTGATTGAAAATATGAAAATAATTTTGTCCGATTCAATTTATAATAGTGGTAGATATTAATTTTAATATAATAAATGTATAAATATTTTTTGATAAAAATATTACTGAAGTTTTAAAATATCAAATATAGATTTGTAAACTATAATCAAAATAACCTCAATTATAATATATATATTTTTTCAATAAAAAAGTTTCATAAATTTCTAAGTCCTACTTTTATACTAATAATGGTATAAAAGTCACAGTATCGGTATATTGCACTATTCACTTAAAAATAATTTTTTATAAAAAATATAAAAAGTTTATGGTAAACTAATTTTGACATTATAAATCTAAAAAATGAATTTAGTTTTATTTTATTCAGATTCTAAAATTTAAAAATTTATTTTTTAAATGAAAATACAAAATATAAAGAAAAATAATTTTATTGAGAAAGTTATTTTAATAAATTTCTAATTTAAAAGATGTTAATATATTAGTTCATTTATAATAATAATTTAAAAGTGTTTAATTTAATTTATTAGGAAAAAATATTCAATAATTGAAAAAGAGGTCCTTTGAAAAAAATAAATATTAATTTTATACTAAATACAATTTAACAAATACCATTTAAATCAATTATTTATATTCTAAAATTTATAAATTTATTTTTTAAATAAAAAAATAAAGAAAACTAATTTTATTGAAAAATGAAGTTTTTAATCAATTTCTTATTTAAAATATGTTAATATATTAGTTCATTTATAACAATATTTTAAAAGTATTTAATTTAATCTATTAAGATAAGATATTCAATACTTAAAAAGTGGTTCTTTGAAAAAAAGGAATATCAATTTTATACTAAATACGCTTTAACAAATTCAATTAAAATTAATTATTTATATTCTAAAATTAAAATTTTCTACTTCATTGTTTTTAAAATATTTATTTGAATTTCATATATACATCATATCATATTTTATTAATAATATTAATATTAATATGTAACACACACACACATACATATTTATAATATTTTAATATAATATTTTTATTTCATTGTGAGTTATATTATTTTAACAATACATCATTTTAGTATACCTATTGGATATATGATCAACGACCACATTTGAAACAACCATATTTGAAACAATTATATTTGCAACGTCCATATATGAAATAACCATATTTTCAATGAAAATATTTTATTTCTATTTATATAGAATTACTAAATTATTTTGTCATTACATTCTCACTATCCAAGACATAGTTTTTATTTTATATTATAAATTTTTTATAATGCTTTCTCCTTTCATGGTGATCTTACTCATTATAGGTTTTGTTTTTCTATTGGTGATCCTTAAGGCTGAAGATGATTCATAGGATTTCCTAGTCATGAAGATTTTATTATTTTTTATCTATTATTACCTATTGATTTATGCACTTTTAATGGATGTATTTTATCCATGATGAGTAATAATTCATGGCATGAAAATCTTAGTTTTATATACTTTTGTTGTAACGTTCTACTTATGAATGAATAAATTATTGTTAGTTTAATTAATATATTGTATGCCTTATTTCCTAATAAATTTAAATTCTTTTAAAGAAATAGACAAGAATAGTTTTTGAACTATAAATATATAGTTTATGGAAACAATATGCTTCCTATAAACCTGGGGCATTACATTCTCCCCCTTAAATAAATTTCATCCTTGTAATTTTAATTATCATTTACTAAAGGAAGGAGATAAGGAATCTATGAGAAACTCAAGATATATATTCTATAGATATATCCACCTAATTATCCTTGGTAATAATGGGAAACTATTTATCCCAAATACGTTCCTTAGGAGTTCTTAGGGGCATACCTTTCATAGCTTCATTTTCACAATCTCATTTCCAACTAAATACTACAACAAAAAACGTTATGATAATGTCCAATAAAGTTAAAGTAAATGATCATATGAATATGAAAGGTCAATCCTAATATGTCTTCTCCAATGAAACCTTTATTTTATCCTATGATACTTTCTTTTTAATTATGTCACACTTAGTTCATCCTATAACCCTCTTGGTTCAACCTAGGTTACTTTAAGTTGGGTTATCTTATACTTCTAAACTTAATCCCTCAAAGTAGATAAGAAATAAATCCTTTATAGTGGTTTATAAAGGGCATGCGATCAACTAAATCATATACCCCAGGAGTGTTAAATTAGGTTTGTAGTTAAGCCTCTTTGTCGTCCACCAGGTCACGGTTGAGTTAATATCTAGCACGCTCTCTTTGGGGTTATTACCCCTAGGTAAATTTGTTCCAGAGCCTACATCCACTTGTAGTATCCATACATGGATGTAATTTCTAAGATAACCACACAATATCCACTTTAAAAAAACATCAAGATGTTATCATATACTTAGATCCACCCCTTAGACTTTTCCTTAGGGTTCACTAAAACTCTCTAAACTAATATCTAAAAATAACTAAACCCTATTTTGATAATAACTATAGATACCCAATATAAACATGACATAAATAGTAAAATAATATCATGATTTAGATAGTACATCTCATAATCAATCACACAACCCAAAAACTGAAAGATTTAGTGTCTTGGAGATTAACAACATAAGCATCTTAATCTATAATCATTTCACCATAAGAAGATTCCTCTAGAATCTCTTATAGACTTTCTACAATTTATACCAATATTTATAACTCATGGAAAGTAAAACATAAGAAAGGGGTGAGCTCAAATGCTCAGTAAGGGAAAACTTCTCAAAATGTCATCAATATCGGTATATTGCACAATTCACCTAAAAATAAATTTTTGAGAAAAAACCTCAAAAATTAATGCTAAGATAATTTTTACATTATAAATAAAAAATGATTTTAGTTTTATATAATTCATATTCTAAACTTTATAATTTTTTTAAAATTAAAATAAAAAATATAAAAAAAGCTACTTTTATTGAAAAAATGACGTTTTAAATCATTTTATAAATTAAAAGATGTCAATATATTAGTTTATATATAATAATATTTTAAAATATTTTAATTTAATCTATTAAAATAAAATAATCAATACTTAAAAAAATGGTTCTTTGAAAAAAAAAGATATTAATTTTATACTAAATATGATTTAACAAATACCATTAAAATTAATTATTTATATTCTAAAATTTAATTTTCCCACTCCATTGATATTAAAATATTTATTTGAATTACATATATACATCATATCATATTTTAATAATAATATTAATATTTATACTCAACACACACACACACATATACTTATAATATTTTAATATCATATTTTTATTCCATTGTGAGTTATATAATTTTAACAATACATGAATTAATTATACCAATTGGATATATGACTAATGAACATATTTGAAATGACCATATTTTCAATGGAAAAATTTCATTCCTATACATAGACTTACTAAATCATTTTTTCAATTCTCACTACGTAAGGCATTGTTCTTATTTAATATTATAGATATTGCATAATGTTTTCTCCTTTCATGGTGTTCTTCCTCATTATAGGTTTTTTCTGGCTATTGGTTATCCTTAAGACTGATGATGATCCAGGGTATTTCCTATTCATAAAGATTTTATTCCTTTTTATCTTTTTCCCCTATTGATTTTATGCACTTTTAATGGATATATTTTATTCATGACGAGTAATAATCCATGGTGTTCAAATCTTAGTTTTATATGATTTTTTTGCAACATTCCACTTATGAATGAATAAAGTTTTTTTAGTTTAATTGATATCTTACACGACTTATTTCCTAATCAATTTAAATTATTTTGAACAAATAGAAAAAATATTTTTATAATTATAAACATATAGTTTATGGAAATAATATGCTTTCTAAAAACCTAGGAAGTTATTGCTTGGATAGTAGTAGATATATATCACCGATGCATGTCACGACCCGCCCTCGGGGTCCGTGCCGTGACTACCCCAAGCCCGCCTTCCATAGGCCAGGGGCTGGCGACTAGCACCAAGGCGTAAATCCCAGTAAAAAGGGAAGGCATTGCCTTTGTAAAGTAAACAAACTCCACAGAGTAAACAAGCGGAAAGTAAACACTAAACAAAAGCAGAGTACAACTGAAAGTGCGGAAAAGTAAATGGGCCAGTATACAAACCCAAACTGAAAGTAAAGTACAACTCGAAAGGGAAAACAGCAACTGAAAAGTAAAAGCCGCTACTCCGAGCTGTCCACTAGAAATCCCACCTGAAGGGTGGGTACAGATAGCTCCTCTGCTCCACGGGTCCCGCCGTCCGCTCCGAGCACGTCCCGCCCAGTGGTCCACCTCCGGGTACCGTCCCGCTCTGCAAGCCTCAGCTAAGGTCAACGCTGTCCGTCGTCTGCAACCAACACAACGTAGTGCGGGCAAAGCCCGTGCAGGGGTGAGTATAAGCTACTCAGTAGGGACCCCGAGACCCCTGAAGGTCTCTCAAATCCACAAAGGATAAACCACGAAGAAAAGTAACAATCATGAAGTAATAACCGACACTGCTTAGGTATATGCCCATACATATACCTAAGTCATCAATTCAAATACGCTCTATCCTCCGAGCCCAAGTACAACTCAGTCCACACAGGAAAGTAAACGTATTCCACACAGGAAAGCAAAACGTAATCCACACAGGATTGCACAACACAATCCACACAGGAAAGTAAAAGGATTCAGCTCACACAGGTATACTTCTTCAAGGGCGATAAAGATGATCACTGATCCATCTAAGTCGTCGGACCCACGAAGGATCGATAGGTAACTAACCCCCGCAAAGACCCACACAGGATCGGGCCCACACAGGACCTGTAGGCGCTGGTTCACACAGGACCGCTGAGCGCAGAGACCCACACAGGATCGGATCCACACAGGATCGGGCCCACACAGGACCTGTAGCACTGATCCACGTAGGATCGCTGAGTGCTGTAGTCGTCGTCGTCGAATCCACACAGGATCTCTGTACTGTCGTCGTCGCAGTCACAGTAGCTGTCGTAGCAGTAGGAGTCTCAGTAACAGTCGCAGTAACAGTCGCAGCCAGCACTAGGGTTCCCGCACACAGCAAGCTCGTTCGGAGGGTCCGCTCCACGAGCCGAGAGGCTGATACATCAACTGTCACAAAGACCAGAGTTGATGTATCCAAAAGTTCCGTATCGTCAACAGGAACTCAACGCAACAGACGGCGCGTCGATCGGACGCCCGGTCTGAGAGTTATTGGCATTTTCGTCTCCGGGGCCCGGTTGGTTTTTAAGGCAAAACCAACCCGACCGTACTCCACCTGCGTCCAAACCTCGGGCGGAGTATGCCAAAAGATCCGTCTCACTAAGAGGAACACAACACAGCTGACGACACGTCAATCGGACGTCCGTAGCTCAAGATATGAGCGTTTCCGCTCCGAAGGCCCGGTTGGTTTCGTGAACGAACCAACCCGGCCGAACTCAAAGTAAACCGAAACCTTGAGTGCGATATACCGAAACGACCGTCTTGATCCAAGGATCGCGTTGCCGCAGACGGTTCATCAATCGGAGGTCCGAGGCTCAAGTTATGGCCAAAAGACCGAAACTGGTTCGAAACAGGGGGGTCCGGGTCCGGGCCGACCCGGCCCGACCCCCCCCCCCCCCTGGGGCGGCGCGGCGGCGCGGGGGCCGCGGCGGCCTGTCGCCGCAGGGTGGCTGCACGCGGGGGCTAAGCCCCCGCTGATTGGAATGTCGGCGCGGCAATATGTCGCGCCCCTTCTGCAAAACCGCCCCCCCCCCCCTCACGTGGGGGGCTTGATTGAATAAAAACCGGGGGGCTGCTGCCCCCCCTTCCTACAAGGAAACCGCCCCCCTCTTAAAGAGGGGGGTTTTAAACGTTGGCCGGGGAATTAATTTTCCCCGGTTTAACGTCATCCGGCCGGCCAGCTGGCCGGCCGGTTTTCTCCAACGGGACCGGAAATTCCGGTCCCCTCTTCGGCTTCCGACGCCGGCGGCGCGGCCGCCGGTCTTCTCATTCCGCCGCGGCCCGGAACCGGCCGCGGTCTCCTCGTCCCGCCGCGGCCCGGAACCGGCCGCGGTGTTCGTCGTCCGGCGCGGTGCGACGACACCGCACCCCTTCGCCGTGCCTTGATTCCTTTCAACGCGGCGCGACGGCGTCGCGTTCTTGAAGATTCTTCCTCGGCGTGGCGCGACGGCGCCGCGCAAAATAATTGCACGATTATCCGCGTGGTGCGACGGCACCACGCCACTTTGCTTCCACCCGCAAGAATAAACAACAAGAACGATGGAGGGGGTTCGGCCGTGTTCATGCGGTCCGGCCCCCTCACGTTAAGCAATAACGCAACTTAAATTATTTCAAAGCCACACGTTAGACTTGCTAAAATTCATGATCAAAAAATAGAATAACTAAACAATAATCAACAACCCCTACCTCGGGTATAAGGTTCGAATATTCTCAACGTTCCGCGGAAGACGACGTCGCGGAGGTCGGGCGTCGCGGTAGCCGTTCGTCAAATCCGATGACGAAGGGATGCGTCCGAAGAGACACGTCGTTGGCGAAACTTCTTTTGTCGACGAAGGGAATCCGAGGAGGAAGCGGCGTTCCCACTCGTTGACACGGAAGACGAAGAAGAGCGGAGCGGCGTTCTTCGTCGGGACTTGAGCGTTCTTCGTCAAGTTTAGCGTTCTTCGTGATCTTCGTCAGAGATGAAGAAGAAGAAGAAAAAGCTCTCCACCTCTCAAGAAGACAAACAATTAACCAAAATAAAATAAGACAACATCTTATTTTATTAACACATAACACACTAGAATTTCAAATGTTTGAAATTCAAAAGGATTAACTCCCATAATTAAATAAGTAACTCAAGTCATTTAATGAGGCGTTAAGGGAGTTGAGAGAATATGCAAGGTTTAGGGGTTCGTGTGGGCCCCACCACACTTAATCCTCCCAAGGGAGGTTAAGTGGGTGTGGGTCCCACTTCCAACCCCCTTTGGTAGGTTTTATCAAGTTATAATAAAATTTGTTCTTCACAAATTTTATTTAACTCAAACTAAAAACCCCAAAACTAACTTTCAACCCGCAACAAACGCAACTTCCGAAAAGGTCTCTTTAAGCGAATATCGGTGCTGCGAGTTCATCGGTGCCCTCGGATTTTAATTCCGAGCACCGAATCAAAAGTTAGGAAAACCCGCTCGTTCGTTCACTGAACGTACCCGAGCCAAACTTCAGAAATTAATTCCGGGCACTCCGGGCCTCGGAATCAGGTGCCGTCTGAAACCGCGCTCTTGTAAAATTCTAAAGAAAATTAAGAAAAAATTTCCCTTGAATTTTACGGGTCTTTACAATGCATGTTATGATTTCATTATCCTTAAGAGTAGATTCATTCCAAACAAATCAGCAGTATAATGAGTTTCAAGTGAACACTCTTTATGATATAATGGTGGCTCATTACTATACACTTGCACTTAGTTGAGAGTAACCCTTGAAGAGGAATTCAAATGAAGAGAGTAGTGGAAGATCTTTCTTATTTAACACCAACAAAGTGCCTTGGATTCTTTTTTAAGAGTTAAAAGTAATCTCAATTTGAGAGGGGTTTTTAAGAGTTGAGAAGAATCTCAATTTGAAAGGGGTTTTGGAATTTTAACGACCCGAATCCGGAGCCCTTCCACTGGTGCCCCGTACCCGGTTCGGCACATGACCTCAAGCGCATTTCCCCAAACGCCAGAGGCTGCTGACTAGCAGTGAGGGCCTTGGTAAGTTATCGGGGAAACTATGCCCTCATTCGGTAAGGTATACAAGGTAAGAACAACAACAATAAACAGCGGAAGCAGTAAACAACATGCAACAACTGGAACCCAGCAACGGAAACAAGAACTATATAGAAAATAATAATAATGATGCAGCAAGTACAAGTATCTAAGGAAAACAACAAACACAACAACGTGCTGAAGTACAACTGAAAAAAAAGTGCAAAGGAAAACAAGATAAACTCCTCAGCATCGCGAGCCCCGGCTCGGTCCCATGCTCTCCAGCTCCAGTGCAATCATGAACCTAAAGTAGAAGGGCGCTTGCCCTTATCTATACCTGCAGTAACATAGTCTTCTTGGGACCAAAATCATGGCCCAAACATGGAGTGAGATACAATCCCAGTAGGAAATCACCCAAATATTTGTGCCTAATAGTCAAAGAATACATGGCAGTAATAAAACAAGAAATATTAAACAGAAAAGCACAAGCAGCTACAATCCATAGTTCTAACAAACAGAGTACACAAGTAAACAACCAACAACAAGAAGGAAAAAGGTAACCCTCTGGGTAGCTCTCACAGCCTAACCCCTATGGTTCAACCTATAAGTATCAGCAACCCTCTAGGAGGCACACACAGTATCACACCTCTGGTTCCGCTATGAAATTAATAGACTCTCTGGGGAAGCAGTCACCGTCAATTCCCCTTATAGTCTCGTATCATGCTAAAGGATCTCTGGGGAAGCACTCAACGCTTATTCCCCCTGTGGCCCGCATCGAGGAACTAAAGACTCTCTAGGGAAGCACTCATCGTCAATTCCCCCTGTGGTCTCACATTGTATTAAAAGACACTCTGGAGAAGCCCTTCTATCAATTCTCCCTTTGGTATACTACTCTAGGTTCTCACAGTCCTGAGTGAAAATAAACATGCATAGCGTGCATGTATCATCCAAGTAAACCTCAAGAACTACTTGGCTATCATTCTAAGGCTCAACAACATAATAAAGTAACAGTTCCACTATCCTAAGGCTAGGCATGGAAATTGGAAAAACACCAAACAAGCAAAACAACATGGCAAAGCAACCTGAGCACAAAATAAATTACTCTACTTACAAGCATAAAACTCTACTACAGTAATCAAGCAAAGCAGGCAAACAGCAGGGGAAAAACAGGAAACCCACAATTCCCCGCCCAAGGGAATTTGTGGAATTTTCACAAAATACTCATCGAATTTCAACCGAAAGGCACAAAACACCTACCTCGATCCAAGGAGATCAATATATGTAAACGACGATGACAGATTCCCCTTAGAATGACGTAGATCTAAGAAAACACACAAAATTCTCAACCTATGATAACTTGAAAACAAGGAGGAATCAAGAAACAAGACTCAAGCAGAAGGGAGAGCTCACCGCTGCGATTCCAACGCAATCGACCGCGCTCGAATCGGAGAACAGACGAAGAGGCGGAAGCTCGTCGAAGATCCGGCCGTACGGTCGCTCTCGGGCGGGCGGAATCTAGAGAAGAAGATAAAATCAGGGGTTAGGCGCGACCTCGGTCCGTTTAATAAAAAAAGAAAAGTACACGACGTGTACTTTTAGAGTACATGGCGTGTACTGGGTCTTTTCCGTACTCCGCCAAAATCGGCCTCCACATCACCCCTACACACCGTGTGTGTGGCCCGGGCATGACCAGCACACGGCTTCGAGCCGGGGAAGAGTACACAGCGTGTAATCAAAAAGTACACGGCGTGTACTTTGAAAATTTCTAGAAAGTTCATTTTTCTTAAAAACTCCAGGAAAAGGAAAACATACCTGAAAAGAAGATCCGAGTTCTTACAAACTTACCCCTTAAAAGAAATTCGTCCCTGAATTTCCCTAGCGTGGCGTAGAAGAAGAAACTCCGAACAGCTCTGACCACTGCGATCGTACATCGGCCTCCCTTTCCCAGGTCTCTTCTTATACTCGCCCGTGCTGCCATAGCACCTATACCAAAGGAACTGACCGCCCTCGGAGAACCTTCGTACTGCGGTCGACAATCCAAATGGGATGCTCCTCAAACGATGCATCCACTTCGATCTCAACCTCATCGGGCTGAAAGACATGAGACGGGTCCGAAAAGTAACGTTGGAGCTGAGATACATGGAATACATCGTGCATGGCCCGGTACCTCTGAGGTAGCTGCAACCGATAGGCGACCGGCCCCACTCTCTCCAAGACCTCAAACGGCCCGACGTACCACGGTGAAAGCTTACCCTTTCTCTGAATCCTCTTGTGTCCCAACCTTGGTGCGACACACAAGAAAACCTGATCACCGAACTCGAACTCTAGAGGTCATCTCCGCTGATCAGCATAAGACTTCTGTCGAGACTGCGCTATAGCCATCCTCTTCCGAATCAGCTCTATCTTCTCTGAAGTCTCGTGAACAAGACGAGGTCCCAACAAAGATTCCTCTCCTACCTCCATCCAGTATAAGGGTGATCAGCATGGCCTACCTTACAAAGCCTCGTATGGTGCCATCTGAATGGTCGCCTGGAAACTGTTGTTGTAGGCGAACTCCACCAGCGGGATATGCTTCTCCCAAGAACCGCCAAAGTCCAAAATGCAAGCTCTGATCATATCCTCTAGCACCTGGATCGTGCGCTCGGACTGGCCATCAGTCTGGGGATGGTATGCTGTACTCAAAAGTACCTGTGTACCCAAATCCTTCTGAAGTCCTTGACAGAACTGAGAGGTAAAGCGCACATCCCTATCTGAAACAATGGAGTGTGGAACTCCATGCAGACGAATGATCTCTCTGATATAAAGTCATCCCAGATCATCGACACTGAAGGTCTCCTTGATCGGTAAGAAGTGCACAACCTTCGCAAGCCTGTCGACGACAACCCAAATAGCATCGTTCCCTCAAGGTGACATCGGCAACCCAGTCACAAAGTCCATCGCGACGTCGTTCCACTTCCACTCTAGAATATGTAACTGCTGTAAAAGGCCTACTGGTCGCTGATTCTCTAATTTCACCTGTTGACAAGTAGAACATCTCATGACAAAACCAACAACATTCTTCTTCATACCTGGCCACCAATACTGGAGATGAAGATCCCGATATATCTTGGTGATGCCAG
The DNA here is from genome assembly GCA_963277665.1 of Viscum album. Classification (NCBI taxonomy): domain Eukaryota; kingdom Viridiplantae; phylum Streptophyta; class Magnoliopsida; order Santalales; family Viscaceae; genus Viscum; species Viscum album. The sequence goes on along the minus strand of OY728158.1, from coordinate 1,164,133,252 downwards.
GATGAACTTCCCAAACTGAGGAATGAAAGTCTCGCATCAGCTCCTCGCGTATGTATGCTGGAACCCATACGCATCCCTAGAATCGCAAGATCTCATCCTCGCCCACTATCCATCCAGGAAGAGGGTCCTCTCCTGACACACTCTCCCGCAGGACCAAGCCTTCTGAGTCTGATAGCTGCCTCATCCGTACTCGATCAAGAAGTGTAGAGGTAATAGCTATAGAAGATAGGAAAGTCTGTCCCTGTCTATCATGAACATCCAGATGCATATCAAAGAACAGAGCCATCAGCCGCCACTCACTACTGGACTCCTGAACCGCCTGAACCTGAGTTCTCCTGCTCAACGCATCTGCCACTGCGTTTCCCTTTCCTGGCATATATTCAAGCTCGAAATCAAAAGACTGAAGATACTTGACCCACCTGCGCTGTCTCAGATTCAGATCACGCTGAGTGAAGATATACTTGAGACTCTTGTGGTCGGTAAAGACCACAAAGTGTTCTCCTAGAAGATAGTGTCTCCAACAGCGTAAGGCATGAACAACAGCTGCCAACTACAAATCATGCATAGGGTAGTTCCTCTCATGTGGCCTCAACTGCCGAGATCCGTACGCAACAACTCCATCTCCCTGCATAAGCACAACTCCTAGCCCGACACCTGAAGCATCATAGTAAACAGTGTATCTCTTGCCTAGCTCTGGCAAGACTAGTATCGGTGCTGACATCAACCTCCCTTTCAGCTCCTGAAAGGCTGAATCGCAAGAATTTGACCATAAGAACTTCACCCCCTTCTTGGTGAGACCTGCCAAAGGTGATGCCAGATGAAAAAAGTCCTGAATGAAGCGTCTGTAGTATCCGGCCAGCCCTAGGAAACTCTGAACCTCAAAAACGTTCTTCGGATGCTCCCAGGAGACTACATCTCTCACTTTCTCTGGGTCCACAGACACTCCTGCCTCTGAGATGACATGACCCAAAAAGTGAATCTGATCTATCCAGAAGTGGAACTTCGAGAGTTTAGCATAAAGCCGATGCTCTCTCAGTGTACTCAGAACGATCTCAAGATTTGTGGCATGGTCATGTCGAGTGTGAGAGTACACCAAGATATCGTCCACGAAGACCACAACGAAGGAATCCAAGTAAGGATGGAACACTCGGTTCATCAGTGCCATGAAAACTACAGGCACGTTCGTGAGACCAAACGGCATGACTGTATACTCATATAGACCATACCTTCTCCTGAAGGCTGTCAAAGGTATATCTAATGGTCTAACGTGCAACTGGTGATAATCGGACCTCAAGTCGATCTTCGAGAACACCCGATATCCTCAAAGCTGATCAAAGAGGTCATCGATCCTCGGCAAGGGATATCGGTTCTTGATCGTCAACTGGTTCAGCTTCCGATAATCCACACAAATCCAAAGGGTACCGTCTGCCTTCTTTGCAAACAGGACAGACAAACCCCAAGGAGAAGTACTGGGTTGGATGAAACCCTTTTCCTACAACTCCTCCAACTGCTTCTTGATCTCCTGCAACTCAGGTGTAGCCATCCTATAGGGAGGAATGGACATCGGTGCTGCTCCTGGCACGAGCTCGATAGAAAAGTCTACCTCACGCTCCGAAGGCAAACCCGAAAAGTCCTCTGGAAAGACGTCCCTGAAACGATCCACCACTAGAGTAAAGTCCAACTGTGGAGTCCCCTGATCGTCCAGATAAAGGCTAGTAATCTGGGCCGTCACCCTTCCTAGCCCATGATGCTCGAGTCCTGCTCAACTCGCCTGAACATCCCATTCGCCTCTATGAAGAAAGGATTCACCCTCTGGTGAAATAAAAATCACTCTGTGGCGACAACAGTCAACGAATGCCTGGAAGGGAACCAACCAGTCCATTTCGAGGATTACATCATAGCCTGTCATCTCTAGGACATAGAGATCCCATAAGAAACGATACCCTACAACCTCGAGAGGGCACTCTATACACTGGCACACACTAGATGTCCTCGTCCCCAAAGGTGTGTCTAGTGTCAACGAGTCGGAAGAAGAAAAGATGTAGAGCCCAAGGCTCTCCACGACGGCAACAAAGATAAAACTATGCGTAGCACCAGTATCAAAAAGAGATGAAGATAAAACTGAGGCCACTAAAACCATACCTCGAACTGTAGAAGGGCCGGGATCCTGCTCCTGATAGATCTGCTCCATGGAGAAAGACTGGCCTGCACCGCAGCCCTGCGCCCCTGGCTGACCACTCTGAGCTGAACCTCCCTACTGGTGCTGAGGGACTGGTGGCTGACCACCACGGCCTTGACCTCCACCTCAGCCCAAATGGCTGAAAGAACTCTAGTTCCATGACTGGTGAGAAACTGGTGGGGATGCTCCTGAACGAGGAGTAATGGAAGAACCCCGGTCACCAGCTACTGGTGAGAAAACCTGGCAGAAACGCTGAAGGTGACCCATGTTTCTGCAAGATTGGCACTCTACGGGGTCCCTCTGGCACTGCGGCCTCATGTTCCCTGATCGGCCACACTAGTAGCTTGTCACCTCACTGCCTGACGATGCATCACGCTTCCTTGGGTCACCGCGCGTAGGCTCTCTACGATGCTTCTTGCTATCATCTGGAGGAAGACTAGCTCTAGAAGCAGAACCGCCCTGGTTCGCAGCTCCAAAGTCTCTCAGATTGTGCTCCGCAATCAGTGCCTGGTTGACGATGGAAGTGATGGAAGTCAGCTGGAAGATGTTCACTTGCGAGCGGATCTCCCTCATGAGGCCATCCTCAAACTTCCTTGCTAAGAACACCCCACTTCCATCCTAGAGGGGTGTGAAGCATTGAAACTCGGTGAAACGAGTGGAATACTCCATGACAGAAAGAGTACCCTGCTCTAATCTCATGAACTCCCGGGATCGATCGGCCCTCAGGGTCTCTAGGTAGAAGTAGTCGTAGAACACATGCTGGAACTCCTCCCAAGCCATAACCTGCTAATGAACCGCCTGTGAGATCACGTCCCACCACCTCTTGGCGGAGTCTCAGAGCATGTAGGTGGAGAGCTTGACCCGCATCTCTGGAGGCGTCTCTAAATGCTGGAAGATAGTCAGCATGGCTTCCAGTTATGACTCTGCAGCCTGAGGTCCTCCTTCCCTCAGGAACGTGGGAGGATGCTGCTGCTGAAAAACTCGTTTCAAGTCTGCCATAGTCGTGGCAGGAGTCGGAGCTCCCTGGAAGGCCTGCATCATCCTCATGAAGCCTTCCCTGAACTGTGCATCAGCACCTGCGACTGGTATAACAGTCGATGCCAAGGTTGGCCCGACTGGAGGATCGACAGGAAGTCCCTGATCATCCCTATCTGGTGTCTGATCACTGCCTGTCGACAGACGTACAACCAGAGGACGTCTTAGAGGCATAGCTCTGAAAGATCAAAAGAACACCTTAGATCAGGAAAACAAGGACAGAGAACACAAGAGTGCAAAATGGAAACAGGGGAAGAAAAACACACAAGTTTGCAAAACACGACTACACGACGTGTATAAAAACTACACGACGTGTCTTCTTAAACCACTGACATGGGTGTGTACTCCTTCCCTACAAGTAATGTAACACCTCAACTACATGACATGTTGACCCCAACACATGTTGTGTACTTGAAACTATTCCCCTTCCTGCGTCTCTTTACATGGCTAACCCACACGGTCCGACTCAACCTGAGACTACACGGCGTGTTCTTAACACACACAGCGTGTAATAGACAAGGCTTCGGCGGCCCGTGTTTGTGAAACACACGTCCGTCTACATGGATGAACCCTACACGGTGTGTTCCAAACAAACACGGCGTGTATAGGTGAAGGTGACACCGTCCCGTGTTGTTCGCGACACGGACAGGTACTTGAGCAAGACTACATGGCGTGTTCCCGAAAACACATGGCGTGTTTAAGAGAAGGTCACGCCGACCCGTGTTTTTCGTGACACAGCTGGGTTCCTGGAAGGGACTACACGGCGTGTTCCGATACAACACGACGTGTGCTACTCGAGCTTCCCTGACCCATGTTGTTAGTGACACGACTGGGTATACGGCTCATTACTACACGGTGTGTACCTACCATACATGGCGTGTTCCTAAGTTACTTTCACAACACTGTGTTCTGCTCACACAATCAGTAACACGGCCTGAAAACTACACGGCATGTATCCAAAAAGTACACACTGTGTATTCTATGTTTTTTTCTGGGTAGTAGCTCAGAAACTACACAGAACCCCAAAAACACTAAAAACAAGGCAAAGAGGTGCCAAATTACGATTCGTGAGGTCCCATACTCCCCGCGAATCAAATCTTGGCATCTAATATAGTCACATACAAGGGAAAACAAATATCTCTTTAACATAACAGCAGAGATTCTATCAAGCATCTATCACAACAACATGCATAATCTACACGAAGTCTATCACAACAACATGAAATTGCTAATGCACCCTAGATGGCATGGCAAGAATGCATAGAATGAAATTTCTAGAAGTGCCTATATGATGCATGAGATGGCATACCCTCATCTCATCAGGTTGAGATAGAAATAGAACCAAAATATCAAAACAATAACCGCACAAGTTATGCGAATCACTCTAGGTGAAAACATACCAATCATAAAAACTCAAAACCAACAACTGCAATTAACGAGGTAGTATGGATTTTCCCTATACACGGGTTAGCTACTCCCGAGCACAGCTTAACACCAAGTACTGAGTTCATCCTATCCCTGGATAAAGTATCCAAATAGTAAATCAAGAGAAAATAACTCCTCTGATACCACTTTGTAACGACCCGAATCCGGATCCCTTCCACTGGTGCCCCGTACCCGGTTCGCCACATGACCTCAAGCGCGTTTCCCCAAATGCCAGAGGCTGCCGACTAGAAGCGAGGGCCTTGGTAAGTTATCGGGGAAACTATTCCCTCATTTGATAAGGTATACAAGGTAAGAAAAACAACAATAAACATCGGAAGCAGTAAACAACATGCAACAACTGGAACCCATCAGCGGAAACAAGAACTATATAGCAAATGATAACAATGATGCAGAAAGTACAAGTATCTAAGGAAAACAACAAACACAACAACATGCTAAAGTAAAATTGAAAAACAAAGTGAAAAGGAAAACAAGATAAACTCCTCAGCATCGCGAGCCCCGACCCGGTCCCATGCTCTCCAGCTCCAGTGCAATCGTGAACCTAAAGTAGAAGGGTGCTTGCCCTTATCTATACCTACAGCAACATAGTCTGCTTGGGACCAAAATCATGGCCCAAACAGGGTGTGAGATACAATCCCAGTAGAAAATCAGCCAAATATTTGTTCCTAACAGTCAATGAATACATGACAGTAATAAAACAAGAAACATTAAACAGAAAAGCACAAGCGGCTACAATCCACAGTTCTAACAAACAGAGTACACAAGTAAACAACCAGCAACAAGAAAGAAAAAGGTAACCCTCTGGGTATCTCTCATAGCCTAACCCCAATGGTTCAACCTATAAGTACCAGCAACCCTCTAGGAGGCACACACAGTCTCACCCCTTTGGTTCCGCTATGAAATTAATAGACTCTCTGGGGAAGCACTCACCGTCAATTCCCCCTATAGTCTCGTATCGTGCTAAAGGCTCTCTGGGGAAGGACTCAACGTCTATTCCCCCTGTGGCCCGCTTCGAGGAACTACAGACTCTCTGGGGAATCACTCATCGTCAATTCCCCCTGTGGTCTCACATCGTATTAAAAGACACCCTGGAGAAGCCCTTCCGTCAATTCTCCCTTTGGTCTACTATTCTAGGTTCTCACAGTCCTGAGTGAAAATAAACATGCATAGCATGCGTGTATCGTCCAAGTAAACCTCAAGAACTACTTGGCTATCATTATAAGGCTCAACAGCATAATAAAGTAGCAGTTCCACTATCCTACGACTAGGCATGACAACTAAAAAAATGCCAAATAGGAAAAACAACATGGAAAAGAAACCTGAGCACAAAATAAATTACTATACTTACAAGCATAAACCTCTACTATAGTAATCAAGAAAAGAAGGCAAATAGTAGGGGAAAAATAAAAAACCCACAATTCCCTACCCAAGGGAATTTGTGGAATTTGCACAAAATACTCATCGACTTTCAACAGAAAGGCACAAACCACCTAGCTCGATCCAAGGAGATCGATATACATAAAAGACGACGATAGATTCCCCTTAGAACAAAGTAGATATGAGAAAACGCACAAAATTCTCAACCTACGATAACTTGAAAACTAGGAGGAATCAAGAAACAAGACTCAAACAGAAGGGAGAGCTCACCACTGCGATTCCAATGCAATCGACCGCACTTGAATCGGAGAACGGACAAAGAGGCAGAAGCTCGTCAAAGATCCGACCGTACGGTAACTCTCGGGCAGACGAAATCTGGAGAAGAAGATGAAATCAGGGGTTAGGCGTGACCCTGGTCCGTTTAATGAAAAAAAGAAAAGTACACGGCGTGTATCTTTAGAGTACACGGCGTGTACTGGGTATTTTCCGTACTCCGCCAAAATCGGCCTCCACATCACCCCTACACACCGTGTGTGTGGACCGGGCACGACCAGCACACGGCTTCGAGTCGGGGAAGAGTACACGGCGTGTACTCAAAAAGTACATGGCATGTACTTAGAAAATTTCCATAAAGTTCATTTTTCTTAAAAACTCCAGGAAAAGGAAAACATACCTGAAAAGAAGATCCGAGTTCTTACAAGAATGGTAATTTAATTTCTTATAATTAACTTTACATCCCATATATACTCATTTTATAGGCATTAAAGTACCCCTTCAAATAAGAAATCCTACCCCTTGTAATTGAATAGAAACCTATTCTGATAAGACATATCTTATTCAAATTTATCATGTCTTCTTGATCACACTTAATAAAATATGTGTCCCAGATCACATCTGATGGGGCAAAAAGGTCTCTGGTAGATCACAATTAGTTTGATTGATATTCTAGTTTATATCCATTTGGTGAACTGGGTCGACTCATAGGAAAGTATGTTGTCAAAGCATCACATTTCATGATCATGCACACACACAGACAATTTAGTGATGGTTCCCCATAGGATCATTCCTATTATTAATTTTGAATAGTGATAAAGTGTTCTCCCTTATAAAGGGTACTCACTCTAACCCACTTTCCAACATGGGATTCCAAAATTCTCCCCATTTTAAAATATGTATAATTTTTTAAAACTATTTTTAAAAAGATTTAAAATCCAAAAATCCCCCACTATTTTAAAATATTTGAAAACACATTTGAAAATCAAGAATCATACTATCTTGGAAAGAACTTTAATAAACAAAGGTATCTCTCAATATGAACCTTTATACAATAGATAAAAATTAAAGATGAATAGATAAATAGGTGGACACTACTTTGAACATGTACCACTAATTATCAACCAGATTCATCCTACAAAAATTTGTTCAAATTCATCTGCAGTTCATATACTCTTAGACACCATTATGATCATGTGCCACTTATACTTTCCTGAATGTTTGAGATCCAAAGTTATAAGATCTTTAGATAATTCACACTCCTACATTCCCACAGGTAAACCAAAAAGTGTTTCTATGTTTCAATAATTTCTTGATTTTATTGGTTCATTAAGAGTTTTAAACTCACCCTCATTATCACATGGGCACCAAACATCATCTTTTTAGGATGTAATATACCTTTTGTGTTTCCTTCACACATATGATAGAATTTTGCATAATGAAATTTTACATAATAAGTTTTCACATGTTTATTTGAGGTCCCATCATTGGTTAATCATTGAAAAGTACTTTAAACACATCCCTAAGGAAGTTTTGTACACCAACTCACTTAAAAGTTTCTTTATTAATGGATTCACCAAATTCTGGATTGATCTAACAAAATCCACATTTATGATACCATCTTTTATCAACTACCTAACATAGATATGTATTAAATAAAAATGTCTCAATTTTATATTATAAGTAGTCCCATATACTCGAACCAAAATTGCTTGAATATTACAATTTATAAAAAACAAATACCTTGGAATATTACACAATAATATACCTAATAAAAGATATCTAATCCATTCCATTTATTTTTTAGTAGTTACTAAAGCAATAAACTCATAATACATTGTGAAATTCATTATAAAAGTTTGTTTCTTTGGTCTCCAAGAGATCGATCCACCTCCAAGTGTAAAAACCCAACCACTTGTAGAAGATTGATGCTCCAGACAAGTAATCCAACCTGCATTAGAAAATCCTTCCAATACCCTTGGGTTTCCACTATGACATATAGAGTAATCCATATCACCATTAATATATTTGAGTACTCTTTTAACCACATCCTATTATTCACAACCTATATTACATGTATACCACTTAGATTTCCAATAATATATGAAATATTGGGCCTTTCTCTTTTTATGGAATACATGATATATTTGATAACCCTTGCATATTCTAGTTGCCCAATTGATAAGAACTACAAAAAACAATATCAAAATATTTTTGATTTTTTATAAATGTAGCACATGGGATGACCTATTTCATCTATATTTATAAGGAATATAATTAAATATCTCATAAAAGGTTTGTAGAAATGAATAAAAGAAATAAAAAATAGAACCAAGGATGGCAGGTAGTGATTTTAGAAAAAAAAACAAAACAAATGAGAAATCAATTTCTTTGAAAAAACCTATATGAAAAGACATATTCGATCTAATAAAACCCTCCATTAATTATTAATAATTATCCCTTATGACCATACCCATTAAATTATGTTTCTATAATTTTTTAACCCTTAAATCTTATAGAAGAAAATATGACCACAAGGATTGAAAGAAATGAACCTTAAGTTAACTTTGGGACTTCCAATCACAACACCATTATTTGATTGTGGTCCAAAAGTCAAATTATGATAAATAGAAAATTAGGTAAGCACATACACTTTGGAAATTACAATTTATTGAGTATAAGGATTATACTCAAACCCTATGAATCGATCCAAAGTTGATAAAATTTGGAAATAAATTTTTTCTCTCATGATTCACACAAGTCTGACCTCATAGTCAAAGTGAAAATAATTTGAGTGATCTAGAATTTAAAAAATCATTTCATTAGCCATATTATTATGAATTAAACTAAGAACATAGATTCAAAACAACTAATGAAAGGGGTAAGAATTAAATATACCATAAAAAGAATTATTTTCCTATGTGCAGAATTGTCATCATGGAGACGATTTTCATAAACAAATATTTGAAAGGGTACAACCCAATATCATACCCACTATTTGATTATAGTACCAAGAAGAAAAATAAAAAAAGTAAAATATAATAAGAAATAAGTTTTATTGAAAATTAAGAGAGGTTACAAGAACAAAATAATAGTAACACAAAGTAGAAGCAGGAAAGGAGCGCCTCTTGGAAGAGATCCTTACACAAAGCCTACCTTATTCCAAATGGATAGGAGGTGAAATAGAACAAAAAAATTTGGTAAATACCTCATAAATCCATGAAAAACTATACCAAATATTTAAAAACTAAATTAAATATAGTTGGGTAGGGATAGGGTTTGAAATTCTAACAAGGGTACATGTATCATTTTGTCTCCAAAATTTACTCCATCTTGAGATGCCTTTTCAACCAAGTTCCCATTAAAAATAGCCTTTAAAAAATGTGAATGAAATTATAATAATCATTTTCTCTAACATCTATCAAAATTTCATCCCAATATAAGTTCATATGAAAAAATTATGAACCAAATGGTGAGGTAATCTCCAATCCGTCGAATCCGGACTATATCTGCATTAATGGCCATTTTACACCCTGAAAATTTGGGATCTATCTTGCATGGTCTAAATTAAAAATATATCACATTGATTATAGAATAATTTCATAAAATTTGAAGTAAAAATTCAGCACACAAAAAATTTTATAATTAAAATAGATGTGAAATTTAAAGTATTTTTTTCAATCAATTCTCAAATTCAATATAAGAATACAAATTTTCATTAAATATTCAAATAAAGATCAATGTGGGTAAATTATATCAATAATTATTAATAAAATATCTAATATAAACATGGTTTATCAACTCCCCCACACTTACCCTTTACACTCCTGGGAAAATTCATATGTCATGAAAGTCATAAAATGACACATGTTGATACTTATCAATCAATAATGGAAAAATTAACAAATAAAAAATCATAAAAAAATTTAGTATCAACAAATCAAAAATTAATTGTCTCATAAATTGTCTCAAAAAAAAAATCTAATTAAATAAATGACACTAATCAGGTTTAAAAAAATACGAGTTTACCATGACACTAATTCACCATGTGTGTGAAAATTATTTCAAACTAGTATCTCCACCCTTTATCCACTATATTAAGTTCAAGTTAAACTTTTATTTTGACCTGATTCTATTTCACTAAAACTTTTCTACATCCTTTGAAATAAAATTAAAAAACCCACTAATTTAAGAATTCTTGGAAGTCAAACCTTAATCTACTGACCTACATATCCCCATATGTTTCACATTTCATCACTCCCCTCTTTATTTATTTTTTTTAATTTTTTTTCAAGGGAGTACAACAGTTGGATATCAAGCACACACACAAGGTCAATATGCTACATTAGTGAAATTGACAAGAAGGGTAAAAAATTTATGGAAATTCCATGTTATAAGCTGATATAATTACTTAAATTTAATATACCTCTAATTAGGTAATAAAAATTCCCAATCCATGATTGTGTGTGAATTTTTCTAGAGAGATTAAATGTCATAATTTTCTCACAAAATCCCCACAATTAATGGTGTCAAAATCTCAAAGGTTTCACATTAAAAAACTTCCATTATCACTAAAATCAACAACCAATGATGAAAATTCTCCCATGCATAACATTATTCTCATGAGATTGGAAATATCATACATTCCTTTTCAATAAGTTACATGGATTTAATGAATATATGAGAATTTTTTTTAATATCTTTTATTTTTTGATTTTTTAAAAACAAAAAAAAAGAAGGAAAAAAACTCAAAAAAAAGAAATATCCCAAAGAAGATACCCAAAATGGCATCCCCCACACATAAATGAAACTAATCATTTAAAATAAAGAAAAAGTATCAAGTTTAGGGTATGAATTAAAAATAAAGTAGAGATATATCTAGTTTTAATCCATATTTAGTGGCTTTGAGTTAAGATAATAATTACTACATTTTGAAAGCTACAAATTAAAGCAATAGAATAACTAAAAATTCAAGAAAGTAATAAATGGAAAACATAAAGATAAACTTGGGTTATCCCCTAAGAGGTACTGTGTTTATACTACCTATAGCTAGAAAGTCTTAGTGGTCAACCCCAATCCATTGTAGGATGGGGTTTTGTGGTAGGAACCAATGGAATCATATTACTAAGGAGGTGAGAAGAATGGAAAATAATGCACAACATGCGCTGTCCCCTTTTTCAAATTTTCTGACCGTTGCAGCCTCTCTCCCCGACCCTCTGCCGCCTCCCTTGGCTCCGTCGTCCTCTATTCATGGATCCTCCTCTGGCCTAGTGGTGTCAAATCCTCCCCTTTCTATCCCGCATGCTTCGATGGCCTCTCCTACACCGGACCTTCCCGTGCTGCCCCCCCCCTTTGCTGCTTTGGTCACCCCTCTACCTCCCCCTGCGTTCCCCTCCCCCGCTGGCCCTGCCCCAGGTTCCTGTCTCTCCTTCAGGGATGACCTCTGCGGCTATCCTACCTCTTCCCCTCATCCATGCTTATAGCCAGTGTCCTTTCCAATGCCTCATCCTTCGTGCGAGGGTTCTAGGGTCTCTCTGTATGTCCCTACGGTGGCCTTCGAGGAGGCTTTGGCTTGCTTAAAATAGACACTGGTTGCCCTCTTCGGCATTTCCAAGCCTCCTCTCACTGTTTTTCAACACTTCATATTCTCTTGGGGACTCCACCACCCAATAATTATCTCCATGATTCACCGGATCTACTTCTACATCGTGCTTGATTTGCAGGCTAACTTCATCCAGGCATGGTGTAGGGCCCCTCGTTCTGTGGGTTTTTGGGGTTTTAGCTTGTCCCGATGGTCTTTGTATATCCACATAGGCAAAGAAAGCCTAGTAGTAGTGGTGTGGATTGCCCTCTCGGGCCTCCCTATGCCTTTCCAGAATGAAGGCCTCTTTAGGTCCATCGTGGACTACCTCAGTGGCTTCCTGTGCTCGAATGTCCGGACCAGTGGATGTGCGGATACCTTGGTGGCCCACATCTGTGTGGAGCTTGATCTCTATCTTCTGGTGCCGGAAATGGTGGACCTATAGGTTCAAGATGCCTTCAACTGGTCCCAAGCTATATCGTATCTGGTCTTCCCATAGTTCTGCTCGCACTTCCTTTTTTAGGGTCACTCCATGGGGAGATGATGTCGTCAGCGTCATTCTGAGGGTTGCCGGCCTACCCATGTTGCTCCTGCCAGTACTACTCATGTGGATCCTCCTGGCGGGGAAGTGGCGATGTATATGGCTCCTGATGCTGCTCCTTTGGATCCTCTCCCTGGTCCTACTCTGTTGGTTCTCCCAGGCCCTACACCGGTAGAAGATCAACGGCCATACTGGGATATCATCCCCTACTCTCTAACTAGGATCCAGGGGTCATAAGCACAACAGGGATGAAAATTCCTCTCCCCCTGCTCCCTCGGCCTTTCCACCCCTCAATCTAATCTTACCTCTGAGTACTGCTATTGGGGTTGAAATCCCTACTGAGTTGGCCACTTTGGCCTTGGGCTATCTGCATGAGGGGACCTCTCCTCATTCCTTCCATCCCCATCTCTTTGCATGTTCCTCCTTCCCCCCCAAAAGATCAACATAGGGATCATATTACTCTCCGTGCATGAGGGGTAGGAGGCCCGACTTGCACCAATCCTCAGAATCTACCCTGAAATTTCCTATATCTAAGGTTAACAAAGTTTGTACCAGGTCTTAGTCCAGAAAAATTAAGGCAAAGTAATCTTCCCACTTCGATATGGATACAAGCTCTGGAGACAATCCCTGAGCACTATTTTCCCTATGATACGACTCCTCATTTAGAATTCCCAGGGCATAGGAGCTTGGGTCAAAATGGACTTCTTGGCCTCGAAGATTACTAAGCACAAGGCTTCTATGGTTTCCATCCTCGAACATAAACAACAACCAGGAAGGATCAGCTGCTTTTCTAGGAAAATCAAAATGTAGGGATCCATGCATGCAGAGCCCTCCAACTGTCACATTTGGATCTTCTAGAACAACAACCTATTGTTTGACCTCATCCAGACTGGTGATCAATTCATCACAGTGAAAGCGACTCAGGGAACCCGTACCCTCTTTGCATCTTTTATCTACAGGAGCTACGATCCTCAACAGAGGGTGCTCCTTTGGAATAATCTCACTGCCTTTGACCCTGGTAACATACCGTGGATTGTAGGGGGTGATTTTAATGTTGTCACGAACCCATAGGAGAGAAAGGGAAGGGGTCCTTTTCCCAAGAAATCTAGCAAGGACTTCACTCAGTTCATGGTGGGTAGGGGCCTCATGGACTTCGGCTTCTCCAGCGACAACTTCATATGGTGCAAAAAACAACGGGGGAATCACCGCTCTTGGAGCTGTCTATACAGGTGTTTGTCTAACATGCAAGCTATCTCTGCTTTTTCTGATGTTAGGGTAACTCACCTTGTGTGGGGCTTATCGGACCACTCCCCTCAGTTGATCTTCTTATCTTTCGGGCACGATCATCACCGACGGTTTCACTACTACCAATACTGGGACAAATTTTCGGGTTTCCAATATCAGGTTAGAGACACTTGGATATCCCCTTCCCAAGGTCACATGTGGATCTCCTTACACAATAAACTGCGGTACCTCAAGACGAGCCTTAAGGTTTGGTCGAGGGCCCTTCCTCCCTTAGATGGAGATCTGGAGTCCATCATGCAAGAATTTGATCATCTTGAAAGAATTCTCAAGGAGGCTTGGGATGATCATATTTTTGAGTCCCTGAATAGTGGGAAGGACTTTCTGGAGGAAATTATTTTGAGGAAGGAATGCCTGGCTAGGGATGAGGCGAGGGTTAGGTGGCTTTGGGAGAGGGATAGGAACACCACCTACTTCCATGCCTGTATCAAGGATAGTAGAATGCATCCTAAACCAAACATTCTGCTGGAAGATGACACCTATACCGATGTTAAGGATATAGTGGGAGGTATGGATAACTCGTTTTTCAGGGACCTCCTAGTTGGCCCCAACAACCTCTCACCAAAGGGCTATCCAGGTGATAACCCGTGGCTCTTTGAGGTGATCCTGTATATCTTCTCAGCCCAGGATAATGATATCATGGCTTATATCCCCTAAGAATAAGAGATTATAGAAGCCATGCTCAACCTTAATCCTGAAAGTGCGGCTGGTCCTGATGGCTTCTCAGGTTCATTTTATAGATCTGCGTGGGAGACGGTGAAGGGAGACATCATCGTGGCCATCCAAGACTTTTTTCAGGGAGGACCTCTACCCCAAGTTGTGAGTGCCACCTCCATTATGCTCATTACCAAGTCTAATAACCCCACCTCCCTTCTCCATTTTCACCCTGTGAGCATGTGTAACTTCCCCTACAAAATCCTTTCTAGCATCATCAACTCAAGGCTCACCCGACACCTTTCTCAGTGGATCTCTATGGAGTAGCATGACTTTGTGAAAGGGGGATCAATCCAGGGAGCGATTGATCTGGCCCAGGAGATGACGAGGGATATCAACTTCAAGACCCATGGCTCCAACATCACCATCAAACTTGATATGAGAAAAGTATTCGACCACGTGGAATGGAGCTTCATAAACAAAGTACTTTCAGGTATGGGTATTTCTCCCTAGAATGTCGATATTATCTTCTGTTGCTTTAGTTATTCATAGACGATGATCACTTTTATGGACAATAACTACAGATTCTTCAAGGATACCCACAAACTTAGGAAGGGGGACCCCATCTCCCTAAGTATCTTCATTATCACCCAAGATGTTCTCATCCTATTTCTCCACAGGAGCCTGAGTAATGGTGAAATTCTCCCATACCACATAAGGTTGTGCTCCCCTTTGTTGTCCCATATCATGTTTGCGGATGACACAATCATCTTCATGAACACCTTGAGTAGATCGTTGCAAGGCATTAATAGGGTAATGGAGGAGTACTGCCTCTAGAGTGGCCAGACTATTAATAAAAGCAATAGAAACTTATACATTTACAATAAATGCCACCCGATCTAGGTTTCTAATGTGAGAGACATCCTGGACATGCAGAGAGGGGTGTTTCCCATGGATTATCTTGGCGTTCTTGTCTCCCCTACAAGACTACAGATCCACAACTTCAACGCCCTCCTAAACCGGATCACAGACCACATTCTTAACTGAAAAAATAAATACCTCTCTTTCGAGTGGAGGATTGCACTGGTGAATAGTGTGCTATTGGCCTCTCCAGTCTATACTCTCTCTTTAATAAAGGTCCCTAAAGGGGTGATAAGGAATATTGATAAAGTCCTTACAGACTTCATCTGGGATCCCATGTCTGAAGGCAAGTGACGCTGGGTCTCTTGGAGTAGGATGGTGAGGCCGTCCAACAAAGGGTGGATCAATGTAAGGATCCTAGATAATACTCTCTTATGCATGCATTCCAAATTAGCATGGGAGGTCTTGGAACATCGCACCCTGTGGGGGTCTATCATGCATGCACTCCTCTAGGGAGACCATTACTTTACGGCTGACAAGTCCTCTCCCATTTGGTTTGAGATTATTCCCCTTGTTGATGCTATAAATTATTTATCTCTCTGGATCATTGGTAAAGGGGATGTATCCTTTTTGCATCATAATTGGGCAGGAGATACCATCGGTTTCCCGGAATGTCCTGCTCCCACCATTTCTTACAGGGAAGCCTGCCATAACCCATCTTTCCTCAGCGCCATTTTGTCTAAGAACCATCAGGAGATGGTTCACATTATCGAGCTAAGATCAGCACTAAAAAAGTGTGTCTTTACCCCTATCCATCTAGCCTCTTCACGACAAAAGCATTCCACCATACCTGCATCATGCAAGATCCGGTGGACCCGTGGAAGAAATCCTTTGGGCCAAACATATCCCTTCAAAATTAAAATTTCTAATATGGAGATTAAGGAATATGGAGGTTCCCAATGATGAGAATATTAGATGATGCGACATCAGTATGGCCTCTAGGTGAGTCTGCTTCAAGGACCATAGGGAGGAATCTTCAGACCACCTCTTCTTTGAGAGCGAATGAGCACACGGGGTCTGGTACTACTATGGTGAATTCACTGCATTTTCCAGTCAGGTTATGGATGATCAACCATTCCTTGAATGATAGTTCCATGGTTCGGGTGAGGGGGGTGTAGAGAGGATGGTTCACACTACTTTGTTTCATACTGGATGTTAGTGTTTGTGGTAGGCGAGAAATAAATGGGTTCATGAGGGGGTGGACTTGAATGGTCACTCCATCATCAATCGTTCCAATAATTTACTCATTGATCTGGTTAGGGTCTTAGGAAACTAGAAGGAGGCCCCATCCCTACAGTGCTTCAAGCCCATCCCCCTGCCTCTCTTCCCAGTCACAACTCCTCTTTGGGTAACTAGGTTCGCTAGAAACCCCTATCCAGGGGATTGAAGATTAATTTTGATGGATCATATGTCTCGGGGGTCATGCGTGGTGGGGGTGTTGTCTATGATGGAAATAAGTTGGTCATCTTGGCCTTCTCTGTCCAGCTGGGTTTGGGTTTTTCCCTCCAGGCTGAGGCAATGGTCATGTTAACAGGACTCACAACATGTAGCCATAATAGTCTGGACATCTCAGAGATCGAAACAGACTTGCTGGTCCTACACAATTCTCTACAAGGTCTTGGTGTCATCCCATGGTCAATAGATTACATGATCAGAAAATGTCACAAAATTCTTCACAACAACACCAGAGTGATGCATACCTGCAGGAGGGCAACAAATTCGCCGACTACCTGGCCTCACTAGACATCCCCGGCTCTGAAGGACTTTTCCTGCACAATCTGGGTAGTCTAAAGCCATAAGGGGTCAATATCATCATAGGGTACGCCCTTGATCTCCACTTTTTTTGACCCCCCTAACCCCATGTCCTCTTGTTTTCTTTTTTTTTCTATGTTTTCTATGTTTTCCCTATCCCCTGTCCCCTTGAATAAGTAATTATATAATGATGATTATGATGGTAGGAGCCACCACATGTTATTTATACTGATATCCATAATTGGATACCAAGAGTGAAGACCCATAAGAAAAGAGGAATATGTTCCCACCCCCAAAATAGTAAAATTAAATAATTAAGAATTGGGGGGAATGGAAAGAAGTAATGGGTACTCCCTATTAACTTTTATGGTGTCATACTATAGTAAATGTGCATATGGATATAGGGTATGAAACAACATCACTAGAGACTTCTTGAGCTCTTCATTTTCTTTAATCAACACCTTTTTTTGTGGTTTTCTTGAAAAAATTCATGGTTGTTTTTTTTGAACAAGTTGATGGAAAATACCACTTTATTAATATAAAAACAAGAGAGCCTCTTTTGAAGAATGGGGAAAGAGGAAGCCCATTACAAACATAGTGGAAACAATGACATAAGAAATCCAAACCTAAAGGAATAAAAATGGTCCCAAGTGATTAATGGAGATAAAATTTCAAGATAAGAAATGTAAAAATTTTCATCACCCCCCTAAAAGATAATGCAGTAGTGAAATTGGTCAAAGAGAATGTGTCACCCCCTACCAAGAAGTTTCACTGTGTTGTCATGACAACGAGTCAGAGCACCCCTCTCACACACATTGATATATAGAGGGAGGGATGGATGATAGCTTCCATCACAACTATCTATCTTTTGAGCCACCCACCTAAAAATTCTTGTGAGGAAATTACAACAATTCCACCTGATGCAACACAACTCAAGACCAAAATCACTATGAAAAATTAAATCAAGGCACCCATCCATCCAATAAGAAGGATAGATGGCTGGATGATGGGTATCCGCACACCCATACCTATATTGAGGTCACGGACCCACCAGTACCTGCTAGAATATGAACCACCATCCGTATGTGATGAAATAAGATCCAAAACCCATAGAGACATCTACAACCCCATCAACCAACCAATCCCATAAAAAACAACTAAAACACATCCAAACACAAAAGACTAAAAAAGTATCAAAAAAGGACAAACCACACATGATTCATCATCAATCTGTATAATCTTCCATCAATCATAGTCACACCGCCATTATAATCAGCGACATCACGGACCAACCAAATTTAGCCAAGAATTCCTTCTATATAAGCTCCCGGAGAACCACCGTAAGTACACTACACCTAGTGAGCACCATAATGACCTCTTGAAACTATCATAGGAAGGAGACCAAACTTCTTATTTAACTTCAAACATCACCGTTTGAGAGATACTAAAGATGAATGCCTCTCGAAGAATTGGAAAACACCTACAAACCAGACTGCCTTCATGAAAATATTCACCAACTCACTAGCATCAATCTATGTCGGGGGTGCCCAAATCTAAGGATATATGGGGATTAATAATACCATCCTAGCACCGCTCTAACTCCAATCCGCTTCTGCCATCGCCTGTGAGGTCATGGGATGAGAAAATCCATCCTCGAAACCTTTGAATCCCACTAGAGGACCCAGATCTAGATAGATTTGAGAGATTGTAGGAGATAACACCGCTAAAACTTTGAGAAGACACAAAAATAATGAGATAAGGATCCAATAAGTCACACCAGACTGAAATTAAACTATAGAAGGGAGAAAACAAGGAATAATCCTATGCTAAAATAAAAAGAATCGAGCAGGAGTCTTGAAAACTAGAAAAATACAGAAACCCTAAGGGAAGAGGAACCATGCTCGGTAGCATTTTCTAGGAGAGAAAGGATCCATCCCTCCATGGTTGGTTTCAAATACTATGATTCTATATAAAAACCATGAGTAAAATCATTTAAAAATTCTATTTGATAAATATTAAAATCAGAAGAATTAAAAAACTTCATAACCCCCTAATTATTATTGTCTTTCAAGTCAACTTGTACAGTCTTTGGAACTTCTTTTTCATCATCAAATTCCAAAAAACATCTTCTATTTGATGGTGGTCAATCCATCATCATCATCATTACTTACCAAAAAAATCATAGGTACTGATTCTATAAAATAAAAATGTGGGTAGTTAATTGGATTTGATAATTTTTTTTAAAAAAACAAGTGAATCTAAGGTTAATTCAAATACCTTTAGCTAATCAATATCATGTTCACGTTCTTCTTTGAGGGATATTTATAGGAATCTTTAAAGTTATGGGAGAGAAGTATTTTTCAATGTAGATGCTACCTCTATAATGTCTTCATCAAATATAAGTTTATATTTTTAATAATTGGAATAATGTTGATGGAATTTAGGAAAATATTTTGAGAAACCAGCGAGTTCATTCACCAAGGGTTTAAAATATCGATAATTAAGATCTTCTTTGCGGTCTATAATGAAATTTTTAAACAAATCATCCTTATAAGTAGACTTGCAAAAGCATCTTACTTATTTTGATAAAATTATAGTTTTTTCACTCAAGGTAGGTTAATCAATAATTAATTCCATTTTTTTAATATATTTTTAATGAAAATACTTGTTGAATCTCATATTAAAATGGGTTTTGAGAAAAATATTTCCTCCCTAGAAATGAAACTGATTTGATAAGATCTATTATACGTGCTCTCAAAACATTTGAGATTTTTTATAAGTGTAGCATAAGGTCTCAACTAGGTTATCTCTATTTAGAATGAATTGAATTAAATAAACCAAAATAATTTTAAAGAAATAAATAAAAGAAATAAAAAAGAGAACCAAATATGGGGGGGAGGGTTATTTGATTTCATAACAAAAAAAAAAGATAAACCAATTTCTTTTAAAATGCCTATAAAAAGATGTATTTGACCTAATATAACTCTTTAATAATCATTAATAATTATACTTTATGATAAAATTAATTTAATTATGGTTCCTTAATTTGTTATCCCTCAAACCCCATGGAAGAAAAAACAATCACAAGGATTGAATTAAATTAACCTTAAGTTAACATCATGACTTCCAATTGCAGAACCCTGCATTGATTGTGGTCCAAAATCCAACTTATGATTAATGGTAAATTAAAGGGAAAAATAAACTTTAAAAATGATAGTATCTTGATTATTAATATTAGACTCAAACCATATGAATCAATCCCAAGTTGATTAAATTTGGTAATAAAAATTTCTCTCTTACAATTCACACAAGCCCAACCTCACCGTCAAATTAAAAATCATTTGAGTGATCTTAAATTTAAAAAAATTTAATTAACCATATTTTTATGAAATAAATTGAGTAAATGGATTCAAAATAACTAATTTAGTGTGTGTGTGTGTGTGTGGGGGGGGGGGGGGGGTGGTATAAATTAGATCGACCATAGAAATAATTACTCTCCCATGGATTGAATTATCATCATAGAGACAATTTTCATAAGCAACAGTTTGAAAGGGTATAACCCAATATCATCTCACTCTTTGATTCTAGAACCAAGAATTAAAAGAAAAAACAGAAAATAGAGGAAAAAATAATTTTTATAGAATATTAAAATAGATTACATGAACAAAATAAAAGTAACACAATGTAGAAGTGGGAGAGGAGAGCCTCTTAGAATATATCATTTCACAAAGCCTCCCTTCTTTCTAATGGATTAAGAGGTGTAATTAAACCACATAATTTTAAAATCCTCTCATAAATCCATGAAAAACCATCCCAAATAGTGAAAAAATTAATTAAATATAACTGGGGAGGGATAGGGTTTGAAATTACCACAAAGGTACATGCATCATTTTGTCTCTAAAATTTACTCCATCTTGAGCTGAATTTTCAACCAAGTTCCCACATCAATGAAATGATTTTAATTTATTTCTCTAACATTTTTCAATATTTCAACCTAATCCAATTTTAGATGAAAATATTATGGCCTAAATGGTGAGGCAATGTCCAATCTATCGAATCCATCCTATCTATACATTAATGACCATTTTTTCACTTCAAAAGTGAGATCCAGCTTAAATATTCTCAATAAAAAATGTAGAAAACAAGGTAGAGAATAATTACATAAAATTTTAAGTTAAAATTCAGTATAGGGAAAATGTTATGATAAAAAATAAGGTGAAATTAAAAGGGAAAAAATAATTTTCAATTAATTTCCAAATTTAAGCTTAAAAGAAATTTTTTCATTAAATCTTAAAATAAAGATCAATGTGGGAAAATTATATCAATAATTATCAAAAAAATATTAAAAAGAACATGGTTTATCACATACCAAGATTTTGTAGCTTTCTATCCCCAAAATCATATGGGGTATAAACTACTAAACAATTAAATTGTTTAAACATCTTTAAGACCTTTTCAATATAATGTGATTGAGAAAGAAAAATAAAATTCTTATTCCTAATTATTTTGATTATCAAAATGATTTTTTCACCTAATAATTTCATATCAATGTTTCTAGACAAAATCTACTTAGCCTTATTTAATTTATTAACATCAGTTCCAAAAATTAACATGTCATCAACATATAAACAAATAATAACACCATGATTATTCTTTAATTTATTATAAATAAATTTATTCACTTGGTTAATCTACAAATCCATTTGATAAAACCACTTCATGAAATTTATCATGTAATTATTTTTGATCTTATTTTAAACCATATACGGACCATACCAAATTTCAAAAACTTCTTTTCTTTTTCTGGTATTATGAATCATTCTAGTTGTTGCATATATATTCCTTAATTTAACTCCCCATTTAAGAATTATTTTTTGAGATCCATTTGGTGTATTTAAAAATTATATATGGAATCTAAGGTGAGAAGTATTCTAATAGAAGTAGTCATATCCATGAGATAATAGGTAATCAAATAATTTATTTCTTCTTTCTAAATAAACACATTGGATACTAATCTAGATTTATATTTTTCAGTTGTATCACTGACTTTTCTTTTCCTTCTAAATACCCACTAAAAAGCTATTAGTTTTGAACTTTAGGAGGATCAAATAATATACAAGTATTTTTCACAGTTATAGAGTCTATTTAATTTTGATATATTTCTTTGAAATAGATTCATTATAAGATGACATAGTTTTTTTAAAACTTTTTTGGATTAGACTATATTAAGAAAAAAGAAGTTCGTGTAATGAAACTATCATTAGTTCCTTTTAAAAGGTATATATAGTAATCATATAAATATTTATTGGGTATCTAAGGTCTTTTAATTTTATTAAACTCCTTAAATATATCTTCTTGAGACTCTTTTATTTGAGTTAAATTCCTCTATTGGACTTGCTTAGGTAAAGTGAACCTAGATTCACCAAATATAGAACCTATTGATTCAATAACTATGTTAACAACTACTAAATCATTTGATTCTACATTTATGAATCTATAAGATATTGAATTCTCCACAGATCCAATTAATATGAAATCAATACCTCTTTTACTTAATTTTCCTCTATTAGGTTCAAGTACTCATATAATTGTGTGAGAACCCAAAACTTTTAAATAACTGAGGTTTGGTTTTCTATGCTTCCATAATTCATATGGAGTTATAAACTTCTTTTTTTGGGAACCCTATTTAAGATGTGACACTTGATTAATAATGTATCTCACCAGAATCCTATTCAAATACCTAATATATACATCATAGAATTAATCATTTTCATCAATATTCTTTTTTTTCATATCTACACAATTTTTTTGAGATGTATATAGAGATATCACTTCATGTATGATCTATTTGGAGCTAGAAAATTAAGGACTATAACATTCACCTCCCCTATCGGATTTGAGACATTTAATTGTAATCTACATTGGATTTCAAACTATTTTTTATTTATATTAAATTTATCTCTAACTTCATCTTTAGCATGTAAAATTTAAACATGAAAAAATATAGAATAATTATTAATGAAATTTACAAAGTTATTTTTATTACCTATGGTTTATTTAGCATGAAAATCACACACATAAATATATATTAATTATAAAAAATTACTTTTCCTATATTTAGTTGTAAATGGTTTCCTAACTACTTAAGTTTACATCCAAGTCACACATTTATGAATATTCTTATCCATGCTAAGTAATAATTTTATTTTTACATTTCATGCATTTTATTATAATTTATGTGAACTAAATGATTATTTCATAAATAAATATACTATAAAAAGTTAGCTAAAGCATTATTTATATTTAATTTGAATAATACATCATATAAGCGATCCTTTTAAATAAATATCCCACCCTTGGAAAAAACACAATTATCTTCCATGAACATAATCGTAAAACTATGATTATTTAACTAGATCCTTGAAACTAAGTTCCTATAAAATTGAGAAAAATATAAGACATATTTTAAAGTGAGGATCTTTCCTGAGGTAAAATCAAGATCAACCACACCCTTTCCTTTTATGTTTATGCTTACATAGTTCCCTATGTAGAGATATTCCCCATCATTTATTAATTCCATACTCTTAAAGATAGATTTATTGTTTCACACATGTAGTGTATCTTCAGAATCAATACACCAAGAAGTGATATCCTTAAGAACATTATCTTCATATATCATGGATGAAAAGTGATCTCTTAGAGTGTTATGACCATAATTTTTCTTATGGAGACAACAATCACATGTGTAGTGTCTCAAATTACCAAAAAATCATCACCCCCTTTCTTCTTCTTGAATTTCATCATTCATTTTGAAGGGTGATTTAGAAATTTACCCCTTTGAGGACTCGGATAGACCCACTCCCTTCACCACAAGGACCTTGGATTTATCATCCTTAGGTTCATTTTCATCCTCAAAATTTTTATATTCCTCCTAATTTTATATAAATTTGTGTAATTTATTAAGGGAAATATATTTATTCCTATGTTTTAGAGAATTTTTTAAGATTAATATAAGAAGGTAGGAGTATATCAATGATGGATATGATAATGATGAAATCATCCATGTTCATCTCGTCTTTCTTTAGATATTATAAGAAATGTTGTATTTTATAGAACATATCTATGATAGATCTACTATATACCATTTTTAATGAAATGAACTGTCTTAATAGTAATTTCTTTCCCTTCATATCCTCAAAGATATAATTTTTCTCAAAAGAATCCTAAATATCTTTTATTGCTGGAAGGTGTTGGTAAGTATTGAAGAGATCATCAGTTAAGTAATTTAGTATGTTTTCTCAACACATTATATTATCATTCTACTATATTTTTCTCTTTTAAGAAAATTAGGGTGTCTCATCTTTGGATATGGGGGGCACTTTGGAGTTGAGAGAACACACACTACTTTGATAATCTCAAGTAGAAGGTGAATCCTCTTTTGAAACCTCTTAAAATTATTTCTATTGCATTACTCTATATTCATCATGTTTTTGAGAATTTTTATATCCATATTTATCTTATATACTCTTAAGACTGTAAGGTATATAGGTGGGTAGTGGTATAGACTTTACTTGGATGGTAGTAGATGGAGCTCTCAAAGGTACATTATAATGTCACTCTTTTAAGGGTAAATTCACATCCAATAAATCATTAGAATAATGGATTTCAAGTGAATCATCTTTAGGATACAAGATACCTCATTACTATACACTTGTACATAGTGAAGAGTAAACCTTCAATAGAATTTTGGAACAAATAGAGCAGTGATAGTTCTTTTTTTTTTCACACCAATAAAGAGCCTTTAATGTTTGTTGAATACTTGAGAGAGATATCAATTTGAGAGGGGTTTTGGAATGATAATTGAATTTCTTGGAATTAATTTTCCATCCCATGTATCCTACTTTATAGGAATTAGATTACCTCTTAGGATAAGGTATCATACCCCTTGAAACTAGGAAAACCCATATTCTGGAAACACATATCTTATTATGATTAATCATATCTGTCTAATCACACCTGATCAAATATATAGACAAAATACCATATGTTGGTGAATATATGTGTCTATTAAATCAAACTTGATATGATCGACTATAACAACTTGACCCACCAGGGCCCACATGATCGGTGGAAGGTCAGGCCGTCACAACCCCAAGATCGCCTTCAATAGGCTAGGGGATGATGGCAAGCACTGATAAGGCATAATATAAATGGGATACCTTTTCCTAGTATACTTGTACACATGTACCTAACTGTTTCTATAAAATAGTGTAGAGGAATAATAGAAAGGGATGAAACATCTAGAGTAAAACCATGCATGAAATAACCTATAAGGATATCATTAGAGTACGACAAAAAACCACCAAAGTGTAAAGGGAAAAAATACATGCCCAACCAGAAAGAAGTCCTAACCTGACATTAATTGGAATAAAGGAAACCTGAGAGATCTTGACTCCTGATCTCCAAGACCGACCACCTTACATGGTCTATAGACCTGAGTATCCCTATGATCCACTAAAAACACTATCGATCTATGTGTTGTCTTCATAAGACATGACACATGAGAGAAAATCCCATGCATGGGGCGTATATACATACATAGTAGGACACTCAGAAAATCGCAAGGGGAGAAATATAAGATATGATAGAAGTAGTCAGCTCAACCCAAAGATAGTAACAAATGAAAACCCAAAAATATAATATATATATTCTCATAAAATAAACCTATATGAGATGGAAAGGGTATCTCTATCTCACAACCTATGCTAGATTGATAAGACTACCAATAGCTCTAAAAAGGGTCTATCTCTGATTCTCAACATCTCATGTATCCTCCAAGGTAATCATGTGGAGGACCCACACATTGCAACTATACTTAGTAGTCAAGGAAGAACAATATGCAATAGGGTACCCATTCTCTAGTGCATCAAGGGAATCAAGGGGGTTCGGCTTATTAAGTAGAGGACCCACACCCTAGTACGTTGGGGGGGGGGTGGAACTCAGTAGGTAGATGAACCAATCCCTAGTGAACTAGGGGGTTCTACTCAGTAAGTAGAGGACCCATGCCCTAGTATGTTAAGGGGTGCCGCTAAGTAGATATAGGACTCACACCCTAGTCTATCAGGGGGTTCCACTCAGAAGGCATCAGACCCTTACCCCAGACCGTTAGGGGGGGGGGTCTATTCAGTAAGTATAGGACCCACACCCTTGTTTTTCATGGGGTGAAACTCAGTAGGTAGAGAAACTACACCCTAGTCCATCAAGGGGTTCCACTCAGTAGGTAGAGTACCCATGCCATGATACCATAAGGGGGTGATACTCAAACTAGTGTAAGGAGTATAGGGTGCCCATACCCTGATGTAATAGGGGGTTATCAACCTTGACCTCACTCTAATGATCTCACATGATCACTGTCATAGTCAAACATCACCTAAAGAAATTTCATGCTCAGAACATTACATGTCGTATCTAAAAACCCACTACGAGGGATAATATCACGTTATATGTGGAAAATTGCTCAGGATAAGATATTTTCCAGCCAAAATATTTTTACATAAAAATGAGATATGTAAGGTGGAAGTTTCTCAAAGGGGTATATGGCATGTATGGGGTCCACACGGTGTGTGGTCCCGCTCTACTACATGAACCTGTTCTCCTATGGACACAACTTAAAGACCATAATATCATACATGGTATGTAAGGGGGCTCACACAATATGTATCATCCACATAGGGCCTACCTGTATGCTTCTGGACATGCCTGTGTTTGTCGGACCATGCTCATATACTTGACCACGTACCTAGATATACCTAGGTACCTTCCCATGCCTCTATACTTCCAAAGAACATGGTGTGTCCTCCTACACGGGTTCCTGGTAGTGTGTATCTATAACACGAATCATCCGCCCTGGGAGGATCACATGATGTGTGGGTCAAGCCACATGATGCGTGATACTTACCTTTCCTGAAACTCTAACATCATATATAGGGGGTAATACATGGTGTATGTTCATTAGACTACATGATGTGTAGTCAAATTTTCCACACAAAGTCCATATTCTTCATGTGTTTTTACAGATCTGGTCTCTCCACCATGAATCCCACTTGTTAATCACCAAAAATTAGAGGAAAATGCCTTCGAACATCGATTGTATCCCTCTAGTGGTAGGAAATCATAAATATATTATTCACATGAAGCTTCCAATAACCAGACGCACCTCCCATCATCTTTTGATAATCCTAGATCCCTGATCCATGGAAAACATCACCCAAATTCTACAAAGAAACTCAATACATCTGTAAATCACTATCCTAATCATTATTTGCAAAACCTCCATGAATTTGGGGGTGGGGGGTTCTATTATGGTCTAAACCACCTCTAAAATGTCGAATCATGACCCCATAGGCTAATAGTGAAGAACATGAAGAACTATAGAGGGGGGGGGGGACAATAAAAAAGGATGATAAAAATAATTGTACAAGTGTTCTTGGCCTATGATTGAAAAGAATAGAATTCATGGTGATATCATGGAATATAAATAATTAATTGATAAAAATAATTTAATTCATCAACGGGATTATGAGAATGGTAGGAAAACACAAATCAAAAGCAGAGAACTATATATATATCCATGTTCAATATTTTAATCAGGGGCATAAACTAAAATTGATGATCCCTACGTTGATTTAAGATCAATCATTGGTGAAGAATGAGTTCACCAGTGATGAGGATGATTCGCTGTGTTCACTTCCCATCGATCCACCTTGATCTGATAGTTGTTTATTGTTTGATACCGATCCACCAATGAGGAATTCTATAAACCTCCTATCAAATCATCCTAGGGTTATTCCACTAACCCTTATGATTTTTCATAAGAGGGTATTTATATAGGATTTATATTAGGTCATTTAAAATAAAATAAAATAAATAAATAAATTTAATTATTTATTTTAATTAAACTCTTTGCCAATGGATGCCTCAACTGGACATCCAGTGATGACTAGCCTTATGTTATTCCTAGGGTAAAACTTACATTCTATAATCAACCATGGTCTCTGATTTCCAATCCATGGCCCTTCCTAAGATATATCCCATTATTTTTTAAAACAAATTTGCACATGATATTAATATATTTAATATTTTTATAATATAAATTATGGGCTCACCCGGCCTCAAAATCTCATTCCATATCAGCTTAGAGATCTGAAAATATCCTTTAATATATGTCTAAATATTAAAAAGAAAAAATAGGGACACTACATTATTCCACCCTTCAAGGTTTTTCATCATTGAAAAGAACAATCTAAATAAAATTTTTGGGATATTGATCCTGCATCTAGCTCTCTCGCTGCTAGGATCTCTCTTGCATGCTCCTGTACTACCATAACACACAAACTAATGGAATGGTTTGTCCTCACAAAATCCTATCCTATAGATCCTAGATTTCCATTAGGTACTCCAAAAATGTGGATCCATCCTTGATGTCCATCTTTTCCCAGTTGATGATGTGTATATGATCATGCACATATCTCCTCAGCTGTGACACATGAAAGATGTAATAGACCCACTCCAACTGTGGGGGGTAAGTCTTGGTGGTAAGAAATTTCACCAGCCCTATGTAGGATCTTCAATGGTCCAATGAACCTCAGGGATAGATTTCCTCCCTGGCCAAACCTCCAGAATCCTCATCACGGGGATACTCTTAGGAAAAAATCATCTCCCTACTTGAACTCCAAGGTCCTATGATGTAGATCCATATAAGATTTTAGTTATCTCTAGGCTACCATCATTCACTCTTGGATCACCTAACCTTCTTTGTTGTCACCTGCACCATCTATGACCCAACAAGAGATTCCCTTCCAATATCATTCGAGTACAAGGGTGACCTTCAGGGTCTCCCGTACAAGGACTCTAAAGGTTTCATGCTGATCGTAGAGTTATAACTATTATTATAAGTGAACTCTAACAATGGTATGTGATCCTCCTAGAATTTTCCAAATTCCAAAACATAATCTCTCAGTATATCCTCAAACAATTGGATAGTGTGCATGATCTTCCCATATATATAGGAGTGGAACACCATAATCATCCTCAACTAGGTCTTGAATGCCTCCTACATGCCTATCCACAATCGTGACATAAACCACACATCACATTTGAAGATAATATTTGAGGGTACCCCATGGAGCCCAATGATCTCCCATACGTACAACTGTTATATAATCTCCAAAAAAATATAATCCCTAATTAAAATGAAGTGTTCTAACTTAATGAGTCATTAAACAATCACCCAGATATAATTTTGGCCTCTCTATGTATGTGGAAGACCTATCACACAGTTCATGGATATGACATCCCATTTCCACTCTAGGATCTCAAGTGGTTGTGTCAAAATTTCCAGAACATGGTGCTAAGCCTTCACTTACTAACATGTGATACATTGAGAGATAAACTTAGAAACACTCTGCCTCATGAAATTCCACCAAAACTACCACTAAATGTCCCTTTACATCTTCCCTAAAACAAAATGTATAACTAAAGGATAAGTGTGGAATTTCCTCATCACCTCCTCTCACATCATGACTGGAAACACCATCCATCCTTGCAAAAGGATGACATTCTTACATCCTTCATAAAATCTATTTAGTGTATCCCCTAAGGATATATAGTAAAAAATAAACTAAAAATATATTTCTCCAAACCGAGCCTCCATCACACACTGTAGAAGTGGAGGAGTCAACACCATCGACTGAAGATAAGTTGCTCCTATCATCCACTAGGGTCAACTAAAAATAATCAAATTGCTCGGATGCATCCTCTATCAAGTGAGAAGGATTATTCTTGATAAGGGAATATTCCATCACCTTTCCCTTCCCAGGAGTATAGACTACCTAAAAGTTATATTCCTATAGGAACTTTAACTTTTATCTCTATCTTAGGTTCAGATCTCTCTATGTGAAGATATACCTAAGAATCTGATGGTCTAAGTAAATAAAAAATTCTTTTCCAAAATATAGTACCTCCACATACTCAGAGTGAAGACTAATACTACCAAATCCAAGTCATGAGTCACATAGTCATGCTCATGGAGTATCAACTACCTCGAAACATATGAGATCACCAACTTCCTTTGCATTAACATGCAGCTGATCCAAGCTCATAAGGCATCACAATACGCTAAGTACTCCATTCCCTCCTCTGGTATTCTCAACATAGGAGAATTTTATAGCCTTAGTCTCAACAGTTTGAAGAATTTATGACATTAATCAGTCTAGGTAAATGGATACCATTTCCTTACTACAGTGGTAAAAGAGGATTTAATCCTATATAATTCTACCACAAACCTCTTGTAGCACCCCACTAGGCTAATAAAACTTCTCACCTTTAACATGCTATTGGGTTGCTCCCAAGTAATCATTGCATCAATCTTCATTGGGTCCATAGATAAACTGTTCTTAGAAATGAAATTCCATAGAAAGTGAACCTCATGGATCCAAAACCAACACTTCGAGAGCTTACTATAAATATGGGGCTCCCAAAGTAGGCCTAGGACCATCGCCAAGTATTATGCATTCTCTACCTATGATGTAGAGTGGATGAGTATTTCATAGATGAATAAAAACACAAATAGGTAAAAGTATGACTGGAATATATAGTTCATAAAAACCATAAACACAGTAAGGTATTTTTACACACGGAAATGCATCACCAGAAACTCATAATGTTCATATCAACATCAGAATGCTAGATTCATAATATTAGCCTCACAAACCCTCCACTAGTGATAAAAAGACCTTAGATCAATCTTAAATAACCAACTTGTGCCTTGTATCTTATGAAAGAGGTCATAAATACTTGGAAAATGGTACTTTTTCATGATTGCTTCCTAGTTCAGGTGATGATTATAATGAATCAACCCACTAGGGCCCACTTAGCTGGAGAAAGGTTGAACTTCTAAAAAACCAAGCTCACCTCCAATAGGTCATGGGATGGAGACTAGCACCAAGAAATAATAATATAAAATGGGAGGCCTTAGCCTAATGTACTTGTATTCATGCACACATCTGTCTTCGTGAAAAAATTAAGAGGAATATAAAAGACAGTAACATCTAGAGTGTAATAATGCCTGAAATAAACTCTAAGAAAATATAACAAAGTATTATAGAGTAATAAAAATGATATAAAGGATAAAAATACACTCCCAACTAGAAATACAAGGGGAAACCTAAAATTATAATAACTATAAAGGATAGAGTAGGGGAGAGCCTAACTTAAGACCCTAGAGTCCGACCACTGAACACGGTCAGCGTCATCACATACTACTAAAATAAATTGATACCAAGTCTATCACAATAATTTATAATATGTATGTAATCTTCATAATACATGACTTATGTAGGAAAAGTCCATGAAGGGGTGAGTGTAAACATACTCATTAGGAAACCCTGAAGTCGCAAAACACAAAGCATCAAGAGAGAGTAGCCAGGTCACCACAATGAAGGTATTTCAATTAGTATATGATATAAAAACCATAACAAAAAACCTAGATATTATCAGTAAGATGCCTAAATGAAGAGAGAAAGGAGATATCCATCTTCATATCCCAACTAAGAATGATGAGTCTACATATATCTCCAAAGGTCAATCTCTGATGCCTATAATCATGCACAACTGCACAAGAAAACATGTGGAGGGGCCCATTCCTCGCCACTGTGCACTATAACCAAAGGATCCACTACTACAAACCATGTAACCCACATAACCTCACCAAAATATTAGTAGAGGGGACCACACCCTATATTTGTGCTCCACATCCAAGGGATATACAACTCCCTTGTAGAACATGCACCCCACCGAAGCTCAAAGACAAGGGAGTACCACTCTGTAGATAAGAAAATTTCACCCTCTATAGTGGGGAGTGGTAAATCTCTATATATAAAGAATATGGGGAACTTACGCCCTAGAGATATAGGGGAGTAATAACCCTGAAATCTCTTCGATTATCTTGCTCTAATCACTATCATCATAAAGTGTCTCCTAAATAAGTTACCCACTTATTAAACCTCGCATCATATCTTGTATTCCACAATGAAGGAAACTCTCACGTTATACATGAAAAGATACTCAAGATAGGCTACTCATAGGATAAAATCCAAGTCCAAATGAAAGAGATATGAGAGAAAGAAGTTATGGAGGGAAGTTCATAACATGAAAGGGGTTTACATGGTGTGTTGCACCACCTCATTGTCCGACCGTGTCCTCCTTTGGACATGGATTGAAATCCATGCCATCATACATGGTGTATATAGGTGTAACACGGTATGTATCAGCCACTCGAGGCCTACCTATGTACATCTAGCTATGCTCATATACTTTGGGACATGTACGTGTACCTGGTCATGTATCTAGTCATTCCTGAGTACCAGGTTATGCTGGTGTACCCCTGGGCATGCTTGTGTACTTCTAGAGTACACGACATGTATGTCCAAAATACTAATGAATTCATGAGGCTCATTATCGATCTGATGGGATATGATGTAATTATATTTATATGTCATTGAAAACGTCCCTGAATGACCAAACATATGACTTCATTGTGATCCTTAGGGAAAACAACTTAGGATAGGCTATTTACTTTCCCAAATTGAACACCTGGTGAAAAAAACTAGTATTTTTGTCATAACACGTATGTATGTTTCTTCATAGACCCATGCCATGATTTAGAATTAAACATCCATCATTGGTAATTAATTTTATGCCTCAATACCATGATCATGTTGTCATATATGGATCATCAATATGACATCACATGAAGACGTTACAATGGAATTATGGTTTCCACAACAATAATAATATTAATAATAATTTATGTTGTTATTTTTATTATAAAACATTATCCCAAAGATTAATGGGAGGGAAAATCCATGATCAAATTACCCCCTCCATGCTATACCTGCCATCCACAAGGTTTCTATTAATATTTTTTATTTTTTTATTTAATAATAATAATAAATGGGAGGGAAATACTTCAATTCAAGCACCCCCTTCTTGATTCGCATACAACTACAATGCCACCCCTAGTATTCTCCTTGGTTTCCATTTTTTTAAATCAATAATAATAAAAATAATACCATATGTTATAATTATTAAAAATAATAATAAATATAAATTTTATTGTTATTAAAAATAATAATAATTATCACATGTTATTATTATTAAAAATAATAATAACACACACCGCACTCCATGGTTGGTTGGAAATCGGATTCTGACCATTCTTCATCAGAAAAAAATTCATCATACCCATCCATAGCAAGGAACATCCTAGGTTGTGAGAAACCTACCATCTGTACCAACATTAGATTCTTTCATCACTGATGATCATATTTTGGCCACCCATTTCTCAGAAACATCTATCGTTGCTCCTCCAGAGACATTCGCTCAATCTGGATTTCAAATCACCAATACCCAATCCAAATTCAGGTTTCTATAATCACTTCCACACCTCTATCACATCTCTAAAAATCAAAATACAAACCCATGACCATGATATTTTATGTCAAATAACTAATGAACCACGATCAGTATTCTCAGATATCATTAAATCAACAGTCAACTAATAACTGACAATGGATGCTAAGAATGAAGGAAGAAAGGCATATTACACAAAGTGATCCTAGATTAATATCCATGTTTGTTTGTCCATCATTTATAGAATCTAATGAACGGGGTTATCAAATCAACAAGAATCAATGATAATAAATAAATCTCAAATTCCAAGATCTAGAAATATAAATCAAATGTTGGAAAACCCTATGAAGATTGATCCACGAATTAATTTGGAAAATAATTAATTCACATTCTTCTCAAACTATAAATAGTGATAAAATCATAAATAAAATTCCCCAAATCTGGTTTGGATTGATCATTGGTGAAGAACACATCCACTAGTGATGAATGTGATGATCTAACTTCATTCTTTATTAGCCTCATGATTATCCTCGATCAGTTTTTCATCGATCCTCATTCTCAATTTTTTACTGCCAGTAGATCTCCCATCCTCCTCCTCCTCTCTACTATCTTAGGGTTATGTAGCTAAACATATAAAATTACCAAAGTGAAAATTAAATAGAGGAAGAAAATTAGGTCTAGTAATTAAATAATTTAATTTATTTATTTAATTAATTCATTTAACGCATCCAATAATGGTCACCCACAACTAAATATCTAATTCCAACCAACTTTATGTCATATCTAGGAAAAACCCATGTTCTAGAATCAATAGTGGTCTCATATTTTTGATTTGAGACATTATTTGGGAGTTATTTCATTATTTCAGAAAAACTACATGCACGTGATATTAATATATTTAATATTTTTATAATATCAATATTAGGCTCATCGGGGCTCAGAATCTCACGTTATTTTAGAGACTAGCTCTGAAAATATTTCCATAAATACTCTAAAGCCTTACATGGAAAAACAACGAGTCATTACACTCTCCCCACCTTCAATGATTTTCATCCCAAAAATTGAAAACCTACTCCTAGGTGAAGATACTGAGATCTTAATTAGGTTTTCTATTCTAATAAGATCTCTAAAGGGTTCCCATGCTATCAAAAAACACACACCGAAGGGAACCACTTTACCAAAAAGGGACTTCTTTGGTCAGTTCTCAAATGCCTCCAAGTATCTCAAAAAGTAAACTCTACTCTCATCATCCAGCTCATCTTGGTCGACATAATGCAATGAGTTGTGAAACTCCTCAGTCGCGACATGTGGAAAACACCAAGCACCTAGAACAACTATAGCTACAGGTCCAATTGGTACACCAACTTTCTATCCGAACATGGTAGTAGGGAAAAGGGCCTAAGAAACTTAGAGATATCCCACCATTTAGGTCAAATCCTCATGATCCACTACTAAGTGATATATCTTATAACACAATATAACTTCTTCAAACTCAAAAGGACATCTTAATTAGTCCTCAAGGGAATCATAATTTTTTGATTAGTCCTTATTTTCCCCTAGATGAACATCACCTTTCATAGCCATCACTTTAACTAACTCTAGGCCTAGATGTAAGACCCCTATTTTTCACTCAGGTATGGATCTTTTTAATTTTGTTCTAATTATCTTTTATGAACCTACTAGAGATTCATAATGAGTTTGTGAAGTTCTCACAGGTGTCTAAAGATTGTTTGGAGATCAAAACCCAAATTTTTGGGGAAACCATGTGAGGTAGGCTACACAATTATTTTTAACCATATGAGGTTAGAAAGTGGGGTTATATAGGGAGAACGATTTTCCCCAACTATGTTCTAGAGGCCTCACATCCGTGCAAAAAATTCATAAAAAAATGTAATGGTGTTTTGCACAGTTTCCTTCACCATGTGAGATAACTGTGTAGATACCCCCATCATATAACTGACCATGCACGATTGACACACAGTTTGGAAAACTATGCAGCCAAACCGTGTGAAGGCCAATTTTGGGTGAAATAAAAGTTTTTCACTTAATAATATAATTAAATCAAACCATATTCCCCCTTTTCTCATTCCAGTAGAAAAACCCTCCAATTTACTATCTTTTGAACTCCTTGAAGGCCTAATCTTGGAATTAATATCAAGCATCCATCCATAGTTTGATTCAATCACCATTTTTATCATTGGATCCATACTGGTAAGACATAGATTCATTTTTAATCATTTTTTATTCTTCTTCCTATCAACAATGCTATTTAGATGTAGGTTCATATGCCCTATTTTCAGGGTATTGATCCGTTAGTCAAATATCTTCCAATCCAGTCTGAATTAGAGGCTAATAATGGATGAATATAGTCACATGAGTATGAGGTAGAAGGTATATAACTCATCCCTCATGTTTCATTATTTTATAAATTGTCATGTGGTCACACCGATTTCATCAAGCATCACCTGTTTAATTAATATGAATTGCTTTTAGTCATTAGAACCATGTTCTAAGAGCCATTCCATATATTTTATTTATCGTTGGTGGTTACATCCACAATTATGACAACCCCAAGTAGGGTGTTATATATAATTGAGTTTTAGTTCTTGACTTGTGCTCCAACACCACCATTCAGGTGTGCCTTAGATTAACCTTGATAAAGTTAAGCCTTCCTTGTTAAATCCATATTAAATTGAAATGTAAAGTACCATTTATAATAATCACTTTACCTGCCTAAAGTAAGTGATTCAACTTGATTAATCAAAGTTAAATGGTAAATTGGAAAGTATATTGTTTATATATGACTTGTTCTAGTTTATATTAAATGAATTGCATGTGTTTTCTCATCCTTAGACCATCCTTTTATTATTATGAAATGTAAAGGAGAGAACCAAGTAATTAAATATAAAATTACTTAAATAGTTGCATGTCCCTTGGCCTTGTCACACTAATGAAAGGTGAGGCTTAAACCAAGTAAACTTAATAAAAGATATAATTGATTACATGGCCTTAATTTTAACTGAATAAATTTTAAGGTTCCTAATTACATACGTACCTTGAAATAATTATAGGAATGGTCATAATTGAGTTAGATTTTGGATTACCAAGGGAATTCCTTGAGCACTTGTGGATGGAATTATGATTCTAGGATACCAATTTCTATGGTTTATACCCACCTTGGAGCTTGATCCTTTACTATCAGTGGATGCCTGATATGAAATTATAGGATCCCTACTTTACTATTATAAGATTACTTAGATACACTCCTTGGATATATCATGGATTCTATGGACATGAGGTGCCTTGGTTATATCCTTGGGCCTAGCCATATCTTTTCCTATTTTACTTTGGATGTTTTACTTGGACTCAATTAAATTAATTATTGTGGAATGCCTTGGAAAATGATCCTTGAATTACACTCTTACCCATTAGCTAGGATGTAATTACTACTGAGTTGATGACCTTTGAGGTCTAGGATTCCTTGGTTATTACCTTGGAACACTTTCATTATTAATATCATCAAAAGTTGCCTTATTACATCTTGGAACCCCTATTATTGCTATCATGAGGTGATGTTAGTGATGGATATGCCTCATGTGAATTAATTATATAGACTGGAACTTAATTAATAAATGAACTGGTTATATGTTCAGATACCCGTTGAGGCCTAATGCAGGTACTTGGTTTTTTACATTATTGTAATGATTTACTTTTGTATATTCATGCTTGCACACTGTTTCAGTTTATATTATTTTGATAGGATGTTATAGAAACTGTTGGTGGTGGCCTATTGAGATTTATATCACACAATATCTAGGCCGCCATTGGAACCTAGGAAGACTATATTTATGAAAGTGTTGATAAAGTGAGGCATATCACTTCAGAAAGTTGATTGCTTGATTACTTAGGATGGAGATGGTAGCAGATGAACGAGCTAGATCTCAGGATGCTTGGGATAGTTTTTGGATTCCTTTTTTATAGTTTTTTATAAGAAGTGTTGTATGATTCTCTATATAAATGTTTTCAGTTTTATAGATACATGGCATATCATCATCAAATTTTATATATTTATATTAGTTTCACTTGTTGTATTATTTTTTTTATATTCTTCTGCTGTGCCATCTGGTTATTTATATTTATTTCTATATATATTTACCTATTGTATTACTTATACCCTATTATACACTTTTTTAATGAAGTCATATTATCCACATGGACTCAACCTAGGCCCTCACTGCTAGTCGATAGCCTTTGACATTCAAGGAGATGTGCTTGAGGCCATGTGGCCAACCAGGATCAAGGCACCTAAGACTGGAATTCAGGTTCGGGACATCAAAAAGTGGCATTGGAGTCGTTCCTTTACTACTATAATATTTGGAGACAATATATTGGATATTAGGAACACTTAGAACTTTTTTATAAGCCATTATTGGGCACCGTGAACCCATGTTTGAGTTAAATGATAAGTTGCATGAATTATAATTGTTGTTCTATTTTTCCTATTACAGTTGATATCATTTTACCCTTGGGTGAGGCACATACTATGTTGTTGTTGTTATTATTATTCTGATTAAGGGGTTACATCATCCTTATCCCAATTATATAAGGGTAAGGAGCATTTCTACATGCATCATTATAGGAATCTATAATTCACATGGAATGCATATTTCTATTCCATATATGTGTATCTCAATTCTTTCATTGATTGATATGTCTGTGATTGCTGAGTGATGATGTGGAAAATATACTATGCCTGTGATTTTACTTGGCTGCAATTGAGTGATTCCTAGTTTCAATTCATGAGGTATTATGACCCCTCATGGGTTTGAATAGGTAATTTACCAAGTCAAGACATCATATATATGTTGTTACATTCTGAGATCAGATATAGACTGGGTTAGATTGAAACTTAAATAGGTATTGATATCAGTGATAAGGAGTATGGGAACTGATTCACTGGGGATGGAGATCCATTATAAATTATCCTTGATATATGAAAATAAGAAAATAAATCTTAAAAGTGAAACAAGATATATAAAATGGAATGATTTCTAGTAAATGATTAGGCAAGTTATAGTTGACCCTTAATCTACTGGAACCTCTATAATATATACTTGGGAACTTATTGATACATGTCCATCTAAGCAGGTAATTGGGGTAGTATACAATGGGTAGTGAACCCTTTACATTCCTTCATCTTCTACTAGTTTTTCTATCTATATGCTTCTAGCTTTTTATGAGGTGTGTGCTTGAAATTTGTAGACTAGTGCTACCATGAAGTCCTCATGTCCTGCTCTAGGAGGGTGGAAAAGACCATGATTGAGACGTGGTGGTCCTTAAGCCACCAGTCTTATCACTAGGAGTGATACTTGAGAAAACACCATTTTTAACTGATCTATGCATTGACACTCAACTTCATGATAGTTTTTTATGTCTGATGAAGTACATGCATGGTGATCCATGGCCTGCACCTACAATGGATGATCTAACACGTGATTTAAAATAATAGAATCCTCATACCTTCTCAGGGGATAGTGGTCTATAGGATTATAATTATTAGATAGATTCCACCCTATTTATCTTTGATCTTCTAGAGATGCCTCTGGAGTGGAGGGTCAAGCTTGATACTTACATGCTGCGTGATTCGACCAAGCACTAGTGGGATGTGATTACCTAGGTTGGTCACTATCAGGACATGGTATGGTTTGACTTCTAGAATTTCTTCTATGATCAGTTCTTTCCCTATACACTGATAGATGATAGATCTAGAGAGTTCATGAATCTCGAGCAGGGTTATATGTTAGTTATAGAATATTAAGCACATTTCATAGAGTTACAGTGCTTTGAACCACTTCTATTTGGTGATGAGATTTTGTTTTCTAGAAACTTAGAGGATGGGATTGTGTATTCCATTCATACTCAGGTTAATTTCTTTCACCTACATGATTTTTATGAAATAGTAAATCAAGATCTTATCATTGAGTGCAACTTGAGGGATAGAGAAAATACTGGGTATAGAGGATCAGTGATGAGGTAGGCTAGTAGTTCTTCTGATAGTAGGAAATGTTCCCTCAAGGTTTTTGATCAGGGTAGTGAAAGATAGAGTACCCATACTGGTAGCTATATGGTGTTTCATCAGTGTGGATAATAGGGGAACCTAAAATCTCAGTGTGATAGATACCATTTGGAGTAATGGGCTTGCGGACGTATGGGGAATATTCAGATATTCTTTTGAACCTTTCCATTAGTTTCTAGTGTAATAGTATTTGAACTAGATTCACCTTCAAGGGAAGGTCCTTTTATGCCATGTCAAGTGGGGAGTTTAAGTATCACAAGTAGGACTAGCTAAGGAGAAGGTTGTGGCCACGGTATCCAGACTTTAGATTTTCAGAAGTGCTAGCATAGTGGTCATGATTGTGGTAGTCCATCTATTACACAGGGTCATGGATTATGTCAGTTTCATACACTGCAACCAATAATTGAGTATTAGGATGTAGGACCATCTACTATATGAGGTACTATTATAGTTGCCTCCATTATAGTATCGTCTTTATTTAATATAATTTTTTCACACTCCTTCATCTCCTTATCTATCATGGAAAGTCTTGGGATGGAAATATAGTATTACTATGGAAAAACGACCCTAGATACATCATTGGTAGTACAGTATGAGGGCATGCGCCAATGTAGGGACTGTCCCCTTGAGGTAGGAAATTACCCTTCCTTATGGGACATATTTTTTTTCTCAAAATGAATGGATTTTAAGTCATTATTGGGATGGATTGGTTGGTTATATATGATGACTTTGTATACTACTATCGCCAAATGATTTCATTTACATCACCAAAGGGTAACCATTATCTACATAAGGGTGAGTGGGATGTCTAGGATAGTAGAGCTAGACCAGAGCATCATGGGATAAGTAGAGTGATCACCCAGATTTCAAATTTATTCATAGAAAATCAGGGTTTAATTCAAGCTGAATTCCATCTAGTATTAGATCATTTCAAGGACTTATTTCCCAATGATTTTTATAGCTTACCTCTTGAAAGAGAGGTAGAGTTTATGATTTATCTCATTCTAGGAGAAACTCCAGTATCCATTCCTCTATACAGGATGCCACCTACTGAACTCCAGGAGCTCAAGTGATAGTTATAGGATCTAGAGGCCAAAGGTTTTATATGACCCAATACTTTCTCTTAGGGGTTCACTCATGTTATTAACTAATAAGGAAGATGGGACCCTTCATTTATTCATATATTACACACGGTTGAACCAGCTTACAGTTAAGAACCATTATCCACTTCCTTGAATAGATGATATCTTTGACTATATTTGAGGAACTAGGGTGTTTTCTAAGATCAACTTGAGATCAGGCTATCATTAGGTTCAAGTCAGGCCAATGGACATACCTTGTACATATTTCCATAGTAGGTATGGTCTGTATGAGTACCTTGTAATTATGTTTGGTGACATGAATGTACCCACCATTTTTATGGATATGATGAATAGGTAATTACACCTCTATCTGAATTTTTTTCATAGTATTTTTGGATGACATGGTGGTGTATTCACACACCCGTAGTGACTATTCTAAGAACCTTGAGATCGTTCAGAGTAAACTGAGAGATACTCAAATTTATTCCAATATTGTTAAGTGAAACTTATGGATTGAAAAAGTTCATTTCTTGGGTCATATAATATCATAATTAGAAGTCTCTATTGACTGAGAGAAGGTTAGTGTTGTGGTTTCCTAGGAGAATCCCATGAATGTGTTTGATATATAGAGTTTCTTGGGGATGGCTGGATATTACAGGAATTTCATACATAACTTATCACGCCTTGTTGCTCCTCTTATTAGTCTTACAAAGAAGGGTGATAAGTTCCTATGGTTAGAAGAGTCTAAGAAAGACTTTTAAGAGATGAAATGGAGGATTGTGTCAGAACCTATTATGATTATAAAAGATCCTGGAAAAGGATATATAGTATTATGTGATTAATTAGGCATCAGATTATGAGTGGTGTTGATGTAAGAGGAAAGATTTGTGTATGGATCTCAGTAGTTCAGGCCCCATGAGATAAATTACCCCATACACGACCTTGAGCTATAAAGAGTTGTACATGACTTACATTGCTAGAGAAATTATCTATTGGGTGAGAGATTTTTGGTGTACATAGACAATAATAGCCTCAAATATATCTTTATGGAACATGACTTGAATCTCAAATAGAAAATATGGGCTGAATATCTTCATTCATTATATTTTGAGCTTGCCTATATTCTTGGAAAAGTAAATGCAGTAGCTAGTGTGATGAGTCTGAAAACTTAGGTCCAGGTTGTATGGGAAGCCAATGATGAATGAAAGTTGATCACCCTTTTCTCTAAGATGCATATAGATTTTCATGACAGTCATAATATGTTCTATCTCTCAGCCTTGATAGTTAACTCTTTCTTCTTTTAGAAGTTATAAATTAGGTAATTTTTAGATCACGAGGGATTGGTTCTCCATAAGTGTATTGCAAGAGATGACTTGCCTTCATATTGGTTTATCAATAGAGACGACATCCTTCATATACATGGATGTTTTTGGGTTCCTAAAAATATGAGATAAGAGTTGATGTGTGATTCCCATACTTCTCAGTGGGTAGTTCATCATGGTATCTCTAAAATGTATTGAGATATTCAATGCTGGTATTGGTGGCCTGGTATGAATTGTCAGATAACAGGATTTATTACTAGGTGTTCCACCTATCAGAAGGTGAAGGAGAATCACCAAATATCTATAGGATTGTTACAAATTCTTCCAATCCTAGAATTAAAATGGGAAGATGTTTCCATGGACTTTGTAGTCAGTTTACCTAGGTCACCTAGGGGTAGTGCTGCTGTATAGGTAGTCATTGATCGACTGATGAAAGTAGAATACTTCCTTCTTATCTAGGATACTTTCTTAGTTAATGATATCAGAAGATTATATATCTGTGAGATCATTCAAATACACGGGGTCCCTCGTACTATTTTTTCAGATAGGGATGCTCATTTTACATCACAGTTCTAGAAGGGGTTGAAGAAGTATATGGGTACATAGGTTCTTTTGAGCATAGATTTTCACCCTCATACTTATGGATAGTTAGAACAAACAATAAATGTTGTAGAGGAAATTCCATGAGCATGCGTCCTTGAATTCAATAGTTCCTAGAAGAATCATATCCCTCTCTTTGAGTTTTCCTATAATAATAGATTTTAGGTGACAATTCAGATAGATACTTTTGAGGCCTTGTATGGTAGGCCATGATGCTCACCCTTGTTCTAGATAAAGATAGGTGAGTAAGCCCTACTAAGTCCTCATCTCGTGCAAGAAAATTTGGAGAAGGTTCATCTGATTAGGAAACGTATGTCTACCGATCATTCTAGAAATAAATATTATGTTGATTTCCGCTGAAGACCTCTGGAGTTTGAGGTCAGGGATCATGTTTTTCTGTGGGTATCTCCCATGTTAGGTCATGGATGGATACAAATACAAGGGAATCTATAATATCATTATATTGGTCCATTTTAGATTCTAGAGAGAGTCTAGCTAGTATCCTATTGGTTGTTACTATCTTAGAGGTACCATTACATGCATGATGTCTTCCACATTTCACAGATTCACCATTATCATATCGACCCATATCATACTTTTGATCCCTAGGAAGTTAATCTAGATACCGATGCTTCATTTGAGGAGTATCCTATATGCATCATCGAATGAATCAAAAAGGCTCAACGAGGTTGGTATATCCCTCTAGTAAGGGTTTTATGGTAGCATGACTATGTACAGGATGAGACTTGGGAGTGAGAGGCTGATGTACGTGCCTAGTAGCCAGAGTTGTTCTCAGATAGTGTTTCACTGCTCTTGGAAGGTGAACTCAGTGATGAGTTCCTTTAATGGGGAAGACTGTAAGAAACCATTTTTTTACTCAAGTATATATCCTTTTAATTTTGGTTTAATTCTATTTTATGTAACTACTATGGACGCCTAATGAGTTCGTGAAGGTCTCAGGTGTGTCTGGGGATTGTTCGGAGCCCAAAACCCAGTTTTTTGGGAGGAAATGTCCTATTTTATGGTTAGAGGAAACCGTACAAGGCATGATGCATGGTTAGTTTTAACCATGAGAGGTTGGAAAGTGGGGTGATATGGGGTGTACAATTTTCCCTAACCGTGCACCAAGGGACACACAACTATAAAAAAACTGTAGAAAAAATTGTATCGGTGTTTTTCATGGTTTACCTAACTGTGAGGCCTAATCATGTGGGTAACCTCTTCCTACAGCTAGCCGTGCATGATTGGTGCACAATTTGGAAAATCATGTGGCCAAACCATGAAAAGTCCAATTTTAGGTGAAATGATAGTTTTCTCTTAATGATCTAATTAAATCAAACTCTCGTATCCCTTTTCTCATTCTAGAGGAAGGACCCTCCAATTTCCTCTCTTTTAATATACATGAAGGACTAATATAGGATTTGATATCAAGCATCTGTCTGAAGTAAGATTCGATCATCATACATCTTTTTGGATCCACACCCTTAAGATCTAGACTCCTTTTTAGTCTTTAATCGCTCTTATTTAT
Organism: Viscum album; assembly: GCA_963277665.1. NCBI lineage: Eukaryota > Viridiplantae > Streptophyta > Magnoliopsida > Santalales > Viscaceae > Viscum > Viscum album. Next base: position 1,164,089,113 of record OY728158.1, on the reverse strand, counting down.
ATCAATGATGATATTTAGATGCAGGATCATATGCTTTATTTTCAGATGATTGATCCATTATTCATATATCTTCTAATCTATACCGAATGAAAGGATGATATTTGATGATGAAAGTCATATGAGTACGAGGTAGGTGGTTTATAACCCATACCTCATGTTTCATCATTTTATAAATTGTTGTGTGGTCACATCTATTTCATCGAGCGTCATCTATTTAATTAATTTTACATTCTTGTATTCATCAAAACCATGTTCTAAGACCCATTCCATATATGTTATTCATCGTTGGTGGTTATTTACACAATGCCAACCATCCCAAGTAGGGTTTTATCCATAATTGAGTTTTAGTGCTTGACTTATGCGTCAGCACCACCGTTTGGGGGTGCCTTAGCTTGACCTTGATAAAGGTAAGACTTCCTTGTTAATCCATATTAAATTGAAATGGAAAGTACCATGTATGATAATAACTTGATCTGACTAAGGTAAGGGATCTAACATGATTAATCAAAGTTAAATGGAAAATTGGAAAGTATATTGTTTATATATGACTTGACCTAGTTTATATTAAATTAATTGAATGTGGTTTCTCATCCTTAGCCCAAAATTTTCATGTTATGAAAGGTAAATGTGAGAACCAAGTAATTAAATATTAAATGACTTAAATGGTTTCATGTCCCTTGGACTTTTCAAACTAATGAAATGCAAGGATTCTGCCATGTGAACTTAATAAAAGGTATGATTCATTACATGACCTTAATTATTAACTGAATCAATTTTAAGGTGAATAATTATATATGGACCTTGAAATCACTATAATAATGGTTAGACTTGAGTTAACTTTTTTATTCCTAAGGAAATTCCTTGAGCACTCCTGGATTCCATTCTAATTCAAGGATGCTGGTTTCCTTGGTTGAGACCCACCTTGGAATCCAATCCTTATCTATCAGTGTATTCCATGTATGACACTTTAGAATCCCTCCTTTAATATTATTTGATTCCTTGGATACACTCTTTGGATTCAACATCCCTTCTATGGACATGAGATTCCTTAGTTACATACTTGGGCCTAGACATATCTTATCCCATTTTACCTTGGATATTTTCCTTGGAATTGGTTAGATTCATTATTATGCAATGATTTGGATGACGCTCCTTGGATTATACTCTTACCCCTTATCCATGAAACAATTTCTACTAATTTGGAAACCCTTTAGGTCTATGTTTCCTTGGTTTTTACCTTGGAAACCTTTTATTATTAATATCATCGTAGGTTTCCTTGTTACATCTTAGAACCACTACTATTACTATCACAAGGTGATGTTATTGTAGGACATGCCTTACGTAACTTACATATATAGATCGGAACTTAACTAATAAATGAACCGGTTATATGTTTAGACACTAGTCAAGGGATGAAGTAGGTACTTGGGTTTTTACATTACTGCACTACTTTACTTTTGTATATGTATTATTGAAAAAATTTCATTTTATATTTCATGAATAAGATGTTATATATGCCATTGGTGGTGGCCTACTGAGATTTATCTCACACACTATCTGAGCCAAAATTTCCACCCAGGAAGACTATATGTATGAAGGTGTTGATAAAGGAAATAATATTTCTTTAGACACTTGATTTCTTAGTATGGAGATGGTAGCAGATGATTGAGATAGAGTTCGAAATGATTGGGATAGTTTCTAGATTCCTTTTTACTATTGTATATCATTTGTTGTATGCTGCTATGTATTGAGCTGTTGTATTATTATTCTTGATGTATTATTATTTATATATACTAGTTTTCCCTCTTTTCTAGTCAGAAGCCTCTATAATTTAGGGAGATTCTCTTGAGGCCATGTGGACAACCAGGCTCAGGGCACCTCTGAGTGGAATCTGGGTCCGGGACATAACACTACAAGTACTGTCACCCACTAGCTCTGACCAACATAGTTGTGACCTTCCAAGGCTCCTATATTTATCCTTAAATGATTTTACACTGATATTGGAGTGGTAACTATAATGATACAAAAAACACATTGATGGTATAAGATACTCCTAACTATGACCCAGAACCAACATTCAAACCTGAAGCAAGCACATTGAACTAAAACATCCATTTTACCTAGCCATCTATCTAGGGTAGAAATGCTGTGCTCAAGCACAATTGAGTCCCAAAGGCCTCATACGTCCCATCCTTATTTGTGACATGAAGTGAGAATCATGGTCTGAAACAAATGTCAAAGGATTTCCATGAATTCAATATAACTCGTGCACAAAGGAATCTAAAAAATCTCCACCAAGCTCTACTCTCAGATGATCAGGAAGTGGTATAACATGTAAAGCTAGTCTATGGTCACTCAGATAATGTTGTGACCTATCAATGATCATGGAAGCTCCATCAATAAATCCACAAGAAACCTCCCCATTCTCACTTCCACCTAGGCACCTCGGTTTCCACCTATTGGTAGATGAGATGTCAAGAGTTAAATTCAGAAACATGCTACAACATCCTTGGATACCAAACTAATGCCAAATGATCCTAGTACATCCTCACTACACATGAATGTACTAAGGTAAATAAACTTCCACAACTCCTCTTGTAGTGCGACATGTGTCATCATTTGTACTTGGAAGGATGAAATTCTCCCCACCTTTATAAAATACATTAGGAACATGTCTAGTGGATATCTAGTCACACAAGATCTCATAATTGATGTCCCTAAGTTGTGCCTTCCTGACTCACTGAATAAGTAGATGGGTAACAACCATCAATTATAGGTACAATGCACTATCCTCAAGAAAGATGTCCTCACACTCTACCACCACTGCAGGAAGCTAAGAGATCTAACATTCAATTATCCTAGGGTAATACTAGCCAATTTATGAGTAATCAGCTATAACCTCTTGAAAATGATCCCATCTTTCTCTACTAGGGTTCACTCCTAATTTAAGGATGAAAACTCCATCCCACAAGCTAAAAACACTGTCACACTCACCAGAGAAAACCAAATGAGCATGTATGGTAGAAAACATATCCATACTGAGGAAAAAATCATATGGACTCTCATCCGCTAAAAATGGATTCTGTTCCAGGCTCTCTCTCCTTCCAAATTCAGGTCTCACTATTGGTAGAAGTGTGATCACCTATCCTTATTTTTAGGATCCTCTGAGCACAAGGGTCAATAAAAATGCTCCACTGGTATCGCTAGGTCTCAAAATAGAGGCTACATACATGGAAAAGTGGCTTATAAATATGTACTAAAATGAAAACTAAAGCAGAGAATAAATAGATCATACCTTGATCACACTCATAACTTTAGGGTCACAAGCCTACTCTACTTGAATTCATCTTTCATCTTGACCATATATCCTCCTTAACCATGGCCTACTTCGACACCTTAGTGAAATGAAATGACCTCAAACATAAAAGTCAAAGGAACTCATCCACCACACCTCCACACTATCTACTTTGGGAATTAATTACTTGCCCGTATGGTTTTAAATCACGTCACAAGGACTCATCTCAGTGAGGGAAGTGAACTTCTTCATTATATTCCCAAATTCACATCTAACATCACTAACACATGACTTAAATGATTCCCCACATCACCATGGATAAGTATCACCACTAAGACCACCATCAAGAGGGTTCCCCTCCTAGTGAAACTTTTTCACCATAGGCTTGTGATAGTCCTTTACTACCCAAGAAGGGGGTCTAGATCACCCTGAAGCCTAGATGATATCTAACTATATATCCCATGACGTGGAATCAATATATATACATTATATACTAGTACCACAAAGACCAAATATTTCTCCATGGATAAGACTACTTGAGAGCACAACCATCTGATTGGTCAAGGTCCACACATGTCGGGAAACCCATACCGCAACCTTGATCCAATCCTCTACTGCATGAGGGTATAGATCATTACAAAACCTAAGAAGTCACTACCACTAGAACTCATGCAATGCACTAATACTACATGAACTATCGTCCCATCCTGTTGGATACATCCACTACTTAACATGAATATTATCATCCACCTAGACCACCAGAGGTGGTTTCATACATTTATCAATAGTTAGAAGCACTACTTTGTGCCATCCTATAGAAAAACATATAAATGGGTCCCTAAAATGAAGTCTCATATCTCAACTGGTCATTATCATGAAACTATCTTGAAATCCTATCTAGCTATCATCATAGATAAATCTTGAAATTTATCAAAACATACCACCATAAAAGAGAATATCTAGGTAGTAGACTCAAGAAGGACATGGAAGTCAATAGACTCAATCCTACATGATATATGTACCATTGGTTTCCCTACAACCGTTGTATCGGTATTTTGGGTTGAAAAGTAGGTAGTCAGGGTCCTGGTGGATGGATACATCAGCTTTCACACCAAAACTGGGTTCCCTATCTCAAAATCCACATTCAAGACACTTTGAAACTACTAAACTAAGTCCCAACCAATCCTTGTATGGGGAAAACTCCAAACACCATCTTAAGGAATAAAATCCTCTGATACCACTCCGTAACAACTTGACCCACTAGGGCCCAATTTTCTAACAAAAGGTCGAGCTACTACAACCCCAAGACTACCTCTAATAGGCTAGGGATTGGAGACAAGCTTTAAGAAGGAATAATATAAAATGGAATGTCTTTTCCTAATGTACTTTTATGCATGAACCTATCCGTATCTATGAAAAAGTGTAAATGAATATAAAATATGATAACATATAGAGTTAAAACATGCATGAAATAAACACTAGGAAAATATAATAGAGTATGAAAGCATAATAAAAATGATAAAAATGGAAAAAAATACATGCCCAACCAAAAATAAAGGTGAAAAATGAACAGACAATAACTTTAAAGAGTAGAGTAGGGGAGAGCTTGGATCGATATCCAAGTGTTCAACCACTAAACATGATCAATGTCATCATATACTATTATGCTTCATTGATAATAGGTCCACCATAATCATTGCTAATCTGTATGTTGTATGAAAAATACACAACTCGTGTAGGAAAAACCCATGCATGAGTGAGTATAAACATACCCAATAGGACACCCTAAAATCACCAAACATGAAGCATCTAGAGAGAGTAGCCATATCATCACAACAAAATCATGTCAATCAATATATGAGATAACAAACATAAAGAAAAACCTAGATATTCTCAACAATAATCCAAAAGGAAGATAGAAATGGGATCTCTATCTCCATAGCCCAACTAAGAATAATGAGTATGCCTACAACTCCAAAGTTCCATCTATAATGCCCAACATCATGTGAAACCACACAGGAAACCATGTGGAGGGGATTATCATTAAAAATGCACACTATAGTCAAGGGATCCACAAATCCAAACCATGTAACCTATGTAACTACACTAGAATGTGAGTAGAGGTCCCTGAACCCCACAACTATGCTCCACAGCCGAGGGAGACACAAATCCTATAGATAACCCATACCCCAGTGGATCTCAAAGATGAGGGAGTTCCACTTAGTAGATAGAGAACCTAATATATTTATATTATGGGGGAGTACTGACTATATCTTTATAAATAATATGGGTAACCTGTTCCCTGGTTCAACAGGGGAGTACTGACCCTATCTGTATAAAGAATACGAGGAACCCATGCCCTAGTGTGATAGAAGAGTAATATCCTTGAAATATCTTCGATGATCCTTCATTGATCACTATCATCATAAAGAAACACCTAAAGAATAATACCACTCAAAACACCTCACATAATATCTTGTATTCTACAAAAAAGGCCACCATCACATTCTACTAAAAAGCTACCCAGGACTGGATACTCGTAGTACAAAATATGATCCCAAAGGAGATATGAGAGAAATAATTTCTATAGGGAAGTAAATGATGTGAAAGGGGTCCATAAAATGTGTAAACCCACCTAATCACCTATCCACATCCTCCTATAGACATGTATTGAAATCCATGTCATCATAAACAACGTGTAAAGGTGGAACACAGCATGTCTCAGCCACTCAGAGCTTGCCCGTGTACATCTGGCCGTGCCTATGTACTTTGGGATATGAACATGTACATGGCCATGTATCTGGCCGTTCTCAGGTACTAATATATTCCCATGTACCCTTGGGCATTCCCATGTACTTCCAGAGTACATGACATGTTTGGAAAAAATTCCGATGAATGCATGAGGATCTCATCAGTTCAACAAGATAAGATGAAATTCCACTGATATGTCACCAAAAAGTCCCTAAATGTCCCAATGAATCACTCCATTGTGATCCTCATGGAAAAAAACTTGGGATAGGCTATTTACTTTCCCAAATCAGACATATGATGAAAAAATACATTTTTTTTCATAACATGTGCATACCTCACTTCATGGGATAGAGACATGAGTCTGAATTAAATATCCATAATTAGTCTTGAATTTTACACCTCTATACCATGAACACAATGATTCATACAGATCATCAATCTAATGTCACACAAAAAATTTATGACATAATTAAGGTTTCCACAACAACAATAATAATAATTACATTTTATATTATTATCATTATTATAAAACATTATTGTAAAGATTTATGGGGGAAATCCATGCTCATAGAATCCCCTCTTCACACTATACATGTGACCCTTTAGGTTTCCATTAAATATTTTTTATTTTATTTTATTTTAATTTAATATTATTATCATTAATAATGATAATAACAATAAAGGGGTGAAAAATACTTCAATTGAAACACCCCCCTCTTGACTCGCGCACAACTGCAATGCCACCCCTAGGATTCTCCTAGGATTATTTTTTCAAATCAATAATAATAATAATAATAATAACACATGTTATAATTATTAAAAATAATAATAACTATCAATTTCATTACTATTAAAATTTTTAATAACCATCACATGTTATTATTATTAAAAATAACAACAACACACACCACCCTCCACGACTAACTCTAAATTGGATTAAGACCATTATTTATTGAAAAACCATCCATCATATCCATCCATAGAAACCACACATCTCGGGTCATGGGAATGCTACCATTCACACCAACATCAGACACCATCATCATCGATGTCCAGATTATGGCCACCCATTTCTCAGAAACATAAATTGCTACTCCTATGGAGAGACATGCTCAATATGGATTGCAAATCACTGATACTTGATCCAAAGTCGGTTACCCACTGTCACCGCCACACCTCCACCGTGTCTCTAAAATCCAAATCTAAACTCACGACCACAATATGTTATTCCAAATAATGAAAACACCATGATAAGTATTCTTAAATATCATCAAATCACAAGTCAACCGATTATCAATGATGAATTCCAAGAACGAAGGAATAAAAAAACATAACAAAAAGAGAACCTTGATCGATGACCATGTTCATTTGTCCATTTTTGACAAAATCCAATGAATGAGGTTATCACATCAACAAAAAGCAATGATAATAAATAAATATAAAATTTCTATATTTAGAAAGAGAAATCAAACATTGGAAAACCTGATGGAGAGTTATCTATGAATTAATTTAGAAAAATATTTATTCACATTAATATAAAAATTTAAACAAGGATAAAACCAAAAAGAAAATGCCCTAAATTAGGTTTGGATCAATCATTAGTGAGGAATTCATCCACTAGTGATGAAGGTGATGATACTACAGTGTTTTTCATCCATTTCAAAATTATACTCAACAGATTTTTTTATCGATCCTCATTCCTATTTTGTTGCCTCCAACAAACCGCTCTTCCTATGCCTCTCTAATATCCCAGGGTTATGCAGCTAACCTTAGTGATTTTTCAAATAGACACTTAAATAGAGTGATAAAATTAGTTCTATTAATTAATTAATTCATTAATTTTACTCACCCCCAAGGATGGTATCAAATTTATATTCTGAGACTCCATTTGGAAGTTATTTAATTATTTCATAAAAATTATACGTGTGTGATAATATTATATTTAATATTTTTATAATATCAATACTGGGATCACCAAGCCTCAGAATCTCGCACTATCTTAGTGCCTGGATATTAAAATATTCCTAGATTTATTATAAAGTCTTAAATCAAAAAAACTTTGTCATTACAATGATAATAAAAACAAATCCACAAGATCCCATCTGCCTTTTTCAAAAACAAAACCGAAGCTACCTTGTAGGACACTAGGTTTGATAAAAATCTTCTCAAGAAGGTCCTCCAACTGTATCCTGAACTCTCGAATCCTGGTAGGGGCCATCCAATATTCAACAAAAGATATCAGTATGGTCTTGTAGTGAAAATAAATATAGAAGTCCATATATTTCCTTAGAGGTAGTCCCAGAACATACTTAGGGAAGATGTCCATAAAGTCCTCCACTATCAAAGGAATCTGGATTTCTGAAGAGACCAATACACCTAGGAATAAAATTTCCAATTTATGGGTGATGGGATGAAACCACATACTATCAAAACCCACTCCCTCATCCATAATACCTCTCTCACCTGTAAAGGAGAATCTCATCCCATCTGTCTGAAGGCATATGAATTTATTGTGATGATAGTAGATCTGGTTTTGAACCATGGATAAAAAATCCATATAGAATATGAATTTATAAGTTTTCACCATGATTAACAAGATGTCCCATGTGAAACTCTCTCTACCAAATGATAGTCCGCACTACTGACAGATAAATGATATAGAATAATCAGACCCTGTTAGAACCATTAGAAAAAATGCTATGCTATTTTCTCTATGGGGATCTCTATCTCTCACACAAGGGATATGTAAATGAATAAGTGAAATGAACATGTGTTTATAAGTACCATAGATAGTGTAGAATAAACATGTATTGTACCTCATATAATCTCATGAGCTACCAAATCATAAGCCTCCATGTACTATAGTTTCTTACAGCCCCATCCGCTAGATCCCTAATATTGACATGGGTTTCCTAGTGGTGGTGGTGGAAATATCTCATAGTGTCACCCTCCACTAGAATATAATCCTCTTGGATCCCATCCTACTCATATTCCAGCTTCAACTCCCTATGGGATACCCTATCCATGCATGGGAGAACCCAGATCACACTATTTAATCTACCATGGAGGTTTATCCGCTACCTGTCTACCCTCCTCAGCACATCAAGTTAGGAAATCATGTTCCATGTGACCACACCCATAACATTCATAGCATATCCCCTCTCTGGGATAACCTGATTCCCTACGTGAACCCTGTACTGCATGTCCATGTGATTGAGACCGACCATGATAAGGTATTATACATCAAGATCTTGATGAATAGTTCTTGTTAGCCACTATAAATGAATAAGACTCATGATACTCACTTCCATATCCAACCACATTTAATCCATTAGATAGGAATCTCTCCATAACTAATTCTCACTCTAGCACTCCAACATTGGTGGGAATGAAAAGGGGAAACAAACTAAAACATATGTCTCTATAGAGACCTTTCTCTAACTTATTTTCTCAAACTTAATCATACCAAACCATATCGAGGGGGCATCTCATAAGGTTAGTGAACCTCATGACATACTTAGAAATCATTATACTGCCCTACTATAATTCCAGAACCTCCTGGATCTAAACCGAGTGCAATCATGAGGGGTAGTGCTCCTCATGAAACAACTGATGGAAGTTAAACCATGAGAGTGATGAATCATTATATGTCTATGTGACTAGACTCCACTAGTTCCCTGATTCTATATAGAAATTACTGGTTTCCAGTGAAAACATCTAATCAGTTGGGGTCCACATAATCCTGAAGACCCGAATCACCAAATCAAGCCAATCTTATCCTTCCAGGGGATCTGGCTCACCATGGAAACTCAGTAGCCACTAACACTAGAACTTGTGTAGTATACTAAGACTCCATGAATCCTTATACTACCCTACTAGCACAATATATTTCTTGATAGGTGGGGGTGCTGCTACCTGCCTTCTCGGAGGAAAGATCTTATGAGATGACCCCTGAACTGAGGCCTCATTGCTTATCAGATCATTGTTATGATCTTGAATTGATAACTTGTATGATTGTCTTCATGGATTCATCCTAAAAGTGATCATGATGTACCATGGTAAGATGAGAATATATATATATATATGGGTATATTAATTAAGAAATATATTTAAAGGACTCAATCCTATATAATTCATGTACCAAGTTCCCTACAACCGATGTATCGGTATGCTGAGTTGACAAGAAGGTAGTTAGATTCCCGATGTATGTATATATCGGTCACTAAAACAACACTAGGTTATATAGCCTAAAATATTCACTTGAGAAACTTTGACACTATTTTCCTAAGTCCCATCCAAATCCTCACCAGGGGTCTAACTCCAACCCCAACCTAAGAATGGACCACATTTGATACCACTCTATAATGACCCAAACCACCAGGGCCTGCCTGGTCATTGGAAGGTTGGACCACAACAACCCTAATTACACCTACAAAAGGCTAGGGTCTAGAGACAAGCACCAAGAAGGAATAATATAAATGGAATTCCTTTACCTAGGGAACCTGTAGACATGCACCCAATCATATCCATACAACAGTGCAGAGGAATAAAAGACAGGGTTTAAACATCTAGAGAAAAACCATGCATGAAATAACCTCTAGGGATAACATTAGAGTATAAAAACACCCACCAAAGTTTAAAGGAAAAAAATACATGACCAACTAGAAATAAGTCCAACCCAAAAACAACTAGAATAAAGGAAAGCCGAGAGATCTCGACTCCTGATCTCTAATACTGACCACTGTACATGGTCTATGAACCCAAGTATCCCTATTCTACACTAAAAACACTACCTATATATCTGTCATTTTCATAAGAAACAATTCATGTGGGAAAATCCCATGTAGGGGAGATCATAAACTTACCCAATAGGACTCCCCAAAAACTTAAAGGGGAGAAATAGAAGATATGATAGAACTATTCATCTTAACCCAAATAGAGAGGGAAATGAAAACCCAAAACTATATATATATATGCTCTTAAAAGAAATCCAGATGAGATAGAAAGGGGATATCTATCTCCCAGACCATCCTAGGTCAATGAGACTTCCAAAATCTCTAAAAGGGCCTATCTCTCATGCTTAACATATCATTTATCCATCGAGGTAACCTTTTGGAGGACCCATACATTGCCACTATGACTCAAAGTCAGGGGGGGAACAATCTCTAATAGAGGACCCATGACCTAGTGCACCAGGGGTGACACTTAGTAAGTATAGGACCCACACCCTACTACGTTTGGGTGTGTGTGTGTGTGGGGGGGGGGGATGGGGGTTCCACTCATTAGGTAGAGGACCCAAGACCTAGTGTGTCATTGAAGTTCCACTCAGTAACTAGAGGACCCACACCTTAGTCCATTAGGGGTTCCACTCAGTAGATAGAGGACCCGTGACCTAGTTTGTCAGGGGTGCTACTCAATAGGTATATAAACCATTCTCTAGTATCTTAATGTGTTCTACTCAGTAGGTATAGTATCCATTCCATTATCCGCTAGGGGGTGCTGCTAAGTAGGTAGAGGACCCACAATCTAGTCCATCAGGGGGTTCCACTCAATAAGAAGAGGACTCACACCCTGATTCTATAGGATATTCCACTCAAAATAGTGTAAAGAGTATGGGGGACCCATTTCCTAATGCAACAAGGGGGTTACTAACCTCAACTTCTATCTAAAGATACCACCTAATAACTCCCATCATCAAGCATTTCCTAAAGACACATATTTCTTGGAGAATTCTATGTCATATCTTGAAAGATATTGTAATGGATACCATCACATCCTACATGGGAAACAACTTAGGATAGGTTACCCACATGATAAAATTCGAGTCTAGATGAAGGAGATACGTAAGGTGGAAGTTTCTCAATGGGGCATACCACATGTATAATATCCACATGACATGTTTTCCTAATCCGCTGCTTGGCTATGTTCTCCTATACACATGGATTAGAGGACATATCACCATACACGATGTGTAAGGGGGACCACATAGTGTGTATCATCCATATAAGTCCTACCTGTGTGCTCTTAGTTATGCCCGTGTTTATCGGGTCATACCCATATACCTGGTCGTGCTCAGGTACTAGCCCATGCCCATGTAATCCTAGAGTATATAGAGTTTACTCCCATATGGGGTACTAGCCATGTGCAGTTGGAACACATCTCATCCACCTAAGGAGGGTCACACAACATGTGGGCTGAGCCACACAGTGTGTGATCCTTATCGTTCCCAAAACCATAACACTATAGTTGGGGGGGGGTACTACATGGTGTGTGTTCATAAAAATACATGTTGTATAGTTTAATTTTCCACAAAAAGTCCATATTATTCACACATTTCTCCAAATATGTCCTCCCCACCACAAATCATTCATTTTGACCACCTAAAATTAGAGGAAACTACCTCTATCCCTCGATTCCATCCCTATAATGGCTGGAAATCAAAAAACTCTTATTCGTATGAAGCCACACATCTCCTGATATACCTCACATCATTTGATACTAATTTGGATCCTAGATACACAAAATATATCACAAAAATCCCATAACTAAACTTTTTCCATATACAAATCATCATCCAAATATTCATTCTCACAATATCTATGAACCAAGGGGTTCGATCATGCTCAAACCCACCGCGACAATGTCAAATTTCGACCCCATAGAACAATAATAAAGAACATGAAGAAATATGGTGGGAAAACACAATAGAAAATTTTGATAAAAATAATTGGCTAAACTTTCTTGTCTTATGATTAAAAAGTAGGTAATTCATGGTTAGATCATGGACTATAAAAATTAAATTGAATAAAACAATTTAATTCATCAATGAGCTCATGCGAAGGGTAGTAAAACACATATCAAAATAAGATATATATATACATATACATACTTAATATTTTAATCAAGGGTAAAAACTATAATTTATGACCCCTACCTTGATTTAGGATTGATCATTGGTGAATAATTCATTCACCAGCGATGAGGATGATCCACTGCATTCACTACCTATCAATCCACCTTGATCTGATAGTTGCTCATCTTCCAATCCTGATCTACCATTGAGGAATGATCTAAAACTCCTATCAAATACTAATAGTGTTATGTGGATAACCTTGGATATTTTTCATAGGAGGTTATTTATAGATGATTTAGATTAGGTCATTTAAAATAAAATAAATAAATTTAATTATCTATTTTAATTAAACACACCACCAACAATTACCTCAATTGGATTTCTAGCATCAACCAACCTTAGGTTCCACCTTGGGTAAACCCCTCATTTAAAAATCAAACATGGTCTCAAATTTTAGATTTGAGGATCTGATCAAGATATATACCATTATTTATGAAAAACTTCATGTGCGTGATATTAATATATTTAATATTTTTTTAATATCAATTCTGAGTTCACCAAGCCTCGGAATATCATGCTATCTAAACTCATAGATATGAAAATATTATTTAATATATTTCAAAGTATTATAATGAAAAAACAGGGTCACTACATCTATGGTATAGATCATACCCATTTAGTGAACTAGGTTAACCCACTGGATGTACTTGTTAAGTCCTAGATTTAAACTAGAAAAACCTACCAATATATTGAAAGATATAAAGGCACATGTTCCATCAAAGTGAAAAATTGCACAATCACATGCGCACATGGATGGTACGGTGCACCGTCCCCATGGGATTCTTCCCTTTATCAATTTTTAATAGTGATAATGTGTCCCCCCTTATAAAGGGAATCTCACTCCACCCCGATTTCTAATTTGGAATTCCAGAAGGCTTACCCTTTTAAGAAATAAAATAAAAATACATTTTAAATATTTTTAAAAACCTTTAAAATTCAATAATCCCCCATCATATTAAAATATTTTAAAAAAAACTTTGAAAATTAAGCATCACACTCTCTTGGAAATAATTTGAATAAATAAAGGAATCTCTCAATTTGAACCTTTATATAGTAGAGATAAATCAAAGTTGAATAGAGAAACATATGGAAATTTCCTTAAACATGTAACTATTATTATCATCCAAATTCATCTTACACAATTCCATTAAAATTAATTATATCTTTATCTAATTATATACATAATTATATACATCCATCACTTATACTTTCATGAAATTTTTAGAGATGAAGTCATATGATCATTAGAGCGGTACCACTCCTACATTTATATAGGTGAACCAAAATGTGTTCTTATGTTTCAACACTTGTTTTATTTCATTAGTTCATTAAGAGTATTAAACTCACTCTTTTTCTCACAAGCACCAAGTACCATTTTCTTAGGATGTAATATACCTTTGGTGTTTCCTTCACACATATAGAATGTACTATATTGAACTTATACATGAAAAGTTATCATGTGTTAAGTTGAGGTATCATCATTATTGAATCTTTTACAATGAATTTAAGCCCATGATTAAGGATTTTTTCACACCAAATTCCTTAAAATTCTCATTGATATAAGATATTTCAAATTATGGATTGATTTAAAAAATACCACAGTTATGATACCATATTTTATCAACCGCATGACGTAGCTATGTTTGAGACCAATGTATCTTGATTTTTCATTATAAGTATTACTATATACCCAATATAACATTGATTGACTATCATAATGTATAGAAACTGGTGAAATTGGAATAGGTCATAATTATGAACATAATAAAATAGATATAAGTCATCCCACTTCTTTTATCATATCTACTAAGTCAAAAAAACTCAAAATCCACTATGAATTCCATTATACAAGTTTTTTTATTTGGTCCCTAAGTGATTTCCACTCCTCTAAGTGTAAAAAACAAACCAATCATATAAGAGTTATCCCCAAGATTCATAATAGATATTGTATCAAAAAATCCTTACAACACCCTTGGGTTTCCACTATAAAATATATGGTAATCCATAGAACCATTAAGATATTTGAGTACTATTTTAAGCACATCCAATAGTTCATAACTTGGATTACTTGTATAATTTATTATCTTTGAAACAAAATATGCAATATCAGGTCTTGTGATTTTCATAGAACACATGAGGAACCTAATAAACCTTACATATTCTAGTTGATCGACTTCCCTACTATGATTTGGTAATATCATATTCTCAGAAGGACATGGGTTGTAAATTAGTGAGAAATAAAATTATTCAAACCTCTTTAATACATTTTCAATATAATGAGTTTTAGAAAGAAAGAAAAATATTATTCATAACAATTTTGATTCCCAAAAGGACATTTTATTTACCTAAGTCTTTCATATCAAAGTTTCTGGATAAAATAGACTTACCCTAATTTTATTGATTCATATTAGTTCCAAAAATTAACATGCCATCAACATATAAAAAAATAACAACATCAAGATTTTTTAAGAATGTATTATAAACATATTTATTACATTTTTTAATCTAAAAAGACATTTTTTAAAATTACTTCATTAAATTTATCAATCAATTATTTTATTGTTGATTTTAAACCATATAGGGACCATGCCAATTTACAAACCTTATTTTCTTTTCTAGGTACTATGAATATTTCTAATTTTTCTATATACATATTTCTTAATCTAACTACCATTTAAGAATAATGTTTTGAAATAATTTTAATGAATTTACAAATTATATATAGAAGTTAAGATGAGAAGTATTCTAATAGAATTATTTCTATACATGGGATTATAGGAATCCAAATAATTGATTCCTTCCTTCTGGATAAACCCCTTGGCTACCAATATGAATTTATATTTTTCAACTATACTATTTATTTTAATTTTCCTTTTAAATACCCACTTACAGCCTATCAATATTTAAAATTAAGGAATATAAAATAATATATAAGTATTATCCCCTATTATAGAGTCAATTTCATCATTTATAGATTCATTCTAAAGATATGTTTCATAAGATGAAATAGCTTATTTTTAAGTTTTTTGGATCAAACTCTATATTAAAAAAAATAGAGTTTGTGTTTCAATATTAGCACTAGGTCCTTATGAAAAATATATATTGGAATCATATCTATATGTATTGGGTATCCAAGGTAGGTTAATTTTAACCTTCTTGATTATATCTTCTTGAAATAATATTTTATTTGATCCAGATTCCTCTATTTATACTTTCTTAGGTAAATAGGTAAACCTAGATTCATCAAAGATAATATCTAATGATTTAATAAAAATATTAAAATCTAATGAATCATTTTATTCTAAAACTATGAATCTATAAGATTTTTAATTATCCACATATCCAATAAATTTTAAATCAATAAATATTCTTCACAAATTTTCCCTTTTAGATTTAGAAACTCTTACAATTTTGTGATAAATTGAAACATTTAAATAATAGAGGTTTGGTTTCCTATTCTTACATAATTCATATGGAGTCATAGACTTGATTTTTGTGGGAATTTAATTCAACTTGTGAAACACAATTATTAATTTATCCCTCTATAATCCTCTTGAAATAGATGAGATATACATTATAGAATTAATCATTTCCATTAGTGTTCTATTATTTTTCTCAGCTACACCATTTTCTTTAGGTGCATTGGGAGATTTCACTTCATGAATATTCCACTGGTATTCCAAAAATAAAGGGATATAATATTCAACCCCCCTTTTGAATATGAGGCATTTAATTGTAAGTCTATATTGTTTTTCAATGTCATTTTTATAGATACTAAATTTATCTATAACTTCATCTTTATCATATAAAATATAAATATGGAATAATCTAGAATAATTATCAATGAAAGTTATAAATTAATTTTTTATTACCTATGGTGGGTGTAACTTTAAAATCACATACATCACTATGCATTAATTATAATATATTACTTTCCCTTATATAGTTCGAAATGACTTCATAACTATTTTAATTTAAATTAAAGTCACAATTTTATGATTTCTTATCCATGCTAGGAAATAATTTAATTTTTACCATTTCATAAATTTTATTATAATTTATGTGACCAAAATGATTATTCCATAATTCAAAATAATTTAATAAGTAGAAGAAACATTTATATTTAATTTGAATAATCCATCATATAAGTGACCCTTTCCAAAAAACATCCCACCCTCGGAGAGAATGAAGTTATCTTCCTTGAACACATGCTTAAACCCATGATTATTAAACAAGATCTCCATAACTAAGTTCCTATGAATTTAAAGAACATAGAAGATATTTTTAAAGTGAGGATATTTCTTATAGTAAACTTGAGATAAACCACGCCCTTTCTTTATACGTATATGCTTATAGATTTATCCATGTAGAGTGATGCCCAATTATTGATTGATTTTGGAATATTAAAGAGATATTTTTTCTTTCACATGTTTCATGTATCTCTATAATCAATACAAAAATTACATTATCTCCAAATATCATGGTCAGAAAGTACTCCTTTGCTGTGTTATTTATATCTTTTTTCTTATGGAGATGACAGTCTTGTTTGAAGTGTCTTGACTTTCCACATAAGTAGCACACTCTGTTCTTATTATTAAATTATTCATTTCCTTTTGAAGGATGGTTTAGACATTTTTCCTCTTTGGATACCGATAATGACCCACTACCTCAACCATGAGGAACATGGATTTATAATCCTGAGGTTCATTCACATTATTGTGTTTTTTATGTTCCTCTTTAATGTTTTGGTAGTTAAGTAACCCATTATGGAAAATATCTTTCTTATTGTGTTTTAGACATTTTTTTTAAATTATTTAAATGGGGGGGGGGGGGGTATATATGATGTATGTGACAATGATGAAATCATCCATATTAATCTTTTTTGATTTATAAATTTTAAGATATGTTTTATTTCATAGAACAACTCTATGAATGATATGGTATCTTGAATTTTTTATAAAATGAAATTTATTACCAAGAATTTATTTCTATCCACATCCTCAATGATGTATTTTTTGATTCAAATCATCCCAAATCTTATTTTCTATTAGGAGTTATTGTTAAGTGTTGAAGATATCATTAGTTAATGAATTTAGTATGTTTCCTTGACACATGAGTTCATTTTTCTCCCATTTTTTCCTCATATGGGAAAATTGGAGTGTCTCATCTTTGAATGTGGTGGGAATTGGATTTGAGATCACATAAAATAATTTGAGAGTATAAATAAACAAGTTTATAATCCTTTTATACCTCTTGAAATTGTTTCCATCGAATTAATCCACCTTCATCACATTTCTGATCATTTCTATATCCATTATACAAGTGAACCTTCCCAATAAAGATACCACCATTAGATATAATGAATCTATATTCCTGAACCACAATCTTTAACCTATTATTGTTTGACAATCTCCCCAAAATTATGTTCCTACGAACTTTGAGAATATATAAGACACATTTTAAAGTAAGGATCTTTATTGAGGTAAACACGAGATCAAACACACACTTTCTTTATATGTTTATTCTTATAGAGTTACCCATGTAGATATATTTTCTATTATTGATTGATTATAGCCTCTTGAATAGATAATTATTATTGTAAATGTGTCGTATATCTCCAAAATCAATCCACAAAGTAGAGATATCCTTGAGTACATTAACTTTAAAGATTATTATCACAAAGTGATCCTTTGGAGTGTTATTTACGTATTTATTATGAAGAAAAAAATCATTTATGAAGTTTATATACTTTACATATAAGTAACACACACTTTTAATATTCTTGAAATAAAACTTTCCTTTTGAAGGATGGTTTTTATTTTTTACCCCTTTAAGGGCCCTAGATGGACCCACTCCCTCCGCCACAAGGACCTTGGATTTATCATCCTCATGTTAATTTTCCTTTAAATACATTTTTTATTCCTCCTCAATTTATAGGTATCCAAATAACTCATTAAGGGAAATATCTTCCTTCATGTGTTTCATAGAATTTTTAACATTATTCCAAGAAGGGGGGATTTTATCAATGATGGATATGAAAATGATGACATCATCCATGTTCATATTATTTTACTTTAGATATTGTAATATAGATTTTATTTCATAGAAATGATATTTTATAGATTTAATATCTATCATTTTGTATAAAATTAACTTTCTTAATAGGTAATTATTTCTTGTTGCTTCTTCAATGACGCATTTTTTCTCCAAATAATCCCAAACATCCTTTGTTGTTGGGAGGTGTTAGTATGTTTCAAAGAGATCATTAGTTAAGATATTAAGTATGTATCCTTGAAACATTAGATCATTATTCTCCTATTATTTCCTCATGCGTTAAACTTGGATTATCTCATATTCAAATGTGTAGGGGTGGATTTGGAGTTGAGAGAACATATACCCATTTGATAGTAGACAGTAATAAGAACATCCACTTTTACCACCTCTTGAGAAATTTTCCATCGAATTTTTCCATCTTCATCACATTTTTGATCATTTATATATCCATATTTCCATCTTCATCACATTTTTGATCATTTCTATATCAATATTTATCTTATCCACTTTTAAGAATGTAGTGGATATAAATGGATAATGGTATGGAATTTTATTGGATGGAATATAGTGTACCCCACTAAAGTTTTTTTATGATGTTACTCTATTTAAGAGTAGATTCAACACCACCAAATCATTACTTGATCATTTTTTCAAGCATGTCAAATTAGATGTTTAGTTTAGTAGAATTTCTGCAGTATAGCAGTAACCAAAGGTCGTCTCTCGATGGATCCTTAGATCATTAATTCAAAAAGAAGGTTGTGATTATAAAAATATAAGGAGAATGGGATTTTATAAAACATGGGGTTTTATTATTTAATATGATAAAAGAAATATGAAAGCAATAATAACAAAGTGGAAGCTAACAAATTAAATTAAACGTGATTAACCCAAGAGAGTTTCATGATGCTCATCCTTCACTACTTCAAGAGAGAGGGTTTAGATCTTTTAATAACTGGTTTATAACACCTAGAACCAGAATGTTACTGAGTTTATTCTAGGATACCTCCTAGGGTTCAATAGTAAACACACAATGATTCACTTGATACTGTCGATGAATGGGTGATTTGTGTTCTACTTCATAACTGAAACTCACCAAGGCAACACATGAAGAACTTGATGTGTTGTCCAAGTTTGTATGTTATTTCTTTGTGATACCATGAAATAAATTTACATGTCCTTGACAATAATTATGCAAGTTCAATTGACCAATATGAACCACACAAACACCACAATTGAATGAGGGAAGAAAAAGGGATGGACGATGTGTGAAACATCACATGAAAGGGTACCCCCAAACATGATAATTTGAGTTTGAGTATAATGTACCAGTATATAAATTAATTAAATAAGAATATAGGATGAATAAAAACAACATACAACCTGGAATTAAAAATATCATTCAAAATAATACAAACATGAAGCTTGGGATTACATCACGTTCCTCCCCAGGTGATCGGAAGGGGTTTATAAATCTATGGGAGGGGAGGAAGAAAAAGATATTGAAGTAGAACTTCCCATAGCCTCAATAACTTATAGTGCTGATGAGAAGACTCCTCTGGGACTCCAAAATGGAAGCACCTTTCCTACTGGTCTAAATTCCAAATGGGGTGCCCAAGGTGCCAATTTATAAGAAAAGTGGGAGGTGGTTTTTGGAACCCTGATTTCTAGAATCTTCTTGGTCCATGGATTTGGATGGTCATAAAATATTAAATAACTTTGAAAAAAACTAAAACGTTGTTTTATGATACCTTTTATATCTCTATTTCAAATTTGGATGCCAGATATGATATATAATAAGATATATTTCTAAAATATAGAAGAGAAATGTTGACTCAGTGTAGATTCATTTCACTGGACAGATTTGTTCGAATGGTCCTCTTAATGGATGAATTGGGCTTGGTTTCCTTCATAAAATTTTTATCCCACTAAGATATTGATCGACTCAAAAAATTTCATCCCATTTGGATCCACATATTTCTCAGATCATACAAAATAGTGGACATGTGATCATGGGATTCCATGAACTTTGGCCCATTTTCCTTCTGCATCATCGTGGTCTCTCTGAATCACCTCCAACTTCAATTAAATCCTCAAAACAAGTGAAATTTCCCTTTTTAACAGTGAAAAAAATATATTTAATAAATCATGAAGTGAAATTTGTAATTATAATTTTAATTTTCAATACAAAATTAGTTCAATACACTGGTATAAGGGTGAAATAAAACAGTGAATCGTGGTACGATCACACCCCCACACCTAAAAATTATCACTCCTGGGAAAAGTATAATATACTAATCATGTCCCATTCCTAAATAATAGGTGTGAAAACATCCAATATTCTTTTGAAATGAAATTCATCTTGTCTTGTTTATGGAATCAATTTTCCTATCATTTTTATTCTCTCACATTTGAATTTGTTCAACTGCATTTGTTCATCCATGAAAAATGTCTCAACCTACCTCACCCAGAAATTTTACCTCTTCAGTCAAGGAACATATTAAAGTAGAGTTATGCTATTTTCCTAGATTTCTTGTGATCTTACCATATACTTTCCATGATTATCAGTTCTCTACCAATATAAACTAGTGTGCTACTCAAGAAGACTTCTAACAGGTTTTTCTGAGGTTCAAGGGTTGGTAGGATTTAATGTTTATAAAAATATGAGTCAAAAGAGGAGTGTTTAATCTCTTACATAAAAAACATGTCAAAATTCAGCAAGTGTTCACAATGAATGTACAAAATCAACCCATCACAAAGTGTATCACCTCCAAATCACTATCCCCATTGTCCATTTGTCTAGGTCAAAACCAAGCAGTGAATAATAATGATTAAACAACCCCATTTCTCCATTTTATTCATTTTTTTCTGTTTTTTTATGAACAAAACTATTATTTTAATATATAGTTTTTTGGAGATAAAGTGGGAAACATCTGTAAAATAATGATGCAATATGGTTTGTGAACCCATTGCCCAAGGAAAATGTAGGCACCCTTTAAATCAACCCATACTAATGATTATCTCCCTAGAATTCCCATGGAAACACCCTATCGCCCACACTTACTAAGAATAAAACAAGAATATACACAAGATATGGGTAGGTAGGGATAAATTATCTTGTAATGTGACTACCTAATAGGCATTTCATTGTCTCTAAGGATTAAGAAGGATAAAATGTTAAGGTGGATAAAAATAGAGGTTAATTGTACAAAGGGATTTTCAATGAATGATTTCCTCTATCATGAATATAGAATACTCGAATCTTATAGCTTAAAAAAGAATCAAGGAAAGTTATAGTTTCTCTACATGACCCAAGAATCTCAAGAAAGTGATTAAAAGAAATAATATACAATAAATGGCTTAGAATGTCTCTCAATTAAGGGATTAAAATATTGGTCAGTACTAATGAGGCATGGGATTCAAAAATAAATTAAACACCTAATAATTATTTTAAAATAAAAATTCTAGAAAAATATTCCATATCAATATTCATTTGAAATAAATTTTTCAAAAAATAATGTAATTTTATTCACAATCGACTCAAGATTGAAAAATTATTTTGTATATTATTTTTAAGATCAATATTTATATAAAAACAAAAAATAAAGAAAAAGAAATAAAAAATAAAAAGCATAATTTTTTTGTTTTTTTGTTGTTGTTTTTTTGTTTTTTCCTTAACTATGACATGTCACCCTCCCACGCACTTAAAAATTACATTATCCTCAATGAAAAGTATTTTAAATAAATAAAAAAGTAAATAAAGGTAGGGGGAAGGGACATCATACTAAGTGGTGTCATATGTGGCATCTATCAGTTGGATTTCCTCCACAAGATTCTTTGGAAAATCCTCATAGAAGTGTTTGAGAATCTTCCCATTGACAGTAAATCTCTGTCCACTCTTCTCATGCAAAACATGTATAGAACCAAAAGGTTAAACATCAGTAACAGTATAAGGACTGAGCCATCGTGAATGAATCTTACCTGGGTGGGGCTTTAGCCTAGAATTATACATGAGAACATTCCAACTGATATGAAACTTCTACTGATGAATCATCCCATCATGGATATCCTTTTTCTTCTCTTTATAGATTTAGGATTTCTCATATGAATCACATAAAATTTATTCCAACTCCTGAATCTGTAAAATCCTATGATCACCTACATCTGAGATATTCATATTACATTATTTAATTTCCCAATATGCATGGAGGTCTTCCTCTACTAAGAGGTGACAAGACTTTCAAAAAAAAAATACTATATAGTGACGTTATGATTGGGGTTTTAAAATCTCTATGATACACCCAAAGTGAATCATCCAAGCACAAAATCCAATCTTTCCTATTGGGTTATACCGTTTTCCCAAGATTCTATTAAATTCCCAATTTGATATTTCTACTTGTCCATTATTTTAGGGGTGATATGCTGTGAAGACTTTATGAACAACCCCATACTTATGAAGCAAATTTTTCATGTTACAATTGAAAAAATTTGAACCCTAATCACTAATGATGAATCTCGGTAAACCAAACCTAATAAAAATTTGGGACCTCACAAAATCAAAAACCACTCAAGAGTCATCAGTACTAGTGGGATTTTCTTCCACCCATTTAGATACATAGTCAATAACTAATAATATGTACACAAATCCAAATGAATTTGTAAAATGCCCCATGAAGTTAATGTCCTAAGCATCGAAGATATCACAAAATAACATGGGTTGTTGGGGAATTTCATTCCTCTTGGAGATATTCCCTGTGAATTGACATAGATTAAAAGAATTACAAAACTGATGGTAATATCTATACAATGTTATCCAATAAAGTCTTGTGTCAAAGACCTTTCAAGACATATGTTGAGAGCCAAAGTGACCCCCACAAGCCAAATTGTGGCATAAGGTCAAAAAAGAGGCGAACTCATGGTCAAAGACACACTGATGAACAACTTGGTCACTATAAATTCTACAAAAATATGGGTCATCCCAAATAAACCATTGAGAATAATGCTTAAGTACCTAGGATTGTGAAGTGATAAAATCAGTGGGGACCCTAGATGTTCATATAAAATTAACAATTTCGGCATACGAGGGGGTAAAGTTCATAACATCAAAAAGGTTTTCATGAGAGAAGAATTATCTAATAGGGATGGGTGAGTCAACATAATGGTCCAGTGGTGGAGAAATACTACTAATGTGGGAATCTACCACATTTTACTCTCTTCTCTTATCTATAATCTCAAGGTCAACTTATGGAGGAGAAGCATCCACCAGATGAGGTGAGGCTTTGATTCAGGTTTCTTTAAGAGGAAATGAAGGGAAACATGATCAAAAAAGACAATGATTTTTGACCTGATAAGACATGATTGAAATTTTTCCAAGTAAAACACAATATAAATAAGTTATTTTTAAGTGGTTGTGTAGTTTTATTGGGCATGTTCAAGCGTATGTGAGGCATACACAATGACATGAGGAACCTTCTCAACCATTTGTGATAAAACCTCCCCAAATGCAAAATTATATTCATCACACATATGTTTGAAAGGGAGATCCCACCTTGGTGTTTGGATTATGGGAGGTGATGTGAGAATCCTTTTTAGTTAATTAAAATCATCCAAATTTTTTTTATCAAAAACAAATTCAAAATCCTTTGCAACAATCGAGATAGGGGAAGAGCGATCTTACTAAAGTCTTTAATGAATTGGTGGTAAAAACCAACATGAACCAAGAAATATCGCACCTCATGAACACATTTTGGATATGTAAGGGTTGAAATTAATTCAATTTTTTATTTATCCACTTGAATTACCTCTTGAAATAACATGCCCAAGAACTATCCCCCATTAAACCATGAAATGAAATTTTTCAAAATTTAATACAAGATCTTTTTCTATACAATGGTAGAGAATAGAACCTAGGTGATCCAAAGAGTCATCAAAGGAAGTTCCATAATCCATGAAATCATACATAAAAAATTCCATGAAATTCTCTAGGTACTCAAGAAAAATTCCTCAACATTCATCATAGAAAAGTACTGTGAGCATTATATAGTCCAAAAGGTATCCTTCTGTATGAAAATGTGCCAAATGGGAAAGTAAATGTTCTCTTTTATTGATCCTTAGGGTCTATATGGATTTGAAAATAACCCGAATAACCATAAAAGAAACAATAATGGGACTTACCAGCCAATCTTTCTAACATCTGGTCAATTAAATGTAGAGGAAAGTGGTCCTTTTACATAACTTGATTTAGTCGACAGTAGTCAATACAGTCTCGCCAACTATTTTGCACATGTGTTGGAACCAATTCATTCCTTTCATTAGACACTACTGTTATTCTAGTTTTTTAGGCATAATTTGAACTAGGATAACCCATTTATTATTAGATATATTATAAATGATCCTAGAAGCAAGTAATTTACTGACTTCCAATTTTACCACTTAAAGGAGAGTGGGATTCAACTGGCGTTGAGCCTATATTATGGTCTTAGCCTCATCATCCTAAAGTATATGGTGCAAAAAAATAGATGAGCTAATACCAGGAATATCTTCCAAATTCCATCCTATCATATTTTTATACTCTTTGAAAAGGTCAATTAGTTTTGATTCTTGTTGTATAGAGAGGTTATTAACAATAATAACGGGAAATTGGTCAATACCCTCAAGATAAGCATACTTTAAATTATATGGAAGTGGTTTTAATTACAACACTGGTGGTTTTTTGATTAAGGGAGGGGATTTAGGGGGCGTGAGGTCTATTAAACTATCTATCTACTCATGTTTATTCTCTAAGGATAGATAATCTATTTAAATGAGATTTTTAGAATCATCAATGGTCATGGGTACCTTAGAATGAACAAAATCATCAATTAAAGCACAAAATTTACACTTTTTAGAACCCACACAACACTCAAAACATGAATCAGAACTCAAATCATCCAAGTCTGAAGTAGAGAAAAATAAATCAGATTATGATTCAAGGAGATAGTTTTATGTGTGTGTTTCATTAGAGAGAACTTCCATATAATAGACAGGAAGAGTGGAGTTCTCTTCAATGGGGTGTTTCATGGAATCAAGAATGTTAAAACTTACCTTTTCTACACTAAAATCCATTGACAACATACCATTGTGAACATTGATGATCATCTTTGTTGTTTTTAGGAATGGCCTCCCAAGTATGAGAGAAACATGTCCTTGGGTTTGGGTATCCTCCATCAAAAGAATGTAGAAGTTGGTAGGGAAGATGAGATTATTCACTTTTACAAGGACATCCTCGACCACTCCTGATGGGTGTGTTGTGCTCCCGTTGGAAAGTTTCACTATGATTCTTGTTGGTTGAAGCTCTTCAACCTACAGAGAAGTGTACATAGTGTAAGACATTACATTAATTGAAGCCCTTAAATCTAGAATAGAATCTAAAAATAATGTCTCATATATGGTGCAAGGTATCTTAGAAGTTCCTAGATCCTTGAATTTTGTTGGCATTGCTGGTTGAATCAAGGATGATACATTCCTTCCCAGGTTGAATCTCTCACTCCCCTTTAGCCTTCATCTATGGGTGAAAATTTCTTTAAGAAATTTGTAATATCGTGGGATTTGTTTAACTGCATCCAGTAAAGGAATGCTAACTTGTACACTTTTAAATGTATCCATTATCTATTTATCAATATCATTATCAAAAATTTTATTAGATTTAGAGAGTCTTTATGGGAAAGGAATGGGAATGGTTTTTTTTATTGGAATCCTCAATGAAAACTTGTTTATCATTTTTTTTGGGTTTTTGAACATTAGATTATTTTAAGGGTAGGGAAAGATATTTTTCAAGAGGAGTAAATACCTTTTGGGTAGAATTATTGGAAGAAGAAAATTCTTTACCACTATGAAGTGTTATTTTACAAAAATTACCTTTATATTTTGGATTAGAAATAGGTTTGGATGGTAGTTGTCCAGAACCTTGAATCTTTATCTCACCGATGGTGTTTTCTAATTGTCCCACTTGAGTTTGTAGGTCTTGAATAGCCAATTTCATGGTCTGTTGGAACTGGAGGTTCTGGGTTTCCATTTTCTTCACCATATCCTTAAGGCCTGGTTCAGATTTGGGAGGAGGAGGAGGATTGTTTTTAGAGGTTTATGGATAAGAAGATTTCATTCCTTGGCCTTGTTAATATAAATTTTTCTTGGGGTAGATCAGGTTGCCTCTTTGTTGGTACTATGGTTGTTCTTTCCACCCAAGGTTTGGATTTGGATTAAATGGTTCTTTCTTATTGGTTGGTGCTTGCTGAAAAGGATGCCCTGAGAATACTGCTGCACAAGACTCAGATAAATCCTGAAGTTATGGACACTGGTCAGAAAAATGAGTGTTATCAGAACAAATACCACAATGTAATGGAATAGAAGAAGAGTGTGAGTTACCTTGTTCTTGAGATAATTTCCTTAGAAGGGTATGCATTTCATCAAGTTTATTATCAACCTTTTGTTTTAGGTCTGAATGAATTACTTCATGAACTCCACAGGTTGGTGTAATTGCTCATGTACCAAATTGTTGTGCATTTTGAGCCATGTTAGCTATTAAGTCACGAGCAGCGGAAGGAGTTTTATCAAATAGGGCACCAACAACTGCAACATATATCATTCCAAGATCCATGGGGATAAGTCCCTCATAGAAGTACTAAATTAGAAATTGTTCACTAATTTTTGTGGTGGGGCCGACTTGAGTAAAGTATTTTGAATCTCCCCTAATATTCATGAAGGGTCTCTCTTTGTGATTTCCTAATTCCACATATTTCTTTTCTATTTGATGCAGTTCGGGAGGCATGGAATAACTTCTCTAGAAATAGTCATTTAATGTCATTCCAGCCCCGAATTGTGGTAGTAAAATAGTATAGCCAGTCTTTGGATACACCATCAAGGGAGAAAGGGAAGGCCCTAAACTTAATGAGATCCTTAGATACATTTTGGGGTTTCATTGTGGAGCACACTATGTGAAAATCCTTGAGATGTTTGTGAGGGTCCTCACTGGAAAGACCATGGAATTTGGGAAGTAGGTGGATGGGGCCCGATCTCAGTTCAAATATTCCTAATTCCTTTGGATATTAGATGTACGCTTGTTGGTACTCCACATCTGGGGTGGTCAGTTCTTTTAAGGTCTGATTATTTACAACCATGTTTTCTTGGGTTTGATTGGGTTAAATTTTTGATTATTTTAGAACCACTTGAGGTTCCACAAGTATTTACTCAGTGTTACTTTATTAACCTACTCTAGATTCATTTATTTTTTTTATTAAAGTGTCTTTTCAATTTCTAGGTCAAATTCAAGCAGTTTTTCCCATTGGGTCAAGAAAACAAGTTGTGAATTTTTTTTGTTTTATTTTTATTTTTATGATTGAAGATGGATAAAATAAAATAACTTAATAAGGGTGAAAGTATAAAAGAAAATATAATGTTATACTACATAATTAGATAGAGAGAAGAAGAAGAGAGAGAGAGAGAGAAATAGAGAACACACAAAAACAAAAACCAAAACAAAAGCAATCAAATGGGGGTGGGGATGAATATTGGAAGTAGTAATAAGTAAATAAAATATTAAAAGGAAAAAATGATCTTTTATCCCTAGAAATAGTGCCAAAATTTGATCATGTTGTCGAGTTGTCAAATTAGATGTTTAGTTTACCAGAATTTATACAGTATTGCATTAACCCTAGGCCGTCTCTCAACGGAGCCTTAGATCATTAATTAAAAAATAAAGTTGCAATTATAAAAATAGAATTAGAATTGGATTTTGTAAAACTTAGGGTTTTATGATTTAATATGCCAAAAGAAAGTAGATAGTGATAAAAAAGTGGAAGTTAATAAAAGTAATTAAACGTAATCAACCTAGGGAAGTATCATGATGCTCATCCTTCATCACTTCAAGAGACAAGATTTAGATCTTTTAATAATTAGTTTGTAACACCTAGAACCAGAATGTTACTGAGTTTATAGTAGTATACCTCCTAGTTTTTAGTCAGAAACACACAATAATTCACCAGATACCACTGATGATTGAGTGATTTGTGTTCAACTTCATAATCAACACTCACTAATGAAACAAATGAAGAACTTGATGTGATGTCCAGGTTTATATTTTATTTATTTTTGATACCATGAAATAAATGTACATGGAATTTACAGTTCTTATGTGAGTTAAATTGACCAATATGAACCACACAAACACCACAATTGAATGAGGAAAGAAAAAGGGATGAATGATGTGTGAAACATCACATGAAAGGGTACCCCCAAATATGATTATTTGAGTTTGATTATAACGAACCGGTATATAACTCAATTAAATAAGAATAGAGGATTAAAAAAAAAACAACATACAACCTATAATTAAAAATACCATTCAAAATAATACAAACACAAAGCTCAAGATTACATCACGTTCCTCCCCGGGTGATCACAAGGGGTTTAGAAATCCATGGGAGGGGAGGAAGAAGAATATGTTGAAGTAGCATTTCCCATAGCCTCTAGAAATTATAGGGATGATTAGAAGACTCCTTTGGGACTCCAAAATGTCAGCACCTTGCCTCATGGTTGAAATTTAAAATGGGGTGACTAAGGTTCCAATTTATAAGAAAAGTGGGAGGTGGTTTTGGGCACCATAATTTCAATAATCCTCTTGGTACATGGTTTTGGCCAGTCATAAAGTCTTAAATCACTTTGTAAAAAACTAAAAAGTTTTTTTTTCAGACATATTTTCTATCTCCATGTCAAATTTGGTATCTAGATATGATATATAATAAGAGATATTTCTAAAAAATAGAGGAAAAATTTTGACTCCATGCAGATTCATTTTACTGGATAGATCAGTTCCGATGGGCCTCTTAATGAATGAATTGGGATTGGGTTACTTCATAAAAGTTATAGCCCATGGATATGTGAATCGGATCACAAAATATCACCCCATTTAAATGCACTTATTTCTTGGATCTTTCAAAATAGTGGACATGTGATCATGAGATTCCATGCAGTTTGACCCATTTTCCTTCTACATCATTATGGGATCTCTAAATCACCTCCAACTTCAATGAAATCATCAAAACAAGTGAAATTTCCATTTTTAATAGTGAAAAGAACAAAATTATTTAATCAATCACGAAGTTAAATTTTTTATTATAATTTTAATTTTCAATACAAAACCAGTTGAATTCATTGATATAAGGGTGAAATAAAATAGCGAATCGTGGTACAATCAGTACTATAATGGGTTTTATGTGAATCATATTTTGGATAAAATAGTGGATCGTTACTCCACACTTATTTTTAGTATAGGTTAATCATTTATTTTTTTTTGTAATAAATAGATCCGTGATAGGTATTAGTTTTTAAGTACCAACAAAGAGACTTTGAATATTGTTGATGTCTTGAGAGAGATATCAATTTTAAAGCAGTTTTGGAATGGTAATTTAATTTCTTGGAATTAATTATCCTTCCCACAGATCCTCCTTTTATAGGTATTGGATTAACCCTTAAGAAAAGGCATTCTAACCCATAGAATTGGGTAGAGAATTATTCATGGAAGACATATATCATCCTGATTTATTCTTATCTATAAGAAAACACCTGGTTGTATATGTAGCCTATATTACATATACTGGTGAACGAATGTGTCTATTAGATCACATATGATCTGTTTGATAGTCCATATCATACCTACTCAGTGAAATAGGTCGACCCACTAGATGTACTCATTTGGAATTGGGCTCAAACTAGAACAACATACCAATCCATTAGAAAAAACAAATACACCTCTAAGAACCTCACATAAATGTGACATATGAAGTGGAATGTGTGCCATCAAAGAACCACATTATGTGATCATGTATATGACGATGGTGTGGTGCACTTTCCCCACAAGATTATTTTCTTACTCTATTAATTTTAAATAGTGATAATATGTCACCCGTTATGAAGGGGTACTTATTCCAACCCACATTTCAATTTGAGATTTTAAAAGTATTCCTATTTTAAAAATTGAGATAAAAATAAATTTTAAATATTTTTAAAAACCTTTTAAATCCAACAATTCCCCAAAATTTTAAAATATTTATAAACACCTTTTAAAATAAAGCATCACACTATTTTGGAAGGATCTTTCATAAATAATAGTATCATTAGATTTACACATTTATATAGTAAGGATAAGTCAATGATAGATAAACAAGTAGGTTGACACTACCTTGAACATGTAACTATTATCATTATCTTGATTCATACTAACAAAATTTGTTCAAATTCCTTAGTCCTTAATCTAATCCTAGACACCATTAAGACCACATGTCACTTATATTTTCATGAATGTTTGAGAGCTAATGTCATAAGCTCTTTTGAGTGGCCCCATTCCTACATTCACATAGGCGAACTAAAACTTGTTCTTATGTTTCAACACTTGTTTGGTTTACTTGGTTCATTAATAGTTTTAGACTCATGTAACTTTTTTCATGGTCTACAAACAAATTTTTTATAGGATATAATATGCCTATGGTGTTAAATTCAAACATATGATATAATTTCCTACATTAAACTTATACATGTGAAGTTATAACATGTTAAGTTGAGGTCCCTTCATTAGAAAATATTTTAAAACAACTTTGAACCTATCTCTAAGGATTTTTTACACAAAATAGTTTGAAAGTCCCTTTGTTAGTGGATCCAATAAATTCTAGCCCGATATCACAAAGTACATATTTATGATAACATATTTTATCTACCACTTGACATAGATTTTTATAAGACCAATGTGTCTCAATTTTTCATTATAGGTATTTCTATATGCCCGATACATCATGTTTGACTATAACAATGTATATAAACAAGTGAAATTAACATGGGTCACAATGATATACCTACTAAAATGGATCTAATACATTCCATTTCTTTTCTAGTAGATACTAAAACAAAAAAACTCATAAGCCATTATGAAGTTTATTATAAAAGTTTGTTTCTTTGTTCTCCAAGAGATCACACCATCTATAAGTGTAAAAATACAACCACATATAGAAGATTTATCCTCCAAATTATCAATCCATATTGAATAAGAAAATCATTCCAACACACTTTGGTTTACACTATAACATATATAATAATCTATAACACCCTTATGATATTTGGTAATTCTTATAACCACATCTCATTGTGAATAACCTATATTACTTGTATAACTTCTCATTTTTCCAACAAAATATGAAATAACAGGTCTTATGCTTGTCATTTCATACATGAGATGCCCGATAACTCTTGCATATTCTAGTTGAGAAACTAGCCTACTGGGATTTGGTGGAATCTTATTCCTAGAAGCATATAAAGTATAAATTGTTGAATAATAAAATCATTCAAACCACTTTAAAATGATTTAAACATAATAAGATTGATAAAAAAAATTCTTATTTATAATAATTTTGATTCCCAACATGACATTTTCTTCACCTAATTTTTTTATATAAAAATTTCAGGATAAAGAGTTAACCCCATCTACTTGATTCATATCAGTTCTAAATATCAACATGTCATCAACATATACATAAATAACGATACCATGATTGTTTTAGAATTCATTATAATCCCATTTAATATCTTTGTTAATCTAAAAATCCATTTGACAAAATTATTTCATTAAATTTATCATGAAATTGTTTTGGATCTTATTTTATACTATATATGGACCATACTAATTTTCAAACCTTATTTTATTTTATAGGTACTATGAATCCATCTAGTTGTTAAAGATATATTTATATATCTGACTCACTATTTAAGAATTCCATTTTGACATCCATTTTGTTAATTTCTAAATTATATTTGGAATATAAGGAGAGAATAATTATAGTATAATTAGTCCTAGATATATGAGCATTGGTATACTACAGAAAAATCACGATTTAGCGGCGGTTTTTTTTCATTTCACGGCGGTTTAAACCGCCGCTAAATAGATTGACGACAGTTTTGAAAAACCACCACGAAATCGTGCGTCAGGACACTATTCACGGCGGTTTTTAAAACCGCCGCAGAACGTTTCACGGTGGTTTTTAGCGGCGGTTTAAACCGCCTCTAAATGATTTAGCGGTAGTTTTTTATTTTTTTTTTAATTTTTTTAATTTATTTTAATTTTTTTAATTTTTTATTTGTTTTTATTTTATTTTATTTTATTTTATTTTATATATTTTATATATTTATTTTATTTATTTTATTTATTTTATTTATTTCGTATTTATTTTATTTTTCTTATTTATTTTGTATTTATTTTATTTATTTTATATATTTTATTTTATTTATTTAGTATTTATTTTCTTTTTCTTATTTATTTTATTTATTTTTTATTTATTTTATTTTTCTTATTTATTTTGTATTTTTTGTATTTATTTTATTTTTTTATTTCGTATTTATTTTTTTATTTTACTTATTTCGTATTACTTTATTTACTTTATTTATCCATGCATGCACATCCCATGCACATGCCCATGCACATGCCCATGTACATGCCCATGCAATATAAAGAAATACTGCGTTTGGTGAGATTTGAACCCCTAACCTCTTGCATATTTTGCAAAGACTTTACCAGTCCAGCAAGCTCGTCATGTAGTTAATAAACAAAATTTAATATACTTATATATATTAATTGAAAAAACAAATAATACATAAATAATAGATATTAACTCAATAATAATAAATAATAAATAATGAATAATAAATAATAAATAATAAATAATAAATAATAAATAATAAATAATAAATAAATATAAATAATAAATAAATATAAATATAAATAATAAATAATAAATAATAAATAATAAATAATAAATAAATAATAAATATAAATAATAAATAATAAATAAATAATAAATAATAAATAATAAATAAATATAAATAATTAATAAATATAAATAATAAATAATAAATAATAAATAATAAATAATAAATAATAAATAATAAATAATAAATAATAAATAATAAATAATAGATAATAGATAATAAATAATAAATAATAAATAATAAATAATAAATAATAGATAATAAATAATAAATATTAAATAATAAATAATAAGTAAATATAAATAATAACTAATAAATAATAAATAATAAATAATAAATAATAAATAAAAAATAAATATAAAAAATAAAAAATAAAAAATAAAAAATAAATATTAAATAATAAATAGTAAATAATAAATAATAAATAATAAATAAATATAAATAATAAATAATAAATAATAAATAATAAATAAAAAATAAGAAATAAGAAATAATAAGTAATAAATAATAAATAATAAATAAATATAAATAATAAATAATAAATAATAAATAATAAGTAAATATAAATAATAAATAATAAATAAATATAAATAATAAATAAATATAAATAATAAATAATAAATAATAAATAATAAATAATAAATAAATATAAATAATAAATAATAAATAATAAATAAATATAAATAATAAATAATAAATAATAAATAAATATAAATAAAAAATAATAAATAAATATAAATAATAAATAATAAGTAAATATAAATAATAAATAATAATAAATAAATAAATATAAATAATAAATAAATAAAAATAATAAATAGTAAATAATAAATAATAAATAAATATAAATAATAAATAAATATATAATGAATAAATAATAATTAAATATAAATAATAAATAATAAATAATAAATAATAAATAATAAATAATAAATAATAAATAATAAATAAATATAAATAATAAATAAATATAAATAATAAATAATAAATAATAAATAATAAATACATATAAATAATAAATAATAAATAAATATAAATAATTAATAAATATAAATAATAAATGATAAATAATAAATAATAAATATAAATAATAAATAATAAATAATAAATAATAAATAATAAATAAATATAAATAATAAATAATAAATAATAAATAATAAATAATAAATAATAAATAATAAATAAATATAAATAATAATAAATAATAAATAATAAATAATAAATATAAATAATAAATACTAAATAAATATAAATAATAAATATAAATATAAATAATAAATAATAAATAATAAATAATAAATAATAAATAATAAATAATAAATAATAAATAATAAACAATAAATAATAAATAATAAATAATAAATAATAAATAATAAATAATAAATAATAAATAATAAATAATAAATAATAAATAATAAATAATAAATAACCAGTAACAAATATTATTATTAATAATAATATTTTATTATTAGTACTAATAAATAATTAAAAATAAATAATAAATAATAAATAATAAATAATAAGTAAATATAAATAATAAATAAATAATAAATAAATAATAAATAATAAATAATAAAGGTAACACATGAAAAAGTATGAAAAGACATGGTAAGGGATGAAAAATCATGAGAACGCATGAAAACGGATGGAGAAGCATATGAAGAATGAGGCATTCGAAAGAATGAGAACGCATGAGAATGCATGAAAACTCATGACAACTCTGGAAAACCCATTAATAATTCAACATAATCATCATAATAACCTACAAAAAACCATTGAAAAAGATAAAAAGTCATGAAAATCCAAATAAACAGTAATAAATGGAGCAACCGTTAAAACCCTTTAAAACGGTCATAAAGAGACAAAAACATTGGACTCACATTAACAGAGATAACTTATGATCCGAGAGTCCGTTTTAGATCCACAACTAGTCAAATCAAAGAACCTGAAACGATCTTCGACCTGATAGGTTAAAGAGTCCGAATGGACAGGCGGATCAGAAGTTATGACCATTTAAAAAAAAGCTGACGGGGAACGGGTGCTAGAAACGAGGCATCGAAAAACATAACAAACTCGATACCCACTAAAAAGGCCATAACATATGATCCAAGAGTGCATGTGGGCGCCGCGACCAGTCAAACTGAAGCTCATGGAACGAGCTATAATCTGGAAGGTGGATGTGTCCGAACTGACACGCGGATCGAAAGTTAGATCCATTTGAAGACAAGTTTGACGGGACACCGGTGACAGAAATGGGGTTTTAGAGGCCTTCAGAGGATTTTTTGTTGTTGAAAAACACAACATAAGCTTTCTAATTTTGATTTGGTGCGTAGCTCTCTTTGCTGGCTTCGATTTGATATGTGGTAGAGCCCAAACGGACACCCGGATCAAAAGTTATGGCCGTTTGAAGTTGGAGAACTTTTTTCAACATTCTTATAACTCTAATATCTTCTGCACCTTAGACCGTCTCATGGTTTTGATTATATGTGTCTCTAGATCTCATCATGAGCTTCGATTTGACTGGTCGTGGCGCTCCAACCGACGCCCGGATCAAAAGTTATGGTCGTTTTAGTGATTTTGGGGTTTCTCGTGTTTTTTTTTATTTTTTCCTTCCATTTCGCGGCGGTTTTACCAAAACCACCGCTATTTCGTGGTGGTTTTTTAAAAAACCACCGCTAATCCTCGAAAAAAATTTAAAAAAAATAATAAAAAATAAAAAAATTATGGCATTTAGCGGCGGTTTAAAGACCACCGCGAAACGACATCCCAAAACGCGTTTAGCGGCGGTTTTTAAAACCGCTGTGAAAAAACCACCGCTAAACGGCCGTTTTATTGTAGTGGTATAAAAATAATTGATACCTTATTTTGGAATAAAATTATTGGTTACCAATATGGATTTATATATTTAAACTATACTATAGAAATTACTTTTTACTTTTAAATATTCTCTTACATGATATCAGTTGTTATCCCTATGGAAGATCAATTAATATCTAAGTATTTTTCCTGGTTATAGGGTCTATTTTTTTATTTATAGCTTCCTTCCAAAGATATGGATAAAAAATTGCATAAATTATTTGAAATATTTTGGATTTAACTTTATATTAAGAAAAGACTAGAGTTTTTGTAATAATAATATCATTATTTCCCTAAAAAAAGTATATATTAGAATCATATCCACATGTATTGGTTATTAGAGGTCATTTAATTTTACAGACCTCCTCAAATGTATCTTCTTGAGATAATATTTTATTTTATCTAAATTTCTTTATTTATACTTTCTATGTAAACTGGTAAACTTATATTTATTAGTGATATCATCTCTCAATTAAATAAATATTTCATAGATACTAAATTATTTGATTCTTCAATGATGAATTTGAAATATTTTGAATGCTTTACATAACCAAGAAATATGAAATCAATACCTATTTTACCCAAGTATTCCCTTTTAGGTTTAGGTACTCTTATAGTTGCGTGAAAACCCCAAACTATTAAATAATTGAGGTTTGGTTTCCTATGCTTCTATAATTCATATGATGTAATAACATTCCTTTTTGTAGGAACCTTATTTAATATGTGATGTGCAGCTAACAATGTCTCTCCCTAGAATATTCTTGAAATACCTGATATAGATATAATGGAATTAATCATTTACATTAATATTCTATTCCTTCTCTCAACTACACTATTTTTTGAGGTGTATCATGAGCTATCATCTCATGTATTCAAAAAATTAGGTACTATAATATTGACCTCACATATCAAATTTGGGACATTTAATTGTAATCCCACATTGGTTTTCAACATCATTTTTATATATATTGAATTTATCTATAACCCCATATTTATCATGTAAAAGATAGACATGAAAAAATATAGAATAATCATTAATGAAAGTTACAAAGTACTTTTTATTAATTTTATTAGGTGTGGTATGAAAATCACACACATCAATATGTATTAATAATAATAAATTAATTCTTCTTTCTATAGATGGAAATGGTTTCCTAACTATTTTAGTTTTCATGTAAGTCACACTTTTAGTAATATTTTTATCCTTCCTAGGTAATGATTTCATTTTTATATGTCATGAATTTTTTCATAATTTATGTAACCTAAATGATTATTCCAAAATTAAAAAGACTCTAGAATATAAGTAGAAAAAAAATCATATTTAATTTAAAAAATTCACCATACAAGTGAAACTTTCCAATAAAGGTTTTTTGAGGTGTGTGATTCATTTTTATAGAAGGATAAAATCCATTAGTCTTATTTTCAATGACCACAAGAAGATTGGGCTACAACAAAAAAGTGTTAGTTCATAAGGAGTACTCTAGTGCGACATGATTAATTCCATATAAAGTTAATTCACTATGAGATGTGTATGATTATATGTTTTAGAAATATATATAAAAGGAATAGTTAACCGACTAGGAACATTCAGATGGTGGAAATATTTGATCAGGAGAAGGGTTCCTTTATGTATCTCAAAGGGGGAAGACTTCAGCTTGTGTATCTTAAATAGCAGTGATGTTTGGTAGCACCAAAAGGAAATTGTTATAAATTAAAGGGTAGATCACTTTTGAATGGTATGAAAATCATCAGAGCGATTAATAGTTCAAGATTATTGTAATCGTTTATATTGTTTCCTTGAATCAAAGTGAATTAGCATTTCCTCATAGATTAGGGCATAAGCCTAAGCCACATAAACCTTTTGTGATATACTTCACCTTTCATGTTTTCTTATGATTTTTTAACAATATTTTTTTATTCTTTTTGTAGTTTTACATTAAATTTCAGTGACTTGGGAACATTCATCTTCAAAGTTTTTGGTATCACATGTGGGGTTTATTTCAGAGTTGTTTCATCCACATGTGAAGTTCCGAAGAAGTATCTTCTGGTGGTTTAGTTAGAAGGTGACTGTGGACTCAAAAAGTGGTATCAGAGCTCAAGGTTGGAGTGTTTCTTGAAGATCAAGCCTCAATGAATGTGTTTCATATCTCATTTTAGTAGAAATATTCTTCCGTTTTCATTATTGAAGAATATCAATATTCCATTCCAAACCTATTATTTTACATTGACCACAAGTAGCGATAGTTCAAAAGTTTTAGTGGGATAGAATCTGATAAGAGAAAGATTTGGTTTGAGATGTTTGATAGAATGGTTTTTTGTGTTTTTGAAAATATATATAGAGGATTGTATTTTTTATAAATACCACAATATTTTGATGACTGGATCTAATCTAGAAGTGATGAAAAAGGAATAACGAGAAATGATGGATAATAAATCACCAAGGATGATGTGTATATCACTTTTTTGGAATGAGGTGTTAAATATTCAGGAAGTAAAGAACATATCGAAACTCACAAAGAATGATAAGATGAATTCATATATATATATACCAGATACATTTATTTAAGATCTATTCATGATTTATTCGATAGTTAATTGGAATTTTGATGGTTTTTTCAAGAAATAGGAAATCAATTATAAAAAGAGGAGAAGCTATAAGTTTTGAAATTTAAGACATTAAACATTATGAAACCTATTCACGACATGAATTCCTCGAGCACAAGACATCTATTGATCAAATTCCAACCTGTGAAACTAGTTCAAGTTTTGAAATAATTCAGACTAAATAAATACATGATATGAATACATTACACGATGTGAAAGTTTTGAATTATGAACCCACCAAAAGATAAAACCCATGAAATCTAAGAGATTCAATATTTTTATAGATTTGTAAGGATCTGATTACATGATTTGAATTTCCATTACACATAGTGAAAGAGTGGAAGGAAAAGTTATTTTAATCCAATACATGACATGATAGATTTATATTTCACAATCTTTGTGGGATTATATATATTCCATCACCCTAATGCTGAAAAAATAAAAACGACATAGACCGCCAAACCTCTCTTATTTTATTTTATGTTTTCTTCTCAACTTTTTTATAGAGTTTTGATTCTTTTGTTCTTTCCTTATTTTATGATCCTTTTTTTCTTGTGCATCTTTCCAAAATATTTGTGGATTTCTCATTTTAGTTCCAAGTGCTATTTTAAGACTGATTACTTCTTTAATATCCAATTATACATACCTTTACGCGTCCTTTAATCAAGTAAGATTTGTTTTTTGTTCTAAAATTTATTTAATAATGGAATAATTTAGTTTTAATTGATTAATAAACATGTCAATCATGTTGGAAATTTCCCTTTTGTATAATACCATCATTATCATGTGTGACTAATCCTCTAGGGTTATGGGTCGAGAGTAGGGATGGATTAATAATAATGAATCCTTAAATAAAAACTTGGGTAAAAATTTAGCTAATAATTAGGCTAATAATTCTAGTTAATCATATTATTTTTACAAACCCGATATAAGGAATTATAATAGAAATACCCCGACCTAATTGAATTTTATCAGGCTAGGATCGATATCCAGTGAAACTTCCTACCCTTGAAACTAATCTTATTGCACCTAGGTTTTTGACTACCTCTAGACCAAAGAGTATTTTAAATATTACGTATATCCAATTAGTTTGAACAATACCAATTAGTGACCTCAACACTATTTCACATCCTAATCCATAAGAATTTCCCAGGATAGATCAAGGAATACCATTTCCTAAGCCCTGAAATTGACCCAAATCCCTTTTCTTTCTTCTGAAGTAAAATCAAACTATGTAAGAATTAGAAAACCAAGCCTATGAGAGTCATGTGAGGAATACATATATTAGGTTATAATTTATAGGTTACTAGATTCTCCAACATGTCCATATGGGTTTGACCCCATGCTACCACCATGCTATAATTTTATAGCTAGTGTAGTTTGGGAATTATAAATTTCTAATCTGATCAATGCCCATGAAGAATCATTTATTCTGCATGGGCTAATCAAATTTTAGAACCATTTATGGGGATTAGATATTGGTTAGGTATAGTTAACTTTGGTGAGAACCTAGGATTAACTTACACCCCTTTTATCTCTCCCATTTCTTTTTACAATTTTCACACACAGACTAGAACATGCATATGCTTTATCAGCTAGTGAATTCTCTGGGCCCCTATAACTCATTCAAGGGGCCTTAACACTTAATTTTCTATTTTGATATTTATATAAAGATATAAATTTCCATCTCTCTATTATATATGATCACAACAACATTGCATCACATAAACCTAAAAATCTTCAATATGTGCCACCAGAACACTAGGGAGAGTGAAAAACACTATAGGGGAAAACCATTATGAACTATGGATTTCCATCCATTAGTGATGTTGTGGAAAACAATTTTATTACTCATATATAAGTTCATAATTTCAAAATAAAAACTCAAATCATCCACATGATATAGAACTAATGAAAATTCAGTGGATTTCAAAGTGAAGATCCATGTGATCATATTTCAAGTTTACTGGAATTCTGTGATACCTTTAGGAGTCAAGGTGTGACATATGAAACTATAAAACATAGAGTTTTATCATTTTCCTTGTGTGACAGAGCAAAGTATTGACTCAAAATCTAAGATCCTGATTCCATTATTACTTGGTAAAATTTATGAAATAAATTTTTAGATAAATATTTCCCACCAATATGAACCTGGAAGCTCAAAAATGATATCTAGAAATTTTCCTAGGAAGATGGAGAATCATCTTGGGAATATTGGGATCACTTCAAAGTAATGACTTGAAAGTGAACACATCACAAACTTTATGTGTGAATACTTCTTAAAACATTTTACCAAGGAATACAACCATCTTCACATACTATAGTGGATGCCTCCACTGATGACAGACTCATTCTCAAAACATTAGAACTTCGCAGAGCACTTTTAGATGAAATCTCCCACAACATCAGTCTATGGATGAGTAACCCAGGATTTACTTGATGCAGAATT
The DNA here is from genome assembly GCA_963277665.1 of Viscum album. NCBI lineage: Eukaryota > Viridiplantae > Streptophyta > Magnoliopsida > Santalales > Viscaceae > Viscum > Viscum album. The sequence continues at coordinate 1,164,047,410 of OY728158.1, read as the reverse complement.
CACTAGGAGAAAGATAATACCTTCCTTACAACCTAAGTTTAAGCCCTCACAAATAAGATATAAAATTTTCAGCTACCTTCTCTACTGCTTCCATCTCCTACTCCTGTTATGGAAATTCAAGTTTGTGAAATGTGAGGAGGTCTATACCCATATCGAGATTGTAGATTAGGAATGAAATGATCCAAAAATTATGATCTTAATTACCTAAATTACAATAAAAAAATAATAATTTCAACAACACCAAGAATAAAATCATCCATATTATCAATAAATACCATCTCAACTACCATAGAAAACCAATCAAGGTTACTACTAACATAGGATTGGTCAACAACCACTATGAAATCATAGACCCCTAGGTAACCACCTTTGAATCTAGCTCCTTGACCTCAACAACTATTTCCTCCTCAACCTTTCCCCCTAGAGCCTATATATTTTCACCCCAAAATAGTTTTATCAAGCTTCACCAAGGAATCCACAACAATCCCCACCTCAACAATCAAATCTTGAGAAATCGCTCACCAAAATTTTTTAGAAGGTGGATTAGAGGATGAATACCCAAGAAACTGAGATGTAGAATCAAAGGGCCACCTTATGAAATATTGAGAACCAAGTGGGAAAAATCTCCAAAACTCCATCAGAATGATTACCAGGTATTCTTCCCAATAATAATGAGACACATTTGAGAGAGTAGGCAAAGGCCATGGTCCTTAGGAGTGGAAAAATTATGAATTTTCAGTATCCATGAATATTTGATGAAAATAATCTATAAGAACTTTAAATATGTGTGTAAATCATCAGTGAAGATAATGATGATAGTATACATAAGTTGGTAAAGAACAAAATCTAGAATTAGAGTGAACTGAAGAAGCTCCTAAACAAGAGTATCCTAAAAAAGAAGATGTTTATATGTGACCAACACCATAAAAAAACCATATTACATTTCTAAATATAATGATACAAGGCAAGATAAATTGGTGATACAATTTTTTTTTCAATATGTTTAAGCAGTTACACATCAATATCCCCTTTGCATAGTCCATCACTCAAATGACTACTTATTAAAACTTCTTGAAGGATTTTCTCTCCAATAAAAGAAAAATGGAATACCTAGAATTCATATCCTTGAATTAAGAATTATCTTAAGTCCTTCAGTATAAGCTCCCACTAAAGATGCGATACCCAAAAGATTCTGTATTCCCTACACTACCGAAATGTAAAAATTCAGAAAATCCTTGTGAAACCTTAGTTAAAGTATTAATATCATTCCTATGATTTTATTTTAAAAGTTAGGGATCAAATATTTTAATCTAAAAAGAGATTCACTTCAACTAGCTAACTGATCAGTCAAGAACCCTCAAAGACTTCTCAAATACATTTTAGTCAAGGTTGGTAAATTTATTTTTCCTGCTGATTTACTTATCATGGATATGTAAGAAGAATGAGATACACCCATCATTCTAGAGAGAAAATTTATTTCCACTACAAAGGAGTTGATTTATGTGAATCAATGTAGTCCTATTTTCAAAGTTGGAGATGTACAAGTAGTGTTCGATTTAGTAAAAACCGCTAAAAAAGCTAGAAATTCATTTGAATGTCAAGAAATCTTTCTGATCGATGAGAAATATTATTACATTGTAGATGATAGAGAGACCTTGTCTCCTCATGAAGATGAGTGAAGTGATTTTGAGGATGTAAATTATAGTGAACCTCTGGAGAGGGATACCATTCCACCATTCATACCCTCAGTCATCAAGACATTGATCTTATAATTGAATCCTATATCAAACAAATTAAATTACCCATTATTAGAAACTATAACTAAACTACTAGTTATCATCAATTTATAACTGAATCAAGTCCAAGAATAAAAAATAATTGAAGTCCTGAAAATTCTTAAAAAATTAATTTCCATGGGTGTGGATGATATCAAGGGGATCAACACTATGATTTTCAACCATAAAACTCTACTAGAATAAGGTGACAAATCAAAATTTTAACCTCATAAGAAAATTACCCACCTGATGAAAGAAGTCATTAAAAATTAAGTTCTGAAACTTTTAGATATAGGTATCATATTTTCCATCTCTAACAGTGAGTGGGTGAGCCCGCTGCAAGTTATCCCAAACAAAGGCGGCTGGATAGTTATAAAAAACAATAAAGATTATTTAATCTCAACATAACCCATTAATGGATGGTGAGTATGTGTTAACTATAGAAATATTAACATGGAGACTCAAAAGAACATTTTTCACTCACTTTCATAGATCAGATACTTGATATATTAGCTAGACATGAATTATATTGTTTACCGGATGGATGCTCCAGATACAATCAAATTTCTATTGACCCAAATGATTACCCAAAGATCATATTCACATTAACTTTCATAACGTTTTCATATTAAAGGATGTGATTTGGAATGTGTAATTCACCACCAACTTTCCAATGGTGTATAGCTCACATTTTTTATGATATGGTAGAGGACTTCCTATAGATTTTCATGGATGATTTCTCTATGTATGTAAGATCCTTCGAGTTTTGCCTAAGAAATTTGGAGTTAGTTATACATCACTATGAAGAGAATTTCATAGTAAAAAATTAGGAGAAATTTCATTTTATCATCCAAGGAGGAATAATACTTGTAAGTAAAATATAAAATCATGACATGGAATTCGATCTAAAAAAAATCAAGGTCTTCAAGGCCACATAGGATTTTATTACCACTTCATCCAGGATTTTTAAAGAATACCCTACCCATTGAAACACATATTGTTTAAGGACACACCATTTAATTTCACTGAAGAGTGTTGGTGGGAGTTAAACACATCATAAAATATCATGGTGGCCACTCCTGTCATAATATCACTCGATTGGGATAATGACTTTAAATTGATCTATGATGCCAGAGATATTTTTGTAGGTGATGTTTTAGGATAGTATATTGGAAACAACCTTTTCACCATCTATTATTCCAACCATTAACCAAATGAATATTAGGTCAATTATACGAACACATATAAGGAGCTACTAGTAGTATTCTTTACTTTTGAAAAATTTAGATCATACCTTATTATTTCCAAAGTGGTGGTGTATACAGATCACACAGTACTAAAATACCCATTTACCAAAAAGGATTCCAAATCATGGATCATAAAGTGGATCCTATTGCTACAATAATTGTACATAATTATCAAAGGAAAAAAAGAGAAATTTTTTTCATTACTGACCACTTATCTAGACTTACTCTGCTGAGTATTGAGGATGAAGAAAATATGAGTATTTAGGAAGATTTTCCCAATGAGACACTTTTCAACATAAATAATCAACAAAGGACATGGTTTTATGATATTTAAAACTATCAATACATGGGATCTATTTACCCATACTTATCTTATTAATAGAGGAATAATTTCTTGGTTGATGGTTCACACTATTACGGGGATGAGCCACTATTATTTAAGTGTTGTCTTGATGGCTTGATGCACCATTTAATCCTAGAAGATGACATTGAAAACATTATTGAAATGTACCACACCTATCTATTTTGAAGAAATAGTGGGCTAGAAAACATCATGGATAAGATCTTATAAAGTAAAATATTTTGGCTAACACTCCATCGGGATGGTAGGATCTTTGTATAGAGTTGTGATTGGTGCCAGTGGATGGGAACCATTGGAAAAAATGAAATGCTCCATAAACATATCCTTGAAGTCAAAGTATTTTATGTATGAGGAATTGATTTCATAGGACCATTACCTAATTCATATGATAAGTATGACATCCTAGTTTGCATGGAATATGTTTCAAAGTGGGTCGAAGCCGAATCCACCACCCAATACACAACCAAGGTGGTCATGAATTTCTTAAAGAAAAGCATTTTATCAAGTTTTTTATTACCCTGATTACTCATTAGTAATCGAGGAACACAATTTAAAAATTCTTCCATCAAATTAATTCTTGAAAAATATATAAGTAGATATAACACTAGAAATCCCTACCACCTACAAACAACTGGGAAAGTTGAATTATCCAATTGAGAGATTAAAAAAATCTTAGAAAAGATAGTTAATACTAGTAGAAAGGACTTGAGACTCAAATTGGATGAAACACTTTGGGCGTATCACATACTGTATAAAACACCCATTGAAACTACTCTATTTTGACTTGTTAATGGGAGGACCTATCATTTTCTAGTCAAATTAGAACACCGATCATACTAGGAAATTAAAAAACTAAACTTTGATGCTCAATAATTTGGACAACAAATAATGATATAGATGAACGACCTGGATGAAATTAAATGGGATTCTTATGAAAATAAAAAAATTTATAAAGAAAAAAAATAAATGGAATGACCAATGTATTTTTTAATGGGTATTCACCCAAGGAAGAAATGTTTTACCCTTTAATTCCCATTTGAAGCTATTACATGTGAAATTAAAATCCGGATGGTCATGTCCTTTTGAATTTATTAAAGTTTTAACCTATGGTATGATTAAAATCCAAATAGGTGAAGGACCAACCTTTAAGGTCAATGGTAAAATATCAAATATTTATCAAGAACAATTTCAAGGGGGAGTATTATTTCTTTAAAATTCAGTTGAGTCAAATTGTCTGAAGTGTCCAAGGATCGTGTAGTGACACTGAGAGGTGGTGGGGGTGGGGGTGGGGGTGGGGGGTGAATCAAGTGAGAATTGTTTTTATTGAATTCATTTTTTTTCTTAAACCCCCTTTAAACCTATGCCACCTATTAGGATGAGTGGATCTTGTTTTCAATGAAGAATGAAAATGATACACAAAACACAAATTATTTTACAAGGTTCAGTATTAAGACCAACATCCTTGACGCAATTGATTATACCCCCAGTTAAAGATTCTTTACTATATGTATATGGTTACAATAGAAAAAATCCCATTCCCTTCAATACTAAGATCTAAAATGTTTTGATATAGAGTCCCACTATAGATATGAAGTTCCCACTTACATAAGTGACTCGTGAGTCCCATAGGAGGATCCTTATACTACATCCCACAATGTTACCAATATCCCACCAGCTTGCTCCAGAGTCCTACTAGAGCCTTATTATTTTTCAGATTCCTACTGAATACTTCCAAAATCTTGAGTCACACATGATTTTATCCCATGATAATAGGAATTTATAATCTTTACCCAAATTTTTTTTGGATCAAACTGGCCCTTTTATAATTGAAAAAACTTTTCACTGGTACTATTATTGCTTAATCAATTTTGATCACCTATAGATGGTTAGCTACCTCAGTACAACACCGCTCATGAAAAAATTATTTAATCTACTAAAAACCCAAAATCATTGAACACTAAAAACTCTGATATGAATTCCTTCTGAATCACTGATGGAAATTCTATTCTAGATTTAGTCTCAAAAATAACTACACACTATGAAATGTTTTTTTTCATGTGCATTTTCTATCATCATGAATGTTCAAAATAATGCACGGTCTTCTCAATATTTTCTTGTGAAATTGTTATTACATGTGCACATAAGTGTAGTGTAATGTATGCACACATACACTACCTCAAGTGTTATTCTTTACCACCCAAATGAATACCACATAACCGCATAATGCATTTCCTTATTGTTTCTTAAAATGATTAAGAAATCATGTGTGTATGTACATAATCACATTCATGTACTCACAACACTGTATGTGTGTAATTCATGATTATTCTATTGTTCCTTTTATTCTTACACATGAAACTCGAATGGGTGTTGGATGTTGATGTGTGAAACTCAACAAAATTTCTTGTACACACAATATGCCTTCCAATGTATGTGATAACTCCACTTTGATCATGCAATAACTTCTTCTAAGTAAACCAAGTTCACATTTCACATAAGAACCAATAGATAGACACATAGAGGATCATACTATCTTGGTTTCTTTGTGGAACCATGTTCTTACTAAAGAAAATGAGTGTAAAAAGAACATTTTATATGTCTGCGACCTTCTTCATATAAGCTAAACCTCCACGAAACCTTCTCCTCATAAAACACTTGTTTCACGGTCCTCTGTTTCTCCCTAAAACTATCAAATATTATCTCAAATCAAATAGAAAATCATACATACACATGATCTCAGCCTCGAGTATTTATAGGAAACTACACCACCGACCTATCTCATGTGAATTGCCTCATTTCAAGTCACACCACCTATCCTTTATAATTAAAGAAATCTAAATCTTTAGAAATATCATATTTTCTCCATGCCGCATTTCTTTGGTTTGTTCTTCATTTTAACATGCAAAAAAGTTACATCTAATTTCGATCACATTATAATTTTCAGAATAATCAAATGATGTTAGAAGGTCTCATATTAACCTTATATAAATTTTTTCATAGAGATAGTTTGGATAACAGTACCTCTCAGGTGGATAAGGTTGAAGACAATGTGGATGAGTTGATCAAAAGACTCAGATGATCCCACCAGATGATCATGGTTCTTTCTGTATTTTTAAAAGAATAGATACAGTGAATGTGATCATCCCACATTTAAACATACTACATTTTAGCTCTTATTTATAATACAAGAGGTGGTTTCTACCTGAAAAAATTGGCTACCAAAAGATCTAGTCGCTCGTTGGCTCCACCCCATGTATGCACTCCCATCCACCACATGCCACCCCACATGGTGGGTCCATGATACTCCTATGAACTTATGTGGTATTCCTATTTAAGAAATAATTCTCTCTATGCTGGATGAATGCATTGGTTGGTCCTAGTTCCCACCTTAGTAGTGATGCACCTAGATCCCATGGTTGCTGGCTAGGTTGGCCATTTTTTTGTATAGGACAACATAAAGTGTTACCCAAAAAATAAATGATGCAACTCAAAGTTCTTCCACTCCAAAACTCAAATTCCACATACAAAACAAACAATATTTTTCATGGATCTTATTATTCTCATTACAATCATTATTGTAAACAATATAAATCTATATTTTCACAAGCCTTGGAACTTAAGACCAGCTATGCAATCGTCACATTTAAAATTCATTGAATTTTATTTTTTTAACTAATTGAAAAAAAATTAAACCTTAACAAACCAATTGGATTATTCAATCTCCCCTTTTTATTTATTATCAATAGACACTTTATTTAAAAATCAATGATATCTTCTCCCCATTATTAGAAATAATGAAAAAGATATAAGTATAGTAAGGTATTCTCATTTCCAAAATTCAAAATTTCAAGAACATAATCTTCTCTTCTGGTAATTAAAAACTATTTAACTCTAGATAAAGAAATAATCACCACTATTAGAGCAAAGAGATAAAATTAATCATCTCTAAGTCTATGTGAGAAATGATCTGAGTAGAAAATAAGAGTGATCAAATTTAACACCAATGCTGTTAATAAAATTTCCAACATGTGATACTAACACTGGAACCTCTTATCGGGGATTTTTCAAATGATTTACAACTAATCTCCTGTATACATATAAAAAAACAAATTAAAAACATTCTAGTGAAAAATGTACTTCCCATTTTTCATTAAGTAATAAATCTCTTCCATTTATGATTGATTATTTTTTATCATGAAAATAAGAGAATATAGCCAATATACCTCAATGATGATAAGATTCAATCTTTAGATTTTTAAACATCCAGATTCATCGGATTCATACCTTACCAGAACTTCTAATATTCATAAGATATCAAATGAGATAGAAATTTTTGGTGGTTTATCTTCTATGCTCCCTTTCAAGAATGCACTTTATACTCCATCATCATGATTTTAATTCTTCAAGAATGAACACCAATAATCTTTTGAGATTATTTGAAATTTTTATAGGATACAACATAAATTCAAAAGTATTCCATGATGGATAAACTTCTAGTTGTGATATATTCACAACTTTCATCAAATTCATGTTTCCCCCTAAATTAATTACGCACCTTCAATTCCCTGCATTAAAAAAAACACAACGTATATATATAGAAATAAGGTGGTTCTTAAATGATCCTTAGTTATAGAAACAAGGATACAAGCCCCTTATTAACCCAATAATCTTATTAGAAGAAAAAGGATTATTCACATTTTCTAACAAAGAAATTTCATTTTTCCCTACTTGTTCAATTTTTCTTTCCTCTTCCAACTATTCTATCCATATGATCAAAAATTATTTTGGAACATGATCAGTCTTCACTTTGTGTGTAGAATTATTTTTAACAATATTAGAACTCATAGATTATTTTCATTTCTTCATTAACAATTATTCTTCACTAGATAAACATATCAAACATTTTTACTTGAATTTACAGACATATTGGACCATTCACACACACATTTAGAATTTAACAAGTTACCTCTTTTAGGAAACCTTTCAAATTCTTCATTAGATATGTATTTCACCAAATCAATCATATTATTTCTTTTCTGGATTGATTATCTCTTGGATTCTATCTTTATTTATTTATTATGAATGTTCATGTCCAATTCACAATGATCCATGATGTGACATTTCCTACCACAATATAAACATATTTTATTTGGCGTTACACTATTCACATCATTATTCACAACCTTCATGGGAGTTGTTTGTTTAACAATAAAATTCTTTTTTTCATATCCCAAGGATGAACTATAATATTCATTTCTTACCTGATTCACTTTTTGTTGTGATATTCTATTTAAAAAAAATTATTTGTGTATGATTGGTAGATTACGACACTCATTATAACAATGACTACTTCTATTGCAATAATTACATAAGTTTTTAAATAAATCATATCTTTTCTTGATAAAATGATTCTATTTCTGTGAGTTCTTATTTTGTTTTATAGGTTCCCAATTCTCTTCATCTTTTCTCACCCTAAATGAAGACATGCTATAGTTTTCATAAAATGACATATTTTTCAAAAATTAGTTTTCTAATGACCAAAATTCTAGAAACACAAATAGTAGCCAAAAAATCTTGGTTTCTTCTTTTCTGACTCATTTTGACTATCTTTGATATTCTGTTACTTTTGAGGAACACATTTATTCTTCTATTCTTTCTTTTAGGAGCAATAATTTCTCTTAACCCATGTTTTTCCAGATCTTAAGAATGAATCTTCACTAGTCATCAAAAACACATTAGTACACATAGATTTATCAGGACAAAGGGTTACCTTCTTAGCTTGTGTCTCTTTTATATTTATCAATTTCACTTTTAGTTCAAGACATTTTAATTTGAGATAAATCTTCTCATCCTCAATAGATTTCATGCCTTCTTCCCACAAAATATTCATCTTTTGAATTTCATCTATATGAATCTGATTTTTTAGTAATCTTTTTCCAGGATCCTTGATTTTATATGATTTATCATTTATCTGAGAATATTTGAAATTCAAAGATGAATTATTCAACTTTTCAAGTGAATGTATAACCTCTATAATAACCATTTCAAAAACATATTTCTCATAAACATTACCTTTTAATTATTTAATAGATACAATATTTATTTCTTTGCATATAATTATTATTTATTCCTTTGTTTTCACAAGTTTTGTGAGAGTGTTGGATATCCCAAACTTTTTAGTAAATGCCTCTGGCATAAAATTATCCTCTTCTTATAGCTGTACTTTTTTATGTGGAAGTTCCTTTAAAAATCTGGTCATACATGTGACCACTTCTTTAGGAACTTTCTTAAGACACTCTCTCATTTGATTATTGATCTTATCATCATCATAGTTTTAACTTGATTAATCATTATTATAATCAATAAATTTCACTAAAAAATTACCATTATGAGTGCCTTCAGCTTGCATTTGATCTTCATTTATCTTTGAATTCTTCTTCAGCTTATTCTACACTCTTTTATTCCTATTTTTCTAAATCTTGATTGAAACTTCAACATTTATAACATTAGAAGTATAGATAGGATTTTCCATATGAATATATTTTTAAATTTCTACAAACTCAAATCTACACTTTATATACTTCTGATAAAAACAAATGGACAATTAAAATTGACCCAATCAGAGTTGGAATTTACTATGATACCAATTGAAGTTTCTAAGGATTATGTAATCATAATGGGGGCGGGGGTGTGAATCAGGTGTGAATTTTTTTTACTGAATTAATTTTCTATTATTAAACTCCCTTCAAACCTCTGTCACATTTTAGGATGAGTGGATCTTTTATGAAATGCTGAATTTAAATGAAACACAACACACAATTTTTTTATAAGGTTTGATACTAAGACCTACATTCTTACTAAAGTTTGTTATACCCCCTGGTTACAGATTCTTCACTATATATAGATAGTAGGAAAAATACCATTCCATTCAAAATTGAGTACCATAGTGTTTTGATCTAGAGTCCCACTAGAGATCAAAAGTTCCCACCTATTCAAGTGATTACTGAGTCCCATAAGAGGATATTTATACAACATCCCATAATATTGCTGAAATCCCATTAGACTACTCCAATTTCCCACTAGAGGATTCTTCTGTATCAGAGTCCCACTGAAGACTTCTACAATATTGAGTCACACAATATTTGATCCAATGATAGGATGATATAATAATCTTTCTCCATGATCTTGCTAGATCAAACTAGACCACATAAAATTCAAGGACCTTTGCACTAGTTCTGTTCTTTCCCAATTAATTATAATTACCTATAGATGGCCAGCTACGTCGACACAACACTGCTTGAGAAAGAATTATTTCTTCTACTAAAGTCCCAAACTCAATGAACACTGAAAACTCAGACATGAATTCCTTCTGAATCACTGATGGAAATTCTGTCCCAGCTTTATTCTCTAAAATCACTATCATGTGCATTTTTAATCATCATGCATGTTCAAAAAATTCATGGTCTTCTCAATAATTTATTATGAAAATGTTATTACATGTTCTCATAAGTTTTGAGTAATGTATGTATACATACACCACCTCAAGTGTTCTTATTTACTTCCCAAATGAATAATGACTAACCACACAATGCACTACCTTATTGTTTCTTAAAATGATTAGGCAATCATGTGTGAATCTACTTATTCACATTCATGCACTTGGTACAATGTACAGGTGTAATGCATGATTATTCTATTGTTCCTTTTATTCTTACACACAAAATTCGAATGTGTGTTGGCTATTGATGAGAACAAATCAACAAAATTCCTTGAACACTCAATATGTATGTTTAGTGTATGTGCTAACTCCACTTTGATCATGCAATAAATTCTTCCAAGTTAACCAAGTGCCTAGTTTGAAAAAGAAATTGTAGATAGACGTGTAGAGGATCATACTATATTGTTTTCTTTGTGAAACCAAGTTTTTTGTGAAGAAGATGAGTGTGAAAAGCATAGCTTGTCTTCTTATGACCTTCTATGCATAAGCAAAATCTTCGCCAAACCTTCTCCTCACAAAAATCTAGTTTCATATTCCTTTATTTCTTCCTCATTATCCTGCATATTCTCTTGGATAAGAGATAAAATCATACATAAAAATGATATTGACCTCCAATATTTATAGGAAACTACACCACCGACCTTTCTCATATGCACCACCTCATTTCAAGGCACACTGCTACTTCTTCATGAGGAAATAAATCACCATATTTGAAAATATCATATTTTCTCTACACCACATTTCTTCAGTTTGTTCTTTGTTTACACATGAAAATTAAGTTTCATGTGATTTCAATCAAATTGAAATTTTCAGAACACTCAAACGATGATAGGAGGTCTCAGATCAAGATTCTCTTGATGTTTCATGGAGATAAATTGATGAACAATACCTCTTGGGTGGTTGAGGTTGAAGATAATGCGGTTGAGTTGATCATATGGCTCAGATGATCCCATCGGAAAATACCAGTTATTTTCATGTTTTTTAAAGATGAGATACCATGCATGAGAGTGCCCCACATTGAAACAAATAATATTTTAGTGCTTCATTATAATAAAATACACGACTTCAACCCAAAAATCTGGTTATCGAAAGTTCCAATCACTCACAAACACTATCTCGTGCCGGTTCTCCCATCCGCCTTTGTTTTTCCCCATACGATGGCTCCACACTGTAAATAATGTGCATCTATATCTTAACAATTCTTGGAACTTAAGGCCAACTCTGCAATCACCACATTAAAAACTCAGTGAATTTTCATCTTCTTGACTAATTGAAATTTTTTTTAACCTTAACTAACCAATTGAATCATTAAATCTATGTCTAGATCTCGATGTTAAATGAAGTAATGATTGGGAGGGAAAATATGATAGGTTCCATAGGTTAGATTAGGTTTTATGAATTTTAGGTAGGCTCATCAATGCTAGTAGTTGGTCATATGTTCTTGGCCAAAATTTGTGAAAATAGACTAATTCACATCATGTAAAATTTAGACAACATGAATTTATTGGGGCTAGGAAAAATCAATTTTTTGTATTTTACACATCGCGAATGATTTAAATGTTGTGAAAAGCTTGATATTCCTTTAAAATCTATGAGTGTAGGGCTCAAAGGATATCTCCCTCCCCCGTGCGCTCCTCCACCTGTTAGACTCCCCCCTCTCCTGAATGCTTTCCCTGACATTCCTCCTTTATTCTTCCTTTTATTCCTATAACAGTTGAACCTATATAACATTCACATCCCTTACATTCTTATTTTTTCTCATCTCTATGGACCTCATGAAGATCTCCAATGGCACATCCTAAAAAAGAGAGGTCCCATGTGATGATCAGTCCGCACCCAAATTCCCGATGTTAGATCCTCCACCACCATCAGTATATCTATCCCCACATTCATACCTATATGGTTATACCACTTCCATAGCCTCTAACTGTTCCTAGTCTTCTTATATCAAATCCCAGGGTACTACCCAAAACCTGCACCTACACACCTGCCTATACTAGTCTAAGCCTGAACAATAGGTTCACTTGGTCCATCTTCTGGCTTAGCCCATGAGAACGAACAAGACCCTTGACTTTTCCATTCTCAAGATGACCCTCATGCACAAATAAGTATTGGAGATCATTTGATGAATTCACCTATCTAGTATTATTGAGATATATGAGGAGATATATCGGGACATATTCCTAGAGTTACTAACCATATTGGAGATTGACGTTGCACACATCACCTTCCATCTCAGTGTCTAGCCTTAGGATCTTACATTTCAAGAGTTTAACATTGGTATAGGTATTTATACCACTCATTTCGTTTCTTCTACTAATTATTCTACTTTTCTAATTTATAAAAATAAGGAATAAACTCCATGGAGTATAGAATTTATTTCATGTAACCCTCAAAGCATTCATGACCCACATACAGTGAAGAGAACCTAACTTTGGGGTTTCTCTTTGTGGATAGTACATCAGGAACTTTACCATGCTTGGATGGCTAGAGGATATTCTCATGGGTGCATTAGTCAGATTGGGGTGATCATTTTGGCCTCTTCTGTGGGTGACATTGTTGTTAACATGGATCACTAGTTAAAACTCTACTATGAGGCCCATGTAAGGAGGGTTCATGGTACCTGTATGGGGGAGACTTCATCACTCATCTAGCATGTTATATCAACATTTTTGACACCTCTCAACCCCTTTACTTTTTAGGGAAGATTGAGTCTACTGATATCATGATGCTCTATAAGATGAGGCTCTTATGGAAGGATGGGAAGAACTATGAGTGGGGTCCTCAGCATGACAAGGATGTTGATGTGGCCCCTGATCCTCATCCCCTAGCCCTACCTACTATAAAAACCGTACCTACTCCCCATGCCCTAGCCCCACCCCTTTTCGTATCAATCATACTCCACCCATTTTAGTGGATATCTAAGATGTGTTTCACTAACACAACTATCTTCTCTAGTGTATTCTGGAGAACTAGAGGTGGATCTTCTTTCATTTCATCATTACCTATACTAATCCATCTCAATTTATCATTGGTTCCCCACCACCATCCACTCCATACACTCACCCAAAATCTACTACCATAGACCCCAATTCAATATCCATCCCCACCCCATCCACCTTAGTCCCATCAACGACCCATTTGGATCTTCTGCCAGAGGTCACATGTAACGACCCAAAGTTTCATTAATGGAAATTCCTCTTGATCTATTTAAATGTCTCTTTATATAAAATTTTTATATAAAATGTCAACTTATTTGGTTTTATGTTAATAATTTTGACCATTTATAATATAGCCGTTGAACAGTGATCACATGATTAGTATAAATATAGGGCTTTAACAAATCCAATTTACTCAAACAAAAGAAGCGATGAACTCATCCAGTAGAATTGCTCCATACGAAGCCTATTTGTTGGAGCTCGGAAAAGATGTGACATCCTTGGGCTTCGCTCTTGACCAATCCAAAGCTGAGCTTCATCATGTCAAGCTCAAACAGGACCATCTATGGGAAAAGTGGAAGTTGATAGAGATTACCACTCGAGCAATGTTATCTAAGTCACCCCAAGAGTCTGTCACCATCGCACACCTTACCCTTAGGTCTTATGAGGCTGTTTTAAGGGGTTATGTAATGAATCAATAGTACTATTTTCATGTACATTATTTTTTGTATATAATAATGTATATACATTCTTGTCATTATTGATACATTGTAAATATTTTTTAAAGTACAAATAGTGTTTTTAGTTATTATTTAATTAAGAATTCTATTTTATTAATTTAAGGTATTTTTGAATTAAATAATATTTTAATAAAATATTATTATTATTATTATTAAATTAATTTTTATTATATATAAATGATCATATGATTTTATGAATGCAATTGTAATTTTTATTAAGGTTTGAAAGCCATTTCTGTCAAAACCCGTGAATTTTCGATAAATGTCGGTTTTTTATTTTAAAAGTAAAAATTAACATATTTAGAACATTATTTAGATAAAATAAAAGTTATTTCTGGAATCAGGATGTCAAAATTATCCAATGGTGAATTTTTCATAATTTTTTGAGATAGTCAAATTTTTGGGTAAAAATTAAATACCGTTTAAATATATAATGTGTTTATGACATCATAATGACCCAATAGTGATGTAATAAAATACTATAATCTTTATGTTCGGACAATATATGTTTTACCATTAAAACAATGTAAATTTGGGTTTGTTTGACTTACTTTTCAAAGCATTAATGGACCCCTCAAGACTTATTAAATACCTTGTCTTTTTAAATTAATTTCCATGGGAGTGTGACTCACCTCCACATAAGCAACCCTATTATTTTAAGAAGTTTGGACTTTGTCCTTATAAAATATTGTTTTCCTCTTCCCTTTTACAAAAACCATGGGCAAAAACCATGTGATGGTTTGTGGTTTGGATTAATTTAATATAAGGGCTCCCAAACCTAAATAATAAAGAATTCCCTCACCTTTCCTATATAAACCCACCCAATATCCCACTTTATCCTCACTCAATGCCTTTGAAGTTCGTCAAAAATATACCCTACTCTCTCTAGAATCCTCCAAAGGTTCCCCAAGCTCCCAAGAAGCCTCTCACAAGCCTCTATCTAGCCTTTAGAAGCACACTTCCAAGTAAGGGTTTTTTCTTCCATTCTTATTTTTGTCCAATTTTATTTAAGTTGTTTTGCCATTTTAATTTCAATTATTAATGTTGGGGTATGGTTTCACACCTACCTCATACTTTCCTATTTATTTTTGAATGATCAGAGACCCCTTTATCTCGCATTAAATGCCTCCCATGTACACCTATTACTATGCTGAAATTTCGAAAGGAACTTCTCTCTCCTCTTTTACATTCAAGAAATACCTTTGTATCATGAATCTAAATTCCATTACAATTGTTGGGACATGTATCTATATGACCTAATTACTGTCCATTACATGTAGATATGATTAGGAACCCCTTTATCTCTCATCAACCATTTTTATTAATTCTTATGTCACGCCATTACGCTGCCGAAATCGCACCGATTTTCTAAGCCAATGCCATTGTGCGGTGAATACCATGCCCATTTCTCCATCAAGGGTATTCACCTTTATGCACATTTACTTATTGATTATAATGTTTCATGTATGAATTCCACATTCCTTTATCGTGTAATAAATGATTATGTTTTATGAATCCATGTTTTATGATCCATGTGGCACACTTATGCATGAAATGAAATGTTTAAGAAGGGTGTTCCCTTATAGCACTATAATGCATTGGGTAAAGTATAGTATCATGATACGTCATATGCAATGAGTTTTGACTCATGATAATTCAAGTTCAATGAGGGTTTACTCGTGCTTCATGTGCAATGAGTATTTACTCATGCTCTATGTGCAATGAGCCTTGGCTCATGCTAATTCCATGTTAAGTGTTGTTGCCACATTTCCATGTTATGATTATCATGATTTATCATGCCTTTATGTTAATGTTCCTATTATTATATATTTATATTCCTAATGTCTAACATGTATTGTTCTCCTTATGTTATTCCATGTGTATTCCCATACTGGGATTTATAGCTCACCCTTTTCTTATGCATGTCCTCAAGTTATCCCATGCAATACTAAGTACGAGGGAATGTAGTGGTCATGTAAAGGAAGTTTTCAATAAATATGTTGTATTTCAGGTTTCAAGTTTTTATGTAATGATCCTAATCCCCAAAGACACTAAAACTCTCGATCTTCTTTGTTGTATCAAGTGAAGTTTTATGTAATGAATCATGTTTAAGTTTGTAATAAAAGCAGGGTTGTCATATTACAGATCCTGATGGATAGCATGAGTTTTTGACAGAGCAAGCTCAATGAGAAAAAGGCCCTACTGTTTCATCCACATTCGAAGTTATATTCATAGACCCAATTACATGACATTCAGACCCCATCAAAAATAAACACCTCTCCTCCACCTATGATGATCGAGCCAACTTTCAATACCGCGACACCTTTTATGGTGATCAATCTACCTGCCTCCATCTCCATTGCATCCATATATATAACATGGAATATTAATACACCCAATTTTTGGGAGAGGAAATCTAATGCTGATAGTGGAAAGTTTTTCCACACTGTTTAGTATTTTCCATGCATACCCATCCCCTACTATACTATATTTTGGGTGTATTTTTCTACTCATTATATTACCTGTTTCTGATTGTATCATTTATTATTTTTAATGGATGGGATACTTTTTTTTACTACATGTATTAATTATATTATCATTATCATTCATTTATTTAATCTAATATTTCTCATCCTTATACCTCTACTATGACTATTAATGAGTTTTTTAGGGCACCCATAGGCCTTCCCTATGAGGTCTTTCCTCAAGTGTCTGGTTTAAAAATTTATCTCCAGGAGCTCTAGATACAATGTTCCTAGTTTCTAATAATTCCAAATGAGATGTTTGTTCGGACTATTCTTAAGGTGTTAAACCCCACCAAGAACCCCCATGATCTTGAGGATATATCTATCAGTTCTTACAAGAGATAAAAAATAGACGAGATGATAGACACCGTCGACTAATCTTTTTTCCATCCATCTAGATGATGAATTCATTGTTAGTAATTTATTTTAGGCAACCCATATTTTTGTTTTCTAAGTTTTTCCAAATTTTATTATGAACTTTTATTTTTCTATCATTTGAATTTTTGGCTCATCATTCATTTGAGACTTCCTTATGGATTGATCTATGCATTTATTAGAGAAAATTTTTACTAATGTTTATTGTGTTCACCTACCCATTTTTATGCTTTCGTATTACTTATCTTATATGTACTGATGGTTTATCTAGTGTAGGTATTTTTATTCTAATTTTTTTAGGTGCCCAGTTTTACATCACCATCTATAATTTCCCCCCATGGTATAACCTTCTTTACAAGGATCTCTCAATTCCCTAATCTTTTATTCCTTTCTCTCCCATGTCAATTTCCAAAATAGAACAAACACTATTTCATTTTAATTTCAGGGGAGACATTATTGATATTTATTATTTTTACACCTGGATTATTGTTTGTTTTCATTAGTTTAAGAAAATTTTTATTAAAATCATGATTTAACTTGAAATCACATTACATATTTTTAATTAAAAGAATAATTTTGGTTAGAAAACGTTAAAATCTATTTTTATTTCTTCTTAGAATTTTAGAATGTTTACTGAGTTGATTAATTTACTTAAAATTATAATTTATTTCAATTGATTTTTATTGAATTAGTAATGGTTGTTATTCCCTGATTTATTTCCCTATTTCATTTGTATTCCCATTCTAGAGAGTATTTTGGACCTACATTGTCACAGTCTTTTATAATCATATTTATTCATAAATACATGGAGCATGTAAACCTATAAAAACTTTAATTGAAATCTTATCAAGTCTTTGAATGAATAAATACACTATTAAAATGATTGATTCAATATTTGTTGATCCATTTATCCCAAAACCCACATGTACATTTATCATTATTAATCCCATAGAATCCATGAATGGCCTTGTTAAGATTGAGCCATGTCACAAGAAATTTTAACCCTTAATACACAAATATCGATATAATTTCATTATTTTCACTTGAATAAGTATGGGGGAGACAATTATTACTAATGGAATTGGGATGATTACTATCGAGGAGATGTATGGTGACTTTTTCACATGATATGCAGTTAGTGGTCCATGGTTCTTCTAATATACCATTCATGATTATCCTATTTAATATATATATATATATATATTTATGGGTTGTGTATTAGGAAAGTCAAAAATCACTATTACCCGACTGATGAATCTTATTATGGATTATATGTGGTAAGGTGATGGATGTGAGATCTATGCTAGACATGAATTTCAAAAAAATAAGAAAAAGAAGAAAAAAAAGAAATAAGATAATTTCATTACATATTTATGACACATCTATGGACCTACCTTGAGATTTTGGGAGTGAAGAGATGCTGCTTTCTGGAGAAGGTTCTTTATTTAATTATTCCTGATGACCATATATTATAGTTTCGAGTTTACCCCTCCTTTTGAGCTTAATTTTTATCATATATCCATCTACCCTCAGCCTTAGAGTCATTTGAAGCTTATTTCTAAATCCCTCATGATTAATTATGTGTTTGTATTTACGGATTAGAGAATTTAGAACCAATGAAAGCCTATGGTTGGGAACATTTATTCAAGGTATGACCATAACTCTAGTTTCATTTTAACTGAAGTTATGATATAAAATTCATGGAGAGGTAAATTGAAAAATGGGTATAACTTCTAAGGGATAGTAGATAAATTATAATTAAAGGAAGAAAAGATCTGAATAAAGAACTCCACAATTAGGAATGAACGATTTTATTTACATGTGTGTTTTTGGTGGACTAGATTTTTTGTTTAATACTTAGTTTTATTTTCTTGGTTGTAATGTATGTTTCCTATTTAAAAATTGTTTCATCTTGAATCCTTATTAAGATAAATTTTTCTTGAGGATAAGAAATTTTTCATGTGTGGGGGAATTTGATAAGATAAATTCATATATATATATATTGTATAAATTTATTTAATATATATTCATGCTTTATTTGATATTGAATTGGGTTTTTTTCTAGTTTTTATAGAAAATAGAAAATGAATTCTAAAAAGAGAAGTTGCTATAATATCAAATATTTTAGTCATTAAAAATCATAAAACCTGTTCAAGATATGAATTTATCAATCAAAAGACACCTTTAGACCAAAGTACAACCCATAAAATCATTGAAAGTCATGAAATATTCTATAGTAAATAAATATATGATTTGAATACATTACATGGCATGAATGTTTTGAATTCTGAACCCACCAAAATTTATAATCCCTAAAATATGAGAGATGGAATATTTCTAGATATTTTTGAGGATCTTATTAGACAATTTTAATTCCAATTATTCATTCTAAAATCCTCAAAGTGAAAGTTATTTTAAACTACTACACAACAAGAGAGATTTACAAATTGTGAGATTTACAGGATTATATATAATCTAGGGCCCTAACACTGGTAAAAAAATGACGTAGATGGAAAAAACTATATTATTTTCTTCTTAATTTTATTATATGATTTATTCTAGAATTTTTATTCTTCTATTATTTACTTCTTTTCTAATCCTTTTTTACCGCGCATCTTTCTAAAATATTTTTGGATTTCTCATTTCAATTCCAATTACTATTTCAATACTGATTGACACTTTCATATCCAATTACTTTGTAACTTTTTTATTCCTTTAATCAATTAAGATTTGTGTTTTATTCTTATATTAATTTAATCATGTATTATTTTAATATGAATTTATTAATAAACATGTTAATCATGCTACTGATTTCTCTTTTGTATAATACCATCATTATTATGCATGGCTAATATGCTAGGGTTAGAGGATGAGATTAGGGGTGTATTAAACCTAATTAATCCTTAAATAAAAACTTGGGTACCCTTTATCTAGTAATTAGGTTAAGAATGATTTTTAATCATATTATTTTACACAACCCTGATCTAGAGAATTGTAATAGAAAGATCCTAAACTAATTGGAGTTTAGAAGGCTAGGACCAATAGTCTATGATGCTTCCTTCCCTTGAATCTAAGATTATTTCACCAAGGTTTTTGAATACCTCTATACCAAATAGAAGCTTCCATATTAGGTAGATCCAATTGGTTTAAGAAAAACAAATTGGCGACCACTGCACTACTTTGTAGCCTAATCCTTAAGACCATCTAAAAATAGATCTAGGAATACCTTTTTCCTGAGCCTTGAAATTGACCTCGATCCATTCTCTTTCTTCTAAAGTAAAATAAAAATACTTAATCCTTATAAAAACAAACCTTCGAGAGTCATGTGAGGAATCCATATACAAGAATCTAATTTCTAGTTTACCATCTTTTCCAGCTTGTCCCTATGGGTTCAAATCCATGATGCCACTATGATATGCCTTTATAGCTAGTGTAGTTTGGGATTTATAAATATCTAATTCGACCAGAACCCATGCAGAATCAATGACACTACATGGTTCAATCAAATACCTTAACTGATATATATGATAATATCATAATAATGGACAAGGTGTTCTTGATGAGGATACTAGTTGACATGAAAATTTATTAAATAAAATTTTCACCTAATAATCTAAATGAATTCAATGTAATTTGAAGTCAAATAGAATTATTAAAGGTAGATTTTGAAGGAATGGGTTGGGATATTTTGTTACTTTCCCCCCTTTTGGAATCATGGGATGCGACAGTGACCACAATGAGTAATTCTAGCAGAAATATAGATTTTAGGTTCATGGATTACTTGATCTTTAATAAAGAAATTTATTAGAAGGGGATCTAGGTATCTTTTAGTAACAATTATAGTGTGTAAGGAAGAAGTCATACTACTAGATGAAAAGGTCACTAAAAAAGGGAAAAAGGAGGATTCAAATTAGGAGCATCTCGATGGATGATTCTCCTATGGGTTGGAATTGTGGGAAGAAAGGACACCTGAATAATGATTGTGGTGATAGAAGGGAGACCTTCAAAATATATACTTCCAGTAGTGGGTTCACAAAACTTGTGTCAGAATAAATGAGTGATATTTATTGTATGTGAACTAAAAAAGTCACTATTATACCATAGTGGTGCATATAGTTCCATGGTCTACAACTTACATCATAGTTTGAAATAATAAAATGCATGCAGTTTCCACATTCCTTATCGTATGGTTTCACCCTGGTTATGATCCATCAGATAGATCATTTTTGGCTAGTGAACCTCTCTTATTTAAGTGTTCAATTAATGAACACCAATAAACTCTCAGATTCTTTAAGATGAAACCCATTATTTTACAATATATCCATCACTTTTAATTCAATTAATATCATCATGAATGTTTATAGAAGTGGATATGATCCTCTCTTATTATGAATGTGAGAAAGTTATGATGATTTTCATGAAAACTAGACAAAGATATTCCCCTTACCAAATCTCTTTCAATGTTTAATGATGGAATAAGAAACCCTTCAGGTGTTCAAGAGTCCTTAAAAAACATTCATGGATCCATTGTCCAATGTTACACCCTCATAGGTAGGTTTCTTTCAACTAATTATCCTTATGATCATTATTAAACAAACTCCATCAAAGAATAATATGGAATCTGCTAATATTCAGGATTTTGAGGTATAATATTTTATGCTATTTATTTCAAATATATTTTTTCATGTTTGATTCCTTAGAGATAGATCCTTTTGTATTTGGGTTCTATTATACTACCAAGGGTCATATGATGATCAAATAAAACCCATCGATGGTATCAAATAATGTTTCTTCAAGGATTAAACATGTTTAATCCATGTTTTTGAAAAAAATCAGTTTCACCATGACATATAAGTGCCCATGGTGGTTCTTCACTGGGATTATCTAGGCACCATGACAGACTCCAACATGTATGCATCCTTATGGTCTATCAAAAAATCCATTGAATAAATCACCATAGAGTAGTAGAATCTATGACGATCTTACTCGCCTTTACATAAAGTGGGTTTTTCAAAATGGCCACCATTTAAGGACCACAACATAGTCCCAATCACGGTAGTCCTTAAATGCATTACAAAATTTATTTTTGATAATTTTTTTTATAGTTTATAAAATGTTTATAAATGATAAATGAGAGGTTTTATAAAAATGGGATACTTATCAATTATGAAATGTTTATAATTAATTGTATAAATATTTATGAAACATTTAAATATTCTTTAATATTAAATGTTAAATATTAAATCCATTTTTTAAAAAGGGAAATTATATACATGCATTGTGATTTAGAAATAAATAATTTTATTTATAAAAAATAAGGGGTAATTTATAAAGTGTTAATAAATAAACAAATAAGACCAACATATAAAATAATTTATATTTATAATTATAAAATGTTCATAATTAAATTTTAAACTGTTTAAATTAAAAGGGGCCTTATTTGTATAATATTTAGATGACATTAAAAATGTTTTGATTATTGATTTGATCAAAGGATTAAATAATATATGATATTAAGTTTATATAAAATTTTTATATAATAGAAGTTAAATAATAAAATATTTATAATTCATGAGATGTAATATATAAATGCCATAAAATAAAAAATATGAAAGATTTCATATTGAAATGAATATAATGTGTTTATATTAAGTTTATAGAATTACAATCATATTTAGTTAATTTATAAAATGATTATAGTTAGCATTTATTTTTGAATTGTTCATAAATGGTTATCTCATGTTTATATATTTGAATTGTTCATTTATTAAAAGTTTATTACCACCTTATTCATTTTTAGTAATTTTTTTATGAAACAAGAATAATGTTTATGAATAAATTTATATGATAAATTGTTTATAGGAGAGATATACTTGCATTATATACTAGGTATCACAACATAAAATTTAGTGTTTGTCTACTGTGACCTCAATTTATATTTATAGTGATGATCCTGAGAATAAATATTGAATATTGTTTGTGAATAATAGGTTTTAAAATTATCATAAGTTGAATTTTATATGGAGTAAACTATCCCTAAGGATAGAGACTTTGGGTGGGACCACCAACTAGTCTGGAGGCTTATGCCTTGTCTAAGAAAGTTAAATGGGGTTGGCTATCTATTTCTTTGGGCTTACTCATGTGGATATTATCAATATCATATAGTTTTAATACATTACATGAAGAGTTAATGTACCTTATTCATATGATGAATTCCAATATATATAATTATGTTTAGGTTTTATTTTTGAGCAAGATAAATAAACTTATGGGTTGTGTAAAGAGTTACACATTAATGTAGCATGAACATAATAATTTGGTGGATGGAATAAAGATTATAAAACCTAAATCATTAAAATCAT
Organism: Viscum album; assembly: GCA_963277665.1. NCBI lineage: Eukaryota > Viridiplantae > Streptophyta > Magnoliopsida > Santalales > Viscaceae > Viscum > Viscum album. The sequence goes on along the minus strand of OY728158.1, from coordinate 1,164,023,588 downwards.
GTATACACTAAGGGGAATAAAAAATGTGAAGATAAATAATTCATGAGATATAATAGTTATGAATTTAATATGCATATGATTTATATTAAATTGGAAAGAATTGAAAATTCCTAAAAATACTAAGTGTGAGATTCTTTCCCAAAGTGACACTTTTCAGGACCACAATCATCCAACTGAGTCAGTAATTCTAAAGATAAGTGCCCCTAGATTATCTTGTGTAAGGAAAGAAAGTATCATGTAACTTTGGATTTTCTTGTTGGGTAGTTCATATTAAAGATGGGTGCCTTTATATTTTCCTTTGTTAGTCTATTTTTGATGTTTGATTTGGGTTACAGTAGCTAAGAGGCCCTAATAGAATTAGGTTACCAGAGGAACAAAGTTTAGTGAATCCATATGATGGATATAGATAAATAGTTATCCACTCAGCTATAAAAATTTCATAACTATTATGATTGGGATGATTCCCTACCCAAATATCTAAGTAATGGGAGAAATGCTAAAGTGACCCTAACCTTAGAAAAATATGGATCTTGGCTCACTAAATGGATATAATGTATGTAGAACCCCACAGTTTTAAGTAAGTAACCCTTTATTTTTAATTTTTAAGTACATAAAGTGTTTGTATGAAGTTTTGTAGAGTTTGAAATAGATTTAGAATGTTTTTGGGGATGGTTAGTGTACAATTTGTCTAACCGTGTGACTAACCATGCACACCATAAAAAATAGATCCACAAAAAGTGGATCTAGGTTGGGAATAATATTTGACCCATAATGTTTCCCCAAACCAACTCTAACTCAAGATTTTCTCCTCCTAAAGGTAGTAGAGGCTTCTCCCATTAATCCAAAAGTGATATTAAGTATTCTATTGGTGTATTTAAGTTAGATTCTCATGGTAAGTCTTCATTCTTGGTAGTTTACCTTAGGTTTCCTTATATATACTTTTCCCTCTCTATAGGTTTCTTAGATTTATGTCTATTACAGATAGATCTAAGGTATTTGATGCCAAATATGATTATATTTTTTTTCCAGGAGAAGAGATCTTAGGAGGGTTTTTGGAGATTCGACGCATTTTTTGGATGTTTTCATATTGTTTTCCTTTTTAAATAAGTTTTTTGAGGTAGGTGGATTTACTCTTGACTCCTCTATTTATAACATGAAGGCTTATTTTAAAATTAATTAAATTGATTGAAATTTATTGTGAAATTGGTTTTAAAATCATGGTAGAAACCTTATTTAGTAATGGTTTGTGGATTTTTGTGAAATTGTAGATTTTTTGTGCAAAATGATTTGATAAATGATTTTAAAATATTGATTTTAAAATTTTTACTTGGTTAGATTTATGGGAAAAGGGTTTCAATAAAAAGGTTGTTTTATTGAAATGGTTTTGGAATTGAAATGGTTTTGTCATTGAAATGGTTTTGGCATGATTTTATTGACATGGTTGTTGGACATACTTGGTGTGTGTTCATATTGAATTATAAGGCTTGGTTGAAATATGACCTTGTGATCGATTCCAAAGGTGTAATGGCACATGGGATTTAATTACCCTATGATTAATTGGTAGATTGATGAGAAATAACTCATTAGTATGGAACTGTCATAACAAATCATGAATGTGTGGATGTATGGGTTGTGGATTGGATTGGGTTATACCAAATAGAATTTATGAAATGGTTTGAGAACATTATTTTGTTTCTTTCCTTAGAAATTGTTATTATTTCTAGAAAAATATTTTACTATAGAACTTGTTTGTATTTGGTTATAAACTATTTTATATTTTTTAATATAAACTGTTTTATATAAATTTTCTAACACGTTCTATCCTAGTTGCATTAGTAGGGAAGTCATTTGGTGAAAACCTATCATGTTTTATTACTCACCCCTTATTTGGAACTTTAGTTATTTTGAATCATTTACCAAGACATGTAAAATGGTAAAGTATCACATTTATCTAGTGGTTCTTAGTAGTAATTAGGCTGTTTGTGGAGTTAGAGCATGGATCATGTGGAGCTTTGGGATTATGTGGTTGTATTTGAGTTTTTTTGATTTTGTTTTATTCTGCTATGTACTTGGTTGTTCTGTAGTCTTCCACTATGGTACTCTTATGTAGTTTTATTTTGATATAAATGGTATGATTTTAGTTGTATTTCATTTATATCATGCATCATTTATTGGTTTATTTGGTCATGGAATGTTCATTTGGTTATTTTATTCACAAATGTAAAATCATCCCCAATTGTAAATGAATCCCTTGGAACTTATTTTCAGCCTTTGGCATCTTGGGGAAATCTCTTAAGGCCATGTAATGCCCTCCTACCTTATCAAGTCAATGAGGAGGGGTGGGATGTTACGAGTGGCATCGACTTTTTCAGTCCTTGAATAACAATTGGTCTTTAGTTCTGTCAGTCTTGGATTTGAACTTCATTTTGGTCTATTCCTTATGTTAGGTTGGTAAAAAGGAGTAGTGTTTTCCGGAATTTAAATGTAGAGAATAAAAAGATGTAGTTAAAATTTTTATGCTGAACTTCAAGTTACCAGGGAGTTGGGTACATAAGTGTTTTGGAGACACTTATAGGAATTGGAATCTCATTATCATGGGTGTATCCATTGAGATGAACATGACATGAATTATAGAAATGATTTCCCACTAGGAGTGAATATTTCATTTTAAATAATGATTTAAGATTTGGTACACAAGTGTTTCTTTTTAAAAATTGTTAAAGTTGTTTTCAAATGTGTATTTTGAAAAGGCATGAAATAGATATTTTTAAAAATGGTACAATTTTCCAAAGCATGGTGAAATATTTAAAAATGGTTGAATGTAAAAAATGTTGAAAGTTTGGAAAGAAATTTTGTAATAGTTATGATGTGGATGAATTTGAAATGTTAATACTTTAGTTTCTAGAGAGTTAGACTTATGACTTTTATTGTGTTTATAGAAAATAACACCTGGTAGGCATCGTAGAAACTAACCAGAAGAAGCTATTGAGAATGTGGTTTCACCTGAGCCACAGGTGAACAAAAATCTAGTTTAGAGTATTTTCCATGCATTTCAGGATGTGGAAAACATGAATAAGAGGGATGATACAAGTCAAGTGGACCATTCTGTATAATTCTAGATGTAGAATCCATCTATCTTTTAGGGTGATTCTGAACCAAAAATGGCAGAAGTGTGGCTGAATAGGATGAATAGTATATTTGATTTCATCAGCACACCAGTAGTGATAAAAGTAAATCCAATGACTTATATTCTGGAATATCTTGCACACCAATGATTGAATTTAGCTGTTCAGGATAAATTAGACTATGACCTTGCATGAGAGGATTTTTAAGAATTTTTTTTAAAAAATTATATACTCATAAATTCATAATTCAAATAATGATAGAATTATTCAGCTTAAAGTATGAAAATATTTATATCAGGGATTATGTGTATAAATTCATGAGTTTAGTGTGCTTTACACCTGAAGTTTCTTCAAGTTCATCCTTGAAGGAAAGCATCTTTGAATTGGGGCTAAGGTGGGTGATTCGCTCAAATATTACTATTCTCTATATTATGGATTATACATAGATAGTAAATAGAGCGACAATAGATAAAAGAGAAATCTCAAGAGATATGGGAGGAGGAAGCATGTAGATACTGATGGGAAATAGTGGGAACTCTAATAATGAGAGAAAGCCGAAGAGGGACACCTATATCCAAGGTGGGAGTATAACTAAAAATAAAACAGCAGGATTAGTGAATCATCCTCCAATACGCATGAATAAAGATAGATGTTTTCAATGTGGTTCCTTTGACCACATTAAGTGAGAGTGTATAACACCACCAAGAGCATGCCACAATTATAAAAAATGGGGCATCATTAATGCTATTGTCGCAGTGCTATGAGGTTGGATGTTCGAGACACTTATCAAGTGTCACATGCATCATATGATTCTATAGGATAAGGGTAATAGAATACCTCTCACCAATAGAACAGAGCTATCCATGGTGATTCTAGGAATACCATGACTCCTTAGGTAATAAAATATCAACTGGGAAATAAGGAACAAAGTGCATAGAGAAAGAAATTATATGGAGCTAAACAGGTGATTGTGGATGATCAGTCTAGATCATATACGATGTGAGGTATGATTATTTTGAATTATACCCTTATGAAAGCATTGTTTGATATGGGTGATTTCCATTCCTTTATTACTTCTTGTTCTATTTATTTTATGGTTTTAAATGTTGACATGATTCCTTCTATGTTAAAAATTCAAACTCCTCTTAGTCAATGAGAATGTCGAGATTTCATGTGTAGAGCATGATATATAACTATTGATGGAACTAAGTTGAAATGGGATTTATCTATGCTTGATATGGATGTCTATGACATAATCCTGGGTATGGATTTTCTGAAAATGTTCAAGGATCACATCATCTATTATACCAGAAAGATCAGTTTTACAACTGAAGATGATGTTGGGCATCACTTTCTAGGAGACCAGAATGTAAAGGTAGGTGAAATGAGTTTTTTGGAACCAAAAGTTGGAATGTTATCATACCAGTTGATGGATTTGACTTTGGCATCGATGAAAGAAATAAAGAATATCACTTTTCCAGTAGTGGTTTATCAGTTTCCAAATGTGTTTTCTAAAAATTAATCAGGGTTTACACCTATGAGAGAAGTGGAGTTTATGATTGATCTCCTTCTAGGGACCATTACTATTTCACTTCTATATTACAAAATGGAACCAATAAAATTAAGTTAACTGAAAGTGTAGTTAGAGGATTTAGAAAGCAAAGGTTTAATTCAGGCTATCACGTCTCTGTGGGCAGTACCAGTCTTGTTTGTCAAAAAAAAGATGAATCACATAGACTATTTATTTATTATCATAATCTTAACCAAGTTATGATAAATAATAGGTATCCACTTCCACACATTGATGATATGTTCAATCAATTTATGGGATCTCAATGGTTCTCTAAGATTGACTTGCAATCAGGATATCACCAATTATAGTTTAGGAAGGAGGATATTCCCAAGACAGCTTTCAGAACCAGATATGACCATTATAAATATGTGTTTATGCCTTTAAATATTATGAATACACCAAAAGTATTTATAGAGTTAATGAATCAGATATTTTAGTGATATCTGGATTCTTTTGTGGTGATGTTTGTGGATGACATATTTGTGTATTCAAGGACAAGGGCTAAGTGTGAGCAACACTTGGTGACAATGTTTGAAATATTAAAGGATAATTATATGTATGATAAATTATCAAAGTGTTATTTTTGGATATAATAGGTATGTTTCATTGGCCTTGTAATATTTAAAAATTATTTTTTTGGATCCAGAAAAGATATAGGATATTATCTCTTAGAAACCACTGAAGAATGTCTTCGAGATATGAAGCTTCCTTGGTCTAGCTGGTTATTACCGACACTTTTTTCATAACTTTTCATGACTTGATTCACCAATTAAAGCTTTTAAAAATAATAATGTTCCATTATAATGGAATGTTAAATTCCAAAATTATTTTCAAGATCTTGAAGTTTGACTTACATCAACACCAATCTTGATTTTTCCAGAATTAGGGTAAGAGTACGTGGTGTATTGTGATGCTTTGGGATCTTGGTTGTGATGTGTTCTCATAAAAAGAGATCATGTTGTTGAATATGGATTAAGGCAATTATGGGTGCAAGATAATAACTACCCAACACAAGATTTAGAGTTAGTTTCCATATTCCATGCTTTTAGTACTTGACGTCATTACCTATTTGGTGAGAAATTTACTATATTCATAGATCATAAGAGCTTGAATCATATTTTTTCACAAAGGTATTTGAACTAGATACAAAGAATATGGATGGAGTATCTCCAAGTATTTTACTTTGACTTAATGTATACACCAGGAAAGGGAAATTTGGTGGAAGATTGATTAAGTATAAAGTCATATGCTCAGTTGGCAAAAGAAGCTTTAGTTGAGTGGTAGTTAATGTCGGTCCTATACAACATGCACTTGGAATGTGAAGGATGAGGTGAAGTTATGTCCTTCTTTCCAGTTTCATTTGTTCCTAATTTGGTGAACATGGTTAAAGAGGCACCGAAATATGATGCTGAATGTTTGGATATGAGGTCAAAACTCAATGGTGAGGATACCATTAAGGGATGAAGGCTAGATGAAAGTTTAGTGTTGTGGTTTATAAATAAGATAGTCATACCTATGGCTTGTTAGGAACAAATTATTCATACTTAACACTATTAGAGATGGTATTTTCATCTTGGAATAGAAAAGACGCATAAAGCTATAAAAGCACAACTTTGGTGGGTTAGTATTAAAAAAATGTGGATGCTTTTATTTTGAGATGATTAACTTGTCAGCAAGTTAAGGTAGAGCATCAACGAATAGTAGGTATGTTAGAATATTTACATATTAAATCATGGAAATGGGATTATATATCCATAGATTTTGTAATAGGTGTCCCAAGAATAGTTCAAAAACAGAATCCCATACAGGTGATAGTGGATCAGCTCACAAAGTTTGCCTATTTCATCCCTATTCATAAACATCATATGACAAATTTTTTTCAAAAATCTATATCATAGAAGTGGTAAAGAGGCATGGAATACCAATTTCAATTATGTCAGTGAGAGATTTGAGGTTTATGTCTCATTTCTAGAAATCCTAATAGAAATCCCTTGGAACTCAGTTGACTATGAGTATAACGTATCATCCTCAGAAAAATGAGTAATATGAAAGGATGATATAAATCTTGGAAGACATATTAAGGGATTGTATAATGAATTTTGGTGTCTTATGGGAAGAGAACATACCTTTAGTGGAATTATTATATAAGAACAGTTATCAGGCCATGATATATATGGCTCATTTTAAAGCATTTTATGAGATTACTTATTATTCTACACTTTGTTGGGTGGAAACATATGAGACTTTAATAGTTGATATGATCCTTGTCTAAGAAATAATGTATAAGATTTAGTTGATCAGAAAATGGATGGAGACGACTCAGAGTCATCAAAAATCATATGCAGATCATTATTGATGGTTGTTGTCGTTTGAGGTGAGCGATCATATGTTCTTGAGGAACTATCCAAGGCCTATAAATCGACATTTTGGGAATTAGAGAAGTTATATTATTGATATATAGACCCTTTTGAGATACTTGAATGGGTTGGTGAGGTGGAACATCGATTGACATTACCACCATAGTTCAGTGTTATCCATAATGTGTTTCATGTATCTCAGTTGAAAAATTATCAGCCTGATCCTAAACCTATGATTCGATGGGATCACATTGACATAGATCTAGATGATTCGTTAGTGCACATGCCAATACAGATTGTGGATAGGTAAGAGAAAGTATTGCATGGAAAAATCACTAGTCTAGTGAGGGTTTTGTGGCAACATGGTCAGATTCAGGAAGGGACTTGAGAGTGGGAGAAGGAAATGAAAGAGATATGGCTATTACTGTAAAAACCCAAGGTTTTAAAATAATAAATTTAAATTCATGAAACATTGTTTTAAGTAGATATTTATAACTATCCTTTAAACATACTTTTTATGCTTTTATGATTTGAATCTCAAAAAACAGTTATCTATGATCGTGATCAGTAAGTTATTTGGAGTCTCATAGAACTAACTTGTTTTTTTGTTGAATAGTAACATACCCTTATGAATAGTAAATTGAACCTTATGAATAGTAAATAATAATAATATTTTATTTTTTTAAAGTTATAAGATAATGAGATGTTGATTAATTTTTCAAGGCATTAAAATGAGTAATAAATTTAAATTTTTTATTTTTGAATAAATTATGATTTTATTTAAAAATTAAATTAATAATATTTAGAAAATTATTTTCAAAAAAATGGAGTTCATTTTTTAATTCTACACATCAAAAAATGGTTAGGGTGAATTTTTGGGATTTTTCTGAAATTCTTGAATTTTCGATGAATAGTAAAATACTATAAATTATGATAAATAATAAATACTTGTTTTACTGCATCATAGGTGATGAAAGGATGATGTAATACCACTTGGTTTCAACTCACATCAAATTATTACTATTTGGGGTCACATGAATCAAGACTATTCATAGTCTTGAGAAAAAAATTATAATAATGATTAAAATAATGTAAAATCCCTCCTCTCCACTATAAATACCACCCTCATACCCCTATTACTCTCTTACCTCTCAAACCTTGATAATTATATATTTTCTTCCAAATACCCTCACCAAGGATCTTCCCCATGTCCAAGACCTTCTGGTCTCACCAAAAGGCCAAAACCAAAGGCCTTAAGAAGGATATCAAGGAGAAGAGATCAAAAGGTAAGAATCCTCTTCATTTTCCATGTGTTTTCTTTTCAATTACTTTATCTCCTTATATTCACTTCCCCTCCACTAATCCAAGAGTTATGAAATATCCATAATATTTTATATTTTATATTTTATCATGTTCATGTAAAATATTCATCATCTTTCTTCTTCTCCTCTCCCACTTATTCTAAAAATAAAAACACTGTCCGCGATGTGACAATTTACCAAAATCATGGATGTTGTGTTTTCAATTTCCATTACTTCCTTCAAAGATGATCATAAAACCATTTTAATGGTCAAAACAGAATGTAAATTTTATGTTGTAATGTATATTATGTTCTATAACGAACTTCTATGCATGAAATTAAATTATATAATGAAATAAGTTCATGATTATCGAGGAACCACAAAAAATGATCTAAAAAAATATCATTAATGTTTCATAATCATATATGATAAAAAAATTATTTATGGTATCATTATATATTCTAGAAACATATTAATACCATTTCATCCCACTTCTATAATTTCATTTCCATACGACAAGAAAATAAAATACAAATGGGCCATGGAAATCATGTAAAGAACGCACCCAAAACAATGGAAGAAGCAAATGAATAACAATTAAAGGGTGAAATGTTGTAATGAAATGATCATATAAGGTATTATAAACATGAATATTTTTCTATAATATATTAATAACACTCTTTTAACCATTATATAGAAGTTTTAAATAAGTTTTAAGTAATACAAACCTGAGGTAAGGGAATTCTTAACCCAATTTCCATTATTTGGATTAACCTTATAATTCTTTACTTATGTGGTAATAAAATTGTTTTTGTGCTTAATTATGATTATATTATATTTAATTATGTGTATTTACATTTTATATAAATATTCCATCCACTTTATTAAGTCTCACTTAAATATTATAATATTTGTAAGACGATTTTTCTTTAAAATTCTCTTATAAAATTCTATTTTATAAAATTCAAAAGAAATGTTTTTATGAAATTATTCATGTTATATGATTATGATATTGTTCATGGTAATTTTTTATGATTAATTGTGGGACTTATATCTTCCTCCAATGCATTAGTTATGTGTAAGTTGGAGGTCAGTCGTATGGTTACTCCAAGTGTAACTGTGATGGTTACACAATAAGGTAGCTGCGAGGGTTACAAATTATAAGGTAGAAGGGAGGGTTAGAAGATTATTTAAGTAATTCCCCAAGATACCTTTCTAGTTCTATTTAAGTTTTATACTTTTTTTGTGTAAATATCATGGAAATATCATGTTTCATAAAGTAAGTTTATATGGGTGAAAAGTATTTCTTTTTGAATATGATTTCATATGTTACAAGTATTCATGGACTAATGTTTTCCTTATTTTTTTTATCCTTTACTGAGATTTTTGTTCTCATTTCAAGTATTTAAATTATTTTAATAGGTTATAAGTATGTTTAAGACAAATAAGAAATCCAAGTTAAATGTTATGAATATTTTGGAAGAAATGGATACTGTTTTTTGTGGTATCTTCTCAATATGAATGTGGAATGTTATGTATGTATTTTATCCCATTTATCTAAAACTCTAAACTTGAAAATATCCTCAATGTGAAGGAAATGAGTTCTTGACTCAAATTCAATATTATGTAATGTAATAAGGTCATGTCCTTATAGTTGGTATCAAAGGATGGTTTAGATAACTTTAGGGGTTAAGATTATGTTACTAGAATACCATAAATGATTTTTAATATATGGTTAATTTGAAATGATATAGAATTTAAAGGTTACCATGTTGCTTCAACTAAGATATGATTGTTCAGAATGGTTTTCCATAGAATAAACAGTGAAGATTAAGAGAAGTGGCACTAACATGATGATATCCTTCCGAATCTGCAGCCCAGAATGGTAGGGATTGAGACCAAGAAGTTTTTGATAGTAATGGATAAGATAACATAGGCAATAAATGGTGGTGGAATCCATTCAATTGAATAACTAGAGATACCACAACAGAACATGATGATAGTGGAACATTTTATGAGACAACACCCTCCTATATTTAGTGGATCTTCAGACCCAGTAGTGGCTTAAGTATGGATTAAATCCCTTTTAAATATATTTGATGTTATGGGATATTTATATAATAAGAAGGTAAGTATTTCCATTTATCAATTTAAAGGTGAAGTTGACCAGTGGGGGTCAATGGTAAAAAATATCAGGGATAGATAGGATATTGATGCCTTAGAGGGATGAATTTAAAATTATTTTACTTGAAAAAATATTTTCCTAAGGTGGTGTGACTTAGGATGAAGAAGAAACTACTTTAATTGAAAAAAATGAGGAAGATTCAGTGGATGTTTATGAAGAAAACTTCACCCGACTAGAGAGGTATACTCCAAATCTTATTTTGGATCCTAATAGAAAAATTAATCACTTCTACTCAGAATTAAATCCAAGGTATCAAAGGGAATTGGACTCTTGTGAATTCAAAAGTTATGAGAAACTTATCTGATGTTCTGAGAGGGTAGAGATGGAGTTTGTTGATGATCAAATTCACTTTGAAAACAATAAGAAGAAGAGGTCCCGATGGAAAGTTATGGGTAATAATAAACCAAATAAATATGATGGTAAGAAATTCTAGTTTCCAGTTTGTGAAAAGTGTGGAAAAAATCACCCTGGGGAATGCCTTACAAAAAATGGGAAGTGTTTTTGATGTGGTAAGTTTATAAATATGGATAGAGATTTTAATGAAAATAATCCTAATACTAATCATGATAATCAAACTGTTAAGTGTTTTAAATGTGGAGGGATTGGTAATTATAAAAATGCCTTCCCAAAGAGAGATCTGAATGATGCAACAAAGCCAGGATATAATCAAAAAGGTGTAGTGAGATCCTTTGTGGCTATGTCAGTAGATTTTGGGCCATCTAATGAAGTTTTATCAGGTACCTTGTTTGTTTACTTATATTTTGATGAATTTTTGTTTGATACGGGGTCTACACATTCATTTATTTTTGAGTAATTTTCTATTAAATTGAAAATATCACCTCAACAAATGAGACCGAAACTTATTGTTAAAAAACAAGGGGGTTATTTTATAGTAAATAGAAATTATAAGATTCTTTATATTGTGTTATGTGGAAATAATTTACATTAAAACCTTTTTATTTTTCCCTTAGTGTATTTTTATGTCATTCTGAGAATGTATTGACTTTCTGTTTATCATGCAAAGATTAACTATAGGGTTAAAGAAGTTGTTTTTTAGAAAGAGTTTTAGTTTGTATACAAGAACGAACCCATACAATTGATAACATATTAAGAAGCTGAGAAAGTGTTAAAATATGGAATTAAAATTTATCTTGCTCATATTGTTGAAAATAAGGGAACTATTAAAATTAATGATGTGCCAATGGTAAATGAATACCTTGATGTTTTTACTGATGAGTTACCCAGTTTTATACCTGATTGGGAAGTCTAATTCACAATTGAATTAATTCCATACACTAATCTAATTTCAAAACCCCCCATATTGAATGGATCAAATGGAACTTATTGAATTGAAAAATTAGTTTCAAGAGTTTCTTGATAAAGGCTTCATTCGTCCTATCACTTCACCATGAGGTGCTCCTATTTGTTTTTTGTTAAAAATAAAGAAATATGGTTCCATGAGACTTTTCATTTATTATAGAGCCTTGAATAACATCACTATTAAAAAGAAGCATCCTTTTTCTCATATCGATGACTTGTTTGATTAGCTCTAGGGAACTCAGTACTTCTCCAAGATTTACTTGAGATCTAGATGCTATAAGCTAAAGGTGAAGGAGGATGACATCCTAAAAATATATTTTCATACTATATTTGGGAATTATTAATTTGTTGTTATGCTAATTGGGTTAACTAATGAACCTACTATATTAATGAATCTTATGAATAGAATATTTCATGAGTTCTTGGAAAAGTTTTTGGTTGTGTTTATTGATGACATTCTATTATTTTCCAAGAGTAAAGAGGAGTATGAAAAACATCTAAGGGTTGTTTTGAAAACTTTAAAGGAAAATAAACTTTATGAAAAATTCATAAAGTGTGATTTTTGGTTGCAACAAATTTCTTTTCTTGGGAAAATTTTAAATAAGTATGTAATAATAGTTGATCCTACCAAAACAAAAGTGGTTGATGAATGTCTAATACCTAAAAATGTTACATATTTTTTTAGTTTTATTGTATTAGTAGGTTATTACTGATGGTTTATTAAAAACTTTGCATGATTATCTAGCATGCTAACTAAGTTAATACAAAAAGGGATTAAATTTCTTTAAAAAAATGTAATGTTTTTTTTCAGGAACTAAAGAATAAATTAGTGAATGCTTTAGTTTTGGCCTTTCCTTCCCAAAATGGTGATTTTTTCATCTACATTGATGCTTAATTGAAGGGACTTAGTTGTGTTTTGATGTAGAATGATCCGGTAATTGTTTATGATTCAAGACAACTAAAACCTCATGAGTTAAATTATCCCACACATGATTTATAATTAGAAACTATGGTTTTTTGGTTTGAAAATTTGGAGGCATCATTTATATGGATCCAGATGTCAAATATATACTGACCATAAAAGTATGATGTATATATTCACTCAGAAAAAATTAAACATGTGGTAGAGAAGATGGCTTGAACTGATGAAGGATTATGATCACATGATAAATTACCATCCAGTAAAAGAAAATAATGTTGAGGATTCCTTGAGTCAAAAACATCATACATCATTAACCATGTTACATTTTTAACATGATCCATTGATTAATGATTTGATGAATTTTGGATTAGAAGTTTTTGGTGAAAGAAATACCTCTATTTTGTTTTAGGTTTCAGTAAAATCATTGTTATTATATATAATTAAGCAAGTGCATAAAGAAGGCCATGAGCTACAGAAAAAGATAGAATTGGTTAAAATGGTTAAGTTTCTAGAATTTAACCCTGATAAAAATTGTGTTTGAAGATTTGGTAAAAGGTTGTGTGTTCCTTGAGATTCCTAGTTGAAGAAATAATTTTTGTGTGAATCTCATAGTTCTCCATTTTTAGTTCATCCTAGAAGTACTAAGATGTACAAAGACCTTCAAGAGTATTACTGGTGGGATGGAATGAAAAGTGATATTGTTGAATTTTCTGTAAAATGTTTGAAACTTCAGTAGGTTAAATCAGAGTGGTAGTTACCAAAGGTGATGCTTCATCATTTTCCAGTTCTAGAGTGGAAATGAGAGAATATATCCATATAATTCATTGTGGGACTACTAAAGACTTCTCGAGGTAACAATGTAATATGGGTTATTGTTGACCGATTGACTAAATCTAAAAATTTTCTCCCTATTCAATATACAATGAATTTGGATCAGCTTTCTCGATTGTACATCAGAGAGATTTTCAGGCTACATAGAGTTCCCTTTTCAATTGTATCTGACCAGGATCCCAAGTTCACTTATAATTTTTAGAAGGGCCTTCAGAAGTCGTTGGACACATAATTAAAATTTAGAACAACTTTTCATCCTCAATCAGATGGGAAGTTAGAATAAATGATTTAGACTTTGGAGGATATGCTTTAATCTTGTTAAATGGAATACTAGGGAAGTTAGGATCAATATATTTCACTGTTGAGTTTTATTATAATAATACTTTTCATTCTAGTATACATATTTCACCTTTTGATTCATTATATGGGAAGCGATGTCGAACTAAAGATTTTTGGGATGAATTTGTGTAAAGGAAGTTGATGGGACCTGAATTAATAGAGGAAGTGGATGAGAAAGTGAAGATGATCTAGCGACACATGAGGACAACTTAGAGTAGGCAGAAAAGTTATGCAGACAAAAAGAGGAAAGACTTTTATTTTGTGGTAGGTGATCTTGTTTTTCTTAGAATATCACCATGAAAAAGTGTTATGTGATTTTTTAAGAAAGGAAATATAAGTTCATGATTCATTATACCTTATGAAATCATGGAGAAATTTAGACCAGTCACCTACCGAGTAGCTTTGCCTCCGAGTTTATCTCAGGTTCATAATGTTTTTTATGTTTCGATGTTGAGAAAGTATGTGCCAAATTAATCTCATGTCTTGAGTCCAAAAGTAGTTTAGCTGGAGGAGAACCTTACTTATGAAGAGAAACTAGTTTGGGTTATTGATCAAAGGGAACATGTATTGTAGAATAAGGTAATCCACCAAATAAAGGTTTTTTGGAGAAACCACATGATTGAAGAAGCAAAATGGGAATATGAAAATTCTATGAGGGAAAGGTACCCTCAATAAAAAGTAAATAAAATTATGAGGGATCAATTTCTAGAAGGTGGGGATAATGTAACACCCTAAGGTTTTAAAGTAATAAATTGAAATTAATGGAACTTTTTTTTAAGTAGATATTTATAACTATCCTTTAAACATAATTTTCACTCTTCTATGATTTGAATTTCAAAAAACTGTCATCTATAGTTGTGATCAGTAAGTTATTTTGAGTTTGATAGAACCAATTTTTTTTTGATGAATATTAACACACCCTTATGAATAGTAATATGACCCTTATGAATAGTAAATCATATTATTATTTTATTTTCTTAAAGTTATAAGAGAATGAGATGTTGATTATTTTTTCAAGGTGTTAAAAAATGAGTTATATATTGAAAATTGTTATTTTGAACAAATCATAATATTATTTAAAAATTAAATTAATAATATTCAGAAAATTATTTTAAAAAAATGGAGTTCATTTTTAAATTCTACACATTGAAAAATGGTTAGGGTATTTTTTTTGTATATTTTTGAAATTCTTGAATTTGTGATGAATAGTAAAATATGATAAATTACGATAAATGCTAAATACTTGTTTTACTGCATCAAAGGTGATTCAAGGCTAATGTATTCCCACTTGGTTCAAACTCACATGAAATTATTACTATTTAGGGATACATGAATCAAGACTATTCATAGTCTTGAGAAAAATATTATAATAATTATTAAAATAATGTAAAATCCCTCCTCACCTCCACTATAAATACCACCCTCATTCCCCTCTTCCTCTCACACCTCTCAAGCCTTGTGAATTGTCTAAGTTTTACAAAATCCCATCCCAAAGTCTCTACCCCATGTCCAAGACCTGTTTTTCTCAACAAAATACCAAAACCAAAGGCCTTAAGGAGGATCTCAAGGAAAAGAGATCAAGAGGTAAGAATCCTATTTCTTTTCCATGTGTTTCCTTTTCAATTCCTTTATTTTGTTATACTCTATTAACCTACACTTATACAAGAGGTATGAAATATATAGAATCTTTTATATTATGTATGTTATCATGTTCATGTAAAATATTCATCATCCTTGTTCTTCTCCTCTCCCTCTTATTCTAAAAATAAAAATAAATACTATCCACGATGTGCTGATTTACTAAAATCATGGATGATGTGTTTTCAATTTCCATTAATTACTTAAAAGATGATCATAAAAAAATTTTAATGGTTGAAAAATAATTTAAAGTTTATGTTGTAACATATTTTATGTTATGTAATGAACTCATATTCATGAAATCAAATTATATAATGAAACAAGTTCATGATTATCGAAGAACTGCAAAAAATGATCTAAACAAATATCATTAATGTTTCATCATCATATATGATAAAACATGATTTATGTTATGATTATATATTTTGGAAACATATGAATACCATTTCATTTCACTTATGAAATTTCATTTCCATATGACAAGAAAATCAAATACAAACCGGCCATGGAAATCATGTAAAGAATACACCCATAATAATGGAAGGAACAAACTACTAACAATTAAAGGGTAAACTGTTGTAATAAAATGATCATATAAAGTATTATAAACATGAATATGTTTATATAATATATTAATAACACTCTTTTAACCATTATATATGATGTTTAAACAAGTTTTAAGTAAGAAAAACCCGAGGCAAGGGATTTCTTAACTAGATTTCCATTCTTTGGGTTAACCTTCTATTTCTTTATTTATGTGGTCATAAAATTTTTTATGTGATGAATTATGATTATTTTATGTTTAATTATGTGTATTTATAGTGTATATACATATTAAATCCACTCTATTAATTATCACTTCAATTATATGATATTTTAATGGTGGTTTCCTTTAAAATCCTCTTTTAAAATTCTGTTTTACAAAATTCAAAAGAAATGTTTTTATAAAATTATTCATGTTGTATGATTATGATTTGGTTATTGGGAATTACTTATGATGAAGGTTGGGAACTATATATTCCTATAATTTATTGGGTATGCATAAGTTTGAGGTTGTAATTATGGTTACTCCAAGTGTAACTACGATGGTTACACAATAAGGTAGCCATAAGGGCTATAAATTATAAGGTATCCGAGAGGGTTACAAGATTATGTAAGTAATAACCCAATATAACTTTATGGTTATATTTAGGTTCTATATGTTTTTTTAAATTTCATGGAAATATCAAGTTTCACAAAATAAGTTTATATGGGTGAAAATTATGTCTTTTTGAAAATGTTTTCATATGTTACAAGTATTCATGGACTAATGTTTTCTTTTTTTATCCCTTACTGAGCTTTTTGTGATCATCCCAAGTTTTTAAATTATTTTCATAGGTTATAAGGATGTGTAAGAAAAACAAGGAATCCAAGTTAAATGTTATGAATATTTGTCAAATAAAACAAGTTTTATTTGAAAAGTTTTATATTTTGGAAGAAATAGATACTGTTTTTTGTAGTATCTGCTCAATATGAATGTTGAATTTTATGTATGTATTTTTTCATAATTCTCTAAAACTCAAAACCTGAAAATATCCTCAATGGGAAAGGAAGTGAGTTATTTACTAAAATTAAAGATTATTTAATGTAATAAGACTGAGACCTTATAATAACACTTTTAGGGTAATGATGGTTTTCTACTTTCTGGGGATAGAAAAGCCAATGGTGGGGAGAATTTAGCATCCCCGATTTCATGTAAGTAACCATTTATTTATTATTTTTAATAAAATAATGTTTTTGAGTGAAGTTTAGAAGGGGTTTTAAATTTTTTTGGGTTCTTTTATAAAGGTTCATGGTTGGTGCATGATTAATGGAAACTGTGAAACTTCCCTTGGAAACTGTGCACAATGAGAGATAGGGATATAGGTAGGTGCAAGGTTAAAGAGAACGATTTGGCCAAAACATGTATCCACCTAGTAGAAACCATGAAAATCTGGACAATGGTCTTTGGAACAGTTGGAACATAGTTTTGAAACCATGTGAGCCAATTGTGTAAGTCTCCCCCTTGAGGTAGTATCTGGAACATGGTTAGTGCATGATTTGTATAATCGTGTGAATATCCATGAACAGTCTAAAAACTCGATAAAAAAGTATATCTAGAACAAGATTAAGATTTTACCCCTAATGTTTGCCTCAAAACAACCCTAACTCAAGATTTGATGATACCAAAGGCAGTATAGGCTTCTCCCATCGATCCAGAGGCAATCTGAAGGCTTCTCTTGGTGCGTTGAAGCTGGATTCTCCTGCCAAGTCTTCATTCTTAGTAGTTCCCTTGGTTTTCCATATATCTACTTCTCCCTCTCTCTAATTTTATTATATCTAGGTCTTTTATGGATAGAATATAGTTTATTCCAAATATGACTATATTTGGATTTTTTATTGCTAGGAGAAAGGTGGATTTTTGGATATTCAATCTATTTTGTAAATGTTTTCATGCCATTTTATGTTTGCACCAAGTTTTATGAGGTAGGTGGATTCAATATCAACTCTTCTATTTATAAATTGAAGTCTTAGTTTAAAATTTATTAAATTTATTGAAATTTATTGTGAAATTGGTGTGAAAATCATGGTAGAAACCTTCTTTAGTGATGGTTTTTGGATTTTTTTGAAATTGTAGAATTTTTGTGAAAAGTTATGTGATAAATGATTTTAAACTTTTGATTTTAAAATTATTTATTGGATAGATTTATGGAAAAATGTTTTCAATAAAAAGGTTGTTTTATTGAAATGGTTTTGGAATTAAAATGGTTTTGGCATTGAAATGGTTTTGGCATTGAAATGGTTTTGGCATTGAAATGGTTTTAGCATTGAAATGATTTTTTAATTGAAATAGTTTTTGAATTGTAATGGTTTTGGAATGATTATATTGACATGGTTTTTGGTAATACTTTCTGGTGTGTGTTTATATTTCATTTTAGACCTATTTGAAATATGACATTGTGCTCAGTGTCAAAGGTGTAATGGCACATGGGATTTAATTACCTTATGATGACTTGGTAGATCGACAAGAAACTGCTCATGAGTATGAAACTTTCATAATAAAGAATTAATATGTGGATGAGTGGGTTGTGTATTGGAATAGGTTATTCAAAATTTAATTTATGAAGTGATTTGAGAACATTGTTTGGTTTCTTTCCTCGGAAAATTTTATTGTTTTGAGAAAACTATTTTACTATGGTACTTTTTTATATTTGTTTATAAACTATTTTTAGAATTTTTTTATATAAACTATTTTATATAAATGTGCTAACATGTTATATCCTAGTGGAATGAGTAGGGAATTCATTTGGGAAAAAACAACTGAGTTTCATTACTCACCATTACTTTGGAACTTTGGTGATTTTGTAGATATCATTTACTAGGACATGATAAAAGGAAAAGTATCACATTTCGCTAGTGGTGCTTAGTGATAATTGGGATATTTGTGTATTTGGAGTATCGAGCATATGGATATTTGGGGCTATGTGGTTGTATTTGATTTTGTTGGTTTTTAGTCTTCCACAGTGTACTTAGTTGTTTTTTAGTCTTCCACCATGGCACTCTTGTGTAGTTTTATTTTGATATAAATAGTATGCTTTGAGTTGTAATTCATTTATAACATGCATCATGTAGTGGTTTAATTGGTCATGTAATGTTTAGTTGGTTGTTTTATTTTCAAAGGGAAAATCATTCCCCAATTCTAAATGAATCCCTTGGCACTTATTTTCATCCTTTATTATCTTGGGGATGTTTCTTAAGGCCAAGTAACTTCCTCCCACCTTATCAAGAAAATGAGGAGGGGTGGGATGTTTCATTGTACGAGGTCATAATTTTAGTGGGATCACTATCCTTGAAATTACTTAATGAAAAGTTATAAAACATGATACTCACCCACTTATATATCTTTTTTATAGATTATGGAATAATTAATAATAATCATTTTAATATCATTAATAAGTACGACCTATAAAATAGTTAAATATTGTTATCTAGGATTAAAAAGTTTTCTAAAAGAGAAAGTTTCAGTGATGTTGAATATGAAAGTTATAGAAATTAATTCTGCCAACTATGACTCATGGATATTAGATATTAGGTGTGCGTCATTTATTTATGCTGATAAGCATAGAATCATAGATAAGAGGAAATTAATAAAGGGTAAAGTAGATCTTAATGTTTGTAATGGATAAAGAGTTACTACATTATAATTTAGCACTTATGAACTAAGTCTACCTAGAATATTATCTCAATATTTTAAAAATTATTATTATGTTCCCACCATAAGCATGAATTTTATTTTTTATATCTTGTTTGAAAAAAATGGGGTTTTCATTTATTATTAAGAACAAGATTTGATATATATATATGAATGAAATGTTTTATGGAATTGGGAATATAATTAATTCTCTATATATTCTTGATATAGATAATCCTATTTATAATTTTTAAAACAAGAAGATTAAGGTTGATTAAAATACCATCTACCTTTGGCCTAGTGTCCTCAGACACATAAATGAGAAATGCATTCAAAGACTCCACATATATGGATTGTTAGACTGATTCAATCATGAATTGTTTGATACATATGAATATTGTTTTTTTGGGAAAACTGAACAAAGAACCTTTTCGATGAAAAGGTGAAATAGTTAGTGGATTATTAGATCATATACATAATGAGATATGTAAAAAAATGAGTATATATACAAGTGCTGGTTTTAGTTACTTCGTTACTTTTACTGATTATTTTAACTGGTATGGTTATGTGTTTATGATTAAACAAAAGTATGAAACTTTTGAAAATGTTAAATATTTTTAGAAAAATATATATAATCAATTAGGAATTTGTATTAAAATTCTCTATTCAGATTGGGGTAGTGAATATTTGGGCTAGGAATTCATTGATAATTGAGAGATTATCAAATAGTTCCAAAACTAACTCCTCCTGAAAAAATGTAATGGAATGGGTTGTATAAATGGATTAATAATAAACTATTATACATGGTTCCATAAATTATGATTCTATGTGATATTACTATTTCATTCAGGAGTTATTCTCCGGAGACTACTGCATTTTTGCTAAACTGCATTCCGTCTAAAGTAGTTAGAAAGACACTATATGTGATATGGATGGGGAAACGATTCAACATGTCTTTAATGAGGATTTACGGTTTTTAAGAAGTTGTATGATGAATTTATTCTTACAATATTATGCATAAATCAGATAATTACTTATTTGTTGGTTATCCTGAAGAAACTATGGATATTATTTCTATCACCCCAATGAACAAAAACTATTTGTGGATCAAACTAGTATATTTTTTTAAAGGAATATATAATTATATGAATAAGTGAGAGAATGTTAAACTTCAATAATTTAAATACCATAAAATAGTAAGTGTTTCTGAGATAGAATTTGAGCCAATTTTGTAAAGAGTTGTAAGAGAAGAATCAACTCAAGTTAAATAAGAACCTCCATGGTTTGGTAGGATTCATCTAGTACCTGATAGATATTTATTTCTCATGGATAATTATTTTTAATTAATTTTTATAGGTGATGAACCAAATATATACCAGGAATAAATTGATATTTTTGATTCTAAAAAATGGTTAAAATATATGGAATCTAAAATGGAATCCATGTACATTTTCCATGTTTGGAACTTGGTGTATACAACTAATAGGGTAAAACCCATAGGTTGTAAGTGGTATTTCTATGTGAAAACTAATATGGATGGTATTGTGTCTACCTAAAAATTTTTCCTAGAGGATAAAGGTTACAAAAAAATTCATGGTATTGACCATGAATAATTTTTTTCACTTACAGCGATGATAAAGTACATTCATATTTTTCTATCCATAACACTCATTATGAGTTTGAGATATATAAAATAGTTGTCAAAGATTGTTTTCTTAATGGTAATTTATTAAAGGATGTTCATATTATAAAAACATAAGGTTTTTATGTTTCAAATTATTCTTCTAAGATATGAAACTTACAATGATCAATTTATGGACTGAATTAAGCTTCTCAAAGATTGAATATCCAGTTTGAAGATGAAATAAAAGAGTTTGGTTTCATAAAAAAATTGGATGATTCATATGTATATAAAAAAGTTAGTGGGATTATAGTAGCATTTTTGATATTTTATGTGGATGAAATACTACCAATCAAAAATGATATCTTGACACTTTATTCTTTGAATATGTGCTCAGATAAATGTTTATCAATAAAAGAAAAGGGTGAAGCTACCCACATAATGGGTATGAATATATATAGAGAGAGATCTAAGAGGTTTCTTGGATTGAGTCAAAACACATATATATACAAAACTCCAAGAAGGGATCTTTACTAGTATTTCATGATATGAATCTCATGAATATTCATGATCCTTATGAAGAGTTAGAAATGATAGATATAATTTCTTATGAGATTGTGTAACAACCCGTGTAATTATAGAATAATTAATTTTAATATTTATTAATATTTATGAATTATATAGTAATTTTACCTTAAAATGGAATATATATCCAATAGCATACCTAACATGCAATAATGTGTTATTCTAAATCTTTCATTTAATGTAAGACTGAGTTATTTCAAACAGTAACATATTGTTAATATTATTATTTTGAGTGGTAGATATCACCTATAAATTATATTAAATGGTGTGAGTATAACTAACTATATTATGTTTACACATGTTTATCAATGTTTTTACAATCATCCAATAAATTTTATAGTCATAAGATAAGAATAAAACCAATTTTACGCATAAAAACTCTATTTTTTCTAAAGAGAAAATTTACCTCCTTTTAGTGGCACACCTATTTTAAAACTAAATTATGACACCTTTATAATTTTTATATGAAAAAATAAAATTTATTATTGAAATAGGGATATCAAAATTTACTGTGGGTGTACTTTTGGTATATTTCTAAGAACATTCATATTTTGATGAATAATAAATGATACTAAATATTAATTGAAAAACGGGGTTTCATCTAAATAATTTATATAGTTAAATTATTTTTTTAGTCAGTTTTAAAGTATAATTATATCAATTATATATCAGTTAAAACAATTTAGATCATTGGAAAAAATTTCACATTGAATTTAGATATAAAAACTTAGCAAAATTATGAACATTTTTACATTAAAACTCCGCTTTGTCATCCCGTCTGCGAGATTAATTTTAAATTAATTTCTACCACTTCTGTGATTTGAATTTAAAAAATTGATTAATTATTTTAAATAAGAATAATTTATAATTTATAATAAGGTCATATTAGTTTTTGACCAAAAATATTAGTGAAATTAATTAAAATTAATTACAACGATTAAGGTAAAAATATGTTTACTTAGTGGTTAAACTTTAATCTTAAGAGTCCAAATGGCCGATACACATGTAAAAAACCAATTTTATAGACATTATTATACCATATAAACAATTGGATAATTTTTTTTAATTATTGGAGTCACATTATGTAAGTGAGTCCTTTCAATAATTTTTACCTTTTTATATTTACAAGAATGCCACCCCCTCCACTATAAAAAGGCACTCACCCCCCTAAATTATTCAAACCTCCCAATCCCATTTTCTCCTAAAAAACCTTAAAAAACAATCTCCAAAAATCCATAAACTCCCTCCATAGGAATAACTTTGGGAATAATTCCAACTAATAAGTCCTTTGGTGCAAACCAAAAGGAGTTATCCAAAGAAGTGGTAACTTTCATTAACTTGTATTTTTTTACTTTGTTTTCTTGTCCAATCTATTCATTTAAATTTATATAATGATTATATAATGAAATAAGTATCTTAAATATATTGATATTTTTTTATGTTAAGGTTTTAACCTAAACCTACACACACTTCCATCAAATGGGTAATGAACTTACCGTTCATGTGTACGACGAACTATCGCCTCACGTAACGATGGCGTTCATTTTTTCATTTACCACATCCCACGGTTTATAATTATGACGAGTGCACTATTTTTATATTATATATATATATATATATATTATATTTATGAATTCTCAATACTAATTTAATTTTTATAAAACACATACCTTCAATATTTCAATTTTTTGGGAATATAATAACATCATTTGTGGACGTATGGACTACCACCTCCTCAAAGTGATGAGAAACATTTAAAATTTACATGGAATATATTAAGGATAAATTTAATTAAAAATATGTTACATAAATTAAATCTTTATGATATTAATTAAATAATTACTTTTCTATAAATATAATATATCATTTTCTTTAACACCCTTTCACAGACTAAAAAAGTGAAAACGTCATTTGTGGATGTATGAACTACCGCATTCTAGACATGATGTGATTCCTTTTAAATCACAATAATTATATATATAAGTATATATGATTAAATAAAATGGTATTTTTGATATAATTATCATTTTTTATAGATAAAATTTACTTACCTTCTTTCTACAATGATCGTTGAAAAATGGGAACGTTACTCATGCTTACGTATGACCTACCGTCTCAATGATTGCAACGTCGATTCATTTTTTAACCATATTTCATGATTGGTTTTAAAAATATAATTGATGTAAAAATATGATAATTATGTAATTATTATTATTATGGATTTTTTTTTATAATTATCCCTTTGATCTTATTTGACCTACCAAAGTTGTTTTTGACACATAAACCATATATAGTCAAAAAACCTTACGTAAACTTAATTTTTTAAATACTTGTATACAAAATTACAATATTAGAAATAAAAGTAATGATAAAATTTAAAAATTTTATGAATTAAGTAAATAATTAACATAATTTTATTATTCAGGAATATAAATACACATGTTACAAGTTGGAATCAAGGAAAGGGATTTTGTCTCAATCTTCTTTCATTGAGGAATATTTTGATGTTATACACCCCCTTTATTTTATGAGGTGTATATAAAACCCCTTTGAAATATAATATAAAGAATTTATTTATTATCATGTTATTTAATGTTTTGTTAAATGTTATTATTTCATGGGGTTTCTGATTCAAATATTTCAAAGTGGTATGTGACACTTTGATTTAAAAATATATTTTTAGATGTTTTAATGTTTAATTTAAAAATATTTTCCTCAATGTAAATATTCTTGATATTATTTTATATTTTTATTTACATAAAGGGATAATAAAGAAAATTACATATATATTTTTAATTTTATTCAAATGTTTTCAAAAAAGGAATATTTTTACATGTTTTATATGGAACATTTTGAAAAATGACAAAAGGAATGTTCTATTATTATTGTACACATAGAAAATGATTTTTCCACCACCATGGGCATTATTTTATTTTTGGATTCCTTGGAAATATTTCATGATTTATTAAATGAAAAAACTTATTTTCTTTTTTGGGTATTTTGGTATTGAAAATGGGTTTTCAAAAGAAATGTGTATTTTGTATTGAAAATGGGATTTTTGAAATAAAATGCTATTTTAATATCTGAAAGTGATTTTCATATGAGATTAAAAGAGTTTTTCAAATAATGAAATTTTTTATTTCATATTGTGTTTCTTGGACATTATAAATGATGGGTGTACCCAGATAGCACTGGGTGAGCCTGTTATAACATAAATGATGGGTGTGTCAAGATATCACTCCAATGCATTGGGTAATGATTATATTATCCAGCTAATTATATTAGAAGTTTTCCATATAGTTATTCTAATATATAAGTGTTCTGTAAGGGTTCAATGTGATAATGTCCCAATGTACTTACACAAATTTTATATGTTTTCTAATGAGTTTTCATGGAAATAATTTGTTTTAAAAAGGTAAAATAAATGGTATTTATTAAATAATGATATTTATATTTTTGGAAAAAATGTTATGTTTTCAAGAAAGAGTTTTTCTTGAGTTTTAATGTTTATCAATGGACTGAAAGTTTTCTTATTTTTATATCCATTATCAATATTTTTATGCTTATTCCATGTTTCTAAATTTTTTTTCACATGATTTAATGATTTATAAGGGATTTAAAGAGGTTAAGTTGAAATCCATGAATATTTTTCATAAAATATATCATGTGTTATTTTTTAAAATTTTTATATAGTAAAAATTGGATACTATTTTGAAATTTCCACTTTGTATTATATGATTTTTTTATGTATTAAATATGGAATAATTCTCTAAAATTATAAAACCCAAAAGATACTCAATACGAAATAATGTAAATTCTTAAATAAAACTTAAGATTATTCAATGTTTATCTCTAAGGCCTTATAGTTGTCATCAAAGGTCATTTTAGATAATTTTTAGGTTAAAATAATATTAATAAATTTCCCTTAAAATATTTTACCTTATATCCAAGTTAAAATGTTATATCATTTGAATATTACCATGTCGATTCATCTAAAATATGTATATTTAGAATGTTTTTACATAGAGAAAATATAGAAGAGGTAGTTTAAGGAACCAAGAGGAAGATGTATTTCCAAATCAGTATCCCTAGATTCTCAGAATCTAAATAAAATAGTTTGTTATAGTGATGGATCATTTAAATTAGGCAATAAATGGTGGTGGTATCCATGATAGTGAGGATCCCCATCTACCTTGAAAGAACATGTAGTTTTTAGAGAATTTAATGAGTCAAAACCCCCCATAATTTAATGGATCACATATCACATTAGTAGCTAAAGGATGAATCAATGTTATGAAAAAGATATTCGATGTCATGTGTTGTTCATATCACAAAAGGTAACTCTTTCAATTTATCATTTTGTAGGTGAATCTGATTAGTGTTGGTCAATTTTTAAGAATATTAGATAATTTGAAAATATTTATTCCTTATAATTGGATGAATTTATGAATATTTTATATTTGAAATATTTTCTTAAAGTTTTTTGAATTAGGATAGAAAGAAAATTCTTTGATAAGTTTGTGGTTATTTTTATAGATTATATTTTGGTATATTCTAAAATCTAAGAGAAACAGGAAAGGAATATAAGGTTTGTTTTGAAAACCTTAAAATAAAATAAACTGTATAGGAAATTTAGCAAGTGTTAATTTTGGTTTCAAAAAATTTCATTCCTTTGTCACATTGTTTCTAAAGATTGCATAACTGTTGATCTCGCTAAGACTAAAGTTGTTGAAGAATGGAAGATACCAACAAATATCACCGATATTTGTAGTTTTCTTAGATTAGTGGGTTACTATAGGAGGTTTATTAAAATATTTTCTCAGTTTTTTATCCTACTAACTAAGTTAACTCTAAAAATATTTAAGTTTATCTGGAAAAAATATTGTGATGATTATTTTCAGGAACTGAAGATAAGATTTTTGATTGATCATGTTTTGGCCTTTCCTTCTAAAAATGGTAAATTTTTTTTCTACAATGATTCTTTGTTGAAAGGAATTGGTCATTTCCTAATGTATAATGATTTGGTAATTGATTAAGGTTCTAATATTTAAAACCTCATGAGTTAAATTACCCTACACATGATTTGGAATTAGTTGCTACTATATTTCCCTTTAAAAATTTAGAGGAAACTTTTGTATG
Source organism: Viscum album (assembly GCA_963277665.1). Classification (NCBI taxonomy): domain Eukaryota; kingdom Viridiplantae; phylum Streptophyta; class Magnoliopsida; order Santalales; family Viscaceae; genus Viscum; species Viscum album. Next base: position 1,163,996,442 of record OY728158.1, on the reverse strand, counting down.
AAGTAAAGTGTGAAATATATACTGATTAATTTTTTTAAAGTATATATTAAATAATAAAGAATTTATCATGATATATAGAATATGTATAAAACTAATCAAGGATTATGATTTCACAATTCATTATCATAATGGAAAACAAAATAAGGTGGTCGACGCTTTGAGTCAAAAAAATAAAAATGATATGCTAACCATGTAACATTTGGAACATAAACCTTGGGTTAATGATTTGATGAATTTTGTCCTATAAATGTAGGGACATCGCTTGTTTTGTTTCAGGTTTCAGTGCAGTCAATTTTGTCAGAAATAATTGAGAGGTCTTACAAGGTAGATCAATATTTGTAAGAAAAGGTATAATACATTAAGAATAGTAATTTTCTTGATTTTAATATTGATGAAGAAGGTGTTTTAAATTTTTGAAAAAGATTATGTATGCCTTGTGTTTTAGAGTTGAGGAAATATTTGTTGACTAAAGATCATAGTTCTCCTTTTTCCATTCATCTAAGAAGCACTAATATGTACAAAGACCATCCAGAGTATTAATACATGAATGGAATGAAAAGAGACATTGATGACTTTACTATTAAGTGTTTGACTTGTTAGCAGGTTAAAGAAGAACGAAAAGTACCAAATGGAATGCTTAAACCATTTATAGTGATAGAGTGGAAATGATATAATATATAAATGGATTTTGTGGTAGGATTTCCAAATTATTCTCAAGGTAATAATGAATTTTGGTTTATTGTTGATTGATTTACTAAATTTTCACATTTTTATTATCATTAAAGATACGATGTATTTAGAGAATATTTTTATATTGTATTTAAAAGAGACTATTAGGTTAAATGGATTTCCTCTCTCCATTGTATCAGACCATGATCCCAGGTTCACATCCAATTTTTGGAAAGGACCTTAGAAGTCATTGGGTACTAAATTAAATTTCAGTATAGCTTTTGATCCTCAATCTGAGGGATAATATGAGTGGACTATTCATAACTTGGAAGATATTATTCATTATTACTCAATGGATTACTAGGGAAGTTTGGATCAACATGTTTCTTTTTTTGAGTTTCCTTATAATAAATGTTTTTATTCCAGTATACAAATGACACCATTTGCGGCATTATATGGAAAATAGTGTTGGACATTATATTTTTGCGATGATGTAGGAGAAAGGAATTTGATCGGACTAGAGTTGGTAGAGGAAACAATATAGAATGTTTAGTTGATTCTGCGACACATGAGAGAATATTAGAGTAGGTAGAAATGTTATGCTGATAACTAGAGGAAATATCGTTCTTTTGAGGTAGGTGCTCATTATTTCTCAAAGTTTCTCCATGGAAATGTGTGATGTGTTTTGGTGTGAAGGGGAAGTTGAGTCCATGGTTCATTGGACCATATGAAATTTTGGATAAAGTTGGATTAGTTGCCTATCGAGTAGATTTTCCTATGATTTTATCCCAATTACACAACATATTTCATTTTTCAATGTTAAGGAAGTATATATCGGATTCATCTAATGTTTTCAGCCCTGAATTAGTTCAGTTGGAAGAGAATATCTCTTATGAGGAACAACTAGTTTTGGTTCTTGGACATAAAGAGAAAGTGTTTCAGAATAAGGTGATTTATCAAGATAAGGTTTTATGAAAAAACCCTATGGTTGAAGAGGAATCATGGGAATCTAAAAATTCTATGAGGAATAAATATCCCCACTTATTTTATGAGTGAATAAAATTGCGAGGATGCAATTTCCAAAAGGGGGAAGGATGTACCAACCCAGGTAATGATAGAATAATTACTTTTAATATTTATTAATATTTATGAATTAGATAGTAATTTTACCTTAAATGGGACTCTACATCCAATATAATAACTAACATAGAACAATGATTTCTTATAAATCTTACATTTCATGCAAGACTGAGTTATACCGAATAATAATATATTATTAATATTATTATTTTAAGTGGTGGCCATCTCCTAGAAATTATATTGAAGAGTGTGAATATAACAAACAATATTTTGTTTAAATTTTTTTATAAATATTTTTAAATTCATACAATTAATTTTATTGGCATAAGATATGAATAAATCTAGTTTTATTCTTAAAAAATCTATTTTTTTCTAAAGAGGAGTTTTACCACCTTTTAGTGGAACACCTATTTTAAAAATAAATTTTGAAACTTTTATAAATTTTATATGAAAAAATGAACTTAATTTTTTAAATTGGGATATCAAAATTTAATTTGGGTGTATTTTTGGTATTTTTCTAATAACTTTTATATTTTGATGAATAGTAAATAATACAGAATTTTAATTGAAAACTGCCTTTTCATCTAAATAATTTTTATAGTTAAATTATGTTTTTAATTGGTTTTAAGGTATAATATGATGAATTTAATATCATTTAAAATAATTTATTTCATTGGAAACAATTTTACATTGATTTTAGATATAAAATCTTAGCAAAATTTTGAACAGTTTTACTTTAAAAACCAACTTTGTTGTCCCGTCTACCAGATTAATTTTAAATTGATTTCAACAACTTATGTGATTGGAATTTGGAAAAATATATTAAATATTTTTAATAATCATAATTTATAATGTATAATAATTTCAACTTAGTTTTTGGCTAAAAATACTAGTGAAAGTAATTAAATTTAATTACAGTGATCAAGGTAAAAATGTGTTTACTTAGTAGTTAAACTTTAATCTTAAGAGTCCAAATAACCAATAAAAAGTTACAAAAAAAATTTTATGGATATTATTAGAGAATATTAACACTTTGATATATTGTTTTTTATTATTTGATTCAGATGATATAAGGGATACCTCCCAATAGCATTTAACTTTTTATATTTATAAGAACACCACTACATATCCACTATAAAAAGGTACTCACACCCCTCACTTATTCACAACTATAAATACCCTTTGTATCATAAAAAACCTAAAATAATAAATCTCCCAACATAACTCCTCTCACACTAAATTCCTAAATTTGGGCATAAATCTAAACAAGAAGTCCTTTGGTGAAAACCAAAAGGAGTTACCTGAAGAAGAGGTAACTTTTATCAATAATCCTTTTTTACTTCGTTTCCTTATATACTAACTTAATTTAACTTTATATCATGATTATATAATGAAATTTTGATATTAAATATATTTATATTTTGTTATGTTAAGGGTTGTACCTACACCTACACACACTTACATCAAATGGGTAACGAACTTACTATTCACGTGTACAACGAACTACCACACCGTGAAATGATGTCGTTCATTTTTCCTATCTCACATATCATGGTTGGGAATTATGATGGAAAAACTATTTTCATATTATATTTATGATATTTAAGAATTATTAATACCAATTTAATTTTATTATATAACACATACCTTCATGTTTTCCATTTTGTGGGTATACAATAACATCATTTGTGGAAGTGTGGACTATCGCCTTCTCAAAGCGATGTGATACTTTTACACTTTACATGGAAAGTATGAAGGATGGATTTAATTAAAAATATGTAAAATAAATGAAATATATATTATATTAATTACATCATTACCTTTCTAGAAAAATAATATATCATTTTCCTTGACACACTTTCACACACTAAAAAAGTGATAATGTCATTCGGGGACGTGTGAACTATGACCATATTGATGTGATGGGATTCCTTTTACATCATAATAATTATATATATAATTATATATGATTAAATAAAATTATATTTATAATATAATAATCATTATTTAATGATAAATGTTACTTACCTTCTTTCCATTATGATTGTTGAAAAATTGGAACAGTACTCATGCATACGTTCGACCTACCGTCTCCATTATTTTAACATCGGTTCATTTTTCATAACTATCATTAATGATTGATTTAAAAAATATTACTAATGTATAAATATGATAATTATGTAATTATTATTATTTTGTATATTTTTTAATGATGACCCCTTTGACCTTAGTTGTTGTACCAAAGTTGTTTTTGACATATAAACCGAATATGGTCAAAATACTAGATGTAAACTTAATTGTTTGAGTAGTTATATACAAAATTTTAATATGAGAAATAAAATTAATGATAAACTTTAAAAATTTTCTGAAGAAATTAAATAATTAACATAATTTTATTTTTTAAGAAAATAATGACACACATGACAAGTAGGACTCAAGGTAATGGATTTTGTCTCAATCTCCTTTCATTGAGTCATATTTTGATATTATACACCCAAATTATTTGATGATGTGTATATACAGAACCTTTGAAAAACCATATAATTAATTTATTTATTATAATGTTTTTTAAGGTTTTTTTAAATGCTATCCTTTCATGGGAATTTTGATTTAAATATTTCAAAGTGGTATGAGCCACTTTGATTTAAAAATATATTTTTATATGTTTTAAGATTTAATTTTAAAATACTTTCCTAAATATACATATTCATGATATTATTTTATATTTTTATTTATATAAAGGTATTATAAATTAAATTTTCTATCTACTTTTAATTTAATTAAAATGTTTTCAAAAAGGAATATTTTTACGTGTTTTATATGGAACGTTTTGAAAAATGAAAAAAGGAATGTTCTATTATTAATGTACATTATGACAATTAATTTTCCACCAACATGGAAATTATTTTATTTTTAGATTCCTTTTCAATATTTCATGTTTTCTTAAATGAAAAAATGTCTTTCATTTTTTTGGGTATTTTAGTATTGAAAATTGTTCTTAAAAATAAAGGTGTATTTTTTTACTGAAAATGGGAGTTTTGAAAGAAAGTGGGATTTTAATATCGAAAAGTTATTTTCATATGAGTTTAAAATATTTTTTCAAATGATGAAATGTTTTATTTCATGTTATAGTTTTTGGAAATTATAAATTATTTTTACTCCCAGATAGCATCGGGTGATCCCGTTATTACTAAAATAATGGGTGCACACAGATAATGATCTAATTAATTGGGTAATGATTATATTATCTAAATAATTATATTGGAAGTTGGATATATGGTTGTTATAATTTTTAAGGATTATATATTTTTTCAATGTGACGATGTCCTAAGGTACCTACACGGATCTTCTATGTTTTCTAATGAGTTTTCATGGAAATAATTTGTTTTAAAAAGGTAAAATAAATGATATTTATTAAATAATTATATTTTACTTTTTGGGTAAAATGTTATGTTTCTAAGAATGAGTTTTTTCATGAGTTTTATTATTTATCAATGGACTAATGATTTTCTTATTTTTATATCCATTAATGATCTTTTTATGCCCATCCCATGTTTTTAAATGTTTTTCACAAGATTTAATGATGAGTAAGGGATTAGAAGTGGTCAAGTTGAAATTCATGAATAGTTTTCATAAAAGAGATCATGAATTATTTTTTAAAAGTTTTATATAGTGAAAAAATGGTCACTATTCAGAAATGTTCAATATGAATTATATTATTTTTTTATGTATTAGATATGGCCTAATTATCTAAAATTATAAACCTAAAAAGATCCTCAATGTGAAGGAAAGTAAATTCTTGAATAAAACTAAAGATTATGTAATGTTTAAGGCTAAGGAATTATATCTTTATTTAATATCTATCATGTATTCCACATTTTATACTCATCTAATGTCTTTTATGCTTTGAGAATAACTAGTAGATACCAATATAATCATGGTGAGATTCACTGGGTTGGTTTGATGAACATTATTAGTACTATAAAAGCACTAAGGATATATTATTGGTATTTGGAGGAGAAGATGAGATCTTTGTAAAAGGTTACATAGAAGTTAGTTTTCAATCTGAAAATGATGATATGAAATCTCAATCCAGATTTATGTTTTTCCAAAATGGTGGAGCTGTCAGCTAAAAAAATTCTGAAAAATACATCACAAAATACTTGATAATAGAGGAAAATTACATCGCTGTATCAAATTATATGAAGGAATATTATTGGATCAAGAAGTTCATTTCCAAACTTGGAGTGGTTTCCAACATTGAGGGAGCAATTGAGATATATTGGAGAAAAATGGATCTATTAATTAGGATAAAGAACCCCAATATCACTAAAGTAACAAAAAAAAATTATAAATATTTCAATTCATATGAGAGATCATTGATAGGGGTGATGTAAATATTAATTGGGTGGGTATAGAGGATAATGTAAAATAATTTTTGATGAAACCATTACTGCAACAATAACATGAGGGTTATATCTATATGTGTAAGACACACACGAGAGTCATTATAATGGTTGTAAATATATTAAATTATTATAATAAAGAAAATATTCATTTATCATTCATTAATGTGTGATTCTATATATTTAACATGAAAAATCAATGATAATATTACCTCAAAGTATGAATTTGTGTTATACCTAACCAATGATCATCAAAGAGTATTATGGGTTGTGACAATATGTTAAGGTAATAAGTATATTCTTATTACTTAGACTAACCCACTAAAGTTTATCTCATGAAATATCATATGGTTATCGATATACTCAGGGTTGTATTCTTATTATCAATCTTTCTTACATATGGCTAGAGAGGTATCTAGAATGAGAATATTTATACTTTTATACCCTACTTATATAAGTCAAAAGATTAAGATAACTAGTCATGAGGTGTTTGGGTATGTTTCTAATCATATCATCATTTGGAGTGCAACCAAGATGGAGTTTTTACACTTATATGATAAGTAAATAAATATATCCCTTGATTGAATTAAACTAAGAAAATGAATGGCCATGCTTAGTTAAGTCACATATGATGTGTTCAACTACTTGGATGAGGGGATTGTGAGATGCACTCATCTGTTAGATGAATGATAAGTGATGTATTCATCAACATGGTTAGTTTTTTAGTGAATCAAGAAATGATGAGTTGGACTATACTATATTGACATGTTTTGTATCTAGTGATCCCTACTTGTTATATAAAAAAGGATTATATTGATATAAATATGATTTATATGATACATATTATGATGTAAATGATCTTATTGATATATTAATATGTTTGATTAAGATTACACCTAACCCCTTAGTAGATTGAGTAACACTAATACTTTTATAAAGTTTTCTCTTTTCTTACATCTATTAAATAGGGATTTCATATTTTTTCAATGCCACTTAGTCCCACAGAGTCATACAGTTAGGTACTTAGATAAGTATTGAGTTTTTATAAAGTGTTTTTTCCAAAATGAAGAGTGATTGATGAAACTATATTCAAAATATTTTGGATGGATTACCAAAGAGTTGTGAAGTTTTACATAAAGTCATTATGGGATTTCAGTCCAAGTGGTAGATTTTTGGATGTGAACTAAATGGGAACCAATATAATATAGTGGTACATATGATGGTATAATATATAACTAAAATCTACATTTTCATACATATGATGCATGTGGTTTCCATGTTCCTCCCCACATGGGTTCAATTCAGTTGTGATATATGAGATTGAATGTTTTTGGAGAAAAAAACTCATTAATTAAATTATTCAATGAAAAAACACCAAAAAACTAGTATGTCTGGGTTTTATAAGATGGAAATAAATATATTACAATATGGAAAACACTCTTTATTCAATAAAGAGTGTTATGGATGGCTATATTAGAGGATGTGATCCTCTCATGTTGTGAATGTAAGAAACTTGTGATAAGTCATATGTAAAATAGATAAATCTGTCTCCCTAATTAAAAGATCATTTATTATTTCATGAAGGTATTATCACCCATTTGGGAATTTTAGATTCTTAAAGAAATTTTCATGGATCCATTGGCCAATGTCCCCCTCATTGGTAGGATTTATTTGTCTAAATATTCTTGTAATCATCATTATATTCACTCCATTAAATAAGAACATGGAAGCTGATGACATTAAAACACTTAAGGTAAATCATTTTATGCTCATTTTTAAATATTTTTTATTGTTTTTTCCTTAGTTATTGACCCTTCTATGTTTGGTTTCACTTCTACTAGAAAGGGTTATCTGATGATAGCCATCATTTTTATCCTAAGTATCACTATCTCACTTGATTATTAGGTGATACTAGAAAGACTCATTTCATTCAACATCCTAGAGAGAGAGTGACAAAATTTTTTTTTATTGAATATTTTATTTATTATAAATGATAAAATTTCCTCACATTATGTTAAATATGTTTATTTATAAAATATTTGGGATTAGATCATTCATTTGAAAATTTTATGGAAATTTTAGTTTTACCCTTTATAGTTCACTCTAGTATTTAAAAGATAATTATTTTAATAATTATTATTTTAACTTAAAATTTTGTAAATGTGTTCCTGACTTAATGGGATACAACTTTTGTTCAGGACATTAGAGATAAAAGGTACATTTGGTTCGACTAAATGGACCATGAAGTCAAATGTGGGCTGGACCCACCAGATTGGATATTGGTTTTGTATTTGGGTCATAACCTCTTCATCCGATCTTGGATTAGGCCCAAATTTTGAGAGTATCTATAAAAATAAACTATGAACAAATAATTATTCTAGAAATATAGATAGTTACACATTTTATAGGTAAAATGGGCGGTGTAAGTTTAATTAAAATATTTGGCCGAGATTCCCCATTCACACTTGAAACCTCTTTAAACCTAGCCTCCCCTCCACTCTATAAATTAGTGTTTTTATCATTTTTAGGGATTGGTAAGTGAATTAGGAAATTGGGATCAGAGTATTAGTGGTTCTACACCATGTAAATTCACAATTTGAGGATAGAATCTTCCAAGATAGGATCTCTACCAAAATGCTCTTCTTTTCCTCTTCTTTGTTGTAATGTTGTTGAACTTTCAATAAACTCTTAGTTTCTCTTCAAATTATTCTGTTATTTTAATTTTTATTATTATCTTAATCTTCCTCTTTGGTTTGGAATTAAGGAGTATAAAAAATATTGGGTTATACCCTTTCTAAACCTTTTCACTTGCACAATGTTTCTACGATGACAACACCGCCCATGGAAGAGTAGTTTTTTAGTAATCGATTGACCTCTATTATTATTCATTAATTTATTTAGAATAAATGATATAATATAATTCACATAATATGATCAATTAATTTAGTTTTAATTAAATTGAAACTAAGCAATCAATTGAACAATTAACACAAAAACACACGAGGATGAGATTTTTTGTAAATTGTTAGAGCGTGAACTTAATCGATAATACAAAACCATATGAGATCAATTTGTAGTGTTCAAATATAATACCTAAAATCAATTAATTCTAATTTCTAGAGAGGAAATGTGACTTAATTTACCACTGAACATAATCTAACCTTAGAATATCAATCAAAGTAGGGTATTTCAATTTCATGTTCCGAAGTTAGCCTAGGGTTAAATTCACTTCATCTTTGTGGTAAAGTTAATTCTCATAGGGTCATGATTTAACTAATTAAGGGATTATAATTAAGTGAATGTTAATTTAAATGATAATGATAAATAATTGAGTTAAGAGGTATAGTTATATATATTACACCTTTTGAAAATTTTTGTAAAAAAACATCTTCTTTTTGCTTCTTTTAATCTAACTTCATTTCAAAATAAAAAATAAAAAAATAAAATATTCTTCTAGAAAACTTATTCTAGTTTTATAAATGATAAAAAAACCCCTTCCTTTCAAGTAGTGTTTTTATTATATTTTATTTTATTTTTATAATACCTTTAAGAAGTTGTTTTAATTTACTTTATCCTTAGAGATACGAAATTGGTCAACCACTCTGCTGGATCCAAGTACCCCAAAAAATCACACTTCATTTGAGAGTGCCCATGAAATTGCCTTTCAAATTGGCATCATTTCTAGGGAGGAAAGTAATTATTTCAACCAATTATAAGTATTTATTTTATTTTACATTTTATTCTCTTCTTCTATTCTTTCCTCCTTATTTACCCAATCCATTTTTTTTCTTATTTTATTATTTTCTTCTTCTTATTTTTTGACCTTCAACTCAAAATTCACGTTTTTATTTTAATATGGTCTATTTTTCTTCTTTTGTTTTTTATTTGATTTATGAAACGAACTAATCCTGAGGATCTTTTAGATCTTTTCCTTGATATTTAATGCATCCTTAGGGCTTGAATAATATATTCTTAGTCTACGAGAAGTTTTAACATTCAACCAGTTAGAGAATTACTCCACTCTTAGAACATTGAAATTGGAATCAATTAAAATTAAACCATAAAAAAGAACCAATGGATGAAAATAATGGAAATGAACTTAATATAACCATTCGAGAATTGGATGCACATGATATTAATTATCAACCAAATTGCATTGCATGCCCAAATATCGAATCAGACTTTGAACTGAAATCTGGGTTAATCCACCTGCTTTAAAAATTTCACGGCCTCTCTGGAGAGGTTCCCAATAAACATTTAAAATAATTTAATGTTGTTTTATAAACCTTAAAAGTAATAAATGTTTCTGAAGATCAAATAAAACTAAGAGTATTCCCATTCTCAATTGATGGAGCTATAAAAGATTGGATGTATTATTTATAACCTAAAGATGTAACTTGTTGGAACAATTTGAAACATCTTTTCTTGAAAAGATTTTTTCTAGCATCAAGGACAACTTCCATTCGTAAGGTTATCTCAAAGATCATGAAATCCCAAGGGGATTCAATGTATGAGTACTGGTAGCAATTCAAGAAGTTGTTTGCAAGCTGACAACATCACCAAATCAGTGGTCAACTCCTCATCCAATAATTCTATGAAGGACTCACACCTATGGAGAGAAGCATGGTAGATTACTCGGATGGAGGAGAATCGGTGGACAAGACACCGGTAGCTACACGTGCATTAATTGACAAGGTAACCCAGAACTCCCAATAATTTGGCAATCAAGGTACACCACATGTCATAGGAGTACATCAGGTAAGTCCTTATTCTCTTGAGAGTCATTTAATTGATACCAAGTTGGAATAATTGACCACTATGGTGAGGAAGATTGATTTGGCTCAAAAGATATCTCAACCCACTTTTTCAAGGCCTTGTGGCATTTGCACTGAGACAATCCACCTAACTGACTATTTCCCCCAACTACAAGAAGCAAAAGATTGTGCAGCAGGGCTTCCTGGGAGACCATACCAGCAGGAAAAACAACCATATCACCAAAAGATACTTGATTTATTTCTTACAACATACAAACAAAGGTGTAAGGATCAATTAGACATGAGGTATGGATCTAGAAAACAACAAAGTCCCCCCTTTCAACCAAAATTCTAGCAGCATCCACCTTACCAACAGGGTTTCCAATAACCCCAAAGGAGATTTGAAGCTCAAACATCAACAAGTCAATAACAAGGTAATCCCCAAACCAAGGTAGATTCTAAAACTAATGATATTTTGAAACAAATTGTTCTTAATCAAAAGAATGAGTTGAAGATTCAAGGTTCAGAGCTGAGGGAGTTGAAAACTCAAATGAACCAGATTGCCATAGCCCTCCATGAATCGGTAAGTAAGAATTCTGGAAATATACCTTCCCAACCTACTCCAAATACAAAGGGGAATGTTAGTGCCATCACATTGAGAAGTGTGAATCAAACAACTAATATATCTTCACATATCATTCCACTGGGATTCACCTCAATTCCAGAAAAGCCCCATTCAAAACCAGTTGATGAGCAACCCAAGGAGAAAGATAAAGGTAAGAAAAAGATTAATGGTGTTCCTCATAAACCCCTTCCTTTTCAAAATAGGGTTGTTCAAATGAAGAATATGGATGAAGAGGCAATGGAAAAGGAGGTTTTGGACACATTCAAACTTGTGGATATCAACATCCCTCTACTTGAAGCCATCAAGAAAATTCCAAGGTATGAGAAATTATTAAAGGAACTTTGTACCAATCGAAGAGGGATCAAGGGAAATGAGAGGATCAATATTGTAAATAAAATGTCATCACTCATTACACCAACTCTAGTAGTGACAAAAAAGTGCAAGGATCTAGGGACATTCACCATCCCATGCACCATAGGGGAGTTAAACTTTTTTGATGCTCTGTGATTTAGGAGCTTCCATAAATGTAATGCATCACTCTATATTTTCTTCTTTATAGGTTGGTGAGTTGAAATTGATGAGAGTAGTGGTGTAGTTGGAAAATAGATATACAACATATCCAGTGGGAGTCCTTGAGGATTTACTTGTCTGGGTAATAGAGATAATATTTCCAGCAGATTTCTATGTGCTTAACATAGAGGATGATCAGGTAAGTTCTCACGATCCCATTATCTTTGGTAGGCCATTCCTCAAAACTGAAAAAACTATCATAAATGTCAATGAGGGAACACTTTACATGGATTTTGGAGATCAAGTCGTGATGTTTAATGTTATAGACTCCATGAAGTACCCCTCATAAGACCATTCTTCTTTTGTTATCTCCCATTTTGAACCACCAAGTAAAAACCCCATGGAATATTATTGTCCTATGCTGAGGGATATTATCATCATTGGTTCTAGTTTGATGCCTAAGATTACTTCCAAACCTATTTCTAACGCACAAGACTCTCTCATATTTGATTTTGAAATAGAATCATATTCTTATTTTGATCATGTGAACTCTGATTATGACATGGTTGTTGAGTATGCTGATTGATTTGATGCTTTATTCTATGATTTTGATGATTTATATTTTGATACTAATGTTTATTGTGCACATATTTCAGTTCCTTAAATTTATCCATCCATACATCACCCCCTAAATTGGAACTCAAGACATTACCACCAAATCTAAAATAATCATACTTGTTAAACAGTGAGAAATTACCTGTTATAATTGCTAAAAATATCCCTTTTGAACATGAATAAAAACTTTTGAACCTTTTGAGGGAGAACATATGAGAAATTGGGTGGAACTTGAGTGAAATATCAGGTATTAGCCCCTCCATTTTCATTCATAGGATTCTTTTGGAGGATGGGGCTAAACCAGTTAGGCATCCAAATAAGAGACTCAATCCAACCCTTATTGAAGTTATTAAAAAAAAAGGTTTAAAAATTTATTGCGGTAGGTATAATTTATCCCATTTCATATTCTTAGTAGGTGAGTCCTATTCAGGTTGTGCCTAATAAAAGTGGTGTTACTATTGTCAAAAATTATAAAGATGAGTTAGTTCCAATGAGGGTATAAAACAGTTGGCATGTGTGTATTGATTATAGGAAACTAAATCAGTCCACTTGCAAGGATCATTTCCCACTGCCATTTATTGATCGAATTCTTTGGATACTAGTTGGAAAGACACATTATTGTTTTTGGATGGATTTTATGGATATTTTCAGGTTCCTATTGCTTCGGAGGATCATGAGAATACTACATTCACTTTTCTATTCGATAAGTTTGCCTACCAAAGGATTCCATTTGGACTTTGCAACTCCCCAGCTACCTTCCAGAGATGCGTGGTGAGTATTGTTTCTGATTTTATTGAGACCTTCATGGAGGTATTTATTAATGATTTTACAGTGTATGGGTCTTCATTTGATGATTGTATCTCTAGCTTGGGAAAGGTTTTGAATCATTGCATTGAGAAGAATCTGGTCTTAAACTTTGAAAAGTGTCATTTTATGGTAGAGAATGGGATTTTCATAGGGAATTTAGTGTCAAAACATGGGATGGAGTTTGATAGATCTAAGGTAGATATCATTTCATCCTTACCATATCCTTCATGTGTGCATGATGTTAGATCTTTTCTAAGGCATTCATGATTTTATTAGTGATTTATCAAAGAGTTTAGTTATATTTCTCTTCCTATGTCATGATTACTTCAAAAGGATTCTAACTTTATGTTTGATGATTATTTCAGGACTTCCTTTGATAATATAAAGAAATTTCTGACCACTCCACCAATCATACACCCCCCATGGTGGGAGCCTCCTTTTGAGCTTATGTGTGACACCTCCAACTTTTCAGTCAGAGCTGTTTTATATCAAAGGGTGGAGGGATGTTCACATGTGATTGAATATGAATCAAGGACATTGGATTCGTCCCAATAAAACTACACAACCATAAAAAATGAGTTTCTTGCTGTTATATTTTCTTTAGATATATTCTGTTCATATTTATTGGGCTCTAAAGTAGTAATTTTTTCTGACCATGTAGCTCTGAGGTACCTATTGAAGAATACAAATGTAAATCCCATGTTAATATGATGAATTCTCTATCTTTAGGAATTTTACATTGAGATAAAGGAAAAGAATGGGTCAGAAAACCTAGTGGAGAACCACATGAGTAGGCTTACTCACACACCAGAGGATGACACCTTAGACCAGGTACCACTTCGGGACACTTTCCACGATGATCATCTTTATTCCATATTAGGTACACATCCTTGGTATGCTTATTTAGTGAACTACCTTGTTTCATATGAAATTTCTACAAATGTAAAGAAACATCAAGTTCAAAAGTTAAAGAGTGAGTCTATATTTTATGTGTGGGATGATCCTTACTTATGGCGCATGTGTAGTGACTAAGTTATTAGGAGGTTTGTTCCTGATCATGAGTTTGAGTCTGTTCTGCAATTCTATCATAAACTTGATTTTGGTGGACACTTTGGACCCCAATGAACAGATAGGAAAGTCTTGGACTCTGTATTGTATTGGCCTAGTTTATTTCATGATTCTCAGGTGTTCTATAAGTTATTCTCACATTGCCAACACACTGGTAATATTTCTAAGAGACACGAGATGCCCCAACAACCTATATTATTCAAAAATATTTTTTATGTATGGGGAATTTATTTTATGGGTCCTTTTCCTAGTTCATTTGGCTTCCTTTATATTTTGGTTTCCATTGATTATGTGAGAAAATGGGTGGAGGATAAGGACACTAGGACTGATGATTCTCATGTTGTTGTGGAATTTGTTAAAGCACATATTCTTTGCAGGTTTGGAGTACCGAATGCCATCATCAGTGACCATGGGACACACTTTTGTAATCGGAATTTAGCTTCCATGCTTCTGAAGTATGGGATGACACATAAAACATAAACACCATACCACCCCCAAACAAATGGTTAGGATGAGGTTTCAAATCATGAGTTGAATTTTTTTTGGAGAAAACCATGCATCCAAATAGGAAGGATTGGAGAATGATCTTGGATGATGCGCTATGGGATTATAGGAAAGCATACAAGACACCCATTGGCATGTCCCCATTTCTGATTGTTTTTGGGAAATCATGTCATCTCTCTGTGGAAGTTGAGCATCAGGCTTATTGAGATATAAATAAATGTAACATGGATTTGGCCCAAGATGGAATCCAAAGAAAGATGAAAATTTAAGATCTTGAGGAGATTCAATTTCCTTCATATGAGAACTCAAGGCTCTACAAGGAAAGATCAAAGCAGATCATAACAAAATTATCTAGAAAAGATAATTTCAAGTTAGATAGAAAGTCTTGCTCTATATTTCATGACTGAAGCTGATGCCGGGTAAGTTGCATTCCTGGTGGTTAGGTCCTTATTTTGTGACTAATATTTTTCCTTTTGGTGTAGTGGAGATCACACAAGAGGACATAGGAAGGATCTTTACAGTCAATGGGAAACCTTTGAAGAAACACATTGAGGGACATCCTACTGATGCAGTGGATTTTACCACATTGCATGATCCCATCATCACTTGAGCATATCAGGCTATTCCAAACCCTTTCACTTTTATATTATTTTTCCTATTTAAAATCCTACATTTCTTTTGAATATATCATCTCATAGGTTCACATTAAGGACAATACAATATCTTAAGTGTGGGGGGAGGGGACAACATTTTGCGGTAGATATTTTGGATTTTCATTTGTGTGTTTTATGTGTATTTTCTATTGAGTTTTTGGTTTAATTTTTTTTTTAAAAATATAATAGAAAAGAAACAAATATATCATGTAACATTATCATGTAGAACATATAGAAAATTCATGTTTTCAAAATTCATTGGTAGAAATATAATCATGAGTAATATTTCATCATCAAGGGTTAACTTTTATAAAAATTGAAGTTGTCAATGATATTAATGGTTGTGTCATTATAAAACCTTTTAGATTTTGAAATCATTATTTGTGATATTTGTTCATGGTAAATTATGTCATTGATTTCTCCCCAAAATTTTTCACACAATCATGACTTGTGAGTTTATCTTACCCAATTGAATGTATATTTAGGGTATGCAATTGTTTTCAACTTATAACATGGTCTTTCCATACATTCGTTTCTCTTTCGATCGTTTCCATCACTGTGCTAGATTGACCTATGCGTGTTCACCTAATATATAACTGTTGTACGCCCTATAAAAAAATTAAAAAAAAATCCAAAAAAAAAACAATTAATAAATATGGGATTGAAGAAATGTACAACATGTGGGGATATTAAGGTCCAGAGATCATGGTTTGACTTCTGGGAATGATTAAATGAGTGGGTTTTGGAATTTGATTGCAAAGGATGTTGAACAAGTTTGGTACAATAGGATCCTTTCTAGATTCATATGGGACCCCACCTCCATAAGAAAAAGGCATTGGGACTCCTGGAGCAAGATGGCGTGGCCGATCTGTGAAGGTGGAATTAATGTTCAAAGCCTGGAAAACACCCTTTACTGCATACACGTGAGATTAGAATGAGCTGTTCTGGATAAACATACCCTATGGGGGAATATTGTATACAAATACTTTTTGGGGATACAAGGACAAGAAGAATCCCATAAGTAGTCTATTTGATCGGTGATCAGGCCGATCATCTCCAACCTACTTCCGCAGGTGCGCTGACTCGTGGGGAGAGGGAGATATCCTTTTGGCACTAGAACTGGAGTGGCTCCAAGATCGGTTTTCCCAGGTTCCTAGACACTAACATCACCTTTAGGGAGGTGAGCTGCTTCCCGTATTTTGCCACGACGGTTATTGATAGGGAGAAACAAAAAATCTTCAACCTCATCGAACTGAGTTCAAACTCAGATATATGTGTCTTCACTACATCTCCCTCTGGGGAATTCATGTCAAAGTAATTCCAGAAAATTTATAGGGGGAAGGTACGGGAAAATGGGGAGATGTGGGATGAGGTTTTGTGGGTGAAAGATATACCTACCAAATTCAATTTCCTCACCTATAGAATTCGGAACAAATCCTTCCTGACAGATGAGAATGTCAAGAGGTGTGGTGTTAACATGGCGTCAAAATGTGAGTGTTGCAAGTCCTACTGGGAGGAAAGCTCAGTGCATTTGTTTTTTTAAAGTGACTGGGCATGTGAGGTGTGGAATTGTTTTGGAAGTCTCTCTGCGGTCTTCAATCCCAGCATGGATGGACTTCCCTTTCTGGATAGATAGTACCATGGCTCGGGAAGCAGTGACCCTGAAAGAATGGCATGAACAGTGCTGCTACATGTAGGATGCTGGGGCCTCTGGATGGTGAGTAATAAGGTGAGACAAGAAGGGGTGGGTGTGACGACACATACTATTATTGTTTGGATGAAGAACCTTTTAGGCGACCTGGCCAGGGCTGTCAGTAACTGGAGGGAAGCCCCATCTCTAGCACGGTTTCAAGTAAGGGAATGTGCAGTGCCCAAAGTCAGTGGAACTAAGGGAAAATGGGTTTGTTGGAACCCTTCATCTAGAGGGTTAAAACTCAATACATATGGGTC
Source organism: Viscum album (assembly GCA_963277665.1). Taxonomy (NCBI): domain Eukaryota; kingdom Viridiplantae; phylum Streptophyta; class Magnoliopsida; order Santalales; family Viscaceae; genus Viscum; species Viscum album. The sequence goes on along the minus strand of OY728158.1, from coordinate 1,163,978,801 downwards.
TTGTGCTCTGGGTTTAATTTAGGGAGGAGGAGTGGTGCATGACACTAGTGGGTCGGTGCACATGGTGTTTTCAGTAAGGCTGGGGTAAGGTTCCGCTTTATAGGAGGAGGCCCTTGCAATGATCCATGATATCATCTTGTGTGGTTAGAAGGAGTTGGAAATATCTGAAGCAGAAACCGACTCAATGTCGATGCACAAATCCTTACAGGACCAGGTTCTCTCTCCCTGGTCGATCACCTATGCCATCAAAAAATGCCGGCGCTTACTTGGAAACAACATTAAAGTGATACACACCTGGAGGGAGGGTAACAAAGTGGCTGATCACCTCACTTCTTAGGTTATTTCAGGGCCTGAGGATGTTTTATTTCATACTAGGGCTAGCTTGAAACCCGAGGGGGTCAATTTGATCAGAGGGGATGCTCTTGGTCTTCACTATTTCATACCTCCTTAGCTCCTGTCTTTGGGGCTGGGGGCAGGGGGGTGTGGGTGTGGTGAGGGTGTTATGTTGTTGTTTTTCCCTCTTTTCTTTGAATAAAAATCTATATAATGATGATGATGAAGTGTGGAGAGAAAATATTGGAATTGTTGTCACACACACACATGGAGAATTAGTGGCATGGTAGACCCACTACTTGTTTTGCTATGATTAGTGTTATGAATCTCACTGGATTTTGTTTTGACACAATTTATGAGATAATGAATTTAAAATTTATAGATATTTAGTCTTAATGGGATTATTACTTTGCTTATATTTTCATTGTGGATTGAGAAATATGAATATGCATATCTTGTCACAATTTTTTCGAATACACGATATGAGGTTTTTCCTAGGAGTGAAAAAGGGTAAGTGTGGGGGAGTTGATAAAACACATTTTATTGAATATTTTATTGATAATAAATGATAAAATTTCCTAAAATTGCGTTAAATATGTTTATTTATAAAATATTTGGGATTAGATCATTTATTTAAAAATTTGATGGAAATTCCAGTTTTACCCTTTATAGTGCATTGTAGTATTTCAAAGATAAATATTTTAATATTTATTATTTTATATTGAAATTTTGTAAATGCGTTCCTGACTTAATGGGATACAACCTTTTTTCAGGACATTGGAGCTAAAATGTAAATTTGGTTGTACTAAATAGACTATTAATTAAAATATGGGATGGACCCGATATATTGGATATTGGTTCTGTATTTGGGTCATAACTTCTTTATCTGAGCTTTGATTGGGCCCAACTTTTGAGAGAATCTATAAAACTAAATTATTAACAAATACGTATTATGTAAGAACATCTGGTTTATGCGTTTTTGAGGTAAAATGGGATGTTCAAGTTGGATTAAAATATTTGTCCAAGATTCCCCATTCACACTTGAAACCTCTTTAAACTTAGCCTCCCCTCTACTCTATAAATTAGTGTTTTTCTCATTTAGTGGGGTTTTTACATGCATTAGAAGATCTGGAGAAGAGTACACTAGTGCATAAAACGTTTTTTACGTCACCATTTTTTACGTCGGTTATATATAACCGACGTAAAAAATGCGGCGAGTAGCTTTTTAACGTCGGTTATTTTCATAACCGACGTTACAAATCGCGCCTGTTCGGTTTTTACGTCGGTTATTTGGAAACCAACGTAAAAAACCGGATATCTATGCGTTTTTTATGTCGGTTATGTGATAACCGACGTAAAAAACCAAAGCGCGGGGTTTTTTACGTCGATTATTTTATAACCAACATAAAAAACGAGATGTCTACGAGTTTTTTGCATAGGTTATTTTAAAACCAACGTAAACCCCCCCCCCCCCCCCCCCCGTGCTTTGTTTTTTTACGTCGGTTATTTGATAACCGACATAAAAAACGCGTAGATATCGGGTTTTTTACGTCGGTTTCCAAATAAGCGACGTAAAAAACCTCCCGTGCATTGGTTTTTTACGTCGGTTATCTTATAACTGACGTAAAAAACGAGATATCTACACGTTTTTTACGTCGGTTATAAAAAAAACCGACGTAAAAAACCAAAGCACGGGGGGGGGGGGGGTTTACGTCGGTTTTAAAATAACCGACGTAAAAAACCCGTACATAACTCGTTTTTTACGTCAGTTACAAAATAACCGACGTAAAAAACCAAAGAGCGGGGGGTTTTTGACGTCGGTTTTAAAATAACCGATGTTATAAATTTAAAAAATAGTTTATAATGTCGGTTATATAATAACCGACGTTATAAAACTTTTAAAGAAATTAAAGCCCTGTGGACTGTCATTTACGATTTTTCGATTGACAGTCCGCCGACTCGTCTCTCTCGTGCGGTAAACCCTAATCGGCTCGTCAATCGACCTGCGTTAAACTCATTTTGGCTTCATTGTTTATCTTCTTCACTCCTCTCAGATCTATCATCTCAACTCGCAACATTCAAGTAAGCCTTTCACGAATTTATTTCGTTCGTTTTTTTTCACGGATATTCTATAATTATGTTTTGCGATTTTTGTAGATTTAATGTAAACAAGATGTAGTGGTTTCCAAGTATGCACCTCATTACTATTTTGATAATATGGTGATGAGATAATCTAAGATACATATGATTCATTGATGGAAGTGATACAATTTCACATGGTGTAGGATGATTTATGGGTGGGGTGAGACCATGACATTAGCATTGGGGTGTGAGAGGAAAACTAGTGGAGAAGTGGTATCCGAGAACCTTAATTTTAATATATATATATATATATAATTTTTTTATATAAAAAGGTTTATTTATATGAATTATTTTTTGAGTGATCCATAGTGAGTATATGAAACTATTTTTCCTTGTTTAGGTGATGATTTAGATTCCTTTTTTCACAGGGCTTTAGTGTGCTTCCTCAACATTTTCATGAGATGTTTTAGTGTTGATCTTACTATGTATACATGTTATGCCCACCATACATAAATATAATTTTTTTGGGTTTTAAAAGCAATTTGTAGTTTTTTATAGATGTTAGTAGCATGGAAGTGTTGTGGAGTAGCTTTCATGAGTATATAGAGTTTATTGTTTCTTCCTAGTTTTACTTTTAGTACTAATAATTTTCTTTTTGGTTTATGTACAACAATACTTGTATGAATTCATGCATAATTATCTAAATTTATTCATTTCGAACTGAGGAGGGTTACTTTTGGTGGGAGCAGATCCTAAATGATATGGTATGAATTCATTCTATCATAACCATAAATAAAATATAGTTGTATTTTATTTATCATATACATCAACTTATACTCTTCTTTTTCATCACAAACCCTTTGAGAATAAAAAACCAAACTAAGGGCTTTGGTATCCACATTGCCTTTTGTTATAGAATATGGGACATCAAAATCAAATGATTGAACATATTCCTCCCAAAAACACTTCCATTTATTTTTATAATTGTGTTAAAATATTTACCAAATGGATTTAGGGTCTACAGAAACCATTAATAACATGTTAAATAGGTAGTTTATTTAATATATTAAAACATCAAAACCTCAATAAATATTAAACTATGTAGGCGTTATGGTTTTCTTTGATTCAATGAATTTTAAAACTGTTATATCTAACTATATTTTGTTTAAAAATAATATTCAAGCATATTTTTTTAAATGCCTATAGATTTGTTTTATATTTTAAATTGTTTTACATTCAAATTATGTTTTTTTTCATATAAACATATATTTATCTTATCTTAAATATATATATTTTTTGTTGATATTTGTTATAGGTAATAATGAGTTGAAGTTGGATTACGGCACATCGAATGAACAATGAATTTGAGGAAGGTGTTGATGCCTTTTTGGAATTTGCAAAACGAAATGTTCCAAGTAGTGACATTTTTTTCTGTCCATGCCTGAAATGTTTGAATATGAAGAAGTTGAAAAGTAGAGAGATAAAAGATCATCTGATTTGTCATGGTTTTAATCTGAGTTACAACCCTTGGATTTGGCTTGGTGAAACTGGATGGAATGTCACTGATGATGATGATTCGCAAGATGGTAACTCCGATGGAATTGAAGAAATGATTCGTGATATTGTAGCAGAACAAATTGAGATAAAACTGACAGTTGTGCGTCTATATGGTGATGCTGAAAAACCATTATATCCTGGTTGTACAGATTTTACGGTTTTGTTGGCGGTGTTAAGATTGATTAACCTGAAGGAGAAGCATGGATGGAGTGACAAAAGTTTTACAGAGCTGCTACAATTAATGAAAGACATTCTTCCAAAAGATAAAGATCTTCCAGATTCACATTACAAAGCCAAGAAAATATTATGCCCGATGGGATTGGGATACAAGACAATACATGCCTGTCCGAATGACTGCATTATATATAGGAAGGAATATGAATTTCTGTTAGAGTGTCCTAAATGTGGGACATCACGGTATAAGGTGAAAGAAAAATCACAGGCTGATGTAGAGATTACAAAGCTCCCTTCAAAGGTATTTTGGTATCTTCCTATAATTAATCGTTTCAAACGTTTATTTTCTAATTCACATGATGCAAAAAGGTTAAGCTGGCATGCTGAAGAGCGGGTATATGATGGTAAAATACTTCATCCAACTGATTGTTCACAATGGAAGAAAATTGATGCGCAGTATTCTACATTTGGAAATGAAATTAGAAATCTCAGACTAGGGTTGTGCACAGATGGAATGAATCCATACCAAACACTCAGTAGCACACATAGTTCATGGCCTGTTTTGTTGGTAATTTACAACCTCTCTCCTGAAGTTTGTATGAAGTGCAAATATGTCATGTTGAGTACAATGATCTCTGGTCCAAAGCAACCTGGTAATGATATTGATGTTTACTTGTCACCGTTGATTGATGATTTTAAACTATTATGGGATGATGGTATTAGGGTGTATGATTCTTATAAAATAGAATATTTTCAACTACATGAAGTGCTTCTGTTCACTATAAATGAATTCCCAGCATATGGAAATTTGTCTGGATACAGTGTTAAAGGGCATAAAGCATGTCCAATTTGCAAAAAACATACATCTTATTGTCAATTGCATCATGGGAGGAAAACAGTGTACATGGGTCATCAAAAGTTTTTGCCTATGGAACACCCTTATAGAAGACTAAAAAAGGCATTCAATGGCTCATAAGAATTTGATACTGCTCCAAAACCTTTATCCCCTGATCTGTATTTTGAGAGGGTGAAAAACCTTGACGTGACATTGGGAAAGACACAGAAATCTGGTAATGATAGACATATTTGGAAGAAATGGTCAATTTTTTTTGAGCTACCATATTGGAGGTATCATGAAGTTAAACATAATATTGATGTCATGCACGTGGAGAAGAATATCCGTGATTCTTTGATTAGAAAATTGTTAGATATTAAAGGAAAGACTAAAGATGGGTTGAATGCAAGATTAGACTTACTATCAATGGGAATACATTTGGAGTTAGCTCCCACTCCTAAAGGAAGACGAACATTTCTTGCCTCGGATTGTCATACATTATCGAAGAGGGAGAAAATTAGCTTCTGTCAGTGTCTTCATGATACCAAAGTGCCTCAAGGTTATTCTTCTAATGTAAATTTTTTTGTCTCATTGAAGGACTTGAAGTTGATAGGTATGAAATCACATGATTGTCATGTCATGATGCAATAAATTCTACCAGTTGCATTGCGTGAAATATTTCCCATTCGTGTCAGAAAGACTATAATGAAGTTGTGTTATTTTTTCAATTCAATTTGTAACAAGGATATTGATGTGAATGCTTTGAACATTTTGGAAGAGGATGAAATTTTTATACTTTGTCAATTGGAAATGTATTTTCCTCTAACTTTTTTTGATATAATGGTGCATTTAATGATTCATCTGGTTCGAGAAATAAAGCTTTGTGGACCTGTATATCTTCATTGGAAGTATCCTTTTGAAAGGTATATGAAAATATTAAAGGGGTATGTTAAAAATCTATATCGACCTGAAGCCTCCATTATTGAAAAGTATATTTATGAGGAGGTAGCAGATTTTTGTACGAGCTACTTGGCTGCGGTGAAACACATAGGTTTGCCTCTATCTCGCCATGAATGAGTTAATAATGAGGGAAAGGGGATTCACGACTTGAAAGTAAAATCATTGTCAGCTGAACAGATGAACAAGTTAGAATCATACATCTTGAATAACATAGCTGATGCTCAACCGTATATCACATTGCATATTAATGAGTTGAAACAATGTCATCCAAAGAAGAAAGAAATGTGGATTTTGAATGAGCACAACAAAACTTTTTTGTCATGGATTAAAAAGACTTTGCTTGGTAGATCAGATGTATCAGAGACATTAAAATGGATAATGGGTGGTCCGTGTTTAAATGTGATAACATGGTCCGATTATGACATTAATGGTTATACATTTCATACAAAAGCTCAGGACAACAGAAGTGCAGTTCAGAATAGTGGTGTATTGGTGTTTGCAGAAGCAATGCATTTTTCGAGTGCTAAGGACAAAAACCCAATTTCTGCATCAAATGCATATTATGGAGTGATTGAAGACATATGGGAGGTTGATTACTTTAAAATTAAATTTCCCGTTTTTAACTGTAAATGGTTTAACGGTAACAACAGTGTCAAACACGATGAATTTGGAATGACACTTGTTAATCTGAATAGATTGGAAGACACAGCGGATTCTTTTATAATGGAAACAAATGCAAAACAAATTTTCTATGTAGTAGATCAATCAGATATGCAGTGGGATGTTGTTTTACAAGGGAAAAACAATATGTTGGTGAGGATGAACTTGATGAATATGCTGATTTATGTGAGATCCCTACTTCCATGGAAATATTAACAGAACATAATGATGATCATGTTGAAGACATAGTTTGTGACATAAGGAACGATCACGACGAAGGAATTTGGGAAAACAATCCATTTGTACATTCCTAAAATTACAGGTAACATATGTTTATTTCTTGTTTACATTTATTTTTTCCATAAATGTTAGATATTGTAAGTTTTTTATTTATTAAAACATGTTTTAAAATAAAATAAGTATATGTTTTTGTTTGTTTTAAGTTTGTTTAGTTTACTTTATCATGTTTATAACCATTACATGAATTTTAAAATGCTTATTTTTGTTCACTAACAATTACTTTACCATGTTTACAATGTTTACCAGGTTTACCATTTTTACCATTTTTACCATCTTGACCATCTTGACCATCTTTGCCATCTTTACCATTGTTTAACATGCTTACTATATTACCAATGTTTACTATTATGTAACTTAGTAAACTTTTATATTTTCTGATTACAGTAGTATTAAAATATTTGAATTTGTATATTTGTGAACTGACGTTTTTTTTTTGATTTGAAGGATAATGACAGATCATTCAGATGATCAACCACATGATTCTGGAGAGGAGCATATTGCTGGTCATACCTCTGGGGATGAACATTCACGTGCTCTTATTACGACAAAGAGTTCAAAGGTTGGTAGACGTGGGTGCACACGTTTACCAAAATTATCACTTGCCCGTACGCAGGATCAGAGGATAGTCGTTGAGTTTGATGATGATGATATTCCTAGAGGTCCGAATGCCAAATATTTTAAGAGTTTTGTTGCAACTCAGGCTAAGACCAAAGTAAGCATTCTGTATGATGATTAGAGAGGTGTGGATAAAGATATTATCTCTCAGTTGTGGGAGATGATTTTGGTAAGATCTTTTGTCATTGTTTGACCATTATTTTAATGTTTCTAGTATATATAATATATTTAACCTCTTCTTTATCATATGACATTTGATATTATTGACACTGGAGGAGTCAGGAAGAAATGCTTATCATTGGCTTCCAGGAGATGGAGGGATTTCAAATAAAACCTCTCATCTGATTTCATTTATGGTCATAAGAGTCATGACAATCCATGTCGTATATATCCTTTTATAGATGAAGACACATGGAGACAAGTTTTTGAAAGTAGAAAAAAAGAGTCATTTCTAGTAAGGGAAATGTAAACTTTTATAAACTTTCTTATATAAATGATTTTATTAATGTTTTGTTAATGATTTCTTATTCTTAAATTACAAAAAACAAGGAAATATCATCAGGAGATCCAATCTAAAAATGTATACCCTCATAGTTTATCTCGGGGAGGGTATACATTATTGGAAGAAAAAATGATGGCGGAAAAATTTCAACAACTAAGAGCTGAGTCTTCAAGCTCTGGAGAGGTGGCCCCTCCATCCCCTCCATCTAGACATGAAAAATGGAAGAGAGCTCGGAAGGGAAACAAGGGCAATATCTTTCGGAAGAATCGAGAATCATAGCTGAGAGGATTGTAAGATATCTATTTTATTTATTTAGGTTAACTTTTTTCTTCATATAAGTTTCAATCATTACAGAAATGTTCAATTAATTAATACATGACTCTCTTGAGGAGCAGAGTTCAGAGGGGACATTTACAGCTACTGGGAGGGAAGATATTTTATTTGCAGCATTGGGAAGGCCCGAACATCCTGGTCGCGTAAGAGGATATCCGGCAGGTGTATCGGTAAGAAAAGTGTTTCCACGTTCTTCAACTTCTAACATTGAGGGGGTTTATAAAAAAAATAGAATCCTTGGAGGCTGAAGTTCAAAATATTAATGCGACGATGGAGGACAAGATTAGAGAGTCGGTGCAGTCTATGTTTGTAGAAATGCAAAGACAATTTCAGACTACAGCTCCCACTCCTACACCTCCCCCTGCAGACCCCATTATTTATCCTCCACCTCCGCCAGTAGCTCCCACTGCCCCACCTCAGCATGCAGACCCCATTTTTTATCCTACGCCTTTGCTACAGCTTCCTACATATTGCGAGTTGTATTTTGATGATTCTCAACATCATATAGTAGCATACAGGTTGGTATATTTTATAGGAGATACAGTTCATCATCAACAATTAGAGTTAGAGAATCAGAGGGTCACTGTACAGGATATTATAGATAGATCAGCTAGGGTACCAATACCTACAGATGAGGTGGCGACAGTTGGACAGAGTATCGGCCATTTTTTAGTTTGGCCATCTAGACTTCTTCGACTCATTACCATAGAGGTATGAATGTTATATCTTTTTTTTTATTAAAGTTGTTTTATCATTTGAAAACTACTATATTTTTCAATTTTTTTTCACAGGAATACTTCAAAGGTAAAGAAATACTATATAGACAACAACAAAGACAACATGCTATGACATCAGATACATATTCTAGTGGTCTTGATAGATTGTCAATATATTCACATTTTTTGTTGGGTTTTAATGAGTTTCCAATGGAATCTCATGTTTGTGGACGTGAAATAAGTGCGGGGATTACAAAATCTGATATCATGGAGATTGTTACTGGGGATAAGTTGGGCATCAACGTGGTGAAATTTTTTTCCATGTAAGTCTTAACACCTTTTCCCTGCATTATATTTATTAAAAATGTATACTTATGTATGTTTTGTATTAGGTATCTTTATAAAATTTACCAGAGGAATGAGCTGACAGAAGTATATGGATTCATGGACCCACAATTGATTTCCCCTAAAGCATGTGCATTGAATGAGGAACAAATAATGGTTTATATTGCTGAAAGATTTGAAAAGAATATAATCACATAATGTTGGATGATGACTTTTTGTGAGAGGTATGAAACACATTTATCTCAAAGAGTTAATTATATTTTAACATAAAAAACCACTAACATTAAATTTCCTTTTATCAGTGATCATTGGATGTTAGGGATTTTTTGCCCAAGGGAGAAAGCTCTTTATTAGATATGCTCTGTTCATGGTGATGTGCGGGAAAGTTTTAAGAATATATTGGAAAAGTAAGTTTCAATTTCTCAATAGTTTTATATATTATAATGAATTTTAAATTTACCCCATTCATATTATTTTATAACAGTGCATGGGTCTACTATCGAAAAAACACAAAGAAAAGAAATGCAAAGATCAAATATGTAAATGAGAAGGTAAATTTCCATTTATAATTTGTACTTTTTGATTTATTACATAAAAATAATATATTGAATTTACACTCATTCAAACAGAATTTTCATGAACAACAAGGCGTCATCGAATGCGGATATTATATGTTAAGATTTATGTATGAAATAATAACAACTGGGACAGTTGTGAATTTTGACCTGGTTTGATTTCCTCTTAAACTTTGCCATAATATTTCAATTTGATTTATTAATTATACACGTTAACTATCTTCTTTTTCATTTGTAGCTTTTTGATGACCCTTAACCCTATACTGCTGAAGACATCAAACACATACAAGTGGAGTGGTCAAATTATTTTACAGGTTTGATTGAATTTTAGTTGTTTGTAATGTAAAATGTAATTTTGAATATTTTCGTTTTAATTGTGTATTTGGTAGTTGTTTAGGTTGGATTTAGTTTTTTTTGAAGTTGACAGTGTAAGTTTTGAATGTTATATAAGTGAATGTTTAATTTTTCTCTACTTCTTGTTTTGGTCTACTTTTGATGGTTTTTCTGGTATGGATTTGGGTCTGTGGGGGAGGGGTTCCAAGGGTGTGGGGCTGTGTTCAGTGGGGTTGGGGGGTGTCCAGCGGTCTGGGAGGGATGTCCGGTGGGGTGGGGGGATAGTCCTGGGGGGTGGAAGGGATGTCCAGGGGTGTGGGAAGGCGGTCCAGGGGTGTGGGAGTGCTATCCATGGGTGGGTGGGTGGGGGTGGGGGGGGGGGGGGGGGTTGTCCAGGGGTGTTTGGGGATGTCCAAGGGTGTGGTGGGGGCTGTCAAGTGGGGTGAGGGGGTGAGGGGGTGCTGTTCAGGCAGGTGGGGGGTTGTCGAGGGGTGTTTGGGGGTGTCCAGGGGTCGGGGGGCAGTCCAGAAGTGTGTTGGGGGCTCCAATGGGGTGGGCGAGGGTTGTCCAAGGGGTCTGCATGAGGGTGGGAGATCCAATGGGGTGAGAGAGGGCTGTCCAGGGGGTATACATGAGGGTGAGGGCTCCAACGGGGTGGGGGAGGGCTATCCATGGGGTATAAATGAGGGTGGGGGCTGTCTAGGGGTAAGTTTTATCCAATGGGGTGGGGGAGGGCTGTCCAGGGGGTATACATGAGGGTGAGGGCTCCAACGGGGTGGGGGAGGGCTATCTATGGGGTATAAATGAGGGTGGGGGCTGTCTAGGGGGTAATTTTTATCCAATTGGGTGGGGGAGGGCTGTCCAGGGGGTATACATGAGGGTGAGGGCTCCAACGGGGTGGGGGAGGGCTGTCCATGGGGTATAAATGAGGGTGGGGGCTATCTAGGGGGTAAGGTTTATATGTTATCAATGTACATGCTTAATTTTGATATACTTCTGTTTTTGTGGTATGATTTATTGATTTGTTTTCTGGTTGATTCTGGTGGAGAGAAGATGATTTCATTTTGTTTAAAAAAAATGGGTTTATCATGTCGGTTATTAAATAACCGACGTTATAAAATGCCTGGAAAATAGTTTATCATGTTGGTTATTTAATAACCTACGTGATAAAAGGCCTGGAGAATGGTTTATCACGTCGGTTGTTTAATAACCGACGCGATAAAATGCCTGGAGAATTGTTTATCACGTCGATTATTTAATAACCGACGTGATAAAAGGCCTGGAGAATGGTTTATCACGCCGGTTATTGAATAACCGACGTGATAAAAGGCCTGGACAATGGTTTATCACGTCGTTTATTCAATAACCGATGTGATAAACCTCCTCCCGCTGGTTTATCACGGCGGTTATATAATAACCGACGTGATAAACCCCCCTCCCCCAGTTTTTCACGTCGGTTTTATAAGAACTGACGTGATAAACCCCCCTCACACTAGTTTATCACGTCGGTTCTATATGAATCGACGTGATAAACCCCCCTCACCCTTGTTTATCACATCGGTTTTTTAATAACTGACGTGATAAACCATTTTCCAGGCATTTTATCACGTTGGTTGTTAAATAACCGACGTGATAAACCATTTTCCAGGAATTTTATCACGTATGTTGTTAAATAACCGACATGATAAACCCTTCCCATTTTCTTTATCACGTCAGTTATTTTAGAACCGATGTGATAAACATCGCGATTTTATGTTTTTTACGTCGGTTTTTAAATAACCGACGTCAAAAACCTTATTTATAACGTCGCACATATTAACGTCGGCTAGAAACCGACGTAAAAAATGAAAAATAACTGACGTAAAAAACGTTTTCTGCACTAATGGGATAAGTGGTTATACACCATTTAAATTCACAATTTGAGGAGGGAATCTACCAAGCTAGTATATCCTCAAAAATGATCTTTTCCTCTTCTTTGTTGTAATGTTGTTGTGCTTTCAATAAACTCTTAGTTTCTCTTCAACTTCTTCTGTTATTTTCAATTTTCTTCTTCTATTAATCATAATATTTGGAATAGAATTAATGAGTATAAACAAGACTGGGTTATACCCTTTCTAAACCTTTTCACTTGCATAATGTTTCTATGATGACTACACTGTCCATGGAAGAGTAGTTTTTTTAATAATTAATCGACCTTTATCCTTATTAATTAATTTATTTCAAATAAATGATATAATGTAATTAAAATAATATTATAAATTAATTTAGGTTTTAATTTAATTTAAACTAATCAATCAATAGAAAAATTAACACAAAAATATGCGAGGATGAGATTTTTTGTAAATTGTTAGAGCGCAAACTTAATCGATAATACAAAACCATATGAGATCAATTTGTAGTGTTAAAATATAATCCATAAAATCAATTAATTATAATTTATAGGGAGTAAATATGCCTTAATTTTCCACTCAAAATAATCTAACCTTATAATATCAATCAAAGTAGGGTGCTGCAATTGCATGTTCTGAAGTTATCCCAGGGTTAAATTCTCTTCATCTTTGTGGTAAAGTTAATTCTCATAGGGTTCAGGATTTAACAAATTAATGGATAATAATAAAGTGAATGTTAATATAAATTATAATGGAGTGAATATTTAGAGTTATATTGATTATGCCTTTTAAAACATTTTCTAAAAAAACATCTTCTTGTTGCGTCTTTTTAATCGAACTTCATTTCAAAATTAAAAACAAAAAAAAGAAATATTATTCCAGAAAACTTATTATGGTTTTATAAATGATAAAAACCACATATCCTTTCAATTAGTGTTTTAATTCTCTTTTATCTTATTTTTATAATACCTTTAATAAGTTGTTTTAATTTACTTCCTATTTTGAGATACGACCTTGGTCAACTACTCTACTGTACCCAAGTACCCAAAAAAATCATTAATCATTTGAGGGCACCCAAAACATCACCTTTCAGAGAGTATGGAAAATTACATCTTCAAAAGATATGATAGATTACATCTAGTTTATTGGAAAAAAACTGATATTGCTAGAATTGGAGATATTTACATCTGGACAAAGAACAATAGTTTAATGAACTTTCAAAGTGTATAATACATAACTAGATTAATTAAGGAAGAACTTAATTTGCATAGCATAAATTTATGAATCATATTTTTTATGATGTTCATTATAAAATATAAAATATTTCATATTGATACATGGTTTTATAGAAGGGAGTGAAGGAAAAAACCATGTATCTTACCGAATCCTCATAAGGAGTGATGCATACTAGAGAAGTTACTTTCGCTAAACTTTGAAATGAACATCTTGGATATCTTAGTGAGAAAGGAATGAATATTCTAGACACTAAGGTATTTTTGATTACTGGTAGCATAGAATATGTAATGTGTGTTGATTTATCTTTGGAAATTAGTGGAAATTGTATTTCTAGATAAAATGGAAAATGGAAAATCACTGGAAGTTGGGGTTGGTTCATACAGATTTTTGGGTGCTAGATCTGGTGCATTCTCATGGGGGGTTACTCTATTACTTGAATTTAATCGATGATTTTACATGAAAAATTTGGGTGTACTTAATTAAGAATAAGTATGAGGTATTCAATACTTTTATATAATGTAGTGACATGGTGAAGAAGGATACTAGAAGTAATTTTATGTGATTATAGTTAGAAAATGGTGGAGTGTATGAAAGTAGGTAATTCTATAGGTTATAATAGTGTAAAGTGATTTGATTTTAGAAGACAATGCCATGTAATCTAGATAAAAATAGAGTTATAGAGTGGATGAATTGGAATTTGGTGGAAAAGGATAATAGAATTAGGATTCAAGAAGGTTTACCTAATGTTTTTTGTGTGAATATTGTGAATTATGCACCATAATTAATCAATCAGAGTACATCATCAAACATCATGAAATAAATTTCAATGAACTATTAGTTAAAAATAATGTTTTATTTAAACCACCTCAAAAATCATTATATAACTCTTGATTCTAAGAAATGAAAAAAACTGAGTCACAGTATTGAGAGCATGTTTATTTATTGGCTATGGTAATCAAGAATTTGAATTTTGTATTTGGGATAACAACTCTCAGAAAGTTATTATAAGTCAAAGTGTTATATTAAATGAGGAGATACCTTTGAAGTATTTAAACCTAGTGAGGAATTATGATGAAATAAAAGTATCATTAGAATATATGGTTCAACTAAATGAAATATTAGAAGCCACACATCTAACGAAGAATTCAAGAATCACACTAGTCTAGGAAACAACAGAGAATCTTGTGGAGTCATCAAAATAATGAGGTTAAGTTTTGATGATGTTTCCCAAGACTGAAGTATTATAGTGTTAATGGAATGTTGAATCTTGAGCACCATAATTTCACACTCTAAAAATTTTAGTACTAAAAGAATATCATCTATAAGGACAAATGTGGATATCTAATAGATACAGGTTCCACGTGAAATAGTATGTTATTAATTTTCATTATTTACTTCTAACTAAATATGAAAATCTTGTATTCCCATAGATGGTGATTATTTTAAATGATTCAAAATAGAGGGAGTTGTACATGAGGTATGAACATGAGTCCCACCACGTGTTCCTAACATAGAAGTGGGCATGAAAACCTATTGTAAATAAGATTCTCCAAAACAAATGTTTCTATTGACTAGAGGAAAAATAAGATGAAAATTATAAGTACATGGTTATGATATTATGAATTTTTTTCAATAAATAAAAGAGTGGATTAATCTAAAATATTTTCTCTGGTAGTTATGTATATAACTATTCAAAATCTGTTGTGAATATTTATATTGAGAGATATTCATATAGAGCATATTGACATTAAGAAAACATTCCTTAATATAGTTTTAAATGAATATATATATATGGATCAACCATATGGTTTCATGGATGAATGGAACTAAGGACTTAGGTGTAAGATCAAAAATAGCCTTTATGGTTTGAAGAAAGCAATGAGGTGTTGGAATCATAAGTTCAATGATTTCATGGTGAAACATAAGTTCATCTGGAGAAATGATGACCATTTATGCTACAAGAAGGTCTTTTTTATAGAAGTTTCATCATATTTTTACTTTATATGGATGACATGATGATAATAGGTTTAGTCAAATAAAGGACCAATGAGATAAAGAATTAATTTTCTAGAAGCTTCGGGTTGAAGGATCTCTATCTGAAAAATAGAATTTTGGGGATGATGATTGTTTGAGACCATAGCTCTAGTACATTATACCTAACCCATAATGACTACATCAAGAAGGTGGTATAATGCTTAAATTTTTTAGAATAATAACCTATGACCATAGAACTAGATAAGAATTTCAAGATAATTAAGTATAATTCACCTCAAAATGAAGATGGATTCAAGTACATGATAAAGGAAGGCTTTTCATAGGCAGTGGGAGTTGTCAGCACATTTATATTGAACCTTAGAAGGAAAAAATGTGAGGATGTGAAGTGGATACTTAACTACTTTAAGGGTTCCAAATGATTGGCACTTTTATTAGAAAAAACGACCCTTTGTAAGGTTTTATAGACCTTTATTTTTGCAGAGATTTAGATTCATAGAAGAGAACTATAAATTATGCGTTTACTTTTAGACGTACAATGGTGAGTTTGATACCCAAAATTCAAATAGTGGCCACAAATTCAATAATAAAAGTAGAGTAGGTAACATTGCTAAGTGTAGGAAAGTAGTTGAGGTAGATAAAGGTTCTATTAAAGGATCTAATAAAAGCATCAGATTTAGGATGATATTTTATGATTTACAGAGTGTGATTCACATAGTTAGAAATCCAATATTTTATTATTTGATAAATAACATTGATCTTAAGTACCACTTTATCCAAACATGGTTAGAGGAAGGAGTGTTCGACCTTAAGAAGATCAAAGGAGCACAAAATCTAGTCAACATATTGACAAAGGCCATGACACATGAAGTAATAATGTAGTGATGCGACTCAATAAGTTTGGGTTAATCAGAAGGAATACATAGTGGGGAACTATTGAGATACTTTATAAAAATTCAAATGGAGGAATTCTCTTTAGGTTCTAGTGAAGAAAGGTTCTTTCCCCCTCACCCTTCTCAAAAAAAGTGGGAGATTATTGAGGCATGAACTTCAATTTTCTAGAAGTAGGAAATGTAAGACCACTAGAAAGAGAAAATATGGTAGCCTTATTTCTAAATATAGTATGAAGATGGGGTGACAATTAAATAGTGCCAGTTCATTGGAAGGAGCGATCTAGTGTAGAATGATTCATTCCATTGGATGTTTTTTCACAATGAGATACACAAGATTCTATAACTATAATATCTTTGGAAAATTAATAGTCAACCATATAGGAATGCTAAGGTGGTGGAAATATTTTATCAAGAAAAAGTTTCCTCTGTGCATCTTAGAAGAGGTGGAATTCAACCTGTGCAGATTTGATGGAGGTGGATATTGGAAGGACTATAAGGAAACTACTATAAATGTAATGGTAGATCATTTTTTATCATAATAAAAATCATCAAAGATTTAGAGATTTTGATATTATTGAAATAATTCCTCTTATTTCTTCGAATGAAACTGAAGAATAACTTCCTTATAGATTAGGGAACAATCCCAAACCATGTATGCCTTTTGTGTTTTTCTTTGCCTTTCATGTTTTCTTCTGATTTTTGTTTCAAATTTTATTTTTTACATTTTTCCAGTGGTTTTATGTTGTAATGAAATGAATTGAGTTATTTGTCTTCCATGTTCTAGGTGTCACACATGGGGTTCATTTTTATGCTACTGCTTCTAAATATGTAGTTATCATGAAGTATCTTCTAGTAGTTTAGTTGGAATGTGGTTGTGGATCCAACAAGATCCCACCCTTGGATAAAATAAATTTATTTTCCTCAACCAAAATCTTTGAAAATGATTATTTAAAAATAAACCTAAAAATATTTTTTATGAGCTTTATGATCATATAAGACAAATTTTTATGCGAAGATATTTCTTAAGGTAAGCCCAAGATCAACCATACCCTTTACTTGAATGTTTATACTTACAGTGTTCCCCATGTAGAGAGATACCCCATTACTGATTGATTCTATAATCTTGAAGATATATTAATTGTTTTACATGTTCCATGTAGTTTAAAAATCAATCCACTCATAATATTTATCCTTAAGAACATTGGATTTGAAGATCATGGATGAAAAGTGATCCCTTGGATTGTTATTTCTATCTTTGTCCTTATGGATATGATAATCCTATTTGAAGTGTCTCAAATTACCATAGAAGTAGCGCACCCATTTCTTCTTCTTGAATCATACCTTTCATTTTGATGGATGAATTTCATATTTTTGACCCCAATCTGGTCCTTGAGACAATTCAAATTACTTATTTATTTTTCCAACATTAGACTAATATAGTAATGAGTAGTGTTAATCCTGCAAAGATGATTTTTTGAAAGTATAAGAAAAAAATCAAAACTTTAATAAAATACAAATAGATAGCCACAAGGATCGACTAAAGTGATATTTTCTATGAGACTTGATGATTTTTTTAGTGAGATAATGAAAAATAAAAATAAAATAAATAAAAAAAACACAAAAAACTAAAAAATAGAATTGATAAATGACAGGGTAAACTTTGATTAATTATTTATAAATTTATTTACCTTGATTTTTAATAATTATGAAGATGGGTTTACAATAAACAAATGGTCACCTATAATTTATTTCATGGGTAATGGTGCTCTTTTAGGTTAATTTAATGGTTTATCAACCATTGAATTCACCCAGTTAGAGAGAAATAAAGTTTTTTTCTTCAAGATCAAAATGTCATTTGATATTGATGAAAAAAACCTAGAATAAAAAAGATTCAAGAAGAATAGGTGGAAATAATGAAAAATATTAGTATAATTTCCCCTAGAAAAATATTAATAAACAATTATTTTTGATTTAAAAATATTCTAGTTATTAATATCCACAAATAATAAATAAGGAATAAGGGGAGACAAGGCTTTTATATTGATCCAAATCCCTTTCCAATATACATTCTCTCCACTACTAAATGATTCTCCTTATTCATTTCTACTACTTCCATCCATGTGAAAGAATTAATGAATGATAAATGGTTCTCAAAGGAATTGGTCCTCCCACTTTTGAAAGGAATCATACGATGACTCCAATTCAGTGACTCATAACACATATCTCCAAGTTTTTTATTCTCATGATTCACCACATGGATGCTTTAAATATTCATCATATTCTACTAGAAACTTAAGGAAATATTTCCAAACAAAATACACTCCCCATCGATGCGTGTTCTTGATTCCTCTTTTAATATTCTCTTGTAAGATTTGGTGATGATCTTCTTAGTTTTCTCCACCTTAGCTCATTACACATTCCAAACTGGCCTCCACAAAATTTTAGAAACATTATTTCTATTTTAAAAAAAATTCTATTTTCAAACATTAAAAAATCACATGGTAGATATGATCCATATGATTTTAACACTACCCTACAACTTTGACTTATGATGCATTGATTCAGTCTAAATCCCCTATTATTCACGATAAAACTAGTTCATGATTAGAATGTATAGTCCCCATTAAATTTCTTAGTTACAAAAATGATTCATTAGCATTATCCCATGTGAACTAGGTTAAAGCATGACTTTGAAGGGCTGTTGAGATGATGCCTCAAACTCGCCTTCACTGGATTTCCTTCAACATCTTCATCAGCTGATTAATATAACCCAAATTTTAATAGTAATCATGGATTCATCCTACATATCATATTCAAAAAAATCCAAAATATCCACACAATAAGTCTAAAATAGACCTATTCTTAAATGAACAAAACTTAGATCATAAACAACATCTTCAATCATGGTTCTATGGTCTTAGATTGTCCCTAGAAACTTCAATTCATTATAATAATTTTATTGAGGGGGGGTGTATTAATCATTCATCCTTACAAGAAAAATGATTGGTATCAAAAGGTCCCCCACCATCTTCCTTTAAAACTATAAATCAAACTATAACCAACAAATTACAAGTCTTTTCTCTATCTCAAAAAAACCCTTCTTTGAACTGAACTGACTGTGTTTGAGTAATAGGTTTAGTTAGGGGTTTTATTGAATTTGAGTTCTAGAAAATCCTGAAAAATATTGAGTCAAAATTGGTTCTCCATTTAGAGATTCAGTCAACATCATCTTCCAACATTCACATTTTTCACAGCTTAGCATCAATCAAATTTTCTGATTTAAATGCATATCAGTATTCATCATCTTCAAAAAGATCGAGTGAGTTTGAGCAGGTCATCATCAACATGATAAATATTTTTTATTTATATTTTTACACTAATATATATTTGTGATATGAATCAATGTTGTATCAGTTATTTAGAGAAACAAACTCAATTAGACCTCTTTGTAACCTCCCATACTCAACCAACTTTAAAAAGGATTCTTTAACTGATATAAACACTCTAATATCATGATCCAGGGTTTCCATAAACTCATATTTAGTAATGGAAGTAGTTATTAATCCTTATTATGGTATGATAAAATACTTAGAATCATTTCTAAATATTATTATCAAGTTACTAAAGTCTTACATTCCTTGAAAGTCTTATGGTCAAGATGTTGAGTCCTTACGATGTATAAGACTTATGATGACCATGATTTACGATGATACTAAAATTATTACGGTGAATTGAAACAAAATCATATGATAAATTCTAGTAAAATAATAATGAATGAAAAAGAGACTTATGAAATATAATGACTTACAAAAATACAATACCTTTTAATTTTTTAAAGATAAAACAAAGTCTCAATAGTTTAAAACCATTAATTTTTCAAGAAAAAATATTTAAAATAGAACCATTGAACGTTGAACATTTAAAATTCCAAACTCCAAATTCTTAAAAATTGTATGATTTTTTTTATAATTATCTTTAAAAATATAGATAAAATGTATGATCCCAAAATATGAGATAATTAAACCTATAATCATTTAATCAGTGTTTCACACCCATTTTGGGTAGTTTCAAACATGGTTTTTTTCATGGAACAAGAAACAAAAAATGATCTACACATCGATGATGGGCTAAAGAACTAATTTTCAAATGGTTATGTTCACCGGGACAATTTTATGATGGAACATGGGAAATAACATTGGTAGAGTGGATGAGATGTAGGGCTCACCTCACCCTTTTTGAGGGGTATTATTGTCTACTATAGGTCTCTCTTATATATTTAAGACATATTCATGAATCCTTACCAAATTCTAATGTGGGAATGGTTACCCTTGTTCCAATGATATGATCGAAACCATATGGATATGTGAACACCCCTATGTATTATAGGTTTCAAAATTTCTCTTATTAATTCATGATGATTTACTTTAAACATGACTAGCTAGGATATTTGGGGTTTATCGCTATCATGGGATGTAGTTGCTTCTTTGGAGTCAATATTGAACCTTCAAGAGTCTTCCTACATATATTGTGAGAACATGAATCAAAATCAATGTAGTTTGATTATATGATTATAACTTAAGCCTAAAATAGAGGCCCATAATGGTGGTGATTTAATCATGCTAATAGGGGTGATCATCACATATATCTATGACCATATGCGTCATTCTCAGTGAGAGAAATAAGATATAATATAAGATCAGTCAGATTTCATGAGAGTGTATCATTATATTTGAAAGGCAGGATTTCACACTTAGACTACCCTAAGAAAATCCTTATGTCATGGAAGGAGTGAAAATAATAAATAAAGAAAGTCTTACACATGAGTTTCCTTGAGATACCCAACCTATTAAGTGGGTCAAGTGAGAGTATATTTTTGGGATTACACCTAGGAGAATTCTAATGTATTTGAAATCAATATGAGTATCTCAAATGAATGTTAATTAATGATTTGGATAGGGATAACACCTAGGAGGTTGCACATATGTGGACCCATACCTCATTTTTTGATATATTAGGAAGGAAAATTATAGTCATAGGTTAATTTATCCCTATGAGCTATAAAAATTAGGGGCTTACACTAAAGTGGACGCTTGGGTATCTAGAACCAATAGAATTATTCTGACTCAAGGTGAATATTGATAACCATAAAGAGTATATTGAATCAATGGTAATTAAATATTTGGTTAGGGATTACACCTATGAGGATGAATTATCATGATTTCCTTCCCCCCATTTTTTAGAAAAATATGGCAAAGGGAGATTGTTAATATTGGGGATTGCACCCACTAGAAGGCCCAAACCTAGAGAAGTATCTCAACTCATGTACATGGAATGGATCGATGCCCATGCATGAGACATGGGTGAATTGGTTCTTAGCCCTAGTAAGGGATAATAAAGATTATTATCCCTAGTGGGGGATAGAAAAGGTTAATATACCTAGTGATGGATTGTGAATATTCTTAGCCCTAATGAGGGATAATGAATATGATTATCCCTAGTGGGGGATAGTGAAGTTTCTTATCCATAGTGATGTGTATAGAATATTGTTATCCCTAGTGAGTCTAGTGTTAGAAGGTTTTATCCAAGTATAGGAGTCTTGGGTGAATCACCCAAGTAGGATTCCTTGGGTGAAGGGTCGCCCAACTGAGGATACATGGAAGTCAGGGGGAATGTTGGTTGCAAACAATAGCTTCAATCAAGAGTCCTTATCTAAATCCAACACCAAAAAATTTAATTCCTTATAGAAATTTAATCAATATGGTGGTTTGTATTGAACTTAATAATTGAAACTGTAATGATCAAGATCAAATATCCCACCATCGACTTCCTTTGAACCTTAAAATCAATCTACATCTAATGAACAATAATTATTTACTCTAACTTGAACACATCCCTTTTTCCAACCAGCCTGACTGTGTTCAATAAAAAAGTTCAGATAGGAATCTTATTCCATCTGAGTTTAGTAAAATCATGAAAAATATTGAGTCACACATGATTATACATTTCAATATTTAGTCTACATAATCATCCAAACATCATAATTTTTCATGTCTTGGAATCGATAAAATTTTCTTATTCAAACTCCTGGTATTTTTCATCTTCCTCAATCTCAATCATGTTAGATAAGGTCATCATCAATGTAGAGAAGCTTTGGTATTTTTTTTCTAAAATAGATAGGTCTTTATGATTCAAATTAGTGTAGCATATATTCATTAAATAAATGAACGCAATCAATATTCTTCATCTCCACCCGAACCCAACCATCTTAGAAAATGATTCTTCAACCGAGAAAGGTACTTTAATCTCCTGAGAAAGAGTTGACTCATACAAATATTTTGTGATAAAAGTGGTTTTAATGCCTTATTATGTTTGGAGAAAATCCTTATGATCATTTCAATTCATAAAATCAATCTATTGAAGACTTATGTTCCCTCCCAAAGTCTTTCGATCAATCTATTGAAGAATTATGATGGGAAATAATTATGATGATAAAACTTTAATGTGATGCTTCAAGTCATGTGGTTAATTAAATCAAGGTCATATGATAACTAGAGGGAACAAACTTATAACCAACTACTTAGACTTATGAAATATAAATACATATGAAAATATTGGACTTTTTCATTTTTTAAGGATAAACTAAACTTTTAACATTTCAAAACCATAATTTGTTCCCCAAAAAATATTTATTATAAAACCATGGAGTTTTGAATATTTAAAACTATAAATTATAAATTCCTATTTTTTTTGAAAATTATATTTTTATTATTATTTCATCAAAAATATATAAAATATATGATCCTAAAATATGATACAATTTAACCAAGAATCATTTAATTAGTTTAGATCTAAAGACACATAATTTTATCAAGATATTCCAAGAATAACAAAATTATACTATATTATTTATTATTTAAAAATTCTAAATTAAAATCATGATTTTGAAATTAGAACTCAATTAATTCCTTAAAATGATGTGATAAAAAACACATTGAATTAAATCCACATCTGACCCTTTGAGGACAAAGGTGGACCCACACCCTCTTCCACTTGGATCTTGGATTTATTATACTTAGGTTAATTTATATTCTCATTTGTTACACCCCTGGTTTTAGGTATTTAATTTTTTTAGTATTTTGTAATATATAATGAGGTCTAGGTTGGTTTTGGGAAGTTATATAGGGTTTTCATATTTTTTGGATTACTATTGAAGGGTACAATACTGATGCATGATTTGAGGAAACTATATATGATTCCTAGGTAAACCACATAGCATAAAAAATGTGTCTTCGTGTAAGATCATGCTTGGGGCATAGTTTGGGTAAGTTGTGTGGCCCTTGAATTTTTCAGGTAGTGGTTTTTGTACAATTTTCCAAATTTTGTGACCAAACCATGCACCCCTAGGTTACTTTGGTCAACACCTACAATATTCCCCAAATATTCCATCAAAAATGTGTGTGATATTAAAAATCCTCAATTTTATTAACCAAAAATTTCCCCTAAAATAACCATTTATCCTCTTTTGGATAGTTATGTCAAACCTAGATGCTTCCTTTAGTGATTTTGGCAGATTTATTCATTTTATACCTCACTCTCTTGGAATCTTGGAGAATTCAGCCTAGGGATCAAAGCTAAGAATTACACCTATCATTCTCTTTTATCCTATCATTTTATTTATAGGATAAAATATATGTTGAGTTTTACATACCCATATCATGAAGATAAGTTATTTTTTGATGAGTATTTAATTTTAATTTTTTGTGGGAGGATTGTGAGAGACTAAATCTACAAGTTTGCAGTGCGATTTCGTATGGATGATCTTGTTTTGGTTATATAAATTTTAGCCACTCAATATATGTAAATAACTTGGAGATTAATTTTTTTAAAATTTCAATTATTATGTTTATTTATGATAAAATATTATGATAAATCTTGGTGTAATACTTTCTTGGTGTAAAATTGATTTTATACAAATGTTGTTGGTGATGTAGACAATATGTTTGAAAAAAATACAATTTAGTTATTTGGTTTTTAAAATGATTATTTTTGGGTGTGATAAAAAATTATTTGATGTGGAGTTTGTGTGAGTGTGTGTGTTTACTCATGGTGTTGATGAAATGTTTATTTTGGAAATTTGGGTTGAAATAATAGTGTCGGGTCATTAGCATGTGTTCATGATGCATTTGGATGGTTCAAGAGGGATGTGTTTCTTCTTGTGAGTTTAGGTCATTTAGTTAGTCCCACTTTTAAGAGGGATGCATTGGGTTATTAGCATGGCTCCTAGAGGGTATGGATTGATGCATTGCATGGGTGGGTGTGTATGTGGTATGGGTTTGTGATTTGTGGTGTGGTTTTCTTTGCGGAAATAATGGGTTAAAAGAAATATGAATTTTTAGTGTGAGTTATTTAAATGGTCCCCCTTTTTTTATTCATTTTAATTATGATTCTATAAAATTTATATTAAATAAGAGAGAGAAAAATAGAAATAAATAATCCAAAGTAAATGACTTAAAAAACAAATAAAAAATCCTCCTTTATTTTAACCTATTATTTAAAAAATGAAACACACAACAAAAATCAAATATTAATTCCAAGTACACAATCACACATGAAATTCACAAATCTCATCCCTTGGGAGCCATGACACCAAGACAATGAATCCCTCATTAAAATAGTAGTAACTTAATGACCCAAAAATACCAATTTGAAATCTATGCTTCTAGACCTAAGTTTCCACTTGGTGGTACAATATGATGTGACCGCCTAAATATAACTATAATCCAAGACCAACCTAAAAAGTCTCCATATAAATTCATCACGGATAAAACTCAACACACACTAATTCCATAAAAACATTATTTCAAATAATCTTTCCCAAATACACATTTCATCAATACCACAAGTGAACATACACACTTAGACTAAATCCACATCAAATCCTAGTTTATCACTTCTAAAATGATCATTTTAAAAACAAATAACCTAATAATATTTTTATCAAACACATTGTGGGAATCAACCAAAACCTTTTTCTAAAAAAACTTTTTCTCTAAGAGAGAATTATACTAAGATTTATCCAAATCATTTATCATAAATAAATAAAATCATTTAACTTTTAAAAAAACAATCCTCCAACTTATGTATATAAATAGAGTGAGGAAAACCCACCTATATATAAAAAGTTCTTAAAGATGAAATATCACCACAAACTTGAAGATCTACTCTCAAAACCCTCATTTAAGGATTACTATGATGCCTTATGAGTCCCCAGTATGATTTATTTTGATCTTTATTTGTCCTTGGGGTAGTTATAGATGTTTCCAGAAGTTAGAGGTTGAAAACATGTATTTTTGTAGAAAACAGGAAAAACACACTGTTACGGAACACAATTAGTACTAACGATGTGGTATGGAACTGTGGGGATACATATGCATTTTTTGTGGTTTGAGAATAGTTAGTTATATCACGTGGATCACTAAGGAGACCGCACAGGTGTCTGGGTAGTTATCTTGGGGAGTCTCACAACTTAAGCTCAGTTTGTGTAAAACATGTGGCTCATATCTAGGAAATTATGCAGCATGTATTTCAAGGTATAGAGGCCATACATGATTGGAACACATTTTTTCTAACCATTCATATTAACTATGCTCCCTGATTAAAATATCTAAAACGTTGGAATTTAACCTTTTTCACTTGATTTATTTTATGTATAAACACCCCAAAATATTCATTAGGCTCAAAATAAAACTTCACTAGAAATCTATAGGATTTTCCCCTTGTATTCTTAATGGATTTCCTTCATTATTGATGGATATCTTGAAGGTATATTCCATTTTAGATTTGATTTAATCTCTTATTATTAAATCCTCTCTCAATCCATTCTTCCCTTGTATTTTTGGAACCTTATTGGGATGTGGATATTGGATATAAAGTGTTTTTTTATATATTTTATATTATTTCTAATAGATCTCATCTCATAAGAACCCAATCTACTCATTTCCAATCTCTATTGTTGAAGGTGAATTTTTTTCTTTAGTTCTTGAGGTTGGTGTCTCTATAATAAGGCTCTGAATCATGAATTACTTTATGTTTTTTTTGAATTATTTTGGTTTTTTTATAGAAAGGATTGATTTTATATCAACATATATTTTTTTAAGAGATTCATGTTTTTAAATAAATTTTTCTTTAAAAATAAATTTTTTCACACTATGTGTTTGATGAAATGCATTGAAGGTGGATTTGATTCTAAAATTGGGTTTCAAGCATGGAAGAGGTAATAATTCATTGTGAAAATGTTTTATAAATTTTGAGAATTATTTTTAAATGGTTTTTGGAAATAATGGTACATTGTAAAACTTGGGTGTGTCAGGAATTGAACTTTTCACTTTAGTGCGTGAAATACCACTAGAGGTTTTGTTATTAATAGACAGTGATGGGAATTTATATCATTTGGATTCACTAAATTCTAGGATTATTGTTTTATTTATATCTCTAAGTATGTATTCTCATAGGCTATAGACCAAATATTTTTATTTTTGATTTATTATTAGGTTTTCACATGATGGAATATTTAATAGTTGGGTTCTCACTTGTTTATATAATAGTGTATCCATGATTAGTTTTTCTTATAATATCATTCTTTTTAACAGGTAATTTTCACATTCATTGTCTGTGTGAATTTGAAAGGATTTTATGAAAACTAAAGGATGTTTTACAAAATGTTTATATTTTATAAATTCTTTATAATGTGTATTTGTTTTAAATCTAGAGCTAACATTTTCGTGGCATTATAATTTCAATAGACTATTTGGTGAAATCCTACTGGATTTCTTCTTACACCCTAATTTTTTTTACTTTTGGAATTTATAGATGTATTTTTTCAAGACAAAGATAAAGGTAAGAAAATCATATAGTTTTCTGACATCTCTTGAGTGGTGTCACATTCTTAGTGAGATGGTTCTGTAGTGACAGATGGTCATATAGAGTTTTAGATTATGGATTGTCTTAATTTATTTTAAGTTTTGTTATTTTTTATTGAAATTTTATGTATTATGGATGTTTACTCTTTCCTCTTCTATATACTCTGGTTTTTTTTCCCTTTTCAGTTATATAAGAGTCATTTTATGGTTCCTTGTTTCTCTTTACCTTTTAGAGGGATATATTGGATGACATGTCAGGTTGACCCAGGATAGTTCATTCCAATATGGTATCAAAGAGAATACCATAATGGAAGTTTTATGAAACTAATAGGGTTTAATTTAGGGTATTTGGTATATAGGATTTATAACATTTAAAATTCAATTAGTAAGTGTAGGAGGGTGTCTGGTTAGATCAATTTTGTGTCTGAACACAAGTTACCATGGGAGTTCATGGATTTTTTTGGCCAAGAATGAGACATGGTGTTTAAGGTTGTTTGAATGAAATAGATTTAGAGTTTATTTAAATGAATCTATTATTTCTTAAATTCTTTTATTTCATTCATATTATACATAATTTATTTAATTTTTTAAAGGAATTGATATGGATTTTTGAATTTGGTATTGTGATTTGGGATTTTTTTCTTAAAATTATTGGTTATTATATTGTGTTCATTATACAATACCTCCTAGAAGAGATCTACTGAATCTGAGTGAGGAATATATGAGACAAGTTTTGAAGGTAAATACTCTAGTGGAACCTTATTTAGTGAAAGATGTAATATAAAATGTTCAGACTCTAAGCCAAGAAGGTGTTGGGAATCGGGGGCGAGCGGTGTATCGTGGCTTGGAATTTACTAAGCAGAATCCACCCATTTCCCATGGTAAAAAAGGACATCAAGAATATAAGGAATGGATTGTGCAGATTGAAAGGATCTTACATTTTATAAAAAATCTTTATGAATATAAGGTGGGGTTTCCCATGTACCTTATTTATGGACTAATAAAGATATTATGAGACTCTATCGTGTAAGCTAAGTATCTTGAGGATCTTACCTATAATTTAATAAAATATTAAAATAGAATATTTATAATAAAATCTTATGTGTGGTTAAAAACCTATTAATTTCTAACCATGGATAAAGTAGAGTCTTTGTTTTTGGATTATTCCACCTATTTTGTTTATTTAGCGCACTTATCACTTGAGTTTGTCACTAATGAATACCTTAAATCTTAGAGGTTAAAGATGTGTCTAAGGACCGATATTTAGTCGATGATAATTATCTTGTACCTTATGACCTTTATGGAGGTGTTTGAAAAGGAATATATAGATGTGGAAGATATAACTAGGAATATGCGTTTAGGTGGAGCTTATATTTGTATCATTTTTAGCTAGGGTATGTCTTCTGAACAGAAAAGGAAATGAAAAGGTGCTCAATTTTCTTCAAGACCAGTTCCAGGGGATTTGTTAGGAAATAAAAAATTTGTTTACTATTATCATGTAAGTATTCTTTATACCAAGACTAATTGTATGAAAGTTCCCCTAACTTGTCACCATTGTGGACAATCAATCAATCAAATGCATTTTTTGGAATGTTGTCCCAATGTATTAGAGATTGATCCACTCTCAACAAGGGTTCACAAGTACATTTTTATACTTCCAAGGGTGGTGATCCTTATTATTATTCCAATGGGTATGATCATGTTACTAATAAATCTTATGGAGGATCTGTGACTGAATTTTTTTATAGAGTTAAGTATTCGTTAGAGTAATATGAGGTAGGGCCAACCACTATTAGAGGTATGGTGTTTATTTCATCCTCTATGGTAATACCTTTATTTGATACATGTGATACTCATTATTTTATATCTATAAAGTTAATTGATGTGTTGGGATTATGTTTGGAACTTAGTCCATTTTTTTGGATCTTTCCACTCCTTTTGGAAAGTGGTCTGAATAAGGTTTTAAATGTACCATGTATCAGGTGATGATAACTAACTTTAAAGTGGTGTGGGATTTATTCTTTCTCAATATTGATATCTTTGACATTATTATTAATATGTATTTAATGATTAATGTTAAGGCACATATCAACTATTCTCATCATCGAGTTCAGTTCTTATATCCCAATGGAGTCTCTCATGTCATTATAGGTGAGTGGGATTCTAGGCCTAGGAGGGCGAGGTCCGTTGTTCCTTATGCTAGAATAACCTCATGTTAGTTTTCAGGAATTTTCCTTAGTACCATTGATCCTCATTTGAGTAGTCCACTTCCTGTAGTGGTGAGTGTGCACCCCAAGGTCTTTCCTGGTGATTTTTCTAGGTTACCACCACATAGAGAGGCTGATTTCACTGTTGAACTTCTCCCTGTTATGATGCCCATTTCTATGCCACCTTATCATATTCCACCTGAAGAGTTAGAGGAAATTAAGGTTCAACTTGTGAACCTAGAGTCTAAGGGATTTATTTTTTCTAGAGTGTCACCTTGTACTTCACTTCTCATCTTTGTTAATAAGGCATACAAGAGCCTCATACTTTGTATTGACTATCAAAAGTTTAATTAAGTGACTATTATGAAAAAGTATCCATTTCAATGAATTAACGACCTTTTTGATCAACTCATAAGGGATTATTGGTTTTCTAAGATCTAACTTCGGTCATGGTACCTCTATTTAATATTTCAAGAATAGGATATACCAAAGATAATGCTTAAGACACGATATCAGAAATTTTAGTTTCTTATTTTTCCATTTAGTCTCACTAATGATACTATGGTATTTATGGCATTGATGAACCATATATTTCATTGTTTCTTGGACTATTTTTTAGTTGTGTTCATTTATTATATTTTTTCTCACTATAATTTAGATGTGAGACACATGGATCATTTGGGTATCATCCTTATAACCTTGAGAGAACATCACTTGTATGGTAAGATTTCCAAGTGTGAGTTTTTGGATCCAAGAAATGAAGTTTATGGGGAATGTTATATCTAAGAGAGGAGTCTCAATAAATCCTAAAAATTTATAGATTTTTATTTTCTATGAGAATCCAAAAAATGTGTTTGATATATAGAGATTCTTGGGTTTTTTAGGTTACTATAGGTATTTTTTCAATAATTTTCCAAGTATTTATCTTCTATGATATCTTTGAACCACAAGGGTGTTATGTTTTAATGGAATGAAATATGTTAGAGATATTTTGAGAAAATTATGGTAAGGTTGACTTTAGATTCAAATATAATTCTTTCAGAACTAGGTTTAGGTTATGATGTTTTTTGTGATGCTTCCAGTGTGGGGTTCAGGTGTTTCTTGATGCATAGAAAGTAGGTGGTGTCCTATGTCTCTCTCCAATTACACTATAATGAGAAGTAATACCCAACCCATGATCTTGAGTTGGAAGTAGTTATGAATGGAATCAAAATATGGTCTCCCTATATATTTGGGGAGAGATTTATTTTATATTCTAATAATAAGAGTTTGAGGCATATTTTTACTTAGAGGGATCTACATTTGTTGCAGAGACACTGGGAATAGTATATTCCTAATTTTGATATTTATGTAGCTTATACTCCTAGTAAATGAAATGTGTTAACTGACAAACTAAGTGTGAAATTACTAACTCAAGACTTGAAAGAATTAGTGGAGGGGTGGTCTTTGATGTGTTTGTTTTTTGAGATGATATTGGGAGTGTAAGAGGCTAGCGGGAAGGTGTTCGTGGCCTTGGTAAAGGATGAATCTCCATTCGATGAGTGGGTTCAAATTGATTAAGTGTTAGACATTGATCGTTACCACTTTATTAAAATCCTAAATGGTGGTGAGGCCTTAGGTTATTGGTCTCAGTCTCCCATTTTCATTTTTTGTTTCCAAGGTAGGATGGTTGTTCATGTACATCTGAGGTAGGAATTGATGGATGATTGAAATTAGTCATACTAGTCCATATACCCTAGGAATAACATGATGTATCATTATTTGATACATTTTTATTGGTGGTCATGGATAAGGTGATTAGTAGAAGAATTTGTGTCATAGAGCCTTACTTATCTGAGAGTTAAGGCAGAGAATCCGATACCTACTAGTTTATTGCAACCTTTTCCCATTATGGTGTAGAAGTGGGATGATTTTTCATGGACTTCTTCATTTGTTTACTATATAATCCTAGTGGGAAGGATATGATTTGAGTTTTCATTGACTAACTTACTGAATCATTTCATTTTCACCATATTAAGGAGATGATTAATGTGGAATAAATTAAGAAATTATATATCCAAGAGGTCCTAAGACTCCATGGTGTTCCCTTGGAAGTTTTCTCTCATAGGGATATATGGTTTACATCCAGTTTTTGAAATGTTTTCAAGAGGTTATGAGATCCCAATTGAAAATAATCATGACATATAATCCAAAAATATATGGGTAGATAGAATAAGCAATTCATATTCTTCAGGATATGCTATGTGAATGTGTGATTGATTTTGTTGGTTCCTTGGAAAATCATCTTCCCCAAGTTAAAATTTCCTATAACAACAGTTATTAGGATTTGATTAATATAACACCCTTTGAATCATTTTATGGGTATCCATGTAGATCTCCCTTATTCTGGGAAGAGTTGGGAGAGTGGTATTTGGTTATTATGATCCTTATTCAAGAGATAATTAAAAAGGTATAGTTGATCAAGAAGAGATTGGACACAACATAGAGTCATCATAAATCCTATTCAGACCATCATTTTCAACCACTATAGTTTGAGGTTGGTTACTGGGTTTATATTCTAGTTTCACCTCGCTTGGGATACTGTCAGTTTCATAAGCAGGGTAAGTTAACATCGAGGTTTTTTTTGGTCCCTTTGAGATCATTTATTGAATTGGAAAGGTGACATATCAGTTGAAATTTCCATATCTCTTAACATTAATTCAAAACGTGTTTCACATTTCCTAGATAAGAAGGTATCAAATACAAAATTCCCATGTGTTTGAATGGGAAGATATTAATCTTGATCCCAACACCACCATGGTTTGGAAACCAATTCATATTACGGATTTTCGAGAAAAGATAATGCAGAGTAAAATAATTCCCCTATTTCATGTACTATGGAAGTGCATACAAGATATCCATGAGATGTGGGAGTGTGAGTGTTCTATAAGGGATTGGTAGCATTCTATTTATTTGAGTTTATAATCTTGATCAATTTTTGGGGATATAAATCCC
Source organism: Viscum album (assembly GCA_963277665.1). Lineage (NCBI taxonomy): Eukaryota > Viridiplantae > Streptophyta > Magnoliopsida > Santalales > Viscaceae > Viscum > Viscum album. The sequence continues at coordinate 1,163,946,351 of OY728158.1, read as the reverse complement.
ACGGAACCCTCCTGGTCACATGTATTCTTTAGTTTGAGATGGGTTTTTCTTAGGGGTTTTTCTAGAGGTATCCAGAAATTAGAGGTTGAAAACTTGTTTTTTTTTGGAGAAAAAATTACATGTGTATATCTATGGTGCATAATTAGTATTAATCATATGGTAACCATGTGGTATATCATTTTGGGGCTCTAGAGGAATTTTTTACAGTTTGAGCATGGTTAGTTAAACCTTGTGGCTCAATATGTTGATTATGAGGGTGTTTGGGTGGTTTTCAAGGGGTTTTACATGGTTTGAGAATTGTTTTTACAAACCATGTGACTCCTCTATAAGAAACTAAGTAGCATGTTTTTCAATAAACAGAGGCCATGGATAGTTGATGCATGATTTTTCTAACCATGTGGACAAACTATTATCACTAATTTGAAAATCTAAAAGTTAGAATTTACCTTTTTTCCATTGATATTTTTTATTTCTAAACATACCTAATCTTCATTATGCTCAAAATAAACCTCCTCAAGCACTATAAAGGTATTATCCCCTTGGATTATTAATGAGTTTCCATCATTCTTGATGGATATTTTTAAGGCATGTTTTGTTTTAGATATGCTTTCTTCTCTTATTCTTAGATATTCTATCAATATATTCTCCCCTTGTTTCATTTAAAACTGATTGGTCTATGGATTATATATTTAAAGGTTTGATAGATATTTTATGTTTTTTATTATATATCTAGGCTAATGAAGACTCGATTTAATCATTCCCAATATCTGTTATCGAAGGAAAGTTGTTTTTCAAATTTTCTTGAGGTAAGTGTCTCTATAAAAAGGTTTTAACTCATGAATTACATAAAGTTATTGTATATTTTTTTATGAAAAGTATTGATTTGATATAAATGTGGATTTTTTTTCAAGTGATTCATGTATTTAAAGTGGGTTTTATTTAAAAATGGACTTCTGCACACTATGTGTTTAATTAAATTCCTTAAAGGTGGTCCTGATTCTAAAATGGGGTTTCAAGTGTGAAATAAGTAATGTATTACTATGAAAATGTTTTATAAATTATGATAATGGTTTTAAAATGGTTTTTAGAAATCATGTCACATTTAGAACATTAGGTGTGTGAGAAAATAAACTTTTAACTTTAGTGTATGTAATACCACTAGATGTTTTGATATCGGTAGATACAGATATGACTTGATATTTGTTAGATTCAATCAATAAATGAATTAGTGATTTATTTATATGAAGTATAGTTTATTCCCATAGGTTAGAGCCAAAATATTATGCTTTGTCATTTATGCAGGGTTCTATACATGATGGAACATTTCATGGTCATTTTCTCACTTTTTTATCTTGTGGTGTATCCATAGATGGGTTTTCTTATGCTATCATACATTAAAACATGAAATTTTCATATTCTTTGTTTTCTTTAATATGAAATAATTTTATGAAAACCAAATTATGTTTCAATTTTTTTATCTTTTGGAAATTCATTATAAACCATATTTGTTTTAGAGTTAGAGATAACATCCTCATGATATTATACTTTTATTGATTCTTTAGGGAAATCTTACCAGTAGTTGTGCTCACACCTTACTTTTTTCCATTGGGTGTTTATATATATGGTTTTATATGATACATGTAAAGTAAAGGGAATCATGTAGTTCACTAGCTTCTCTTGAGTGTCACCGCCTTCTTAATGAGATGGTTCTGTAGTGATAGATACTCACATGGATTTTTTATGGATTTTCTTATTTTATTTTTAGTTTTATGCTTATGGGATTGAAATTATATGCATCATGTATTTTTACTCTTTCTTACACTATATACTATGGTTGTTTTTCCCTTTCCAGTTATACATGATAATTTTAATGGTTCCTTGTTTCTCTTTACCTTGTAGTAGGTCATCTTGGGTGATGTATACAGTTGAAATGAGCTATTTAGTTACAATTATAATGAAATCCAAAAAAATACCCTAATCAAGAGATCTAGTAATAAAAAACTCAATTTTGTGTTTATTCCCAAAAGAAAATTATAAGAAATAAGAGAAGGAGATATGAAAGTCTTACCTTCTATCCCTAATCCAAATGATCCAAGATTTTAAAAGAGGGATATTTAAAATGAAGGAAACCCACAAAATCACCCAAGGAATCCTATAGGTTCTAAATCCCTATCCAAAAGAGGAGAAATGAGTGTTCTGAGGGAAATATCAGGTTAAAAACTAATTTTTGAGGATTTTTAATATCATGCATGGTTTGGATGCATGGTTTAAGAAATTGTGTACCCACCATGCAGGTGTTACCCTACATAACTCAAGACAGTATAGTTTGGAAACCTAGTTTACAATACCACAAAAAACCCACAGTCTGAAAATTTTTAGGGACACATGGTTTGATTATACAGTTTACCTAAGCTGGGCACCAACCACGTGCCTGTCCAAAGATTCCTATAGATACCCAAGATAAAAATTCCTTTATTTTATATCTCTTACATGATATAAACAGTATATTTCATCAATAATCGTAATAATATCCTAGGGACTGATAGGTTAAGTGTCTTTGAATACTGGCTATATAATAAACTTATTTAACGATTCTTGTGATCATTTCTTCTTAAGTTCACCATACTAGAACATCATATAAACTTATAATTAGAAAAAATAATCCTCATAACCTAGATAATGGAAACATAATAAAGGTATAATCTTAAATGCTCAGAAAGGGAAGAATAAACATTTCATAATGGATGAGTTCATAAATATAATAAAAAATAATCATAAGATAAATCAAATATCATCATGATTGATAATTATAAAACATATGTGATATTAAAAGGACATGGAATAAGAACTTAAATCCACAAAATATCAATAACGAAACATATATTCTTAACATAGATTAAAAGATTTAACACAAACCTTAAATCATGAGAGCATAAGATTATAATGCATAAACTATTTCAATTATGGTACAAACATTATCATAGGGAAATATTACTTCCATGAGTCACACACTTTCACCCATGAGTGTGAGATGAATTAATTATGATGGGGTATATATCACCCTCATGAGTCACACACTTACACTTGTTCTTAGGAATAACTAAATTGTTCTCACACACACATACACACATCTCTCGAGATTTTAACTTTTAACCAATGTATTGGAGGGAGATATAGGACCCCAACCATCATAATCCATACTCAGGAGTTCCACTTTAAAATTATTCACTAATCACATCATAAAGAACCTAAGGAAATAATTTTTTTCCTAAAATTTTTAAATAAGAATCATTTGATATTTATAAATAAACCATAGAAATAAAAAAGGTTTCATAAAAATTTCAAATGGAAATCACTCACTTTTTATAGCCTAAATAACCCATGGAAATAAAAGTTGGTTTCATAACATTTTAAAATAGTATAAAAATATTAATTAAATCAATTAACTTAAAAAACTTTATTACCCAAAAATATTCACATAATTAAAGAAAAATGGAGGGTGAAACTTGAAACATAACTCCATTGAAGATTGATCTTTTTAACAGTAGAGAGGAAAATGAAAACTAAATCACAAAATATTTTTTTGAAAAGAATTTATAATCATCAATTTATAAGTCATTACCATGAGTCTATTTTCAAAATATATATTTTTTTATCTTAAAACAAAGTGAATGTAAAAAACTTCACGAAGTTTAATTTGAGTTAAAAACTCTTTTACCCCAAATATATAAAATATTAAATAATTTAATAAGTAAAATCAATGAATGTTGTGAACATAGGGGAAATAAATTCAAGAAGAAGTCATATAACTCAAAGGAATAAGTTTGAGTTATCAAATTCACTACTTTAACTATTGATTTCCACAAAAGTGATTTAACCACTTATATAAAAAAATAAATTTATTAATAATCTATTTTAGACCAATATTCATATCTATAACATTTTATAAAATTAACTTATAATTTTTATCTACATGTATATTAGTTAGTTTTTATCAATTTTCAATTTTGGGTGTAAGTAATATTGATTGTTTTGAACTAGTTTTGTACTAGCTATTGGGACCACTTTGTGTATAGGTTGTATTTGTTGTCAACTGGTGCCAATAATGGTCAAAATGAAGAAGGAACTCTAAAGTTAATGGATATTGATTGAAGTAAAGATTCCTGGAGAATTATTATAGACTCATAGCATTAGATGCCACACTTGGACAATATTCCATGTTGTTACAAATCAGACGATTGATGCACTGACCTTGAAAGTTCAAAGAACTTGTATCATGTATGATACAACGTTTACAACATTGATCTAGCATCCTTTTGAGTATGATTGAAGTAATTTGGATTGAATAATCTAGAAAGGAAAGGAGGAAGAAGATGGTTGAAGAAGGGGTTGTCTATCATGAGGATTCCATGCACATATTTTACTATGGAGATGCATTTAACTTAGATGGTTTATTTTTGGATTATAAAAATTTGGGCCAACTCTTGAGATAGACCACCAGCATTCAACCCAAGGCACATGTGGGACCACTAGGGGTCAACCGTACCCATGGGGAAGCTAAGCCGAGGCCAGGCCCGAGAGCGGTAGTGCGTGCACAACGCACACCACCGTGTAGGGAGACACGAAGGCAGGAGTGCATAGTGGGTGCTAGGTGCATTCCCAAGGAGGAAGAGTGGGATATAAGAGTGAGACTATAGAGAATTGATGCGGGGAAGCATCAGAGGGGGAGAGGAGAATTCTGAGCAGTTGGCGGGGGTAGTTCATTGATAAACCATGAGAAAACCGCATCTCCGTTTTGATGTAGGACAATATTATAAAAAATGAGGATGTAATCTCTGCCATCCATCCAATTCCATGTCTCTCCCTATCGTTTGATTAATCCGTGATAGATGGCTCTAATCTCTGCCATCCATCAACCCTGCACCATGTGAGTATGAATCTGAGCCGTCTGATTCTCCCTTGGTATTTGAAGACCTGAGCCATCGTCTTCAACCTCTCAACACTGCCGCCACCCACTGGTGACACTGCTCTCACTGAAGAAGAAGACCAACCACCATGGATGATCCTTATCCATAGAAGAAGTGTCTCGTGATTGAACCGAGACCATGCATGCAATCTACATCTTGCATGCATGCGATATATTGAGGAAGAAGGTTTGGAAAAGGCAAACAAAGGTGTCTAGGCCATGTGGATTCGTGCATGATTTAAAAAATGAGATACATGAAAATATCAAATTCATGAACGTGATCAGGGGGAATCTTGCATTTGAAAAGAAAACACCCCAAGTATCTCGTCATATCTTCACCCTCGGGTTTGACAATTTCAAAACACCAGATATCCCGATAATTCAAATCCGTGATCTTGACATCATATCACGTGGATCTTGAAAGTGGAAGATGTGATTCCCACACCTATAAAAGGAGGAGACAAATTCCAAATAATGATGCTGATCCCACATATTCTAGAGCTCCTGTTTCAAAAAACAGAGCATCTCCCTGTGTACCACTTTGTGAAGAGAAACCGAGAGTCTCGCAATCCTTCTTCTCTATGAATAAGAGTTCCCTCAAGTTTTTTATAGGTTATATGCACCCTCTAATAGCTTCACGAAGAACTGAAACCATAAAACTCGATAGGTTTTGTAAAACCCTTGCAATGTTTCATGAAGGCCACGCCATCATGAGCCAGTAATTGAGCCTTTTTCTCTCATTGATCTTTGCAAAGAGACATACCTGTGCACCTCATGCACAAAGAAGAACTGCACATCTCTTATGTGAAGAACACAACCCATGCCCACCCTGGTTTCATGAGGTGAAGAATAACTCTTTGAGGTACTCATTTTTACACTACTATTTACAAGGGTTCATGTTTTAGTGAAAAATGAGAGTGAAAGTAAAGGGAAGTACATTTTTAATGCACCCATGTGCTTGGTTTGAAGAAATCCCCGAGTCCTTGTGTGTTTGAAGAAGGAGTTCACACAAAACAAAGGGTTCACCCATTTGGGTTTGAAGAAACACACACATATAAACCTAAACAAACACCCTAAACTAGTGCAAGAGAAATAATTAGAAGAAATAATAGGAAGAAGAGGAAGAGTCTGAGTGTGTGTGTTCTTAAAATAACTGCACCTATTAGGATTTCACACAAGAGGAAGAAGAAAAGAAGAATAAATAAAGGGAAGAGAAGGTTCAATCAATATGCTATATGCATGATCACATGCATTCATGAACAAAGAAGAAGAATTGATTCTAATGATTCCAAGTGGACCGATCTTCATTGCCTGAATACTCAAATTGGTGTATTTGATTCTAGATAAATAAAGGATAAGGTTAGTTCAGTTAGTTGTTGCACTAATAAGAATAAAGAAGAAGATCTAATGCAGTTGGTTTTTCACTAGGGAAGAAAATAAATAAGGGATAATTGCTTCCCTACTTCTTTTAAAGTAATCAAGTGAAGAGAACTAAAGAATAGAAGGAGCATAACATACTTTTTGAAGAATTAAGAAGACTATCTCTATAGGTAGTATAAAAAACCAGCTAGAGGATGCAAGTTGGACTAGGCTATCACTAGTCTAGGGAAGATGATTGTTTCCCACCCCCCTCTAAAGTGTAGGGACTCACACTGACTAGAGTATTGTATTACTAGTCACTCAACAGTAAAAAAATATCCCATTATAGTGGATAATTCATGCATTGTTCATCCCCATGCATGGAAAGAACTTAGCTTCTCTTATTGAGTGGTGAACCTTGTAAAAATATCATGTGCATATTTTTATTGCTTTATATTATTTCATGCAACAGGAAAAAGAGAATAAGAGAATCAAGATCCTAACAGGTCAAGGGGTATAGGGATAGAAAGTTGGAATTGGTTTAAAAAGTCGTCAACAATGATTTACCCCCTCTCAGGGCTAGTTATATCCCAAACTGGTCCTCTCAATTAGTATTAGAGCAACATGTTCACCTATGTTGGATTATCTATAGTGAAGTTATTATATTTTGAAGACCTGAGTTTCTTTCCAGAGTTATCAATGAAGTTCAATTTTAGTGAATATTTAGTTATATATGAACAGAAGGCTATATCTACCAAGACCATGATGAACAAGAAAAAGAAGGAGAAGAGAAAGTTAAATAAGAAGCCCCTCTTATCTAAATAAGATGAAACATCTAGTTCTCCATATCTGTCTGACATTAAAGACACATTAGACTTGGAAACTAATGAGAAGGTGGATCAAGTTTCCACCTAGAAGATGGACAACCTTCCTACCTCAACTGATCAAGAGGTATGCATTATTACATTTGGAAATCATTCTAATGATGAAAATGCTAGCACCAATGTTGATGATCAATCTACAACATCTCAAGAAATATTAGTTGATATATTAAGAATGATTCTTCATGGTATCCCTAAAGAAAGTGTATCCCGGGTTTGTAGATTATTTCAATGTATGTAGGAAAATATCACTCTGTTGGAAGAAGAAACTGATGTTTTTAAGAAAGGATTACAAGCAATTTTTTTTGAATGTTTAAAGATCTCCATACAGGTTGGAACCTTTGAAGCAACAAAGAGGGGATTTGAAGTAAGATCTTAAAAGTGGGTCAAATATGTTGAAGAAAAAAAGGGATTCAATAAGACTCTAGAAGAGAGGATCCATGCACTTAAAGATGATTTGAAAAAGATAAATGAAGTCAAGGAGGTATATTTGGAAGAATACTCCAATAATATAAAATAACTTGACTCTTTGTTACAAAACAAAGTAAGGTTACATGAATATTTATTAAATAAGGATTGTGAAGAGATGATGACTATGATTAAAGACTAGGAATTCATCCTCAATATGAGATGTCTAGAATTGGAATATGAGTTGTCCAATCTTGAGAAGACACATATTAAGTCTCCAAAAAAGAAGGAAATAGTTACTGCTAGTACTCAATGCTCACTGGGGGATTATACTCTCAAAAGACCTCCAATATGTGATAAGAATATCATGGATTCACTCATTGATCTATCACAAGCAGCTGGGAAAGTAAAGGTACCATCCATACCAACTTGTACTAATGTTTCTAAAATTGTTTCTACAAAAAGTGTAGGTTGGAAGAAAAATTATAAACAAGTTTGGATGAATAAAAGTGAGAAGAAACCTACCACCATGGATAGGGTGGATATGGGAAATATTGTGGAAGATTGATCTCCACAAAAAGTACAACATACCAAGAATAATATTCAGAAACCTTATAAATAAGATGGAAAGATATCAAGGTTTGTTGGTCAATGATGGTGTGGTAATAGATTTGGGAATTGTGCACTAGATTGTTAGTACAATCCCTTAAATATAAAATCACAAATAAATCCCATATCAAAGGGGAGAAATCCAGATAAGAAGAAGCATCATCCCCAGATCCATAAGCATTTGTATACTGAAAATAGATTTGGAATGTTAGATAAAATCTGTGATGTATGCAATAGGAGTGGTCACATGAATGGTGTATGTTCATTTCAACATGTGCCCAAAGATGATAAGAAAAGAAGACCACATAATATGGGTAAGAATTAAAAAGTATCCTTGGGAAGAAATCATATGAATAATGTAGAAAAAAATTATCCCAATAAGATTTCAAGAAGGAAAGATGAAAAGTCCTTGGATTCTAAATCCAAGAAGTTGATGGGTAGTGCATCCAAAATAACTAATAAGAAGGATGACACTCAGAAAAAACCATGTAGAAGATCCAATCTTGATGCCTCATCCCCTAATGATATATTGGTGGTTTGGCTAGAAGATTTGGAAATAATGAGAAATATGAAAGATGCACAAGCTAAGTATAGTCCTAAAGACAAAAAAAATATTCTTCATAAAGACAAATAAGTTCTGTGTGTGAGGGGAAATAAGGTTGTTCACACTGATAGAAGATTCTTTGAATTTACTCTATCCCAACAAGAATTCCTCAAGAAGATGAATATTGCACCAAGAGATTCTAGTGCTTTGAAATCCCTTCAAGAGAGAAGACTCACACATAAATAAATTGAAGATGTATTGAGGCCCACACAATCACAGTCATCATTGAAGATCCGTTGTGAAGGTGTGAATAATAGAGAATCATGGTTGAGAAAATCATCTTAACCTTATTGTACACATTGATGAAGCAAGGAGGATCCACCTTATTCCCTTAAATCTTTGTGTGTTTTATTTGTTCTTATCATATAGGGAATTGAAGGCGAGGCAATATCTTAGGGGGGAACCTGGGATTTAGTGATTATAAGTGTTTCCTCGAGGGGGAGACACAAGAAGAAGCTACTAGAGTCATTATCTCAATCAGTATCAACATTAGTTGGCATAAAAATAAATTAATCTGAATATTTTTTGAAGATGACGTCATTGGAAAAGGTATGTTATTTCTAAATCTCACATCCTTGGTTACTAAAAATAAATATCATTATATAAAGGGGGAGTAACAAAGATAATCAGTGACATAAGAAGAGTGAAGGTTCCCCAAGGACACTTATCCTGCCAAATGCACTTGGAAGTTTTTGATCCTTTTGTTGGAGAGAGTGCAGAAGTTTCATATTGATTATTTCATATCATACTTATTATCCTAATCCTAGAATTAAAGTGGAAATCTCTTGAAGACAAGTACATGAGTTATCATCTCATGAGGTATTATATTTAGTGGGTAATGGAAAAATTTGTTGTCTAAATCAAATTCTATTGTTTTCTATATCGAGCATTGCTCAAGTAGACTTAGAGTGAAATGATTGATGGAACATTACTTATGTATGAAATGATACCCTCCCATGAACATTGTATTTCTTGTAAATAAAGGAAAAATAAGTGTAATGAAAGTCTAGGGGAAAGAAAGAAGTAAGGGGAGAGAGAATATTCTCATTTTTACATTGACAAATTCATTTCAGGAGAAGTCTTAAGGTGTTGACAACAAAATACAAAGGGGGATATTGTTGGGACTACTTTGTGTATAAGTTGTATTTTTTGTCAACTGGTGTAAATAATGGTCAAAATTAATAAGGAACTCCAAAGTGAATTGAGATTGATTGAAGTGAAGATGCCTGGATAATTGTTATGGATTCATAGCATTGGATGCCACGCTTGGGAAATTCTCCATGTTGTTACAAATTAGACGATTGATGCACTGACCTTGAAAGTTCAAAGAACTTGTATCATGTGTAATACAATGTTTACAACATTGATCTAGAGTACTTTTGAGGATGATTGAAGTAATTTAGATTTAATAATTCAAAAAGTAAAGAAGGAAGAAGAAGGTTGAAGAAGGGGTTGTTGATCATGAAGAGGCCATGCACATATTTTACTATGTCTATGCATTTCACTTATATGGTTTATTTTAATCTTACAAAAATTTGGGCCAAATCTTGAGCTAGCCAGCCAGCATTCAACCCAAGGAATATGTAGGACCACTAGGGGTCAACCGCTCCCATGGGGAACCCAAGCCGAGGCCAGGCCCAAGAGCGGTAATGCACGCAAAATGCACACCACCATGCGGGGAGGCACAAAGGAAAGAGTACATAGTGGGTGATAGGTGTGCACCCGAGGAGGAAAAGTGGGTGCTAAGAGCATGCTTGCAGAGAACCATTGCAGGGCGACACCAGATGGGGGAGAGGATAATTATGAGTAGTTTGTGGGGGGAGTTGATTGATAAGCCATGGGAAACCCTCATCTCCATTTGAATGTGGGAAAACATTTTAAAAAACGTGGATGTAATCTCCACCATCCATCTAATTCCACGTCTCTCCCTACCATTAAATAAATCCATGGAAGATAGATCTAATCTCCGCCTTCCATTAATCCTGTGCCGTGTGAGTATGAACCTGAGCCTTCTGATTCTCTTGCGGTATTTGAAGACCTGCTTCTTTGTCTTCAACCTCTCGACATCGCTGCCACTCACCAGTGACATTGCTCTCAATGAAGAAGAAGACCGACCACCATGACTGATCCTTAGCCATAAAAAAAGTGTCTCGTGATTGAACTAAGAACATTCATGCAATCTATGTCTTTCATGCATGATATATCTTAAGGAAGAAGGCTTGGTCGAGGAAAAAAAGTTGCTAAGGCCATGAGGATTCATGCACGATTTAAAAAACTAGATACATGCAAATCTCAAATTCATGCACGTGATTAGGGGGAAGCCCGTGTTCAAAAAGGAAACACCCCAAGGATCTTGGCATATCTTCACCCACAGGTTTGACGATTTCAAAACACTGGATATCCCAAGAATTCAAAGCCATGATCTCAAAAACATATCACACATATCTGGAATGCAGAAGAGGTTCTCCAATCACCTATAAAAGTAGGATCTCGAGCCCAAAGAATACTACTAATCCCACATATTTGAGAGATCCTGTTTCAAAAAACAGAGCATCTCCCTATGCACCACTTCATGAAGAGCAACCACGAGTCCCACGAGCCTTCTTCTCTGCGAAGAAGAGTTCCCGCAATCCTTTGACCAGTGATACACACCCTCTAATAGCTTCTAAAAGAACCAACACCCAAACATGCAATAGTTTTTGTAAAACCCTTATTGTGCTTTATGAAGGCCATGCCATTGTGAGCTAGTGATTGAGCCTTTGTCTCTCACTGATCTTTGCGAATAGTCAGACCTATGAACCTCATGTAAAAAGAATAACTACGCATCTTCTGTGTGAAGAACACAACCCGTGGCCCCCAGGTTTCATGAGGTGAAGAATAAATCTTTGAGGTACACATTTTTACACTCTACTGTTTACAAGGGGTCATGTTTTAGTGAATAAGGAGAGTAAAAGTGAAGGGAAGTACGTGTTTCATAAACCCTTGTGCATGGTTTGAATAAAGCTCAAGGCCTTGATTGTTTGAAGAATGAGTTCGCACAAAAAAAAGGGTTCACGCATTAAATTTTGAAGAAACACACACACACATATAAACCTAATCAAACACCCTAACATAGTGAAAGAGGAATAAAAAGAATAAAGAAGAGGAAGAGGAGGAAGATGCCGAGTGTATGTGTGCTTAAAAGAAATACACCTATTAGGGTTTCACACAAGAGGAAGAAGAAAATAAGAATAAATAAAGGGAAGATAAGGTTCAATCAATGTGCTATATGCATGCTCACATGAATTAATGAACAAAGGAGAAGAATTGATTATGATGATGCCAAGTGAAATTATCTTCATTGCTTGAATACTCACATTGGTGTATGTGATTCTTGCTAAAAAAGTAGAAGGTTTGTACAGTTAGTTGTTTCACTAATAAGAAGAAAGAAGAAGATCTACTGCAGTTTGTTTTGCACTAGGGAAGAAAATAAAGAAGGGATAATTGCTTTCTTACTTAATTTCAAGTAATCAAGTGAAGAGCACTAAATAAGAACAAAATTATAACATACCATTTGAAGAAGGAAGAAGATTGTCTCTACAGGTAGTATAAAGAACCAGCTAGAGGCTGTAAGTTGGACTAGGCTATCACTGGTCCAGGGAAGAGGATTGTTTCCTACCCCACTCCAAAGTGTAGGGACTCACACTGACTAGAGGATTGTTTTCCTAGTCACTCCACTGTAATAGAATATCTCATTATAGTGAAGAATCCATGCACTGGTCATACCCATGCATGGTAAAGACGTAGCTTCTCTTATTGAGCGGTGAACCTTGTAAAAATATCATGTGCATTTTTTTACTGCTTTATATTATGTCATGCAATAGGAAATATATAATTAGAGAATAAATATCCACACAGGTCAAGAGGTATAGGGATAGAAAGTTGGAATTAGTTTAAAAAGTCCTTAACACTGATTCACCCCCCTCTCAGTGTTAGGTATATCCCAAACTGGTCCTCTCAATAGCAGGGTTGTTTTTGATTCTTAACCCAAATTTTATCATTCCTAGACCATAAAAGGTACTTAAAGTTATGTTTTATTATAGTTTATAAACTTATAATTTCATTCTATGAGAGTTTTAGTTATGGTTCTTGTAGATGAAATTAGTGACGAACATATTTTATTGATTTTTAACAAATGAGTGCTGATAAATAATTCAACATGTTAAATTGTTATATTAAAAATCCATAAAAAAACAATTATTTAATTATAAATATACAATATTAAGTTTCCAATTCCATAGTTAATATAAATTTATAAGTTCTTTTTTCATGTAGGTGGTTAATCTGACCAAACAAGAATATGATACAATCTATGTGTGAGTATGGATATAGAAGGGATACTTTTGTTATAATATAATAATAAAAAATTATAATTCCATTATTTATATATTATTAAGTTGATTAATCATAATTTATAATATTTATAAGAATTAGGTAATTAAAAAATAAGTTATCAATTATAAATAAATCGCCTTTCCACTTGGTATGTTCGTTTTGGGTGGTTAATTTTGTTATGATCACTTATTACTTATATCACATACATACTGAATATTCTATATTTAAATAATATAAATAATTACATATATAAAATATCTATTCACCAAACCCATATCTATTACCATACTTTAAAGGTGGTGATAAAACACGAAACATGTCATTCATGGAGGTGGTTGTCCGCACACACGCATGAGTAACATTTTAATTTTTTCAATTGAATAGGAGGATAATGGATATACCATTAATATAATAAAATTTAAATATATTATTTATTATTATTTTATTATATAAATATATTTATAATGGTATGGGGTAGGGTGGATGAGAATGAAAAATAAAGGAAGAAAATATGTAAGTAATACTTAAATTGAGATTTTTGATCTTCTTTTGAAGTATCCTTTGTAAATGAAGGACTTGAGGTAATTTTTGTAAGATATAGGTTTTCGATAGTGTATAGGGAATCCATAATAATTAATTTTTTTAAGGTTTAATTGGAATTATGACTAAGTTTCTGACTTGAAATGGGTGGAAGTAAGCTCCTTTTATAAGTTAAAAAGACGGTCAAATATTTGGAAAATAATGTTAGGTAAGGTTTAAGAATGAAATTGTGTGAGATATAGGTGAGTTATGTGGATAAATGTTGGTGATAAATGTAGGAATGAATTTATAACAAAAAAAGTTATTTTTTAAGGCCTAAGATTCAAATTTATTTAATAAAATTTGATCCACATTAGATTACCCATTTTAAGACTTTTTAATCTTGATTATATACTAATCATGGTAATTATTTCACCACTTAAAATATAAGATGAAACTTATTAACAAATTTAACTTTGATTATTATAAATTTTAAATCCATTTAATCTAATTCAATTTCAAAATATGAGAAAATAAACTTTTAAATTAAAACATTAAATATATAGAGAAACCGTTTTGTAGAAAAAGTCAATTTAATCATTATTATTTTTAATATTATTTAATATTTATTAAAAATTAAAAGAGTGTTAATTTATTTATATATATGTTAAAAATAATATTAGAGTCTTTATTTTAAAATATATTAATTTAATTTAAAATCAAAATATCTTAAAAATTATTATTTCTTAAAAATAATTTTTTTACTATGGTAACTAATATTTATATTGGTAACTAAATTTTTATGAATAAAAATGAAATTTATCTCATTGAATAATTTAAAAATTATAATTATAAATATTCAAATAATTTTATAAGTTAAAATTTCAAAAATTTATGAAAATAAATTTTAAAATAAGCCTATATTTTTTTAATAAACATGTATCTTATAAAGCATAAAATAAATTTATTACAAGACTAGTAATAACTATTGGAAAAATATTAACTCATATTATTATATATATTATCAATAATTATAATTTAAACCATTATTTAAGAATAAAATATAATAATATTCATATCATAATAAAAATGAAATTCTTTAAAAAAATATATTATACACAATAAGATTTTATTTTTTATCAAGCCATACTAATTAAATTTTATCAATGAGTTAGTATACAAAATTATTTTTATTTTAACATATATTTCATAATTTGGTAAAAAAAATATTTACCTATTAATTTAATGGATACATTTAATCAGTTATATAATGTTTTGTAGTTCATTATGGTTTGATATTGCATGTGAAGAAAGATATCGAACATAATATTATTTAAGGAAAATACATAGTGAAATATCAGGTTGTTATATTCTCACATATTTAATAAATTATGTTCTCATAATTTTAATTATTTATAAAAAATGAAATAGTTAATGGTGTCCATATAATATAAATGACTCAAGATTTAAATTTTTAATGAGGCTTCATCCTAAATATCCTTGGTTTTAATAGTAAACTCATATTTTTTTTTCATAATAGGAATATAATTAGTGTTGAGTTTTTCTCTAACAATTTATGATAAATAACCCAATATAATGGAGGTAAATGTTTATAGGGAATTTATAGTCATCCTTATATTAATAGGTGATCATGGGTTGATTTTTAGTAGGTATTTTCCTATATTGGAATTTATTATTATCAAGAGAGCTAATCCATGACTAATATCACATTAAATTTGACTTAAAGATGGATTGAAATATTTATAGGAAGAACATTCTAATAATAATCTATTATAGATGAGTTATATAATTGGGATAAAATAATCATACCACTATAATTTTTTATTAATAATTCAATATCCAATTATCAGGGTGGTGATTTGATATTCTTAGTAAACATACTAGGTGAAATGGAGTGGGTTGAACAAGAGACAATTACAAAACTCATAGTTCTTTAGTGGATGATCTGTGTTCCTCACCCCACATAATTTTTGGAACTCACTTCAATAGTTTTTGTTGAATAGGATTTCCCATGTTCCATTTGGCTTGGAAATTTTAGATTCCTATAATCCTTATTATCCCATGTATTAGGAAACCCACTTTGATAATTTCCATGTTCCCCACATTTAAGGCAATGAATTGTCAGGGGTAATTTATGATAAACTCTTTTTCCTTTCTCTATGTCCATTTAGATCTTCACTTTTCCTTGTAAATTTGTTTCATACCAACCTTTTGGGGGTACATCCTAGAGTGGATAAGATTTATCAGGATCTTTATTAGTAGTTTTGGTGGATGGGTATAAAATAGAATGTCTCCAAGTTTGTTTTCTGATAACGTACATATCATTAGGTGAAGGTAGATGACCTAGTTATTATAGGATTTCCTCATACTATTGAGTCCCAAAATATAAGTGGGATAACCTATCTATTGACCTTGTTCATATTTGGGATAATCTCTTTCCATTGTTAAAGTTTTCTTATAAAAATAAATTCCAGTCCACTATTGGAATGAATCTATTAAAGGCCTTATATGGAATAACTTGAAGGTCACCCCTATATTGGGTAAACATGAAAGAGACATCAATCATCGGGTCTAAGTTAGCATAGTTTAAGACATATACATTTTAAGTGATCCAAAAGTAGATGAAGAGCGCTGATATTTGATAGATATCCTATATAGAATAATATCATAGGCCCATTTATTATTATAAGGTAGGTGATATGTTCCTTAAGGTCTATCCATGAAGAATTTTTAAAAGGTTTTTTTGGAGTAGTAAGGTATTCTAAAGGTTCATCAGACCATTTTCTATTATATGTAGGATTTTCAAGCTTTCCTACCACATGAACATACCCCCATATATGGACTAAGTGAATTATGTCTTCTATATGACATAATTGAGTATATATGTGTAATACCCAATGAAAAATATTTATTTGGGTGAGTTGGACATCGAGGATAGAGCCACATTTATAGAGTAGCCATTGGTGTTTGAGGATCAGTAGTAGTTGATCCCTTATGGGAGAGCCATCCCATCAGTGAGAGTTCTTTAGTGGCATGAGAACATTTAAGAGAGATCACAAGACAATGAAATTTATATTATAATCGAGTACCCTCACATCATTGAGTTGTTTTTTTCTTTTTGGGGTGAAAATCCTTGAAGGTGGGGAGAGTTTAACAACCAAAATTTTCACTTATGAACCCTTTTAAATTGTTTATAAATTATACAAGAATTTATATTGGAGTTAGTAGGATATTCAGGTGTTTTTGGACCCTAATATCAATGTAATAAAAATATTAAATATTTTTATATTGTGTACATGTTAAATTTCAGAAAAAATGGAATTCCCATTGATCATAACCTTGGATAAAAAATCCGAGACTATGGTTGAATTAGGAATGTGAGGTTTACCCTAATAATGACATAATTTTTTAGTATCAAATGTTTTTTAAGTGTAAATATTAGAAAATTCATTAAATAAACTAGATAATTAATTTTTTTAATTTAATTAACCCACATTATCTAGCAAATTTTCTATAAATTCATGATCATGGAAATCCCTAAGGCTAGTCAGATAATCTTGGGAGATTAGAGAGGAGGATAAATCCTTACATAAAATTAAAATATGAGATCCGGATCATGGATTAATGAAAATAAATTGAGGATGTTCACGAGATGAATGATTGACATAGAAGGAATTTCAATGACATATCTAGTGATTGTGTTCTTCACAAATGATCAATTATCTATTAAGGGAAGTCTCATTATTTTTTGTGAATATCTTCCCTTGATTTATATTTTCTAGAATAGATTTTAGTTATCTGCTAAGAACCATAAATTTCATCTTGATTTCTCATGGTATTGAAATTTAGAATTATTGACCCAAATTATTTGTATTTATTATGACAATTTATTTCACTTCTGATGGTTTCTATGATTATGATCATTGTATGGGTTTGAAATGAAAACAAATCTCATTTTTTATTGGGCATATCCCTCCTCTGTCTTCACATTCTTAATAATTGTCCCTTGAGGTCAATGATTTGACATTTTCAAATGGTTTCAAGTATGATTGTACCCTCAGATTCTTGATGGTTATGAAAAATACATTGGAATTTCCATCATGTGAATGGATCAAGGTGTAATGAAAGATCTTAGATGTCAGATCCAAGGATCAAGACACTATTTAGTGATATAAGGCATGGATGATATTGAATGGGAAATTAAAATCTTGATTTTTAGCCATTATAGGCTGGTAATTGATGACCATATATGTTTTCTGTGATTTTCCAGACCCTCACTTCCAGATCCGGTGCTCTTAGAAACATAAATTACATAATTTATTTTATAACAGGTGTAAAAACCTATACATAACAATAAATAATTAAAAACATAAAAAATTATTTTTGAATCAATTATATCTAAATGATCTTTTTAGGCTTAGATCTTTAGATAATTAGGGAACAACATAAACTAATAAATCCCATGTCTTTCTCAACCAACAAACATTTTTTTTCATTATATATAAGAAACTACGTAATTCATGTTAACTCTTCAACATATCCCATAATTTTTTTCACACATGATCTCCTTATAAACATGTCATATGTACAAATTTTCTTCATAAAATGGAGAATTAAAACATAAGAAATGGGTGAGCTCAAATTATCAGTCACAATAAATATAACTGAATCTATCATGACATAAAAATGGAATAAATTATAGATAACCTTTCTTTATATACATTAACATTACAAAAATTTGGAGAAAAACTTAATAGATTACACAAACAGATACCAAAAGCCTCTTTTAGTCAAGTTCCTTTGGAAACATGGAAACATTATCACCGGTACATAATTGAGATAAATTATCTCCCCCTAGGTCATCCATGAATAGATCCCTTCTTAGAAAAATCATAATCAATACACATATTTATATATTAGGGAAGCAAACATAAAAAAGGGGTGAGCTAAAATGTTCAGTAATGGAAAATAAGGGAGATATTTAAACATAAACATGATCATAAGTTTATGAGAACGTGATCAAGAAATTAGAAGATCATAACCTACATATCAAAGATCATAAACATGAATCATGGAATAAATATTATTAGTTCATAAGACATGAATAATAAATTAATCAATAACATGATCCATGAAATCATAAAATAAGAGTTAGACATGGAATTGTTGTATACACATAAATATGTAATATCATTACCTATATGTCAAGATAGATTGAAAAAACTTATTAGGGCACTTTATTGGGACTACACCCATTGGGAAGGACACACCACCATACCCAGTTGCGGTCCTTTCCTTTTAAGGGATTAGGTTTCACATCTTACCATAGTGAATCAGGTTTCCCTATCTTCACATAGTGGATCAGGTTTCTCTATCTTCCTATAGTGGACCAAGTTTCTCTATATTCTATATTCATGGTGAATACACCTCCTGGGTGAGACACCACCACACCTAGTTGCAGTACTTTCTTTATAAGGGATCATGTTTTCCTATATTCCCATAGTGGATCAAGCCCATCGACTTTATTGCCATCATTATCTTATGAGATATAAATATTTACCCAATGCATTGGAGGGAGATATAAGTTCCACCCATCTCATAATAAAATTATTTAGATATATTCCACGAGATAAAAAACTTTTATCATATCATGAACCATAAAAAGATATTGGTTTCATAAACATCCTATCATAACCCATGAAATTAAATGGGTTTCACAAACATGTAATCATATCATCACCTGAAAAAAAATATAGGTATCATAATCATTTTATAAAATAATAACTCGTGAAAAGAAGCGAGTTTCATAAGAATGTAACCCATGAAATAGAAATGAGTTTCACAAACATTATTCCATAAAAACATAAACCATTCAGAGAAATAATATGAATAAAACCTTTAGATCATTTCTAAGAAAGAAATGAGTACCATCGATGGATTTCATTTTAGATGGAGAATAATTTGGAAAGATCCTTTTTAAAACTTTTATTGAAGAAAAATATACATTCATTAAAAAAATTATTTTAAAACATAAATCTTCTGGGAAACCTTTTTCTCTAAAAACTTAAAATTTATACTTGAAAATATTTTTAAAATCATTTTCCTTAAAAATATATAAATGAAACTCGAAAAACTTTCTTTGAAAAGGAAGGATGAAAACATTTTTGAAAACCATTTCATTGAAAATACTTTTAAAAATTATAATGGAATCCTTAAAACCATAATTTTTATTAAAAAATATTTTTTCTATTAAAATTAATTTAAAATATCATATTTGAAAATATTTTTGAAAATATGGTTGTTTAAGTTCATGGTATGTGTATTAAATAAGATAATTTCAGACAAAATGACTTTACCAATATGGTAACTCTTGAAACATATAACTCATGAAAGAGATATCATCAAATGGATATGTAAATAACCATAAAATTAAGTATAAAAATAATATAATATATTCATGGGTGGTATAATCACTACACAAAATAAATGAGTGGTGAATAAGACATGTATCTCACGAAAATAAAATGTGAGATGGAATTGTCCCACTTTATGTCTTGAATCTATTTATACTCATAAAAAAATAATATATAATAAATATATGTTTATTATACATATTTTTAAGAACCATATTATTATATCTAATAACATATACTATTTTATTATGAATTTATATTACTCTCTTATTAACGATCCCAAGTTAAGGTTTCGCTTTGGGTAATATCCACTTTGTTTTTCGCATGTGTCTTAATTTGTAATATTTTTGGTCCTCGTACTTATATCATGATTTCTAGAATGTAAAAAATGATATAAATATAATTTATATTCAGTATATATGTATTTATAGTAATATATATAATACATGAATATGAAACGGAATATAACGTTCATGGAGACGGTTGGTCATACGTACGCATGAACGTTGTTTCGATTTTTATTTATCATATTGAAATAAAAAAGTAAATTACACACATACACACACTCACATAAATATAATATAATTAAATTAGTATTATTATTTCATTTATATCATATAATTTCACTAAAAATGTAGTGTGTGAATGAATCACATCGCTTTGAGGGGGCGGTAGTCCATACTTCCCCAAACAAAATTATCATATTTACAAAAAATAGAAATAATGAAGTTATGTATTTTATAATAATTAAATAATAATAAATGAATCATATATACATATAATATAAAAATATATTGTAATTTGATTTTTCCCACTAGGTTCTTGGTCCCCTGAATCTTAAGGCTATGTGCCTCTTGACCTACGGGCCTATAATGGGTTTTCCCTTGCCCCAGTTCAAAAGGGGATTCTATTTTTTTGTCTCATTTAATGAAGGGTATTTTATAATTTTTTAGTAATATAAAAATATAGTTTCCATCATAATTCCTAACCATGATTGGTGGTAAATGAAAAACAAACAACATTGTTTCATGAGGTGGTAGTTCATCGTACACAAGAATGATAAGTTTGTTACCCATTAGATGTAAGTGTGAATAAGTGTAGGTAGGGAACTTATAATAACAAAATATAAGTATATTTAGGATATTGAGGCTATTATGTATTCTTTTAATAGTAATAGTTTAGGTAGTAGAGAAATAAAATAAAGGAAAGTATCTTGAAGAAGGATTCTATCTCTTATTTGGGTAACTCCTTTTGGTTTGCACCAAAGGGGTCTCTTGGTTGGATTTATTCTGAAAGTGAGGATTCAAGGAAGAAGGTATGGATATTGGTAAGTTAATTGTGAATATATTGGCTGAACTTATGTGGTTTTATAGGTGTGAAGAAGGGGGATAGGTGGTGGCCTTTTATAGGAGAGGGAAGGGACACACTTGGTATTTTTGAAAACAAGTTAGGTGTAACCAGTTTTTTACCGAATAAAATTCATAGAAAACAAAAAAAAATTAAATAATGGAAGGTTTATGGCCGAAATATGGATATTAAATGGGTTTTAGAAAATTTTATAGGTCATTTGGGCCCTTAAGTGTAATGTTTATTCCCCTGTTAAGTTTAATTTTGCCTTAATCGCTGTAATTAATCTTATTCACTTTCACTAATATTTTTTGGTAAAAAATTAAGTTGATCTTATTAGAATATAAATATTATACTAATTAAAACTATGTATGTTTATTTTTATAAATTTAATTCACAAAATCATAAAAAATAAGTTTAATTCTAATCTCATTGATGTGGCTGGAAAGCGGGTTTTTAAAGCGAGAATGTTCAAAAGTTCATTAAGATTTTATATCTAAATTAAAAATAAAAAAAATTCTAATGACCAAAATGGGATTAATAGATTTATAATTGATATATTTTGACTTTAAAACTAACTTAAAATATAATTTTACTATATAAATAAACTAGATGAAGAAATAGTTTTGAATTGAAATTCAGTATTTTTCACTATTCAGTTGTGCTCACTTGGAGTCATTTGGGTTTTGTGAAATGGGTGGAAAGAGGAATTGGTTTATTGTTGATTTTTATCTAGAGTTTCTTTTCATGATTTTTTCTCTAACATTTGGGGTTTATTTGGTTTTGGAAAAGATCCTAGTTAGTTCTAATGGTGGGTTGTGTCACTCATGCTATGGAAGTTGGTTTGTATTGATTGGGAATTCATGCATTGCCCCCCTCCCCATGGTGGTATTTTTGTGTTTTAATTTTCATTCTAGTAGAATAATCGTGGTGTAGAGAACCCCCTCATGTTATAACCTTGTTTTGGGGTTGTTGTTTTTTCTAGATCGATCGAGTGTGACTTGGGGAATAAATAGTCACCCCGAAATTCCTTGGTTCTTCTGGTTGTGTTCGGGCATGGACTCAATTTTTGATTACCTTTCAGTTTGGTGAATTTCTAAGGACATAAATTTTTTAGTTATGGGGAGAATTGTCACACCCCGAACTTTAAAATTATTTTATTTTATTATTTCTTGGATTTGGTTACTCTTGTCAAGGTTCGGGTTGAGGGATGGTTTAATTTTTTTTGAAGTTTGTTAATTTAGGTGGGTTTTGGTCCGGTGCACTGGCACTGCACAGTTAGTGGTAACCGTGCAGTTGGTCCAGGTGGTCATCCAACTACCTAATACTTAAATAAATAAATTTTTTAAATGTTTAATCCTTAATAAAAATAATAATAATATTGTTGTAGATAATAATAATAATATTATTAAATTTTTATTAATAATAATATTATTAAATTGTTAATAATAATAATAATAATATTATTATTATTATCGATATAATTTTTTTTAAATTTTTGTTAGAGAAACCCTAAGGAGGTCACGTCCCACCACCTTTCTCTCTCCCTCATGCAGCACACAACTCCTTCCTCCCCCCTCCTTCCCTCGACCTACAGCGCACCCCCTTTGGCCTCCCTTCCCGGCACATGACACCTCCCTCCAGCCAACCGACCAGTACGCCCTACTCTTCCGGCCATCCTCCTGGTGCATAGAACCTCCCTCCGGCCATCCTACTTGGAACTCTCTCCTCTATAATCAGACCTCCTCGATGCATGACTCTCTTCCGGCCAACCACCTCAGTGTGCAACCCCCCTATTCTAGTCATGCCTCCTCTCACATGCTATGTCTCTTCTCTTCTATGCATTTTTCTTTCTATTTTTGGGTGTTTTATTCATCTGGTCTAAAACCTAAATCTAGAGTTGATGTGTGGCTCATTTTCTTGGGATTTTAGGGTGTGAGAAGGGATCACGAGGCTTTGTTTCTTCCTTCCGTTGAAGCTCCATTACATATTTTCATGTTTGAGGTTGGCGTGTCTATGTTTTACCCTCCCAAAGTATATAGTTGATAATTAAATTCTTCCAAGTATTATTTTTACTTGATTCTTAGCTTCATAATATACCTAATTAGCCTATTATGGTGTTTATAAATTTTTAGAACTTGTTAAAAATATCTTTTGAGGAAAATCTTTAATTATTCCTATAAATTCATGTGTCAAACATGTTTAATTTAATGATAAATTATTTTTTAATAATTTTGCTAATGTGATTTTCACATTGGGGATGCAAATGGTTAGTTAATTGCGGTGTTTCCATGTTAACATAATTTATTAAAAATGGGGCTTTATGCAATTATTTGTTTATGTTTATGTGAATTTATATGAAATGAGTGTGTGTTTGATATGAAAGACTTGACCTTGTTTTTATTAAACATTTTGTTAGTTTTTGAATCATATCCTGATTCCTTTGTTTTGATTAATTTTATTTTAGGGATTTATGGTGTTTTTTAGTCCCGAGGATTTATTGTAGGGAGTTGCGGTTGGTTTTGAAGGTGTGACCGCATATCCCTAGGTATGGATATGTATAAATATATATATCTTATGTGTGAATGTTCCCTCATGGAATGGGGAACACATGCATCAATTTGAGGATATATATATATATATATGGAAGTTCGTTCATGCGAGCGGGATGATTCTTGAGTTAGAAAGCTTTTTATTTTCCATCCTTCGAGGTAGGTTATCCCGTGAAACTGCCTTTTTAATTTAAGAATCGTTAGTTTCATGCTTTTTTCACATTCTATGACTAATAAATATTGATATGTGATTCTTGGTATAAATGCTCAGTATGAAAATGGTAGTTTTAAGCCTTGTTTTTGTGATAGATGGATTTTTTTTCTAAATTAGTGCACACCAAATGTTCGATGAAATTACCGGTTCGATTTTTGTGAGTAGATTAAGATACAAAAAGTGTGGTTTGTATTTTTTAATAACTATGTAGAATGTGAAATGATGATTTAGGGTTTTGTGAAATATTTTTCCAAATGGTTTTAAGTTAAAGAAGTGTGTATTTAGCTTTTGAAATTAGTTTTATATGTGATGATAAATTATGTCCTGGTTGGAACTTTCATAGAAAATGATTTTTTTGAAAGTGAGATAGAAAAATTTTTAAGGAGTAGTATAAATGTATTTATATGGAAATGGTGTGTTTCATGCCTCTTCTTGAAATATGGATTTCATTTTTGGTAAAGGTTGGTCTTGTAAAATATTTAAGGGACCCTTTGCCCCCTTTGTGAAAATGATGAAAAATGTTTATTATGAATACCTCTATTATACGTTCTCATGAATTATCTTGAATAATGGATGGGATTTCCTAATTGTGGAATCATTAGGTTCCATTATCAGGGTTCCTTGGTTTGAACCATTTGTTTTCTATTTTTTAAAGAATGAGACTAGTCCTTGGGGATACTTAGGGTGAGACCTATTATGAATTATTATTTTTAAAATATATTTGTGATTGGATACCTGGTTGGCATCGATTGGATCACCCCAATTATATACATGAGACATGGCAACCTGACTTATTGAGAGAATTATCTGAGAACATATTCTTCAATGGTAGTTGACATACTAAACATTGGTCCATAGTAGGTGGTCATATATAGGCTTATTTCTATGGGGTTGGGCCCCTCGGTCTATACTGAGTTAGGGTGGATGGGTGTTTGGGTGCTTTGATTTCATTGTGTGTGTCCTGCTACCAGTGATGGGGTATTATGTATTAGTATGTTCTGGAATATTCATGATCTCCTAGTTTCACCTATATCTATTAGCTCTTAGTTTCTTATAGTGGTTAATGTGTTACTTGTATGTATATTTTCATTACCCATGTTATATGAATATTGTAGTGATTTCTTGAGTAGTGTTTACTTAGATGATATGTGTTAGTCTCTAAAATCTTGTGAAAAAGGTTTTAAATTCAAAGTGTTTTATAATTTTTCTTTCCATAAAAAATTAAAGAATCACTTCCCTTTTTTTAAATTTTTATGAAACACTAATAGAATGAACTTGGTTTTGGAAATTAATAAGGGAAATTATTTTTATTTTGTTTTGAGTAAAATGAGTATAAAATCATACTTTGATATATTGTAGTTCAAACTTGAAAATTGATGTTTCTTTTATTTTAAATGAAGTTCATTGGGAATAGTTTATTGGTCCAGCCTACTATGTTTTAATACTCACACATATAGTTTATTTTTGTTTTTAGCTTTGGGTGCTTCTTCTTACTCAGATTCGGTCTCCATAGTGTGATATTGGTTTGTGGTCAGTGGTGACCCATAGGGTCACATGGAGGAATGAAAGATTTTATTTTTTCACTACTTATAGTTTTCCTTTTAATTTTTTAGTTATTTATTTATTTATTTGTACTTAATTTAAGGTTCCAAACATTCCCACTTGTTTAATTTTGATACCGACACTATTTTATTGACCGTGGGGATTGGGAATTCCCTTCAGGCCATGCCGCGAGCCGAATTAGGTGATCGATTCAGGTTCAAACCAATCTGGTTTGTGACAATGTGCCACTAAATAAACCTATCATTTTCTATGATTTCCTAAATTATCTTAGGTCATCATATATTTACTTCTCCAACTTCATCTCAATATGTTACAGTTCTACCCTTATTTCCATAGTGGGCTTCATAGGGAGCCATCTAAATGATCGAGTGAAACCTATTATTGTAAGAAAACTCAACTAGAGGATGATATTGATCCCAAAAACCTTTGAAATATTAAGAAAAGAATCTCAACATATCATCTAGTGTTTGAATGGTTCTCTTAGATTAATTATATTTATAAGTATGATAAGTAGTACTAAAACACAACTCTATATGTAGACCTTGTTTAATACTTCTACAGAACATATAGGTAAACCTAAGACCTCGATTAGATATAATAAAATATGGTACCCCATGTAACCTTAAACTTATTTAATATATATCTTGATAATATGATCAAGATATAAATATTATCTGATAGTAATTATTTTTGTTGAATTTATAATGTGATCAACTACAACCCAAATAACATTATGGAATTTATATGTTTTGTGGAGTTTGATAAGGAGATCTATGGTGATGTTTTCCTAGTTCTATTTTGAAATGGGTAATGGTTATAATATCCCCTTAAACTTCTATCTCATAACCTTAACTTGATGACATACCATGCATCAAGATATATACTTTTCAAAATATCTCTTCATGTTTTCCAACCAAAAAAGACACTTTTATATATATATACATCTTTATACATGTATGATGAATAGAGAATAAAGAGCTATGAGATTCTTGGAATAATTATTTCTTAAGGTCTGGTATTGATAATACATAAACTCAGTTCCTGAACCTTATCATTATATCATAATAAAGGTTGAACTCAAGAACATTTCTCACCTTCTTTTGTAGCTCTACATCCTATTTTTCACCTCTTTAATCATTATATAGAGAGATGGCTGAATAATCATTTGATAATGATAATATTTTAACCCTTACTTTAATATTTCAAGGTACATCCTTTTAAAATCCATAACTATTGAATATCTTTTTTATCCCAATCAAAGATAATATAGCATGATCCTTTTGAATCAAAGAATCAACCACATTGTTCACTTTACTAGGGTGGTAGTGTATTGATTAGATATAATATTTAGTCAAATCTAACCATCTTATTTGGTGTATATTAAACCATTTATGAGAAAATATGTAATTTAAAATTTTATGATTAGTATACATGTCACAAATTTCTCCACAAAGATAATTCCTCCATATCCTTAATGAAAATATTAATGTTTTTAACTCCAAATCACGAGTTGAGTAATTTTACTAATGAACCTTTAATTTTCATGAGTCATAAGATATCACTATATCATTTTATAAGATAACACATTTCAGATGTTTCGTTGATGTATCATTATAAATCACAAACCTTTCTCCACTACAGGATAGTGTGAGAATCAGTTTATTAACCAACCTTCTCTTCAGTTCCTTGAAATTTTATTCACACTCATCAATACAAATGAACTTAACTCCCTTTATAATTAACTTGGTTAGTGGATTAGATATCCTTGATAAATAATTCAAAAAGAATTTATAATATAAAAATAATATAATAAGATGATATATTTCAACCATAATGGTTGGTTTGGGATAATCTTCAATAAATTATATCACTTATTTATCCACTGATATACCCTCAATTGAGATTATATGTCCCAAAAATGAAACGCTCTATAGAAAAAAGTCACCCTTGGTTAATTTTTAATATAAATTATCCCTTTTAGGGTCTTGAGTATAATCCAAAATTGATATTCATGATCTTCCTTTCTCATGGAATATATAAGAATATTATTTATAAAAACTATGATAAACTAATATTGGTAATCTCTAAAGACTCTGTTCATTAAATCCATAAAGACAGATGGGGCATTAATAATACCAAATGGTATTACTATAAATTCATAGTTTCCATGGCTCAAATAGAAATTTATCTTTGATATGTATTCACATTTAAAATTTAACTAATAGTATCCAGATCAAATATCAATCTTGAAAAAATATCGATCTCCTCATAATTGATTATAAAAATCATTAATATGGACCATTGCATACTTATTAATGATTTTAATCTTGTTAATTTCTTTATAATCATTATAGAGTCACATTAATCCATATTTTTTATTAAAAAAATTATAGGTGCACCCCATGGTGATGCACTTGGATAAATGAATCACTTATCTAGATTCTCAGAATTTTTCTTCTTCAATTCCTACAACTCAATTGGGGCCATTATATATAGAGTACTTGAAATATGTGTAGCACCAAGTATGATTTATATTGAAAACTCAACCTCATTATTTAAAGGAAGACTAGGAAAATATTCCATAAATAAATCAATAAACTCCTATATGATTGGCATATCATATATGTTGATTATCTTCCCAACCATCTGATATAAATACCCACTTTGAATAGGAATAAGGATCCATGAGATTGATGTAATTTACTTTGGAAGTTAAAATTAATCCTAAATCTAATATACAATCATAGGCTGGTTTATAATATATATTATGACTCTTATTCATTATTAATTTATATGGGATTTATTTAAATAAATCCAATCTATATGCAAAATCACATCAAATTTAACTAGAAGAGGAATAAAAATATTTGCAAGAAATACATTCCCACAAACGTAAATTGTAGAATATTTATAGCCTTGATATATGATCATCATACCATTAATAATTTTTATTTCTATTTCAACATATAGTCATTAAGTATATGGATAAGCATTCTTTGATAATTTTCATGATATAAATGAATTCATATAACTAAGCTCAAATAAAATACTTCAATATTCCAGCATACGTATCACCATATAAACTTCATCTTTCTAACTTCAATTAATTAATAAAACTAAAAATGGTTATCATGGATATAAAGTATCATTAATAAGAGTGATTAATAAAGAAAAAAACATTTACAGGATCCCTAAGTCTTGATACTCGATTTTCAATCTATGGAACTTTACATTTTACCTAGGTCATACATGGTAAATATCTATTCAACCCTTCATAACATATCTAAAATAAGATATGAATTAACCTAAGAATATCTATTAGGAGTGTCAAAATTGGTGAATAGTAAAGTCCCATTTACCATTTACGAGAATTATGGATGAGATATACTCTACGAACTCTTTTTAGGGTTCTTACCCCAAGATGCATCAGTTCCAAAACCATGTCCACTAATAGTATCTAGATAATGATTTATTTTTTAGGTAAACAACTATCCATTATTTATAATAAATTAGGATTTTATTCTATACTCATGATTATCCTAATGGTTATTAATAAAGTTTCCTCGTCATATTTTTCAAAAGTTACTAAACCTTGGTTCTGATGTTACCAACTATAGAGGACCATATTTTTCATACATTAATACTACATATTATTTGAAAAAATATACATTATATATCAATATGATCCACTCCATAATTTTAATGGTTTAGTGTATTTGGAATATTTATATATAAACAAATATCACATAAATAATATATATCATTTTATATTTAGTTCTTCAGAATTAGTACCCTTCTTGTATATAACATAATTAAAACCTTTCTCCATAACCTGAGAAATGGAAACACAATAAAGGGTGACCTCAGATGCTCAATAAGGGTAAAAATAAGAGATATTAATAAATGATCATAAATTATAATAATATAAGCATAAGAGTATGATAACATGATATAAACATTAGAAAATTATTCCCATCAATTTATATATCATAATCATGAAACACAACATGATGTTTTTTCAATCAAAATATATAATAAATAAGACCTTAGAATAATAAATAATCAATAATAAGATATTAAAACATATTATAATCATAATTCATATGTTTTTGGATGAAAATAATCATATATAACTTCCAATACAATCATAGTGGATTGGGTTCACTTCCCATTCTATCATTTCCATAGTCAAGGTTCACTCCCAAGAATATCTTATTGTACAACATACCTTACTGAACTGAGTTCACTCCCCATTATAGTTCTTATTATATTTTTAGATATCCTTATTTACCAAATTCATTTTAGGGATATAAAGTTTTAGGCCCACCCATCACAAAATGAAAACCTTATATACGTGTTCCACAAGATCATAAAACATTAATCATATTATCGTAT
This sequence comes from Viscum album, assembly GCA_963277665.1. Classification (NCBI taxonomy): domain Eukaryota; kingdom Viridiplantae; phylum Streptophyta; class Magnoliopsida; order Santalales; family Viscaceae; genus Viscum; species Viscum album. The sequence continues at coordinate 1,163,916,126 of OY728158.1, read as the reverse complement.
CATAACCCATTTAGAGGACATGAGTTTCATAAAAAAATCATCATCATAATAATAAAAAACATAGATAAATGATAAATATGTCCACATTGGGTCATATTCCCAATAAATCATAAGAATCATAAAATGATGTTGTTATATATAAAAATTCCTTTAAAATATCACTAGAACATTTATGAAGGAAAATAAACTTTTTTATTTGAAACAACTTATTTAAAATCTAAAATTTCGAAAATATTAAGGAAAAATTTTTATTTTTAAAGAAAAATGGACCCTTATAAAGGAACATTTAAATAAAATAGTATTCATGACGGTGAGGGAATCTTTTCTTAAAATGTTTGTTAAAATAAAAACTATTTTCACATTTTGAGTCGAAACTCAAAAGTACCATGTTTAGAAAACAATAAGAAGATTACCATAAAAACTGGGAAAGGAAAGAAAAATATATCCAAAAATGAATTTAAAAAAACCTTTTAAAATAGTAAAAACAGTTTTGAAAATATTTTAAATAAAACATGGACATGGAATAAAGGACTCCTGACCCAAGAGAAAAACATTGTTGGGTTTCCTTAAAACCCATTATTTCAGTATCTTAAGTACTTAAAGGGTGGAAAATGAACAGAAAACATCTAATATTAAGGAATAAATAGATTATAATAAAATACACAATATTTTTGAGTGATATATCATATAGTTTTATCATCAGATATTTAAGCATGAATAATCTTGGTAAAAAAGAGATTGTAACATAAAACCCTTACCTCAAGCTCATATTGCTTTGTAAGTGATCTAACCACCTATATAATGTAATTAAATTTATTATAATTCTATACCAAAAACATAGTCATACCTATAATACTATACATTATTTACTTATGATGTCTTATCTCCTATTCATTAACAATCTTTCCTTATTATCACAATTTCAAGTGTTATTTTTTAATTTTTATTGTATGTTTTGGTTAGGTTGTTATGATACTTTCACTTTGATCATGGTTACTTAATATATATAATTTTATTCATGATATAAATATAATATATATTTATTATATACATATTTATAACCATTCATATAAATTAGTGTTGAAAAATTATTTTAATCACTACATGAAGACGGTTGTATATACATACGTACAAGTGAGGTTTCCATTTTTCAATGGATGGAATGAAAGAAAGGTAAATAATAATTAACCTTTCAAAAATAATTATTATAACATAAATATACTATATAAAAATTAAATCAATCATAATAACCATCCATGAATGAAGGGGGTGGAAAATGAGCCGCATCACTACATGGAGGCGATAATCCACACGTATGCATGAGCAAGACTTTCATCTACCATTGGATTGAGAAGAGTTGGTAAATGGTTTTACCATAATAATAATAATATATAATTATATTTATGATACTATTGTCATAATTTTTTTAATACAATAATTTTATTAAAAATTAATAACGAAATAAAATTGAAAAGTTTGGTTAAGATATGTACATCATCTTTGAGAGACCTCCTTTAGGTTACTCCTTATGCCTTTAAGGATTGGTCTTAGGATAAGGCAAGAAGATCTAGTATTAGGGTAAGGATTATTGGAAGTATTTTTAGTAGGGATTTTATAATCTAGAATACTTAAATAGAATGAATAAGAAAGGAGGATAAGTTTCCCTTTATAAGTGAGGGGAGGGACACACATGGAATTTCTTAAAAGATTTCAATGATTTAAGGTCAATTTCATGGGAAAGTGGATACAAATGAATATGGATTAAAATTAAGTAAAATTTAAGTTTTAAACATTTTCATAAATACTAATTAGATAGGTTTGGTGGGAAATCCTACATTTATCTCTTGGTTTATCCCCCGATAAACCTATTTTAACATTAATCATGGTATCAAAATTTTATTATTTTTACTATTAAAAATAGACAAAGATTATATAGAAAATATTATATTATATTAATTATTTTAATGAAAAATATGGAATAAATTTTATAATATTTAATTTATATAAGTGGATGATTCTAATTTTAAATAATCATGTGACCCACAATGAAAACTCTCTTTAGTAGAACGAATATTTAAGAATGAAGCATAATTTACTTACATTAATTTTTATATAAAAACCATAAAAATAAATTCTAAAATAAATTATTGAATATATAATCTATTAATTTCATTAAAACAACTAATAAATATATGTTAATTTAATTTATTAATATAAAAATTCATTGCTTGCATAAAAATAGTTTTTAGAAAAATGTGTTTTTAAGCCGAAAAATGAACTCATATAAAAATAAAGTATAATGATTATTATTATGTAATTAATTATATTATTTATAATTAAATTATACTTATATTAAATTAATATAAAATTCAAAACATAATGGTACTTTTACTTGAAAATTAATGACAGTTTTTATAAAAATTTTTATTTTCACTATTCAGTAAAAATTAATCTTTTTAGAAAAATATAGAAAATTCACCATAAGATAATATTAACATGATGATTTCCAAAATAACATTAATTTCATAAAATAAAATTTCTGAAATGGTATAAATTAATTATAATTTTCACATATAAAAATGAAATAAAACCATTTTTGAAGAAAATAATGTTTTCAAGCGTTAAATGACTTTAATAAAATTTGAGTTACAAGTAAGGAAAGATATAAAATAAAAGAAGATAAATTTATATGGATATACATATAAAATATTTTTATATTACAAGAATCTATAATATGTATGATGATTTCAATATTAATTGGTGAAATAACAATAAAAATATTTAATATCTTCCACTTAAAAGAAAATTAAAGGGATGAAAATGGAAGAATAAAAAAAAGTAGGATAATGTACTTTGAATTGGTGGGAAAAAATCTATAGAACCAGTGTTAAATAAAGTGATAAAGATATAGGTATGAATAAATCAAAAAGGGTCATACTCTCTTATCTTCAAACTACTAGATGAAAATGGGTCACTAAATGACCTTGAATGGGTTTTAGGAAATGAGGGGGAAAATACCATTCTACCCCTATTAAAAAAAGTACTCCATTAAGTACCCATTGGAGTTCCACTAGCTATATGATAAATATATATTTGGGACAAACCTTTTAGTTTCTCTAAAAATAACTTGATATCATTCAACTAAGTTATTGATATCCAACTAGTACCACTAACCTAAAAATTGAAATAAAAAACTACCAAATATTCTAAATATAGAATTTTTACATATCTCTACATCAACTAATACCGATTATAAGATGAATAAAATAATATAAATAATCAACCTCCCTATAAAATTAATTTTTTTTAAAAACTCTCATTTTCATTACATTAATTTCCAAAATTAATCAAAAATTAATCTTTAGAAAATTATGCAATGACACAAATAACTACACGATGTCCCCTACCTTTTCTCTCTCTTTATACCACCAAATATTTTCTCTTATACTCATTTTATTTCATTTGAGAATAATAATCATTGACACTTCCTCAATGGAATACTCATACCCATATTTTTCTCTTAATGATACCCTTTTTATCTTTCATAACCCCCTTCACACTATTGTATTAGATATTATGATGAATGGATGGACTAGAGGGGGAGGGGGATGAATAACCAGATCAAAATTTTAATCAAATTCTGGGTTAAAATAACAGTTAAATAAAAAATAAAAATATGAAAAAATATTTTTTTAGTAGTTCCGATAAAAAATATTCCTATGTCTATTCTTCACACTCCTATAATACTTAATATGTTTAGAATTCACTAAAAGAATTGAATTTTTAAGGGGAGTCACAACCCTATAAGAAACTTCCATTTATAGTGGATGTACAACCATGACACAAACTGAATTTTAATTTATAGTCACAACCCAATTATAAAATATACTTTTTTTAGAGGCATAATAAATCAAAAAATTTTTTTGATAGAAAATCATAAACCAATAAGCAATTATTGATTAGTTTAATAGATAATAAAATATAATACAAAAATAAAAAACATTTGTGAATAGATGATTTAGGATAGTTGTAGTAGCTCAAAAACCATTGGAAAATTATTAAAGTATTTAAATATTAAGGCAATAGTGATAATAAAATTTATGTGTTCTTGCTTTACTGTTGTTCGACACTTATATCTCATGAATAAAGTTCGCAATATTGTATTGTGTATCAATTTCCCATGTGTATATTTAGTTCCCTTTAAATAAAAAGTTATAATAGCTATCGAAACTTTATAGTTAGATTATTTTAAAAAGAATTATAATAAAGTTACCAAGGATAATCACCATAAATACAAGTGCTAATTAATAATCTTGAATACTTAGCCAAATTTCCATAAAATTATCCTTAAAATAACGAATTACTTCATAGATTTATAATTATTTCAAATAATATCTAGAATAACCATCCTTGAATATTTTTCAAAGTAATTTTAATAATACCTAAAACATCATGATTTAGTTTCATTTTACATATATTTGAATTTTGAATAGTATTTCCCAAAACATGAAACACAATGTGATAATAAATTATGACTTTCAACACCCATTTCAATTCATATGAAATATAATTATGATTTCCTAAATATCAATACTGATATAAATAATATAATTGATACATAAGAAAAAATTTAATAAAAAATAATTCACAACATAACTATAAAAATGAGTAATATATGATATAATTTTAACAAACAGGTTCATACATAATATAATTTTAACAAAGATCTTTATATGTAATATAATGTTACTTTAAAAAAATTTAAAACACTAAAAGACTGTCATAAATTTAGTTCATTTCATAGGACATTTTAATTTTTTTATGATACATCATTTTTTAAGAAATTTATAAGCTTTTTTTACTTTTAGTTTTTCAAAATATTTTGAAACTTTTATAACAAAATAAAATTTTGTAAGATTTTAGAATTTTTAAGACATTAGAATTTTTGTAAGACTATATAACTATTTTATGACTTTATAATTCTTATAATAATTTAAAATTATTGTAACAATTAAGTAGTATGCATATTTTTATGTTTTATTTTTATATAATTATTTAAAAAGTTTTTACACGACTTTTGAATTTTAAAAAATCTATCTTGTAAATTATCTTCAATTTTTGGAATAAAACTTTTTTTCTTAACAATAATCAAAAATAATATTAAATAATGGATAAAAAATAAATAAATAATAAGTAATAAATGATTAGGAAATAAATAAATAATAAATAATGAGTAACAAACAAATTTGACAACATTATTTTTTAAAAATTTGTTCAATATTCAAACATAAAATATTTATTTCTTAACCTAACTCATGTTAGAGGAAATGATAGAATATATAATTGTGGGATTTTCATAGAATAATTTAGAATTTTTCAAACTCATGTTAGAGGGAATAATACAATAGATAAATGAGGAATTGTAATTATTAAGAGAGGAATATGTAATTATGAAAACATAAAACAATAAAGTATCAAGGATCCACTCCAATAATAACAACCTTTATGATAATTAAAAAACTAATACTAAAAATTCACCTCCATTTTATAATAATAAAAATGTAAGGAATTTAAAGTGTAATTAAATATTATTATGAAATAAATAAAATAGTAAATAGTTAACATAATTGAACCAAAAAAGGGTAACTCACCCTAAATAAATGAATTCCAAAAATATTAATAACCAGAGACGAATTCCAATAAATTTCATCTTTTTCTACTATAAATGATTTTAGAGGTGAGTGTATTATATTTTGAATAAATCCTGTAAAAGAATAAAAATAAAAATATAGTATTTGTTAAAAAAATTATAAATATAGAATATTTAATTGATACTTCCTCTAATTATATCATATTTCAATCATACCAAGTTCATACTTATTCATCTCAAACTTATATGCGTCCAAATGTTTAATAAAAATATATACTAATTGATCATCAGTAGAAACATAATCTAAACAGAAACCCATTTCTTAACATGTCCTTGAATAAAGATATATCAAATTTCAAAATGATTAGTTCTAAAATGCTATAATGGATTCTTATAAATTAAAATAGGAGAATCATTTTCACACATAATAGAAATTTAATTTAAAAATCATAAAAATCATAAAAATTATATTTAATCTATAAAGACCAAGGACAATAGCTTGATACTACAATATTGTAAACTTTAGTAATAAAAAAACAATTGATAAAATAATCTTTGGAATTAAATAAACTAAACACTTTCATAAAAATGAAACATTCCATGATTAATTTTTCTATAAATTTCACAACCTCCAAAATCAGAATTAGAATAAATATTTAATTAAGAATAGTTTCTACAAGGATAAAATAATCCACATTTATGAAACCTTTAACATAATTAATAATCATTTTAATATATTTAAAATTAATTTATTTAGAATCATCTTGAAATCCAGTACACATTCATACAAAAAACATTAAATCTTGTCTAAAATATAGTAAATACTATAAAATACTAATCATTTCTCTAAAAACCTTAATATCAATATATTTTCTAGAAATATTTTCATATAATATACAATAAGTAATTATAAGGGTTCTTAAAATTTTACTAGAAACAAGACCAAATATTCTAAATAATTATTTAGCATTCTTACATTGATTAATAAAAATTCCATCATTTTATTGAAATATCACAAGTCCTAGAAATAATTTTAGATCTCCCATAAGTCTCATGTAAAATTTACTAGTAATAAAGTATAATTTGTTTTACAAATTAAATCACAAGATGAATGAAAAATAATATCATCAATACAAATTTTCATAATGAAAATTTCTTGAGATGTTTTTTTATTAAATAAAATACGATCAAATTTACATTTTATAAAACACTAATAAATAGTGAAAATATTTTATACCATTCCCCTCATTCTTGTTTTAAGTCTATAAATATAAATTTAGTGTATTTATAAATGATCTAGTTTCATTTGATATTCAAAACCCAATGGCTATTTAGTAAAAACATATTTAGAAATTAAACAATTAAGAAAATTACTTTTAACATCTATTTAAAAAAGTTTAAATATATGATGGACACCACAAGCTAATGAAATTAAAATTGATTCTAATCTTGAAACACATAAATAATTTCATAGTAATAAAAGCCTTACTATTTACAATAACCTTGTGAAAATAATCTAGATTTATTTTTAATAATCTATCGAGGTTCATCATTTTTATTTATGAATATTTATTTAGTACCAATAATCTATGAATCTTTAATGGGAATAAACAATTCCCAAAAATTATTTATAAAAAATAGTGAACATTATCACACACACACACACACACACATATATATATATATCCAAAACCCACTTAGGATAATTTATAGATTCTAAAATATCATTCATAACAAAATTATAAATAAAAGAAGAGTGACCATGAAAAATATTTAGTGGATTTTTGGTCAAAACTGTAGAGTCAATATTTACCATAACTCTCTATATATAGTTAATTTAATATTTTTTCATGTTCATTGATGAGGATGTTTATCCCTATCAATAGTTTTATTAAATTATATATTTTTATCTTCTATATTATTAAAATAATTAAAATATTATTTAATTTAAGTTTATTTAGATGATCTACATTTAAATTCTTTTTATCAAACATAACAAGAATTGATTTTAAAAATACCATATAATATTTATTATAAAATTGATAATATTTACTCACACTAAAATTTCCCAAAAATATTCCATCATTAGTTTTAGAATAAAAATTATCTAGATTATATTTTTTGTTAAAGATAAAGACTTTACAACTGAAAACAATAAAGTATCAAAATCTAGGTTTCTTTATTTTACATAATTCATAAGTATTTTTCTTCAAAATATGTATAATAAGAATTATTTTAGAATCATAAAAAATATTACTCATACCTTTAACCCAAAAATATTTAGGTAAATTATACTAATTTAATATAGTTCTAGACATTTATTGTAAAGTTTGGTTTTTCCATTATAAAACTCTATTTTTGTGAGGAGTCTTATATGAAAATAAGTTATAAGAATAGCTATTTAATTTATAATTTTTTTTTTCAAAATATAGGTTATGAAGTTCCCTGATTTATCATAATAAATAGATAAAATTAAATTAAATTTCTCATTTTGTGCTAATTTACAAAAATCTGAAAATTTTGATAAAGTATAAATTTTATGTGAAATAAAATAAACCCATGTAAATATATTATAGTCATATATAATAAAAAAATGTTTCTTATAACCAAGAATTTTGGTTTGATTTTGACCAAACAAATCAAGCTGAACTAACTAAATTTGTCTCTCTATTTTTATTTTTTTATCATATAAAAAACTCTTTGTGATGTTTCCATTTTAAATATGAATCACAAACATGAAGATTTTTATTTCTTGATATCTGGTAGTTTAAATACCATTTCATGCTCTAAAATATTTAATACCAACCTGAAATTAACATAACCAAGAATCCAATAACAGAGGATACTATTTTTTCAAACAACAATCAGACACTTTACATGCTGAACTATTTTCTTTGTAAGGTATATATAATAGATGTTCTTCTTGAAGTTATTTTAAAATAATATGGAAGCAGATTTTAATAACATGGAATTTATCATTTTAAAATTTAATATACATTCTATAATCACATACCATAGAAATAATGATCAATTTATGTTGTAATCCATCAAAATATAGAACTTTAGTAATAATAACTAAATTAAATAGACTATATTCATGAAGACCTTTCAAAGTGACTTTGGAATTGTCTCGAAAAGTGATAGTTACGCCATCAATTATAATATAAAATTGAAACATAATGGGTCACTGGTCATATAACAAGATAATCTATTCTCCTTATACAATATATCACTCACATCATTCTTGTGACTTTCATGGAATATTTTATAAAAATTCAATTAATAGATTGTTTTGGTATCCATGCAACTTTGGGTCTAACTGGATTAGTAAAAATTTTTTATGTACCCATACACAATTTTAAAAAGTCTTAATAGGTAATATAAATGATAAATATCTAGAAATATGAGATTCATTTTTTCTCAAATATTATAAAAATCTAAAAGAATATTCACTAGCATAATTTCAATTAATTTTTAATCTAAAACAAACTACCTTTTGATTTGAAAATCCAGAAAATCTATGTTATTTTTATCCATAACCAATAATGTTTTTATTTTTGTTCTAATTTTTCAAAAACATTATTTCATTATAACATTCTCTTCATAAAAAAAAAGTAGACAAGATTTTATTTACTATTTTAATCTCAGTATTGATATTTTCATTCACTTTCTGAACAACCACTGAATCTCACGAAATTTTTCAATATGGGGAGAAGTTGTGTTATTTAACATCTCATTACCCTATGAAAAAAATATTTTTTTCTTTAATAAGTTTATTATTATCTTATTTTATTTCCTTAAAAAACTCATATATTCTAATGACATCCCTTTTTAATTTTTAATTTCTTCATTTAACACATCATCAATAGGCCCATCAAAATTACAATCAATATTATAATAATCATAATTAAAACTAGAATCACTAGCCTCATTAAAATATTTTATGACGATCAATTTATTAAATTCTTTTTAGTTATATATTCTCAATAGAATCAAATTATTTAGTGAAACTCCATCCAGAATCCAAATCCCATTTATCTTTATTTTTTGGCGCTTTATCCTTTTTTTCATTCTTCAATCTTGTACATTCTATATTATATTTATTTTATTTTATAACTCATTACATACTACATATGATATATTATATTTATAATTGGAACTAAATTTTTTATTCCCCCTTTGATCGTCTCTCCAAGAGTCTATTCTAAATTAGTTTTTTAATCCTTTTTCTATTTTAATTATTTTGTGTATTCCTGTCAATAATTGAGATACTTTATCCTTTCCACTTTTCTTTATTTCAGAATCAGAGGAGTTATATAAAAAATTAAAATATTTAAAAGCTATACCTTTCTCCTTGATTTTTTCTTCTTAAATAATTTTCTTCAACTCCGGTTAATATTGAAAAAGTGAACCAATGAGATTATCAAGAGTGTATTCCTTAAAGATATTACTTTCATTGATGGTAACCTTCATGGTATACCAATTATTTGGTGGAGATATGATAACTCTTTCAAACATAGTAGTATTGTTCAATGCTTATCTAAGAGAACTCGCCCCATTCACAATGCTGGTGAATCTATGAAACATTTCATTGAAAAATTCATTTTCTACCATCTTGAATTCTTAGTACTCTACTCACAACATGCCTAGTTTATTTTTTTCTAGTTTTTCCATAACATAGTGGGTAACTAGAAAAATTCTATAAATGTCACGTGTAGTTGTAAAAGAAAATATATAACTAAAACACATCTACTAATCAAACAATAAATAATATTCATGATTTTATAATAAAGAACATACTTTGCTACGTCATTACCAATAAGATAATTTAGGCATGAAATGGGAAATTTATAAGGTTTTACTAATTAAACCCATTTTTAATGCTATGTTTATTAATCCTAGATTCCAATATTACTTTCCAGTATACATAGTCGTTTATATCAAAGAAAGGATATTTATGAGGAGTCTAATTATCATTTTATTTTATACCTTCCATCATAGAGAGAACATTCCTATAGAATGCTATGATTAAGAAGAGTTAAGTAATAATATATATATATATATATATAGTGAGGGAATTTTTTTATTTATTATAGATCTGAAGCTCTAATACCTATTATTGGCCTATATTGTAAGATATTCAGAAGATCCAGAGCGGGGTGAATAGAATAGATTAAAATTTTAAAAAAATTTAGAGTTAAAATAATAGTGTAGTAGAAAATAAAAACAAGAACACCATGATTTTTATTATAGTTTAGATAAAAAATAATCCTATATATACTATTTACACCTCTATACTCCTTGAGAGTTATGATATTCACAAATAGACCTAACTATTAAAGGGGAGTCACAACCCCATTATAAACTAGTTTTTCTAGTGGAAACACAATGATGAAACAACCTTAATTTTAAAAGGGAGTCATAAACCAATTTCAAAACATACCTTTTATAGAGTTATAACCATTTATAAATTTTTTGGGGAAATTACTAAAATAATAAACAATTATAGATTATTGGAATAGATAAGTAAATATATTACTAAAATAAAAAACTAGTCGAGGACAGATGAGGTAGAATAATTATAGTATCTTGATTAACCTTTAAAAGACACACTATGTATTGAAATAAAAATGAAGCAGTAATCTTAAAAGTTCTTGTATTATTTCTTGAATTTAATTCAATACTTATCTCTCACGAATCAAGTCCACACTACTATATTGTATATCAGTTCCTATATTGTAGCTTCAGTTCCCATTAAATAAGAATATGTAATAAATTTACACGCTATAATAATTATAATAATTCAAAAAGAATAAAAATAACATTACCCATGATATTTTCCAAAAATATAACTACTAATTAACAATCATGAATACTTAGTCAATTTTAAAAAATATTATCCATGAAATACCGAATTACATTAGAGTTTTCAAATAATTTGAAATAATATTCATAATAATTAGTCTTCAATAATTATTCAAAATAATTTTAATAATACTTCAAATTTAATTATTTAGTTTCCTTCTCACATTATTTTAAAATTTAATATTATTTTCCAAAAAATACCGTGAAATACAATGAAAAATTCTAACTCAAAACACCCATATTAATTAATATGAAATATACTTAAGTTTTCCAAAATAAAGATACTGATATGCATAGGACAATTGATATACAAGAATTTTTTAATCCAAAATGTATTATAATTAGAAAATAATTAATAGGTAAAATAATTTTAATAAATATATTAAAAAGTAATATAATTTTAATAAAGTGAGTTATACACAATATAATTTTAATCAAGAGATTCACATATAATATAATTTTACGAAAAAAACCCAAACACCAAAAGTTCATAATACATTTAGTTCATTTCATATGAAATTCATGTTCTTCTCATAAGATAAATCAATTTTGTAAGACTATTATTGAATTTTATAAGTCTTTAGTTTTTTGTAAGACTTTTAAAAACTTCACAATACATTATAATTTCATAAGACTTTAAAATTTATATAATAATTTATAATTATCACAAGTATTTTGAATTACCTTAAGACTTTATAATTATTATAAAGATTTGTCAAAAAACCATTTTGTAAAGCTTCTTTAATTTTGGGAATAAATTTTTTATTTTTGAAAAAATTCAAAATAATAATAAATAATATATAAATAATGAATAAAAAACAAGGAACAAATAATTAGTGAATAATAAATAATAAATAATAAATAATGAAAAACTCCACACTATTATTTTATTCTATATGCAGTGCAAGATTCAAACATAGAATCCTTTATTATTTTTCCAAAATTATATTAGAGTAAATAATTAAATATATAATTGAGGAACTATTATAATTTTTTTATTGTTTTCCTAACTCATGTTAGATAGAATAAAAAAATTTATAGTTGAGGAACTTTTATATAATCCTTTATTCTTTTCAAAACTCGTGTTAGAGGGAGTAATAGATTAGATAATTGATAAATTATAATTACAAAGATATGAATATGTAATTATCAAAAGATAAAAAAATAAATTAGAAAGGTTCCACTTCAACACCTACTAAAAACATTAAAGTAACTTATGAATATTGGAAGCCTTTAGTGTTAGTATTTGTCAAAGTTTTAACTAAATCTATTTCATAACACCATATCTAGTAAACTTATACCTATATTTCCCAATGAATTAATTACTTGGTAAATAAGCATGAAAAAATTAAATAAAATAATTCCTCAATAATTCCATATAATTTTACCATATTTACCTTATCATCAGTTCTCTGTAGCTTGAAGGATATAGGAGATTAACCTTATAAAATTATATATATAATAAAACTAGTCCCAGTATCCCAGAGTTAGTGGTCACTTTATTAAATTGACACTAAATATATGAGATCACATCCCAAAGGACTGAATAGTTTAGTAGTCTTGGTAAACTAGAAAATACTTGAATTTAATATTAATTTAAAAAATTAAAATACAGAAAAGTATTTTCTTTGAGATCAAATTTATTCCCTCTTACATGTTCATATATATATAAATAATAAAAAATTTATTGGAATCCTGAGGAAATGAAACATAATAAATGGTAGAGCTCAGATTCTCATAAAGGGTATGCATATAGTGGAATTAGGGGTTCCCTTTTATAATTTAGGGGAGGGGAACTCTTTGAAATTATTAAAATATAAAAATATAATAAATTAATAATCTTTCCCAAATAAATAAAAAAGTCTAGGTATTAGAAGATAAGATAACATGGGGTTGAAACCCCATCAGATAATAAAATTTGGATAGGTCTAAGTAGTACTTTAAAAATTATATTTTGTTTTAACCCCTCAATTGATATATTTTAACCTTAATCACAGTAACATATTTTTCACTCTTAAAGGATTATAATTTTAAATATAAGGTGAAAATTGACTCATAAATGGAACATGGGTGACAATTTAGACCATATATTCTACATGTTTTCCTCTTTTAAATTTTTTAATTTTTTTTATAATTTAATCAAATATTATTTTTATAAAATATCATTTATGTCAATTTTGATACTATTATTTTAATTTGATCTAAAGGATATAAATAAAGAGTTATAATTAAAATATAATCATTTTTAACAACACTAATATTTCATATTCATATATAAAATTAGTGGAAAACTATAAATCATTAAAATTATATTACATATATTTCAAAAATAATATATTTTATTTTTCTATTTATTGAATAAATACAGCATCTACATTGAATTATAATTTAAGGTAATTAAATAATTAATAAAAATTAGAAATAAATATCCTTAAATAAAATTATTTCATTATTACCAAATAGAAATTTATATTCATTTATAACATGCTTTTGTCTGTATATAGTCACATAAGAAATATTTAAATCTAAGAGAGTGACACTTTGTAACTTTCTTTTCTTTAAATCTAATATAGGTCATTTTCAAAGAGAAGTGTATATTTAACAGTTAATTTTTTAGATTAAGATAATAATGGTATAATTTATTTCTACCAAAAATAATTTATAGGAAAAACATTACCTTAACATTTATTTTTAACCTACATTAACTCAATTTCCCCTTTACTGAGGTGATAAATTTTACTAAGGTTTATATTCATACAAATCAAAAATAAAATGGACTTATTTACCAAATTTGAATCTCCTGATTCAAAATATGGTATCCATTTTATCAAAATAAATTTCTATAAGTGGTAGAAATTAATTTTAAAATAATAATTCAAAACACAACAAAACTGTTTTTTAGAAAATACGTTTTTGATCCCAAAACTAGATAGGCACTTTACCTCTTCTGGTTCCCACATCTCCTGTTTATCTTATGATTTCTCCATAGTACTTTTACCATTCAAGTCATTAAATTCATCAAAACTTTTTTTCTAGTGTCAAGAATCTGCATAGGCACTTCATAGTAAGAAAAATTAAGGTCCAATTATATTTCTTCATAGACAAAGAAATGCATTGGGCATGACATTTACTTCTTTAATAAATAGATATAGAATGCATCATTTAATTTGGAGAGGGTAGGTGTCATTTCCAAATGGTAAGCCTGAACTCCAATTATTTATAGAATTCTAAAAGGTTATATTTACTTGTGGTTCAGTTCCCTTTCTTACTAAACCATATAACAGCCTTCTAGGGAGATACATTCATGAAAAAATTATCTTCCACTTGAAATTACAAATATTTCCTCCAATTTTTGGTATAAATTTTTTTATACTATGAGATTCTATAAAATGATTCTGAATTGTCTTTACCTTTATCTTTTTCTCTACAAAAACTTCTAGGACTACAAGTTTCATTTAAATAATTTTTCCCAAAAAGTTGGAGTATGATATCTCTTCCCATATAAAGCTCTGTACAATAATATTTTAATACTTGAGTGAAATCTATTTTTATAGGATAACTCTACCAAATATAAACATTGATTCCAAATAACTTGAAAGTAAAATAATCATGACCTCAACATGTATTTTAGTGTTTTTATAGTCCTTTTAGACTTCCCATCAGTTTGAGGATGATAAGTGGTTCTCAATTGAAGTTAGGTATCAAGATCCTTCTGAATACTTTTTTATAATTTTGATATAAACCATATATCATAATTATGAACAATTTAAAAAGTTCACCATGAAGTATTATAACTTCATTAATATAGATTATTGAATGTTTTTAGAGGTAAATATTCTCTTATATTGAGGAGATGAATATATTTGTTAAGGAGAACAACAATAACCCACATTGCATAATTTTTTCTTAGTGTATTTAGTAATATAGTGAACAATTCCATAATAATTCTATCATATTTCCTTGTAGGAATATGAAAAATATGAATTAATCCCCTAGGATACTGTATCCCAACCTTCATCTATTTAAAAACCAAATATCTTGACACATAATCCACAATTTCCCAATACATATTATCCCACCATAATTTTTTATTCAAATCTCTATACATATTGGTGATACCATGGTGTATAGAAAAATTTTAACTATGGGTATCATCTAATAATTCCCTTTTTAGACCAGGTATATATAGATCACATAGCCTCTTTAAAGTTTTTATAATTCCATATTTATATAATAAATATTCCAATTTCCCACCATTAAAGGTATTAATTTTCTTTAGAAAATTATCATCACGAGGATAAGAACTTTTTATATTTTCTAATAAATACTATTTGGAAATAATTTAAAAAGGTAGTGATGTTTTCCATTTCTTAATAAATCATAGACTCATATTTACTAAATTCATGAACAAAGGATCCCTATCAATCCTTATTTTGGTCACAATTTAATGATCTTTCATACTTAGTATATCTGATAACTTATTTTCCTTTATTATATGGATGAGTATTGAGAAATCATAATCCTTAAGTAGCTCAAGAAATTATATTATCCTCATGTTGAGTTCTTTCTATGAAAATATATATTTAAAACTCTTATGTTTTTATGTATATTTCACATATTTATCCATAGATATAATATATCTATATATATAGAGAAAATATTATAACTTATAACACTAGATCACGAGTTGGATAGTTTTTATAAAAATTCTTTAACTATCTTGATGCATAGGTAATAACTTTATCATTATTTATAAGGAAACAACTAATTACCTTCTTTGATTCATCCATATATATAAAAAATCCAACATTTTCTAATATTAGAGTGAAAATTAGAGTATTAACCAATATATTATTCAATTAATCAAAAAAATTTAACATTCCTTTGTCTATATGAACTTAACCTCTTAATGATTAAGTTTGGTTAATGAGTTTTACAATATTGATTTTTTTTGGAAAAATTGGTGATAGTAACCTACCAAACCAATTAAACTATTTACCTTGGTTATTTTCGTTGGTGTATAAAATTCTTGTACTTCCTTTCTCTTCATAAGATTAACATATATTACATTATTGGAGACAATATGGCCTAGAAAATAAACTTTCTAAATCCAAAATTCATACTTACTAAATTTATCGTATAATTATTTTCTTTTAAGACTCTTAAGAATGATTAAAATGTTATTACCAAGGTCCTCATATATTTTATAATACACCAAGAAATCATGAATAAACACCATAATAAAATCATCAATATATTCCTTGAATAATATTTTCATTAGATCCATAAAAGGATGAATCAGTCAGTCTAAATGGAATTACTATAAATCCATAATTTCAATACCTTTTTTGAAATTATATCAATCAGATATATTTCTTATTAAATGTTAATTGATGATACCAAGAACGAAGTTCAATATTTGAAAAATATTGATCTATATGAAGTTGATTGAAAAAGTCATAAATGTGAGGTAGAGGATACTTGTTCTTTATCATAATATAATTAATTTATCTATAATCAATACACATCCTCATAGATACATATTTCTTTCAAATGAAAATAAAATGTTCTCCCAAAGGTGAAACAATGGGGAATATACATACCTTATTTCCCAACTCCTCTATTTGTTTATTTAATTCCACCAATTCCACTATTTTTATTTTATTGGAAGTCTTTAATATAGGTATTTAATTAAGGATTAAATAAATAGAAAACTCAACTTCATGCTATGGTGGATGTTCAATTAATTACTTAGTAAATGCGTCAATTTATTCCTATACAATAGGTATATAATCAATTTTAATATTACCTTTTCCATCCATATATTATGTATTTTATTCTTCCCTAAATATCTTAGTTACAATTTCTAATGTGTGTGGATCCAGAAACGACTCAGATGGTGATTCCCACGTATAAAGATAAGAAATTCCACATCTTCATCATGGATCATAATTTCATTATTTTTGAAATAAATTCGTACATTATATTTTTAAATCTAGTCCATACGAAAGATTATATCAAAATACACCATAGATATAATAATAATTTTAGAAAAGAGGGAACATTTATGTGTCATAATGGGAATTGACTGACACATCCTTGTTGTAGTGAAACATCCACGAGGGGTCTTGACTGATAACTCCATTCTTAAGGAGATAGGGAAATATTTAATTTCATTAGAAAACATGGAATATATAAAGGTGTTCTAATATCTAGAATCAAATAAATAATAAACTAAATTTGTAGATAAGAGTAATATACCTTCCAACAAATATTTAGGATCTTTTTCATCAGTCGTTGTGATCACATTATCTTGGCCTTTATCCCTTGTATTTTTGGGGTAAAATTCCCTTGATGTATGGGATAATCATTTTCATAGTGGCCCAACTCATTACATTTGAATAATTGAACATTCATAGATTCATTATTTCCCTTGAAACCACGATCCCAATTGTCTTTCTCTCCACATTTTGGGAAAAATCTCATTCCCAAAAATCATGCTCCATGATGTTCTATTTCAAAATTATTATAAATGGTAAATTGTATCCTTACCTTCTTCTATTTTTTTGAATTTAGTTTTATAGAGATATCAACCACTATTTTATTATCTTTCTTTCCTTGGAAGTCATAATACTTGGATAATTCTTGTTCTATCTTGATAGCACATGATACTATGTCCTCTTATGATGAGAAGGTTTAGGAGGCTCATTCCCTTAAAAATATTGGATTTATCCCATCAAATTATTGGTTAATATTACTCTTTTAATTTTTTATATAGTCCAAAATATACCCTGATAACCTTGTATAATTGGATTCACACTTAGAAACATTTCCCTTTTTCTTTTATCTCAAACTTAAGGTTGTTCTCCCTATATCTGCTCATTTTTATCAAGGAAAATATTTTTATATGAAAAGTTACTTAAATTTCTTCCATTATATGATTTCAAATTCCTCCTCATACTTAGTGCTTTAAATCAATGACCACCGTTGATCTACATCCACTGATAGATTATAAACTTATATGAAAACCTTACCCCTTTCATTACTTCCTAGAGTGGGAAATATATTATCTAAGTAACTTATGAATTTATTAGCTATAAATGGGTTTTTAGTCCCATTAAATGATAAAGTTTGATAATATATGAAGAATTCTAACATTGTTACCCCATATTTTAGATTATTAGGTTAATCTATATGGGGGAAATTATTAGTCATAACCTGATTCATTTACCAAAAAATTGTTATAATTTATTTAGCTTTATCTGCAGTTGAAAATCCATCTTCATTATCTTACCTTGGAGGGAAATCCCTACATGGATTATGTGAATTCGTATGATTTACATTCCTTCTACTAGGAACTATTTCTGAATAATGTTATACACTAGATTAAATCCCAACATAATAAATCATAATGTATAATTTCAAGACTAGTGAAATGCTTAACAAAAACTGAAAATTTATGTATAACCAATATCAAAATCACAATCTTAGTTTTTTGGTAATATTATCAATGTACTTCATAGGGTTATGTTATTTAATCTATGTTTTCCTAAATCAAGTTCCCAAGGTTTCTATGAATCTTTATATGATACAAATTTTAAGGACCCAAAACCTAGTATACTAATTTTAGTTGATACTTTATTACATTGAAACTAGATATAAGAGATCACGTCCCAATGGATTAGATAGATTAATAGTCTAAAAAAACTTGATACATACTTGAATATCACATTACATTTGAAAACACAAAATAAAAAATAGTTTTTTTATTTGAGAACATCATTATTCCATTTATCATATCCATACATATCAATCACAATACACTTCCTTGAATCTTAGGGAAAGGATACATAATAAAGGGTTAATATTTTCTCTTTAGTAAGGGTATTCATACAATTAAATCTATCTATAAGTAAATAAAACATGAATAATATGGATGAGACAAACAATGATCAAATATACTATATGACTAATACTATAAAATAGATGATTGAATCCATAGATAAATTAACAATATAAATAATCATTCGGATAATAATAACGAGTTTCATAATTATTGAATGCATAATGTTGGACATCATAAACATACCATCAATGCCTTATTATAAAATAACATATATAAATGGGTAGGTCCTTAGCCAAATAACCAAACAAGTTTATCTCATGAGACCTACTGATGCATCGAAGGGATATAACAGGCCTAAAACACCACTTAATAATTAAAATGAAATCATCATATGAAAGGGGTGAAATATAATCAACATAAGAATTAATATTGAAGAACTAGCATAAGAAATTTTAATAATTTCCCCAATAAATTAACATAATCATGAGCCATCCAAAGTAATATAGTGAATGGTATCAAAATATTACATCACTAGTAAATCATAATATTCACCATATAATATTAAAATAAATGAATATACTTTAAAAATATCACTACAATATTTCATGAAGAAAATATCCTTTCATTTTGAAAATACATATTCAAGAACTAAAAATTTCCTAAATATTAAGGAAAATATATTATTTCAAATGAACATTTAAAATTTGTAAAGGAAGCTCCAAATCATTGGGTGGTCATGATGGAAGGAAATAACATTCACGACTTGTATGTAAAAAAAGTTCCCTTTCACATTTTCTATAAAAAATTTAAAAACAATCTCATTTGGAAAATGAAAAAAATATTCCTTATAAATCATTTTTTAAAATTCAAACATGGATAAAAATTTATTTAATAAATTATTAGATAATTGTAAAAAAAATGGAATTTTTTTATGGAAAATATGGTAATGAAAAAATATATTCTTGAACAAGTATAAAAACAAATTTGGTTTTCCTTAAAACATTTTATGATTACATTGAGCACATAAATAGGAAAAAGATAAAAGGAAGATCACTATTCAGGGTAATAACTACTTCATTTATTATGTATATTTTAGACCTGTAGTTTCAGTCCTTATACTTTGATCATGGTTCTGCAATATCTTGAATTTTAATAATCTTATTAATATCATATATATATTGTTTACATACATATTTATATTTAACCCTAAAATTTATATATAGAAAAATGAATTACACCATTCTTGGAGATGATAGGTTGTACATATGCATGAATAGTATTTTCATTTTTCAATGGATAAAATGAATAAAAGGTGAATAATAATCCAACTTTATAGAGTAATTATTATATCATATACATAATTTATATTAATTTAATATATATTTTTTACCATCCAGGTAAAATGTAATTAAAAAAAATCACATCATTTCATGGAGGTGGTAGTCCACACGTACACACGAGAAACATTATTGATTTCCAAAAGATTGAAGGCAAGAAGTTAAAGGTGATATTACAATTAACGGTGTATAATTATATCATAATTACCATATATAAGCATTGAACCCATCATAATAACCATCCATGAATTTTGGTGGTGGAAAATGAATTGTATCGCTATGTGGAGATAATAAGTCATATGTGCGCACGAGTGATACTTTCAATTCTCATTTGATGGGAAAAGGTTTAATAATGGTAATTTAATAATCTTAATAAAACTTAAATATATTTATGATATTTAATTTATTATTTTATTATAAATACTATATATTCAGATGAGGTAAATATGAAGTAAAAAAGAAAGTGATCAGTTAAGGCAATGACCTCTTCTTTGAAAGAACTCCTTTAGATATTGTCTTAAGGATTCTAGGGTTGGTATTTTGGGAATAAAAAAACCTCTATAATGTGTATAAGTAATATTAAAAGGCATTTATCAAGTTATTGTTGACCTAGATGTATCAAAGTGGTGTAAAGGAGACAAATTAGGGGTTCCCATTTATAATTGATGAGAGGGGAACTTTTGGAAATTTTTAAAAGATTAAAATATAATAAAGTTATACTATATCCAAAATTACACAAAAAAGATAGTTGTTTTAAGATAAATAGAATATTAGGTTTAATTAAAATTATCCAATAAAATATTTATAGGTTTAAGGGGTGTTTTAAACCTTATCTTTTGGTTTAACCCCTTAGTTAACCCATTTTAACCTTAACCATGATACACCTTTTCACTTTTAAAGGGTTATAATTTTATATATAAGGTAAATATTGACTCATAATTGGAAAATTTGTGAAATATTAGACAATATAAAATCCAATTTATCCCATTTTATGATTTTTAAATAATTTAATAAAATATTATTTTGATAAAATATTATTAATGTCAATTTTGAAACTATTCATTTTGTTTGACTAAAAAGATTTAAAGATAAATTTTTAATTTTAATATAACCATTTAACAAAAAAATTATCTTTTATATTCATATATAATGTTTATTTAAACCTTGAAATAATTTAAATTATATTAATTTTAATATTATTTACTTTTCTTTTTTATTAATTGAAGAAATATCGTGTTGGTGTTGCATAAGAATTTCAGGTAATTATATATTTATTAAAAATAATAAATAAATATATATAATAAATTTTTTTTCATTATTCATAAAAATATAGTTTTATTCATTCATAACTATATTTCTTCCCTTTTTTTACACATAATATATATTTAAAACTAATAGAGAGACACTTTGTTACTTTCCTTTAAATATTATATAGATCATTTACATGGAACCATTTCTCTTAAACAATTAAATTTAGATCCCAATGTGATAAGAGTTTAATTTTATTCATCTAATAGTAATTTAGGTGAACAATTATGGCATTAGAATATTGTTTTGACATAGTTTAACTTGATTTAACCTTTATTGAGGTGATAAATTTACTAAGATTACTATTCATATTGACAAAAAAAATAAAAGGGACCTATTTAAAAAATTTACGATACTAATTAAAAACATGGAATCTATTTTATTTAATTAAATTTCTATAAGTGGTAGGAATTAATTTTAAAATAAACATGAAAAACCCAGTGGAGTTTTTTTAATAATACATTATTAACCATAAAACTTGATTTATTCTTATCTCATGCCTAAAAAAAATATTAGATGAATGTTAATTTTTTATTGAATATATTAAATGTTATTATTTATTAAAATTATTTGATAATAATTATTAATTTAATTTATTAATATAAAAACACACCATATGCCTAAAAAAATCTTTTTTTGAAAAAAACTTCTTTATCTTTCAAATTATTTTTACTTTTATTTATAATCAATTAATAACCCATGAATTTATTTTATACATTTTTAATCAACATACTTTTAAAAATTTATTTATTCATATTAATACCCACCAATTTAATGGCTAGGTTATATCAATATACTATATTATGGTTCATTTACACTTGGGATTGTGTGTATCACAAGCTATTAAAAAAATTAAACTTATTTAAAAATAAGTATACTATAAAATCTCAGGGAGTTACAATAATGGAGAATCATGAAAAATTAACCAAAATCCAAAAATAAATTTAACATCATGAAAATACCATCCATTCCTTGATATATCTATTATAAGATGATATGGAAGGTTTAATCATGTAAGTGTCATCTGTGATTGGGGGGTGGTGATATTTAAGCGTTATTTATGAAAGAGTAAATCTTAAACCATCTCCATGATGTTGCAGACAAAATCCATGATATGACCAAATTTGGTCACATTTTGAATATCACGTCTGATGAAGTGACACACCAGACTCTGGAACTACCCTATATTCTTGGAGACCCTTTAGAACAAAACACTAATGGCCATGTCATGACAACTTCTTTCTAGTTGAAATCCCAATTCTATCTTATCCTACCTTCCTACAACCTTCTCTTAAAAACCCAAACACCTATAAGGAATAAAGTAATGGTATAATAAATAATTTTTTATTAAATTATATACCTATAAATTGATTATAATATTATATAATCTAGACCAATCCTAGAAGGAAAAAACCACTAATTCCAAAAACTTTAATAAAGATACCTCTCAAATAGAGATAATACCATAAAAAATTCCTAATAAAACATAAGGAAAATAAATATCAATCAAAATAGTTTTGAAAAAATAACCTAATCTTTAAGGGGAAAAGATTCAAAATATATATTGATATTAAGTTTTCATCTATGACTCACATTCCTTTGTACATTTATCCAAACCACTATGCCGTAACAAAACATAAACCAAGGTAATGAGATGGAAAAAAGTACCTTCTCCCAATGATCTCAAATATCAACTGGTAACTTGACTAATGACACTTAATTCTATATATAATAATATCCCTAATAAATTACACGGGATTCATTATGAAGATATCGATGAAGACGAGACATAAGGAAAGCATCATGGGCCCGATTCAATAGTGGGGGAAGTGATAACTAATGTGCCCCATTACTGAAATATTGAAAAACCTCAACAAAATCAGTAAATGAGGGAGAAATATTACTTGAACATTAATTAAATAACCATGATGAGGGGAAACGCTAAAAAAACATGATCTTTGACCTTTGTATCCTCCTCTGATAAGATTAATAATTTTGATAGTCCCATGACACCTTAATTCACCACGAATCATCTATAACTTCATGGCCAAGATCTAAACCACTTAAAATTCAAGGGTAGACAAGTATCCAACCATGGTCTATAATAGTGGAGATTTATAAGGACACTCAAACAATTCCTCAAATAGAGAAATTATAGTTGAATATTTCTAGCCATTATTTTAGGAAAACTCATCCAAAGGTAGGTGATTAACCCACAATCAACCAAAATAAAAAAATAATCTCAAAATATATCCTCAAATTTATGGATGGTCTAATATATTAATCTATATTTCCAAGTATGGAAGATATTTATAAGGCATAATTGAGAGAAAAAATAATGCCTAAGACCTCCCTAGAGTCATGAGGTAAACATATGATCCCAATCAGAGATAATTATAATTGATTCATCATAAATATTTACTATCTCATCTATATATCTCCTATATAAAATATCAAAAACACTCAACCCCATGATCACCAAAAAATTAGGTCACTTTTCCAATGAATCCACAATAACCAAAATAGTGTAATATCCCCTTTGATGTCAAGGAAAAATGGTGACTAAATACCTCAAAATGTCCTCTCACTTATACTCCAATAAATCTAATGGCTACAAAAAACCACCAAGAATGCGATGTTCTACCTTCACCTATAAAAAAACCAAATACCACAATGAAAAATCTACCATATAAATCTTTCTCCCCTGCCACTAGAACCAACTCTTAAAGGCATGACACATATTAGATATACCAGGAGGCACTTCCATGGGTGATACATAAAACTCATGAATAACCATGAGATGACCCAATAAGAGAATACATTCATATTACATCTTTTTATAAGAATATTCAACACATATCACAATAATTCAAACTATAGAACCTAAACATTTAGTGTATTTGATGATAATTTACATAATCACTATATTTAAAAAAAAATCTTAAGCATTTATGAAAATTACTATAAAAAAATGGTACCCTTCTATAATTATATTTCAGAACACACTTCTTTCTAACTTAAAAAAAGGAAATATGAGAAGGGTTGAGTTCAAATGATTCGTAAAGGAAAACATAGGATTCAAAAATCAATTATCATAAGAGAGCATAATATAATCATACAAGTATGATAACATAATAATGTTACATGATCATAACATATGAAATTAATACCTAATAATGATTACATCATAAATCAAGATTCATGGAATAAGTCTTTGGAATAAAATAATTCATGACTCATAAGAGTGTTGAAACATAACTTAATCAAGGTCCATGAGAGAATATAAAAGGAATATTAATATGACATAAAAGTATATAAAATACATAATAATATAATATCATTTCGTTTTTCAAGAATCACTGCCAAGCACATGAGACTCGACCCGGTTAGTGAGGACTTGACATGTGCATCTAAGAAACCTGAGATCAAATCTGGGTGGAGGCTAATTTCCGAGTTACTGAAGTAGTACTGTAGAAGTACGGTAGTAGGTACTCTAGAAGGCACCATATTAGTCACTATTCGGTACTGTAACAGCTGGAACTATTCATACATTTGGTCCTTTGGGCCACCGGTTTGGTCCTCATGTCTTGTAAGGATTTTAGGACACCCAAGGCCTTCGAGCCACATGAATGAAGAAGTAACAGTCAGACTACAAGGGAAAAGGCTTCAGATGATGGTTCAGGGTAGGTGCATTAATTGGGGCAGAGCTAACCAGAATTGGAAGAATGAGAGGGAAAGGATTTTCCATCGGTACCAGGCCTGTGCAGATTTGCATAGGACAAATAGCCGACCATCCCTGTGAAGGTGGAGTGCTGATTTCATGACATATTCTAGGGAGGGGTAGTTCTAAGTTGTCTTATCTGGGTGATTCCCTCTAAGACCTATGATTCATGTAATTGTCTCTAAATCCTTCAGGCCTTGTAAGGGTTCCACCTCACCCCTTGAAAGGTGGATTATAAAAAATAATAAAAAATGAAGGCCTTTGGGCCATTCTAACCGAATCACTGCCAAGAACATCATTACACAGTGGATAGATTATTTTGATTGGTTTGACTCCCCATTCGCTTTAAAACTTTAGTGGAAAAAGTCATTTAGTTGATTGGGTTAACTCATAAGTCCCTTACATATTATCTCATGAGACATATGCATTTAACAAATTCATAATAGGGATATACTAGACCCCAATTTCATATAATAATAAACCAAACATATATATTCCCCTATAAAATAATACTATTCATCATTCCTTCATAGTTTAATTAACCAATTCAAAAGAAACATGTTTCATAATAATTTCCTTAAAACATCATCATAATCCATACAAAGAAGGAAGGTAGATGGTATCAATAGATAATATCTCTATCCAAGTATACAAATATTTAAATTATGTGGAAATATATGAAAAAGAAATTTTATAAAATCATTAAAAATATGATTTAAAAAATAATAAGAAATATCATTTTCTTTTGGTAACCTTTAAAAATGAAGAAATTCAAAGATAAAGGGAATTTAATTTTCATTCAAAGAACATGAAAAATTAGAAAGGAAGACTAATAATGAATAAGATTTATAAAAATAGGAAAATTTAGTCAAGTTGTAAGTGTTAAAAAACATTATTTTCACACTTTTGAAAATAAATTTAAAAGTAGACCACACAAAAAAATTGAAAATATTACACTTAAAAACTTTTTAAAGAAAGTAAAAGATAAAAAAAAAATAATTTTAAAAATAATCTAAATACAAATATGAACATTATTGAAACAATATAATGAATATAGATACATAATAAAAAATAGTTAATTAAAATAATTTATACTTTTAAATAAATGGTTTTAAATAAAATCCCATACAGATTCGGTAACCTTTGAATGAAACCCTCATGAATTATAGAAACTTAGATAGATTTTTAAATCCATATAATTTGAACAAATTTTTTTCTAAATATAAATTCATGGGAAGTATATACATCACACAAATAATGAAGGTTTTGAATATGGAATACATCTCAATGAAGTGAAATTAAGAAGAAAAAACCTTTCCTTGAACTTCTGATTAGTATGACATACTAAAACCTCATATATAATAAATTTATATTTATTAGGAATATACATCAGATCCATTTTTATATTTATCTTACTAGATAAAATTCACTTATAATTTTTTATTACCCAATTGGTAATAATTCTTTGTTAAAATCAATATTTTTGTGTTAACTATTCAGCTTTGAACACATATTTTGATTTAGTTGTTTTGGTATTTATACAATTTTCATGGATTTTTCATTTATAGAATTTCTATGAAGGTGTAAAGTATGTTTTTGATATATTTATAGAGTACCATGGTTATTTCATGGAACTTATGGTGTTAATTTTTCTAGAAATCATTAAAATTTGATTTTTTTTAAATTTCCATTCCATAAAAGAATTGTTTTTATTAGTTAATAATAATATGTATATAACCATTATATATTAATTAAAACATATTAAATTAATTAATTACACATAATATTATTAGTATTTAACTTTCCCGAATCATTCATAACATAAATATTGCAACATCATTCATGTTGATGGTAAAACTGAACAATAAAAGAACATGTTATAACTTTAATCATGTTATACATATAATATTGATTCATTAAATCTATATTTATAAATATTCATGTTAGGTGGTGATGAAATATTAAACATCTCATTTATGGAGGTCATAATATACATTTACACATGGGAAACTTTTTGATTTTTCTAATGGATGTAAGTAAGGTAGATAATGAATATTCCATAAATATAATAAAATTTCAGTATTCTAATAATACTGATGTCATTATATTATAGTGTGTAAAATATATTTGGATCACATTAAAGAATAAATAAAGTTTAATTAACTTGGTTACGACTATTACCACTTCCTTGGGTATCCTCCTTAGGGTCTCTCATTAAGAATTGTTACATTGGTAGTTTGGTGAGACCAAAACCTCTAGTACATGGATAAGAATATTAGGAAGTTATTTGGGTATATATTTTATGATTTAAGGTTCTAAAAGTGTGCATATACATGAGTAGTGAAGGGATTATTTTATAAGTGATAGTAGTAGAACCCATATAAATATTTATAATATTTAAATATAATAAATGTCATTCACAAGTTAACTGGATATAATTTTTCCTAAATTTATATATAATATGCATAAGGTGTAAAAAATATCATCTAATAAAATAAAGATATGGTTTTTGTGAAATTTTAAGCCTTTTCCCTTATTTTTAACCCCATTTTATTCCATTTTAAGCTTTATCATGATGACTAAACTTTTACCATGGAAACTATTCTTTATAGATAAAAATAAAATGAAAATAATTAAATAATTTGAATTCCATGATTTCAAATATGAAAAATAATTTATAATATTCAATTTTTATAGGTGTTAAAAAATAATTTTAATATAAGTACACATAACATTACAAAAATAATTTTTTTAAAAAATCCTTCTTTAAGAATAAAATGAGTTTAAAAAAAATAATATATATTATTAATTAACTTGATATTTATTGGTTTATAATTAAAAAAATAATATTTTTATGACTATCAAAGAAATAAAAAACTGAATGGATCATTATAAATAGTCAATTAAAGGAAAATTACCAAAATAGTGTTAGATTAGAATTTTTTTGAACTTAAGTCCAAAAAGAGAAGCATGGGTTTAAAAATTCAACATAATATTTTTAAATTTTTTATTTTACTCCATAAAAACATATATATATATATATATATATATATATTTTCAATTCAATGGTTTTATATATTTTTAATACATGCTTATATTATAATGATGTCATAAAATTTTTGGTATTTTTCAAAACAATATTTTTCAGTATTCACCTAAAAATTAACCATTTCAGAAAGATTATAAAAATTCAATCTAAAATATTTTTAAAAAATTAAATCAATAATGTATTTTTTTCAAATATAAAATTTTAAAATTTGATAAATTTAAATTTTAAAGAAATCATATATTATATAAAAAAAATGATTTAAAAAATATTTTTGTTTTTCTAAGAAAAGTTATAGCACTTAATTTATTTTTCAAATTATTTTTCATTTAATATCTTATATTATATTTAAAATTTCATTATAATAAATAATTATTCTCTTCAGTTCATTGTTTCTTCATCAAAATATATAAAAACTATTAAATTTATTCCTAAGGGAAATACATACTAAAATAATAGGGTGTTTTATTCTACCTCTATTAAAATATTTTCCCCTCAAAATTATGTTACACTGATGAAAAAATGTGGATACCTATGAATTATCACATCTCTTGGTTCCAAAATTACTTCATACAACTTATGAGTCCTACATAAATCCATAACCATGTGAGTGTTCATATATTATAGTAATTTATTTCTAAAATCCTTGATTTATACTGGTTTCTCCTCATAAGAAAGATCATGATCCATATGTATAGCCTATGAGTTTCTTATTAATGCAAGTTCAGGTATCTACTTTCTCAATAGTGATACATGGAAAAATTTATGAATAAGTGAGATATTCAATGGAATTTAAACATAATAAGATACTTCTCCCACATAATCAAGGAGTTCAAAAAGTCAAATGTTCTTAGGGATCATCTTCACCTTATTTCCAAATATCATAAACTTCTTCCGCAAATTTATTCTGAGGAATTAATTTTCTCTCACTTAAAACTCTAAATATCTTCAATTATTATATGCATAGATGTTGTATTAACTTAGTGAAATTTTAATGTGACACTAAATATTTTGAATCTTCTATTACATCTATTAAGAATGATCTGGTCCTAGAAGATTAGTCTCTACAATATTATCCCTATATGCTGAAGTTATGAACCCTTTAACCTATAAAGCCTCATATAGTGAAATATGAATTCTAGAATGTAAAATCCTTTTATATGAGAATTATACCAAATGAAGTTATTGATCCCAAACAAATTTCAAATCCATTGAACATGATCTCAGTATATCTTCTAGGTTTTGAATGGTCCTCTCAGAATGAACATCTATCTCGGGATAATATGTAGTGCTAAATATCAAATCCACATCTAATTATTTACAAATAATTCTCTTTAACTTTGATATAAACCTTGAATCCCGACCAAATTCAATTTAAAGTTATAATCAGTGCAATTTTACCGCTTACTTAATGTATATCCTAGAATGTGGATTAAGTAATAAATATTATCTAATAGTAATTAAATCCAAAAAATTTCTAAAGAGATCAAATAAAACTAAAATCTAATTATGACCTTTAGATGTCTTGGGGAGACTTATAACAAAATTCAAGGTGATGAATTCCCATTTTTATACTATTATGGGTAACTGTTACATCATCCCCTTAGACTTTTGATATATATCCTTAACATTAATACACACAAAGAATCTATATATATACTATGAAATGTTAATTTTCATGTTTTACCCTTAGAATTTATCCTTTATATCTCTATATATCATCATACTTCTAAGATGAATAGATAATGGTGAGCTATATACTACCTTTAATAACTCCTTATTCAATTCTGGTATTGATGGAACACATATTCATGTATAAAAATATAATAACCCAAGTATTGATAATATTAATTAAATTTCATGTATTATTAATATTCATTAATTATATTTTAATGTTTTATATTCATTTTAGGAATATTACATAATTTTTCAGTCAAAATGAAAAAAAATAATTTCTAACAAAATTGGGTTTCCATACATTATATAGTTCAATTTAAAATAAGGATTTAAATATTATATAAATTTTATTTTAATAAATTAACTTCATTTTTTAATCCATCATTTCAAAATTATATGAGGATGAGTTTTTCAGAATTTTCTGAAAAGTTTTATTTTTCAATGAATAATGAAGAATAAAGATTTTTACTGAAAAATGCATTTTATTTTCAAGTATTTAAAAATTAAGATACTATTTTGGATTAGTTTTAAAAATTATTTTGTTCCTTTTGATTAAAAATAATCCAATAAATTTTATTTTAATAAATATTATACTTGAATTTGGTATGAAAACACATTTATATTTAAAAAGGAATTTTTCAGAAAACTATTTTTCCATTGCATTTTAGGGGTTTAATTTTAAATTAAATTTTAAAACTTATATAAATTGAATTTTATAAAATTTATTCCTTCTTTTGAATAATCATAATTAATATTAGTTAGTAATTTCAAATTAATTTTTTTTCATAATGAATTTTAAAACCAGTAAAAATTTGTTACCACGGTTAAGTTTAAAACAAATTTACATGAGATTAAACTAAAGTGATAATGGTTAACATGATCTATTTTTTTATAAACCCTATTTTATGGACATATATCGACCCTATGTTATCTATTATTTTTAAATTTTCCATTTTTAATCCATTTTTTTGATTTAGACATTAATAAATTTTAATCACTTTAAACATTCCAAGTGTGTCCTCTCCCCCACTTATATAAAGAACCCACTATCCTCTATTTAAAATACCTCAAGGGTATTTTTGATCAGAAAATACATATCAAAATATTTTCCTAAATTCCATACCCATGTCATAGAGTCCCTGTTTCAATATAAAAACCAACCTAGGATTGATTTAGGTTTAACCGTAAAGTGGTTGTTTGAAGATTATGTATAATTTTAAACCAAGATTTTTTATTTTATTTCTTCTTATACCACTATTAAATATTTTTCAAACGTTAATAAATAATAAAATATGTATCTAACATATATTTATATATTATTATGGTAATATAATAACCTATATCCATATCATTTTTCATCAAATTAGCAATGGAACTGTTATTTATTTGTATGACGAACTACCACCACTTGAACCGATATAATTCATTTTCCATGATGGCCTATCACATATGGTTATAATAATAGGTTTAATTTATTTATATGATATTAATGAAATAATTTTAATTCTTTAAATATAATATATAATCAATTTTCTTAAATTTCTATCCACTAAAAAATGACAACATCTTTTGTGCGTACATGTGGATTACAACCTGCAGAGAGCGATGTGGCTCATTTTTCATCACTTCATCATGTAGATGGTATATATAAGTTTATTTAAATAGTTAATATGATATTTATTATATAAAAATCATTATTTAAATATAAAAAATACTTACCTACTTTCCCTCATGTTTGTTGAAAAATGGGAATGTTACTAATGAGTATGTACCATGATTGTAACATAATTCATTTTTATAACCATATTTAATGATTACTTTAAAAATAATAATCAATTTAGAAAATAAATATAATTTCATTATTATTGTCTTATATATTATGAAATAAATACTAATTTGACCATAGTTAACCTACCGAAGTCATTTTGGACCAATGAGATGAATATCATCAAAAAACATAATGCAAACTTAACCAATTAAGTAATTAAATATATCATTAAAATACATAAAATAGGGTGTTTAATTATATGATGTTAAAACTCTAAAACATTATTAAGAAATTAAATAATTGCTAACATTTTATTATATAAGAGATAAATAATGCACATGACAATTCAGACTCAATGTAAGGGTCACTTTACCTTAAAAACCTCATCTTAAGTGTTTTAATGATTTATTTTCTAAATAAATTTCATACATTTCCATATTATTAAAATTATTTTATGGATATATTAATGTATTAATATAAATTAAATCTTATGTCACTTTTTTCTTTCATTCAATATTTTTTAGAAAGAATCATTTTGTGTATTTTATACAAAATGTTTTGATTAAGAGGTGAAAATAATGTTCTATTTTAATATATTAAACATAATGTATTATCCCACTTCCAAAACCGTTATATGGTATTTGTATTATTTTAAAATATTCCATGTTTTATTAATATAAAACCCCTAATTCTTTTTGATCTTGTTATTTTCAAAAATGGTTTTAAATTTAATAGAAATTAAAATATCAGAAAAATGTTTTTCTTATGGGTAAAAACAATATTTTTATATATGCAATGATGAAAATGAAATCCTTCATGTGTTA
This sequence comes from Viscum album, assembly GCA_963277665.1. NCBI lineage: Eukaryota > Viridiplantae > Streptophyta > Magnoliopsida > Santalales > Viscaceae > Viscum > Viscum album. The sequence continues at coordinate 1,163,883,084 of OY728158.1, read as the reverse complement.
TTATTATGTTATGATTCTTTAGAATTATTTATAATGATGGGTGATCCTGACATATCTTATTATTATGAGTGATATTGATATATCTCTTTAATTCATTGGGTAAAGGGATAAAGTTAACCTATTATAGGTATCTATAGAGAGATTATTGGAATTTACTGGCTAAGTTATTCCATTCATAAGAGTGATTATAAAAGTGATATGAAAATGATTTCCTAATTTAACTTGATTATTTATCTATTATTACTATAGTTTTTTATAACAAAAAATATAATCTCACAAGGTAAGATGTTGTACTTATTTTTTAAGGAAATTCTATGATGATTCTTAAGGGTGAAATGTATAATTTTTTGAAAAACAATAATAAGTATTTCACCATTGAAAAGAAACCTTTGTAGTTTTTAATTTTAATTTTAGATTTATTAAGAAATTTTTTATTACAATATTTATGAAGAAATAATATTTATTTTTTTATAAAATGTTTATTTTGGCCACAAAATTTATTTTAAAAAAGATAAATTTTAATTTGTATTTATGGACTAACGAGTTTCTTTCATTATTTTTATATATAGCTTACTGAGATTTTTGTGATAATCCAATATTTTTAATTTTTTGTAAGGTTTAAAGGTTGAGTACGAATAAGGATTATGTTAAGATGATAATTGTAAAGATATGTCATGAAAGAAAAACTTTTTTTATCTTAAAAGTTTTCTATTGTGGAAAAAATAGACACTGAGTGGAAGTTTCCACACTGTGATGTAATATTTATTTATGTAAGGGTGATGAACTAATTCTCTAAAACTCTAAAAATAAATTGTATTTGGGAATTTAAGATAAAAAAATATTATCTAATGAAATAATTTTATGGATTCTTTAATGACATATCATTATATTTAGTATTAGAGTAAATGTTTAGATAATATTAGAGGCTAGGATAATATAAGTAAATACACTTAAGAGATTATAATATATTACTATTATGATATGGAATTTTAATATTACTATGTTTATTAAACTAATATATGTATATTTGAAATATTTTTCTATAGAAGAAACAAAGAAGATAAATTAAGAAAGAATTAAGAGGACAATATTCTTCCAAATCAGCAACTTGGAATGGTTAGAATTGGAATCGATCAGTTTATTCCTATGATGGTTTAGTTGAAGCAGGATATAAATAGTGGTGGTATCCATGAAATGGAGAAACATAATAATCCACATTGAAACATATTAATTGGGGAGCATTTTATTAGACAGATCCCTCCAACATTTAGTAGATCTTCTGACATAGTTGTTGGTGAGGGATGGATTAATGCTCCTAAAAAGATATTTAAAGTTATGTATTGTTCAAATCATCCAAAAGATACTCTTTCTATTTACTATTTTGAAGGTTAAGATGATAAATGGTAGTCAATTGTTAAGGATAATATTTAAAAAGAATACTTTTATGCCATATAATGAGATATATTTAAGAATATGTTCCTAAGGCTATTGAACTCAGGATGTAAAATAAATAATTCGAATTAAGTTAAAAGGAGGAAGATTCAATGGAAATGTATAGAGAAAACTTCACCTGATTAGAAATGAAAACAAAAAATTGTATCCATGATCATGATAGTAAAATTAATTACTTATATTTAGGACAAAATCCATGATATAGAAGAGTTTTTCCCCAAAAAAATTTAAATGTTATGAAAAAATTATTCACTGTACTGAGATATTGGAAATAAAGTTTTCTGATAATAATGTTTCCAATGTATTATGAGAATAAAAATAACTATAAGTAAAAGGGTATGGTGAAATCATTTTAAACTAATTCAGTAGATATTGGGCCATCAAATGAAGTTTTATCAGCTACATTACTTTTTTATTCAAATTATTATAATATATTATTTGAATAAGGCTCTACACACTATTATATTTGTGAAAAATTTTCTAGTAAAATGGAAAATTCACAATAATAAGTGAATTAATGAATTTTGGTAAAAACACAAGGGGGTAATATTAATGAAGTATGAATTTATAATTATATACATGTTTTCATATATGGAAGGTTTTTCCCAACAAACCATATTATCTTTCCCATTATATTATTGGATTTCATTCAGGGTGTGGATTGGATTTCAGTTTATCATGCTATGATATATTATAGAGGAAAAATTTTATTTTAAAATATCATTTTTAGTTTGTATATAATAATGAACTCATACCTTTTATAACATAACAATAAGTTGAGAAATTGGTAAAATATAAAAATGAATGTTATATTTCTCATATTATTAAAAATAAGGAAACTGTTCTATTTAATTATATACTAGTATTAAAAGAAAATCTATATGTTTTTACAAATGAGTTACCTATTATTATACATGATAATAAATATTTGTTTATTACTAAGTTAGTGCTTAATGAAAAACCAATTTCAAAAACCCCTTATCGAATGGATCAAGTATAACTTCAATAATTTTTAACATAGTTACACGAATTCCATCTATATGGAGATTAGTATTTTTTAAAGGATAATATTAGGATTGGGTACCATTATCAAAATGTAAAATATGATTACAACCCTAATATAGTGTTACATACTAGGTATTATCATTATGCATTTTTGGTTATAACCTTTGTGTACAAATATTATCCACTTGTATTCATGGATATTATGAATATATTTTTCCACCAATATTTGGATAATTTTTTTAGTTCTATTCATTGGTGATATTTTAGTTAATTATAAAAGTTATGAGGATCAGGAAAAACATAAAAGAATTATTTTGGAAACCTTGAAAGAAGATAAGTTATACAGAAAATTTAGAAAATTTTATTTATGGTTATAACATATTTAATTCCTTGGAAATATTATAAATAAATATGACATAACTATTGATCTTTTACAAACTAAAGTGGTTAATGAATGGAAAATAACTACAAATGTTACTTTGATTTTTAATTTTGTTGGATTATAAGGCTATTAAAAGAATTTTTTTTAAAACTTTATACTATTATCTATCCCACTAACCAAGTTAACATGAAAATTATTTGGGTTATTCTGGAAAAATTAATGTGATGAATGTTTCCAATAATTTAAATTAAGATTAGTGAAGGCTATGGTTTTGGACCTATCAACCAAAAATGGTGACTTTTTTATCTATAATGACACTTTAGTGAAGGGAAAGATATGTGTTTTAATATATAATTATTAGGTAATTTATTATGTTTCACATAAATTAAAACCTCATAAGAAAAATTATCCCACTAATGAACTTCAACTATAATCTATAATTATTTATTTAAAAATTAGGTGATATCATTTATATGGTGTAAAGTTTGAAATAAATACTGATCATAAAATCTTGAAGTGCATGTTCACTTAGAAGGATTTAAACAGGAGATACATGAGATAGATGGAATTTAAAAAATATTATGACTACAAAACTATTTACCATCCAAGAAATGCCAATAGATAAGTTTATTATTTAAGTTGAAAAGATAATGCATTACTAAATATACTATATATAGAGTATAATCCTTTTTCTAATGATTTTATGAATGTTGGATTAAAAATTGTGCATGTAGGAACTCCTTATATTTTTATTTAGGTGTCAGTATAATCATATTTTCCATAAAAGATTAAGAATGATCATAAAGGCTATAATGTTTTATAGGAAAAATTATAATTGGTTAGGAAAGGTAAGTTTACTGAATTTAATATTGAAAAATAATGTTTTTTTAGATTCATAAAAAGTTTATATATTTCATGTGACCCCTATTTGAGGAAGAAACTATTGAGTGAGGATCATAGATATCCATTTTTAATTTATCCATGCAGCCGAAAATGTATAAATACCATCATAAACATTTATAGATAGAAGAAATGTAGAAATATATTACTTATTTTATTATGAAATGTTTTTATTGTCAATAGGTTAAATATTTAAGTTAATTAACAAAGGGTATTCTTCATCATTTTACATTTATAAAATGGAAATGAGAGAATATATCTATGGATTTTGTGGTGGCATTACCAAATACATGTTGAGAAAATAATTTTATATGGGTAATTATTGATCAATTAACTAAATGTAATCATTTTCTTCATATTCAATATAATATTTATTTGAATCAAATTTCTTGACTTTATTTTAAAAATATAATTAGATTACATAAAGTCCCTCTTTCCATTGTATCTAATCATTATCCAAGATTCATCTCTAATTTTTTGATGTGAATTTAGTAGTCATTAGTTGATGAATTACATTTCAGTACAACCTTTCATCCTCAATCTAATGGAAAACTAGAGAAAATGATTCTAACTCTATAAGATACAATTTGAGTTATTACAATGGATTATCAGGTAAGTTAGGATCAACATTTGACATTGGTTGATTTTTCTAATAATAACAATTTTTATTCTAATATATAAATGGAACCTTTTTCAGAATTATTTGGAAAATGTTATGAGATAATAACTTGTTCAGATTAATTAAAAGAAATAATTTCTTTGGGACTAGAATTTTTATAATTAATGGTTGAGAAGTTGAATATCATTCAACATCACATGAGTATGGATCATAGTAGGAAAAAATGTTATATAGATAATTATAGGAAAGATCTTTCATTTGAGTTTGGTGAATATGTTTTTCTTAAATTATCTCTATGTAAAAGTGATATGAGTTTCATTAAAAAAGAAAAGTTAAGTCTATGGGTCACTATACCATAGGAAATTATAGATAATATTGGATAAATTTCTTACTGAGTGTCCTTTACTTTGATTTTATCTTAGGTATATGATGTATTTCATATTTTTTTGTTAAGAAATTATATTATGAATGCATCTCATGTTTTAATCCCCGCAGTAGTTCAGTTAGAAGAAAAATTTCATATGAGGAACAATTGGTATAGATTATTAACTACACAAGGAAAGTGTTTTTGAATAAATTGATTTACTTGGTTAATGTTTTTTTAAACACCATATGATTCAAGAAGAAACATGGGAATTATAAAATGTTATGAAATAAAAATATTTCCACTTGCATAAGTAATAAAATTGTGAGGATGAAATTTTAAAATGAGGGATGAATGTAACAACCTAGGTAATTCTAATAGTAAATCAATTTCATACCTTATTAATGGTCATTAATTAAATTCTATAGAGTTATATTCATTATAATAATATTATACAATTTTATAGTTAAAAAGGAAAAATCATTAATTATAACCAAATTGGGTTTTATTGGATTACATGGTTTTATTTAAAATGATGACTTAAAAATTATATTATTTTAAATTGATTAAATAAAGTTAAATTTATAATTTCTCATTTATAAATTATCATAGGATTAATTTTTGAGATTTTTTTCTAAAAAGTTTTATTTTTCAATGAATAAGGAAGAAATATGATTTTTTATTGAAAACTATCTTTTTTAAAGTATTTAAAAAGTCACATTATATTTTAGATTAGTTTAAAATTTCATCAGTTATATTTTATTGAATATGATCCAATAAATTTTATTTTATAAGCATTATATTTTAATTTGATATAAAATAATTTTATACTCAAAAGGGAATTTTTATAGAAAACTGTTTTGTTGTTGCATTTTGCAGGTTTAATTTTAAATAAAATTCCAATAGTTATATTAATTGAGTTTGAAAAAATAGATTCAATATTTTGAATCAATATAATTAATATTATTTAAACAGGTCAATATTTTTTTTCATAATGTATAGTAAGAATAATAAAAAACATTTACCAAGGGTAAGGTTAAAAAAAAATTACCAGGGGTTAAATTAAAGTGATAAGGGTTAAAATAACCTAAAAATTTGTATAAATTCCATTTTATGGCCATATTTAGAGACTATAATAGCATTTATTTTTAAATATACCATTTTGGAATAATTTTTCTTGAGTAAGACCTTAATATTTTTTTTAAAATTACAAGCATGTCCTCTCTCCCACTTATAAAAGAACATTCCATATACGTTTTTTACCACACATAAAGAGCCCTTTGGTTTGGTAAATAACTAAAAAAATACACTCAAAAAATCCCTAAACATTTATTATAGTATTTTTATTTATAATAAAACAAACCTTGTAAGATTTGTGGTATAAACCTAAAGAGGATGTTCGAAGAAGAGAAATAGTTCTAAACTGACTATTTTTGTTTTATTTATTCTTCTACCTCATTGAAACAATCTTCAATGATGATGAAATAATAAATTAATCATATTACATATACTAATATGTTATTATGTTTATTTAACAACCTATATCCATATCCTCTTCCATTAAATGGGAAATGAAACTATCGTTCGTGTGTATGGTGGAATACCTTTTCACGAACTAATGTAATTTGGTTTCCATCACCAACTCTCATGACTATTTATAAGGATGGTTTTAATGTTTTTATATGATATTAATGAAATAATTATAATTGTGTAAATATAATATATATTTAATTTTGTTTCCTTTCTATCCATTGGAAAATTATAATTTTTTATGAGCACGTATGGGCTACCACCACCATGAAGTGATACAATTTATTTTTCAAACAAAAATCACATGGATTATATATATAAGATTTTTTAAAGATAAAATATTATATTTTTGATATAATAATAATTCAGGAAGTATTAAATAATACTTACCTTCTTCAAATCATGTTTTTTTGAAAAATATAAATGGTACTCATTCTTACATACGACCTAGCATTTACGTGATTGTAACATAATTTATTTTTCATAACCATGATTCATGGTTAGTTTTAAAAGTATAATTACTTTTTCAAAAATATAAAATTATATCATTATGATTATAATTATAGAGATTATTTAGTAATTACCACTTTAACCATAGTCAACCTATTAAATTCATTTTGGACCTATGAGTCAAATATCATCAAAACACCAAACATGGAATTAAGATATTAATTAATTAAATATGTAATTTAAATTAATTCAATAAAGGTTTTAATGATAAGGTATTAAAACTAGAAAATCATATTAAGATATTAAAGAGTTAATTTTTTTATTATATATCAGATAATGAATGTACGTGACAATTCAAACTCAAGGTAAGGGACACTTTACCTTAAAAACCTTGTGTAAAATATTTTAAATATAATTTTTCTAAATATTTTTATTACATGTCTATATTCTTAAAATTATTTTATTGGTGTATTTATATAGACATAAATTAATTATAAAGGATAATTTATATCACTTTTTTAATTCCTTTTAATGGTTTTGAAAATGATATTTTTATGTATTTTATTTATAACTTTTTAGTAAAGAGATAATAAGAATGTTATATTTTATCACATATAAAATAATGGATATTCCAACATCTGTAACCATTATATGATATTTGGGTTCCTTTACAATATTCTATGTTTCCATAAAAGAAAAAAATCTTTCTCTTTGATCTAGGTATTTTTAAAAAGGGAATTTAATTGAATGGATATCTATATATATAAAAATGTTTTTATTATTGTTAAAAATAACATTTTTATGAGTGTAATGATGAAAAATAAATACTTCATGTGTTATGATTATGTGATGGTTCTTGGAAATTATTTATGATGAAACATGATCTCAATATAGCTCATGATGATGGGTGATCCAAATATTGCTTGTGATGATGAGTGATAGCAATATAGTCCTCCAATGAATTGGGTAATGGATAAAGTTATTTGGTTATAGGTTTATCCTAAGTGATTATTGGAATTTACTGGGTAGGTTATTGTATTTTTAAGAGTTATTATAATAGTGATATGAAAATTATGTCCCAAGTTACTTACATGGTTTATCTATTCATGTTATGGGTTTTTATATAAATATTATGATCTCACATGGTAAGATATTTTTATTAAGTGTAAAGGAAAGTTTATTTTACTTACTAAGGGTGAAATGTGTAACTTTTTGAAAAAAATTTCACAAGTCTTTCATGATTTCCAAGAAAACTTTATGAGTTTTATTTTTTACTTTAATACTTTTTATGAAATTTTTTAAGAAAATATTTTTATATAGAAGTTTATTTCTTCGGTAAGAAAATTTTTATTACGAGCTTGAAGTTTATTTTAAATGAGGAAAATATTTATGAGTACTTATAGACTAAAGAGAATCTTTATTTCTTTTTATGTATCCCTTACCAAGTTTTTTTCTGATAATTTGTTTTCAAATATTTTTCATAGGGTTTTATGTATGAGTTTAGACAAGTATTTAGTCATGATTAAAATTATGAAGATATTTTATTAAAATTAAAATTTTTATATCTTAAATTTGTTTTGTTGTGGAAAAACTGGATACTAAATATAAGTGTACTCTTTGTAATGTTATATTTATTTATTTAAGGGTAATGAACTAATTATCTAAAATATTAAACCTAAAAGTTCTATGGGAATGAAAGAAAATTATTTCTTATCTAAAGAATCAATTTTATGGATTGTTTAAGGCTGGGTCCCTATAAGAACCTTATTATTCCATCCCAATAAAGGTTTAACTTTGGAATGTTTATTACATTATTTTACAACTCAAAATATTTTTTCTATAACCTTTTGATATTTAGATAGATGTATGGTTGAGTGTAAATTTTTTCAGGATAGGATTTCTCCAATTTTCTTTAGATTTTAAGGTTTATCCTCTATAATTCCACGAGTGTTGGATATTTTTTAATCATCATCATAGATAAGGTAGCATGATCATTTTTACTCAGAGCATCAACCACCTTATTTTCCTTCACACGGTGGTAATTTTTTGAGAAATCATAATCTTTAATCAACTACAACCATAAATTTATACCACTTTAACTCCTTTTGTGTGAATATATTCTTTATTATTTTATGATCAGTATATATATAACACCTTTCACCATAGAGATAAGGCCTCTATATTTTTAAGGTGAAAAATATTTCTTCTAGCTCCAAATTATGAGTTGGAAATTTTTTTATCATGAACCTTTAATTAGAGAGAGACATAAGTTACGAATATATCATTTTTCAGAAGGAAAAATATCAATACCTTCTTAGAATAATAAATTTATATAATATAACCTTCCCCACTTTAGGGAAACTTAAGTGATGGTTCAATGAAAAACCTCTTCTTATGACCCTTCAAGATTTCTTCACATTCCTCCATCCAATTAAATTTCATTATCTTTTGAGTTAAGTTGATTAATGGAATTAATGGTCATGAGAAATTTATCATAAATATTTAATAGTATCCATAAAATATAAGAAAAATTAATAAATATACCATAGTGGTTGGTCTAGGAAATTGTTCAATAACCTCTATTTTTTTAATGGATCCATAGATAAACCCTCCTTTATTATTACCTTACCAAGGAATGAGACTTTTTTAGTTAGAATTCACTCTTGAATTTTTTTTAATAAAGTATCTCCATCATCAAGGTATTAGAATAGTCCTCAAATGATCTTCATGGTCTTTATTTCTCTTTGAATATATTAGAATATCATCTATAAAGACCTTAATAAGTTGGTCGAGGCAATTTGAAAAGACCTTATTAATTATATCCATGGAGATAGTGGAGGAGTTAGTAAGTCTACATGAAACTAATATAAATTCATAGTATTTATACCATATAAAAAGGCTGTCTTGTGTATATCATCACTTTTGACCCTTAATTAATGATATCCAAATGAAAGTTCAATCTTTGAAAAGTATTTATATTCTCATAGTTGGTTGAAAAAGTCATTAATATAGAGTAAATTATATTTTTTCTTTATTTAAATCTTCTTAATTTCATAATAATCAGTTAATAGATGTTTTAAAACATCTTCCCTCTTAACAAAAAGAACTAATACACACCGTAGTAAAGAATTAGGGTGTATGAATCCCATATCTGAATTCTATTGAAGCTTATTCTTAAATCACTGAAATTAATTTAGATTAGTTCAATATGGAGTCTTTGAAATAGGAATAACACCAAGTATTAGTTTAATTGTAAAATAGACTTGAAAATTTAGGGGAGGATCAGAAAACATTTCAGGAAATACGTTGATATACTATTGAAAAATTGGAATATCTTAAATGTTGAGTTTCTCCCCAACCATTTGAGAGCTATAATCCTAATAAATAAGTAATAATACCCATATAATGGATGTAATTTCCATTGGGAGTTCATAAAAATCCTTAAATTTATATATTATAAAAGGTTGATTCATGATATAAAATGTAACATCCCAACCTCGATTGATATGGGCTCTATATTAGAAGAGCTAATCCATGCCCAAAATAAAATCAAATTAAACTATAGTGATAATGGAAAAACTTGCAGGAAACATATTCCCCAAAACTTCTATCCAAGAAGAGTTATATACTTGGGATTCAATCATCATTCCACTACTAGATTCCAAAAATAATTCAATATATCATCATTGAGGTGGTGATATGATACACTTTGAAAATTATATAGATATAAATATTTGGGTATATCCTAAATCAAATAATAAATTAACTATTATTATATGGATGATAAGTATACCATTCAAAAATTCCTTCTAATGACCTAGTTTAGTAGTTGTGATTGAATAAGTGTTCCCTTTGTACGTTGGCTTAAGAGTTTACAGATGTCAATTGTCATCATTAACCCTTGGATTCATGCAATGGTTGGAATAATGTCTGCACTAATTTTAATTGAACCATTGGAACATGTATGGTGAATTTGGTTAATTTCCTCCCATTAATTTTATTAGTTATCCTCTTCACATATCTTTAACATTCATTTACTTTAAGGCCTCCATTTCCATACTTGAAGCATTAACCTGTCCAATTAAGGAAATTTCCCCTATGTTTTTCCACATTTTCAACATAAATTAATATTAATATTCTTTCATACTTGGGTTTTATTAATTGAGTTTCCTTAGAACTCCATTTTTATATTATCCCCCAATCCATAAGAATAATAGGAGTTCCTAGTATCTATTTCAACCTTGATATCAAATCAAATAATTTCTTCATAAATGCCAAAGTCCTTTGTATCTAATGAATTTTAAATACTTGGTTTTATGATACTAAATAAGTGGTCAATTTTTATTTTAGGTTAAATTTTAAAACCAGAATAATACCTTGTAATTATGGTAATATTTAATTCATAGGTACCAACATATTTATTATACTTATGTTTTAATTCAAGGAATTACCTCTCCATCTTAGTGTGAAGATTTTGAGGAAAATACTAATTGAAAAATACCTTTGTAAAATCCTCTCATTTCTTGGATTAAATTTCTTCCTATTGCATTATATTCTTAACAAGATTCTACCATTTATCTAGTTCAATTTTTAAATGATATATGACTAACACAACCTATTTATGCTCAAAGTACTGGATAATAGAAAATATATTTTCCACTATACCAATCCACTAATCTATAATTAGTTTAATGGAAGACCTACTAAAGGAAGGTGGCCACATCCATATGAAAGAATCAAAAGTGTTTTTTCCTTACTTGGATCATTTCTATGTTTAGTATGATTAAAATTATTTTTTATAGATTGAGATATTTTGTTGAGTATAACCATAATATTTTTTTTTCATTCTTGCTCCCATTCCATTGGTTTTCTCATGAGGATGATCATTTAATTTTCTGTCACATTCATTGTTTACAGAATTCCTCATTATTCCATCCATTGAATAAAACCAAAATAGTTAATTTGAGTATCAATAATTATTAATTAGTGTCAGAAATCATATGATATGGAAAATTATTCATAAAAGAACCTAAAGTATAACACTTTCCTCAACCTATATCATTTTAGGTACATAATATATCACTTTTGGTACATATTATGTTGTTTTAGGGTTTATCATTTTATTATTCATAAAATAATACCCAAAAAATATATAAATCCAAACCTGATACCTTCTAAGGTAACCCAACTATAACATACATTCATATTACATCTTTTTAGATTATTATTAAATATATGTCACAATAATTCACACCCTATAACCTAAACATTTAATATCGTTGAAGATAAGATACAAAATCAATTTATTTAAAATACAATATTCAGTGTTTCCTATAATTAATCTTCATACAAGGTACCCTGCAAGACATATTATACTTAACACCCTTCTTTATAACCTGGGCAAATAGAAACATAAGAAGTAGTGAGTTCAAATTCTCAGCAAGGGTAAACATAGCCTTCAATAATAAAATAACAAAAGTGATAATAAGATTAGTATAAGGGTATGGTAAAATAATCAAGGTATATTATCATAAAATATTAAATTTATACCCAACAATTCACATATCATAAATCAAAATTCATGGACTAAGGATTTGGCATACCATGATACATGAGTCATAAGAGTGTTAAAAAATCACTCAATCAAGAGCCATGCGAACATAACATAGGAATAAGAATATGGAACAAAATTTTGGCACATATATAATCATTTAATATCATTTATTATATCATGGATCACTTCCAATAACATCATAACATAGTGGACAAATTTCCGTAATGGATTGGGTTCAGTCTTTATTCCCTTTAAAACCATGGTGGACAAAGTCCCTTAGTGGATTGGGTTCACTCCCCAGTCCCTTACATGTTATATAATGAGATATAAATATTTTTTCCAATGAATTGGAGGAATAAAATGAATAAATATATCACATAATAATAAACCCCACATATGTACTCCACCAGAAGAAAGGTGTATTCATCATCCCTTTATATCTTAAATATCCCATGGAAACGAAAATGGTTTATAATAATTTACTTAAGAAATAATTATAAGTCATAAAGATAAATAAGGTGGATAGAATAATTTGAAACTATACCTAGTTAATTATAAAAATAATTATTGTATTTTGACATAGATAAAAGATAATTTTATACAAGCATTAGAATATTCTTTGAAAAAAACAAAGTATCATTTCCTTTTGGTAACCATTAATGATGAAAAAGCTCACAAAAAAATGAGAAAATTATTTTAGTTGAAAAAACATGAAAAAATAAAAATTAATAATTAATAACAATAAAAAAGGTGTTAAAAAGGTGTTCAATTGGTAAATATTAAAAAAATTCTTTTCACACAGTTGTATAGAAAGAAAAAAGTGACTTGTACAGAAAATGTTGAATAGATTCCTTTTAAAAACATTATAAATAAATTAAATTACAGTGAACATGAATTTAAATTATCATTGGAATATAAAGAATAAAATTATTGAAACAATATAAATAATATTGATATGGAATAGAAAGATTTGTTAATAGATTTTATACTTCTAAATCAATGGTCCTAAATAAAACCCCTTACAGTTGTAGTAACCATCAAATAAAAATGTAATGAAATACAAAAATTTATATAGATTTATAAATCTTGATAATTTAAATGAAAAGTATCATAAAATAAATTAATTGGAATCATATACATCACACAAATAAGAAAGGTGGTGATTGAAAAACATATGTCATTGAAGTGAAATTGAGACAAACAACCCTTACATCAGACTTCCTCTTGGTAAAAAATTCTATAAAATCCTATATAATAAGTTTAAATTCATTATAAATCAATATAATAACCATATCTATATTTATACTACTCTATAAATTTCACTTATAATTTATTATTACCCATTTAGTAATAATTATTTATTAAAACCAATATTTTTGTGTTAACTTTTCAGTTTTCGACAAATAATCTAGTTTTATGGTTCTGGTCCCTGAATGTTGTCCATGATTTCATTATATTTAGAATTATCATGATATTTTAGAGTATTATTTGGATATATTTATAGAATATTATGTTCATTTCATGGAATTTATGGTGACAATTTTCATGGAAATCATAAAAATATTAATTTTAATAAATTTTAATTTCATTAAAATTTATTTAATTACTGAATAAAAAATATATATAACAACTATATCATAATAAAAAAATCTTAAAGTAATTAATTTTACATAATATTACCATTATATAATATTTCTTAACCATTCTTGCTATAAACCATATAACATCATTCACATAGATGATAAAATCGACCAAAAAAAGAACATGTTAAAATGATTGAATGTGTAAGAACATGTCATTATATAATGATAATAAAATTTAAAGAAGATTAATCTTGTTATATATATATATATATCATATTTATTCATTATTTCCATTTTTATAACCATCTATGTTAGATGGTGATGAAAACTGAAATAATATATTCATAGAGAATATAGTCCACATGTACACACGAGCGGTGTTTCATTTTCCAATGGATAAAAGTAAGGTATATAATTTTTTTAATAAACATAATAAAATTTTAGTATACTAATTATACTACTTTAATTATATTATAAAGGGTTAAATATAGTTGGATGAGGTGGAATAATAAGGATACTTTAATTAACTGGGTTAAGATAATTACCTCTACCATGGGTATCCTCCTTAGGATCTCTCATTAAGCCATATGAGGTTATAATTTTCATGATATGAGAACCTATTGGTCATGTATAAGGGTGTTTGGAAGTTATATAGGTAGATATTTCTCAAAACAATATTCAAATTGTGTATGAAAATTTAAGGGGTGAAGGGATCATTTTATAAGTGAGATGAGTGGAACCATTGTAAATATTTATAACTTTTAAATATAATTAATATCATTCTCAAGTTATGTAGATCTAATTAAGACCAATTTAAAATATAAAATGATATAGGTAAAAATAAACAAAACTAATCCAATAAATATATGGTTTTTTATATTTTTATCCTTTTCCTTTAGTTTTAACCCCTTTGTACTGACTTTATCCTTCACCATAATGAATTCACTTTTACCATGGTAACTATTCTTTATGACCAATAATTAAATAGATATTGTTATATAATTTGAATCTAATGATTCAAAATATTTTTTTTCAAGATTCAATTTCTATAGGTGTTAGAAATTTATTTTAATATAAGTACACAAAATGCACAAAAATAGTTTTTATAAAATAATTCTTTTTAAAGAATAAAATGATTACACACCAAAATATTATATATTATTGATTCCACTAAAATTTATTGGTTTATTAATAAACAAATAAGTGTTTTATTACTTTGAAATCAATCTATAACTGATTATATCATTGTGAATACTTATAAAAACCCATTCATTTCATACATAGATATTGCGTATAAACAGATGAATAATCATTAAAAGTCATAAATAAACCATGCCAGAATACTATGGTTTTAGTGTCTTTGGAATCATAGAAACAAAACAAAAAAATAGTTCATAAAACATATACAACATCTTATATTTATTTTATCATAACAAAAACGTTTTTTACATGTCATATTTAATACATTCCTTCATACCTCGGGGAATATAAACATAAGAAAATGGTGAGCTCAGATTCTTAGTAAGGGTAAAAAAGGGATATATCACTCATAGAATAATCATAAGGGAATAAGAACATGAGAATAAAATTGAAAATTATACCCTACATATCAAAGATCATAATCTTGAGTCGTAGAATAAATAATGGAATTTTAAAAGACATGAATCATAAGGGAACATGAGCCATGAGAAAACAAAATTTTCATAAGACATAGAATGTGGAATACACATAATCATAGAAAAATTTTCCTTAGTAGTAAAGTCTCTTTAAAAATATTATAATAGTGGATTAGGTTCACGGCCCAAATGGTCATAGTAGTCAAGGTTCACTCTAAAGACTATCATAGTAGAAAAAGTCGTTTACTGAACCAGTTTCACTTCCTATTTTAGTCTTGTCTATCTCATGAGTTATAATACCATTACCCAATTCATGGAGGGAGATATGGGTACCAACCATAACTTAATGAAAACTATACATATGTGTTTCATATAAACATAAATCATTCATTATATTGAAATCCATGAAAATAAATGGGTTTCATAAAATTTCATTATAGCATAACCCATAGAAAAGAATTAGGTTTCATAAAAATTATTCCATAATTTAACATAAAAAAACCATAAGAATAATAAGTATATTATCATTGAATAATATCCATAGTAAATCATTAGTAATATTAAACAATGTTATCTTATATGGAAAATAATTTTGAGAGATCACTTGAAATAATTCTTAAGTAAAATATCCTTTCTATTTTGAAAACTTTATTTTTTATTAAAAAATAACGCACAATTATAGAAGAAATTTTTTTCATTAAAAATGAAATTGTATTATTGAAAATTAATCTTCAAATAATTAATGCACCATGATGACAGTAAAAAACACTATTGTTGTATAAGGTAAAAAAATAGTCATTCTGTATTTTTATAGGAAAAGTCACAAAGAAAATAATTTAAAAAACTTAAAAAAGAATCCTTTTAATTTTTTTTAAAAAATTAAAACACGAGTAAAATTTAATTTCAAAAATAATAAGAGAATATTAAAAAAAATTGGAAATAATTTTAGGAAACATGGACATGGATGAAAAAGGGAGTTTTAAGGGAACTTTTTAAAAAGATAAATTTTAAAAGAGAGTCCCCTATAAATATCATATAATTAAAGTGATAATTAATAAAAAAATTGAATATGTGTATTTGACATAAATCCACATAAATAAAGTGAAAATAAAACATAATATATAAAAAAAATCCACAAATAAACTTATAATGATATAATCAAATAAGTAGAAGTTTAACCCAAATAATTTAAATTGGGTTAAAAATTACCTTACCAATTTGTAATCAATTGAATATTTTTCCACATAAAATTAATAATTATCAAATTAAAAATTTAATACCATGAATAAAATAATATTAAGGATATATATATCAAAGGTGAGTGTATACAGCAAAAAATATAAGTTGTGAATAAAGAATTTATCTCACAAAAGTAAAAGTGAGATGGGAAACCCTTACATTGAGTCTAATTTGTCATGTATGTCCTTTATCTTACTTATTAAAAATATTATTTTAGTTATTTACTTTATTGAGAACCATTTTACAGTTTATTATTAATTTTATATCACTTATTACCATGTTGTAACAAATACTTAATTATTTAATTTCACATTAGGTGTTTTAATGATATTCGATACATGAGTCTAAAATGACTTTGGTATGACATCTATAGTTAGAGTGTTCATTATTAAATAATATATAGAATAATAATCATGAAATAATTTTCCATTATATATATATATATATTTCAATTATACTTTTAAATCAATCCATTACATATAGATATGTAAAATGAATTATGTTGCAATCATGGAGATGGTAGGTTGTACGTACGCATGAGTAACATTTCCATTTTACAATAATCACAATGAAAATAAGTTAAGTACAATTTTATCCTTTAAAAATTATCATAATATAATAAATATCATATTAATTATCTAAATTTACCTGCATATATATCATTCATGTGATGTGGTCCTAAAAAACAAATCACAACACCTCATGGAGGTGATAATTCACACGCAGGCATGGACACCATTATCATTTTTCTGTGCATGGAAAGGTAAGAATGAAAATGGTATATTATCTTTTAATAATGATAAATATTTCATGAATATAAAATATAAACCTTAATTTTATTATTATAACTATTCTTGAGAGGTGGTGATGGAAAATGAATTACATCGGTTCACAACGTGGTAATCCGTTGTAGACACGAACGATTAATTATTTTCCCATTTGATTGAGTTATCGATGGATATGGGTCATGCCACTATAATAAAAACAAATAAGTATATGGATGATATTGGATTTATTATATTATCATGGTTTAATTTTTTTTTGGATTTGGAAGAATAAAAAAAATTGAAACGCTTGATTAATAACGATACCTCTTCTTCTGACAATATCATTTTCTTAACACCTTAAGGCCAATAAGAACGATGTCCTGAAAAAAATAATAGCTCTAGGATGAGGGGAGGTATTATATGAAGGTATTTGGGAATATCTCTGCTCCACCTAATAGGTTTTCTTTTTGATGAAAATAGAAGAAGAGGTGCCTCTTTATAAGAGAGGGGAGGGACACTCATAGAGTTTCTCAAAATATTAAATTAATATAAATTAATTTTCAATTTAAAAAGGAACCAAAGTAATTTATTTAAAATATAATATGAGTATGTTTCAAAATAATCTCATAAAATAAAAATTATATAATTTTTGACTAAATTTCTATCCTTATCCTTTGGTTTTAACACTTGTTTAACCCCTTTAACTCTTACCGCGATAATATAAATTCTTACTTTTTTAGGGATAATATAGTTACTATATAATTAAAAAAGACCTATACATGGACCATGGATGAAATTTTTATCATTAAATCAATAATATTGATAAATTTAATATTTTTACGAGTTTTATATCATTTAATAAAATATTATTTATTTTAAAATATCATTAATTCCAACTTTGACAATATTCATTACTTTGAATTTAAAAAAATATTAATAAAACAATATAAATCTGAAAGGAATATTTTAATACATCCCTATAATTTTAAATTATTCTATAAATTTCTTTTATCACATTAATTATACCAAATAATATTTATTTTAATATTTTTAATAACATTTTTTTTGATATTTCCATTAATAAAATAATTACTGCATTATCATTGTGTAAGAATTTAAGGTAATTTCTTTTCTTCACTAAAAATAAAAAAAAATTATGAGGAAGAATATAATTTTTTTATATTTCAAATGAAAATTTATAGTCGAACACAATCTTTGGATATTCCCATATTAAAAATATTTTATTTATTAATAATATGATTGTAACATATTTTTCTTTTCTTAAATAAAATATTATAAATGTCAGAATCACATATAAATGGAAACCAAGTCCATATATTAAACACTTTAATTATATTGGACTAGATTTTATCATAAAAATGAAATTGTATCAAGTGTAAGGGTAATTTTAGGGTCTTTATCATATTATTTTAACCCTTAATTACTTGATTTTTACCGGATTTACCCATTACTGCGGCAAAACAAATTACAAAGGTTACAATTCATAATGAAAAAGATAAAAGAGAAATATTTAATAAATTTGTAACTTAAGATTTTAAATATGGAATTAATTTTTCCAATTTCAATTCACATAATTGACTTTATTTAATTTAAAATTAGTCTCGTAGACATGATGAGAAAGTGAGTTTTTAATGTGAAAATGACCAAAAATTTGAAATGTTTTTATATCCAAATTCAATATTAAAATGATTCCAATGAACTAATTTTTATTAATAGATGTATAATTGAGATAATTTTACTTTAATACCAATTTAAAATATAACTTAACATTAAAAATGTTTTAGATGAAAGGTTAGTGTTCAATTTAAGTGGAGTATTTTCACTATTCATCAAAAAATGAAAGTTATTAGAAAAATACCAAACATTCACCCTAATATAATTTTAAAATTAATCTTTCAAAAATTATGTTTATTTTTTCGAAATAAAATTATAAAAGTTTTAAAAAATTTTGTTTTAAAATAAGTGCACCATTAAAAGGTAGCAAAACCGCCTTAAAAAAATATAGATTTTTATGCGTAAAATTAGATCCATTTTTATATCATGTGTAGAAAACACATAGAATGAATGGTAAACCTTATATTGAATATATATATATATATATTAATAATATAATCCAATAAGAGTGATTTATTATTGGTATAAAATATACTTGTGTGTGGTTAAATAGTTTTTTAGACAAAGATTACGTTATATTTTCCAAAAGGGTTTTATTTTTATTTATAATTAATTCATCCCTAAATAATTCATTATATATACATGTGTAATCCATATTTTTATAATTTAGTTTATCCTATTCATACCCACCATTCTAACAGCTAGGTTATAAGGGTAACATTTAAATAATAATATTTAGTTGTTTATTTAAGCACGATGTGTTGTATCATATATGCTATCTAACATAATATTTTCTTTAAAAAACTCAGGATGTTACATTATTCAACCTTTAATAAATTTCATCCTCACAATTTTAACTTGGTATCAGTATCTAGGGTTTGATTTTCAAAGTACATTTATTGGAATCCCATATTGGGAAAAGGTTCAATAAAACTTCCACTTGAAAAGAGAGAATAGAATGTATGAAGGTCACATGAGATAAAACATATTATGATTACATGTAGGAAAACATATACATTGAAGAGAAAAATAAATATCAAGTTTTTATAGAGAATGATAGAGAAAATGGTCATTAGAAGGTTAATGACCATAAAAATAGATTATATAAGTCTAAAAAAGGTTATTGATATCATAAAAAATGATGAAAATAGGATAAAATTATATTTCTAAATCATTTGAGAAGGTACACTTACTAAATTTCATCTTATAAGAATAATATCACTCTTTATTTGTTCTTTGATATATTTATTCATCATTTCTTACTTCATGGAATGAAGTTGAAATTGTATTTTTTTATAGAACTAGTGGATTATAAGATCCACAATAGGACGAAAATTCATTCCTTCCATCTCTAGTCATCATAAAAAAATGGTTTGCATATATTATTCAATACTCATAAATAGTAACACATTAATATTTTAAACCTCATCAAAAGTTAAACATAAAAAATTTCATAAATGGTTACCCTTATGAACTATCCAAAAGATTAAAATCCAAGACTTTCAAATGAGGATCAATTAATTTTAAAAATCAACTTATCATTAATAATCTAAACAAATTGATGTAGATCTTAATTGTCACTCACCAAAAATGTGATGATCATTATCATTTATTCTCTTGAAAAATTCACTATTGGAAAATTTACCTATACCCATGATTTTCCCAAAACTATGGGTACAAGTATAGTATGAGAGCTTATACCCATGGTTTTCCTAAACCATGGGTATATGCCCCCTATACCAATGATTCTAGGAGAACCGTGGGTATAAGTTGTTTTTTAAGTCCTATACCCATGGGTTTCATAAAATGTGGGTATAGGGTTTCTTTTCAAGACCTATACCCATAGTTTTTGTAAAACTGTGGTTATATGGGTTTTTGAGGACCTATACCCATGGTTTTCCAAAACTGTGGGTATAGCTTTCCCGCGTTATGGTGGGGGAAAACATTTTCACTGGACACAATTTATTTTTCACAAAAACACCTATTCCCATAGTTTTCTATATATAGCCATAGTTTATATATATATATATATATATATATATATATATATATATATATTCCAATTAGAGAAATAGGGTAGTGGTTAGGCGCTAGAATAGTAAAGGGGCGGTCTAGGGATCGAATCCCGCAGCCGTGTATTTTGTCAAAGCTATACCCACAGTTTTGCAAATAGTGGGTATAGATTAATGAAATGGTGGAGTGGACCTATACCCAAGGTTTCTGAAACTTTGGGTATAGCTCTAGTCTATACTAACACCTTAGTTTTCAATAATTCCTTGAAACCATGGGTATAGCCTATACCCATGGTTTCAAGGGATATACCCATAGTTTCAAACCATGGGTATAGTGAAGTTTTCCAGTAGTGATGGTAATAACCTGAATTACCATAAAAATTTAGGGAAAACATTCATTATTTCAAAAATTAACTATTTCATAATACAATAAATCGAAAAATTCTATAAAATCAATCCATAAACCACATTGTCATCATATTTCTAATCAATTCCAAGGTTATAAATACTATCACATTTATTTTATCACAAACAAATATCTATTTATCTCATTATTATCTCCTCATCATGCACATATAAAGGTTTATCTATCACTTAAATCACATGTTATCCAAAAAATATCACCTTACCATTAAATCAGTTTTCCATTCCATCAACATCATTCAACATGTCCTTTCAAATCCTCAATGAAAAACTTTTTCTAAAAAATGATTATATATTTTATAGTTTTTATAACATAATATTTTAATTCTAATACATAAATACTCCATTAATACCACTTACTTCTCAAAAATTTAAATATGATTCATCATATTATTCTTTAACACTTCTTTCCTTCCACATATCATTAGTAGTCACATTATAACAATTACTCATACCATGTTGCTGATTCTCTTCACCAACATTTCCTCAAGGACATCAATTTTCATAGTGCCTATACTTTCCACATTTAAATCATTCATATATTAATAATACCTTAGAGAGACCAATATTCTCGTATATTGTGTTAACCAAACTCTTCATTTTTCTTTTTCAGTTACTTGATTTGTGTCCTTATTTTCCACATTCAAAACATCTTTATATTCCTTTAATATATTATCCTTGATGCCTCTTCCCACATTCTTTACATGTGGAAAAATGAACTTTTATTATCCTATGGTAACCCTATAACTCCATCCTTATCTTATGAAATGTTTCATGAAACTCACAAATGTTGAGATTATTGATCATATTATGAGATTTCTGAATAGGTATAATAATAAGCATTAACCTTCTGAATCCCATTTCATTTGGTTTCTCACAAGGGATATTATCCCATTTTCTACCAAATTCACCATTAACATGAATCTTCATGATTACATCCATTGAATTAAATAAAAAATCATAGTGCGAGGAACACTAATCATCACGGTGAAACACATAATCAATGTAAATTACTTATAAAAGTTAAATATATTACACCTTAGTTTTAATTCTAGGTTATTTATGATCATTAACAAAACTCTTATATTATAACATATATTTAAACTTAGGGTTCTTACTAAGGATTTATCATCATATTTTATAAAGGTTAAATAAACCATTCTCTGATACCAACTATAATGAACAATTATTTTCAAAAATAGATATTGAATCAATATAGATGAATATTCATTACATGACCTAAAAACCATGTGCCAATAATATAGTTGTAGTTTATTTTAAAACATGGAAACAAAAAAACTGGTTCATAAAACATCTACACATTCTTCCCCTTATTCCTTCATAACTGGAACCCTATCTAACATGTCATATTAAATACATTTATTTATATCTTGGGGAAGATAAACATAAGAAAAGGATGAGAATAGATACTCATTAAGGGTAAAGATGAGAGATATCACTCATAATATATGCGTAAGGGCATTAGAACATGAACATAAAATTTGAAAATTATACCCTACATATCATATATCATAATACCGAGTTAGGGAATAAATCATAGAAGACCATAAGAACCGAATAATAAGAAAACATAAGCCATGGAAAAATAAAATATTCATAAGAAATTGAATGTGGAAAACATATAAGAATAGAAAATAATTTCCTTAGCAATCAAGGAAACTTTCCGAAACTATCATAGTGGATTTGGTTCACCACCAAACCATTTTAGTAGTAAAGGTTAACTTCCAAGACTATCATAATAGAAAAATTCCTTTATTGAACTGGTTTTACTTCCCATTATAGTACTATCTATCTCATGAGATATAATATCATTACCCAATTCATTATAGGGAGATATAGATCTCACCAACTACTTAATTAAAACGATACATATGTGATCCAAAAAGTTAAATTATTTATCGTATGAGAACCCATTAAAATAAATGGGTTGCATAAAAATTTCATTATAGAATAACCCATGGAAAAGAGTTGGGTTTCATAAATATCATTCCATCATATTAAATAAACCAACCATAAAAAGAATAAGTATTGTATCTTTTAATTATATCCCCATACAATCATAAGTAACAAAAAATAATTTTATTTTATATGGATAATAATTTTGAGAGATCACTTCAAATAATTCTATAGGAAAATATCCTTTCCATTTTGAAAACATTATTTTTTAAAATGAAGTACAATAATTGAATAAAACCTTTTTTAGAAAATAAAATTTTAATATAGTAAAGTAATCTTCATGAAATTAAAAATCACGATGGTGGGAAAAACTACTCATTCCATATAAGTTAAAAAAAACCCCTTTCATATTTTTGTAGGAAAAGTCACAAAAAAATGTTTTAGAAAATTTTAAAAAGAATCCTTTCAAATATTTTTTGTAAAAATAAAAAACATTAAAAAAAATTAATTAAAAAAATCATAATAATGTAGTAAAAAAAATTTTGGAAACAATTTTAGGAAGAATTTACTATTAGGATTGGTGTCCTAAGAGCCAACTATTTATACTTTGATTATATGAATGTACACTAATTATATATTGTTAATTATTATGCATGACTATAATATAATAATGTCTTGGAATATTTGTTTCATTAATAAGGTCATAGAAGATCCCCGCAATGATGAGAACCTTGGAATGATATAACAATATTCTTAAATAATGTTCTACGGTTGGATTACATACTATGATAAGACAAATGGTATACAAACCTTCATGTGTGAGCACTCGTAAGAAGACGAGACTCTCTCTCATGGAGTTCGCACTTGGTAATCTTCAAGATGGGAGATTATGAGAACAAACACACCGGTAGTAATTCCACATGTCTCTGTGTCATCGAACATTTCTATCTATGAGCATGTGTAATGGTCCTTAGATTATAAGATTATCATTAACTCATGTCGTGAATCGCGCACTTATATTTTCTGACAAAAACCATTATGAAGACAGTTGGTGGGAAGTAGGGTATGTTGGGTGCATCATAAATGACATGTTGTTAATGGATAAGTTAAGTACGAATTTTTACCTTCTATATTTATGGAAGTAGATATCTTAGGCCCTTTGATTGAAATAAAACTATCACACAAATTCCATGTCCATGGTGTTATGACGAGTTTATTTTTGGAAGTCAAATAATGACGGATAAAGCATATAGGTTTATGACACTTCCATGAAACCTGGTTGAGGAGATATTGAGAAAAAGGGATTAAATTACATAGTAAGAATTTGTATGAGGTGACATGTCAATGTGGTGTCAAGTTCTTTCCTTTGGGTGCCTTGACCCGTTGCTAGATAGTAATCTTGGACTTTAGGCAATCCCGAATAATTACAACGAGAAAGAGGCCTAGAGGGTCACACACTAAGTGTATCCAAGTATCTCAAATAGAATAAAAATTATTCCTGCATGTGGTTTAATAATTATTCAAGGAATCCTAAATCATTTTAATGTTGGAGGAATAATAAAATGAAAAAAATATATACATGCCATTTACATTGAATGTACATGCTGTGTAGTTTTCATTTTAGAAAGGAAATGAAAAACAAGTACACGCCGTGTATTAATGATTACACACCGTGTTGTTTTCCAGTCGGGATTTTTAGGAAATAATATTGTTTTATTAAATGATATTTATTATAATCAGCATGAGCGCATGTCAAGGAATTAATGATTCAATATGGGAGTTTTCAATAAGAGTCAATGAAATAAATAAAACGTGTAAAAAATTTATTTATTTTCATAAATCTATAACACATGTAAAGGAATTAATGATTCAGTATAGGGGTTTTCAATAAGAGTTAATGAAATAAATAAAACGCGTTACACATTTATTTATTTCCACAACTCTATAACCACAATCCTGATTATAAATATCCTCACAACTCCAACACTTTTCCTTAATCATTGTGCACATCAAATTTGGAGAATTACCTCAAGGCCGAAAGAAATACTTCCTTCAAGAACACTCTCATGACCAAGAGAGATCATCCTCCATCGGATCAAGGTGATCTATAACAGAAAACGCAAACAAAGGATTCTCCACACTAGCACCTAGATATTTCTTTGGCGATGTCCAGAGATACGGGGTGCACGTGTGGATCACTGCTAGAGGAAGTCTACACATGGATTCTGCGATGCAACGATGAATCACATCGTAATGTGATCAGAAATATCAACGAAGAAATAATTCCATAAAAGGAACTTCTTATGAATTAATTAAATTAATTATAATCAACCTATAATGATCCTCCTTTTGTGGTTCCATGACTATTCTTCTTCTTTGTCTATTTCTGTGAGTCGATCTGTTGAGTCTGGCGTTTATCATCTTATTGATCCCAGATTTATCATTGCTAATGAAAAAAAGACAAGTGTGTACATCCACCCATGAGCTTTTGCTGTGCCCAAAACCATCAAATGGTATCAGAGGGAGGTTACAACGTTGATTATAGTTATTCAATTTTCATTGATAATTTACGCAATTATATTTTATTCAATTCAAGATAAATCGTTCTATAAAACTGAATGAATGAGATATGTTCTTCCTCATTTGTTTCTCGATTCACATCAAAGAAATGACATTTTAATTTTAATTTTTATTAAAATAAAAACGAGGAACTAATACAGAGGAGCCGCTCATTTTGTCTGTATAACACAAGAATACATGGTGTATAGTAAAAACTACATGCCGTGTACTTAGGTTCAATGAAATGGTACTGGTCCGCCAAACCCATGATGTGTGAATTGAGCATACCTAAGTTTTTATTACACCGTGTTGACCAGAACTGAACGACGTGTGGAAATCGGAATACACAGCATGTATGTTGAATCAACACGTCATGTAGTCCGATTCGGACTAGGTGAAACCGTGTACAAGGAGAATCCATGTACCACGTACATGGGATTTCTAGGCCGGTAACCACGTAATAAGGAAATACACATCGTGTTAGATTAATATACACTCCGTGTACTCTAAAATTTCTAAAGTACAGAAAACATGCCAAAGCCCCCGACATGTACTTTGGATAAAGGGTGAAAACAAATACACACCGTGTAATATAGCATACACGCCGTTTACTTTCTAGAAATGTAATTTCACCAGGTTTCCTCCAAAGTACAAAGACCCGTACAAGGAACATGGATGAGAAGAATCTCAAGGAAATTCAGAAAGGAATTTAAGATAAAGAACTAATTAATTATAAGATCATAATTAATTGAATTCAAGTGTGACTTATCTTGAATAAAATAACGAATAAAATAATTTGAATACTAAATATACGTAAATTTCATTGCATACTACGGATGATCATGATCTAGAACAAAGACCCTTTGTGTGTGTATGGTTTCATTTAAATTTATTTAATTTAAATTCGTTGGCCTGTGAGCCTTCTTCTAATAAAATGTAGGGCCTATGTTCCCATGGTTTCTTTAATGTAAACCCCATGTAATAGAGGATCTCCCAAGCCAGAGGAGACGGTTCAAAATCCGAAGCTGAGGTGAAACCAACCCAAGAAGATACAAAGGTGGAAAGGTGGGAGCTTCAAAACACGAACCATTGGGTTCAAGGTGTTTTCCCCTAGGTCCTGGTTAGCTTTTCAAAACCTCTAGATAAGCTAACCAATAGAAGATCATGATCATGCCATCTTATTTTATTTCTTTCTGATTGCATGATTTATTTATTACATATGTGTTGTCACGATCACATAGTTAATGAAATAAACAAGAATGTAAAGATGGAATAAAATAAAAACCAGACTATGCGTAAACATTATCTTAACATGGTTAATAACTTAAGCAAGCATCACTTAATATTAACAATCATGTGATAATGCGAAAAAACACATAAAGTATTAAAATCCCTCAAATACCATATTAAGTCAGACCAAGCCTTCCGTTACTTGATTAAGGGGAAGACTCAATAAAACTATGTGTTTGACCAACCCTTATTGGGGCACTTACTTTTATAAAGGAATATATTATAAAGTTTCGGGTTGTCTTAAACATTTTACATCAATAAGAGTATCCCTTTATAGACTTATTGTAAAATGGAGGCATGTTTTGAGGAAATCCAAGTCAGGATTTTAGGATTGGGGAGTCCACTCAATAGATCAAGGTACTATAAGATCATAGTTGGCAAAGAACTGCCTACCTAAATACCTTTAAATAACTTGACCAACCCTTGTTGGGGTTATGAGAAGGGGGAATATGGATCCTTTCCACTAGAATTTCATCAAAACTGGACATTCTGAGTTCAATGGTGAGGGCCATCAGGACTTCATAAAATAGTGGAATAATTAATATATTCATTTATTATTTTTCGTAAAATGTAATCAAAATCTACTGATAAATATGCTCTTTTAATTTGTAGAATCAATATGACAAACTCGTCAAACACATTTTCTTTGTAATCAATTCTGGATAAAGACAATATCCTCACTGGTAGTAACTTTCAGGAATGTTTTAGGCGCTTTTGGGTTA
This sequence comes from Viscum album, assembly GCA_963277665.1. Lineage (NCBI taxonomy): Eukaryota > Viridiplantae > Streptophyta > Magnoliopsida > Santalales > Viscaceae > Viscum > Viscum album. The sequence continues at coordinate 1,163,855,065 of OY728158.1, read as the reverse complement.
TCCTACACCATGAACGAAAGTTTTACGTGCTGGAGTCCTCACTTTCTGATTCGCCTGCCTAAGGGGAGAGTGATGAAGATTTCCTAGTCTATGATCAACATTTGAGTGATGCACTCGACGTTCAATGTTTGATGCTGTCATCAATGTCTAGTGAGCTCATGAAGTCTCATGAAGACATGGATGCCTATAGCATGATCGAGAACCTTCATGGTCTATACTAGGAGAGAGTAAGACAGGAAAAGTTTGAGATCTTCAAGGCTCTATTTCAGAGAAAGCTAGGAGAGGGTTCCCCAGCTGAGCCTTATGTATTCAAGCTAATTAGATACATTGAGCACTTGGAGGTTCTATGGTTTAAAATACCTGAAGAACTGGGTACCGATCTCATTCTTGCATCACTCCCCCAGATCTTCTCTAACTTTGTTTTAAATTTCAACATGAACAACATTGAGAAGACTCTATCCGATCTTCTTATCCTCATTCACCAAGTTGACAATGTTATGAAGTGTGAAAATCCTTCTGTCTTTATATTGAATAAAAGGAAAGGGAAGGAAAAGAGATTTATGCCCAAAGCTTCTTCAAGGCCCTCCAAGAAAAGGAAGATCAAAGGGGAGGCAAGAGAACATAAGGCTGTTTGTTTCACATGTGGCAAGAAGGGCCACTGGAAGAAAAACTACACCCAGCCAAGGAAGAAATGGGAAGAATTAGGTGTGTTTTATATCGAATGAAATCTATATATTTCTACCAATTGGGTATTATATACTTCTTGTGGTGCCCACATCTGTATCCAAATACAAGAACCAATTAGATTTAGAAATATTGATCGAAGTGAGGTGGATCAGTGAGAAGCCAACAAATCCAGACTCGCTACTGTAGATGTCAGAGACTATCACCTCACATTGCCTATTGGGATGGTCTTTGTATTAAAAGGATGTTATTATGTACCCTGTATAACCAAAATCATTGTTTCAGTATCCATATTAGATACTGATGGATTCATAATCAAGTTTGGAAATGAATGTTTCTACTTTTATAAAGATAAAATTTGTTTTGGTAGGGCACATTTATATAACGACCTTTATGAGTTAGTATAAGGCCCCATCCTTAAACCTTACTTAATCTTGAGTTATTACAAGATTACACATTGAGGATCTTTTCAGGTTTATAGTTTTAGAGAATTAGATCATGAAACTTGCATTACATTCCACATTTAAACAAAGTGGTTACATAAAAGACAATATTCATTCTTCCCATCAACGGAAACATATTTAAAATAAAACATGGATTCTTTCTTGACACATCCTTGACACTATCATCACATCATGTACCTTTCCCTTGACCTGTGAAAAACATTTCAAAAACTTGGGATGAGCATAAAAAGCTCAGTAAGGGTTATAAAAATATTGAAAGGAAACATGAGTTCATATATACATAAGAATGAAATCATACTTTACCCATAAAACATAGGCACTTTAACATACCTCATAAAATCATGAATAAATCATAGAAATCATAAGACATAAAAGGTAACTTGAGGCATTCATAACATTCTTACGTAGGGAATAACCCTCTTGGTTACGTTTGGAATACCCACCACAGTATATTCCCTAAATATCTTCGAATAAACCCTAACATTTCACTCCTTCGTGTTACCCAATGCATTGGAGAGCTATATCGGTCTCACCCGCCCTTAGTTTATCACGGAACCACCCGTATTCATAATAATGCCCAAGAACCTCAACATAATCGTATCACATAAAACATGCACAAAGGAAACATAACATTTCCACCTTTTAATCACAAGATATCAATACAACACATTGATATAAAAACAATATGAAAACCATTTTCAATAACAAAATAAAATAAAAGTAAAACATGGTTTTTATTTTTCTTTTAAAAAAAGGTATGGATTGTAGAGGAAGCCGAAATTCAAATAATGGTCACGGCGGCGGAGAAGTCGTTGTTGCTGCATACGTATGAAAAAAAAACATTCCCTTTTGTCATTCAGTAAAATGCTTCGTATAAAGAAAGATTCCTTTTGGATAAACGTAAAAGTAAAAGCAGTTTATACACCGTATAAAAGAAGGTAGTGTATAAAATAAAATATGCCTCAATGAAAGGAGATTGAGACGAAGTCCCATACAAAGACAATATCCTTGGTTTAAGGAAAAATCAATTACATAATTATGCGTGACAAACGAATACACCAAATATAAGCGGATATTAAGTGTAAAATAATCAAAGGTCATTCACACATATTCAAAGGATGACATATTCAATAACTACATGTTGAACCCAAAGAAATCGGAATTGGGTTAAGAAGTTCCCTTGACAGCCTAATGACGTCACATCAAAATGAGTTGAGGAGAGATAAAAAGTGTATCTCATCACTTGGACATAAAATTTACATCAATAAGGATATATGATAACATATCCCAACATAAAAATATGTAAATTAAAAGACCCAACAAAAGAAGTCTTTTAAAAAGAGGAGGGTGAAAGGTTCCCTTACTGACTTGGGTATCTTTCAAAACATACACCCCATGAAAGAAGGACAATACATCATTGATGTAAATACTCATAAACGAAATTATATTACACAAAGAGTAGAATAATGGGCAGTACATAAACCACTCAAAGGAAATTGTGGCAAATGTAGCATAAATCTCACGGGAATAAAATTGAGATGAAAAATACCTTACGAAAACTCGGCAGCCTAACGACGCCACATAAAACTTACAAAAATGGATTGATGAGATCAAATAGGGTATCTCATCATATTAACATAAAGTTTATAGAAAGAGGAATATAAAATAACATCCCCCAACATAACAAAGAGGAGCTTAAAAGAAGTGACATAAAGGAGAGTACTTAAAAAGAAAGAGAGAGGTTAGATCTCTTACGAAAATTCGGCAGCCTAACGGCGCCACTCAAAACTTCAAAAATGGATTGATGAGAGAGAATATGGTCTCTCATCACATGAAAATAAAAATTACAGTAAGATTAATATAAAATAACATCCCAATAACAAGAAATATGAGCATTAAAAGGAATGACATAAAAGAGTGTAATTAAGAAGAAAGAGAGGAGTAAGATCCCTTACCTCAAGTCCAACTTGTCTTGTTCATTTCTTTATATTCCTGAATAATAAACTTTGGTCCATTAATAATTTACTAAGTACCTCCTTTATATATTATTATTAAGTTCATATCACATATTATAATGTTATAATAATTGTTTAATAATGTTAGTTCATATCAGACGTTTTTGCCGATGTTTGGTACGTGAGTCAAAAAATGAACTTGTTTGAAAAAAGATTTCCCATGTAGTTATAAGTAAATAATTTCCAGAATAGTATTAATGATTAAAATATCATATATATCCAGTAAATATTAATTTTATACTATTACATATCATTTGCAGATAAAAAACGAAAAGCACCGTTCATGGAGACGGTAGGCCGTACATACGCATGAACGCTACTTTCATTTTTTGTCATATTAATGGAATTAAAAGAAAATGAGAGAGATATATATATGTTATAATTCCAGAATGATATCCATAATTTATATTTTATATATTAAATATATATCCATTATATATATGTACTTATAATATTACATAACATTTTGAGATAAGAAATGAAATGTACCGTTCATGGAGACGGTCAGCCGTACGTACGCATGAATGCTACTTCCATTTCTATTTCATATTTAATGGAATTAAAACACAATGATACATAATAGTATTTTAATTACATTATGTTATAATATATAATATCATTAAATATATCCTTTATACATACCACATATGGTATTAACGAATCAAATCACTTTGAGGGGGCGGTAGTCCGCACTTCCTTAAATGAAGATATCGCGTTTACCCATAATAGAAACCATAAAGGTACGCCATAAATAAAAAATACAGAAGATTAAGTAAAACATAAACATATTAGATATCATATATAAATATAGTGTCATCTTAATGGCCACCTTTGAAGGTGTTAGAAGAATGTTGAACAGTCATCGTTTTGGGAGGCAAAAATTCGACCATCCACGGAAACAATATGTTCTTTAACCATTAGATGTAGGTGTGTGTAAGTGTAGCTAAAATCCTTCTTATAAAAACATCCTAGTATATTTAAGATACTTTATTTTTTACAAAATAAATGAATAAAAAGAGTTTAGGGGGTTGGAGAAGCAAAATAAAACAAAAGGAGACAAGTGAAGACATTACCTTAAAGTCAGGTAACTCCCTTTGGTTTGAGCTCAAAGGCTTCCTTGGGAAGACTTCTGCCCAAAGTGAGGCTTCAAGGAGTAATATAGGGAAGTGGAGAGACTAAATGGGCAGGGGTTGACCGATCCAAAGGCTTTGGGAGTGTGGGTAAGGAGGTAGAGGTGGGGGCCTTTTATAAGAGGAGAGGAGGGGCACTCTTGTAAAGTTACAAAATGTTACTTTATTTTCAAAAGAGTTTCGGATTTTAAAGGTCCCACATTGATTTATTTAGAGGATAAGGTGATAAGGGTTAGAAATAAACTCATCCAATAGGTTTTGGACATGTGTATGTCTTAGATATTACATTATCTTTCCATTTTATTTAAATCATTAAATAATGAGGTCATCGCTGCATCATCATGATGTCATAAATAATTTAATTTATTTAATGTATAAAAATTATAAAAAATACTATGATGTAGGAAATATTTTTACCTTTCCAATTACTATTTATAGTCAAAAATATGACTTGTATAACCCCATGTAAAAATTGTTTTAGTAAAACATCTCATGTTTGTGTCATTTTTACTTTAACATTAAATAAAAAGATATTTATGTCATTTTCCAACCAAAGTGGATCCATGGGGTCCCCAAGTTGACCCATGGATTGTCTTGGTCGGCCATGACACATCCAATGAGGGCAGGACATGTGTCTAGGTCATTTAAGTTTATTAAAACATTATTCTTACCATAAACTACACTAATTACCTCTAATCGCAATTAAAAACTTAATAAGTTACTATTCAACAAAAAATTATTTTTATCCCATTGAAGCACATTTTACTTATTAATGACAACCATGTATGTCGGATTTTTGAAATTCAAAAAACAAATATGGAAGAATTTCATTTAAACGGAAAAATCAGTTTTTATAAGTACCACTTAGTGGTTTCACTATTCATCAAAAAATTGAAGTTTTTCAAAAAAATCCCAAAAATTCACCCTAATATATATTTGATATTCCAAATTCAAAAATGAAGTCTATTTTACAAAATTAAAAACATATAAGTCACATTAATTAATTTAATAATTAATTCCCGCTGTCAGAGAAAATAGTGTGTTTTTATGAAACAATAAGTATCAAAAGATTGACACTAGTTTAAGTCTGATTTCAAAGTGAAATTAATTCCAACGACCACTATTAGATTTAATGGTAAAAATATATTCTAATTTCACTTTAAAACCAATTCATAAGATAATCTAATCATATAAATAAATTAGATTAAAAAGTGGGTTTGAATTAAAATACAACATTTTACACTATTCATTAAAAAAATGAACTTTATCGGAAAGATACCAAAAATTTACACAAAGTAAATTTTGATGTCCCGGTTCTTAAGAAAAGTTTTATTTGGTCTAATAGAATTTATAAGAGTGAACAAAACTATATTTAATGATGGTTCTCCATCAAAAGGCTATAAGTGAACCTTTAGTGAAAACTAGGGCATATACGCCTAAAATTGAATTCTTTCCGTATTTTAAGACTTTATCTTTTATTGGATAAATGTAAAAACATTTAAAAACATATATAATCATATTTTAGTTATTTCTATATATTCCTGCCAATAGAAGGGCTACATGTTAACGACCAGTTAAAATAATATTATTTTATTATTAGAGTGCAACATAAGATTTCCAAGAAACTCGTTGTTGCGTGTTGGGTACGCCATCGAGCATAGCGTCCCCTTTAAAGTCATATTAATATTTTATTCACAAATATGGATAAATATGAAAATGTCATATTCTTTATTTACTTGGGGTGTTACATCCTTCCCCCCTTTTGGGAATTGCGTCCTCGCAATTTTTAAAATTGAGCTTGGAAACATCCTTGAAAGTCCCAAATCAGAACAAGAGTCGGTAAAACAATCACTTTAAAATAAAGGAAGATAAGTACAGAGGTCACCCGAGTTAACCCATACTAGGATTCCATGTAGAAAAATATGGACATGGAAGAAAAATCAAAGGGTCATGTTCTTGAGGGAGAGTGATAGTAAACATGTCTAGGAGAAAGTTAAACATAAGAAAATCACAAACTTGTGATGGGTTAAACGGTATTCGATTCCCCAATAGGAAAAGTTAATAGACAAATTTTTTGTTTTAAGTTACTTTTTATTGAGGAATTTATTCATAAGGAAACATAATCACTTATCATGTTGACTTTCAAGTTTTACTAGATTCCTTAATCAAACTCATATTTTTTTTCCAAAAGACGAGTATTTAGGGAGACTTGTTCACATTAAGAGTACTATAATCAACCTCTAGAGAATCACATAATCCACCAAAAAGAACTATATACTTCCCATGTCTTTATGCTTTAACCAAAACCAAAACCAGAAAGGTTAGTACAAGGTCAGATAATCCAGAAAAGGATAAACCTTTAAAAAGAAAATCTATGATTAATCTCCAAAATTTGTCCAACAAAACCCAAAGTTCAACGAGGACCATCCGATAAACAATTTGTCCATAAAATTCTTCAAAGTAAACCAATATAAGATTGAAACCCAAATATTTGAAGGATTTAGTCACAAAGTCCTCCAAGTTAAATCGTATCATTTATCTCCAAACAACATCAGTTGCTCATAAAGTCTCGTATTGAAAAGTAATTAACCTAATCACATATCCTCCATGATAGGTTAATCATTTTCATAAATAACCCAAAATCAACTTACTCTTAATTCATAAAATCATATAACTAAAAAGGATCAGTCAAACTAACCAGGGACTTCACGTAGTCCAGTGGTAGATGATAAATACCAGTCGCACTTTGGTTGTGGGTTCGATTCCCGTAGCTTTGTCCGACGCGACGGGTAGTCACACGGTCTGCGTGTTGTCCTTTTTCCAAAACTATATAATTCTCAAATCATTCCCCAAAAAGGGATAAAATCATCAAAAATAACTATAACATAATTTAACCTCAATTTTATCTCATGCCTTTCACTTCAATCATAACATATAGTAACCCATAATTACCTCAAAAGTAAGGATCATATAAACCCAAATGCTTCTTTATAACTATGTCCACAAAAGAAAAGATAACTATTCCTTGAATAAAATTTTCATATATTAAACATCAGGATTACACATAATATAAAAAGTCTTCTAATGTAACCCCATCATCAAAAGATACTTAATACTCTTAAGAATTTCACCATAACTCTTGAAGCCCTTATATGTTGACATCTTACTCATTAAACATTATTCATGATCCATTAAACATTCCTTTCCAACTTATTCCGAAATAACTCTTTCCTATAAACAAAATAATGAATCATATCCTAAGATTCCAAAATTGGAAAACAATAGTCATGAAATAATACATACCTTTGATTGGTCATTGTCAGTTTCTTCATCCTCAATCGGAATGGTATTAGGTATTAGTAAACGAACATTTTTACGCTCTTGGTGATCCCATTCACGAAACTTCTTCATAGGACATGTGTTTGCATAATGAACATGCACACCACATTTAAAACATTCAATTGATCCCTCAGAAAGAACTTCTTTCCCTTTCCTCGAGTCAACTGGATGCTTCCTTTTTCCATGGCAGGTTCTTGCTTTATGACCTTCATTTCCACATCTATAGCATATTTCTGTCCCTTTGAAACATTTTCCTAGGTGTTTCTTTCCACATTTTTGACACATAGGTTTTTGAACACACTTACCTTTATGATTATTACCTGTAGTTCCGTAGGGATTTGTTTCTCGCATATATGATGGCTGATAGAAATCACCAAGGTTTAGGTGGTCAATCATGACTCCAGATAGTTGGTTGAGGATAATAACAAGTGTTCTCATTGCAGCTCCCATATCATTCAGTTTCTTACTAAAAAAAACTGTCACAGTTTCCTTCACATCCACTGTTACTTTGGTGCCTGCTAGATCCAGCCATTTAGTAAAACCAAAAAGGTTAGTGTGAGTATATCAAAAAAACCATCATGTACTAATGAGGAATATAAACACTAATATATACTTACTCATCCACTTTATCTAAAACTAGGACTCTTTCTGAAATCCTAACCATTATGGTAATTTCACTTATGCTTAAAGAATACCCTAACCTCTAAAGTTATCTAAACCGACCTTTGATACCAACTATAAGACCCTAGGCTTAAACCTTAATTAATCTTGAGTTATTAAAAGATTACACATTGAGGATCATTTCAGGTTTAGAGTTTTAGAGAATTAGATCATGAAACTTGCATTACATTCCACATTTAAACAAAGTGGTTATATAAAAGATAGTATTCATTCTTCCCATCAACAAAAACATATTTAAAATAAAACATGGATTCTTTATTGACACATCCTTGACACTATCATCACATCATGTACATTTCCCTTGACCTGTGAAAAACATTTCAAAAACTTGGGATGAGCATAAAAGCTCAGTAAGGGTTATAAAAATATGGAAAGGAAACATGAGTTCATATATACATAAGAATGAAATCATACTTTACCCATAAAACATAGGCACTTTAACATACCACATCAAATCATGAATAAATCATAGAAATCATAAGACATAAAAGGTAACTTGAGGCATTCATAACATTCTTACGTAGGGAGTAACCCTCTTGGTTACGTTTGGAATACCCGCCACAGTATATTCCCTAAATCTCTTCGGAGAAACCTTAACGTTTCACTCCTTCGAATTACCCAATGCATTGGAGAGCTATATCGGGCTCACCCGCCCTTAGTTTATCACAGAACCACCCATCTTCATAATAATGCCCAAGAACCTCAACATAATCATATCACATAAAACATGCATAAAGGAAACATAAAATTTCCACCTTTCAATAACAAGATATCAATACAACACATTGATATAAAAACATTATGAAAACCATTTTCAATACCAAAATAAAATAAAAGTAAAACATGGTTTTTATTTTTCTTTTAAAAAAAGGTATGGCTTGTAGAGGAATCCTAAATTCAAATAATGGTCACGGCGGCGGAGAAGTTGTTGTCTCCGCATACGTTTGAAAAAAAACATTCCCTTTTGTCGTTTAGTAAAACGCTTCGTATAAAGAAAGATTCCTTTTGGATAAACGTAAAAGTCAAAAGGGTTTATACACCTTATAAAAGAAGGTAATGTATAAAATAAAATATGCCTCAATGAAAGGATATTGAGACGAAATCCCATACAAAGATGATATCCTTGGTTTAAGGAAAAATCAATTACATAATTATGTGTGACAAATGAATACACCAAATATAAGTGGATATTAAGTTTAAAATAATCAAAGGTCATTCACACATATTCAAAGGATGACATATTCAATAACTACATGTTGAACCCAAAGAAATCAAAATTGGGTTAAGAAGTTCCCTTGACAGCCTAATGACGTCACATCAAAATGAGTTGATGAGAGATAAAAAGTGTATATCATCACTTGGACATAAAATTTACATCAATAAGGATATATGAGAACATATTCCAACATAACAATATGTAAATTAAAAGACCCAACAAAAGAAGTCTTTTAAAAAGAGGAGGGTGAAAGGTTCCCTTACCGACTTGGGTATCTTTCAAAACATACACCCCATGAAAGAAGGACAATACATCATTGATGTAAATACTCATAAATGAAAGTATATTACACAAAGAGTAGAATAATGGGTAGTACATTCACCACTCAAAGTAAATTTTGGCAAATGTATCATAAATCTCACGGGAATAAAAGTTAGATGAAAAATCCCTTACGAAAACTCGGCAGCCTAACGGCGTGACATAAAACTTACAAAAATGGATTGATGAGATCAAATAGGGTATATAATCATATTAACATAAAGTTTATAGAAAGAGGAATATAAAATAACATCCCCCAACATAACAAAGATGATCTTAAAAGAAGTGACATAAAGGAGAGTACTTAAAAAGAAAGAGAGAGGTTAGATCTCTTACGAAAATTCGGCAGCCTAACGACGCCACTCAAAACTTCCAAAATAGATTGATGAAAGAGAATAGGGTCTCTCATAACATGAACATAAAAATTACAGTAATATTAATATAAAATAACATCCCAATAACAGGAAAGATGAGCTTTAAAAGTAATGACATAAAAGAGTGTACTTAAAAAGAAAGAGAGGAGTAGGATCCCTTAACTCAAGTCCAACTTGCCTTGTTCGTTTCTTTATATTCCTGAATAATAAACTTTGCTCAATTAATAATTTCCTAAGTACCTCCTTTATATATTATTATTCAGTTAATATCACATATTATAATTTTATAATAATTGTTTAATAATGTTAGTTCATATTTGACGTTTTTGCCGATATTTGGTATATGAGTAAAAAATGAACTTGTTTGAAAAAAGATTGCCCATGTAGTTATAATAAATAATTTCCAGAATAGTATTAATGATTAAAATATCATATATATCCAGTAAATATTAATTTTATACTATTCCATATCATTTGAAGATAAAAAATGAAAAGCACCGTTCATGGAGACGGTAGGCCGTACGTACGCATGAACACTACTTTCATTTTTTGTCATATTAATGGAATTAAAACAAAATGAGAGATATATATATATGTTATAATTCCATAATTATATCCATAATTTAGATTTAATATATTACATATATATCCATTATATATATGTACTTATAATATTACATAACATTTTGAGATAAGAAATGAAATGTACCGTTCATGGAGACGGTAAGCCGTACATACGCATGAACGCTACTTCCATTTCTATTTCATATTTAATGGAATTAAAACATAATGATACATAATAGTATTTTAATTCCAGTATGGTATCATATATAATATCATTAAATATATCCTTTATACGTACCACATATGGTATTAACGAATCAAATCACTTTGAGGGGGCGGTAGTCTGCATTTCCTTAAATGAAGATATCGCGTTTACCCATAATGGAAACCATAAAGATATGCCATAAATGAAAAATACAGAAGCTTAAGTAAAACATAAAAATATTATATATCATATATAAATATAGTGTCATCTTAATGGCCACGTTTGAAGGTGTTAGAAGAATGTTGAACAATCATCGTTTCGGGAGGCAGAAATTCGCCATCCACGGAAACAGTATGTTCTTTAACCATTAAATGTAGGTGTGTGTAAGTGTATCTCGAATCCTTCTTATAACAACATCCTAGTATATTGAAGATACTGTATTTGTTACAAAATAAATGAATAAAAAGAGTTTAGGGGGTTGGAGAAGCAAAATAAAACAAAAGGACACAAGTGAAGACATTACCTTAAAATCGGGTAACTCACTTTGGTTTTAGCTCAAAAGCTTCCTTGGGAAGACTTCTGCCCAAAGTGAGGCTTAAAGGAGTAATAGAGGGAAGTGGAGAGACAAAATGGGCAGAGTTTGGACGATCCAAAGGCTTTGGGAGTGTGGGTAAGGAGGTAGAGGTGGGGGCCTTTTATAAGAGGAGAGGAGGGGCACTCTTGTAAAGTTACAAAATGTTACTTTAGTTTCAAAGGAGTTTCGGATTTTAAAGGTCCCACATTGATGTATTTCTAGGATAAGGTGATAAGGGTTATAAATCCACTCATCCAATATGTTTTGGACATGTTTAGGTCTTAGATATTACATTATCTTTCCATTTTATTTAAATCGTTAAATAATGAGGTCATCGCTGCATCATCATGATGTCATAGATAATTTAATTTATTTAATGTCTAAAAATTATAAAGAAAATAATATGATGTAGGAAATCGTTTTAGATTTCCAATGACTATTTATAGTCAAAAATATGACTTGCATAACCCCATGTAAAAATTGTTTTAGTAAAACTTCTCATGTTTGTGTCATTTTTACTTTAACATTAAATAAAAAGATATTTATGTCATTTTCCAACCAAAGTGGCTCCATGGGGTCCCCATGTTGACCCATGGATTTTCTTGGTCGGCCATGACACATCAAATGAGGGTAGGACATGTGTCTAGGTCATTTCATTTTATTAAAACATTATTCTTACCATAAACTACACTAATTACCTCTAATCGCGATTAAAAACTTAATAAGTTACTATTCACCAAAAAATTATTTTTATCCCATTGAACCACATTTTAATTCTTAATGACAACCATGTATGTCGGATTTTTGAAATTCAAAACACAAATATGGAAAAATTTCATTTAAACGGAAAAATCAGTTTTTATAAGTACCACTTAGTGGTTTCACTATTCATCAAAAATTGAAGTTTTTCAAAAAAATCCCAAAAATTCACCCTAAGATATATTTGATATTCCGAATTCAAAAATGAAGTCTATTTTACAAAATTCAAAAAATATAAGTAAAATTAATTAATTTAATAATTAATTCCCGCTGTCAGAGCAAATAGCGTGTTTTTATGAAACAATAAGTATCAAAAGATTGACACTAGTTTAAGTCTGATTTCAAAGTGAAATTAATTTCAATGACCACTATAGGATTTAATGGTAAAAATATATTCTAATTTCACTTTAAAACAAATTCAAAATATAATATAATCATATAAATAAATTAGATTAAAAGGTGGTTTTGAATTAAAATACAACATTTTACACTATTCATTAAAAAAATGAACTTTTTCAAAAAGATACCAAAAATTTACTCAAAGTAAATTGTAATGTCCCGATTATTAAGAAGATTTTTATTTGGTCCAAAAGAATGTATAAGAGTGAAAAAAACTATATTTAATGACGGTTCTCCATCAAAAGGCGATAAGTGAACCTTTAGTGAAAACTAGGGCATATACGCCTAAAATTGAATTCTTTCCGTATTTTAAGCCTTTATCTTTTATTGGATAAATGTAAAAACGTTTAAAAACATATATAATCATATTTTAGTTATTTCTATCCATTCCCACAAATACAACGACTACATGTTAACTACCATTTAAAATAATATTATTTTATTATTAGAGTGCAACGTAAGATCCCCAAGAAACCCGTTGTTGCGTGTTGGGTACGCCATCGAGCATAGAGTCCCCTTTAAAGTCATATTAATATTTTATTCACAAATATTGATAAATATGAAAATGTCATATTCTTTATTTACCTGGGGTGTTACAGTTAGACTACACAAACCAAGTAATGGAAATTCATGAAAAAGTTAATTCATATGACTCATACCACACCCAACTTTGGAATCAATGGTTAGGTCACGTCAATGAGAAACATTTGACAAAATTACATTAGGATGGGTATTTAGATTCTTTCTAACTAAAACCACTTGGTGTATGTCTTGCGTGTCTACAAGGAAAAATGACCAAAGCCCCATTTAGTGGGAAAGGTGAAAGGGCTAAGAGATTCTAGAATTATTTCACACAGATGTGTGTGGAATATTTCCAATTAAATCAAGGGGTGGGTTATTTTACTTCAAAACTTTTACTGATGATTTTAGTAGATATGAATATATTTACTTAATGAGATATAAGTCAGATTCTTTTTATTGGTTCAAAGAATACAAGAATGATGTTGAGAACCAACTTGGTAAGGAGATTAAGAAACTACACTTAGAAAGAGAAGGATAATATCTTAATCAGGACTTAATTGATTTCTTACAAGAGTTTGGGATTCTATCTCAACTCACTCCTCCTTACACACCTCAATGGAATGGTGTAAGTGAAAGGAGGAACCACACCCTATTGGACATGGTGAGATCAATGATGAGTCATGCGAGTATTCTATTATCCTTTTGGGGATATGCATTACAAATAGAAGCACACATACTAAACCAAGTACAAACTAAATTGATAAATGGTATTCCATATGAATTATGGAGTGGATGCAAATCCATGTTATAAAATTTACATGTGTGGGGGTAGCGAAGCATTTTTAAGGCCTCTTCAAGTAACAAGCTTTCACCCCGAGGCACAGAGTGTACCTTTATATGATATCTCAAGGAAACAAGGGGATATTACCTATAAAAAACCTCAGATAAAAAGGTTACAGTGGAAAGACATTCCATATTCCTTGATAAGGAGATCATCTACAAAAGAGATAGTGGGAGTGAGATAGACTTCGATGAAGTCAAGGCTCACGATATACATGAGTTGGTACAAGAACAAATTCCATAAAGCCCCGTGGAAGAAAAATCTGTTCCAGAGACACAAGAACTTTGTAGGAGCACGAGAGAGGTGAGAGAACCAGAACGATATGGTTTTCTTTTCACCATGGATGGTAACTCATTATTGATTGAAAATGATGATGGTCTTACCTACAAGGAAGCAGTTGAAGGCATAGACTTTGACAAGTGGAAAGAATCCATGAATTTTAAAATGGATTCCATGTACCAAAACCAAGTATAGATTTTGGTAGATCCTCCAGTTGATTTAAAGCTTGTTGGTAATAAATGGGCATTCAATAAGAAACTAGACATGGAGGGACAAGTCAACACCTATAAGGCATGACTGGTTGCTAAAGGTTTTAGACATCTTTAAGGAATTGACTATAATGAAACCTTTTCACCGGTTGCGATGCTGAAATCCATCAGAATCTTATTGGAAATTTCCTCTTACCATGACTATGAAATTTGGAAAATGGATGTAAAAGAAACATTCCTTAATGGGAACCTCCAGGTAGATGTCTATATGACACAAAATGAAGGGTTTGTGACTCCAAAGGATGCCAACAAGGTATGCAAGTTACATAAATCCATTTATGGATTAAAGCAATCATCAAGCTCATGGAACATTCGTTTTGATGAAGCTGTAATGGAATTTGGATTTATTAAGAATGAATGTGAGCCTTGTGTCTACAAAAGGTTTAGTGGAAGTGCAGTCATTTTCCTAATAGTATCTGTTGATAACATATTACTAATTGGAAACAAAGTACCTGTCTTACAGTCAGTTAAGGCATGGTTAGATAAATGCTTCTATATGAAATACTTGGGTGAGGAAACATATATTCTTGGGATCAAGATCCATCGTGATAGATCCAAGAGAATGATGGGCCTAAGTCAAAGTACATACATTGACAAGATACTGAAGAGATTCAGTATGGAATGGTACAAGAGGGGATTTTTTCCAGTGTCACATGGCATTCATCTTTGCAAGAAAATGTATCCTTAGACACAGGAGGAAAGAAAAAAAATGGTAATGATCCCTTACTCATCTGTGATTGGTTCAGTCATGTATGCTATGCTATATACAAGGCTTGATGTTGCTTACGCATTAAGTGCGGTAGGCATATATCTAGGATACCTCCATTGGATGGAAGTCAAGAATATCCTTAAGTATCTGAGGTGTACTAAGGTTATGTTCCTGGTTTATGGAGGAGATGAGGAATTAGTCATCAAAGGACATGTAGATGCAAGTTTCCAGATTGATTAAGATGACATGAATTCCCAGACTTGATAAATCTTCAATTTGAATGGAGGTGTAGTGAGCTAGAAGAGCTCAAAGAAAGGTGTGGTCATAGATTCTATAGCAGAGTCTGATTATATTGTAGATTATGAGGTAGCTAAAGAAGCAGTATGGATGCGAATCTTCGTCCAAGAGCTAGATGTAGTACCTAGCAGTAAAGATCCTATCACTCTCTATTGTTATAATACTACAGTGATGGAACTTGAAAAAGAGCCAAGGTCACATCAGTGGAAAAAGAAAATACTTAATAAGTATCATCTCTTGAGGTATTTTTCTCAGAGAGGTGAAGTTGTAGTGAGCAGTATTTTCACGGAAGACAACGTGGAAGACCCCTTGACTAAAGCCTTGACTCCGAAGAAACATGATCATCATGTGAGGTCTAGCGGAATAAAAGTGGTAGGCAGATGGATCTAGTCTAAGTGGGAGTTTTTTAGGGTTGGTTTCTTGAGAAGCAACTATTTATACTTTGATTACATGAATGTACACTTATTATATATGAGTTTTTTTAAAAAAAAATCTGAAAAACAATATAGGTTATTTTTTTAAAAAAAAGACGCCACAAAGGCAGCATCAGTGATGCTGCCTTTTCCCTAAAAAAGTATTTTATTTATTTATATTTTTTATATATTTAAAATTTTAATGTTTTATTATTATGTTCGTATGGATAAATAAATATATATAAATAAAACTTAATGTTTCAACATAATTTATCTTTTATTCAAGCATATGACTTTGCTGGTCTATATAATATAAACTATAAGACTGATATGAATGAAATTTAAAACATTTCTTAAACATATAACTAGTAGTCCAAAATTAAAACAATTTCTTAAAAAATCTTGGTGAAAAATTATTTATAACCTATCATTTCCACCTACTTGAGACTTAACAATGTTTCAAGTACGTGACTTTTTTGGCCTATATAATATAAACTATAAGACCGATATGAATGAAATTTTAAACATTGCTTAAAAATATAACTAGTAGTCCAAAATAAAAATAATTTATTAAAAAATATTGGGGAAAATTTATTTATAACCTATTATATCCACCTACTTGAAACTTAAAAATTTTTCAAGTACGTGAATTTTCTAGCTTATATAATATAAACTATATGACCGATATGAATGAAATTTTAAAAATTCATTAAAAATACAACTAGTAGTCAAAATTAAAACAACATTCTTAAAAAATATTGGTGAAAAATTATTTATAACCAATCATATCCACCTACTTGAAACTTAAATTTTTTTCATGTACATGAATTTAATGGCCTATATAAGATAAACTATAAGACCGATATGAATGAAATTTTAAAAATTGCTTAAAAATATTACTAGTAGTCCAAAATAAAAATAATTTCATAAAAATTCTTAGTGAAAAAATATTTATAACCTATCATATCCACCTACTTGAAACTTAAAAAATTTTCAAGTACGTGAGTTTGCTGGACTATATAATATAAACTATAAGACCGATATGAATGAAATTTTAAACATTTCTTAAACATATAACTAGAAGTCAAAAATAAAAATAATTTCTTCAAAAATCATGGTGAAAAATAATTTATAACCTATCATATCCACATACATGAAACATAAATGTTTTTCAAGTACATGACTTTGTTGGCCTATATAATATAAACTATAAGACTGATATGAATGAGATTTTAAACATTTCTTAAATTGGAACTCAATTCACCCCCCTCTTGAGATTTCACTCTGACCAAAAATTAATAATAGTATTTTGATTTAAGTAGGAATAAGACATGTAAACAATAATGTACAATCAATACCTATGTCTGTGGCATGGAGATTCCATCCCACATAGTTGTTTGAAAATAGGATGTTAGTGTCGAGTGCGTAGTAGAGTCTGATGACCTGGAGAAGGCTGATACTCAGGAACTGGAACGTCGACTGTCGCATCCTCCATCTATGTGTTAGTGGGAGGAGCTTTCAACCGCATCTCGTATTTCCATCCGGATCCTTCACCTACTAGGGTGGTAGAAGGACCTACCTCCACTACAGTGGGGAAGGAAGCCTGTGATGGAGATATACCCCAAGAGGACGATGGCTATAGAATCCAAGGCTGTGAAGGATCTAGAACCCAAGATGGAGGGAAATGCGAATTTCTTGTCAAGAAAGAAGGATCCCATGCCACCTGAGGCATATCCTAAATCGGCTGATCCTGGACAACTAGAGGGCTGACCTCTTCCTGTGGAACATGTGAGGCCTCACATGCAGCACAACGCTGTCTACGTTGCCATGGTCGTGGCTCCTCAGCACCACCAGTAGTTGAAGGATGTGCCTCTGGGGTAGGAACCCCCTCTCTCCAAGACAGACGTGAAAATATGCTCCCGGAAAGTGCACGAAAAGATTCCCTCACCTCCAGCGCTGTAGCATGGACGGATGCCCGGCTAAAGACCCCTCATCCTCTTCATCACTCATGCAAACAAGCTGCTCTATGTGACTTCCCTGTAAGTAGATTCAAATGGAATTATAAAATAATTCAATAAACAAACTAAAGTAAATTTATTGACTTACCATCCTATGCATCTCTATGCCGGCTTGGATAAGATACAGTATAGACTTCAGTCTATACCATGGTGCATAGTCAACCTATACTGAAAGAGAGAATTGATTTGTAGGAACACCCTGAATACATAACTCTGCACGTCTGTGCTAGCAGTCGGTAAAACTGGCATGTACTTGGGACTAGTCATCATCCTGGCTCCCTTTCAGTTTCATCCCATGAAGTCGGTCTGTCTGTCTCTAAGGTAATGGAATCAGTTGAGTACGAAAAAACTAGTGCATGAATCTGTTAGGTTGCTGCCACTCAACAATTTGGAAGTGAATGAGGGGTACTACAACCATAGCATCGTGAAGCCCAATAATGCAATATGCTGGGAACTGGTCCATAATACTCCAGTATGGAAGCCATGAAATCTGAAATGACATGTGATTTTTTCAAAAAAACACCTAACTAAAAACCAAAATTGATGCTATTATTAAATATGTTAGACAGTGATAGATTGTATATACATACCTGATCAAGTAAGAAACAGTCCAACTGTAGCTGATATACGCCCAAATACTATCTTGGAACCACGTAAAAATCGTGTCACTGACACCACTTGTAAATACATCAACAATAGTGACAAAAAATGAGAAATTATAGTCAATAACTCATAGTAGAATTAAAAACGAATAGAAATGAATTATCATACCAGCGTCCACACGGAGCATCATGAAACACCTCCATCTCGACCAGAGGACCAACAAGGTCATGGAGGAATTCTGGGATGTGCTTCCATGCCCACATCTGAATAAGGATGACGCATCCTCCGAGACCTATATGGTCCCTATAGGATAGCCTGCATAATGATCTGTACGTGTATGCAAAGAATGTTTATCCCCAACTATACGTCCCAGCCCGATCAAAGTCCTCTAGTAGGGGTAGATACATCATATGCACATGCATACCCGAGTGATCAGTACACATGGCCCCACCAATGAGCTATAAGATATGTGCATGGGCGTAACACATGACGGTATGCTCATCATCATCATCCTATAAATGTAGAATCTGCGACTCCGACCAAGGCCTAGATATGGACGATCCATTTGTAGCCCTACGGTCGGAAAAAATATCAATGCCAAACAAGCCTTGAGCATGGTCTGGCCAAGCTTCACGAGTGAGTCCAATAACGGGTCTCCCCTAGATAGGCAGACCGAGAAGCACCGTGACATTACCGAGGGTGATGGTCATCTCTCCCTCAGGTAGGTGGAATGTGTGTGTCTCTGGTCTCCATCTCTCAAAAAGGGCAGCAAGTAGGTAATGATTTACAAATGTGAAATCTGATACAAAAAGTCCATAGAAGCCAGAACGACACAAGTAAGTTCTAATGGCATGTGGATGCTCCATGTGATGAAAATGGTGCGCTCGACGCACCTTCACCAATCGATCTAGATGACCCTCTAACACGACCTGCAAAATATGGGTAGGTTGCTGAGTGAGTAGTATGGTATCATCCATCTTCATATAAACAAATGAACTGAGTCGTATGTGTAAAATGTAAATATAACGTTATGGATTGGATTAAGATAAACCATGTCAATTAGTAATGATGTTTTTAGAATTTATCTAATTTTATGTATTCAATAACTTATGATAATCATTATGATACTATAATTTTATTATATAATAGTTTACTAAAATATCCTACATGTTTAGGTTGGGGTTTAGGTTTAAGGGTTTAGCATTAATTTTTTTAATATTAACGTTTATGAAACATCTTTCTAGGTTAATAACATTTACTTTACAATATGGGTTAAGTGTTCCACTTTCGAATTTATGAAATAAATTCGATTATCTCAGATTTAAAGTTATTTATTGAAATAAATAATTTTAATATGAAATAAGTTCTATTATCTAAATTATTGAGTCTTGAATTTGGTTACACATATTTTGGGGGAGATTCATGATTAACTACTTATGGATTGGATTAAGATAAACCATGTCAATTAGTAATGACGTTTTTATAATTTATCTAATTGTATATATTCAATAACTTATGATAATAGGTGTCCATGGTGCAGCTTAACAGTTAACAATGGTATCCATCCGGTACACTAGATCAACATATGCTTCCCATGAGATGTTCACAGAGGCACATGCTGCGATGACGTGTGTACATGGAACCCATAAGGCCTGAAAGTTTCCACATTGACATTTCCTTGTTTCTAGTAATACCACTATTTTCTCACCAACACGATTTGTGATGGGGTCTGAATGCTCTTGAACTTCTAATAGGGAGTCTTTTCTTCGAAAGAGACAGACGTGATAAATAGAATCTTCTTCAATAATATTTTCAATCTCTTGTTGAAAGTGTCTTTCGTATCTTAGCTCCTATTGTATTCCGTATGATGCTAGTTTTTGTCTATGCACAAAGTACTTCACACATCGATATAATGTCTCATAAACTAAGGTGTTTATAGGTATCTTGTGAAGCCATTTGAAGATACCATTGATGCATTTAACAATGCTTTTCCTCATGTGTTCGTACCTCTTCCCCCCGCCGTATGCTAATGTCCATTTCTCTTTTAGAATCCACATCATATAATCATAAACTTCTTGATTATCCTGAAGAATTTGTTCAAAATGTTCTTCAAACTTCTGTTGTTCTAACTCATATGCTACAAAGCATAGATGATATTTCACATAAATTGATTTTATCTTTATATTGAAATAGTAAAATAGAACGAATAGAATGCATACCAAGCCTTGTGATTTCCTTCTTCATCATTTCATTGTGGATTTTTTTTGCACATTGCTAGAAATGTGTCTAATGCAGAACCGATGATGTGCATTTGGGTATCTACAAGTATTAGAATCTACATTGATTGAATCATTAATTACTTGATGGTGATCAGATATCAAACAAACAACTCAAATGTTGGTGAAATGGTTGCTGATACATGCCATAAACTAACTCCATGATTCATAGTTTTCTTTATCTACAATGGAAAAGGCAAGAAGAAGAGGCGAACTCTTTCCATCTTAGGTTTCCACAATCAACAATATGCCCTTGTATTTTCCATATAGAAATGTTTCATCAATCTGAATAAACTGTTTGTAGAAACGAAATGTGGAGATACAAGGAAGGAATGCCCAGAAAAACCAATGAAATTGAACACGAGATGGATCAAGTCGGTTATCATGAGACACATGTTCGTTTTTATCCATAAGGAAGAAAACTTGGTTATTATGCCTCAGTATGGCTAGAAATTGTGGCAACACCTAATATGATTCATCCCAATCATCACAGACCTTCACAATCGCCTTCTTTTTTTCCATACATGCCTTATTATAGGAAATATTATATCAGAATGTATGTTGAATACTCTCTTGAACAAGGGATATTGTAACATATTGAAATGTCTTAATCATCGCAACAATAATATATGGCAAAAATTCTGTATCCAATGAGGTATGATCTTGAGTGAGGCTTGGCTGAACGCAAGTATGAGCCTCCTCAATCCTTGATATTCTCCAACCTCCAAATGTAATGTCTGGAATCACCCTTAAGAGAAATCTACAATCATCCCCATACTTATCACACCGTATAACATATTTACTATAACATGATTAGTGAACTACATATTTGAAGTGTCTCTCAATATGAAATCTCTTTAGTGTGATTTTAATGCATCTTAACTAGGAAAATTTCTTCAAATATATAAGGTTTTTTCCACCTCAATAAACCTATCTGGTATAACTCTAGTTAACTCAGTTGTTGGTGTGAGAACAGTATTGTCAAATTCAGGCATGAGTGTCATTGCTTCTGACTAAGATGAAATGAGTGGTGGATGATTTATTGTAGGTAGATGTTGATGTACAACTAATTCATTTCTCAAAACCTCCTCTATATCTTCCATTGGTCCCTCCTCATCATCACTGTTGTCACTATCTAATCCATCATTATGAAACTCCTCATCGGAATTTGGATTGACATGTATTTCCGGGAGATCATCTAGGTTGTCCTCTTTTACTGCATCATTTATAATAGGCTCAATTTCATGGGGTGGACTGTCTTCAACCACTCTTTTAATTATACATCTTCATACTAGTCGAAGTTGTTGTTGTACAGTAGAAACATCAACATATAACTCCATCATGGTACCATATGACAGTTGAGAAAATAAATTAATTGCTTGGACCCACTATGCATCATCAACTAATGAACAACCTAGATGCCACAATGTTGTCAGAAATTGAAAATGTCTATAGCTCATAGACATGATCTCTTGATCGGGTCCCAGATTTAAGGAAACACTAATTCTCTCTTGAAGGCCACTTTGGTTACACAATTAGTTATACTAACCATCGTAATTGGTTGTGTACTGTAAGAAGCTCCTTGCTCAGTTTGAATAATCTCCCCATATCAGTACACACAGAAAAACACGAATCTCTATGTTAAAAATGTTTCTTTCATCAAAATTATGATAGTTTAACAAATATTAAAAATTATGTTTGACCATATGATGTTTATTATAATGTAATTTTAGGGCACCTTTCTATACCCTAAAATAAGGTACTAATGTTTGACCATATGACATTTATTAGAATGTAATTTTAGGGCTCCTTTTTATTTAATGTGTTTGTTCTTATTAATTTAACTTTATATGTTCATCAGTATCATTAGCTAATAATTATATGGATCCATGTTTTAATCCTATGTTATTTATTAATTATTATATAATTAATTATGTTTAATAGTAACTATTATTTCTAAACTATATAATCTTTACATTTTAAAACATTTTCTTCTCTATTTCATTTTAAATAATTATATTTGTCATTTTAAAAAGATTTTATTAATACAGTTTTTAACTAATCAATCATTCTTTAATCACTATTTAATCATTATTAATTTATTATTTAATTATTTATTCTTTAATTGTTAATCATATTATATTATTTAGTTAATTATAATTAACTAATAATAACTTAAATTTGTTAATTCTTTTGTTCTTATTTGATTCTATAACATTATATGTATCAATTTATCATTGATAAATATATTGATTTGATTTTTCTTCTCTTAGATATTTTAGTAGTTTATAAAGAAAATATAAATCATCTTAAGAATATTCCCCGAGAGTGTCCAAATAGGATGAAGCAAGGCCTGTTATCGTGCATTAGTTCCCATTCGAGTCTAGCTCAAAGTGCTGTTTTCGGGTTTTACCCCTATGTACATCTGTGCCAGAGCCACATCCACTTGTTTCTTTCTAGACATGAATTTAATTTCTTAGATAACCACATAATCTTTAAGCTATAAAAATTTCAAAATACTTAATCCTAAGTTAATCTATACTTAATCTATAATACCTAACAATAATTATTTCAAACTATATAACTAATTATAGAAACTAAATATCCAAATATTAAGAACTATATAAACTACTTAAAAATAGAATATTTAAAACTAAAAAAACTAAATAAATTAAATAAAAAAATTATATTAAACCAAGAAACATACCTCTAAATGATGTTTCGTGAAACCCGCACAGAAAATGATTTTTGAGAGAGAGAGAGAGATAATTTAGGAGATATGAAGGCAAGGATCAAGTGAGGAGAGGGGGGGGGGTGGCCGCCCTTTTATAGGGAGTTCAGGACAAGGTGGCATCGTGGAATCCACCTTTTCCATGTCATCGATCCGGGTCAAAGGCGGTGCGGGGGAAGAAAGGCTGCATCGCCGATGCCGCCTTTTCACACTAACACAAAGGCGGCATCTGCGATGCCACCTTTGTATCATGTTTAAAAAAAAATAAACCTAAGTAGTTTTTAATTTTTTTTAAAAATGAATTTTAAAAAAACTCTTATATATTGTTCTTTGTTCTTCATGACTATAATATAATAATGTATGGGAATATTTTTTGCATTAATAAGTTCATGGTAGATCCCCGCTATGATGAGAACCTTGAAATGCTATAAAAATATTCTTAAATAAAGTTCTACAGTTGGATGACATAATATGATAGGACACATGGTATACATACCGTCATGGGTGAGTACTTGTAAGAAGAAGATACTCTCTCTCATGGATTTCGCAATTGGTAATGTCCAAGATGAGAGATTATGAGAACAGACCTACCAGTAGTAATTCCACATGTCTTGGTGTCATCCGACATTGCTATCTATGAGCGTGTGTAATGGTACTTAGACTAGAATATTATCATTATCTCATGTCATGACTCGCGCACTTAGATTTGCTGACAAAAACTATCATGAAGACAGTCGGTGGGAATTAGGGTACGTTGGGTGCGTCACGAATGACATGTTATTAATGGATAAGTCGATGAAGAATGTAACACCCCAGGTAAATAAAGAATATGAAATTTTCATATTTAACCATATTTGTCAATAAAATATTAAAATGAAATTAAAGGGGATTCTATGCTCGATGGCGTACCCAACACGCAACAACGAGTTTCTTGGGAATATTACGTTGCACTCTAATAATAAAATAATATTATTTTAAATGGTAGTTAACATGTAGCCGTTGTATTGGCGGGAATGGATAGAAATAACTAAAATATGATTATATATGTTTTTAAATATTTTTACATTTATCCAATAAAAGATAAAGGCTTAAAATACGGAAAGAATTCAATTTTAGGTGTATATGCCCTAGTTTTCACTAAAGATTCACTTATCGCCTTTTGATGGAGAACTGTCATTAAATATAGTTTTGTTCACTATTATACATTCTATTAGACCAAATAAAACTCTTCTTATGAATCGGGACATCAAAATTTAATTTGTGTAAATTTTTGGTATCTTTCCGATAAAGTTCATTTTTTTAATGAATAGTGTAAAATGTTGTATTTTAATTCAAAACCTCTTTTTAATATAATTTATTTATATGATTAGATTATCTTTTGAATTGGTTTTAAAGTGAAATTAGAATATATTTTTACCATTAAATCTAATAGTGGTCATTGGAATTAATTTCACTTTGAAATCAGACTTAAACTAGTGTCAATCTTTTGATACTTATTGTTTCATAAAAACACGCTAATTGCTCTGACATCAGGAATTAATTATTAAATTAATTAATGTGACATATATGTTTTGAATTTTTTAAAATATACTTCATTTTTGAATTCGGAATATCAAATATAGATTAGGGTGAATTTTTGGGATTTTTCTGAAAAACTTCAATTTTTGATGAATAGTGAAACCACTAAGTGGTACTTATAAAAACTGATTTTTCCGTTTAAATAAAATTTTGCCATCTTTGTGTTTTTAATTTCAAAAATCCGACATACATGGTTGTCATTAAGAAGTAAAATGTGGTTCAATGGGATAAAAATAATTTTTTGGTGAATAATAACTTATTAAGTTTTTAATCGCGATTAGAGGTAATTAGTGTAGTTTAAGGTAAAAATAATGTTTTAATAATATGAAATGAACTTGAAACATGTCATAACCTCATTGGATGTGTAATGGACGACCAATAAAACCCATGGGTCAACTTGGGGACCCCATGAAGCCACTTTGGTTGGAAAATGACATTAATATCTTTTTATTTAAAGTTAAAGTAAAAATGAGACAAAAATGAAATGTTTTACTAAAACAATTTTTACATGGGGTTATACAAATCAGATTTTTGACTATAAATATCATTTGGAAATATAAAAAGATTTCCTACATCATAGTAGTTTTTTTATAATTTTTAGACATTAAATAAATTAAATTATATATGACATCATGATGATGCAGCGATGACCTCATTATTTAACGATTTAAATAAAATGGAAAGATAATGTAATATATAAGACCTACACATGTCAAAAACCTATTGGATGAGTGGATTTAAAACCCTTATCACCTTATCCTTGAAATACATCAATGTGGGACCTTTAAAATCCGAAACTCTTTTGAAAATAAAGTAACATTTTGTAACTTTACAAGAGTGCCCCTCCTCTCCTCTTATAAAAGGCCCCCACCTCTACCTCCTTACCAACACTCCCAAAGCCTTTGGCTCGGCCAACCTCTGCCCATTTTATCTCTACCCTTACCTCTATTACTCCTTGAAGCCTCACTTTTTACATAAGTCTTCCCATGGAAGCCTTTGAGCTCAAACCAAAGGGAGTTACCCGATTTTAAGGTAAATGTCTTCACTTGAGTCCTTTTGTTTTATTTTGCTTCTCCAACCCCCTAAACTCTTTTTATTCATTTGTTTTGGAAAAAATACAGTATATTAAATATACTAGTATTTTGTTATAATAAGTATTAGAGCTACACTTACACACGCCTACATCTAATGGTTAAAGAACATACTGTTTCTGTGGATGGTGAATTTCTGCCTCCCGAAACGATGATTGTTCAACATTCTTCTAACACCTTAAAAGGTGGACATTAAGATTACACTATATTTATATGTGATATATAATATTTTTATGTTTTCCTTAACCTTCTGTATTTTTCATTTCTGGCATACCTTTATGGTTTCCATTATGGGTAAACGCGATATCTTCATTTAAGGAAGTGCGGACTACTGCCCCCTCAAAGTGATTTGATTCGTTAATACCATATGTGGTACGTATAAAGGATATATTTAATAATATTATATATGATAACATACTGTAATTAAAATACTATTATGTATCATTATGTTTTAATTCCATTAAATATGAAATAGAAATGGAAGTAGCGTTCATGCGTACGTACGGCTTACCATCTCCATGAACGGTACATTTCATTTCTTATCTCAAAATGTTATGTAATATTATAAGTACATATATATAATGGATATATATGTAATATATTAAATCAAAATTATGGATATCATTATGTAATTATAACATATATATATCTCTCTCATTTTTTTAATTCCATTAATATGACAAAAAAATGAAAGTAGCGTTCATGCGTATGTACGACCTACCGTCTCCATGAACGGTGCTTTTCGTTTTTTATATCCAAATGATATGTAATAGTATCAAATGAATATTTACTGGATATATATGATATTTTAATCATTAATACTATTCTGGAAATTATTTACTTATAACTACATGGGCAATCGTTTTTTTCAAACAAGTTCATTTTTGACTCATGTACCAAACATCGGCAAAAACATCTGATATGAACTGACATTATTAAACAATTATTATAACATTATAATATGTGATATGAAATGAATAATAATCTCTAATGGAGGTACTTAGGCAATTATTAATTGACCAAAGTTTATTATTCAGGAATATAAAGAAACGAACAAGACAAGTTGGACTTGAGGTAAGGGATCCTACTCCTCTCTTTCTTTTTAAGTACACTCTTTTATGTCATTCCTTCTAAGCACATATTTCTTGTTATTGGGATGTTCTTTTATATTACTCTTACTATAATTTTTATGTTCATGTGATGAGAGATCCTATTCTCTCTCATCAATCCATTTTGGATGTTTTGAGTGGCGCCGTTAGGCTGTCGAATTTTCGTAAGAGATCAAACCTCTCTCTTTCTTTTTAAGTACTCTCCTTTATGTCACTTCTTTTAAGCTCCTATTTGTTATGTTGGGGGATGTTATTTTATATTCCTCTTTCTATAAACTTTAATTTAATATGATGAGATACCCTATTTGATCTCATCAATCCATTTTTGTAAGTTTTATGTGGCGCCGTTAGGCTGCCAAGCTTTCGTAAGGGATTTTTCATCTCACTTTTATTCCTGTGAGATTTATGCTACATTTGCCACAATTTCCTTTGAGTGGTGTATTTACTGCCCATTATTCTACTCTTTGTGTAATATACTTTCGTTTATGAGTATTTAAATCAATGATTTATTGTCCTTCTCTCATGGGGTGTATGTTTTGAAAGATACCCAAGTCGGTAAGGGAACCTTTCACCCTTTTTTTAAAAGACTTCTTTTGTTGGGTCTTTTAATTTACATACTATTATGTTGGGATATGTTCTCATATATCCTTATTTATGTAAATTTTATGTCCAAGTAATGAGATACACTTTTTATCTCTCATCAACTCATTTTTATGTGACGTCGTTAGGTTGTCAAGGGAACTTATTAACCCAATCTCGATTTCTTTGGGTTCAACATGTAGTCATTGAATATGTCATCCTTTGAATATGTGTGAATGACCTTTGATTATTTTACACTTAATATCCACTTATATTTGGTGTATTCTTTTGTCACACATAATTATGTAATTGATTTTTCCTTAAACCAAGGATACTGTCTTTGTATGGGACTTCGTCTCAATCTCCTTTCATTGAGGCATATTTTGTTTTATACACAACCTTATTTTATACGGTGTATAAAACCCTTTGACTTTTATGTTTATCCAAAAGGAATCTTTTTTATTAAGCGTTTTACTAAATGACAAAAGGGAATGTTTTTGTCGTATGTATGCGGCGACAACGACTTCTCCGCCGCTGTGACAGTTATTTGAGTTTCGGATTCCTCTACAAGCCATACCTTCTTTTTAAAAGAAAAATAAATACCATGTTTTAATTTTATTTTATTTCGGTATTGAAAATGGTTTTCATAACGTTTTTATATCAATGTGTTGTATTGATATCTTGTGATTGAAAGGTGGAAATGTTATGTTTCCTTTATGCATGTTTTATGTGATAAGATTATGTTATGGTTCTTGGGCATTGTTATAAAGACGGGTGGTTCCGTGATAAACTAAGGGCGGGTGAGCCCGATATAGCTCTCCAATGCATTGGGTAACACGAAGGAGTGAAACGTTAAGGTTTCTCCAAAGAGATTTAGGGAATATACTGTGATGGGTATTCCAAACGTAACCAAGAGGGTTACTCCCTATGTAAGAATGTTATGAATGCAACAAGTTACCTTTTATGTCTTATGTTTCCTATGATTTATTCATGGTTTGATGAGGTATGTTAAAGTTCCTATGTTTTATGGGTAAAGTATTATTTCATTCTTATGTATATATGAACTCATGTTTCCTTTCCATATTTTTATAACCCTTACTGAGCTTTTTATGCTCATCCCAAGTTTTTGAAATGTTTTTCACAGGTCAAGGGAAAGGTACATGATGTGAGGATAGTGTCAAGGATGTGTCAAGAAAGAATCCATGTTTTATTTTCAATATGTTTCCATTGATGGGAGGAATAAATACTGTCTTTTATGTAACCACTTTGTTTAAATGTGGAATGTAATGCAAGTTTCATGATCTAATTCTCAAAAACTCTAAACCTGAAAAGATCCTTAATGTGTAATATTGTAATAAATCAAGATGAAGTAAGGTTTAAGGCTGGGGTCTTATAGTTGGTATCAAAGGTTGGTTTAGAAAACTTTAGAGGTTAGGTTATTCTTTAAGCATAAGTGGCATTACCATAATGGTTAGGATTTCAGAAAGAGTCCTAGTTTTAGATAAAGTGAATGAGTAAGTGTATCTTTGTGTTTACCTTCCTCATTAGTACATGATGGTTTTGATGATATACTCACACTGACATTTCTGTTTTTAGTGAATGGATGGATCTAGCAGGCACCAATGAGACAACATGTTTGAAGGAAACTGTGGTGGTTTTCTGATTAAGATACTAGATAAAACGGAGGATTCAATGAGGAAACTCATGGTTGTTCTAAACCAAATATCAAGGAGTCATGATCAACCACTTGAACCTTGTTATGTTCTTTAATGCATCATGTACGAGATGACCAATCAATGTGGAAGTTCAGTTAATAATTATAAAGGTAACCATTAGGGTTTATATGATCCTTACTTTTGAGGTAATTATGGGTTATTATATGATATGCTGGAAAATGAAAGGCATGAGATAAACTTGAGGTTAAAATATGTTATGATCATTTTTGATGATTTTATCTCTTTTTGGGGAATGATTTAAGAATTATATAGTTTTGGAAAAATGACAACACGCAGACCGTGTGACAACCCGTCGCGTCGGACAAAGCTACGGGAATCGAACCCACAACCAAAGTGCAACTGGTATTTATCACCTACCACTGTACTACGTGAAGTCCCTGGTTAGTTTGACTGATTCCATTTAGTTATATGATTTTATGAATTAAGATTAAGTTGATTTTGGGTTATTTATGAAAATGATTAACCTATCATGGAGGATATGTGATTAGGTTAATTACTTTTCAATACGAGACTTTAGGAGCAATTGATGTTTTTTGGAGATAAATGTTACGATTTAACTTGGAAGAATATGTGACTAAATCCTTCAAATATTTGGGTTTCAATCTTAGATTGGTTTACTTTGAAGAATTTTATGGACAAATTGTTTATCGGATGGTCCTCGTTGAACTTTGGGTTTTTTTGGACAAATTTTGGAGATTAAGAATATATATTATTTTTATAATGGGTTATCCTTTTTTGGATTATCTGACCTTGTACTAACCTTTCTGGTTTTGGTTTTGGTTAAAGCCTAAAGACATGGGATGTATATAGTTTTCTTTTGTGGATTAGGTGGTTCTCTAGAAGTTGATTATATTACTCTTAATGCGAACATGTCTCCCTAAATACTCATCTTTTGGAAAAAAATATGAGTTTGATTTAGGAATATAGTAAAAGTTGAAAGTCAACATGATAAGTGATTATGTTTCCTTATGAATAAATTCCTCAATAAAAAGTAACTTAAAGGAAAAATGTTGTCTATTAACTTTTCCTAATGGGGAATCGAATACCGTTTAACCCATCACAAGTTTGTGATTTTCTTATGGTTAACTTTCTCCTAGACATGTTTACTATCACTCTCCCTCAAGAACATGACCCTTTGCCTTTTCTTCCATGTCCATGTTTTTCTACATATGGGTTAACTCGGGTGACCTCTGTACTTATCTTCCTTTATTTTAAAGTGATTGTTTTACCGAATCTTGTTCCGATGTGGGACTTTCAAGGATGTTTCCAAGCTCAATTTTAAAAATTGCGAGGACACAATTCCCAAAAGGGGGGAAGGATGTAACACCCCAGGTAAATAAAGAATATGAAATTTTCGTATTTAACCATATTTGTGAATAAAATATTAAAATGACTTTAAAGGGGACGTATGCTTGATGGCGTACCCAACACGCAACAACGCGTTTCTTGAGAATCTTACGTTGCACTCTAATAATAAAATAATATTATTTTAAATGGTAGTTAACATGTAGCCATTGTATTGGAGGGAATGGATAGAAATAACTAAAATATGATTATATATTTTTTTAAATGTTTTTACATTTATCCAATAAAAGATAAAGGCTTAAAATACATAAAGAATTCAATTTTAGGCGTATATGCCCTGGTTTTCACTAAAGGTTCACTTATCGCCTTTTGATGGAGAACTGTCATTAAATATAGTTTTGATCACTATTATACATTCTATTGGAACAAATAAAACTGTTCTTAAGAATCGGGACATCAAAATTTACTTTGTGTAAATTTTTGGTATCTTTCCGATAAAGTTCATTTTTTTTAATGAATAGTGTAAAATGTTGTATTTTAATTCAAAACCTCTTTTTAATCTAATTTATTTATATGATTAGATTATCTTTTGATTTGGTTTTAAAGTGAAATTAGAATATATTTTTACCATTAAATCTAATATTGGTCGTTGGAATTAATTTCACTTTGAAATCAGACTTAAACTAGTGTCAATCTTTTGATACTTATTGTTTCATAAAAACACGCTAATTGCTCTGACAGCAGGAATTAATTATTAAATTAATTAATGTGACATATATGTTTTGAATTTTTTAAAATATACTTCATTTTTGAATTCGGAATATCAAATATAGCTTAGGGTGAATTTTTGGGATTTTTCTGAAAAACTTCAATTTTTGATGAATAGTGAAACCACTAAGTGGTACTTATAAAAACCGATTTTTCCGTTTAAATAAAATTTTTCCATCTTTGTGTTTTGAATTTCAAAAATTCGACATACATGGTTGTCATTAAGAAGTAAAATGTGGTTCAATGGGATAAAAATAATTTTTTGGTGAATAATAACTTATTAAGTTTTTAATCGCGATTAGAGGTAATTAGTGTAGTTTAAGGTAAAAATAATGTTTTAATAATATGAAATGAACTTGAAACATGTCATAACCTCATTGGATTTGTAATGGACGACCAATAAAACCCATGGGTCAACTTGGGGACCCCATGAAGCCACTTTGGTTGGAAAATGACATTAATATCTTTTTATTTAAAGTTAAAGTAAAAATGAGACAAACATGAAATGTTTTACTAAAACAATTTTTACATGGGGTTATACAAATCAGATTTTTGACTATAAATATTATTTGGAAAGATAAAAATATTTCCTACATCATAGTAATTTTTTTATAATTTTTAGACATTAAATAAATTAAATTATATATGACATCATGATGATGCAGCGATGACCTCATTATTTAACGATTTAAATAAAATGGAAAGATAATGTAATATCTAAGACCTACACATGTCCAAAACCTATTGGATGAGTGGATTTAAAACCCTTATCACCTTATCCCAGAAATACATCAATGTGGGACCTTTAAAATCCGAAACGCTTTTGAAAATAAAGTAACATTTTGTAACTTTACAAGAGTGCCCCTCCTCTCCTCTTATAAAAGGCCCCCACCTCTACCTCCTTACCAACACTCCCAAAGCCTTTGGTGTTGGGCAGAGAAAGAAAGGATTGATGGCGAGAGGGGGGGTGAATTTCCTTTTAAAAAATGATTAACAAATTAAAATCAAAGTTGAAAGTGCAGCGGAAATAAAATAGGCAAGACACAAGAATTGATAACGGAGTTCGGCCAAAAACCCGGCCTACGTCTCCGCTCCCAACTCAACCGTTGAGAGATTCTACCGCTTGCTTTTCAATGGTTTTAGCAAGAAACCCACTAGACTTTACAGGTAGTCTAGAACCTATTACAGCTTGCTTTTAGTGGTTATGCAAGAACCCACTTGCTTTCAATGGTTGAGCAAGAACCCACTAGCCTTCTTACAGGTGAAGGCTAGCTCACCTATGACTCAAGCCTTTTAAAAGGGAAGGCTTGACTAAACTCTTCACACCTTAAAGGTGATGTGAAAACCCAAAAGAATGGAGGATGAGAGAAATGGGGGGTTTGTAGGCACAAACCCAATTTGATGCTCAAAATAAATAAAGCAATGAAAAACCGTATTTGGAGAAGCCTTGGGAGCCAATGGATTGATGGAGCTGATGAAGGGCGCTCCCAATCTTTTTTGGAGGTGCTCCTTGGATGTGGAAGTGTGTTGGAGCAAGTGGGGTTCCCTTGGAGGAATCCGCCGGAGGTTCGCCAAATGATGAGAGATGTGTCCGTTGGCTTCACAATAGTTCCGGCTATTTTTCTTAGGCTTCCGGGGCTTCAAGGTCCTTTATTTATAGAGGGGGAACCCTCATATGGCCTTTTGAGGTCTTCGGAGCCGTTGGAAAGGGCTTCGGAGCCATTGGGAGGCAAGTGGACAGGTCTGGTCAAAGGCCCAACGGCTAGTTTGACTGGCTCCACCGGCTGACCGGTACAGAGCCCCCGGTTGGCCGGTGTGTGCAAAATGGAGGAGGACTCGGGCTCAGGCTCCACCGGCTGGCCGGTGAGGAGGCCACCGGTTGGCCGGTGCTGAGGCAGTAGCAACCACTGTGCTGGCTGGGTGCCACCGGCTGGCCGGTGCTGAAGCCACCGGTTGGCCGGTGCTGAGGCAGTGGCTACCCCGTCTGTCTGGGTGCTATCGGCTGGCCGGTGGTGAAGCCACCGGTTGGCCGGTGGACTGAATTTCAGTTCACTTTGGCTTTTTGCCTTCTTGGCCTTCTTGGCCCAATTCCTTGGTCACCTTAAATTATAACTATCAACCAAAAACACTTAAAACAAGATTAGATAAATAAGATAGTGATTGTGATCATGAAAATTAAACCTTGAGGGGTACGAGAGGTACAACAATCTCCCCCTATTTTGATGATCACAATCACCAAAACAATCAATGTAGAAAATGAAATGAAAAGCATGCTTTAAAATATTTCTCCCCCAATCAACCAAGAATTTCTCCCCCTTTGTGATTATCAAAATAGCACGGGGCATAAAACTGGATTGAGGGAAACGTTTGAAAAACAAGAAAGAGATTTTAAACCAATTGAAATTTTTGAAATTTGAATTGAATGTTTTGAATCAAAAATTTTGAAATGAAGAATTGAATAACAGTTTGAATTGAAAGTTTTGAAAAGAAAATTGAAAAACACTTTTAATTGAATATTTTGAAATGAAAATTTTGATACCAAGTGTTGAAATTGAAAGTTTGAAAAGAAAGTTTTGAAATTGAAATCAAAAGGGTTTAAACGATCCTAACTCCCCCTAAATAAAAACAACAAATCACCGGGGAGAGGTGTTTGAAACCGAAACAAATTTTGGCCCGGTGAGACTCGCTAAGAGGGATTTTTAAATCCACACTTGTCTAGTGGCGGGTCTTCTCCTAAAAAATTCATCATTAAAGAAAATACTTTTGGGGCGGCCATACCGGGCATTTTTGCAATTGCACTCATAGATTAAGTGCCCGGGTTTTTTACAATAATTGCAAAATTTAAATTGGGAGCTCCCCCTTACAAAAACAGTAGGTGCATGGGAAGAGGAAGCTTGCTTGGAATAGCCAAGCCCTTCGGTGGTTCTAGATATGCGTTGGTAACCTAGGAGTTTGGTCAAATTTTGTTCACCTTGGGTGAACTTGGCTAAGGATTCCCTTAAATCTTTGATTTTTGATTCCATGGAATCAATATCGGGAAGATTTTGGATTTTGAGGGTCAGATCTTCCTTCTCTTTGAGAAGTTGTTCTTTTTCGGAAGAGAGTTTTTTGAAATTCTTTTTTAAAGCAACAAATTTGGAAGAAAGTTCGTGAAAACCTTCCTCCAATTGATCTCTCACATGTTGGAGATCCTCATAAGACAAATGATTGAAAGAATTTGAATTTTAAGAACAAGAGGATGAGGAGTCAGAAGATGTTACCTCGTGAAATGCCATTAGGAATTTTGTACCGTTGTCGCTCGAGGAGGAGGAGGAGGATGATGTGGAGCTATCACTCCATGTGGCCTTGAATGCCTTCTTCTTCTCCTTTTGCTTGGCCTTTTTCTTGTTGAGTGGGCAATCGGGCTTGTCATCGCCTTTAGTACCTTCATGGGTTACTTCTAAAAGTTTCCAAATATCATAAGAAGATGAGCAAGTAGAAATACGATTAAATTCATTACGGTCTAGCCCACAATGAAGAGAATTCATGGCTTTGCCATAAAGCTCAAAATTTGCAATGTCTTCGGGGGTCCATTTGGACTCATCGGGAGAGGAAAGAGAATAACCATGCATGACAATTTTAAAAATAGGATAACCAATGCTTTTAAGAAATGTAGTCATGCGGGTTTTCCAAAAAGAATAGTCGGTTCCATCAAAAAATGGAGCACGACCCAAAGAAAAGACTTCGGGGGCGAAAGAGGTTGAGGCCATCACAAAAGATCTTGAATTTGAAACCGGTTAGGGTATTACTCAAAATTTCCCTTTGATACCAATTGTTGGGCGGAGTAAGAAAGGAAGTGATGGCAAGAGGGGGGGTGAATTGCCTTTTAAAAAATGATTAACAATTTAAAAATCAAAGTTGAAAGTGCAGCGGAAATAAATGAGGCAAGACACAAGAATTGATAACGGAGTTCGGCCTAAAACCCGGCCTACGTCTCCGCTCCCAACTCAACCGTTGAGAAATGGGGGGTTTGTAGGCACAAACCCAATTTGATGCTCAAAATAAATAAAGCAATGAAAAACCGTATTTGGAGAAGCCTTGGGCGCCAATGGATGATTGGAGTTGAAGACGTGCACTCCCAAGCTTCTTTGGTGATGCTCCTTGGATGTGGAATTGGATTGGAGTAGTTGGGGTTCCTTGGAGGAATCCGCCGGAGGTTCGCCAAATGATGGAAAATGTGTCCGTTGGCTTCACAATAGTTCCAGCTATTTTTCTTAGGCTTCCGGGGCTTCAAGGTCCTTTATTTATAGAGGGGGAACCCTCATATGGCCTTTTGAGGTCTTCGGAGCCGTTGGAAAGGGCTTCGGAGCCGTTGGGAGGCAAGTGGACAGGTCTGGTCAAAGGCCCAACGGCTAGTTTGACTGGCTCCACCGGCTGACTGGTACAGAGCCACCGGTTGGCCGGTGTGTGCAAAATGGAGGAGGACTCGGGCTCAGGCTCCACCGGCTGGCCGGTGAGGAGTCCACCGGTTGGCCGGTGCTGAGGCAGTAGCAACCACTGTGCTAGCTGGGTGCCACCGGCTGGCCGGTGCTGAAGCCACCGGTTGGCCGGTGCTGAGGCAGTGGCTACCCCTTCTGTCTGGGTGCTATCGGCTGGCCGGTGGTGAAGCCACCGGTTGGCCGGTGGACTGAATTTCAGTCCACTTTGGCTTTTTTCCCTCTTGTCCTTCTTGGCCCAATTCCTTGGTCACCTTAAATTATAACTATCAACCAAAAACACTTAAAACAAGATTAGATAAATAAGATAGTGATTGTGATCATGAAAATTAAACCTTGAGGGGTACGAGAGGTACAACATTTGGCTCATCCAACCTCTGCCCATTTTATCTCTCCACTTCCCTCTATTACTCCTTGAAGCCTCACTTTTTACATAAGTCTTCCCATGGAAGCCTTTGAGCTCAAACCAAAGGGAGTTACCCGATTTTAAGGTAAATGTCTTCACTTGAGTCCTTTTGTTTTATTTTGCTTCTCCAAGCCCCTAAACTCTTTTTATTCATTTGTTTTGGAAACAATCCAGTATATTAAATATACTAGTATTTTGTTATAATAATTATTAGAGCTACACTTACACACACCTACATCTAATGGTTAAAGAACATACTGTTTCTGTGGATGGCGAATTTCTGCCTCCCGAAACGATGATTTTTCAACATTATTCTAACACCTTAAAAGGTGGACATTAAGATTACACTATATTTATATGTGATATATAATATGTTTATGTTTTCCTTAAGCTTCTGTATTTTTCATTTCGGGCATACCTTTATGGTTTCCATTATGGGTAAACGCGATATCTTCATTTAAGGAAGTGCGGACTACTGCCCCCTCAAAGTGATTTGATTCG
Organism: Viscum album; assembly: GCA_963277665.1. Lineage (NCBI taxonomy): Eukaryota > Viridiplantae > Streptophyta > Magnoliopsida > Santalales > Viscaceae > Viscum > Viscum album. The sequence continues at coordinate 1,163,817,837 of OY728158.1, read as the reverse complement.
TTAATACCATATGTTGTACGTATAAAGGATATATTTAATAATATTATATATGATAAAATACTGTAATTAAAATACTATTATGTATCATTATGTTTTAATTCCATTAAATATGAAATATAAATGGAAGTAGCGTTCATGCGTACGTACGGCTTACCGTCTCCATGAACGGTACATTTCATTTCTTATCTCAAAATGTTATGTAATATTATAAGTACATATATATAATGGATATATATGTAATATATTACATCAAAATTATGGATATCATTATGTAATTATAACATATATATATCTCTCTCATTTTTTTAATTCCATTAATATGACAAAAAAATGAAAGTAGCGTTAATGCGTATGTACGGCCTACCGTCTCCATGAACGGTGCTTTTCGTTTTTTATCTCCAAATGATATGTAATAGTATTAAATGAATATTTACTGGATATATATGATATTTTAATCATTAATACTATTCTGGAAATTATTTACTTATAACTACATGGGCAATCTTTTTTTTCAAACAAGTTCATTTTTGACTCATGTACCAAACATCGGCAAAAACGTCTGATATGAACTGACATTTTTAAACAATTATTATAACATTATAATATGTGATATGAACTGAATAATAATCTCTAATGGAGGTACTTAGGAAATTATTAATTTACCAAAGTTTATTATTCAGGAATACAAAGAAACGAACAAGACAAGTTGGACTTGAGGTAAGAGATCCTACTCCTCTCTTTCTTTTTAAGTACACTCTTTTATGTCATTCCTTATAAGCTCATATTTCTTGTTATTGGAATGTTATTTTATATTACTCTTACTGTAATTTTTATGTTCATGTGATGAGAGATCCTATTCTCTCTCATCAATCCATTTTGGAAGTTTTGAGTGGCGCCGTTAGGCTGCCGAATTTTCGTAAGAGATCAAACCTCTCTCTTTCTTTTTAAGTACTCTCCTTTATGTCACTTCTTTTAAGCTCCTATTTGTTATGTTGGGGGATGTTATTTTATATTCCTCTCTCTATAAACTTTAAGTTAATATGATGAGATACCCTATTTGATCTCATCAATCCATTTTTGTATGTTTTATGTGGCGCCGTTAGGCTGCCGAGCTTTCGTAAGGGATTTTTCATCTCACTTTTATTCCCGTGAGATTTATGCTACATTTGCCACAATTTCCTTTGAGTGGTGTATGTACTGCCCATTATTATACTCTTTGTGTAATATACTTTCGTTTATGAGTATTTACATCAATGATTTATTGTCCTTCTCTCATGGGGTGTATGTTTTGAAAGATACCCAAGTCGGTAAGGGAACCTTTCACCCTCTTTTTTAAAAGACTTGTTTTGTTGGGTCTTTTAATTTACATACTGTTATGTAGGGATATGTTCTCATATATCCTTATTGATGTAAATTTTATGTCCAAGTAATGAGATACACTTTTTATCTCTCATCAACTCATTTTTATGTGACGTCGTTAGGTTGTCAAGGGAACTTATTAACCCAATCTCGATTTCTTTGGGTTCAACATGGAGTTATTGAATATGTCATCCTTTGAATATGTGTGAATGAAATTTTATTATTTTACACTTAATATCCCATTATATTTGGTGTATTCGTTTGTCACACATAATTATGTAATTGATTTTTCCTTAAACCAAGGATACCGTCTTTGTATGGGACTTCATCTCAATCTCCTTTTATTGAGGCATATTTTGTTTTATACACAACCTTATTTTATACGGTGTATAAAACCCTTTGACTTTTATGTTTATCCAAAAGGAATCTTTTTTATTAAGCGTTTTACTAAATGAAAAAAGGGAATGTTTTTGTCGTATGTATGCGGGGACAACGACTTCTCCGCCGCTGTGACCGTTATTTGAGTTTCGGATTCCTCTACAAGCCATACCTTCCTTTTAAAAGAAAAATAAATACCATGTTTTAATTTTATTTTATTTCGGTATTGAAAATGGTTTTCATAACGTTTTTATATCAATGTGTTGTATTGATATCTTGTGATTGAAAGGTGGAAATGTTATGTTTCCTTTATGCATGTTTTATGTGATAAGATTATGTTATGGTTCTTGGGCATTGTTATAAAGACGGGTGGTTCCGTGATAAACTAAGGGCGGGTGAGCCCGATATAGCTCTCCAATGCATTGGGTAACGCGAAGGAGTGAAACGTTAAGGTTTCTCCAAAGAGATTTAGGGAATATACTGTGATGGGTATTCCAAACGTAACCAAGAGGGTTACTCCCTATGTAAGAATGTTATGAATGCAACAAGTTACCTTTTATGTCTTATGTTTCCTATGATTTATTCATGGTTTGATGAGGTATGTTAAAGTGCCTATGTTTTATGGGTAAAGTATGATTTCATTCTTATGTATATATGAACTCATGTTTCCTTTCCATATTTTTATAACCCTTACTGAGCTTTTTATGCTCATCCCAAGTTTTTGAAATGTTTTTCACAGGTCAAGGGAAAGGTACATGATGTGATGATAGTGTCAAGGATGTGTCAAGAAAGAATCCATGTTTTATTTTCAATATGTTTCCATTGATGGGAGGAATGAATACTCTCTTTTATGTAACCACTTTGTTTAAATGTGGAATGTAATGCAAGTTTCATGATCTAATTCTCAAAAACTCTAAACCTGAAAAGATCCTTAATGTGTAATCTTGTAATAAATCAAGATGAAGTAAGGTTTAAGGCTGGGGTCTTATAGTTGGTATCAAAGGTCGGTTTAGATAACTTTAGAGGTTAGGTTATTCTTTAAGCATAAGTGGCATTACCATAATGGTTATGATTTCAGAAAGAGTCCTAGTTTTAGATAAAGTGAATGAGTAAAGCAATGAAAAACCGTATTTGGTTAATTACTTTTCAATACGAGACTTTAGGAGCAATTGATGTTGTTTGGAGATAAATGTTACGATTTAACTTGGAAGACTATGTGACTAAATCCTTCAAATATTTGGGTTTAAATCTTAGATTGGTTTACTTTGAAGAATTTTGTGGACAAATTGTTTATCGGATGGTCCTCGTTGAACTTTGGGGTTTTTTGGACAAATTTTGGAGATTAAGAATATATTTTATTTTTATAAAGGGTTATCGTTTTTTGGATTATCTGACCTTGTACTAACCTTTCTGGTTTTGGTTTTGGTTAAATCCTAAAGACATGGTATGTATATAGTTTTCTTTTGTGGATTAGGTGGTTCTCTAGAAGTTGATTATAGTACTCTTAATGCGAACAAGTCTCCCTAAATACTCATCTTTTGGAAAAAAATATGAGTTTGATTAAGGAATATAGTAAAAGTTGAAAGTCAACATGATAAGTGATTATGTTTCCTTATGAATAAATTCCTCTATAAAAAGTAACTTAAAGGAAAAATGTTGTCTATTAACTTTTCCTAATGGGGAATCGAATACCGTTTAACCCATCACAAGTTTGTGATTTTCTTATGGTTAACTTTCTCCTAGACATGTTTACTATCACTCTCCCTCAAGAACATGACCCTTTTCCTTTTCTTCCATGTCCATGTTTTTCTACATATGGGTTAACTCGGGTGACCTCTGTACTTATCTTCCTTTATTTTAAAGTGATTGTTTTACCGACTCTTGTTCCGATGTGGGACTTTCAAGGATGTTTCCAAGCTCAATTTTAAAAATTGCGAGGACACAATTCCCAAAAGGGGGGAAGGATGTAACACCCCAGGTAAATAAAGAATATGAAATTTTCATATTTAACTATATTTGTGAATAAAATATTAAAATGAATTTAAAGGGGACGTATGCTTGATGGCGTACCCAACCCGCAACAACGAGTTTCTTGAGAATCTTACGTTGCACTCTAATAATAAAATAATATTCTTTTAAATGGTAGTTAACATGTAGCCATTGTATTGGAGGGAATGGATAGAAATAACTAAAATATGATTATATATTTTTTTAAATGTTTTTACATTTATCCAATAAAAGATAAAGGCTTAAAATACATAAAGAATTCAATTTTAGGCGTATATGCCCCCGTTTTCACTAAAGGTTCACTTATCGCCTTTTGTTGGAGAACTGTCATTAAATATAGTTTTGTTCACTATTATACATTCTATTGGACCAAATAAAACTCTTCTTAAGAATCGGGACATCAAAATTTACTTTGTGTAAATTTTTGGTATCTTTCCGATAAAGTTCATTTTTTTAATGAATAGTGTAAAATGTTGTATTTTAATTCAAAACCTCTTTTTAATATAATTTTTTTATTGATTAGATTATATTTTTAATTAGTTTTAAAGTTAAATTAGAATATATTTTTACCATTAAATCTAATAGTGGTCGTTGGAATTAATTTCACTTTGAAATCAGACTTAAACTAGTGTCAATCTTTTGATACTTATTGTTTCATAAAAACACGCTAATTGCTCTGACAGCGGGAGTTAATTATTAAATTAATTAATGTGACTTATATGTTTTGAATTTTGTAAAATAGACTTCATTTTTGAATTCGGAATATCAAATATATCTTAGGGTGAATTTTTGGGATTTTTCTGAAAAATATCAATTTTTGATGAATAGTGAAACCACTAAGTGGTACTTATAAAAACTGATTTTTCCTTCTAAAAGAAATATTGCCATATTTGTGTTTTGAATTTCAAAAATCCGACATAAATGGTTGTCATTAAGAAGTAAAATGTGGTTCAATGGGATAAAAATAATTTTTTGGTGAATAGTAACTTATTAAGATTTTAATCGCGATTAGAGGTAATTAGTGTAGTTTAAGGTAAAAATAATGTTTTAATAATATGAAATGAACTTGACACATGTAATAACCTCATTTTATGTGTCATGGACGACCAATAAAACCCACGGGTCAACTTGGGGACCCCATGAAGCCACTTTGGTTGGAAAATGACATTAATATCTTTTTATTTAAAGTTAAAGTAAAAATGAGACCAACATGAAATGTTTTACTCAAACAATTTTTACATGGGGTTATACAAATAATATTTTTGACTATAAATATTCATTGGTAAGATAAATATATTTCCAACATCATAGTATTTTTTTTATAATTTTTAGACATTAAATAAATTAAATTATTTATGACATCATGATGATGCAGCGATGACCTCATTATTTAACGATTTAAATAAAATGGAAAGATAATGTAATATCTAAGACCTACACATGTCCAAAATCTATTGGATGAGTGTATTTAGAACCCTTATAACCTTATACTAGAAATACATCAATGTGGGACCTTTAAAATCCGAAACCCTTTTGAAAATAAAGTAACATTTTGAAACTTTACAAGAGTGCCCCTACTCTCCTCTTATAAAAGGCCCCCACCTCTACCTCCTTACACACACTCCCAAAGCCTTTGGCTCGGACAACCTCTGCCCATTTTGTCTCTACAATTCCCTCTCTTACTCCTTGAAGCCTCACTTTTGTCATAAGTCTTCCCAAGGAAGCCTTTGATCTCAAACCAAAGGGAGTTACCCGATTTTAAGGTAAATGTCTTCACTTGAGTCCTTTTGTTTTATTTTGCTTCTCCAACCCCCTAAAATAATTTTATTAATTTGTTTTGTAACAAATAAATTATCTTCAATATAATAGGATGTTGTTATAAGAAGGATTCGATCTACACTTACACACACCTACATCTAATGGTTAAAGAACATACTGTTTCTGTGGATGGTGAATTTCTGCCTCCCGAAACGATGATTGTTCAACATTCTTCTAACACCTTCAAAGGTGGAAATTAAGATGACATTATATTTATATGTGATATATAATATTTTTATGTTTTCCTTAAGCTTCTGTATTTTTCATTTTGGGCATACCTTTATGGTTTCCATTATGGGTAAACACGATATCTTCATTTAAGGAAGTGCGGACTACCGCCCCCTCAAAGTGATTTGATTCGTTAATACCATATATGGTACATATAAAGGATATATTTAATAATATTATATATTATACCATACTTGAATTAAAATACTATTATGTATCATTATGTTTTAATTCCATTAAATATGAAATAGAAATGGAAGTAGCGTTCATGCGTACGTATGGGTTACCGTCTCCATGAACGGTACATTTCATTTCTTATCTCAAAATGTTATGTAATATTATAAGTACATATATATAATGGATATATATGTAATATATTAAATAAAAGTTATGGATATCAATATGGAATTATAAAATATATATATCTCTCTAATTTTGTTTTAATTCCATTAATATGACAAAAAAATGAAAGTAGCGTTCATACATACGTACGGCCTACCGTCTCCATGAACGGTGCTTTTCTTTTTTTATCTCCAAATGATATGGAATAGTATTAAATGAATATTTACTGGATATATATGATATTTTAATCATTAATACTATTTTGGAAATTATTTACTTATAACTACATGGACAATCTTTTTTTCAAACAAGTTCATTTTTGACTCATGTACCAAACATCGGCAAAAACGTATGATATGAACTAACATTATTAAAAAATTATTATAACATTATAATATGTGATATGAACTGAATAATAATATCTAAAGGAGGTACTTAGGAAATTATTAATTGACCAAAGTTTATTATTCAGGAATATAAAGAAACGAACAAGACAAGTTGGACTTGAGGTAAGGGATCATACTCCTCTCTTTCTTTTTAAGTACACTCTTTTATGTCATTCCTTCTAAGCTCATATTTCTTGTTATTGAGATGTTCTTTTATATTACTCTTACTGTAATTTTTATGTTCATGTGATGAGAGACCCTATTCTCTCTCATCAATCCATTTTGGAAGTTTTGAGTGGCACCGTTAGGCTGCCGAATTTTCGTAAGAGATCTAACCTCTCTCTTTCTTTTTAAGTACTCTCCTTTATGTCACTTCTTTTAAGCTTATATTTGTTATGTTGGTTTATGTTATTTTATATTCCTATTTCTATAAAGTTTAAGTTAATATGATGAGATACCCTATTTTATCTCATCAATCCATTTTTGTAAGTTTTATGTGGCGCCGTTAGGCTGCCGAGTTTTCGTAAGGGATTTTTCATCTCACTTTTATTCCCGTGATATTTATGCTACATTTGCCAAAATTTCCTTTGATTGGTGTATGTAATGCCCATTATTCTACTCTTTGTGTAATATAATTTCTTTTATGAGTATTTAAATCAATGATTTATTGTCCTTCTCTCATTGGGTGTATGTTTTGAAAGATACCCAAGTCGGTAAGGGAACCTTTCACCCTCTTTTTTAAAAGACTTATTTTGTTGGGTCTTTTAATTTACATACTGTTATGTTGGGATATGTTCTTATACATCCTTATAGATGTAAATTTTATGTCCAATTAATGAGATACAATTTTTATCTCTCATCAACTCATTTTGATGTGACGCCGTTAGGCTGTTAAGGGAACTTATTAACCCAATCTCGATTTCTTTGGGTTCAACATGTAGTTATTGAATATGTCATCATTTGAATATGTGTGAATGACCTTTGATTATTTTACACTTAATATCCACTTATATTTGGTGTATTCGTTTTTCACACATAATTATGTAATTGATTTTTCTTTAAACCAAGGATACCGTCTTTATATGGGACTTCGTCTCAATCTCCTTTCATTGAGGCATATTTTGTTTTATACACAACCTTCTTTTATACGGTGTATAAAACCCTTTGACTTTTACATTTATACAAAAGGAATCTTTTTTATGAAGCGTTTTACTAAACGACAAAATGGAAAGTTTTTTTTGTACGTATGTGGCGACAACGACTTCTCCGCTGCCATGACCATTATTTGAGTTTCGGCTTCCTCTACAAGCCATACCTTCTTTTTAAGAGAAAAATAAATACCATGTTTTAATTTTCGTTTATTTTGGTATTGAAAATGGTTTTCATAAAGTTTTTATATCAATGTGTTGTATTGATATCTTGTGATTGAAAGGTTGAAATGTTATATTTCCTTTATGCATGTTTTATGTGATAAGATTATGTTATGGTTCTTGGGAATTGTTATGAAGACGGGTGGTTCCGTGATAAACTAAGGGAGGGTGAGCCCGATATAGCTCTCCAATACATTGGGTAACGCGAAGGAGTGAAACGTTAAGGTTTCTCCGAAGAGATTTAGGGAATATACTATGATGGGTATTCCAAACGTAACCAAGAGGGTTACTCCCTACGTAAGAATGTTATGAATGCCTCAAGTTAACTTTTATGTCTTATGTTTCCTATGATTTATTCATGGTTTGATGAGGTATGTTAAAGTGCCTATGTTTTATGGGTAAAGTATGATTTCATTCTTATGTATATATGAACTCATGTTTCCTTTCCATATTTTTATAACCCTTACTAAGCTTTTTATGCTCATCCCAAGTTTTTGAAATGTTTTTCACAGGTCAAGGGAAAGGTACATAATGTGATGATAGTGTCAAGGATGTATTAAGAAAGAATCCATGTTTTATTTTCAATATGTTTCCATTGATGGGAGGAATGAATACTGTCTTTTATGTAACCACTTTGTTTAAATGTGGAATGTAATGCAAGTTTCATGATCTAATTCTCTAAAACTCTAAACCTGAAAATATCCTCAATGTGTAATCTTGTAATAACTCAAGATGAAGTAAGGTTTAAGGCGGGGGTCTTATAGTTGGTATCAAAGGTCGGTTTAGATAACTTTAGAGGTTAGGGTATTCTTTAAGCATAAGTGGCATTACCATAATGGTTAGGATTTTAGGAAGAGTCCTAGTTTTAGATAAATTGAATGAGTAAGTGTATCTTAGTGTTTACCTTCCTCATTAGTACATGATGGTTTTGTTGATATACTCACACTGAAATTTCTATTTTTAGTGAATGGATGGATCTAGAAGGCACCAAAGAGACAACAGGTTTGAAGGAAACTGTGGTGGTTCTCTGATTAAGATACTAGATAAAACGGAGGATTCAATGAGGAAACTTGTGGTTGTTCTAAACCAAATATCAAGGAGTCATGATCAACCGCTGGAACCTTGGTATGTTCTGTAATGCATCATGTACGAGATGACCAATCGATGTGGAAGTTCAGGTAATAATTATAAAGGTAACCATTAGGGTTTATACGATCCTTACTTTTGAGGTAATTATGGGTTATTATATGATATGCTAGAAAATGAAAGGCATGAGATAAACTTGAGGTTAAAATATGTTATGATCATTTTTGATGATTTTATCTCTTTTTGGGGAATTATTTAAGAATTATATAGTTTTGGAAAAAGGACAACACGCAGACTATGTGACAACCCGTCGCGTCGGACAAAGCTACGAGAATCGAACCCACAACCAAAGTGCAACTGGTATTTATCGCCTACCACTACACTACGTGAAGTCCCTGGTTAGTTTGACTGATTCCTTTTAGTTACATGATTTTATGAATTAAGAGTAAGTTGATTTTGGGTTATTTATGAAAATGATTAACCTATTATGGAGGATATGTGATTAGGTTAATTACTTTTCAATACGAGACTTTAGGAGCAACTGATATTGTTTGGAGATAAATGTTACAATTTAACTTGGAAGACTATGTGACTAAATCCTTCAAATATTTGGGTTTCCATCTTAGATTGGTTTACTTTGAAGAATTTTATGGAAAAATTGTTTATCGGATGGTCCTCGTTGAACTTTGGGTTTTGTTGGAAAAATTTTGGAGATTAAGAATAGATTTTATTTTTATAAAGGATTATCCTTTTTTGGATTATCTGACCTTGTACTAACCTTTCTGGTTTTGGTTTTGGTTAAAGCCTAAAGACATGGGATGTATATAGTTCTCTTTTTTGGATTAGGTGGTTCTCTAGAAGTTGATTATAGTACTCTTAATGCGAACAAGTCTCCCTAAATACTCGTCTTTTGGAAAAAAATATGAGTTTGATTAAGGAATCTAGTAAAATTTGAAAGTCAACATGATAAGTGATTATGTTTCCTTACGAATAAATTCCTCAATAAAAATTAACTTAAAGGAAAAATGTTTTCTATTAACTTTTCCTACTGGGGAATCGAATACCGTTTAACCCATCACAAGTTTGTGATTTTCTTATGGTTAACTTTCTCCTAGACATGTTTACTATCACTCTCCCTCAAGAACATGACCTTTTTCTTTTTCTTCCATGTCCATGTTTTTCTACATATGGGTTAACTCGGGTGACCTATGTACTTATCTTCCTTTATTTTAAAGTGATTGTTTTACCGACTCTTGTTCCGATGTGGGACTTTCAAGGATATTTCCAATCTCAATTTTAAAAATTGCGAGGACGCAATTCCCAAAAGGGGGGAAGGATGTAACACCCCAGGTAAATAAAGAATATGAAATTTTCATATTTAACCATATTTGTGAATAAAATATTAAAATGACATTAAAGGGGATGCTATGCTCGATGGCGTACCCAACATGCAACAACGAGTTTCTTGGGAATCTTACGTTGCACTCTAATAATAAAATAATATTATTTTAAATGGTAGTTAACATGTAGTCGTTGTATTGGATGGAATGGATAGAAATAACTAAAATATGATTATATATGTTTTTAAATGTTTTTACATTTATCCAATAAAAGATAAAGGCTTAAAATACAGAAAGAATTCAATTTTAGACGTATATGCCCTGGATTTCACTAAAGGTTCACTTATCGCCTTTTGATGGAGAACTGTCATTAAATATAGTTTTTTTCACTATTATACATTCTATTGGACCTAATAAAACTCTTCTTAATAATCGGGACATCAAAATTTACTTTGTGTAAATTTTTGGTATCTTTCCGATAAAGTTCATTTTTTTAATGAATAGTGTAAAATGTTGTATTTTAATTCAAAACCTCTTTTTAATATAATTTATTTATTGATTATATTATCTTTTTAATTGATTTTAAAGTGAAATTATAATATATTTTTACCACTAAATCTAATAGTGGTCGTTGGAATTAATTTCACTTTGAAATCAGACTTAAACTAATGTCAATCTTTTGATACTTATTGTTCCATAAAAACAGGCTAATTGCTCTGACAGTGGGAGTTAATTATTAAATTAATTAATGTGACTTATATGTTTTGAATATTGTAAAATAGACTTCATTTTTGAATTTGTAATATCAAATATATCTTAGGGTGAATTTTTGGGATATTTCTGAAAAACTTTAATTTTTGATGAATAGTGAAACCACTAAGTGGTACTTATAAAAACTGATTTTTCCATCTAAAAGAAATATTTCCATCTTTGTGTTTTGAATTTAAAAAATTTGACATACATGGTTTTCATCAAGAAGTAAAATGTGGTTCAATGGGATAAAAATAATTTTTTGGTGAATAATAACTTATTAAGTTTTTAATCGCGATTAGAGGTAATTAGTGTAGTTTAAGGTAAAAATAATGTTTTAATAATACGAAATGAACTTGACACATGTCATAACCTCATTGGATGTGTCATGGACGACCAATAAAACCCATGGGTCAACTTGGGGACCCCATGAAGCCACATCGGTTGGAAAATGACATTAATATCTTTTTATTTAAAGTTAAAGTAAAAATGAGACAAACATGAAATGTTTTACTAAAAAAATTTTTACATGGGGTTATACAAATCAGATTTTTGACTACAAATATTAATTGGAAAGATAAATATATTTCCTATATCATAGTATTTTTTTTATAATTTTTAGACATTAAATAAATTAAATTATTTATGACATCATGATGATGCAGCGATGACCTCATTATTTAATGATTTAAATAAAATGGAAAGATAATGTAATATATAAGACATAAACATGTCCAAAATCTATTGGATGAGTGGATTTAGAACCCTTATCACCTTATCCTCGAAATAAATTAATGTGGGACCTTTAAAATCCGAAACTCTTTTGAAAATAAAGTAACATTTTGTAACTTTACAAGAGTGCCCCTCCTCTCCTCTTATAAAAGGCCCCCACCTCTACCTCTTTACCCACACTCCCAAAGCCTTTGGCTCAGACAAAATCTGCCCATTTTGTCTCTAAACTTCCCTATCTTACTCCTGGAAGACTCACTTTTGGCAGAAGTCTTCCCAAGGAAGCCTTTGAGCTCAAACCAAAGGGAGTTACCCGATTTTAATGTAAATGTCTTCACTTGAGTCCTTTTGTTTTATTTTTCTTCTCCAACCCCCTAAACTCTTTTTATTCATTTGTTTTGTAACAAATACAGTATCTTCAATATACTAGGATGTTTTTATAAGAAGTATTCGAGCTACACTTACACACACCTACATCTAATGTTTAAAGAACATACTGTTTCTGTGGATGGCGAATTTCTGCCTCCCGAAACGATGATTGTTCAACATTCTTCTAACACATTCAAAGGTGGCCATTAAGATGACAATATATTTATATGTGATATATAATATGTTTATGTTTTCCTTAAGCTTCTGTATTTTTCATTTTGGGCATACCTTTATGGTTTCCATTATGGGTAAACGCGATATCTCCATTTAAGGAAGTGTGGACTACCGCCCCCTCAAAGTGATTTGATTCGTTAATACCATATGTGGTACATATAAAGGATATATTTAATAATATTATATATGATACCATACTGGAATTAAAATACTATTATGCATCATTATGTTTTAATTCCATTAAATATGAAATAGAAATGGAAGTAGCGTTCATGCGTAAGTACATCTTACCGTCTCCATGAACGGTACATTTCATTTCTTATCTCAAAATGTTATGTAATATTATAAGTACATATATATAATGGATATATATGTAATATATTAAATAAAAATTATGGATATAATTATGGAATTATAACATATATATATCAATCTCATTTTGTTTTAATTCCATTAATATGACAAAAAAAATGAAAGTAGCGTTCATCCGTACGTACGACCTACCGTCTCCATGAACGGTGCTTTTCGTTTTTTATCTCAAAATGATATGGAATAGTATTAAATGAATATTTACTGGATATATATGATATTTTAATCATTAATACTATTCTGGAAATTATTTACTTATAACTACATGAGCAATCTTTTTTTCAAACAAGTTCATTTTTGACTCATGTACCAAACATCGGCAAAAACGTCTGATATGAACTAACATTATTAAAAAATTATTATAACATTATAATATGTGATATGAACTGAATAATAATCACTAAAGGAGGTACTTAGGCAATTATTAATTGAACAAAGTTTATTATTCAGGAATATAAAGAAACGAACAAGACAAGTTGGACTTGAGGTAAGGGATCATACTCCTCTCTTTCTTTTTAAGTACACTCTTTTATGTCATTCCTTATAAGCTCATATTTCTTGTTATTGGGATGTTATTTTATAATAATATTACTTTAATTTTTATGTTCATGTGATGAGAGACCCTATTCTCTCTCATCAATCCATTTTGGAAGTTTTGAGTGGCGACGTTAGGCTGCCGAATTTTCGTAAGAGATCTAACCTCTCTCTTTCTTTTTAAGTACTCTCCTTTATGTCACTTCTTTTAAGCTCCTATTTGTTATGTTGGGGGATGTTCTTTTATATTCATCTTTCTATAAACATTAAGTTAATATGATGCAATACCCTATTTGATCTCATCAATCCATTTTTGTAAGTTTTATGTGGCGCCGTTAGGCTGCCGAGTTTTCGTAAGGGATTTTTCATCTCACTTTTATTCCCGTGAGATTTATGCTACATTTGCCACAATTTACTTTGAGTGGTGTATGTAATGCCCATTATTCTACTCTTTCTGTAATATACTTTCGTTTATGAGTATTTACATCAATGATTTATTGTCCTTCTCTCATGGGGTGTATGTTTTGAAAGATACCCAAGTCGGTAAGGGAACCTTTCACCCTCTTTTTTAAAAGACTTCTTTTGTCTGGTATTTTAATTTACATTCTGTTATGTTGGGATATGTTCTCATATATCCTTATTGATGTAAATTTTATGTCCAATTAATGAGATACACTTTTTATCTCTCATCAACTCATTTTGATGTGACGCCGTTAGGCTGTCAAGGGAACTTATTAACCCAATCTAGATTTCTTTGGGTTCAACATGTAGTTATTGAATATGTAATCCTTTGAATATGTTTGAATGACCTTTGATTATTTTACACTTAATATCCACTTATATTTGGTGTATTCTTTTGTCACACATAATTATGTAATTGATTTTTCCTTAAACCAAGGATACCGTCCTTGTATGGGACTTCGTCTCAATCTCCTTTCATTGAGGCATATTTTGTTTTATACACAACCTTCTTTTATACGGTGTATAAAACCCTTTGACTTTTAAGTTTATCCAAAAGGAATCTTTTTTATGAATCGTTTTACTAAACGACAAAAAGGAATGTTTTTGTCATACATATGTGGCGACAACGACTTCTCCGCCGCCGTGACCGTTATTTGAGTTTCGGCTTCCTCTACAAGCCATACCTTCTTTTTAAAAGAAAAATAAATACCATGTTTTAATTTTCTTTTATTTTGGTATTGAAAATGGTTTTCATAAAGTTTTTATATCAATGTGTTGTATTGATATCTTGTGATTGAAAGGTGGAAATGTTATGTTTCCTTTATGAATGTTTTATGTGATAAGATTATGTTATGGTTCTTGGGCATTGTTATGAAGACGGGTGGTTCCGTGATAAACTAAGGGCAGGTGAGCCCGATATAGCTCTCCAATGCATTGGGTAACGCGAAGGAGTGAAACGTTAAGGTTTCTCCAAAGAGATTTAGGGAATATACTGTGATGGGTATTCCAAACGTAACCAAGAGGGTTACTCCCTACGTAAGAATGTTATGAATGCCTCAAGTTACCTTTTATGTCTTATGTTTCCTATGATTTATTCATGGTTTGATGAGGTATGTTAAAGTTCCTATGTTTTATGGGTAAAGTATGATTTCATTCTTATGTATATATGAACTCATGTTTCCTTTCCATATTTTTATAACCCTTACTGATCTTTTTATGCTCATCCCAAGTTTTTGAAATGTTTTTCACAGGTCAAGGGAAAGGTACATGATGTGATGATAGTGTCAAGGATGTGTCAAGAAAGAATCCATGTTTTATTTTCAATATGTTTCCATTTATGGGAGGAATGAATACTGTCTTTTATGTAACCACTTTGTTTATATGTGGAATGTAATGCAAGTTTCATGATCTAATTCTCTAAAACTCTAAACCTGAAAAGATCCTCAATGTGTAATTTTGTAATAACTCAAGATGAAGTAAGGTTTAAGGAAGGGGTCTTATAAAGAATTTGTCCCTTCCATATTTATAGAATTAGATATCTTAGGACCTTTGATTTAAATAGAAATGTTGCACAAATTCCATGGCCATGGTGTTATGATGAGTTTATTTCTGGAAGTCAAAGAATGATGGATCAAGCATATAGATTTATGACACTTCCATGAAACCTTCTTGATGAGATATTCAGACAAAGGGATTAAATTACATGGTAAGCGTTCATATGAGGTGACACGTCAATACTACGTCAACTTCTTTCTCTTGGGTGCTTTGACCCGTTGCTAGATAGTAATCTTGTACTTTTGGCAAGCCCGCCCGATGCCAACGAGAAAGAGGCATAGAGGGTCCACACTAAGTGTATCCAAGTATCTTAAATAGAATAAAGATTATTCCTTCATGTGATTTAATAATTATTCAAGGAATCCCAAATCGTTTTAATGTTGGAGGAAGAATAATATGAAAACAAGATATACACGCCGTGTACATTGAATGTACAGGCCGTGTAGTTTTCATTTTTGAAAGGAAATGAAAAATAAGTAAACGCTGTGTATTAATGATTACATGATGTGTAGTCTTCCAGTTGGGATTTTGAGGAAATAATATTGTTTTATTAAATAATATTTATTATAATCAGCATGGGAGCATGTCAAGGAATTAATGATTCGACATGGGATTTTTCAGTAAGAGTTAATGAAATAAATAAAACGTGTAATGCGTTTATTTATTATAATAACTCTAAAACGCATGTAAAGGAACTAATGATTCAACATGGGGTTTTCAATAAGAGTTAATGAAATAAATAAAACATGTAACAAATTTATTTATTGGCATAACTCTATAACCTCAATCCCAATTATAAATATCCTCACAACCCCAACACTTTTCCCTAATCGTTTTGCAGAACAAATCTGGAGAATTCTCTCAAGGATGAAAGAACTCCTTCCTTCAAGAATGCTCTCAAGAAAAAGAGAGATCCTATTCCATCAGATCAAGGAAATCTAAGGCGGACAACACAAGCAAAGGCTTCTCCACGCTAGCACCTGGATATTCCTTTGGCGACGTCCAGATATACAGGGTGTACGTGTGGATCACTGCCAAAGGAAGTATACACTTTGCTTATGCGACACAATGACAAATCACATCAAAACATGATCAGAAATATCAACTAAGAAAGAATGACATAAAAGGTACTTCTTTTCAATTAATTAAATTAATTATAATCAACCTGTGATGATCCACCTTTTATGGTTCCAAGACTATTCTTCTTCTTTGTCTATTTCTGTGTTTTGATCTGTGTAGTCTGGCGTTTATCGTCTTATTGATCCCAGATTGATCATTGATAATGAAAAAAAGCCAAGTGGGAACATCCATCCATGAGCTTTTGCTGTGCCCAGAACCATCATGGACATGGAAGAAAATGAATATTGCTAGGTAAATGTTAAAAAAGATATATTTTAAAAGAAATACCCTTATAAATATCATATCATTGAAGTGAGAATTAATAAAATGAATAAAATATGTGTATCTAATGTAAATACCCCTAAAAATAGTGTAAATAAAATATAATATATTCAAAAATAATTTCACAATTAAACTTTGTACGATATAATCAAGGAAGTAAAAGTCTTCCCAAAGAATGGAAATTGGGTTAAAAATACCCTTACAACTTTGTAATCAGTTGAATCATTTTCTCTATAAAAGTAATAATTATAAAATGAAATTTTTAATAACATTAAGATAATTATATTCTTGATATGATATATCAAATGGTATTTTATACACCAAACACGAGAAATAATTGGTGATTAAGGTATGCATCTCACAAAAGTAAAAGTGAGGCAAGAAACCCTTACCGTGAGTCTGATTTATCACGTATGCCATTTATCTTCCTAAATAATAAACATATGTTAACTATTAAATTTCTTTATAAAATTTGTATAGTTTATTATTCCTTTTATATCACTTATTATCATGTTGTAACAATTACTTATTTATTTAATTCTACGTCAGTAATTTTGACGATATTCAGTACATGAGTCCAAAATGAATTTGGTATGATGTATATAATAATATTGGTCATTAGTAAATTATATATAAAATAATAATCATGAAATAATAATATTTTTTATATATTAATTATAATTTTAAATCCATCCATTACATATGGATATTAAAAATGAACTATGTCACAGTCTTGGAGATGATAGGCCATACGTACGTATGAGTAACATTTCAATTTTTCAACGATAATTATGGAAAGAAGGTTCGTATAATTTTATCTTTAAAAAATTATAATAATATCATATATATAATATTAATTATATAAATTTGGTTATATATATATATATATCATTCATCTTATGTGGTGATGAAAAACTAATCACATTGCTTCGTGGATGTGATAATTCACATGCCCGCAAAAACGACGTTATTGATTTTTAGTGAATGAAAAGGTAAGAACACAAATGATATATTATCTTTTAAAAATAATTAAAATGTCATTAATATAATATATAAACAATAATTCCATATTTATAATTAATATTGAGAGATATTTATGGAAAATTAATTACATCAGTCCATGAGGAAGTAGTCCGCCATATACACGAATGATTAATTATTTTCCCATTTGAGAGAATTATAGATGCATGTGGGCCATGAAAATAACATAAAAATGTATAAGTATATTTTTTATTATGAATTTATTATTTTATCATGGTTGAAAAACTATTAATGGATGTGTAATAATAAATATAACAGAAATGTTTGATTAAAAATGATACATTTTCTTCGAATAATCTTCATTTCTTAACACCTTTAGACCAATAAAGGTGGTGTTATGCCTAAAATAAGACTGTTAGAATGAGGGGAGATATTATAGAGAGTTATTTGGGTATATATTTCATTAAAAAAATAATATTTTAAGTGTTATGAAAAGATAATAAGAGGTTCCCTTTTATAAGAGACGTGATGGGCACTCTATGAATTTTACAAAATATTAAATTAATGTTAATTAATTTTCAATTAAAAATGGGTAAAAAGTGATTTATTTATAATATAAGATGATTATGGGTCAAAATAATTACACACAATAAAAATTAGATAAATATTTTACTAAATTTGAACCCCTATTCTTTGGTTTTAACTCTTATTTAATGCCTTTAACTCTTAAAGTTAAAATATGAATTTTTAATCATTGAGGGTTAATATAGTTACTATAAAATTAAATAAGACCCCTGAATGGATATTTAATGAAATTTTTATCACTAAACCAATATTTAAGATGAATTTAATATTTTTTTTTAATTTTATATCATTTAATAAAATATTATTTATTTTAAAATATCATTAATGTCAATTTTGATACTATTCATTACTTTGATTTTTAAAAATATCAACCAAGCACTATAACATAAAAAAATATTTTAATACATACCTAACATTCCAAATATATCTATTAAATTATTTTATCACATTAATTATATAAAATTATATTTCTTATAATATTTTTAATAACATTTATTTGGTATTATCATTAATAAAATAATTACTACATCAACGTTGTGTAAGAATTTAAGGTAATTATTTATTATATAAAAATTAAAAATAAATTTAAATAATAAAAATAATTATTTTTTATTTCAATTTAATATTTATAGTCCAACATATCCTCTAGATAACCCCATATTGAAAATATTTTAGTTCTTAAGAATATGATTGTTAAATCTTTGTCTTTTCTTTAAATAAAATATTAGAAATGTCATAGTCACATATTAATGGAACAAAAGGCCATATATTATAAACTTGAATTATTTTATACTAAATTGACTCATCCATTAAAATTTTTTCACTTGTAAGGGTAATTTTAGAGTCCTTATCATATTACTTTTACCCTTACTTGTTTTTTACCCAATTTACCCTTTACCGTGGTAATCAGAATTACCAATGTTACTATTCATATTAGAAATAAATAAAGGGACCTATTTACTATATTTTTACCTTATTATTTCAAATATTAAATCTATTTTTCTAAATTTAATTCAAATAAATGATAGAATTTAATTCAAAATTAGTCCCGCAGACGTGACGAGAAAGAGGGGTTTGAAAGTGAAAATATTCAAAAGTTTTAAATATGTTTACATCAAAATTCAATATAAAAATTATTAGAATGAACTAAATTGGATTAATAGAAATATAATTTATCTAATTTTACTTTAAAACCAAATTTAAAATACAATTTAATATTATAAATTATTTAGCTGAAAAGTCAGTTTTTAATTAAAAAACAGTATTTTTCACTATTCAGCAAAAAAAGAAACTTATCAGAAAAATACAAAAAATTTACTCTAAGATAATTTTGACATTAAAATTTCAAAAATAGTATTTTTTTTAATTCAAAAAAAGTTTATAAAAGTGTCCAAATTTAGTGTTAAAACAAGTGTGCCATCAAAAGGCAAAAAAACTGCCTTAAAAAAATATAGCTTTTTAGGCCTAAAATTGGATATATTTTTAAATAATATATAGAAAACACATTAGATGAATGTTAAAAATTATATTGAATATATTATATAATTTTTCATTAATTTAATCCAAAATTATTGATTTTTTTATTTTATTGGTATAAAACACACTTGTGCCCATTTAAATAGTTTTTCAGAAAACGAAATCCTTTTATTTTCAAAAAGGGTTTTAATTTAATTTATAATTAATTTTTCATCAAATAATTCATTATATATAAATTTTTAAACAATATTTTCATAATTCTGTTAATCTTGTCCACACCCACTATTCTAATGGCTAGTTTATAATGACAACATTCAAATAATAATATTTAGTTGTTCATTGGGCTCGATGCGACATATATTGTACACTATCAAACATAGTCTTTTTTTTAACTTGGGATGTTAAAATACTTAATTAAATAAAAATGACACAAATATGTTTTTATTTGAATAAAATATAACTTCAGTTGCAAGAGTTTTCAATTTTAATATAATATTTTCAAATGCTTTATAGTACTCTTTAGTCACATATTATATCAACCCAAAGGTTAAATAATTTTTTATGTAATTATTATATAATTATGACTTCAAAAGAGTTATGGTATTTGTAAAAATGGTATTTTTAAATATTCACCTTAAAATTTACCATTTCATATATATTTTTAAAATTTATCTAAGCTAATATTGACATGATATACTAAAAAATAAAAGTCATTCTATCAAATTAAAATTTTAAAATTTGAAATGTTTATATTTTAAATAAAACAGATATAATATACCATAAAATTATTTTTTTAAATAATACATTTGGTTTTTAGTTATACTTATTAAAGTATAAGTTTATCACTTATGAAAATTATGTTTAATTTAATTCCCATGTAATATGTTTCATTTTGTATTATTATAAATCATTATTCGATTTTGTTTGATGTTTTGTGCATCATAAGCTATCAAAAAAGTTGAATATATTCCCAATATAAATACTTAATAAAATAATAGGATATTAAAATTCATCTCTTGCATCATTAAAAGAACAAACAATTTCCCTTAGAGCAATATCTAATATAGATCATCCACTAAACATCCCTCACATGCTTCACCATTAAAGAAATGGTCCTTTATTACCACTAGCTATGAGCCTCCCCACTGAAACTCTTCCACCCACTATGGAAGGTTTAATTATGTTGGTACTAAGGTGCACAGTGGAAGATGATGGAAAAAATATTTATAAAATTTATCACCAAAGCAATAAAACTTCATCATCTCCAGTGATACAAGTCTTAGTTGAGTTTGAATAGATCACATGAATAATGTAAGAATAAAATAAAATAAGAATTAATACCTCATTAATTTTTAAGCGTGCTCGATAACAACTTTTCTCTGATGAATATTTCTCCAAGGTTACAAGTGTGGTCCCCTCTAGATAATCCAAACACTATTTAATAATCCACACACATTCTAATCATTGAATTTCAGGTTCTTCCATGGACCTCAGACAATTCCTTCAATGTTGTATTGATCATCTTGATCACGTGCCTCCGATCCATGGAGAAGATACTAGATTGATATCTTAGATAAAGGATTTCTATATCTAGTATGTAAGAGTATAGAGATATATCAATCCATTCAAATGAACTATCTATTGGAATTGAGATCCTATTGACTTATATAGTGGATGTCTAAAATACCAGTATTGAGTTCTCTAACCCCTGTATATTTAATGTCTACTAAATAAGTAATAAATAAAAAGTTATGATAAAATAACTTCATCATAAACATTATTTATATTTTATCACATACTTTTAATATATAATAAATATATATTACATGATAAACCTGATTCATTAACTCGACTCATAATTCCAACTAATATTAAAGGAACCTTTACTATTAAAATAATATTTGTTCCCATAATATTATTTAATGTATTCACTTAATTCCTTGTGAATAGTTTTAATAAATAAATTTAACCCAATTATTATATACTCAAATAATAATGAATTTATTTATTTATCAGTGATATATAATGCTTGGACAACTCTCGGACCCCGTTGTGGGGCCCATGATGTCCTATAAAGCTATTCACCAGAATATGGAAGACTCTATAATATACTATTATGTATGAACCTCCAAGCATTTATATAAAAAGAAATGAATACTATTTATGGACCAATAGCGGGGTCTACCAATACATCAAGGCCCCTAAAAAGACAAGAAATAGTCATAGAAATGTAAAGCATCCTACGAACATACATTGTGTAATTTAATCTCATTGTCTTATTATATCTCATAAACCAGGACACATAGTTGGGTCATCATCTTTTATTACATTATTTTTTGTTGATATATATAGATATAATTACCTTCTTCAACCATGGACATAGATTTCGTGAAGGTACTACCATCCTGATCAACTAGGCCGGAGATATATACTCCTTAACTTGGAAGAATCAAATTCTTTCTTGACCATTCAACCAATTTCATACCACTATAGATGAACCCAACAAAAAATACCTCACCATGAATTAAAATTCATGGGTTTTTTCTTGTATCATAGTATGGAACACATTCATAATAATCTCTAGTAACTATAATAATATATACATTTATAGAAAGGAACAAACAATGACACTTAAAACACACAATGTTCTTATTGGTGGGTCTATCCTCATGATGTCATCTACTTGCGATCAAAAAGTATGAACATCCTGAGAAGGAGTCTCAATTATTATAATCCCCCAAGACCTGATAGTTACAAATTAAATATTTCATGATATTATGATGTATCTAGATCAAAGGAAATTAATTTTAGATTATTTTCATGGTATATCGAGGTTCTTATTATTTCTTGGGAACAAATATAACCTTTTGATATTACACAAAATATAAGGATATTACTGTAAATATAGTGGACACAAAAGTGTTAACACTATTATATTAAGATGAAAAAATTTATATATCAAACTATATACATGTAATGGTACTTAAATCATATACACAAGTTGGGTCTAGGGAACCCACTTTTAACACTACCTCTTGTACTATATCCAACTAATATAATATCTCTATCCAATAACTCTCACATGAGTACCATGCTTCTATTGAGATATTCCTTTAGTTAGAGGGTCTACCAAAATATCCTCTATGAATACAACAATAAATAAAACTTTACCTTTCTAAGTAAAAAACCTCAAGAGATGAACCTTGTGATGTATATGCTTTGTCCTCTGGCATGACTTGTGATCCTTGAAAAGAACCACTACTATACCATTTTCATAATAAACTAGATTTTTTTTTCACTACTAGGAACAACAAAAATGTTTGAGATAAATGTGTTTATCCACACCACCTCCATAGCTACATTAGAAACCACTATATACTTGGATTCTGTTATATAACTATCAACCATAGGTTGCTTCATGATTTTAAATCCCATTACACCACCATTTAGGGAAAAAACATAGCCTGACTACAATTTTAGATCATAAGGATCTATCTTGAAATTAGAATCAATGTATCCTCTAAGTATTAGTTTCTTATATCCTCCATATAACAAGAACATATCCTGTAACATCCTAGGTAAATAAATAATATGACATTTTTATATTTATTAATATTTTTGAATAAAATATTAATATTACTTTAAAGGGGATGCTATGTTTGATAGCATACCCAATACGCAACAACGAGTTTCTTTGAAATCTTACGTTGCACACTAATAATATAATAATATTATTTTAAATGGTAGTAAACGCCTAGCCGTTGTAATGACGGGAATGAATAGAACTAACTACAAAATGATTATATAAGTTTGTTAAATATTTTAACAATTACCCAATAAATGATAGAGGCTTAAAATGCGAATAAATCAAATTTTAAGCATAAATATTCTTATATTGTTTAAAAGGTCGATTAACCACCTTTTGATGGAAAACCCTTTTTAAATATACCTTTTGTCACTTTTATATGTTATATTTGATAAAAAAAATCCTTCTTTAGAATCTAGACATCAAAATTTACTTTGTGTAAATTTTTGGTATTTTTTTGATAATGTTCATTTTTTTATAGAATAGTGAAAAATGCTGTATTTTATTACAAAACATCCCTTTAATATAATTTATTTTTATGGTTATATTATCTTTTTAATTGGGTTTAAAGTTTAGTTAAAATATATTTTTACTATTTAATCCAATTTTGGTCATTGAAATTAAATCCACTTTGAAATTGGACATAAACAAGTGTCAATCTTTGGATAGATATTGTTTTTTAAAAACACGCTATTTGTTTTGACAGCGGAAATTAATTATAAAATTAATTAATGAAAATTATATGTTTTTAATTTGGTAAAATGGAAATAATTTTTTTAATTTGGAATATCAAATTTACTTTGGATAAATTTTTGGTATTTTTCTGACAAATGTTCATTTTAAATGAATAGTGAAAAATACTGCATTTTACTTCAAAACTGCTTTTTCATCTAATTTAATTATATAGTTATATTGTCATTTTGATTGGTTTTAAAGTTTAATTTAATTATGTTTTTATCACTTAATAAAATTTTGGTCATTGGAAGTAATTTTACTTTTTAATTGGATGTAAAGACAAGTCAATCTTTGATAAATTTTACTTCTTAAAAACCCGTCTTTGGTTTTGACAACTGGAATTAATTTTAAATTAATTACTGCATTTTCTGTGTTTAGAATTTGGTAAAATGGATTCCATATTAGGAATCAGAATTTTGAAATTATGTAATTAAGACTTTTTTTTGGACATTATGAATAGTAACGACGGTAATTATCTTTAATTGTCGTGATTAATTAGTAATCAGGTAGTTAAGGGTAATAAAATAACATCATTATAAAATAAAATGACCCCAACATGTGTCCAAATTCTCTTTTTTGATTCCTGGATGACCATGTGAAGCTTTACACCAAAATTGAGGGCCCATAGAGTCACATGGGTGTGATAGTGACATTTATGACATTATTTTTTTTAAAATGAAGAGAAATATAACAAAGGTTCGTATATCCTAAGTAAAACAATTTTAATTTTGGTTAAATAAATTATCTCTTAGACTATAAATTTTCATTGGAAAGATAAAAATATTTCCTACATCATGGTCTTTTTTTTATAATTTTTAGACATTAAATAAATAAATTTATTTATGACACCATGATGATGTAGTGATTACCTCATTAATAAACGATTTAAATAAAATGAAAAGATAAGGTAAAATATAAGACTTACACTTGTCAAAAACCTATTGGATGGGTGGATTTAAAACCCTTATTACCTTATCCAAAAAATATATCATTATTTCAACTTAAAAATTCTAAAATCATTTTATAATAAAGTAACATTTCAAGACTTTCCAAAAGTGACCCTCCTCCCTCTTATAAAAGGCCCCCACATCTACCCCTTACTCACACCTATCAATCCCTTGGATCATCAAAAATCTTCTCATATTATCCCTCCACATCCTTCTCTTACTCCTAGAATCCTCACTTTGGGCATAAGTCTTTCCGAGGAAGCCTTTGACTCAAATAAAAAAGAGTTACCTGATTTAGAGGTAATGTCTTCTCTAGAGTTTCTTTATCTTCCTTATTCACTCAACACTATATTTTTATTATTTGATCCCATAATAAGACTAGTATCTTCAATATACTATGATTTTTTTTGTGATAAGTATTCTACCTACACTTACACATACCTCCGTCGAATGGTTAAAGAACATACTGTTTATGTGGGTGGTGAATTACTGCCTCATGAAACAATGATTGTTCAATATTATTTTAACACCTCTCATGGTGGCCATTATGATGGAACTATATTTATATATGATATATATTATATTTATTTCCTCTCTATGCTTCTGTATTTTTATTTAAAACATATCTTTATGCTTTGCATGTTGTGAAAATGCGATAATTTAATACGAGGAAGTGTGGACAACCGCCCCCTCAAGTGATGTGACTCGTTAATGCCAGACATGGAATTAATAAATAATGTAATTAATGAGCTTATTTTACCTATATAAAATATATATTATACTGTAATTATAATATATCTATGTCTCATTTAGTTTTAAAGTCTATTAATATGACAAAAAATGAAAGTAGCGTTCATGCATACGTACGACCTTCCATCTCCAGGAACGGTATATTTAATTTCTTATCTCAAAACATTATGTAATATTATTAAAGACATATATACTGGATATATATAATATTTAAATCATGAAAACCATTCCGGAGATGATGTACTTATACCTACATGGACAATTCTCTTCAAAAAAGTTCATTTTTGACTCATGTACCGAACATCGACAAAACGTATGATATGAACTCTCAAAATTAACTAATTATTATAACATGATAATTTGTGATATAAATTGAATAATAAAATTTAAATAATGTCCTTAAGAAATTATAAATTTACCATGGTTTATTATTTAGGAATATAAAGAAACGAACAAGACAAGTCAGACTTGAGGTAAGGGGATTTCTTATCTCACTTTTAATTCCTTGAGATTTCCATTGTTCGCCACTTATTTGTTGCATGTGGTGTATTGTGTACTTCCATATCATATATATTATCATTATTATATTTATATTCATGGTATTATGTGATTCATATGGTGTTTATTATCTTTGGATCATATGAATTGATTGATTACAACGAGGTAAGGGGTTTTATCTCACTTTTTATTCCCGTGAGATTCATGATACATTTGCCACTATTTAATTTTGTGTGGTGTATGTACTGACCATGATTGTATTATTTGTATAATATAATTTAATTTATGGGTATTTAAATCATCATTTTATGACCATTCTTTCATGGGGTGTACATTTTTAAAGTTACCCAAATCGGTAAGGGAACCTTTCACCCTCCTCTTTTTAAAAGAATTCTTTTCATTAGGTATTTTAATTTACATCTTCTTATGTTGAGATATGTTCTTATATATCCTTATTTCTTTAAATTTTATGTCCAAGTGATGATATACCCTTTTCATCTCTCATCAACTCATTTTCTGAATTTTAAAGTGATGTCGTTAGGCTGTCGAATTTCTGTAAGGGAACTTCTTAACCCAATTTCAATTATTGGGTTAAACCTATACTTTTTGATTATGTCGTGATATGAATATGTGTGGATGACATTTTATTGTTTTAAACTTAATATTCACTTATATTGAGTGTATTTATATTTTTCACACATAATTATGTAATTGATTTATCCTTAATCTAAGGATACCGTCTTTGTACGAGACTTTGTCTCAATCTCCTTTCATTGACGAATATTTTTATTTATACATGAATTTATTTTATGTTGTGTATAAAACCCTTTTTACTTTTAATTTCATTCAAAATTTATATTTTTACATGAAGCGTTTTACTAAACGAAAAAAGGAATATTTTTGTCTTACGTATGTGGCTACAACGACTTCTCCACCGCCATGACCATTATTTGAGTTTCAGCTTCCTCTACAAGCCATAACATTTTTAAAAGAAAAATAAATACCATGCTTTTGTTTTCTTTTATTTTGGTATTGAAAATGGTTCTGATAATGTTTTGATTATATCAATGTGTTGTATTGATATCTTGTGATTGAAATGTGCAAATGTTATGTTTCTTTTATGCATGTTTTATGTGATACAATTCTGTTATGGTTCTTGGGAATTGTTTATGAAGTCGGGTGGTTCCGTGATAAACTAAGGGAGGGTGAGCCCGAGATAGTTATCTAATGAATTAGGTAACGCGAAGGAGTTAAATTCTAAGGTTTCTCCGAAGCAATTTAGGGAATATACTGTGATGGGTATTCCAAATGTAACCATGAGGGTTACTACCTATGTAAGAATGTTATGAATGCCTAAACTTACCTTTATGTCTTATGATTTCTATGAGTTATTCATAAATATTAGGATTTCATGAGGTATGTTAAAGTGATTATGTTTTATGAGTAAAGTATGATTTCATTGATTCTTATGTATACATGGACTAATGTTTTCTTTCCATATTTTGATATCCCTTACTGAGCTTTTTATGCTCATACCAAGTTTTTGAAATGTTTCCCATAGGACTTAAAGATGAATAAGGTCAAGGAGGGGATCAAAGAAAGACATGCTGTCTAAAACATGGAACTAGACATCTTTCTTTTTAAGGGTTTTTATTTTATGAAAAAAATGGAAACTGAGTGGAAGTGTCTGATTTGTAATCTTTTGAGATGTAATAGTAATGTCCTAATTCTCTAAAACTCTAAACCTGAAAATATCTTCAATGAGAATTATTCATTTAATTCAAGACTATGTAATGTTTTAAGGCCGGGTCCTTATAGTTGGTATCAGAGGTCGGTTTAGATAACTTTAGAGGTTAGGGTATTCTTTAAGCTTAAGTGACATTACCATAATGGTTAGGATTTCAGAAAGAGTCATAGTTTTTAGATAAAGTGAATGAGTTTAAGATAACATGAATAATTATATATTAGTATTATATGATGATTTTACTGATATACTCACACTGACCTTTTTGGTTTTATTAAATGGTTGGATTTAGCAGGCACCAAAGTAACAATGGATGTGAAGAAAACTGTGACAGTTTTCTGAAAGACCAACTGAATGAAATGGGAGCTGAAATGATAACTCTTTTGGTTATTCTCCAAACAACTATCTAGATTCATGATTGAACACCTGAACCTTAGTGATTTTTATAAGACATCATATATGCGATAAAAAAATCCCTACGGAATTTCAGGTAATAATATAAAGGTAAGTATGTTCAAAAACCTATGTGTCAAAGATGTGGGAAGAAACACATAGGAAAATGTTTCAAAGGGAAAAAAAGATGCTACATATGTGGAAATTAAGGTCATAAAGCAAGAACCTGCCATGAAAAAAGGAAGCATCTATTTGACTCTAGGAAAGGGAAAGAATTTCTTTCTGAAGGATAAATTGAATGTTTTAAATGTGGTGTGCATTGTCATTATGAAAACACATGTCCTATGAAGAAGTTTGAGGAATGGGATCACCAGGATTGTACAAATATTCGTTTACCAATACCTAATGCCATTCCGATTGAGGATGAAGAAACTGATAATGACCAATGAAAGGTATGGATTATTTCTTAACATATGTTTTCCTATTATTGAATCTTAAGATATGATTCATGATTTTGTTTTTAGGAAAGAAGTATTTCAAAATAAGTTGGAAAGGAATGGTTAATGGATCATGAAGAATGTTTAATGAGTAAGAAGTCAACATATAAGGGATTCAAGAGTTACGGTAGATTTTAGGATGGTGAAATTCTTAAAATTATTAAGGATCTTTTGATGATGAGATTATATTAGAAGTATTTTTATAGTATGTGTAACCCTGATGCTTGATATATGAGAATTTTATTCAAGGAATAATTATCTTTTCTTTTATGGATATTGTTTTAAAGAACCATTTGGGTTTATATGATCCTTGAATTTGAGGCAATTACCGGTTAATATATTTTGGGATGAAAAATGAAATTTATTAGATAACCTTTGTGGTTAAAAAATGTTATGGTTATTTTTGATGAATTTATCTCTTTTTTGTAATGCTATAAAATTATATAGTTTTTGAAAAAGGACAACACACAGACCATGTGACAACCCATCGCGTCAGATGAATCTGTGGGAATCGAACCCACAACCAAAGTGCAACTGGTATTTATCACCTACCACTAGACTATGTGAAGTCCCTGGTTAGTATGAAAAATTATTTTTATTTATATGATTTTATAAATCAAGAATAAGTTGATTTGAGGTTATATATGGAAATGATTAACCTATCATGGAGGATATATGATTAAGTTAATTACTTTTCAATATGAGACTTTAAGAGTAACTGATGTTATTTGGAGATAAATGTTAAGATTTATCTTGGAAGACTATGTGATTAAATCCTTCCTAGATTTGGGATTCTATATTAGTTTATATTACTTTGAATAATTTTATGGATAGATGTTTATTTAATGGTCTTTCTTGAACCTTGGGTTCTTTTTGTTGAATTTTGGAGATTAAGAGTAGTATTTCTTTTTATAAAGGATTATCATTTTGGGGATTATCTGATCTTGTACTAAACATTTTGGTTTTGGTTAAGGTCTAATTACATTGGAAATATATAGTTTATCTTTTGTGGGTTAGGTGATTCTCAATAAGTTGATTATAGCGCTCTTAATGTGAACAAGTCATCCTAAATACTCATCTTTTGGAGAAAATATGAGTTTGTGTAAGAAATCTAGTATTAGATGAAAGTCTACATGAAAAGTAATATGTTTCCTTATGTTTTATTCAAAATCATAAATAAATTCCTCAATGAAAATTAACTTAAAACAAAAACATTGTCTATTAACTTTTCCTACTAGGGAATCAAATACCATTTAACCCATCCCAAGTTTGTGGGTTTCTGGTGGTTAACTTTCTCTTAGAAATTTTTTCTATCACTCTCCTTCAGAACATAAACCCTTGTTTTCTCTTCCATATCCATGTTTTACTACATGGAATCTTTGTATGGGTTAACTCGGGTGACCTTTGTAATTCTCTTTCTTTCTTTTAAAGTGATAGTTTTAATGACTCTTTTTCTGATGTGGGACTTTCAATGAAGTTTCCGAGCCGAATTTTAAAATTGGGAGGGTGCAATTCCCAAAAGGGGGGAAGGATGTAACATCCCATGTAAATGAAGAATATGAAATTTTCATATTTATTAATATTTGTGAATAAAATATTAATATTACTTTAAAGGGGATTCCATGTTCGACGGTGTACCCAATACGCAACAACGAGTTTCTTTGAAATCTTACGTTGCACACTAATAATATAATAATATTATTTTAAATGGTAGTAAATGCCTAGCCATTGTAATGGAGGGAATGAATAGAACTAACTAAAAAAAGATTATATATATTTTTTTAAATATTTTAACAATTACCCAATAAATGATAGAGGCTTAAAATGCGAATGAATCCAATTTTAAGCAGAAATATTCTAATATTCTTTAAAAGGTCGACTAATTGCCTTTTGATGGAAAACCCTTTTTAAATATAGTTTTTTTTCAATTTTTTATGTTATATTTGAAAAACAAAATCTTTCTTTATAATCAATACATCAAAATTTACTTTGTGTAAATTTTTGGAATTTTTCCTGTGAAGTTCATGTTTAATGAATAGTGAAAAATGATGTATTTTAATTCAAAACCTCCTTTTAATATAATTTACTTATATGGTTAGATTATATTTTTAATTGGGTTTAAAGTGTAGTTAAAATATATTTTTACCATTTAATCCAATGGTGGTCATTGGAATTAATTTCACTTTGAAATTGGACATAAACAAGTGTCAATCTTTTGATAAATATTGTTTCTTAAAAACGCGCTATTTGTTTTGACCGTGGGGATTAATTATAAAATTAATTAATTAAAATTATATGTTTTGAATTTGGTAAAATGGACATCATTTCTGAATTTTTAATATCAAATTTACTTTGGATAAATATTTGGTATTTTTCTGACAAATGTTCATTTTTAATGAATAGTGAAAAATACTGCATTTTACTTCAAAACTACTTTTTTATCTAATTTAATTATATATTTAGATTGTCCTTTTAATTGGTTTTAAAGTCCAATTGAATTATATTTTTATCACTTAATAAAATTTTGGTCATTGGAAGTAATTTCACTTTTCAATTGGATGTAAAAACAAGTCAATCTTTTGATAAAGTTTACTTCTTTACAGCCCATCTTTGGTTTTGACAACTAGAATTATGTTTAAATTAATTACTTCAATTATTGTGTTTTGAATTTGTTAAAATGGAATCCATATTTTGAATCATAAGTTCCAAATTATGTAATTAAGACTCTTTGGTTTTTGGACATTATGAATAGTAATGATGGTAATTATCTTTAATTATTGTGATTAATTAGTAATCGGGTAGTTAAGGGTAAACAAATAACATCATAATAATATAAAATGACCCCAAAACGTGTCCAAATTCTATTTTTTGAGTCATGGACGACCATGGGAATATTTATACCAGACATGAGGGCCCATGGAGTCACATGAGTGTGATAGTGACATTTATGACCTAATTTTTTTTAAAAAGAAGAGAAATATAACGAAGGTTTTTATATCCTAAGTAAAAAAATTTAATTTTGTTTAAATAAATGATCTATTAGACTATAAATATTCATTGGAAAACTAAAAAGATTTCCTAAATTATGGTATTTTTTATTATAATTTTTAGACATTAAATAAATAAATTTATTTATGACACCATGATGATGCAATGATTACTTCATTAATGAACGATTTAAATAAAATGAAAAGATAAGGTAAAATATAAGACTTAAACTTGTCAAAAACCTATTGAATGGGTGGATTTCTAACCCTTATCACCTTATCCTCAAAATATATCATTGTGTGACCTTTAAAATCCAAAAATCATTTTATAATAAAGTAACATTTCAAGACATTCCAAAAGTGACCCTCCTCCCTCTTATAAAAGGCCCCCACCTATACCCCCTTAATCACACCTCTCAAGACCTTGGATCGTCCAAAATATACTCATATTATCTCTCCACATCCCTATATTACTCCTAGAAGCCTCACATTGGGAAGAGGTCTTTCCAAGGAAGCCTTTGGCTCAAATCAAAAAGAGTTACCCGATTTAGAGATAATGTCTTCTCCAGAGTTTTTTTATTTTCCTTCTTCACTCACCACTATCTTCTTATTATTTGATCCCAAAATAAAAACATTATCTTCAATATACTATGATTTTTTTATGATAATAATTCTACCTACACTTACACACACCTTGGTCTAATGGTTAAAGAATATACTGTTTCTGTGGGTGGTCAATTACTGCCTCACAAAACAATGATTATTCAATGTTCTTTTAACACCTCTCATGGAGGAAATTATGATGGAACTATATTTATATATGCTATATATTATATTTATGTCCTCTCTATGATTCTGTATTTTTATTTAAAACATACCTTTATGCTTTGCATGTTGTGCAAATGTGATAAATTTATATGAGGAAGTGTGGAGTACCGCCCCCTCAAGTGATGTGACTCGTTCATGCCAAACATGGAATTTATAAATAATGTAATTAATGAACTTATTTTACCTATATAACATATATATTATACTAGAATTATAATATATCTTTGTATCATTTAGTTTTAAAGTTCATTAATGTGACAAAAAATGAAAGTAGCATTCATGCGTACGTACGACCTACCGTTCCATGAATGGTACATTTTATTTATTATCTCCAAATATTATGGAATATTATTAAATACATATAAACTGGATATATATGATATTTAAATAATTAACACCATTCCATATATGATGTATTTATAACTACATGGACAATTCTCTTCAAACAAGTTCATTTTTGACTCATGTACCGAACATCGACAAAACGTATGATATGAACTCACATAATTAACTAATTATTATAACATGATAAGTTGTGATATTAATTGAATAATAAAATTTAAAGGAATTCCTTAAGCAATTATAAATTGACCAAGGTTTATTTATTAGGAATATAAAGAAACGAACCAGACAAGTTGGACTTGAGGTAAGGGGATTTCTTATCTCACTTTTAATTCTGTGATATTTCCATTGTTCGCTGCTTATTTGTTTCATGTGGTGTATTGTGTACTTAAATTTCATATATATTATCATGATTCTATTTATATTCATGGTATTATGTGGTTAATATGGCGTTTATTATCTTTTGATCATAGGACTCGATTGATTACAACGAGGTAAGGGGTTTTTATCTCACTTTTTATTCTCATGAGATTCATGCTACATTTTCCACTATTTACTTTTGTATGGTGTATGTACTTCCCATGATTGTATTATTTGTTTAATATAATTTAATTTATGGGTATTTACATCTTAATTGTATGACCCTTCTTTCATGGGGTGTACGTTTCAAAAGTTACCCAAATCGGTAAGGGAACCCTTCACCCTCCTCTTTTTAAAAGACTTATTTTTGTTAGGTCTTTTAATTTACATATTATTTTGTTTGGATATGTTCTTATATATCCTTGTTGCTGTAAATTTTATGTCCAAGTGACGAGATACCATTTTCATCTCTCATCAACTCATTTTCTGAATTTTAAAGTTACACCGTTAGGCTGTCAAATTTCTGCAAGGGAACTTCTTAACCCAATTTCAATTCTTTGGGTTAAAACTCTACTTCTTGATTATGCTGTGCTATGAATATGTGTGGATGACATCTGATTGTTTTACACTTAATATCCACTTATATTTAGTGTATTTATATTTTTCACACATAATTATGTAATTTATTTATCCTTAATCTAACGATACCGTCTTTGTACGGGACTTCGTCTCAATCTTCTTTCATTGAGGAATCTTTTGATTTCTACACGACTTTATTTTACATGGTGTATAAAATCTGTTTGACTTTTAATTTCATTCAAAAGGAATATTTTTACATGAAGTGTTTTACTAAACGACAAAAGGATTGTTTTTGTCTTACGTATGCGGTGATAACGACTTCTCCACCACCGTGACCATTATTTGAGTTTCGAGATTCCTCTATAAGCCATAACTTTTTTAAATGAAACATAAATACCATGTTTTACTTTTATTTTATTTTGGTACTGAAAATGGTTCTGATAATTTTTTGATTATATAAATGTGTTGTACTGATATCTTCTGACTAAAATGTGGAAATGTTAGGTTTCCTTTATGCATGTTTTATGTGATACAATTTTGTTATGGTTCTTGGGTATTTTTTATGATGTTGGGTGGTTTCGTGATAAAATAATGGCGGGTGAGCCTGAGATAGCTCTCCAATGCATTAGGTAATGTGAAGGAGTTAAACTCTAAGGTTTCTCTGAAGATATTTAGGGAATATACTGTGATGGGTATTCCAAATATAACCATGAGGGTTACTCACTATGTAAGAATGTTATGAATGCCTCATGTTCCCTTTATGTCTTATGATTTCTATGAGTTATTCATAAATCTTATGATTTCATGAGGTATGTTAAAGTGCTTATGTTTTATGAGTAAAGTATGATTTCATTGATTCTTATGTATACATGGACTAATGTTTTCTTTCTGTATTTTTATATCCCTTACTGAGCTTTTTATGCTCATACCAAGTTTTTGAAATATTTCCCATAGGACTTAAAGATGAATAGGGTCCAGGATGGGATCAAAGAAAGACATGCTATCTAAAACATGGAACTAGACATCTTTATTTTTAAGAGTTTTTATTTTATGAAAAAATGGAAACTGAGTGGAAGTGTCTACTTTGTAATCTTTTTAGATGTAATAATTATGTCCTAATTCTCTAAAAATCTATACTTGAAAAGATCCTCAATTAGAATTATTCATTTAATTCAAGACTATGTAATATTTTAAGTCCGGGTCCATATATATCCTATATATGTCTCAATTAATTTATGACAGTTTTCATAACTTCTTAATGAAGCTCTCCTAGATTATTTTGATATCTAGATACTATTATTAAAGAAAAGGAAACATAAAAACTAGTACATTGCATGTCTTACATGGTAGATCCCACTATCGAGGAATAGTAGATTCTAATCATTATTTCAATACCCTCCTATGTTTTTGGATACATTTTCTTGGATATATTGGCACCATGTGACTTTGGAAAAAATCCTATATTGTATTGTTCCATATTGTACCTTTTATGTACCTTATTAATATAAATAAATTTACTTATCTCAAGTAGCCTATGATATATATCTCAATAGATATTGATATATAAAATATATAATTCTTCACCCATGTCTTAGAGAAATAATCATTTAACTAAGTCTTAAGTCACTATACGACTTTCACTTCACTTCCCATAATTAACATGTCATCAAAATATAACACTATACAAATGATGGAACCCACATTAACCTTCTTATAGACCCAATAATCACTTTCATTCTTGAAAAAACCAAATTATATTATGGACTCATAAAAAATGAACATTCAATAATCGTGATTCCTTCTTTAACCCATAAATGGATCTCTATACTTGGCACAATTTTTTGGAATCCTTTGACTTAAAAAATACTTTGGGTTTAGTCAGATAGATGTATTTAACCAACTCACCATTTAGAAAAGTCATTTTGGAATCATTTTCCAAATTTCATAATCATGGAAGGTTGCTATTTCAAGTAATATTCTTATGAATTTAAGCATCACTACTGGTGAGAATGGTTCATCATAGTATATGACTTGATGTTTCCTAAAACCCTTCACTACTAGTCCTGATTTATAGCTATTGAACTTACCATATATGTCTATCTTTTCCTTGAATACCCATTTTTACCCAATGGATTTTACATTCTCAGGAGGTTCTACCAAAATACAAAATTGATTTTTGTACATGGACACCATCTTGGAATGCATGGAATTATTCTATTTAAAAATATCCTTAACATCTACTTATTTATTTTAGGTTATAGGTCCATCATTCTATAGGAGTAATGTTTCAATTTACTTGGTGATAAGAAATCCATAATGCTCTAATTCTCTAAACTCTCTAGTTGACCTACACTGTACTTGTATCTTAGGAACATAATCTTCTCTCACTGTCTTTTTTGAAGATTATTCCTATACCAAATCGTATGCATCTATCACATCAAATTCACAGAAATCAATCTTTCTCCCTCTAATAAAATCATATTTTTTCCCTTTCTACCACAATTACCTTTCTATATTAAGGGTTATACAGGAAATACCCATTAGTTTCTTTAGGATAACCTATAAAGATACACTTCATGCTTCTGGATGCCAATTTTTCACATGTTATAGTCTTGAAAAAACCTCATATCCCCATACACGTATGTATGAAATATTGGGTTTCTTTGTTCACTATAACTCACATGGAATCCCATATATCACTCTAGTTGGTACTCAGTTAAGAGTATATACTATAGTCTAAAAGGAGTATCCCCAAAAGGATAATGGAAGAGTTTCCTAACTCATAATTAATCAGAACATGTCTAGTAGGATCTGATTCCTCACTTCAATAAAACCATTACACTATAGTGTATAAGGAGGAGTGTGTTGGGATATTATCCTACACTTCTTTAAGTGAAGAATGAAATCTCGGTTAAGATACTCTTTACCTCAGTTTGAGTTATGTTTTGTTGGTCAGAGTAGGACACTCAAGAAGGGGGGGGGGGTGAATTGAGTTCTTATAAAAATTTCTATTAAAAAGTACTATTTAAAATTTCCCCAAATTTAAAATTCAATTGACCAGTTAGCCAATAGTGAATTTATATGATCTTAGATGTTCGATTAATTTATCAAAATAGTGATTAGTTCTCAGTTATATGAATTTGATAATTAATAGAAATTTTGAAACAAATCTAGTAAGTCAATACTGTTATAAAAACTTTCTAAGACTAATTATCAGAGTTCATTTTAGTTTTATGAATTATGTGATAAAATATAGTAAAACTAAAAGTAAAAGAGTAGAGGAAATGAAACAAGAGGTTCAGTCTCAAGCAAACACCTAATCATCTCCACTTGGTGATCACATACCAACAAGCAGTTTAAATTAATAAACTGTTTCATCCACACCCTAGATTAGGGTTTACAACAACACACAACTTGTCCTGGTCATAAGACTAGTACCATAGTTCTACATGGGTACAAACTAACAGGTCACACAAGGACCTATTCTACACTTATCTGTGGGATTTTAAAAAAATTTGTAAGAAGGTATGAGTGGAAGGATATGTTGTATCCTTCAGTTTGATACATGAGATAATGTGTTCTTTATATACAGATACACACAGTACTAAAAAGTATGTAAAAATGAACACAACTGAGGAAATAAAAATGGGAAAGGATTTAGAAGGCTTTGTGTGTATTGAGATGTAACTATGGACTCTTCAGTTGTAGTTGAGATGAGGATTGAGTCCTTTTCTATAAGTTGACACTAAAATAGAGTGTCATATTATGTATTCTAGTTACAAGTATGATTCAACAAGTATACTCTTATCCTTATTTGATATGATGAAGAAGTTGGTCAATTCTATGTAAAACTTTATTATGATTTCCCTATGTGTTATTATTGTTGTTATTGAGTTCAAAGTGGGTGCATGAGAGTCACATATGTTCTTCTGTATGTCTCTCATGCGGGCATGCCACAAACATTACTACTTCTATCTTCAAAAATTATTTTATTCTAGGGTACTGATAGAGATCATGATCTATACATGTGCATAGGTTCATTGTACCTCGTACAGTCAATTAAAAGTATTAAAAAGATTATTAAATATGTTAGTATCATTAAATGACTCAAGTATGACTGTAAGAAATAATTTTAATAAAATAAAAATTTAAATAGTCTGTCAGTGACTCCTCTATCAGTGAGTCATTCTATCAGTGAGTCATACTATCAGTGAGACATCAGTCAGTGACTCGTCTATCAGTGAGACATTAGTTGGTGAGTCATCCTGTTCGTGAGAGATCAGTAGGTGAGTCATCTATCAGTGATACATAATTCTGTGAGTCGTCTATCGGTGAGACATTAGTCAGTGAGGTATCCTGTCAGTTAGACATCTTTTGGTGAGTTTTCCTATTAGTGAGAGATCTTTCAGTCAGTGTCTCAATTCTTCTATCAGTGTTAGTGACTCAAAATTTGATAACTTCTAATGTTATATATGTCTTAAAGTAAAAAAATGTAAAAATGTTTTAATACCCATAATTACACATATATAATCAGTTATAATATTGTTTAGACTTAAACAACCATAATTAGTTGTATGATTGAAATGGTATGATATACTAGATCCTAGAAAATCTTTGACATGATTTAGGATCTGTCATGTGATAAGATATGTGACTTGTGATTAAGACATGATTTTTGATAATGAGGTTTGATATATGTAATAATATATGACATGATTTGTGATAATTAAAACAATTATAGTTATATATAGTGGCCAACAAACTTATATGGGTCAACAATATCCCCCTTTTTTGATAATCTCAAACCATGGAATTATTAATCACTATTAGAGTGGGATTAATATAAAAAATTTTAATATTATCTCCCACAAATATGAATAGGATTTATAATGTTCTCCCACTTTTGGGATTAGAAAAAATTGGAAGGGTAAATACTAAAATAGAAGAGTAGAAACAATGAATTGTCATTCATAATCAAATTACACTGAAATAAATAAATTAAAAGAACACAACAGTATCAAAAAGAATAAATCCATGCTACTTATTAGTGTTAAGGGGCGCCTTACCCATATCGGATGGATCAATGGTAGGTCTAGTAGGTGGTGGCTGAGAAAAATGAGCATTTTAATGAATATTTAGTAGAGGTAAAGAAATTCCTATTGGAACATATGGTGTTTGTCTTGGTCTATGCTTAGATAAAACCCGAGGTTGAGTTTGTTCTGTGATAACATACCAGATCTAGGTCAAGGACTGAGCAACCAACATTGGATAGGAATTCATTATATGAGTAGAGTGAATAGGATTAGCAGTTGGAACGACTTTGTCTTCACTCTAAACATAGAGGTATGGTTTCAACAACCTAATAAAATCCTCAATGATTTCTGCTCCATAAATCATTGATTTTTCGAATTAGTCCTTGTTATCCATAAATTTATCTAGGAGAGGAGTGAAATACTTTACTTTATGAACTTGGTCCTTAAAGGCAACAGTCACAGGAGGCAATATGAGATTTTCTACTAAGTATTTGAAGTGACTGGTGAGCTAATGCTTGGTATAGATCTTATGAAAATACTAATTGACTATCTTGGTAAGCTCTTCCTGGGTCTTAAAGGCTCACCTTGAATAAATCCTGACTATTTATTGCACATAGTTAATAGACTTGTCATGTTTTTCAAGGGTTTCTGAATCTGTGCCACTTGGCATTGCTTTCAGTTCTTCCCTAATAGCAGCTTTGATAGCTTCCAAATAAGTGGAGTGTTCAGAAGTAGTTGAGGTTGATGCATATTTCAAAATATCTTTTACTTCCTTTCTTATTTTTGAAAAATAAATAACTTTAAGATTAGAAAAAAGATCTTTAAGTCCTCTCATGACACTATCCATTGTAGTCCTGTACTCAGGGGTTAAAGAATTGATTCCAATAGTTAACTTCTTCAAATCATTCCAAAGAATGGTGAAATTTACCATAATGGTTTCAACTATTGTAATAAAATTTGGATGAATTTACTTTATCAACATCAGTGAGACTGAAATAGCATCAGCTTGAGATGCTCTTGTTAAGGCAGGAGTAGAACTAGAAGTCCCAGTTTTCCTTACACCTTCAACCATAGACCATATATCTTTCATGTTATCATTTATCTCAGTGTTTTCTATCCTAGATTAATTAATCTCATATCTCATCTGAGAATGTATATAATGTATTACTGATGAACATATGTCTTCCTTGAATTTTTCCAAATTACCCTTAGTGACAGGGTCACTGGGAAGGATCTCAACCACTGATTCCCTTGCAACAAGTACAAAAAACTTAATCATTTGAATCTTTATAATCTAATACCAGTGCTACATAACTAGGATTCCTTTCCCATTCAACCATTACATCATCATTACGAGGAGTGATAGTATCAATCCTTACTCTTAAAAGTTGATGCTCTTCACCAGCTTGATCTTCTCTTTTTTGAGGCTCCCTCTCAGTGTCAGCCTTCTTGGTAGCTTGCTCCCCCTCAGTGTCACACTTCTTGGAAGATTGATCCCCCTAAGTGTCAGCCTTCTTGGAAGATTTCTCCCCCTCAGTTTGATGTCTCTTCCTTACATACACAACTTGAGTAGTAGGTACCAACTCTTGATTCTGTTGATGTTCCATAGGTGCATCCACCTCAACTCTTTCAGCTTGGCCATCTCCATAACCACCACCACCATTATTAGAAAGATCATGTCCAACATCACCTCCATCACCATTTACTTCATCTATTTCATCGTCTTCATCTTCTTCCTCTTCAACATCATTTCCATAACAATCTTCCTTTACTTCTTCTCTTTGATCCCCTTCTTCTTCTTATTCATCCAAGTCATTTGATTTATACTCCACACTTCCACTCACTTATGTTTACTATTTATTTCCATTATCCCTTAATATTGATTCTTTTTAGGGAAAGGACAATGGTAGAATAGGTTGTATATAGGTTATCTTAGGAGGACTTACAACAACATCAGGATCACTCCTGTCATCAAAAGAAGATCCTTCCTTGTCATCTCCACCTTCCTCACTTCCTTTCTCATCAGAGCAATTTTCTTCTTCATCAGGAGCCAAACCAGGGTCTCTCATATTTATTTGTATGGTAGGGTGATCTATAGGATTTATTTTTTCATAATATTTCTCTTCATCACCAACCCACATTCACTTCTATGAATTCCAATGAATCTTCATTATTCCACATATAGCCTTATTCAAACAAAGGGCACTACATTCTGATACAATTTCATCATTATCATCCACACATCCCTTTTCTTTTAAAAATAAAATATATCATCATAGTATAAAATAAATAATTTTTCTTATAATAGGGTTTATCATCCCACTTATGTGAACCATTAAATACTTGCAAAGATTCACCTTAATTCCATTATTTAGAAAATAAACCAGGTAGACATCCTGGTACTTCAAAGAAGAAAAGTCCCCTTTCCTAGGACAAATTTTGTGCTGGATAAACTTAAAAAAGATTCTACACTCTCCAAGAAGCTCAGTAGAAACTGGTCTTTGAGGCTCTTCATTGTCAGCAAGTTCTTTCAAAGCTATCCCAAGGTGGAAAATATCTCTTTCAGGTGGAGGAGTACCTTGATAGTCATCAAAATTCATTTATGAGTAAATTTTGATACATTTAGCCCAATTATTTGAATAGAAAGAAATCAGTTTCATTTTACCATTGATTTTATCCAATAGACATCACTTCCTTCCAGAAAAAATTCATCATTCATGTAGAACTGATGCACCATATTTGGATAATATTTTTTTTCCATTCTTAGAAATACACTGAATCCATCCCTAATCATATAGAACTTTCATTAGTAATGACTTTATCTAAAACAAATATTATTTAAACACCTCTTTTTCCAGAGTTACTATACAATTTCACAGTGCTCAATTTATTGGGCCATAAGATCCGATGGTCTCTCCTTTCTTCTTCTTACTAGGAAACAACTTATCAAATTATCCTTTGGTAGAGAACTTTACATTTACCATTTAGTTATCTTGGTTGGAGGATAGAAGGTGAAATGTTGAGGTTTGGGTGAGAAATGATGGTCTCAAGGTAAGTAGTAGCATGGAACAATTTGAGTTTATATCATTTAGGGATTAAATTGAGTGAAAATTGTAAAATCGCTAACCGGGTTCAGTAAATAATCCAAACAGTGTCATTCATGATAAAAACATAAAACATTTAGAAGAGTGACTCATCAGTATCAGCATGAAAAATGTGTTGGCATGACAGAAGTGTCGGCAAGACCGTGTCGACATGAGAGTATCGACATGACAGTGTTAGAATGATACCGTCAGCATGTAAATGTTGGCATGACAGTGTCGACATGACATAGTCATCATGAGAGTGTCGACATGATAGATTCGGCATGTATATTTTCTTAGTTTTGAAAATGGAGAAATTCTATAATACACTAATAGATTAATCATTCCTAGATCATGTCTGATGTAATGTATTATTTTAGAGTTCAATGGCTTATTGAATATGTCAGCAAGCTAATATTCAGTGCCAATAAATTCTAATTTGATATCACCTTTTTGATAATGATCTCTCAAAAGGTTATGTCTTACATCAATATGTTTAGTTAAAGAATGAGAAACTGGGTTCTTAGAAATGTTAATAGCACTTTTATTGTCACAGTTTATATGTTTATGTCTAAATTGATACCCATAGTCTAGAAAAATGTTTTTCATCCACAAAATATGAGGACAAAAACTACTAGCAGCTATGTATTCATCTTCAATAGTAGATAATGAATTTTTTTTTGTTTTTTTACTACATTATGAAACCAAATACTTTCCCAAAAATTGACATGTTTGAGAGGTTCTGTTTCTATATAACTCACACCCAACCAAATCAATATTAGAAGAACTAACTATATAAAATGATTATCCTTTAGGGTATAACAAACCGAAATTGATAGTATGTTTAAGGTATTTAAAAATTATTTTAATGTCATTTAAGTGAGATTATTTGGGGTTATCTTGAAAATGGGCGCACATACACACACTAAACATTATATCTGGCCTACTAGAAGTCAAGTAGAGAAAACTTACAATAATTCATCTCTAAGTGGTTTTATCAACAGATTTACCAACTTCATCAAGATACAACTTACAATTAATACTCATTGTAGCATCACTACTTTTAATGCTATCAAATCCAAATCTTTTAAAAGGTCTTTTTTTATATTTACTTTGGTTTAAAATGATACCTTATTTGTTTTGAAAAATATGAAATCGAAGAAAGAATTAGAGTTGACCCATAAAATTCATTTCAAATTCCATTTTCATCATTTTATAAAAATCAATACATAAATAATTTCTTGAAGATCCAAAAATAATATCATCTACATAAATTTTAACCACTAAGAAATCGTTATAAATTTGTTTTATAAAAATAGTAGGATCAATAATTCATTTTGTAAAACCTTTTGTAATGATAAAACTACTTATTCTATCATACCAATCTCTTGGATATTGTTTTAAACCATGTAAATGTTTTTTTATTTGAAAACATGATTTTAAAAATTAGGGTTTGTAAAACCAATGGGTTTTTCAGAAAAACGTCCTCAATAATATAACTATTTAGGAATTCACTTTTAACATCCATTTGATAAATCTTGAAATTAAGATGAGCAACATAAGAAAGTAGGATTCAGATGGCCTCATGTTTATCAATAGGTGCAAAGGTTTTTTCATAGTCAATGACTTCTTCTTGACTATAACCTTGTACAACCAATCTATATTAATTTCTAAAAATATTACCAATTTCATCTAATTTTTTCCTAAACACCCACTTAGTGCCTATGGTCAAGGTGTATTTGGGTCTATCCAAAATTTTCCAGACATTATTTCTTTCAAATTGAATAAGTTCTTATTACATAGACATCATAAAAAATTCTTCTTTAATTTCATCATTGATGTTTTTAGGTTCAAGTTGTGACAAAATTTCTTGATGTTCAACTTGGTTTCTAAGATAATCTCTAGTTTGTTTCCCTATATCTATGTATTTAACAACAACATCTAAAGGATGGTTCTTGAGGGTTATAGTTGGTCGAGAAAAATAGGGGCTATTAATTTCAGGTTCATCTACAGGTTCAGGTTCATCATGTCTAGAGTCTAAAAAATTTCCAAAACTATTTGATTTAACATATTTCTTGACAAGTGGATTAGATGATTTTACATTTATGTCCAGATTTGACATATCATCTTCAAGATTGTCTAGGTAGGTCTTAGGTTCATGTGGGTCTATTTCATAAAATTTGATATACACAGATTCTTCCACACACATGGTTCTTTTATTAAAGACTCTATAGGTTTTACTATAGGTTGAGTAACTTAGTAATATTATTCATCACTCTTGGATTCAAATTTTTCAAGATTTTACTTTGTATTAAGGATATAGACTTTGAAACCAAAAACATTGAAGTAACTAAATTTGGGTTTTCTATTGTTCCATAACTCATAAGGAGTCTTATTTAGAATAGTTTTAATTAAAACTCTATTAATTATGTAGAAATCTATATTCAAAGCCTCTACCAAAAAGTAAAAAGGTAGGTCATATTCGTTTAGAATGTTTCGGGCTATCT
This sequence comes from Viscum album, assembly GCA_963277665.1. Lineage (NCBI taxonomy): Eukaryota > Viridiplantae > Streptophyta > Magnoliopsida > Santalales > Viscaceae > Viscum > Viscum album. The sequence goes on along the minus strand of OY728158.1, from coordinate 1,163,773,210 downwards.
CTTGGAAAGTTCTATTTTTTCTTTCCACAAATCCATTTTTTTGAGGTGTCCTAGGGGAAGAGAAGTTATGACTATAGCCATTGTGTGAGAAAAATGATTCAAAGTCTTGATTTTCAAACTCATGGCCATGATCACTTTTTAAGGATTTTATTCTAAGTCAACTTAGATTTTCCACTATTTTATCATACTTGGTGAAGTAAGTACATGATCCACTTTTGTGAGCTAAGAAATAAGTCCAACTATATCTAGAAAATTCATATAAAATAACATAGACATAGTGCTTCAAATTTGAACTATAAACTCTAGATAGAAAAAAATTAAATTTAACTAACTCTAAAGGTTGAGAAGTGGACACTTCATTCTTTGATTTGAAATATATCTTGCGTTGTTTACCCTTTTGAAAAGGATTAGAGACTTTGTCATTTAAAAACTCAAGTTTGGGTTGATCCTTGACTATTAATTTTCTAGTAATATTTCTATGAGAGTGTACATTACAATGTCCTAATATCATATTCTAAAGAAAAGACTCTTTATGAAAGACTCTTAAACAAGAATTTTTTTGGGAAACTAAAGAATCTATGTTAACAACATATACATTTTCATTTCTAAAATAAGAAAATACTAATTCATTTTTAGAGTTAAAAACATTACAAGAATGAGTTTCAAATTTAACATGAAATCTATCATCAAATAATTGTGAAATACTAAGCTAATTATATTTAAATCCATCAAAAAAATACTTTAGAAATTAAAACTGAGTTAGAGTTATAAATCTGGACTAAGACAATTATTTTTCCTTTAACATTTTCAAAAAATGTGACATATGTACCATAAATATTGATTAGGTTCTTGAATCTTGAATAGTATTCCTATTATATGTCTTGAAAATATACTATCCAAGTACCACCGAATCTTACAAGATCTCTTTAAGCATGATTCCTACAAATTCATTCATGAAATAAAGTATTTTGGTACCCAGATTACTTTGGGTCCAGTAACATTAGTAATAAAAGATTTACGTACCCACATTTTCTTTATTGGTATCCTATAAAAATTATGTAACATATTTAAAAATAGACTCTATTTGGTCCAGAAATACTATAGGTAGTAAATGATTTTCTAGAACTGGAACTAGCAGCAGAATTTTCATATTTAGGTACAAAAACTGATTTTACATATTTGGTTACCAAATGTGTTTTGGATAGGTTTCTTTGTCCAGGATGATATAAAATACAATAAGTATAATTAAGATCTATTTTTTTACCAAGAATTTGAGTAAGAATATTTTTCCAATTGGTAAACTTTTCTAGATCTTTATTCAATTTCTCATTAGGAATTTTTAGTGCATTTTTTTTCTTTGAGAAGATTAGAATTCCATTCCTTTTCAGTAGTAAGTTCAGACTTAATATTTATAGTGAAAGAATGATATATCTTTAAATATTTATATTTATATTTCAATTCATTGAATGAATTTTACATCATGTTACAATATTCAAATATTTCACCACTTTTCATATTTTCAGAATCGCTTTCATCTCCAGAATAGTAAGAATTATGTGCAGGATAATCTAAGGTTACTTCAAATGTGTTTGTCATAAAACACATTTTTTCCATTCCACATCTCTCATAATGAGATGATTCTGATTCACTAGAGCTATCCTCAGTGGCATTCCAGGTGGCCTTCATATCTTTATAATACTTCTTGTCTTTGTTTTCATAGTTCTTTTTGTATTTTAATTTTGGACAGTCAACTTTGACATGTCCTCTCCTCTTAAATTCCAAGAAAACAATCTCCTATGATTTTTCATTTCGTTTCCAGTTTCCCTTGTTATCATATCTACTTTTATAATTGGGATTTCTGAAGAACTTACTCTTCCTATAGAATTTCTTGAATCTTCTGGCCAACTGATCCATCTATTCATCACTATCTGATATTGATTCATCATTTCTAGAGCTTTCAAAAGAGGCTATGAAATTCCATTTTTCTTTATTCTTAGAGGTAATAGTCTTTAAGGCTACAAAATTTCTCTTAGGATCCTCCTACTCTTCCTGGTTGAATTTCAACTCTTATTCATACTCCATCAATTTTAAAATGAGTTCTTTGACAGGTAGTTTGCTGATGTCACATGATTATCTAATAGATATAGAAGTTCCCCACTATCTATCAGGTAAGTATCTGAGAATCCTAATAATTTTTCTTTTGCAGTAACCACCTTTCCCATAGATCTCATGGTGTTAAATATCACATTGAACCTACGATACATGTTAGAAATAGGTTCATCAGGATTCATCTTAAAGTTATCATATTTAATAGTATATGTATTAAGCCTTATTTCCTTGAAACTAGTTGTTCCTTCATTTAAAACTGCTAAGGTGTCTCAAATTTCAAAGGTAATTTTACAAGAAGAAATTCTGTTGAATTCTTCATCTCCCAGTGCACAATATAAATTATTCATGGATTTATAGTTATTACTATAGGAAGCTTTAGTAGCATCATACCATGTATTTCTAGTAGTAGCAGGGATCACATATTTAGTCTCTATAGTAGACCAAATCTCAAATACTATACTCTCTAAATGCATTTTCATCTTAATTTTCCATTGAGAAAAGCTGGTTCCATTTAAAAATGGAGGTTTGTTAGTAGTATCACCTTACATCTTATTTTTCATAATAAAATTTTAGAAAAAGGTTTTAAAGAGATAATTTTTTTAACATATATTTTAAGATTTATGAAATAAAATTGAAATTATAGTTGAATGAGTTTGAAAAATCTTTGAAAATATAAAATTATAAATCCTATGATACTAAATGTTGGTCGGAGTATGAAACTCAAGAGGGGGGGGGGGGGTGAATTGAGTTCCTATAAATTTTTTTATTAAAAATTACTATTTGAAATTCCCCCAAATTTAAAATTCAATTGACCAGGTAGATTATAGTGAATTTATAAGAGCTTTACTATTTGATTAATTTTACAAAAGAGAAATTAGTTCAAAGTTATATCAATTTTAAAATAAATACAAGTTTTGAAACAAACCTAATAAGTCAATACTGTTATAAAAAATTTCTAAGAATAACTTTCAGATTTCAATTTATTTTTATGAAATATGTGATAAAGCAGAGTATAACTAAAATTAAAAGCACAATAGAAATGAAATAAGTGGTTTAGTCTCAAGAAGAGACCTAATCTTCTCTAATTGGTTATCACCTGCCACCATGCTCTTTAAATTAATAAAATATTTGATCCACACCATGGATTGAGGTTCACAAAAACACACAGGATGTCCAGGTCACAAGACCTATACCACAGTTCTTCGTGGATACAAAATACCTGGTCACAAAAGGACATATTATACACTTATATGTGCGAGTAAAAAAAAGTTATAGGAAGGTATGAGTGGAAGGATATCTTTTATTCTTCAGTTTCATACAGGAGATAGTGTGTTCTTTACAGACAAATACACACACTGCTCAAAATTATGTAAAAATGCACAAAACAAAGAAAATAAGTATGAGAAAGGATTTAGAAGGCTCTGTGTGTCTTTAGATGCAGCTCTAGACTCTTCAGATGTAGATGAGATGAGGTTTGAGTCCTATTATCAAGTTGACACTAAAATAGAGTGTCATATTTTGGATTCTAGTTACATGTATATTCTACAAATATACTCTCATACTTTTTTGATATTCTGAAGTAGTTTTTCAATTTTATGTATAACTTGATTGAGATTTTTCCTTTGTGTTATTCTTATTGTTCTTGAGTTCACATTGGGTGCATGAGATTCGCAGATGTTCTTCTGTATGTCTCTCATGCGGGAACGACACACACCTTATTGATTTTATCTTAAAAAATTATTTTATTCTTTGGATCTGACAAAAAGCATGATATTTCCACGTGTATAGGTTAATCAAACCGCGTACTGTCTACTAAAATTCCTAAAAACTATTATTAAATATGTTAGTATCAATAAATGACTCAAATATGACCATTAGAAATAATTTTAATAAAATGAAAAAATTAACTGTTTGTCAGTTACTCATATGTCGGTGAGTTAGTCTATTGGAGAGTCATCTTGTTAGTGAGGTAGTAGTCAGTGACTCGTCTGTCGGTGAGACATAAATCGGTGAGTCATCCTGTCAGTGAGACATCGGTCAGTGCGTCGTCTATCCGTGAGACATTAGTTAATGAGTCGTCTGTAGGCGAGTCAGCTGTCAGTGAGACATCAGTTGGTGATTCATCTGTTAGTGAGACATCAACTGGTGAGTCAAACTGTTGGTGATACATCTATCGGTGAGTCGTCCTATCGGTGAGACACCTATCAATCAATGTCTCAGTTCTTCTCTCAGTGTCATTGAATCAAACATAGATAACTTTAGATGTTCTATCTGTCTTACAGTACAAAAATGTTATAATGTGTTAATATCCATAATTACACATAGATAATAAGTTATAATTTTTTTTAGATTTAAACAACCATAACTAGTTATATGATTGAAATGATCTGATATACTAGATACTAGAAAAAATTTGACATGATTTAGGATTTGTTATGAGATAAGATATACAAATTGTGATTAAGACATGATTTGTGATATTGAGTTAAGATATATGTTATAATATATGACATGATTTGAGATAATTAAAACCATTATAGTTAGAGATAATGGACAAAAATCTCTTATGGGACGACATGTTCCTTAATCTTCTTACCAATCTTCTTTTTCTAAATTACACTGATATTCCTTAAACATATTAAAGGAATATGACTTATAACACATTACATAGATTTATCCATACCTACTATAGTCACCATTAAAAGTAATGAAGTATGTAAAACCACCCATTTATTCTACTGGAAATGGACCACATACGTTAATATGAATTAATTCTAGTAATTCAATGTCTTTTACTCCCTTACTAGAAGACGATGATTTGGTCATTTTTCCTTATAAAAATGAATGAAATACTTCCAAGGGTTTTAACTCAGTTGAGTCTAAATACCATGCTTGATGTAATTTATAAAATTTCTTTTAATTTTCTTAACCAAGCCTGAAGTTTCTTAGGTGGATTTTTTATGAGTCATGTTTGCTGGTTTTATCATAGGCTTCATTACTAGGTTTTAGAGTTAAAGTATATTCTTGAAATTTTTATGATGCACCATACCATAACATATGTTATCCTTATAAAAGTGATAAAATTTATATCATGACATGAAATAAAACCCCATAGTGTGTATAATTGATGCTGATATTATGTTTCTTGATATAGAAGGTACATAATGAAAATTATTCAATACAAGAACCAAACCACAAGGAAATGTTAGGTGACAATCTCTCACTATTATGGTTTCTAGACTTGCACCATTTTTATTTTGGTGATCCACCTTACCTTTTAGAATATTCTTGAGTAATATTTGTTCATGTATATGAATAAAAATTCTTGAGCCACACATTGTATCAAATACCCAACTTATAGATAATGAAATATTTCATTCAAAAAAAACCTAAAGTATATGCATCACCTTGATTATTTTCCCACCTCTGAAATTCTTCTTACAGTATACTTTCTTTCCACATAGAAATTAGATAGCATCTTAATCATTTATCTCCCACAATATATTTGGCCTTTTGGATAGGCGATGCATTTGTGTCCTGGGCTTGGACTTTGCCTTAAACACTTAGCCTTTCCCTTCCTCTCCTTATTTAATATAAGGACTGAATAATTTGTATTATTCATATCCTTATATACTTGGATAAATAAAGGAAAAATATCTAGGAGAAACATTATCATGTTATTCATATATTAGGTAACAATAAAATTTGAGAATCTTGGTGGTAAAGAGGTAAGAATGAGATCTGTTTCTAGTTCTTATTTCAGCTTGAACCCAAGGGGTTAAAGAAACTCAATATACCTTATCATCTTGAGTATTTGAGGTCTTGATAATTTCTTTTCTGTTATCCTACACCTATAAAGTACACTTTAAATTTCATACCTTTCTTGCCTAGGTATCTTATGATATAAAAACTGGAGACGACTTAACATGTTGTAGGAATCTATATCATTATTAATTTTATACAATTATATGGAAATTGATGAAAACATGATACATAGTACATCTAGTGTAACTTCTATAATATTTTTTTACTTTTCTTTATCTTCCATGCTTTCTCCCTGGGGAGGCTAAGAAGGAAGTAGGGACTCAAACTCATAAAGCTTCAACGCTTAGAATAATACAATATGCATGTGTCTGTACTACTCTTGGAAGTTTTTTATAGTCAAGATATTTTCTTTATATAGTATCGATAATATTTATAATGTACTTTTGGTGTTTGAGATTTCCATTTTAATTTATAGCACATAATATTTACCATTTATTACTTTATCTTTATTACCCTTTAGACATAATTGATTGATTAAGTAAATCATTAAATGACTCCGACTATTTTACCAAACCTCAATAACACTCACCTTGAGATTTGAAATACTATATTTCTTGAGAATTATAGTGAAAAGGATCCATGATATCTATCCTCATAGTCTACAATCTTTGAATATACCACTACTTGGATAGTTTCAGGGTAAGAACTATAGTGGAAAACTTCATTCACTCACAGTTCCTTGAATTATTGAGTAAAGTCCCAGCTAATTAGAATCCTAACCTTGATTCCATTAGTTATTTTCCTATAAAGTGGTAGAAATATAGAGTTGACTACTTATTCGCTACCATATTTATTTAAGTCAACACATTACTCTCATAATAACTCCCTAATAGTAGGATTGAACTTCAACTTTTACTGATGAGCACCCTGTAGACCCAGTTTTGTTCAAATTTGAGCAACAAAAGACATTAGGTATTAATATTACTTTAAGGGGGTTTAATTAGACATATATAATAATTTTATATTATTTATGTTCATAAAATGTTGTCTTTATCACAAATAAACACCTATTAATAAAATAAATTCATTTAATCTTTATGAATTTTCCTGTTTATTATTTTATGTATTTTCACAATAAATATGCACATGCATAAAATAACAAACAACGCCTAATGTAAATAAATTATCTGAATGGTATTGAGCATCTAATACCAGTTAATATAGTTATTCTTAATGGACAAAATCTAACCTAGGGGCATAATACTTGTGTCAAGTCATGACTCATATCATAGCTCCCCCTTGATCTAGTATTTTCGATTATCATATGATGTACCACCTCATCTTCGCTGGGTCCATGACTTACAGTGTCATCATCTATATGACATGAATAATCAAAAATAGGTGATAATGACTCAAGAAGAATAATATAAATTATGAAATGAATGAACAGAAAATCACTTATACATATTTAATGAAAAGAGAACGATGCATAAAACTTCATAATATTAAATAATTATAACAAAAAATCACACATAGTTAATAACTAATTAAAAAAATTAACCCTGCAAAACACAGGTTCGGTCACTACTCAAGAAAAGTCAGTATATCAAATTAAAGAGTGATTAAAATAAATGGAATACATTTAAGTATGATGAAATTTATATAAATTACATGAATTATTTAAATTAAAATAATTTAATCTCATTTGGTCTCAACATTAAATTAATTTTTAATCTAAAAAATATAATAATCATTAACATAATTGAATACTAAAATTAAATTATTTTTTTCAGAATATTAAAAAATTATTTTCTAAACAAAAAAATTAAAATAATTTTTTGATTCTTCAAAATTTTCCCAGGTCCTAAAACCATGTTTTGGGCCATTGTAGATCGGAATCATCCCGAACAGGCCTATTCCAGTTTTGGATAACCTCATGCAAGGTTGTTTTGGGCTAGAAAATCACTCGCGATCCCATTCTAAGTAGGTAGGATCCACCTTGGACCGTTAAAGTGTGGGTTAGATCCATTAAGAACCATGGGAGGAAACCAATTGGGACAGGGGGAGGAGACACCATGTAGTAGGGTCAGCGATAAGTGGGTTTGCAGTATAGGGAGGCCATAATCACTATAGTATGGATGAAGGGAGGCGTGACGATGGTGGGGTGTGATCAACTAGGAAGTATAGGTGGTGGTCATTACCGTAAATGGAGCGGTGTCTAGTGATAGAGTGAGAATACGAGGATACAGTTTTAGTGGGTTTTACTAGGTCCAGTGGTGATGCATTAGTATGTCTATCGAGAGGCAAAAACTAGGCGATGCAACGAGCTAGGAGAGGGTGACCTAACTAGGTAGGGGGATGTTGTATAGAAGCAACATGGATACATGATTGATAGCAACAGGGAGGAATTGGTTAGTGGTGTTTTGGATCTTGAGGCCAGCCAAAGAACCTTCCTTGGGAACATTTATAAAAATACTCCCATTGTTTAATTTTTATTTTGGTTAAAAAATAGTCACACAACCTACCATGTTTTTCAAAAAGGATATTGTTTTTAATGTCCAACTACCTACCTAATACATTTTTTTTTCTAAAAATTCCCCCAATGTTACCTTAAAAAATGGCCAAATTAAAATTTTTGAATAGCCTAAAAATTAGTCTAAATATTGTTTTAATAATATATTAATAATATTGCACAACCAATGTAGTGTAATTACACTGGATGAATCAAATCCATCCACCAGAATCCAGTCAGTAAGCTTCTTAGAAATTAAAACTAAACTAATTATATATTATTCTTTAATATTAATACCCCAAAGACCATAAGTTATCTATATCAAAATTTTCATACAACCATAAATTATCCAACCAATATTAGATCAACATGCAATTTTTGGGACTGAATAGAATCCCTATACATAATTTGTGGAAAATTAATTTTTTCTAGGATTAAAAAATCCACACGGTTTCTATGATACAAAATAATGGTACTAGGGAGCACAATGAAAGTAGATAGGATGATGATTTAAAATATTTCATCACCAGAGTGATGAAACTTCATTATATCCAATGATCTGATCCTCAATGGAGTCCAAAGTCCTTGCATGAATAATATAATCAAAAAAAGAAAATAAGAATGAATACCTCATTCTAATTGAATAACACTCGATAGTAGGTCATTGTTGATGATCATTTCTTGAAGGATCCAATACAGAACCACTATAGATCATCCACACATGCCTCAAGAATCAAAATTCATGACGATCCTGAAATTCTGGGAGCTAGTGCGTAGCTATGATGATTCCTTCAACATTACATTAGTCACCTTGATCCCATGCCTTTGATCCTCAAAGGTGATCTTGGATTGATAACTCAGATAGAGATTTTATCTCTGTAGGATAAAGGAGGAGAGGGTAGATACCAATCCGATAGAATGAATAGTTTAATATAATTGAGATCCTCCGGAATTATATAGTGGATTTCCAGAAATACCTAGATAGGGTTCCATTACCGCCATATATTTAACGTGCACTAAATCTATAATAAAAAAATATTTATGACAAAATATCTTCATTATAAAAAAGATATATATTTAATCACCTACCTATAATATATATTAAATATGTATTACATGATAAACCCTAGTTATTAACTTGACTCGTAACTCCCAATAATATTAAACAAACCTAGAATATTTAAATATTATTTGTTCATATAACATTATTCCATGTGTTCAGTTAATACCTTTTGAATAATTTTTGATAAATAAATTCAACCCAATTATTCTATACATGAATAAAAATGAATTTATTTATTTTTTAATGATCAATAATGCTTGGAAACTCTCAAACCCCACAGTGAGGCCCACCATATCCTATACACATATTCACAAGAATATGGAAGACTCTTGAATACTCTATTGTGTGTGACACTATAAGCCCTTATCTCAATAGAAGTGAATACTATTCATAGACTAAGAGAAGATTCTAGAAACCCATCAAGCCCCCTAAATATATAAGTAATAGTTTAAAAAAAAACAACCGTTATATGGACACACATTGTATAATATAATCTATTAGTCTCATAATATCTCATATAATAGGATGCACATATATATCACCATCCTTTCTTATTTTATTATTTTTTATTTAACCAGGTGGAATTACCTTTTTATACCATCGACATGGATTTAGTGAAGGTACTACTATCCTTATCAACTAGGTTTGAGATATCTCTTCCTCATATTAGAAGAGTAAAATCCTATCATGATCATTGAACCAATGTAAAACCACCCAAGATAAGTCCAACAAAAGATACCTCTCTATGAATTCAGTGTCTTGATTTTTCCTTGAATAAAAGTATGTGATAAAATGGAATATATTGATAATGATCTCATGTTAGGATACTAATGAAAATGTTATTAGATATGAACAACCAATGAAACCTGAAAGAAGTGGTGTTCCTGTTTTTGGGTTTTTCCTCCTGATCTCATCTACTTGAGATCACTAAGTGCATACTTCATGAGAAGAATCCTCAATTCTTATGATCCCCCAACACCTGATAGCTGCACATGAACTATGTTCTGTTAGTGTGATGTATGTAAACCCTATGGAATTACTTTAGGATTACTTCCATGGTATCTCTAGGTTCTCAGTATAGCATGAGAACTATTATATCCTTTTGATACGTTACATAATCTAAGGAAATTACTATAAAAATATTCTATTTATATGTATCAACAATATTTAGGTAAGATAAAAAACAAGTATATATCAACATGTAGACATATAATCGTAATAAAAGTTCATACATAGGTTTGTTTTAGGGAACCCACTTTTAATCACTATCATATAATGTAAGAAATCTCCATCACTAGTCCACTATACATAAAGATACATTGGTTCAAGCTACTCTATCACTCTCAAATAATCATTAGAAAGCTAAATAGTATTTTATAGAAAATTATTGTTTAGTACATAAATAACTAAATTCCATTTCCATAGAGTGTAATATATATCAAAATCATAATCATGAAATTACTCCATAGACATCCCCTAAAATATATTCAAATACCACTAATAGAATACATATTATAAGATATTATGATTATGAAGACCGTAATGCATTAAACAATTAGGTAGATCCTCCATAACATTTGAGGAAACACCACTACTATGAACTCAACATCACATGTGGAATATTTTTGATAATGGGGATGTAACTACATAGACTCATATGAAATCGACAATATTTATCATGTAAAGGAAAAACACAAACCAATATTACAATATTCACAAAAAACCTTGAACATAACTCTTTCCTCTAGAAATCGAAGAATATAATCCCTAATCAACTTCACCATCAGGTAGTTGAAATCTTCTTGACAATAATCAATACATACAAAATCCTAGTACTTACTGGTCAAGGATATTAATGGGGTATAAATACATGAAAAATGAAGTATGGACCTCATATAATCACCCACAAGACCAAGGAAACTATATAAAATTTTAATATTCTCTAGTGATGAAAAAAACCAATGACTTGAATTTTCAAAGGATTGACCAAACTACTCAAAAGACACCACATGACTAAAAAAAGTATCTCAATCATCCAAAACATGAACTTGGAAAATTTACCTCATATATTATTATTACATAGGTCTTGTAAAATAACTCAAATATGTTTGGTGTGATTATTATCTTAATTTTATTATAAAATAATGTCATCGATGAAAACTACTATGAACATATCTATGAACTCATGGAGCATGGAGTTAATGTTTCGTAGGAAAATAGATGGGAATTTATGACACTGAATGACATTAATGTGAAATTGAAGTTCGTTTAAATACACCTAGAAGAAATATTCAGGATATTCTCCTCCTCCACCATCATCAGATGATTCACATACTATATATAAAACATAAAAAACTAGCTAGATACCATCAATTGGTCGAATTAATCATCTATCCTTGAAGGGGATAATAGATATTTATCATCACCTATTTTAATCACCGGTAGTTTATGAACAACCTTAAAAAACCACAAACCTTTTTAGGGAACCAAACTAGGGAACTCCAGGAAGACACATCAGGTTAGATGAAAGCCTTATACATAAAATATTCAATATGAGTCCTCAAATCCCATAGATCAAAAGGATCCACCAGATAAGGAGTCATCAAAATCTGAGAGGTTTTAGGTTTTAACTCTCTCTCAAATATGATATCATTTTTAGGGAATAACATGACGACCTCTTCTAGGAAAAAAAAATCCTAAAACTCCTTGATAAAACTATGGAACACCCTTTCCTACACCTATACCAGACCAAAAAACAACCCTACTGACTGATAAAAAAGAGTCTTTGAATTCCTATGACCCATTTTATAGACTCTATTGATAATTAAAATGAAATTCTATACTTCCACATCATAGAATGAAAATATCCTCTTGAAGAAATTTATGAACACACACATAGAATAAAACCAGTCTATTTCATAGATGACATTATATGATTATTTCCACAACCAAAAAAAATCCCCTAATGATCGATAATGGCCCATTATCAACTTGAAACCCTAAAATACATCAATTAAACTAGTCTGACCTCCATTTATCATAGTCAATAGTAGGGGCACAGTAATCCTATCCACCTTGACTTCCAAGGAATATACCAAGGTGAATGCAATAAAATATTTTTTTAAAGGTTGGGGCCAAAGCATCCTTTTATTATTAAAGCAAAGAAATAAACTCTTTTAATTGGGTAGAGGGAGACCCATTACATATCCCGAAGTCCCAGTGGACATGTAGCCCATTACATGGCCCGTAGGACCAAATTTTTTGCACAAGGCCCATTCTGTGTATAGTACTACTACAATACACTCCTGTTATAGTACCACATAGTGCCCGTCACTACTATAGTGTCCTTCCACCAATACAGTGCCCTACTACCATTACAGTAGCCACTGTTTCTATAGTACGTCTGCTATTGCAGTACCACTATAGTACTACAACAGTACCTGATCCCAATGGGTTTTGAACCCCCATTTTTCATGTCAGATTATGGGTTGTCTACCACTAAGACAAACCCACACATTCTTGATGCAATAAAGGAATATGAAGCTCGAGAATCAAAAATAAAAAAATTCAGTATAGAAGATAAAAAATAGTAACTCAAATGGTGTTTGACCCTCATATTTTTATCTCTATGGAATGAAGTTGGCCACACTCAACTGATCTGACCCACTCGACCTATAGAAAAACACCACCACATCTATTCTCAAACATTTATCCTTGGGGTTTAGGGACATATAAGGGTATCCTCTTCTTTCACCATCCTAATTCTAAAAAAACTATATAATATAAGACCAATTACTGATAAGTCCTCTATGGCTACTGTAATTGAGGCTAAAATAAAGAATTCCCAAATATACAACAATGGATATCATGAATGTGAAGGAATTAGTATCCCCAATGAATATTTACTACATAAATAAATCATAGAAAAATGGATATCTTGGTGCATGCACGGGAAATACTAGCTCCAAAAAATCAAAAGGAAGACTTGTATGTTCAAATATATACTAATAAAATCCTTAATTTTGTTGATATATTAGACCCCAATCCACAACACAAATCCTTGGAAAGTTTAGATGAATCCCCATTTAAGGATAATGTGACTTCTCATGAATCATCTTATCCACCTCTTATTTCTTCAACTACTCAAAATATATAGGTAACATAAATTCTATAATCACATCCTAGATAGCTGGATTAATCACCTCTATAAAAAGATGCTCTCTAGTCTCCTCATATTAATAAATATCTTGGTAAAAGTGAATAATATCAGTTAATACAATCCCAAGCTACCATATTCTCTTGATCCCCTATTGTTTGGAGAGAAAACCCTACTTCTTAGACACTTTAATCATCAATGAAATGAAATTTTCCTAGAAATCATTATGTAAATCATCCCATGAAATACCAACCTCCTCATGCACTCTATGAAATATGATCCACCACTAGTGTTCAACCCTTCTCATCTAACTAACATCCAATGGGACCCATTTCTCAATCCTTACACGAAGAAAACTAAACATGATATCTGGCTCCCATAACCATCAACCCATTTATAAATTAGGGACACTACCCTCATACATAACCAAGACATGACACTATAAATCATGTAATTTTGTTCTTTAAGGCTCATAATCCTCAATAAATTCAACCCTCCCATAATAAAATAGGTCATCCTATTATACCTAACCAATCTAAACACATATTGATGATGGAAAAGTGCCATATCTAAAATAAACAAAGGAAAATATTAAGCCCAATAACATAGAATTTACTAAGTATTATATAACTAGATCCATTTTAACTTCCAAAAAATAACCTTAATTCAATCATTGACATAACCAAATATGATACGTGTAACTGTCCTAGGACTCTATTGCAAAATTATAACTATTGTTTCTAGGATGTTAAGTTAGATTAATGTCCTTAAATTGGATCAGAAGGGGACCTAATCACATGTATATTAGTTAGTATCATTTCTACAACACACACTATTACATTATGCTAGACATATCATGTGTAATACATTTCTTCATGGTAAGGGGAAATGAAAACCTAAAAATAAGTGTGCTTAAATTATTTAAAATATAAATAGAAGCATTAACAATAAAATATCATAAAGGTTCATAAGATGATCATTAATAATATGGTAGAAATGAACAAAAAATAATTCCATAATAGAATAAAATTGAAACATAATATATCCATGGATAAAAATGGAAAATAAAAGATAGCACAGATAAAAATAATTGGGTTCTTGACTACGAAATGAGTTTTTTGGATAGATAATTCCATGAAATAGCTAAAAAACCATCATATTGGACATCATCATCTTACTATCAAGGGCCCATTTCTTGGAAATATATTTTTCTGGGAAGACATACACCAAATACCAAATCTATTTTGTCTCATTAGACCTATCAATGCATAGAGGGATATATAATATCAAGCCCCACCATTGAATTCTTAAAGACTAATGAATTCACCTTTTGAATGATATTAATATCAATAAAACGAAAAAGATACTTGCCTTAGGAATCAATAGGCATCCATATTGAGATACAAACATTTAAAAATTCAATAATTTTTCCTATGTTAATAAAAGGTTTAACATAACCATAAACCATATAGAGAAATATGGTGAATAGTTAAACAATACATAATCAACTTTCTTGGGCAATCAATAAAAATATGCATAGGAATAACAAATATACATATTTGCAATAGTTTCTTAATCAATTAAATGAATATATTTATCTTTAGTCTTCCCAAAATAATACATCATATAGAAAATGGGGAATATTATTTTTTCAATAATTTCTTTAATCAATAAATTTATGGAATATAGGTAAACATCCTTTAATCAAAGGAAGGGAATATATAGTGTTCATAGAGGAGAGGAATTGGATGAAATTCCATACCTAAAACAGAGGATTATTTTGAAAGAAAAAGGTAGTGATAGATCATTTAATTAATAAGAATTAAAATTACATAATCTATACCGATAAATAATGTATATTGTATCATTTTAAGAGTTTACTTGAATAAAAATAAGTTATGTAAAATTAAATTAATTATATGAAAAATCATTTTTAAGAGTTATACAAAAATAACTTTTGTAATAATAGATATCCATGTTCTTTTGATTTTTTTTTTATAAAATAGTGGGGATAATAATTTATTTAGAAACCATGAAATATTAGAGAGTAAGTTTTATATAAAAGGAAAAGATGGTGGAAGGATGCATTCACAAAGAAAAAAGAAAAAATGGGTTCTTTGAACACGTTGATCAAAACAACCCATATAGAAAAGGTTAAAATTTCTCTAAAATTTTGAAATAATTTCAAGTACTAGAATATGACCTTAATAAATTATTTTGGCATAGATAAAGACATTTATAAAAGCATTCAATGAATATGTACATGGATAAATAGTGGTTTGTGACAAAAAAGAAAAGGTTGTGATAGTTTCTATACAATAGGTAAATAATGAGCCAATGGGGAAAAATAATATAAGAATTTTAATATCTAATAATAACAAGAGGAGAATAAAATGATAGGGGTTTTAGAGTAAAAATCATAAAAATTACATAGTTTTATTATCTTTCAAAATTAATATCAATTTGAAAATATGATTATTGATGAAATCCTCAATACCTTGGTGACATAATAATAAAAGGAACTTGAAAGGAAGGTAATGGGATCTCATTAAATAGATTATGTTTTAATTAATCAAATAAATAGGGTACTGAATACAATATATAATATAAATTTTGGTGTGAAATATCAAACCTATCTCATGGATTTGAAATTTAGACAAGGAAACCCTTAAAAACATTCAAAACTTTGGGTCAAAACCCCTTGAAGTAAATAAATTAAAATGAATTGTTAAAGACCATGAATAATTAGATCATCATGATATAAAATATTAATGGGGTATTAGATACACTTTTTCCAAGGAATATGGAATATAATGAGGAATATGTATCAAGGGGTGAAAGTTTGAGATAAGAAACCCTTACCTTAATTCCTAACTTCCACTAAAGTGATTGAATCTTATGTATAATAAAAATAAATATATTAATACTATATTTTAAAACCTTATTCATATTTGTAACCTTTTATAAACTAAATTTATAACTATTCTTTATATGTACATTAGTTAGTTATTATCTATTTTTGATATCAGGTGTTAGTAATCTTAATAGTTTTGAACAAGTTTTGTAATATAAGTTTTATTATTTATTCTTCTCCAAAAGTTATCGATTTATAAATCATACAAGTTACTATAAATAATGTTCTATTTTATATGAGAGTTTTGTTTATGATATTTAAAAATGAAATTGGTGTTGAGCATGTTTTAGTGAGTTGCACGAACAAACATTGGTAACATGATTAATGGGTTTATAATTATTGTTAAATTCTAGATCCAAAATAAAATCTTTAGTTTTTATTTGTATCATATATTATCATTAATTATGTTTTTATAGTTATCCATGATATTATTTTATAGCATTATTCAAGTAGGTGGTTAGACCGAACCAAACTGGAATATACCATAATTAATGGATGATTATGATTATGAAAGTGGTTTATTTTGGGCATAATATCTTTATTATAGAATAATAATGATATTATTTTGATATTTTTAATGTTGGGAATCATATTTGAAGATAGTTTTACAAAAAATAAATAAATTATATGAAATATGAGATATGATGATTAATGGATGTAGTGGTCCACACATCGTATGATTAACATTTTCATTTCTCAAAGAATGAGAGGGAAAGAAGGTGGATTATAATTTTTCAATGAATAATAATAATTATATTTTTATGTCATATTTATTATTAAGTTTTACCCTTATGAACATTGAATAGAGGTGTTGGTGAAAAACATACATCATCAATTTGGGAGGTGGTAGTTCGTACAATGCAAAAATGGAAATTTTGTTGTTCTTAATGGAAAAGGGAAAAGTAGTTAATTGCTATTACAATGGCATAATAGAATTAAGTTTACAAACAATACTATGTTATTATATGGAAATTATAAAATTTTATATGGTAAATAAATTAAGAAAAGAAAATAAGTTAGGAAACAAAAGTACTCATGTTGAGGACATTGGATTTCCATTAGATGATTCCTTGGAAATAGAGGTTTTAAGACAATATATTGTAACAAAAAGAATAAGGATATAGAATGTAATTATAGGGGATGGGAAATTTTTATAATATCAAGGGGAAATTTTTTTGGAGAGTTCTTGAACGGTGGTGAGATGTCTCTTTTATATGTTGGGAGAATCATATTTTTTGTAAATATTTCAACTTAATATAACGTGAGCACATGTTTCTAAAGAAAAAACACTCCGGAGTGAAAAATAATAGAGTGGGGGATGAGATAAGGTTGATAACCCCTCAACAATTCATTTTAGAACATTTTAAAAAAATTTCTATATCCTTTACTCTTAAAATAATCACTTTTAACATTTTTATTTTACCTTGGTAACTAGTTTTTACCTAAGTAATTTATGTATAATGGTTAAAAATAAAAATAAAAAATTAAATAATTTATACCTACTAATTTAAAATATAAAATACATTTTATAAGATAAAATTTATATGTGTAAGAAAAATTAATTTTAATATTAGCACATTTAACGCATATAAACCTGTTTAAGAAAAAGTGTATTTTTAAGCATAAAATTTATGTGCAGGTTAAATTTATCATTTTATTTTATTTTAATGATATAAATTAATTTTTCTTAGAACACATAAAATTCATGTGCATTTAAACGTAATCTAAAACTAAATTTAACCAAAATAATAAATAATTAAATGAAAAGATCAAAAATAGATTCTTTTATAAGATAATATCAATTAAGTTCATAAAATAGTAAATATAGGTTTTATAAATCTATAATAGTATCCCGAAATATATGGTTTACTCATTAAATAAATATAATATCAATTAAAATATTTTATAAATTTTTATGTTTTCTTATAAAATGATAAATTCAAAAAAATTACAATTTTAATAAAAACTAGTTTTTATCTATTCAAAAAAAAAAATTATTAATAAAAAATATAAAAAATTCATCTTAAGATAATATTTTAATACTGAATCTAAAAATTATGTTTATTATTTCAAATTCAAATTAAAATGTTTTATAATTTTTAGGTTAAAATAAAAAATAAAAACATAATTAAAATAGTTATTCTTAAGAAAATAACTTTTTAAAAAGACCAAATATTCTTATTCTTATTTTATATAAATTAATAATTAAATTGGTGTTAATATATTATTATTAAAAAAATATATTTTGTCTATATTATATTTAGTATTTTAAAATAAAACCCATAAAAACAATTTTTTAGAAAGGTTACATTTTATACAACAAATTAGTATTATTAGTTATTTAGCTTCACTAATTGAATTATTATCAACACCTTATTGTTAATAAATAACTTTATATTTAATTATACATATATTTCATAATTTTCTTGATTTATATTTACTTGAAAATTCTACAAATAATTTTAATGGTTATATAATATTATATGATTCTTTTTGGTTTTTTGTTTCATGTGGAGAAGGATATTGAACACACTTGTTTTTAAAAGATAATTTATAATTTTAATTCTTGGGGTGTTACATTATACCCCATAAATAAATTGAATAATCTCAATTGTAATCACCCCCTAGTGAAATTATTAATATATATCTAAAATATTTACATAACTCAAAATATACTCTTAAATAAATTGTCTAAATCAATATCATAGATACGACTGAAAAACACATCAATTCCATTCATCATGTTAACATATTTCTTTATATTTATTTTGAAACTTATTTATATATACCCACCTTTTCCATATATGAATAGTATTCCCTTTCAATTAAGAAATTTTCTTGGTTGTTTCTTCCCATATTTTTGAAACATAGGAAGTTAAATATTCTTTCCTTCATCATCTACATTACCCAAAATACCATGAGACTCCATCATTCTCTTCTTTAATGTGTTTGATAATAAAAATAATTTCACATTGTTAATAATTATTCTTGATGTCTATTTTGAATAATAATAATATTTCTCACTCCATATTTTATCCCATTAGGTTTCTTTTTAGGAAAATCACTAAATTATCCTTGATATTCATTGTTAACTTGGTTTCTTCAAGATTTATACATTAATAAAAAAAATGAGTTTATATGAGTGATAAATTGCATAAAAATTGTTTTTTTGATAATTATATGAAAAATTCAATTTCAAAATGACTTATTCTTCTAAATTATTTCATTATATTTTAATTCAAATTAAATCACTCTTGTTTCAATCTAGGTTCTTTTAGAATGAGTTTTTTCACATTCTTTAACCAAATTCTTTAATAATATTTCATAATGGATTGTAAAGATAATGTGATTAACCAAATGATATCCCCAATGATTGTATAGCCTAATGTGTAGTCATAGGCCCAATTATCATGTATGAATGTAAAGATTGAGTTGAAACTCAACAAGTATTTTCCAGGATGATTACCCCTAAGTGCATCTGTTACATAGCTGTATCCCCTTCAAGTATCCATATATTGATGTAATTTTTTAGAGAAATATGAAATATATAATTTACCAAATTTTTTAGATGTTATCCTCTATATATAATTATCCCTTAGACTTATCCCTAGAGTTATCACTAAATTTATCTTATCTCAATCCCTGAAATATTCAATATTAACTCCACTAACCTAAAGGGTTATCTATAAATTTTAAATTATGATCAACATCATCTTATTCAATATTAAATTATCATTAACTAACACCCACACCTGTACAGTTATCTAAAACCTAATTTGATACCGAACATGTCTCCCCAAACACACACTCCCAGATCTGATGTGAATAACACATAATTTACATATTAGATTTGATACCAATTAAATATTCCAGAATATAACTATCCCATAATAGTATTATTTAAATAAAATATTTCATTTAAAACTTTCCTATAACCTTTTATTTTTATAGATTTATAGAATTAGGAAAAATCATAAACTAATAAATCCCATGTATTTCTTAACTAATTTACATTTTTAACTATATAAGAAACTAATTAATCCATAATAAATCTTCAAAATATCCCATGAATTATCCACATAATCTATCATGATATACATATCATGTTTAATATATTTCTTCATGACCTGGGTAAATGGAAACACAAGAAGGGGTGAGCTCAAATTCTCATTAAGTGTAAACATAAGTGATAATAATCATAGATCATAAGTTAGCATAACATGAGAATAAATAACATGAAATGAATTAAGAAAATTAATAATATCATAATAGAATAAAACTGAAATAATAATATATCCTAGGATAATAATAGAAATTAAAATATCACATGGATAATAATAACTCATTCTTGAGTGATTAAATGAATAATTTCTGAAATCTTATTCCATACCCTAAGAAAAGACATCATAATATTACCATAAAGTCCATGTGCCTAGGTTATATTTTGTTTTGGATATGAATAAAAAAACCAATATTGTTAGTATCATGAGACATATAGTTGTATCAAGGGGATATATAATACTGGTCCCCACCATTCACTTCTTTATGTCTAATGTTCTCACTATATGAATGATTTGAACTTCATTACAATACACAATCAACATGCCTTAGAAATCAATAAATAATTGAATCGAGATACAAATATACAGAATGTCAATAATTTTCTACATGTATACAAAAGGGATAATATTATCATAACCTATCTAGAGAAAGCAGGTGGATGGTTATATAATACATAATCAAATTTCCTCATTAATCAGTAAAATATATGTATCAGTATAAGAAATCTATATATTTTCAATAGTTTTTAAATCATTAAATAGAATAGTTTCATATGTAAGAATCCCTCAAACTAAATTTATATCAGGAAAGGGGTATATGGTTGAAAAAATAATTTACATAATAAATTGATGTATTACATCTAGGTGATCACCCTTCAATTTATGGAATGAAATATAGTGTAAAGCCCGAAACTCGCACTTCTGGATTCAATACTAAAATTTACTGTGTATTTTTTTATAAGAGATAACAGAAAAATAAATAGTACATTATACATTCAAGGACCTTTTCTAGTCTAGGTTTAAGAGAATTAGACCAAAACTTACATATATTGATTCACAATTTACAAAAATAATTACTATGTAACTAATTTTATTCATCTACATTAACACCTTAACTGTCCTTTGAATATCTAAGGAATCCTGTGAAAAACATTTTAAAAAACATGGGATGAGTACAAAAATCTCAATAAGGGTTATAAAAGGAATAAGAGAAAAATTTAGTCTATAAATAATTATAAAACATTTTCTTATGAACATAAACTTAAAATCATTACTTATGAAAACAAGAGGTCCCCATAAAAGCATCAAAATTATAAACAAAACTTATTGGTTACTTGAGGAATTACTTACTTAAGATTTTAACCCTCATGGATAACATATGATTTGATAGACTCGTGACTATCTTACAATGTAACCCTCATGGATACCATACAATGTAACCCTCATGTATACCTTATATTTTAACCCTCACAGCTACCTTACAAAGTAACCCTCACAACTAACTTATGGTGTAAACATCACAGTTACAATTGGAGTAACCATAAGGTTGGCCTACAAAAAAATAATACCCAATAAATTATAGGGAGATATAGGTCCCAAAATTCATCATAAATAATACCCATGAACCAGAACATAATCACAAAACATGAATAATTTCATAAAAATATTGCTTTGAAATTTTGAAAAAAATAAAAATTTAAAAGAGGATTTTTAAATAAGAGTCACTTACATATACCATATCACTGAATCAAGAATTAATAAAATGTGATGAATATATATACTCACTGTAAGTACTCATAATAAAAAACAATATGATATTAATTCATTTCATAAATAATCTTCTCATGAAAAAAACAATGAAGTAGACGAATAACCCAAAGAATGGAAATTGGGTTAAGAATTCCCTTACCTCGAGTTCATCTTACTTAAAATGTGTTTAATCATTAGGTATAATGGTTAAAAAAGTGTTATTAATACTTTATATAAGTATAATAGTTTTTATAACAACTTATTTGATCATTTTATAACATCACTCCACAAATTTACTAATAATATTTTGTTATTTACATTGTTTCAAGTGTGTCCTTTACATGGTTTCCATGGTCGGTTCGTGAAGGAATTTCTTGTCAAATGGAAGTGAATCTACATAAGTGGAATGATTTGTTTTTAATATTTTTTCCGAATATTAAATGATACCATATATCATTTTGTTTATCATATATGATGATGAATCATTAGATAAAACAATAATGATATTTAAATCATTTTAGTGTTTCTTTGATAATCACATATTGTTTTGTCATATAACTTTAATATCATGCATATAAGTTAATTCTAGAACATAAGAGAGGTAATATAATAAAATTTAAAATCTGTTTCAACCATTAAAATTATTTTAGAACCATAATTGATGGAAGTAAATAAAATTGAAAACACATCATCCATGATTTTCATAAATTGACACATCATGGATGGTGTTTTTATTTTTTGAATAAGAGGAAATATAGAGGAAAAATGATGTTGATTTTTTTCCATAAACATGATAAAAATTCATAATATATATAATAATGGATATTTAATTCCTCTTGGATAAGTGGTGGTCAAGAGAGTATAAGAAAAAAAAAGAATGGAAAAGAAAAACACAAGAAAATGAAAGAGGATTTTTACCACTTGATCTCTTCTCATTGAGATCCTCCTTAAGGCCTTCGGTATTGGAATTTTGGGGAGACCATCATGTATTGGACATGGGGAAGAGCCTTTGGAAGAATATTGGGAAGAATTTATGAAATGATAAACTATTTAGAGGTGTGAGAGGAAGAGGGGGGTAGGGTGGAATTTATAGTGGAAAAGAGGAGGGGTTTTCCATTATTTTAATCATTAGTTTAATATTTTTTCTCAAGACTATGAATAGTGTAGATTAATGTGACCCAAAATAGTAAAGGTAGACTTTGAGTTTGAACCAATGGTTCTTACATCAACCATGATGATCGTAATATTGTATTTAACATATAATGTATATATATGGTAAATTATCGTATTTCACTATTTATAAAAAATTCAGGTATTTCAGAAAAATCCAAAAAATTCACCCTAATGAATTTTAAATGATTATAATTTAAAAATGAACTAAATTTTATCAAAATAATTTTCTAAAAATGTTTAATTTAATTTTTAAATAAAATCATAATTTATTTTTAAAATAATAGTTTTAAGCTATAACTTATTTTATAACACCTTGAAAATTTAATCTAGGTCTCATAAAATTATTTTATAACTATAAGACAATACAATAATAATTTATTATTACATTTTATGAAAATATATTTTCATTAAATTACTTAATTAATCCTAAAATCGTAATTAAATATTTATGACTTCAAAAAAATACCAACACTTATATAATGATCACATTGTCAATTATAAGATGCCTTTTTATTATACATTCATTGGTGATGTTACTATTAATTTTTCCATTTTACTATTAAAAATTATCATATTACTATTCACAAGGGTGATTTACTATTTGTAAGGGTATGTTACTATTCATAAGGGCAAGTTACTATTCAAAAAAAATTAAGTTGGTTTTATCAGAATCCAAATAACATACTGAGAGAAACTGTGTATGTGTGATTTTTGAAATTCAAATCATAAAATTGGAAAAATTATGTTTAACAACTAGGTCACATAGTATTTAGTATCTCATTTAAGCACAGATTGTTTCCTTTGAAAATCTTAGGATATTACATTCCCCCTCTTTAAATGAATTGCATCCCTGCAATTCGTTCATGTACTTATTATTATAAATTTACATATCAATAATTATGGAAAAATATTTTATTATGTTTACTAACTTAACTATAAGTTTAAAATTAAATTCTATTTCTATTTTTTTTAATAATGACAACGTCTAATCTCCAAAGTTTTCTAGACCGTTCCTTTGATACCAACTATAAAGCCTTGAACCCAAACTTCTGAATTCAGTAAAAAAATATATTGTGTATTTTTTATAAGAGATGATAGAAAAATACACATTATATTATACATATGAGGACCTTTATCTGGTCTAGATTCTGGAGAATTAGATAAGAAATTACATATATTGAATTAGAGTTTAAAAAATAATGGAATATAACTAATTGGATCTATCTGTATTAGCAACTTAACTGTCCTTTGAAATTATATGGAATCTTGTGATTTTTTTTCCAAAACATTGGATGATCACAAAAAGCTCAGTAAGGATTATAAAAAAAAGGAAAAAAACTGTTAGTATGTAAATACTTATAAAACATTTTCCTTTTAACATAAACTTAATAACATTACTTATGAAAACAAGTGGTTCCCATAAAACCATCAAAAGTATAAATAAAACTTATTGGTATCTTGGGGAATTACTTAATTAAGATTGTAACCCTCATGGATACCATATAATTTATAACCCTAATGACTACCATACAATGTAACCCTCATTGATACCTTACAATATAACCTTCATGGCTACCTTATAATGTAACCCTCACGACTACCTTATGGTGTAACCATCACAGTTACGCTTGGAGTAACCATACGTTCGACCTCCAATATAATCATACCCAATAAATTGGAGGGAGATATATTTCACACTATTCATCATACAAAATTCCCATGAATCATAACATAATCATAAAACATGAATAATTTCATAAAAACATTTCTTTCAAATTCTGAAAAAAATAGAAATTTAAAAGAGGATTTTTAAAGAAGATCCCCTTTTATATACCATATCATTGAATCAAGAATTAATAGAACGATATGAATATATATACTCACTGTAAATCCACATAATACAACATAATATAATATTAATTATTTTCACAAATAATCTTATCATGACAAAATCAATGAAGTAGAAGGATAACCCAAAGAATGGAAATTGGGTTAAGAATTCCAATAAGCCAAGTTCATCTTACTTAAAACGTGTTTAATACTCTTGTATAATGGTTAATAGAGTGTTATTAATAATTTATAGAAGAAAAATTATTTTTATAACACCTTATATGATCATTTTATAACATCATTCCACACATTTATTAATAATATTTTTTTATTTACATTGTTTCGGGTGCGTCATTTACATCGTTTCCATGGTCGGTTCATAAAGGATTTTCTTGTCGAATGTAAGAGAATATCCATAATTGGAAGGAGTTGTTATTAATATTTTTACAGAATATTAAATGATACTATAAATTATTTTTTTGTCATATATTATTATGAATCCTTATATAAAACATTAATGATGTTTAAATCATTTTGGCGGTTCTTTGATAATCACATACTTGTTTCATCATATAAAATTAATATTATTTATATAAGTTAATTAAAAAACATAATAAAGGTACTATAATAAACTTTAAAATATGTTTCAACCATTAAAATGGGTTTACAACTATATTTTAAAGAATTAAAGGAAACTTAAAACACATTATCCATGATTTTGGTAAATTGACACATCACGGGCTCTATTTTTATATTTGGAATAAGAGGAAGAGAAGTTGAATAATGATGATGATTTTTTCCATAAACATGATAATAATACATCATATATATAGCAATGGATATTTCATGCCTCTTGGATAAGGGTAGGTGAATAGGGTATAAGAAAAGAAAATAATTGAAAAGAAAACACAAGAAAATGGAAGAGGGTTTTTACCTCTTGATATCTTCTCATTAAGACCCTTTTTGAGGCATTTGGTATTGGTCTTTTGGTGATACTAGAATGTCTTGGATGTGGAGAAGATCCTTGGAAGGAATATTGAGCAAAATTTAGAAAATTATCAAAGCTTTATAGGTGTGAGATGAGGGGGGGGGGGGGGGGGTAAGGGTGGTATTCATAGTGGAGGAGAGGAGGGGGTTTCCATTATTTTAATCATTAGTTTAATATTTTTTCTCAAGACTATAAATAGTCTTGATTAATGTGACCCAAAACTATAAATAGAGTATGTGAGTTTTAATCAAGGGTTATTACATCATCCATGATGTTAGGAATAGTGTATTTAACATATAATGTATATATACAGTAAATTACAATATTTTACTATTCATAAAAATTCAAGTATTTTAGAAAAATCCCAAAAAATCACCCTAACCATTATTCAGAGTGTATAATTCAAAAATGAAATCCATTTTATCAGAAATAAATTTTTATATAAGTTTCATTTAATTTTTAAATAAAATCATAATTTATTCGAAAAATAACAATTTTAAAACTATAACTCATTTTATAACACGTTGAAAAAATAATCAAGGTCTTATAAAATTATCTTATAACCATAAGAAAATAAAATAATAATTTATGATTACATTTTATGAAAATTAATTTTCATTTAAATTATTTAATTAATTATAAAATTGTAATTAAATATTTATGACTTACAAAAATACCAACACTTATATAATGATCATATTGTCACTTATAAGATAACTTTTTATTATGCATTAATTAATGTGGTTACTATTAATTTGGACATTTTATGATTTATAAGAGTCATATTACTATTCATAAGCGTGAGTTACTATTTATAAGGGTATGTTTATATTCATAAGGATAAGGTAATATTCACCAAAAATTAAGTTGGTTATATCAGACTCCAAATAACATATTGATTGCAACCATGTATGTCCGTTTTCAAAACTCAATTAATAATAGTGGAAAAATTATATTTAACTTCTAGGCCGCAAAGTATTTAGTAGCTCATTTAAGCACATAGTATTTCTTTTAAAAATTTTGGGATGTTACATTCTCTGCTCTTAAAAAATTTCACCCTTGTAATTCGTTCATTGTACTTATATTTCTAAATTTACATATCAATAATTATGAAAAACTATTTTATTATGTGTACCTAATTAAATGAAAGTTCAAAATTAAATTCTATCACTAATTTTTGTTTTAAAAAACTACAACGTCTAATATCCAAAGTTGTTTATACCGTTCCTTTGATACTAATTGTAAATCCCTGAACCCATACTTCTGGATTTAGTACTAAAATATGATATGTATCTTTTTATAAGAGATAACAAAAAAAATACAAAATACATTATACATTATAGAACCTTTTCTAATCTAGGTTCTAGATAATTAGACAACAACTTACATATATTAAATCAAAGTAATATTACTAATTGGATTTATCTTCATTAGCACCTTAACTGTCCTTTGAATATATAAGGAATGATATGAAAAACATTTTAAAAAACATGGGATGAGAAAAAAATGCTCAGTATGGTTTATAAAAAGAAGGAAAGAAACTGTTAGTCCATAAATACTTATAAAACATTTTCCTTTGAACATAAACTTAATAAAATTACTTATGAAAACAAGAGGTTCCCATAAAAGAATCAAAATTATAAATAAATGTTATTAGTAACTTAGAAAATTACCTACTTATTATTGTATCCATCACAGATACCATATGATTTTTAACCCTTACAACTACCTTATAATATAACCATCACATATACCTTATAATGTAGCCCTCATGACGACCTTATGGTGTAACCATCACAGTTACAATTGGAGTAACCATACAGTTGAACTCTAACATAATCATACACAATAAATTTAAGGGAGAGATAGGTCTCACCCATCATTATACACAATTCATAATAAACATAACATAATCATAAAAAGTGAATAATTTCATAACAACATTGATTTTAAATTTTGAAAAAAATAGAAATTTAAAAGTGGATTTTTAAAGAAGAGTCCCTTACATATTCTATATAATTGAATCTAGAATTAATAAAATGAGATGAATATTTATAATCAATTTAAACTATCATAATACAATATAATATAATATTAAATCATTTCACAAATAATATTCTCATGAAAAATTCAATAAAATAGAAGGATAACCCTATGAATGAAAATTGAGTTAAGAATTCCCTTACCTCAAGTTTATCTTACTTGAAATCTGTTTAATACTACAATATAATGGTTAAAAAATTATTATTAATAATTTATAGAAGCATATTAATTTTTATAACACCTTATATGATCATTTTATAAAATCATTACACATATTTATTAATAATATTTTGTTATTAACATTATTTCACGTGTGCCTTTACAAGGTTACCATGGTTGGTTCATAAAGTATTTTTTTACGAATAAAAGAAAATATACAGAAGTGGAATGAGTTATTATTAATATGTTTCCATAATATTAAATGATATCATGAATCATTTATTATTATATATGATGATGAATCATTAGATAAAACATTAATAATGTTTAGATCATTTTGGCGGTTCTTTGATAATTATGTACTTGTTTCATCATATAACTTTAACATTATGAATATAAGTTAATTCAAAAACATATGAGAGGTCATATCATATAATTTACAATCCGTTTCAACCATTAAAATTGTTTTATATCCAGTTTTGAAAGAAGTAAAGAAAATTAAAAACACATCATCCACGATTTTGGTAAATCGACACATCATAGATGGTGTTTTTATTTTTTTGAATAAGAGGAAGAGGAGAGGAATAATGATGATGATTTTTTTCCGAAAAAATCATAAAAATTAGGAATATATATAATAATGGAGATTTCATGCCTCTTGGATAAGGGGATGTGAATAGAGTATAAGAAAATAAAAGAATTGAAAAGAAAACACAAGAAAATGAAAGAGGATTTTTACCTCTTGATCTCTTCTCCTTGAGATCGTCCTTAAAGCCATTGGTATTGAAATTTTGGCGAGGCCTGAATTTCATGGACGTGTGGAATATCCATGGGAAGAATATTGGAAATAATTTAGACAATTCTCAAAGGTTTAGAGATGTGATATGAAGAGGGGGTGATGGTGATATTTATTGTGGAGGAGAGGAGGGGTTTTCCATTATTTTAGTCATTAGTTTAATATTTTTTTCAAGAATAATAATAATATTGATTCATGTGACCCAAAACAATAAAAAGAGAATACAAGTTAGAACCATGGGTTATTACATCATCAATGATCCTAATAATAGTGTATTTAACATATAATGTATATATATGGTAAATTATCATATTTAACTATTTGTAAAAAATTCAAGTATTTTCAAAAAATACAAAAAATTCATCCTAAACATTTTTCAATGTGTAGAATTAGAAAATTAACTCCATTTTATTGACATAATTTTCTAAAAATGTTTAATTTAATATTTAAATAAAATCAAAATTTATTCGAAAAATTAAAATTTTAAAACTATAACTCATTTTATAACACCTTGAAAAATTAATCACGGTCTCATAAAGTTATATTATAACTATAATACAATAAAATAATAATTTATGATTTCATTTTATGCAAATAAAATTTCTTTTAAATTATTTAATTAATCCTAAAATTTTAAGTATATATTTATAACTTACAAAATTACCAACACTTATATAATGATCATATTGTCACTTACAAGATGCATTTTTATTATAAATTCATTAGTGAGGTTACTATTCATTTGGCCACTTTATTATTTATAAGGATCATATTACTATTCATAAAGGAGTTTTACTATTCATAAAGGTATGTTACTATTCATAAGGGTAAGTTAATATTCACCAAAATTTAATTTTATTGTATGATACTCCAAATTACTTTCTGGTCGCAACCGTGTATATTAGTTTTTCAAAATTAAATTAATATAAGTGAAAAAATTATGTTTAAGAGCTATTCCACATTGTATTTAGTAGATCATTTAAGTATAAATTGTTTTATTTTAAAATATTGGGATGTTATATATAGAGTGTTGGAATAGGAAATGATATAGAAGAAAAATCAGGTGTATAATAAAATATTACATATTATATATGGATAAAGAAGTAGAATGATTTTTTTGAAAATTTCCTTGATCATGAATAATATATTTCAAAGGGAAATAAATTAAATAAAAAACTATTTTTTTGTAATTTTAGTTAAATAAGTTTGGAAATTTAAAATATCCTTGATCTTTTCAAAAAAATTATTTTATAAAACTAGGATGGTAAAAATTTCTTTTAGAAACCATGAATGTGTAAAGAGCATGTTCTATAGAAAATACAAAGAAAATATAAATATATGTTTGCAATTTTTTTTAAAAAAGTGATGTTTTCAAACTTTGATGAAAACGACCCAAACCAAGAATAATAAAAAATTTATTTAAAAACTATAATAAAGGTAAGGTAAAAGAAAACGAGCACAATAAATTATCTAGGAATATATAAATACATTCTAAAAATCATCCAATTATTATTGACATGGAAAAAGGGAGGTTCTCAACTGAAAAGAAAAGGTAGGGTCAGTTTCCATATAAGATGTAAATAATGATCCCTGGTGGGAAATGAAATGTAGATTAGATAATTAACTCCCTAAGAATTAATATAGGATAATAAAATTATAGTAGTTTTTTAGAGAAAAGTATATAAAGTCACCAGATGGATTATCTTTCAATAGCTATCTCAATTTGAAAATGGGATTAACGAAGAAATACCCACAATATTGGTTATGTAAGAAATAAAGTATATTTATAAGAATATCATGAAAAATAATGAAATGGAAGATATTTTCATATATTAATGTAATAGCGAATTTAATAACCCATATAAAAGAAATGATTGTTTGCAATATCAAACATGTATCATGGATTTGAAAATGATATATGGAAACTATAACAACCCTACTCTTTTTTTTCACACTTAAACATAATTTATTACAAAAAATCTTCATTTGATACAACATAGAATATCAAGAGGTCTAGTTTTTTGGGGATTAAGAACATTACATGACAAATTAAAACATGAAATACACATGTTTATTGAAAACTTATTTTACATGACCACACACATTCTTTCGTACTTATCATTTCATGGGATAACCTGAGAACATGCATAAGAAAAGGGTGAGAAATAAATCCCAATAGGGGATTAAAAATTTAATAACATGAATAATATAGTACATGTTAGGAAATAGGCATATCAATGGAGTAGAAGAGAAACATGAAAAAGGCATCATATAGCATGATTATCTTAACATGGAATTGTGGCATCAACATTTAACATGATATTAGCATGATATAGGGATAATTGCACATGTATAATGAGTAAACCCTAATTTAACTTGAATTATAATGATTAGACATCATTTCACTTGATGTATCAGGATACTAATCTTTACCCAATTCATTAGAGCGCTATCAGGGCACACCCTTCTTAATCATTTCATTTCATGCATAAGTGTTTCACATGGATCATGTAACATGGATTCATTATACATAATAATTTATTCCAAAATAAAGTAATTTGGATTTCATAAATGAAACTCTATAATCAATAAGTAAACGTGCCAAATGGTGAATACCGTTGATAGGGAAATGGTCATGGTACACAATGACTTTGTCTTGGAAAATCAGGGTGCAATTTCGGCAGCATAACAACGTTACATAAGAATTCATAAAAATGGTTGATGAGAGATAAAGGGGTTTCTCATAATATTTACATGAAATTTACTGTAAGGGGGTCATATAGATACATGTACCAACATATTTAATGGAATTTATACTCATAATACAAAATAATTCCAAGAATGTAAATGAGAAGAGAGAAATTCATTATGGAATTTCAGCATGGTAACATGTGTACATGGTAGGAATTAATGAGAGATAAAGAGGTCTCTCATCATTCAAACATATGGATGGAATTATGGGGGATGTGATGAATCCTACCCCAACATTTGTTATTGAAAAGAAAAAGGTACAACAGTATAAAGAAACATGGACAAAAAATTAGAAAGGAAGAAATCCCTAACTTAGAAGTGTGACCCCAAAGGCTTGATAGGGGCATGAGAGAGGCTTCTTGGAAGCTTGGGGTGCCTTGGGAGGATTATAGAGAGAGTATGGAATTGTTTGGTCGAGCTCAAAAGGATTTTAGTGAAGAGAAGTGGGATCTTGGGTGGGTTTATATATGAAAAATGAGGGAATACTTTATTATTTAGGTATTGGGAACAACACATTAAACTAATCAAAACTGCAAACCGAACCTCGGTTTTTTCCCAAGGTTTTTTCCAATGGTGAGTGGAAAAAATTTGTTTATAAGTAAAATGACCGAACCTTTTAAAATATTAGGCTTGATTATGTGGAGGTGAGTCACATTATTAAGGAAACATTTTAAAAGGTTAAAATATTTTATAAGACTTGAAGGGTTCACTAAATCTTTGTCAAATAAATCAAACAAACCTAAAATCATATTATTTTAATGATAAAACATATAATTTATGAACATCCCATTTATATTATTTTATTAAATCACTATTGGGTCATTATGATTTCATAAAAAAGATTATATAATTAAATGATATTAAATTTTTACCCAAAACATCGATTGTCCCAGAAAATTATGAAAAATTCACCATTGGATACATTCGACATTCTGATTCTAAAAATAATATTCATTTTATCTAAATATTTTTCTAAATATGTGAATTTTTACTTTTAAAATAAAAACTGAAATTTATAAAAAATTCATGGGTTTTGATAAAAACAGCTTTCAAACCTTAATAAAAATCACAATTGTATTCATAAAAATTACATGATCATTTATATTTAATAAAAAGTAGTTTAGTAAAAATATTTTATTATAATATCCATTAATTATTCAAAGTATATTCCTTAGTTGAATATTAACTAAAATTACTATTTTTTCTATAAAAACTATTTACAATGTAACATTAATAAAATGAATGTATATTATTTATTCTATACAAAAATAATACAAATAATCATAGTGCTAGGGTATCATTACATTAAACCTTATAACACCCACATAATACTGAAGGGTAAGGTGTATGATGGTGAAAAACTCTTTGGGTGGCTCAGATAACATCGCTCGGGTGGTAATCTCTATAAACTTCCACTTCTACTATAGGTGATTCAATTCGAGCTTAACATGTTAAAGATCACCTTGGAGTTTGTCAAGAGAAAAGCCCAATGATTCCACATCCCTTCCAAGCTCTGAAAAATGGACTTTGTACAGAGAAATTATAATAAATGAGGCCATAGATGCCTTTATCTGAGTAAATTGGATTTGTGAAAGCCCTATATTTATACTAATCATGTGATCACTGTTCAATGACTATATTAGCAACAGTCACAATTCTTAATTGTATTTTAAAATATCAAAACATAAAACCATGAAAGTGCATATGTTATATAACCATCTTACATAATATAACATTTAATTAGATCTAGAAGAATTTTCATTAATAAAAGTTTGGTTCGTTAAAATCTTACCCACTTAAGAAAATTCTCCCTTGAAATTTCCTTTTCCCACACTAAAAAAATGTGGGTAACTCCAATTCATCAGTTCCTTCAATTCCCCTGTTGCCTCTTCAAACTTGTGGTTTCTCCACCACACATTGAAGAGGGGCACTATCTTATATCGTATAACGTTTTCTCTATAATATAAGATCTTCACCAAATTCTCTTCATAGGAGAGGTCATTCTCTAGTGGTACCACCTCTGGATTGAGTACATGCAATGGGTCAGGTATGTACTTTCTCAAGAGTTATACATGGAATACATCAATTACTTGAGATAGGTTTGGTGGGAGTGCTAGTCGATAGGCCATTTCCCCAATGCGATTAAGGATCTCAAAAGGGCTGATGTATTTTGGAATAAGATTTCCCTTATTCAAAAATCTCATAACTCTATTCCTTGGTGGTATGTGGAGGAATACCGTGTCCCCAACATCAAAATCCAGGTCTCATAAATGATTATCAACATAGTTCTTTTTTCAACTTTGAGAATATTTAATGTGCTTCTGGATGCTCTTAACCTTCTCCACCATTTCTTTGACCATTTCTGGACCTAGGAGTTTTCACACCCCAACTTCATCCCAACATGCCGGTGCTCTGCACCCATTCTTTTATAGGGGTTCATAAGGATCCATTTGGATTCTTGAGTGGAAACTTTTATTTTAAGAGAACTCAACAAGAGGAAGATGTTAATACCATCCTCCTTTTAATTACATTGATCATGCTCTCAAAATTTGTTCAAGTTTTTGGATAGTCTGCTCAGATTTTCCATTAGTTTGAGGATGATAAGACATAATGAAGTACAACTCAGTATTCAGAGCATGTTGAAGACTATTATATGACTTAGAGGTGAATCTTGGATCTCAATTGGATACAATAGATAGTGGTACTCTATACAGCCTTACCACTTCTTTGATATATATTTGTGCCAGTTTATCCAATGACAAATCCTCTCGAATTTCAATTAAGTGTGCGGTATTTATAAAAAGATCCACAAAAACCCATATAGCATTGTTTCCTCTGGATTCCTTCGGAATTCTGTTGATAAAGTCCACGATGATGTTCTTCAATTTACATGCTAGTATGGGTAATGGATGTATCACCCCCTTAGACTTATGCCTCCCAACATTCACTTGTTGACATACCAGGAAATTTGATGTATACTCAACGATCTCCTTATTCATGTTATACCACCAATAAATATCTCATAGATGTCGATACATCTTTGTGTTTACTGGGTGAATAGAGAAATTTGAACTATGTGCATCATCCAAACGTTCATTCTTTAACTTCAGATTTGATGGAACAAATATTCTTGACCCAAATATCACAATTCCTTCTTCATTAACGTTGAACTCCGAGGATTTACCTTTTATGATAGTTTCCACTTTCTTCTGAATTCCCACATCATCCTTTTGATAATCCTTTAACCTTTCCAAAAGAGACAGTTGATCAATCATTTGTGAAAGTATTAACGATGTTACCTTCTTTATGACTCCCAAGTGAATATTCATCAAATCTAAATAGATTAGATCTTTTTCAATCATCATTAATGATATAATTGATGGGTCCTTCATACTTAGAAAATCTTCCACCTTTTTCTCTTTCCTAGGGTGGTAGTGGATTGTGTAGTCATAGACTTTGATAAGCTCTATCCATCTTCGTTGGTGCATATTCAACTCTTTTTTTGTGAGTATATACTTGATGATTTTGTGATCTATGTATATTTCACACTTATCCCAATGAGGTAATTTCGCCATATTTTGAAAGTGAAGATTACTAAAGCCAACTCCAGATCATGTGTTGGATCGTTTTTCTTATGAAATTTCAATTTTCTTGAAGCATAGCCAATGAATTTTTCATTTTGCATCAACACATTACCCATGAACTTGTTTTAAGCATCACTAAATACCCCAAAACGTTCTCCATTTGTTGGTAGTGTGAGAACGAGTGCAGTGATAGGCCACCTTTTCAACTACTTGAAGCTATCTTCACATTCATCACTACAAGAAAACATGACTTCCGAGTTAACTTAGTAAGAGGGTTTGAAAATTGTGAGAAATTTCTCACAAATCGGCGATAATATCCTGCTAACCATAGGAAGCTATGGATAACTGTTACCGATGATGGCCTTAGTCACCCCTGAATTGTAGCTGTCTTCAAGGGATCCAAAGATATCCCACTTCTTGTGATGATATAACCAAATAATTAGACTTACTTTAACCATAAATCAAACTTTATATACTTTTCATAGAGAATCTCCTTTCGCAAGGTCTCCAGTACAGTTCTTAGATGCTCCTCATGCTCCTACTTGGTTTTAGAGTATATTATAATATCCTCTATAAAGACCACCACAAATTTTTTGAGGCAATATATAAAGAATATGTTCACCAAGTCCATGAATATCTCTAGAGAATTAGTGAGTCCAAAAGGAATTACTATGAATTCATAGTGCCCGTACCTTGTACTAAAAGTAGTCTTGGGGATATCCTCCTTCTTCACCCTTGGTAATATCATGACCAAAAATCCACCTTGGAGAAGTATTGTGCTCTACATAGCTGATCAAACAAGTCATGAATTCATGGAGGAGGATACTTTTTCTTTATCGTGATTTTATTGAGCTCATGATAATCAATGGAAAGGTGAATTGACCCATCCTTCCTCTTGACGAAGAGGAATGGTGCTCTCCATGGTGAAAACATGGGCGTATAAACCCTTTATACAGATTCTCCTGTAGATGTTTCTTCAGATCCTAAATATCCACAACATCCATTCTTTACAGAGTCTTGGATATTGGAAATGGCCTAGGTATAAGACAAATTGAGAATTGAACATATTTTCTTATTGTAAGACCATGCAATTTCTCGGGAAACACTTTAGCTAATTCCCTCACAATAGGCATTTCTTCAAGGATGGTTACTTCCTTAGACTCAATAATATGAGCTAGATACGCATGATCACAAGGAAGTAATATCCACACTTGAGGCGATGTTGCTAAAGAATATTCATCCTCCTCCTTTCACTTGTACATAATCGGGGGTCGATTCACTATATGGAGAGTGATTTCCATCTCATGAAAATTTATTTTGGCTCTATATAAGGAAAGACAATTAATTCCATGAATTGTATCAAATTACACCAAATAGAGTATGATGAGGTTTTCTAGGAAGTTCAAACCAAAAATTATGACATGGGAGGAGTTATATTAATGGTATGCAATGAGTTCCCCATTTTTCGTTCTCACCAACATCTTTACTTCCCTGATTTGTGGTGGTGTTGGGATTGTTTTACTAAAATTTATGGGTATAAAAGAATTCATAGAACCATAATGAAAATTTATATTCACTATTATTGAATGAATAATTAGCATCTGTATCACCACTTAATTGTCAGGGTTCACATCAGTGGTAGTGATGGAAAAAGATCTCCCCTGCTACATTGGAGGTTGTTGGTTTCCTCTGAAAACCCTTTGATTAGGGCACTAGTTTTCAAAGATCCATGTTTCTTTGTAGTTGAAGAAATGAACAACATGTTGAGATTTGAAAAAAGTGTTCCTCTCCTATGTTACAAACATTGTTTTTTCTTGTCAGAAGTTAATGGAAAGGTGTCCTTCTCTTCCACACGTAAAGTATTTCCCCATCCCCTTTAGAAAATTTCCAGGGTGATTCTTTCCGCACCTTTGGAAAGTGGGGTTCTGGATTTTTTAGCACCGTTGGATTTATCCATCAGATTCCCAGAATTGAAGTCCACCTTATGCTTCTTATTCCCATGATACCCTTGAAATTCACTGATCTCCATTTCATCCTTGAGGACACGTCAGACAATTTCCTCATAGCTCTCAAAGTCATGGATTTCTAGGGCTTTCCGTAGGCTAGGTTTTATCCCACCAAAAAAGAAGTCAACCTTGAATTTGGGGGTAATGACAAATCCACAGGTGTACCATTCAAGCCTTGTGATGTTTTCCTCGTATGCTCTGATGTATTCATCATCTTCTTGCTTAAGGGCAAGGAAGTCCCTTTCTATCTTAAGTTAGAGGGTGCAAGGAAAATATTTGTTGAAAAACATTTTCCAAAAATAATTCCAATAAAACACCTCAATATCTACCTCGAGAATCATATTCTTGATCAATTTCCACAATTTATCAGCTTCACCCTCCATACTATAAGTATCCATAATTAACTTCTCTTGTTCAGAACATTTAAGGATGGAGAAGACATTTTCAATGGAGTTGATCCATTGTTTGGTGATTGAGGGATCATAGGATCCATTAAAATTAGGATGCCTTTGTCTCTTAAATCTATCGATTGTGACTTCTAATTTCTTGGGGGGGGGGGGGGGGTTGAATGTTCCTCTTTACCGATATTTCTATTAAAAACATGAGTTAACTGAGAGAGTATCGTGAATAATTTCACGATTTTCTCTCCCATCGGGTTGGGCATCTCATTAGAACACTCATCACATTGATCTTCACATTGGTTGTTAGCCAGAGTCCTCCTATTACCAGCCATTGGCTAGAAAAAAAGGAAAGTTAGGGGTAACACAGAAAGGGTAATCCAAAGAAAAAAACAAATGACTTATAAATTACTTTTCTTCCCTTAAAATTTTAATTTATAGGCTTAAATATAGGTTATCCATGATATACTTCCCAACATATACTCTTAGGAGATTTTTTTTATTCCCTTAATAATGGTTCATACTAATATTATGAATTTAACAAATAATATACCTCGAGAGTGTCGTAAAAAATAGGGCAGCATGGCCTATTGTCATGCACCAATTCTATTCGAGTCTAGTTCAAAGAGGTGTTTTTGAGTTTTACCCCTAGATACATCTATTCCAGAGACGCCTCTACCTACTCGTATCCATAAAAGGATTCATTTTCATGATAAACCACTTACTCAATACTCAAAAAAATTTAGGTACGTTTTTATTATACTTAGTCTTATCCCTAGGGCTTTCACTAGGGGTTTCTATTCCTAATCTAAAAAATAACTAAACCTATCCTCTAATATCAACTTTAACAACCCTGCTCTTTTTTTCACACTTACACATAATTTATTACATAAAATATTCACTTGACACAACATTGAAGATTGATAGGTATAGTTTCCATGGGTCTTAGGATCATTACATAATAACATAAAAACATGAAATACAAATCTTTATTGAAATCTAATTTTACATGACCACACACATTCCTTCATACTTAGAATTGTATGAGATAATATGAGGACATGCATAATAAAAGGGTGAGATATAAATCCCAGAAAGAGAGTAAACAAGGAATAACATGAATAACATAGTACATGTTAGGAAAGAGGCATATCAATGGAGCATAAGAGAAACATGAAAAAAAGTCCTGATATAGCATGATTATCATAACCTGGAAATGTGGCATAAACATTTAACATGATTTTAGCATGAGACAAGGCTCATTGCACATGGATAATGAATAAAACCTCATTTCACTTGAATTAGAATGAGTAAAACCTCATTTCACTTAATTTATCATGATACTAATCTTTACCCAAATGTATTAGAGCGCTATCAGAACACACCCTTCTTAATCATTTCATTTCATGCATTAGTGCGCCACATGGATAATATAACATGGATTCATTAAACATCATAATCTATTACAAGATAAATGAAAATGGAATTAATACATTAAAATATATAATCAATAAGTAAATGTTCATAAATGTTAATACCATTGATAGAGAAAAGGGCATTGTATTCACTACATAATGACTTTGGCTTGGAAAATCGCGGTGCAATTTTGGCAGCATAACAACGTGACATAAGAATTCATAAAAATGGTTTATGAGAGATAAAGGGTGTATCGTCATATTTATAGTAAGTGGGGTCATATAGATGCATGTACCAATATATTTAATTAAATTTAGACTCATAAAACAAAATAATTTCTTGAATGTAAATGAGAAGAGAGAAATTCACTTCATAATATCAGTATGGTAACATGTGTACATGGGAGGAATTAATGAGATATAAATAGGTATATAATCATTAAAACATAATGAAAGAATCATGTGGGAGGTTTAAAATCATACCCTAACATTTTTAATTAAAAATACAATGGTATAGCCACAAAATGAAACTTGGAAAAAATGAGCAAGGAAGAAATCCGTTACTTGGAAGTGTGATCCCAATGGCATGAGGGGGTCCTGAGAGAGGATTTTTGGGAGATTGGGAATACTTGGGAGGATTATAGGGAGAGGAGGGAAGAGTTTGGTTGACCTCCAAAGTCTTTGAGTGAATAGAAGTGGGTTCTTGGGTGTGTTTATATAGGGAAAGGGAGGGAATTATTCATTATTTAGGTTTTGGACACCACACATTAAACTAATCAAAACCACAAACCAGACAATGTTTTTTGCCAATGTTTTTTTTAAATAGAAGTGGAAAATTTATTTTATAATGCCAATGGCCTAAATTCTTAAAATATTTGGCTTGATTATGAGGAGGTGTGTCACACTCTCAAGGAAAACATTTTAAAAGGTTAAAACATTTTATAAGCCTTGGAGGGTCCACTAAAGCTTTGTAAAATAAATCAAAAAAACATGAAATTGAATTATTTTAATGGTAAAACATATATTGGCCGAAAATAAAATTTATATTATTTTATTACAACACTATTCGGTCAATATGATGTCATAAAACACATTATATAACTAAACAATATTAAATTTTTACCCAAAAATTTGACTGCCCCAGAAAATTATAAAAAACTTACCATTGGATAATTTAGACATCTTGATTCCAAAAATAATATTCAATTTATCTAAATAATTTAATAAATATCTGAATTTTTACTTTTAAAATAAAAACTGACATTTATTGAAAATTCATGGGTTTTGACAAAAACACCTTTCAAACCTTAATAAAAATCACACTTTCATTCATAAAAATTATTCAATAATTTATATTTAATAAAAATTAATTTAGTAATTATATTTTATTAAAATATCCATTAATTCATCAATATATATTCTTGAATTTAATATTAACAAAAAGTACTATTTGTTCTTTAAAAACTATTTACAATGTAATAATAATAAAATGAATGTATATTATTTATTCTATAAAAACATAATACACATAATAATAGTTCTAGGGTATTTTTACATAACCCATTATAAACCCCATATAAGACCAAAATATAAGGTATGTGATGGTGACCGACTCTTGGGGTGGCTCAGATAACATCGCTCGGGTGGTAATCTCTATTAACTTCCACTTTTCCCGTAGGAGGATCTGTTTGAGCTTAATGTGTTGAAGATCATCATGGTCCTGGTCAAGAGAGGATACCAATGATGACACCTCTTTTATGATCTTCTAAAAATGGTATTTTTATGAAGAAATTATATCGGATGAGGTCATCACTTCCTTGTCTGAGTAAATTGTATTTGTTAAAGTCCTATATTTATACTAATCATGTGATCACTGTTCAACGAATATGTTAGCAATAGTTACAATTCTTAATGTTATTTTGAAATCCAAAAACCAAAAACCAAATAACTTCATATGTTATATAACCATTTTATATAATAAGACATTTAATTAGATCAAGAGTAGTTTTTATTAATAAAAGTTTGGGTCATTACAGAAACCCTTACAAGCTTAGAAATTTTCAAGTCACAACCCCTTAAAGGATTTGATTTCAAATGAAAAATTAGATACCATGAATAATTATAGGATCATGATATTGAAAATTAAAATGGTAAAATATACACTATTCTAAATAAACATGGTGTTTAATAAGGAATATGTCTTAAGGGGTGAATATTTGAGGCATGAATCCCTTACATTAACTCATGATTTACACTCAAGTGATTAAATATCTTGTTTAACAAAGTTAAATATCTTAATCATCTCATTAAGAATATTCTTAATACATATAAACTTTTATAAACTTTATTTATAATTATTATAGACATCTATATTAGATAGATATTATTTATTCTCATTATTTTGTGTGATTAATATCCGTTATTTTGAACTAGTTTTTTAATAGTGGTGTTATTCTTCATTATTTTCACAAATATCATCATTCATAGATCATAAAAGGTAATATAATTTATGTGGCATAATTAATTTTAATTTTATAATTTCATTATATGAGAGTTTTGGTTATAATCCTTAAATACAAAAATTGGCGATGAGTAGGTTTTGATTATTTGCATGAATGGATGTTAGTATATTAATTAATGAGTTTAAAATTATTATTACCTTATAAGACCTAAATAAAATTTTTATTTTATTATTTATTTCATATATTATTACTAATTATGTCTTTATATTCATCGATGGTATTATTTTATAGCATTGTTCAAGTCAGTGATTAGACCAACCTAAACATGAATATACCATAATTAATGGATAATTATGATTATGAATGTTGTTTCTTTTTGGAATAAAATATTTATTAAAAACTAACAGTGATTTTATTTATATAAATTTGAATGTTATAAATCATATTTGAATAATTTTTTGTAAATATCAAATAAACTAGAAGAAAAACAAGAGACGTTAGATCATTAAGGTTGTAGTATTTACAACACATAATTAACATTTTCATTCTTGAAGAATGAGAGAGAAATAAGGTAGATTATAATATTTCTCTTAATAGTAATAATAATAATTATATTATATATTTAAAAATTTATTCTTTAATATCACTATTATACCCATTGAAGATACGTGTTTATGAAAAACAAAAGACATCATTTCGTAGAGACGATCTTCCACACAGCGCACTATTGATGATTTTGTTTTTCTTTATTTAATCAGGAAAATGTAGCTAATAGTTACTACTTTGAAATAATAAAATTAAATAAAAAAAACTATAATGTATTTATATAGGAATTATTATATTATATTTGGAAAAGTTATTAAGAAAAGAAAAGAAATTAGAAAAAAAGTACTCATGTTGAAGACTTCGACTTTCCCTTGAAAGACTCCTTGAAAATGGATTTATTAGGATATTATATTATGACTAGAGGCTTAAAGATATGGAATAAGATTCAAGGGTAAGAAAAAATTTCAGATTATCTATAGAATATCTAATTTTGGGAGTGGTCTTGAAGGGTTGGTGAGATGCTATTTTTATAAGTGGTTATAGGGACTTTTTTTAAATATTTTAACTTAATATAAAGAGAGAAGATGTTTATCATGTAAATAAGTCTCCAAAATTGAAAATAATGGAGTTTAAGATGAGTTAAGATCAATAATACCCCATGTAAGAACCCGGGTTTTTAGAAAGGGTAAAAATCCCGACCCTGTTTGAATTTTTGATTGGTTTTTGAGGAAACTGGGGAAAATGGGCAGTTTTTGGAAATTTCGAGCATACAAGCCATGTACTTTAAGTGCACGCTGTGTATGTGTCCGCGAGTGATTGTCTGTGTGATCATCGAGTACATGACATGTGATGACAATGTATAAA
The DNA here is from genome assembly GCA_963277665.1 of Viscum album. Taxonomy (NCBI): domain Eukaryota; kingdom Viridiplantae; phylum Streptophyta; class Magnoliopsida; order Santalales; family Viscaceae; genus Viscum; species Viscum album. Next base: position 1,163,729,866 of record OY728158.1, on the reverse strand, counting down.
TTTCATACTACACAACGTGTAGTTTTAGACACATCTTGTACTCTTGACCGTGAGGAGGCCATACATGGCGTGTGGGCCTGTTGGCAGGGTATAACTAAGTACACGCCATGTCCTCCTGGAGACGCCGTATAGTTTGGATGTGTATAATAGAAATACATGGCGTGTGGGTAAGTCGATAAGGAATAGAAGGAAAATGACGTACACGTCGTGTACCCCTAGGTACACGCCATGTACTCATGTCGGCAGGTTCTGGAAAGTAAGTCGGTGGAATACCAGTCAGCAAATGAATAGTTAAATGATCTAGATGGCGTGTAGTCATAAAGTACATGCCATGTAATTTCTTTTTTTTTCTGCTAAAACAGACAGTATCCTCATTTTGAGGCAGAAACACATTAGCTTCATAGAGTTTCGTGAACAAAGCTGGCCAAACCTTGTTTCTTCTCCCAAACGTCTGTCCAAGACACGATTCGAACACCGATTGATGCATTGGAACCCCCTCGATAAGGCCTTGATTCCTCTTGAGCCATTTTTTATTTTTTTTTCTAGAACGCATTATAAGGGGTGGATCAGTTTTGATACTTTTGTAGATCTACCACGTATCAGACAAAATTGGAGGCTGTTACCAGAGGAGTAGCATCATACGAGTCTCAGGTTGGTGGTGAATACCTATTTTTGTGTTTTCGTGGTATTTGGGTGACGCAACATTCGTCGAGTTTTTGGGTATTTTGAAAGGGACCTGTTTTATCTGTTGTTTCATATTGAATTGATTGTTGGACCTATGGGATGCCTTTTGGTATGCCTTGTTACCAGTTTTTCTTGAGCGGGGCCGGGTGAGGGGTCATTGCTCATCAGGGCTTTTTGGTCGGGGGATTCCAAAATGGTTTTAGTTGAAATATTATTATTTTAAACTGTTGAGTTTAATTTATTAAGCCTACTGTAAATTGTTAGAGGCATTCAAGACCTCAGTGCTGTTGTCTGATAACCATTGGGTTAGGTAAATTCTATTATTTAAATGTTTTTTCTGTTTATGTGTCCTGTTCAAATTTTTTATATATGCAATTGCTGTATTGCACATGCTGGTCCCTTTGGGTTGTGTTGGGCATGACCCGGTTATTCTTAAGTGATGCTGATCAAAGGTTGGGCTTGGCCCGGGTTACATTGGGTGGTTCTGACCATTAGATTGGGCGTCATGGATGTCGATTTGAGGCAAGATAACTGTCAGGCTGGGCATCGCCCGAGTTACTGGGAAGTCGATGCCATTATACTTGAGAGACATTGTCGCAGGGACACGAGGTGTTAGAGGTGTTGTGGCTTGCGTACTATTTTTGTGATTACCGCTCACCCGAAATCTTTGAGTAGTGTGCACATAGTTATACTCCGTGATGAGGTGGTTTTGACCACTCGTGTGGGTAGAGGCCCCCGTAGTTTCGGTTTAGGTATTTTGGTTAGGGGTGCTTGCCTTAGGAATCCACATGGAAGGTGAGGAGCCTTCTGGGGATAGCATCAAGACTATCGAGCATGGGGCTGAGGCTCACTGTGATTCGAGGGCAGACATCGTTGTCCCTCCATTTACATTATTTGAGGGAATACATCATTGTCCCTCCGATTACATTATTTGAGAGAAGATATCGTTGTCCCTCAGGTTTCTTATTGAGAATATGAATTGTTGTTCCTCCGGGTTACTTCTTGGGTGTGCCTTCGGGACAACGACACTTGAGACACACGATGTCAGGGGGAACACAGTGCTGGGTGACATGACAGAGATTCTAACATTGGACAAAGAAGGTGAAACTCTTTGGTGGATGCTGAACACCAGTGGAGTTAGTGTTTATTTGTGCATTGTACTTTTTAATGCTTTCCTTATAAATTCATGACTGATTAAACACTCATATTAAGTACACACTATTGGGTGGTATCTTACTGAGATTTGTCTCACACCTTCACAGGCCCTTCGGAACACATGCAGACTTTATGGATTTACGTGCAGAAAAGAGGCCAGCTTCAGAAGCTGGGCTACGTTAGTTGTTGCATGGAGATGGTATGGACCTTGAGGTCTTACCTAGATGGGGTTAATTTGTTTTGTTTTCTTTACTTGTATTAGCATGTATACTTGTTTGTAGATACTATTGGTTATCCATTGGCCCCCCTTTTGTTTAGTGACTTGCTATGGATGCATGTTTGGTTTGTTTAGTAGTTATCAGTGATTAGCAAGCTCTTGTGTTTACTTTCGGATACTATTTTTTATATTATTTGCTTCTGCTATTTATTGATGTAGAATGTGCTTCCGCTCTGCGGGTCCGGTTTGAGTCTGCTGAGTATTTTATTCCGCTGCATCTCTACTATTATACTTAGACCAATTCCATTATTATTATCCTCCGAGAGGGTATAACCTCCCAACTATACCTATCAAACCCTCGCTGCTAGTCGGCAGCCTTTGGATTTTAGGGAGGTGCACCTAAGGTAGTAGCACCCGACCCATTTAGCACTGTTAGGGTGGTTGTTCGGGTCCGAGTCATTAAAAAGGTGTATTAGAGGAGTTCTTGATAAGGATTTAGTAGCAGTGTTTTGCTGGATACTAAGGATATTGATACTTATCTTTTATTTCTACTAGTTTTATTATTTAAGATATGGTAGAATGGAGATAGGATGTTACTAGAAACTGGGTTTCTAACTTGTTCTTGGGTGGCTGTAGCCCCAGGTACGAGGGATGGACCAAGTTTCCATGGGTGGGAATTGCTGTGTGTTTTTGCTCAGATTAAGGTTGATATGATTTCCACCTCGGTGGCTCACTTGATGTGTGATGTTGTTGATTGTGATATGTGACCCTTGACCAAGTGCGGTAAGGGATAATTGGGCCTTGGCCCAGTATGGAAAGGCTTGTTTTCCTGGAATTTGATAGGAACATTTTAGGGTATTTCAATTTCATAATTGCATGTATGCTTTGTGAAGTGATAATACCATGTAAAGGAAATGTCAATTTATATGCTTTGTATTCTTTTGAAATGTGAATAGGTGAAATTACTGATAGAATTTCTTGTATATTTCAATGTGTTATTCCATGCTTTGTATATATTCTAAATTGTATGTGGCATGGTATTCGGGTCTGGCACTTGTACGAGCAGACAAGTACTATTGGTTGAGGTGATTTTTATCACCAGGATTGGGTGAATCAGTCATCAGTTTGAGGCAACATTGGTTGTCAGGACAAGCATGACCCGAAGTACTTTTGATACCTGGCTCTGATAAGGGTGGGTAAGGAGGCCATACGGTCGGGATTCTCTGGGCATGTTTTGCGGTCTGGGAGAGTAGGGGTAGTAGTTATGCATTGCCTTTTACTACTTTCCTTAGCTGTGTTTAATAAATATTGTTATATATATGGGATTTCTGAACATTTATGGTATTCAGCGGGTTCCTCCTACACGTCTTGATGGAGTGACAAGCGGGAGATAATACAGTGCTGCTGGGATAGGAGCAGGTCTAGGATTCAGTGCAAGCAGGACAACAGCTGGGTTTGGCAGCGTTCAGTCCTTGGCTCGATGAGCAGCTTTGAGCTAGCCTAGTACATGACTTGCAGGAGATCGAAAGAGGTGCGTAGGGTATAGAGCCATCTATGGATTATCTGACATAGGAGTTACAGTCGCAACACCCTCTGCCTTTTCAGGGTAAGGGTGGTCCGCAGGCGGCTGAGAAATGGATAGAGATCATGAAGATGATCTTCGAGCAGCTCGAGACTCCTCCAGGGCGGAGGGACAAGCTGGCTACATACATGCTGCGAGGACCGGCAAAGCGTTGGTGGGATGTACAGGTTCAGGCTCACAGGCACGAGGGACTGGCATAAAAGGACTTCAAGGATAGGTTCTTTGAGCACTTTTACATGGAGACACTGAGGGTAGAGAGAGCTCGGGAGTTCTTGAGTCTTCAGCACAGAGACATGTCCATCATGGACTATGAAACCACTTTCATTGAGCTGTCCCACTTTGTACCTGGTATGGTAAGTGATGACGCAGCTTGGGTGAGGCACTTCGAGGATGGCTTACGACACACCATTTAGTTCCAGGTGAATATCTTCATACTGGGTTCTTTTTTAGAGGTGGTGAATCAAGTGCTCATAGCGGAGGGCAACCAGCGGGATATTCCCCTGGTGGGTTGGATGACAACTTCAGGTGAGGGTTCAGACAGCAGGAAGCGAGGACGAGATGAGTTCTAGTAGGGCAGTTAGGCCAAGGAATCAGCTGGACAACCTCTTAACAGTTCTTTAGTGATATTCTTTCAGTGTGTACAACCAGGGCATGTTTGGACTCAATGCGATAGGCCTCTAAAGGAGTGTTTGGCATGGGGATAGGTCGGGCATCTAAAGAGGTTTTTTAGGCAGCCTTCTCAGACATCTGGTTGGCAGGGACCATGACAGAAAGTGGCATCTGGATTTGGTTCAGGTTCGGTACCAGGAGAGGGTAGCTAGGTTTCAACTGTATTCTAAGGACGTGATAGAGACATCCGGATCCAGCTGAGGGGTCAGTGGCCGGTTGCTAGAGAAGCACCACAGGGGGGTTAGGCATCAGGCAGCTGTACTTCAGGCCAGGTGCATGCTGTGGAGCTGCCAGAGGCTGAGCAGGCTGGTGATCTGACAAAAATTAGAGGTACACCGCTGTGTGGCAATAATCTCCATGTTTCCTTTTTGGCATGACCTGTAGAGGCATGTTTTTTTGATTGCACGTGATGCACATGATCTATATAGACTAACTAGATGCTAGTTATTGGGATTGGAACCATATCGGGTGCATGATATATATATATATATATGAGATGCGTAGTATCATGGGAATTGAGGATGCGAGTTACTTGAGGTTCCATGGGCATCGGGGTATCGAGGATGCATGTTACTTGAAGTGCCATGGGCATCGGGGCATAAAGGATGTAGGTTACTTGAGGTGCTTGGAACCATGTTCATTTTTGAGCATCTATGGGATGCAGGACCTCGTGGAGGCGAACACCGATTAAGTTCAAAATACGTTGGGTTTTGTGAATGACATAGGAGCACCAATGAGGCGCAGGGGTGACGATGCATCACAGATGGATGGTGAGTCCGGAAACAAGTTAGTAAACCTTGTTGCTTTGAGTTTTGTTGGGTTGAGACCGGGTTAGGTGATTCATAAGGTGGGGAGCCCCTTGAGGAATTTATCTAGGATCTTTGAGATCAGGGAAGTCTGGGTTACTTTGATCGGGGTGGTATGTTCGGTTCCATCTTCAGGTTTTGTTTGATAGCTTGGGGACGAGCTATGTTAAGGTGGGGAGTTTGTAAGAACCTGGTTTTTTAGAACGTGTCAAAATCCCAACCTTGGTTGAATTTTTGATTGGATTTCAAGGAAACTGGTAAAAATGGGCAGTTTCTGGAAATTTCCAGCCTACACGCCGTGTAATTTAAGTACATTCCATATATGTGTTGGTGAGTGACCGACCGTGTGCTCGCTGAGTACATGCCGTGTGATGACCGTGTAGAAATTTCGTACTACACGACATGTAGTTTTAGACACATCTTGTACTCTTGACCATGAAGAAGCCATACATGGCGTGTGGGCCTGTTGGCCAGGTAGAACTAAGTACACGTCATGTCCTCCTGGACACGTCGTGTAGTCTGGCTGTGTATGATAGAAATACACGGCGTGTGGGTAAGTCAGTAAGGAAGGGAAGTAAAATGACATACACGCCGTGTACCCCTAGGTACATGTCATGTAATCATGTCGGAAGTTTCTAGAAAGTAAGTCGGTGGAATTCCAACCGCTAAATTAATAGTTAAATTATCTACACACCGTGTAGTCATGAAGTACACTCTGTGTACTTTTTGTTTTGATAAAATGGGAAGTAGCCTCATTTTGAGGCAGAAACACATCAGCTCTGCTGGGTTTCGCAAACCAAGTTGGCTGGACCTTGTTGCTTCTCCCAATTGTCCGTCTGAAACCTGATTCGAACACAAATTGATGTGTTGGAACCCTCTCGGTAAGGCCTCGATTCCTCTTAAGATGTTTTGTTTGATTTTTGTTCTAGAACGTGTTGTAGGGGTTTGAGAGGTTTTGATTCTTTTGTAGATATACCGCGTTTTAGACAAAATTGGAGGCTGTTACCGGAGGAGTAGCATCATACGAGTCTCAGTTAGGTGGTGCATACCTCTTTTGGGGTTTTCGTGGTCTTTGGGTGATGCGGCCTTCAGCGTGTTTTCAGGTATTTTGAGCAGGACCCATTTTATCTGCTGTTTCGTATTGAATTGATTGTTGGACCTATGGGATGCCTTTGGGTATGCCCTGTTACCAGTTTTTGTTGAGCGGGGCCGGATGAGGGGCAGTTGCTCATCGGGGCATTTTGGCCGGGGGATGCCAAAATGGTTTTAGTAGCAATATTAATGTTTTGAACTATTGAGTTTAATTTTTTAAGCCTGCTATAAATTGTTAGAGTCATTCAAGACCTCGGTGCGGTTGTCTGATAACCGTTGGGTTAGAGCAATTCTGTTCTTTGAATGTTTTTCCTATTTATGTGTCCTGTTTAAATTTGTTATATATGAAATTACTGAATTGCACATGTTGGACCCTTTGGGTTGTGTTGGGCATGGCCCAGATATTCTTGAGTGATGCTGATCACAGTTTGGGATTGGCCCCGGTTACTTTGGGTGGTTCTGACCACATGATTTGGCATCATGGACGTCGGTTTGAGGCATAACCATCAGGTTGGGCATGACCCGAGTTACTGGGATGGGGATGCCATCAGACTTGAGTAACATGGTCGCAGGGACACGAGGTGTCAGAGGTGTTGTGGCTTGGGTACTATTTTGGTGATTACTGCTCACCTGGAAACTTTGAGTAGTGTGCACATAGAGATACTCCGTGATGTGGTGGTTTTGACCACTCGTGTGGGTAGAGGCCCTCGTAGTTGCAGTTTAGGAATTTTGGTTAGGGGTGCTTACCGAAGGAAGCCACATGGAAGGTGATGATCCATTGGAGGATAGCACATCGACTATCAGGTTGGGGGCTGAGGATCGACGTGATTTGAGGGAAGACATCGATGTCCCTCTAGTTACATTATTTGAGGGCAGACATCACTGTCCCTCTGGTTACATTATTTGAGGAAAGATATCATTGTCCCACATGTTTCTTATTGAGGACATGCATCTCTGTTCCTCAGTGTTACTTCTTGGGAGTTCCTTTGGGACGTCGGCACTTGAGAAACATGGTGTCAGGGGGTACGCGGTGCCGAGTTACATGACAAAGATTCCGGCGTTGGCTGAAGCAGGTGACACTCCATGGTGGCTGTTGAGCACCAGTGGAGTTAGTGTTTATTTGTGCATTGTAATGTTTACTAATTTACATATAAATGAATTACTGATTAAACACTCATATTAGGTATGCACTATTGGGTGGTATCCGACTGAGATTTTTCTCACACCCTGCACGGGCACTTCGAGACACGTGCAGACATTATGGATTTACGTGCAGGAAAGAGTCCAGCTTTAGAAGATGGGCTACGTTAGTTGTTGCATGAATATCGTATGGACCTTGAGGTCTTACCAATATAAGGTTACTCTATTTTATTTTCTTTACTTGTATGAGCATGTATACTTGTTTTTATCTACTGTTGGTTAGCCATTGGCACCCCTTTTGTTTAGTGACTTTCTATGGATTCATGTTTGGTTTGTTTTGTAGTTACCAGTGATTAGAAAATGTTTTGTTTACTTTCCATTGTTGTTGTTTATATTATTTTCTTCCGCTGTTTATTGATGTTGATTGTTCTTCCGCTTTGCGGGTCTGGTTCGAGTCTGCTGAGTCTTTTATTCCGCTACATCTCTACAGTTATACTTGGACCAGTGCCATTATTATTATCCTCCGAGAGGGTATAGGCTCCCCACTATACCTATCAGACCCTCGCTGCTAGTCGGCGACCTTTGGCATTTGGGGAGGTGTGCCTAAGGTAGTAGTACCCGACACGTTTAGCATTGTTCGGGTGGCTGTTCGGGTCCAGGTCGTTACACCCCAACTCAGCTGGATACAATCTTTAAACATGTTTCTTATTCATCTACACTTATAATTTTATCTTTTACCATTTTTATCATAGTAACTTGTTTTTACTAAAAAATATAGTTTTAATGCCTAAAAATAAAATTAACCTTATTAAATAATTTATAACTACTAATTAAAAATTGGAAATAAATTATATAAGATAAAATTTCCATGTGTAAGAAAAATTAATGTTAATATTAATGCATGTAATGCGTAAAAACCCGTTTATAAAAACAATGTATTTTTAGCTTAAAATTTATGTATAGGATAAAATTATCAATATATTTAATTTTAATTATATAAATTTATTTAGTATAAAAAAAAAAAATTTATGTTTCTTTCAAGTCAATCAAAAACCAAATTTTTCCAAAAAAATATTAAATTATAAGAAAACATTAAAAACATTTTTTATTATTGGATGATATTACTTAAGTTCATAAAATGGTAATAATAGGTTTTATGAATCCTTATTATTATTTTTATTTTTTAATCCTTAAAAAAATATTTGAAAAATTAAAATTTTCATTAACTTATAGGTTTTTATTATTTAACGATAAATTCATAATATCTAGAGTTTTGATAAAAAAAATATTTTTTCACTATTCACCCAAAAATAAATTATCTTTTAAAAATCTAAAAAATTAATCTTAAGATAATATTGAAATTCTGAATCTAAAAATTAATTTTATGTTTTCAAATATAAATTATAAAATTTTAGAATTTAGGATTTAAATAAAAGCATAAAAATATAATGGAATGAGTTTTCATAGGAAAATAACTTTATAATAATGTTAACAAATATTATTCTTAATTTATATCAATTACCAATCAGATTGGTGTTAATATATTATTCATATAAAATTATTTTTTATCTATAGTATATTTCATTTCTTAAAATAAAACACATAAAAAGTAATTTTTCAGAAAGGTTACATTTTATAGTATAAATTAGTCTTATTGGTTATTTAGCTACACTAATGGAATTTTCATAAAATCCTTTGTGTTAATAATGAAATTTATTTTCATTTACACAGATATTTCATAATTCAGTAAGCTCTATTTTTACCCTCCAATTCTACAGCTACTTATTAAAATTTATATACCATTACATGGTTTATTTTGGTTTGTTTTTTCATGTGAATAAATCTATTGGAAAAATTAGAAAATATCCCATGATTTTAAAAGAAATAATATCTTTGATAGCATACAAGACCTGCAACACTAAGCTTAAACAAACCACAATATATTATTATTTAAATATGACCATTATAACATAGCTGATGAATTGGTGGGTATAAATATGAATGTGTATGTTACAATATATATATATATATATATATATATATATATATCCTGGGTAATACAAATTTATAGGTAAATGGTTAGGAAATAATAAATCAATTTTTATTAAAGTCATTTTATGATTCAAAAATACGTTTTCTTACAAAATAATTTTTATTAATTATTGTGGGAAAGTATTATAAATAATTATGGAAATTTTTGAAAATTTATATTATAAAATTAACTTAATTTTTGAAATTATCATATCAATACTATTTTATGTTAATATGTCTATAATTTTCTGAAATTATTCATTTCTTAATAAAAAGTTAAAAATACTGATTTTTATTGAAAATTATATTTTATTTTCGATTATTTACAAAGTGAAATTATATTTTAGATTATTTTTAAAATTTATTATTTAAATTTTAATTAAATCCCTTTAATTATTATTTTTAAATGATTTTTATGCTTGAATATATTGTAAAAACATTTTATACTTAAAAGGAATTTTTCTAAAAAAACTATTTTTCATCAAATTTTATTGGTTTAATTTTGAATTATATTCTAAAAATTATGTGTTTTCAATTTTGAAAAATATATTCCTTATTAGGAATAAAGTTTTTTAAATTTGATAAATATTTCACTTTTTTTGGTCAATATGAATACCATCTTTATTAATTTGGGTTATTACGGTAAAGAGGAAATTAAGTAATTAAGGTTAAAAATAAAATTATAAGGATAATAAAACGAACCTAAAACCGAACTTAATTTTATTTTATGATTCCATTTTCTCAATAATAATAATATGTTATTATTTCATACGACAATTTTTTTTCATTTGGATGTTTTTATGACCTTTGTAATATTATATTTAAAGAAAATTTAAAAATGGTGCACTCTTATTTTTAATAACTATAATGATTTTAACATGTCGATAAACATATGATATGTTGAGTTATAAATATTAATTTTAATATAAATTATTTGTCTCTATCATTGTTATTTATTTTTAATTTTTATTTAAGATATAATTACATTAAATGTTTCACGATGTTTGTGTATAAATTACTTAGTTAATGGAAAAATAAAAAAAATGATTTTAACAATATTAAAAATAATATGATTTGAATGAATCTATGTGTTACATGTTTCTAGATGATTAAAATGACATATTAGAGTGTTTTTTATTAATTTTATATCAATGTAAATTTTTTCTTGATGTTATTAAATTTAAAGTAAATTAATAGTTTTAAAATTTACATTATAGATATTTTATGCAAATAATATGTTATTAAATGATATAAAATTAGTAAAAAGAATACATTCATAAACTTATTATAATATGGTTTAAAATATCAAACACGGACCATTTATTGTATATTTATCCATTTATAGTAACTACCATAACCCTCAAAGAGTAAAAAAATTGTTGTCACAGTAAGTGAGAAAATAGTTAATATGATGTTAAAATAAAAAGATAAGGGTACAAATGTAAGCCAAAAATGTAAAAATATTATTGTATGGTATGATTTATACTAATAATCATATTATATTCCATTATTATCAATTTTTATCCATTTTTACATCATAATTAATTTATATTAATTTAATATTCTATGAAATTTCAAAAGCGCCCCTCCCCTCTTTTATAAAAGGCAACCACTTATTCTCATTCACCCATACTCAAGAAAACATTTTTTTGTACGAATATATTACAAAATGCCTTCCTAAAATTAATAAACCCATCATATAGGACTTAGTTTGGGAATAATACTAACTTTAAAGGTCATAAGGTTTAAAGAAAATGTGATTGTCTAAAGAAGGGGTATAGTTCTCAACTGAACATTTTTTATTTATTATTCCACCTAATTAAAATATTATTCAACCATGATTATATATTAAAATAATTATATAAAATATAATTTTATTTATATAAATTAATGTAATAACATATATCGATCTGCAACCTCCATTACTGGGAAAAGTAATCCATCACTGGTGTGTGTGGTGGACTGCCGCCTTGTAAACTAATGTAATTTATTTTCCATTATTGCCTCTCCTGGAAAGTTTTATTGATGAAATTAATGTTTATAAATTATATTAATGTTATATTTATCATTATGAAAATATAATATAATATTTAACATCTTACCTTTCCATTCACTGAAATGTGATAATGTCGTTCGTGCATACATGTAGACTACCACCTCCAAAAAGGAGTGCCATTATTTTTTCATCAAAAAATCCCATAGTTGAAATATATATGTATATTTAAATAAGGAATATTATATTTATTATATTATTATAATTATTTAAATATAAAATAATTCTAAACTTCTTTCCGTAATGATAGTTTAAAAATGGAAATACTCATGTGTACATACGACCCACTATCTCTAGATTGTAACATAGTTCATTTTTCATAAACATATTTAATGGTGGGATTTAAAAGTATAATTTATATATAAAAATGAAAATTATTTCATGTTTATTATTCTAGAGATGGTGTAATAATAACCTTTTTGACCATAGTCAACCTACTGAAGTCATTTAGGACTTATGAACTGAATATCATCAGAATTTATGGCTTGAAATAAAATGATTAAGTAATTATTTATAAATTGGAAACAATTGAAATAAAATTAATAATAAACCTGAAAAAATTTATAAATAAATTAAATAATTAATATAACTTTATTACTCGAGAAGATATAGAGCGCGTGTGGTGATTTAGTCTTGGGGTAAGGGATTTCATATCAATTTCTTTACATTGTTGAATATTTTATTATTATGAACCTAAAATATTTTATATGGTGTATATAATGAGTATTTTACATGTTATATAATGAATCATACACAAGTAATGATATTTTATGTTTCAATTTTAATTATTTTATTTAAATGGATTTTACTTTAAACTTACCATGTGGTAAAGGGTTTCTTAACTCAATTTCATTTCGTTGGGTTATAACTCTTATTTATTGTATTTGTTATTATATTATTATGTTTTAATAAATATAATTTTTTTTATTTTGTATTTCCAATTATTTTTTGTATTTAATTTTTTTACACCTAATCTCTCCATTTATTGATTCTCAATTCATTAATGTGATCCTTCTAAGAGAAATTCTTCTCAAATTCTATTTCCATGGGACATATGTTTAGGATATACACACATATTTTTTATGTGATTTATATACTACCCATTTTAAATTTTATATCATGGATTTACTTATTTTCATGGTATTTAAATTTTCATTTGAATTTATTCTTTCATGGGGTGTGTGATTGAATATTTAACAAGTAGAAAATACTTTATGATACAATCTCATTTCTTTTAGAGATTCTTTATATTGATTGTCATTTTAGAGGAAATCGTATGATATTTTTTTTCTTAACCACAATATTTTTGTTAAAATATAGTTATGAATGGGTTCACATGTTTAATTTCTATTTCCTGCTTTATCAACTGGATAAACGTAAATAAAATTGTTTGTAAGTGATACTGATCTTGTATCTTCACTTAGACTAGAAATCTTTATCTTTCATATCAATATTTTTTATTTTTTTTAAAATATTCTTTTGTAAAAATAAAATATTTTGAATTAAATATTATGAAATATTTTAAATTATTTTAAAAATATTTTAAAAACTAAATTTCGTTACATTTTTCAAAATGGGTCACTTTAGAATCCAATTTAAAAATGTTTAGAAAGAAACTTTTTTAACATTTACAACATGAATGGTTACAGAGATAAACACCATTATTTAATTTTAATTTTAATTTTGATGTTTCCAAAGTTATTTTCAGAGAAAAGTATTTTCATAACATTTTTTGTTTTTTTAGTTTTCAAAATTTATTTTTAATGTGAAAAGGTTATTTTCTTCAAGAATGATTTTAATAATAATTTACTTGTATTTATATTCCTCAATGTCAACAACCATTAATGTTAATTATGATTTAATAGGGTTATTTTTTATTGATATAGTTATCATTATTTCTCTTGATGAATTATTATAGTTTCAAAGATATTTTCATGGAACCCATTTCTTTTCTATGGGTTAATCAAGCTATGAAAGGAATTATGGATGTTTCTATGAGTTTTATAATGAAAATAAATATCTATATATTTTATTTATGTTATTATTTTTAGGAATTATTTAGGATAATGGTTGGTTCAATTATAAACTAAGGATGGGTGGTTTTGTTATGAATCAAGTATTGGTGGTTATGTTATAACAGAAGATGGTTCGGTCCATGATATACCTTAAATACATTGGGTATAGAAGAAAACTGTATGGTTATAACATTTGTAAGTGTGATTTTAAGAGAGATATGGAATTGATTACCCATGTTAATTACATATATTTTATATTATTTTTATGGGTTTATGGAAATATTTTGATTTCACAAGATAATATAATGAGATTATGTTTATAGAAAAGTATTTTCTTCTTCTTATGGGTGAAAAGATATGGGTTTTTAATGATTCCTCTAATCATGATTGAAAACAAATGGATCATTATTATTGATTCATATTATTATTTCATTTTCTAATCATTTATAACATATTTCTTTATTGATGATCCAAGTATTGATATATATGAATCCCGTATGTTATGATCATACACAATGATTATGTAATTAAATATTTATTCTCATCTTACTTATAGTGACAAAATCCAATTGTTGATGACCATGTTTAATCTTATTGATCATTTGATATCACCCCTCTTATGTTTCATATTCCCTAGGTTATGAATAATGATGTTAAAATATTTCAATCTAAAAAGGTTTAAAATATGAAGAAAATTCTGGGAGATGTTGAAGATATAATATGGAATATGAAAAGATGGGTATAGTGTGAGATCATATTCATATTTATGGAAAGGTTGTTAATAAATCCAAGTTTTTAAGATTTTATCCCAATTCTCTAAAACTCTAATCCTAAATGTTACTTGGGTAGGTAAATGATCCCATATTTCTTTTTAATGTTGTAGGACTTAGATGTTAAAATTTGGGTCACATTTATTGATATCAAATCTATAAATATAATTTTTGTGTTTTTAGAACATTATCCATGAGTGTGGGTTTGTGGTCATTCTATATAGGCTGATAGATGGTTCCACACGAGTACATATATGATAATATTTAGGTATTTTTAGGATATTACAATGATTTTATACCCCTTACTTATTTCTTATTTACTACTCCCTACTTCTAATATCACTTTGTTTAAGGATGTAATTATTATACAATGAAATACATTGGTTATATTTTTATTATATTATTATAATGAATTTTTTAAATTTAGATGATTTATTAGTTCTCATTCTATACTTGTATTTTTTTCCTTAACTGAAATATTCTGTTGTTTAAATTTTATCTATGGCGTTTTTATTTACCAAGTTAAATTTTCTCTTATTTTTAATTGAGAATTAAAAAGAATAAATTATAAATTTTGGTTTAAAAAATAGGATTAAATTTTTTTTAATATCATTTAAAAAACGTTTGCAATATTCCTTTAAATCATGTTTTTGTTTTAAGAATTAGTTTGTTAAGAAACTTTATAGTTTTTTCTCTACATAATTTATACCTATTTTCTACTTATATTTTACAGTATCATTTTTTTTATAAAAGGTAATTAATAGAATATATAGAGAATTAGAATTGGGTTATTATCATCATAACCTACCTATACCACTAAACATAGGTAAACTTAGGTTTCTTTTTAAGACTATTTTAAGTATTGGTATCACTCATAGAGTGATCAATTTTGAATGATGGACGGTGAAATTTAGGTCACACAGAGATCATGTCAGGTTCTTTATGGTTTAATTTTTTATCATGAATGTATCAATCATTTAAGAACTCTCAGATTTTGGATATTTTATCAGTCCACTATGGTGTATTAATTTTAATTTTTTTACATATATCTATTATGGTTTTTTTATTTAGTTTGTTATTATTTTTTCATATTCTTATTTTTTATATGAATTGATCTTTATTTTATAGAATAGAAATTCTAGAATTATGGGTAGAAGTTTCATGTATTTTATATATTATGGGAGATAATTACCATCATGCATATACTTTGATTCCATAGAACTAGTTTCCATCTTATAGGGATCAAGAACACCTCCTCAATCCATACCATGGGCCATCATGGGTTCTCGTTTTGGGAATTTCCAAGTTGGATCATGAAAAAATGATATCAAATAACTCTATATTATTTTGGTATGTTTGGTAGATTAGATTTAGGACTATTAGAAACTAAGAGGTTGGAGTGGGAGGAGCTGAGATCTCTCTTACTCATTGCAAGCCTTGAGTTTCCATTAGTTGTTGGGTTGAGGGTCTGAAATTTTGAGCTTATTTTTTTATTTATATTAGAAGTGTTTGAGTATATCTTGGTGTTATATAGGGTTTTCAAAGGTTTTCTATGTTATGATGATTAAAAGGGAGTAAGAACTAATGGTGCACCATTAGCTCACATAGTATATAAAACCATATAAATGTCATGTGCATGGTTCTATTTATTTCCACTGATAGTTATATAATTGATTCATGGTATACAATCTATGCATCCAAACCATGCACAACCACTGGCCTGCCTTATCATTTTGTATTTTTCTTTCTTTGAATAAAATTTTTCTTGGTTGTGTGTAAATGTTATTTATAATGAATTAAAAGATATTTCAATGGTATATTGGTTTTATTTGGGTTGATTATAATGATATTTCATGATCAAAAATTGATTTTCCAAATGGGGAAGTTAATTTTAAAGTTTTATTTTTTTTTTCATAAATTAAATGGAAGGAAATAAATGTAAAGGACATTTATATGTTTTAATAAAGATTTCATTTTAATTTAAAATAATTTTTAATATAATTCTGGTATTTTTCAAATTTAAAGTGGAATTTTAAAATGGCTTATAAGAAGGTTTATAAAGAGAATTAAAATAGATTTAGTGATTTGGAATTAGGAAATAGTTTTGAGTATAAACATATAGAGTTTTAAAATGTTTTTTATGTGATGTGTAGAAATATAAAACTAAGGTGTGGGGTTTGAAACAATTTACAAGGAAAATCCTTGAATTCATGTTCTGTGTTTATATTTTCCTAAATAATGATTCTGATTTATTTATTTTAGTTAATATTTGAATAAAAAATTGTTTTCATCTTGAAATAACTTGTTTTTGAATTTTTATTGATAAGGATATGGATTTACTTATTATTTAGATTATTCCTCATAGAAGTGTTCTGAAGAATTGTTGAAGATCAATATCTCAATGTCCAGGTGGAGATATTCTAGATGCTTAATCTACATAGAATAATTATATAGTGGTTGATAAAAATTCCTCTAAGAATTTACCTACAATTCTTTATAGTGAAGGTTTTAATGATGATGTGGAGTGGATTAGAATGTTTAATGAAAACATTAAATATCTAAAAACTCTTAAAGATGTACATATGAGAGAAGTATTGGGTTTGTTATTTAGTCCTAGTTAGTATTAGTTTATGATTGTGGTTATATCCCACATATAGATTGATATGATAAGAGAACTCCTTAAGAACTCATTAATTTAGTGGTACTTCCATGAGGAACTGAAGTAGAGGAAAGTAATGGATTATATAAATATTCAATAGGGTCAAAAAATGGTGAATGAGTATGTTGATCACATTAGTGAAATTATTACATTATCTTCCATAGTTGTGTTGGGTGATTAACTGAAAGCATATATTTTAGTGAAAGGATTCCATTCAGATATCGGTTCCAGAGTTCATTCAACTAGAACAACTCTTTTTAAAGGGATGTTCAATGAAGCTATTATTATGTAGATAGGTTCTATAGGGAGAACCCTAGTTGGTGACATACATATTTACTTAGATTATGATAAAGGTCCCCTATCTGAAATAATCCCAAAGCTAAAAGAGACTGATTATAATAATCCAAATGAATTGGATAATTCATACTATTCTGATTCCAATCCTAAAGAAAGGAAGTGATTTATATTGTGATTTTAGTGCGGTCAGTTTGATATTTCCAATCCATTTTTCTCAATTATTCCAAAGACATACCATTTTTTGGTCTATTTGGATATATCTAGATGTATTGTAAGCTAAATCCCTAAGAAAGAAATACGTCCCTACCCATTTCATAATTTTAATTTAAAATTGATGAATATTTTTATAAATCTTTTCTTCTCTCCCTTTCATTCTATCATTATTATTTCCATTTTATGGTTTCTAGTTTTGATCTTGGGCATGAATTTTGAGATTTTTATTTCCTATTCCCCTTTATAGAGTATGATGTTTTTGAGAAATTATGTATATATCATCATTTATTACTTAATACTCATTGGTTATAAATTCAGGTAGTCAACTATAGTGACTCTTATTTATTCTATTGTTTAACTATGCTAGTGAATTATTAAATGGGGAAGAGACCCACTATGGGACTCTATTTCATAGTTTCCTTATTAAGGTGGCCAGGTTTGAGTTTTCAATTGAATATACAAGTGCACATAGTGATTTTAGTTGATTCTGGTGGATATTAAAGATTTGGTTAGAGGTTAACCTTCAATTTTGGTTAAGAATATTTGAATTTTTTTCATTACCCTTCGAATATAGTGATATTATATAGGAATAATGTTTTATGGTGGGGATAATTTTCAAACCCCAATCTTCATTTCTATTTTATTTTGTTTATTTATTGGTTTTTAATCTTTTTCAATTTAGTTTCAAGTCAAAATTCCATGAATTTTAATTTTTTTAAGTGGAAGTGTTGGAAGAATGGTTATATCATGATTGACAACAACTATAAATATAACCATGAATAACAAGAAATTACTTGGTATAGGTGAATCATAAGGTTGAAACATTTATTTTTGAAACTATGTATCCAAACCATGAAGCTCTTCCATTGGTGTCAAGTTAAGGGTGAGTACTTAGAGCACGATTCTATAAACTGTATGGCCAAACAATGACCCTTACCCTATTTTTAATGAATTGGAACTTCCCTTAACACCTTCCACTAATTTAACCCATTTAAGGTCCACTTTCTCACCATATGCATGATACTACATAAGAGGTAGCTCCTTGGTGACTCTTTTTTGCTTCATCCTTCATTTTGAGGCTAATATAATTAATTTCGTAGTGTTTTATTCAATGTATAGATATTTAATAATATCTTATTCTATATTAATTTATTTCTATTATTCATATATCCATATACTTTTTCTTTCCAAACCCTAGGGTGGGGTTTTATGTTTTTTGATGTTAGGGTGTGAAGATAATTTTCCAGTTTCTTCTCCTTTCATTATTAAAGGATTTACTTCATTTAGACTCCATTTGAGGTAGTTATTTCCATGAATTTTCCTTTTTTAAGAAAATAGTTATGCTTGGTCTTTCAAAAATATTTTATAAATAAAATGTTTTTGGTTTTATAAATTTATTATGAATTTATAGATTGGTTGATAAATCGTATAAACTCATGTTTTAGTTTTAAGGAAATGAGTGCATGCTAGGTGTTTAATAAAATTATAAAATGGTTTTATTTTAGTATTTTTCCCTAAATTAATGACTTGGAAATTTATTTTTTCAATGTGATTTAATAAAGGACTAGGTGTAGTCCCTGACATGAGATATCATTATTATTGGGTTTTAATGGGTTCATCTTATAAACCCTTATGCATCTTATGTGTGATTTTAGATTATGTTTTTTATCATGTGTAATGATTTTATTCCTTACTACTATGTATTATATTGAGTGTATTTTTTAATATAATCTTTATCTACTTACAAAATTAAAAAAATATTCTAAATGTGTGTATCTCAAAGTGGTTCTCCAAAAATGGATTTTCTAATGAAATTTCTAAAACAAAACCTTAAGACTCTGTTTTCTATTTCTAAATTGTATTCAAAAATTTGTTACACCCTCCATGAATACCCCATATCATCATTAATTGTGTAATATTATAATTTCATGTGAATTTTGTGTTTCTATGGATATTATATATGGGTTTCACATTGATAGGTGCATATATGCTGGAAGAAGTTATAATATTATGACATATAAATTATTTTCTAAATTTGATTGAATTTACCTAACCTCTAGTTTCTATTATCATGGTGATTCTTTTAATCTTAGTGAGTGGTTAAAGGATGAATTAAATCTTCTCATTATGAGACTTTCTAGAACCCCCTTAATATATGATATTCCTTGGGCTTGGGGTAGTTCCATTAGTTAGGCTTAGTCAAAGAATATGATTGGTCATAGATTGGTAATTTATCCAGAGGTATTCATATATTTCTACCTAAGCATGTCTAAGATGACACCATTTAATGACTTGAAGATTACCATGATTATATATACCCAATTAATTTCTCCATTATTTATCTCTTATTTTAGTACAACTGTATTTATGGTTATTATTATTCCATATTAAAATTATTTGGTTTTTATTATTTTATATTTTTATCTGAATACATTTGTTGAATTTAGATTTTTAATTAATGGTTCTTTAATCTTTTCCTTAAATAAATTATTCTATTTAAATTATATCTCTTTCATTTTGTTCATTTACCTATTTGACTTTACTCTTAGTTGGTAATGAAACATCATTTTGATGAAATTACGAGTGTTGTATTTAAAAATAGGATTTCAAAAAGTATTTCTAAAAAATAACTTTTAATAAAAAGTTTAAAAAGTTTATTTTAAAAATTTATAAGTTTTAGAATTAGGTTTTAAGAATGTTTACAGTTTTTTTTCTCTAAAGGTGACAAACCTACTTTCAAATTTTATTGAAAACTAGAAATTATTGTTTTTTTTAAAAGTAAAATCATGGACTCTTTGGTTATTTCCTACTTGGATGTTATGATCACACCCAAACTATGAAACTCGATGTCACTACACCTAAGTTTATTTTACATGAAAAGGATTTTTTAGGACTACCCATAGTAAGAAATGGTTTATATTATATTTGGTAACCTTAAGGTCACATGAAGATTGTGTTAGGTATTTTTGGGTTTTATTTTTTATATTTGATGTATCATCTATTTCTACTGTATTATATTTTGGATGTTATCTAACTTTACATTGGGGTATTTATTTTGATTATATTATGAATTTATATACTATTTATGTTTTTTTTGTTTTTTTATTTCCTATCCTGATTATATTTTTTATGCATGGATATATAGTGTATGAAGTGATCATGTCAAACTTTATGGTGGTTATCTATGTTTTATTAATTTATTCAGCATAATAATTCCCATAAAGTATGCAATTTCATGACCCAAAACTATTTTTTAGTATACGGAGATAAAGAAAATCCCTCAAGACTGACCATAGACTAGATTAGGTTCCTGTTTTAGTGGTTTCCTAGGTTGGTTCGAGGAAATACATAGTAATATCCTCATAACTTCCTCTCATGAAAATGTAGAAGAAGTGTACTAATTTATCAATGAACAAATATCACAAATAACATGCACTTATTTCAATTCAACTATCAATTAACCTTACCAATGTTCACTCACCCAATATCACATCAAAAGATAAAAATATAGTATCAAAGGAATAAAACATGAAGGTAATATAAAACTACATACAAACAAATTTATCTCTTTCACAGCCTAACACAAAACATCATAGGATTCTACCCCTTTAGTATTCATGAAATCACACATCATATCCAATATCATAACAATATACCACATATATTATCCACACTATCATCCCAATCATATATCCACAACCTTATACCACCACAAGAACATAAAAATATAATCACTAAATACTACACAATAATAACACCTCATATCCATATCACATTAGGGTAACCCAAAAACAATGGACATCAGCCTCATTCCATCATGATACCATGAATGTCCCCCACCATATGTCACATCATCATCACAACTTATCATCATCACCATACCATCACCACATCATATAATCAAATCATCTGGTATATTACATACTAAAACCTTAAGACATTGGAGAGCATATACATATACCTATCATTATCCATCACATCCCATACTACACCTGTAAGGGTGATTAATTAGGAGAGAGTAGTCAACCATCTATTCCCTTACAAACCTGGATATTAGGTAAGACACATGGAACCCAAAACATTAGGGAATCAATAATATTATCCGAATTTAATGGAGTGCATAATAAATCACAAGGAAAATATAACATATATCATAGAAACCCATAATTCCAAAAAATATATTCATACCAAAAAATGATATTATATCTCATAACCATTACTAAATGACCATTACCATAACCAAGCATCGTTTCAACCACTATACCATAAACTGGACTGTCCTTCTAACACCAAACAACCACTACACCAAAATATCAAATTACTATGTATTTTATCCATTTCTAGATTTAACATTTTAGTTGCCTCATAATATTAATTATACCATTAATTAATTTATATTTCATGCCAAACCATTCATTATAAATTACCCATATTTATCCCAACTATTAGCCATTCATTTCTAGTATTAATTGTTTATTATTAGCTTATTTCTTATAAAATCCCATCCTATAACTACTACTATATTCATTATTACTACCCATATTCCATACCATCAATAAAATATGATACAATCAGACAACAAACCAATAAATCACCATGCGACCCCCACACCAACATCCACTAATACCACCACTATGCCACATACTTTCCATTATCCTTCCATACCATAATTCTAAACCACATAATTACCTATCCAACACTACCGCATAAAAAACCACGACATATATTAACCTCTTTCCACATGAACAATATTAATCTATTCACTAGAACATTTCAACATCAACTTTCTTATTTCTATCATCACAAACTCCACACATTAACACCACAACAAAAAAATCTACAAAAACACTCTAACATATCAATACTAACCATAATAATGTAAAAAAATCATTTTAGTAGGAAATTAACCTAAATTTCAACAACAAAAAACATTAATAATTCCAATTTTTAAAATAATATTTCATATTAATTTAGCATCATTAGAATAATTAGTATCACCTGAATTCTATAGTTCACACAAAAGATTCATTTCAATATTTAGAAGAATATCCTTTTTTAGTGGTTATACTCTAAATTCAATCAAAATTTTAATAAATATATTGAAATAGAAACAAAAAATATCAACATTAATGTCAAAAAAACATTATCCTCATGAAATATTATATTCATATAAAAAAATGATAATCACCCTTTACCTTTAATTTAATTTAATCTATTTTATATTTTTCATTAGGTTAAAACTTAGAATCCATTAAAAGAAATCAAAATAAATATACTTATAAAATGTAAAAAAATAATGAAATATAAGTCTTGAATACCCTACCTCAAATGAAGTTTCAATAATCACTATAAATTGAAAAATATATGGAGATGATCATAAGGACAAGATCATGTGAGGGAAACATCAATAACCTTGATCAAAACAACATCTATAAATTCCAAGACCCAAGTCTAACCAAAATAAAATATGTGTCACATTCACATCCTATCTAAGAATAATTATTGGAAGGGAAATAAAATGAAAATAATAGAAACTCCCCTAATATGACAATGCGATTGATGTCTTGAAATCAAGGGTTAAAGAACAATGAATAGTGATCAACAACCTCCAAAGACACACCTATGTTTGACTGGGGTTAGAGGAAAAGTGAAGGAATCAATATGAATTTGGATGGGATTCCAAATTTATAATAAAATTATAATTTTAAGAAATAATGGATTGAATACTCATGTTCACGTAGTGATGGGGCTAAGTCAAGAACTACTCTATAAATATTGCCCTGATCTCCCATATAACCCCAAAATTCTCATGGTCAAAACCAAATCCATGCATTATTGGAAGGATATTAACCAAAAAGTGGTCATATCATAATTATAAATCCTTAGAAAAAATCATTGTAACCCAGAACTAAACCACAATTTGACAGGGTCACTACAATTCAAGAGTACCTATAATTGATGAACCACAAAATCACACCCTTAGGGAGTAACACCATGTAATCTATGAGAACACTATAGTGGTCACTCATGAAAAATAAAATGAACTACAAAAGAAAATTTCTTTTTATGAAAAGACCCTCCTCACAAAATGGATACCATGTATAATGATATATAAGGGATACATTTGTTAGTTCCATATATTATTGGGGGGGGGGGGTGATATGTAAGGGTTACCTTCTAAAGAAAAAATATGGAGACATATTTAAACCAAATAAAAAATACTCCACACCCTAATAAAAGTTGGTAACTCTATGAATAAAACCCCTCATGATGTGACACACCATACTATAATGTTTCCATCTCTTCCAACCAACCTTCACAGCACAACACCCATGTTCTTGCTACAACACCTCATTTAAATCTGAAATCTCTACTCTAAGTCCACATTTCTACCTCCATATTTCTACCAAAATCTCTGAAACAAACAAAACACAAAGTAACAGACCAAGAAAGGTAAAACCATTACATGTTATTTGAAATTTTAAAAATAAATTTAGAAATTTATTAATTAAAGAACCAAATATCTTTATTTATATTATACTGGATATAGAAGAGAAATTTTTCATAAATAATTATTTTTAAATCCTTTAAATACATTTTATATTTTTGAAATTTCTATTTCGGTTCTATGAATTTATTTTAATATTTTAAATTAATTTAACTTAATAAATAAACATATTTTATGTTTTGAAAACATTTATTTAATTTATTAATTTATTTTTATTCCAAAATTATTTCATAATATATAATTTATATGTATATCATATTTAATTATTCAACTAATAATTCAACTATCACATAAAATTCTAAAAAATTCACCATTGAATAATTTTGACATGTTTATTATAATTTTGATTCTATTTTTATGAAAATAATTACATATACATGAGATATTATATTATTAATTAAAAATTCATAGTTTAATTTAAAATCATAAATTTAATGTAATTTGTTTTTGAAAAAATTATTTTAAATGGAATTTATTATTATAATATACATATATATGGAATTACATTATTACTCACTGATTAATAATATTTATATATATCAATTATATTACTATAATATGAAATTATTTATTTCACATGAGGCTTGTATATTATGATAAATTTTTTGTTCTAATTGTCATGAAAACCTTCTAATGATCATATAACCTATTATAATTACACATCACTTTAAATTCAAAAACTATTCTTATCATTCAAATGGTTTACTTAAAATTTATATTCTTTCTTATAGTGTTCTATTTATAATATAAATTTATCTTATATTATTAGTATTCTTATAATAATATGATCTTTGAAATTTAATATTATTGTGTTTTCATATATTGTAATATAATATTCAGATCTTGTTGTCTATATTTTAGTGAATGTAACACTCTAGTCTGTATTATATTACTATGATGAAATAAAAGGTTTTATATCATCTGATGGCTATTATAATGAAATATTTATTTATTTTATAAATTTTAGATCTTAAAAAATGGAATCATTAATATTTAAAATCTATATTATTTTTTGATAATAATTTTAAATAGTTCATGAATGATAAAATTGAATTTGGATCAAATTTTGATTGATTTTAAGAGAAAATAGGAGGTAGGGAAACTAAATCAAAATAATATTTTTAAAATGGAATTTTAATCCTTTCAATAGCTATATTTTAGAGTAATATTACATATATGAGAGAATTAACAAATGTTTAAAGGATATAGGTTTTTTAGACTTCACTATTACATAAAATATCCCCATAAAATGTTATCTATCTCACTTTCTTGGATGAACTCTTAAGACTATTTCATTCAAATTTTCCAATATATATAACTTGAAAATTGTTATAGGACTACTTCATTATTTATATTCCTTCATATTAGTTAATAGATATATCTACTCAGTAAGATCTATATTAATCGATATTTTTTGTTTTTTAGAGATTTTGGTGTTTCAAATTCATATACTAATTGTTTCACTTTATATTTTTCTTGTAGAGTTATTTACAAATTATTTTCCACATAATATTAGAGATAAAATATATGTAAAATAAAATTTTTTATCGTATGGATCCATGTGAACCAATGATACTACGTGGTCCCTTAGATAAGGCTATAATGCCTTATCATGTTAGAGTTAACTAACATAACCTAATAATGGTGAGTAAAAGATAAATCTCTGAAATAAGAAATTTATGTGGATAGTGACTTATCTAATAATCATACTACATTACATGGTAATTATTATCCAGTTAATATTGAAAAATATGTGAATTTATGGAAAAGAAAATACTTAACTAGGATGATAATTATGAATACTGATTTTTCAATAGTATTATTATTGAATATTCTACATCAATATGTTAGTATGTGGATATTATTATCAAGGAGTTAATGTGTTGAATATTCATGAATAATATCTAGTGGAGCATTGACTCAAAATCAACATAATACTTTATAAAGAAACATTGTGAAATCATCTTTTTGTAAAGTTACTTTAGTAATTTTCAATGAGTGTGGTTTAATTTTATATCATGTTTGTTTTTTAATTTATTTTGGTAATTATGTTTTATATAAAGTTAAACTATTTTGATTTTTCTGTTGTTAAGGTCGGGACACTTGGAACTAGACTATTGGACCTTATGGATTACAAAATAATCTTTTCTTATATAAGTGTTATCCCTTTGAATCTATAAACATGTAACCCAATTTTGTAAGAAAAGTTACTTATGTTGGAGACTGTTATTACCATTGGAATGTGTTGGTGTTAATTATTACAAGGTGAAAGGGGTGTTTTAAAGTGGTGTTCAGTTTGAAAATCACATTTGGATTGGTCTAACTCATAATGAAATTTTGAATATGTTTGAGTGGTTTTTATAGTGATTTTATAAGAAATTAAAGAATAATGACACCACAATTTTAGTCACACTATGATGGAGGATAAATAAGATTAACTAAAAGAGTTGGTTGTGTGTTATTCCATAATGGAATGATTCACACTATATAAGAACCTCTCAAAATATAACGAATACCCCCATCGATTTTTTTGAAACTCTAGAGAGTATGTTCAATGGATTAATACTATAATGGGGGATACTACACCATAATAGAAGTGTGGTCTGGAAATATGAAAGATATCATCATGAAATAATCACAGTGGTTGTGTCATATAAAGTAGTGATTCTTTATATTGTTTTGACCCCATGATGATTTGGTTAATCATTTATATTATGAGAATGAATTTATTTCACCATGGACATGTGAACTAAAGAACAATAGGGCTGTGATTAGTGATGACTAGAAAATTCAAACCCTAATCATCAATGATTTTTTAAGTGTATTTGATATAGATTTTTTGAATTTATGATTGACATAGAACCATTTCATAATTAATTTTTTCACATCTTAATCTGATATTGTTTAATAACAACACACTATGATACATTCCCTCATATTGTGTTGTGATGGTATCCATAATTTTTAAAAAACTAAAATATTTTTTAGAATGTTAGAAATTAACATGTAGTTTTATTTATAATATTATGGATTGTTTTTGTGGTAAATCAAAAAGGAATAAGTGTCTAAATTATAGTCGATGTAAATCAATGGTATTGAAAAGAGGGAAGATCAAGTGAGAGAATAATTAAAATATAGTGAGAATTGAAACTTTTGAAATTTTCAAAATGAGAATACTTTTATATCTTAATTTATAGAGAGGTATTCCTCCATGGTAGAGCACTTTCAAGAACTGAATCTTAATAGAGGAAATTAAAGCATAATGGTAACAACATTATAGATTTAGTGTTGTTCAATTATATAGAAAAACAAAAGAGAAACCTACTTTTCATGTGGTTTTTTCTATCTCTTCCTTGAATATGTGAGTAAATAGGGAGAAAGAGTGATTAATACTTGGATAAAAATTGAGGAATTATATTAAACTATAATCATACACAATGCATAGTGATATCCCTTGGTACATTAAAAAAAATAGATTTATGCTCCATGGAGTATCCCTTAGTGGAGAAACAAGTAAAATTTATATATCACTATATTGTATTATCATTCTTGGATACCATGTATGGTTGATAAATTATGATATGTTTATTCCATTTTTTAAAATCTAGGAAAAAATCAATGAAAATTAAAAAAACACCCTAACCCCCCCTTTTAAGGCCTTTTTGGGATACTATAGTTACAATAAGTGGTATCAGAGCCACAAGGTTAGGCTTTGAAAATATTTTATAGGAAAGTTGTTTACAATGATAACATAGTTAATGAAATAGGGGTTATGTTGTTTGATTGGTGTAATTAGAAAATATAGAAAATGTAGACGCGATCACTTCTATGTTCTCTAAAACATGATGATTACTTAGATGGAATTCATGGAATATATGTACATGATGTTACAAAAATCAATGAATGAATTTGGTAATAAATTAATCAATATAGATGAAAAGGATAAAAAAATTGTCCACAACATTTTCAAATAAAATTTATATAAATTTAATGATTTTCACCTCTAGAAAAGTGGTATGTGATAATTTAATTAATATCTATGAAATTTGAACAAGTAAAATGAGGCAAAAATATATATTCTATATAATTTAGATATGAGATCAAATGAAAACGTCAAAGGTTTCTTAAACTAAACCATTTAGGTCATTACATCTATTAATAGAATCAATAATTATATGATCGTTGATGACATCAGAAATAAAATAAGAAGAATATTTAGACCTTTATGAAGTAAAAACCTTTTATCCAAATAAGTAAGAAATCTTATAGAATGACCTTCTAATGATTTTAATAATAAGTTGGTTGTCTATGAAATGCGAGTTATGGTAGAAAAATAATCTAATCACTTATAAACGGAAGTGGAATTCAATTCCATGAATAATTTTGATATAAATTAGTATAGAGATACAGAAGGGGTTGTCAGTGATGAAATCGTTTTAAATATGGTGAGAAAATTCAAGTGAGAAAAAGAGAGGTTTGAAGGAAATATACCACTGGGAATATGTCTTTAATATATTTGGAGAAAGATGATAGAGATGATAAAATTGAATAATAATTAAAACAAAAATTGGATTTTCCCACTAAATAAAACATCAAATGCCGAAATAAATCTGAAAATAAGTTTCATACATGGATTTTTTTGAGAAAGGAAGAGGATGATAATGATGTTTTTTAGAATAATGTAGAGGTAAATTCAATTCAGAATGAAATACAAAATTAATGGAATGTTTGAAAAATACTAAAATAAAAATGAAGAATAAAACTAGAGAAAATTTTTCATTGATCAAAAACTGGAACTTAAGGGTGGCCTTGAGGAGTTTTCTCTACAAAGAAATAAGAATATAAAGATTGGTGGGATGCTAAAAAAACTATTTAAAAAGAGGTAATTTTCAAAATAAATGTCATGAAACAACATAAAGAGATCAATGTACTTATTTTTTTTTGAAAAAATAAAAAATAAGATTGATTCTATTAAATAGTTAGTGGTTACTCTTCGAAATAAATAAGAATTTGAAATAAAAATAAGTGGTTTAATAAAAAAAATTATTTATAAAGTTCCTAAATTAGTAAATAAATGAAAGGGTAGAATAAGGAATAAGAAATTTTGATAAGGATTTGAATGATCAAAGACCCAACAACATGGGTAAGAGTGGTATTTTTTATTATAATGAGTAATCTAAAACCATAGAAGATGTTACAAAAGAGAAATGAAAAAACGTATTGATAATTCTCAATCAAAGAGAACTTATGAATGATTGATGATCTATTTGGAGACTATAGATATAAAGAGATAAGGTATTGATTTTTTTTATAATGTGTTATTAATTATATGTTTACATAGGCCACATGATGATATATTTTAAAGAATCTAAGATCTATTTGAAATGAGAATCGCCTAAGAACCAATAAAGTAGTATGAAAATATATCCTAGAACTCAAATAACATTTTTTAGATATTAATTTTACTACTCGAAATTTTGTTATAAATATATTTATTATTGGAAATTATATAATTAAAATATTTTATACGGAGTAAAAAGGGGAATGGGGAGAAGTCCCATGAACAAAATTGTCTTGGGAAATTAATTTCCATATTAAAAGAATACGGATATTATTATTATTTTTAAAATGAATATACTAAGGAGAGAAAATCATATGTATAAAATTAATTAGGAGTATCATGTAAGTAAGGGTATAATAAGGTGGAATATATTCTTGATTAAGTTTATATTAAAGCAAAAAATTACAAAAATTTGTGTATAATTGATAGTTGGTTCCCATCGCATATGACTGAAACATGAACCATTTAGTGAATGTGAAGGTCCATGTTGATGGTAAAATTTATTTTGTAAATGATAGATATTTGATTTAACACCCCCAGATATAAATTCCCAAATATTATGGGGCAGATTTCACTATGTGACCTTAGACATGCCTCTCTATATCCTAGAGGCTTCAGACTAATAGTGGGGGTTTGATAAACTATTTGGGGAGACTATACCTTCTAGTGTTATCATAAAAAAAATAGAAACACTGATTTAAGGAATTACATAAGAGTATAATAATTTAAATTAAAATATAAATAATACTATAAAAATAACATAACCATGATATATGAAAATGTACACATGTATCCAGTCAGACATATGCCAACAAAAGAACCCCCCATTGGCTAGTCTTATATAAAAAAAATACATCTGAAAGGAAAAACATAGGGAGACCTAAACTATCATCTTTTATTCCATGAATATATCTCTTAAAACCAAAAGAGATCTCTCATCTCATCAAATTATTACCAAGTCACCACCCTAACCTACATGTTATCCATAAGTTCAATACAAGCACCAGGATTCCAATTCCAGGTGTGAGCATAAAACATACCAGGACACCACCAACAATGTCCCTATTAAAAATTAATATATATATATATATATATATTCATTAATTTACATAATTAAAATCAATAAATGACAATACATATGAAAATTAGTCTCCTTATTGGGTACTCATGGAGCTGCACTAATAGTTGACACATACATGCTTCAACAAGTGATATAATGGGATGATATACCCAAAATCTGATGGAAACCTTAGTGTTCGGTGTATCACCACTCATATCATTAGTTAATGTGAATAGGATATCTATATACCATAACACTATGGTGAAAGGTGAATAACCATCACATATGTTAAGTGAACGATACATCACTGAACCATATCTTTGGTGAATAATATATCAGTCACCATTATCTTAGGTGAACCATATATCACCATTTCCCTCAAGGGTGGATTATAAAATACCAATACACATCATTGGCTGGATGATGAACTTCCACTATCAACCACTAGGTGGATGATGCACCACTATTACACTTATACGGGTTGGCAATGAACCACCACTGACACAAAATTCAAGTTAAAAATATACCACCTGTCCAATATTCCATGAAAAAGAAATGAGATATTAGAACTGGAATCCTTAAGTGGATGATATACCACCACTAAAAAATCTACATGTATTATGCACAACTAATATCAATTCACAAGAGGATATAGAATAACTATCACATAGATCATAGTGAATGATATATCATTGAACCAATCAACATTAGGGAAAATTATGTATCACTATGTGAATAAGGTATGAATAAACTCTTCACAAATAAAGATAAAAACATGTTCCTAGGTGAATTATATATCACCATTCTTATCATATATGGATGAAGGATTTATCTTAGGGTGATCAAGGTGTAGAGACCCGAAGCTTAACGTACATGGACATTACATTACATTTGCGGAATACTTAGTACATAACAAAAACACACACACAAGGATCGTAATAGTTTAGTGTCTTTGGAAACTCGGAATATAATCTTCTAATCCTGGTGAAAGATCTTCAACATCTCCCATAAAGATATTATTTTTTTTATACCTAAAACCTTTCTTTATATCCTGGGGAAAAGAAAACATAAAAGGGTGAGCTCAAATGCTCAGTAAGGGTAAACAAAAGAAAAATAAATCACATCATATTCATAAGAACATAACTTTTTGAAATCTTAACCTGCAAAAGAGAGAATAATTTCATAACATGGGATAACTCATGGCAGTGAAATGTAATCACAATAATCATAAATTAAAACATTAAACTTTGTGGCATACACACATAATCATAGAGATTCATTTCTTGTTAGTCAAGACTCATTGCCAAGACTATCTTAGTGGACACAGTCCCTTTCTGAACCGAGTCACCCTCGTTTCAGTCCTGTTTCACTGAACCGGTATAACCTACCATTCCGGCCAGGTCTATCTCATGAGATATAAAATCTTTACCCAATGAATTGGAGGGAGATATAGGTCCCACCCATCTCATAACGATACCATTCTTATGTGTGCCACAAAATCATAAACCATACATCATTTCATAACCCATGTAATAAAAATGGGAATATTAAACATCATGACATCATAAAACAATTCATATAAGATCAAGGAATTCATAAAAATATAATTCCATCACAACATAATCAAATAAATGTAATAATAGGGATAAAAACAGAACCCTTTATTATCTTAGATGGAAAATAATTTTGATAAAACACTTGAACTCCATTCTTGAAGAAAATATCCTTACAGCTTCAAAAACACTTTTCCTTTCTTAACATGTCGTACATTTATAAACTAAAAGAAGTTTATTAAAAATAAACTTGAATAATTTTAAAGGAAGCTTCTTGGAAATAATGTTTTAAAAATCCATTCATGCTGTATAAGTTAAAAAAAACATTCTTCTTGTACTTTTGTCGGAAAATTCAAAAAGTACCTCGTACGAAAAATGACAAAAGATTCCTCCCATATCTTTTACTAAAAATTCACCGAAGGGTAAAATTGGATTTAAAAAATTGTAGGTGGATGGAAATAATATTAAATATTGAGGAAACATGGATGTGGATGATAAAATACACCCCAGTAAATTTCAAAGTATAAACAATCTCGGATAAAAATGAGATTGTGATATTTCCCTTACCTTAGGTCCAACTTGCTTTGTACGTGTCCGAACCTCCTGTATAATTATTTAAATCATGTTATTGACTTATTCCAGAATCATATTCATTGTTATTATATCATATATGGTTCACTTATGACTTTATATTACCCGTTCCTTTGTAAATTCCATGTTAAAGAGCGTTTTGGGTAAAATTGTTTCATTTGTCGTCCGTGTTTTGACTGGTAATTATTCATATGATTACTTAATTCTAGAATATAAAACATGATTTATATATATATATTCATAATATACATATATATAATAAATCAGTAAATGGAAAGAAATACACCATTCATGGAGACGGTAGTCCGTACGTACGCATGAACGCTGTTTTCGTTTCCTTATTGAATTGAATGGAATTAAGTAGATGACATACATGTAAATATAAATAAATCCAGTATCATTATTATGTCATATATTTCATTAGTACTTATTATATATAATTTATAATCATTCATGAATGGTTAATCATTGAGAATGAATCTCATCGCGTCGTGGAGACGGTAGTCCGTACGTACGCACGAGCGATGATATCGTTCCCATGGTCGTGGAATTGTGTTTAAGTGTATGTATACTATTTCAGTATCAATATAACTTTATAATAATCATATATAGTTACTCATTACACCATTATACCCTTCCAATTAAGGTGGTGGTGAAAAATAGATTACACCACGGCGTGGAGACGGTATTCCGTACGTACGCACGCGCAGTGATTTCCTTTTTCCGTAGGATGGATAGAAGGTTAATTAGAGTTGTTTCATATTTATAATAACATATCAGTATATAAGAAATACTGATGTTATTACTTTATCATGAAACAACTAATGAAGAAGAAGTTGAAGAAGAAAGAAATTGGAAAGGATCGGTAATGGATATTACCTCTTCTTTGAAGTGCTTCTTTGAGACCTCCTTTTAGGGCACTAAAATTGGTCTTTTAAGAATACCAGGACCTCTAGGATGATACTAGGGAAGTGGATAAGAGATTTAGGCAGGGGTTGGCCGAGCATGAAGGCTCAAAGTTGTGTGAGGAAGAGAGGGAGGATGTGCCCTTTTATAAGGGAGGAGAGGGGCATCTTAGGAAAATATCAAAATATTATTTTATATTAAGCTCAAATTCGGTTTATAATGGTTCAAAATGGTATTATTTATAAGCTAAAGTGGGCATGGGTCGAAATAATCTCATAAAATAGGATTTATACAAGTTTAGGTTATTATTTTAACCTTATCAATTAGATTTAACTCCAAGTTAAATAATTTAACTTTTACCGTGTCTTTTTGTTTTCTTACACTATATGGTTAATAAACATACTATATCAAGCCAAAAGAACCCCAAGTTGTTTATTATTAATATATCTATCCTTGTCTAAGTCATTTGGCCGAACCTTAGATTTTTAGGAATTAAATAACAATTAATAATATAATATTTGTTTTAAAAACTAATTTATGTCAATTTTGACACTATTTGGTACATGATTTTTATGAAATTTCTAACAGAATGATAAGTTCTAACCAAGTTACTTAAATCATCAATAACATGTCATATTAACCTAGAAAATTAGTTTAAGTCATAAAAAGTCTCAAATTACATTTATTTGGGCATTTATAACATCAATTATGTTAATATTTTCTTAAAAAGGTAATTACTGCATCATCGTTGTGTCATAAATAAATTAAAGTATTTAAAGTATAAAAATTACAAATAAAATACCATTATGTAGGAAATCTTTTTATATTTCTAATGAATATTTATAGTCTAAATTATATTATGTATAACCCTATATTAAAAATGTTTTAGTCAATAAACTTTGATTTTAACTCTTTTAACTCTTCTTTGAATTAAATAATAATAAATGTCCTAATCTAATCCAAGTGGTCCTAAATGATAATATTTTACACTTAAGGTTGTTTTTGGTCGAGATACACTTGTCCAATAGGATTAGGACATGTGTTAGGGTAATAATAATATCATTTTTACCCTTAATTACCCTATTTACTTTTAACCTGTTAAATAAAAGTAAAAAGTTACTATTCACCAGAAATTATTTTCATCTCATTGAACCACATTTTACTTACTGACATCAACCGTGTCTCTCGGATTTTTGAAATTCCATTCACAGAAGCGGTAAAATTAAGATTTATGAAAAAATTAATTTTTTTAACTACCACTTAGTAGTTTCACTATTCATCAAAAATTGAAGTTTTTCAGAAAAATGCCAAAATTTCACCCTAAGCTATAATTGATATTCCGAATTCAAAAATGATTTCTATTTTACAAAATTCCCAACATATAATTTTCATTAATTAATTTTATAATTAATTTCCACTTTCACAACAAATAGCGTGTTTTTAAGAGATAATAACTATCAAAAGATTAACACTTGTTTATGTCTGGTGTAAATGTCAAATTACATCCAATGACCAACATTGTATTGAATTGTAAAAATATATTCTAGATATACTTTAAAACCACTCAAATTAATAATTTATCACTATTAATTATTTCGATTAAAAAAGTTGTTTTTAATTAAAATTCAGTAATTTTCACTATTCATCAGAAAATGAAAGTTATCTGAAAAGTACCAAAATTTCACCCTAAGCCAATTTCGATATAAAGAATCCAAAAATAAAGTCCATTTTGAAAAAAATAAAATTTACAAAATTTCAAAAAGTGGTTATTACTATTCATAACGGGTAGTTTTAATAATATTCTAATAGCATATTGCTGTTTAGTAAAACTCGTTATTGCGTACTACACAAGCTATCGAGGAAGGTCACGATTGCGTGTAATGGAATGCAAGTCAAGGATGCGTGTTGTGAAAGATTCGTTTGGTGTAACACAAGACATTAGTGAAAGTAAAAAGAATATTTTTCACAAAATTTCGGGGTGTTACATTCTACCCCCCTTAAAAAGAATTTCTCCCTCGAAATTCGTCGGGGTTATAAATGGTTTACTATTCAAAAGTTTATTTAATAGAAACCCACATCGTAAAAAGGAATAACAAAACCAATCTTTGAAAACAAAAGTATGAAACATAACGGTTACCCAAATAAACTAATCACTGGTTTTCCACATAGGTGAAAATATGGATATGGAAGAGAAATCTAGCTATCATGTTCTAATGGAGAGTGGTAGAGAACATGGCTATGGAAAATCCAGCAATCACAAAGCCATAAATTTGTGACGATCTAGGGTACCATCTGATTAATCGGATATAAGGGCACTAGGACAACATTTTTGGTTTTCAAGATCATTTCCCTAAAGTTGAAAATTTGAATTAGAATAAATACTTACTTTATTTTGGTACAATCTCACCATTGTTCGTGCCTTGAACAATTTCCACTTCATCTCTTAAATAAATGAAGTTGAATTTGTTATTCGTGAAGTGTTAGCAAATCATGTAATAGAATGACGGGTCATTCCATCTGTCTCAAACAAAAGGATAGCAAAAAATTATATACATAAGTCGATCTATAGTGAGATTAATCATATATGGTTCCTAAAATGGACTTATACTTCATATATCATACTGCTTAATATAATAAAACTAGTTTCTACTAAACAGGGACTTCCTGTAGGCCAGTGGTAGGCGATAAAGGCCAGTCGCACTTTGGTTGTGGGTTCGATTCCCACAGCCTTGTCGGAAGCGATGGGCTGTCGCCCGTCCTGCAGGTTGTCCTTTTTCTAAAACTACATTACTATAACATCCCATCAATAATATCAAAAATCTTCTATCCTTAAACAATACTAACTTATGTCCAACATAATCCATTCTAATCTTTAGGCTTATCCATAATACTGCAGTCCACTCTCATAATATAGTGAAAACTATTACCAGAGATTTAATACAGTCGTTGATCCCCATATATCATAAGATATGTCTTGTTGGTCACATTCCAAATATTCAAAGGCCTTAATCATGTATTCTCTTGAATACCCATTGAACCTTAGTGAAAACATGAATGCAGTTAAAAGTTAACTCTTTCCACATACCAAAATCCAAAAATTCTATATACTCAAACCATGATATAACCTTCTCCTTATATCAGTCATGAGCTCATGAATACAATCAAAAACTTCATTATCTTATTATTCCTTCATTATGCGCATATAATCTACTTTCCAAAAAATATCTGAATAACATTTCATGGTTACTAGTACCATTAATCATACACTTTAAAAACTCAGGAAAGACAATAGTGTAAAAATCCTTATATGTCTCTTTATTCCATAGTACCATGAGATTAATTATACAGCATTACACTTGATAAACATGTAATCATTCGACTACCTTCTTAAACCATTGACCGAGCTTCAACAATTATTTCATCTCACATATCATTTGTAGGCTCTTCATCATCATCAACATAAATACTTCCCATACGACCATACTGATTATCTTCATGAGACTTTCCCTTAGGGCATTGGTTTGCATAATGCCCGTACATTCCACATTTAAAACATTTAACCATTGTTGATGTCGTAGCAATACCATTATCCTCATCCATGGTGTTAACTGAACCTTTTCCTTTGCACTTACTTGCTTTGTGTCCTTCTTTTCCACACCCAAAGCATCTTCCAGTTCCTTTGAAACATTCTCCTTGATGCCTCTTCCCACATGATTTACATAGGGGAAATTGAACTTTCTTTCCTCTATGATCATCATGAAACCCCATCTTTCTCTTATTAGCCAAGTCAGGAAACTTACCAAATTTGAGTTTATTGATCATATTATGAGATTGCTGATTCGGCATAATAATTATGGTTGGACTTCCAAATCCCATTTCATTATGAAGAATATCATTCCATTGTCCATCATATCCTCCATTATCGTGAGTCATCTTGTTTCCAGCCATTTTCTAAAACCCAAAAAAAAGTGTGAGAGGCAAAAATCATGCTAGGGAAAAAAACATAATAAAGGGGGAGTACCTTAAATATCTAACATCTTAGGTTTAATTCTATGATCTTTAGCGTAATGCTAGTACTATAACCTATACGTATACTTATCCTTAGGGACATCCCTAGACATACCTTAGAAATATCTCTAGGGATCTCACTAACGTTTTCGCATCCTAGTTTCCAAAGGTTGACTAAACCTTTCCTCCGATACCAAATGTAGAGACCCGAAGCTTAACGTACATGGACATTACATTACATTTGCGGAATACTTAGTACATAACAAAAACACACACACAAGGATCGTAATAGTTTAGTGTCTTTGGAAACTTGGAATATAATCTTCTAATATTGGTGAAAGATCTTCAACATCTCCCATAAAGGTATTATTTTCTTTATACCTAAAACCTTTATTTATATCCTGGGGAAAAGAAAACATAAAAGGGTGAGCTCAAATGCTCTGTAAGGATAAACAAAAGAAAAATAAATCACATCATATTCATAAGAACATAACTTTTTGAAATCTTAACCTGCAAAAGAGAGCATAATTTCATAACATGGGATAACTCATGGCAGTAAAATGTAATCGCAATAATCATAACTTAAAAAATTAAACTTTGTGTCATACACACATAATCATAGAGATTCATTTCTTGTTAGTCAAGACTGATTGCCAAGACTATCTTAGTGGACACAGTCTCTTTCTGAACCGAGTCACCCTCGTTTCAGTCCCGTTTCACTGAACCGGTATAACCTACCATTCCAGCCATGTCTATCTCATGAAATATAAAATCTTTACCCAATGAATTGGAGGGAGATATAGGTCCCACCCATCTCATAACGATACCATTCTTATGTGTGCCACAAAATCATAAACCATACATCATTGCATAACCCATGTAATAAAAATGGGAATCTTAAACATCATGACATCATAAAACAATTCATATAAGATCAAGGAATTCATAAAAATATAATTCCATCACAACATAATCAAATAAATGTAATAACAGGGATAAAAACAGAACCCTTTATTATCTTAGATGGAAAATAATTTTGATAAAACACATGAACTCCATTCTTGAAGAAAATATCCTTACTGCTTCAAAAACACTTTTCCTTTCTTAACATTTCGTACATTTATAAACTAAAAGAAGTTTATTAAAAATAAACTTGAATACTTTTAAAGGAAGCTTCTTGGAAATAATGTTTTAAAAATCCATTCATGCTGTATAAGTTAAAAAAAACATTCTTCTTGTACTTTTGTCGGAAAAGTCAAAAAGTACCTCGTACGAAAAATGACAAAAGATTCCTTCCATATCTTTTACTAAAAACTCACCGAAGGGTAAAATTGGATTTAAAAAATTGTAGGTGGATGGAAATAATATTAAATATCGAGGAAACATGGATGTGGATGATAAAATACACCCCAGTAAATTTCAAAGTATAAACAATCTCGGATAAAAATGAGATTGTGATATTTCCCTTACCTTAGGTCCAACTTGCTTTGTACGTGTCCGAAACTCCTGTATAATGATTTAAATCTTGTTATTGACTTATTCCAGAATCATATTCATTGTTATTATATCATATATGGTTCACTTATGACTTTATATTACCCGTTCCTTTGTAAATTCCATGTTAAAGAGCGTTTTGGGTAAAATTGTTTCATTTGTCGTCCGTGTTTTGACTTGTAATTATTCATATGATTACTTAATTACAGAATATAAAACATTATTTATATATATATATTCAGAATATACATATATATAATAAATCAGTAAATGGAAAGAAATACACCATTCATGGAGACGGTAGTCCGTACGTACGCATGAACGCTGTTTTCGTTTCCTTATTGAATTGAATGGAATTAAGTAGATGACATACATGTAAATATAAATAAATCCAGTATCATTATTATGTCATATATTTCATTAGTACTTATTATATATACTTTATAATCATTCATGAATGGTTAATCATTGAGAATGAATCTCATCGCGTCGTGGAGACGGTAGTCCGTACGTACGCACGAGCGATGATATCGTTCCCATGGTCGTGGAATTGTGTTGAAGTGTATGTATACTATTTCAGTATCAATATAACTTTATAATAATCATATATAGTTACTCATTACACCATTATACCCATCCAATTATGGTGGTGGTTGAAAATAGATTACACCACGGCGTGGAGATGGTATTCCGTACGTACGCACGCGCGGTGATTTCCTTTTTCCGTAGGATGGATAGAAGGTTAATTAGAGTTGTTTTATATTTATAATAACATATCAGTATATAAGAAATACTGATGTTATTACTTTATCATGAAACAACTAATCAAGAAGAAGTTGAAGAAGAAAGAAATTGGAAAGGATCGGCAATGGATATTACCTCTTCTTTGAAGTGCTTCTTTGAGACCTCCTTTTAGGGCACTAAAATTGGTCTTTTAAGAAGACCAGGACCTCTAGGATGATACTAGGGAAGTGGATAAGAGATTTAGTCAGGTGTTGTCCGAGCTTGAAGGCTCAAAGTTGTGTGAGGAAGAGAGGGAGGAGGTGCCCTTTTATAACGGAGGAGAGGGGCATCTTAGGAAAATATCAAAATATTATTTTATATTAAGGTCAAATTCGGTTTATAATGGTTCAAAATGGTCTTATTTATAAGATAAAGTGGGAATGGGTCGAAATACTCTCATACAATAGGATTTTACAAGTTTAGGTTATTATTTTAACCTTATCAATTAGATTTAACTCCAAGTTAAATAATTTATCTTTTACCGTGTCTTTTTGTTTTCTTACACTATATGGTTAATAAACATACTATATCAAGACAAACGAACCCCAAGTTGTTTATTATTAATATATATATCCTTATCTAAGTCATTTGGCCGAACCTTAGATTTTTAGGAATTAAATAACAATTAATAATATAATATTTGTTTTAAAAACTAATTTATGTCAATTTTGACACTATTTGGTACATGATTTTTATGAAATTTCTAACAGAATGATAAGTTCTAACCAAGTTACATAAATCATCAATAACATGTCATATTAACCTAGAAAATTAGTGTAAGTCATAAAAAGTCTCAAATTACATTTATTTGGGCATTTATAACATCAATTATGTTAATATTTTCATAAAAAGGTAATTACTGCATCATCGTTGTGTCATAAATAAATTAAAGTATTTAAAGTATAAAAATTACAAATAAAATACCATTATGTAGGAAATATTTTTATATTAAT
Organism: Viscum album; assembly: GCA_963277665.1. NCBI lineage: Eukaryota > Viridiplantae > Streptophyta > Magnoliopsida > Santalales > Viscaceae > Viscum > Viscum album. The sequence goes on along the minus strand of OY728158.1, from coordinate 1,163,689,286 downwards.
AATGAATATTTATAGTCGAAATTATATTATGTATAACCCTATATTAAAAATGTTTTAGTAAATAAACTTTGATTTTAACTCTTTTAACTCTTCTTTGAATTAAATAATAATAAATGTCCTAATCTAATCCAAGTGGTCCTAAATGATAATATTTTACACTTAAGGTTGTTTTTGGTCGAGATACACTTGTCCAATAGGATTAGGACATGTGTTAGGGTAATAATAATATCATTTTCACCCTTAATTACCCTATTTACTTTTAACCTGTTAAATAAAAGTAAAAAGTTACTATTCACCAAAAATTATTTTCATCTCATTGAACCACATTTTACTTACTGACATCAACCGTGTCTCTCGGATTTTTGAAATTCCATTCACAGAAGCGGTAAAATTAAGATTTATGAAAAAATTAATTTTTTTAACTACCACTTAGTAGTTTCACTATTCATAAAAAATTGAAGTTTTTCAGAAAAATGCCAAAATTTCACCCTAAGCTATAATTGATATTCCGAATTCAAAAATGATTTCTATTTTAAAAAATTCCCAAAATATAATTTTCATTAATTAATTTTATAATTAATTTCCGCTGTCACAACAAATAGCGTGTTTTTAAGAGATAATAACTATCAAAAGATTATCACTTGTTTATGTCTGGTGTAAATGTGAAATTACATCCAAAGACCAACATTGTATTGAATTGTAAAAATATATTCTAGATATACTTTAAAACCACTCAAATTAATAATTTATCAATATTAATTATTTCTATTAAAAAAGTTGTTTTTAATTAAAATTCAGTAATTTTAACTATTCATCAGAAAATGAAAGTTATCCGAAAAGTACCAAAATTTCACCCTAAGCTAATTTCGATATAAAGAATCCAAAAATAAAGTCCATTTTGAAAAAAATAAAATTTACAAAATTTCAAAAAGTGGTTATTACTATTCATAATGGGTAGTTTTAATAATATTTTAATAGCATATTGCTGTTTAGTGAAACTCGTTATTACGTACTACACAAGCTATCGAGGAAGGTCACGATTACGTGTAATGCAATGCAAGTCAAGGATGCGTGTTTTGAAAGATTCGTTTGGTGTAACACAAGACATTAGTGAAATTAAAAAGAATATTTTTCACAAAATTTCGGGGTGTTACATTCTACCCCCCTTAAAATGAATTTCTCCCTCGAAATTCGTCGAGGTTATAAATGGTTTACTATTCGAAAGTTTATTTAATAGAAACCCACATCGTAAAAAGGAATACCAAAAACAATCTTTGAAAACAAAAGTATGAAATGTAATGGTTACCCAAATAAACTAATCACTGGTTTTCCACATAGGTGAAAATATGGATATGGAAGAGAAATCTAGCTATCATGTTCTGATGGAGAGTGGTAGAGAACATGGCTATCGAAAAGCCAGCAATCACAAAGCCATAAATTTGTGACGATCTAGGGTACCATCTGATTAATCGGATATAAGGGCACTAGGACAACATTTTTGGTTTTCAAGATCATTTCCCTAAAGTTGAAAATTTGAATTAGAATAAATACTTACTTTATTTTGGTACAATCTCACCATTGTTCGTGCCTTGAACAATTTCCACTTCATATCTTAAATAAATGAAGTTGAATTTGTTATTCGTGAAGTGTTAGCAGATCATGTAATAGAATGACGAGTCATTCCATCTGTCTCAAACAAAAGGATAGCAAAAAATTATATACATAAGTCGATCTATAGTGAGATTAATCATATATGGTTCCTAAAATGGACTTATACTTCATATATCATACTGCTTAATATAATAAAACTAGTTTCTACTAAACAGGGACTTCCTGTAGGCCAGTGGTAGGCGATAAAGGCCAGTCGCACTTTGGTTATGGGTTCGATTCCCACAGCCTTGTCCGAAGCGATGGGCTGTCGCCCGTCCTGCAGGTTTTCCTTTTTCTAAAACTACATTACTATAACATCCCATCAATAATATCAAAAATCTTCTATCCTTAAACAATACTAACTTATGTCCAACATAATCCATTCTAATCTTTAGTCTTATCCATAATACTGCAGACCACTCTCATAATATAGTGAAAACTATTACCAGAGATTTAATACAGTCGTTGATCCCCATATATCATAAGATATGTCTTGTTGGTCACATTCCAAACATTCAAAGGCCTTAATCATGTATTCTCTTGAATACCCATTGAACCTTAGTGAAAACATGAATGCAGTTAAAAGTTAACTCTTTCCACATACCAAAATCCAAAAATTCTATATACTCAAACCATGATATAACCTTCTCCTTATATCAGTCATGAGCACATGAATACAATCAAAAAATTCATTATCTTATTATTCCTTCATTATGCGCATATAATCTACTTTCCAAAAAATATCTGAATAACATTTCATGGTTACTAGTACCATTAATCATACACTTTAAAAACTCAGGAAAGACAATAGTGTAACAATCCTTAAATATCTCTTTATTCCATAGTACCATGAGATTAATTATACAACATTACACTTGATAAACATGTAATCATTCGACTACCTTCTTAAACCATTGACCGAGCTTCAACAATTATTTCATCTCACATATCATTTGTAGGCTCTTCATCATCATCAACATAAATACTTCCCATACGACCATACTGATTATCTTCATGAGACTTTCCCTTAGGGCATTGGTTTGCCTAATGCCCGTACATTCCACATTTAAAACATTTAACCATTGTTGATGTCGTAGCAATACCATTATCCTCATCCATGGTGTTAACTGAACCTTTTCCTTTGCACTTACTTGCTTTGTGTCCTTCTTTTCCACACCCAAAGCATCTTCCAGTTCCTTTGAAACATTCTCCTTGATGCCTCTTCCCACATGATTTACATAGGGGAAATTGAACTTTCTTTCCTCTATGATCATCATGAAACCCCATCTTTCTCTTATTAGCCAAGTCAGGAAACTTACCAAATTTGAGTTTATTGATCATATTATGAGATTGCTGATTCAGAATAATAATTATGGTTGGACTTCCAAATACCATTTCATTATGAAGAATATCATTCCATTGTCCATCATATCCTCCATTATCGTGAATCATCTTGTTTCCATCCATTTTCTAAAACCCAAAAAAACGTTTGAGAGGCAAAAATCATGCTAGGGAAAAAAACATAATAAAGGGGGAGTACCTTAAATATCTAACATCTTAGGTTTAATTCTATGATCTGTAGCGTAATTCTAGTACTATAACCTATACGTATACTTATCCTTAGGGACATCCCTAGACATACCTTAGAAATATCTCTAGGGATCTCACTAATGTTTTTGCATCCTAGTTTCCAAAGGTTGACTAAACCTTTCCTCCGATACCAAATGTAGAGACCCGATGATTAATGTACATGGACATTACATTACATTTTTGGAATACTTAGTACATAACAAACACACACAAACAAGGATCGTAATAGTTTAGGGTCTTTGGAAACTCGGAATATAATCTTCTAATCCTGGTGAAAGATCTTCAACATCTCCCATAAAGATCTTCTTTTTTTTAATACCTAAAACCTTTCTTTATATCCTGGGGAAAAGAAAACATAAAAGGGTGAGCTCAAATGATCAGTAAGGGTAAACAAAAGAAAAATCAATCACATCATATTCATAAGAACATAACTTTTTGAAATCTTAACCTCCAAAAGAGAGCATAATTTCATAACATGGGATAAATCATGGCAGTGAAAAGTAATCACAATAATAATAACTTAAAAAATTAAACTTTGTGGCATACACACATAATCATAGAGATTCATTTCTTGTTAGTCAAGACTCATTGCCAAGACTATCTTAGTGGATAAAGTCCCTTTCTGAACCGAGTCACCCTCGTTTCAGTCCTGTTTCACTGAACCGGTATAACCTACCATTCCAGCCATGTCTATCTCATGAGATATAAAATCTTTACCCAATGAATTGGAGGGAGATATAGGTCCCACCCATCTCATAATGATACCATTCTTATGTGTGCCACAAAATCATAAACCATACATCATTGCATAACTCATGTAATAAAAATGGGAATCTTAAACATCATGACATCATAAAACAATTCATATAAGATAAAGGAATTCATAAAAATATAATTCCATCACAACATAATCAAATCAATGTAATAATAGGGATAAAAACAGTACCCTTTAGTATCTTATATGGAAAATAATTTTGATAAAACACTTGAACTCCATTCTAGAGGAAAATATCCTTTCTACTTCAAAAACACTTTTCCTTTCTTAACATGTCGTACATTTATAAACTAAAAGAAGTTGATTAAAAATAAACTTGAAAACTTTTAATGGAATATTCTTGGAAATAATGTTTGAAAAATCCATTCATGCTGTATAAGTTAAAAAAACATTCTTCTTGTACTTTTGTCGGAAAAGTCAAAAAGTACCACGTATGAAAAATGACACAAGATTCCTTCCATATCTTTTACTAAAAACTCACCGAAGGGTAAAATTGGATTTAAAAAATTGTATGTGGATGGAAATAATATTAAATATTTAGGAAACATGGATGTGGATGTAAAATACACCCCAGTAAATTTCAAAGTATAAACAATCTCGGATAAAAATGGGATTGTGATATTTCCCTTACCTTAGGTCCGACTTGCTTTGTACGTGTCCGAACCTCCTATATAATGATTTAAATCATGTTATTGACTTATTCCAGAATCATATTAATTGTTATTATATCATATATAGTTCACTTATGACTTTATATTACCTGTTCCTTTGTAAATTCCATGTTAAAGAGCGTTTTGGGTAAAATTGTTTCATTTGTCGTCCGTGTTTTGACTTGTAATTATTCATATGATTACTTAGATCATGATTACTTAATTCCAGAATATAAAACATGATTTATATATATATATTCAGATTATACATATATATAATAAATCAGTAAATGGAAAGAAAAACACCGTTCATGGAGACGGTAGTCCGTACGTACGCATGAACGCTGTTTTCGTTTCCTTATTGAATTGAATGGAATTAAGTAGATGACATACATGTAAATATAAATAAATCCAGTATCATTATTATGTCATATATTTCATTAGTACTTATTATATATACTTTATAATCATTCATGAATGGTTAATCATTGAGAATGAATCTCATCGCGTCGTGGAGACGGTAGTCCGTACGTACGCACGAGCGATGATATCGTTCCCATGGTCGTGGAATTGTGTTGAAGTGTATGTATACTATTTCAGTATCAATATAACTTTATAATAATAATATATAGTTACTCATTACACCATTATACCCATCCAATAAAGGTGGTGGCGGAAAATAGATTACACCACAGCGTGGAGACGGTATTCCGTACGTACGCACGCGCAGTGATTTCCTTTTTCCGTAGGATGGATAGAAGGTTAATTAGAGTTGTTTCATATTTATAATAACATATCATTATATAAGAAATACTGATGTTATTACTTTATCATGAAACAACTAATGAAGAAGAAGTTGAAGAAGAAAGAAATTGGAAAAGGATCAGTAATGGATACTACCTCTTCTTTGAAGTGATTCTTTGAGACCTCCTTTTAGGGCACTGAAATTGGTCTTTTAAGAATACCAGGACCTCTAGGATGATACTAGGGAAGTGGAGAAACGATTTTGTCTGGGGTTGGCCGAGCTTTAAGGCTCAAAGTTGTGTGAGGAAGAGAGGGAGGAGGTTCCCTTTTATTAGGGAGGAGAGGGGCATCTTAGGAAAATCTCAAAATATTATTTTATATTAAGGTCAAATTCGGTTTATAATGGTTCCAAATGGTATTATTTCGAAGATAAAGTGGGGATGGGTCTAAATCCTTTCATACAATAGGATTTAGACAAGTTTAGGTTATTATTGTAACCTTATCAATTAGATTTAACTCTAAGTTAAATAATTTAACTTTTATCGTGTCTTTTTGTTTTCTTACACTATATGGTTAATAAACTTACTATATCAAGCCAAAAGAACCCCAAGTTGTTTATTATTAATATATCTATCATTATCTAAGTCATTTGTCCGAACCTTAGATTTTTAAGAATTAAATAACAATTAATAATATAATATTTGTTTTAAAAACTAATTTATGTCAATTTTGACACTATTTGGTACATGATTTTTATGAAATTTATAACAGAATTATAAGTTCGAAACAAGTTACTTAAATCATCAATAACATGTCATATTAACCTATAAAATTAGTGTAAGTCATCAAAAGTCTCAAATTACATTTATTTGGGCATTTATAACATCAATTATGTTAATATTTTCTTAAAAAGGTAATTACTGCATCATCGATGTGTCATAAATAAATTAATTTATTTAAAGTATAAAAATTACAAATAAAATACCATTATGTAGGAAATCTTATTATATTTCTAATGAATATTAATAGTCGAAATTATATTATGTATAACCCTATATTAAAAATGTTTTAGTAAATAAACTTTGATTTTAACTCTTTTAACTCTTCTTTGAATTAAATAATAATAAATGTCCTAATCTAATCCAAGTGGGCCTAAATGATAATATTTTACACTTAAGGTTGTTTTTTGTCGAGATGCACTTGTCCAATAGGATTATTACATGTGTTAGGGTAATAATAATAATATCATTTTTACCCTTAATTACCCTATTTACTTTTAACCGTGATAAATAAAAGTAAAAAGTTACTATTCACCAAAAATTATTTTCATCTCATTGAACCACATTTTACTTACTGACATAAACCGTGTCTCTTGGATTTTTTAAATTCCATTCACAGAAGCGGTAAAATTAAGATTTATGAAAAAATCAATTTTTTTAACTACCGCTTAGTAGTTTCACTATTCATCAAAAATGATGTTTTTCAGAAAAATGCCAAAATTTCACCCTAAGATATAATTTATATTCCGAATTCAAAAATGATTTCTATTTTACAAAATTACCAACATATATGTTGCATTAATTAATTTTATAATTAATTTCCGCTGTCACAACAAATAGCGTGTTTTTAAGAGATAATAACTATCAAAAGATTAACACTTGTTTATGTCTGGTGTAAATGTGAAATTACATCCAATGACCAACATTGTATTGAATTGTAAAAATATATTCTAGATATACTTTAAAACCACTCAAATTAATAATTTATCACTATTAATTATTTCGATTAAAAAAGTTGTTTTTAATTAAAATTCAGCAATTTTCACTATTCATCAGAAAATGAAAATTATCCGAAAAGTACCAAAATTTCACCCTAAGCTAATTTCTATATTACGAATCCAAAAATAAAGTCCATTTTGAAAAAAATAAAATTTACAAAATTTCAAAAAGTGGTTATTACTATTCATAACGGGTAGTTTTAATAATATTTTAATAGCATATTGCTGTTTAGTGAAACTCGTTATTGCGTACTACACACGCTATCGAGGAAGGTCGCGATTGCCTGTAATGGAAGGCAAGTCAAGGATTCATGTTGTGAAAGATTATTTTTGTGTAACACAAGACATTAGTGAAATTATAAAGAATATTTTTCATAAAATTTCGGGGTGTTACATTCTACCCCCCTTAAAATGAATTTCGCCCTCGAAATTCGTCGGGGTTATAAATGGTTTACAATTCGAAAGTTTCTTTAATAGAAACCCACATCGTAAAAAGGAATACCAAAACCAATATTTGAAAAAAAAGTATGAAACATAACGGTTACCCAAATAAACTAATCACTGGTTTTCCATATAGGTGAAAATATGGATATGGAAGAGAAATCTACCTATCATGTTCTGATGGAGAGTGGTAGAGAACATGGCTATGGAAAATCCAGCAATCACAAAGCCATAAATTTGTGACGATCTAGGGTACCATCTGATTAATCGGATATAAGGGCACTAGGACAACATTTTTGGTTTTCAAGATCATTTCCCTAAAGTTGAAAATTTGAATTAGAATAAATACTTACTTTATTTTGGTACAATCTCACCATTGTTCGTGCCTTGAACAATTTTCACTTAATCTCTTAAATAAATGAAGTTGAATTTGTTATTCGTGAAGTGTTAGCAGATTGTGTGATAGAATGACGGGTCATTCCATCTGTCTCAAACAAAAGGTTAGCAAAAAATTATATACATAAGTCGATATATAGTGAGATTAATCATATATGGTTCCTAAAATGGACTTATACTTCATATATCATACTGCTTAATATAATGAAACTAGTTTCTACTAAACAGGGACTTCCTATAGGCCAGTGGTAGGCGATAAAGGCCAGTCGCACTTTGGTTGTGGGTTCGATTCCCACAGCCTTGTCCGAAGCGATGGGTTGTCGCCCATCCTGCAGGTTGTCCTTTTTCTAAAACTACAATACTATAACATCCCATCAATAATATCGAAAATCTTCTATCCTTAAACAACACTAACTTTTGTCCAACATAATCCATTCCAATCTTTAGGATTATCCATAATACTGCAGTCTACTCTCATAATATAGTGAAAACGATTACCAGAGATTTAATACAGTCGTTGATCCCCATATATCATAAGATATGTCTTGTTGGTCACATTCCAAACATTCAAAGGCCTTAATCATGTATTCTCTTGAATACCCATTGAACCTTAGTGAAAACATGAATGCAGTTAAAAGTTAACTCTTTCCACATACCAAAATCCAAAAATTCTATATACTCAAACCATGATATAACCTTCTCCTTATATCAGTCATGAGCTCATGAATACAATTAAACACTTCATTATCTTATTATTCCTTCATTATGCGCATATAATCTACTTTCCAAAAAATATCTGAATAACATTTTATGGTTACTAGTACCATTAATAATACACTTTAAAAACTCAGGAAAGAAAATAGTGTAACAATCCTTAGATGTCTCTTTATTCCATAGTACCATGAGATTAATTATACAACATTACACTGGATAAACATGTAATATTTCGACTACCTTCTTAAACCATTGACCGAGCTTCAACAATTCTTTCATCTCACATATCATTTGTAGTCTCATCATCATCATCAACATAAATACTTCCCATATGACCATACTGATTATCTTCATGAGACTTTCCCTTAGGGAATTGGTTTGCATAATGCCCGTACATTCCACATTTAAAACATTTAACCATTGTTGATGTCGTAGCAATACCATTATCCTCATCCATGGTGTTAACTGAACCTTTTCCTTTGCACTTACTTGCTTTGTGTCCTTATTTTCCACACCCAAAGCATCTTCCAGTTCCTTTGAAACATTCTCCTTGATGCCTCTTCCCACATGATTTACATAGGAGAAATTGAACTTTCTTTCATCTACGATCATCATGAAACTCCATCTTTCTCTTATTAGCCAAGTCAGGAAACTTACCAAATTTGAGTTTATTGATCATATTATGAGATTGCTGATTCGGCATAATAATGATGGTTGGACTTCCAAATCCCATTTCATTATGAAGAATATCATTCCATTGTCCATCATATCCTCCATTATCGTGAATCATCTTGTTTCCATCCATTTTCTAAAACCCAAAAAAAATAGTGTGAGAGGCAAAAATCATGCTAGGGAAAACAACATAATAAAGGGGGAGTACCTTCAATATCTAACATCTTAGGTTTAATTCTATGATCGTTAGCGTAATTCTAGTACTATAACCTATACATATACTTAACCTTAGGGACATCCCTAGACATACCTTAGAAATATCTCTAGGGATCTCACTAACATTTTCACATCCTAGTTTGCAAAGGTTGACTAAACCTTTCCTCTGATACCAACTGTAGAGACCCGAATCTTAACGTACATGGACATTACATTACATTTGCGGAATACTTAGTACATAACAAAAACACACACACAAGGATCATAATAGTTTAGTGTCTTTGGAAACTCGGAATATAATCTTCTAATACTGGTAAAAGATCTTCAACATATCCCATAAAGATCTTCTTTTTTTATACCTAAAACCTTTCTTTATATCCTGGGGAAAAGAAAACATAAATGGGTGAGCTCAAATGCTCAGTAAGGGTAAACAAAAGAAAAATCAATCACATCATATTCATAAGAACATAACTTTCTGAAATCTTAACCTGCAAAAGAGAGCCTAATTTCATAACATGGGATAACTCATGGAAGTGAAATGTAATCACAATAATCATAACATAAACATTAAACTTTGTGGCATACACACATAATCATAGAGATTAATTTCTTGTTAGTCAAGACTCATTGCCATGACTATCTTAGTGGACAAAGTCCCTTTCTGAACCGAGTCACCCTCGTTTCAGTCCTGTTTCACTGAACCGGTATAACCTACCATTCCAGACATGTCTATATCATGAGATATAAAATCTTTACCCAATTAATTGGAGGGAGATATAGGTCCCACCCATCTCATAACGATACCATTCTTATGTGTGCCACAAAATCATAAACCATACATCATTGCATAACCCATGTAATAAAAATGGGAATCTTAAACATCATGACATCATAAAACAATTCATATAAGATAACGAAATTCATAAAAATATAATTCCATCACATAATAATCAAATCAATGTAATAATAGGGATAAAAACAGAACCCTTTATTATCTTAGATGGAAAATAATTTTGATAAAACACTTGAACTCCATTCTTGAGGAAAATATCCTTTCTGCTTCAAAAACACTTTTCCTTTCTTAACATGTCGTACATTTATAAACTAAAAGAAGTTGATTAAAAATAAACTTGAAAACATTTAAAGTAAGCTTCTTGGAAATAATGTTTTAAAAATCCATTCATGCTGTATAAGTTAATAAAAACATTCTTCTTGTACTTTTTTCAGAAAAGTGAAAAAGTACCTCGTACGAAAAATGACAAAAGATTCCTTCCATATCTTTTACTAAAAACTAACTGAAGGGTAAAATAGGATTTAAACAATTGTAGGTGGATGGAAATAATATTAAATATTGAGGAAACATTTATGTGGATGATAAAATACAACTCAGTAAATTTCAAAGTATAAACAATCTCGGATAAAAATGATATTGTGATATTTCCCTTACCTTAGGTCCGACTTGCTTTGTACGTGTCCGAACCTCCTGTATAATGATTTAAATCATATTATTGACTTATTACAGAATCATATTAATTTTTATTATATCATATATGGTTCACTTATGACTTTATATTACCCGTTATTTTGTAAATTCCATGTTAAAGAGCGTTTTGGGTAAAATTGTTTCATTTGTCGTCCGTGTTTTGACTTGTAATTATTCATATGATTACTTAGATCATGATTACTTAATTCCAGAAAATAAAACATGATTTATATATATATATATATATTCAGAATATACATATATATATAATAAATCAGTAAATGGAAAGAAATAAACCGTTCATGGAGACGGTAGTCCGTACGTACGCATGAAGGCTGTTTTCGTTTCCTTATTGAATTGAATGGAATTAAGTAGATGACATACATGTAAATATAAATAAATCCAGTATCATTATTATGTCATATATTTCATTAGTACTTATTATATATACTTTATAATCATTCATGAATAGTTAATCATTGAGAATGAATCTCATCGCGTCGTGGAGAAGGTAGTCCGTACGTACGCACGAGCGATGATATCGTTCCCATGGTCGTGGAATTGTGTTGAAGTGTATTTATAATATTTCAGTATCAATATCACTTTATAATAATCATATATAGTTACTCATTACACCATTATACCCATCCAATTAAGGTGGTGGCGGAAAATAGATTACACCACGGCATGGAGACGGTATTCCGTACGTACGCACGCGCAGTGATTTCCTTTTTTCGTAGGATGGATAGAAGGTTAATTAGAGTTCTTTAATATATATAATAACATATCAGTATATAAGAAATACTGATGTTATTACTTTATCATGAAACAACTAATGAAGAATAATTTGAAGAAGAAAGAAATGGGAAAGGATCGGTAATGGATATTACCTCTTCTTTGAAGTTCTTCTTTGAGACCTCCTTTTAGGGCACTAAAATTGGTATTTTAAGAAGACCAGGACCTCTAGGATGATACTAGGGAAGTGGAGAAGAGATTTTTTAAGGGTTTGGCCGATCTTGAAGGCTCAAATATGTGTGAGGAAGAGAGGGAGGAGGTGCCCTTTTATAAGGGAGGAGAGGGGCATCTTAGGAAAATCTCAAAATATTATTTTATATTAAGGTCAAATTCGGTTTATAATGGTTCCAAATGGTCTTATTTCGAAAATAAAGTGGGTATGGGTATAAATACTTTCATCCAATAGGATTTAGACAATTTTAGGTTATTATATTACCCTTATCAATTAGATTTAACTCTAAGTTAAATAATTTAACTTTTACCGTGTCTTTTTATTTTCTTACACTATATGGGTAATAAACTTACTATATCAAGCCAAACTAACCCCAAGTTGTTTATAATTAATATATATATCCTTATCTAAGTCATTTGGCCGAACCTTATATTTTTAGGAATTAAATAACAATTAATAATATAATATTTGTTTTAAAAACTAATTTATGTCAATTTTGACACTATTTGGTACATGATTTTTATGAAATTTCTAACAGAATGATAAGTTCTAAAAAAGTTACTTAAATCATCAATAACATGTCATATTAACCTAGAAAATTAGTGTAAGTCATAAAAAGTCTCAAATTACATTTATTTGGGCATTTATAACATAAATTATGTTAATATTTTCTTAAAAAGGTAATTACTGCGTCATCGTTGTGTCATAAATAAATTAAATTATTTAAAGTATAAAAATTAAAAATAAAATACCATTATGTAGGAAATCTTTTTATCTTTCTAATGAATATTTATAGTTGAAATTATATTATGTATAACTTTATATTAAAAATGTTTTAGTAAATAAACTTTGATTTTAACTCTTTTAACTCTTCTTTGAATTAAATAATAATAAATGTCCTAATCTAATCCAAGTGGGCCTAAATTATAATATTTTACACTTAAGGTTGTTTTTAGTCGATATAAACTTGTACAATAGGATTAGTACATGTTTTAGGGTAATAATAATATCATTTTTACCCTTAATTACCCTATTTACTTTTAACCGTGGTAAATAAAAGTAAAAAGTTACTATTCACCAACAATTATTTTCATCTCATTGAACCACATTTTACTTACTGACATCAACCGTGTCTCTCGGATTTTTGAAATTCCATTCACAGAAGCGGTAAAATTAAGATTTATGAAAAAATTAATTTTTTTAACTACCACTTAGTAGTTTCACTATTCATCAAAAATTGAAGTTTTTCAGAAAAATGCCAAAATTTCACCGTAAGATATAATTGATATTCCGAATTAAAAAATGATTTCTATTTTACAAAATTCACAACATATAAGTTTCATTAATTAATTTTATAATTAATTTCCGCTGTCACAACAAATAGCGTGTTTTTAAGAGATAATAACTATCAAAAGATTGACACTTGTTTATGTCTGGTGTAAATGTGAAATTACATCCAATGACCAACATTGTATTGAATTGTAAAAATATATTCTAGATATACTTTAAAACCACTCAAATTAATAATTTATCACTATTAATTATTTCGATTAAAAAAGTTGTTTTAAATTAAAATTCAGCAATTTTCACTATTCATCAGAAAATGAATGTTATCTGAAAAGTACCAAAATTTCAGCCTATGCTAATTTCGATATTACGAATCCAAAAATAAAGTCCATTTTGAAAAAATAAAATTTACAAAATTTCAAAAAGTGGTTATTACTATTCATAACGGGTAGTTTTAATAATATTTTAATAGCATATTGCTGTTTAGTGAAACTCGTTATTGCCTACTACACACGCTATCGAGGAAGGTCGCGATTGCGTGTAATGGAATGCAAGTCAAGGATGCGTGTTGTGAAAGATTCGTTTGGTGTAACAGAAGACATTAGTGAAAGTAAAAAAGAATATTTTTCATAAAATTTCGGGGTGTTACATTCTACCCCCCTTAAAATGAATTTCGCCCTTGAAATTCGTCGGGGTTATAAATGGTTTACTATTCGAAAGTTTCTTTAATAGAAACCCACATCGTAAAAAGGAATACCAAAACCAATCTTTGAAAACAAAATTATGAAACGTAACGGTTACCCAAATAAACTAATCACTGGTTTTCCATATAGGTGAAAATATGGATATGGAAGAGAAATCTAACTATCATGTTCTGATGGAGAGTGGTAGAGAACATGGCTATGGAAAATCCAGAAATCACAAAGCCATAAATTTGTGACAATTTAGGGTACCATCTGATTCATCAGATATAAGGGAACTAGGACAACATTTTTGGTTTTCAAGATCATTTCCCTAAAGTTGAAAATTTGAATTAGAATAAATACTTACTTTATTTTGGTACAATCTCACCATTGTTCGTGCCTTGAACAATTTCCACTTCATCTCTTAAATAAATGAAGTTGAATTTGTTATTCGTGAAGTGTTAGCAGATCATGTGATAGAATGACGGGTCATTCCATCTGTCTCAAACAAAAGGTTAGCAAAAAATTATATACATAAGTCGATCTATAGTGAGATTAATCATATATGGTTCCTAAAATGGACTTATACTTCATATATCATACTGCTTAATATAATGAAACTAGTTTCTACTAAACAGGGACTTCCTATAGGCCAGTGGTAGGCGATAAAGGCCAGTCGCGTCTTGGTTGTGGGTTCGATTCCCAAATCCTTGTCTGAAGCGATGGGTTGTCACCCATCCTGCAGGTTGTCCTTTTTCTAAAACTACATTACTATAACATCCCATCAATAATATCGAAAATCTTCTATCCTTAAACAATACTAACTTTTGTCCAACATAATCTATTCTAATCTTTAGGCTTATCCATAATACTGCAGTCTACTCTCATAATATAGTGAAAACGATTACCAGAGATTTAATACAGTCGTTGATCCCCATATATCATAAGATATGTCTTGTTGTTCACATTCCAAACATTCAAAGGCCTTAATCTTGTATTCTCTTGAATACCCATTGAACCTTAGTGAAAACATGAATGCAGTTAAAAGTTAACTCTTTCCACATACCAAAATCCAAAAATTCTATATACTCAAACCATGATATAACCTTCTCCTTATATCAGTCATGAGCTCATGAATACAATCAAACACTTCATTATCTTATTATTCCTTCATTATGCGCATATAATCTACTTTCCAAAAAATATCTGAATAACATTTCATGGTTACTAGTACCATTAATCATACACTTTAAAAACTCAAGAAAGACAATAGTGTAACAATCCTTAGATGTCTCTTTATTCTATACTACCATGAGATTACTTATACAACATTACACTTGATAAACATGTAATCATTCGACTACCTTCTTAATCCATTGACCGAGCTTCAACAATTCTTTCATCTCACATATCATTTGTAGTCTCTTCATCATCATCAACATAAATACTTCCCAGACGACCATACTGATTATCTTCATGAGACTTTCCCTTAGGGCATTGGTTTGCATAATGCCCATACATTCCACATTTAAAACATTTAACCGTTGTTGATGTCGTAGCAATACCATTATCCTCATCCATGGTGTTAACTGAACCTTTTCCTTTGCACTTACTTGCTTTGTGTCCTTCTTTTCCACACCCAAAGCATCTTCCAGTTCCTTTGAAACATTCTCTTTGATGCCTCTTCCCACATGATTTACATAGGGTAAATTGAACTTTCTTTCCTCTATGATCATCATGAAACTCCATCTTTCTCTTATTAGCCAAGTCAGGAAACTTACCAAATTTGAGTTTATTGATCATATTATGAGATGGAGGATTCGGCATAATAATGATGGTTGGATTTCCAAATCCCATTTCATTATGAAGAATATCATTCCATTGTCCGTCATATCCTCCATTATCGTGAATCATCTTGTTTACAGCCATTTTCTAAAACCCAAAAATAAATAGTGTGAGAGGCAAAAATCATGCTAGGGAAAACAACTTAATAAAGGGGGAATACATTCAATATCTAACATCTTAGGTTTAATTCTATGATCGTTAGCGTAATTCTAGTACTATAACCTATACGTATACTTAACCTTAGGGACATCCCTAGACATACCTTAGAAATATCTCTAGGGATCTCACTAACGTTTTCGCATCCTAGTTTCCAAAGGTTGACTAAACCTTTCCTCTGATCCCAACTGTAGAGACCCGAAGCTTAACGTACATGTACATTACATTACATTTTTGGAATACTTAGTACATAACAAAAACACACACACAGGGATCATAATAGTTTAGTGTCTTTGGAAACTCGGAATATAATCTTCTAATCCTGGTGAATGATCTTAAACATCTCCCATAAAGATCTTATTTTTTTTATACCTAAAACCTTTCTTTATATCCTGGGGAAAAGAAAACATAAAAGGGTGAGCTCAAATGCTCAGTAAGGGTAAACAAAAGAAAAATCAATCACATCATATTCATAAGAACATAACTTTTTGAAATCTTAACCTGCAAAAGAGAGCATAATTTCATAACATGGGATAACTCATGGAAGTGGAATGTAATCACAATAATCATAACTTAAAACATTAAACTTTGTGGCATACACACATAATCATAGAGATTCATTTCTTGTTAGTCAAGACTCATTGCCAAGCCTATCTTAGTGGACAAAGTCCCTTTCTGAACCGAGTCACCATCGTTTCAGTCCTGTTTCACTGAACCGGTATAACCTACCATTCCAGCCATGTCTATCTCATGAGATATAAAATCTTTACCCAATTAATTGGAGGGAGATATAGGTCCCACCCATCTCATAACGATACCATTCTTATGTGTGCCACAAAATCATAAACCATACATCATTGCATAACCCATGTAATAAAAATGGGAATCTTAAACATCATGACATCATAAAACAATTCATATAAGATAAAGGAATTCATAAAAATATAATTCCATCACAACATAATCAAATCAATTTAATAATAGGGATAAAAACAGAACCCTTTATTATCTTAGATGGAAAATAATTTTGATAAAACACTTGAACTCCATTCTTGAGGAAAATATCCTTTCTGCTTCAAAAACACTTTTCCTTTCTTAACATGTCGTACATTTATAAACTAAAATAAGTTGATTAAAAATAAACTTGAAAACTTTTAAAGGAAGCTTCTTGGAAATAATGTTTTAAAAATCCATTCATGCTGTATAAGTTAAAAAAAACATTCTTCTTGTACTTTTGTCAGAAAAGTCAAAAAGTACCTCGTACGAAAAATGACAAAATATTCCTTCCATATCTTTTACTAAAAACTCACCGAAGGGTAAAATTGGATTTAAACAATTGTAAGTGGATGGAAATAATATTAAATATTTAGGTAACATGGATGTGGATGATAAAATACACCCCAGTAAATTTCAAAGTATAAACAATCTCGGATAAAAATGAGATTGTGATATTTCCCTTACCTTAGGTCCGACTTGCTTTGTACGTGTCCGAACCTCCTGTATAATGATTTAAATAATGTTATTGACTTATTCCAGAATCATATTCATTGTTATTATATCATATATGGTTCACTTATGACTTTATATTACCCGTTCTTTTGTAAATTCCATGTTAAAGAGCGTTTTGGGTAAAATTGTTTCATTTGTCGTCCGTGTTTTGACTTCTAATTATTCATATGATTACTTAGATCATGATTACTTAATTCCAGAATATAAAACATGATTTATATATATATATTCCGAATATACATACATGTAATATAAATAAATCCAGTATCATTATTATGTCATATATTTAATTATAACTTATTATATATACTTTATAATCATTCATGAATGGTTAATCATTGAGAATGAATCTCATCGCGTCGTGGAGACGGTAGTCCGTACGTACGCACGACCGATGATATCGTTACCATGGTCGTGGAATTGTGTTGAAGCGTATGTATAATATTTCAGTATCAATATCACTTTATAATAATCATATATAGTTACTCATTACACCATTATACCCATCCAATTAAGGTGGTGACGGAAAATAGATTACACCACGGCGTGGAGACAATATTCCGTACGTACGCACGCGCAATGATTTCCTTTTTCCGTAGGATGGATAGAAGGTTAATGAGATTTGTTTCATATTTATAATAACATATCAGTATATACGAAATAATTATTTTATTACTTTATCATGAAACAACTAATGAAGAAGAAGTTGAAGAAGAAAGAAATTGGAAATGATCGGTAATGGATATTACCTCTTCTTTGAAGTGCTTCTTTGAGACCTCCTTTTATGGCACTAAAATTGGTCTTTTAAGAAGACCAGGACCTCTAGGATGATACTAGGGAAGTGGAGAAGAGATTTTGGCAGGGGTTGGCCGAGCTTGAAGGCTCAAAGTTGTGTGAGGAAGAGAGGGAGGAGGTGCCCTTTTATAAGGGAGGAGTGGGGCATCTTAGGAAAATCTCAAAATATTATTTTATATTAAGGTCAAATTCGGTTTATAATGGTTCAAAATGGTCTTATTTAGAAGATAAATTGGGTATGGGTCGAAATCCTCTCTTCCAATAGGATTTAGACAAGTTTAGGTTATTATTTTTACCTTATCAATTAGATTTAACTCTAAGTTAAATAATTTAACTTTTACCGTGTTTTTTTGTTTTCTTACACTATATGGTTAATAAACTTACTATATCAAGCCAAACGAACCCCAAGTTGTTTATTATTAATATATATATCCTTATCTATGTCATTTGGCCGAACATTAGATTTTTAGGGATTAAATAACAATTAATAATATAATATTTTTTTTAAAAACTAATTTATGTCAATTTTGACACTATTTGGTACATGATTTTTATGAAATTTCTAACAGAATGATAAGTTCGAACCATGTTACTTAAATCATCAATAACATGTCATATTAACCTAGAAAATTAGTTTAAGTCATAAAAAGTCTTAAATTACATTTATTTGGGCATTTATAACATCAATTATGTTAATATTTTCTTAAAAAGGTAATTACTGCATCATCGTTGTGTAATAAATAAATTAAATTATTTAAAGTATAAAAATTACAAATAAAATACCCGTATGTAGGAAATATTTTTATCTTTCTAATTAATATTTATAGTCGAAATTATATTATGTATAACCCTATATTAAAAATGTTTTATTAAATAAACTTTGATTTTAACTCTTTTAACTCTTCTTTGAATTAAATAATAATAAATGTCCTAATCTAATCCAAGTGGGCCTAAATGATAATATTTTACACTTAAGGTTGTTTTTGGTCGAGATACACTTGTCCAATAGGATTAGGACATGTGTTAGGGTAATAATAATATCATTTTTACCCTTAATTACCCTATTTACTTTTAACCGTGGTAAATAAAAGTAAAAAGTTACTATTCACCAAAAATTATTTTCATCTCATTGAACCACATTTTACTTACTGACATCAACCGTGTCTCTCGGATTTTTGAAATTCTATTCACAGAAGCGGTAAAATTATGATTTATGAAAAAATTAATTTTTTTAACTACCACTTAGTAGTTTCACTATTCATCAAAAATTGAAGTTTTTCAGAAAAATGCCAAAATTTCACCGTAAGCTATAATTGATATTCCGAATTCAAAAATGATTTCTATTTTACAAAATTACCAACATATAAGTTGCATTAATTAATTTTATATTTAATTTCCGCTGTCACAACAAATAGCGTGTTTTTAAGAGATAATAACTATCAAAAGATTAACACTTGTTTATGTCTGGTGTAAATGTGAAATTACATCCAATGAACAAAATTGTATTGAATTGTAAAAATATATTATAGATATACTTTAAAACCACTCAAATTAATAATTTATCACTATTAATTTTTTCGATTAAAAAAGTTGTTTTTAATTAAAATTCTAAATTTTCACTATTCATCAGAAAATGAAAGTTATCCGAAAAGTACCAAAATTTCACCCTAAGCTAATTTCGATATTACGAATCCAAAAATAAAGTCCATTTTGAAAAAACAAAATTTACAAAATTTCAAAAAGTGGTTATTACTATTCATAACAGGTAGTTTTAATAATATTATAATAGCATATTGCTGTTTAGTGAAACTCGTTATTGCGTACTACACATGCTATCGAGGAAGGTCGCGATTGCGTGTAATGGAAGGTAAGTCAAGGATGCGTGTAGTGAAAGATTATTTTGGTGTAACACAAGACATTAGTGAAATTAAAAAGATTATTTTTCATAAAATTTCGGGGTGTTACACAAGGTATCACCTATAAACAAAAAGGTGATTGAGGCATCAATGAGTGAATGATGTATCACCTAATTTTATTATAGTGGTGAATAATCTATCACCAATTCACTACTTAAGGTGAATTATTTATCACCAAAACCCAATATTTAGGTAGAATATCCACAAAAAATTATAATTTCTTAGTGAACTATATATCACTATACAATATTAAAGGTAATGATTAATCACCAAGTGAATAAAGAATCACCATTACTTAAACAAAAGTGAAAAAGTTATCAAAAACTCTAAAAATCTGGTAGATGATCCATCATTATAAGAATAACCACTAAAAATGAATTATTGATCACTTTATCACATGTAAATAATTGTATATCATAACGATGATTAATGAGTTATAACCATGGGAAATTGTTCCATACACTCAGTTTAATTCTGGGACACCCATGTCCTTGACAATGTATACCTTGAATATATTCATAAATCCCAAACTTCCATCAAAATGGATTGGATCCTCATATAAGGAAACACCTTATGTTACTATTTTTATTATTTAGTTATTTAATTTTGGTTAATTTTAATATTTTGGGTTTTTTTCAAGTGTTTTAAGGTATTTTATTCTATTTTATAGTTTTTTACATAGTTTCTACATGGTTGGGTAAACCATGAAGATAACCATTAAATAAATTTTCCATGGAAGAAGGTTTAGTTTAAACTATATAATGGATATTACAAATAGAGTCTTCAAGTTCATTTTATAACTGTATTATTTAGTGTGCATGATCAGTGCACAGTTTGGGATAAACCATGTAGGTATTTGTGGAAACCGTGTAGGGTATTTTGTCTGTGAGGATTTTACTACCTGAGTTGTGCATGATTATACGAAACCATGTTATAATTATGGATGTGGAATTTTTTTTTCCTATTTGTAACATAGTTAGATAAAAGTGATTCCAACCTGTATGAGTGGACAATGATTCATTAGTAAAAGTTGTAGGATTTACACAATAGTGTGGTCTAATTATTTAAGTTTTACATTTATAATAAAACCTAAAATTTTGAATGTAACCTTATTTATTTTAATGGTGTTTTCGACTAACCTCACATAATCATAAAAATGAACCCTAAGTGAACCAAGAGAGTTCCCCCTCCCTTCCACCATTATGTTTAAGCTCAATTATTTCAATTTAAAGGAAAAACCCAAAGTATAACCATTTTTCTCCTGATTCCTCTCCTATTAATCAATATAAATAAATTTCTTTCATTTTTCTATCTAACATGATACCCTAGGGGATTAAATGGGCAAAAATATGTTTTGAGTTGTTTATAGATCTTTATTTTGTATTTTTTGAGATTTTAATGTCAATCCACTTGCTTGTAGTGTAACACCCCGAGAGTTTATGAAAAATATTCTTTTAATTTCATTAATGTATTATGTTTTATGCTACACCAAGATTACCTTGCGCTATATGCAACACCGTATTAGCTTGCAGTATACGCAACACTATTCCTGGATTGTGTTACACACAATTTTGATAATAGTTATTCTACGCAACATTGAGTATATATATATATATTCAATGTATAAATGAAATATGGTTGGATTTTGTTATATGAAACAATGAAGGATTCTTGCACAACACGCAACCCTGACATGGCTTTCATTACACGTAATCACGACCTTCCTCGATAGCGTGTGTTGTACGTAATACCGGGTTTTACTAAACAATGATATATTATTATAATATTATTATGAACTAGCCGTTATGAATAGTATTAACTAAATTTTGAATTTTATAATATTATTATTCATCTTACACATTTTCTAGAACATGGTATAAGAACAAAATAAATTTTTCGGGTAAAATAAGTATTTTTAAAAAAATGCAGTTTTGCCGTCTTTTGATGGCGCACCCACTTTAAATCTAGTTTTTGACATGTTTATAAGTTCAATTTGACAAAATAAAATTTTTCTTTGGAATCAAGAAATAAAAATTTACTTTGGATAATTTTTTCGTACTATTCTGGTAACTTTCATATTTTCATGAATAGTAAAAACACGCTATATTTTAATGAAAAACAACTTTTTTTTCATCGTAATAATTTATATGGTTAAATTATAATATTGAATGGTTTTAAAGTATAAATAGAAAATATTTCTACCATTTAATATAATTTATGTCATTAGCATTGATTTTACATTGAATTCGTAGGTTAAATCAATTCAATCTTTTGCAATGTTTTAAACAAAAACCCGTTTTCATTCGACAACGGGATTAATTTTAATTTAATTTCTACAACTTCTGTGTATTGAATTTAAAAGAATGGATTCCATATTTGGAATCAGTGGGTCCAAATTATTTTAATAGGCTACTTTTTATTTTTGGGAATTATGAATAGTAACTATGGTAAATTTTATTTACCATAGTTAAAGGTAAATCTTGTAATTAAGGGTAATTATAATATTATAAAACTACCCTAACACATGCCAAAATTCTATTAGATGGATAAAAGTAAACCCATATCAACTAAGGGTCGGATTAGATTCATTTTATGGACTTTTGACCATGAAAATAATTTAATTATTATTAAAACCAAAGAAAGTGACAACATGTCACTCTCTTAAATCTTATAAGTATTATAATTTTAATTTATTGATAAACATCATAAAACTTCGAACCTCAATAGTATCCAGAAATCAAATAAAATTATTTACATCATGATAATTTATTTAGAATTTTTAGGGATTAAATAATTGTCATTAATGGCGATACATTAATGATACAGAAATTATTTATTAAGTGGAAAATAAGTAATATAGTTTTTATTGAAATACTAATATCCATTAAAAGGCCCACAAACCTGACCAAAACTTATTGTTAGTGTATATATACACCTTAATCATCCAATTACCTAATATATAACCGTTTTGATCCTTATAGAAGTGACTATGACACTTATATTATTTTATTTCAAATGATTCCAAAGTTGTCACCTTCAAAATTTAATAAATATAACAATTTAAATATTGTTATTTTAAGATGATAAATTAGAGTAAAAGTATTATTGTGAAAGGTAATAGATTTATATTCATCATAAGATTTTATTTTAAATTTTTATGCAACAAATCAGTATATTAAATAATTATACAAAAATGTTTTAGTAATTATTTTATTAAGAGATAAACCAAATAAATGGTTTTAAAAATAATAAAATAAATATTATATGAACTATTTAATGTGATACACTACTTTTATAGATACATATGACATTTTATGAATCTATTAAAGCTTTTAGTTCGAAAATATCTTCTGTATATATTTTATTTAAATTCAAATAAATGAATAGTGTCAAAATTGACACTATTTTAATTTTATAAAAATAACATATTATAAAATTGTTTAAAAATCACAAAAATATTTAAAAATTATAAATTTAAATTTATATGTTCTATAATGTTATAAAGTAAAAAATTATGGAAAATTCACAACAAATAAGTAATTATTTGTTATAATGTAAAATTTAGAATTTTATTACCACAAATAAACTTAAATAGATTAAATAAGGATAAATCAAAATGATAAGGTTTAAAATAAGATCCAAACATGTCTAAATTTGATTTTTTGATGATATTAAAACCCTATCTCATCTAAGATTTGAATATGAGTCATTTTTGGAGGTTTTTAAGTGGGGTTAGAGTTATTATAAATTAATATTTTTAAGAATTCCAAAGGTGCCCCTCTCCTCCCTTATAAAAGCGCGCCTCCTCCCTCTCCTACTCACATCAATTTGAGCCTTCAAGCTCGGCCAAACCCTAAAAAATTATTTTATACACTTCCCTAGAAACATCCTAGTGGTTCTGGTCTACTTTAAAGACCAATCTTAGTGCCCTAAGAGGAGGTTTCAAAGAGGCGTATCGAAGAAGAGGTAATTTCTTCTCCCAATTCTTTCAAGCTTCTTTCTTCTTAAACTTCTTCTTCTTTAGTTTTTTCATTATAATGTAATAACATCAGTATCACTAATATACTGATTTGTTATTATAAATATGAAACAACCACATTTCACCTTCTATCCATCCTACGGAAAACAAAATCACCGCGCGTGCATACATACGGAATACCGTCTCCACGCCGTGATGTAATCTGTTTTTCCACAAACACCTTACATGGATGGGTATAATGGTGTAAATAATAACTATACATAGTTATTATAACATCATAATGATTCTGATATATTGTATCATCCACTTCAATTCAATTCAATAATTATGGAAATGATATCATCGCTTGTGCGTACGTACGGACTACCGTCTCCACGACACGATGAGATTCATTCTCCATGTTAACCATTTAAGAATGATTATAAAGTATATATATGCAATAATAATGAAATATATGACATTATAAATCTACTGTATTTATGTATATATGTATGTCATCTACTTAATTCCATTCAAC
Source organism: Viscum album (assembly GCA_963277665.1). Classification (NCBI taxonomy): domain Eukaryota; kingdom Viridiplantae; phylum Streptophyta; class Magnoliopsida; order Santalales; family Viscaceae; genus Viscum; species Viscum album. The sequence continues at coordinate 1,163,664,524 of OY728158.1, read as the reverse complement.
TCAATAATGAAATGAAAACAGCGTTCATGCGTACGTACGGCCTACCGTCTCCATGAACGGTGTATTTCTTTCCATTTATCAATCTATAATATATATGTATATTCTGAATATATATTATATATAAATCATGTTTTATTTTATAGAATTATGTAATCATGATCTATGTAATCATATGAATAATTACAAGTCAAGACACGGACGACAAATGAAACGATTTTACCCAAAAACTCTTTAACATGGAATTTACAAAAGAACGGGTAATATAAAGTCATAAGTGAACCATATATGATATCATAACAATGAATATGATTATGTAATAAGTCAATGACATTATTCAAATCATTATACAGGAGTTTCAGATACATACGAATCATATCAGACATATGGTAAGGGATAATTTTGCAAATCTCATTTTTATCCGAGATTGCTTATTCGTAATTATTTTCTGGGGTTATTGTTATCATCCATGTCCATGTTTCCTAAAAATGGTTTCATGTATGTTTAAAGTCATTTTTACCCTTTTTTTATTTTTACTACATGGTATGTAAGTAATCTTTCTTTTGTTTACGTTACGAGGTACTTTTTTGAATTTTCCGACAAAAGTACGATAAGAATGTTTTTTTAACATATACGGCATGAAAGGATTTTTATGGTTTTATAAAGCCTTATTTTCATGAAGCTTCCTTCAAAATATTTCATGACTATTTTCAACAAAAACCTTTTCTTCTAAAATTTCATGACATTTTGTGAAAAGAAAATGATTTTGAAGAAAAAAAAGATATTTTCCTCAAGAATTCATTTAAAGTGTTTTATCAAAACCATTTTCATATAAGATGAAATTATTTTACATGTGTATGTTTCAAGTGTAATATCTCTATAATTTACATGGTTTCACTTTTCTTATTATGAAATGATATCTATTTCACTTATATGGATTATGTGATGATGGTATGATGTTTATGAAACCCATTTTAATTATTGGGTTATTATGAATGATGTATGTTTATTTTGTGGCACAAGTAAGAATGATTTCATTATGAGATGGGTGGGAACTATATCTCCCTCCAATTCATTGGGTAAAGATTTATATCTCATGAGATAGACATGTCTAGAATGGAAAGTTAAACCGGTTCAGTAATACAGGACTGGAACGAGGGGTGAACTCGATTCAGAAAGGGACTTTGTCCACTAAGATGGTCTTGGCAGCAATGCCTTGGCTACTATGGAAATCATATCATGTGCTTAATGGTTTACACAATTTCATGTTTTATTCCCATGCAATTTTGTCATTCTTAATGTTTCTTTATGATCTATGTCTTACGTACTTCCATGTTTTATGTCATTGCTCAAGCTTTTGATGTTTAAACATTATTTCCATATTTTTAAGTTCAAATGTATATGGTATGTTTTATTTTATCCATGATTACCCTTACTGAGCATTTGAGCTCACCCTTTTTATGTTTTATTTTCCCCAGGATATAAAGAATGGTTTTAGGTAAGAAAAAAAGTGGAAGATCTTTATGGGAGATGTTGAAGGTCTTTCACCACGATTAGAAGATTACGTTCCAAGTTTCCAAAGACACTAAACTATTACGGTCCTTGTGTGTCTGTTTTTGTTATATATTAAGTTTTCTGCAAAATTAATGTAATGTTCATATACGTCAAGATTCTGGTCTCTACATGTCGGATCCTTTACCTTTAAAGGAGACTTACTGTGGGTTGATGTAAGGGGATTAAACTTGATTTGAGGTATGTTATTTTGTTTCATTAAATTAAATGAATTGATGTTTTATATTTAATGATTTAATTTTTTTTATTTATTACATTTTAATTCTCTGTGACAAAATTAAAATTGTTAACCTAGGGGTTATAATAATTACATTCCTTGGAATGATCATGGTATTGTTTTCCCAAATTTATAAGAAAGTGTTGAAAAGTGTTTATAAAATGTTTAATGGTATTATATTTTTTGATTGATTATAATTAATCAAAGCGATCTTGACCCCATTAAGTTCAGGAAATTGATGAAACATGGTTATTATTTAATTAAATTTAAAGTAATGTTTTGATTATCTGAATGATTTTAAAAAATGGGTTTTAATTTGAATTATTTTTATGGGGGTTTTCAAGGGTTGGATTTAAATAATGTTTCAATGGGATTCTAAAGGATGATTTTAATGGTATTTTAATGAGTATAATTGAATTTTCATCCTGATTTAGTTTTCAAGAAGGCATTTTGGGAACTTTTAAATGTTTTTCTTGTCATAAAAGTGTGTTAAACTCTATTGGGAAACTTTTTTCTATTTTTACTCATATTAATTTTAAACCATTTGGGAATATTTATTATTATTATTATTATGTTATTTATGATAATAAAATGTTTTTTTTTCTTGTGAGGGTGTTAGAGGGGAGGTGATATTTATTTTGGATGTTAATCATTTTTTGGATTCAAAATTCATTGTATTCATGGGAAACCTATGTAAAGAGATAGGTATAAATTTTTTCTACACTAGACAGTACACATGCTTCTACATTCCGCCTAGTTGTTTTTTACACTACGGCTAGTTGGTGGTGTTTCTTGATATGTTCCATGCAAGGTAATTAGGTGTCTTGTGTGGTTTAGAATGCAACATATTCTAAAAGTAACTAAAACAGGGTTATAAGTCTTGTATTGTCTCACCATAGGACTTCGTGTGTTTCCCCTAATACTAGTTGACACTAGATAAGGAACTTCAAATATTTATTTCCTTTCCACACCCCATCTTAATTGACTGAAGTGGTATCATCATGTTTTTTGACTTTAAAATTTCATTATTATGAGTTTCCATATTGATTTTGTGTGTTCTACATTAATATTATATGACGATTTATTAAAAAGGTGTTACTCATAATATTTATTCAAGTTGGAATAATTTTAAAATAAATTATTTAAGAATTTATTTTCAAGTGATTTATTTAATTTATGATTTTTAAAAGAAAATATTTTTTCTTTAGTGGGAAAGGGAGATAATATATTTTTTGTTTTATTATGATTATAAAGACAAAAATAATTTATAAATTGAAATTAAAACTAGAATAAATGGAGTTTTATTTGTATAAAATTTCAAAAAATCTTCAGTTGAATCCTACTGGGCTTAGTGTCTCTCACACTCAACACAGACCATTGGTGTATGAAAATTTCCTACTTATCTTATGGATGCTCCATATTATATTCTTACCTTTCTTAGTCTGGAGTGGGAGTGGGTCTCATGATGTATGAAATGAGATTTGTGATTGAAAAAGGGTAACAAATAGATGATGTGTATGTTTAGGTTTTACTTTCATTCTTGGGTTGTAGTGTATTCTAATGTCATCTTTAGATTGGATTTCATTTTATGGTTTTATCTTATTTTTGATATTCAAGTTATCTTTTATCAACCTTAATTTATGATGGATTAGTTTTCTGATTTAATTTTATTATTCTTATAACATTTCCCTAATTGGAATTTTTCATTATTACTTGAGGGTGATATTATTCCCAATGGATTCTATATTAATACCCTAGAACTGGTTGGTAGACTGTGGGGATTGACAATTCACTTTGGTCATTTCTATGGGCCGACATAGGTGATTGGTTTAGGGAAGAACCAATATAGTTCCTGATAAAATTGTATTAGAGAACCCTCTTGTTATTTAGGGTGAATATTGGTAGAAATGAGAATATGAATATTGTTATAATTTAAGTGGTAGATCCCGGGTATGTGCTTTACCACCACTTATAATTATTTAACATGTGTTTTTATGATTTTTACCCTGATTTTGAATGATATTTTCATTGCATCAGATGATATTCAAATCCCCATTGAGTATAACAGTGATTTTGGTGGTATTATTTAGTTTTGGTTTGAAAATGGAGAAGCGACCTAATTTTCATGGTTATCCCACATAGTTTGGTAAATTATGAAGATCTCATGGATATTAGTTCCAAAACCCATCCTGTGATTGATACATGGTTGGGTTATGGTTTTCAAATTTTTTTGACTTCCCTCTATATAGTTATGAATTCCTTTTGGACTTTTTTCTTTCCTCTCTTACTTTCTAGGATGATTTTAATGGTGTTTACCATTGGTTTGATGTTAATTAAGGTATTTTTATAATATTTTGATGTTATTTATCATAGTTTAAAATATTGGTTTATTTTCATGACCCAAACTCTCCAGGATAAGAACCTGGTCATCTAACCCTGTGGGTCTACTATAATTACTTCATTTCCTTCCTAGAACTCCATATGCTATTTCCCACCAAGGGTCACTTATATAACTAATTCATAGTTATAGATTTTCTTCATCCTTGTTTTATTATCTACCATACATTCTAGGATGACCCCAATGGTGTTTAACACTGGTGTGATTTTAATTAGCGTAGTTTTTGTAATATTTTTATATTATTGTGATTGGTTTAAAATGATAGTTTAATATCATGACCTAACCTCCGTAGGAAATTAACCTGGTAATATGAACCCATGGGTCCTCTTTAATAACCTGGTTTCATTTCCATCACATCATATGATAACACCCACCAAGGTTCACATATCAGACTAACTATTATACCCATAAGTCAATACATATTTATTCAGTGTGATTTTTCCTCTCTCTCACACACACCTTGGAAACATCCAAGGGAGTTACCCATATTGAAACTAATCTTGGATAGGGGCACTTAACTTTGGAAGTATTTTAAATTAAGCTCCAAAATAGAATGGATTACCTTATTTACATGGGTAGTAACATTTAGACTTATATGACTCACATTTCTTAGGGTGTAAAAATCTCCTCCCTTTTAAGCCACAACATCATCAATGTGGATATAACAGTTGAAATTTATGTAGTGAGAAAACAATTATATCTCTGGATTACATATGATACCATTTTCATGACCTAACCTACTTAGGCCGTGAATTTAATCACCTGACCCCCTGAGTCAACTGTAATACCTTGGTGGACTTACCCATTGGTAAAAATATATTATTTCAATGTGAATTTTCATCACTCACACACAACCTATGAAATATAATAGGAGGTCACCAATTTTAACACTTCTATAACCCAACCAAACTTAATGATGGAGTTATAATCATGAATACTATTGAAAAAGGTGAACCTTGTTGCCATTGGTAGAGACATTTAGTCTTAAGCCTCAATATTCTAGGGGTGTTACATTTAATATTGGTAAGATGGTTTATTTCATTGAAGGTAAATTTATTATATTGTAGAATTGATTTCTGAATTGAATTATATTGAATAAATTGTGTTGTGATGGTTAATTTTTGGAAAAATGAGATTTTTGAAAACATTTAAAAAATAATAAATTTCATGCGATTTTTTATTTTGGAAACTAGGTGGCTGGGTTCCTTTTTATTTTTTTTAGTTTTTATTAGAGGTTTGAAATGAGTATAGAAAATAATATTATTAATGAGATGGTATATTATCAAATTTATAAACATAAAAATAGTATTTATGAGGTATTTTGTTTTAAAAATATATGTGTTAGTTAGTTAAAAGATTAATTGAATTTTTTTAAAATTCTCAAAGGGGAAAATCGTGTGAACTGAAAATGGTAATGAGTTTTTAACATGAAATTTTGGAAATTTTTTGACTGAAAATATTTTAAGTGTAAATTTTAAATAAAATGATAGAGATGTTCAAAACGCGAGATCCCATGGAATGTTTTGTTTTTGGAATTATTTTTATTTTTCTGTTGTTGTATTTAATTTATGAGGCATAAATTAATTGTTTCAGTGCTATGTGTTATTTTTAGTATTCCCCTAAATGAGTATTCTAGGATGATTAAGAATTTGGATTATTGAGATGATCTTAAGAGTGATTCTACTCATCATTTAGTAGTGGTTTCTTAACCTTTTGACTCAAACTTGACTAAAGACTAAGTGGTAGAGGTGACCTTTTCATTATTCTTAGAACCCACACTAGTGTATCAAAATGATTCTTTAGAAATTAATTCCCATGATAGAGGAATTAATATTGATCTTGGATCAATGGTTTTTGAGTTTTTTCTTACAGCAATTTAAGGATATTCCTATGGAGTCCCCATTGGTTGAATCTGGGTAGATAGGGTAGATAAGGTCTTGTGACCCCATGTTTTTTATGGGTATAAGTGAAGAAGTTATATTTTGTGGAAAATAGAGGTTATGTGAACCTAAGTTGTAAGGGTATTTTGATGAGGTTCCATATTATCAAAGGCTTTCTGCATCATAAAAGAAGAAGAAAAAGAATCTCATATGATTCATGTACGGAGAACCAAAAAATTATAATTTTTTTTATTTAAAATATACAAGGTTTTGTCACAAGTGTGGACTGTTGTGACATATTTACAAGAATTATAATTTTAATTATTATAAAGTTAAATTTTGAGTGTGATCTAGTATTGGGTGATAATTTTCCTTATAAATTTTATTGGTTAAATTTTGGGGCATCTTAAATTTCTCCTTAAGGATGGATATTAATTATGATTTCATGTGTGCCTAGTTTAATTGGGATATTTTGGGTTGTTTTATCATAAGTTTTAAGTTTATGCTTGTGTTTAATTTTTGTTAAGGTTGGATTCTTGATAGGTTGAACATTGGAGAACCTTGAGTCCCTGATCGGGTATCTTAAATAGTTGTTATACTACAATAGTAGAGAACTTATGGTATTGGATTTTAGTTATAATGATTTAAAAAGGGGATTATGTTCTTATTTTAGTGTCCTAGATTTCTTCATTGAGTGTTATAACCAGGGTTTAGATCCATGTTGATACATGATCTGGCACATCATAGGATATTCTTTCTTTTTTACCAAAGTTTGAGACTATTGATGAACTGGGTATTGGTTTTCATCATAAATAAATAAAATTATATCATGGTTGTTCTTTCCTTGAGGTTTTTTAATTTATTATATTGATAAATGGTGGTATTCAATTTGTTTGGTCTTTGATGGAATGCATTCCATAGTGATATTCGGATTTGAGGTGTGTGTCCCATTATGGTTCCCCTATTATAGAAGAAATATAAATGGTGGGGAGATATATTCATGGAATCAATTTCCTTTTTTATCATTGTAAATCCATTAAATTTTAGAATATATTTCTCTTTGTTTTTTTATTTCTTCGATAGCATGAGTTACATGCAATACTATGTTTAAACGAATAGTGAAATATTTTTAAAATATTTTTATGTGACAGTTATAAAAATGTTATTAAATTTTATTGTATAAATAGTATTAAATATTTTATAAGATATATTAAATTATCATACTCAATATATTCATTGATTAATTCTTAAGAAAAAAGTAATCAATTTTTAGCAAAGTCATATTATACTTAATAAATAGACGTCAAAATGATTTTTATTTCTTTTTAGGAGAAAATATTATATTTAATTTTTGAACGATTTAAAAAATTTATTTCATAAAACTAACTAATTTTTTTATATAATCATATAAAAATTTTCTTAGAATAAATTTTCAGGATTTTTCTAAAAATATTGATTTTTTAGTGAATTGGGAAAAATACAGATTTTTATTGAAAAAATATATTTTTGTTTCTAGAATGCCAAAAAATAAATTCTATTTCAAAATTATTTTTAAATAAAGTTATATAGATTATATTTTAAATTACCTAATTATTTTCATTGTAATCTGTTTTATGTTTGAATTTGGTGTAAAAAAACATTTACATGTAAATTTTTTTTCTTCAGAAAACTGGTTTTCTCTGTATAATTTATTTTTTATTAATAAATTAAATTAATCACTATTAGTGAAATATTTAAATTAAATTCATATATTATATATTAAATCAAATATTTTAACAGTCATTTAATATTTTTTTAAACATGGGATAAGAAAAAAACATGTTTTGTGATTAAAAATGCATTTTTTTAAAAAGCATATTTCTTCAAAATTTTCATATTTATTTTCAATATAATTTATGACACTTATATCTATTTAATTTGATAAAATGGTTTCCATATTTTTAATCATTAATTTAAAATTTTCTAAAAATGCCCCTTTTATGTTTGATCAATATAAATAGTAAGTGTGAAAACATTTATCACATCGGTAAGGGGTAAATCGGGCAAGCCAAGGCTAAACTAAATGATAAGGCCACAATTTTTCAGTTGATTTCTTATTTGATGAATGAAATTATAACCTTATCATATTAGACTCAAATTTTATTATTTTAATAGACACCTTTCCCTGAAAATGACTTATATATTACTTATTTTTTTAGAAAGTTACAAAATATCACACTTTCAGTTTAAAATATCATTAATGTGTTCACATAGGGTCACAAAATAGTTATGAATTAATAATAATAGTTATTTTTTCATAATTAAATTATATTATTTATTTTAATTTATTTTTAATTTTTAGTTATTATATAATTACCTTAAATTATTACACAATGCTAAACTTGTATTTATTCAATTAATGGAAAAATAAAATAAATGATATTAGAAATATTAAAATTGATCTAATTTTATTATGTTATAGTATTAAATTAATTTTATATATTTATATGATATATGTTTGTTGTGTTGAAAAAATATATTAAAATTAATACTTTTCCATTTTTTCTTTTAATTCAAATTATGTAAATAGTTCCAAAATCTATAATAATGATATTTTATCAAAATAATATTTTATTAAATGAAATAAAAATCATATTTGTTTGAAATATGATTATTTTGATATGATATGGTTTAAAATTTCATTAATTTCCCATTTTTGGACAATTTTCACCATATAAGTAATAATTACATCTCTTTATTATTTAAACATTTGTTACTGTAGTTAAAATTAAAATTAATTAAATAAGGGTTTATATAAATGAAAAGGTTTAAAATGACACAAAAATATGTATAAATTCTAATAATTTATATGATTAAAACCCTATATAATTTTTTTTTCAATTAAATATCCATTTAAATTATTTTTTAGAATGAATTTATTATTATTTAATATTTTGAAAAAAATCTGAAAGTGCCTCTCACGTAAATTATAAAGTGGCACATGACCCCACTCATTTACACCACATATAACCTTATATATTGAAAAAATATATATAATTATCTTCTAAACGTTCCTATCTACATTCTAGAGTTTTATTATTCCCAAAATACCAACCCTAGATCTCTTTAGAGGAGATGTAAAGGAGTTATTTAAAGAAGAGATAATATCCTTAACCGATCACCTTCTTTTATATTATGCTTTATATCCTCTAAATATGTGATATTTATCAAAAAATAATAAATTCATTATCATAAATTTATTTAAATATTTTTTATTAAAATTAAAACACCATTATACACCCTCTTTCCCATCAAACGAGAATTAAAAGTATCACTCATGCATACGTACGACTTATCATCTCCACATAAAAATTCAATTCATTTGTCATCACCATATTTTATTAATGGTTCTTATGATGGTTTTAATATTTAAATTTTATATTTATGACATAATTATAAATCTTGAATTATAATATCACATATACAAACTTACCATTAAATCTTTTGAGAAATTATAACGTTGTTCAGACATACATGTGGACTACCACATCCACAAAGCATTATGATTCATTTTTTAATTTATACATTAATTGGATGGAAATGAAAAAGAATATAAAGAATATAAATTATATATATGATATAATAATTATCCTAAAAATTAGAATTAATATTTACCTTTCTTTCATTCTATCCTTCGAAAAATGAAAACAATGTTCATGCGTACATACTACATATCGTCTCAATGAACAAAAAAAATTAATTTTTATATATGTAATTTTATAAATGACTCTAAAAATTTATTCAATGAATATATATGATATTTATATAATTATTAAATTTATAGGTTTGATAGAACCATTATCAAAATATAATGAACAAAACTACCAAATAAAAACATACATGAAAAATGAAGCAGATATCACCCAAAACAATGATTTTAATACAAAAGTGTCAAAGAATAGTGATAAAAGGTTATAATTAAATCATATATGATATGATATATATTATTTTAGTTCATTAATATATTTATAATAAATCTATATTTATTATACAGTAGGTTCCAATGCATATGAATGAAGTCTTATCTAAGGTAAGGGATTTTTGTCTCACTTTTATTCATGTGGGACACAAGCCATATTACGAACTTTTTTATTTTATGAGATATATAAAATACAATTGAATGTATTATATTATTACTATTATGAATTTTATGGGGATATATATATTTATTTCATAGAGATTATGATTAAAATGTTACCAAAGTTGTAATGATTTTTTGTTACAATATCATTATTTGTAAGGATTATTTATGATTAAGTTTACAGTGATAAAATATTATAATATATATCTAAATAAAAACATTAATTTTATAAAAATATTGTTATTTCTTGAAAATACATGTTTTACTTTTGCACCCCTCACCTTTAGTACTCAAGAGACTAAAAATATATTTTTTAAGAAAATCAACTTAATTTCTCTCTTCAATCCAAAACTATATTTATTCCATATCCATGTTATTTAAAAAAATTAATGAAGGTTTTTACTATTATATTATTTTTATTAAATTCATATTTACCCATGTTTTAATTTTTTTAAATTTTTTTGATTGGAATCTTCCTATCATTTTTTCAAATGTTTGACTTTGTGACTTTTACAAAAATAAGTATCGATGGTTTGTTTTTTAACTTATACCACATGAACAAAATTTCCTAAAATCCTGAATATTTTGTTTCTTTTTAAAATTACATTAAATGTTTAAATGGTTATTTTTAAATAAATTTTTTTTCCTTTATATTTTATTTTTTTTATAAATAATTTCAAAATGGAAATGTTATTTTCATTAAGACTGTTTTAATGATATTTTAATAGTATTACTATTCATCAAAGACAAAAAATCTTGATTTCACTTATTATTTATTGGTGATATTATCCAAGGATACCATAATTATTCTTTATCAACATGTTTTATAAAAAGGATGTAATATTTTTTTTAAACCGGTTTCTTTTCCATTGGTTATTTTGTTTTGAAATGATGAAATTATTATGAAATTTTTTTTTTCCATGGCTTATGATATCATGAAATATTTATAAAAAAATTTATTATGGATTATGATATGATTAATACTTTAAATTTTTTTGGCACACATATGTTTGATTTTCATTATGAGATGACTCAAACTTATATCTTTCTCTAATGAATTGGTTAAATAATAATATATCATTAGATAAATATGACTGGAATGGGGAGTGAATCCTGTTTTGTATGGTACTTGTTTCACTATGATAGTCTTGGGAGTGAACCTTGACTATTAAAATGGTTTGGGGAGTGATCCCATTCCACTTTGATATCCTGGGAAATGATCTTTGACTATTAATGACATGATATTGTATTCTTTTGTATATGACACAAAATTCTGTCTTATTCCAATGTTATGCTCCCATGAATCATGTAATTTGATTATTTTACAAATCATGTCTTATGAAATGAAAATATTTATTCCATGAGTCAAGATTATGATTTATGATATGCAGGGTATGATTTAAAAATGGTATTCTCATATTCTTATACCCTTATGTTCATGTTATTCTCAAGTGATCAATGATGTATCCCTTGTTTTACATTAATAAGAATCTAATATCATCCTTTATTATGTTTCTTTTACCTAATTTACAAATAAAAGTACTAAGTATGGTATGCATATTAAGGGTGCCAGTTATAAATATCTTACTGAGAGATGATGTAGATCTTTTATAAACCATTTATTTATATGTATAAGTTTCCAAAGGCACTATAACACTCTAATTATAAGATGGATTGTTATGTTATGAAAATAATATTTATTTATTAATATGAGATATCTATATATGAAATGTATGGGTCACTTTAGTTGGTATCAAAGTATGATTGAATTAACCTTTGGAAATGAGGATGAGAAATATTTATCAAGAACCCTCGGTATAAGTACATGCATAGGATAGAACAAAAATATTTTGGTAATGATCATGAATGATCATGGTTAAAGAATATGGTGTCAAAAAACAATGATTCATGATTTATACATACTTTAAATGATTTTTATTGATTATGTGGTTTCCCACTATGATTATTGTTACTCGCTATATATTTTTTGGTTTTATTTAGTGATTAGTACTCAAAGGAATCAAGTTAATGTTGAATTTTATGGTCAATGGATTTACTTTCCCAATGATAAAAAATTTAAATAAGATATGGAATGTGAAACCATGTGATTATAACTAATCACCCATCTTATTATATGATTAAAAATCTCAACTTTTTTGAGTTTTTGAACATAACTAATAAGAAAAAAAGGAGTTTCATAATGACCATAGAGGAAAAAAGATTCAGATTCCAACATGACTAGAATGTAGTAATAATCACTCAAATGAATGTCTTAGAGGAACAATGTGATATTTTGAGTGTGGAAAAAAGGATAAAATATATGTAATTATGACAGAAAAATGAAAATTTCGATTAACACAATGGGTGAGAATAATATTCTCCATATGGTATCCTATATCGTTGAATGTTATAAATGTGAAACGTATGGGGATTATGAAAATAAATCTCTGAGGGGGAAGAATTTAGAAGATAATCCAAAAGGTTTTATGAGTAATTGTTTTAAAAATGATGACGAAGAGACTATAAATGATTCATGAAAGGTATGGAGTATTTTAATAATAATTATTATGTTAAAATAAAGAATCATGATTAAATTTATTTTTTTAATCTTAAGAAATGATTAATATTTAATATCATATGAAATAATAATTATGAAGTAAGATGATGAATTCTATTTAATGGGTTAAAAAGGAAGTGGGATGATTGAAGTTTTCAGGGATTTGGATTCAAGAATTATGTTGTATAAGTGTTATACTAATGATATGCTGGTTATAAAATCATGAAACATCTTAGTATTATTCCATTTTAGAATTTATTTATGTATTTGAAACATATTTTTAATGTAAATAATAACAAATAAATGTGATTTAGTGGTAAGGTGGTATTTTTAGAGAACACACAATTAAGGTAGAAGATAAAACTTAATATGTGTATGATGGTGAGTCAATAATGTTTAGTTGGTAGAATGAGATGATTGACATTGAAAGTATTGGTAACCTTTCAATTGGTTGGTGATTTAATAAATAGTGATTCAGTTCATCTTTGATCCATATTATTTCATTTTCAGATTTATGAAATATATTCAATTGTTGTGAACTTATGTAAGGAATAAGGATTGTGTTAATTTTGAAATCAAATATGTTTTCATGTGAGGTGAAAGTATATGTTATAGATATCTTCTTGGGTTTTTATGTTTAAGTTTGATTAGAATTTTAAAGTCACCAAAATCCCCTTTTAATATTTTGTGTGAAGTAATTTTGATACTCTATTGATGTTCAAATTCCTTTTGTAGTTGATATATGATTTTACCATAAGTCAATTATGGAGTATTGGATAATAAAATATAGATAATCTTTATGTTTGAAAAGTTATTCATTGAAAATGTGATATTTTTCATATATATATATTTATGGTCAAGTTAAGGATTATGTTTTAGGTTAGTATTTAAATTGTTTTCATGAAATTTGGGTGAAGTTCACCAAGTTACAATATTATATACTAGTTTATCAAGGTGATTACTGATTTTTTGGAGTTGTTTATTAGTTTGAGGTATATGTAACCCTTTGGTTAAAAAAGTGATTAACATGAAATATTATTTTTGAAGAATGGAATTAATTTTTCTTGAATATATAAGATGAAGGGTATGATATAACCTTTGAGATTAAAACATTCTTTAATGATGAGGTTATTGAGGTAAATAAGGATTTGGAGATTAATGTTGTACTTATTCATATATTGGTTTATTAATTTTGAGAATTAACTTTTGATAATAACTTTTTAATGTTATTAATGCCTAATGATATGAGTAATAACTTGATGTACTTTTTTTGATACATTAGAAGTTGAATTAAGTGTTTCACGCCTAAAAAATTAATCTTTAATACTAGTCATTTGGAAAAATAGGTTAGATTGTGGTTGAAATTGATTAAAGGGTGAAATTATAATTTTCAAGTAATCATATTTACATATGTTATTAGTCTATATGGAAAAATAATGACTCAACTCTTGGAAAATGATCTTAAGAAAAAAATTTGTCTAATAACATTCAATTCAAATAAAATAATGTTATTTTAACACCTCAATTATTCATGATTTTTGTGGTTGTTAAATTTATCCTGATCATGTTCTCTATCATAGTCTATTAGTCCTTGAGAATTAGTTTTTTTGTTCTACATCCTTGTTTTCAATTCCATATTATGTTACCATATTTAGAAACCTAGTTTTGTAGTAACCTTGATACTTACCTTTCCCCCTTTTAGGGTTGTTTTATTAACCCTTTTTATGGTGTGGGTTTTTAATAAAGTAATTTTCAAATATCAAACCTCTTATAATCGAGTTTAATTTAAACTTTCAAAGAATAATTTATCAATGGGTGGGGGTGGGAGAATTTAAATCCAATATATTTTAGAAAAAATTACTCTTTAACTAATTTAATTTTTTTTGACAGCTTGCGTTACACAAAACACTGAGTTTAAACAAACCATGATATATTATTAAAATATTATTATGTGAACATAATAACATAGCTATAAAATAGGAAGGTATGAATATTATTAACTATATTATTAGATATAGAAAATTTCTAATTAATATATGTATCGATTAATTCTTTAAAAATAAGCATTCAATTTTTAGAAATATTATATTATTCTTAAAATATTGATTTCCATCAGAATGATTTTTATTTTTTTTGTGAGAAAAAATTATATATAATTTTATGAAACATTTAAAAAATTTATTTCAAAAAACTAATTTCATTTTTTAAATCACCATATCTAAATTATATTAGTGTTAATTTCTAGGATTTTCTTGAAAGATTTATTTTCCATTGAAGAGGTAAAAATATTGATTTTTTATTGGAATATTTTTTTTTTCAAGAATATAAAAAGTTACATTTTGTTTTAAAATTATTTAAAAGTAAAAATAGATATATTATACATTAAATGTTCCCAATATGTCAGTTTGAATTAATTTTATGCTTTAATTTGATGTAAAAAAAATTATATTTAAAAATATATTTTTCTAAAAAATGTCTTTATGTATGAAATGTGTTTTTATCTTAAGAAATTAAATTAGAAACTATTGGTGAAATATTTTAATGAAATCTATACATATTATATTCAATCAATTTTTTTAACATTAAATAAATATTTTTATAAGTAATGTGATAAGAATTAACCACGTTTTATGATTAATTTTCTTTTTTGAAAAGTAGTTTTCATCAGGTTTTGTGAACATATTTGAAATTTAATTTATGTTTCTTATATATATTGAATTTTGTAAAATGAACTCCATATTTGGAATATGTAGGTTCAAATTTGGTATATAGGCCCCTTTTAGGTTTTTTTCAATATGAATAATATCCATGGTAAAATTTATCACCTCGGTAAAGGGAAAATAAAATTAATCTTGGCTAAAAATATGTGATATGTCCATAATTTTTCATCCCAATTTTTATTTTTTGAATATAATTCTACCATTAACACCTTAGTAATGAATTCTATTAGTTTAATGTACACTTTTATTTGAATTATAAATTATTTAAATCAGAAAATGTTTCAAAATTTCACACTCTTAGTTGTAAATATATTTTATATGTTCACATAGGTAAAAAACTTATAAATTAATTGTGATTGTTATTTTTTGAATAATGAAAATGCAATGTCTCGACCTGGCTCACCTCTAAGATGGTGGCTGGACCGGTGCATCACATAACCTCAAGTGCATCTCCCCGAATGCCTGAGGCTGCTGACTAAAAGTGATGGCCCTTTTTGTGTAACTGGGGGAGACTTTACCCTCATAGGTAACAAATAATATCATAAAAGAAGTAAACAACAATAAATAATAAGTAGTGAAATCATGAGAATAAGCAAACTGCAGTAGAAGCAATGTAAATAATCCAACTGAATAATAAAAACCAAGTGCGGAGACTCACAAAAGAGTTTCATTCCAGGATATGAGTCTAAACTGAAAGTACGTAAAACAGAACCGAAAAACACAGTCAACTAAATGAAAAGAAACAAGCAGCAACTACATCACGAGCAAGGCCTGATCCCCTGCCCTAGTCTCCATCCTAATCAGTAATGAACAATCAAGAAACAGAAGTAGCACGCTTCCCCTTGTCAATACCTATGAGAATGTAATCTACTCAGGTGTCGAAGATTCCCAAGCAGGGTGTGAGATAAAATACCAGGAGGCCGAAAACCATGGTGTATAAACCTTTACATTTAGTGAAAAAAATAAAAATTTAGTGTGCCATTACATAACCATTTCAAATAAATTAATTGTAGTGAAATGAAATAAATAAGTCGGCCAGGTCCCAAACGATACCCATGCCTGGTCACCTACTTCAGCCTAATATGGTAGTCTGAAAGGGTACCTATGATTAGAAATGCACGAAAACGCATATATATATATATATATATATATATATATATATATATAACTTAGAAAGAAAAGTAATACCAGGAAAAAGTATACCCCGATCTTGTACTTTAACTTGGGGTTCAGTCCAGTGTCAACCATGCAAACTTCCACATATCATGGGAAATATCTCAATTCTCAACTGACTCATTTAGTAATAACATAAACCTAAAGTGCATCATTATTTAAGGTTTAAGTTGAGAGTTGGAGTCCAAGCCCGTCCTGAAGGTATCTCTATGGAACATCCGTCAATTTATCCAATGCCACCGAGACCGTCCAAGGTAATCTTTTGAAAGACCAAGTATCTCCTGAGGAATTGCTTTACCCTGAGTCTGTCACAATCTCACAAAAAGGGGTCAAGTGTCGTCCATGGATGGCTTAGCCACATTTCCAACAGATCTGTCCTGATGGGTCCTTTTGGAACCGGTATCACTCAAAAGTATTAGAAAGTCCGAGGAAGTCTCGGTCAGGCAAAGCCAACGACACTGCCCCCGACACATAGAGGTAACCCATCAGGAACAGAGGATCTAAGAGTGGACCTTAATACCTGACCCACCTCCTTTCACTTCCCTAAATTTAATTAAAGTTTTCACAGCAACAGATATGACATAATCAGTATATAAAGTCACAGCTTGAAAACTAACCAGATACACCCGTGTATCACAAGTCATAAATTTACCAGTACAACACAAAATCTTGCAATGAAATATATATATTATATCAACCTCATCAGATAATTCATATTTAAATAATAAATAGTTCAGAAAAACAAGTTCCAATGATCCAACTATTGAAGTTCATGGTCAAGAAACTATTTATTTAATTTAATTACAATAAAAAGTTTCTTCGCAACACATGAAATTAATCAAGCCATAAAATCTACTAATGGAAGAATAGAATGATCATGTCGGCATTCCCAAAGGGGTTTCTAAAATTCTTCAATAATTCAAAAAACTGTTCATTTAATTTAAAATCAATAAAAAGGGGATGCAAAATACCCGCAACTAATTAAATTAAAAACCAGGCTAACAGAAAAATACGCCGACTATGTCGAAACACCCAAAGGAGTGTCCGATCTTGTTGCAACCATTCAAAAAAATTAATTTAAGATGATTAAGGCTCCAAAATTAAATAGAACCATTAAAGTAATTAAAATGGGTAAAATTGCACAAAGCCGGTAGGCACCGACTAACGACACAATAATGAATTTCTTTATAAATCGCAACTAAACGGAGATAAAGTGAGTAGGAACAATACCTTTTAGTCTTAGATAACTATAAGATCCAAGGTAGACTTCAATTTGACCATAAATGGATGAAAATGAAGTATTTAAGAAAAACTCCAAAATAGGGTAAGAATCTTCTGTGACCAATTGCATGGAGAATACTCAACGGAATCGAACAATTCTACTTGAGAAATGTTAGACTTTCCCTAAGGTATACAGTGCACCTAATATCGAAGGAATCAAACGTTGGATAGAGGAGTAGAGGCCTTCCGAAGGGGCTACTAGTTGGTGTGATGGGATTGAGGTGTGCGACGTGATGAGTGGGAGAGGGAGAGAGGAGAGGAAAAAAGAAAAGATAGAAAAGAAAGAAAAAGAAAAGAAAAGAAAAATAAGATAAAAAATAAAGGATAAGGAAAAAGGAAATAAAATAAAAATATAAAATAAAACAAATGAATGAAAAAGAAAATACTAAAAATAATTAAAAATGGGAATCCCCCATTTTAATTATTTTCATTTTTCCTATAAGCCCATATTTATGTTATTTCATATTTTCATTTTCTCCTTTTTTTAAATCTTATCTAAATATCTTATTAATCTTTTCCAATCCTTAATTAATTATTTAAAACCCGAACACCATGCCAAAGTGCAACGTGACATTTTTCCTGAAACGTCTGCAATTATATTCGAATTTGAAAATATTAAAAAGTGATATAATTTGAGTACGTTATAATGTTCCATGAATTTTATAGGTGTATATGAAATTTTAATATTTTTTATAAATTATTATTTTGAAATTTAAAATTTATATTTATGTATTTTAAATAAAATAAAATGAATTGTTTAGAAATAGAAAATAATTATATTTTATCAAAATAATATTTTTTAAATTTTTTTAAAAATATATTAATATTGAAATAATAAAAGGTGGATATTATAGGGTTTAAAATTTCATAAATTTACCATTTATGGGCCCATTTTTACCTTATAAGTAAAAATTACAACCCTTTAGTTTTGAAAATGTCGTTACCATAGTTGAAATTAAAATTGATTAACTAGGAGTTAATCATAATTATAAGGTTGAAAATGACATGAATTTATAAATTCTACATTTTATGGGTTTAAAATCCCATACAACATTATATTTGAATCCCCAGACACTTTGATAAAAATGGATTGAGATTTTTTTTAAAATTTAATCTTTTGAGAAATTCCAAAAGTACCCCTCACCTCAATTATAAAAGGGAACCTCGTTCCTTACTTATTTACACATATTTGAGCATTATAGATCAAAAAATATCTACTAATTTTCCTTTTAAACTTCCCAATCCACATTCTATAGGTTGTGGTATTCCCAAAAGGCCAACCCTAGAGCCCTTTAGAAGATATCTAAAGGATCCATTTTAAGAACATGTTCCTTAACCAATAAATTTATTTTCTACTCTTCTTTAACTCCCATAAATAAATAGATTTTATCATAAAGTAATACTTAATTAACCTAAATATTATCATATTTTATTATGATTTTTAAGACACATTTATAAATTCTTTTTACCCTCAAATTAGAAGTTAAAGTATCTCTCATGCATACGTAAGACTTAACATATCCACATAGTGATACAATTCATTTTTCATCACCATATTTTATAGATGGGTATTATGATGGGTTCAATGCTTATAAATGATATTTATGAAAAAATTATCCATTTAGTATTATAATATCACATCTAAATACTTACCATTCAATCCTTTAGAAAATTTTAATGTTGCATGTGTGTACTTGTGGACTACTAACTCCACAAAGTGATGTGATTGTTTTTTTCATTTATATTTTAATTGGATGGTAGTGGGGAATAATTTTATTACTATATATGATATAAAAATTATACTATAAATTTTAATTATTATTTACCATTTTTTTCATTCTTTTAAAAGTGGAAAAAATATATATGCGTACATAAGTCCTACCATATCCATGAATAGTGTAATTAATTTTTTCTATCTATACTTTTATGAATGAACATAAACAAGTATAAAATAACATTTATTATATTTATATCATGAGAAACATTCTAGATCTGATGGAATAATGATAAAATTACAAGGGGAAGAACTACCAAACCAAAACATACACAAAAAATACAGGAGTCGATCATTCCTAGTATTAAGAAAATTTATTAATAAAAGATTAGAGATACAAAACAAAATCAGGAATTACAAGGGGATTTTCTAATTTTTGAGTGAAACACTCCTCACATGCCATCATTTACTAATGAAATATAGTAATCACAAGATCTAATTGTCCACATTATGCTAATATCAAGAATCACCATCTTTGACACTATATATTCCACCTGGTTAGTCTCTCTATAAACATGTGAAACAAACAGAGTAAACTAACTTATAGTATCCATGAAAGAAACCAATTAGGAAGAAGTTTCCACCGGACATTTCTAATCCTTAATTTCAAACCCATGAAAACATTTTCAAAATTAGATTCAATCCAAATATCATGCCATTGATGATGGAAAACATGTTTAATAGCATAGTTTATTAACCATAGGTTAGCCTCATAGGTTGTCCCTATTCTAGTGTAATGATAAAAACAACCCTTCACAATGTCACAATAAGTTCCAAAAATATCTCAGCAACCCAATGGAACTAGTGTTCATGAATCCCTACTATCCCCATTTATCATGACCCACATTCAAATTTGAGGGATCAATCTCATCGACATTAGTACCAAGGGTTGCCTTGACGTACCAGCAACACCCATAGTCTGAAGAATGTTCAAATCAACCATGTCAATTTTCATTGACCAAGATAAATGATAGAAGTAACATGGATAGACTTGTGTAGTGAAATGATAACACTTTATATAGAATATTTTTGGTCTTTAAATAGTTTTTTGTTTTGAACTCACTGGACAGAGTCGAGGACGAAAGTAGTAGCCACCAGCAGCAAATTCTGCACTTTCTTGCTCTGTCTGATGTTGTAGAGGGAACCAAGAATGTATTCAAGAGTCCTTTTAATGATAACCAAGGAAAATAACTACCCAAAATAATTCCATATAGAGCTTTCATATGGTAATTCAGTGAATACATGTCTTATGCTTCCATCATCTCTCAAACATATAGGGAAAGTCGAGCAAATGCACTGCTCGGATTTCCGCAGCTTGTCCTATGGGACACACACCATATTCACCACTTGTTTATTTTATTTTATTAATATAATTAACTTGAATTTATTTTAGGTTTATTATTGTAAATTTTATGTGGTTTTACATATCTATATAATGTTATATATTTAATAGGTCATATGATTCAAATGATACGAAAGCGGTAAGGGGTTTTTGATAGAATCTCATTATTTATCAAGATTGTTTATGATTTAGTTTATAATGATCAAATATTATGATATATATATCAATAAACTCATGAATTTTATTATACTCTAGTAATTTATTGAAAATAAATTTTTTCCTTTCATCTCCCTCACCTTAATTACTCAAGAGATTAAAGATATTTCCTTATATAAAATTTAATTCATTCCACTCTTTAGTTTAATTTTTTTCCCATATCCAATTCCTTTAAAATTTTTAATTAAAATTTAAATAATATGCTATAATTTTATAAAGTATCATTAACCACTTTTTATTTTTTTCAAAATAATTTGGAAGGACTCTTCTAGTCATTTTTCAAAATTTGGTAATTTGTGTCCTTTTAGAAAAAAGTATGGAAGGAATATTTTTTTAACTTATATAAAATGAATGGGTTTTCCAACCATCGTGACTAATATTTAATATTAATCTTTATATAAATTTTTAAAAGGTTATATTTGAAGAAAATTATTTCCATCATATTTTTACAATTTTGTAGATAAATGATTTAAAAATAGAAATGTTATTTTTTTCAATAATGTTTTTAGGATATTTTAGTGTAATTAATACTCATAAAAGACAAAAAAAAATTATTTAAATTATGAGTGGATATGATCCAATTATACCATTTTTATCATTTACTTGGTTGTTTTATGAATATGATGACACACATTTTATAAAACCCTAATCTTTTTCATTATTTATACTCTGTTGAAATGTTTTTGAAACCCATTAATTTTCTATGTGTTATTATATGATGAAATGTTTATGAAACCCCTTAATTTTCAAGGGTTATGATATAATGAATTATTTATGATCTTTTGGAACACATATGTTTGATTTTGTTTGTGATGAGTTGGACCTATATGTCTCTCTAATGCATTGTGTAAAATTTACATCTCATGAGATAAATAGGATTATAATGGTTAGTGGACCTAGTTACGTATGTGAATTTTTAAACTATGATTGTCTTGGGAGTGAACCCTAAATACTATAATGATTTATGGAGTAAAACCATTAAAAAATGGATAGCCCTCTTAAATATCCTTTACTACTGGGAATATTATTTTCTATTATTATGCGCATTCTATAAACTCAACGTTATGATCTCATGGATCATGTTCTTTAATTGATTATGATTCATGTATTGTAAACTGAAAAGACTAATTCTATGAATAAATATTATGATTTATGATATATAGGTTATGATTTTAAAATGTTATTATAATGTTATGATCCCCTTATGTTTACGTCATTCACAAGTGATGATTGATATCTCCCCTGTTTACCCCTACAGACCATCTGAGCTCACCCATTATTATGTTTCTTTTCCCTAGGTTGTGAAACAATAATAATTATGATATGTGTAAGAAGGGTTATATTTTTATATAACTTACTAGTAGATGATGTGGATATTTTATAATCCATTTTTGTATATACATCAGTTTCCAAATACAGTAGACATATTTTTGTGGTTGGAGATGTTTGGTGATTTTCTGGATCAATCTTACATGGTTCAGAGTAATTATATTATGTTTGGTGACTTCTCTTATATTTTTCTATAATTAATCTCCCACCCATTAGACTCTTATCATTAGGATTTATGGTGGGTTTTATTCTATAACCTTATAATTTTACTGATTAATTTCTAGGAAAAGAAAGTTCCATGTTTGGGAGCTTATTACACCTCATGTTACATTTTTTATTATTTAATTATTTAATTTTGGGTTATTTTATAATTTATGGACCTTTGGTCTTCAAAATTTATTTTAAGTAGTGTTTTATGTTTCACATCTTCTATTTGGTTGATGAATGGGTTTTAACTCATGTAGATAAAACTTAAATAAATTCTACATGACACACAGTTTAGTGTACATGGATTTGGTAAACCGTATATATTGAATTTAAGAAACCATGTGAGCTATCTGTTTTCAATAAAAATGTGAAATTATGAATGTAAAATTTTAAATTTTGAGTGGTTTTAGACCCCTTCTCCTCCGCTCCTCACTATACCAAACAACCTAGAAAACCAAGTGCGTTCTCTCTCTCTATACCTATATGATTTTTAAAGATTCATTCACCTGATTTTCAAGAAGAAACCTAATGTATTTTATATTGTCACGTGTTTCTTCCATTATTCTTCACTCTATACCCATTTATTTTTGTTTTCTCTTCTCCTATGAATCACTAGGAATTGGAATGGTTAAAATTAGAAATATAGTTGGTTTTAACTAAAAATTTTGGGTGTCTAGGGGTTATAGAGGTTGTCCTCTTACTTATTGGACACTTTACCATTGAAGGTGGATTGTTTTGGGTGGTCATTTGAAAATTGCACTCCATTTGAGGTAGGCGTTTATGTGACTTTTCTTTAACTAACATGTTGTTTTGTGATTGATGATTTAAAATTCATTATTTATTTAATTTAAATTTTTTATATAAAAGTATAATTATTTTACTAGAAAGTTAAAAGGATTTTATCACTTGGAATGATAATGATAATATGTTACCAAATTTACAAATAAATATTTATATTCCAAGTATTAATAAAATGTTTAGAAGGATCATTTTTTTAATTATTAAAATGAAATTAAGGGTATTTGACACCGTTTCAGTCATGAAATCCGTAAATCCTAATTTTAATAAAATTATTTTGAAAGGAAGTAATATTTTTATTATCTAAATGTTTTTTTAAAAAAATGGGTTTTCTTATTTAAATGATTTTAATGTGGTTCTCTCATATGTTATATTTAAATAATGTTTCAATTGGCTTTTAAAGGATTACTTGATATGTATTTTGAATCATTATAAAATACTTACCTTTCTAGGTTAGTTTTCAAGAAGGTAAATATATAAATTGGAAGTGATTTTCATTCCATGTGACTGTGATAAACCTTATTAATCCTCATTTTTTGTTTCACATTATATGAATTAAGACCCCTAAGGGGGATATTGATTTTTATTGTGACGTGGATAATATGAAAACATGATTGTTTCCAATGAGGGTTGTAGACCTGCGATGATATTTATTTGTAATGTTTTTCATTTTAGTTATTCAATGGGTTTCTCTCCCCTTTAATTATATTCATGGGAACCCTTATCTAATAGAAAGGTATAGATTTATGATACACTATATAATATATAGATATCCCCCAGTTGTGCTACACTTTAGGGATAGGGTATGTTTTTGTGTGTTTGTGTGTGTGTGTGGGGGGGGGGGGGGGGTTCTTCTTGATGTGGCCAGTGTGATCTAGTTAGCTAGATTATGTGTTTTAGGATGTAACAAATATAGGTAGTCGGTCCTTTGTTTTGATAAATAATAGAAATGCTCTATGTTATGACAAAATGTGTTTTCCATGATGTTTTTGACACAAGATAAGAAACTTACAATATTTATTTTATTTGTATACCTATCTTGATTGAATTAGGTTTCACCTTAGTGTTGTTTAGCATGTTTTTTCAACAATACTTTATACTATTATGATTAGGGGAGATTGTTGAGCATGTATTGTTTCAACAATGCTATGTATTTTTATGATGATTTTGATGTTCACAAATACCCTTGTTTGTTATTCTAATGATTTTACTTTAGGTATATTCTAGAAAATTAATATTCATTATATTTCAATTTTAGAATAATATTAAATCGTTTAATCCAATTGGAATATTTGAAAAAGTTTTTGGAAATCATTTTAGCATGTTCTGGAAACACTGTTCATACCCTACGTTGAAGAGTGTAGCGTAAGGATAAAATTTTACGTTTACTTTATGAGAGTTCAAAAAAGTATGGTTAATCAACCATATGTTATCGGAAAAATTATGATAAAAGAACCTTACATTTGGAAGGAACCTTACATTTATAATATCATAAATGTATGGAAGAAGAACCTTAGGTAAGTATGGAACCTTACCTTTTCTTCACAAAAGTATGAATAATCATCCTTACTTTTATAATGAACTTTACATCCTATCGAAATGTA
This sequence comes from Viscum album, assembly GCA_963277665.1. Taxonomy (NCBI): domain Eukaryota; kingdom Viridiplantae; phylum Streptophyta; class Magnoliopsida; order Santalales; family Viscaceae; genus Viscum; species Viscum album. The sequence goes on along the minus strand of OY728158.1, from coordinate 1,163,639,339 downwards.
TGGATCATGTATCTTATATTTTTCTAAAGAGGAAATTATGGATAATATACCATACATTTAAAAGTTTAAGAGAAAGGTATAGATGATCAACCTTATGTTTGAGATCAACCTTATGCTTTAAGAATAGATCATCAACCCTATTTTTAGCATTAGAGATTTAAAATAGGACTTTATCATGCAATAGTATTTATACGGAATATTAGGAATATTTTAAGCCAGATTCAAATTCCGATATTAAATCACATATTTGACTGATTTAAAGAAGTTTATTTGTGATTCAAAGGATCGATTTAAGAGGAGGATTTCATGCCGATTATTAAGGGAAGTTGTGACTGCTCTATTATTCAATCATTTGAATATCATGATTCTTATGGTGACATTTTTGTATATAAATTTGAAAGGAAAATGCTAATCTTTATTCTTTTTATATCTGTGTTATTTTTAATTTCATAAAGAGAGAAAAATCATCTCAAAAAAGATAATAAGAACAAGCTCTCGAGTTTTTCGACTACAATTTTTTATAGAGTTATATGAGTCACATAGATCTGATGCTATCATGATCTATCAGACTCTATTTTTTTGAAGAAAACAAAAAGTGTTTAATATTCTTATTCTACATCGAAGATCTATCATGAATCTATGGTTGTTTAAGTAGATGATTTTATTTCAAGATCTATTTGCAACTAGATCGACTCAAAACTGCTCTTACCAGAAGAACATCTTTTCTAAATATAATGATCCATCTACTATTAGTTTCATGCTGCTACAACTTTGAATAACAATTGGAAATTATTTAAAAAAAAACTCTTTTCATTTGGAGTAACCGAATTCTTGTACTAAGATGAGTATTTGGTTATGTGCATGAACTAGAAGGCTCCATTTTAGCCTTATATTTTAAAGGTGTCAACTAACTTCACTAATTTGTGGAAGGTTTATTGATAATAGGACCAGATAGTGAAAATGACCAAGCTCATGGATTACAACATTGGTGGAGTGTACTAGGCGCCTTCAGTTCCCTGAACCTATTTACATCCGTGCGTCCTTTAATCTGTTAATTTTCCACTATATAAACATTCCAATAAAGTTAAAGGGCAGATTTTGAAATCATTATGATACCTGAAGCAATTGTAAAAGACATAATTCACCCCATCTTGTGCATATTTGGTATAACTCGATCCAAAAATTGGTATCAGAGGTAGGTATTTCTTTTGATAAAGCTATAACAAGCTGAAAGTTTTAAAGTATTGTACTCAGAGATATCAATGGATGACACACAAGAGGGAATGTCAATGGTTCAAACTCCATACTTCAATGGTGAAAACTATGGATGTTGGAAGTTGCGAATGATCATCTATCTGAAAAATCTTGGATACAGAGTCTACTAAAAAATTATTTCTCCATATGAAATTCCTGAGAAACCTAAAACATAGAGTGAAGATACTGAAGCAGAGTATGAAATAAATTCAAAATCTATGAATTCTATCATTTGTGGTCTAATACAAGATGAATTCAATTGAGTATCTCAATGTATTATGACATATCAGATGTAGAAGACAATTGTAATTTCCTATGAAGGAACTGACTAGGTATTACAAATGAGGTATGCTACAACAAAACAAAAATTTGATACTTTTAGAATGATTGATGGTTAAAGTATCACTCATATGAATAGAAGGTTCACATAGATTTTAAACAATATCACTGCCTTGGGAGATCCTATCAATCAAGCATATCAATACTTGAATGTACTAAGATTAATACCACCCATATGGAATGGGATATCATCATCCATTAGGCAATCAACACCTATTAAAAATATAACTATGATAGAATTTATTGGAACCCTAATGGTGTATGAATATGAGACATACGATGAAGTTAATGATCATAAAATCTTATTAGAAAGTAAAAATAGTTCTACAAAAGTTACATCTCAGAATAAGAGAGGAAAGATGAAACATGAAATCAAAAAGGAAGGGTGTTCTCACTCGGATGATTTAGAAATGGAACTGAAATAGATGACCATAAAATTCAGAAAATTTTATAAGAAACAGAAAAAAATTAGAAAATATTTAAAGAGAGATGAGAAAGATCCAAAAAAGTCAGATGCTATGAATACAAAAAGATGGGTCACATAAGACCTGGCTATCCTCAATTAAACGGAGAAAAGAAAAATAAAATTAAAAAAAAAGATTATGAGTAGAAATAAAAAAGTGAAATGAAGGCTAATTGGAGTGTTTTTGAAGACTCCAACATCTCATCAAAGTCTGACTCAGAAAATGAATATTCTAATCTAAAACCAAATATGTGTTTTATGGAAGAAGCCGATGAGGTAAAATCTTATTACTCATCTGATTTGGATTATAGTTCTTGTTTCTCAAATGATAAACTTGCATAATATTTCAATATGATGGAAGATAAATATGATTCATTATTTAAGAAACATAAATCACTAAAAAATATTCACACTGTTGTTTTAGGAGAAAAAGACACTCTGCTAAAAAAACATCAAGAGTTAACTAAAAAATATAAATCATCAACCACAAACTGTATGGATAATGGAACTAAAATAAAAACACTTCAAATTGAAGTAGCGAAATACAAAAATTCAACTCTTGTTTTTATAAAAAGAGAAAATTATCTAAATGAAATTCTTGTAAATAATGTAATTAAAAAACAAAGATATAGAATATACAGTAAAGGTGAGAAACCCAAACTATATAAGAACTATTTTCTTCCAAGTACAAAAGGTATAATTTACAACTACAGTGGAACAAAAGGTCAAATATCTAAAAAATGTTATTTAAGGCAACCTCAAATAAGTAGGATTTATAAATCCTTTGTTGCGAGCAGTTTATATGATTCTATTGGTTATAAAAAAACAAATAAAGTTTGGATTCTAAGATCATTGATAGCTAACACTGCTCGACCCAATAGAATATTGGTACCAAAACAATTTTTTTTAATTCCTTTGTAGGAAGAAGGACACAGAAGCCAAGCTGAAATATGGTATATGGACAGTGTCTTCTCTAGGAATATGAGTGGGAACTCATCTAATATTAAAAAATTAACTCAAAATTAGGTAGGATTAGTTACATTTGGTGACAATGAGTATAATTCCACAGCCTTAAACCTTACTTAATCTTGATTTATTACAAGATTACACATTGAGGATCTTTTCAGGTTTAGAGTTTTAGAGAATTAGATCATAAAACTTGCATTACATTCCACATTTAAACAAAGTGGTTACATAAAATATAGTATTCATTTATCCCATCAACGGAAACATATTTAAAATAAACCATGGATTCTTTCTTGACACTTCCTTGACACTATCATCATATCATGTACCATTCCCTTGGCCTGCGAATTTTTTTTCAAAAACTTGGGATGAGCATAAAAATCTCAGTAAGGGTTATAAAAAGTATGGAAAGGAAACATGAGTACATATATACATAAGAATGATATCATACTTTACCCATAAAACATAATCACTTTAACATACCTCATAAAATCATGAATAAATCATAGAAATCATAAGACATAAAGGTAACTTGAGGCATTCATAACATACTTATGTAGGGAGTAACCCTCTTGGTTACATTTGGAATACCCATTACAATATATTCCCTAAATCTCTTTAGATAAACCTTAATGTTTAACTCCTTTGTGTTACCCAATGCATTGGAGAGCTATATCGGGCTCACCCGCCCTTAGTTTATCACGAAACCACCCGTCTTTATAATAATGCCTAAGAACCATAACATAATCGTATCACATAAAACATGCATAAAGGAACATAACATTTCCACTTTTCAATCACAAGATATTAATAAAACACATTGATATAAAAACATTATGAAAACCATTTTCAATACCAAAATAAAAGAAAAGTAAAACATGGTATTTATTTTTCTTTTAAAAAAAATATGGCTTATAGAGGAAGCCGAAACTCAAATAATGGTCATGGCGGCGGAGAAGTCATTGTCTCTGCATAAATACGACAAAAACATTCCCTTTTTTTCATTTAGTAAAATGCTTCATATAGAAAATATTCCTTTTGGATAAATGTAAAAGTCAAAGGGGTTTATACACCATATAAAAGAAGGTTGTGTATAAAGCAAAATATGCCTCAATGAAAGGAGATTAAGATGAAGTCACATACCACATTGAATCTTTTAACATTTTAAACCATTAATATCCATATAAATAAATCCATAAAACCATTTTGAAAACATGGATATTAATGATGAATATTTATAAGAATAAATCATTAAAACATTTAAAACGATATTTCAGTTAAAGGGTTTTTAAAAAAATGAGAGACACTTGAATACAATAATTGAGGAATAACATTTAATCAAAACTTTATAATATAATGAGAATAAAGGGATTCATGATATAATATTCCAAAGGACAGTATATACACCATATAAGAGTGAATTGGTGCATAACAACAATAAAGTCTCAATGGAAATGTAAATTGAGATGAAATCCATTATAAAGATAGTATCCTTAAATTATGGATAAATCAATCTCATAATTATGTGTGAAAAATATAAATACACCAAATATAAGTGGATATTAAGTGTAAAATAATCAATGGTCATTCACACATATTCAAAGGATGAAATATTCAATAACTACATGTTGAAGCCAAAGAAATCGAAATTGGGTTAAGAAGTTCCCTTGACAGCCGAATGACGTCACATAAAATTTTAGAAAAAGAGTTGATGAGATAGATAAAGGGTATCTCATCACTTGGACATAAAATTTACGATAATAAGGATATATAAGGACATATCCCCACGTAATAAGATGAAAATTAAAAGACATAACAAAAGAAGTCTTTTAAAAAGAGGAGGGTGCAAGGTTCCCTTAGCGATTTGGGTACCTTTCAAAACATACACCCCATGAAATAAGGACTATACAACATTGATGTAAATAATCAAAAACAAATGTATGTTACAAAAAGAGTAGAATAATGGATAGTACATACACCACTCAAAAGGAAATATTGGCAAACATAGCATGAATCTTACGAAAACACAAAGTGAGATAAAAAGCCCCTTACGAAATTTTGGCAGCCTAACAGCGCCAATTAAATCATCCAAAATGGGTCTTTCATCATATAAACATAAAAAGTACAGTAAGAGTAATATAAAAGAACATCCTAATCATAAGAAAGATGAGATTAAAAGGAATGACATAAAATAGTGTACTTAAAAAGAAAGAGAGGGGTATGATCCCTTACCTCGGGTCCAACTTGACTTGATCGTTCTTTATCCTCCTGAATAATAAACTTGAGTTAATTACTACTTGAGTAAGAAACATTTTCAAGTTCATTATTCCTTTTATATCACTTACTACCATGCTATGAACACTATGTAATTATTTAAGTTAATAATGGTCGTTTTGTAGATCATTGCTACTTGAGTCAAAAATAAACTCTTTATAATTACAAGTTGTTCATGTGGTAAAATATATATTATATCCAAAATTATATTCATTATTTAGATATCATATATATCATATATATCCATTATATACATGAATTTATAATATTAAATAACATTTAGAGGTAAGAACTGAAATGCACTGTTCATGGAGACGGTAAGTCGTACGTACGCATGAACGCTACTTCCATTTATATGTCTTATTTAATAGAATTAAAACATAATGATACATAATATTATTATAATTATAGTATGGTATCATATATAATATCATTAAATCTATCCTTTATACGTACCACATACGGTATTAACGAATCAAATCACTTTGAGGGGGCGGTAGTCCGCACTTCCTAAAATGAAGATATCGCGTTTAACAATAATGGAAACCATAAAGGTATGAAATAACTGAAAAATACAGAAGATATAGTAAAACATAAACATATAATATATCATATATAAATATAGTGACATCTTAATGGCCACCTTTGAGGGTGTTAAAATAATATTGAACAATCATCATTTCGTGAGGCAGAAATTCACCATCCACAGAAACAGTATGTTCTTTAACCATTAGATTTACTTGTGTGTATGTATAGCTCTAATAATTCTTATAAAAACATCCTAGTATATTGAAGATACTGGATTTTTTAAAAAATAAATTAATAAAAAGAGTTTAGGGGGTTGGAGAAGCAAAATAAAACAAAAAAACACAAGTGAAGACATTACCTTAAAATCAGGTATCTCTTTTTGATTTGAGCTCAAAGGCTTCCATGGGAAAACTTATTCCCAAAGTGAGGCTTCTAGGAGTAAGAGAGGGATGTGGAGAGACAAATTGATCAGGGGTTGGTAGATCCAAAGGCTTGAGAGGTTTGGGTAAGGTGGTAGAGGTGGGGGCCTTTTATAAGAGGAGAAGAGGGACACTCTTGGAAAGTTACAAAATGTTACTTTATTTTCAAATGAGATTGAATTTTTAAAGGTCCCACATTGATGTATTTCGAGGATAAGGTGGTAAGGGTTAGAAATATACTCATCCAATAGGGCTTTGAAAAGTTTAATTTATAGTTTTAACATTATCTTTTCATTTTATTTAAATCCTTCATTAATGAGGTAATCGCTGCATCATCATAATGTCATAAATAATTTAATTTATTTAATGTCTAAAAATTATAAAAAAAATATCATGATTTAGGAAATATTTTTAGCTTTCTAATTAGAATTTTTAGTCAAAAATATGACTTGTATAACCCCATTTAATATTATTTTAGTAAAACAACTCATGCTTGTGACATTTTTATTTTAACATTAAATAAAAAGTTAATTATGTCATTTTCCAACCAAAGTGGCTCCATGGGGTCCCCAAGTTGACCCATGGTTTTTCGTGGTCTGCCATGACACATCCAATGAGGGTAGGACATGTGTCTAGGTCATTTCATATTATTAAAACATTATTTTTACCTTAAATTACACTAATTACCTCTAATCGCGATTAAAAACTTAAAAGTTACTATTCACCAAAAAAATTATTTTAATCCAATTGAACCAAATTTTACATCCTAATGACAACCATGTATGTTGTATTTTTTAAATTCAAGTCACAGAAGTGGTAAAGTTTCATTTAAACGAAAAATCAGTTTTTAAACTACCACTTAGTGGTTTCACTATTCATCAAAAATTGAAGTTTTTCAGAAAAATACAAAAAATTCACCCTAAGCTATATTTGATATTCTGAATTCAAAAATGATGTCTATTTTAAAAAATTCAAAACATATATTTATCATTAATTAATTTAATAATTAATTCCCACTGTCAAAACAAATAGCATGTTTTTAAGAAACAATATCTATTAAAAGATTGACACTAGTTTATGTCCAATTTTAAAGTGAAATTAATTTCAATGACCACCATTAGATTAAATGGTAAAAATATATTCTAAATACACTTTAATATAAATTAAAAATATAATCTATCCATATAAATAAATCATATTAAAAGGAGGTTTTGAATTAAAATACAACATTTTCAATAAAAATGATCTTTATCGGAAAAATAACAAAATTTTACACAAAGTAAATTTTGATGTCCAGATTCTAAAGAAGGATTTTATTTTGTCAAATACAACATATAAAATTTTCAAAAGTATATTTAAAAATGGTTCTCCATCAAAAGGTGGTTAATCGACCTTTTAAAGAATATTAGAAGATTTAGGCTTAAAATTGGATTCATTTGCATTTTAAGCCTCCAAAATTTATTGGATAAAAGTAAAAATATTTGACAAACATATATAATCATTTTTTAGTTAGTTCCGTTCATTCCCGCCATTAAAATGGCTAGAAGTTAACTACCTTTTAAAATAATATTATTTTATTATTAGAGTGCAACGTAAGATTTCAAAGAAACTCGTTGTTGCGTATTGGGTACGCCCTCGAGCATAGCATTCCCTTTAAAGTAATATTATTATTTTATTCAAAAATATGGATAAATATGAAAATTTCATATTATTTATTTACCTGGGGTGTGACATCCTTACCCCCTTTTGGGAATTGCATACTTGTAATTTTAAAATTGGGCTTGGAAGCTTCATTGAAAATCCCACATCAGAACAAGAGTATGTAAAACTATCACTTGAAAAGAATGGGAGAGAAGTACAAATGTCACCCAAGTTAAACCATACTAGCATTCCAATTATGAAAATATGGATATGGAGGAAAAAACAAAGGGTCATGTTCTGATGGAGAGTGATAGTAAACATGTCTAAGAGAAAGTTAACAACAAGAAAATCAAAAACTTGTGATGGGTTAAACGGTATTTGATTCCCCAGTAGGAAATATTAACAGACAACATTTTTGTTTTAAGTTACTTTCCATTGAGGAATTTATTTATGAGATTAACTAAAAAATAAGGAAGCATACTTAATTTTCATGTTTACTTTCAACTTTTACTAGATTTCTTACACGAACACATATTTTCTCCAAAAGATGAGTATTTAGGATGACTTGTTCACATTAAGAGAGCTATAATCGACTTCTAGAGAATCACCTAATCCTCAAAAGAGAACTATATACTTCCCATTTCTTTATACCTTAACCAAAACTGAAACCAAAAAGCTTAGTATGAGATCAGATAATACCCAAAAAGTATAATCCTTTATAAAAAAAATCTATTCTTAATCTCCAAAATTTGTCAATCAAAACCCAAAGTTCAACAAAGAACAATCAATAAACATTTATCAATAAAATTATACAAAGTAAACCAAACTAATATTGAAACCCAATTATCTGAAGGATTTAATCACATAGTCTCCTAAGATAAATTTTATCATTTTTCTCCAAAATAACATCAGTTACTCTTAAAGTCTCATACTGAAAAGTAATTAACCTAATCACATATCCTACATGATAGGCTAATCATTTCCATTGATAACCAAAAATCAACTTAATCTTAATTCATAAAATCATCTAACTAAAAATAATCATTCAAACTAACCAGGGACTTCACGTAGTCCAGTGGTAGGCGATAAATACCAGTTTCACTTTGGTTGTGGGTTTGATTCCCACAGCTTCGTCCAACGCGATGGGTTGTCACACAGTTTGTGTGTTTTCCCTTTTCAAAAACTATATAATTTTATAACATTCCTCAAAAAGAGATAAATTCATCAAAAATAATCATAACATATTTTAACCATAAAGGTTATCTGATAACTTCCATTTTGCAACCCAAAATGTATTAACCAGTAATTGCCTCAAATTCAAGGATCATATAAACCCAAATGGTTTTTTATAACTATATCCAAAAAATAAAGGATAATTATTCCTTGAATAAAATTTTCGTATATCAAACATCAGGTTTACTATAAAAAGTCTTCTAATGTAACCCCATCATCAAAAGAGACTTAATAAATCTAATAATTTCACCATCCTAAAATCTACCATAACTCTTGAATCCATTATATGATGACTTCTTACTCATTCAACATTCTTCATGATCCATTAGCCATTAATTTTCAAATTATTCTGAAATACTTCTTTCCTACATACAAAATCATGAATCATATCCTAAGATTCCAATAATAGGAAAACATATGTTAAGAAATAATCCATACCTTTCATTCTTCATTGTCAGTTTCTTTATCCTCAATCGGAATGGAATTAGGTATTGGTAAATGAATATTTGTATGATCTTGGTGACCCCATTCCCGAAACTTCTTCGTAGGACATGTGTTTGCATAATTACCATGAACACCACATTTAAAACATTCAATTGATCCTTCATAAAGAACTTCTTTCCCTTTCCTAGATTCAACTAGATGCTTCCTTTTTCCATGGCAGGTTCTTGCTTTATGACCTTCATTTCCACATCTATAACATCTTTCTGTCCCTTTGAAACATTTTCCTATGTGTTTCTTTCCACATATTTGACACATAGGTTTTTGAACATACTTAAATTTATGATTATTACCTGAAATTCTGTAGGGATTTGTTTCTCGCATATACGATGCCTTATAAAAATCACTAAGGTTCAGGTGGTCAATCATGACTCCAGATAGTTGGTTGAGGATAACCACAAGAGTTCTCATTGCAGCTCCCATATCATTTAGTTGTTCTTTCATAAAACTGTCACAGTTTTCTTCAAATCCACTGTTACATTGGTGCCTGCAAGAACCAGCCATTTACTACAACCAAAAAGGTCAGTGTGAGTATATTAGTAAAATCATCAAATAAAAAAGAGGAAGATAAACACCAAGATATACTTATCCAAGTTATCTCAAACTCATTCTAACTTTCAAAAAAAAATGATGACTCCATATAATATACTAACCATTGTGGTTATACACAGCTTGTCACTTTTTCTTAAACAACACTCTAACCTCTAAAGTTATCTAAAACGACCTCTGATAACAACTACAAGGCCCTAGAATTAAACCTTACTTAATCTTGAGTTATTACAATATTACACATTGAGGATCTTTTCAGGTTTAGAGTTTTAGAGAATTATATCATAACACTTGAATTACATTCCACATTTAAACAAAGTTGTTACATAAAAGATAATATTAATTTATCCCATCAACGGAATCATATTTAAAATAAAACATGGATTCTTTCTTGACACTTCCTGGACACTATCATCATATCATGTACCATTCCCTTGACCTATGAAAAACACTTCAAAAACTTGGGATGAGCATAAAAAGCTCAGTAAGGGTTATAAAAAGTATGGAAAGGAAACATGAGTACATATATACATAAGAATGAAATCATACTTTACCCATAAAACATAAGCACTTTAACATACCTCATAAAATCATGAATAAATCATAGAAATCATAAGACATAAAGGTAACTTGAGGCATTCATAACATACTTACGTAGGGAGTAACCCTCTTGGTTACTTTTGGAATACCCATCAAGGTATATTCCCAAAATCTCTTCAGATAAACGTTAACGTTTAACTCCTTCGAATTACCCAATGCATTGGAGAGCTATATCGGGCTCACCCACCCTTAGTTTATCATCGAACCACCCATCTTCATAATAATGCCCAAGAACCATAACATAATCGTATCACATAAAACATGCATAAAGGAACATAACATTTCCACTTTTCAATCACAAGATATTAATACAACACATTGATATAAAAACATTATGAAAACCGTTTTCAATACCAAAAGAAAAGAAAAGTAAAACATGGTATTTATTTTTCATTTTAAAAAAAGTTATGGCTTGTAGAGGAAGCTGAAACTCAAATAATGGTCACGACAGAGGAGAAGTAGTTGTCGCCGTACAAGTACGACAAAAACATTCCCTTTTGTCATTTAGTAAAAATCTTCGTATAAAAAATATTCTTTTGGATAAATATAAAATTCAAAGGGGTTTATACACCGTATAAAAGAAGGTTGTGTATAAAGTAAAATATGACTCAATGAAAGGAAATTGAGATGAAGTCCCATACCACATTGAATCTTTTAACATTTTAAACCATTAATATCCATATAAATAAATCCTTAAAACCATTTTGAAAACATTAATATTAATGTGAAATATTTATAAGAATAAATCTTTAAAACATTTAAAACAATATTTTAGTTAAAGGGTTTTTAACAAAATGAGAGACACTTGAATACAATAATTGAGGAATAACATTTAATCAAAACTTTATAATATCATGAGAATAAAGGGATTCATGATATAATATTCTGAAGGACAGTATATACACCATATAAGAGTGAATTGGTGCATAACAACAATGAAGACTCAATAGAAATGTAAATTGAGATGAAATCCATTATAAAGATGGTATCCTTAAATTAAGGATAAATCAATCTCATAATTATGTGTGAAAAATATAAATACACCCAATATAAGTGGATATTAAGTGTAAAATAATAAAAGGACATTCACAAATATTCAAAGGATGAAGTATTCAATAACTACATGTTGAACCCAAAGAAATCGAAATTGGGTTAAGAAGTTCCCTTGACAGCCTAATGGGGTCACATCAAATTTTAGAAAAAGAGTTGATGAGAGAGATAAAAGGTATCTCATCACTTGGACATAAAATTTATGGAAATAAGGATATATAAGAACATATCCCCACATAATAAGATTAAAATTAAAAGACATAACAAAAGAAGTCTTTTAAAAAGAGGAGGGTGAAAGGTTCCCTTACCGATTTGGGTAACTTTCGAAACGTACACCCCACGAAAGAAGGAAAATACAACATTTATGTAAATACTCATAAAAGAAAGTATGTTACACAAATATTAGAATAATGGACATTACATACACCACTTAAAAGGAAATAATGGAAAATGTAGCATGAATCTCACGAAAACACAAAGTGAGATAAAAAGCCCCTTATGAAATTTCGGCAGCCTAACGACGCCAATTAAAACATCCAAAATGGATTGATGAGAGAAAATAGGGTCTATCATAATATAAACATAAAAAGTATAGTAAGATTAATATAAAAGAACATCCCAATCATAAGAAATATGAGCTTAAAAGGAATGACATAAAAGAGTGTACTTAAAAAGAAAGAGAGGGGTAGGATCCCTTACCCCGGGTCCGACTTGACTCGATCGTTACTTAACCTCCTGAATAATAAACTTGATTTAATTTCTACTTGATTAAGAACATTTTTCAAGTTCATTATTACTCTTATATAACTTACTACCATGCTATGAACACTATGTAATTATTTAAGTTAATAATGGTCATTTTGTAGATCATTGCTACTTGAGTCAAAAATAAATTCTTTATAATTACAAGTTGTTCATGTGGTAAAATATATATTATATCCAGAATTATATTCATTATTTAGAATTCATATATATCATATATATCCATTATATACATGCATTTATAATATTACATAACATTTAGAGGTATGAAATGAAATGCACAGTTCATTGAGACGGTAAGCCATACGTACGCATGAACGCTACTTCCATTTCTATTTCTTATTTAATGGAATTAAAACATAATGATAAATAATAGTATTATAATTACAGTATGTTATCATATATAGTATCATTAAATCAATCCTTTATACGTACCACATATGGTATTAATGAATCGAATCACTTTGAGGGGGCGGTAGTCCGTACTTCCTAAAATGAAGTTATCGCGTTTAACTATAATGGAAACCATTAAGGTATGAAATAAATGAAAAATACAGAAGATTAAGTAAAAAATAAACATATAATATTTCATATATAAATATAGTGACATGTTAATGGACACATTTGAGGGTGTTAAAAGAATATTGAACAATCATCGTTTCGTTAGACAGAAATTCACCATCCACAGAAACAGTATGTTCTTTAACCATTAGATGTAGTTGTGTGTAAGTGTAGCTCGAATAATTATTATAACAACATCCTAGTATATTTAAGATACTGTATTTGTTACAAAATAAATTAATAAAAAGAGTTTATGGGGTTGGATAAGAAAAATAAAACAAAAGAACACAACTGAAGACATTACCTTAAAATCAGGTATCTCTCTTTGATTTGAGCTCAAAGGCTTCTTTGGGAAGACTTCTGCCCAATGTTAGGCTTCTATGAGTAATATATGGATGTGGAGAGACAAAATGAGCAGGGGTTGTTCAAGCCAAAGGCTTGAGAGGTGTGGTTAAGGTGGTAGAGGTGGAGGCATTTTATAATAGGAGAGGAGGGACACTCTTGGAAAGCTACAAAATATTACTTTATTTTCAAATGATTTTCAGATTTTAAAGGTCCCACATTGATATATTTAGAGGATAAGGTGGTAAGGGTTCTAAATATACTCATCCAATAGGTCTTTGACAAGTGTAAGTTATATTTGAAACATCATCATTTCATTTTATTTAAATCTTTTATTAATCAGGTAATCGCTGCATCATCATGATGTCATAAATAATTTAATTTATTTAATGTCTAAAAATTATAAAAAACTATCATGATTTAGGAAATATATTTTTATTTATAATGAATATTTATAGTAAAAAATACGAATTGTATAACCCCATTTACAAATTGTTTTAGTAAAACAACTCATGCTTGTGACATTTTTATTTTAACTTTAAATAAAAAGTTATTTATGTCATTTTCCAACCAAAGTGGCTCCACGGGGTCCCCAAGTTGACCCATGGATTTTATGGGTATTCCATGACATATCCAATGAGTGTATGAAATGTTTCTAGTTCATTTAATATTATTAAAACATTATTTTTTACCTTAAATTACACTAATTACCTCTAATCGCGATTAAAAACTTAAAAGTTACTATTCACCAAAAAATTATTTTAATCCCATTGAACCAAATTTTACATCCTAATAAAAACCATGTATGTAGTATTTTTGAAATTCAAATCACAGAAGTGTTAAAGTTTCATTTAAACGAAAAATCAGTTTTTAAACTACCATTTAGTGGTTTCACTATTTATTAAAAATTGATGTTTTTCAGAAAAATACCAAAAATTCACCCAAAGCTATATTTGATATTCTGAATTCAAAAATGATGTCTATTTTAAAAAATTCAAAACATATATGTTTCATTAATTAATTTAATAATTAATTCTCGCTGTCAAAACAAATAGCTTGTTTTTAAGAAACAATATTTATTACAAGATTGACACTAGTTTAAGTCCAATTTTAAAGTGAAATTAATTCCAATGACCACCATTAGATTAAATGGTAAAAATATATTCTAAATACACTGTAATATAAATTATAAATATAATCTATCCATATAAATAAATCATATTAAAAGGAGGTGTTGAATTATAATGCAACATTTTCAATAAAAATGATCTTTATCGGAAAAATAACAAAATTTTACACAAAGTAAATTTTGATGTCCAGATTCTAAAGAAGGATTTTATTATTTCAAATAAAACATATAAAATTGTCAAAAGTATATTTAAAAAGGGTTCTCCATAAAAAGGCGGTTAATCGACCTTTTAAAGAATATTAGAAGATTTATGCTTAAAATTGGATTCATTTGAATTTTAAGACCCCAACATTTATTGGATAAAAGTAAAAATATTTGACAAACATATATAATCATTTTGTAGTTAGTTCCGTTCATTCCTGCCATTACAATGGCTAGACGTTAACTACCTTTTAAAATAATATTATTTTATTATTAGAGTGATACGTAAGATTTCAAAGAAACTCGTTGTAGCGTATTGGGTACGCCCTCGAGCATAACATTACCTTTAAAGTAATATTAATATTTTATTCAAAAATATGGATAAATATGAAAATGTCATATTCTTTATTTACCTGGGGTGTTACAATGAGAAATGTAAAATAATTTTCATTGGAACTATTGGAGATCCATAAGCTCTCTCAATCAATAAAGTACTCTATGTACAAGGATTGAAACACAACTTGATAAGTATCTCTCAACTATGTGATTATGGTTATTTTTTTTGATTTTTATAAAAACTGATGTTATATTTTTGAAGGTAAATTAATTAAATTTAGAGAACCCAGAATTGATATTGTTTATACTCTGGACTTAAATTACTTGTGTATACAAAAATTAAATTGTTTAACTGGTACGATAAATGAATATTGGATCTGGCATAGAAGACTTGGACATTGCAATATATATGCTTTACATAAGTTATCTAAGAAACAACTAGTTACTGATTTACTTAGTCTTAAATTTTATAGTTGTAGAGACCCGAATCCTGACGTACATTGACATTACATTACTTTTGTGGAATACTTAGTACATAACAAAAACACACACACAAGGACCGTAATAGTTTAGTGTCTTTGGAAACTCGGAATATAATCTTCTAATCATGGTAAAATAGCTTTAAAATCTCCCATAAATAACTTCTTTTTTTTATACCTAAAACCTTTCTTTATATCCTGGGGAAAAGAAAACATAAAAGGGTGAGCTCAAATTCTCAGTAAGGGTAAACAAAAGAAATATCAATCACATCATATTCATAAGAACATAACATTTTGGAAATCTTAACCTGCAAAAGAGATCATAATATCATAACATGGGATAAATCATAGTAGTGAAATGTAATCCCAATAATCATAACTTAAAACATGAAACTTTGTGTCATACACACATAATCATAGAGAATCATTTCTTGTTAGTCAAGACTCATTTCCAAGACTATCTTAGTGGACAAAGTCCATTTCTGAACCGAGTTCACTGCTCATTTCAGTCCTGTTTCACTGAACCGGTTTAACCTACCGTTCCAGCCATGTCTATATCATGAGATATAAAATCTTTACCCAATGCATCGGAGGGAGATATAGGTCCCACCCATCTCATAATGATACCATTCTTATGTGTGCCACAAAATCATAAATCATACATCATTGCATACCCATGTAATAAAAATGGGAATCTTAAACATTGTGACATCATAAAACAATTCATATAAGATAAAGGAATTCATAAATATAATTCCATCACAACATAATAAAATCAATGTAATAATAGGTATAGAAACAGAACCCTTTATTATCTTAGATGGAAAATAATTTTGATAAAACACTTGAACTCCATTCTTGAGGAGAATATCCTTTCTTCTTCAAAAACACTTTTCCTTTCTTAACATGTCGTAAAATTCTAAACTAAAAGAAGTTTATTAAAAATAAACTTTAATACTTGTAAAGTAATATTCTTGGAAATAATGTTTTAAAAATCAATTCATGCAGTATAAGTTAAAAAAACATTGTTCGTACTTTTTTCGGAAAAGTCAAAAAGTACCTCGTACGAAAAATGACAAAAGATTCCTTTCATATCTTTTACTAAAAACTCACCGAAGGGTAAAATTGGATTTAAAAAATTGTAGGTGGATGGAAATAATATTAAATATTGAGGAAACATGGATGTGGATGATAAAATAGACCCCATTAAATACCAAAGTATAAACAATCTCGGATAAAAATGAGATTGTGATATTTCCCTTACCTTAGGTCCGATTTGCTTCGTAAGTGTCCGAAACTCCTGTATAATGATTTAAATATTGTAATTTACTTATTCCAGAATCATACCCATTTTTATGATATCAAATATGGTTCACTTATTACTTTATATTACCCGTTCTTGTGTAAATTCAATGTTAAAAAGTGTTTTGGGTAAAATCGTTTCATTTTTCGACCGTGTTTTGACTTGTAATTATTCATATGATTACTTAGATCATGATTAATTAATTCCAGAATATAAACCATGATTTATATATAATATATATTCAGAATATACATATATATAATAGATCAGTAAATGGAATGAAATACACCGTTAATGGAGACGGTAGGCCGTACATACGCATGAACGCTGTTTTTGTTTCCTTATTGAGTTGAATGGAATTAAGTAGATGACATACATATATATACACATAAATCCAGTATCATTATTATGCCATATATTTCATGATTACTTATTATATATACTATATAATCATTCATGAATGGTTAACGTGGAGAATGAATCTCATCGCGTCGTGGAGACGGTAGTCCGTACGTATGCACGAGCGATGATATCATTCTCATGATTGTGGAATTGTATTGGAGTGTATGTATACTATTTCAGAATCAATATAACTTTACAATAATCATATATAGTTATCATGTACACCATTATACCCATCCAAGTAAGGTGGTGGTGGAAAATAGATTACACCACGGCGTGGAGACAGTATTCCGTACGTACGCACGCGTGGTGATTTTGTTTTCCGTAGGATGGATAGATGGTGAAATAGGGTTGTTTCATACTTATAATAACATATAAGTATATGAGTGATACTGATGTTATTACTTCATAATGAAACAACCTAATAAGAAGAAGTGGAAGAAGAAATAAAGTTGAAATAATCGGTAACGGACATTACCTCTTCTTTGAAGCGCCTATTTGAGATCTTCTTTTAGGGCACTGAAATTGGTCTTTGAGGAAGACCAGAACCTCTAGGATGTTTCTAGGGAAGCGGAGAAGAGAATTTGGAATGGGTTGGTCGAGCCTGAAGGCTCAATGTGGTGTGAGGAAGATAGGGAGGAGGTTCCCTTTTATAAGGGAGGAGAGGGGTACCTTTGGAAAAACAAAAAATATTATTTTATTATAAAGTCAAGTTCGGTTTAAAATATCTCCAAATTGATTTATTTCAAAGATAAGGTGGGTTTGGGTCGAAATAATCTCATAAAATAGAATTTAGACATGTTTTGGTTCCTATTTTAACGTTATCATTTAGATTTGACATTAAGTTAAATAATTTTACTTTTACCATGTCTTCTTGTGTTCTTATACTATAAGGTTAATAAAATTACTATAACTTGCCAAAGGAACCCCTAGTTGTATATTATTAATATATATAATCTTATCTAAGTCATTTGGCCGAACCTTAGATTTTTATGAATAAAATAACAATTAATAATATAATATTTGTTTTAAAAACTATTTTATGTCAATTTTGACACTATTTAGTAATTGATTTTTGTGAAAATCATAACAGAGTGATTAGTTCGAAAAAAGTAAATTAAATAAATACTAACATGTCATATAAAACTATAAAATTATTGGAATTCATAAAAAGTATCAAATTACATTTATTTGGGTATTTATAACATCAATTATGTCAATATTTCATTAATAAGATAATTACTGCATCATCTTTGTGTCAAAAATAAATTAAATTATTTAATGTCTAAAAATTATTAATAAAATACCATTATGTATGAAATCTTTTTATCTTTCTAATTAATATTTATAGTCGAATTTATCTTATGTATAAACCTATATTAAAAATTAATTAGTTATTAAACTTTGATTTTAACTATTTTAACCCCTCTTTAAATAAATTAATAATAAATGTCCTAATCTAATCCAAGTGGGCCTAAATGGTCATATTTTATTCCTAAGGTTGTTTTTGGTCTAATTACACTTATCCAATAGAATTAGGACATGTTTTAGGGTAATAATAATAACATTTGTACCCTTAATTACCCTATTTACTTTTAACCGTGGTAAAAAAAGTAAAAAGTTACTATTCACCAAAAATTATTTTCTTCTCATTGAACCAAATTTTACTTAATGAAATCAACCATGTCTCTCGAATTTTTAAAATTCCATTGATAGAAGCGGTAAAATTATGTTTTATGAAAAAATCATTTTTTTTAACTACCACTTAGTGGTTTCACTATTCATCAAAACATGAAAGTTTCCAGAAAAATACCAAAAATTAGGCCTAAGCTATATTTGATATTATGAAATCAAGAATGATGTCTATTTTACCAGATTAAAAACATATCAGTTGCATTAATTAATTTAAAAATTAATTTCCATCGTCAAAACAAATAGCGTGTTCTTAAGAGATAATAACTATCAAAAGATTGACACTTGTTTATGTCTGGTTTAAATGTGAAATTACATCCAATGACCAAAATTGTATTAAATTGTAAAAATATATTCTAAATATACTTTAAAACCACTCAAATTAATAATTTATCACTACTAATTATTTCGATTAAAAAGGCTGTTTTTAATTAAAATTTAGTAATTTTCACTATTCATCAGAAAATGAAAGTTATCCGAAAAGTACCAAAATTTCACCCTAAGCTAATTTTGATATTCCGAATCAAAAAATGAAGTCAATTTTGAAAAATAAAATTTACAAAATTTTAAAAATTGGTTATTACTATTCATAACGGCTAGTTTTAATAATATTTTAATAACATATTGTTGTTTAGTGAAACTCGTTATTGCGTACTACACACGCTATCGAGGAAGGTCGCGATTGCGTGTAATGCATGGAAAGTCAAGGATGTGTGTTGTGCAAGCTTTTTTTGGTGTAGCGTACAACACAAGTCATTAATGAAATTAAAAAGAATATTTTTCATAAAATCTCGGGGTGTTACAATAGTGACAGATTTTGTGATGCATGTCAACTTGGAAAGCATCAAAAATCATCCTTCGAATCTGTTATCAAAATTTATACATCTAAACCTCTTCAACTTATCCACAGGTATTTGTTTGGACCTTCAAGAATAGAAAGTTTTTTGGTAAATTATATGTATATGTTTTAGTTGATGACTATTCTATATTTACATGGATTTATTTTCTAAAATATAAAAATGAATCTTTTATAATATTTGAATGTTTTTGTAAAGTTGTTCAAAATAAAAAATATTTTAAAATATATTCATTAAGAAGTGATCATGGTGGAGAATTTGATAATTTTGAATTCAATTAATTTTGCTCAAATTTATATATTAAACACATGTTCTCTTCACTAAGAACACCTCAATAAAATGCGATTTTTGAAAGAAGAAATATAACTATTTATGAAATGGATACGACTATACTAAATGAATACAATATTCCTACCTATTTCTGGGAGGAAGCTGCAAATACAGCCTACTATATAATGAATGGAGTTTTAATTAGAACATTTTTCAAAAAGACACCCTATAAAATCTGGACTAACAGAAAAACAAAAGTAAAGTACTTTAATGTTTTTGGATGTAATATTTACACCTTTAACACCAAGAAAAATCATGGTAAATTCGATCCAAAATCTGATAAAGGAATTTTCTTAGGATATTCTACACTTCCAAATATTATATAATTTTTAATACGAATTAAATGATTGTTGAAGAATCAGTTCATGTGGAATTTGATGAATTTGATTCCATTGAGAAAAGTAAAGATCAAATTGATGAATTTGACTCTAATGATAACATGATACTTGAGAACTTGAAAGATGATTTTGAGAAAGATATAAATAAAATTCAGTCCAGTTTAGAAGAACATGACACTGCTGAACCAAATTGTGTATTACCTCGACAATCTAGAACCCTAAAGATTCACCCTTTAGAAATTTTTATAAGAGACCTAGACACAAGAATAAAGACTAGAAGAAATATAGGAAATCAAGTTGAGGTTTCTACCTTTCTATCTCAATTACAACCAAATTCATTATAAGAAGCCTTAGTTGGTGAATGTTGAATGATATCAATACAAGAATAACTAAATCAATTTAAGAGAAATAATGTTTAGAATTTAGTTGAAAGACCACAGAACTATCTAGTTATAGCAACTAAATGGGTCTTTAGAAATAAACAATATGATCAAGTAATAATAACTAGAAATAAAGAAATAATAGTAGCTAAAGGATATAATCAAGAAGAAGGTATATATTATGATGAGACCTTTGAACCTATTGCTAGATTAGAATTCATTATAATCCTTTTAGCCTATGCATATCATATGAACTTTAAATTATGTTAGATGGATGTTAAGTCTTCCTTTTTAAATGGTTATTTAATGGAGGAAGTTTATTTTGAGAAACCTCCTAGTTTTGAAAATTATCAAAAACCAGATTCTGTTTTTAAACTTACTAAAGAACTTTTTGGCCTTAAACAAGTGCCTAGAGCTTGGTATAAAAGATTAAGTTCTTTTATTTTGGAAAATTATTTTATTGTTGGAATGATAGATCCAATATTATTTAAGAAAACTGTAAACTTTAATATTTTATTGGTTAAAATTTATGTTGATGATGTAATTTTTGGACCAACAACAAAAAAATTTGCCATGAGTTTTCAAATTTAATGCAAAAAGAACATGAAATGAGTATTATGGGAGAATTAAATTTATTTTTAGGACTTTAAATTTATCAAAAAAAATTTGTAAATGTTTTGAAATAAAGAAAATACATTATTGATTTTCTGAAGATATTTTTACATGAAAACAACAAGACATATACAACTCTTATGTGAACTAATATAAAACATGATTTTGATGAAACTGGAAAATCAGTTGACAAAAAGTTATATAGAGGTGTGATTAATAGTTCATAATATCTTACTGCTAGTATGCCATATATAATGTACTCATTTTTTCTTTGTGCAATATTTCAATCAAATCCTAAAGATTCTCTCTTAAGTTATATCAAAATAATTTTTATATATTTAAAAGGAACTATTTTTCAATCTCATCTCTATCCAAAAACTTCTGAATATCATTTAATTTCATATTCAGATGCTGACTTTGGAAGCTGTAGATTAGATAGAAAAAGCATCTCAAGAACCTATCACTTTTTAGGAAAATATTTAGTTTCATGGTCTAGTAAAAAACAACACCCATTTTACTTATCATCTACCGAGGAAAAATATGTGTCTGCAGGCAGTTGATGTGCACAAGTATTGTGGATGAAGAATTCTATTATAGAATTTGGACTAAATTTTAATAATACATCTATTTTATGTGATATTACAAGTGAAATAAATATTTCATAAAATCCTATTAATCATTCTAGGAATAATCATATTGATATCAAACATCATTTTCAAAGTGATCATGTTCTTAAAAAGTATTTATTATTAGAATTTGTAAGTACTAAAATTTAATTAGGTAATATTTTTACTAAACCACTTCCAACTGAAAGGTTTAATTTTATTAAAGGGGATCTAGGTTTATTTAATTTTAAATGAAATTTTAATTATAATTTTCTTTATTTGATTATATTAATTATTATATTATTTTAATCATTATTGTTTTAAATAATTTTACTATTTGTTTTTATAATAATTTAAACTTTCTTTTGTCCTGAAATAATTTATTTTGTCACATAATTTTTTACTTTATTTTACATAATGTAATGATTATTATGTACGTAATGACTTGGAAATCAAGGTTGTCAGAACCCGTTTCAAATTCCAAACCCATTCAGTTTCTTAAAACCTTTTCAAACACCAAAAACCTTACCAACTTTTTCTACCTTTAACTAAAACTTCAAAAAAACTAAACCTTTGAGCCTTCAAAACTTTGAGACAGAAATAGACAAGACAAATAGAATTGCGGAAGGAGAATCCAATAACACCAAGCGCCAACGTTTGGCAGGAAGGAAGATCTCACAGGGAAATTTAATTGATTTGGAATGGCTATTCTCGACCCATGTAACGATAAAGAAAGCCTTGGATTTTCAGAATCTTGAAAAAACATTCAGTGATGAAAACAAAGAATTTATGTATGAGGCACTGTTGTGAAATTTTGTAAAATCTATTTTGTTCAGTATTGGAGATAAAGAAGACTCCATATTCACAAAAAATTAAAGATCATGATTTTTCTATTTCATCTGTGGAAATAGATAGAATCTCAAATGGCCCTCATAATAGAGTTTTCACTTTGATTTGAAATCCATTGGAGATAATAAACATATGTCAGAAGACATTATTTCATTTTTATTTGTTTCTACCAATATAAAAAAGATGTTAGTCAAGGATCTTGATCCAGATCATGAAAATACATGTAAAATTTGTTCAAATATGGATTACCCCAATGATGTCTCAAATGGAGAAGATTTAATATCCTAATATATATTTAATGTTTCTGTTGCTGAGTGACATTAACTCTAATTTTCCTCATTATATGATAAGGTAAGTGAACTAATGTTGTCAACCAGAGGATATAATGATCTTCTATCCCTATGGGAGGTTTATTGAAAAACTATTTTTTAAGAATGATGTGGTGAGATTAGTAGATTCTAGAGTGCGATGCCATCATAGTAATGTGTTCAATGCCAGAACTTTAAGAAAAATAGTATTTTTCTAGAGCACTGTGGAAGAAAATATTTCTTCTATTGGTGTTGATGAAGATCATGAATCTTCTCAGGGATAGAAAACTGGGAAAACCAAAGAAGGAATATAATAATCAAGGACCAGTGATGTTTTAAAAACATTAGGATAAATTATATTTGAAGAAATTGTTTCACCTTATGGTGAGGGAATTCAAGAGGGACTTCAGAGGAAAATACACATAGTGACTCAAGCTAGTGAGGAGCCTTTTTGAATCAAATGCAATTACAATTTGATATCTTTTAAGCTATAGATTTGTAAGAGAAGTTGTTTCTCAGATTGAGGTGATACCTAAAATTTAAGAATAATTTATACCTTAAGAAGAGGCATATCCTGGAGAATTTTAAGTGGCTCGAACGGAATTTGTTCAAAAACTGTATACACAACATGCTGATGTTATTCAAGAAGAAACATTTCAAGAAGAACCTGTTTTAGAGGAAGTAAATGAAGATGCTCATGAGGAGCAACAACCTGATGAAAATGTGAATAGAGGAAAGAGTCCATCTGAAGTTCATACTAAAGTTTTAAATGAAAATTTTTCAATTGATGAGTCAGTTTATGACATTGAGGAAAAATCAGTTGAGAAACCAGTGGAAAAGGCTACAGATCATAGATCTGATTCCCAATCATTGCCATTAATTTTGATAAATCATGTTGGGAATCAAGAACTGGGTACCTCTGATTCTCAGAATAATCATGTGGAGAAGTTAATCAAAAAAATTAATATAATTCATGCTGGAAATGCTTATTTGAGAAGGGAATTAGATAAAGAGAGACAAAAGTTTCAGAACATGAAGAATATTTCAGTTTCAAAAAAGACGTGGATGTTTTTAATAAGGACATGTTAGCTAAAGTTGGAAAATTAAAATCAGAAATTGTACGGAAATTATATTTGGAATAATTCAAAACATTTATGAAGAAACAATTGGAAACTGTCAAGGGTAGTCAAATAAGTACATCAGGCACTTCACCTAATCTAATCATGAGATTGTTGGCCATTACAACTATAATGATCAATATAAATGACAGGTTGTAGGACTTATAATGTAATAGTGCTCCATTATCTGTTCTGTTGGATAATCAAAAGCATCTTGTTGAGCAGCTTACATCAGATGAACCAAGAGTAAGTGAGTTACTAAACTAGTTCATTGAACATATAAATCAGTTCATGGAAAAGGAAGTATGTTTGCATGAGTTTTTTTTAGATTAAATTTTATTGAAGATATTTATTTGACATAAGAAGAAAGGGATCTAATAATTTAGTTAAAAGATAGACTGATGAAGAGATTGAGAATGCAGTTAAGAGAGATAAATGAAGTTGTTCATAGGTTTTGAAACCCATTTTCAACTCTTTTAGCCCAACCTTGATTCCTATAGAAATTATTTACTGGTATATATATTTTTAACAAAATATTTTTGAATCTCATTTCTATGTGTTTTTAATTTGTTTTACTATTCTGTCTATATTAGAATGCCATAATACATATTCAATTATTGATAAACAGATTATGATAGCATTTACATATGTTTAGTAATACATTAAATGTGTTATATTCCTTATTCTATCTCTCTTTTTAATATCACAAAAAGGGGAGAAATTGGATAAACACAAAATTTTATTTTAAAATAGATTAATCTTTTTCATAAGGGGAGAAATTTGGATATAATACAACATTTTATCTTTGAAAAATTATTTTATCTTTGAAAAATTATAAATTATATTCAATTAATTTCATGGGTTTTTTCATGGGTTTTGTGATCATAAAAAGGGGGAGATTGTTGTGAATGTTTTTTTTCAACAATACTCTATACTATTATGATTAGGGGATATTGTTGATCATGTACTGTTTTAACAATAATCTATCTTTTTATGATGAATTTGATGCTCGCAAATAACCTTGTTTGTTATTCTAATTATTTTTCTTTAAGTATATTTTCAAAAATTAATATTCTTTATATTTATATTTTAGAATAATATGAAAGCATTTAATCCATGTGGAATTTTTGAAAAGGTATTCAAAAATCTTTTTGGCATGTTTTAGAAGAAATGTTCATACCCTATGTTGAAGATCATAACGTAAGGATAAAATCTTTGATTACATTACAGGAGTTTAGGAAATTATGGTCAATCAACTATACGTTATCGGAAAAGTACAGTAAAAGATCCTTATGTTTGGAAGGAACCTTACATTTATAATATCAAAAAAGTATGTAAGAATAACCTTACGTAAGTATGGAATGGTACATTTTCTTCACAAAACTATGGATCATCAACCTTACTTTTATAATGAACCTTATGTTCTATCAAAAATTATGGATCATGTATCTTATGTTTTTATAAAGAGGAAAGTATATATAATATACCATACATTTGAAAGTTGAAGAGAAAAGTTTTTATGACCAACCTTATGTTTGAGACCAACCTTACATTTGAAGAATAGATCATCAACCCAACGTTTAGCATCAAATATTTAAAATACGAATTTATCGTTCAATGATCTTTATGTGGAATATCATGTTGATTTCAATCCAGATTCAAAGCCTGATATTAGAGAACATATTTGACTGATTTAAAGCCTTTTATTTTTGATTCAAAGGATCGATTTAAGAGGAGTATTTTATGCTGATTATTAAGTGATGTTATGACTGATCTGTTATTCAAACATTTGAATATCATGATTCTTAAGGCGAAATTTGTGTATTTAAATATGAAATAAACCACTTGTATTTATTCTTTTTATATCTATTTTATTTATAATTTCATATAGAGAGATAAATATTCTTGAAAAATATAAGAAGAACAAGCTCTCGAGTTTTTCAACTACAATTTTTTACAGAGTTATATGAGTCACACATATCTACTACTACCAAGATATATCTGACTCTGTTTTTTTGAAGAAAAGGAAAACCGTTAAATATTATTATTATACATCGAATATCTACAGTTAATATATTGTTGGTGAAGTTTTTGATTTTATTTCAAGATTTATTTGCAATTGAATCGACTCACAACTTCTCTTATATAAAAACAACTTATTTTCTGAAGACGATAATCCATCTACTATTAGTTGAGTGCTACTGAAATTATAAAGAACAATTGGAAAGTATTTTTAGACAAATAATATTTTCATTTTGAGTAACTGACATCTCGTACTAATCTGTGTATTCAATTATGTGCATGAACCAGGAGGCTCTATTTTAGACTTATCTTGTAAATGTGTCAACTGCCAACTCTTAGTTGTGGACGGTCTATTGATAAGAGGACCGGATAGTGAAAATCACCAAGCTCATGGAGTAGAGAGTTAGTGGAGTGGACTAGGGGACTTCTATTCCCCTAACCACAATAAATCCATGCGTCCTTCAATTTTTTAATTTTCCGTGACATAAACATTCTGATAAAGATAAAAGATAGATTTGGAAATCATCACGATTCTCGAATCAATTGTAAAAGACACAATTCACCCCTTCTTGTGCATATTTGGTATTACCCTATCCAATAAGTGTGTGTTTGTGTGACTTTTTCCATTTCATTATTATGAGGTCTCTTCTTAATTATTTGTGATATAATTAAATGTGGTATGTTTTTTCATAAAAATCGGTTTCTTATAAATGGATTTCAAGTTAGAATACTTCTAAAATAATGGATTTAAGTATTTATTTCCATGTGATTTATTTAATTTAATATTTGTAAATTAAAAGAGTTTATATTTAGTTAAAAAATTCTATGATATATTCCTTATTTCATTATTCATATACATAAAAACCAAATTTATAAATTATAATTAAAAAAATAATTAATGAAATTTCATTTGGTAGGAATTTCAAAATCCACTCAATGGGATCCTAATAGAGTTATTTTCACTAACACACTACATATACCATTACTGTATGAAACTATTATATTTCTATTTTAGATACTCTTACTATTATCTTTTTTTTTCACCTAAGTTGTACGGTTTGGTCTAGTGATGTTTGGAAAGGGGTTGGTGAGTGAAAAAATATCACATGGATAAGGGGTGTTTGTTCTATTTTCAATTTCATTCTATAGTTTTAGTATATCATATTTCTATCTCTAACCTATATTTATTTTTATGGTTTTATCTTATGTGTGATATTATAGTTATATTTAATCACTCGAACTATATGATGGATTAGTATTATGTGTTTATTTTGTTATTCATAATACATTACTCATATTGGATGTGTAACATAATGTTACTAGTTTTTATGTATTCCTTTTATAACACCCTGAGTTTTTATGAATTATTTTTTCTAATAAATTTAAATTATTTGATGGATTGCATTGCACGCACCAAGTTATGCTTGATTTATATAAAACACCAAGTTATGATTGAACTACATAAAACAATAAGTTTATATTTCTATATATGAAATATTTATTTTTATTTTGTTACAGGAAATACTTGGTTTATACTGAGTTACATGCAAAACATCAAGCTTATCATGTGTTAATGAAACACTAAGTTTAAATGAAACATGAATTTTTATTAAAATATAATAATAGTTATCACCTTGCATTTGGAATGGATAGTATTAAAAGTACTAACTAAATTATAAAAATATGGTTTATTCATGTTTATAAAATTAATACTTTGGTAACCAATTAATTATAAATGAATGTAATAACTATTTTAAAAAAGAATTCCTTTTCTCGAAAAGTAGTTTTCTATGAAAAAACTTATTTGATCTCAATAAATTAAATAAAAATTTTTAATGAATGATTTTAATTAAATATATATATATATATATATTATATTCAACTAAATATTTTACATTCATCTTATGTGTTTTCTAGACAAGATATAAGAATAAATATGATTTTACGCTTTAAAATAGATTTTTTTTCAAAACAATTATTTGGTGGCCTTTTAATGGAGCACTTACTTAAAAACTAAAATCATACAATTTCATAAATTGTATTTGATAAAATAAAAATTATTTTTGAAATTTTAATATCCAAATTATATTAGGGTGAGTTTTTGGTATATTTCTGGAAATTTTCATTTTTTGAGGAATAATGAAAAATACAGAATATGAATTGAAAAATTCCTATTTGTATAATTTATTTTTAAAGTTTAATTACATATTAAATTATATTTAAAGTATAATTATCCAAAATATACATATATTAATACATATTAGGTAATTTTTATCAAAATAATTTTGAAATTGGGTTTAAAAACTCTATAAACTTTTGAACATTTGTCACTTTAAAAACCTGCATTCTAGCCATGTCTCCAAGATTAATTTTAAATGAATTTATACAAATTATTTGAATTTAATTTGAAAAAATAGAAATAAATATTTTTAATAAAAATAATTTATAATTTATAAGAATACCAAATTAAAATTTATCAAAATGATTAGTGAAAAGAAATAAAATTTAACTTTATGATTATGAGAAAAACAAGTTTACCAAGAGACTAGACATTAAACTTAAGGGAAAAAATGACTGAGATACTTTTATAACACCCATTTTATGTTCATATTACGAAATTAACTATTGATTTATAAAATATTTTATTCATTAATTAATCATTTTAGGTAAAAGTGTGTCTACACCTAACTTCTTTTAAAACATTTTAAGTGTTCCCTCTCCCCCACTTAGAAAAGGCCACACATCTCACCATCAATTCACACAGTTAAAAAAAAATATTTTCACCAAAACCTTTACATGTCACTTTTAAAATTTAATAATCTCAACTTAGAATCCATATTTTGTGAAAGAAACCAACCGAGGATGTCCATTGGTTCAAACCAAAAGAAGATACCCAAAGAAGAGTTAATGTTCATTAATGGTCCTTTTTTATTTCTTCCTCAAACCCATTAAATTATTTTTATATAATTATTATATAATAATATATGTATCTTCAATATAATTAGATATTTTTATTTTATGGTTACTACCTAAAACAACACACACTATCATCAAATGGGCTATAAAATCATCATTCATGTGTTCAACATACTACTACCATACGAACCGATGACATTTATTTTTCCATTACCACCTCTTAAGGTTAGTAATAATGATGGAAATTCTATTTATATATGATATATATGATTTATTTATACTTATTTAATTATTATTTTACTCATACCTTCATGATTTCCATTTTGTGAGAAAACGATAATATCGTTCGGGTGTTCGGTGGACTACTGCCTCACAAAGTGAAGTGATTCATTCATGCTTTAAATGGAATGCATTAAGGATGGGTTAAATATAAATATGTGATATATATGACATAATAATTATATTGGAAAAAATAAATAAATAAATAAATAAATAAATAAATAAATAAATAAATATATATATATGTATCACTTACTATTCTTTATTTCAATACAATAAAAAAATGGAAACAATATTCATGCGTACGTACGGTCTACCGTCTCCAAGAACGATGTATTTAATTTCATATTTCCATTTTTTATATATTATTAAAAAAATATATAATGGATATATATGATATTTATATCATGGTTTACATTGTGGTAATTATTAAATCATGACCAAATTAAGAAACCAAAAATAAGAAGTCAACAAATATATGAAAAAAAACAGTTATTACTTGAAATATTACTTTAACATGGAATTATTAAAAAATGGGTAATATAAATTAATAATAAATTACTATATGGTATGATATATATGAATATGGTTCTTTGTTTTATGTATTATAAACTTATATTTATTATAAAAGTGTTTTGAATGTGTACGATGGAATCCAAGACTTATGGAAAGGGATTTCCATCTCTTTTTTACATTTATGAGACACATGATATATTCACCACCTCTTTATTCTATGTAGTGTATATAATAACCATGAATGTCATTTATGATTATTCTAATTTATTTTTTTTGTATTTAAACATCCATTTGATTTTCTCACTTTCATGGGGTTATGGTTTCAATATTACCAATGCATTAAAGGAATTTTGTCTCAGTTTGATTTATTTGAGACACATGTTATTCTATGCACCTATATTATTTTATGAGATTGATATACTACCCATTTGAAATTTTATATCATGAATCTACTTATTTTATTGATATTTTAATATTCTTATAATTTTATTCGTTCATTTTTATTATGATTCAAAGATACTAAAGTGCTAAAATTTATTTCTATAATTTCATTGTTTATTTGGATTATTTATGATTATTATTCCATTATGATACATCAATAAAAAATTACCATGAATTTAGTTAACATATGGTTATAAAAAATGATGATATTTTTTAATAAAATCCAACATTAATTTTCTATTAGGTTAGAAATATATTTAATTCAAAAACTATGTTTTCTAAAAATGTTTTCAAAAATGTTTTTACATGAAATTTTATGATAATTTTCAAGGAAAAAGATTTATTTTCTTTAAAACAATTGTTTAAAAAGGTTTTAAAATATTCCTTTATAAGTTATCAAAGTTATTTTCAAAGGAGAATGTTTTTAAAATGTTTTATTTTTTGGAAAATAATTTTTTAATAAGAAGAGATATTTTTATCAAGAAATGTTTTAAATGATCCATTAAAAATAATTTTCCACATAATATGAAATAATTTTGTGTTACCTATGACTTTTGTAGTATATGATCCAAGGATACCATTCACATTTGTTCTCTAAATGGTTTATGTTTTGATGGCATGTTTTTTATATAACACATTTATTTTCCACAGATCAATCATGTTCCAAAGAGAGTTTTATGTTACCCATTTCTTTTATATGGGTTAATCAAGTTAGAATGATATTTTATTGAAAAAAAGTTATTTTATATGGTTTTATCAGGTTATGAAAGAATAATGATTATTTTTTTGATTTTTTATGATGATATGAAAGTTCTTTTTGATTTATTCATGTTGCGGTTTATGGGAATAGATTAAGCGATGGTGTGTCTTAGATAGTTTTGGGTAATCCTCTTATAAATTATATATTGGGGTAGCCCAGATAGAATTAGGTAACCCAATTACATATTATATGATGGATCATCCCAAATAGCGTTGGGTGATCCCATTATAGATTACATAATGAGTGTGCCCAAATAGTGTTTCAGTGCATTTGGTAATGATAATTTCTATATGAGTTCAATGGGTACATGGGTGTTTATCCCAATCCCAAATATGAGGTAACATGGGAGTTTATCCTAATCCCAGTGTGAGGGTACATGTTGGTTTTTACCAAGACTAAAGTAGATGGTATACATGTGTTTAGCCCAAGCCCAAAGATGAGGGTACACGTGTGTTTATCCCATGACCAAAGATGAGTGTAAACATGTGTTTATCCCAAGTAAAATGATGAGGTTACATGGGTGTTTATCCAAATCCAAAATATTAAGGTACATATGTGGTTATACCAAGCCCAAAGAAGAGGGTAATGGGTATTCATCCCATGACCAATGTAAGTTCATGAGTGGTTATCCCAAGACTAACATGTTATTAATGTATTTGTGGGTAGAATTGTCATAAGATTTTATTTGATTATATGTATGCCCAAAATTCAATGTCTTATTCTAATATTATTCTCGTATGGATCATGTTATTTGATTTACTTATGACTCATGTATTTTGAACTACAAATTTTTATTCCATGACTCATGATTGTGAACTTTGATTTGGAGGGTTTGGTTTTAAAATATTATGCTCATGTTATCATACCCTTATATTTATGATATATTTACATATCTCCCTTGTTTTCCCTTATTTATCATCTAAGATCAACCTTTATTATCTTTACTTACACAAGGTTACGAAGAAATGTATTAGGAATGATATTTAGAATAAGGGATCTAGTTATGCAG
The DNA here is from genome assembly GCA_963277665.1 of Viscum album. Lineage (NCBI taxonomy): Eukaryota > Viridiplantae > Streptophyta > Magnoliopsida > Santalales > Viscaceae > Viscum > Viscum album. The sequence goes on along the minus strand of OY728158.1, from coordinate 1,163,606,975 downwards.
AACATAGTGGGAGAGGACATAACTCACTGGTGGACTAATGTTTATGTTTCCAAGTTTCCATAGGCATTAAAATATTGTGGTTATTTGGAATGTATTTATGTAATTTAATATATATTACAACAACATGAGGTAATTTATATGTATGAAAATATTGGTTCATTATAATTAGTATTAAAGAAATGTTTTATTATGTATTTAGAAACTAGTATGAGGAAACATCAGTGATATCCCTAGATATATTTATAAGGATATATCTAGGTATGTACATAAGGATAAGTATAAGGATGATAAAAATTATAGGAAAATATCCTATAATTTTGGTAAAGAATAAAGAGAGTAGTTTTTACGAAATACATCCCGGTCTGGATACTACAAGTGGATGCAGATCTAGAATAGATGTACCTAGGGGTAATAACCCTGAAAACACAATATTAATCTAGAATTGATTGGGAATTAGTGAACTATAATGCGTCTGGCTACACACATAGTTTGACACTCCCAAGGGATATATATTAGAAATTTAAAACCTCTTTAAGAACCATCATGAAGAATTTAAATAGAAGATGACTATGAATAACATAGGATAAACCCGAGGTGTCATTGATTAACAAAAAAGGCTTCATAATTTAGACATAATATAAGTTATCTTTCATGATTATGTGGTTCCCCATAAATATTAGTGTTTCTCACAATATGTTTTTAGTTTTATGAAATGATAGGTACCAGAAGGAACCGGGTTAACATTGAATGTTATGGAAAATCTTCTAAGGAGAATCTAAATGGGATGATGACTAGAATAAGGCACATTTTGATTATTACTAATCATTTACCATGACACATAATTAACAATGTGAACTTTAACCAACCATTATAATGAACAAAGGAGAAAAGTATGGAGTTTTCTGAGAGTTTGGGTAGTGGAGACCAAGGAGGAAATAATATTGAGTTTCTTATATGCCAAGAATAAGCGAAGAATCACCAAGTTAATGTCTCAAAGGATTGAGAAGATGTATTATGTGTAGTAAATAAGGCAACAATATAAGTAATTATTGAGAAAAAATAATGTTTTTTAATAATAAAATGGATGTTATTATTGGTATCCCTGAGGTATTATCAGTAGTTCAATATTTTATATGTGTAAGGTATAAAAATTATTGAAATTGATGTCCTAATGGGAAAGATCGTGAAGAAAATTAGAAAGGTGTTATGAGTAAATGATATATTATAGATGATAAAGATATTAAAAATGTTATATGAAAGGAAAGAGGAATTAATGAATAAGATGATGAAGACTAGTTAATTGTCTGAGAATGAATCATGATGATTTAAGTGTTTAAATATTGGAATTAAATAATTAAGTTATATAAATAAGGAATAATATATATTCTTCAGTAAGAATTTGGAAAAATATATTGAATGGTAATGATGAACTAAACAAGTGATTTAGTGAAAAGGTTATATTTTTTTTGGAAAAAACGCGATTATGGGAAGGTAACCATTAATATGTTCATGATGTTGAGAAAATGGTGTTTAGTTTAGATAAAGAGATGAATGATATTGGTAAAGTAAATTTAATAGTGTTGATGATCATAGGACAGATAAATGATTTTTTGACAAAGTTATTTATGTTATTATTGATGGAGTTTACAACATTATTAGATATATGTAATACGTTCAATAATCTATGTATTTATTCATGTAATGAATAATTCACCATGTTTTCATAGATATTTTATGGTAATTTTGGTGATTAACAAGATTCAAGAGAATATATGACCTAGGTATTCACATATTTGGCATGTGATTGTTAATATTTTCTTAATTATCTTTGTAGGATTAATGTGAATTTAAGTTTGAGAAATTTTGTGAAATTATTTATAAATTATAAATCTTAGAAGGGTTAAAATTTTAACCATTTATGAAATGGGTTATGTTGAATTTTTAATTTAGTTTTTGAGATTAAGGTATTATTTCAACAAATAAAGATTTATGAATTTTGTATAACCTTGGTAACCATTTTGTAATGATGGAAATTAAATATATATGGAATTACATATCATTATATATAGGGATATTATGATAAATCAGTGGTTTGTCATAAAAAAAGTTACCTTCATTTCTTGGTGTAATAAATGAAGTGGAAATTGATCAGGGAATAACTATAAGGAATTAATGTGATCCTGAAATGGAATAAAATCAAGTAAAAATATATTCCCATGAAAATTATTTAACATTAAGAAAATGTTCCTAAAATAAAGTGTTATCATTATATCATCATTTTTATGACATTAATAACCCTTTTTCATGCCTCTTTCACCTTTGGTGTTACAATCACTAACCTTTTATAGATCAGACACTTCCTTATGATAATTGATACTTATCACTCTCTATAATAATTTATTATTTTTTTCCATGTCCATGTTTTCACTTCCAACCTATGTTCTCTTATATGGAAACCTAGTTATGAGTTATTTTAAGTGACTATTTTGTTTCCAACATTCCCATTTGAAGGAAGTTTTAATATTCATTCTTACAATTTGGGTTTTTATACAAGGAAATTTTATGTTTTTAAACATTCATGACCTAGATGAATTTAAAGGGAGAAATTCATTTGAAAGGGAGTGTAAAATAACACTGCGAGTTTTAATGAATTATTATTTTTTCAAACAAATTTAAATTAATTGATGTATTTCATTACAAAATAAACCAAGTTAATCTTTCTTTATACGCATCACAATGTTAGGTTTTAACTATAAGAAACACTAAGTTTAGATTGGGGTATAAAAAATAATGAGCTTTATTGTGTTGCACACAATACAATTTTTTTATTTTCTTACATGCAACTTCAATCTTAGGTTGTGTTCCACGCAACACTGAGTTTAAATGAAACGTGACATATTACTAAAATATTATTATTATTATTATCACATATTCATTGTAATTGAGGGAATGAAAAGGATTAAATAAAACATGAAAATATTTTTTATTCATTTTTATAATATTAATTCCTTGGTAACCAATTAATTATAAATAAAACTAAGAACTATTTAAAAAATAAAGACATTCATTTTCTAAGAAACTCTTTTTCTTTACAGAAACATGTATCATCTCAATAAATTAGGCAATAAACTTTCGATTATTGATTTAAAGTAAATTTTTATATTATATATTCAATCCACTATTTAACATTCATCTAATGTGCTTTTTATAAAATAGATAAGAATAAATCCACTTTTATGCTTAAAATTGTATTTTTTTTCTAGAAAACAATTTTGTAGCCTTTTTGTGGAGAAATTATTTTTAAAATAAAGTTTTAAACATTTATAAAATTAATTTATAAAATAAAATTCATTTTTAAATCAGAATATCTATATTATCCTTGAGTGATTTTTTGTTATTTTTCTAAATGTTTCATTTTTTGATGAATATGAAAAAATATGCAATTTTAATTGAACACTTCCTTTTCATATAATTTATTTATATAGTTAAACTATATTTTAGATTATTAATAATTCATTATGTTATCAATTAGAAATATATTAATCCAATTTTGGTCATTGGAGCCAATTTTATATTGAAATTAGAAATAAAAAGATTGTAAATTTTTGAACATTTTCACTTTAAAACCCCACTTTCTAGAGATGTCACTGGGATTAATTTTAAGTTAATTTATGCCAATTTTAGGAATTTAATTTTGAAAAGTTTATTAAATATTTAGAATCATCATAAAATATAATTTCTAGAAATTCAAACTTAATTTTTTACCAAAATGATTAGTGAAGAAATTTAAAATTAATCATGGAGAATAAGAGAAAAACGAGTTTACCAGGGGACTAAAATTTTAACTTTAGGGGAAAGATAACCTTGAAAATTGTCTAGTGTCTTGTACCAGATAAGTTACCCTAGTAACCTATAACCAGTACAATCTTAAAATATCCCAAAGGGCGTTCTCGATATCTATGGGTTGACTACTAGCACCTATTGTCATATAACATGCATGTGGGAACGAATTTTCCACATAACACAATGATAGAAAAATAAAAAAGAATATATATATATAATGGAAGCTACACTAGGATAAATGTACCAAAATAAAATAGGAAATAAAAACCCTAAGTACTATAACCAAAGTATTAAAATAGACGAAAACACCCAATGTAACTCAAAAAGTCCAATGTTCAACAATTGGATCCACCTCCAAGAGATCCTTTTCCCTTGCTCGAATCTGGAAAGAGAAATTCTATAAACACCCGAAGGAAAATGTAGGGTTTCATCTAAAAATCCCAGCAGGGTCTTGCCATATATTACATAACATATTCCAATAATAGATTAAACAAAATAATTTTTTCAATTTTAAAAATAAATAGGTTTTTAATTTTCAAAGATTATTTATAAAAATCATGTTATACAGTTCAAATGATGGATAATGTAATTTAATAAACGGATTTACATGTGATGGAATATTTATATAAAATTTATTAAATAATAAATTTATATAAAATAGTTTATATAAATCTATAAGGCATGTAGATAACTTCCTACAACGTAGACATACATTTATATCTCAAATATAAAACAAGTGAGAGAAATAGTCATCTTCCAAATAGGTACTATAGTATTTCAGGCCATAAGAATCCAAACTCTCTATGTTATCTCAGTAATATGAGTATATATATGTCCCCCACACCCTGGCCATAGGTGACTCGTTACCCTCCCATCGGGGATGTGACCTGATGCAAGTATGTTTTTGAAAGTTCTAATAGCATAGAGTGTGTCCAAAAAACTCCCCAACTACATAAGGATTTAATTTTATATTACAAAATAAATAAAGGGAATTTTATTTTAATAATTTTTAAAATAAAATTAAATATCATTATTCCATTTCCATTTTAATTTTACACTTAAAACTAAAAGGTGTTTTAATAAAAAAACATGCCTCTTTCACAAGATAAAACCACTAGGTTTCTATCAAATATTTTTACGCCATTTTACCAAGTTTAAAATCCATTCAAAAAAAATTTCATCTATTTCATAATTTAATTCCACAATTAAGTTCAACAATTTAATTTAAATCATTTCCATAAAATCCTAAATTTAAATTAACTGATTTTCCTAAACACACCCTCGTTCAATAGAATTGGGGGTTTTCCCATTTTTTGTGCCAAAACCATTTCAAATATCCCAATTCACTGGAATCGGGTTTCATCATTTAAATTGAAATAAATTTTGAGAAATTGAGTTTAAATAAAGAAATTAAATAAATCAAGACACATAAGTTTAATCAATTTAGCTAATCGGGACAGAACCCCCTACCCTCTTTTTTTAAAAAACAACACTCACAACGGCACCCATAAATGAGAAAGAAGGTGTAGAAGACCATGAATCACAACCTAGATGAGTGATATAAAATGAAGGGGCATAGATCCATAAATTTAAGGAGGATATATTGAAATCACTATGGAGGAGAAAAAGAGAAAGAGGAAGAATGACTGAGAACACTTACCCGGGAAACACACCACAAGAGCCATGAAGATTGAATACCAAAAAATTATATCCATAATGTTTGGAAGGCTCCATGTTTTAATGGATAAGGCCTTAGGTTAAGGGAGATGAAACTAGAGAGGTTCCAAAAATAAAATACTAGAATAACTACCTATTTAGAAACTACAGTCAAGGTATTACATAATGTGTAATACTAATACATGCCGTGAAACCTTTAATTTTCAAAGCCTATGAAAAATGTATCACCTCGAATTAAAAACAGATGATCTGAGTTAAAAACTAATCTTTATATAATTATCTACATGTAAATATATATCATGACATGTATCTTTCATAGTGTGAAGCCTTTTATGATTTCCATCCTGAAAACAGTACACGATCTGTAACCTTGTTACATGACGTGTAAACCTCCAACAACCTACAAAAAAGGTTGGTTAAAGATGATAATCAAATAAATATATGAACTCACAGATATAGATATCCTTAAAATTCATTATCAAACCTTACCAATTAGTAAAAAAGAGAAACCATGATAAGGTTAAAGACATACCTATCAGATAGATAACATGATGTTACATCCAAAACCCATTTTATAAATATATTTATAAATTAACCATTAATTTATCTAATATGGTGCATTAATCAATCATTTTTAGTAAATTTTTTTGCACAACATGTTATTTCGAAATATTCAAATATACACAAGATGGGGTGGGGTGAATTGAGTATTTTCAAAATTCTTTATAATTTCGCCTCTTGATGTTGACTGACGATTATGTGGGTAAGTAGTGTTTATATTATGTATGAAATTAGGAAGATAAAAATAGAAATATATAACACAACTATTTATTGGGGTTCTAGGAATTAAGATCCCCTAGTCTACTCCACTAATTACTCTCTCTATGAGTTTAGTGGATTTTACTAGTCAGGACCTCATATCACAAGACTAATCCACAACTAAGTGAAAGAAGTTGACACCTTTACAAAAAAGACATAAAAACAGTGTCTTCTGGTTATATAACAGAGAAACTATAAACCATAACTTATATGGAGAATATAATAATCTACAAGTACTGAGTATGAGAAATTGGAACTCTCAATAAAAATATACTGATTATAAAGTGTTCTAGTTAAAATTTACAGTTGAACAACATCTGATGGTAGATGAATCTTCTTCTTAAAAAAATAATTTATTTAGGAAAGAGAAGTTCTAAAGTGATCCTGTTGCAATAGATATTTGAAATAAAAATATAAACTAATATTAGAAATAGAATTACATCAAATAAAATTGTTTGAATACGTATATTTACGTTGTATCCTCTTCTGTAGAAAAATAGATTCTGATCCATTATTGTATTAGATATAAAAAATATCTTCACAAGAATCCAGTTTCAATCATTAATACATGTAAAGATATATGTCTCAATATATATCTCAACACATATCCCTCTTTCAATCATACACACACATATATATAGAAAAAACACACCAATATAAGTAAAATAGAGAGCCTTTCTTTTAATTCTGTATCCAAGAAAATAACCTAATTAATGATAAGAATTTAAATTATTGAGACAGATTAGAGTAGTCATAAATTCCCTCAAGAATAATATAGAATTTATACAATTAATAAAAAAATTTTAATTAATCATAATGATCTTTGAATCATTCGAAAACAATCTTTAAATCACTCTGATATTCTGTAAAGATTGTTGCATGAATCTCCAATAAAATCAAAAATTCAAATCTCCATTGATGAAAATTCAAACATAATGTTCCTTAAAAAAATGATAAAATACCAAACATAGGGTTCAAATATGTTTCATTCATTCTCTGAATGTAAGGTTAAAAATACAAGTTGGATAAAAAAAGTAAGGTTGATGATCCATACGTTTTCTTCTCAAATGTAAGGTTCCATACCTATGGCGGGTTCTTTAAACATTATTTTTCTCTTTATCAAATGTAAGGTTTCATCCAAACATAATGTTATTTATCCATATGTTTCTATCAATGTAGGGTTTATTAACCATATGTGATGATCTTTCAGCATAAGGTATAATACAAATGCATGGTTTGTTTCTTACATTACGTTCTTCAACGTATAGTATGAACAATGTTTCCAGAATAAGGTTATGAGCATTTTGAATAGTTTGATGAATATTACACATGAATAATAAGATTGAATGTATTTAAATAATAAGGAATATAAAGAGTATTAATTTTTTGAAATACACTTAAAGTAATATCATTAGTAAAACAAACAAGGGTATTTGTGAGAATCAAAATCAATAAGATTTATAGAGTATTATTGAGACAATACGGGAACAAAAATATCCCCCTTTTTTATGATCACAAAACCCATAAAATTAATAATATAATTTATAATTTTTCAATCAATTTAAAAAAAACTAATTAGAAATTTTATTTTTCAAAATTGTTCTAATAAACAAAAATGAAAATAAATGTTGTGTTATCCAAATTTCTCCCATTTTTTGTGAGATCAAAAAGAAAGTATAGAAACAAATAAAACAAGTTTAATTTTGTATAGATCTATAAGTGAATGTTATAATCATCTATATAAATAAATAATACTTGATTTTTGGCTTCTATATATTAACATAAAAGTATATGAAATAACATACCAAAAAATAGAAATAAAGATATTTTATTGAACAAAAAATGTATAATTACAATAATCATCTTGACTGGGAAACAATTTTAATAAACTGAAATGGTTTAGGTGCAATAGATTAGGTAAGTGTTGGATGGATTAAGGTTCTAAGGATTTTGAGCATCTTCAATCATATATTTTAACTCAGCCATCTGTAATAGAAACTTCTTCATCAAATTATCCCCTAATTTCATAATTAAAAATCTAGAATATTGAATTATATGAAAATGCTCAATAAGGATGGATTTCAAAAAGTCATACAAACTCTCCTCATACAACATAAACTGATCTAACAATTCTGTGAATTTTTTCAGTAGAAATTTTATACCTGGTTCACTTTTTGTTTGTTGGTCAACTAGAAATTTCTGATTGTCTAACAGAATTGACAGAGGGGAACTATTGCACTGAATATTTTGAAGAAAATCATTCATATAAACCATGACAGAGGTGATGTCCTGAAATATTTGAATCATATCTGTACTGGTAGTAGGAGAATATGTATATGTACTGGTCTGAAGACAAGTACTCTTGATTGATTCAAAATGACTCCCCAAATACAACTTTAGATATGCAAATTCTATCTTAGAAACAACTTCAGATCTTTTCTTTCCAACTTCATTCATCATCTCTCTTTTGAAATAATTAAATTCTTTATTGGAAACATAATTTTCATAAAGATCCTTCAACTTTTTCTTTTCAACCTCAATCTATTTTCAAATATTTGCATTCTATTCCTAATACTTATTAAACTTCATTAAAATCTCCTCAACCTAGATTGATATGGAATCAGATGTCCATTCATATGGGTGTTGTGACTGACTAATTGCCAAAATTTCTATAAATTTTGAAGTATATTTTTCAAGAGACCGGTCCACTAGTTTATCAATTGATTTTTTCACTTGAATAAGATAAACTATCAAGAACTTTAGTTTTTTCCTATAGTTGCAGATTGATTTCTTTCATCTGGATGATCAAAAATAGAGAAAAGAAAATTCTCAACAGTCTCTGTAGAAATATTTTTTGTTTCAATTAACTATTTCTCTCCTTGAATATTTGGATCTTCCTCTTGAATAATTGGTAAATAAAAAGTATGTAGATATATTATCTGACATTTAACCTATTGATATTTCTCAAGAAAGTCTCTTCTAGATTCACTAACATGGTATCCTCACCTAAACCCAAAAATGGTTCTACAGCAGGTGGATCTACTCTTTTTATATGGTTTTATAACAAATTCTTCATGAAAAACATTTTCTTCTTCTTTTTATTCTTCTTCTTCTAAAAGACTTAATTTTCTTTAGGTTGGAATGAAAAGTCCTTCACCATGGGTTTCACAAATTATTTCTTTTCCAATTGACCTTTTCTCCTCCTGAGAAAAATATCACGATCATTGTTGGTCATCTCCACCAACTGGTAAGAGTTTCCCTTTGATTTTACTCTAGTAAAAACATAACATCCATATGGTTCCCACATTGATAACATTGCTGTGATGAAATTTAATCCTAGAATCTATTAATCAGATCATTCCTATATTAAAAATGATTTAGGAAAGTATCCTTCCATAAGGATAAATTGTCATCCTAGCATCTGGTTGACAACAACAATTTAAAAATCTAAAAATAGTCCTTTGAAAATTCAGCTTTATTTCACTCAAAAATAGAAAAACAATATATATGTATGGATATAGAATATTTTCCATCTTATCCATTCTAGAAGCAATTCTTGTTTGAATAAACATAACTATGATTTTATGATCTGCCACGAGATCCTTGAAAAATAATTTTCTACATTTTTTAAAGATAAACAAAAAGGAAGTAATGTCTTCATATTTATAGAACTCATCTCTGATAGAACGTAGATTGAAATGAAACACTCTTTCATTAATACAGTTCAGTATTTGAGAAATTCTAGTTGAAGAAACCGAAAAGTCTTTATCTTTTATTATTACAAAAACTATATCATTAGTATCCAAAAAACTAAACTGAACACTATTAGACAAAGACTTCATTTCTTATTTATAAATGAATTTTTAGTTTTCCTCATTTTACACAGATTCCAATCCTTGAAATTCTATATCATGCTTCAGAAGTAAATTTGTATGATAGATCCATTCAAAACCAACTACTTTACCTTGAAGAAGATTTATTATAGAAACCTTCTAAAACTTATGTTCCATGGCATCAACTTCTTTAGTTCTCACAGTTTTTGTCATTTATGAGAAAAAAAAGCTATGAGGATTTTGGGTTCTTAGGGTTTCGAAGAAAAACAGAGGTAAGCGAAGGTAGACGAAGGTAAAAGGAGGGTTTCAGTATTCGAAAAGGGTTTGACATTTAAAAGGTTTTGGTATTCAAAACATTTATAAAAATCCTTTTTATCCCATTTCATTATGTAAGATAATCATTAAATTTTTTGAAACCATGAAGTGAGAATAAATATATGTTTAAAATAAATTAACTAAAATGTACAACGAAATGAAAATAATAAAAAAATAGATTTAAAATAATCAGTAAATGATTTTAAATAATCTCGAATAAATAAATAAATAAAATAAGATAAATATTTAAAATTAAAATTATTAAAATGATTAATATTTTATAAATTAAATAAAACTAACCCCCCCATAATAAAAAAAAATTTACAATTGGACGTGGTTTAGTAAAAACATCAGGTAATTGATATTTTGTATATATAAATTCTAAAGATATATCCTTTTTAATAACATGATATCTTAAAAAATGATGTCTAATATCAGTATGCTTAGTTCTAGAATAACTTATTAGATTTTATAAAATATTTATAGCACTTTTATTATCACATAAAATATGGGTACTATTAAAATTTAGTCCAAAGTCAAATAGTGTGTTTTTCATTCGTAATACTTGTGCACAACAATTTCTTATAGATACATATTCTTCCTCGACTATTGATAGGGAAACTATGTAAAGACCTGGAAATTTCAAGGAATTTTTTTTTCTTAAATTATTTGTAATTTTACGAGTCTATGTCTTCTGACGACACTTGATTCCGAAGACCAGTGTGCCTGGAATCAATTTCCGAAGTTTAGCTCTGGTACATTCAGTAAACAAACGAGTGAGATTTTCTATCTTTTGAACCAGTGCTCGGAATTGAAATCTAAGGGCACCGGTGAACTCACAGTGCTGATAATTGATTAAGAGTACCTTTACCAAAGATGCGTTTGCACGGGGTAATATGTTAATTTTTGTGGATTAATTGAGAGGTGAGTAAAATTATGGAACAATTTTATTTTTATATATTAAGTGGTTATAAACTACATGGGGAAGTTAGGGTGGGACCCACTAATATCCTAACTACCCATGTGAGGATAAATGTGAGGTGGGGGCACATGAGCTCCAACCCTTCACATTTCCATAACTCTCATAAACTCCCCCTTTAAAACTTGTTAACTCCCTTTAATTAAGTAAATCTCCCTCTCTCACTCTTTAATGCATGCCAACACACATTAATTAATTAATTGAAAATCTTCATTAATTAATTAAGTGTTTAAATTTTGTAAATTTGAATGAATGGCATGATTTAATAAAATAAGGGAAGCCTTATTTTATTTTTCGGGTTGGCATGTTGTGTTGAGATTTTGGGGAGAGAGATCTAGTTTTATTTGAAGAACTTCATCCACAACGAAGAACGTCAACTCTTAGACAAAGAACATTGACTCGGCGACCCTGGTTTGTCCATCCTCTTCTTCCTCCACAACAAGGGAGGATACACCGACGCGGGAACCCACCAATGATGTCACGCCTTTCAATCTTCTCTCCATGACAAAAAGGGAAGATGCCAATTCCTCCTCGGACGCTCTCTGTTGATGTCTAAAAACCCTCATCCCGCGATGCCAACACTCGTCATCTTTTATTGAGGTAGGGTGCGTTGATTCAATTTTATTGAGAATAAAATTGTTCATTGTGTTTTGTGAACGTTGTGCATTCTTGGCCTTGTGATACCGTCTGACGCGGAGGGCGCGAGCCTAATGAACACGACCCAAAAACCCTCCGCTGGAACTTTATTCCTTTGTAATTGGCAACTGGAGGCGGAGGAAAAACACGGCGCTGTCATGCCATGCCGGGATCGTGATGAAGGGAACCAGCACCGTCGCATCGGTTGTGCAGAATGAACAGCGGGCCGCTTCGGCGGAAGAACCTGCTGGCCTGTCGGCTGGCCGAGCGAAGTGGAGCTGCGGCACCAGGAGGGCGCCACACTAGAGAATGGCGGCCCTCCCATGTGGGATGCGTGCGCTAAAGACCGTCCGGTCTATCTGGATGATTCGGGAAAGGGCAGAGCTGCCTGGTGCCGTTGGTGCAGAAGACCGGGGGGGGGCCCTTGGAGCCCGCTCGACCAGCCACCTGAGCCAGCCGGGCCGAGCTTGGACGCACCGAACCGGTCCGGGCCGGGCCCCACCTCGCCGGGCCGGGCCGTTCCACTTCGGGTCGGGCCGCGTCCCTTTGGGCCTACTTGAGTATTCCCTTCGGACCGGTCCGACACCCCTGCTAGGTCGAACCCATCAAACTAGGTCAACCCGACTCGTCGGCACACTGGGCTAAACGGGCTGGGCCCGTTAATCATTTAAAAGAGGTTAACTTAAAGACCGAGTGTCCAATCGGTGCACCGTCTGTGTCACTGGGACTCTTTCGACGAGATGGTCCTTTTGCGATACTCTAAGCGAGTTTAGGATGATTTTGGATATCGTCCGGGTTAGAAACGAGCATATTTCTAATCGGGCCCCTAGGAAGGAAAAGCCTATATCTCTTAGACCAGGCATCTGATTGACGTGACATCTGTTGCATTGAGTTCTATTTGACGAGACGAAACTTCAGGATACAACAAATATAGAATTTTTGACAGTTGATGTATCGACCCTCTTGGCTCGTGGAGAGGACCCTCCCGGAATCGAGCATACTATGTTCGGGAACCCTAGAGATGGCTGCGACTGCGACGACGATGACGATTGTACTTGGATCATATGTGGGTTCGGCAGCGATGGTTGCTAAACTATAATCCTACGTGGGTTCGGCAGCGATGTATTTTGTACTTGGATCCTATGTGGGTTCGGTAAGGGAGTTGATTTAGAGGCTACATCTATCATCTCCACCCCTCTTCGTGAGTAGTATACCTATGTGAGCTGAGTCTTGACTTTCAATCAATATCATCGATATGATTGACTTATTTTCATGTGTAGACAAGGTTGTGCTTTCCTGTGTGGACTGGGTTGTACTTGAGGTATTGAGTTGGAGCCGAACTGGAATTGATGACTTAGGTATATGTATGGGCATATACCTAAGTAGAGTTGGTTGATACTTTGTGTTTGTATCTTTTCCTTTGTGATTTATCCTTTTTGGATTTCGGGAGACATTCGGGGGTCTTGGGGTCCCTACTGAGTATCGTATACTCACCCCTGCATGGGCTATGCCCGCACTACATTGTGTTGGATGCAGACGACAGACAACACTGATCGAGGAGGAGTCTTATGGAGCGGGACGGTACCTGAAGGTGGACCACTTGGCGGGACATACACGGAGAGGACTGCTGGACCCGAGGAGCCGAGGAGACCATATGTACCCACCCTTCAGGTGGGATAGCCGGAGGACGACTCGGTGGTTTCTGATTTAATTTACTGCTGTCGTACTTTCTTTTCTCAGTTGTACTGTACTTTCAGTTGGGTTTGTATTCAGACCCATTTACTTTCCAGCAATTACTTTTGTACTCAGTTTACTTAGTGTTTACTTTAGCTTGCATACTCTGTTGTGTTTATTTACTTATATATAGGCAATTCCTTCATTTTTATCGGGATTTACGCCTTTGGTGCTAGTCACCAGCCCCTGGCCTATAGAAGGCGGGCTTGGGGTAGTCACGAAACAGGCCCCGAGGATGGGTCATGACAAATTGGTATCAAAGGAGTCAGTTCTAAAACAGAACTCAGGACTCTGATAATTTATTCTCTGTGAAGAAATATTGTTTAGAGTATTGAGTGTGGTTATCAGTCCAGGAAGTCCAGTGTTGGTACGGCGGCCGAAGTATCCATACACCAGGACCTTGGCTTCTGATTTTTGACTCAGTTCTCGAAAACAATGATTGCATGTGTGTTTCAAAAGTTTTTTTGTGATTACTTTGTGACAGCTCACCAGGTATACTGTATTAACCGTGGTTCACCTGTTTCTTTTCAGGATGGACCCACGATGGCAGCAAGCTAGGGTTCCCAATTACGTGTGGGATGGAAGCCCACCGAGCGATGAGGCCTCTGTGCAGGGCCCCATTATAGTAGAGGCACCGGCGATACCTCTACACGCCGATCCACCGATGCCACCAGCCCCAACAGCTGAGAGTGAACGTTGCCTGAGTGCGCTGCATGAGTTTCAGCATCAAAGGACACCTAGGTTCTGTGGAGATACGGACCCTCAGGTAGTTGAGTATTGGCTGGAGGCTATCATCCGAGTGTTCAGATTAGTAGGGACACCAGAAGATCTTATGGTGATCCTTGTGGTGAGAATCCTGCTCTCAGCAGCAGGTAGATGGTGGAGCCCAATGCTCCAGGTGCACGATGAGGCATCACTACTTTGGATGGAATTCGAGAGCCTCATTCGCTCGGAGTTCATTCCATCCACCCTCCATACAGTGCACATCCAAGAGTTACTATAGCTGCGGCAGGGCATCATGATAGTAGCCCAGTACTCAGTGAGATTTAACAACCTGTCGTGCTACTCCACGGACATGGTACGAGACCCATTATTCTGGGCTCGGACCTTCGAGTAGGGACCGAGGCATGAGATCAGGGCTTCGATGATCTCCCTCATCATTTCGACACAAATAGGAGTACTGGAGAGATCCCTTCTTGTGGAGAGCTTCCTTGCGGAGCCTACACCAGTAGAGAGGCCTACTGCCGGGCGACATGTAGCGGAGTCTTCTGCAGCCAGCAGTAGACAGATGTCGCAGAGGTCCAAGCAGACCAGGCCATCAGGTGGGCGACCTCAGGGTACTAGTTCGGATTTGCGGGGCACATGTAGCAGAGCTAGTAATATGAGAGGTAGAAAGTGCTATGCATGCGGCAGGCAGGGCCACATGGCTCGTGACTGCCCGACCTGCCATGCAGAGGAGCAGCAGACAATTGAAGGACCACCAAGGCAGAGGCAGAGGTTCGACCGTGGTGGTCCGTAGGGAGAAGGCGGATGAGGCAGAAGAGCTGGCCGAGCAGTGGGTTGTGGGCGACCCTTTGAGGCTCTACAACCACCACCACCAGGAGGTCCACCCCGACCACAGAGAGCTAGTGGACAGAGGCAGGCTCAGCTTCAGGCAGCAGAGCCTTACGACCATGGCACACATGAGATGATTCAGGATGCTATCTTTGTCTACTCCACCCTTGCCGCAGTTCTTATAGACACAGGAGTGAGTCACTATTTTATTGCCGCTACCCTTGTTTGGAGCTCAGAGATTCCGATGGAGCCATTGACTCGATCTTTATGGCTAGATACTCTTATAGGAGCAGACTGGACGATTACGCACTGGTGCCGACAGTGTGAACTTACTCTAGGAGGCGAGAGCTTCGGTTGAGATCTTCTTGTAGCAGTGTTGAGGCCTTACGATGTCATCTTGGGCGTGGATTGGTTATCTACAGTCCATGCTCAGATCGACTGTATTAGGTGCAAAGTGTGGTGTGTCCTCAGAGATAGGAGTAGGTTCACCTTCACTGGCAAGAAGGGATCCTTTTCAGTACAGGATGAACTTATGCCGAAGAGAGGGTAGAAGATCACACATTCGTTGGATAGTCTCATTCTCAGAGCGGTTGATGTGTGGATTCTAAGTTTTACTGTTGTGGTGGATCAGTTCGTAGATGTTTTTCCAGACAACGTTCCCGGAATAACTCCTCACAGAGAGGTATAATTCTATATTGACCTATACCCTGGGACAACCACAATATCTACTTCAGCATATCAGATGGATCCCGCAGTGCTTGGTGAGCTGCGGGTATAGCTGGAGGACTTACTGGGCAAGGGATTCATCTGACCGAGTGTTTCACCCGGGGCTTCTCCAATTTTATTCACCAAGAAGGTGGATGGGAGCTTACGACTGTGTGTCGACTACCGTTTCTTGAACCATGTGACCTTGAAGTACAAGTATCCACTTACAAGGATTGAAGACCTCTTTGATTAGCTCAAGGGAGCACGATGGTTCTCAAATATAGACCTCTGGTCAGGTTATCATCAGCTCAGAGTTCAAGACGAGGATGTGCAGAAGACATCCTTCAGGTGTCAGTATGGCCACTATGAGTTCTTGGTTATGCATTTCGGTGTAACCAACTCTCCAGTAGTGTTCATGAGTCTCATAAACAATATCTTCCAGCCTTACCTTGATCGATTTTTCATAGTCTTCATCGACGACATGCTGATTTACTCCACTACTGAAGAAAAGAACGCCTACCACTTATGGGTTGTACTGGACACAATCCGAGAGAACCTTCTTTATGGTAATCTCTCGAAGTTTCAGTTCTAGATTTGAAAGGTCCACTTCTTGGGACATGTCATCTCTGAGGCGGGAGTTGTGGTGGATCTAGCGATGATCAAGGCAGTACTTGCTTGGGAGCCACCCAGGAGTGTGACGGAGGTGTGGAGTTTCCTAGGTCTGGCTGAGTACTATCGAAGATTTGTTCCAGACTTCTCAAGAGTTGTATCACCACTTTTATCTTTGATGAAGAAGGGGAAACCCTTCATGTGTTCAGATAGATTTCAGCAGAGCTTCCAGGAGCTGAGATAGAGATTAACCAGTGCACCTATCTCGAGGCTACCGGAGGAGGGCATAGGGTACGTAGTTTACTGCGATGCATCAAGGACTAGATTCGGGTGTGTCTTGATGCTAGATCAGGCAGTGATCGCTTATGTTTCATGACATTTAAGGCAGCACGAGTAGAACTACGCTACCCATGACCTGGAGTTAGCAGCAGTGGTCTTCGCCTTGAAAATTTGGCGACACTATCTAATGGCTGAGTGCTTTACAGTCTACTCAGACCACCAGAGTCTCAGGTACATCTTCTCGCAGAAGTACCCAAACCTAATACATCAGCGATGGATCGAGTTCCTCCAGGACTATGACTTTGAGATAGTCTATACTCCTGGGAAGTGGAACATAGTAGCTGATGCTCTCAGTAGGAGATCGGGCATTCAGCTACTTGGAGAGGCGACAGAGCAACTATTCGAATTGCAGATATCCTTTGTGGATAGCGATGGAGCAACCTTTCTACAGTCACTCACAATCACTCCTCCAATTCTTCAGAGGGTCAGAGAGAGACAGCGTGGGGATGTTGACTGTGAGACGAGATGTGCTCAAATTTCCACAGGGCATGCGCCTGATGGATTTTCTGAGGGGGCAGAGCATGTTATCCTCTTCAGGGGACATACCATGGTACCAGTTGCATTATAGGAGGAGATTCTTATGACAACCCTACTTTTATTACAAACATAAACATGATTCATTACATAAAACATCACTTGATACAAAAAAAAAGATCGAGAGGTTTAGTGTCTTTGGGGATTAGGATCATTACATAAAAACATGAAACAAGAAATAAAACATCTTTATTGAAAACTTCCTTTACATGACCACTACATTCCCTCGTACTTAGCATTGCATGGGATAACCTGAGGACATGCTTATGAAAAGGGTGAGCTATAAAGTCCAGTAAGGGAATACACATGGAATAACATGATGATCACAATAAATGTTAGACATTAGGCATATCAGTAGAGCATAAGAGGAACATGAACATAAAGTCATGATAAAGCATGATAATCATAACATGGAAATGTGGCAACAACACTTAACATGGAATTAGCATGATCCAAGGCTCATTGCACATAGAGCATGAGTAAATCCTCATTGCACATGAAGCATGAGTAAAACCACATTGCACTTGAATTAGAATAAGTCAAAACTCATTGCACATGACGTATCATGATACTATACTTTACCCAATTCATTGGAGCGCTATAAGGGTGAACCCTTCTTAAACATTTCATTTCATGCATAAGTGTGCCACATGGATCAGAAAACATGGATTCATAAAACATAATAATTTATTAGATGATAAAGGAATGTGGAATTAATACATGAATAATTATAATCAATAAGTAGATGTGCATAAAGTTGAAAACTCGTGATGGAGAAATGGGCATGGTATTAACTGCACAATGGCATTGGCTTAGAAAATCGGTGTGATTTCGGCAGCGTAACGGCGTGACATAAGAATTCATAAAAATGGATGATGAGATAGAAAGGGATTCCTCATCATATCTACATGTAATGGACTGTAAGGAGGTCATATAGATACATTTCCCAACAATTGTAATGGAATTTAGATTCATGATACAAAAGTATTGCTTGAATGTAAAAGAGGAGAGAGAAGTTACTTTCAGAATTTCGGCATAGTAACAGGTGTACATGGGAGGAATTTAATGAGAGAGAAATGGGTCTCAAATCATTCAAACATAAAGAGGGAAGTATGAGTGAGGTTATAAACCATACCCCAACATTCATAATTGAAATTATAATGTCATAACAACTTAAAGAAAATTGGAAAAAATAAGAAAGGAAGAAAAAACCCTTACTTGGAAGTGTGCTTCCAAAGGCTAGAGAGAGGATTGTGAGAGGCTTATTGGGAGATTGGGGAACCTTGGGAGGATTATAGAGAAAGTAGGGCAGCGGTTGGAATAACTTCAAAGGCTTTGAGTGAGGAGGAAGTGGGAGCTTGGGTGGGTTTATATAGGAATGGTGAGATAATTCTTTATTATTTAGGTTTGGGACCACTTATATTAAATTAATCCAAACCAAAAACCCTCACATGGTTTTTCCCATGGATTTTGGAAAAGGTAAGAGGAAAAAAATATTTTATAAGTCCAAAGTCTGAACTTCTTAAACTAATAGGGTTGCTTATGTGGAGGTGAGTCACACTCCCATGGAAATTAATTTAAAAATACAAGGTATTTAATAAGTCTTGAGGGGTCTATTAATGCTTTGAAAATTAAATCAAACAAACCCAATATCAAATTATTTTAATGTTAAAACATATATTGTCCGAACATAAAGATTATTTTATCTTATTACATCACTATTGGGTTATTAGGATGTCATAAAACACATTATATATTTAAACGGTATTTAATTTCTACCAAAAAATTTGTCTATCTCAGAAAATTATGAAAAATTCACTGTTGGATAATTTTGACGTCCAGATTCCAGAAATAACATTTATTTTATCTAAATAATTTTCTAAATATGCTAATTTTAACTTTTAAAATAAAAATCGACATTTATCGAAAATTCACAGGTTTGGACAAAAATGGATTTCAAACATTAATAAAAATTAAAATTTCATTCATAAAATTATATGATAATTTATATATAATAAAATTTAATTTAATAATAGTAATAATAATATTTTATTAAAATATTATTTAATTCAAAAATACCTTAATTTAATAAAATATATATCTTAATTAAATAATAACTAAAAACACTATTTGTACTTTAAAAATTATTTACAACGTATCAATAATTACAAGAAGGTATATAAATTATTAAATTCAAAAAATAATGTGAAAAAAAGTACTATTGATTCATTACATAACCCCTTAAAACAATTGGATAAGACCTAAGGGTAAGGTGTGCGATGGTGACAGACTCTTGGGGTGGCTCGGATAACATTACTCGAGTGGTAATCTCTATCAACTTCCACTTTTACCGTAGATGGTCCCGTTCAAGCTTGACATGATGAAGCTCAGCTTGGGCTTGGTCAAGAGAGAAGCCCAAGGATGCCACCTCTTTTACGAGCTCCGACAAATGGGCTTCTTATGGAGCAATTCTACTGGATGAGGCCATCGCTTCTTTTGTCTGAGTAAATTGGATTTGTTAAAGCCCTATATTTATACTAATCATGTGATCACTGTTCAACATCTATTAGCAACGGTAAAAATTATTAACATAAAACCAAAGAAGTTGACATTTTGTATAAACATTTTATATAAAGAGACATTTAAATAGATCAAGAGGAATTTACATTAATAAATCTTTGGGACGTTACAATATTCCCCCCTTAAGAAATTTCTCCCTAGAAATTTTTCCTTTTCCCACACTAAAACAGATGTGGGTAACTCAGCTTCATCATTTTCTCCGATTCCGAAGTCACTTCTTCAAACATGTGGTTTCTCCACAACACCTTGATGAGGGGCATTGTCTTATTTCTTAGAAATTTTTCTCTACAATCTAAGATCTTCACTGGTTTCTCCTCATAAGAAAGATCATCTTCCAATTGTACCACCGTAGAAGAGAGTACATGTGAAGGGTCCGGTATATACTTCCTTAAGAGGGATATATGAAAGACATCATGTACTTTGAACATAGTAGGTGGAAGTGCTGGTTGATAGGCCACAACCCCGACACGATCAAGAATCTCGAAGGGGACAATGTACCTTGGACTTAACTTCCCTTTATTTCCAAACCTCATGACCTTCTTCCACAGAGATATGCATAGAAAAACCATGTATCCAACATTAAACTCAAGGTGTCTTCGAAGATTATCTATATAACTCTTCTGTCGACTCTAGGATACCTTGATATTCTCTTGAATGGTTTTCACCTTCTCCACCATTTCCTCGACCATTTCTGGTCCAAGCAGCTTATGTTCACAGACCTCATACCAACATGCTAGTATTCTTCACCTTTTCCCATATAGGGCATCATATGGTTCCATTTGGATGCTCGAGTGGAAACTATTATTATAAGAGAACTCAACCAGAGGAAGATGTTGATCCCATCCTCTTTTAATGTCCAATGAGCACACTATCAACATATCCTAAAGTGTTTGGATAGTCCACTCGGATTGGCCTTCAGTTTGAGGATGATATGTCGTACTGAAGTTTAGTTCAGTATTCAGAGCATGTTGAAGACTCTTCCAAAACTTAGAGGTGAATCTTGGATCTTGATCAGACACAATAGATAGTGGTACTCCATGCAACCTTACCACTTCCCTGATATATATTCATGCCAGTTGATCCAATGAGAAATCCTCTCAAATAGAAATGAAGTGTGCAGTCTTTGTAAGATGATCCACAACAACCCAGATTGCATTGTTTCCTTTGGATGTCATTGGAAGTCCGGTGACAAATTCTATGGTGATGTTCTCCTATTTCCATTCTGGTATGGGCAATGGTTGCATCATCCCCTTATACTTCTGCCTCTATGCCTTCACATGCTGGCACACCAGGCACTTTGATGTATATACAATGTTCTCTTTCTTCATATTATCCCACCAAAAGTTTTCTCGGAGATCTCGATACAACTTTGTGCTCCCTGGATGAATAGATAAATTTGAACTATGTGGATCATCCAAAAGTTCCTTCTTCAGCTCAGAACTTGATGGAACACATAGAAATTTCCCAAACCGCACAATTCCTTCTTCATTAGCATTAAACTCTGGGGATTTTATTTTTTCGATAGCTTCCACTTTTTATTTAATTCCCAAATCATCCTTTTGAGCATCCTTTAACCTTTCCAAAAGAGATGGTTGAGCAAAGATTGATGATGTTTCCTTCTCTATGATTCCCATGTCCATCTTCATCAAGTCTAAGAAGATTGGTTCCTTCTCAATTCTCATCATTGATAGAATCGCTGGATCCTTTCTACTTAGGGAATCTGCCTGCTTGTTCGCTTTCCCAGGGTGGTAATGGATTGACTAGTCTTAATCCTTGATGAGCTCTATCCATCTTCTCTAGCACATATTAAGCTCTTTCTGTGTGAATATATATTTAAGATTCTTGTGGTCAGTATATATCTCACATTTCTCTCCATAGAGATAATGCCGCCATATTTTTAGGGAAAAGATCACCACCGCCAACTCCAGATCATGCGTTGGATAGTTTCGCTCATGGATTTTCAACTGCCTTGAGGCATAAGATATAACTCTATCATTCTACATCAGCACACAGCCTAAGCCCTTCTTCGAAGCATCGCTGATAACCATAAAAGGTTCCCCACTTGTGGGTAAAGTGAGCACGGGCATAGTGATAAGCCTCCTTTTCAACTCCTTAAATCTCTCTTTGCATTCATCACTCCAAGAAAACTTTACTCCCTTTAGAGTTAACATGGTAAAAGGGTTGGAAAATCGTGATAAATTTCTCAAAATTCGTCGATAATATCCAGTTAACCCCAAGAAGATACGAATATCTGTTACCGATGTTGGCCTCAGCCATCCCTCAATTGCATCTGTTTTAGAGGGATCCACAGATATCCCATTGGTTGTGATGATATGTCCCAAGAATGAGACTTCCTTCAACCAGAACTCACACTTGCCTTACTTTGCATAGAGATTATCCTTGCGCAAAGTCTCCAGTATAGTTCTTAAATACTCCTCATGATCCTCCCTGGTTTTGGAGTATATTAGAATATCATCTATAAAGACTACCACAAATTTGTCGAGCTAATATCTAAAGACTCTATTCATTAAGTCCATGAAGATTTCTAGAGCATTAGTGAGTCTGAAAGGAATTACTATGAATTCATAGTGCCCATATCTTCTGTGAAAAAGAGTCTTGGAGATATCTTCCTTCTTCACCCTTACTTGATAATATCCCGACTGCAAGTCCACCTTGGAGAAGTATTGTGCTCCACACAGGTGATTTAACAAGTCATCAATTCGTGGGAGAGGATACTTGTTCTTTATCATGATTTTGTTAAGTCCATGATAATCGATGCAAAGCCGCATTGACCCATCCTTCTTCTTGATGAAGAGGACTGGTGAACCCCATGGTGAAGCACTTGGGCGTATAAACCCTATTTCCAGATTCTTCTGTAGTTGTTTCTTCAGCTCTTTATGCTCTACAACATCCATTCTATATGGAGTCTTGGATATTGGTAAATTCTAGGGTATAAGTTCAATTGAGAATTCAACATCTCTTATAGGAGGAAGACCATGAAGTTCCTTGGGAAACACTTCAGAGAATTCCCTCACAATAGGAATTTATTTAAGGATAGTTTCTTCCTTGGACTCAATAATCTGAGCCAGATAAGCGTGATCATAAGGCAGTAATATCCGTGCATGAGATGATGGAGATAAAGGAGATTCATCTTCCTCCTTACACTTGTAAAGAATCGGGGGTCCATTCTCCATATGGAGTGTGATTTCCCTCTCCAGACAATTTATGTTGGATCTATATAAGGAAAGCCAATCCATGCCAAGAATTTCATCAAATTCCACTGGAGGGAGTATGACGAGGTTTGTCGGGAAACTAAATCCACAAATTGTTAAAGGGGTGGACTTATATTCATGGGATGTAATGATTGTCCCATTTTCCGTACTCACCGACATCTTCACTTCCATGATTTGTGGTGGTTCTGAGATTGTTCTACGAGACTTTCGAGATATAAAAGAATGCGTAGAACCTGAATCAAAAAGTAAGTTCTCTATTCTTGAATGAATAACTATTGTACCTGTCACCACTTCATTTTCGGGCTTCACTTCGGCAGAAGTAATGGCAAAATCTCTTCCTTGGTGCCTTGGAGGTTGTTGGTTGCCTCCGAAAACCCTTGGATTAGGGCACTGATTTGAAAAATTACTCGGTTCTTTGCATTTGTACCATTAAAAAATGCATTGAGGTTCTAATGGAGCATTCCTATCCTATATCGAATTAGTGGTTCTTTCATGCAGATAGTTAACAGCTAGGTTCCCTTCTCTTCCACACCTGAAGCATTTCCTTGTCCCATTACAACAATTTCCAGGGTGCTTCTTTCTACGCTTTTGGAAAGTGGGGGTGCTGGATCTTCTTAGCACCATTGGATTTATCCATTAGACCACCAGCATTGAAGTCCACCTTATGCTTCTTATCCCCATGATACCCCTGTGATTCTCCGATATCCATTTCGACCTTGAGGGAACAGTGTACAATTTCCTCATAGCTGTCGAAGTCACGGATCGCCAATGCTTTCCGCAGGCTAGGTTTCAGCCCACCAAAGAAGCGGTCAACTTTGCATTCAGGGGTAACGACAAAGCCAGAAACGTATCGTGCATGCCTTGTGAAGTTTGCCTCATACACTCCAACAGATTATTCATCTTTTTTCTTGAGGGAAAGTAAGTCCCTTTCCATCTTAAGATGGAGGGTGCGTGGGAAATATTTATCGAAAAACATCTCCCAGAAATCCTTCCATTCCAATGCCTCGATCTCCTTCTCAGGCTTTGTATTTTTGATCAAAATCCACCATTGATTAGCCTCACCCTCCATACGATAAGCAGCCAGGAGAACCTTCTCCTGTTCCGAACATTGAAGGATGGAGAAGATCTTTTCAATGGAGTTGATCCATTGTTCAACAATCATGGGATCAGATGATCCACTAAAAGTAGGAGGCCTTTGTCTCATGAAGCTCTTGATAGCGACTTGTTCTTTATTTGGGGGGGGGGGGTTGAACGTTCATATTGACCCATGTTTCTATTCAAAACTTGAGTTAGCTAAAAGAGATGCATGAAAAAGTTCACTATTCCCGCTCCCATTTAATTTGGGCATCTCATTAGTACATTCATCACACTGATCTTCACAACGGTTTTTAGCCCGAGTCCTCCTATTACCGGCCATTGGATGGAATAAAGGAATGTTAGGGGTACCACATAAATGGAAATCCAAAGGAAAAAGTTGATGACTTATAAATAAAATTTCATTTCCTTAACTCAAGAGTCTATAGGCTTCAATCTAGTCTTTTTATGATCTAAATTATAACATATATTCTTAGGGGCATTTTTTTAATTCCCTTAATAAGGGTTCATACTAAGATTGTGAAATTATCAAAACATATTCCCCGAGAGTGTTGTAACTAATAGTGCAGCAAGGCCTGTTGTCGTGCACCAGTTCCCATTCGAGTCTAGCTCAAAGTGGTGTTTTCAGGTTTTACCCCTAGGATACATCTGTGCCAGAGCCGCCTTTACCTGCTCGTATCAAGACAGGAATTTATTTGGTTGATAACCCACTTACTCAATACTCACTAAAACTTAGGGATGTTTTTATTATACATAGTCTTGCCTCTAGGGATTTTACTAGGGGTTACTAATCCTAATTCCAAAAATAACTAAACCTCCCTCTTATACCAACTATGACAACCTTGCTTTTATTACAAACTTAAACATGATTCATTACATAAAACTTCCCTTGATACTGAAGTGCCTGGATCAGCGTGATCACTGAGAGGGGGAGGGGTGAATCAGTGATCCTTTTAAACTTTTTACTAATTGATTTTTTATCAATTAAACCTCTATGGATTGTTAAGGCCTCAATCCACTCTTCTTGTATCTCTCAGCCTTTCCTCGAGTGATGCAGTAAATGTAAAGGAACAAGACACAAGGATTTACAAGGTTCGGCTCCGAAGGCCTACGTCCTTGCCATGTTGGTTAAATGCCCCAACATGGTTTCTCCACTATAATTCGGTTAGTAATTACAATGGTCGATACAGAGTCACACTGTATCTCTCCTGAGTCCCATATGAGGTTCTTTATACTGCATCCCACAGTGTTACCAAAGTCTCACTGGCCTGATTCAGCTTCCACCAAATACATCTCCACCCTGAGTCTCACAGGGGGTCTTCTCCTGGCTCCTCGAGTCACGCGAGTAGCTCTTCTTCTTTTGAATCTCTTCAAGAGTCTTCAACAGAATTGGATGAGGTTTGCTGGCCTTGCTCACTTCTTCTGATCACTTATGGTGATCAGGACTCCTCTTCTTTGCTCAGGCTTTATCTCCTTCTTCTAAGGATGACCCGACCACTGTCTTCAAGAATCCTGATTGGAAAATATGTTCTTGCACTCAGTATGCCCACTCAATCTTCTTGGTCTTATCAACTTCTGAAAACTCAAATTAATGATGTCTTTAACTTCAGTCTAGCCTCAGTCTCTCTTCAATTCAACTTCATGCACTGAGTGCATGGAATCTTTGAATCTTCATGGACTGATTGCATGGATTCTCAATCTACATGCATGAATTGCATGGAATCTCAAATATCTTCAAGAACCTTTGTTCTTGGACTGCTCAAAAGCACACACACTGATTTAAACTTTATTTATATGTGCATGTGCATGCATGCAAGCACGCTCTCTCCTTTTCTTCTTGGTGTGATAAACCCTAAAAGGGTGGAATCTCTTTTAGCACACACACCTTCTTCTTCGAGTCACACTTTTTAATTCTTTCTCACACACACCATATTGTGTGTTGTTCTTTAGTGTGAATTTATCCTTCTCTCTTTCTTCTCAAGTTGTTCACCCACTTGTTCACTTATTTATACATGTATGGATATGCATGTATCTTCTTCCTTCACTTGGGCACACACAAGAGGTATGACCTCCTTCACTTGTGCACATACAGGACTTAGGCTTTCTTGTTTCTGTGCATACACAGACAACCAAGATATGGTGTGGCCTTCCTCTTCACTTTTCACACATGGACTTACTTCTTCTCAATTAATCTTTCTCTTCCCTCACATGTTCACACACACTTTGTTCTTATGTTAACATGCACATGTACTCCACTATGCAAGCACCCTTCTTCAAGTAAATCACACACAACCCGTAGGTGTGCACTTCCTCTTCTTGCACACACACAACAAAGGTGTGTTGAGATTCACCTCACCCGAACCCACTTCAAATGAGGGAGTGCAAGTATGCGGCCACTCCTGTCTTCTTCCGCGCCAATCTTGGGTGCAACAGCCGCGCATGATGTGTCCTTCTTCTTCCGTGCAAGGTGCGGAAAGTTCTTCTACTGTGCAAGTGGTGCAGTAGCTTCCTCCTACCGCGTAGGTGGCGCGGTGGCTTCCTCCTTCTATACGAGTTCGCGGGCGCAGAGGGCGCGCAAGTGTGGCCACTTGCTACCACGCAAGTATGCGGGTAGCGGGCGTGCAAATTCGCGGCTCGACTTATTCCCTATTGCGCAAGGGGAATGCGCAGGTAGGCCTCCTCCTAACTTCTTTCGCGCAGGGGTTGCGCGAAGGGATCCCTCGGAGCCTCAGGTGGCTCCGGGCTGCTCTTCCGCACAGGTTGTGCTTGGAGTTTTTCTTCGCGTTGCTCAGAGCTTCGCGGGACTTCTCATTGATGATTAACAACTTTATTCTCAATTCGGGCATTAACTTTTGTAGGCAAGGAGGGTGATCAAGATCCATGAATATCGGGCTTTTGAATGCCTGAGATCTTCGGCTTCAAAATTTGGATCACGGGATGCTAGAATCCCGGTTGTTTCCTTTTTCTTTTTCAACCAAAGGATCCTTCATTCTTGGTGTGCACATCACATGAATGAGCTTACGAACGCATGAAAACCTTCTTTAAGACCGATCCATGCACAAACACACTGCCTCGCAACTTCGTTTCCTTCAGCCTCAATCGAATTTCTTTATTTCGTTTCATGCATGAAACTTTTAATGAATGCATGTATTCACTTCGTCAAAACGATCATCATGGAGGCTTCATGTTCTTTGGAGGTGGACGGGAGCTCCATCTCCCTCGCTCGGGTGCCACTAGTTCGTGGGAGACGTAGCTGGGGTAGCTTCAGCTCGGTGAGAGGTAGGAGACGACTCCAGCGCCGTTGGATCTATGTTTAATGATCTCGGACGGTCAAGATTAAATCATTGTGCGGCAAGATTAGATGAGCGGCCATGATTACACGCGGATCAGATGTACGGCTCAGATCAGCTCCGCATATTTAAAAACTTGTCCCACATCGAATCGCGTTGTGGCTTTCTCGCGGTTTAACAAACAAGCTCCGCCTCTACCAACCTAGAATACTCCTATCCCCCTCCAGTGCCACCCCACACTCATTCTCTGTGGGTGCGCTTAGCGCCCACTCTGCTCCTCCGGGCATGCACCTAGCGCCCATGCTGCACGGGTTTATCACCGTGTGGAACTCGCGGGCTTACACACGGCCCGCACTCCATGCCTCAGGGAGGCCTCGGCCTAGAGGACTTCCCTTGAGAGTGGTTGACCCTCGGGTCCCGCAAGTGCTTGAGGTGAGTACCTCGGCTGGCCTCCTTTGTTGGCTTATTTTTTGTTAAAGTACATAGTTGGTACTTTGTATAAAAAGAAAGTAACCAAGTACAAAAATTCCAAACCATACTTCTTCTCCTCTTCATCTTCTTAAGAACTCCATATATCTTCTTCAAAATCTCTTCTTCTTCTTCTATTAAGGAATGGAATTCCCAAGGATCTCTCAACTATCTTCATCCACAATTAATCATAAATCACTTAGTCTTCAATGTTCTTCTTTGATCCAATCAAAGATGAGGTTGGATCATCTTCAAATCCTCATGCAATAAGAGATAGTGCATGGTCTTCTTCAAACCACTTCATCCATTTAGTAGTTGTGGATGGTTCACCTTTCTCTCCTCATGCATTATGAAGACAATGCATTGACTTCTAACAATGTTGTGACATTTTATCTTCTTGATAAAAGTTCTTTGAACGTAAGATCAGCTCTACAATCATCTAAATTAATATGGAGTGTGTTTCAACCATTACCTCCTATGCCACTTAGTGATTCTCCTAAGTGACATGCTTCTTAGTACCATGGTCATTCTCCAATCATCACCATCACCATCACTTCCTTTGTCATTCACATATCCATTCAATCCTTGAAATATTATTGACAACATCACCATCACTATCACTTCCTTTTTCATTCACATATTGACACTTTTTTTCATCCATTCAATCTTTGACACCTTATTGACAACAAATTCAACATAGTGCACAACAATATCCCCCTTTGTATTTGTTTTCAATATCACTGGAGCACATATGAATGGGTCAATATATGTTCCAAGCTTTTCTCCCCCTTATTGGAAACCAAATGCAAAGGTGTGGTGTGGTTCTCTTCAAAATATTTCTTCCTCCCTTTGAATAGAATCTTCATGAAAATTACCAAGAGTGGGATGATGTCACATGTTCACTTTAGAAAAGAGCCTTTAGAAAATCAACTCTAAGTCTACTTGGGAAAACCCGGTGTAGAAAACAAGAGTGATATAACCAAGGAATTCAATGCTGTCCACAATTCACTATACATGTGAGATCATGCTTAGGATTCAAGGGGTTGAAATTTTTCAGATACATCAATTAATTGCTAAATCATGCACATACTTCACCAAACTCATTAGAAAGTTCAGGTGCAAAGATAAAGATCCCCCCTTTCTTCCATTTGACTTCAATCAATTACTCCCCCTTAATTGACATGTTAAATTAAATTAGGATACAAGGGCTGAAAGTGTGATTGGAATACCATTATTTTTCACAAGATGATATGAATATCAAAAGATCATCTTCTTTAGATTAGATCCACCTCAAGGGGTACACTCCATTATGTCCATACCATTCTTAATTTGAGAGTGATCATCATCTTCAATTCCCTTAAATGTAAGCACATGTATATACCAGTGATTAGGGAATAAGATGGAACCTCCTTTGTTCATCAGTTTGAACAACAAGGTTGAGACGATTCTCTCAACCGAGATGTTCCACTTTCTCCATTCTTCACACTTGCACATTTGATCTTCAATGATGTTTGTGATGGTGTGGATCTTAACACCTCTTCAACTTCTTTGTGCGTGACTCCTCTATTTATAAGAGCCTTCTGAGAACTAGAATCTCCTAGTGAAATCTACATTCTCTTGAAGAATTCTTTTTGAGATGGAATGAGTGTCATGCATTTATTACTGATATGACCAGTTTTATTGCACCTCACACACAGAACTTCATCTTCATGTGAAATCTTTTGGTTTTCATTTGCACTAGCTTTGGCATGTTTATTTTCTTCCTTTATCATTCTTTCCAAATATCATGGCCAGCTGATTAATGTGTCATTTGGAAATGAGGCTTCAGATTTGGATGTACCACATGGTTCTTTTGATGCTTTTAAGTTACCTTTATTAGGTAGCTTATTTTCAATCAATCCATTCTTCTTATGGATTGATTGTCCTGTTGAGTGCGGTTTTCTTCTATTTAGTTCTATGGATTGTTTACAAAGATCCATGGTATGACCTGTCTTTCCACAGTAGAAGAATGTTTTCTTGGTGGTCCTTCTGGACGCATCACCCTTCTTGGATTTGAAATCAAAAGACTTCTCTTTATTTTTCAAGATCTTCTTGGGAGAATTTTCAACTTTCCTCTGCTGGCTTCCCAAGGATACTTCCTCATTCTTAGCCAGGTTCTGTGATCTTCTCTTCTTTTCATCTTTGAAAACATTTGGAGATTGGTATGTATCATTCTTGTGACCACGTTTTCATTCATCCCAGATGTTATCAAACATTCCAAATCTGTTTGTAGTAAACAGATGTTTCTGGACCTATGGATGTTGCTTCTTCTTCTATGGCTTTCTCCCCCTTGTCATGGGCTTCCTTTGTGATTTTTCATTTAGAGGATTGTACGAACAATCCATTGCTCAATGTCCATACCTATTGAAACACCAAAATTGACCCACAAATCTTGTCTTCTTGACTTCTTCGGATTGTCGAGTCTTTCTCTTGAATTTCTGTGTCTTTTTAGGAGATCTCTCTTTCTTTATCTTCTTCATCCATAATTGTTTAGAGTTATTCTTCGATCCTCCACTTTTTGTGGAAAAACATTTAGAATCATTAGTAAAAGATGGTATGGATGGTACCTTCTTCTTAGAAGATGTTTCCCTTTCATTAGAGGATGTCCTCCTTTTGGAATCATCCTTCTCAATTCACACTTGAGTGGCAAAATTTCTTCTTTCAGCTGATTGGGAGGCTTCAGTTTTGGGTGATTGCTGATTTTTCAATATCACCTCTAGCTCTATGCATTTCATGTTGAGAGAGTTATTCTAATCCTCAAAAAATATTAGCCTTCCTTCCCAATTCTCTTTCAGTTGTTTCATCTGGTCTTCATGCACCTTCTTCATTTCTTGAAATGAATTTTCATGCTCCTTTATCCTTTATACTTTGTCTTCTAGTTGAGCATCTTTGACAACCATTGACACTCTATGCCTCTTTTCCAGTGCCTGGAAAACTTCTTTAAACACTATCTCAAATAATTATTTCTCACAAATTCTTCTTTGTAGTTCTTCAGTGACATCATCAATTCTTTCACTACAAAGGGAAATGGTTTCATCTTTAGCCTTCACCAGCTTTGTGAGAGTGTTGGTTATGCCAACCCTTATTTCCAATTGATCTTCCATAGAATTGGACTTTTCTTCTAGATGTAATTTTTCTTCTTGAAGATCATGGATACTTGTAGCAATACACATTGCCAATTCCCTAGGGACTGTCTTTTGAAGATATTTGAGTGCATTTAGAAGATCATTGATAGTTCCATCATCATCATAGCTAGAGAAGGCTTCATCAGAAGAGTGATAAAAGGAATTGTCATCTGCTGTGACTTTCACATTACCTTCAGTGGAAGGTGTTTCTCTATTAGTTTCAACCTTCTTCTTAATCTTCTTGACCTGTTTCTTCTTTTTATTTCTCTGAGTATTGGAAGATATCTTCATTTGAGGATGTTCTCTCATTTCCTCAAATCTGCACTTCATAAAGACTCCCTTGGATCTTTTAGAGGCAACCTGCCTCTGAAACCAATTGAAGTGACCGGATCAGTGTGATCACTGAGAGGGGGAGGGGGTGAATCAGTGATACTTTTAAACTTTTTAATAATTGATTATTTATCAATTAAACCTCTATGGCTTGTTAAGGCCTCGATCCACTCTTCTTGTATCTCTCAGCCTTTCCTCGAGTGATGCAGTAAATGTAAAGGCACATGACACAAGGATTTACAAGGTTCAGCTCCAAAGGCCTACGTCCTTGCCATGTTGGTTAAACACCCCAACATGGTTTCTCCACTATAATTCGGTTAGTAATTACAATGGTTGATACAGAGTCACACTATATCTCTCCTGATTCCAACATGAGGTTCTTTATACTACATCCCACAGTGTTACCAGAGTCCCACTGGCCTGCTTTAGCTTCCACCAAAGACTTCTCCACCCTGAGTCTCACAGGGGGTCTTCTCCTAGCTCCTCAAGTCACGCGAGTAGCTCTTCTTCTTTTGAAGCTCTTCAAGAGCCTTCAACAGCCTTGGATAAGGTATGCTGGCCTTGCTCAATTCTTCTGATCACTTGTGGTGATTAGGACTCCTCTTCTTTACTCGGGATTTATCTCCTTCTTCTAAGGATGACCCGACCACTTTCTTCGAGATTATTGATTGGAAAATATGTTCATGCACCTAGTATGCCCACTCAATCTTCTTGGTCTTCTCAACTACTGAAAACTCAAATGAATGATGTCTTTAACTTAAGTCTGGCCTCAGTCACTCTTCAATTCAACTTCATGCACTGAGTGTATGGCATCTCTGAATCTTCATCCACTGATTGCATGGCTTCTCAATCTCCATGCATGACTTGCATGGAATCTCAAATATCTTCAAGAACCTTTGTTCTTGGACTGCTCAAAAGCACACACACTGATTTAGACATTATTTACGTGTGCATGTGCATGCATGCAAGAACCCTCTCCCCTTTTCTTCTTGGTGTGATGAACCCTTAAAAGGTGCAATCTCTCTTAGCACACACACCTTCTTCTTCGAGTCGCTATTTTTAATTCTTTCTCACACACACCATATTGTGTGTTGTTCTTTAGTGTGAATTTATCCATCTCTCTTTATTCTCTAGGTGTTCACCCACTTGTTCACCTATTCATACATGCATGGATATGCATGTATCTTCTTCCTTCACTTGGGCACACACAAGAGGTATGGCCTCCTTCACTTGTGCACATAAAAGACTTCGGCCTTCTTGTTTCTTTTCACACACACACGAGCAAGATATGTTGTGGCCTTCCTCTTCACTTTTCACACACGACCTTCCTTCTTCTCAATTAATCTTTCTCTTCCCTCACATGTGCACACACACTTTGTTCTTATGTTAACATGCACATGTAATCCACTATGCAAGCACCATTCTTCAAGTAAATCACACACAACCCGTAGGTGTGAACTTTTTATTCTTGCACACACACAACAAAGGTGTGTTGAGATTCACCTCACCCGAACCCACTTCAAAGGAGGGCACACAATTATGCGGCCACTCCTGTCTTCTTCCGCGCCAGTCTTGGGTGAAACAGCCTCGCAGGATGCGGTCTTCTTCTACCGTGAAAGGTGCGGCAAATTCTTCTATTGTGCAAGTTGTGCGGTAGCTTCCTCCTACCGCATAGGTGGCGTAGTGGCTTCCTCCAGCCACGTAAGTTCACAGGCGTAGAGGGCGCTCAAGTGCGGCCACTTGCTACCACGAAAGTATGCGGGCAGCAGGTGTGCAAATTCGTGGCTTAGCTTCTTCCCTTTTGCACAAGGGGAATTCGTAGGGAGGCCTCCTCCTAACTTCTTTCGCTGAGGGGTTGCGCAAAAGGATCCCTCGGAGCCTCGGGTGGCTCCGGGCTACTCTTCCGCATAGGTTGTGCGTGTAGTTTTTCTTCGCGTTGCTCAGAGCTTTGCGGGAATTCTCTCAGATGATCATCAACTTTCTTCTCGGTTCGGGATTTACCTTTTGTAGGGAATTAGGGTGATCAAGATCCCTGAATATCGGGCTTTTGAATTCCCGAGATCTTCGGCTTCAAAATTTGGAACACGGGATGCTAGAATCCCAGTTGTTTCCTTTTTCTTTTTCTACCATAGGATCTTTCATTCTTGGTGTGCACATCACATGCATGAGTTTACGAAAGCATGAAAACCTTCTTTAAGACTGATCCATGCACGAACACACTGCCTAGAAAATTCGTTTCCTTCGGCCTCAATCAAATTTCTTCATTTCGTTGCATGCATGCAACTTTTAAGTCATGCATGTATTCGGTTCGTCATAACGATCATAATGGAGGCTTCATGTTATTCGTAGGTGTCCGGGAGCTCCATCTCCCTCGCTTGGGTGCCACTGGTTCGTGGGAGGCGTCGCGGGGTAGCTTCAGCTCGGTGAGAGGTAGGAGACGACTCCAGCACCATTGGATCTGTGTTTAATGATCTCGGATGGTCAAGATTAAATTGTGGTGCGAAGAGATTAGATGAGCGGCCATGATTACGACTGGATCAGATGGACGACTCAGATCAGCTCCGCGTCTTTAAAAACTTGTCTCACATCGAATCGCGTCGCGGGTTTCTCACGGTTTAACAAACAAGCTCTGCCGCTACCATCCCAGAATAATCCTATCCCCCCTCCGGTGCCGCCCCGCACCGATTCTCTACGGGCGCGCTTAGCGCCCACTCTGCTCCTCTGGGCGCACACCTAGCACCCATGCTGCACGGGTTCATCACCATGTGGCACTCGCAGGCTTACACACGGCCCGCACTCCATGACTCATGGAGGCCTCGTCCTAGAGGACTTCCCTTGAGCGCGGTTGACCCTGGGGTCCCGCAAGTGCTTGAGGTGAGTACCTCGAATGGCCTCCTTTATTGGATTATTTTTTGTTAAAGTACATAGTTGGTACTTTGTATAAAAACAAAGTAACCAAGTACAAAAATTACAAACCATACTTCTTCTCCTCTTTATCTTTTTAAGAACTCCATATATCTTCTTCAACATCTCTTCTTCTTCTTCTATTAAAGAATGGAATTCCCAAGGATCTCTCAACTATCATCATCAATAATTAATCATAAATCACTTCATCTTCAATGTTCTTCTTTGATCCAATCAAAGATGAGGTGTGATCATCTTCAAATCCTCATGCACTAAGAGATAGTGCATGGTCTTCTTCAAACCACTTCATCCATTTAGTAGTTGTGGACGGTTCACCTTTCTCTCCTCATGCATTGTGAAGACAATACATTGACTTCTAACAATGTTGTGACATTGTATCTTCTTGATACAAGTTCTTTGAACGTAAGATCAGCTCTACAATCGTCTGAATTAAAATGGAGTGTGTTTCAACCATTACCTCCTATGCTAGTTAGTGATTCTCCTAAGTGACATGCTTCTTAGTACTATGGTAATTCTCCAATCATCACCGTCACCATAACTTCCTTTGTCATTCACATATACATTCAATCCTTGACTTCTTATTGACAACATCACCATCACCATCACTTCCTTTTTCATTCACATATTGAAACTCCTTGTCATCCATTCAATCTTTGACACCTTATTGACAACAAATGCAACACAGTGAACAACGGATACAACAAAGAAGATCGAGAGGTTTAGTGTATTTGGGGCTTAGGATCATTACATAAAAACTTGAAACATGAACTACAACATCTTTATTAAAAACTTCCTTTACATGA
Organism: Viscum album; assembly: GCA_963277665.1. Lineage (NCBI taxonomy): Eukaryota > Viridiplantae > Streptophyta > Magnoliopsida > Santalales > Viscaceae > Viscum > Viscum album. The sequence goes on along the minus strand of OY728158.1, from coordinate 1,163,571,510 downwards.
CCACTACATTCCCTCGTACTTAGCATTTCATGGGATAACCTGGGGACATGCATAAGAAAAGGGTGAGCTATAAAGCCCAGTAAGAGAATACACATGGAATAACACGAGGAGAACAATACATGTTAGACATTAGGCATATAAATAGAGCATAATAGGAACATGAACATAAAGGCATGATAAAGCATGATAATCATAACATGGAAATGTGGCAACAACACTTAACATGGAATTAGCATGCGCCAAGGCTCATTGCACATAGAGCATGAGTAAATCCTCATTGCACATGAAGCACGAGTAAACCCTCGTTGCACTTTAATTAGAATGAGTCAACACTCATTGCACATGACGTATCATGATACTATACTTTACCCAACGCATTGGAGTGTTATAAGGGCGCACCCTTCTTAAAAATGTTATTTCATGCATAAGTGTGCCACATGGATCATAAAACATGGATTCATAATGTAACACCCCGAGCTTCCACGACACGCTTCTCATTCAATAATGCAATAGCTTGCATTGTATGCAAGTTCGAGTTCTAACACACCGCGACTAATCAAAGTAGCCGTTATGAATAGTAATAACCACTTTTTAAAATTATAGAAATTTTATATTTCAAAATGGACTTCATTTTTGTATTTGTAATATCTAAATTATCCTAAGTTGAATTTTCTGTAACTTTCTGAGAACGTCCAATTTTTTTATGAATAGTGAAAAATACTTAAAACAACTTTTTTAATAAAAATAATTTATTGTGATAAATTATACTATTCAGTGGTTTTAAAGTATAATTAGAATATATTTTTACCATTTTATCCAATGGTGGTCATTATAATTAATTTAACATTGAAATTGGACATAAACAATTGCCAATCTTTTGATATAAATTGTTTCTTAAAAACACGCTATTTGTTGTGACAGCATGAATTAATTATAAAATTAATTAATGAAACTTATATGTTTGGAATTTTGTATAATTGACATCATTTTTGAATTCGGAATATCAATTATAGCTTAGGGTAAAATTTTGGCATTGTTCTGAAAAACTTCAATTTTTGATGAATAGTGAAACCACTAAGTGGTAGTTAAATAACTGATTTTTCGTTTAAATGAAATATTACCACTTCTGTGATTTGATTTTCAAAAATCCGACATACATGGTTGTCATTAAGAAGTAAAATTTGGTTCAATGAGATTAAAATAATTTTTGGTGAATAGTAACTTTTAAGTTCTTAATCGCGATTAGAGGTAATTAGTGTAGTTTAAGGTAAAAATAATGTTTTAATAATATGAGATGAGATTGAAACATGTCCTACCCTCATTGGATGAGTCATGTCCGACCAAGACAATCCATGGGTCAACTTGGGGACCCCATGGAGCTACTTTAGTTAGAAAATGACATAAATACCTTTTATTTAATGTTAAAGTAAAAAATGACACAAATATGAAATGTTTTACTAAAACAATTTTTACATGGGGTTATACAAGTCATATTTTTGTCTATAAATATTAATTAGAAATCTAAAAATATTTCCTACATCATAGTAATTTTTTTATAATTTTTAGACATTAAATAAATTAAATTATTTATGACATCATTATGATGCAGCGATGACCTCATTATTTAACGATTTTAATAAAATGAAAAGATAATGTACAATCCAAGGCTTACACTTGTCCAAATACTATTGGACGGGAATATTTCGAACCCTTATCACCTTAGACACGAATTATATAAGTTTGGGACCTTTAGAATCCGAAAAGCATTGTATAATAATGTACAAATTCCTTACTTTCCAAGAGTGCCCCTCCTCTCCTCTTATAAAAGGCCCCAACCTATACCACCTCATTCACACTTTCAAGCCATTTGGCTCGGCCAACCTCTACCACAATACTCTCACAACTTCCCCCTCTTACTCCTAGAAGCCTCAATTTGGGAAGAACTCTTCCCAAGGAATCCTTTGGCTCAAATCAAAAAGAGTTACCCGATTTTTAAGGTAATGTCTTCTCTAATGTTGTTTTGTTTTATTTTGCTTCTCCAACCCCTTAAACTCTTTTCATTCCTTTCTTTTGTAACAACACCAGTATCTACAATATACTAGGATGTTGTTATGACATGGATTTGGTTTAGACTTACACACACCTTTGTCTAATGGTTAAAGAACATACTGTTTCTGTCGGTGGCGAAATACTGCCTCACGAAATGATGATTGTTCAAATTCTTTTAACACCTATAATGGTGGCCATTTTGATGACACTATTTTAATATATGATATATATATTATGTTTATGTTTTACTTATGCTTCTGTATTTCTCATTTATGGCATACTTTATGATTTCCATTATGGGTAAACACGATAATTTCATTTTAGGAAGTGCAGACTACCGCCCCCTCAAAGTGATGTGAATCGTTAATGCCATATGTGGGATGTATAAAGGATGGAGTAAATGATATTATATATGATATTATACTGTAACTATATTATACCTTTATATAATTATGATTTCACTACATTAAATACAAAATATAAATGAAAGTAGCGTTCATGCGTACGTACGGCTTACCGTCTCCATGATCGGTGCATTTCATTTCTTACCTCTAAATGTTACGTAATATTATTAATGAATGTATATAATGTATATATATGATATATACATCATGAATATAATTCTGGATATAATGGATATTTCACCACATGAACAACTTGTAATTATAAGAAGGTTATTGTTGACTCAAGTACCAAATATCGACAAAACGACCGTCATTAACTTAAATAATTACATAATGTTCATAACACGGTAATAAGTGATATAAAAGGAATAATGAACATGAAAAAGGTTCTTAAGTAAATATAAATTAACTCTAGTTTATTATTCAGGAGGTTAAAGAACGGTCGAGTCAGGAAAAGACGCAAGGTAAGGGAATTTCTTAACCCAACTTCAATTCTTTGGGTTAATCTCCTACTTTCAAAATATTTCATGATATTATTATGTCATATTTTATATTTTTACTTTCATTATGTGTACCTATAGTGAATACACATAATAGATCTATTTTATTTTAAAAATGATCTTTTAAGGACTTCGTCTCAATCCCCTTTCATTGAGGCATATTTGGTTTTATACACAACTTTCTTTTATACGGTGTATAAACCCCTTTGACTTTTATGTTATTCAAAAGGAATCTCTTTTATACGAAGAGTTTTACTAAACGAAAAAAAGGGAATGTTTTTCTTTACGTACATATGCGGCGACAACGACTTCTCCGCCGCCGTGACCATTATTTGAGTTTCGGCTTCCTCTACAAGCCATCACGTTTTTTTAATGAAAAATAAATACAAAGTTTTAACTTTCTTTTATTCTGGTATTGAAAATGGTTTTGAAAGAATTTTTATTATATCAATGTGTTGTATTGATATCTTGTGATTGAAATGTGGAAATGTTATGTTTCCTTTATCCATGTTTTTTGTGATACAATTATGTTATGGTTTATGATATGTTTAAACCTATTCATATGAGGAATGCATTGGACTTAATAAGTGACGGGTGGAGCCCGCTATAGCTCCTCGATGCATCGGTAGGTCTCATGAGACAACTAGACGTGGAATTGGCCAAGGCCCTTTCCCAATTTGATTTATGGTTTTGGCCGAGGCCTTAATCATTTTAGATGTCTTGGCCGAGGCCTTGAAAAAATGTTTCAGAATGTCTGGCATTATGCATTCCATCATTATGAAAGTGGTTATTGATATTGCATGTGATTATTCGGCTAGTAGAATATCCATGTGAATAAGTAAATGACATTATCTTATTTTAATTTTGCCATATTATGTTGAAGTTAATGTTTAAAAGGCTTTTGTTTTAGTTATACATTGCTTTAAATCTTAATGTTTATTTATGAAAGCTTCCGCATTATTGTTATCCTTACTGAGAATCTGAGCTCACCCCTTTCAATGTTTTAATATTTTCCAGGATGTGAAGAAGTATTTTATGAATGACCTGCAGGGATAGTCAGAAGAGCATATGAGTGTGGACTATGGAGACTTTGTTATTGTAGTTTTTCACTTTATGATGTAATGTAATGTTTACGAATGTATCTAGTGTTTCCAAGGCTACTAAACTAATCGGTCTTTCGAGACTTGATCTTTTGTGATCATGCCAATGTTACGAAGTAATGCACCGACTCCGGGTAGCTGGGGTCAGGGTGTTACAGTTGGTATCAGAGGCAGTTTAGTACTAACCTTGGAAGCTAGATTTAGATAAACTCTGATTAGAGCACATATCCCAAAGATAGACTTTGAGGATTAGTATAGAAGAACTTACTAGAATTTTGTTATTGTAGAGATTTTGTGAGTTTTCCGAGCAATACATCCCTGTCTGGATACGAGCAGGTAGAGGTGGATCTGGCACATATGTACCTAGGGGTAAAACCCGAAAACAACGCTTTGAGCTAGACTCGAACGGGAACTGGTGCACGATAACGGGCCTTGCTGCACTCTTGGTTACGACACTCCCGGGGGATATGCTTAGGATAATTCTCATTTTCTTTACAAACCACTATGAAGGGTTATGAGTATATACTTCCTCAAAGGAAACATTTCTTTTTATGATTATGGATTATATCCATAAATAGTTCAATTTATGTAAAGTGTTTTACAAATATGGAATTATGTATTTTATTTCATAAACTAATCTAGTTTATGCCATTGTTTAGAAATGGAACCTAGTGGAAGGAATGGAAACCGTATCAATGCACGCACTCCGTGTAGGGATTGCCCTCCTGCTCAAGATAATTATTGTGGATCTGGAGATACAACTGGTGCTGATCAACTTATTACCATACTGGGACAACTCACTCAGGTTATGAATAATAACCTTACTCGTATGGAGCACCCTGATCCGCAACGTGGAGGATCAATGCTAGACCGTTTCATGAGGCAACAACCACCAACCTTCAATGGGAGTACAAATCCTATAGTAGCTGAGCAATGGATAAATTCCTTAGAGAAAATATTCCATGCCTTGGGGGGTAGTGAAAGGGAGAAAGTTGTCATGGCAGTTTACCGCCTCACTCGAGATGCCGATCAATGGTGTTCACTAATTCAAAACACAAAGGAAGATGATGAATTAACAAACATGGAATGGCAGGAGTTCAAAGAGCTGTTCTTAGAAAAATACTTTCCTTGAGACCATTGAGTGGATATAGAAAGGCAATTTCTGAGTCTGAGGCAGGAGGATGATAATGTCGCGAAGTATGAGGCTAACTTTACAAGGTTAGTGAGGTATGCTGCAGATTACATACGTAACCCAAGAAGTAAGACTGATCGTTTCTTTTATGGGTTAAAACCATTTCTCCGTAGAGCTTTAGTATCACAATCTTTCTCAACATACGAAGATATTGTCTCATCTGCTATCAAGACAGAAAAGGAATTCTCTAAGTCTTATGACAACAAAGTAAAGAAAGAGAAGAAGAGAACGGTGGAACAAGAGACAGATAAAGGGAAAAAGGGAAATAAGGATTTTCCATTATGTGATAATTGTGGGAAGAATCTCCCTGGTACTTGCCTAAAAGGAATGGGAGTTTTTTATAAATGTGGAGAAAAAGGTCACCAGGCACGTGATTGCAAGGGAAAGAAAGAGGCTATCAATGTTGAATGCTACAATTGTAGGGAAATGGGGCATTATGCAAATGAATGTCCTAAGCGTCATGGAAACTTACCTCAGAAAAGGCCAAGGGATCATGGAAAATCTTATGCTGTTACTACAGTTGAAGAAGAATAATTAATAGATTTGTGCTTTTGGACTCATGGATTATATTCTGGTTATTAGAATAATGTGATATATATATAAGGATTGTACTGTAGTACTTGTTGTGTCAGTAAGGTTTTAATATGATGAAGGTAATCATATTTTTAGTATGTGACAATAAGAGAAACTTTACTTTGTTTGGGGAATCTGTTAAATTGATTTTCGAATTAAGAGACCTTTTAGAGAAAATCTGGACAGAGGTATTTTGGATAACTATAAAGGTTGGAGTGGATTAAGTTGATCTTTGGATAGTATTGTTTAAGGTTAAAAAAAATTATGAAGATTATTTTTGGAATATTATAATACTATAGTTTTAGGAAAAGGACAACCTACAGGGTGGGGCATAACCCGTCGCGTCGGACAAAGCTGCAGGAATCGAACCCACAACCATAGTGTGACAAGACTTTATTTCCTACCACTAGCCTACAGGAAGTTCCTGGTTATTACAAAATAATTTTACTAATCTAAATGGTATGTGTTAATATTTGTAACCTTATACAATTAAGATAAGTATAATATTTTTGAGTTCTATTATCTTTTTGAGTGAATGATGAGTTGAAGGTTGAAACTCTAATTGTCAAGATATATATATATACCTATCTCTTATTCAATGAATAAATTAATTCTTAAACTTTATTAAAGGGATATTAAAACAAAAAAATGTGTTATCCTAATACCTTATGTCTTGTTGAACTGATGATATTTTAAATCAACATAGATTGAAGGCTTTGAGGCCCTTAATTTGACAGTTGATTGTGATTGATGACCTCAATCAATCCTTACAAATATTTACGTTTTTCCTCCAATTATATGTCTCTAATTTCCACCAATGTTCTCCTAATCGAGATCATAATTGGGGGGGGGGGTGACTTTTTCATTTCCCTTTCCCTCTTATTAAGGCTAAATTTTATTAATCTTATTTCCGATGTGGGTTTTCCTCAAAGGTATTTTCTCTTTTCAACCTTTTATTTTCAAAGAAAAATTTCAAATTGTGAGGACGCAATTTATTGAAGGAGGGGAGAATGTAACACCCCGAGCTTCCACGATACGCTTCTCATTCAATAATGCAATAGCTTTCATTGTACGCAAGTTCGAGTTCTAACACACCGCGACTAATCAAAGTTGCCGTTATGAATAGTAATAACCACTTTTTAAAATTATATAAATTTTATATTTCAAAATGGACTTCATTTTTGTATTTGTAATATCGAAATTATCCTAAGTTGAATTTTTTGTAACTTTCTGAGAACTTCCAATTTTTTTATGAATAGTGAAATATACTTAAAACAACTTTTTTAATAAAAATAATTTATTGTGATAAATTATACTATTTAGTGGTTTTAAAGTATAATTAGAATATATTTTTACCATTTTATCCAATGGTGGTCATTAGAATTAATTTAACAATGAAATTGGACATAAACAATTGCCAATCTTTTGATATAAATTGTATCTTAAAAACACGCTATTTGTTGTGACAACAGGAATTAATTATAAATATAATTAATGAAACTTATATGTTTGGAATTTTGTAAAATAAAAAACATTTTTGTATTCGGAATATCAATTATAGCTTAGGGTAAAATTTTGGCATTGTTCTGAAAAAATTCAATTTTTGATGAATAGTGAAACCACTAAGTGATAGTTAAATAACTGATTTTTCGTTTAAATGAAATATTACCACTTCTGTGATTTGATTTTCAAAAATCCGACATACATGGTTGTCATTAAAAAGTAAAATGTGGTTCAATGAGATTAAAATAATTTTTTGTGAATAGTAACTTTTAAGTTCTTAATCGCGATTAGAGTTAATTAGTGTAGTTTAAGGTAAAAATAATGTTTTAATAATATGAGATGAGCTTGACACATGTCCTACCCTCATTGGATGAGTCATGGCCGACCAAGAAAATCCATGGGTCAACTTGGAGACCCCATGGAGCTACTTTAGTTAGAAAATGACATAAATACCTTTTATTTAATGTTAAAGTAAAAAATGACACAAATATGAAATGTTTTACTAAACCAATTTTTACATGGGGTTATACAAGTCATATTTTTGACTATAAATATTAATTGTAAATCTAAAAAGATTTCCTACATCATAGTATTTTTTTTTATAATTTTTAGACATTAAATAAATTAAATTATTTATTAAATCATTATGATGCAGCGATGACCTCATTATTTAACGATTTTAATAAAATGAAAAGATAATGTACAATCCAAGGCTTACACTTGTCCAAAGACTATTGTATGGGTCGATTTAGAACCCTTATCACCTTTTCCACGAATTATATAAGTTTTGGACCTTTAGAATCTGAAAAGCATTGTATAATAATGTAAAAGTCCCTTACTTTCCAAGAGTGCCCCTCCTCTCCTCTTATAAAAGGCCCCCACATCTACCACCTCATTCACACTTTAAAGCCATTTGGCTTGGCAAAACTCTACCCAAATACTCTCCCAACTTCCCCCTCTTACTCCTAGAAGCCTTAATTTGGGCAGAACACTTCCCAAGGAAGCCTTTGGCTCAAATCAAAAAGAGTTACCCGATTTTTAAGGTAATGTCTTCTCTAATGTTGTTTTGTTTTATTTTGATTCTCCAACCCCTTAAACTATTTTCATTACTTTATTTTGTAACAACAACAGTATATAAAATATAATAGGATGTTGTTCTGATAAGGATTTTTCTTACACTTACACACACCTTCGTCTAATGGTTAAAGAGCATACTGTTTCTGTGGGTGGCGAAATACTGCCTCACGAAACGATGATTGTTCAAATTCTTTTAACACCTATAATGGTGGCCATTTTGATGACACTATTTTCATATATGATATATATATTATGTTTATGTTTTACTTATGCTTCTTTATTTCTCATTTATGTCATACTTTATGATTTCCATTATGGGTAAACGCGATAATTTCATTTTAGGAAGTGCGGACTACCGCCCCCTCAAAGTGATGTGAATCGTTAATGCCATATGTGGGATGTATAAAGGATGGAGTAAATGATATTATATATGATATTATACTGGAACTATATTATACCTTTATATAATTATTATTTCATTACATTAAATACGAAATAGAAATGAAAGTAGCGTTCATGCGTACGTACGGCTTACCGTCTCCATGATCGGTGCATTTCATTTCTTACCTCTAAATGTTACGTAATATTATGAATGAATGTATATACTGGATATATATGATATATATGATATCTACATCATGAATATAATTCTGGATATAATGGATATTTCACCACATGAACAACTTGTAATTATAATAAGGTTATTGTTGACTCAAGTACCAAAGATCGACAAAACAACCGTCATTAACTTAAATAATTACATAATGTTCATAACACCATAATAAGTGATATAAAAGGAATAATGAACATGAAAAAGGTTCTTAAGTAAATATAAATTAACTCTAGTTTATTATTCAGGAGGTTAAAGAACGGTCGAGTCAGGAAAAGACGCAAAGTAAGGGAATTTCTTAACCCAACTTCCATTCTTTGGGTTAATCTCCTACTTTCAAAATATGTCATGATATTATTATGTCCTATTTTGTATTTTTACTTTATTTATGTGTACCTATAGTGAATACACATAATAGATCTATTTTATTTTAAAAATGATCTTTTAAGGACTTCGTCTCAATCCCCTTTCATTGAGGCATATTTGGTTTTATACACAACTTTCTTTTATACGGTGTATAAACCCCTTTGACTTTTATGTTATTCAAAAGGAATCTCTTTTATACAAAGCGTTTTACTAAACGACAAAAAGGGAATGTTTTTCTATCCGTACATATGCGGCGACAACGACTTCTCTACCGCCGTGACCATTATTTGAGTTTCGGCTTCCTCTACAAGCCATCACGTTTTTTTTAATGAAAAATAAATACAAAGTTTTAACTTTCTTTTATTCTGGTATTTAAAATGGTTTTGAAAGAATTTTTATTATATCAATGTGTTGTATTGATATCTTGTGATTGAAATGTGTAAATTTTATGTTTCTTTTATCCATGTTTTATGTGATACGATTATGTTATGGTTTATGATATGTTTAAACCTATTCATATGAGGAATGCATTAGACTTAATAAGTGACGGGTGGAGCCCGCTATAGCTCCTCGATGCATCAGTAGGTCTCATGAGACAACTAGACGTGGAATTGGCCGAGGCCCTTTCCCAATTTGATTTATGGTTTTGGCCGAGGCCTTAATCATTTTAGATGTCTTGGCCAAGGCCTTGAAAAAATGTTTCAAAATGTCTGGCATTATGCATTCCATCATTATGAAAGTGGTTATTGATATTGCATGTGATTATTCGACCAGTAGAATATCCATGTGAATAAGTAAATGGCATTATCTCATTTTACTTTTTCCATATTATGTTAAAGTTCATGTTTAAAAGGATTTTGTTTTAGTTATACATTGCCTTAAATGTTAATGTTTATTTATGAAAGCTTCCGCATTATTGTTATCCTTACTGAGCATCTGAGCTCACCCCTTTCAATGTTTTAATATTTTCCAGGATGTGAAGAAGTATTTTATGAATGACCTGCAGGGATAGTCAGAAGAGGATATGAGTGTGGACTATGGAGACTTTGTTATTGTAGTTTTTCACTTTATGATGTAATGTAACATTTACGAATGTATCTAGTGTTTCCAAGGCTACTAAACTAATCGGTCTTTCGAGACCTGATCTTTTGTGATCATGCCAATGTTACGAAGTAATGCACCAACTCCGGGTAGCTGGGGTCGGGGTGTTACACATAAAAAATAATCATTTATTCCATGATAAAGGAATGTGGAATTCAGACATGAAACATTATAATCAATAAGTAAATGTGCATAATGGTGAATAACCTTGATGGATAAATGGGCATGGTATTCACTGCACAATGGCATTGGCTTAGAAAATCGGTGTGATTTCGGCAGCGTAACTGCGTGACATAAGAATTCATCAAAATGGTTGATGAGAGAGAAAGGAGTTACTCATAATATATACATGTAATGGATATTAAGGAGGTCATATAGATACATTTTCCAACAATTGTAATTAAATTTAGATTCATGATACAAAAGTATTTCTTGAATGTTAAAGAGGAGAGAGAAGTTCCTTTTGGAATTTCGGCATAGTAACGGGTGTACATGTGAGGCATTTAATGAGAGAGAAAAGGGTCTCACATCATTAAAACACAAATAGGGAAGCATTAGGGAGGTTTGAAACCATACCCCAACATTCATAATTGAAATTAAAATGGAAAAACAACTTAAAGAAAATTGGACAAAAATAAGAAAGGAAGAAAAAACCCTTACTTGGAAGTGTGCTTTCAAAGGCTAGAGAGAGGCTTGTGAGAGGCTTCTTGGGAGGTTGCAGCACCTTCGGAGAATTTTAGAGAGAGTAGGGAAGAGGTTGGACGAACTTAAAATGATTTGAGTGTGGAGGAAGTGGGAGCTTGGGTGGGTTTATATAGGAAAGGTGAGGGAATTCTTTATTATTTAGGTTTGGGACCCCTTATATTAAATTAATCCAAACCACAAACCCTCACGAGGTTTTTTCCCATGGTTTTTGGAAAAGGGAAGAGGAAAAAAATATTTTATAAGTCCAAATTCATAACTTCTTAAAATAATAGGGTTGCTTATGTGGAGGTGAGTCACACTCCCATGGAAATTAATTTAAAAAGACAAGGTATTTAATAAGTCTTGAGGGGTCCATTATGCTTTGAAAAGTAAATCAAACAAACCCAATATCACATTATTTTAATGGTAAAACATATATTGGCCGAAAATAAAGATTATTGTATTTTATTACATCACTATTGGGTCATTATTATGTCATAAAACACATTATATATTTAAACGGTATTTAATTTTTACCAAAAAATTTGACTGTCTCAGAAAATTATGAAAAATTCACCGTTGGATAATTTTGACATCCAGATTCCAGAAATAACATTTATTTTATCTAAATAATTTTTCAAAATATGTTAATTTTCACTTTTAAAATAAAAACTGACATTTATCGAAAATTCACGGGTTTTGACAGAAATGGCTTTCAAACTTTAATAAAAATTACAATTGCATTCATAAAATTATATGATAATTTATATATAATAAAATTTATTTTAAAAATAATAATAATAATATTTTATTAAAATATTATTTAATTCAAAAATACCTTAATTTAATAAAATAGAATTCTTAATTAAATAATAACTAAAAACACTATTTGTACTTTAAAAATTATTGACAAAGTATCAATAATGACAAGAAGGTATATAAATTATTATATACAAAAAATAATGTACAAAAACATAGTACTATTGATTCGTTACATAACCCCTTAAACAACCGCATAAGACCTAAGGGTAAGGCGTGCGATGGTGACAGACTCTTGGGGTGGCTCGGATAACATTGCTCGAGTGGTAATCTCTATCAACTTCCACTTTTCCCGTAGATGGTCCCATTCGAGCTTGACATGATGAAGCTTAGCTTGGGCTTGGTCAAGAGTGAAGCCCAAGGATGCCAACTCTTTTACAAGCTCCGACAAATGGGCTTCTTATGGAGAAATTCTACTGGATGAGGCCATCACTTCTTTTGTCTGAGTAAATTGGATTTGTTAAAGCCCTATATTTATACTAATCATGTGATCACTGTTCAATGACTATATTAGCAATGATAAAAATTCTTAACATAAAACCAATGAATCTGACAGTTTATATAAACATTTTATATAAAGAGACATTTAAATAGATCAAGAGGAATTTACATTAATGAAACTCTGGGTCGTTACAGTGCTGAGGGAGTTTCACACTTCCCCTTTGGCGGTACATCCAGAAGAAGCGAAGATGTACCAAGATCTCAGACGACAGCACTGGTGGCCGGATATGAAGAAGGTTGTGGCAGAGTTTGTTTCACAATGCCTCACCTGCCAGCAGGTGAAGGCGAAGCACTAGGTTCCGGCAGGCTTGGTGCAACCTTTAGAGGTCCCAGAGTGGAAGTGGGACAAGATATATATGGATTTCGTGACGGGGCTCCGTCATACATCCAGAGGACACGACTCTATCTGGGTGATTGTTGACCGACTCACCAAGTCGGCCCACTTCCTACCTATCATAGAGCAGGGCTCAGTGGAGATCTTGGGATGCCTCCACGTTCGGTAGATCGTATGACTTCATGGTGTGACATCATCTATCGTCTCTGATCGAGACGCTCGCTTTACTTCCCAGCTTTGGAAGGGGTTGCAGGAGGCTTTTGGGACGCAGCTACGCCTGAGCACTGCCTTTCACCCACAGACGGATGGCCAGATGGAGAGGACCTTTCAGACACTCGAGGACATGCTTTGTGAATGTGTCCTTGACTTTGGTTGCAGCTGGGAGGACCGCCTACCTTTGGTGGGGTTTGCGTACAACAACAACTACCACTCCACCATCGGGATGGAACCATAAGAGGCATTGTACGACTGACCTTGTAGATCACCTATGTGATAGACTGACCCTGGGGAGTCCGCACTTGTAGGACCATAGATGGTCAAGGCTATGACAAAGAAGGTGCAGTCCATCCTGGAGCGAATGTGGACTGCACAGAGCCGATAGAAGTCCTATGCTGATAGGAGGTGGAGACCACTAGAGTTCGAGGATGGTGACCACATTTTCTTATGGGTCTCACCTCGACGTGGATTACAGATATTTGGCCGGGGAGGAAAGTTATCTTCGCGCTTTATCAGACCATTCCAGGTTCTCAGCAGGATAGGATAGGTGGCTTATTACCAGGCCCTTCCACCTCAATTGCACTGGGTTCACGTCGTCTTCCACATATCTTAGCTGAGGAGATATGTGCACGACCCAACACATATCATCAACCACGATGAACTGGACATCGATGAAGGGGCGACATTTGCGGAGGTCCCGGTGGAGATCGAGGATCGACAGGAGCGGGTCCTACGTTGATGGTCGATTCCTCTAGTGCGCATCAGGTGGCAGCACGGGAACCTCCAGGAGAGCACATGGGAGTGGGAGGCTCAGATGCGTGCATAGTACCCTCATTTGTTTCCCTAGTTTTTTGTTGTAGCTTTACGGGGACGTAAAGCCCTGAGGTGTAAGTAATGTAAAGACACGGAAATTTCACGGAATTTTTTTACTTAAATTTTTTTTTAATTTTACAAGTCTATGGCTTCTGAAAACATTTGATTCCGAGGCCCAGTGTGCCCGGAATCAATTTCCTAAGATTAGATCGAGTACGATCAGTAAACGAAAGAGTGAGATTTTCTATCTTTTGAACCGGTGCTCGGAATTAAAATCTGAAGGCACCAGTGAACTCGTAACACCAGTAATTGATTATGAGGACCTTTACCGAAGATGCGTTTGCACAGGAGAAGAAGTTAATTTTTGTGGATTAATTGAGAGGTGAATAAAATTGTGGAACAATTTTATTTTTAAATCTTAAGTGGTTATAACCTACATGGGGAAGTTAGGGTGGGACCCACTAACATCCTAACTACCCATGTGAGGATAAATGTGAGGTGGGGCCCACACGATACCCAACCCTTTAAATTTACATAACTCTCACAAACTCCCCTTTTAAAACTTGTTAACCCCCTTTAATTAAGTAACTCTCCCTCTCTCCCTCTCTATTGCATGACGACACACACATTAATTAATTAATTGAAACTCTTCATTAATTAATTAAGAGTTTGAATTTTGTAAATTTGAATGCATGGAATGATTTAATAAAATAAGGGAAGTCTTATTTTATTTTTGGGGTTGGAATGTTGTGTTGAGATTTTGGGGAGAGATCTCTAGTTTTATTTGAAGAAATTCATCCTCAACGAAGAACGTCAACTCTTCGACGAAGAACATCAACTCAGCGACCCCGGTTTCTCCATCCTCCTTTTCCTCCACGACAAGGGAGGAGACACCAATGAGGGAACTCGCCAATGATGTCAGGCCTTTCAATCATCTCTCCGTGAAAAAAAGGGGAGACACCACTTCCTTCTCTGACACTCTCCGTCGACGTCTACGAACCCTCATACCGCGATGCCAACGCTAGCCATCTTTTGTTAAGGTAGGGTGTGTTGATTCAATTTTATTGAAAATAAAATTGTTCGTTGTGTTTCGTGAACCTTGTGCATCATTGGCCTTGTGATACCGTCTAACGTGGAGGGCGCGGGCTGAACGAACACAGCCCAAAAACCCTTTGCTGGAAATTTATTCCTTTGGAATTGGCAACCGAAGGTGGAGGAAAAACACAACATCGTCGTGCCATGCCGGGATCATGACTAAGGAAACCGGTGCCATCGTGCTGGTTGTGCGGAATGAACCACAACCCCTAACACGTGACGCTTTGGTGGAAGAACCGGCCCACCCGTCGGCCGGCTGGGCGAAGTGGAGCCGTGGTGCCAGGAGGGCGCCGCGTTAAAGGAACGACCGACCCATCGACCGGCCAGGTGGATCCGGACCGCGGTGCCAGGAGGGAACCGCACTAGAGAACGGAGACCCGCCCATGCAGGTCGCGTGCACTGAAGACCAGATGGTCTAGCCGACCGGTTCGGGGAAGGGCGACACTGCCTGGCACCGCCGGTGTAGAAGACCGGGGGGCGGGGGGCGCCCCCCCCTTGGAGCTCGCTCAGATTCGATCGAGCCTCTCGTCCAGCCGACCGAGCCAACCGGGCCACGTCAGGCCGGGCCGGGGCGAGCCACGCCCCGCGGGGCCGGGCCGTGCGGCTTCAGGCCAGGACGCGTCCCTTCGAGTTGACTTGAGTATTCCCTTCGAACCGGTCCGATACCCCTGCTGGGTCGGACCCATCAAACTGGGTCAAGCCGACCCATCGACCCACTGGACTAAACGGGCCGAGCCTATTAATCACTTAAACAAGGTTAACATTAAGACCGTGCGTCCAATCGATGCACTGTCTATGGCACTAGGACTCTTTCGACAAGACGGTCCTTTTTCAATTCTCTAAGTGAGTTTCGGATGATTTTGGATATCGTCCAGGTTAGGAATGAGCATATTTATAATTGGACCACTTGGATGGAAAAGCCTATATCTCTCAGACCAGGCGTCAGATTGACGCACCGTCTATTGTGTTGAGTTCCTTTTGATGAGACAGAACTTTTGGATACATCAAATCTAGACTTTGTGATATTTTATGTATCGAACCTCTTGGATTGTGGAGAGGACCCTCCTAGAATTGAGCATGCTGTGTGCGGGAATCCTAGAGCTGGCTGCAACTATGAGGACGGTGATGACTGTACTTGGATCCTACGTGGTTTCGGCAGTGAGGACGACTATACTTGGATCCTCTATGGGTTCGGCAGTGATGAAGACTATACTTGGATCCTACATGAGTTCTGTAGTGATGGTTACTGTACTAGGATCCTATGTGGGTTCGGCAGCGATGAATTCTGTACTAGGATCCTACGTGGGTTCGGCAGGGGAGATAATTCAGAGGCTACAACTATCATCTCCACCCCTCTTCATGAGTAGTATACCTGTGTGAGTTGATTCTTGACTTTCAATCAATATCATCGATATGATTTACTTACTTTCCTGTGTGGACTGGGTTGTGCTTTCCTGTGTGGACTGGGTTGTACTTGGGCTGTTGAGTTGGAGCCGAACTAGAATTGATGACTTAGGTATATGTATGACCATATACCTAAGTAGATTTAGTTGATACTTTGTGTTTGTATCTTTCCCTTTGTGTCTTATCCTTTGTGGATTCTGGGAGACCATCGGGGGTCTCAGGGTCCCTACTGAGTTTCATATACTCACCCCTACACGGGCTATGCCTTCACTACGTTGTGTTGGATGCAGACGACAGATAACACTGATCATGGAGGAGTCTTGTAGAGCGGTACAGTACCTGGAGGTGGACCACTTGGCGGGACGTACATGGAGCGGATGAATGGACCCGAGGAGCTTAGGAGACCATCTATACCAACCCTTCATGTGGGATAGCTAGAGGACGACTCGGTGGTTGCTGATTTACTTTACTGCTGCCATACTTTCTTTTCTGAGCTGTACTGTACATTTAGTTGGGTTTGTATTCTGGCCCATTTACTTTCTAGAACTTACTTTTGTACTCGGTTTACTTAGTGTTTACTTCATCTTGCATACTCTATTGTGCTTCTTTATTTATATAATGGAAATACCTTCCCTTTTATCGGGATTTACTCCTTTGGTGCTAGTCACTATCCCCTAGCCTATGGAAGGCGGGCTTGGGGTAGTCACGGCACATGCCCCGAGGACGGGTCATGGAAAACTAAGTATTGTTTCTTAATTTACCGTGATACTAAAGATTTTCCTAAAAAGTGACAGGTCCCTAAGGTACTTTTTCTATCTAATCTACAACCTCTGAAATCAAAATTTGAATATGAAATTAAATTAAAATCAGAAGTTTTTGGATATATAAGAGATTGAAAAATAGTTACCTTTAAATATATAAAAATCATTTTGACAACAATAAGATGGGATTCATTAGGATTTGTTTGAAATATATCACATAAACACACTGAAAACATAATATTAGGTCTACTAGCAGAAAGATATAATAAAATACTAATCATACTTCTATATAACTTGTTTTCCATTGGTTTTCCAGCTTCATCCAAATCATGTTTTATATTGGTACACATGGGATTTGAATATGACTTGTAGTTATCAAGAACAAAAATTTTCAATAAATCCATAATATATTTACTTTGGATTAACACATTTCCAAAATATTTTTGATAAATTTGAAGTCCAAAAAAATGTTCAACTCTTCCATCATACTCATTTTATATTCTTTTTGTATAAGTTTTTAGAAATAGTTATAAAGTTTTTTATTGATTGAACCAAAAATAACATCATCAATATAGATTTGAACTAAAAATATATTAGAATAAATAGTTTTCTTAAAAATAGTTGGATCTATTTTTCCAACAGTAAATCCACTTTTTAAAATAAAAGAACTTAATCATTCATACTAAGATCCAGGTTCTTGTTTAAGGCCATAGAGAGCTTTAGTATGTTTAAAAAAATAATATGGTTTTTGACAGTTTTTAAAACTGGGAGGTTGTTCAATATAAATTTCCTCCATTAAATTTCCATTTAAAAAGGCTTATTTAACATCTATATGATATAATTTAGTATTTATATATGATTCATAAGATAAAAGAATTATAATTGATTCTAATCTGCCAACATGGGAAAAAGTGTAATCATAATCTATACATTCTTCTTGATTATATCCTTTAGCTACTAATCTATATTTATTTTTAGTTATAATCCCTTGATCATATTATTTATTACTAAATACCCACTTAGTTTCTATAACTACATAATTTTATGGTCTTTCAACTAATTCCCAAAATTTATTCCTTTTGAATTGGTTTAGCTCATATTTCATTGCTAACATCCAATTGTTCTAAGGATTATTCAAAAGATTTAGGTTCTAATTGAGATAGAATAGAATTGAATTCAATAATGTTTCCTATATTTCTTTTAGTTCTTATTCATACGTCTAAGTATCTTATTATAGTTTCTAAAAGATGATTCTTTACGGTTTTAAACTGTCTAGGTAAAACAATTTTATGTTCATCAGAATCATGCTCTTCTGAACTAGAGTAAATTTTATTTATGTTATTTTTAAAATCATTTTTTATATTTTCAAGTCTCATGTTGTTAGAGGAGTCGGTAGTTTCATCAGTTTGATCTTTATATTTAATAAAATGTTTTGTTTCATGAAACATCAGATGAGATAATTCTTCAACAATCCTTATATTTTTATTAAACACTCTATAGGATTTAGAGGTAACATAATATCCTTAAAATATTCCTTCATAATATTTTGGATCGAACTTACCAAGATTATCCTTGGTTTTAAAAATATAAACCTTACATCCAAAACATTAAAGTACTTAACCTTAGGTTTTTTGTTACTCCAAAGTTCATAAGCTGTCTTTTTGAAAATAGGCCGAATTAAAATTCTATTCATAATATTGAAATAAGTGCTTTAATCTTTTTCCCATAAATATGTAGGTATAATGTATTCATTTAACATAGTCCTTTCATTTCTTGAATTTTTCTATATCATATTTCAACAATTCGATTTTGTTGAGGTGTTCTTGGTGTAGGGAAGTTGTTTTTAATACATAGATTTGAACAAAAGGAATTGAATTCCTAATTCTCAAATTATCCTCCATGACCACATCTTAATGAAATTATTTTAAAACGTTTTTCATTTTGAACAATTTTACATAAACATTCAAAAATATTAAAATCTTAAGTTTTGAGTTTTAGAAAATAAATCCAAGTAAATCTAGAGTAATTATCAACTAAAACATATAAATATAATTTTCCAGAAAAACTTTCTACTCTTGATGATTTAAACAGATCTATGTGGATTAGATCTAGAGGTTTATATGTTGAAATTTTGTTAATAGATTTGATGTAGGATTTGTGTTGCTTTCCAATTTGGCATGCATCACAAAAGCTGTAACTATCAAACTTAAGACTAGGTATATTAGAAACTATCTATTTATTAGATAATTTATATAAATCATAAATATTACAATGACCAGACCTTTTATTCAATATACAAGACTCATTTATCTTAGTAGTTAAACAATTAACTTTCTATTTATACAAGTAATTTAGATCCAAAGTATTAAAATTATTAGTTCTAGGTGCTCTAAACTTAAACAGTTTTCCTTTAAACATATATTTTTTAGAAAAATCAACATAGTATCCATCATTATAGAGGTGAGATATATTTATCAGGTTATGTTTCATACATACTACATATAGTACATTGTTGATTGAGACTATTTTTGGATCTCTATCATTTCCAAGTCCAATTATCTTTCCTTTGACATTGTCACCAAATGTTACTAGACCTCCATCTATTTGAGTCAGTGTATTGATGTTTGAAAATTTTCCACTCATATTCCTAGAGGATCCACTATCCTTATACCATATATATTTTCTTTTTCTGAGACCTATTACCTGTAAAGGAAATTTAAAAAAGAGTTTGTTTTGGTACCCATATTATTTTGGGTCTCGTAGTGTTAGCTAGAAATGATATGGGAATCTATATCTATTTTGTTTTTCCATAACTCATATTTACTTCAGATAAGATATTTGAAATAAAAGACTTTTTAATTACACTTATTTAAATATTTCTTAAATAACAACTTTTTTATATGCCCTTCTATTCCACAAAAATGATGAGTAACAGTTTTTGAGTTGGGAACAAAATAATTCTTATATAGTTTAGATTTTTCACCTTTACTTACTATACCAAATCTTTTCTTTCTAATTAATTTTTTACCAAAAATTTCATTCCAAATATTTTCTCCTTTTGTAAAGAAGATAACAACACTTTTGTACATTTCCACTTCATTTTTTAATTCTTTAATCTTATTTTCATGATAAACACAATTTGTGGTAGATGAGTTATATTTTTCAATTAACTCTTGATGTTGTTTAAGTAAGACATCTCTTTATCCTAAAATAGAATTGTGATTTTTTTAACGATTTGTGTTTTTTAAATAAGGAGTCATATTTTCCTTATAGAATTTTGCAGTAGGAAACTAATTTATCATTTGAAAATTATGAATCAGAATCAGAATTAGATGAATAATAGGTTTGTACCTCCTCTTCTTCTACTATAAAGCACATGTTTACTTTGAGATTTGATTATTACTTTTCTAAATTAGATTATGTTGAGATGTTGGAGTCTTCAGAAACACTCCATGTTTCCTTTATTTATCTTTTTTCCTTTGTGTTTATAATCAACATTTTTATAATATTCCTTTTTAGTCTATCTCTTTTCACCTTTTAAATGTGGAAAATCAGGTCTTATATGACTTAATTATTTAAATTCATAGCATCTTACTTTCATATATTATTTCTCATCCCTTTTGAAAGGTTTCCTGAATACTATTTTCTTCTTATAAAACATGATAAAGTATATATATAATTGAGAAAATTCCATTTTAGAATCAAATGTATATGAATTCATTCTTCTATTATTTCTTGATTTATTAATTTTCTTTTATTTTGAGATGTTACCTTTTTATCATTAATATAATTTTTCACTAATACTTTATGATCTTAAGCTTCATCATCCATTTCATCTTCATACATCATCAATTTATCAATTAATTATCTCATTGTCAGATTTTTGACAGGTTGTGATTGTCGAATTGCAGCTGATATACCATTCCATTTAATAGGAAGTAATATTAGTACTTTAAAAGATTGATCTTATTGTTTTATATAATCACCTAAGGCTAAAATATTATTTATAATCTCTGTAATCCTTCTATTCATCTAAGTGATAATTTCTCCATAAAGCATTATGAATATATAAAATTTTAATTTTTTTGTTTTATACCTCATTTGTCATAAATTTTCTGTTCCTTCATATGCTACTGCAATGCTTTTCAATATTTCATAATCAATAGGACATTTTGAGACATGGATAAATTAATCTAGTCTTAGAACATAGATAATAGCATTCATAGCTCTTAAATTTGTGTCATAGTAATCCTTTGTAGCAGCAAACCAAGTTGTAGGACTTTAAATAATTATATATGGAGTAATGATCTTAGAATAGGCTTTGAATCAGAAATTATTCAAATATATAATCATCAATTAATTCCAGCCTCCATAGTTTTCACAATTGAAATAAGGAGAATGAACCATTGACATTACTTCAATCTGATCAATCATTTCCATCTTTGTATAAAACTTATAATTTTATCTTGTTATAGAATTTTCCAAAATCTCTCCACTTATACCAATTGTAAAGTTAGAATATAAAAATATACATAAGAGGGGGGGGGGGTGAATTTTGTATATTCAAAATTCTTTAAAATTATGCCGCTTGATGTTGACTGATGATTATGCGGTTAAGAAGTGTCTATCTCTGTAGTTGGGGTTTGTCTTAGTGGTAAGCACCACATAATACTGCATGGAAAATGGGGGTTCAAAACCCATGGGGCGCAGGTTATTGTAGTAGTACTGTAGCGGTACTATAGCAGCAGCGGCACTGTTAATCAGTGGGTACTATAGCGGCGACATGGCACTGTAGCAGCGGTGGTACTGTACGGGTACTGTTGCAGCAGGTTACTATTCACAGAATGTGAATTGGGCATAAAATTTGGGCCTATGGGCTATGTAATGGGCTACAACCCCACTAGGCCTTCGGGCTATGTAATGGGTTTCCCTCTACCCAGTTAAAAGAGGACTTTTCATTGATTTAATAATAAAAATGAGGCTTCAGCCCCAAGCTTTAAAAAAAAAAGAAGTGTTTATCTCTTGTATGAAATTATGATCAACAGATAAAAATTGAAATATACATCACAAATGTCTATAATGGTTTAAGGCATAAATATCCCTTAGTCTACTCTACTAATTAATATCTATATGAGTTTGGTCAATTTCACTAGTTAAGTCCTCATATCATAAGACCAATCCACAAATGAGTGTAGGAAGTTGACACCTTTACAAACAAGACTAAAAAATAGAGTCTTATAGTTCTAAAATAGAGAACCTATATACCAAAACATAGATCGAGAATCCGATGGTTGACCAGAACTGAGTACGAGTAGTTGAAACTATCAATAAAAAGATATTGATTATAAAGGGTTCTGGTTAAACTTTACAATTGAACAACAACTGACGACAGATGAATATTATTTTTTAGAAAATAATTTATTCAGGAAAGAGATGTTCTGAAGTGATCCATTTGCAATATATTTTTGAAATAAAAACATAATTGAATAACAGTAGCAGACTTACAACAAATAATTTTTTTAATATTTATATTTCCAATATATCCTCTTCTGTAGAAAAACAGAGTCTGATCTATTGTCGTAGTAGATCTGAAAAAAGATCTTCACAAGAATGCAGTTTCAATTATGAATGTTTATCACAATATGTTTATCAATATATATCTCAACATATATCCTTATTTTAATCATACACACACACACACACACACATATATATATAGAACAAACACACAAATATAAGTAAAACAAAGATCCTATCTTTTAATTCCAAATCCATGAAAATATCCCGATTAATTGAAAGAATTAAAATTTATGAGATAGATTGGAGTAGTTATAACTTCCCTTAAGAATAGGAGATAATTTATCAACTTAATACAATTTTTTGAATTAATCATATTGATCTTTGGATCCTTATAAAATTATATTTAAATTGTCCTGATATTCTATAAATACCATTGCATGATACATTGATAAAATAAAAAATTCAAATATCCAATGATGAAAAGTCAAACCTAAGGTTACTTCAAAAAATGAAAAAATACCAAACATAGGGTTCTACTATGTATCATTAATTCTCTGAACATAAGTTTTACAATGTACAGTTGATCACAAGAGTAAGATTGATGATTCATACATTTTCTTCTCAAATGTAAGGTTCCATACTTACATAGGTTTCTTTATCCATACATTTCTGTCAATATAGGGTTTATTAACCATTAATTTTTGTCAATGTAGGGTTTATTAACCATATATTATGATCATTCAACATAATTTATAATAAAAATGTAGGGTTTGTTCCTTACATTACATTCTTCAATGTACGATATGAATAATTATTCCAGAATATGGTTAAGATCATTCTGAATACTTTGACGAATATTCCATGCGAATAATAATCTTGAATATATTTCTAGAATAAAGAATATAAAGAATATTAATTTATTGAAATAAACATAAATTAATATCATTAGTAAAAAAACAAGGGTATTTGTGAGCATAAAAATCAATAATATTTATAGAGTATTTTTGAGACACTATATCCCCAACACACCTGACTTTTAAAAAATTCCAAGTGTGTCCTCTCCCCCACTTAAAAAAGGCCACCCTTCTCCCCCTATATTGACACCTTAAAACCCAATTGGTTTAGAAAAAAATGACAAAATAACTTAAAATATTATTTATTATTAACCTATAATCCTTATTTTATACAAAAATCCAACCAAGGAATTTCTCTGGTGCTAACCAAAATGAGATATCCAAAGAAGAGGTGACATTTACAAAACAAATATGTTTGTATTATTTCTTCCTCAAACCCCTTAAATTATTTTTATATAATTATTATATAATAACCTAATTATATTAATTATACTAATATTTTTTTTGGTTTATGATCTAAAATAGAATAAACTTTCTTCAAATGGCCTATTAAATCATCATTCATGTGTAAGGCGGGCTACCGCCTCACGAACTGATGTCATTCGTTTCTTCCATCACCACGTCTTAAGGTTGGGATTAATGATGTAAATTCTACATAAATATTATATATATGATTTATATGATGAATTTATGATTCTTTAATAATTATATAGCACATACCTTCATTCTTACAAATATACAAGAATAAGATAATGTCATTCATCTGTACGGAGGACTACTGCCTCGCAAAGCGATTTGATTCATTCATGCTTTACATGGAATATAATAAGAATTGGTTTAATAGAAATATGTGATATATATGAAAAACTAAATATTACTCAATGATAATAAATCTACATATAATTTAATTATCTTTCTTTTAATATGAAAATATAATTTAAAAAAAGTTTATGCGTATATAATACCGATCATCTCCATAAAAAATGTATTTCATTTTCTATTTACATATTTTATAGATTATTATAAATAAATATATATTATATATATTTGATATTTACATAATGTATTACATTTTAAAATGATTAAATCACGATCAAATTAATAGGACCATAAAAAACAAGTCAAAACATATACAAAAAACATTGTTATTACTTAAAGCGCAACTTTAACAAATATCAATAAACAAGTAATCTAATGTAACAAAAAAAATAACACATGGTATTATATATATGAATATGGTTCTATGGAAGATTTATAATAAACTTATAATTATTATATATGTGTTTTTAAAATGTATGAAGAATTTCAAGGAATAAGGTATGGGATTTTTGTCTCACTTTTTACTTTTGCGAGACACATGAAAAATTAACCTCCTCTTTATTTTATGTTGTTTATGTAATTGATATGAAGTACTTTATGATTTTGATACTTAATTTTTTTTTTGTTATTTACACATCCATTTTAGGGTATCTCTTTCATGTGGTTACAATTTTAATGTTTTCAAAGTGGTAAGGGAATTTTGTTTAATTTTCCTTCTTTGAGACAAATTTAATTTTATGTACCAATATTATTTTATGAGGTGTATATAATACCACTTTGACATGTTATATAATAAATAAAATTCTATTAATTACATTTTAATCATTGTTTAATCTTATTATTTTTTGGGGATTATGTTTCATAGTTACCAAATTAGTAAGACTTTATTCATACAATCTCACCATCTATCAGGATTGGTTATGATTATGATTCTATGAAATATTATGATCCATCTATCAATAATTATCATGAATTTTTTATCCTATATATATTAATGATGTATTCATGTAATGGTTAAATATTTTCACTAAATTGAACATAAAATAATAAAGAAAATGTTTTTTAAAAAATCCAATATTATTCTATCTTCGGTTTGAAATCCATCTTATTAAAAAACCCAATTTTATAAATAAATAAAATTTTTAAAAATAATATTTTAATATAATTATATTGGAAAAGGATTTTAATTTTTTTATGTTTTAAAAAGCGTTTAAAATGTTTTTCAAGTCTTCCTTTATAATATTTCAAGGTTGTTTCTAAAGAAAATAGTTTTCATGTAATTTTCTGTTTTAAAATCATTTTTCAAAGTGGAAAGGATATTTTACTCAAGAAATATTTTAAATGAACCATTAAAAATTATTTTATATCTAATATGACATTATTTTATGTTACCTATTCCTAATGGAGGAAATTATCCTAGGATACCATTCATATTCTTTATCTGAATGTTATATATTTTGATAGCACGAACTTTATAGAATCCATTTATTTTCCAAAGGTCAATCTTGTTCCAATTATATTATTATGAAACTCATTTATTTTCCATGGGTTACTAATGGTACAAATATATCTACATGAAACTCAATTTTTTCCATGGTTTAATCAGGTTATAAAATAATAATAATTGTTTTTTGAGTTTTTATGGTGATATGCAAGTTCTTTGTACTTTATTTATGTTGTGGTTATTTGAAACAAATTATATTATAGGGTGGACCCAATATAATAGGGTAATAACATTATACATTTTAATATGGGGAAGTCAAGATAGTTCCAGATAATCTTTGTATAGCTTATATTATGGGGTGTACAATATAGTGCCGGGTGATACCATTATATCATACAATATGGGTGTGCCCAGATAGTGCTTCAATGCATTGGATAATAATAAATTTTATATAATCTCATATCGTACACATGTTTTTATCCCAAGACCAATGATGAGGGTACATGGGTGTTTAGACCAAGACCAAAGATGTGTGTAAGCATGTGTTTAGTATATTACCAAAGATGAGGGTATAAGGGTTTTATCCCAATACCAAAGATGAGGGTACATGAGTGTTTAGCCCAAGCCCAAAGATGAGGGTACATGAGTGTTTAGCTGAAGATAAGATATGAGGGTACACAGGTGTTTAGCCTAAGTCCAAATATTAGGGTACAAGGGTAGTTATCCTAATACCAAAGAGGAGGTTACATGGGTGTTCAACCCATTCCCAATGTAGGTACATAGGTGGTTAGACCATGACTAGCACTTTATGACCATATTGGTGTGTAGAGTTGACATAAGATTTTACGTGCTTATATGTATGCCACAAATCAATGTATTATGCCAATATTATACACTTAATACTCATGTTCCTTGATTTCTTAATTAATCATGTATTATGAGCTACATATTTTAATTCCATGACTCATTATTACGATCTTTGATATGTATGGTACGGTTTTCAAATGTTATTCTCATGTTCTTATACACTTATATTCATGTAATGATTATATACCTCCCTTGTTTCCCTTACTGAACATCTCATATCACCATTTTCTATGTTTCATTTCCCTATTTTGTGAAGATATTTATTACTTATGATATATTAAAGATGTTTCCTAGATATAACGAATGTAGTGAGAGAGGATGTACCTCACTTATGAACTTGTGTTTATGTTTCCAAGTTTTCAAAGGAACTAAACTATTAATGTTCCAGTGCATGTAGTTATGTAATGAAATATATATTCTATAAACATGTTGTAATGTTTATGTATGAAAATATTAGACTGTTATAACATTACCCTTTCTTGTCTTATTTTTGGTTAGATCTTTCATAGGGGTGCTTTGGGTGGAATTTTGGAAATTTTTAGAGGTTTCGGAATGTGCATGATTGTCAAACCATTTTCCTAAACCAAGCATGCTCTTAGGGAAAACAGTGAAACCCTAGATAGTGTGGGTTTTCATGGGAGGAATAGGGTTTTAAAAACCCTATTCCAACCTATTAGAAACTGTGTACCCTTATGTAGGTGTGCATAGTTAAGGCGCATGGTTGACTAACTCTGTAGCCTTTCCTTGTTAACCTTGCACATGAGACATTTTAATCCAATTTTTTTTTAAAATATCTCGAACCACTATTTATATTCCCTCTCATCCCCAACATTACCTAAATTGATTTATTTGGTTTTTAGGCTCTGAATAAGTTTTTTGGCTCCTCTAAAACCATTCCTTGGTAGATGTAAGCATTGAAGATCTTATTCAATCCCTCTCGAGCAAGTGAATCTCCTATCATGATTTCTATCCCGATCTCTCTGTATAGACTCTTTTGATATTGTTAGATTTTATTATTTTAAATTGATCTAAATTAAATTTAATTGAATATGGATTCTAGGGTAGGTTTCTTGATCTCTATTTTGTTTTTTCTTCAATGGCAGATCCCATTGTGAGAGTGGTGCATTGTGATTCTGTGATTAAAGGTAGGTGGTTCCGTTTGATATTTTCCAAATTAGTAAACCCTTATTTTATAGATTGTTTAAGTGGATTTAAATTGTTTTATGAAAACCCAAATTGATATAATTTTAAATTTTGATTTGAATTGGTATAAATTTTGTAGAGAAATCCAATTCCTATGGAATTGGAATTTGGGGCGTATTTTGAAAATGACAGAATTGATTATTTGATTTGATAATTTACATTATAAAATGGATTAAATTGAATTGATAAAAACCTATGATTTTTATTTCATTGAAAAGGGATAAAATGATAAAAAATTCATGTTTTGGGTTTTAAACTGAATTAAAATAATCAAATTAAAAATTGGGAAATTAAATTATAAATGACCTTTGATTTGAAATTATACGATTGGCCATTTTTATATTGATTGATTGAGAACATGAAAGCCTGGGTAGTTAGTGGGTTATTTTTGATAAGTATTCTATGATTATTTATCCTTAAAACTAGATTGATGATAAAAACTATAACAAAAATCTTGTTAGGAAGATATTATCCCCAATAGGATGTTGATGAGTCCTATTCAGCTTGAGTACGAGAGATTTGTGTACAGATTTTCCATAATCAAAGATATGAGATGCCTGAGGATATTATAACTATAATCTATTATAAGATAGGTAATATGAACATAGTTCTTGTTTTTATTATTTTGATTATATTTTCCTTTTATTATGAAACTATTTTATTCACACCAGTTAATTTATATAAACAGTTTTATATAAAATTTTTATTTAATCCATGTTTGAAATGATTTCCAACACATTGAAATTAAAGAGTGTTTTGTTTTAAATTTGAATTTGTATTTCCATGGACAATATTATGATAATTTAAATAATGATTTGGTTTATTATTATGTAATTTTTTATGGAAGACTTGGTGAGACCCTACTGGGATTTATAGCCTACACCTTACCATTTCCTTCAAGCATTTTTAGATTTTCTTCTACCAAGTCTGAGAAAAGGGAAATCACCTCTTGAAAGATATGGTCCTTCTCAATCCTTTTGTATGGGAGTGATGTGTACATTGAGAATTTAAGTTTATCTTGTCAGTTTTTGAGTTCTTTGATGATGTTATATTTTTGAAATTGATTTACCTATTTGTTTTTTAGAACTTTTCTCCCAGTGGAGTTTGAAGAAAACTATTTTTTTATTTTATCTTTAACTGTGTATATGGGAAATTCATTCCCTATTTATCTTGTATGATTATATGAACTAATCAACCATGTATGGGGATTATGAATTCCCTTTGGTCGATGTTAGTTCTTGATCATGTATCATGGTAATAGGGTATCCAGAATGGTTTGTGATAAAGTGGTGTTAGTGCCAAGTTCAATATATATCCTTGATGTCAGTATGAAGTTTGGAGTGTCTTTTCAGGACCTATGAGGTAGTTACGAGTGATTTTATGGACATATCTCATCATAACATGCCTTAAGTCACCATGGGTGTTCTTGGGAAAGGCATCTTGAGGAATACATTTCTCTAATTCTAATGTTTCATTATTTTTATTTTGATGGGTTAAAATCTAAATCATGATATCTTATCTAATGGGATTATGTTTCCCATTTGTCTTATTCATCCTCACGATCATTATATATTTATTCAAGGGGGGGGGGAGGGAAAAACGAAATAGGAAAGAAAATAAAAAAAGGAGAAATGAAAGAAAGTGGACATTGGGTTAGGGAGGGATGAAGTAGTGAAGGCCCAGAGCATCACTCCTAATGATGTTTGTCCCTTCCGGTTTCAGGCTATCGAGAGTGTGTTGGAAAAATCCATCAGAGCCAGGGGTTTGCAGAGAAGATAGGTAGTCAGCGACTTTGTTGCCCTCACTCCTGGTATGAATCACTCTGGTGTTGCTATGAAGAAAATTGTGACATTTTTTGATCATGTACTTTATCAACCATGGGACAAAACCAATACCTTGAAGGGAATTGTGAAGGACCAGTGAGCCAGTTTCGATCTCAGAGATGTCCAGACACCTCTGGATACATGTTGTAAGGCTTGTTAACATGGCCATGGCCTCAGCCTAGAGGGACGAACCTGGACCCAGTTGGATGGAGAAGACAAGGATGACTGAACCGTGACCATCTCGGACAACACCCCCGCCATGCATGACCCCCCAAACATAATATCCATTCGATTTAAGCTTCAAACCCCTAGACGGGGGATTCCAATTAACCTAGTTTCCCAAGGAGGAGGAGCTACTGGGTAGAGTGGCGGGGGGCCTGGGCTTGAAGAGTTGCAAGGACGGGGCCTCCTTCCAGTTTGGATAAGGCTCTAACCAGATCAATTAGGAGATTTTTGGAATGGTTGATGATGGAGCGGCCAGTCGAGACCACTCCCTCAGGAACCTATTTGTTCCTTGACTGCCAAAAACACCAGTAGCCTGTGTGAAACAGGATAGTGCGAGCCATGCTCTCCATGCTCCCCTCAGCCGAACTGTGAAACCATCGATCGAGGAAAGGTTGATCGGCCATAGTCAGACTAGAAAAGGCAGTGAAGTCACCATAGTAGGACCAGGCCTTATGAGCCCATTCGCTCTCAAAGAAGAGGTACCCTGACGATTCCTCACTATAGTTTTTGCAGCAGACGCACCTAGATGCCAGGATGATGCCGCATCGTCTGATATTCTCATCGGTAGGCACTGCCATATTCCTTAATCTCCAGATGAGAAAGTTGAGTTTTGAAGGGATAAATTTTTCCTAAAAGAGTACTACCCATGGGTCCACCAGAACATGCATGATGCGGGTCTGGTGGAAGGCTTTCGACATGAAGAGCCCAGAAGGTGAGTGGGAAAAGACGCACTTGTCCAGCGCCGAGCAGAGCTCAATAATGTGCACCATCTTCTGATGATCATTCGACAGGATGACTCTAGGGAAAGAAGGGTGCTGGAAGGACTCTCTATAAGAAATAGTAGAAACAGGACATCCCAGGAAACTAATGATCTCCCCTGCCCAATTCTGATGACAAAAAGGGACATCCCCTTTACCGATGATCCCGTGAGAGAAGGGTTTGAGAGCATCAGAAAGGGGGGAAATCTCAGACCAGAGGAGAGAAGACTTTCCAGCCGTAGAGTCATGATCACCCTGGAGGAGTGCATGCATGATTGTATCCCACAGGGTGCGGTGCTCCAAGACCTCCCATGCTAATTTGGCATGCATGCAAAGGAGGGTGTCTTCAAGGCTCCTCACATTGATCCCCCCTTTATTAGCCAGCCTCGCCATCCTACTTCAAGAGACCTAGTGACGTTTTCCTTCAGACATGGGGTCCCAGATGAAGCCCGCAAGGATTTTCTCAATATTCTTTATCACCCCTTCAGATACCTTGATAGAAGAGAGCGTGTGAATAGGGAAGGCCAACAACACACTGGTCACCAGTGCAATCCTCCCCCCAAAAGAGAGGTATTTGTTTTTCCAGTTAATAATACGATCAATGATCCGGATCAGGAGGGTGTCGAAGTCATGAATTCGTAGCCTTGTAGGTGATATAGGAGCCCCAAGGTAGTCCATGGGAAAATACACTCTCTACATGTCGAAGATGTCGTTCACATTGGAAACCCGCTGTTGGTGGAAGTAGTTGGCAATGAAGAAGCTGCTCTTACATTTATTAACGATCTGTCCAATCCATCAGGAGTACTCCTCCATGAACCTATTAAGACCAAGAAATGATCTGTTTGAGGCATTCATGAAGAAAATCATGTCGTCTGCAAACATGAGATGGGACACCAAGGGGCAGCAGAGTCTTCTACGGTACGAGATAATGTCTCCATTCTTTAGGCTCCAATGAAGCAGGCGGATGAGAACATCTTGGGAGATAATGAAGAGTCTTGGAGAGACTGGGTCTCCCTACCTAAGACCATAGGTATCCTTAAAGAAGTCGTAGGTGGTGCCCATAAAAGTGATCTACATCCAAGAAGAGCTAAAGTAGTGGAAGATAATATCCACATTATAGGGAGAAAGACCCATACCTACAATGACTTTGTTGATGTAGCTCCATTCCACTCAGTCGAAGGCCTTACTCATAGCAAGATTGATGACTATATTGGAGCCACGAGTCTTGAAGGTGATATCCCTCATCATCTCCTGGGCAAGGGAAATCACGCTCTGGATTGAGTGCCCTTTCTCTTATTCGACTTGTTGTTCTGAGTAATCTTATGATGACATCAATGTTGTTTTTTTGATGTTTCGTAGCATCATTCCTTTGAGAAGATGTGTGAATAAAATCAAGGGGGAAACTGCTGGTGAGAAATGCTTAGAAAATCTTCCCATGGACGAAAATATTTTTGGGATTATTATGTGTGACATTGAGGATATAGTACAAGGACCTTCACCCATTCCCATTGAAGATCTATTTGTGGAACCTCAAAGGGATGAATCATAGAATTGTGATTAGTAGTTTCTTAACCTAAATCCACTATAATTAAAATTTTCAAATGACCCTTAAATGGTTGAGTATTGGTTTTGAAATATAGATATCCTATTTGAGTTTCTTGAAATGTTGGATTCGATCAAGGTTAAATGTGACACCTTCAAGCTATAGGGTCCTAGAAGGAGATGATGGGAAATGATTGTTAAAAAAATAATCATGAGGGTTTAGAGTGAAATAAAAATAGATTTATTTTCACTAATAAGTTATATAAATATTCTATTGTGATGGATAAGGCTATAAATGTTTTCAAACTCGAGCAGGCTGATAGGACTGTGATGGTGTATACAAACTAGTTTTTTGATCTTGTGCAGTTTTAACCTGAGAGTGTACTGAATGAGAATATGAATATTAAAAGTTTATAAATGGGTATTTGATATGATATCCACTCTTAGTTTTTCTTTCTAAATCTATCTTCCTAATCTGAAATGCTAGATCGAGCATTAATGGTCAAGGATTACCTAGCTGGAAAGTCATGGTTGACGGGAGATCCTTTTTCTCAGTATAGAAGTTCTATGAGTTCTTATAAACGAAAGAGGAATCATTATGGGTCCCATGGTCGATACTAATAGCAGGGTTCGTGAATACCACCTATGGTTCCTGAAAGAGGACCTTTGACTTGTTTCCAGTGTGGTAAGCCTAGGCATTCAAAATGGGTCTGCATTGAGGCAGCCAAGATCTGCAGTTCCTATGGTCATTCAAGGAACCTATAAAATTATATTAAATATTTTTTTCCCTAGATAGTGGAACATTGTCATCAACACTTAAAATTAGTATGGTGAAATAATATTCTCCACGAATAAATGGATTCTAGACACTTGCATCCAGAATGAAGATTCTCTATAGAGAGGAAGAGTCTCCAATGGAAGCCAATAAAAGTCTAGTGACTGTGAGATGCACCATCACTATAGTTTCATATTTAGTAACAACTTTATTTTAAACTAGTTAATCTCATTCATTTATATCGACTCATATCATGAATCTTCTAAAGCTTAATATTGAGATTTTTTCTTATTTGATGGATATTTCTATGCCCCTCTAAACGAAGAGAGATCATGGTCTTTATTGACCTACTTGTGACATCTCTTTATTACGACTTAATCTTACCAATGATTTTTAGGTTCTTGGAAAGAAACAATTTTTTTTTTCATTTTTAGGATATATTGGATTATTTCTAATTAGGCCCAAATTGATTATTATCTTCTATGGGTATCCTTTACCACACCTAATGAGGCGTGACATATATTTCTGGGAAAATGGGACCCAAAGTTGTGTATATTTGGAAATTATTATATAGAGTTGGGGAAAGTAATAACTTTTTTTTATTTTGATTTGGGTGAGAATATTTTAACAATGATCTCTCTCTAGTTTTCATATATTCTCTCAATGTTTTCTCATTATGATTTCTCTGTTCTACCACCAGTAATAGAGGTAGAGTTTATTTATTTATTTAGTACCAAGAACTCAATCGATATCTATACCTTAATAACATATGGAACCAAATAAAATGAAATAGTTGAAGATTAAATTAGATTATCTTTTAGAGAAAGGATTTATATAACTGGGTATCTCATATAGGGAAACACATATTCTCTTCATTTGAAATTAGATGGAACACTTCTCTTTAGTGTTGATTACTTAAAACTGAACCAAGTTACAATAAAAAAAGTATACATTTCCATGTACTGATGTTCTATTTGACCATCTAAAAGGGCTGAAGTTGTTCTCAAATACCAGTCTTCAATCTAGTTTTCACTAGTTTAGAATAAAATAATCTGGCATTTAATAAACACCTTCTGGAGTAGGTATGACCATTATTAGTATCTTTTCATGCCATTTTTCTCAACAATTCCCTTATAGTGTTTATAGATTTTATGGATAGGATCTTCCCTTAGTATCTTGATATGTTTTTTTGGTATTTGTGGATATAATTCTAGTTTAGTTTATCTCTGAGGAGGAATAAGTGTGTCTTCTAAGAGAATTTATGGAATTATTGAGAAATCACTAACTTTATGACAAGCTATAAAAATTTTATTTCTAGATATAAGAGTTGAAATTATTGGGATACATAGTCTCAAATCATATTGTCTCATTTGATATAGAAAATGTGAAAGAAATTATGATATGGGAATAATCACATAATATTTTCAAGATTCAAAGCTTCCTGGGTTTAGTGGGGTATTATCTCTGGTTCATAAATTATTTACCAAAGTTTGATTCTCAAATGAATACTATCACTAGGAAAGTGGTGAAGTTTTCTTGGGATGATTAATGTTATAGTTATTTTTTTGAGATAAAATGTATTTTGACTTCCACATCGATGATGACTCTTATGGAAGATGAAAATAGATATGTGGTCTTTTATGATGCATCAGGTTTCGGTTTAGGATGTGTTCTTATGAAAGGTCATCACATGGTTGCCTATAGATCTCATAAGCTTTGGATAAATGAGAATAATTATCTAATCCATGGAATTGAACTCCAGTCATTATGAATTAACTTAAAATTTGATGGAATTACCTTTTTAGAGAACTATTTACTAGGTATTCTGACTATAAGAACCTTAGTTATATCGTCTATCCAAATTATTTGAATATATTCTAGAGGTGTTGGGTGGGGTACCTGAAATATTTTGATTTCAGCCTAATCTATACCATAGGGAAATGTAATGTCATTATTGATGTGTTGATTAAGAAACTTCCAACTGAAGCCATGAAATAATATTCAAAAGAGTGGAAATTGATGGATATTTTTGAATAGTAACACATATGATTTTGAGAAATAGGAGTCAAGGTTGTCTCATCTAGTGTTTAATTGACCCCTACTCTTCTCAAGACAATTCATTAGGAACTACAGCATGTTGATGAGTTTTTTTGCATTGGGAAACATATTTATGGTGGGGAGGCCATTATAATGTGGTCATTCTAAAAGGAGGATATTCAATGTTTCTAGAACCATTTTATTATAATGTTTACAATAATAAAATATGTGATAAGGTATTTCCATAATTATCAATGGGATATTAACTGATGAACCAAAAATATTTTTTTATGACAAGTAATGATAATTTTGGTGGCTTGGTATGAGATAAGACATAGCTGATTTTTTTTCTTATAGTTATACATGCCAACAGGTCAAGGCTGAGTATCAGATCCCTTCAGGTTTACTTCATCCACTTCTAGTGAAAACATTGAATTGATATAATATCTAGATATAGTTTTTGGTTGGGTTTCCACATATCCATATAAAGAAGAAATTGATATGGGATGTGATTGATCAATAGACCAATTTGGATCACTTTATACCCATTAATGATATGGCCAAAGTTGAGGAGTTAGGAAATATATATGTGAATGAAATTATTCATCTTAAATGAGTTCCATCATGTATAGTCTATGATATAGATCCCCATTTTACTAATCATTTTTGGTGAGGTTTCCAATAAGTGATAGGATCTCATGTTCATTTGAGTATGGAATTCCATCCATAAATAGATAGAAAAAAGGGATCTATATAGATTATTGAGGACATTATTCATGCCTACTTCCTCAATTTTGAAAGATTGTGGGATGACCATTTATGCTAGGTTGAGTTTTATTATAAGAATAGTTAATATTTCAGTGATCAGAATAGCTAATTTTGAGTCATTGAATATCCGACCTTATAAATTTATGTTGTGTTGGTTGGATATTATTGAAACCTACTTGGTTAGAACAAGATAGGTCTAAGAGATAACACCAAAGATTTAGTTGATTCATTAGATAATATTGACAGTACAGAGCAAGTATAAATCATATGTTGATCTTCATCACAGACTGTTGTGGTTTTATGTTAGTGACTAGGTGTTCTTGAATGTTTCAACTCTATAAGGTAATCAATATCTTGGGATGTAAGGGAATATTTATCCTTATTTTGTGGAACATTTTGAGGATATTGAGTTATTAGAGAACATATCTTATCAGTTATCAATTCTACCGTGTATAATGTTGATACATAAAGTGTTCCATGTATCATATCAATTAAAACAACTTTTTTGATACATCTCATGTTTTAAGATGGAGTGATCTTGATGTTAAACCCAATTTATCTGTGACTAAGAATAAAGTTAGGATAGTTGATTCTAAGATAAAGGTAATTCGTGGGATGATGTAACCTTTGGTCAGTTTGCGATGGAAGCGTGGTTCTAATACCCATGATACGTGGGATCATGAGACATTGATGAGAGAGAAGTGGGGTCACCTATTTGATATGGGAAATTATTGATAGGATTTCTAGGGATATAATTTTCTATGGTGGGGAGGTTGTAAAATCATGTTACTAGTTTTTAGGTACTCCTTGTCCTTTATTTGAGTCCCATTATGGTTGGATATTTTTTAGGTATGATTCAAGTGTAATTTTAGAAATTTTTGGTTTTTTAGACTATTAATGATTAGAAAATGGTATTTCTAGAACGTGCACCCTATCTGTGATAAATATGAAACCATGGATAGTGTGGGGTTTCATTGTCAGAGAACGGTTTGGAAAACTATATGCCCACCTAGTAGATATCATTCTCCCCATTTTTGGGTTATACAGTTAGGGAACATAGTTTTTTAAACTTAAATTCTTTCACAACTAACTGTGTGCACGATACATTTCTATTTTGAAATATTTAAAAAATATACGGCACCCATATTAGACCCCTGCATGACCCTAACTCAACCTAAATCAATTTACAAGGGTTTTGAGGCTCTCAAGAACTAATTTTGAGTACATTAATGATTATTTTCTTTGGGTTTTCATATATGGTTTTAGGTTTTTGTACTTTTATCACCATGGATTTTGAGAATAATGACTTATTTCTTTTATATTATACTGTGTATGTAGAAAATTTGTTCCCTGTTTATATTTTATGATGCTAGGTGATAGTTAGAAACCCATGGAAATCAGGAATTACCTTTGGGACATGTCAATTCCAGCTGAGGTATCAGGGTACAAATGTATTCAGACTAGTTAGTTACAGGATGTGTTTGTTACTAATCGAGGGTGAAATTGTTCACAATAGATTATCTCTTGTTACCCTGACATTAGTTTTTAGATCATGTTGAAAGAAAATTCCTGTCAAGATTTTCTATTGGAAAACTCGGGTTTCCGATTTATGGATGAACTGAGATGTTTCATGATATATAACTACCCATATCACAAGGGTCATTATATAATGACACTAAACACTTCATAAAATAACCACATGGTTAAAACCTATCATCCCAATCCATAATTAAGATTAATTTAACTAAGGAATGCTCAAAGATTCCTCATGAGACACATAATACATGAAAGGGATGTGGAAACACCTACATGGATCCCTCCCCAACCATCTCCCAAATTGACAAGGTCGTTGATGTCCTCATGCTTAGTACACTTGGTCTGGAGGACCTACTATAAAATAGGTATTCCAAAATATCAGTTAATAGGTAAGGGGATTACTTGTAATTCCAATATGAGTCTTTCCAATATAGCCTCTCAATCTAATATTCCATACAATCAATTTTCATGACATTTAAATAGAATTTCTCATATCCAGAACTTTAGTTTAGAAATAATTACCACTATATGACCCACCTAGTTCATGTGAGTCTTATTTTAAGGGATGGAAACCCATCAAGGATCCATATTCCTCTAATTAGGACCATCAAAAGAGCTAAATAATCATAAATGTTCATTTTGTAAATAAATAATCATTAAATACCACTATGAGTCACATTAAACACCCTAGCCACGCCTCACAGAAGGGTGACCCATCACGGTTCCCTCTCAGGTTTCTTATACTAGCTTACCCACAATTATATTTCAACCAATATATGTAGTTTTATATAAATTTGTAAATTTTGGAACCACCTACATCAACTGTGTATTTGGACACTTTAATAAAGACTTTACCATAATCTTCCATGAATTTCCAAGACTATAATAGTTTTAGACCAACTATATAAGGCTATAGACTCATCAATGGACATAATAATTAATTTTGACATATTTATAATTGCTTATAAAAACTAATCAAAATAAATTCAATTTGGAATCATCTGTGAATAAATTACTAGAAATCCTTTGATAGAATAAACCTTAATAAATTATGTATAGAATATTCTTCAAACATCATTGATAACATTGTCCTAAAAATATTTCATACACAAATCTAATTTATCAATCAATAAAATAATAATTTGATGAAAAATACAAAATAAATACAGGAGACAAATCTTCTCAAGGGAAACCACATAAAACATCAATTATTCATCCTCCTGATCCCTTATCAAGTCTAGTTGAACCAAATAACCATCATAGAAACATTAATCCACTATTCTCTAATGAAATCAATACCAAATACCAATATGAATTTCACTAAAATAAAATAAAAATGAAGGGGAACAATAAAGTATGACAAAAGGAAGAAATCTTTCCTAAAACACAAGAAAAGAAACAAAATATCCTTCTGAATCCATAGAGAATTTTTGGGGGAGATGAGGGATAAGAACAATAAAATCCCCTTCATTTCATCCATTTGGTACAAAAAACCCCAAAAGGGTATAAATTAAAATTGGTAGAATTTACTATTCTACCACATTTTTAGAAAAACAATTCATGGGAACACTAGTAACCCAATTTATCTTTACTAGCCACTTGATGGATCACCGGGTACATGGTTACTTACACCAAACACTTGGTGGCCTTAGGAAGACAATATATTACCCTATTTCCTCCAATGGGTACCCAATGAAACCAATTTGGTATTTAATAGATCTATAACTCCACGGTACCACAACATATAGCATCTCAGATCCTTGAAACACAATATGTGACTCCTCCACCTATGGTTACACCTCAACAAAAACTTACCAATTTAAACATATCTATAAATATCAATTTTAATTTCGAATCTAAAAATTCAAATTAATGCTAATTCATAAATCATTAGAACTTAGTATTTCTTAGGTTCTACCAATATGAACTGGTGTAGGGCATTACAATTAAATGTAAAAGATTGTATATAGATAATTATTACTGTATATGAGTTGAAAAACATGTAGTTTCTATGATTGTATGGATTTTTTAATAATATTTTGATTGTGGACTTACTAAGTGACTTTGAACTTGAAGTTACATTCAATCGAAAGGGACTTCTTATCAAAGGAAAGGATATAAAATCATTAATGATTTAGTATAGAATAAATGGAAATATATATCAAGTGGGAGTAAAAGGGAATATATGACAACCCATGGATGTTATGAACCAATATGAGTTAACCCGAAAATAGTCACAGGAGATAGACATCAGTAAGGACCAAGAGGCATTCCCGATCCTCTCGGGATGGAAACTAGTGTCGAGAATCAAGCATAACACTATTGAGAATGATTTATCCAAAAAATAGGATAATAAATAAAAAAAATAAAAATATGTCTATAAATAGAAAATAAATAAACTATAAATACCACTATGTGACCTAATGGGTCACCATCAATCATAGAATTACACTCACTCCATGATTGAATCAGATTATGTTAGAACCTAAAATAAAAAATGATAAAGAATACATGTGTAAGAATTTAAATTCATAGTAGGATTTTCAAATGAGAAAAAAAAATTTTGACAAAAAATTAAAAAGAAATCCAATCATTATAGTTTTAAAATAAGATATATATAAATAGTGTTTTCAAATCATTATGAAAAAAAAATCATCCATATTTAAGAAAACTACACTTTGTCATATTTTCAAAGAAGTTTTGAAATCCAAAAATACATTTCAAAAAACTTATTTATAGAAGAGAATTACTGCTAAAATAGATTTCATGGTATGGAAATATAACAACATTGTGTATTTTTAAAATGATTACAATGGAAAATAGGTGTAAAATTAAGAAATAACATTCCTAAATCCCTAAGAATCTAGGTCAATTGAGTCATAGAATCCTTATATATTGATTATTTATTAAAATAATCCATTCTTATGTATGTGAAACTAGATAAGTAAATTCTTATGTTTTAGTAGTTTTAAAGGCATCATCATTTTATTTAGTTAGTGTTGTAGCTTAATCCAACCGAATAGCCCGAGTCAGTGCCCTGCCAACTCGACCAACATAAAATTCCTAAACAACCCACCTAGGTAGTAGGGGTTACCAATGATATAATTTTCCAACTCATGGAAGTTCCCCTTTTTCAAACCAATCAAAAGTTCACTTCCATTCACAGCGAACCTCCACATGTCAAAGTGACATCATTCAGTAAATTCATAGGGGAAATCCATTACATTAAAATTTTACACACAAACAAATACCTTTTAAATTACCTATTACACAGTCAAAATCATTTAGTAAAACCAATAGGAAATTTAAAATAATTAATGTTTCATTCAGAGTTGGAAAACATGCTTGGAAAAAAATAACCACATTGGATGTTTAGTAAAATCATATAGAGAAATTGAAAAACATTTATGAGAGACACAATAAATTTTTATAGGACATACACAATATATAATAATAAAAACTCACTTTTAAAATATTCAAGAAATCAGGGAATTAAATCTAAAGGATTGGATATATGGAAGATACATCAAAACATTCTTTTTTTACATGGAATATCCAAATCCACCCCCTAAGGTTAACATAAGGGAAAATACTCTATTTTTACAATTAAACATATATGAATCTATACAAACACAAACACACAAAAATATATATAAATACCCATATATTATATGTAGACATTCCCCTTTCTGTGAGAGAATATTTACAAGAGGGTATATATATACGCCATACCCATGAAAATGTATTTAAGTTACATTCATGAATGGTGGTCAAAAATGAACTAGAAAAACATCATAAATTTAAAAACAACAAAGAAACTAAATAAAAATATACCAAAGGTGAAAAGTGGAAGAAACCATACCCAAAGTTGATGGTTAAAAATAATAATGAAACCCTATCCACATAAAAAACCCCAAAAAATAAGACCATTAGAATACCTGAGGGTTCGGTTGACCTTATTCTGATTCGATGAAAGACATAAGAGGAAGAATAAGGTGATAGAGGGGGTGGAAGACTCACTATACATGATCACACCATGAACCGTGAGTAGCAACAATGATTAGAGGGAGTGGTGGAAGAGGCACGCGAGGCTGGGAGCTCATTTTCTATTGATTGGGGGGGGTCATGTAAGGGGAAAGGGGAATTAGGGGGATAGAATTATGAAATAATAATAATAATAGAACAATAATAATAAAACTATATCAGAAACAATGAAAACAATAATAATAATTATAAAATAATAAAATAATAAAATAATAGTAATAATAATAAAACTATTTTCCTTGTTTTCTACTTGTACGGTTTGGACTCATGGTTGGCCTAACCATGTACCAAATGTATGACCCTCTCTGGTAATATAGACCTCCCACACAATCAGAGTGATTAGTTAATGAAACCATGTGTTGGAAAGGCATTTGGGTTTATAAATAACTATAGACAAACCCACACTATTTGCACACAGTTTCTACTAAAGTTATGCCAACCATGCACTAATACTGAAAGACTCATAAATTAAAATTTAAATCCCAATTTTTTTGAAACTAAAAAACATGTAACAACACTATTTAATAATTAAATATAATTAATAATAATTAAAAATAATTACAATGTAAAGGTTGGGGTGTGACATTTCTTCTCACTTTTAAAACATCCTACCCCTAGAAATTCCCAAAAGACTTGGCTGGCAGAAACATAAAAAAGGACAATATCCATGAAAACACAACTAAAACCACTAGAATAATGATGACGAAAGATCTAGTTACCATAAAAACCCAAAATTATAAAATCCATAGAAGCTGGTATGGTCATTCTCGCGGAACCACATCATCATCCAAATAAACAACTGATAAGGTGCAAGGAATCAAACTGAAAAAATGAAGGTAAATTAATTTATAGACTAACATCTCAAAATTTAACCTCAGAATAAGGAACAACCCAACTGATATTTCCCATCCATGATCAATGTATCATTGAGAGGGGTAGGGGTGAATCAGTGATATATTTTCTTTTATAGTTTCTTCTTTTTGAAACAACTTTCACATCTCATTAAAGAGTTATGACTATTCTAAAAACAAAACAGTCACACATCCACATGAAAATAAGAATTTACAAGTTTCACTATTCAACAAGGGTATACACACACTTGTTATGGTATGGGAAAAATTTAATACCACACAATCTACTAGAAAACAATCATTTTGTTTTGATAGAACAAGTATGTTATAACCTTACTATTAAGTAGCACTATGATGAATACAACAATGTATGCGATCTATATAGCATGAAATTATGTAAGACAAATTTGAGTAATAAGTTAAAAAACATTATTTGGTTTCTTTAAAAAATGTTACTATGCTACCTTTTTAACCTCAAAAATATAATTTTTAAAAAAATTATTCACTTTTCTACCTAGTAGTAGGTAAGAGATTCTCTGGACTTTATAATGATGCTAGGTCTAAAACCCCAATATGATTATTCCGTCCGATTTCCCAGACCAAAAGTATGGGTCTACTAGAATACCACTAATACATTTTTTATTTTCTTGATTCTCATTCTTGAAAAATGAATCTAACTTCTCAGTCCAATGACCCAATACGATCTAATGATCCACTAAATACTATATTCATTATGCTTATTCATTAGTCCAGAGAACTTCCTCAAGAATTCCTGATCCCGAAACCTATTATCTCTAATTAAATTTCAGTTATCTTCCTTATATTTCTTCCCCAGTGAACAGTAAAAGTGTTATAAAGTAAAATTTACTCACCTCCTTTTATAGGTACACCGAAAATGGGTTTAGAGGGAATCTAAAATGTTTCCCTGCTTAACTAAAATTCTCATATCTTCAGTTTCTTCTTATATTTATGAAAAATATTTGACTTATTTAGAGCTTATCAACTCTTCTCATTCCTTCTAGAACCTTATCTTATATTCTCACAACATCATCTCAATTCATAATTAATAACCTTTATTCAGTCCAAGTACGATTTTAATTTTTATTTCTTCATTATAATGAAGTTATATATACAAAAAAGACTATTCATCTCATTTCTCTAATCCAATTGAACGATAAACAACTAATTATGATTCTCTGAACCAACTGATGGATATTAAATTTGGAACCATTCAATATTTTCTTTCTTTTTTCATGACCATAATCATAACTTCTAAATATTCCTTCACTTACTTAGAATCACTTCATCCACAACTTGAAATTACATTGATAAAACTTTGTCAACATTTTTGCAAAGCCTTCAAAAAATTTATCTTTTTTTTATTTTTCTCATACTGTTGATCCTACATATGATGAAATTATCAGTTTTATCTTTCATCCAATTTTCTTGTTTCTATCATTTTCTAATGGATCAGTGTCACATCTTGTCTGGTAGTGGCAACCACATGTTTCCCAATGACTCTTAACCCATTTGATAAAAATAAAGGACATTTATTCTTTATCTCTTGAACCGAATAAAAAAACAATTAAATACCGATGAAATTGGATTGTTATATTTTTTATTTATATATGATCCCTTTTTTCCATTGGTCCTATCAACTTCTAATTTCTCATCGATTTCAACAATTTCCACAGAAAAAATATCTTTAACAGAATTTTATACCACTAATTCCATTTTGAAACCATCAATGCATCTGATGACCAGTGTCAGTAGAAACTTATTTCCTTAAAAACATCTTTTATTAATTTTTTTATCTTGTGAATTATTTTTCTTACAAAAAACCAACATCTTCATCTTCTCAAATTTAGAAGAAAATATCACATCCTACAAACAATTTTACATACTATGATCATACACTGATGAAATAAAACCAAAATGTTTTGACTTTAAATATTCCTTCTTTAAAATAATTATACTTATATCAGGATTTCCTCATAACATTAAGAACATTTTAAGATCATCATATCATCATCTGACAGGAAATAGAAAGTATTATAACTTCCCATCCTTCCACCATCTTATTTCATTCTAACTAAACATCAATCTGATTTGTATCTCTTGTTATACCCCTTTCCTTCATAAAGTTTTCATAAAAATTTGTATAGAAAATTTATGATTTATGAAAACTCCATGATCAGTGAAGTATTTTCAAATTTTCATCAGGGCCATTCAAACTCTGATACACTTCCTCATTATGATCAGAACTTCAATCTGGACCCAAGGTGAATTTAATTAACCATTTCTCCAAGAAAGATTCTTCCCAATCTGATAGACGTTTTTAAGCATAATGTTTTTGATCTTTTGATTATGATAGTGAGTCTATTCATCAACAAT
This sequence comes from Viscum album, assembly GCA_963277665.1. Taxonomy (NCBI): domain Eukaryota; kingdom Viridiplantae; phylum Streptophyta; class Magnoliopsida; order Santalales; family Viscaceae; genus Viscum; species Viscum album. Next base: position 1,163,526,948 of record OY728158.1, on the reverse strand, counting down.
TACAAGGTTAATTGATTTTATTCTTCTTTGATAATGACATATAATACTTTTAAGAATAATCTTCTTCTATTTTCCAAAAACAAATTCTGAAAAACATGGTCCCAATATGGACTTTTATCTGAATTCTCACTAAGAGAAAATAATCATGATATTTTCGGGATATCCATGAGCATCTATCATATAAAACACTTACCAATTTATAAAAACTAATATGGTTGGGGTAGATGGGGTAGAAAAAAGAAATTTACCAATCAAGAACACATGGAAACCAAGTTTACAAAGGGGTTTTTATATAATGGTTTCCCCACAATATTAAGACTTCAGTCAAAATAACTAGGGTTGAACCCAAGCTCTCCATATGGTGGGGTCTCCCCACTATTTTAAAATTCTCTTTGGACCATGGTTTACTAAGATAATAAAACCCAAAAAATTATGGAAGAAAAATCCCCAATTGTGGAAATGTACAATACAAAAAATGTCAGTATACACAAAAAAAAGATCCAAAACCTTCAAAAACGAACTACCATTTAAATGCAGTTCCATAGAGATTGAAAGGAAAAGTAATTCCATAAATAAAAAAACAACATCACCAAGGAATAAATTTTAGATGGAGGACATAGGAAAATATACAAATAAAAAGAAACAAGAAAATAAGAAAGGGGTTTTTATAACAATACTATAACCTAACAAAGAACCTTAAATATATACCAAAACCCAAAAAATAAGATGACTACAATAATATGATATAAAACTAGGACCAACCATTCATATAAGGGAGATAAGATATGGTTGTTAATTCCACATAGAACCATGTCTCAAAAATATGGATGATCATTAAAAAACATTTCCCTCACCAAGGTTTTATAAAATTGTAAAACCTAAATAAAAATATATTCAAAATTTTCTCAAATATCCTAGCCACCTAAAACATAACAATATCAAACTAGAAAATGGTAATCCACCTAGAACTCTAAAAAATGATGAATCCCAAAAAAGGACAACTCAAAATAAGAAAAAACCCAAGAGGTTTCCATTACAACATTAGAAATAAAAAGTTGGGTTAACATCCACCAGACCCAGAAGCTCTTGTATAATGTGAAAATATTCACTCCAAGGCCTTTGGTTGGATCCATGATGTCTTAAATCATATTATTCTTCATAGTTATGAGCTATAAATTCTTTATTGAATTCTCAAATTTTGGAAAGTAAACTTATAGATCCTCTTCTTGTGACCCAAGTGGCACATGAAATAGAATAATAAGAAATCTGATAGAATGAACATCACTCCAATGGGTGTTTGGAAAATTCCAACAACTGAAAGAGACTCCTCATAAAACTTTTGAACCATTGCAGTTGGAGTTTTCTATATAGCATGAAATCATAAAGCCACCCCAAAACAAAATAAACCATCAACTAAAAATACTAACCATATAAACCAATACACATCACAATGTATAATCAAAACCCTCTTTTAAAATATAGAATTTTCTATTTTAAATCAAAAAACATTTTACACTTAGAAATTATTTTAAAAAATTAATCCTATTTCTCAAATTCAATCCTCAATTTAAGTTCTCTTAGAATAAAAGAAAATTCAGCACATCCACTTTAAAATTTACCCCCCTTAATTTTCCCTTTAAATTCAAATAACCCATTATAAATGATGATCCCTTTTAATGAAAACAATTTCCTTGAAAAAAATGTATAAAAACTGAGTCAAATCATAATTTTTTAATATGATTCCTAGGAATCCTATAATGTGTCACATATGTGCTTATCCCACATGTGCTTATATCTATCCATTAAATAATAACAACATTAATATTCCACACACAAACTCTGACACACACATATATGTAAAATGTCATAAGAATTTATAAGGGCCCCAAATACCATTTTTCATAAAAAAACTCATTTACAATTTAATTTTAATTTACTATTTTAAAAAACCTTTATAAATTTAAAATATGTTCCTTTATATTTAAAAAAAACCAAAAAAAAATTCATTTCAAAAATATAAAATTAGACAAATAGACCTCATTTTATAACTAAATAGAATAAGCCAAAAAGTAAGTTAAAACCAAAATAATAATATATAACAAAAACTCAACACTTAGTAGATCAAAATTACAAAACCATAGAGAAATGAATACAACACATGAATTCGTTTTATATTTTTATAGACTATGCACCAATCGTGTGGGCATGATGGAGTATAATATGGGCATATACATGATCTATGCATGTTTTTTAGACTTGACACAATTATCATACTCCCTCCAAATAAATCTAAAGATCTACTCCAACCTCTATATTTTCTAAAATAAACCCAAAATTTTTGAATTCTAGTAAAAAAACATAGAAAAACAGACCTCAATAACATCCTAGATATATGATTGGATTTCCATTCACAACTATCCCAGAGCACCCTATCAATTCTAGAGTCCTTCTGAATAGACGGTGACCAAGAAACTATCCATGAATGACCACTTTAATTTTGAAAATAATAGCTTTGAACTACTGGAAACTCCTAAATAACAAGGTCTAATTACTCAAATAAAATGTTTTCATGGAACAACCCAAGTAGACCCCAAATAGGTCACCCTAGATAGCCCTTGAAAAGACCTAATAGGTGTTCCTTGCCATCCCAAGCCATTAAAAAGTGCCAGGAATAAAAAATTACTCTATTGGGAATGATTTATCTCAAAACAACATGATAATAAATAAATCAAAAATAATAAAATTTTAGTTGGAAATTGAAAATAAATAATCTAAGTATACTTCCGTTACCGAATGGGTCATTACCACCATAGAAAGACACTCACCCCATGAGCGAACAAGGGATGGGTTGAACCTAAACAGAAAAATGATAAGTAATATTGGAAGGATAATTAAAATTTATATCAAGAATGAAAAAAATAGAACAACACTTTATGATTTATCTTTAAAAATAAATCCAATCATTCTTGTTCGAAAATAAGACAAATAAAAACAGGGTTTTCTACTCTTTAATAAAAAAATAACCATATTTAATTTTTATGAAACTAATATTCATCGTATTTTCAAAATATTTTTCAATACATGAATGAAATTTAAGAAAAATTCTTTAAAAAAGGTAATTAACACTAAAACGAATGTCACAGTATGGAAACATAAAAAGAAACATAATTTTAACACCATTACCATGGAAAACAGAATTAAAAGTACGTAAGAACCAATATAAATCAATAATAATCTAGGTAAAATGGGTCCTAGGATCATTATACCACTATTATAATACTATATAATCCATTCTCATACACGAGACTCGAGAGAGATCAAATTAAAATTTCAAGTGGTCCTTAAAGACATCATCATTTTTTTAGTTTGTGTTGTTTTGTAACCCTACTATAGAGCCTAAGTCAACTCCCTATAGACTCAATAAGATCACTAGTCCTTTGAAACTATCCTAATTAACCAATTTTATGAAGTAATTTAATTTTTTAGATCATATAATTATCTCCCATTCAAACCACATACATGATCACTTTCATTCAAATCCATCCACCACATGTCAAAGGGTCAACTTTTAATAATGTATTAGTTGAAATAAATTTCACAACAAATTATCACACATTAAAACAACTTTAAAATTACCCATTATACATTCAAAACCATTTATAAAACTAGTGGGACATTTAAAAAAATGTTTAATTTAGATATGGAAAACATGCTGACAAAGAAGACTAATGTTGGATGTTTAGGAAAATAACATTAAGTAATTTAAAAACCATTTGTGAGAGCCACAATCAATTTTTATAACACATAAATATTTCATAATACCAAAAAACACTTTTAAAATACTAAATAAATCAATTAATTTAATCTAATGGCATGTAAATAGGCAACCTACCTCAAAAAAAACTTCTTTTGTTGAAGACAATTCGAATCCACACAGAAAAGTTGAACAGAAGAAAAAGACCCCCCTATTACACTTACACACATATGAATATATATATATATATAACCTTATATATTGTATAGATACTCCCTTTGTATGAGGGAATATGTATGATGTGGATATATATATATATATATGTATCTATATATACACCTTACCCACACATAAGCGAGTAAGTTTCCTTCATGAATGATGATCCAAACCGCACTAGGAAAATACCATAAAATCAAAAACCACAAAAATCTTGAATAATAAATAAACACATGTGAACTGAAAAAAAATCATTACTCAATAATAGTGGTGAACATACTACCTTCGATGAAAGACACCCAATCCTACTTCAAATGAGTCCATGGAAACCCAAAAGAAGAAAGAAAACCTAGACGCATGAAAAACACGAAACAATCATACCATTGAAATACCTTAGGGTTTGGTTGAACATAATAAACAATAAGGAAAAATTGAATGATGAATAAGATGAATACAAAGAGTGATAAAGACTCACCTAACATGATGTCACTATAAATTGGGAGGGGAAACGAATACTAGGGGGTAGGAAGGTGAGGTGCACGTGGTTGGGATCCCCTTTAGTATTGAGTGGGGGAGGTGCGAATAAAGGTTAAAGGGAAGGGAGGTGTGATAAAATTAAGAGATAATAAAATTAATAATAATAATAAAACAAAAAAAGAACAAAAATAATAATAATTATAAAATAATAAAATTTAAATAATAATAAAATGTTTTTTTTAACTCACATAGTTTTGTCACATAGTTGAAAAAACTATACAGAAATCATGTGGCCATTTATTGGTATCTAGACACCCCACATGGGTAGGATGAAAAATTTTGGAACCCGTGTGTTGGCCGCATGATCATATTTATTAAAAACATAATAAACACCTGCACTCTTTGAGTATGGTATCTAGTAACCATGTAATAATCATGAACCCAAATTGAAAAACAAAAAAACTAAAATTTATAACGTGGATCAATGAAAAACTCAAAAAACAAGTCTAAATACAATATAATAGTTTAAAATAAAAAAGATAATTAAAAATAATTAAAATATCAAGGTTGGGATATGATAATGGCAGAGGAGGAGAAAAAATTATGGTATACAAGACACAATATTATACATCATGAAATCATTGATATTTTATCAAAACTAATGATTAAATAGATATTCAAAATTTTATGTGAGAAAAACTGAATAAATATTTTTTTAATAAGATATAAGATGTTGACAAATCCCAATAGAAAAAAGATGAAGAGGGGGTCAAATTTAGTGGAATTAATTTATATTAATGTGTTCAGTCCAAAGACACATCCTAAAAAAATATAAAATATATTTTATTATATTTACGGATGATTATAGTATAATGAGATTCATCGAGTTAATTCAAACCCAAAAATTATTATAGTGTGCCTTAATTATTTTTTAACGAGAGTTGAAAATGAATCCAAAAGGTTTATTAGGTTTATTATATTAGATAATGGCATGAAGTACACTTCCATTGAGGTAAAAAACCATATGGATAAGTAGATAATCAATAATTAAGTCTCATTTTTAAGGAAATTACAAAAAATGGTTTCACGAAAAGAAGACACAAAATAGTAAATAACATGTAGAATTCATTACTCATCAATAGTGGAATCTCATGATACCATTGGATAGATTTCATGAAAGCGAATATGCTTTACCAAAACGAGGTTTTCTTAATTTTTGGATAGGAGAAGCCACCATATTAAATTTTTAATGGAATTAATTAAACACTAAATCACTTTATAATATTTAGAAGTAAATTATTCACTCAAAATTGAAATGAAACAAAAAAATTATAAAGACATAACTGATGAAGGAATTTTCTTGGTCTAATATACTAAGAGTAAATCCAAAAAATCACAAAGAAGAGATAAGAAAAAAATATAGAATGCAATTATTTTAAATTTATTTAATATAAGGATGGAAATAAGTCTAACATTATAAATTTGAGTGAAATCTATAATGACTAATATGCGACAAAAACAAATTATAGAAACTTACATAATCCATCACATGATGAAGATTTCTAAGTACAATAAAAAGGAAGAAGAAAAAACTAAAGATAAAAATTAAATAACTAATAAATTAAAAATAAGAGATGAAGTTTATGAGTCAATTATCAATGGAGATAAAAATACTATAACAAAAACCTAGAGGATAAATATTTTAATGGAGTTCTCAAGAAATAAGTTTATATTGAATAACAAGTGGGTTTAAAAATTATATATGATGAATAAAATTTCATTGTTTGAAGAAGGATTTGTATGTTTTAAACAAGAAACATGATATTGGCATACCCAGTTGGATACTTAATTAAAGATACTGGAATTCAAGATAGGTTTTATTGATCAAACCATATAAGTCAAATTAAATAATGAGGAATGGTCTATAGTAATTATCTATATTAATGATACTATAGGTAGTGGTGAAGTTAAATTACAAGGAGTAATTTATTATTTTTATGGTATTAAAATTCTAAATTCTAATAATTGGATATATTTTAGACTTTTTAGGGATTCAAGTGAGTCTTGAATAATAAAAATACATTTTTCACTTTAGAAAAATACAAAAAATGTCCACTGAAGAAGTTTAATATGAATAAAATAAAATTGATTTCAACATTAATTATGGATGAAAGAAAATTTTAAGGTATAAAGATGGTAAAAATATGGATCTTAATTAATATTAGAAGCTAACTGTAATTTTATTACACTTGATAGCAATATGACTAACCATAATATGTGATTCTTGTTTGATGACCCCGTTTTAGAATAATCTGAAATAAGAATACCTCACTAATATGAATATTATCATATGTTATATTCAAGGTAATCATTATTATGGATTTATTTTTAATTTTAGGAAATATTGGGTCATGGTTACATATTTTCATATGGATTAATATGGAAATATTATGGATAGAAAATACATAATTTTAGTATATTTCTTTATCCGGAAGAAGGATACTTGTCATATAAGAAGGAAACATGATATAATATATCTCAGCATGATAGGATAAATTTATATTTCATCTATAAAATATTTTAATAATTTAAAATTGATGAAGAAAAATATAGAGGATTTTGGTTAGGAAGTGGAATTAATGATGTTTATCCATTGTGATAACATGTCCGTGATTGATTTTACACAGAATCTGGTGAAACATCCATGAACAAATCATATACAATCAGGTAAAATTTCATTAAATAAAAGGTGGATAAATCACTGATAAAGATGGAGATTATTGGAACTACTCAAAAAATAATAGATATTTTAGTAATACCATTTCTAATATATGTATTTTAGAAATATCAGTTGAAACTTGATATTAAAACACCTCCCTAAACTCAAGAAGGTTTGTAAATATTCACTCTTTTTATATTTATTTATTATTTAATTTGGTTTATCTTTTTTGTAGGATTTCATCCTTTGGGTTTATTATTAGAGGGGGATACATTTTTATATTGAAGAAATTATTGGACATATTGGTCAAAGGGGAAGATTAATAAGACTAAAAAGTAGATTTAAATGGAATTCCCATCTCAATAAAAGAATATATTGTATACAATACATTGAGATATATAATTCATGTGAATATTCTAATATATATTTTTATGGGTAAACAAATGGGGAGTTATATAGAGTTTCAAAGATAAATATATTTAATAACAAATAGAGCTGATATGTATGAATTAAGTATATAATTATCTATTGAATACTTATTTTCAACATTATTCATTGTTTAAATAATCTTATAATGAGGAAAGTGTCATTATTTTAATATTTGGTCATGTGATCAACCAAAATTTCAATAAAGAAAACTGAATATATTTTTTTATTTCCAAAAAACTAAGAGGGGGAAAATGTTATAACCAAGGTTACCCATTGTAGAGATTATTGAAATCGTTAGAAAGTATAAGAGTATGTGGTTATGGGTTGAAAGGCATATTTTTTAACAACCTAGATAATGTGAAGAAAAATTATTTTCATTTATTATTAAATTTATTGAATATATTTTATATATTAATATTCATTATAAGAATAGGTTTTGATTTTCTAGTCAAAAAGTAAAACTTTATTTCCAACCAAATTGGTTTTCCATGAATTATATATATTTAATTAAATGATTAATTTCCTTGTAATGGAATTTTAATTTTAAAAATTAAATTAATTTTTTAATTCATCATGTCAAATTTATGTTAGTATAAAACTTTTTATAATTTTTTAAAATGTTTTAATTTTCAATGAATAATAAAAAATATAGATTTATATAAACAAATGTATTTTATTTTCAAGTATTTATAATGTCATATTATATTTTGGATTAGTTTTAAAATTTAATTAGTCACTTTTAATTAAAAATAATTCAATAAGTTTTATTAAAATCAATATTACAACTGTATTTAAAAAAAATTATACTTATAAAAGATTTTTTTTATTATAAATAATAATTTTTCGATGCATTTTACGGGTTTAATTTTAAATTAAAATTTTCCAATTTTTTGAATTTAATTAGATAAAATGTATTCTATATTTTTAATCATTTAAAATAATATTATTAAATATTTTTTACCTAATTTTTTTATTGAATTTAATTGTAAAAGTATAAAAAATATTTTACCATAGTTAATGTTAAAATAGATTTGTCGGTGGGTTTGACTAAATTGATAAGTGTCAAAATGACCAAAAAACATGTCAAAATTCCTCTTTTTTGACCATATTTAGACTTTATCTCATATAATATTATTAAATGGATGATTTGGTTCCATTTTTCTTGGTTAATACATTAATATATTTTAATATATTTAAAAATGCATAATGTTTCCTCTCCTCCCCTTATAAAAGGGAATCCCCTCTCCTATCCTTTTAACACTTTAAGTGATTTTTTTTTTCAGAAAATACCTTACTAAATAAATTATTAACAAACCCTCCCATTACATGGAGTCCCTGGTTTTATTATAAAACCATCCAAGGAAGGATTTTGGTATAAACTTGAAGAGGATTTCAGAAGAAGAGGTATAATTATTAAATAAGCATTTTTGTTTTATTTAATCTTCTACCTCCATCAACATTCCATCAGCCATGATAAAATAATAATATATCTACCTTCCAAATATATATATTTTATTTTTTTCATAGAATAAACTATATCCTTCTCCTCTTCCATCAAATGAGAAATGAAACTGCCATTGTTGTGTATGACAATGTACTGCCTAGCGAACTGATGTAATTCATTTTGCATCACTACCTATAAACACTGGTTATAATGATGGATTGGATATATAAATATTATTATATATAAAATTATTATAATTATATAATGATAATATATCTTCTATTTTTCTATCTTTTCTTTCATTCAAAAATGATTACATCCTTTATGCATACACATGGATTAACAGCTCCATGAAGTGATGTGATGCATTTTTTATAACAGCATCACATGGAAAATATATATAAGTTCATTTAAAGATATATTATAATTTTTATGATATTATAATAATTATATGAATATTAAATGATACTTAACTAATTTTTCTCATGCTCTTGGAAAAAAGAAAATGTTACCAATGTGTACGTATAACCTATCATCTCCATAACTGTAATATAATTCATTTTTCATAACCATATTTCATAGATGGTTTTAAAAGTATTATTGATGTATAAAAACAATAATTTTATAATTATTTTAGTATTTTATATTATTTAATAATGACCTATTTCACCATATTCAACTTCCTAAATTCATTTTGGACACCTAAGTCGAATATCAAAACATCAGACGTTGAGTTAACCGATTAAGTAATTTAATTTATAATTACAATAAATAAAGAAAATGGATTAATGATAATTTATTAATCCTTGAAAATTTTCATAATAAATTAATTAAATTAAAAAACATTATTATATATGACATAAATATAGTATGTTATGTGGAAAACTCAAGGTAAGGGACACTTTACCTTAAAAACATTAATTCAAATGTTTTAATTATTTATTTTGTTAATTTTTTTCTTATATGGTAATATTTATTGAAAAATATTACATATTACATTTTATTTAATATTTTTAATTATACATGGTATTTTATTTCATTTTTCCTTATTTCAATGGTTTTAAAAATCAATATTTCTATATATTTTATAAAGAAGGTTTAGATAATAAATAAAATAGAATGTTTTACTTTAATATATATGAATTTAATGGGTTTTATTACCCCCATAAAAATTATTTAATGTTTCAATTCCTTTATAATATTTAATTTTTTTATCTAGAGAAAAAGACCCCATCCCTTTGATATTTATATTTCAAAAATGGGTTATAAATGCAATGAATATTTTGATATATGAATATGTTTTTCTTATGGGTTAAAAAAATATTTTTATGATTATGAAAAATAACATGTGTTATGATTATGTTATAATTATTGGAACATTTTATGAGGATGGGTGAGCCTAATATATCTCATGATGATGGATGGTGCTGATATAGCTCTCCAATTTGTAGGGTAAATTGACAAAGCAAATAGATTAGGCTTCTTAATATATATTATTGGAATTTATAGGTTAGGTTAGTCTGTTTATAATATCTATGACAAGAGTGATATAAAAATAGTGTCTCAAGTTACCTATATTATCTATCTATTATTTATGTTAGTTTTTATGAAAATACAATTATTTATGAAGGTAATCTAATGTGGTTAATTTTAAAGGGATGTTTAGGACACTTTATAAGGGTGAAAGGTTAACATTTTTAAAAAGTTTTCATGATTTTTTAATGATTACAAAGAATTTTTTTTGATTTATATTTTACCATTAGGATTTATTATAAATATTTTTATTAAATTATTTTGGTATATAAGTGGATTAATTAGGTAAGAAAATAATTATATTAGCTCAATTTTTATATTGAAAAAGAAATATTTTTATGAGTATTTATAGACTAACAGTTTCTTGATTGTTATATATCCTTTACTAAGATTTTTATTCTCAAGTCATATTGTCAATTTGTTAATAGAGTTTTAAGTATTATTAGGCATAAATATGAGCTTAAGATGAAAATTGTAAATATATATCATGAAAATAAAATTGTTATATCACAAATGTTTTTATTATGAAAAAATGGATACTGAGTAGATGTGTGTACTTTTTGATGTAATATTATTTATAAGGGTGATAACCTAATTATATAAAACTATAAACCTAAAAGGTATTTCAGAATGAAGGAAAATGAACAATTTTCTAATGAAATAATTTTATGGATTTTTTTATGGCTTGGTCCTTATAGTTGGTATTAGAGGAAAGGTTTAGATAATTTTATATCTAAGGATAATGTTTGTAAATACCATTAAGTGATGCTAATTCATGGTTATCATGATGTATAATTTTAATATTACCATGTATCTTAATTTAAAAAATGTATGTTCAAAAAATATTTCTATAGTGGAAATAGGGATCATTAAGTATTAATGAACAAATAGGATGGTATCCTTATAACTCAACATCCTGAAATAGTTGGAATTAGAACTGAGTGGTTCTTTATTGTGATATATTAGTTGACGAATGATATAAATTGTGGTGGTATCCATTCTAGAGAGAAACAAATCTATTATATTGGAACATGTAAGTAGTGGAGAATTTTATGGGACAATACTCTACAAAATTTAATCGATATTCTGACACTATACGAAATATGGGAATTATTAAAGCTCTATAAAATATATTTAAAATCAGGGGATATTCAATTAATTAAAATGTTGCTCATTATATTTAACATTTTTAAGGAAAATACAATTAATTATGGACAATGGTTAATAATAATATATAATGATTAGAGGTTTATTCCATGGAATGAAATTCATTTAATAATATTTTTCTTAAGAAATATTTTATTATGGTTTTTTGAAATAGGATGGAAAATAAATTCTTAAAATTAATTGTAAAGGAAAACGTTTCAGTGGATGATTATAAAGAAAACATCAACGTAGAGTTAAGATACTAAAAAAATATAAGATCTGGATAGTAAAATTAATCAATTTTACTCTTCATTAAAGCCAATATATATAAGGGAATTGGGTTATCAATAATTTTAAAGTTATTAAAATCTTATTTTATATGCCAATAAGGTGGAAATTGAGTTTAACAATGATCCATTTTTTTGTAAAAATTAGAATAAATAATCCTATGTGATAAAAAATGTGATTAATCCTTCATAGAAATATGAAGGGAATAAAATAAATTTTTTAGTATGTGAAAGGAGTGGTAAAAGGTTCCCTCGAGAATGACACATTAAATTTGGGAACTGTATCTGATGATTTATGTTTTTAAATATTACTTATGATGGAAAAAATATATATTTATAGTGGTAAGGCCAATTTTGATATGTTGGGGGTAAGGTGTTTAAAATGTAATGAGATGGACCATTATGCAGATGCATTTATGAAGAAGAGAAAAAATGTTTCAAAATAACAAGACTATAAGAATAAGAATATGGTGAAATCCTTTGTTACTACTTAAGTGGATTTTTTACCATTAAATTAAGTGGTATGGAGTAAATTAGTTGATTATAAATATTATATGAATGTATTTTTTGGTTTTGGGTCAACATAGTTTTTCTATTTTTAAAAAATATATAGGTAAAATAAAAATTTCACCTCAAGAAATGATGTTAGTAATTTTGGTAAAAACATGTGGGGGTAGTATTTAGGAAATAAAAATTTATAAATATTTTCCTTTAATCATATGTGGAAGGGGTTTCCTTGAAAACCTTGTTGTTTTTACCATTATAGAATTTAATGTTATTATGGGTATAGATTGGATTTTAGTTATTCAGGATAAGATAGATTGCAAAACCAAAGAAGTTAACTTGTAAAATTTGTTTCAATTTTTATATAATAAATAATTCATGCCTTCATAGCATATCAAAATGATAGAAATATTTTGAAAATAATTTTACCCTGATCTTATTATTGAAAAAATGAAACTATTATGATTATTGAAGTGCCGATTGTGAAATACTTTTTGGAATTTTTTCATGAGGATTTACCTTGTATTATACCAAATCTGGTTGTGGATTTTACTATTTAATTGGTGGATAATTTAAAACAAATTTAAAAAACATCTTATTTAATAGTCCAATGTGATCTTCTATAATTGAAAAATCATTTTCAAGCATTTATTGATAGAGGTTTCAGTTTTCATAGCACTTCACAATGGGGTTCTCCAAAAAGTTTTAAAAACAAATTTTATATCATGATGCTTTTCATTGACTATAGAGAATTGAATAACATCACTATTAATAGTAAGTTTATTTCCCACATATAGATGACTTATTTGATTAGCTTTTGGGAGCAGAGTATTTTTATATGGTTGATCACAGGTATGGGTACCATCAGCTAAAGGCGAAAGAAGATTAAATCCCAAAGATTTTGTTTCTAACTAGGTATGAGCATTATGAGTATTTTGTTATGACCTTTGGGTTGGTGAATTCTGAAACAATATTTATGAATATTAAGAATATAGTTTTACATTAACATTTGAAAAAATTTATGGTTGTGTTTATTGATGAATTTTTTGATTATTCTAAAAGTTACGAGGATTAGGAAAAAAAATATAAGGATTATTCATAAAATAATTAAAGGAAATAAGTTATATGGAATATTTAGTAAATGTGATTTTTTAGTTATAGAATATGTCATTACATGGATATATCTTAAATTAATATGGAATAACTATTGATCATACAAAAACTAATGTAGTTTATATATGGAAAATATAGAAAAATGTTGGTGAGATTTATTATTTTCATTCATTAGTAGGGTATTACAGAATTTTCATTGAAAAATTTGCATGGTTATCTATCCCACTAAAACTTTTAACAAGAAAAAGAGTTATGCTCATCTAGATAAAGGAATGTGATAATTGTTTTAGGAATTGAATATAAAATTAGTAAAATATTTAGTTTTCCCCACCACATCCAGAAATGGGTAATTTGTAGAAATTATTTAGTGAAGGAACTAGGATGTGTTTCAATGAAAAATGATCAGATAATCGTTTATAATTCTCATAAATTAAAACATGATGAGAAAAATTATCCTCCACAAGTCCTTGGAATAGATTCTATAGTTATTTCTTTAAAAATTTATATAAATCATTTATATGTATTAAGTATGAAATGTATATTGAGAATAAAATATTTAATTATATATTCAATAAAAACAATTTGAACATGAGAAACAATATATATATGTAATTTGTAAATTATTATGATTTCACAATTATTTAAAATATAGGAAATGAAAATAGAGTAGTTGATGATTTAATTCAGAAACATAATAAATCATTAGCTAATACACATCTAGAATATGATCCTTTGGTTAATGATTTTATCAATGTTGGATTAGAAATAATACATGAAAGAAATCCATCAGTTTTGTTTCAGGTGTTAGTAAAATCATCATTTTCATACATGATTAATAAATCTCAAAAATGATGACATTATTTTATAAGAAACGGTAAAATTAGTGATTAAGAATATGTTTATAGAGTTTAATATTGATATAGAATGTGTTTTAAGATTTAGAAAACGGTTTTTTATTTAATTTGATCCCCAGTTGAAGAAATAAATGTTGAGTGAGGCTCATAGTTCTATATTTTTTCTTCTTAACTAGAAAAAATATATAAAGACCTTTTGGAATATTAATCATGGGAAGGGATTAATAATGATATAGATGATTTTACTATGAAAGTTTTGGCTTGTATACATGTTAAAGATGAATGAAAATTTATAATATATATGCTTCATCATTTTTTAAATTTTTCGATTATATTGTAAAATATATCTATGGATTTTTTTAGTTAGATTACCAAACATATATTGAGGTAATAATTCAATTTGAGTAATTGATGACTGATTAACTAATTCTTCTCATTTTCCTACAATTTGAGATAATATGTCTCTAAATCAAATTTCTCATCTTTATGTTAAATGGATAATTAGATTACATGTATTTACTCCCTCCATTGTATCTAATGTGGATTCCATGATTGACACTAATTTTTGGAAACGTCTTCAGAATTCATTGGGTACTAAATGAAATGTCATTATTACCTTTGATCCCCACTATGAAGGATGGTTAGAAAAAAAATTCATAATTTATAGTATATGCTTTAATCTTGTTCAATGGATTAATAGGGTAGTTTAGATCAACATCTGAATTTTGTTATGTTTCATATTAATAATAGTTTTCATTCTAGTATTCAAATATAATATTTTCAAGTTATATATGGAATGTGGTGTTAAACTACATATTGTTGGGGTGAATTTAGGGAAAAAATATTGTTGGGAATATAATTATTATAGGAAAAGAATGATAAGGTGAATATGATTCAATAGGATAGAAGGATATCTTAGAGAAGGTATAAAAATTATTCTAACAACTAAAGGAAATATATTTTATTATAGACAGGTAACCATGATTTTCTTAAAGTATCTTAATAGAAACATGTTATGAAATTGATTTATTGTGGGTTACAATAAAGCGATAAGGTTTAAAATTAACCAAAAACTTGTCTGAATCATTTTTTATGGCTATATTTAGACCTGATATCATCTCATATTCATAAATTTTTCATTTTGGATCCAATTTTCATGAGTAAGACATTAATATATTTTAATGTTTTTATAAATTCTAAGTGTGTCATTTTCATCACTTAAAAAAACCCCCCATCATCTTCTATCAATACATAAAGTGAATTTTTGAGCCTCTCCAGGATAAAATAACTTCCTAAAATACATATCCAAATCCTATAGGCCATGTTTTTATCCTAAAAAAAACCTCATAAGGTTTCAGATATAAACCTAAATAGGTTCTTTAAAGACGAGTAATAGTTCTTAACAAATAATTTTTTATTAATTCTTATTATACCTCATTAAAATATTATTCAAACATTATAAAATAACAACATTAATATATTCTATATACTAATATTTCATTATGATAATGTAATAAACTATATTCATATCCACTTCTATAAAAGGGAAATTAATCCATCATTTGTTTGTTCAATAGACTACCCCCTCACACACTGATGTAATTCATTTTCCATCACCTCCCCTCATGGATAGTTATAATAATGGATTTAATATAAAAATATAATATTATTTACGTTATTTTAATTCATTAAATATAATATAACATCTATTTTCTTACATTTAAATCCATTGAGAAATGATAACATCATTCGTACGTACGTGTGGATTATCACCTGTACAGGGAGATGCGATTCTTTTTTCATCACCACATTAAATGGATGCTATATATAAGATTATATAAATATATAATGTGATATATATGATATGAAAATAATTCTAGAAACCTAAAATTATACTTTTCTTATTTTATTCATTTTCTTTGAATAATGTAAACGTTACCTAGGGTTACGTACGACATACCACCATTATGAATGTAACATAATTCATTTTTCATAACCAGATTTCATAGTAGATTTTAAATATATAATAGATATATAAAAATGATAATTATGTTCTGATTATTATTTTTTATATGATTGAATAATGACCTATCTGACAATATTTAACTTACTGGAGTCATTTTTGACCTATAAGTCGAATATCATCAAAACACACAATGTGGACCTAACTGATTAAGTAATTAAAAATATCATTAAAATAAATGTTTTAATTATATGTTATTAAACTTGGAAAAGTTTATTATAAAATTAATTAATTTATAAAATTTTATTATATAGGAGATAAAGAAAGTATGTGATGGGTCAAACTCTAGATAATGAACACATTACCTTAAAAACCTAGTTTAAAATGTTTTAAAGATTTATTTTATAAATATTTTTCTTCCATGTACAAATTCATAAAATAATTTTTATATATGTATTTATATGGACATAAATTAATTATAATGAATATTTAATGTCACTATTTACTTTCTTTAAATGTTTTTCAGAAAGTCTATTTTGTTTATATTTTATATAGAACATTTTGAAAAATCATCCAAAGGAATTTTATTTATTTTTATATACAAAGTCAATAGTTTTCTGTTTTTATATTTGGTAGACTAGAACCAATTACTTTTTACTTTATTCATTAATAAATACCTTATCACATCTGCATTGTTCTTCTACATGACAATGCAAGTGACAATGTCCTATGGATATGTGTTTCATTAAAGGGTTATAGCAGATCCCTGCTATGATGGGAACTTGGAAGTTCCATAACACTATTCTTGAATATATGTTATATAAACGGATGATATTATTTTAGTGACACAAATAATACTAGCCATTAAGAGTGAGGACTCATAAAACCTTGAGGCACCTTCTCCGAGTGTGCGCCCTTGGTAATATTCTAGAGGATATTATGAGAATGAGACCCGCCAGTAGGAAATCCAAATTTTATAGTGTCATTAAATTTTCCTATCTAAGGATGTGTGTATTGGTCCTTATATTTTAATATTATTATTAATGGGTATTACAACTCGAGAACCTAGATGTGTTGACCAAATCTGTGATGACACATTGTTCGCAGTGAGGTAGGATATGTTGGTTGCATCACGAGTAATACTACATCAATAGATAATGTGAGAAAGGATTTGTTCCTATTCCATAATGTAAGTAGATATATTAGGACCTTTGAGGTAATTAATATAGCCTAAATAAATCCACGACCATGTTGAGGAATGGGAATGTTCAATTCCAGAAAGTTAAAGAAAGAATCATCGAGCAAATGGGTTGATGGAACTTGCATGAAACCCACTTGATTAGAGATATAAATACAATGGGATTACATTACATGGTAAGCATTCATAGGAGGTGACACATCATTGTAGCATTAAATTCTCTCTCCGCGAGTGCCTTGGCGTGTTGCTAGATTCTAACCTAAGACTTTAGGCAGGCCCCACCTAATCCCATTGAGAAAGAGGCATAGTGGATCACACTCTAATTGTGTCCAAGTATCTTAGTTAGATATTAATTTAATAATTTTAATAAATATTATTCTCAATTGTGGTTTAATAATTATTCATTGATTCCTAAATGAATTTATTTCGATAATAGTTATTAAAGAGAATATATTTTGGGTGAAACAATATATTTATTAGCGAGTAATGCAGTGATATTTATTTAAGGTTTAAATATCCATTATTCAAGTTCTAATAAATGTGGTGGAGGAAATAAAGAAAAATGAAAAAACAAATGTACACACCATGTATATTCATATACACACCATGTAGTTATTTTGGGGATTTGTGAGAAATAATATTATTTATTTAATTAAATTATATTAGGTGTAATTTACTAGGTTCATTTCAAGTAACAATAATAGTAAACTGTTATTATTAGGCATGGGGTATTTCTAAAAATTAAATGAAATGAATAAATGATTTTGAGTAATTAATTCATTTTATTATTCAATATAATTAAAATCTTGATTATATAATTCTCATTAGTCCTGCTATTTTTGGGGGTGTGCACAACGGATCTAGAGATAGATCTCAAGCTAAGAGAGAATTATTTTCTTTCATGAACGAACTCAAGCTATGAGATAGAGATCCTCCTACACTAGATCAAGGTGATCAAATGTGGACATCACAAGTGAATTCTCTTCCATGCTAGCACCCGATATCCCTTTGGTGATGTCCAGAGATACATGGAGCACATGTGGATCATTTCTAGAGGAATCCTACACTTGGATTCTATGACGCAACGACTGATCACATCGGATTGTGACTGAAAAAATCAATAGAGAGATAATTACATCAAGATAATCCTTTTCATTTTAATTAAATTAATTATAACCAACATATGATGATTCTCTTTATGGTTTCAGGACTCCCTTCCTTTTCTTTCTTTCTTTTTTCTATTCCGAAGACCCGGCGTTATATTATCGTGACAAATCTCAGATTGATCATTGCTAACGGAAAAATTAAAGTTGGGTACAGCCACCAATTCACTTCCACTGTGCTCGAAGCCTACAATTGGTATCTGAGCATGTCATGTCATTGATTAAAATTATTTAGTTTTGTGTTGGTGATTTACAAATTTAATAATTTAGTAGTTTCAATTCAATTTAATCATTCATTAAATCTGAATCTCGATATTTATTACCACTTATTCGTTTCTTGTTCACCTTACATAAATTATATTTTGTTTTAATTTTGATTAATATAAAATAGAGTATCTCATCCATAGGTTCCAAATCTTCTTGACCATACAACACAAGAATAAATGGCATTTTTTCGGTAGTACACATAGTGTAGTATAGGTTCGATACACCAGGATGGTCTGGTGAAGTAGGCCATGTCATTGGATCCTATTTAAGTATTTAAGACCCCGTGTGTTGACTAGGAATAGGTGGAACACAATTTTTGGATTACATGTTGGGCGTCTCACAGAACACGGTGTGTAGTCCGTTCAGGTTTGGGTCGGACCGTGTTCCCCGTACATGGCTTGCCTGGCTGGAAACTGTGTAACGTAGATACTAAATGGTGTGTGTCCCACTTAACACGCCATGTACTCCGAAAATTTGTGAAGTACATCTACACACCATGTCCCCGGGCATGTACATCAGATGGACGGTGAATAGAAGTACACACCGTGTAGTCAAAACTACATGCCCTGTACTCATCCAAACTACACAAATTTATTAAAATGTATTATTATATTATAAAAACCCTTGAGATGTGTACCATAGTGTAGGCATAAATATGAGAAACTATATGTGATAAATGTTTTATATATATGTGCTTAATTTAACATCTTCATAATGTTCATTTCCACTCATTGGGTAGTTATTAATGAGAATTCACCAGGTTTCCTCCAAGGTATAAGTTACATACAAAGATAATTTTAAATGAATTTATTTGTTTAAAATTATGATGGATGAGAATCTCATGGAAATTCAGAAAACGGTTTATGATAAAAGGATTGATTAATTAAATATAATTAATTGATTCAAGTGTGATTTATCTTAAACAAGAATGATTAAATAATTTAATGATAGTTTTTATGCATAAATATCGTTGCATGTATGTATGATCATGAGCAAGACCAAGACCTATGTATATGAATGATTTATTTTAATTTATTTATTGAAATTAAATTTGTTGTCTTGTGAGACTTCTCCTCATTAATATGTAGGGCCAGTGTGCCCAAGGATTCTTTTATGTAAAACCCCATTTTACCCCTCACCTGTGTGTGAGATTAATGCATATGTAATAGATGGAGCTCCCAAGCTGGTGGAGGAAGCTCAAGTTAGGAGCCGTGTTGATACCAATCTAAGGAGAAACAAAGGTGGATAGCTGGAAAGTTGTAAACACAAACCCAAAATGTTCAAGGTGTTTCTCCCCTAGGTGTTGGGTTAGTTTATCAACCACTAGATAAAATAACCAATAGAACAAGCTCATGATCATACCGTTTTTTTCTTCAGTTTGATGGTTTATTTATTGTGGATGTGTTTTCATGGTCACACAATTAATTAATTAAACAAGCATGCAAGATGGAAATAAAATAAGATCGGATTATGGGTAAATATTATCTTATAAATGGTAAATCACTTAAGTATATCCCACTTAATATTAACAATAATTTAATCAATGATAAAATAGTAATTTATATATAAGGATAAAATCCCTCAAGGAAATATTATGTCGGTATATCCTTCCAAAATTGTGGTTAGAATTGATCCATAGTTCAAAGTACCTGACCAACCCTAGTTGGGGTGATTTCAATTATTGGTGAATTTTAATTAAAGTTTTTGGTTTGAATTGCCTTGGTTCAAATCAAGGGTTGACTTCCATAGTAGGACATGGTGGGACCAAGAGGCAAAGGTAGAGGAAATCCAAAATAAAGGGGTTTTGGGATTGGGGAGTCAACTTAGCAGATCAAAGAGCTGCGAGTTAATGCAGTTGGCATTTGGAATTCCTACCTAAAACCCTTGAAGTTTGTTGACTAACCCTATTTGGGGTAATGCGAAAGGTAATATGGATCGTTACTACTAGAATATTCATGAAATAGGATATTCCGAAGTCATTGGTGAGGGATATTAGATTTTGATAAAATATTGGGAGACTAATAAGTATTAATTAATTATTTGTCTAAGTTTTATCATGATATCTTAGTCTGTATAAATAGAAAGAAAAAGTGAATTAAAACATATCATTGAGAACTATACTCGAGAAGTAAAAAATTCTTACTAATACCAACTTCTAGGAATGGAAGAGGCATTTATGTGTCATCCTTCACCACAAGAGTAAATTGTATGTGCTAGAAGATCCTGTTCCAGTGGCACCTAGAAAAGAGGCCAGGGATGAGGAACTATGTATTTATTTGAAACATATGGATGATTCCATAGATTTATAATGTTTCATGCTATAAGCCATATCTAATGAACTCTTGAAGCAACATGAAAACATGGAAGTATATAACATGATAGCTCATTTTAAGGATATCTACCAAGAGAAGGTGAGATAGGAGATATATGAGATCTCAAATGCTTTGGTTACAACTATGCTTGGAGAGTTTGTGCCAGCTGGGCCTCCTGTAGTTAAGCTTATTAGCTACATTGAATGCTTGGACATCTTAGGGATTAAGTTCCCGGATGAGTTGCATACAGATCTCATCCTATCATCACTTCCCAAAACCTTCTCTAGATTTAATGTCAACTATAACATGAGAAATAATGAGAAGAGTATACCAGAACATCTGACCTCAATTCTCGAGGTAGATAAGGACATGGGGTGCGACAAACCCATAGTTATTATGGTGAATAAGAAAATGAAGGACACAGAAAATATTCCAAGGACATATAAATGTTCTGATTCCCCAGAGCACCATCCCTCAAAGAGGGAAGAGATCTAGAGGCAGAGAAAGGAATGGGAGGCAGTATATTTTTCATGTGGAAAGCAAGGCCAATAGAAGAGTAACTGCACCCAGAAGCGAGTGTACACTAAATTTTTGTTCTTTATCACGTGTAATCTTTCCATTTATACACATTGGGTATTAGATACAACTTGTGGGGCTTACATATATATTAAATTGTAGGAACCAAGTAGAATTAGAAGGATTTCCATCAGAGAGGTGGATCTTTGATCTGCCAATGGCGCGAGGATTGTTGTGTTAAACATTATAGATTACCACCTCTCATTGCTTACTAGGATGATTTTGGTTTTAAATAACTATTATTATGTGACTAGTGTTACCACAAACAGAATTTAAATATCATTTTTGGATGTGGATGGATTTATTTTCATGTTTGGAAAAGAGGGTTGATTATTTTATAAGAACAACTTATGTTACGGTATGGCACATTTAAATAATGGTTTGTATGTATTAAATTAAGAAAAACAAGTGTTGGTAATCAATAATGAAACAAACTCACATGACCTATACATCACCTAGTTATGGCATCACCATCCCGGTCTTGTAAACGAGAAGTGCTTGAAAAAGATCTTCCAAAATGGTTATTTAGACTCTATTGAGCTAAAACCACTTCATAGATGTCACACTTATTTACTAGGTAAAATGACCAAGCCGCCTTTCAGTGGATGGGGTGAAAGGGCCACAAAGATTCTAAGATTGGTGCACACAGATGTGTGTGGACCATTTCTAGTAGAAGCTAGAGGTAGATATTCTTACTTCATTACTTTTCTTAATGATTCGAGTAAATATGGCTATGTCTACTTAATGAGGTATAAGTCAGAGTCCTTGGAGAAATTTAATAAATTCAAGAATGAAGTAGAGAATCAAATTGGTAATAAGATAAAGAAACTTCGATCGGATCTAGGTAGAGAATATTTAAACCAAGAGTTCATCGATCGACTACGGGAGTCTATCTCAGCTCACTCATCCTTATACACTAAAGTGGGATAGCGTTAGTGAAAGGAGGAATCATACCTTGTTGGATATGGTGAGGTCTATGATGAATCATGCAGTTCTTCCATTATCTTTTTAGGGATATGCATTACAAACTGCAACATACACATTATACTGAGTACCAACTAAGGTGGAAAATTGAATTCCATCTGAGTTATAGAATAGAAAGAATCCCATTTTGTTGCACACACATGTATGGGGATGCATGGATTTTGTTAAGGCCTTCTCAGAAAAAAACAGGCACCCTGGGGAACAAGGTGAATCTTTATAGGATATCCCCAGGAAACGAAAGGATATTACCTATATGACCCTTCAAACAAGAAATTGACTATCGCTAGAAAAGCTGTGTTTCTTGGGAGGGAGAAAATACTCAAGTAGGATAGTGGGAGAAAGATTGACATTGAAGAAGTTGATGCTCAAGATACACAAGATTTGGTACATGAACAAAGTCTACTGGTCCCCATGAGAGAGGTTCTAGAAACACAATTACTATGTAGAAGCTCAAGAGAGGTAAGAGAACTAGAAAGATTTGGTTTCCTAGTCATTGAGTATGTGAATCATTATTATTGGACAATGATCAACCTCTCTCCTAAAACGAAGTAGAAGAAATATAACAAGCTATGAATTTTGAGATGGATTCCATGTATCAGAACCATGTCTGTGTTCTGCTATATGAGCCAGCTAATGTAATGCCTTTTGGATGAAAATGGGTATTCAAGAGAAATATGGACATGGAAGGTCAAGTTAGCACCTATAAAGCAAGGCTAGTGGATAAAGGATTTAGACAGTGTTAAGGAATTGACTATGATAAAACCTTCTCAACTATTTCCATGTTTAAATCCATAAGAATCACACTTTACATAGAAGCTTACTATGACTATGAGATTTGGAAGATAGATGTCAAAATAGTATTCCCTAATGGGAATCTTCAAGAAGATGTCTATATAACACAACCAGAAGGGTCTGTGACCCTAGGTGAAGCCAAACAGGTTTGAAAGTTGTAGAAATCCATTTAGGTATTAAAGAAATCATCTAGGACATAGAACAATAGATTTGATGAATCCATAAAGGAATTTGGTTTCATTAAGAATGAATGTGATCCATGTGTTTATAAAAGGTTTAATGGGAATGAAATTGTTATCCAAGTAGTATATGTTGGAAAAAATTACTTTTTGGAAATGATGTACCCATCTTACACTCAGTTAAGGACTGGTTGAACAACTGTTTCTTTATTAAGGAATTGGGTGAAGTAGCCAACATTCTAGGGATCAAGATCATTCAGGATAGATAAAAGTGGCTAATTGAACTAATTTAGGGAATATACATTGACCAGGTACTAAAGATATTTAGTATGGAACAATCGAAGAGGGGATATGTTTGTCCCATGGCCTTCATCTTTCTAAGAAAATGTGTCCTCAGACACAATATGAGAAAGATATAATGAGTAGGATCCAATACGATTCCTCTATATGATATATCACGTGTGCCATGTTATGTACCAGGATTTATCTTTCCTATGCATTGATCATGGTACACAAATATCAAGTAGATCTAGGGTAACAACATTGGACAGCTATTAAGAATATACTTATGTATCTGAGAAGAACTAAGGATATGTTCCTAGTGTATGGAGGAGAGGAGGAGCGTGCCATAAGAGAGTATGCTCAGGATAGTTTTCAGACATATTAGAATGATCTAAAGTCGCAATATGGATATGTTTTCTGTCTTAATGGAGTAGCTGCGAGCTGGAATAGTTCAAAGCAACCAGTTTTCACTAATTATATAGTGGATTCCAAATATATAGCGGATTTTGATGAAGCCAAGGAATACATATAGATTCAGAACATTGTCTAGGAGCTTTATGAGGCTCCCAGTAGTAAAGATCCTATCACATTTTATTGTTATAATACTATAATGGGGGATCTTGAAAAATATCCAAGGTCACATCAACAGATAAAGAAAATACTTCAAAAGTATCACATTTTGAGGTATTTCTATCAAAGGGATGAAGTTGTAGTGAGAAGAGTGTCCATAAAAGAGAACGTGGTAGAACCCATGATTGAAGTCCTATCTCAACGGAATAATGAATATAATGTGAGAGATAGCTGGTTAAAGATTGTTAGCAGTTGGCTCTAGTCTAAGTGGTATTCTGTTGGAGTTGGTGGCCTAGAAATAACTACTTTGTACTTTATTCATTAATAAATAACTTATCACATCTTTATTCTTCTTCTTCGTGACAAAGAACATGATAGTATCCTAAGGATAGTTGTTTCATTAAAGGGTCATTGAGGATACCTTCTACAATGATAACCCATATTTTCCATAACACTATTCTTGAATACATGTTATATGACCAGATGATGTTATTTGTGGGACACAAATAATACATTCCATTAATGGTGAGGAATTATAAAACATTGAGTCACCTTCTCATGGTGGGATCCCTTGGTAATATTCAGGAGGATATTATGAGAATGAGACCCGCCGGTAGCAAATTCACATTTTATAGTGTCATTGGATGTTCCTATCTGTAGATGTGTGTATTGGTCCATAGAATATAATATTATTATTAATTGGTATTACAACTCGCACAATTAGATGTATTGATGGAAATTTTGACGACACACTATTCTTATTGAGGTAGGATATGTTGGATGCATCACGAGTAATGCTGTATTAATAGATAATACGAGAAAGGATTTTTCCTTTCTATTCCATAACAGAAGTAGATATCTCAAGCCCTCTGATGGAATTTATATAGACTAAATAAATCCATGGCCATCGTGAGGAATGGAAAACATCAATTCCAGAAGTCAAAGAAAGAATAATCGAGTACATGGGTTGATGGAACTATCATGTGACCTGCTTGATTCGAGATATCAAGACAAAGGGATTACATTACATGGTAAGAATTCGTAGGAGGTGACACATCATTTTAGAATTAAATTATTTCTCTATGGGTGACATGGAATGTTTATAGATGATAACCTTGGTCTTTAGGAAGGCTTCAACTAATGCCACTAAGAAAGAGGCCTAGAGGGTCACACACTATGTGTGTCCAAGTATCTGAGTTTAATATTAATTTAACAAGTTGAATAAATATTATTCCCGATTGTGGTTTAATAATTATTCAAGGAATCCTGGACGCATTTATTTCAACACTAATTATTCAAGAGAAGATATTGTGGGAAAAATAATATATTTATTAGCAAGTAATGTAATGATTTTTATTTAAGAAATAAATATCCATTATTCAAGGTCTAATAAATGTAGTGGAGGAAATAAGAAAAATGGAAAAAAAGTACATGCCGTGTAGTTTTTTTGGGGATTTGTGGGAAATAATAAAATTTATTTAATTAAATAATTTTAGGTGTAATTTTTTGGGTGCATGTAAAGTAATAATAATAGTAAACTATTATTATTAGACATGGGGTATTACTAACAATTAAATGGAATGAATAAATGCTTTCAAGTAATTAATTCATTTTATTATTCAATGTAATTAAAATCCCAATTATATAATTCTCATTAGCATAGAAATTTTTGGGGGTGTGCACAGCGGATCTAGAGAAATCTCTCAAGAGAATAGAGAATTGTTTTCTTCCAAGAATTCTCTCAAGATATGATAGAGAGATCCTCCTCTACATGATCAAGGTGATCAAAGGTGGACATCACCAGCGAAGGATATTCCCTGCTAGCACCTGAAGATCCCTATGTAAACATCCAAAGATACGTGGAGCATGCGTGGATCATTGCTAGAGGAATCATACAGTTGGATTCTACAACAAAATGATAGATCACATCAGATCGTGACTGGAAACATCAACAGGGAGAGAATTCCATCAATGGAATTCTTACTTTTTTAATTAAATTAATTATAACCAACATATGATGATCCTATTTATGGTTTCAGGACTCAATTACTTTTCTTTCATTCTTCATTTTATTCCAAAGATCTAGAGTTTTATTATCATGGTGGATCTCAGATGGATCACTGTTAATGGAAAAATTAAATTAGGGCACACCCACCAACGTGCTTCCGCTGTGCCCGGAACCTTCATTTCCCAACATCATAACCATTATTTGACGTTTTTTATTATTTAAAAGATTTTATGTTTTATTCATTGAAAAAACCACCATCAATTTTTTCTGGGTATTTAAAATATGGATTTTAAATTTAATAGATATTTTCATATTCTGAAATGTATTTATTAGGGGTGAAAAGAATATTTTTATGAGTACACAATCTTTCTTGTGCTATGATTATGTTATGGTTATTGGGAATTGTTTATGAGGATGATTTAGACTAATATATCTCATGATGATGGGTGATCATGATTTGGAACATGATGATATGTGATCCATATATATCTCTCACTTTTATAGAATGTATTTATCACGCCAGTTTTTCAGGACTATTATATAATAAACGATATGAAAAAGAAAGTTATCCTCTTTATCACATCAATTATTATTGAACATACATGGTAAAGTATATTTTGAACATCGATTATATATTAACTGATGTGGAAATAAATTTAAATTTCATTATCATGTCTTTTATATAATAACTAATTTGAAAAATAATCTATATCATGTGAATTATATGATAGTTGATGTGATATACCATTCAAAATTTATTGTATCATTAGCTTGAATCATTTTCATGTTATTAAATATCACAAATTTAGAATCATATCTCTCTCACATGGTTGCACTAACCCTCATTTAATCAATCTTATGGACTCCAATATCATATTTCCATATTTATACATCCTCATGTTTTGTCAACCTCAATGTTTCATGTTCGATCTACTCTTCTCCCAAGTAAGCCTCACACATCGATCCTCTATTTTCATCGTTAAACGATGAATAATCATTTACTATCCTTTTTTAGATTTTTGTGGACTATAATATCTCATTACCGTCTTTATAAACCCTTGGGTTTTTTCAGCCTCATCATTTCATTTTTTGAATATAGATCTGCTCATCTTAAATATCAATTTACAATATCTATATACCTTATCTATATACTGATTTAAGTGAATAGGTGTGTGTATTTAATTACATCTTATTTTTATATGTTAGATTATAACTTTACACATTATATCTTAATGTTCTGGTGATCTACTATATAATAATGTGTTAGCACTGAATTTATTCATAGACAATTATACTGCATTACATATTAAATTTATGCATTTAATCATAAAATGTAATATATATATATATAAATAAATTAAAATTTTTGTATAGTTCTCAATACAATATCGTATAAGTAGTATATATTCATATCAACAATTTTGTTATGATATGTGCATATTATTATCCTTAAAAATCATATATTAAATATTCAGTCTATATATTATGAGTTACTATTAATAAAATGTTGACATTATTTGTGAATATACAATAAGAATTGTCAACTTGTTCCTTTAGATGTCTTTTCTCATATTCTAATTGATATATGTTACATTTTGACTATCTTTGGACAAATCAACCAATTTGATACTAATGATAATAGAGATTGATTCACTGCATGTCCCCATTCAACCATTAAGTTACATTAATTTTTAATTTTATTGGATTATCCCACTGCATAGGTAGAGTTTCTATGTCATATTTTCATGGAATTACACATGCATCAGATTATCATCACATATAAAGAATTTTCCTCTCCATAAGTTTGGATTTTTGTTATATCAAATTAAGTATAATGAAATATTTATAATGTGGTTTATTATCATGTTAAATTAAAATAAAACATGTTGTTATAGATTAAATATTACATAATATGCTTTATAAAACTTTCACAATACACTATCCATAAATAATACAGAATATTAATTAAATATATATGAACTGCATTACAAAATTTTCATTGTATTTTTTTAACTCTACTATATGATTATATTATTTTATGCATTAATGTTATTCTAATAATTTTTACTTTTTTCATGATAAAAAACCTGTTAAAAATTTTGATGAGAAATATTCAAATCAAAAATGGAAAATGCACACTACATTTGGAATCTAGTCAATAATAATCAATTTTATGTTTCATCGAATTTTATGCAGGAGAAAATGAAAAATATGAGAATGATCTACCAATATTTTATTTTGTAAAATTCTCCCATGAATTTATTTTAATGATTTACCAATTATATTTAAACTTATATTTCATTATTATCAATAATTTATAATTATAATTTTCAAATATTCAAATATTTGTTTTATAAATTTCAATGTTTTTTACTTTAAAATTATTATATATGGTGACATAAATTTAAGTTATTTTCTATTTTATTATGGAATAATCATTCCGATTAACATTCAATTTCATCTCCATTCTTATTTACTTTTTAAAAATTATATTCACTATTATTGAAAATCATATAAATATTTTACTGATGAATTATAACACAAATGGGTCTTCTCGATTATCATTGAAATAATATAATATTTACCCCTCTTACTCACATTTATCACTAATAAATTATTATGACAAGATATATATTTTTGATCTTTTTATAGATAATAAGGAGTAGGAGTTGGATTATGACACTTAAAATAAGTAATGAATATGATGAAGGTGTTGATTATTTTTTGGAATTTGTTAAACAAAATGTTCCAAATAATGATATGATTTTCATTCCATTCTTAAAATAATTAAATATGAATAATTTTAACAGCATAGAGATATAATATCATTTAATTTTTCATGGCTTTAATCAAATTTATATCCCATGTATTTGGCATGGTGAAACTATGAAGAATTTTGGATCCATTAATGATGATTCATTATAAGATGATAACTATGATCAAATTGAAGAAATGATTTATGGTATTTAAGTAGAGGAAATTTATTTAGAAAAAAAATTGATCATCTATATGGTGATGATAAAAAACCATTGTATCCTAATTTTAACTAATTTACAATTTTATTGATAATGTTAATATTTATTGACTTGAAGGAAAAACATGGATAGAGTACCAAGAGTTTTATTGAGTTTCTCTAATTGTTGAAAGTTATTCTTCATAAAGACAATGATCTTCTATATTCATATTATAATGTGAAAAAAATATTGTGCATGATGGGATTAGGGTAAAAACAAATACATACATTCCTAAATTATTGTGTGCTATATAGGAAGAAATACAAATTTCTATCAGAGTGTCCTAAATGTTGGATTCCACTATATAAGTTGAAAGAAAAATCACTGGCTGATTAAAAAATTTATAGAGGCCCTTACTAAGAAATTCTTGCATCTTAATAAAATTCCTCTTTTGAAACGTTTATTTGAAAATTCAAAAGATGAAAAATGGTTAAGATGGAATACATATGAACAAATATTTGATGGAAAATTACAAAATCAAGTTGATTCACCACAATTGAAGATAACTGATTATTGGCTTCTTATATATGGAAATGAAGTTACAAATATAATATTTGGACTATTAAATAATATAATTGATCCATATCAAAGCCTTAGTAGAACACATAGTTCATGGCCTGTTTATTTTCAATTTATAACTTATCCCATGAATTTTTTATAAATGTAAAATATGTCATGTTGAGTTTAATCATTGTTGGAAAAAACAACCTGAAAATGATATTGATTTTTTCTTATTACCATTAATTGATGATTTGAAAATTTTATTGGAGGAAGGTATTAGGGTTTATGATTCTTTTAAAGTAGAATATTTTCAACTATATGACGTGATTATGTTCACTATAAGTGAGTTCCTAGTATTTGGAATTTTTTCTGGATATATTGTTATATATCATAAATCTTATCCAATTTATGAACTATATAATTCATATTATCAACTGCATCAAGGGAGAAAAAGAGTATATATGGGTCATATTTTTTTTCTATGGATAAATCTTATCGAAGATTCTAAAAAACATTCAATGACTCAGAATAATTTTATATTATTCCAAAACCCTTCCCCAATGATCATTATATTGAGATGGTGAAATTTTTTTTTTGTGATATTGAGAAAGAAAAATAAATTTGGCAAGGATAGAAATATTTGGAATAAAAGATCAATATTATTTGAGCTACTATATTGGATATATCAGGAGGTTAAACATAAAATTTATGTCATGAATGTAGAGAAGAATATCTATGAGAGATTTAATGAAACATTGTTAAATATTAAAGGAAAGAATAAAGATGTTTCAAATGAAAATTTAGACTTAATCTCAATGGGAATACATTTGGAGTTAGCACCCTCCCCTGAAAGATGATAAAAATTCCTACCTCTGGTTTGTCATACATTATCAAAGTTGGATAAAAATATATATTTGTTTATCTTCATGATATTAAAGTTTCACAGGGTCATTCTTCAAGTTTAAAAATATAACCATTAATGTATTTGAATATAAAAGGTATGAAATCTTAATATAATCACTTCATGATGCAAAAAATCCTACCAGTTTTATTGTGTGGAATATTTCCAATCCATGTCCAAATTATTATCATGAAGGTGTGTTATTTATTCAATTCAATTTATAATAAGAAAATTGATATGGATACTGTAAAAAATTTCAAGAACGAAGTGGTTTCTATACTTTTCAAATTAGAAATGTATTTTCCTCCGTCATTTTTATATCATCATGCATTTAATGTTTCATTTGGTGAAAGAAATAAATCTTTTTAGACCTATATATCTATGTTGAATGTATCATTTTGAATGGTATGTGACGATATTAAAGGATTATTTTGTGAATCCATATCGATCCGAAGCCTATGTTATTGATAATTATATTTTTGAGGAGTTTGTATTGTTTTTTTGAAGATACATTTCTACCATGGAGAACATCAGTTTTCTTATATCTTTCCATAAATTATGGGGCAAAGGGAATCTATGGAATGAATAGAAAATCATTGAAAGGTGAACAGATAAAGGGAATGTTTATACATCTCTAATAACATAGAGTATGTTCAAATATATATAACATTGAATATAAATGTGTTAAAATGAATATATCCAAAGAATAAAGATATGTGGATTTTGAACGAGTATATCAAAATTACATGGCTTAAAGAGAATAAGCTTGGTAGATAGAATGAACTAGAAAATGTGATATCGTTAGTGGGAGGCCCATGTTTAAATTTTGTAATATGGTATAAGTATGAGATTAATGTATATACATTTCATAAAAAAGATTAGGACAAGATAAGTGAAGTTCCAAATAGTAGTGTATTTGTGTTTGTAGAAGCAATTTTTTTTTTGAGTGTTGAAGACAGTAACCTAGTCTCCACAACAAGTGCATATTATGGAGTCATTAAAAAAATATAGGAGGTTTATTACATTAAATTTCATGTTCCATTGTTTAACTAAACTTGTTTTATCGGTAACAACAATGTCACAGATGTTTAATTGGGAATGACACTAGTTAATTATAACATATTTGAATACACTGCTGCTCCTTTTACCACGTAAACATAAGAAAAAATTTATATGTTTTGGATAAATATGATATGCAGTGGTATGTTATTTTATGTTGGAAAATAATGTATATTGGAGATGATAAACTTGAAGAAGATATTGATTTATGTGGGATCCGTTCTTCCATGGAATGATTAACATATAATTTTTATGATCACATCATATACATGGTTTGTATAACACAAAATGATCATGATAAAGGAATTTCAGAAAATAATCCTTTAGTATATTCCTAATATATTAGGTAAGATATGTTTATTTATATTTTACCTTTTAAAATATCATAAAATGTTATAAATTTTAATTTAATTTAATTTATTAAAATAAATTATAACTAATAAGTTAAATTGTTTGGTTATATTAGTTTAGATTTATTAGTTTACCATGCTCACCTATACATACTTTATCTATTAATTGATTTTGTTGAAAAATAATTATTTTAAATCTAATATGTTAAATAAAAACAAAAATAATGTATAAGAGTATGTTAAAAAAATATTATTTTTGGTGTAAACATGATTTTTTATGTTAGAGCATTTTTATTATTTAAAAACCATTTTCGGATTTGTTTCCATTAGTTTATATTTCATTTCATATATCATTAATTTTGTTAGAATTTTGGTTAACTACAACAAGTATGAATAAAATTGTGTTACGTTTAGTTTATTTTTTGTCGTTTTTTTTAATTTCTTATTGAAATTTGAATGTAATAGTTGGATTTTAATAGTTATGTTATAATTTTTTGTTGCTTTGATTTGATGGATAATGAAAGGTAAATAATAAAATCTACCAAATACTTCTAGAAATGGTCATAATCATACCATTGGGGAGGAATGTACACATGCTATTATTGATGAACCTCATCATTATTTATAAGATACATCTACTTTCATGGGGCTAAAGAAGAGTTCAAGGGTTGGTAAATGTGGAAACACATGATTACCAAAATTATCAGTTTTTGTAGTCAGGACTAGAGAATAACTGTATAATTTTATAATAATGATATTCCAAGAGGTCCAAATTCAAAACATTTAAATATTTTAATAGTAGTACATGAAAAAATTATAGTCAGTATTCTGATTAATTAGTAGAGAAGTGTTAAAAAAAATGAAAATATCTCACTTGGGAGAGACCATTTTGGTAAGTTAATTTGTTATTATTTTAATTATCTTGAAATTTTTATAGTAATATATATTCACCCTTCTTATCAGATGGAATATGATATACCTAATACTGGAGGAGTTAGGAGGAAATTTTTATCATTGGATTCTAAGATATATAGGGATTTTAAATCAACCCTCTAACAAGATTTCATTTCTAGGTATATAAAACATTATAATCCATGTGATATTTATCCATTTATATATGAAGATACATTGAAAAAATTTGTTTAAAGTAGATGAGAAATGTATTTTTGGAATGTTTAATGTTACGTTTTAGAATATTTTTATATTAATAATCATATTAATTATTTATGTATTATTAATTCGTAGAAATCGAGGAGATCTTATCAGGAGATATAATATAGAAATGTATACCCTAAGGCTTTATCTAAGGGAGGTTATACATTATCAAAAGAAAAACGATATGAAAAAATTTTCATAAACTAAATGATGAGTCTTCAGTATCTGTAGAGGTAGAACCTCTTTCTCCCCAACTATACAAGAAAAATAGAATAGGTATTAGATGAGAAAAAATGATAATATATTAAAAAAGAGTAGAGGGTTTTAGCTGATAGGATTGTAAGGTGTTTAATTTATATATTTATTTAAGTGAAATCAATTATTTATTTATTTTGATCCATTATTTATTTTTTTCAAATATTTTATATAGAATTATCTTGATTTGAAGAGCACCGAAGGGGTTTCTATAGCTAAGGGTAGGAATGATATTTCATTAACAAAATTCGGAATGACTGAAAACCTACTTTTTTTATAAGGATACCTAGAAGGTATGTCGGTAAAAAAGCATTTCCATGTTCAAAATATTCTTATATAAAGGATGTCTATAAAAAATAAAATAGTTAGAAGATGATGTTTTTGATATTCACTTGATAATAGAGGATATGATCATAGCATCAGTACAATTGATGTTTGTATACATGAAAATATATTTCAAAACTTCTGATCCCACTCCTCCATCTCCAATAGAATATCCCACTCCTACACGTCCACTAGACAAGCATACTCCTTTCCCAACTCCTAAACCCCTCCTACATAGATTCCCAGTTATTGTGATTTATATGTAGATAATACCAAATATAATATTATTTCATATGGGATGATACTTTATATTGGTGATACCATTCATCATCAATAGATAGAGACAGAGAATCACATGGCTACTATATAGGATAATATATATAGATAAACAAGAATACTGTTACATATAGATGAGGTGAGTTTGTTGGAAAAAGTATAAACAACTTTGTAGTTTTTACATCTAGACTTGTTTTCCATATAACCATCGAGGCATGTGTATATTTTATGTTTTATTTTATTTTTCTATTAAATTTTATTTAACATTTAATAGTTTATATATATATATATATCTATTTTTTATATTAATAATTTAATGGTAAATATTTAATATAGTGTAAACAAAAAATAAAACGTTCTATGACTTTAGATACACATTCTTTTAGTCTTGATATATTTTCAATATATTAAAAATAATTATTAGATGTTTATGAGATTCCAAATGAAGCTGAAATTTATAGTAATGAAATGAATATGAAGCTTTTGAAAAATGATATTACAGATCTTGTAACTGGAGATATGTTGGGCATCAAAAAAATGTATGTTTATCTTTATAAGTCCATTAACAAATTTTTTCCATTAGTTTAATTTATTGAATATTTAGACTTATGTTTATTTTAACAAGGTCTCTTTATAAAAATTATAAAAATAATGAGAAGACAGAAGTATATAGATTTATGTACTCAAATTTTACTTCTCCTATTGTGATTATAATGACAGATGAAGAAATAAAAAATTTTATTTCATAAATATTTCAAAAGAATGAAATTATTAAACAATGCGTGTTTACTTATATTTAAGTGTATGAAACATATAACTCACCATGTGCTATAAATCTCTAAAAATAATAGCCACTATCATTAAATTTTCTATTATATCAATGGAATTTGGATGCTGGGAATTTTTTCTAAGTGAGAAGACACTTTACGAGCTATTGTTTATCAATAATGTAGAGCGGGAGAATTTTAAGAATGTATTGGACACATAATTTTGAATTTTTGAATAATAGTTTATATTATAATGAATTTGAAATTTATATTGTTCATATTATTTTCAAACATGGGAAAGAATATGTTTAGAGATATTAGACGAAAGAAGATCAATATGATCAAATTAGTATGAGAAAAGGTGAATTTTCATTTATAATTACTAAAATTTGGATATATTACTTAATAATGCTATTCTGAATTGAAAAATTATTTTAAAAATAATATTCATAAACAATATGGTGTAAAGGAATATGGATACTATGTTTTTAGATTTATGTATAAAATAATTTCAATTGGAACAATTATGAATTTCCAATAGGTTAGATTTCTTTATAAATGTTTCATTAATATTTATTAATTTTTTCAAAATAAATGATAAATTCTTTCATTTTAGTTTATAGAATTTTGAAGATACTCATCCCTATAATTCACATGATCTGAGACACTAGAACATTTAATAGTCAGATCATTTCTAAAATTTTATTGGATTTTATCTTATTTCTATTATATTTTATAAACATGAATATTCAATTTTTTAGTGCGTTTTTTATGTTTTCTGCTAGTTTTTTGCTAGTTTTCTATAGGTTTTATTCGCTTTTATTTTATTTAGAGGATTAATTAAAATAAAGTTATTAATTTTTTTCAAATTATTTATTTTATAACTGATGTGACAAATTTTATATAGGAGTTTCTTAGATCATTTATCAAACAACCCATGTGTTAAAAGGATCTTCACATTGGTTATTTGATATCCATCATGAAAAATACGTAAATATGATTTTTTCACATTAGTTATCAAGTAACCAATGTGAAAACCCAATAGTTATGGGGTTATCACATTGGTTATTAAATAAATGATGTGAAAATCTTTTTAACACATCAGTTATTTGGTAACTAATGTGAAAACTACCACATTATTTTATTTACAAAACCAGTTTTTATTAATCATAATTAAAAAATTATATATTATGTCACCTATATTAATGTCATGTATTAACTAATGTTAAAATAATGACATGAAAACCCGTTTTATGCACTAGTTTTTCCAAGTAATTATGTAAATTTACAGAGGTAACTGGTTGGGTTTCTCCTAAGAGATTATTGGAATTTACCAGATTGGTTATTTCATTTATAATTGTGATATGAAGATGATGCACCAAGTTGGATACATAAAGTATCTAGGGTTTATATGGGGTTTTGGGGAAATATTATGACTTCATAATGTAATCTAATGAGCTTATGTTTAGTGTAAGGTTTATGCTACTTCTTAAGTGTGAATTCATAACTTTTTAAAAAACAATTCATGAGTTTTTTATGATTTAAAACAAACCTTTATGGGATTTTTTTTTTCCTTTAATATTTATTATGAAATTTTTATGAAAATATTTGGGGAAAGAAGTTTATATCATGGGTAAGAAATTTTTTATTTTGAGATCAAAGTTTATTTTGAAAAGGGAAATTTTTTTGAGTAATCGTATACTAACATGGTATTTATTTTCCAATGTACCTTAGTGAAATGTTTTATGATCATACCATGTTTTGAAATGTTTTTATCATGTTTGTATGGATTATTAGAAGAAATTATGAGGTCAAGATGAAAATTATTAGTATATGTAAGGAAATAAAACTTATTATATCTTAAAATTTGTGTATTATGGGAAATTGGAAACTGAGTGGAAGTTTTCACTTTGTGATTTAATATTTTATTTTGTAAGGGTGATGAAAACATTATATAAAACTATAAACCTAAAAGTACTCTAAGAATGTAAGAAAACAAATTCTTTTCCAATTTTACAAATTCTTCAAGGCTTAGTCCATATATATAGTGAAGAAGTTTTGTGTTTATTGTCAATTACTAATGTACTTTTATGAATTTCTAAGAAGTTTGAAAGAGTTTAAAATAGTTTCCAAGGTAATTGTGTATTGAAGGAAAATCAAAACATGACCATTGTAGTCACACTATGAATGGGGCTATGCAAGATTATTTTAAATTGTTTATTGTCAATCACACTATAATAGAATGCATAATTATTTACGAAAACATCTCACACAACATTGGATACCTTTTTTGATTTTGGTGTATCTACTAATTGTTAGGTCCAAGGATCTACTACATAAAGGGGTATCCATGATTGTAATAATTATTAGGTCTATAAATGTGTTAGTTATCATCATTCTATACTCATAGCAGTTGTCCTATCGAATTTTACAATTCACTATAATGTTCTGATCCTATGATGATTATTTTACTCTAGTTGGAAGCATTAATGGTTTTTCACTATAAATATGAACACCATGATAGGATATGTTCGAGATCAATAAATATCGAACTATGATTTGAATAGAGTTTTTAACTATATTTACTCTGGATTTTATGGATATATAGTTGACATAGAATCAAATTATATTGAAGTATGAAAAATCTAAATTTGGTATAGATGAGGTATATCGCAAACTATAATATAGGCCATCACACCATTATGTGGTTGTTTCTAGGGGGTTTTTCTAAATTTTAAATATTTTTCCAAATGGGAGAAATTACCCTAGATTTTGATAGTTTTATTTAGGATGTTATTGATGGTTTTTTTGGTTAATAATCAAGTAACATGTGGCTAATTAAAATTATATTAATTTGAAAAGTATTATGAAGTGGAAATATCATGTAATATAATAAAAATTTATAAAGGGAATTGATATATCTAGAGTTGAGAAAAATTTTCTATTTCTATATCTTGATATCAAAGAAAAACTTTTATGGGTAAAAACACTTTTAAGATCTGGATATTTATAGAGGACATTGAGTAACAATGATAACACACTTATTTATTTCATAATGTTTATTTTTATGAATAATCTTTCGATTTACCTATGTTTTGTATGTTTTTCATATATATATTCTTTAAATTAGTGTTTGAATTGGTAGAAATATAGAGTGTCCCTTGGATTGATCTCATTAATTCAAAAACATTGTTATCACATACACTACATAGTGATATCCCCTTGTAAATCCATACAATTTTGGTGTACACTTCTTATAGTAGACATTAGTGGTGAATATAATAAAATATCTATGCTATTTCACTTCCCTTTCATTCATTTATATTGTGTATAACTGATTAATTTTAAAAGGTTTATACAATTATAACTCTCATATGAAAAAATAGAATTGAAAACTAATACATACAATAGTTCACCCCCCTTAGGGTGTGTTTGGGACATTATGGTTGAAAACCATAGAAAACATGAAATCAACCTTTTAGAGATAATTTCTTACAACCAACTGTTATAATGTAATCCCCTATATTGTTTTTATATTTTTTTTATCACCAATACTTATTAAACCCTTAAATTTATATCATGAACACTGATGTTATATCAATTTTGTGGTTGTAATATCGATATAATTTTCACAAGTTCAACATTAGTTCCTTTCCTTCTCACTAAAAATATAAACATTTTACAACTTTCTCATATATCTAATGTTGATTAATTCCAATAAACCTCTACAGTTTCTTCCTTTTGATGATTTTATTCATTATATATATCGATACTATAATTATTTTTAATTATCATTCTCTTTATACCACTTTGTGAGTGTGGGGTATCATGTTTCCCAATATTAAGTTGAGGTTTAATTCCATTATCACCATTAGTGAGGTGATGAAAAGTGACATGATTATCGAAGATGTATCCCTTTTTAGTCTAAATTATGATAGTATAGTTTATTTTTGTATAAGTAATGTAACATATATATGTTATGAAGATAATTAAAGCTTCAAATAGATTTTCCAAAAAAGGGTTTCATATGATGCTAATAAAGCTAGGGAAATGTCATAGAATGAGACATTTCATAGTTTATTTATACATGTCATTTCTGTGTATCATATTGTGAATTTCTATCTTACTTAATTTCTTGAAAGAGAAATAATTAGTTCCCATTCAATGTGATTTTTATAAGGCGATATGGGTTCCCCCATTATATGTCCTTTTTTATAAAATCGTATCTAGTTTTTATGATTCCACATTGAAATTCCAATTATTATAGATGAATAACCTATATAAAGAGGATTATATTGAAGATAACAAAATTATCATCATTATATTAAATTTCCTATGTCATTACCAAAATAATGAAAAAATAAAATCTCTCTCTAATATTCAAAAGATTAACGTTAAACCTACACTCTTATAAATATTACAATGTGAATATCAGAGCTACAACACTAAATAATTGACAATTTTAACAACATAAGTAGATGAAATTATTCCTACTATTTTAGATGTATTGTATGTTTTTAGATTGGTAATGGTGGATTTCTACCATCGTCACTATGAAACCTTCAGACATACTTTTACACTTAAAATATAAAAATGACTAATGGTAATCACAAGTATTTTTTATTGATAATAATATTAAATGGTATAAAAAAGATTATATTACAAATATACAAATAACACTCAATAAATTAATTATGTTTATCACACATAATCCAAACTATGAAATTCTAATATAAGACTCAAATATTATATATAATATACAATCACAACCCTAAATGATTAAAGTAACACTGATTGAAGGAACCAATAATTGAAGCATTAAATCATGAGAAGTAAATTAAATTCCAATATAAATACCAAAAAATGAGTTATATGTACACTAATATTTCAAAGTAAATTCCAAGACATGAGTTAATAAATATACTTTAATATGACATAACATTTTGATATGATAGAACTGGAGAAGAATGAATTCAAATTCACTAAATAGAACATTATCTCCTGAGGAAGGAAAATAAAATAACTTAAAGAATTGTCCAAATAGATTCACGTTAATTGATTACATCATTAATTGAAATCAATGTTATTTATCATAATCCATATTTTTTTTTCTGATCTTAGTATTCCAGTGAAGAATTTCCATGAAATTACAAATACAATATATTACATTAAGTATAAATATTATACATTCTTTATTATGTATACATGAAAATAAGAATTATATCCATGAAAGATGATGAATGTCCCATGAAGGAAAGATAAAATAATTTTATAAGATCTTTCATAACTAGTTGCAGTGTATATTTTCAAGTAAATTTTTCATGTCCAAATTTATTCATATTACATAATAATTAGTATTTTTAATCATCTAGGTGTATGTTGAGCCAAATTTAGGATCTAGAAAATTTTGGATAACTTTAAAGAGATAGTGTTAGAACAAAATCCTGATAGTTATTTGACCTTGCCTTAGGTTATTAACAATTAAAACAGTAAAGACCACAATTACTAGAAATATGTTGTTTGTTAATGATCAATAGAGAAACCATGTTTAGAATGGATTTCATACCAACGCACTATATTTCAGTTTTTTATAATCCATTTCAACCAATTCATGGTGAGAAGATATAAAAGAAAAATTAAATTCCATTTTTACCTCAAAATAACCAAAATTTTCATTGTGATATAGAGAAAATGAATTAGATATAAACAGCAGATTGTGGTGAGACCTCATGACATGTGCATATAAATTTAAGCAGTGATTTTTTCCATTATCTCTAGATTTTAGTATTGGATAATGTTATTTTTCTCTAGAGAAAACACCAACACAAATTAATTACACTATAAGTTTTTATATTTTGGTTAATTATATAAATGTATTTTTCATCATTTTTAGATAGGATTCATGTTCTATGTTTTTTCAACAGTGTTTTCCATTATGGAGGTCATCTATTAAGGATGTTATTCATAATAATATAAAGTTATTTTTTTTCAAAATCCAAAGTTTTCAATATGAATAATAGAATATTAGTTAGATAAAATTTAATCATGATGTGAAATTTCTCTATAGATGTAATAGGTTTTGATTAGAAGGATATATATAAAAATTAAAATCAAATTCATCCAAAAATATTTTTTTTACTTAAGTATTATCTTGACAACTAATTCAAAATTAATTATCTAGTAATTATTTTACAAAAATCATCATGGGTAGAAAACTATTAATACTTTGATGATAATTCCATTATTTGGTTATTGGAATAAAGGAATTTTATTAATAAAGTTATAATTGGTTTTTTGACTAAACTAACACTCACTAAAATTTATAGTAGTGATACAAACCTTTATTTGAAATTTATATATTAATTATTAGATTGTTAATTTGTCTTTAATTTATTTAATCTTATTCGTGACAATTAAAAACATAATATTTTCAAGGATGTGATTGGATTAATAATTGAGGAAATAAATTTTAAGGTTATGACTATTCCAATTAGATTAATCTTAAACTTATTTTATAAAACTATTTAGTGATTTAATCTTGCGGAAGAGTGTAATAAATTTTTATTCTTTGATCTTATCCGTGAAAACCTGAAATAACTTGTGGTGTATTAAATATTTGGAACAATTTCTGGGGATAGAAAAAACTAATTATTATAATTCACTAATTGATTAATTCTGTTGTTTTATTATTTATTTATTTCTATAAATTTATTCCATAATTCTTTAGGTATTCTTATATTTATCCCTTTAAGTCATTAGTGAATAGTTTCAAGGATGGAAAAAACATTCTAAATGTTGTTAAAGACATTATAATGAATAAATCACATGAAAAATATGTACTAATTGTAACAAAAAAATATATAAAAATAAAATTACAAGTATCATGCACCAATGTGCCACTACTACTTTCTTCAATGAGTTCTAGATGAAGACCATGAATGAATAACCAAAATACTCTCCCTACAAGGGCACATCCATAAATAATCAAAATCAATATATTATTGAGTGGTATACAACTCATAACCTTGATATGATGTTATAACATGGTAGATAATAATGGTTATGAAAGTGATATTTAGGAATGAGATAATCAGTAGAGAGTTCTTGGGTTAGAATCATATAATGATCTTAATTCACATTCCATATTTATATAGGACTTGTAATTCTCTAAAGCCTAGTCAACCACTTAATCATGAATTCATAGCGTATGAGTAAATGGTTTATTGTATCAACTATTTCTATCACCTTATAAAATCCAATTCATTAGTGAATTTCAACTTATAAAACTTTTATTATCAATGATTGACGTGGAATATTCTTGAATTTTAATGTTTAACATTTTAATGGCTTAATCAATCACACTATTTTAATTTTAGTCATACAATATAATTTAATAATACTTATAAATTACCAATTTTGTACACTAATATGGTAAAATGAAGTATCATGATATCATTTATCATTCCTTCTGATACATATATATCGTGAAACATAATATATACAAATACATATCAAATGTAAAAAGATTTAGGATGTATCACCATCAATATTCCACTTACACTAAATCCTAATTGAATATTGTTCCATTTCACTATACATTATATCATATATGTTAGCTTATAAATTCATATTAGAAAATCCATTTATATATCAATCGAAACACTTTTTTAAATCATTCACTAACATAGTCATGTGTTACATAATATGAAATTACTAGTGAATTTTCTATCGATTTTTTTTGAGTATAGTATAAAATAATATTAGTGCATCGATATGGGTTTCGATAAAATAAATACCTATATAATCATCCAAAAAAGTCATCCCCATGGGTATTTTTGTGTTGAAAACAAATATTAATTCCCTATTCCATAATTTTAATCAAATAGTGGCCTCAAGTGAAGTATTAGTGCTACTCAAGTTACAAAGAGATTAAAGATGTCCCGTATTAAACATATGTTTCTCTATACATGTTCCCACCGGTTGTATCATATACAAGTATGATTAAACATATAATATCTTTTTCTTATGCAAGATGTGACCATAGAACATAGAGCTTGTGAAGCCCATATAGCTGACTAATATGTTATTTAATCATTGAGTGTAAACTAACCAAGTCATTAAATGAATCACATTTTACTCATCTAAAAGTATGTACACATCACATGCCCCTCATCATAGTAGATAAGCACATCACATGTTTCTTATATATTAATGTCCTTATATTTCTTCTGTAACACCCTGAGATTTTATGATAGGTATTATTTTTAATTTATTTGATGTCATGTGTTTTATGCTACACCTAGATTATCTTGTGCTATACACAACACTGTATTAGCTTGTAGTATACACAACACAATTCATGGATCGTGTTATACACAATTTCAAGTTAATTTGATAGAAGTTATTCTATGCAACATTGATTGTATATATATATATTCAATGTATAAATTAAATATGGTTGGATATTGTTATATGGAACAACAAATGAGTCTTGCACTACACGCAACCCTAACTTGGCTTTCATTACACGCAATCACGACCTTCCTCGATACCGTGTGTTGTACGCAATACCAGGTTTCAGTAAACAACAATATATGGTTATAATATTATCACAAACTACCCATTATGAATAGTATTAAACAAATTTTGAATTTTATAACATTATTATTCATCTTATAAATTTTCTAAAACATTTTATGTGAACAAAATAAATTTTTTGGGTAAAATAAGTATTTTTAAAAA
The DNA here is from genome assembly GCA_963277665.1 of Viscum album. Taxonomy (NCBI): domain Eukaryota; kingdom Viridiplantae; phylum Streptophyta; class Magnoliopsida; order Santalales; family Viscaceae; genus Viscum; species Viscum album. The sequence continues at coordinate 1,163,482,834 of OY728158.1, read as the reverse complement.
AATGCAGTTTTCCCGCCTTTTGATGGCGCACCCACTTTAAATCTAGTTTTTGATATGTTTATAAGTTCAAATTTACAAAGTAAAATTATTCTTTGGAATAAGTATATAAAATTTTAACTTGGATAAAATTTTCATGTTATTCTGATAACTTTCTTATTTTAATGAATAGTAAAAGCACGCTATATTTTAATTAAAAACAACTTTTTTCATCGTAATAATTTATGTGGTTAAATTATAATTTTTAATGGTATTAAAGTATAAATAGAATATATTTTTACCATTTAATATAATTTATTTCATTATAATTGATTTTACCTTGAATTCGTAGGTTAAATCAATTCAATCTTTTGTAATGTTTTAAACAAAAACCCGTTTTCTTTCGACAACAGGATTAATTTTAATTGAATTTCTGCAACTTCTGTGTATTGAATTTGGAAAAATGGATTCCATATTTGGAATCAGTGGGTCCAAATTATATTAATAGACTACTTTTTATTTTTGGGCATTATTAATAGTAACTACGATAAATTTTATTTACCATAGTTAAAGGTAAATCGGGTAATTAAGGGTAAATATAAGATTAAAAAATTTCCCTAACACCTGCCAAAATCCTATTGGATGACTAAAAGTCGATCCATATCACCTAAGGGTCCGATTAGATTCATTTTATGGTCTTTTTACTATGAAAATAATTTAATTATTTTTAAAACCCAAGAAAATGACAACATGTCACTCTCTTAAATCTTATGAGTATAATAATTTTAATTTAGTGATAAACATCATAAAAATTCGAACATGAAAAGTCTCCAAAAATATAATAAAATTATATACATCATGATAATTTATTAATATTTTTTAGGGATTAAATAATTATCATTAATGATGATACATTAATGATCCAGAAATTATTTATTAAGTGAAAAATCAGTAATATAGTTTTTATGGAAATAATAATACCCTCTAAATGGCCCAAACACCTGAACAAAACTTATTTTTAATGTATATCTATACCATAATCATCTAATTACTTAATATATAACCGTTTGGAGGCTTATATAAGTGATTATGACACTTATATTATTTTATTTTAAATGATTCCAAAGTTGTCACCTTCATAATTTAACAAATATAATTATTTAAATATTGTGATTTTAAGATGATAAATTTGAGTAAAAGTATTATTGTGAAATGTAATATATTTATCTTAATTATAGGATTTTAATTTTAATTTTTATGAAAAAAATAAGTATATTAAATAATTATACAAAAATGTTGTAGTAATTACTTTATTAAGAGAGAAACCAAATAAATGGTTTTACAAATAATAAATTAAATTTTATATTAACTATTTAATGTTATCCACTAATTTTATAGATACATATGGCCTTTTATGAATCTATTAAAGCTTTTATTTCGAACATATATTCTGTATATATTTTATTTAAATTCATATAAATGAATAGTGTCAAAATTGACACTATTGTTATTCTATAAAAATAACATATTATAAAATTGTTTAAAAATCACAAAAATATTCAAAAATTATAAATTTAAATTTATATTGTCTAAAATGTTATAAAGTATCCAATTATCGAAAATGAAAAACAAAGAAGTAATTTTTTGTTATATTTTAAAATTTAGAATATTATTACCACAAATAAAATTAATTTGATTAAGTAAGGATAAATCAAGATGATAATGTTTTAAATAATTTCATAACATGTCTAAATTTTATTTCTTTATGATATTACAACCCTATCTCATCTAATATTTGAATATGAGTCATTTTTGGAGGTTTTTATGTGGGGTTAGATTTATTATAAATTAATATATTTAAGATTTCCAAAGGTGCCCCTCTCCTACCTTATAAAAGGGCACCTCCTCCCTCTATTTCTCACACCAATTTTAACATTTAAGATCGGCCAAAACCTGCCCATTTCCCTTCTCAACTTCCCTAGAAACATCCTAGAGGTCATGGTCTTCTTCAAAGACCAATTTTAGTACCCTAAGATGAGGATTAAAAGAGGCGTGTCGAAGAAGAGGTAATATCTGTTACCGATTCATTCAATTTTCTTTCTTCTTAAACTTCTTCTTCTTTAGTTGTTTCATTACTAAGTAATAACATCAGTATACCTCATATACTGATATGTTATTATAAATATGAAACAACCCTATTTCACCTTCTATCCATCCTATGGAAAACAAAATCACCGCGCGTGCGTACGTACGGAATACCGTCTCCACGCCGTGGTGTAATCTGTTTTTCCACCAACACATTACATAGATGGGTATAATGGTGTAAATAATAAATATATATTATTATTATAACATCATCCTGATTATGATATATTATACCATCAACTCCAATTCTATAATTATGGGAACGATATCATCGCTCGTGCGTACGTACGGACTACCGTCTCCACGACGCGATGAGATTCATTCTCCATGATTAATCATACACGAATGATCATAAAGTTTATATAGAGAATAATAATGAAATATATGAAATAATAATGCTACTGGATTTATGTATATATATATGTATGTCATCTATTTAGTTTCATTCAATTCAACAAGGAAACGAAAACAACGTTCATGCGTACGTACGGCCTACCGTCTCCATGAATGGTGTATTTAATTCCTTTTATTGATCTATAATATATATGTATATGATGAATATATATTATATATAAATCAATTTTTACTTTCTGGAATTATGTAAATCATGATATAAGTAATAATATCATGAAACGACAATTAGAAACGCATACGATAAATGAACTGATTTTACCCAAAACTCTACTTTAACATGGAATTTACAAAATAACGGGTAATATAAAGTCATAAGTGAAACATATATGATATCATAACAATGAATATGATTATGTAATATGTCAATCACATTATTTAAATCATTATACATGTGGTTTGGATCCATACGAATCATATCGGACCTATGGTAAGGGATAATTATTCCAATATGATTCTTATCTGAGATTGTTTACTTGTAAGTATTTACTGGGGGTTATGTTTATTATCCATGTCCATATGCTCTCAAAATGTTTTAATAAAATGTTTAATTTCCTTCCATGTATGTTTAAGACATTTTTACCCTTTTCTTACTTTTACCACATCGTATGGAAGGAATATTTCTTTTATTAACCATACGAGGTACTTTTTGATTTTTCCGGCAAACGTACGAGAAGAATGTTTTTTTATCTTATACGGCACGAACAGATTTTTACGGATTTATAAAGCCTTATTTTCATGAAGCTTCATCCAAAATATTTCATGACTATTTTCAACAAAATCCTTTTCTTTTAAAATTTCATGATGTTTTGTGAAAAGAAATTGATTTTGAAGAAGAAAGGATATTTCCCTCAAGAATTCATTTCAAGTGTTTTATCAAAACCATTTTCTATCTAAGATGACATTATTTCATATGTGTATCTTTCAAGTATAATGTCTCTATGATTTAAATGGTTTCAATTTTTTTATGCTGAAAGATCCTTTTGTTTTATATGGATTATGTGATGATGGGATGATGTTTATGAAACCCATTTTATTCTTTGGGTTATGATGAATGTTTTAAGTTTATTTTGTGGCACAGGTAAGAATGATTTCACTATGAGATGGGTGGGAACTATATCTCCCTAAAATGCATTGGGTAAAGATTTATATCTCATGAGATAGACATGGCTAGAATGAAAAGTTAAACTGGTTCAGAAATACTGGACTGAAATGAGGAGTGAACTCGATTCAGAAAGGGACTTTGTCCACTAAGATGGTCTTGGCAGCAATGCCTGGGCTACTATAGAAATCATAACATGTTCTTAATGGTTTCCACAATTACATGTTTTATTCCCATTCTATTTTATCATTATTAATGTTTCTTTATGATCTATTCCATGCGTACTTCAATGTTTTATGTCATTGCTCAAGCTTTTGATGTTTAAACATTATGTTCATGTTTGTAAGTTCAAATGTATATGGTATGTTTTATTTTATCCATGCTTACCCTTACTGAGAATTTGATCTCACCCTTTTTATGTTTTCTTTTCCCCAGGATATAAAGAAAGATTTTAGGTAAGAAAAAAAGGGGAAGATCTTTATGGGAGATGTTGAAGATCTTTCACCACGATTAGACTATTACGTTCCATGTTTCCAAAGACACTAAAATATTACAGTCCTTATGTGTTTGTTTTTGTTATGTATTAAGTATTCTGCAAAATTAATGTAATCTCCATGTACGTCAAGCTTCAGGTCTCTATAGTTGGTATCAGAGGAAAGGTTTAGTCAACCTTTGGAAACTAGGATGCAAGAACTTTAGTGAGATCCCTAGAGATATTTCTAAGGTATGTCTAGGGATGTCCCTAAGGTTAAGTATAAGTATAGGTTATAGTCACGGTAACAATCTTAGAATTAAGCCTATGATGTTAGATATTGAAGTTACTCCCCCTTTATTATGATTTTTTCCTCTCACACTATTCTTTTTGGGTTTTAGAAAATGGATGGAAATAAGATGATTCACGATAATGGAGGATATGATGGATAATGGAATGATATTCTTCATGAGAAAACAAATGAAATGGGATTTAGAAGTCCAAACATCATTATTATGCCGAATTAGCAATCTCATAATATGATCAATAAACTCAAATTTGGTAAGTTTCCTGACTCGGCTAATAAGAGAAAGATGGAGTTTCATGATGATCATAGAGGAAAGAAAGTTCAATTTCCCCTATGTAAATCATGTGGGAAGAGGCATCAAGGAGAATGTTTTAAAGGAACTGGAAGATGATTTGGGTGTGGAAAAGAAGGACACAAATCCAGTAAAGGAAAAGATTTAGTTAACACCAGTGATAAGGATAATGGTATTTCTATGACATCAACAATGGTTAAATGTTTTAAAAGTGGAATGTACGGGCATTATGCAAACCTATGCCCTAAGGGAAAGTCTCATGAAGAGAATTAGTATGGTCGTATGGGTAGTATTTATGTTGATGATGATGAAGATACTACAAATGATATGTGAGATGAAAGAATTGTTGAAGCTCGGTCAATGGTTTAAGAATGTAGTGGAATGATTATATGTTTATCAAGTGTAATGTTGTATAAGTAATCTCATGGTACTATGGAATAAAGAGACATCTAAGGATTGTTAAATTGTTGTCTTTCCATAAGTTTTGAAAGTGTATGTAGAATGGTACCAGTAACCATGAAAGGTTATTCAGATATTTTAGGAAAGTAGATGATATGCGCATAATGAAGGGATAAGGAGAAAATTAAATGTTTGATAGTATTCATGAGCTCATGATTGATATAAAGAGAAGGTTATATCATGGTTTGTGTATATAGAATTTTTGGATTTTGGTATGTGGAAAGAGTTAACTTTTGACAGCACTCATGTTTTCCCTAAGGTTTAACGGGTATTCATTTTTCAAGAGAATACATGATTAAGGTATTCACATGATTGGAATGTGACCAAAAAGACATATCTTATGATATATGGGGATCAATGATGGTATTAAAATGATGGTTATATGAAATATATGGTAATCGTTTTCACTATAATATGAGAGTGGGCTGCAGTATTATGGATAAGCCTAAATATTGGAATGGATTATGTTGGACATAAGTTAGTATTGTTTAAGGATAGAACCTTTTTCGATATTATTGATGGGATGTTATAGTAATGTAGTTTTAGAAAAAGGACAACCTACAGGACATGCAACTGAAGTGCGACTGACCTTTATCGCATACCACTGGCCTACAGGAAGTCCCTGGTTAGTATAAAATAGTTTTATTTTATTAAGCGGCATGATAGAGGAAGTATAAGTTCATTTTTGGAATCTTATACGATTAATCTCACCATAGATGGACTTATGTATATTTGATAACTTTTGCTAACCTTTTTGTAAAACAAATGGAATGACCCATCATTCTATCACATGATCTGTTAACACTTCATGAATAACAAATTCAACTTCATTTCTTTAAGAGATGAAGTGGAAATTGTTCAAATCACAAACAACAGTGAGATTGTACCAAAATCAAGTAAGTATTTATTATAATTCAAAATTTTCAACTTTAGGGAAATGTTATTGAAAACCAAAAATTTTGTCCTAGTTCTATTATATCTGATGAATCAGATGGTACCTTATATCATCACAAATCTATGACTTTGTGATTGTTGGCTTTTTCATAGCCCTGTTCTCTACCACTCTCCATCAGAACTTGATGGTTAGATTTCTCCTCCAAATCCATATTTTCACCTATGATCTCCTATGTGGAAAACTAGTGATGAGTTAATTTGGGTAACCGTTATGTTCCATAGTTCACTTTTTAAAATTATGTTTTAGCATTTCTTTTAACGATGTGGGTTTCTATGAAATAAATTCTCAAGTAACAAACCATTTATAACCCCGACGAATTTATAGGGCGAAATTCATTTTAAGGGGGGTAGAATATAACACCCCGAGATTTTATGATAAGTATTATTTTTAATGTATTTGATGTCATGTGTTTTATGCTACAACAAGATTATCTTGTGCTATACGCAACACCATATTAGCTTGCAGTATACACAACACAATTCTTGGATCGTGTTACACACAATTTCAAGTTCATTTGATAGATGTTATTCTACACAACATTGAGTGTATATATATATATATATATTCAATGTATAAATGAAATATTGTTGGATTTTGTTATACACAACAACAAATGAGTCTTGCACTACACGCAACCCTGACTTGGCTTTCATTACACGCAATCACGACCTTCCTCGATAGCGTATGTTGTACGCAATACTGGGTTTCACTAAACAATGATATATGGGTATAATATTATCAATAACTACCCATTATGAATAGTATTAACCAAATTTTGAATTTTATAACTTTACTATTCATCTTATAAATTTTATAAAACATTTTATGTGAACAAAATAAATTTTTCGGGTAAAATAAGTATTTTTAAAAAAATGCAGTTTTGCCGCCTTTTGATGGTGCACCCACTTTAAATCTAGTTTTTGACATGTTTATAAGTTCAATTTTACAAAGTAAAATTATTATTTGGAATAAGTATATAAAATTTTACCTTGGACAAAATTTTCATGTTATTCTGATAACTTTCATATTTTAATTAATAGTAAAAACACGCTATATTTTAATTAAAAACTACTTTTTTCATCATAATAATTTATATGGTTAAATTATAATATTTAATGGTCTTAAAGTATAAATATAATTTATTTTTACCATTTAATATAATGTATGTCATTAGCATTGATTTTACCTTGAATTCGTAGGTTAAATCTATTCAATCTTTTGTAATTTTTTAAACAAAAACCCATTCTCTTTCGACAACGGGATTAATTTTAATTTAATTTCTGAAACATATGCGTAATGAATTTGGAAAAATGGATTCCATATTTTGAATCATTGGCTCCAAATTATATTAATAGACTAATTTTTATTTTTGGGCATTATGAATAGAAACTACGGTTAATTTTATTTACCATAGTTAAAGGTAAATCAGGTAATTAAGGGTAAATATAAGATTATAAAATTACCCTAAAACCTTCCAAAATTTAATTTAATGACTAAAAGTCGATCCATATCACCTAAGGGTCGGATTAGATTCATTTTATGGACTTTTGACTATGAAAATAATTTATTTATTTTTAAAACCAAAGAAAGTGACAACATGTCACTCTCTTAAATCTTATAAGTATAATAATTTTAATTTAGTGATAGAGAGTATAAAACTTCGAACATGAATAGTCTCCATAAAGATAATAAAATTATCTACATCATTATAATTTATTTATATTTTTTAGGGATTAAATAATTATCATTAATGGTGATACAGTAATGATGCAGAAATTATTTATTAAGTGAAAAATCAGTAATATAGTTTTTATTGAAATAATAATACCCATTAAAAGGACCAAAAACCTGAAAAAAATTTATTTTTAGTGTATAGATATACCATAAGAATATAATGAAATAATAAATAACCGTTTGGAGTCTTATAAAAGTGATTATGACACTTATATTATTTTATTTTAAATGATGCCAAAGTTGTCACCTTCATAATTTAAAAAATATATCAATTTAAATATTGTGATTTTAAGATGATAAATTCAAGTAAAAGTATTATTGTGAACGGAAATAGATTTATAATCATCATAGGATTTTAGTTTTAATTTTTATGCAACAAATAATTATAATAAATAATTATACAAAAATGTTGTAGTAATTATTTTATTAAAAGATAAACCAAATAAATGGTTTTAAAAATAATAAAATAAATATTATATGAACTATTTAATGTTCTCCACTAATTTTATAGATACATATGACCTTTTAAGAATCTATTAAAGCTTTTATTTCGACCATATCTTCTGTATATATTTTATTTAAATTTATATAAATGAATAGTGTCAAAATTGACATTATTGTTATTTTATAAAAATAACATATTATAAAATTGTTTAAAAACCACAAAAATATTTAAAAATTATAAACTTAAATTTAAAAGGTCTAAAAGGTTATAAAGTATTAAAGTATTCAAAATTAAAAACAAATAAGTAATTTTTTGTTATAATTTAAAATTTATAATGTTATTACCACAAATAAAATTAAATTGATTAAGTAAGGATAAATCAAGATGATAATGTTTAAAATAATTTCATAACATGTATAAATTTTATTGGTTGATGAGATTAAAACCCTATATCATCTAATATTCTAATATGAGTCATATTTTGAGGTTTTTAAGTGGGGTTGGATTTATTATAAATTAATATTTTTAAGATTTCCAAAGGTGCCCCTCTCCTCCCTTATAAAAGGGAACCTCCTCCCTCTCTTACTCACACCAATTTGAGCCTTTATGCGCGGGAAAAACCGGACCATTTCCCTTATCAACTTCCCTAGAAACATCCTAGAGGTCTTGGTCTTCTTTAAAGGCCATGTTTAGTACCCTAAGTGGAGGATTCAAAGAGGCGTGTCAAAGAAGAGGTAATATCTGTTACCGATTCTTTCAATTTTCATTCTTCTTCAACTTCTTCTTATTTAGTTGTTTCATTATTAAGTAATAACATCAGTATACCTCATATAATTATATTTTATTATAAATATGAAACAATCCTATTTCACCTTCTATCCATCCTACGGAAAGCAAAATCACCGCGTGTGCGTACATACGGAATACCGTCTCCACGCCGTGGTGTAATCTGTTTTTTCCACCAACACCTTACATGGATGGGTATAAAGGTGTAAAGAATAACTATATATGGTTATTATAACATCATACGGATTCAGATATATTATACCATCCACTCAAATTCTATAATTATGGGAACTATATCATCGCTCGTGCATACGTACGGACTATCGTCTCCACGACGCGATGAGATTCATTCTCCATGATTAACCATAAATGAATGATCATAAAGTTTATATAATGAATAATAATGAAATATATTAAATAATAATTCTACTGGATTTATGTATATATATATATGTATGTCATCTATTTATTTTCATTCAATTCAATAAGGAAACGAAAATAACATTCATGCGTACATACGGCCTACCGTCTCCATGAACGGTGTATTTAATTCCTTTTATCGATCTATAATATATATGTATATGATGAATATATAATATATATAAATCATGTTTTACATTTTGTAATTATGTAAATCAGGATATAAGTAATAATATCAAGAAACAAAAAGTCGAAACACATAAGATAAATGAAATTATTTTACCCAAAACGCTACTTTAACATGGAATTTACAAAAGAAAGGGTAATATAAAGTCATAAGTGAAACTTATATGATATCATAACAATGAATATGATTATGTAATTAGTCAATGACATTATTTAAATCATTATATAGGAGGTTCGGATCCATACGAAGCATATCGGACCTAAGGTAAGGGATAATTATTCCAATCTCATTCTTATCTAAGATTTTTTACTCGTAAGTATTTACTGGGGGTTATGTTTATTATCCATGTCCATATGCTCTCAAAATGTTTTCATAAAATTTTTACGTTCCTTACATGTATGTTGAAGAAATTTTTACCCTTTTCTTACTTTTACCACATCGTATGGAAGGAATCTTTCTTTTGTTTACCATACGAGGTACTTTTTGACTTTTTCGGCAAAAGTACGAGAAGAATGTTTTTTTAACTTATACGGCAGGAACATATTTTTACAATTTTATAAAGCCTTATTTCCATGAAGATTCCTCCAAAATATTTCATGACTATTTTCAACAAAATCCTTTTCTTTTAAAAATGCATGATGTTTTGTGAAAAGAAAGTGATTTTGAAGAAGAAAGGATATTTTCCTCAAGAATTCATTTCAAGTGTTTTATCAAAACCATTTTCTATCTAAGATGACATTATTTAATATGAGTATTTTTCAAGTATAATTTATCTATGATTTACATGGTTTTAATTTTCTTATGAAGAAATATCCATTTGTTTTATATGGATTATGTGATGATGGGATGATGTTTATGAAACCCATTTTATTCTTTGGGTTATGATGAATGTTTTAAGTTTATTTTGTGGCACAAGTAAGAATGATTTCACTATGAGATGGGTGGGAACTATATCTCCCTCCAATGTATTGAGTAAATATTTATATATCATTATATAGACATGGATGGAATGACAAGTTAAACCGGTTCAGTAATACAGGACTGAAACGAGGAGTGAACTAGATTCAGAAAGGGACTTTGTCCACTAAGATGGTCTTGGCAGCAATGCCTTGGCTACTATGGAAATCATAACATGTGCTTAATGGTTTCCACAATTACATGTTTTATTCTCATTCTATTTTATCATTATTAATGTTTTTTTATGGTCTATGCCATATGTACTTCCATGTTTTATGTCATTGCCCATGCTTTTGATGTTTAGACATTATGTTCATGTTTTTAAGTTCAAATGTATATAGTATGTTTTATTTTATCCATGCTTACCCTTACTGAGCATTTGAGATCACCCTTTTTATGTTTTCTTTTCCCCAGGATATAAAGAAAGGTTTTAGGTACGAAAAAAAGGGGAAGATATTTATGGGAGTTGTTGAAGATCTTTCACCACGATTAGAAGATTACGTTCCAAGTTTCCTAAGAAACTAAACTATTACAGTCCTTGTCTGTCTGTTTTTGTTATGTATTAAGTATTCCACAAAAGTAATGTAATTTCCATGTACGTCAAGATTCGGGTCTCTATATCCTTGTTATATCTTAATAATGGGACTAGATGATATACTAATCATATAAGAGGATAAATCCCATCTTGGATAAGCCTCAATCGATGACTGGATCTACAACATACCCAACCACCCCTGATTTAGCTAATATTGATGATCTCATAAGAAAGTTATAAAATTATAAATTTTATCATGCTATGTATTATTCTAACCTTATGTAAATGCATTAAATATAAAACATGAAGCCATATAATACCAATGACGTAACATATGATGCTTCATGTGGTATACTTGATGATTCATTAAGTTCTTAGAACTTCTTTCGTAACACCTAATCATATTATGTATCTCAATATGAAATTCCAATAATTTTAACCCTATAATTTCATTATAACATATAATAATCCCTAATGAATATAAGTTTGGGATAACTCAAATGAATACTTTTAGAGGTCAATTATCTTTACACTTTATGTAATGTATGTAGTATACATAAAGGAATGATAACGTAAAGAATAATTTTTTGAGAAAATTATACATTTTTATCCTTAAAACCATTTAATAATACTAAAAACTATACATAAGCACCCCTAAAATCAAATCACATAAGAGAGGCCACTCTAGAGTCCTCATATTTGCTACAGTTTTCAAGTTTTGTTAAAATCATATAAGTAATTCCTATCTTATCTCTATTTGATAATCTGATAAAATTCCTCCCACTAAACTCCTTTTATTCATAATATTTAATGTAAGGATATTAATGACTTTTGTTTTCTTCATAAATTTTATGAATTTCCATCATCATAATTTTCCTCATAACATTTCCACCAAATTTTTTATCTCAGATCATTTATATAAAAAACTGAAAATCATTACATTATTTTTTTACCTACACAACCAAAACTCACATAGTATATAATGTGATATCCACTTTTCTATGGAAATCACATGTATATATTTATATTTCCCATTATCAATATATCCTAAACATTTTTATGATATTAAGAAATATTCACTTTGTATTTGATTGGAATAATATTTTATTTATTGTACTTGAACTTCTATAAATCCATATATACTCCATTTTTCATCCAAAGACTATATTATATTGAAAATAACATGCTATGATACATAAAATCTAACTATGTTAGGAAATAAATCTTATTTCCTTAAATGGTATTATTTAACAAAACAAACAATTGTGCCTATATTATATATGGAATTTTCCATGTTTAGAGTAGTGCATGAAAAAAATATTTTATTCCTTAAAATATTCCACATATGGGAGGTAGGATTACATCCCCCATATTTTAACAATGATTTAGAATAAGTTTTATCCTGGATAAAAATCCTTTTATCCATATCTTCTATTCAAGTATATCTTATTATATGATTAATCATAATATGTAAAGAACTGGATTGGGCTAACCTGACACATAAACCTACTCGGACTGCCACTAGGCTTGAAGGGTGTTCCTTATCTCCAAAAGTTGGAGACTAGTTCTTATACATAAAAGGAAACACCTTGGGAATGATTTCAACCTCAAATCATATTTATCAACCAGTGAATAATTTACTAAAAATATGGAGAGGGAATTCTATAATTTGGGTGTATATGATAAACATAAACTAGAATACTCAAATGAACTAAATAAAACAAGTCATAATCAATAAGATAGATTCAACTCATTTTTATAAACATTCATAAAACATATATAATAAATGTATATAATGAAATAATAAAAGAAAATAAATACTTGTAATGAATTTTCATCTTGATTGATACATCAATCACTAAAATAAAACGTGTACCCCAATGAACTACCCAAGAACCTACATCTAACCCATGGTTTGTCTACACCTTATCACTCACATCATCATCCCATGGAATGATAAAAACCCCAAGAAACAAAAAACTTTTATGCAATACATAAGAGCTACATACACGTATGAGCAAGTGTACATACAAGGTAGAAGATAACAACCCAATAGAAACCCACCATGTTGTCTCTGTAATTCATTTAATAAAATAACTATTGAAAGATAGTTTAAAATACAAGAATGAAAATAAAGTTACCATAAAATGAATAATGAAAAAATATCATATAATATCAACAAAGGGTGAAAGATTTTTTATTAAGGAAACCCAAATGAAACAACTTTTTTAACCCGAAAAAAGAATCGTTGATTTTATGAACAACTAGTAAAGCCTAAATTTAATTAATTCATATAATTTTAAACCAAATTTATTTCCATTATTTAAAAAATATATTCAAAACCCGCTATTAAAACAATCTTTTGAAATAAAAGAAGAAAAATATATAAAGACACCATAATATTAAAAATAATTATAAAATAAAGAACAATAAATGGCTCCACTAGCTAATAGAAAAACATGATAAAATAAATCAAGAATTCCATTACATAGAACCACTTGTCAATGAATAACATTCATGGTTGACTCCCAATGTCCTAAATTGAGATGATCCTAGATTTTTTAAAGACCAATTTTTGAACTATTGAACCATGTTTGTGTCCTATAAAATACAAAAGATACCCAACTGTCACATACTATGATTTTCAGGACAACACTCCCCACCCAACCTTATTTCACACAATAGGGGATCCTAAAAACAAACATACTAACTATGGAAGCATAAACATAGATCTCTAACATAGTTCTCAATTTCTTATGACCAATATAGTGTGAAGGTTAGCACAGAAAACCCATGATCAACATATAAGGTATAATAAATTATTCTCACTCACCTCTATAACCCTCACATTTAACATTACCTTCCACATAATTCATCTAATAATTATATATAACAATTGGAAACCCATAAAGGTTGAAACAAAGAAAGGGTAAATTAGAGATGGTCTCAGATGAACTGAAACATTAATTATAATGTAACAAATGAGCCTTGACTCAAGAAAATTCATTTAGAATCCAATCCCTTCCATTTTCCTTAAAAATAAACTCTTTTAAAACAATTTTTAAATCTCAATAAAAAAGACCTTTTTCTAAAAAGGAATTATAATATAAAAATATAAATTTACTTTAAATTCTCCAAATAATTAAGAAGGATTATATTTTTCTTTAGAACCATTTATTTATCCACTTAGTAAAATTTAATAACACATGGTATATCAAAACATCTAATTAAAAATAAATATACGAAAATTCATAGAAGAAAACCTTTATGATAAGGAAATTTTCATTTAAAATGATTTATTCATTAATCCCTAACATTATTAAATATTATAAATTAATTAAAAATTGAATTCATAAGTTTAATTATTCCATAATTTTAAAAATTAATAAAAATCAAGAAACAAAATCCTTAAAAAAATCAGAATAATGTCACAACATTTCTCATTCCATGGAAAATCTTAAAAAATTAAGGAAACATCATCTAAATATATAGACAATAAAATTCATAGGTTTGAACCAGATCAAAACCTTAAATCCAAAAAACACAAGGCTTATACATTATGAGGCCTAGAAAACTAAAGGTAAAGGATGAGGAAGGGAATTAGAAGATGAAAGTAGAGAACATTGAGGAATTACATCGAAGAATGCTTGAATATAAGGGAAATAAGATCCAAAATCAATGAAAATGGAGAATAAATTTTACATAAGGTTTCATGAGGTTTTTTCAAATATAAAAGAGTAAAAAAGGAGTATATGATATATAAATAATGATAGGGGAATTATGGAAATTTTATATTTAATTAAAATTTGTACACACCACATGGTTTTCTAAACCATGCACTAACCATGCATATGAAATTGTCCAAGATAAGAAATATTATATGGTTGTGTCACATAGTTTCTACTAATCATTCTAAAACCATGTTCCACTACCCTGACAAACACTCACTCTAAAATCTCATCCAAATAGTTTCTCTTGGGTCATAGACTGGCTATGTGTTACCTATATGTACAAATGATGCATGTAAAAAAAGAATTTAGGACTCCACTAGATATGGGTACCAACACTATTCTGACTAAAATCATGTAATATATCCCATGAGTAGAATAAAATAAAAATGTAAGGGTTAACTATATGTTTTTTGAATTGTATTGTGACTGTACATAGAGTAAAAACAACCAAAACATTAAATTTTAATCCCAATAATGTTTGAAACATATAAATTTTATAACTATTCCAAAATAAAATTAAATATATTAAACAATAGAAACATGATGTGATGAAATATCCCCACCACAACACATTCTTCCCCCCTAAATGCCTTTATCAAAAATTTAAGGAAACTTGAAATAAAAAATGGAACTCAATCCCTCAAGAATTGATAACTAATTACCATCATCCAAAAATCAACCAAATTACTAGTATCTAACTTGAAGACTCAATACTATAGAGAACTAATGAGTCATACCTAACAATTAATATTATTCTAAATTCATGAAATTAAAGGAGAAACCACTTATATTAGTCCATCACCAAAATATAAATCCACATTCACTAACCAAAACTAAGAATTTATAGGAAACCGATCAAAATCTTGAAGAGGTACCACCCCTGAGGTCTTCGAAAAAGCCATAAAACTATCTCATTAAACCATCATGGAATCCATAAACACCTTCCTGAACTAAAACATTAAGAAAAATTAACAATAACAAAGGTATAAAAATATAAAAAATACAAAATCAACTCAAATAATAACTCAATATAGGTAAACTAGGACCTCAATTATGGTTATACATATCTTAGAGGTCCCTCAAAATAAGAATATAACCCTTATTTTCTCAACAAGTAGAGACCTCGAACTTAATTACTTTACCATTGAATAAAAATTCTTACATGTCCAACCCATCCATAATTATCCACAAATGGGAAACACCAGCCACATTATCCCCCAAGATATAGAATTTCTTTCACTAAAAAATTATAACCACAAAGAATGATCATCCCAAAAATAATTAAATAATACCCCAAAGATGAAACCTATAGAGAATCATCATTAGACTAAACAAATATCTAATCCATGAAAGAAACCATTAAGTATAAAACCATGTAAAACTATTATTACTTCTAAGACTCCATTTGATACCCCAACATAATGAATTTATAGGAATAATATAGAAATATATGATCGTGGAAAATACTAAAATATAGAAGATTATAACTACTAAATGATTGTAAATGAAGACTCATGACTGACTAACATGATAAAAGGACCTCGAAACTATAAGTAATATTCAAGAAATCCTTAATATGATCTTAGAGGAGAAAACATCATGAGTCCTCCACTCTATTCAATATAAAAAATTAGGGGAAACCACTCTATGATATGCGAGTTTTCTGTATAAAGATGAATCCAAATATAATCCATTAACTTTATTTCTTAATTATTATTGGAGTCAAACTTTAGAAAACAAAAGTCATTGGATAATTAAATTCATGCCTCACAGTTTTTAAATAAAACAATACAATTAAAAACCTTGGGATAAAATAAAAACTCATGCTCTTGAACACAAAAACACATCAACCACACAATTTAAAACATCATTTCCATTGAAATCTATAACCATAATTTAAAATTTAATTTTTTTCACCAAGGAATATATTTTAAATAAAAACACTCCCTTTTCCTTTAAAAATTATTTAATTTATTGAAACTCTTAACACCGCTTTAGATAATTAAATGTAATAATTTTAATTTTTTATTTCAATTTAAAACCATTCTCAAAATCAATGGAATCTTCTTTTAAATCATTTACCCAAAAGAAATACTTGATTTAAATTTGTTTTCCAAAAACCATAGTAAAATAAATTTATTTATCGAATAATTTTATTAAGTAATATATTTCTTTTATATTTCCCACAAAAATGACTTTATAATACAAAATTTTATCAAATCACCCTTTTTAATTTAAAAAAACCTTCAAAAAATAAAACATAGATAAGGAATAAAAAAATATTATGCAAAACATTATGAAAAATCATACCATACACCTCCAAATATCATCAAAATCATCTTGAATCCATCCCCAAAAAGTGGGAACTACGTTATTGGATGTCCTAAGCTAGGTGAGTTCAAAATTAAAATTCCATGAGAGAAGTAGAGGAATGCATGTTTTTTTCCAAAAGGTTCTTCCAATAATACTCTATCTATGAAGAATACTATATGAAGGATATAGATCCATCTTCATGGGATATTAATGGTTTGGAAGACCATTTAGGATAATCATGTATCCCTAGTTGAACTTCCATTTTGACTCTAAAATTCAATGTGACTCCAACAATCACTCGTCAAACGGATTAGGAATCCAAATGTAATCATGTCACATTAAAATATGCCGAACAATAATTAATGTAATTAAATTAAATAATCAAATACAAACTGGCCAAGTAATTTACTAATATCTATAGATTTCCCTCAAGAACCTATGACCTTAATAATAATATAGGATCTGATACCATTTGTAACAAAATTTCCTGGGTTAACATGACAGACCACCTAATATAGCTTTCCACTAGGACCAATGGTCACTATTGATCCCCTTATAATGGAACATAATTCCTATGAATCAATATAAAAACCTTGATAATTATTTCACCATCAAATTAGAGTTAATAAAAAGTTGACCATTTATCAAAAATATGGCTTGGGCCATCCATACATTATATTCTCATGATAAACATAAATAAGAATGAGAAAATTAAAAAAATAATCCAAGAAATAATCAACAAAACTATTCAATATATTTACATAAATATGTACAAAAAATAACATAATACAATAATAGCAAGAAATAATAAAATTAACAGAATACATATAAACATAGGATGTCTTGGATGATATATCGATAATGAAAATAAAAAATAACCCAAACCAACTACTCGAGTACCTCTACAAAACCCATATTTTCTTTATACATCCATACTCTCCATCATCAACCCAATTAATGATACAAAATCCAAACATAAATATGGAACATTTATATAATATATAAGAGCTACATAAATATATACACAAGTTTTATTTCAGGGTGTGAGCTAACATGACGAGTAGGATATCACCAAGGTGTATCGATAATTTAATTAATAAAATATCTCATGAATGCTAGACTGAAATACAATAGTGCATATAATACATTGTAAAAAAACCATAATGAAATAAAATCTCATATTCATTCCATAAAACCTGAAATTTTTATTCTTATGGAAAACCAAATGAAATCACTTTTCAAACCTAAAACAGAAATATTAAATTTTATGAAAAATCCACAAGACATACTTTTAAATAATTTCATAAAAATTAAACAAAATTTATTTCCATTATTCTATTTTTTTGAAAAACACTTTAAAACCCAATTTTAGAAACAACACCATCAAAATTAAATAAGTACAATATTATAGGGAACTACATGATCAAGAACCAATATAAAATAAGAAATAATATATAATTCCAATAGCTAGTCAAACATAAGGTGATAAAAAAAATCAATAAATCCCTTACCATAAACCATTTATCAATGAATATGTGTCATGGGAAACTCCCAATGTACTAAAGTGAGAGGATACTATATTTTACCAAGACCAATGGAATAACTATCGACCTATGTTGTGTCCTAAAATATACACTGTCCACCCGACTATCTAACACCATTTTCATTAAGATGGAACTACTCACCTAGCCATATTTCATACAAGTGTGGACCCCAAAAGTGTGTATAAAAACTAATTAAATGTAAATATAGACCCTATACTTAGTTCCTAGTTTCCCATGACTAATCTAGAGTGAAGATGAGTACAAAAACAAGACAAGATCAATACACAAGGAATAAGAAAGAAATATCCCTCAACTCCATCACCATAAAATTGAACATCCCCTTTCATAACATTTATATACGCATTATATATAATAATAAGAAAACCTTAAGGGATAAAAAAATATTGTGGAAATAAAATAGTATCTCAAATGAGTCAAACCATTCACTATAATGTTTCAATTGGTCTCTCAGACGAAATATATTTTGCGATGTAGAGCCCTTACATTATCCCTTAAAATTCCACTCTTAAAGAAAAATAAAATCTTGAGAATACACCCCTTTTTAAAATAAAACATCTTACTTCGAAAATAGAAATTTACCTTGAAACCACAAGGAAAACCAAGGCCTATATTTTCCATTAAAACCATTTAAAGAGACCCTAGGGAAATGTAAATAATACATGGAATATCAAATATGATTCACCAAGGAAATTACCAACTAAATTACATGAATTATAGTACATATTTTATTACAAGACATTCCCATAATCTTTTATGTTTAGAATTTTAAAGACATGAGATAAAATTAACTATCAAAATCCATTCATTTTTTAACTAATGGGAATTATTACAAATATATAAAATATTATAAACCTATAACTTTTATTCCTCATTTCCCTAAAGATTATATCTTAAAGATACTCTTCTAGACACACTATATCTATTAATTTTATTTCAATCCTAGGGAAGTGGAAACATAAGAAATGGGTGATCTTAGATGTTATACAAGGGTAAACATAAGAGATAAAAAAAATATCATTTGTCATCATACAATCAATATATTGGAATAATTAGGATACATAAAAAAGTTATATAAAACAAATAATAGATCATAAATGATATAATAAGGCATATAATAAAAAAATGTATGAAATATCTTATAAAAGTGGAATAAACAAGGATTATAACATGTACTAAAAAGAAAGGTAACCTAGAAATGAGACATAACATGGAAAAAACATAGAGATATCGTATAATAACTATAGTATTAAAATATTATGTGATCATTATACCTATTTTTATGTGAAAAAATCATTGTTTCTATGGATAAAAATATGTGAAAACTCATTTTTCTTCGGCTTGGCTATCTCATGAGATATAAACATGAACCAATACCTTTTTTAGTGATATAGGACCACACCCATTATTATCCTTACATATTTTTTCCAAAGAAATCAATAATATCATAAATAAAACTTGGAATGAAAATGTGTTTTATATCCCATTAAAATGAAATCATAATAGGAAAACATTCATAATTAAGTCATTAATCATGATAAATGTATGAAATATAAATGGGTATCCAAAAATATTCAGTAACATTTTATGTAAATACCCTTTAATCAAGATAATATGGAAAATAGTATTTACATCATATAAATATACATAATATAGTTAAGTCAATAAATTCCATAAATCAATCAATGTTTGACATCTAGGTGAACAACCTCAATCAATGGAATCAAAAATAGGGTATTAAAAAAGGAAAATAATTATAAGAAAAATTATGGTCATAAATTAAATATTATTAGGAATGAAAAAGAAAGAGATGGATCATTCTCATATAGATAGTTGTCACTTATCATTTGTGAAAACATAGATAAATAATCAACAAGTAAATAGAGAATAATTTTAGAAAAATAATAGAATTTTATTTGGTAAAGAACAATGAAAAATAATAATTATCCATTAAAACAATTTTAAATAAAACTAAAATAATAATGGTAATATAATTTACTTTTTATAACCATTAAACAAGGAAAATAAGATTCAAATCAATGATAAATCTTTAATTATGAAAATATTTCAAAAGTAATTCTATTTCATTATTTTTATAAAGAATCTATAATAAAAAAAGACACCTATTTAGTTTTAAAAGTATCTTTCAAAAAGGTTGTGATGAAAACATTTGAAATATATTATAAAATTAATTTTTATTAAATTTCTATTAAGGGAGTATTGAAGAAGCATAATTTTTTTAGATATGATACTTAGAGTGGATGATAATAAATATAAGCATGATATGTAACTTTTTTAACATTTTGAAACACGTTTATTAAAAATCTACATAGTATGTAGGAAAATAAAATTTCCATTTAAAAATTGGTAATGATAAGTAAGTATATTGCATGAATTAATCCATATTTATGTTCCTGAAAATATTGGAAACCATTGTTCAGAAGTAAAATATTGTAATAAAGGAGAAATTACTATTAGAAAGAATGTGAGATACTATTAACAATTTTAAACTTTTAATTAATAATTTTTCCATCCAATAAGATGATATCAATGAAAATAAGTAACTTCCAATAAGTAAAATAGAAAATACCATTGGAAAAAGGAAATATAATGATGAAATAGGGGATTATAAGATCATAACCTAGTGGATAACTTATGACTAAATGAGAAAGAATTCGAGTTAGTAAATTTTCTTATAGATCAAGTAACATTTAAATCAAAAACACTTGAATGAGTGTGATCTTGAAATTAAACTAAAAATAATATGATTGAAATATATTTTATGAAATAATAATTCAAAATAGAAGTATATTAACCATTTAAATAAAATTTGGTGCATAATACAAACACAACCCAATGAAATGAGTTTGAGATGTAACACCACATACAATAAGAGTAGTAACTAGATTGAAGAAAATATGAAAGTCATATTTTTAGATTTTTAAAGGAATAGTCGTGTGCACTTTCAAATGATATTCAGTTTTAGGTTACTTAGGTGCAATAGAGTGGCTGACCAAGGTCATATCTCAAAGGAGGAAGTGAATTTAACAACTTTTTAGAGGTATTCTAAAAATAAAATCAAAGAGAATAAAAACAATACTTGAAAGGATGGGGATTGGTTATAGTTTATAAATCTTGAAGAATTTTTCTGGAATAAGATTGTATTTTTTGTTTTTAGTTTTAAAATGAATTTTGATTAAAATGACACAACCAGAAAATGTTTTTTAGAAAATATTTAAAAGACGTAATTGATCTAACTCTAACGCTTTAATTAATTGTTTATAATTATAATTTAAATTAACATCCACTTAATTATGATCCATTTACTTGTTAACCACCGAAACCTATGAGAATTAACCTTACCACAAAGATGAAGTGAATGAAACCCTAGGTTATCTTCGAAACACGTAATTGCAACACCCTGCTTTGATTGATGTTCTAAGGACATCTTATGGTTAGTGGTAAATTAAATCACATATACATTCTAAAATGAGAACTAATTTAGTTTAGGGATTATGTTTGAACTCTATAAATTAATCCTATGTTGTTTTAAATTACCAGTTAAGGTTGCCCTCTCACAGTTCAAACAATTCCCGACCTCGCGTGTTTTGTGTCAACTATTCAATTTCTTGATTAGTTTAATTTAAATTAAAAACTCAATTAATATATCATAATATGTTAATTACATTATCTCATTGATTCAAAATAAATTTATGAAGAAGGATAGAGGTCTATCGATTATTAAAAAGAACTACTCTTCCATGGGCGGTGTAGTCATCGTTGAATCGTTTGGCATTTGTAACTGATTAGAAAGGGTATAACCCAATTTAGTTTCCACTCTTGATTTACAACCCAAATATGAAGATTAAGAGAAGTGAAAAATTGAAAATAACAGAATAAATGGAAGACAAACTAAGAGTTTATTGAAAAAATAAAATCATTACAACATGAAGAAGAAGAATGGGAAGAGGAAGGCTTGATGAGGGGATCCTTGCTTCAAGATCTACCCCTCTTAAAATAGTTGGATATTTTGAGTTAAAACACTTATATTATGACTTCAACTTACCATTTCATGTAAAAACACTTAAAAATGATAAAAACTCCAATTTATAGAGCGGAGGGGAGAAGAGGTTACAAGTGGTTTCTAGTGTGAATGTGAAAATTCTTCTAAATATTTTAATCCCACTTGCACCACCCATTTGACCATATAAATGCGTGAATAATCTCTACTTCCGGAGGGATAATATGTGAGGATTTGGTTCCTCTATCTTATCTAAAACTTTCGGCTCAATACATTCCCAAATGAAGGATTTATGGCCCAAATACATAAGTTTGTCAATTCTGGCGTGTCGAGACCCTCTTCGACTTTATAGCCCAATTACTCCGTAAAAATGCATTCTTTTGATCTAGTTTCCTGAATAAAAGTTGTATTCCATGAGGCAATGAACACATTTAAAAACTATTAAGTTCATCTAATTAAAATAAACATATTTATGAGCTAAATACTACAGTGATTTTGAAAGAGTAAGACTGTAATTTCATCAAATATTCAAATGAATGATCTAATCCAAAATACTTTATAATTGAACATATTTAACACAATGTGAGGGAATTATATCATTAATTATTAATAAAATATTTAATAAAAATGTGTTTTATCAACTCCCCCACACGTGGCACTTGGACTCCTGGACAAGTAAACATCAAAATCAAATCAAAGCAAATTTAAAACACATATCAATGTGATACACCAATTTCATACCAAGAAACAAAATATATCATGCCTAATCTATAAAATATTATTTAAAGTTCTTAATTTAAGTTAATTAAATATATTTTCTCTTGATTTATCCTCTCATTCACACAAAACACTTAACTAACATTCATTTTCACTCATCACATAAATGTCAAATTTTTAGCAATGTATTTCTCATCCAAACTCATACAAGGGTCACCATAGGCTTGATAAATTCATACATCTCCACCTGATGTGATTCAAGGACATATTTTTATCATGAGGACTTTTCAGGTTTGTTATATGGCTATTGGTAGGCAGGATTTAGATGTAGAAATGTTTTGAGTCTGAATGTGGAGGGATTGGCTCTTTTTGAAGGGAAAGAACATTATTCAAGTTTTCACTAAAGTATGGTATCCTCCTCACTCACCATAGTAGAAAGTCATCTCTATCAGTATGAAAAACCAATGAAATTTAGCACCCTCAATTATTTCAACTGCAAAAATTCCAATCTTCTCAAACAATATTTTTCGTTAAATCTCTAAAAAAAGGTACAATTTTCTTCCTCCATTAGAAGATACAAAAAGGCACAGCTTCACTAATCATGAAAGCTAGATAAATGGAACAACTTTCAACAGAATGTTTTTTTACAAATAAAGATCATCTCTTCATCATTTTATGTTTCTCCCAAAGTATCACCAATTGAGGTATCACTACACACAGACACCTTCCCCCACACTAAAATTTAACTAGATTGTACAATTTCACTTCAACAGCTGGTTGGATAGGGAAACTGGCTTATAATGTGGCTAACCTAATAGGCTCTTCATGGGTCATACAGGTTACAAGGATTAAATATACAAGTTAGGCAAGAATAAAATGGATTATCTTGAAATGGGAGCTTTAAAACCAAAGAAATTCCTAAATCATTTAAAAAAACATGTATCTCAAACCCTCACGTTTTGACAGGAATAAGACAAATTCTGGTAAAATCAAGTATAGTTTGGTTCTCTCAAGAAGTGAGGTGAATGAAAAGAATATGAAAAAAAATGGTTCATAAGCCTCACAAGAATGTAGTTTCAAAGATAAATATAGTGAGATGTGGCATGGGAATGAGAAATCAGAGTACTTGTCCTGAAATTCCCAAAGAATTTAACTTGAAACAAAGTCATTTTTATCATTCATTTAAGCACAGTTTCATGGAATAAATTTGTTTAATCATTAACACATGTTTCAAAAATGGAAATGATAATCATTTCACCTCAATTTTTTTTATAAAAAACACCCAAAAAAATGATAAAGAAACACACAAATTTCTTTAAAACAAAAAATTTCATTTAAACAAACAACAAATGAAAATCCTAAACTATAAAGGTTCCCTAACCCACACTTAAAATATTGCATTGCCCTCAATTTGAACCCATGAGATGATATGTTCACATGAAATGCATAATTTTATTTAGGACAAGTAATATAAAAGTGAAAGGGTTAAAAAAACTAGATATTCTCAAGTGATGATGGGGTCATGCAGTTTGATGAAATCAACTGCATTGATAGGAATTACCTCGATGTATTTCTTTAAACGTTTCCCATTGACTGTAAAGCTCATTCTAGTGTCTTCTTGTTTAATCTCCACTAGACTATAAGGAAAAAATTAGATACAACATAAAAACCTAACCATCGGAAATGCAACTTACCAGGCATCAACATCAGTCGTGAACTGTAGAGTAGGACTTTCTCTCCAACAAAAAATTCCCTTTTTCTGGATCATTTTATCATGAACTGCTTTTGATCATTCTTTGTAGGGCCTTGAGTTCTGATACGATGACAGTCTAATCTCCCGAAGGTCTTGAATTTGAAACTTCCTGGGAATTCCATCTTGGCCCAAATCCATGTTGCATTTCTTTATAACCCAATATGCCCGATGCTCAACTTCCACTAGGCGATGACATGCTTTCCCAAAAACAATCTGAAATGGGGAAATACCAATGGGAGTCTTGTATGCTGTTCTATAATCCCGCAATGCATCATCGAAGCAATTTCTCCAATCCTTCCTATTTGGCTGCACGGTTTCTCCAAGATTTGTTTCAACTCACAATTTTAAACCTCAGCCTGGTCATTTGTTTGGGGATGGTATGGTGTTGATTTTTTGTGTGTAACCACATAGTTTCAAAGGAGGGAAGTAAAATTCCTACTGAAAAAGTGTGTCCCTTGGTCACTGATGATGAACTTTGGTACTCCAAACCTACAGAAAATATGAGCCTGGACAAAATCCAATACAACATGAGAATCATCAGTCCTAGTGGGCTTAGCCTCCACCCATTTACTCACATAATTGACAGCAACAAGGATATACAAGAAACCAAAGTAACTAGGAAAATGGCCCATAAAATCAATTCCCCAAACATAAAAAATCTCATAGAATAAAATGGGTTGTTGGGGAATCTCGTGTCTCCTTGAAATGTTTCCAGTGTGTTGGCAATGAGAGCATGACTTACAAAACACATGGGAATCATGGAATAATCTAGGGAAATATAATCCATATTGTAAGACTTTTCTAGAAGTACGTTGGGGTCCAAAGTGTCCACCGAAAGAAATTGTATGATAGAAATGAAAAACAGACTCAAAATCATGATCAGGAACACACCTCCTAATGACTTAGTCACTACACATGCGCTAGAGGTAAGGATCATCCCACACATAAAACCTAGACTCAATTTTTAATTTTTGTACTCATCGAGGAAAGTGTCCCGAAGTGGTACCTGGTCCAAGGTGTCACCCTCTGGTGTGTGAGTAAGCCTAGTCATGTGGTCTACCACAAAATTCTTTGACCCCTTCTTTTCCTTTATCTCGATGTCAAACTCTTGAAGAAGGAGAATCTAATGGATAATTCGTGGCTTTTCATCTGGCTTGCTTAGGAGGTACCTCAAAGCTTCATGGGTAGAAAAAACAACTACTTTAGATCCCAATAAATGTGAATGAAATTTATCTAAAGCAAATATAATAGCAAGAAAATCCCTTTCAGTTGTGGTGTAGTTTGATTTGGTAGAATCCAATGTCTTTGATACATATGAAATCACATGTGAACGTCCCTCCACCCTATGAGATAAGACAGCCCCAACCGCGAAGTTGGACGCATCACACATAAGCTCAAATGAAAGGTCCCACCATGGGGTCTGTATGATCGGTGGAGTGGTCAGAAACTTCTTTAGATCATCAAATGATACCCTACACGAATCATTGAAATTGAAGTCAATATCTTTTTGAAGCAATCAAGATAAGTATAGAGCGATCTTACTAAAATCTCTGATGAAGCATCGATAAAATACAACATTTTCAAGGAATGATCGAACATCATGCACACATGTAGGATATGGAAGAGATGAAATAATTTCCACCTTAGATTTATCATCTTCAATTCCATATTGTGAGACTATATGACCTAAGACAATTCCCATTTCAACCATGAAATGACATTTTTCAAAATTCAAGACCAGATTTTTCTCAATACAACGATGCAACACATCACCCAAACAAGAGAGACATTCATCAAATGAGGATCCATAAAATGTAAAGTCATCCATAAATACCTCCATGTAGGTCTCAATGTAATCTGAGAAAATACTCACCATGCATCTCTGGAAGGTACCTAGGGCATTTCAAAGTCAAAATGGCATCCTTCGGTAAGCAAAGGTACCGAATGGGTAGGTGAATTTCATCTTCTCTTGGTCCAATGCTGCAATGGGAACATGAAAATAGCCAGAGAAACCATCCAAGAAGCAATAATGTGTCCTACCTGCAAGTCTCTCGAGCATCTGGTCAATGAATGGAAGTGGGAATGGTCCTTATGAGTGGATTGATTTAGTTTCCTATAATCAATACACACTCTCCAACTGTTTTGTACTCTCACAGGAACTAACTCATCATTTTCAATTTTATATAACTGTGAAACCATTTCTCTTTGGTATAACCTGGACATGGCTAACCCATTGTGAGTTAAAAATAGGGTAAATGATACCTACCTCAAGTAATTTTTCAACTTCTTCATTAATAACTTCCAAACGTGTTGGATTAAGTCACCTTTGTGGCTGCCTAATCGGTTTAGCCCCATACTCCAAGAGAATCCTATGAATGAAAATGGAGAGGATAATACGTGATATGTCTGACAATGTCCAACCAATTTCCATGATGTTATCTCTCAAAAGATTCAAATTTTTTTTTGCATGTTCAAAAGAGAGATTGTTATCAATGATAACAGGTAATCTATCACCACTCAGCAAGTATGCATATTTTAGATTTGGGGGTAATGGATTGAGTTCCAAAGTATGCGGGTAATATATGGATGGAGAATTTGATGCAACTGACATATCTTCACAATGAACATCAGTATCAAAATAATCATCAAAATTAGAAAATAATCCATCAAATCCATCAGCATACTCAACAACCATGTCATAATCAGAGTTTATAAGATCAGAATGTGAAACCACATCAAAATCAAATCCAAGAGAGTTTTGTCCCTAAAAAATAGGTGTGGAAGTACTCTTAGACATCAAACTAGAACTAATACTCATAATCTCACTAAGAATAGGACAATAAAATTCCATGTGGTTTTTACTTGGTGGTTCAAAATGGGAGATAACAAATGCAGAATGATCCTATAAGGGGTACTTCATGGAATCCATAACATTAAATATCACAACTTCACCCCCAAATTCCATTGAAAGTGTACCCTCAATGACATATATGATAGTTTTTTCAGTTTCGATGAAGGGTCTCCATAAGATAATGGGGCAATGTGGACTTACCTGATCATCCTCCATGTTAAGAACGCAGAAATATGCTAAAAAGATCATGTATCTTACCAAAACAAGTACATCCCCAAGGACTCCCACTAGATATGTTGTTGATATATTCGCCAATTGCACCACTAATCTCTTCGGCTTCAACTCACTAACCTGTAAAGAAGAGAATACAGAGTAAGACATCACATTTATTGAAGCTCCTAAATCACAAAGAGCATCAGAGAAGTGAAAATATCCTATGGTACATGGGATGGTGAATGTCCCAGGATCCTTGCACTTTTTTGGAATTCCTAGAGTTAGTGTAATGAGTTCTAAGGCATTTCTTCCAAGGTTGATACTCTCATTTCCCTTGATACCTCTTCGATTGGTGCAAAGTTATTTTAAGAATTTGGCATACCTTGGGATTTGTTTGTTGGATTCAAGTAGAGGGATGTTGATCTCAACATGCCTGAATGTTTCCATAACCTTTTTTTGCATAGCCTCTTCAGCCATCTTCCTGGTTTGAAAAACCCTATTTGGAAAGGGAAGAGTTTTAGGAGGAACATCATCAATATTTTTCTTACCTTTATCTTTCTCCTTGGGTTTCTCATCAGTTGGTATAGAATGAGGCTTTTCCGGAGTTGATGTGAATCTTGGAGGAATGATAGGTGGAGAATAGTCATTTGTTTGCTTCCCGCTTCTCAATGTAGTGGCACTGACATTCCCCTTTGGATTGGGAGTATGTTGGGAATGAAGAATTCCAGAATTCTTACTTACCAGTTCATGGAGGGAAGTGGTAATCTGGCTCATTTGAGTCTTCAAATCCCTTAACTCTGAACCTTGACTCTTCAGCTCATTCTGTTGATTAAGAACAATTTGTTTCAAAAGATCATTAGTGTAAGAGTCTACCTTGTTTTTTAGATTCCCTTGTTATCGACTTGTTAATGTTTGAGCTTCGAATCTCCTTTGGGGTGGTTGGAAACCCTATTGGTAAGGTGGAAGCTGCTGGAAGTTTAGTTGAAAAGGGGGCCTTTGTTGTTAACCAGAGCCATACCTCATGTCTGATTGATCCTTCCACTGTTGGTTGAATATTGGTGCAAAGGAGTCATACTTCTTTTGGGGGTGTGCTTATTGTTGTTGCTGATACTGTCTCCTAGGTAATACTACTGCACAATATTTTGTTTCTTGTAGTTGGGGGAAATAGTTAGTTGGGTGGCTTGTCATAGTGCAAATGAAACAAGGACTTGAAGGAGTGGGTTGGGATGTGTTTTGAGCCAAAGCAATATACCTCACCTAGTGGTCAATTTTTCCAACTTGGTATCAATCAAATGACTTTCAAGAGAAGGACTTACCCGATGTACTACCCTGACATGTTGTGTACCTCTATCGCCAAATTGTTGGGAGTTTTGAGCCATCTTGCTGATCAATGCACATGATACTACTGGTTTCTTTTCCACCAATGCCCATCCTACTTCAGCATCCACCATGCTCCTCTTCATAGGTGTGAGTACATCGTAGAAGTACTGAATGGGGATTTTCTCACTGATTTGCTGATGTAGACAGCTTGCAAACAACTTCTTGAATCGCTCCCAGTACTCATTAATTGACTCCCCTTGTGCTTGCTTGATCCCTGAGATCTCCCTATGAATTTATATGGTCCTCGATGCTGGAAAAAATCTATTCAAGAAAAGACATTTCAAATCATTCCAACATGTTACATCTTCAGGTTGTAAATAGTACATCCAATCCTTTGCAGATCAATCATGTGAAAATGGGAATGATATTAATTTGATTTGATCTTAAGATAAATTTATAGGATTTATGGTTGAGAAAACCACATTAAATTCTTTCAAATTTTTGTTGGGATCCTCACCAGAGAGGCTATGAAACTTTGGAAGCAAGTGAATTAACCCAGATTTTAGGTCAAAGTCTGATTCGAGATTTGGGTATGCAATACAATTTGGTTGATTATTAATATCATGTGAAGCCAATTCTCCAATGGTTCTATTTAGATCATTTTTATTATTTCCATCCATTGGTTCTTCTTTTATGTATGAATTATAATTTCTTCTAATTTCAATGTTTCCAGAAGAGAGGAATTCACCAACTGGTTGAATATTGAAACTTCCCGTAGACTAAGACTCTCTTATTAGAGCTCGAAGGCTATGTTCAATCTCAGGGTCATGATCTAATATATCATCAGGATTATTTCAAGTCATAAATCATAAAATTAAAATAGGAAAAGTGGACCATAATAAAAAGGATGAGTTTGAGTTGATGGTCCAAAAAGAAAAGAAGATGATGAAAACAAAATGAAAACTTTAGAAAGGGGAAAGATGAAAGAGAGAGGTGAAGAAAATAATAAAATAAAAAATAAAAGAAATAAATATAAATGGTTGAATAAATTACTTGCGTCATCGGAAATGGTTCCAATTTTAATGGTGTAGTTGTGGGCGCTTTCAAATGATATTCAGTTTTAGGTTGCTTAGGTGCAACAGAGTGGCCGACCAAGGTCGTCTCTCAAAGGTGGAAGTGAATTTAACAACTTTTTATAAGAATTATAAAAATAAAATAAAGTAGAATAAAAAACTAATTGAATGTATGTGGGTTGGTTATAGTTTATAAATCTAGAAGAAGTTTTCTGGAATAAGATTTAATTTTCTTTTGTTTTTAATTTTAAAATGAATTTCGATTACAATGACACAATAAGAAAATGTTTTTTTAGAAAATATTTAAAAGATGTAATTGATATAACTCTACATCTTCAATCAATTATTTATGATTATCATTTAAATTAACATCAACTTAATTATGATCCATTAACTTGTTAACCCCCGAACCCTATGAGAATTAACCTTAACACAAAGATGAAGTGAATTAAAACCTAGGTTATGTTCGGAACATGTAATCGCAACACCCTGCTTTGATTGATGTTCTAAGGATATATTATGATCAGTGGTAAATTAAGGCACATATCCATTCTATAAATGAGGACTAATTGAGTTTAGGGATTATGTTTGAACTCTACATATTAATCCCATGTGGTTTTCAATTACCAGTTAAGGTTGCACTCTCACAGTTCACACAATTCCTGACCTCACGCGTTTTGTGTTAACTATTCAATTTCTTTATTAGTTTAATTTAAATTAAAAAATCAATTAATAGATCATAATATGTGAATTAAAATATCTATTTGATTCGAAATAAATAAATTAATAATAATATAGGTCAATCGATTACTCAAAATAACTACTCTTCCATGGGCAGTGTAGTCATCGTAGAACGTTTTGTATTCGCAACTGTTTAGAAAGGGTATAAACCAATCTCGTTTCCAATATTGATTTCCAACAAAAATAGGAAGATTAATAGAATAATAAAATTTAAAATAATATAATAAATGGAAAACACACTAAGAGTTTATTGAAACAAGAAAAACATTACAACATGAAGAAGAAGAAGGAGAAGAGGAAGACTTGATGAGGGGATCCTTGCATCAAGAGATACCCCTCTTACAATGGTTGGATAATTGGAGCGAAACCTCTTATATTATGCCATTAACTTCCCAATTCACGTCACAACCCTTAAAAATGATAAAAACTCCAATTTATAGAGGGGAGGGGAGGAGAGGTTGCAAGTGGTTTCAAGTGTGAATGTGAAAATTTGGCCAAATACTTTAATCTAACTTACACCCCGCATTTGGCCACCGAAACACATGAATCGGCTCTTCTTCCAGAAGGATCATATCTGAGGATATGGGTCCTCTACCTACTCTAAATATTTGGGCTCAATACAAGCCCAAATTTAGGAGTTATGTCCCCAATACAGAAGATTATCCATTCTGGTGTGTCCATCCCTGCTTTAACTTTATTGCCTAACTACTCCATCCAAATGCATTATTTTTATCTAGTGTCATGCATAAAAGTTGTATCCCATGAAGTAAGGAACATATTTAAAAAAATATTAAGTTAAACTAATTCAAATAAAAATATTTATGATCGAAATACTACCGTGATTTTGAAAGGGTAAAACTGGAATTTGCATCAAATATTCAAATGAAAGATCTAATCCCAAATACTTTCTAATTGAACATATTTAACACAATGTGAGGGAATTATATCATTTATTATTAATAAAATGTCCTGAATAAAAGTTTTATCCCATGAAGTAAAGAACACAATTACAAAAAATTATGTTCAACTAATTCAAATAAATATATTTATGATCAAAACACTATAGTTATTTCGAAAGGGTAAAAATTGAATTTTCATAAAATATTCAAATGAATGATCTAATCCCAAATAATTTCTAATTGAACAAATTTAACACAATTTGAGGGAATTATATCATTTATTATTATTAAAATATTCAATAAAAATGTGTTTTATCAGATATACTTTTATAATAAATTATTAAGGGTTATATTTTTTGAAATAAATTAATGACTATTGGTTACAACATTTCAAATAATATTAGATGAAAAACCTAAAAAAACACCTCAACAGAAAATAATTTAGACAAAAAACTCTTACATGTAACATAATATTTGATTTCAATATAATTTAACAATGAGTTTATTTATAATAATTATGAAACAAAATTAAATACTGAGGAAATAAAATACAAAGTATTCATTAAGTATAATAAATCATATTTGGAAAAATATATCTTAATAAGAAAGTTTGTAACTCAAATGAAGAAAATTGTGCAGGCACGAACACTTACATTTGTTTTGATTCTCTATACACATGCATCTAACTTTATGAATAATACGAGTAACATAATTAGATATCTTATTATGAAACCTAATAATATCTATTACATTTACTGAGGACCATTTTTTATCATGTTTTATTTATGTATTATATTATTTTGTATGTAGGTTATCTAAGTTGGTTCATCCAATTTCTACGTAACTCCTTTGGTATATTGACCATGGATAAAGTTATTATAGAATAACTAAATATAATCCAAAATTTTAGGGGTGTATTTTATTATTATTATTGGATCATAAAAGTTTTATGGTTTTATATATTTTTATAAAATGTACCTTGATAAGAAAAGGTGAACTAATTTGTTCATTTTAGATGGTTAAGTTTACTATAACCTTTTATTGTTAATATCAGTTAAATAATGTCCAATAATTTCATAATATAATATTTATTTGGTAATAAAATCATTTTTTACATTAAATAAAATTTTAAAGTCACCCATGTTAGGTGGTGATGGAAAACAAACCATGACTCTTCATGGGGGTGGAAGTCCACCTAAATGAACGGTCAACATTATTTTAGTTTTCTATGTGGATGAGATGGAAAAAATAAGGGGGTTTCCAATAATATAATAACAATTTACTATAATAATGAGACATAGGTCATTATATTATTGTTGTTAGGTTAGTTTTAGAAGATAAATATTAAGAAGAAATTGATAAGGATTACTTAATATTCATTTTGAGACATTGAACATTCTCAAAAATGTCTTCTAAAAATAAAGGTATTAAGATAAATTACGATAAATTAGAGATTTATTTCACAAAAATTAATTCTAGGAGAGGATAATTTTGTAGGTTTTAATTGAAATTTATATGCATCTGTGTAAATTGGAGATGGTGGAAGTTTTCTTCTTTTTAAAAGTTAATAAAATGGAACTTTTGTGAACACCCATTATTTTTTAATAATTGAATGACACTATTCAAGGTTCAATGGTTCCAAAAGTGATAAATAAATGAGTTTGGGGTTTAGATAAGGTTGATAAATCATTTACCTCTAATTTTAACAAATGTTTTAAATGTCTCATGTTATTTATTCATAGTTTTTTTAAATTTTACCCTTTTTGTTTTTAACAAGGAAACCTGATTCAACCTATTTAATTTAGGATTTAATAAAAATATAAGATAACCCATACTACCAAATATTTGGTTTAAGAATATACATTTATTCCCCTTATAACATAATTAAATTTCTAATAAGATAAAATTAACTATAAAAATAAAATATTTATTGTATAGAAAAACATTTTTATTGCAAAAAGGGTTATTTTCACCATTCAGTATACATAATATTATATGGAATTGATTAACAATTAAATGAGTGATAATATGTTATGTTTATTATATAACATAAAATTTATGACATAAAATATGAATTATATTTTTTAGATTTAAATTTATTAAGAGATGAAAAATTATTTCAATATTATTAAATAAAAAAAATTAGAGTAAAAAATTATATAAGCTTCCAAAATGTTATACATGGATTTTATAAATATAGTTTAGTATTTTTAAATGATTTATTTAATATATTATTTTTATAAAAGGGTTTTAAAACCTTATAGGTCAAACTTTTCTTATGAAAATTTTATAAAAATGATGGTATTAAAAAAATTATTATTATTTCATTATTCAGCTAAAAATAATATTTTAGAAAAAAATTCATCCTTAGATAATTTTGATAGGTTTATTCATTAAATTAATTTAATTTTGATAAAATAAAACTTTGAAATTTATAATTATATATTTCAATTCAAAATTAAATATATATATATATATATTGATTTTAAACAAAAAATAACCTTTTTAAACATCACGTGTCATTAATATTATTTCATTTACATTTCTAAATAATCAAATGTTAAAAAATCTGTTTATTAATATAAATATTAACTATTATTATAAAATTTTAACTATGATCAATTTAATCTATTAAGGTAAAATACAATACCCTTTTTGAAATAGTTCCTCAAAGGAAATTATTTTTAAAAATTAGTCAATGAAAAATGATATTATGTAATTAATTTATTTGATTATTAGCTTTTTATCTACTAAGGATTATGTTATTCGTGTAATTTTATTAGGTTGTGGTTATTTTTAATCGGGTGTTGCATTAAATTAATATTCCATGTGACACAAGATATTAAATATAGTATTAATATATATAGTCTAAAATCAAAGGTCATTGCATAATTTTTTTTCAAAAGAAGTAAACAAAAATAGATAAGAAAAACACTTTATGATAATAATAATTTTATAGGAATCTATTTAAAAATTCCCCCAAAATATCAGATAAAAATATAATTTAATAAAAAAATGTAATTATAAATCCCTATCATGATAGAAATTGAAAATTAATGGAGAAGTAGAGAAAAACCTACCTCAATGCAATTGGAAGAATGTTGGAATGTGTCACTTTCACCCAAAAAATGATCAAGAAAGCAATAAAACCCAATCCACAGTTCATAGAAATGTAAAAAACTATGTTATAATCAACCCAAAACTCTATATATGTCTAAAAAATGTATTAGGGTTCATGGGGGGATGTAAAACAGAGTGTAAAACAAGAGGGAAGGAAAAAAGAAGTGAAAAAAATATAAAAATAAGAAATTACCTTCATGAATGCTTGACTTTGAGGGAAAATGGATCCAAAATTTATTGAAAGGGATAGGAAATTCTCTTTAGGCCTCTATGAGGAAAAAGAACATAAGAGAGAGTATAGGGGGAGATTATATGAGGATATGAGAAGTAAAAAAATTAAATTGGTGTCATTGTCCATTAGTATCATATAAGGGACACCAAATATTATAATGATGATGGATTTTAGAAAGATGAAAATGTTTCTTACTCTGACCTATTTTATTGGTATAAGTTATTCTCATTTAGAAAATAATTTAGTTACTGTGAGAGTATACTTAAAATGATTGGTTGTTTAAGGAGTATATGGTCCCATGACTTCCATTCCCTATACGATGAAGGTCCAAGAGTAATTGCCTGTGTGAAGTAACTCTGAGGTTTGGTGAATGAAATTGGCATGAAAATAGAAGGAATAAATCTTATTGGTAAATTTAGTGACCTCTGGCGTTAGAGTGGTCCAGTACTATAAAATATATCAAATTTAATGGGAATTCTTGGATCCTGATTTTTGATCCCCACAAGCTCTGGCAAACACTTCCGTTATAAAGGTGACGATATCTTCTCCATAAATGAATCTAAATTTGACACCATCCATACCTTATTTATAGATCTTTTTTATGGTTTTTGAAGTCGTAGAGAACAAAATTAATTTATTTCCATTGTATTTTTTCCCTTCCAGCCCTGTTCAGTGGGAGATCTCATTTTTAAAGGTACTCCATAATGGATATCATCCATCTAGTGGTAGGAACATATAACTCAGGGAAAGGGCTAATATCATTTATTTCATCTTTGTTATCTTGAATTAATTTTTAGACCATCCGATGTTTTTCAATTTTGATGACCATTTCAACCCAATTAAGATCATCCAAAGATGTTATTGTATTTGATAATTCGTCAGATTACACATTTTTGAATTTGTGGTCATAAGTCATTGTCAGTTCCGAATGGAATTCTAGATTTATTCTTAGAACTTGGTAATGAAATGGGACCAGTTCTTTATTTTTGATGGTATAATCTCCTTTGAACTTCTTGATGACTAGTTTTGAATCAAATTATATCTTTATCGGTTTTATTTGGTCTTAAAGTCCCATCTTTATCCCTATAATGAGACCATGGTAAATATTCTGCTTCACTATCCATGCACCCCTTCTATAATAGGAAAGAGTAAGGTAGGGCTACCTTTAGCAGAGATATAATTATGAATCCATTCTGACATTTTTGTGTCTTGGGTATTCTATCCTTTTCCATATCAGGCTTATAGATGCACCATCGAAATACATCTCCCATATCTAGGTGTCATCTTTAATAGTGAAGACATCTTCATCGAGTAGTTCTAAATCCAATTAAGTCATTTCTTCTGAGGGGTTCTCTGATAGGAAATATTCTCATGCATAGCCTTTTAAAGATCTCTAAGGCACAAACTGGATGTCAAAATGATGTAAGATGAACTCCCATCATGATAGGAATCTAGTCAGCATTGGATGATGGAGAATGTACTTGAGAGGATTTCTACCATAAACCAAGTTAACCTCATATTTCTATAGGTAGTTCCTCAATTTCTAGAATGAAAATATCAATACTGAATAGATCTTTTCAATACAGGAATAACATGTATCAGCATCAATAATGGTTCAACTAAGAAAATAAAGGTTGTTTTCACTGCCAGAATCATTCTTCTATTCAAGGAAGGTTCCCAAGGATCATACCAGGGAAGTAATATACAAAATGAGTGGAATTAATTCAATAGGTAACATTAATCCTATAGGGTATAGGATATACTTATTCAAACTGTTTAATGATCCATACAATCATCAGTCCATTGATATCCAACCCACTTTTTCTTTAACCTAGTAAATGGAAATCATTTTCATGCAATGTTTTCTTTGAAGAGTCCAATACAAACCAAATGTCCCTGAAGTCCTCTCAACTCTTTGAGGTTTCAAGGAGGTGGCATGCCAAAGATAACTTCTATCTTCTCGGGGTTGACTTTGATACCAAAATGGTGTACAATGAAACTAATTAATTTCCCAGAGGTAACATCAAAATAAAATTTTAAGGGGTTCATTTTCAGACTATTTTGTCTCAATTTGATGAATACTATTTCAAGGTATGATAGGTGGACCATGTTTTATTGTTATTTAACCACCTGATCATCCACATTGCATTGGATGAAATTTCACAAGAAAGGTTTGAAGATGTTATTTATGAAATGTTGACATGGGAAGATGAAATTATTCAAACCAAGTGGAATTACTCAATAGAAAAACAATCCCTAGGGATCCCTAAAGATGAAAAATTCTTCATATTCATGGGCCATTCAATTTTGTTGGTATTATAGATATCCTTCCATGAATTAGAGTACCTAATATCCATCTGTTGCATCAATTAATATTTCTATGATCAGGACAAGAAAATCATATTTTTCCAAAATTTCCAATTAATATCTTTGAAACCAATAAAAACTATAAATATTTCCATTTTTATGGGGATGATATTAGCAAGATTGATAGGATATTATACCACTATAATGATGTTTAATCTGATGATCTTTTCAACCTAATCCTCAATTTTGTTAGCATGTCTTGGGTGCAACTTTCTGGATAAATGTTTATAGCCTCTATGATCTTATTATAGGCCTAGGTGGTGATTAGACACTATGGGATTGAGGCCTAGAATTTATGTGTAGATCGATGAAAATACATCTTGATTTTTATTTAGGTTGGATTTATATACCTCCTTCATTTTAGAAAACATGAATGTACTATTCAAGGTGGGTCGTTGATCTTCTTATGTACCCATGTTTATTTATTTTAGTTCATCAATGGAGGTAAATACACCCTCATAGAATGATAAAGCTGAATCCCTAAGGTAATCCTTCTCTTATTTAGCATCTTCATCATCTTCCTCTCATTCCGATGGAGTAAAAATTATTGAGTTGATCTCCTAAAAATTGGGAGACGAGTCGAGATCTTGGTAATTGGAGGATGAACCATCTGCTTCTGACCTGAATAAAAGTGGGGCATTCTATGGAGATAATTGTGTGAGTAATTGAGGAATGTATTCTTACTCTTCTACCTCAATGAGTGGGGCATGGGTTTCTTGGAACTTTGAGGATAGATTGTGGGTATTTCCTCCTGAGCATTCACCAGTATTTTGAGGGTCATCATATTTCTCAACGTAGTTAGACATGGTGTCCTTGAATGAAATCATGAGGACTATTGAATATACATACTAGCTTGGACTCACATATCCAACCTATTTTATGGACAATATTTATTCTTCACTGAGCTGTTTGAAAGGGTTAGATGGGACCATCTCCAAATGGTATGGGGTGGTAACCCAATTAATACCATCAACCGAGGTCACTTCCCTTTCTATTCATATAATCCTTCATTGATATAATTTGAGTCACATGATTCAAATGGGGCCTTATTGCCATATAATAGAACATTTTTACCATTAGTGAAATATTTGAAGCACTCGAGGTAGGATGAAGAAATTTTTTCATGCTGATGAAACAAAGGCCATATTAGTAGGACATTGAAGGGTGTGTTTTTTCAAACCTCCAAAAATTATGAGTCAGCTACAAGGTCCCAAAACTAATTTTTGAGTTTGATTTGGCCTAATAATTTCTTCTCACGTTTTTCATATCCCAATAGGTTAGTGGTAGAGGGTGTTATGTTATCCACATTGAGGCAAATTCAAAGAAGTGTTCACACTGGGATGAGATTGACTCCTAATCTATTTTCAATAAAGACATTCCAAAAATCAATACCATTTATCATGTCGAACACATATAAAAGATTTATGTGTCCCTAAATAATGGAATATTCATCTTGTTCTGTGAAAGAGATAACTACATGGAATTCTTGAGGGTTGGCCTATGTTTGATAGACTTCAGGGACATCTACCTCAGATTCAAACTATTGGGGGATTAGAAAAGATTCTATGAGCACTTCCCGAAGGTCTTTTGACAGATTTAGAGCATATGGGATTGATAGATTGGCCAGTAATAAGGATAATTACTTTAGAATATCATAATTTTAAAGTCTTGTGATATTTAGCATAATGATGTTCTTTCATTGGCACTTTAGGGGCTTGAACATTAGATGAAGATAGATTTTCCATCAGGATAGGAACTGGAGGAGCTTTTGTTCTTTGTGGGTTGGGCTGGGTAGCTCTCCCTGCATGTCGAGAGGGATTAGACAACTACTCTTATTCTAATGGATACTCTAGAATAATTAGGCCAGAGTGGATTCTTTCCAATGCTAGGGAATTTTATAAATCATATTAGGTCCAATAAAGGATCTTCCATGAGTTTCTACAACAATGACAGTTTGTGCAGGAGTGAAACCATAATATTTGTTTCTTCCATGAATGCATCTTCATTGGTATCTTCTGATTCTACAACCTCTTCCTCTAGTTCCCCTATTAGGTGCGTTGAACTCAGGTTCATAGCTGTGTTCATCATTGGAGAATGGGTACAGTAAGTGAATGAGATTAATGTATCAAAAAATCATCTCTTCTTTAGATGATAACTCTTACTGACTAACTACATCTGGGGGTTATATTTGGCGGGGTAGTGATCATTCTTTTAGATCTAATGGAAATAAATCTGAGAGGTTCAAAGATAATTTTGGCCTTAAAACAAGTCCATATTTCAACAATTTCTTGTTACATTTCTTTTCAGACTATTTTCTAGATAGTCATAAAATTCAAGGTTGTGGGGATGAGGATGTCAATTCTATTGTAGTAGGAGTAGCTAGGGGTATATTTGGATGCTTAAACTCTAATTTTAGAATATCATGATCTCATTTTAATTTTTTTGAGTCATCTAACTATCAAAATTCTGATCCCTTCTATTAATAATATCATTCCACTAGTCTTCTTCATAAGGGTCGGTAGTGGAAACATATTGCACATATGTTGGTGGTGGTCAAAGATTGAATTCCCTAGAATCTATCATTCCCAACAGAAGGTATTTGAAGATGAAACATTATATAATAATGTTCCCTAATATCTAGAAAAAGGGAGAATAATTTGGCTAGTCATCAAGACCGACTTCTTCAATTTTTCTTGAATCCACTACATTTAATAAATTGTAGTTCATAGAAGATATAAAATATGCACAAACTTTATCTTCTCAAAATGGGTAAGTTTTATTTCTTAGTTCCTCAAAATTATTTCTCATGGAACCCCTCCACTCAAATTGTCATGGAAGAGGCTATTTTTGGCTCCTAGGGGGGAGTATGATATGATTCAAGCCTCAGTGCTTAAAAAGGTTCAAGGGCTACCTAAAGTGTGGTGAAAGCTACTTCAGCTTTTTCTAATATTTTTCTTGGGACCAGTGGGGATACTCGGGACTTGAGATAAGTTTATTGTAAGGAGTCCTCTATCCTTTGGTAAATGGTGGGGAAA
Source organism: Viscum album (assembly GCA_963277665.1). Taxonomy (NCBI): domain Eukaryota; kingdom Viridiplantae; phylum Streptophyta; class Magnoliopsida; order Santalales; family Viscaceae; genus Viscum; species Viscum album. Next base: position 1,163,441,703 of record OY728158.1, on the reverse strand, counting down.
TCCCCAAACCCACTGGTATATTTCACCATGATGTGTGACAATCATGGCTCATCACGGAGGATATCGATGCCCATATCTGACATCTCACCCTTGGGGAGTGGAAAGTTTAAAGAGTATCCTATCCCTTTCTACCTAATGATAAAGTATGAGTCTCTTTTATTCTCCCTCTATTTTCAGTTTGAGGAATCACTGAATGTTTTCTTTGGTATTGTTGATTTTAAATAGAAGTGGAAATGTAGATATATATCATACCATCCTAATATCGACTGAGCTGGAATAATAGTGTTCCATATGAAGGACGGACCATTTAGGGTTTACATGAAGAATATGAGTTTCACTGCTTCTAAATACTTTGGTGTTCTCATCATGGGATCACATTATGATTCATAGTGAATCATATGTTGCTCTGTATCACATGATCCATTGAATATTGAGAACATGGGACTCCTCAAAATTGATTACAGCGGAGTGTTAATCACCAAATCAGAGAAGGGTTTCCATTATGGTTTTAAATGTCTACGATGATCCTCTATGAATTCCAATCAAGCTTCCAATGACTCAATGATAGTTATTAGTACTCGATGTGTATCCTTTTGAATCTAAGAAATGTAGAAAAGGAAGGGGAATGATTATACGTTCTGACTCTACTGGTACTTGGAGAAGATGTTCAACTGACGAAATATTTGAAATATTTTACTTCAACTATGTTGTTTTTTCTTTAATGGAGGGAAATATAGATATAGTTTCATGAATGAGTCTACGTAAGTTGATTTCTTAGGTTTTATGTATGGTGAATGTCTAATATTTACTTCATTTTTTGAGATAAACCCTTCTAGTTGAGGTATTCTACGGAGTAATTAATTTTTGATTTTCCGAAACTCTTTTATTTCATCTTCTTATTGAGAAAATATTTTTTCAAGCATAGAAATCTCGTTCTCACTAGAAGGAGGAGGTGGTTCATGTGCGTCCTTGTTCTTATTCATCTATATGTTTGGGATTTTTGAAGGTGGTGGTGGATGATTGATCAGGGAAATAACCAAATTCCGAATGACCCATTAGTTATGAGTAAGAATACATTCATTATTAGTGTGTAAAAGATTCTAGAAAGATCCATTATCTCTTTGTTCTTTTAAATTTTCATCATTTTTATGTGGTTCATAATATTGACTTTGACTATGTTTATTGATGACTAAGACATTGTGGGGGGGAATACCAGATACTTAATGGGAGGGTCATTTTCTCCCTTTATTTGATCTTCTCCTTCCACTATGGGAACCTCTTCCGGCTTTTGGGAGAAAGGTAAATGAATGGGAACCTATGTAAAACATTTTTGTATGCATACCTTATGGAGGGACTGAGTAATGAGATGAGAATAAATATTAGACCTCTTTATTTTTTGACCTCCATAATTGGAAAAAGACCGATTTCTACTAGGTGGGTGGTTGAGGTAAAAATGACCCTTATCCTTCTAGGTTAGGGTTTCTCCTATTATGTTGTTTCTATGCCTCAGCATATATTTTTTGTTCTTATAGGGGAATTCTGTGTTGAAAATTCCACTATCCCCGATGGATGGGGATTACCCTGTAGTGTAGTGGTTTCTGCTATTGTCACCTCATTCATGATCTCATGTATTCCCATTTGGGTGTGTACTGGATATAGTATTGGATCAGTACATGAACTATTTGTTTCTAAGTACATTAATGACACTTAGTGATTAGATTCCACTAGGTGAGAAATCTGCTAAATGTTTTCGGTTTCCTAGATCAAGTGTTTTCCATTGGTGCCCTCTTTTTGTCCATGTTTAATTAGATACTTACTCATGGACAATCCATATATGGTGCACTATCATTCTCGAGTAAGAATTTCATTTATTAACCTTCTACGGATAATGGAATTACATGATGATATTTATAGTGGGTTATTTTGGATGGGTAGTGGGGGTAAAATGTGAAGCACCATGATCTCCCCATCCCCAGATAGGAATACTAGATAGGGCATCCCTAATAAGACAAAACAATTTATACCGCACTTAGAGGGTAGCTGAAGATCATTCTTCGACATCTGTAATTGTGGTTTCCTCATAGATGTAAGGACTTCCATGTCAATCTGGTGATTAAGCTCTCCCAAAATTTTGGCATGGTTTGTATACCCATTTTTGAGAAAGAATATTGCTTTCAACAAGAAGATAGTTTGTAGATATTATGAATGTTATGTATGAATTCTTCTGAAATTCTCTTGGTATTATGAAATGATAAGTGGTTGTGGGCCAAAACCTAATTGGTATGTCATCATTGTATTATTGTCTTATTATGAGAAACATATAATTTTCATCTTCTTCTTTTAGTTAATCCTCTACTTTATCTTCCCATCTTGAATGCTTCTTGATAAGTTTATCACAAGTACTGGGTATCGTAGGGGTATCGTTGACACGTGAATGGTCCGGAGGTGGATTAGAAGATGAGAGTATCCCTGGGACATATCCTAGTTGATAAAGGATATCACTTATTGTTGATATGGTGTCTGAAATGCTTTTACCCATCCCTCAATGTTTCTTTCCATATGAGGGATTTCTTGCAGTTTAATTGGAAAGGGAAGGACCTTCTAACAAATATAGAACTTAACTGTGGGGAGAACCTTCATAATTGGTGATATAGTTGGAATGGATTCCATTATAGTTTGATATCCAAACACTAGTAGAATGTTTCTTGCTTATACCCTGGGGCAGACCATCAGAGAAGAAAACATTAAGGGGATGACCTTCTTGCTGAATTGAGATGTCACTACAGGGATGACCTTTTTAGTTGATACTATCATTGGGAGGTGTACAATCATAGTTTAATGTCTGACTAAATCTAAAATATCTGCAGTGCATTCCTTGGGGAGTACCATCAAGGAGAATGATAGCAAGGGGAAGACCATCTTGATATTTTTTATTCTTGTCCCGATGAGGACTACTGTGATGCTCATCAAGAGATATGATCCCATGATCGATCATTTGTTTCCCATGAAGTAAGCCCTCATGGTGCGTTCCCCGAAGAGGAACTTCAGAACTGTTAGTAACAATATTGAGGGGAGGGACTTTATAACTTCTATTTTAACTTCCATAATATATTAATGGATTAGAAAGATCTTGATTCTATAGAGATAAGTGGTTGATGGAATAAGTAAAACTAACTTTTAATAGGTCATGGTCATAGATATACTCTTGATTTTCTATATATCATTGGGGTGATTTATTTTTGGCCACTATCTTGCAAGAAAATAGGGCCACTTTCTATGGGTGATGAACTTCTTATACATGCACATGTTCAAGAGACTCTCACGGTGCTGTAGGGATATGCTGATGAGAATCCCGAGTTCTGGAAGGGATATATTCTTTCCACGTAGTGGACACTATGGTGGAGTAATGTCCCCAAGATGGAAAGGGTGTTTTTTGATCTGATTATCCTTTATCAGAGGATTATATATAATAAACCTCCTAGATAGGAGAAAGGATGCATGTGTGATCCAAAGTGACCAGTCTATTATATGAATGCGTCACCCCAGTTGGAGTGGCTGGAGTGTGGGCCTCACTCTTTTTTATTGTTCTGGACATATTTAAATTTTGTCAAGTCTGTAGGATTTGTCTAAGGATTGATGTCTGATCCTCCATCATTTCCAGTATATGTTGAAAGATGTCCTTGGATCGAATGGTAATAAATTACCATTCTGATATCAGAGTTGGAATATGTGCCTACCACATTCCTTCATGTTCTCTCAGTTGGTACTGACTGTTCTCCCATGTGGGGTTAGTGGAACGAGACTAAACCATGTATATAGTGAGGATAAGTAAGATATTTTCTCTTGTTGTCATCATATTTGACTGATTTACTTAATATTTTTGACAAGGTATTTGTGTCTTCCCATTTTATTCTATACTCTTCTTAAGGGGTTGATATGAATCTAGACGAATTTTACTCCATCTGTATTTGGTTTCCACTATATTTTACTAATGAGCATCAAATTCACAAGTATTGATTTGCATCTCCTTTTTCATACTGCCATACTTTGACGACAATCTTGATAGGTGGTAGCAATAATTTTTACTTTTTCATACAAAATTTCTATCCTATTTTGTTGATGGGATTATAATCCTTGGTAGTTATTTTCATATACATATAATTTTCCACCTTATTTTATTAGCTGGTCTAGCGAGCATTGGTGGAAATTTATTCATGCTCAACGTGTAGCACCTTATTTACATGGTGAGATTCATTAGAGGGAGCATGAATATATAAATTCTCATAACTTGTTTCCATATTTGTGTGATATATTTCTTCCTTAGAGAAAATGGTTATTACCTACTTTAGATAGTCAATCATATCCCTTGGTATACTGCTCAAGGGATTTAGGATTGTTAGACTTCATCAGGATCCCTTGGGATGATATCCTCTTTAGGGTGAGGATATTGTACTGTATATTGTGGGTAGTGTTGATTTTCAGAAGGTTCTCTTAGGGTAGACCCCTGTGTTATAGGGATTAAATCATTGGTGATGACTTCATCAGTCTCCCTAAGGTTATCATTATCATGATTCAGAGACAGACTCCTGAAACAGTTAGAGACAACCAATAGATCTACCTTTTTCTAGACCATTGATCATTGCTGTTTGGATGGATGGTGAAGCTTCATTTCTTTGGGGGACTACTATTTTTCCTACAAGGTTGAAAGAGTACCATTTTGATAGTTCTACCTGTCCATTTTATTTTAAACCCAACGTTGAAGATGTTTGGTGGGTGATAGAGTCCTTTGATTTATTGAGGACATGAATTCCTATGTAGTCACTAACATGAATTTCTGATAAATCTTTTTAGATTCCATTAGATTTAATTTATATCAAAAATTTCCGACAATATGTGTGATATGAATAGAAAAAAACTGTCCTCAAAATAAAATCTCATGATAACATGCATAATTGATGGTCTTATCAGGCCCTCTTCCACATTCTATTGGAAAGAGGTCTAACATGGGGTAACATCACCACCTTGGATAAAGATTCAACTTAGTTTGACCATTTATTGTTTCATCAGAAGACATGAAAAAATGGGACAATGGATTATAACCCAATTATTTGTTCATTGGACTGTTTTCACGTTAGATATACCATTTTGGTTGGAATCAAAGTCACATTTGTTTCTTGAACAGTTGATTGCATGGGGTAAATGGTGTGTAATAACTGACATTGGATACTAGGTCTTCAATGGCCTTCAACGAGTTTATTTATTGAGTTAAAAACATCCAACTTCTCTTAAATCCATGATTCAAGGACATACTTTCCAAAGGAATGACTTCATTGGGTAACATGGCCAATGAAACTTAAGAACTAACATTGGTCTAGAGGATGAGATTTCATGTTCATCACTCCCTTTTTGGGGGAGTTATTTTCTATTCTATAACTCACTTATAGATTTACATCTTGTTCATATGTTTATGAATCCTTTTTCCATTTTCAATTATGTGTATATAGATTACCCCTAGATCTTTCTTGCTCATGAATTCACATGGGCGCAGAATGATCTGTATGCATCAAAGGTTCTCCATCAATGTTACCCTTTAATTTACCAATAAAATATAATTTAGTCATTTACCTGGATGATGCTGGTTTTAATCCACAAGATGGGAAGTTGTTGAGTTTATCGTTATCCAGGGGAAAGACATAATTTTGATGTTGGTATTGAAGCCATTAAATGTGATTATTATGTATCCTCATGAGAGGAATAAAAACCTATGTAGTTCGATGCTACTCGAAATGGAAAATTTGCTTTTGAGTTTGTGTGTCAAAGTCCCATCCATGTTGTTTAATGTCGTGCTATAAGAAACCTCAAGAGAAGGGTTCTAGATCAAGACTCTTATGGGGCCTAGGTCGAGGTAGCATAAGGGACCTGTAAGAGATTTGGTCTCATGAGATGGATGCAACCCTACCATGGATGTGGCCCAGAGAACATTAGGGTGAATTTGAGAGATGTTGATGCAATTAAATATTTATATGTATGCAGGATATAGGATGGAATGGATGTTTTGTCCGCCATCATTTTCAGGACGGGTTAAGAGATACCCTTGGATAAAATGGGAATAAATACCCATTCTAATATCAGAGTAGAAGTATGTGTCTGCCCCAGTCCTCCATGTTCTTCCAGTGGGTACTGACAGTTATCCCATATGGGGGCAGCGGAATGAGACTACCCCTTGTTTATAGCTAGGATAAGCCATATATTTCCTCTGGTTATCATTATACATTTCTGATGGAATTTATATTCACGAGTAGGGATTTGTATCTATCAATTTACAAGTTTATTTTTATAAAGGGTTTGATCTGCATTTTTAGGAATTTAACTTTTTTGTATTTGGTTTCCACCATATCTGACTGATGATATTCATATTCCGGAAAAGTAATTTTTATATGCTCTTTTTCTTTCCTAGTTTGATGATGAGTTTCACAGGTAGAGGCCTGAATTAGTACATGTTCATACCCATTTCTATCATTTTTTTTGACAGTCTTCCTAATAATTTGTATATATTTTCATCTACTTGTGATTTCCAACATATTTTATCAACAGGGCTAGTGATAATTTGAGGGAATTTATGATTTCTCATAGTGTGCCACCATATTTACATGATGTGATTCATAAGAGAGAGCATGAATATATGAATTCTTATAACCTGTTGTTGTATTTTTATGATATATTTCTTCTTCCAGAATGAGGATGATGACCTACTCCTGAAAGTCTGATCATTTCCCCTGGAGGTCCGCTCAAGGGATTTAGGACTAATGGACTTCAATAGGAACCCTCAGTGTGATATCATATTTAGGGTGAGGATATGAGGTCGTATAGTGCCAACAACATTGTTTTTCAGCAGGGTCCCTTAGGGGTGACCTCTGTGCTATAGGGATTAAATCATCGGTTTTGACTTCATCAGTCTCCCTAATGTAAGAGAGGGATTCATTATCACATTGTGGGGATATACTCTCAAAAATGATGAATACATCCAATGTATTTTACATGTTCTGGGATGTCGACCACTGCGGGTTGGGTGACTAATGGGGCCTCATGTCCTAGAATTCCTTCTTTACTACTTAGAGGGTGGGGAGAGAACTATTTGTATTTTACTACCTGACTAGTGAATTTTAAACCCATTGTTGAAGACACTGGGTGGGTGATTGAGTCATATACTTCATCAAGGACACAACTTCATGTGCATTCACCAACACACATGTCTGATAAAACTGTTGATATTATATTGTATTGAAGGAAGTTCTATAGATTTCATGTAATATTTATGGAAAGTATAGACAACAAAGCCTCATTAAACTAACTTTTCATGATCACTTGTGTAATTGATTTTATTATCCAGACCTATTCCACTTTTTATGGGGAAGAGTTTTGATGTGGGGAAACATCAACACCTTGGTTAATGATTCATGTTGGGTTCACCATTTTTGTTTCACTCGAAGATATAAACAAATGGATAGATGTATTACAACCCAATTACATGGTCACTTGAGTCTTTTAAAATTGGATGTACCATTAATTTTGATCCTAAGGAACATTTGTGGCCTGAAAAGTTTATTGCAGGTGGTTGAATGGTGTGAAATCGCTGATGTTGGATACTAATACTCTGACAGTATCCAAAGGGTTTATTTGTGAAGCTGAAAACATCCAACAAATCTTATATCCATGATTCATGGACCTACATTCCAAATCCATGTGTTCATTAGGTAACACTGACAACAACACTTAAGAACTCACATTGTTCTAGAGGATGGGAAGTCGGGTTCATCACACCCTTTTAGAGGACTTATTTCCTATTCTATGACTCCTTTATAGATTTATGTCTTGTTCATGTTTTCATGAATCCTTGGTTCATTCCCAAGTATGTGTCAATGGATTACCCCTAGGTTGTGACTGATTATGAATACACATGGGTTCAGAGTCATCAATATGTACTTGAGGTTCTCTAACAATTTTACTCTTTAGTGGACCAATCAATGATCCTTTATTCATTTACTAGGATGATTTTGGTTTTAATTCATATGATGGGGTGATCTTGAGTTTATCGTCATCCAGGGGGATAGAAGTCATTTTGATTTTGGGATTGAACCCATGAAATGGGATTCCTATATATCCTCATGAATAGATTTAAAACCCACATAGTTAGATGCTTCTGAAATTGGAACATCACATTTTTAGGCCATGTGATAGGACCCATCCATGCAATTTAACATCATGCATTGAGGACACTCGAGTGAAGGGTGCTAGATTAGGACTAGTATAGGGCCTACGTTGAGGGGGCCCGAGGGATCTAGAAGAGAGGTGGTATCCTTAGATGGATACGAACCTACTAAGGATGTGTCCCAGAGAACATTGTGGGGGATTTTATTGTCAGGTTTGGACCTCTAATAGGCTTTCTACATATCCTTGTTAGTTGGGAAAAAAATCCCTCTTAGTTTGGTTTAATGGGGGCTTACACCTTAGGGGAGGCCCATTAAAGGGGAAATGATTAGGGATTATACATGGAGGAAACCCATTTGAGTGGATTTCATTGGTGCATATACAGAATATGAGGCCAATTTGGATTGATGTTCTGGATTAAAACTATATTTAAGTCTCATTGTGATTGAAGTTGATTATTAAATCTATGGAGAAGGCTCGTGAGGTTTGTTTCGAGATCATGCAGATTCCATGATCACAACCCACCTGTATTCCCATATGAGTCATGCTCGGTGTGAGAGACAAGAAGAAGCAATAGATCTTGATGTCTGCACATCCCACATCATCCACTGATTGATGGAATAGTTACACAAATGGAGAGAGAGAGAGGTCAATGAGTGTTCTCATTTTCTTCCTTATTCTCATATCCTCAATAGTCATTTTTAGGGATCTATCCAGAAACATCCCAGGATGAGACTAATTGGATCAAAACACCACCTCCCAAAAGAAAGGAATGGGGATTACCTTAGGAGGAGAAAACTTTTGAGTGTTTTATGGTTGTCTCCTTACCATTTCATGAGATATATTTTTAGTAATGCACAAGGAATATCATATTTTTCATATAGATATACTATAGTTTAAATTCATGTTGATCATATGCTGGAATCAAAATTTAATTTAATGTTACATGGACTATGGTCATACATTTTATCTTTGTGTTTTCAAAATGAGATCTATAGAGTTTAATGTCATGTGGAACAGACAATAACTCCTTGTTTAAGGCCATATAGTTTGGACCACTTGTTATAGATATAATTATTAACTAGAGAATAATCAGGTTGGTATGTTTTGACATAAATCGAACATGAGAGGGACAAAAAGTGTGCACCATGATTCTAGGGATTTTTGGATAAGGAGAAATGATATGTGGCATGGGAACCATTGGGGCATACAAAGGTTGGAAATGATTATCAAGAGGATGAACTTTTATTTAATTGACAAGCCTTTTTGGTGTGAGACTTATAAATATCTAATTGAGAAATATTGATTATAGTAAAAAAAGGTGTCTTCATGACACTAAACATCCATTTATGATGACTGGGGAGGTTTATGAAGATCTCAAATCACTCAGGATAGAGATTTTGATGAATGTAAAGGATTTTTCTTGGAATGTAAGAAATACTTATATCATGATTGTCCATGGAGTTCTTGATAAACATTACATAGAATGCAGGTGATGGGGTTTTAGTAGTGTCATGAGTAATAGGTCAACTCATGGTATTTAAGGGATAGATTTCGAGGTGGAATAATGTCAGAACAGAAAATGTCATTTTTCCAACATGAAAAGGTCATGGTATGACTCTCCATTTTTCATGGGGGTCAGTGATGGTAGTGAATAGACCAACCTAACAATGATGTTGAAAGGGGATATGGGAGTGTATCCCTATAGGTATGGACAACCAAGCTTGAATGGTTTTACTACATTGGAGCTGGCTACATAGTACCATCCATGAAAGTAATATCGCATATAATTTTCCACGAAGTGCTAACCATGTAGAAATTGGATGTAAAGGATTGCTCATAAAGTAATCGACCACAAAGGAGTTGTCCATATAGGATCACCTGCAAAGCATTTTTTTGAAAAGAATCATTTGTGAAGAAGCGCCTGTGAAGGGTTGGTCGAAAAGGATCTATCCAAAAAGTATATTTAGAAAAGCATCATGCACGAGGCATCGTCCGTGAAGGATCGTCCATGAAGGGTTGTATGCAAAGGTTCTATCTAAAAATCACTTTTATTCATTTTTGTGGAAATAAAATGATGTGTCAATATTTTAAATGACACTTCCTCTATATAGAATCTTTTACTAAGGTTCTTCCACATATGTTTGGATGGATGGAGACTGCAAAGTGTTTCAGGTGCAGTAGATATTTCCATTACACCCTATCCTACACCATCTCCCACACCCTAAATATTTTTCTTCATGATTTATCCCATTTTCCAACTTTTTTGAATGCTCTTTTATTCTCCCCATAGGCTTCCTTTGATCGAGGAATGGAGGGAGAAAATAATTGTGTATCTGGTCATCCACGATGGGTCATGAGCCTTATTTTAAAGAATCCCACAGATTAATTAGTCGGTGTGGGGAATTTTTTTTGGGTGATGGTGAATTAACCTCATCCCATGAACTATTTTTATTGTGGGGTATTTTTGTTTTTGGAAACCTAAATCACAATCTCTCTCCAATAAAAGATATATTTTTTTGTTTGTGGGTTATGGAACCACCTTCTCCATCCCAAAAACAATTTAGTTTATAGGAACCTCACAAAGAAAGGGATCACCATGCGGAGCGGTGATCCATGAATATAATAGCACTTCACTACATCAATTCTCCCTTTGAATATTATTCTTCAATATTCATTATGATCTTATTTCTATCCTCTACCGAGTTTGATGGAATTTTCTTCATATTGAATAAATAATTTTTATGACAAAACAAATGGAAAGAAAACATATAATATTTTACTTTCTAGAATAAAAAATATGTCATGAATATTATATATATATACCTTAAATCCAACATTATAATCAGTCATGATATGTAGTGAAGAAAAAAATTTAAATCAGTTCACGAGGCGGTAGTTCTCCATACACACGAGTGACAATTTCATTTTCCATTTTATGTAATAAGTGGATGGTTATAGGTTATTCCATTAAAAAACAATATCTATGTATATTTAATATAATGGTGTCATCATTTAATAATTTTTTATAATATTTGAAGGATATATAAAAATAAATGAAACAAAAAAACTCATTTATGAATTATACCTCTTCATCAGAAAACTACTTTAGGATTATACCAAAATCCTTCCTAGGAAGAATTTATATTAAAAAAATGTAATTTAGGATGTGTTTAGGGATGAAAAGAATGTTTTTGGATATGTATTGGCTAAAAAATAAATTTTAATTGTGTAAAAAATGGATACGTGGTCTCCTTTTATATGTGGGGGAAAGAACAGACATATAATTTTAAAAAAATTAAAATATATTAACATATTACTCCTTAGAAATGGTACTAAAATAGATAATTTAAAAATATAAGATGATATAAATTATAAATATCCCTTTAAATTAGGATTTAGAATGTTTTTGATGTCATTTTAACCCTTATCCATTTAGTTTAAGCCTAGATAAATCAATTTGACATTAACCATGGTAACCAATTTTAATTGTTTTTAATATTCATTATGAACAAGAATTATGTTGACCATATTTGATAATATTAATATTTTTGATTAAAAATATTGTATCCATTTCATTAAATTCAATTCACTGAAATAGAAAATTTAAATTTAAATTTTAACCTATAAAACTTGAAGAGATACAGTTTTTTAGAAAAAATGCATTTTAGTGTCAAAAAATGATTTACACCAAATTCAAGTATAATATCGATTCAAATAAAATTTATTATATTATGTTAAATAAAAATAAGATAATGAAATTTTAAATATAATCCAAAATATAACTTGACTTCGAAAATAAATGAAAAGAAAAGATTGTTTTTCAATCAAAACAGGTTATTTCACAATTCATTGAAAAATAAATCTTATAAGAAATTATCAAAAAATCATCATAAGGTAATTTTGAAAAGATGAATTCAAAAAATATTATCATTTCTCAAATTAAAATTATATATTTTGAAATAAATATTTGAAATAAAACCAAATAATGTGTGATAACCCAATTTAGTTAGAAATAAATCCTTTTCTATTTACCTCAGAAATTTCCTAATATTGTTACAATAAATATAATTCTATAAAATATAAATAATAAATATTAATATGTCATGTAAATGATTTATCGTAAAATTAATTGGTTTGTTACATCAAGATATGGGAGTCTAGATTTCATTCTTTTGTTTGTGGGAAATTGCACATGATGTCATATATGATGAGTCACTTATTAGAACTTGGATTGTTAGATTTAGTTTCCCCATATAGGGTTGATTGGTTAATTTAGAATCCTATTTCATGTATTTCAATTATTAGTGTCCTTATATATTATAGTTTTTGGATGTATTTTTTCTGTTATTAAGATTTATTTTTTCACGTGGGTGTTTGTATCACTCTATGATAAATATGATGGTGTTTCTGAAAGTTATTTGACTTCTAGATACTCAGTATATTACTTATACTTCTATAAACTACATTTTCATTAATTATAATTGAATAATTATTGACCTCACTTCTATATTAGGAAAACCAATAACCTATGTGCATGACCTCTGTATTGTTTTCTCCTATCAACAAATAAGACATAATGTGTCTTTGAAAGGGATTTTCTTACCCTATAATTCCATTCTTTATTCACCAACATGAGTATAGTATTCTACTTATTGATTTTCATATTTGTGTTGATGCATCATGTCACCCCACCCTTCCTCGTGAAATTATCTCATGAGTTAACTTTTTATTCAAGGATTTTCCCTGTGGCTTCAACTTTATCCATTATGGTTGTTGCCCCCCCAACTACTATGTTCCTCAAATCACCAGTTTGTGTGCAAATATCCTATGACACTTATAGTCACCCATACAAGATCTTAAATTATCTATTAATGGATCAAATCAACTAATAATACCCTTATCTAATGATTTAATATTGTATTTTCACTAATACAGAATAATAAGATACTGAAAGATGGTGAAGGAATTGGGTGCATTATTTACTAGGTGGTTCACATGTTTTAAAATTCTTTCAACCCATTAGCGATCTATTCTGGAAATGATTTTGGCAGTGGCTCTCCCCAATAATATATTTCTTCATTATAAGGAAATACCTATTTCCATGGACCATCTCATTATTCCAACTATCTATTTAATATTTTACCAAACACTAATACAAAAAATTATTTAATGATAAAAAAGGGCATGTGGAAAAATAATTTAATTTGTATCTAAGTGATTTTCATGTTAGTTTATGATAGCCTGTTATCATGTTTTAATGAGTTTTTTAAACCTTGGAATATTATGATATTTAAATGTTATTAAATATCTCTGAATTTTGTGATATAATTTTATTTTCAATATAAAATACATGATGTTATATAGGTAATTATTTATATAAATATTAAGTACACGAATTTATTATTTGTAAGGGAATAAATATTGGTTGATAGATTAACAAGGTTTTATATAAAATATGACATGAATATTTATTTAGTTCTTAAAAGAATTAATTTAAACCATGATAATTGGTTTTCATTATATATATATATTTATAGTGGAATAAAATTTTATTTTGGCACTAAGTTACACCTTAGAATCACATTTCACCATCTAATATCATATTAAACTAAAAAATTCAAATGTTGGATAATATTTGAGTGATTTCATTCTTTATTTTAATGAATCTTAAGAAATAACATATGAATGGTTGAGTAATCATATAATAATACTTATGACTCATACATTGGTATGGAACTATATAACGAATTATATGAATGGCCTCACTGATCCCATCTATGATGGACTGATAGTAGTGAAACAATATTTATTTGATTTAATTTAGTGTCTCATATTATAAACTGTATATTGATGCTTCATGTGAGGATAAATACGAGATATGATTTTTTAAAGTTATTTACTGACTGGCGGAGTGGATTTATATTTTTTAATTTTATTATTAGTGTTTTTTAATAATTTCAAAACATTTTTTAAAACACATGTTCTTTATAATTGAAACATCACCTCTAAAGATCTTTAGGAAATCATAAGTGTTGGAATGTATCTGCATGATGGAATATCAGATTTCAATTCAAAATTATTTAGAGTGGATTCATGATTTTATATCATATTTTGTAGATGAAAAAATATATTCACCATAACTCTCATGTGATTCATTTGGGTGATATAAATATTGAGAAATACGTGACATTTTTTTAGATAATGATGGGTATTGAAAATTTTAAAGAGAATATAATATATAGATCGATTACTATTTTATTATGTGTTCTATTAAATCATGTGTCTTGGAAGAATGTACAAGGGAGTGGGTTCCACAGATTAATGTTCAATACATTTAGTTTTTTAACCATGATCCTTGTATTTTGAATAAAAACATTGAATTCGAATTTAAAATGTTTTTGGAATTTTTTGGAGTGGAATCATTTAAGTGGTATGTCATATAAGTTTTGGTTATTTTAATAATTTAATTATACATTTTTATGATTCATTCAATATTTTTTTAATATTAACATCATTTCATATGTTTTAAATATAGGGATCTATATTTCCAAGTTATATTACCTTATTTAATTTTTGGAATATTGGAGATGAAAAAATAAGGTGAAGAGTTAAAATTTGAATGAAATTAAATCTATTTAGGAAAAAATGATGTACAGATATATAACATTTCATAGAAAGGTCAAGATGAGATATATTATATTAAACTATCTATGGATCTAAGGGGGTTATTAAAGATGAATATGATGGATTAAAAACATGGGAAACATATCATGATTTGTCTAAACTTGTCATGTTTCGTTTCAAAAACATTAATTTTTGGGAATGGTTTGAAAGGGGTTTTTTGGTGAAGATACCAAAATATACATATAATATATGAAACATGTATATTAAAAAAAACATGGTAGATTTTGATTATATTTTCTGTATTTGGTTGGTTGATATGAGTGAATTAACATATATTAGTTTTATATAGTTGTATTTGGAGAAGTAATTAAACATGAAATGGTATAAATCAACATGTCATGTTGAGGCTCAGTTATGTGAGGATTTAATCTGGTAAGTGATTTTAGATCATGAAATTATTAGAGAAAATGATATAAATTTGATATTATTTCTTAATTAGTGATACAAAACTCTATTTTATGTGAACACATTTGGAGTTTTGATATGTCAAATTAAAATTTTTATAAAGTACTTGAAACCACTGTGTTTTCATTAAAAATTTCATCAATAATGAGTTTGAGTAGTGGTAATATTGATATATATTTATCACACATTAGAGGATTTATTTATGTAATTGTTTGAATTTAATTTGGGATAATAAGTATGTGAATTCATGGTTTGTTTTTACTGTTTTTATTTTTATCTCTTTTCTATTTCTATTCTCTAAATGAATTTGTGGAAGGGGGATTTTGAAATTATTTATCATGGATAATATTGAAGACTTTTAGTTAAATATCATTGGATGAAAAATTAATTAATTTTCTCTATGATGAGGTATGTGATTAAAAAAACTCCGCTTATTTATGTCTTCATGAGTAGTTATAATAATTTAATTCTTATGGGTGGATAATAAATGAAAATATCAAGTTAATATGGATGGTGTGCATGATTAGGAAGGGTATATGGATGATTTTTTAGATTATTTTTTTAGAAAATATAATTTTTTTTAATTTATCACTATTATATATAAGTGGATGATGTTTAAGGGATAGAGTGAATAGGATGTTGTATTTCATATTAAATTAATCAGGTCTTGTATATCAAAGAGGTAAAAGGATGTGGTATTCTATGTTAATTAGGTAGATATAGAAAGATAGTGGTTATTATAATGTTTTATTTGGAGATAAGTTAATGAATATGATATTTGTTTATTATGATAGGATGTAGTATTTTAATAAGGATGACTTTATGTTTCCCACTTGAGGTCAATTTTAGGGATAAATATCAATCTATTTGATAACTTTGGAGGATTTTTGAAAGGGTCCATACTTATCATCTATTCTTAGTTGGACTTATAATGATGTTTTGGAGATTGTAAAAATCATTAAGAATTTCTCGTTCACAATAAAATAATTATTAAAATTAGATTCATTGTATTATTTAACAAATTAATATTGATGAATGTGTACATAAATTTTATTGAACAATATATTATGAAAAAAGTACAAAATAAAATAAAAAAATTATGAGAATATTAATATGAATGTATTAGTATGGAAATTTCTAAATGATAAAATTTAAATGAATAATTGTGGTTTCTATTATTAAAAATGATATTAAAAATAAAATAAATGTTATGTACATTGCATGCTTATCTTGGTTATTTAGTAATATAATACCTAAATAATACACATATGTGCCTTTGAAAATTATTAGTTATGGAATGTTACATATTTTCATGTTTGAATAATATTTTCCCATTGAAAAATATTATTTCTTAGAAATTATTGTTGAGATATTTTTCCTAAGAATATTAAAAATAATATGTATTTTGGAATTTGATATGCTGTTTTAGTAAAATTTTCAATATTCTAAATTTAATGTAAAAATAGATTCATCCTACCAATTTGTAAGTGTTTTTAATGATTTAAAGTGAGTTTTATCTAAAAAAATATTTAGATAAGTATTGAGAAATTTAAATATTATATATAAAAACTAAATCAAGTTAGTTACTTGACCTCATTATGTTTGATTCCCAAAGAATAAAATGATGGCCGTAATAAACAGAAATGGATGGATTACAAAATATTGATGAAGAAAAAATAATTGAAATTAAGTGTAGACTATTATGTCATAGTTTTTATTATCAAATCCATATTTAATTTTTTTGGTTAAATGATAAAATGGATAAATCCTACCTCATTTTTAACTCAAAATGAAAAAAACCATGGTGACAAAGAGAAAAAGGTTAAGATAAAAAACCATGGCATTGTGATATCCCATGGTGAGTGGATATGGTTTAATGTAAATAATATTCACTATTTTATCTATTCCGTGGTAGGTGATTAAAAAATTTTACTATAAAAATATATTAAACAATGAATGGTGACTAGCCCCACATCATGTTTTTTTATTTCTATAAATAAATGAGTTTTTTGAAATATTAGGTATATTTATGATTATAAATTTTTTATTTGGTTTTCTATTTTATATGAAATATGTTAATAATTCTTAAATTTTATCTTATCATGTAATTATTTTTTTAAATTTATTGTTTAATTAAATTCAATTTCATTCAATCCTTTGTTTTTGAAAACCTTACCTTTCATGTTTAATTATCCACTTCTGATTGAAGCACATTCGAGGGAAAATAACTAAGTCTCATAAGAGGTTATTGTTAAAGAGTAATATTATGTGTACCAAATATATAATCAAATTTATTCATGAATCAATATTTTAATTATTTATTTTTTTGATAATTAAATCATCTTATATTATTAAATAATTATTTAACAAATAATTTTTTTATGGAAATCAGAGATGATAGATTATATTAAATTATAAAAAATAAATATCGATGTTTCCTTTTCCTGAAGTATTTTTTCATTAATTATATTTATTTTATTTTGGGATTTTAACAAAATAATTTAATTTTTTGAGATAGAATTTATATATTTTACCATATTAATATTAATCACAATTGATATTCTTATAATAAATTGACTCAATGTTTTCCATGGATGAATGAGATTATTATTTTACGAAAAAACAACCTTTGAAAATTATTTATTATCTCTTATTGTTAAAAATATTTTTAAAATATCTTCTAGTCTTATTATTAATAATTACAATTTTACACTTTTGATATATATGAATGGTTTATTAATTAGAGAGTCATTCTGTTTCATTTGTCTTCAAAATGAATCAACCTCAAACTAATGATATACTAGTATCAGATAGTTATAATGTTGGTAAGAGTATAATAAATTTCAAAACATTAATATTTTCTATAGTACATAGGTAATCCTTTAGAGATATAAAATTATTTAATATAATATAAATATATTTTAACTTTATGATCTTGTAATGTCAATCATGAATTTCTAGGAAAGTAAAAATCGTGTACCCTACTTTTAAGATAGTGGTCATAATTCCTTTTATCTATGAACATGGATATGTGAGACTATATTAGATAGTTATATTGAAGAACCTTGAAATGGAAAGTTGATAGTATTAGATTATTCTATAATAGAGATATAAATAAATATACACATTCATTAGACTTCTTGATGAATATATGAATAGAAAATTTATAAAAAAAATTTATGTATATTTTTTGGGTGTCCTACATTATATTTTCTTGATATAAATAATATTATGATAAATAATATTTTTTGTTAAGGAATTAAAAAAGGATAACATATCTAATTCAATTTTAGATCTATATTCTTAAAAATTACATGATATCATGTCATTGTGAGAATAAAAAAATTGGGATTTTATTATACAAAAAAATTAGAAATCATTCATGTGGACAATTTTATTAGAGATTATATTATATTTTTTAAATTATCTTTGAAAATGGATCACTATGTAAATATAATTTAAAATTTTTATTCTAGTGTATTTTTCTTTCATATAATGAATTATTGTATAAAATTATATAGAGGTAAAACTTTTAAAAATGCGAATGTATTTGGGTTCATGTTCAGATAAGGTTAAAACACTTAACACTAGACCATTGGCACATTATTTTTACAACCACATCTCTTTATCTATAAGTTTTGTGACACCAAGGATATGAATATGTAAATATAAAATAGGTTACACTCCGTGAAATCCTAGAAATATTTATATTTGTAATAATAATATTATATTAATTATTAGTATTAGTAATGTTTTTTGTTTAATATTGGTGTCATACAAAATAAATTCTTTCAGAATATAAATAAGGCATATTTTATTTATTAGAAATACTGAAACCTTATATTTAAAATAAGATCCAAAGACCATAAATAACCTAGAATACCTACTAGAAGATCAATCAAAATCACCAGGAGACCACTAAACACAACAACGAGACTAAGAAATTAGTGAAGATCTTCAAGGATTATCATAATGAAAAACATTATGGAAAGAACCATGAAAACTGTAATTAAAATCAAGGGGATGTAGAGCACCATTATTATAAGCCAAAATGATTTTTAAATTTTGGAACACACTAAACAAGTATTTATAAGGTCTTGATGAGAAATATGACCATTAATAGATTTTGGGGTCTTTAGAAGACCGTTGGTTTTTGTAACAGTCATATCATTTTATAACCATTAATTATATTGATTATTTTAAGTATTCTAAGTATATAAGTAATTTAAGTATTTCCAATGTTGTAAAATTATTTAAATTTATAACCATAGTTAAATAAAAACATAGTTTTCATTAGAGATAAATTTTATATTTGGATTTTAAAAATATAATAACCATGAGGTTTATTTTACAATGGACATAAATTTATAAAATAAATGACATTGTTTTTTTTAATTTAGGTTGTATTTAGATTGTAAAATTATAATGTTTAAAACTCAAAATGTATACAAACATATGAAAATAGTTGTATTTTGAATTCTGTTTAACCATAAGAAATAATATATTTAAAGAAATTAATATAAAGGCTCTATTTTTTAAAAATTAATATATATATATATACTCTATATGTTCTTGTGTTGAATGATGTTTTGTTTTTTATAAAACTTTTGGGTGAGTAACCCACTCAAAATAGGGAAGCCTTGAAGTCCAATCCTTCAAGGTTTGATTGGGAATCTCACTTAGAAAACCAAAGTCAGAGAAGCCTCAGAAAAGTGCATGCATGGTGTATTCCAAGTTGGGAACAGGTTGTGCATGGTGAGGCCTAAGCGCACACAAACTAGTGTGTAGGTACTGGTCAGTCATATGCAGTGGGTGAGGTAGGACACACATCGGCATGAGTAAGGGTGGACCATGGCCCATGTGTGGGGGTCCTGTGTGTAAGGACCCCGCTGTGCGTGTGTTTGTGTCATCAGAGTAAAGATAGTGGAGTCAGGTAATATAATGAGGTCCCAAAACCACATCTGTTTCTATGTGGGAAATTATTTTAGGGTAAATCTAATCTAGGATGTCTGAACTTTCCATGTAATATCTCAACAGCCTGATCTGATCCAGCCTTCGAACTCCACCAACACTCCCTTTTGCTGTAATTTTCATCAACCATCTGATCTGGATACGTTTGATATCGACCAAACATCACCTATTAAAATATTTGGTTTCCCCATGACCATCTAATCAAAGACTTGATTAATCTCAAAAATTATTATTTATAAACCCCCGGAAGTCACCACAAATATCCAATCGACCAACAACCAATCCCAACTTTCTATTTCCTTTCCCTTATTTTTTTACTCCTTCTTCCTCATGATGCACCAATCAGTGTCACCCCATCCTTCTCCACCATTTCTTCCTCCTCCCATGATTCTTTCCATTTCTCTCCTCAGACACATCCATTTTAATCTTTCCACAATTCCTCCAAGGGTGCATTTGTTTAATATAAACACCTTTGGTGTATCATTAATGTTTTACATAAAATATATATATTATCAAACGACCGATCTATTTATGATTTGCGTTGATCAATTTTTTTTTCTAAGTAGTTAGATACAATTTTATTTAGGTTTCGTGGTTTATATTTTTATGTTTAAATATAGTATATAAAATTATATATATACAGTTTATATAAACCGTTTATATAAACCTCCATTTTCACCTTAACCCTATAGGTTTTCCTCCTCCCAACTCTTCTTTGACTGCTGCTCATCTCAATATCACCTATAGAAGATAGGTAAGGGTCTATTTAGTTTTGTGTTTGATTAAACCATATATACATATATGTATATATATATAAATACGAAACCTATTTCAAATTTATATTTTTATGATGTTGAATATTTTAATTTAAATGATGTTATTTATTCATGAAATACTTGTTTGGTTTTACCTAGCTTCTTTTATTTTTTAAAAACCCATGTATACAACTTGTCTATATACAGTTATATGTATATATATATATATTCTAATTCTAGTCTGATTTATGTTTTCACACAATTTATATTAGTGATTGAATATGATTTTTAAAAGTATGACACTTGTAAGGAATTATCAAACCTTATTTTGGTTATGGAAAATTCATATATACACTTTGTGTATATACAGTTTCTTATGATGTTACAATTCGTATCTATTTTTAAGTGATGTTTATCAGTAATTAAATGATTTTTTGATGCTTGAAACACTTGAAAAGTGTTTACTGAGGGTGAGTTTTTAGTTTCTCAACTCATATATATATATATATATGGTTATATATATATATATATATCTATAGTGTTTTTAATCCTAAACTGATTAAGTTTCATTTCATCTTACGTTAAGAAATTATTTTTAAAGGTGATACCTATCTTTATTTTTATTCATTTGAGTCTTGATGCCAAACCTACATGTATATATGTTAGTACCATGAATAAAAACTTACCTTTCTTGTATCATTTCAATAAGTTTGATGGTATTAACCTTGCTATGAATTTATGTTTTGAATGTTATATTTGATTTGATCAAATTTTTTATGAAATACACATGTCATAAACTATTATATGATACATAAACTATTTATATTGGAAAACAATAACATAACATTGTTTTGATATTATGTGCCTAGAAATCTTAAAAGTGGTCATCACCTTGTTATTAAAGTTAACATTACATGCATGAATATAAATTTATAATTTTAAGATAAATGTTTGGAATAATAATTTGTTTAATAAATATTTATATATACATGCATAAGCACATGTAGTGAAGTGTGTTTAATTAATATCTTATGCTGAATAACTCACATGAAATGATTGTTTTACATTTATAATTATTATATTTTAATTCACGATGAATATGAGTCAACAAATTCTATTAAAGGTTATGATTTATTTTGATTGACACTCCTATTTCTGAGTGTATGGTTTGACCAAGAATGATAACTACCTTAAATTCAAAAACAGTATAGGAAAACAGAATATTTTCGACGGGATCCCATCGCAAAAGGTCTTTTGCGACGGGGCACCGTCGCAAATTGCCTATTGCAGAAAACAACGTCGCAAATATTTGTTTTTGTAGCAGTCCTGTCACAAAAACAGTATTTGCGATGGTATTTTTCCCCCGTCGCAAATTGTTTTCATTTATATATAAAAAAGGTATTTGCAACGGGCCATCGCAGATATATTAGTTGTGACAAGTTTCTAACCCATCGCAAATGAGATATTTAAAAAATATTTGCAACGTAGGTATTTGCGAAGGACTGTCGCAGCAATTTTTTTTACGACGTGTATTCTTCCAGTCACAAATGGGATAGTAAAAAGAGGCCTTTGCTTTGATTTAATAAAAAAAATGAGGCTTCGGCCCCAACCTTTAAAAAAATTAAAAAAATAAACAGACATTAAAAATAATACTAATAAGTAATAAAAAATAAAAAAACATTTTAAATCATGCAATATTCGTACCAATAGGAAAAAGAGGAATTGTAAATAGTTAATATGACAATAAACTATGAACTCAAATGTTTTTTACATGTAAAAAAAATCACTGGGGGTGGATAATCTGGAGGACCTCGAGGAGGTGGAAGAGGAAAATCCATCCCTAAACTATGAGTCAGATGATGCATGTACTCCATCTACTCCTGAGGTTGCTCCTCATATCGATGCATCTCCTCATCATGCTGCTGACGCATCTGCTCCTGCCATCGATGCATCTCCTCATCGTGCTGCTGATTCATCTGTTACTACCCCTAAAAAAATACTCTATAAGCTCACTCTGAGCACGTAGCTACTCCTGATACTGTGAGGCTGAAGACGAAGCCTCTCCACGAGCTCCTCTCGAGCCAGACGCCCACATCGCAGCAGTACCATAATAAGCTGTATGAGTCAAATGAGAGCTTAATCCAACTACTCAGTCCTTGTCGAAGCCATACTGGGTCGCCTGCATCCATGCTGTCTCATCAAAATGGTGGGCACTAGTCTGATCAACCATCTCATATTGACTCTCAGCCTGTGTCTGAGAGGTCGCGGCCTCATATGACTCCTTAAGTTTCAATTAGAAATTAAAATAATGAAAATATTATATTCATTTAATTTGGAAACTGAAAAGAAAATAATATTGACCACAATTTGATGCTGGTAGTCACCTCTAATCTCTCCAGTAGTCGGATCAGTGTACATCCTCCTATAAACATCATACGTCATAATACCGGGATTCTAGGATTCCAATATGAATATAAAATAAAATTTTTATATTTAATGTTGTATAAAATATTAAAAAAAGTACTTACCGGATTCTCTTTATGCGCACTGAATGTACGACTACCGGCTCGATGCGTTACCTCTTGTCCTCCCCGATTCTGTTGACCCAATGCAAATCTCCTCTGAAACCCACCACCCAACCAGTGTGTACATAATCCATCCCAAAAGAGATATGAAATGTACCCTGGTTAGTGGTCTCTATAGGACTCATCAAATTCTGTCACTCCTGATTTTCTCATAGCCTCATTTCTCAAATTATGCAAAAACTGACAGAATCGGTCACGCAGAGACACCACCCATGCCGCGTGGATAGTGGCACACATGCTCTCATCAATGGAATACCATAAAACCTAATATAAAGTTATTAATGAACTAAATTTCAAAATAAATAATATTTAATTACGTACCAACCAATGATCGAACATGGTGGCCTCCACATCCGCGGGAATCTGATCCCATGTGAGCCAGGGCTGAGAAAAATAACTACACAAGATAGCGCTCCCCTGTCCAATAGCTATATGCGTAAAACTATGGAAAAAGAAAAAATAATCAAAAAATTAGAATATAAATAAATTATAATGAAAAATAACTAAAATACACAGGTTACCATACCACCGTATGTGCGCATCGAATCATTGAGGTGGACGTCGCTCGGGGATAGGATCTGGAATCATCAGTCTGGAAAGACCATGCCCCCTCCGAGTGCTCCCTATAGTGCCAATAGCTTGCAGGTCAGATGACTCATGATCCTCATCATCCATAGGTAGCTCAACCTCTAGCAACTGATGATACGTTTCTGAGTCC
This sequence comes from Viscum album, assembly GCA_963277665.1. Classification (NCBI taxonomy): domain Eukaryota; kingdom Viridiplantae; phylum Streptophyta; class Magnoliopsida; order Santalales; family Viscaceae; genus Viscum; species Viscum album. The sequence goes on along the minus strand of OY728158.1, from coordinate 1,163,417,374 downwards.
ATATGAAACATGAAATGATTGTTATTAGCAAATAGTTGAAAATAACTATTATGTATAGATATATATTTGTTATGATTCTAACCAGAATTTTATTGTGTCAATGTTCATCTTCATCATCATCTTCATAGTTTTCAATGTTAATGTATTCATCTTCCTCATCAACATCATCAATTTCCAAATTAGTTTCACTTTCATCATCTCTTGTCAGTTTTAATTCAGTTGTAACATCATTGACAACATCGTCACCATCGACCATTAAATATGGGGTGTCATCCACGATATTCATGTCTCTTTGTGAAAAAGATGTGTTTGGAGGAGTGTCCTGAAACATTTCATTTCCTTGCACTTAAGTGGAACCACATTCAGTTTGAGTAAACTGATATTCTTGAGATTTAACTTTCATTATACTCCACCAATCATCCACCTCTTTTGCAGTAGCACAATATTTTGCATTATAAATTTGATGTGACTGATGAGCCAATAAAAATGGTTCATTTACTACAAGAAGACTTTTATGTTTATTATCAATAATTCCTTGAGTTGGATGAACACACAAGCCTTTCTCAGTATCCAGCCATCGACATTTAAACGTTTTTACACAATTCTGTCCCAAATAACATAGTTCAATAAATTCTTCAAGCATGCCATAAAAGTCAACTTCAATATCTCTATGATGTGATCCCTTCAAACAAAAACCACTATTCATTGTTTTCTTTGATTCCCCATATGCATGTTTATGAAAGCGATAACCATTCACCACATATGCATTATAAGATTTAACCATTTTTTATGGTGGGATACTCAATATACACAATCGACTATCAATTTTATCAGCATGTACAGATTCCTGAAAATTTGTAAAACATTTATCACTATTACAGGTAATAAATTGATTTAATATGTAAAACCAAAAAAGAATGTACGTTACCAATTTTTGAAACTAGTAGGAATTTTTTTTTCCGACGTTCTTCTAAGCTAACTGCTATAATTTGTGGAAATTGTTTCTTGATATGATCATCATATAACCTAAAAATACAATATGATTAATTTACTATAAAAGAATCTATAGAATAAGGGACAGGAGCACTCACTGTACAATTGGTGACATTTCTTCACAGTTTAGTAGAACATATATATGGGCTCTATGATGTTCATCATCTGAAATCCATCTATCATGAACTCCACCAAATCCAAGTTCGGGCTGAATGAAAACTGATAATTGATTGTTCATATCATCATCAACATTCCCCTCATTCCGGACCATGTGGTAAAATTTTGAAGGATATTCAGATTCAAAATAATGAGAGAAAAATAAAGCAATTTCCCCTTGCAAATAAGCTTCAGCAATTGAGCCTTCAACTGATGCTTTGTTACATACTTTTTTCCTTAATTTCTGCATGAATATCTCAAATGGGTACATCCATCAAAACTGAACCGGACCTCTACATTTTGATTCCTATGGAAAATGTAATATCAAATTTTTCATTGAGTCAAAGAAAGTGGGCGAAAAGATTTTTTCCAGTTTGCATATAATTAGAACAACAACTTCTTCAAGTTTTCTTAGTTCATCGTAGTCTGTTGTCACCGCACACATGTCTCGGAAAAAATATGATATATTTGTTATCGAATTCGAAATCTTAGAATTCACCAAACCTCTTAATCCAATAGGCATAAGTCTTTCCATTATAACATGATAATCATGATTTTTTAATCCGGTAATATGACCATTTTAACACATCTTCCCAATTTAGAAGCATAGCCATCTGGAAGTCCCAAATCTGCAATCCACTGAAAAAATAATAAGATAATCTCCTTGGTCAGTGTTTAAGCTTCTTTTGGCTTCATTAATATCTGTGATCTGACATTTTCAAAAAATTCAAGTTCTGGTCACCTGCAAATTTGGGCAAGATCTAATCGTGCCTTTACATTATCTTTGGTTTTACTCGGTGTATCCAAAACTGTATGAAATAAATTATCAAAATAGTTCTTCTCAATATGCATGACATTCAACATGAGTCAGACCAACAATTCAGACCAATATGAAAAATTCCAAAAAATGCTCCGTTTTGTCCAATTGTGTTCTTTCCCAAATCCGTGAATTTTCTGTTGGTTTATTGTCAGTCCAAAAGTGATGGAAGGTAATGAAAATACAATTGATTGTAACTCTATACCTGAGATCATTTTTGGAGGTTCATCTCTTTCAATTCTGCCTTTTCTGAAATGAGATTTATTCCTCCGAAAAGGATGATCGATTGGAAGAAATCTGTGATGACAGTCAAAATTACAAGGTTTTTTTTCCATTCATGAGAATAAATGCATTGTTGTCTCTCATACAGTAAGGACATGATTTTGGACCATGTTTACTCTAGCCAGATAACATGACATATGCCGAGAAGTTACTAATTTTCCACATCAAAGCATCTTTCATTACAAAATTTTGTTTCGCAACAGCATCATATGTACCAACACCATGAATGCACAATGAATTTAACTCATCAATCAATGGTTTCAAATAAACATCAATATTTTTTTTTCTGATGTACTGGGATTAATAAATTCAAAAATATATAAGGATCTTTCATCAACATCCATGTAGGATAATTGTACGGAGTTATAAAGACATGCCAACAGGAATACTGACTACCAAAAGGTCCAATTGGACAAAAACCATCAGTAGAAAGACCCAATCACACATTCCAGGATTCTAAAGAAAACGACAGTTTCCCTTGATCAAAATGTTTCCATGAATCACCATCATATAAAAGAATCAAGCTTTTACCATTTGAAATATTGGTTTTGTTCCATGAAATCATTGTCGTTGTATTCTGAGATATAAATAAATGCAGCAACCTAGGTGTAAGCGGGAAATATCTCAACTGTTTTACAGGAATCAGTTCAGACTTCCCTGATTGAGATTATTTATACCTCAATTTTCCACATGTGGGACAACTATCCAACGCCTAATTTTCACCAGAATATAAGATACAATCATTTGAACATGCATGAATCTTCTGATAACTAAGGCCCAGATTACGAACCAGTCTCTTGCTCTCATAATAATTAGCATGCAGGGAATTTATTTCAGGTAACAGTGCTTTAACCAAAGAAACTATCTAATCAAAACAGTTATTTGACAATCCATTATCTGATTTAATAGCCATAAATTTTTCAACTGCTTATAATTTTCTATCTTGCAACCAGGATATAATGCATCCTCAGCAGACCTGAACAACTTAGAAAATTCAGATGGTGCCAACTCGGGAGGTAAATCAACATCATCCTTGATTTCAGTTTGTTAAATGGATGACCCTGCAACATCATCTACTAAATTATGAAACTGTGATGGATCTAGAATCAAATTATTAGTATCTTATCTGGAACTGCGTTCACTGTGTTGATACCAAAAAATATAATCTGATTGAAAACCATAACGCAAGAGATGTTGCCTAACGATGTCAAATGTCTCAAACGTTCTCAGAGAAACTTTTTTACAAGGAATCTTAATTGTCCCTTCTGAAAAAAATTCTGGGTTTGATGATGCAAATGATAAGAATGCTTCAACACCATCAACATATATAGGATTTAAACTATAACCATTTGGATTTCTGCACTGATTTATCTAAGCGTGATCATCTAATAATGATTGATGTCGACTTACTTGTTCCATATTCATATATATGTTTCTACAAAATTTAAAACCATTACTGTTGTTAAATAATTTTATATAAGAAAAACAATATCCTAAAAAGAGAAGATTCATAATTATAGTTATTTCTTAGTAATTACCAATAATTTTAGGTGGCACAGTTAGATTGTAATCATCCCCACTAATTATTATTAATTTAGAAATACTTAGCAATAATTGACAAAATGAAATATTCTTGAATAATGAAATAAAATTTTGTAATCATCGTTGTGGAGATTATATTACTAAATATTCTTATTTGTTTCCCGTGGATTAACGACAGCTCTTTTCCCTGACGACTCATCTCTTTGCAAGGAGATGAGTCGTCATGAAAAAGAGCCTCTTTTGTCCGACGACTCATCTATTTTTAACTTTCTCTCGAATAAAATCAGTATGTAAAACTTGCTCTGACATACGTAAGAGCACGCTGTTTATACTGATTTCAGTGGGAGAAAGTAGAAAAGATATGATACGTTGAGCAAAAGGTAGCCGCCAATCCGCTGGAAATTGTGCCAATTTATAACCATGTACTCGAATTTATTTAATTTTTGATTAATTATTACTAAATATTACTAATTATTATTAATTGTTACTAATTATTACAAATTTCAATATTTCCAACAGATTTTGCTATATTCTTAGCATGTTCAAATCTTAAAGGGTCGTCAATTTTCAGGTCATGCCCAATAAAAAGTTTGCATCAGCCTTTTCCAATGTAAACTCTATTATTGTCCTTACATGGTTGATCAACTCACAAGTAGTGTTGCAATAGGACGAAACAAGTAATGTCATTCTCTTCTTTAAGAATCATCTTGCATGACCCTTTACATAGATCATTCTTCCTTGAAAAATTAAGAGAACTTTAGTATATTTCCCATAAATTTTCAAGAAAAAATGTTCTATGTAAAAAGTCATGTGATATGATTCATATAGATGAGAAATACATGACTTGGGTTGTCATATTTCAACGCTACTTGTGAGGCGATCAACCAAGAAAGGACAATTATAGAGATTACATTGGACACAGTTGACAAAAACTTTATATTGGGCATGAACTGAAAATTGGAAACCCTTTAAGATTTGAACATTTTAAGAATAGAGCAAAACTTATTGGAAATATTGAGGTTTTTAATATTTTATATATTTTATATAATTTTAATAATATTAATATTTTTTATAAATATTAATCATATAATAATAAAATAACTATATTATTAGTATTATTTAATTATTAATATTAGAGTAATATAGTATTTTATATTTTGTTACTATTTATGTTACTAATTATATTACTAATTATGTACAAAATTAGTAATGCGAAGATATGCATATAGGTCGGGTGGTTAATCAATCATTGAATAGAAACAAAAACGTGATTGACCGCTCATCGAACTCAATTTTCTTTACATTTGCGTGTTGAGGCCTGATAGGAAACTTCTACATCGACATGTAATATTTTCTTTTACTGTCAAAATTATAAACCTTCTCACCTCTATGCTGAGGAGGAGGATGATAATTTTGATAGTAAAAGAAAATATTACATGTGGAGGCGGAAGTTTCTTATCAAGCCTCAACACACAAATGAAAAGAAAATTGAGGTAGATGAGCGGTCAATCATGCTTGCTAATTATCCTAATTGTAGTTTCTAATTATCCTATCTTAATTGTAGTTTCTAATTATCATCTGGTAATTATTTCTTAATTATCGTAATTGTTTCCTAATTATTTTAATTGTTTCCTAATTATTTTAATTGTTTTCTAATTCTTTTAATTGTTTCCTAATTATTTTAATTCTTTCCTAATTATTTTAATTGTTTCTTAATTATTTTAATTGTTTCCCAATTATTTTAATTTTTTCCTAATTATTTTAATTATTTACTAATTATTTTAATTGTTTCCTAATTATATTAATTGTTTCCAAATTATTTTAATTGTTTCCAAATTATTGTAATTGTTTCCTAATTATTTTAACTATTTCCTAATTATTTTAAATTTTTCCTAATTATTTTAACTATTTCCTAATTATTTTAACGGTTTCCTAATTATTTTAATTGTTTCCTAATTAATTTAAATCTTTCCTAATTATTTTAATTGTTCCCTAATTATTTTATTTGTAACCTAATTATTTTAATTGTTCCTTAATTATTTTAATTATTCCTTAATTATTTTAATTGTTCCATAATTATTTTATTTGTTCCCTAATTATTTTATTTCTTCCCTAATTATTTTAGTTTTTCCCTAATTATTTTAATGGTTCCATAATTATTTTAATTGTTCCCTAATTATTGTAATTGTTCACTAATTATTTTAATTGTTCCATAATTGTTTTAATTGTTCCCTAATTATTTTAATTGTTCCCTAATTATTTTAATTGTTCCTTAATTATTTTAATTGTTTCTTAATTATTTTAATTATTTCTAATTTCCTAATTATTTATAATTTCCGAATTATTTCTAATTTCTTAATTATTACTAATTTTCTAAGTATATCAATTGATAATTATTTTAATTATTTCTAATTATTTCTAATTAATTAAATCTAATTATTTTCTTATTATTTGATAATTATTTTAATTAAATCTAATTAAATCTATTTATTTCTTAATTATTTGATAATTATTTGAATTATTTATTATTAATTTGATAACTATTTCTAATTAAATAAAATTATTTCTAATTAAATATTACTATTTCTAAATAAATATAACTATTTCTAAATATTTATAATTAAATATAATTATATCTAATTATTACCAAAACATCCCCCGGGTGTGTCGAACCAAGAGTGCAGCAAGGCCCGTTGTCATGTACCAGGTTACCCCGAGTCAAGCTTGAAACACCTTGTCAGAGTTTTCACTCCTAGGTACATCTGTGCTAGAGTCGCCTCTACTTGTTCCTATCCAGACAAGGATTATTTGGTTCAACAACTTAATCTAATTATACTGTATAGCTACAAAACATTCTATTAAAAAAAATTAAAATTAACAATTAAAAATAAAATTAACAATTAAAAATAATTTAAAAAATAAAAAAATATAAATACCTTTGATATTTTAAACCAATTAACGCCTTCTAACTCCTTCTCTCCTCTTCTCGCAAGAAAAAATTAAACCGGAAGAAATTTTCTACTTAGAACAGGAAGTTAAAGAGAGAAAGAAAGAGAGATCTGAATGATTTGAAAAAAACGGTTGGGGGTATATATAGGTTAGATTTTTTGTGATGGTCTTATTTGAAATGGGATACCGTTGCAAATACCTAGTATTTACGATGGGATCCCGTCGTAAATACCTTTGCCCGCATTAATTACGGGCGGCGGTTATAAGTGTTTTTGCGACGGGCCCGTCGCAAATAGCTGCCTGCCAACATACCATTAGCGATGAGTAGATATACCCGTCACAAAATCTTATTTACCTCCATCAGTATTGGTGACGGGCCCCGTCGCAAATAACACCTACCGACAAATTTTTTGCGACGAAACAATTTAACGGTCGCAAATAGTATTTACCACCACCGGGTAGTTGCGACGGGTAGAATGCAACCATCGCAAATAGGCTTCCCGCAATTTGGCACGCAAACCGCACCATATCTATTGCGACGGGTCCTATATTCCCGTCCCAAATAACTGACCATTTGCGACGGGAATATATTCCCATCGCAAATACGCTTTTCGTCGGATTTTTTGCGATGGGAGTAAATCTCGCCATAAATAACCCGTCGCAATAATCGTTTTTTCCGTAGTAAAAACATGTACTTTTGTATATTAAATGTTCACCTTTTTGAAATATGGGTTTTAAATTTTAGTAGTTATTATTTTATTTGACAAACCCAAACAATCTATTATTAATTTATCACTTATGATAAATCATGGATTAAGGATTTAATTATTCAAAGTGGTATGTGAAACATTGAATAATAGACATAATTTATTTATTCAAAGTGTTATTGGACACTTTGAATAAGATAAAAAATTTAATTATTCAAATTGGTATGGGTCACTTTGAATCAAATACAAAATATAATAAATCATAGTGTTATGGGAAAATTTGTTTTAAAGACATATTTTGACATATGGGGATTGCATTGGACTTATTATGTGACAGGTGAGCCCCTCTATATCCTCTTGATGCATCGATAGTTCTCATGAGATAAACTATGGTTTTGGCATGAGGCCATGACAGAATGATTATGTATGGTATTGGTATGAGGCCATGACATAATGATTATGTATGGTCTTGGAACGAGGCCTTTAAATAATGATTATGGACACATGATATTATAAATTCCCTCATTATGTGATTAATATTTAAACCATGTGATTATTATACTAGTAGAATATGATGGATTAAGAATATTTTACTTATGATAATGGTAATAAATGAACATGGCATAATGAACTATGTACTTGGAAAGTCTTATATAAAGAAAGTGTAGCATCTATTTTTAGAACTTTGAAATAGAAGTTTGATACACATCTATCATTCCATGATTTTAATTTTATGTGTTAAGTGAATTATTATATTTTTTATTGTGAAATTCTATGTAAGTATTATTACATGTGTTAAATTGTACCTTCATCCTTGCATTCCAACATTAATTTAGTTTGATCAAATCATGGATTATATACAACATTCCATGAACTTTTGTACATGTATATGTACTATGTTTTTTTTACTTGTGGCCATTAAATACATAAAGAACATCTTGTGTATGAAATTTTCCTTAAAAATGATTTCTAGTAACCTTCAAAAAACGATGATGACACACTCAAAGAAATTATATTTTAATTAGACAAAATGTTTTTTGTGTTTTATTAAAAGTAATTTAATTAATTTTTTTTAAAACCTATTACAGGTCATTCTTGTGATCACCCTACATTTTTAATATATTTTTATAGGATTAGTAGATTTTTCAGCTATGAGTTCTTCTTGTGGTGTAAACAATATGAATCTTATCTTATAGTTTTGAAGAAAAGTATCAGTTTTATGTGGTTTTATATAACCCAGACCGTGAGGATCCTCTATGATGAGATGAGATGTGATGTGTAATTTTATTAGCATCCTTTTTATAATGAAAAATTAAAAACCATGTTTTAGGAACCAACTCCGGGCTTCTGGGGTCGGGACCTTACACACTCAACCTTTATGATATAAATCCATCAATCTTTTTAGTATAAGAATGTCTATATATTTTTTATATATTACTTTTCTTACTTCACATCGAATCCATATACATTAATTATTTTTATTCCATAATATCTTTGTTTGTTATACCCCATTCATGGTTGTTACTTAGATACTAGATTCATAGGCTAGTATAAGACATTTACCTTCTAAGTAATGGAATAAAATTTATACCAATGGATAACATATATACTTTTGGTTAATGGAAATTATACTCTATGGTATACTCCTTTTGAGGATATAAGAAATAAAAAAAATTATACAATAATATTTAAGGTATGCTTCCTTTTATGTCACTTTGTGAGTGTTAGGAATGGTTTTTTGGGGTTATAAGTTAAAATTTAATTTGTTTATTACTATTCTCAATTTGACCATGAGTTATGAAAGTACCGATGAACAATCACATGTTTGTGTATGAATTTATATGATGGATAAAGCTACTTTTTATATATGTAATTTTAGAATTTAATTTGTTTCAAAATATGAATCTATAATGAGTTTTTCTAGATGGGGTTATTTTATTAGTTTGATAACGTTTTTCTATGTTTTTGATGGATCTGTTATTTTCCTAGTTTATTCATACTCATTGTTTTCCTAGTAAACTTTTTTTAATTTTAATAATTATTATCTTCCAAAAGGGATATCATTGGTACTAATTTATAAATAACTAAAATTTATTAGGTGTAATAAATTACAGATAAAAATTTACTCTCACTAACTTAGCTCTCCGGAATATTTACTATTATTCCCACCAAGGACCTAAACACGTTAAGATGGGTGAATTTGGGAATTTTTTTCAATGAACGAATCATGTTCTCTAGTTATAATCTAATTAAGAATATATCATGTATAAAAAATGGTAGAAAATCCATATATAAAAATTATAATCATTGCTATGGTGATTTTTCTTTGTTTACCAAAATGGGATATGTCCATGTAGTGAACACATGATGTTTTATCCATGCACAAATAATATTTAAACATACTAATCATGACTAAAAAATTTTTAACTGGGACAACACTGATTCCTAAGATCATTAATTCTTATTATATCATCAATAATTAGTTTTATACTTTGTTATAAAGAGTTTACCTCAAATATATTACAATGAATAAATAAAACTGATCAGTACACTAAACAATAACTTTTTTCTCATCAACTCCACTAGAATTGTGTTTACATATTTATACTCTATATAATTTTTATAGAATTTCGTAGCCTTATCTAAAATTATTTTCTCTCTATATCAACTCATCCTCACTATACACACTTATGTTTTATAAAATGTCTGAAATATCATTACATTACATCACTGATATGAAAATTAACATTTAAACTTTAATATTTATAAATTTTACAAGATATATAATTTATGTTGTCTATTATTTTACCTCCATGTGAAAAAAATAAATGGAAATCCAACACATTCATAATGATCAAAAAATATCCCCATGAAATATATTTTTAGTTTCTAAAATTAAATATGATCTAAATATATAACTTTTATTGATATATTTAAGATCATGAAAATGTTATTTTCCACTATAACATGTATTTACATCTCAATGATCTCAAAAAAAATATTGTATACAATACATATACTAAAAAATCATCATCCATTTATAATATGTATTATTATTTATCTTATTAACACCAAGATGTTGTTTTTTTTCTACCAATTTGTGGGTTTTTAGAACCAATTATTTGGTCTTCTAGTGTAATAAAATTCCCATTATAACATAGTATTATCATATTTACACCATGTTTCATTCAAGAATAATCCACTTCAAAATTATTAGAACTACACCATTGTTCTCCAATTAATTCATTTTTGGTAGGGAATTTTCCATGACATTCTTAATAAAAAATATTTGACAATGAATTAAAGTCACGTGCATGAAGTTTTGTATAGGGTCTATGATATTTTTCATCAGAAAATATATTTTTCTCCAAGGAAAAGTATAATTATATTTTTTTATAACAAATTTTAAAAATAATATTTTTCTTCGAATTCTGAAACCATTACTTGTATACCATTACCATGATGTGTTTATAATAACCACTATATGATATGTCTCTATATTTTAAATTGTAGTTATTAAATAATTTATGAGTTAGCACACTTGTATAAAAAATTCTGAAATTCCCCAAACCATGGAGTGTGATGAAAATATTTATAAAATTAATTCTTTTTCATCAATAACACATCTATATAATATTCTCTTCCAATATTAAACAACTCCATACATATAAAATATTCATAAATGTGAAATTAATTTATAAAGAATTCAATACCAAAATTATTCTCCCTTTATATAAGTATATACCATCAAAATTATTTGCAATTTTCCAATAATCATTAACTTATTTTTTGAGAGGTTACAACATTCTCTAACATTGGGTTTATTTGAAAATAACTTTTTTATTTGAAAATTACTTTTTCATGAAACATTATTCAACACGATTTTCATGTCTCTAGACCATTTTTATCATATTACTATGAATGAATATGGAAATAATTTCCTTCACCTTGAAACCTACTTGAGATAATATTGATAAAAAAAGTTTGAGTTGAAGGATTCTAAATTTTAATAATTAACATTTCAATAATGTAAATTCTATGATAACTATTTTAGATTATTGAAGCTTGAAATTAATGATACTAAGTGATATAAATTGTTTTATCTTGATCCCTATAAATTTTCTAGCTAAAAATATAATGTTGTCTAAATAAAAGTTTTAAAAGTTTTAAATTTCAATTTTTTACATATGATATTCATTTATATAAAAAATACATCATATTTTTATCTCCCCATATCCCCACACCTCCTTATTGAAAAATTTCTAGTCCTCCCCATATATAGGGAATCCATCTTATAGGAATGTTATTTTCACCTTTCTTCTCCCATTGAAAATAAATATAATGGAAAACATTTTCCAATAATGAATAATCTTTAAATACACAATAATTAATTAAAGAAATTTTACAACAAAAAATATTGGGAGTTAGTATTTCTCTATATAACCTTATATCGAAGAATATTATAGAACAATGAAATTCAAAATAATCTTCCATAATATTTCTTTTTCCAAAGGGTTTTTAAAAATATCCAACAATTTTTCATTCATTAAAATATTCTTCTACTTGATATTGTATTTCTATACTTTTCTCTAATAAAATTATTCTGGAGAATCAGATGTCTTTTCAATATATGGTATTTATCTCGTATAGAGCTCTCAAAATTTTTCTCTATAATTATTGACGTGAAAAAGTATCATCTATTTAATTTTATTTGTTTTACTTGTCAAATAGAATCAAATTTTTTTTGATCATATATGTTTTTTATTGTCCATATTTTCATTTAATATATAGGTTCATGTTAATAAAAATTTATAAAATACTTAATACTAACTTAAACTAAATAATTAATCCACGTCACATGAGAAATAAATATATTTGTAATTATGTGACTTAAAACATTACATAATACTTCTTAATGATAAATAATTATTTAATGTTATATGAATTAATATCCATGTATAAAATAAATAATTAATACTATCACATAAATTGTTAGCCATTAACTCAACTTAATTACTCCCTTTAATTATGTGAATTTAAACTTATAAATAATTTATATCATTTGAAAAAACATTATTCACTTTTCAAACATTGGATAAATTTGTAATAACATAAATGATACACCCCACTCACTTATTTCCATCATGAATAATTTTTTATTAGATTATGACTGATATCAGTTTAATAGACATCATCTTATAGAATCATATGAATTTTTTATAAAAAATGTAGATTTAATTTAATCTAATGGGATAATGAATATATTTAGTGTTTTTCTTATGTTTTAATTAAAATCATTTAAAAAATAGAAATCATGTCATGTATAATTGTTTTCCATGGTGAAATTGGATTAAAAAATACATTTGTGTGGGGTAGAAGCACCCTTGTTTTTTATTTGATACACACACACATGTACACATTATCAAATACACATATATACAAACAAAGACCAAATGAAACATATATACAAAAAGATATAAATATTTAAAAAATATTAAATTATAAAATAAAATGGGGTGATTTAAAATAGAATCACATAGACCATAAGGTAGAAAAAATTTAAAAAAATTACAAAACAAATTTTAATAATAATATAAGACTCTATAGATAATTCTTTCAATTTATTCTATTAAATAATTTTTCATTTCATGGTTAAAGATTTCAATTTAAAACAATTTGTTTATATTTGGATTAATGTTATTTATTTTTAATTATTTACTTACTAGTAATATATTTTTATTCAAAATAAAATAATTTAAACAACCTAGATGAAGAGATTTTATAACAACCACTTTGAAAGATAAGAATCAACTCCTCATGTAGCTCAATAGATGAAATGGGATCCTCACAACTAACCCTTTTATTTAAAATTCCATATGCAAGATAATTTTTCACCTTAAAAATAATTATTATGAAATAAATCTTTTCTGAGTGATTTTCTAAGAATTTCATCCATTATACCATTACATTCCAAGATAAATGATAATTTCGAGATCATAAATATTACACGATAGAATTTGAATCACATTAAAATCATAAATTTTTCAATATTTGTTTTTTTCATATCCACCACTTTGATAATAAAAGAAGTTTATCCTCAATATATGATTAAATAACATAGATGCCATAAATCTAGCTGATGGACTTACCATTATGATCTTTAAAAACAACACCAAAGCTTATAGGACCTTGATGAGATAGGGTTAATAAAAAAAATAAATCAAGGGAGAATAGTGAATGCTCTACCTCAAGTTGAGAAAAATAGAAATATTTCCACATATAGGTTAGTTTAGATTATTTGAAATAAAGAAACCAACTAGAATATAACTTCTCATAAGAATTTTCTATTTGTTTTATATTTTTATGGCCAAAAAATTATTTTTAAAATCACATATATTAAAAAAATTGACAATCATGATTAGATAAAATTAGACTATTGTGGTGTAATATTTTTGTTATCTTTCATGTTTAATTAATTATGTAATCACTCACATAAAATAGTTAACATAATATTATTGTTAAAAATGGATTTTTTATTCCAAAATTATTTAAAAAATATTCATTAAAATAATAATACATAAAATTCCTTCTATTACATGAAGTAGAATACAATAATAGGATGAATTTATCATCTCATCATAGGTGAGGGTACAAATATATATAATAGATATAAAATAAGGTTGATTAGACGATTTAAATAAAATTTTCATTAAATAATCTATAATAGAAATATTTGAGAAGTGTTAGTGTTATGAATTGAGTATATTTATATATAGGATCATTGGTTTGGAGGGGGTGGGGGTCCACTCAATAGAGAAAAGGATTATTAGGTTAATATATTTTATTATAGTAAATCCTACTTAATTATCCTTAAGTAGTAGAATAAACATAGTCTGTACGCATAAAGGTAAATATAGATATTCAAAAAATAGAATATCAAAGTGCATATATATTCAAAATCCAGTTTAAATAATATTAGAAGTTGGTAAAATAATGGGAGGCACAAATGACTAAAAAATCAATAATTTTTATTTCAAACTTTTTATCCTAAAAAAGTAATAGTTTTTAATATTTATCTTATTGTGGATAACATCTAATAATAAAATTAATATATTATTAATAATATCAATTTTATATAAATAAAACGAAGAAACTTATTTAAATTTATCATATTGGTACAAGATCTCACACGTTTCATGTGATTCCCGCAACCCACACTCCTAGATCTAGTTTTAAATGCATATTCTTTACATATTTCCTCTGATAATAATAATAATAGCATGTACATAACCAAGCCTTAACTATATGGATTATAGAAATGATTTCATTTTATTATATTTCTATGATCATCAAGGTTTACAATTATAGATAATAATGAAAAAACATATATTACATAGGTAACACTTTCCGATGATGTATACTTTCCCCCCAAAAAAGTTCATAAGTTTAAACTTCCATTTATTTTAGGAAACTTTTTATTCATTCAAGAAGTGTAACAAAAAAGAACAGGTTGTCCATTCTATAGTTTTTATTTTAATTTAGTCCATTTTAATGACATCTTAAAACATTACATGATCAAAACAATAATCAACAATGTGTATAAAAAGAAATGAAATATCGTTAGGCCTTTTTAATAACTAAAACCCCATATAAAAGAACTTCCTTTGAATCAAAGAACATTGAGATAATAATAGATTAAAAAAATTCTTTAAATACATGAAAGTAACTTCTTTCCTCATGAGGATTCATTAAATAATCAAGTATGTAAGTATAAATGACGAAGGATTCTTGAAACACCATATTTATAAAACATATAATGGAAAACCTTTACCAGTTAATTCCAATGAAACTAGTAATAGAATAACATAACCTATTAATCAAAATAGTATAAAATCATAATGTAATAATTAATATAAATAATTCCAAAATAAACCGTAATGGATTAACTTGACTAGTTAATTCCCACATAATATCTCTTAGAGAATAATTCATTACACAATACAATGGAGGGAAATTTCATACCCACCTATAATTAATAAAATTTTTAAGAACTATATCATGAAAAAACACATAATAGCTTTTACTGTCTTCAAAAAACTCAAGTTCTTTTATTTTAACCCATAATCATAATACATATAGTTATCATAAAAAATAATAATAAATATGTTTTTTTAACTCTTTAAATTGAAATATTCAGAAACCAATTTTAATTGAATTTATATAAGAATACCATGAAAAAATGAAAAAAATTTATTTATATCAAAGAATGTTTATGCTGGTGGGAAATGTGATGATGTTGTAAACATTATTAAAACTATTTCACACCTTTATAAAGAATATTAAAAATGATCCCTACAAAAAACCCTAAAAATATTACTATTTATACCTTCTGAACATTAGTCAAAGATAATATAAAATTAATTTAAGAAATAATTAAATAATATATAATACAATAATTGAAATAATATGTATGTATTGAGAAAATAGTTGAAAAGATAATCAAAACATATAAAATAAGGATTTAAAGAAAAATATCCTTACCTTAGAGTTCCACTTTGTCAAAAGCACTAAAACATCACTATATAATAAATTTATACTTACTATATTCCAATATAATAATCGTATTCATATTTTTATTACTATATTGCATTGAATTAAAATGTAACGAACCATGTTTTGAGCTAAGGTATAACTCTAGGGGATTTTAAATTTTGGTATTTACTAGACCGTCTGTTTTGTAAACTAGGATTCAAAATAAAATTCTATGAGGTTAGAAACTTATATTTGTAGTTTTTGAATGTGGTTTAAGGTTCGAGTGTTCCCTAGGCATTCCTTCATGTTTAGGGAGTGTTGGGAAGCAAAAAATCATGTCGAGTGGAGCTGATATGGGCGCATGATTATTCTGAAACCATGAGGCCTCCTCTAAGAGACAGTGCGTCCTAACACAGGGGTATAATAGGTGTCACATTTGTGGCCCATGGTTTAACGAAACCATGAACCTTTCTCACAAAGTTAGTTCTATTTAGTAATTTTTTTTCACTATTCATCACAAGGTTGGCGCACAGTTTGGCTAACAATGGACCCAAACTGTGTAGATTGTTTTAAAAAAATAATAAATTAAAATAAAATAAAACAAAAAACTATATACCATTTTCCCTCTCCATTTTACATTGAATAATCCCCTCCATTATCCCATAGTGTGTGTGACACCCCTCTCGGCTCCCTCTTACTGTAGCTTTTTCCTCTGAATTTCTTGAGGATTCTTGGTCGAATATCCTAGGTAAGATTCCTATTCCATTTTCCTCCCTCAGTTGGATGATTTTTCTTCTCTCTATCTCCTAGTTATGTTCTTCCAAACCATAGGGTTATGGTTGACCTGTTTTTTTATTTCTTTGTCCATGGATAGGTCAGGTGAAGGGCCTCTCAGGCCGACCTTGTGTATGTTTCAGTGTTTTCCACTGAAGGTGATGAACATCAGTCCTTTTGGGTTTTCTGTCACCACATGAGGTAGGTTTTTGTCTTACTTATTTGTCTATCCAAACATTATTTGGGGTCTTATGGTGATTTTCAGTCCCAATTTTTATTTTTAGTGTGTTGTGGTCATTATTGAGGTGGGTTTGAGTGTCCATATTCAAAGAATACTTACCTACATATGCATAAGTAGGCATATATATGTGTAATTTCTACTGTCATATATATATTCACCAATACAGACATGAATATATGTATATAGGTTCTTGATAAGCTTATTTATATATATGAAAAATTCATACATGTGTAAGTCTAAACCGATGTATACATATATATTATAATACATTTAAGGATTCCTTTGTAGATATTAATAGCCATGAAAATATGTGCATTGGGTCTAGGTGTACATATATAGATGAAAAGGTACATATAATCTGAATAGTGAAAGGGTGTGTTTGAGTGGTCTCTAATGATAAAATCAAGTATCGAAGTGGTTGGCTTGGTTGTCTCCCCTTTGAGTTAGGATGTCATCCATTTTTCAATTTGAATTTATGAATTCATTAATTTTTCACTTTTCACACTTTAGATATTAATTAGTGCTGTGTGACTTTTTGAATAAATGATTATATGAATTGGGTATGATTCTTGAATTAAATTATTAATTTGTTAAATAAATTATTCAAAGAATAATGACAGGTTTTTATAATAAAACCCCTCAATAGAGGTTTGTTGTCTTCTACACTAAAAAGTACTGATTAGTGATATAAACCATGATTATCTTTTTTCATTTGTATTTTTTCTCTGTTATTTGATGACTTTGTTATGGATATTTTTGTGTCATGTTTAGAACATGGCCCTTAGAGATGTCCCTAAATTAGTTTACCCTTAATGGTCAAATAATTATTACCCGAAAAACCTAATTAGATTCTATGTTGGCCTTTAACTGTAATTTACCATGAGACATGAGTATTAATTGGAACCCAATGCACATTTTAGTTCATTGACCCACTTGTGGATGGAATTTCCCATGTTGGTAATTGCCTTCATTGACCCGGTAACCTTTTAAATGGATATCTGAGCTTTATGAATTTCCTTGTTTTTTATAATTATATTACTTGTTCATGATATATTTCTATCTTTTAAATGTATTAAGTAGTTTAAATGAATGAAACACAACGGATTGTGAAACCACAAATTATGATTTTTTTTCTAAATGAACAATACAAATTATTATACCTCGTTTACATGTATGGGCTGGAAGAATTTGACTAATGGAACATGTGAGAGCTATTTCCTCATGTGTTATGTTTAAAACATGAATATGACTTAATTATATTCAATGTAAAGGTAATCCTATGAAATGGTCGGTAATGCCTTATGTGTTAAATTAAAATTATGGTTATGAATCATATATATATATATATAGGGATTGATCAAAGATATGGATGTGAGGTAATTCTCTGTTCTGGTTATAATTATGATGCTCCTTCATTGAGGATGCAATATAATGGTAAGGGTTTTATTGAGCATGAAGGCATAATGATCCCTTACATCAGGTGTTGGGCATACCGTTTTCCCCAATTGATACTAAATTGTCATTGAGCTGAGGAACCATGATCCATGGTTACAGTGTTTCCATGGATTCTCACTCACCATCTCGAGTATTTTATCACGGTGTCTCTAAATAAACTAGGAAGTAAGGAATATAGAATATTTCATGATCTTATAGGCTCGTTTAGATTGGTTATGGATTTCTATGTTACATTGTGGTCCAATTAGTAGCTAGTATTCTAGGGATTTGTCCATTTGGAATCTGCACACACTTGGTCCATATTGGGGTATGGAATATATTACTATATATATATATTATTAATAAATATATATAGTTCATGATGAGATGATTTTTTTTGATATGAAGTAGGTTGAGTGATACATGTTTCTGATTGGAACCTCAGCCGACCTATGTTATTATTTCAATACTTTTTATTACTTCTTATTACCTATTGAAACTTAATTTATAATTCAAATAATGTATTGGTCTAGACATTATGGGTGCTAACCTATAAATATTTTATCTCACACCCTTATTAGGTACCATTGGCACCTGAGTATTCTTATTTTCCATAGGTATTGATAAAGGGAATCAACCATCTTACAATGTTTAATTCACATTACTAAGGTGACATTGGGGCATAAAACCGAGCTGGTTCTTGAG
Source organism: Viscum album (assembly GCA_963277665.1). NCBI lineage: Eukaryota > Viridiplantae > Streptophyta > Magnoliopsida > Santalales > Viscaceae > Viscum > Viscum album. The sequence continues at coordinate 1,163,398,242 of OY728158.1, read as the reverse complement.
ATTCTCATGGAGATTATAATGGTAATGTTATTATTTTATTACATTGTATTGATATTTTTAATTATCACTTCTTGTACTTGTATCAACATCTGTCACACATGCATTATTGTAAATTGAAATTGGATATATTTATTCAGTTATTATTATTCTGCTACTTTTATTTCATTTATTATTTATTCTGATGTTGTCTGATATTCAATTTCAAATTTACCACTTTTCTACAATGATATTGAGGGTAAAATCTCCGCATTGTAAAATCTCTACACCCTCCCTGCTAGTCGGTAGCCTCTAGAATATGATCAGGTGTTCCTGAGGCCATGTAACCTGCCGGTATGACTACCATCTTAGTGGTTAGTCGGTCCAGGAAATTACAATGTGGGATAAAAAGTGTTTTTCCTTTGTCTTAATTTTTGGGTTTTGTAGACATGAGATTAATAATGTTTCAGCACGTGGTTAATAGCAGTGTTTGGGACTTATCAGCTAACCCATGAGAAAACACACAAGTGTCAAGGGATGAGAATGATGTTCATATTATTTTATATTATATTTGATAGGATTTCACCTTAAGTGATTGGTGTACTTTCTATTATGTATTGATCTATGAATTTAGGGAATTTTACCCTTGGCCTAATATGGAATACTTGAAGCATTACGTGCATCAATATAGGCACATAAATAATAACATGTTATGAATATACCTTGCCATGTTGTTTCATTTATGGATTGTTTTCTAGTTTTGTTTTGTGACTTGAACGTTATTCCATTAATTTTTAATCAGTATGATTTTTATAAACTATGCTTTTATTTATTTAGCATTATTTCTTATAAAACATGTTTGGGTGATTTTATTCTATGATGATTGATGTATTTATCTTGTTCTACCATTATACCATGCTTCTCTATTTATGTTATGCTTTTTTGTTTTCTATTTGTGATAACATGCTTATTTATGGGAGTAAAATGGTTTAATGGGAAAAATTATATGGTTGGGATTAAACGGTAACCAGTTTTCCACTATAAGGTGTATGAGAACCTTATAGTTGGAAAAAGGTAACCCAAGTATTCAAACAATCACATTATCTTGTAAATACATATAAGACTATTGATTAAAATGTAAAAGGCTGTTAAATTTAAAATGATAAAATGAATTGGTTTTGATAAATGGTAGCCAAAATCCAAACTGTAAAGCGTATGGGTGCTTTATGGATTGGTAGATGGACACACATATAGATGGGGTGTTATATATGAGATTTTTATAATGTAAAATACTTATAAATGTAAAAATAGACTAATTTTGACCTAAAATTATTGGGTTAAATTCTAAAGTGAACAACTGGACACAAGTAGTTAATTTGGGGCATGTTTCTTATGATATGATCTATTTGGTGTGTTTGTAATCTAAAAAAAAGGAAATGCTATTGGGTTAAGTCACGATGAACCCAAGTTCACTTAACATGACCCTCATAAATTTCCTTATCTATTAGAAAGAAATATCTATGATAAATTTCTAAATTATGATAGGATATCAATGTATGTTAAATTTTTAATATGATAAAAAGTAATTTTGATATAACTTTCCAATTTTTCTTTTAGGGAATAGGTTATATCAGGTACCTGGTGGTTTTTTAGTTAGTACATGGGGTTCTATTTAAATATTTTAATGTTTAAATATTGATTTTGAATCCATATAGTGACATGAAAATTGAACCCTATGTGGTGCACCTTCTTTAAAACCCACTATGTATGGGTAGTTTAGTTTCTCTTTGATTTTACTTGGAATAGAGGTGTAAGTGTTTTCCATAGGCCTTTTTCTATATTAGAAATGGATTAAAATATATTCTATTGAGATTGTGACTTCTATTATCATGACATGACCTAGTGGTAGGGTAAACCATTTTCTTTCATAAGGGGATAAACCATGGGAGGTAGCACCATTAGAATTGAAATAACTTGCTGAATCCTATAAGGTTTCTGAAATTTGGTGTCATTCGAATGCCATTATCCATAGTATGAATACTATTTTCTAACTGACATCCTTGTTTGGATGGGTGGTTATGGTATCATTAACCCTTATTACAAATGTGAGGATTGTGTAATTCTAAGTATCCAAAGGTTAGATATGCCAAGTGCATAGTCATCCACTTCGTTGGTCTTGTGACCATGTTCCTTCCTTGGGTGATTCGAGAGGTTGTTAGACTTTTGATATTCATATGATATATACCAACCATGATTTTATTTCCTATACCTACCACATGATACTTTATTTCATATGGGAGACAACCTACTGATAGTATCGATGATGTACTATATTATTCTAAAATATTTGTGTAGTATGTGTTTACGTACACATTACTCAACGAGTTTCTGAATGTTGTAACACACTAGTTGAGTTTGGTTGAATCATAGATCTATGAGATTTTTTGTATGTTATTAGGTCATCTCCACAGTAGATTGGCATGGAATTTAAGGAATCATGTTTATCCCAATGTTTGAGAGTACTTCTTTTGGAATCGTGTGTTTTGACATGCTGATCGGTTTGGGTTTTCCTTTATTAGTATTATTGACATGTGTGAGTGTGACTCATAGGGGTGTCACACATGCATTTGAGGTGCTTTTGATCAAGTGTTCTTGTGAGTAGATGGTATCTCTCTATTTTTATAGATAGAAAACTACTGATGTGGGGAGAGTCATGTTAGTACTGGTAAATGATTCCCTTTCGGTACAAGGTACACAACTATGGAGGACCTTTCGGAATGGTTGGTCTTTCTTGAATTCCCATGAGGGGTGAATGTTTGGCATATGTCGATGCTTTCTTGGAAGAACAATGTTAAGGTGGTTGGGTATGTTTAAAGACTTTATGAAGTACTATTAGTCATGAATTGATTTCATTGGATATGATTTAACAATCACATGATGACTTGGTGGGTAAGGGTATTATGGTTCGATAAATGACAATGTATCGGCAAGAGAAGATGAAATTAATTCAAGAGGTCAACCAGTAGTGGTTTTACTACTCTCCTTCTAGTTTTTATTAGTAATAATCATAGTGTAATATTTATTATCGATGAGAATTACCCATCTCTTGACATCATAATTGATGAAATAAGAGAGTGTCAGTCTTACTCAACTCTAATGTTTTAAAAGATTTTGGGCTTGTTTGAGTGGTTTCCTCAGTGTTTCACACTAGAATCATGGTTTTTATCAAGAAATGGTTAGTCATGGGAGATAATTGGGTTCCCAAGTAGTAATTTCTTAGATAGACTCATATTAACTAGCCATTTCATTCTTTGAATCAACTTCCCTAAGGATGACTTTGTGTGCTCAGTCAATGATCTGATGTGGTAATTGTGGCTTTATGGTAACATCATTCTTGTAGACATGGATTATCGAATACCTTGGGTTTGTTCCATGGACTCTGGTTTGTTGAATTCAAGGTTATCCTGAACATTCAGTTAGGATTAGAGGAAATATTAAAATGGATGGAGAATCTAGTGGGTTGGATCTGGGTTACACCACTATTTGTGCTGAGGCATGAAAATTTAAATGGCTAGTTGATGGTTTGATATGGGAACATCACTAATAGTTAGGTTCTGTATTTGGTAAACGTTCTTGTTATAAATGAAAGATCCCTTGGAGGAAGGAATTGTTGTTCAATTTGAACTGCGCCAGCCATCTAAGCCGGATATCTTGAAGATAAGCTTCCATATTGGCTCAAATCAATATTTATCATTCCAATATTTAGAGATAATGGACACTGTTTTAATTATTCCGTTGAGTTAAGGAAGTTTTGTTTAAGATTCATCCATTTCTTCTTATAAATATTACTCGACCAGTTTCAATTTGGATTTGATTTTTTCTTTCAGTGATGTTCCTATTATAGACTGATAATTTTTCTTTCACATTATTAAAGGTAATCACACCATATATTTCATTATAATTCTATGGGGAATGATATGAAATGAAATTCCAATAGTGTAGATTTCATTGTTCAAAATTCTACCTTAACCAATGAAGCCTACAGTGGGTAAAACCTTGGGCTATATGTTTAAAGAGAATATGACATGATCAAATCTCTACTAAAATTATCTTAGGTAATGTTTGTCTCAATGTTTCATTAAAAAAATTAGTGTAGTCTTGGGTTATGACTACTTAAGTTCCTTATGCATAAGTAATGCTTGAAGGTGCATTTGGTATTTGGAAATGAAACACTACCATCTGAACAAAACTTCATGATCCTCGTAGGTTGGGTGGTGTTTTTCTTATTCCTGAATGCTTCTTGGGGGCGATAAGTTTTAAGGTGGAGAGATTTTAATGACCCGCATTTTGAGGCAAGGTATAATTTATAGGGTATTTTAATTTTATTGATTTTTAGAAGGTCCATTTTCTAAACAAATCATTTGAATGTAATTCCTATAGTTTCTTCACTTCAATGTGTTATTATTGGATATGGTTCATGGACCAACGGGTTCCCCGAGAGTTCCATCATATTTCAAGAGCATTGCACTCCAAAAACTCAAGTCTAGAGGAGCAAGAAAGGATGCACTGTTAAAATGAAACTATGCAGCCTCTAGTAGCCAACTGTGTAGCCTAACCCAGTGGTGTAGTAGGTATCAAATAGTCTATGCACGTTTGACCCAAACCATGTTCCAATACCACCTAGGTAGTTCCATTTGGGAATTATATTTGCACCATTCATCACATAGATAGTTCATGGTTTGGCTAACCATTCAACCCAAACCATGGGCGGTGTTTAAAAAAAATTGATTTAATTAAATTTAAATTTAAATAAAACAAAAAACCTATTATTCTCTTTCCCCCCCTACATTATCACATGACACACCCCCTCTCTTCTCCCATGGTGCACGCGACACCCATCTCAGCTACCTCCATCTATGGGTTTTCATCCATATTTTATGAGAATTGTTGATAAAATCTCATAGGTTAGAATCATCTTACCTTATACTCCCTTGGTTGGTCATTTTTTCCTCTCGCCATCACCTAGTTCTATTAAATCTAACCCTAGGTTTAGGGTTGACACGTTTTTTGGTTGTTTCTTCCTTAGATAGGGCATGTGGAGGGTCTCTCGGGTTGGCCTTGTGTATGTTTTGGTGTTCTCCAATAAAGGTGTTGCATTTCAGTCCTTTTTGGTATTCCATCACTGCTTGAGGTAGGTTTTTATATTACTTCATTATCTAGCCCAATTTTATTTGTGTACTTTTGGTGATTTTGAACCCCTAGTTTTATTTACGGTGTGTTTTGATCATCCTTGAGGTGGGTTTGAGATTCCAGAGTCAAAGGTAAAATATCTACATATGAATAGGTAGGCATTTATATATGTAAGTTCCCCAATTGTATATATATTCACCCATGGTGGCATGAATATGTATATTGGGCGTAGGTGGGATTATGTATATATAAAAAAAATGCATATTCATGTAAGTGTAAACATGTATATTCATATATAAGAATATATGTAAGGATCCCCTTGTACATATTCATGTCCATGAAAATACATATATATGGGCTAGATTTCCTTATGTACGTGAGAATGTTCATACAATAAGGGTTGAAAATAGTAGAATTGAGTGGTCACCGATGAAAATGTCAAGTACCGAAGTGTTCTTCTTGGTTATCTCTTTTTTGAGGTAGGATCCATTTCCTTTTAACCATTAAATTTAATAATGCATTGATTGATCACTTTTCACACCTTCCTTGTATATTAATTGGTGATTTGAGAATTTTAGAATAAATTCAAATTTGAATTATGTATAATTTCTGAATGAACTGTATAATATGTTAAATTAATTATATGAGGAATATTTACATGTTTTTATGAAAAAACCTGTTTATGGGGGTGTGATGTATTCAAAAACTAAAATGTATTGATTAGTGATATAAATTGTGCTTAGATTATTGCATTGGTTTTTCCTCTAGGATTTGATGCCTTTATTGTGGATTTTCTTGTGTCATGTTTAGATTATGTCCCATAGAGATGTACCTAAATGAGTTTCTCTTTAATGGTCAAATGATTGTTGAACAGAACACATAATTAACATCTATATTATCCTTTAAAGGTAATTTCTCTTTATACATAAGAATTAAAGGCAACCTAATGCACCTCATAGGTGACTGACCCACTAATGGATGGAATTAAACAAATATGTAATTCCCATCTCTAACTAGGTAACATTTTCAATATCTCATTGAGTTTATGAATTACAAATATTTGGATAATTAAATTTATTGTTAATGATGGATTACCCTCCTTTAAATGAAATAATTAGATTAAACGAACAACACATAAAGGATTGTGATACAAGACCTTGGACTATAGCTTTGTCAAAATGAAAATTATGAATTTTTATGAATTTTGTACATGTATGGTCTTGAAGAATTTTAAAAATGGGAAATGTCAGAGGTATTCCCTCATGTGTTATGTTTTAAACATGAATATTCTTTAATTATATGAAAAGGTTGGTAAACATGTTACATGATAAGTAATGAATCATGTGTAAAATTACAATTATGGTTATGCCTATTTTATACATATATGGCTAGATCAAAGTGATGGATGAGAGGTAATAACCCATTACTATTATAATTATGATTCACCTTTATAGAGGCTATGGGATGATGATGAGGGTTCTATTAAACATAGAGGCATCATGATCCCTTATTTCAGGTGTTGATCTTAACATATCACAAAGGTGATACTATATGGGCTTTGGGATGAATCCTCACATACAATTATTAAAGTGTGACCATATATGCACACTCTTCATCCCATGTGTTGTAGCAGTACATATATCACTCTCTTAGGATGTAGGGAATATATCCTATTTCATGAATTATAGGATCATTTAGATTAGTTATAGATGTCTGAGTTACACCCCAATCCAGTGAGTTTTTAGAATTCTATGTATATGGCTATTAGGCATTAACACACACATGGTCCATATAATTGGATGAAATATATAACTATAATATATATATAATTAATATATATATTATTCATGATTATAATTTTTCTTTCTGGTAGTGAGTTGAAGCAGGTAGAGTCGTGAAGGTGTCTGATTAAAACCTGAGCCGACATGGGTTATTATTCCAGTATAGTTTATTATTTTATATTACCTGAACACTAATTAATGAATATTGCACCAACTGGATTGGACTGGACACCTTGGGTTCTGCACTACTGAGATTGTATCTCACACCATACACGGGTAACATTGCTACATGATTAGACATATTATCTACATTTATTGATAAAGAAAAGAACCTAGTTTCCAATGTTTAATTCACAATACTAGGATGTATTTGTGGAAGAGGAAAAAGATAGTGCTAGAGATTCCTGTGAATCTAGTTGTTGGGAAGTTATTATTTTTTATATTGAATTTATATTTATAATTCTATGTTCTTGTACTTGTAGTATCATCTACCAGACAAGAATTATTGTAAATTGGCATTGGAAAAATTAATTCACTTGTTATTATTATTCTTCCAATTATTTAATTTCATTCATTATTTCCTCTACTATTGTCTTCTATTTATTCTTCATTTACAATTGTTCTAATCTGATCATTAGGGTATATTCTCTCCATAGTAACATCTTCACAACCTCGCTTCTAGTCAGGAACCTCTAGCATACCGAGAGGCATGCATGAGGCCTTGTGACCCACTGTCCTGACTACCGACTTAGTGGTAATTCGGGACAGGATGTTACATATAAGCTTTTATAAATGATTTATTATCAATTTATTATTAAAAATTTATATTTATTTGATAATTTTCATATTTCAAATGTATAATTTTATTCAATAGTTTCTGTCCTTATACAATGGTCATAGTTTAAGCGCCTTAAAATTTTTATGATGATTTTATATATGTATTTGATATAATTATTTATTTATGTCAATATTTAATGAAACTTATGCTAATGGTTCAAATAGAAAGCCTAAAAATTATATTTTTAAATGTTTGTATTTCTTATAAGGAAATGATTTTATTATCACACACATATATATATATATATATATATTACCATTAAATAATTTTTAATAAATTATAAGTTCATCATTATGATATAATATTTTTAGTACATAACATTCCTTAATCAATCATGACATAAACATTAGAACAATGTTCATTTTGGTGGTAAAACCACCCAAAACAAGATCATGTTATAATGGTTGAATGATTAAAAACATGTTATTTTATATTGTTAAAATATGTTTTAAATAATCTAAATAATTTTATAAATATAATACTTATTTTTGAAATTCATTTTTATAACCATCCATGTAAAGAGGTAATGAAAAATGATATACATCATCTACAGTGGCGACAGTCCGCACGTACACACATATGGCATTTTAATTTTTTAATAAATTGGAAGGAAATAATTTAAATAACTATTTAACTTCCTATAATCATAATTAGTTCTTATATAAATTTTTTATTCATTAATTACGTCAATAAATCATTGCATGTGAGGCAGTGATGAAAAATGAAACATGTCGTTCATGGATACGGTAGTCCACACATACACACATGACACATTTTCATTTTTCTAATGGATGTAAAAGAGATAGATTGTAACACCCCAATATTATGTAGTATGTTATTTTTTTTAAAGAAATTAATTTTCTTGTGCTACACGCAACACTGAGTTCGAGCACACCAAGACTTAAAAAACTAGCCATTCAAAAAGCGGTTATGAATATTATTAACTTAAATTTAAATTTTATATACTCTATAGAATTTTAGAATCCATATTATGTATTTCTGAGATATTATATAAGAACAAAATCCTTTTTTTTCTGATAGAAGAAGTATTTTTTAAAAAATTCAATTTTCCCCCCTTTTAATGGAAAACCCTTTTTAAAACCAATATTTGAAACTTTTATATATTCAATTTAAATAAATTAAATTATTATTTAGAATCGGGCCATAAAAATTTATTTTGGATAAACAAATGGTACTTTTCTCATAACTTTAATATTTTGATGAATACTGAAACTTTTTAAATTTTAATTGAAAATTTTTTTTTAATTGAAATAATTTATAGTGTTAAATTATTAATTTGAATGGTTTAGAAGTATAATTAGATTATTTTTTTATCATTTAATACAATATTGGTCATTATATGTAATTTCACATTTAAATTTGACATAAATAATTGTCAATATTTTGATAGTTTTTAATTTTTTTAAAACCCTCTTTTCGGTTTTAACAATGAGAATTAATTTTAAATTAATTTATGCAACTTATATGTTTTTAATTTGTTAAAATAGAATTATTTTTTTAATTTGTATTATCAAAATTATCTTAGGGTAAATTTTTGGTATTTTTCTGAAAACATTCAATTTTTGATGAATATGGAAAACACTGTGTTATCATATAAAACAGACTTTTTATTTAAAATTTATAATCTATAATAGATATATAGTACATATATATGTTCAATGTAATTCATTGTATTCTTTGGATAATAAAAGTAGATGTATAAAATTTTATTGAACATTTTACCATATTTTACCCACCTCCCTCGAAAATTTGCAAATTTTCATAAAACATAATTTTACCACTTCTTTGAGTTGAATTTAAAAACTCCAAGAGACACAGTTAATATTAGTATGTAATATTTGGTTCAATAAGATGAAAATAATTTTTGGTGAATAGTAACTTTTGACTTTTATTTACCACAGTTAAAAGTAAATAGGGTAATTAAGGGTAAAAATGATATCATAATTACCCTAAAACATGTCCTAATTCTATTGGATAAGTATAATTCGACCAAAAAAATCTTGAGGAATAAAACATGAACCTCTTTGGTCCACTTGGATTAGATTAGGACATTTATTATTATTTTATTTAAAGAAGAATTAAACATGTTAAATTCAAAGAATAATAACTAACCCATTTTTAATATAAGGTTACACACAATATAAACTAAACTATAAATATTCATTAGAAATCTAATATCTAAATAATGGTATTTTATTTATAATTTTTAGATATCAAATAATTTAATTTATTTATGACACAATGATGATGCATTAATTACCTTATTAATGAATGATTAAAATAGTTGATATTAAAGTATCCAAATAAATGTAATTTGAGACTTTTGATGAATTAAAATAATTTTATTGTTTAATATGACATGTTAGTGTTGATTAAATAATTTTTTTCCAAATTAATCATGTTATTATGATTTTCACAAAAACCAAATACTAAATAATTTCAAAATTTTCATAAATTAGTTTTTTAAGAAAATACTATATTATTGGTTGATATAATATTCATAAAAATATAAGGTTTGGACAAAGGGAATAAAAAATATTATATATTCCATTAATGAACCACTTGATATTGTATTGGATACTTAGAGTATGTTTATAAACCATATAGTGTAAGAATACAAGAAGACACAGTAAAAGTTAAACTATTTAACTAAGAGTTAAATCTAAAAGATAAGGTTAAAATGGAAACCTAAAATTATTTAAAACCTACTGGTTGATATTTATTCTACCCACACCCACCCTAGAATCTAAATAAATCATTTTGGATCCATTAGAAACTGAAAATTATATTATTATAAAATAATATTTCAGGGTTTTCCCAAAGTGACTCTCACGTCTCTTATAAAAGGGTACATCCCCTTCTCTTAATTTCACACATCCAAATCCATTTGGATCAGCAAAACCCTACCCAAATATCCTCCCAACATCCCTAAATTCATCCTATATTCCTTAATTTGATCATAATGATAACCTCTGGAGTCCTTTTGTTTAAGTCAAAAGGAAACACCTGAAGTAGAGGAAATAATTTCACCACCATCTTTCAAGTTCTTTTCTTCTTCTAGTTCCTATTTCTTTGTTGTTTGCATAAAATAATAATAAATACCATACCTTATACATACTGTGAGGTTATTATAAATATGGTACATCCATATTTATTATTCTATCCATCCTACAAATGAAAAATTCAACATACGTGTGTACGTATGGCTTACCATCTCCACGTTGTGGGGTAGTTTGTTAGTCAAACACTTTATTATTTTTATGGGTATAATAATGAGTATAAATGATGTAAATAATAAATATAACATGTTAATTATTCTTTATATATTATATACCATCGAATCACATATGATTATTCCATCAATATAATGATATTGTCGCTCGTTCATACGTACAGATTACCGTCTCCAAGAATACGATGAGATTCATTCTCCATTGTAATTATTCAAGAATAATTTTTATTTTTTGATAAAAAATAATGTTTATAAAAATAATTCATTCTGTATATGAATCAAATACATCATATCCATAAAAAACCTGACTTACTTAACCAAGCATATAAAGGAAAAAATCAGTTAATACCCAAAATGATGATATTACTGAAATATTATTAACAAAGCAATATTAGAAGATCATATATGATATCATATTTATTTATTTGGTTATTTGATAATTTAGTAACAATTATTTCACCATTAAACACGTGGTTAACCTACCCTATACTAAGGAAAATTACAAGGTAAGGGGTTTTCATCTCACTTCATATTCCTGTGAGATTCATACTATATTGAAACTATTTCCTTTTGTGTGGTGTATGTATTGACCATGATTTTATTAATTGTGTAATATAATTTAATTTATGGGTATTTACATCTTCATTTTATGATACTTATTTTATGGGGTGTATTTTTCATATGTTACCAAATCGATAAAGGAAATTTAAATTTAAATTTCCACTAATTGGGCTTTATGCATACTTCATTGATTATTTTACTCCATGATTATGTATGGAATAACTATTTATTATTTGTGTAGTAATTTCCACTACCCTTTCTGTGGATATAATTTTGATACACATAATCACTCCATTTATAAATTTTAAAGTAACCAATATGAACTTGATAAGATTAATTTTAACTCAATCTCCATTCATTAAGTTAACCATTCAATTCATTGGTGTTGTTTTTACAAGAATACGTGTGAATGTACTCTGATTGATTTACAATTAATTTCCAATAATATTTAATTTATTTATATTTTCACACAAAATTATGTCATTTATTTATCCTTAACCTAAGGATACAATCTTTATAAGGGATTTCATCTCAACTTACATTCCATTGAGTGTTCTTTGTTGTTTTTCGCTAACTCACTTTTTTTTGGTGTATATATTGTACTTTGATATAGTATATCAGGAATCCATTTATTCTCATTATATTATAATGTTTTTATTACCTCAATTATTTTTATTCAAGTGTCTCCCATTTTGTTAGGAGCTCTAACTAAAATATCATTTTAAAAGATTTAAAATTTTATTCTTCTAAATATTTCTCATTAATGTACATGTTTTAGAAATGTTTTTAAGGATTTATTCATATGGAAATGAATATTTCAAAATGTTAATTCCTTTTAAAAGTTTCAACGTGAAATGGGAAACTTTATTCAGAAATATATTTTAAAGAGATTCTTAAAAAATAGTGATATTTTTAAATGTTTTCAAGTAAAAGGGAGATATTTCCCTGAAATAGTTTTGATGATTATTTTCATCTATGTAAATATCCTTCATTATTATTGATTGAGGATGATTTATTATAATACAATCATCCATATTGTATTTCATGAGTTATGTTTGACTGTGGATGTTATATTTTTATGCCATTCATGGTTTGTGGTTAAAATATTGACATTTCCTATGCTAGTTTTAATATGAATTTTTAGATTAAATTTCAGACTTTTTATAAGAAGAATGCATTGGACATAATATATGACGTGTGGATCCCGCTATTGCTCATTAATTCATCATTAAGTCTCATGAGACAAACTAGTATCTTGGCACAAGGCCTTGAAAAAATCTTATTTTTAGTCTTGGCACAAGGCCTTGACAATGTGGTTATGAAGTTTGGAATTATACATTCCATCATTATGAAAGTGGCTATTGATATTGCATGTGATTATGAGACTAATATAATATCAATGTGGATAATTAAATGAAATTAGTTGATTTTATATTTTCCATATTATGCTGAAGTTTAAGTTTAAAAGGCTTTTGTTTTAGTCTTTTACATTTCCTTAAATGTTTATGCTTATTTATAAAAGTTTCCACTATATTGTTATCCTTGCTGAGCATCTGAGCTCACCTCTTCTTATGTTTTATTTTTTCCCAGAATTTGAAGAAGTATTTTATGGTTGACCTATAGGGATATTTGTGTGTTTAAAAAGTGAACGAAATGTTGTTGATGTTTTTATTTCATGATGTAATGTAAAAATTATGAGTGTATCTTGTATTTCCAGGGCTACTAAAATGATAGGTATTTCAGGACATGATTCCATGTATCATGTCAATGTTATATAATAATGCATCGACCCAGGGTAACTGGGGTCGGGGTATTATAGTTGGTATGAGAGGATGTTTAATACAAACCTTGTAAGCTATATTTAGTAAAAAACTCTTATTAGGAAACACTACCCTAAGATAGACATTGAGGATTTGTATAGAAGAACATACAAAAATTTTGGTAATTTAAATTTAATGTGGGTTTTCCAAGAAATACATCCCTTTATGAATATGATCTGGTAGAGGCAGCTTTGGAACATATGTACCTAGGAGTGAAAACATTGACAAAGAGTTCCGGGCTTGACCCAGGGTATCCTGGTACACGAAAACATGCCTTGTTGTACTCTTTGTTACGACACTCCCGGGGGATATGCTTAGGATAATTGAAATTTTTTTACAAACCAATTTGAATGATTTTAATATAAGATGAGAATTAATAACCTTGGTTAATCCTAAGTTGTTTTAAATTGAACATAAGGTGTTATGATATTATCTAAATGATTTTATGACTCACACTATACTATCCTGTGTTAGTCAATGGCTGGATTCCAAAAAAGTCATAGTAACATTGGACATGGTGTACAAGGTGGGCATGATTGTGGAAATGAGTAACAAAATGGAATTTTTATAGGTGTAAATTATATCATGTTCATTCCGAATCAGTTTTCCAAAAATATGATAAAAAACATATATATTAACCAACTCCCAGACACAACGAATAAGAGAAAGGCGGTGAATGATAAGAGCTCCATTAGTGGAGAACTTGGAGAAAATAATTATCAGTTTCCATTATGTATGAAATATGGAAGGAGACACCTAGGAAAGTGTCTCAATAGAACAAAGAAATGATTTATGTGTGGGAAAGAATGACATAAAGTAAAAAACTACCGAGAAAAAATGAGAGTAATATGGAAGAAAATAAAAATGATCCTAAGTATCAAATTAAAGTAATTTGTCCTAAATGTAAGGGACCTTGGAATTACCTGAGTCGATGCCCTATTTTATAGGATAACCTCTATGTTAAGGAAAAACCTATGTTGAAATAAATGGATGGAGAAATCTTTAAAGTATGAGATTACTTTGGAAGACTATTCTCTTTTAATTGTAACCATGCAGTTTGTTATTTGAAAATACTATTTGAGGAAGAATTATCTTTTCTTTTGTGGATATAGTTATAAATAACCCTTTGGGTTTATATGATCCTTGAATTTATGGAAATTATAGGTTATTAATTTTTGGGATGAAAATGAGAGGTATGAGATAACATTTGTGGTCAAATTATGTTATGGTTATTTTGTGGGATTTATCTCATTTTGGGAATGTCATAAAATAATGTTTCTGAAAAAGGAAAACATGAAGACCATGTGACAACCTGTCGCATCAGATAAAGATGCTGGAATCAAACCCTCAACCAGAGTGCGATTGAGATTTATCTTTTACTACTGGAATACGTGTAGTCCCTGGTTAGTGTGACTAATTTTTTTAGTTAAACGATTTTATTGATCAATAATAATTTTATTTGGGATCTTATGTCTTATCAAATGGATATCCTTAGTGTAAGAAGATGATTTGGTAATTAAGTGATAAATGATAATTTGGTAGATGTTCACTCTGTTGGGAACACTATATTCCTAAGAAAATAGATTACTATGAGATTTAGTTTGAGTAGTAGTGGAGGATTTTTATCTATGTTTTTATTGTGGATTTATAGAGATTTGGGTTATTTATATAAATGATTAACCTATAATGGAGAATATGTGATTAGGTTAATTACTTTAAGAATGTGACTTTAATAGTATTTGATGTTATTTAGAGATAAAATTTAATGTGGAATACTGTGTAATAATTTTTTTTAAGTTTTCTGTTTCATTATTAGTTTGGATTATATTAAAGGAGTTTAAGGACAATTGATTATTCAATGGTATTATTGTACTTTGGGAATTATTGGTTTGATTTTAGAAATTAAGATTACTATTTCTTTCTCAAAAGGATTATCCTTTTTGGGGATATTCTGATCTTGTACTAACCATATTGGTTTTTTCTAATCTCTAATGTCAAGGAAAATATATAGTTTATCCTTTGTGGATCATGTGATTCTCTAGAAATTGATTCTAGCACTTCTGGTGTGACCAAGTTATCTTGAATAATCATCGTTTGGAAAAAAAGATATTTGTTAGAGGTAGAAATTTATTAAATAATGAAAATATAATTAAAAATTAATTATATCCTTTTATTTTCTTAGTTAATATCAAAAATAAATTTCTTAACTTTATGAAATGGAATTTAAAAGAAAAAACGTTGTCCTTTTACTTTTTCTACTGGGAAACTAATGACCGTTTATCCCATCATAAGTTTGTTGTTTTATTATTTGTTAACTTTCTCCTGATCATGCTTTCTATCACTCTCCATTAGAACTTGACACTTATTTTATCTTCCATATCCATGTTTTCCTACATGGAATCCTAGTATAGGTTATCTCAGGTGACCATTGTACCTCTCCTTCTTTTTTTCTTTTAAAGTGATATTTTTATTGACTCTTTTTCTGATGTGGGACTTTCAATGAAGTTACCAAGCCCAATTTTAAAATTGAGAGGATGTAATTTTCAAAATGGGGGAAGAATGTAACACCCCATGATTTTCTAGTAAGTTATTTTCTTTAAAGTAATTCAATATCTTACGCTACACGCAACACCGAGTTCGAGCGCACCACGACTTACCAAACAAGCCATTCAAAAAGCAGTTATAAATAGTATTAAATGATTTTTGAATTTTATATACTTTATATAATTTTATAATCAATATTATGTGTTTCTTAGACATAATATAAGAACAAATTCATTTTTTAGATAAAAGAAGTATTTTTCAAAAAATGAAAATTTACCAACTTTTAATGGAAAACCCTTTTTAAAATCAATATTTGATACTTTTATATATTCAATTTAATGAAATTAAATTATTATTTAGAATCAGGACATAAAAATTTATTTGGGATAAAATTTTGGTAATTTTCTGATAATATCCATATTTTGATAAATAATGAAAATTACCAAATTTTTATTGAAAACAACTTTTTTAATTGAAATAATTTGTAGTGTTAAATTATCTATTTGAATGGTTTGGAAGTATAATTTGATTATAATTTTATCATTTAATTAAATTTTGGTTATTATAAGTAATTTCACATTTAAATTTGACATAAACACATGTCAATCTTTTGATAGTTTTCCCTTTTTAAAAACCCCACTTTTCAGTTTTGACAACGAGAAGTAATTTTAAATTAATTAATGAATATTTTATGTTTTGAGTTTGGTAAAATAGAATTCATTTTATAATTCTGAATATCAAAATCATCTTCGGGTAAATTTTTGGTATTTTTCTAACAACATTCAATCTTTGATGAATAGTGAAAAACACTACGTTATAGTTTAAAACCGAATTTTTTTAAATAATGAATAATTTTTTTTAATTTTTTATAATTAAAAATAGACATATAATACCTATATAAGTTCAATTTAATTCATTGGAGTCATTATATAATAAAATTAGATGTATAAAATTTTATTAATCTTTTTACCATTTTTTACCCACCTCCTAGGAGCATTTGCAAATTTACATAAGACTTAATTTTACCACATCTGTGAGTTAAATTTCAAAAATATGAGAAACACAGTTAATATCACTAAGTAAAATTTGGTTCAATAAGATGAAAATAATTTTTGATAAATAGTAAATTTTGACTTTTTTACCACAATTAAAAGAAAATAGGGTAATTAAGGGAAAAAATGATATCATAATTACCCTAACAAAAGTCCTAATTCTATTGGACAAGTATAATTCGACCAAAACGTAACTTAGGAATAAAATATGAACCTATTTGGTCCACTTGTATTATATTAGGATATTTATTATTATTTTATTTAAAGAAGAGTTAAAAGAGTTAAATTCAAAGTTTAATACCTAAAACCTATTTAATATATGGTGAAAGAAAATAAATTTGACTATAAACATTCATTAGAAAGATAAAAATATTTCCTACATAATTTTATTTTATTTATAATTTTTTGACATTAAATAATTTAATTTATTTACGATAAAATTATGATGCAGTATTTACCTTATTAATGAATGATTAAAATAATTGATATTATAAATATCCAAATAAATATATATTGAGACTTTTGATGAATTCCACTAATTTTCTAAGTTAATATGACATGATAGTGTTGATTAAATAATTTTTTCCCAAATTAATCATGCTGTTATGATTTTCACAAAAACTAAATACTATATAATGTCAAAATTGACATAAATGAGTTTTTAAAACAAATACTATATTATTGGTTGATATAATATTCCTAAAACTCTATAGTTCCTCAAAAAGGATTAAATAATATTATATATATCATTAATGAACCACATGATATTCTATTGGATGTGTAGAGTATGTTTATTAACTATATAGTGTAAGAATACAAGAAGACATGATAAAAGTTAAACTATTTAACTAAGAGTTAAATATATATTATATGGTTAAAATGGTAACCTAAACTTGTATAAAACTTATTTTTTGAATGTTTTTCGACCCATCACCACCTTATATTCTAAATAAATCATTTGGAAGCCATTATAATACGAAAATTATTTTATTATAAAATAATATTTCAAGGTTTTCCGAAAGTGACCCTCACCTCTCTCATAAAAGGGTACGTCACCTTCTCTTAATTTCACACATCCAAAGCCATTTGCCTCTGCCAAAACCTACCCAAATATACTTCCAACATCCATCAATTAAAAATAGAGGCCTTACTTTGATCATAGAGCCAACCAAATGACCCCTTTTGATCAACTCAAAAGGAAACACTCAAAGTAGAGGTAATAATCTCACCACCTCTTTCAAGTTCTTTTATTCTCCCACTTCCTCTTTATTTTTTGTTTCCATAAAAATATAATAAATAAAGTACCTTCTATATATTTTTATGTTATAATAAATAAAGTACAACCATATTTGTTATTCTCTCCGTCCTAAAAATGACAAAGTCACAATACGTGCGTACGTACGACTTACCGTCTCCCAGTTATGGTGTAGTTTGTTATTCAAACACTTAATTATTTTGATGGGTATAATAATTAGTATAACTGATATAAATATTAAATATAAAATGTTAATTATTATTTATATATTATATACCATCCAATTACATACGATTTCTCCATCAATATAATGATATTGGTGCTCGTGCGTACGTACAGATTACAGTCTCTCCGGATGCGATGAGATTCCCTCCCTGTCGTAATCATTCAAGAATAATAATAATTTTATGATTAAAAATAATATTTATGAACATAATATCATTATGTATATGAATCAAATAAATTATATCCATAACAAGCATGGCTTACGTAACCAAGCATATAATGGAAAACAAATTAGTTAACACCCAAAATGATGATACTACTGAAATATTATTATCAAAACAATATTAAAAGATCTTATATGATATAATATTTATGTATTTTGTTATTAAAGTATTTAATAACAATTATTCAACCATTATATAGGAGGTTAAACTACCCTATACTAAAAAAGTACAAGGTAAGCGGTTTTTATCTCACTTCTTATTCCCGTGAGATTCATGATCTATCACCACTATTTCCTTTTGTGTGGTGTATATACTACCCTGATTGTATTTTATTTGTAATATAATTTAATTTATGGTTATTTAAATCATCATTGTATGAAACTTCTTTAATGGGGTGTATGTTTTTTATGTTACCAAATTGGTAAGTGAATTTACTCATTGGGCTTTACGCATAGTTCATTGATTATTTTACTCCATGATTATGTATGGAATCACTATTTATTATTTGTGTAGTAATATCCACTCCCCATTATGTGTATATAATTTTGATACACATAATAACTCCATTTATAAATTCACAAATCATCTATATGAACTTGATAAGAGTAATTTTAACTCAATATCTATTCATTGAGTTAAACATCCAATTCATTGGTGTTGTTTTTACCAGAATATGTGTGAATGTCCTATGATTTATTTCCACTGAATATACAATCAAATTGAGTGTATTTATATTTTCTACACATAATTATGTCATTGATTTATCCTTAATCTAAAGATACATTCTTTATAAGCGATTTCATCTCAACTTGCATTCCATTGAGTCTTCTTTGTTGTTATGCGCCAACTCACTTTTGTTTTGTGTATATACTGTACTTTGACATAGTATATCATGAATCCCTTTATTATCAGGATATTATAATGTTTTTATTAACTAAATTATTTTTATTCAAGCGTCTCTCATTTGGTTATAAACTCTAACTAAAATATCATTTTAAATTTTTTAATCACTTATTCTTCTAAATATTTCTCATTAATGTCCATGTTTTAAAAATGGTTTTAAAGATTTATTTATATGGACATGAATGTTATAAAATTTTAATTCCTTTTAAAAGTTTCAAAGTGGAATGGGAAACTTTAATTTAAAAATCTATTTTAAACAGCTTCTTGATAAATAGCGATATTTTTAAATGTTTTCAAGAAAAAGGGGGATATTTCTCTCAAATAGATTTGATGATAATTTTCATCTATGTCAATATACTTAATTATTCTCATTTGAGGATTATTTATTATAATAAAATAATCTATATAGTATTGAATGAGTTATTTTTTACTGTCATTGTGCTATTTTTATGTCATTCATTTTTTGTTGTTAAAATATTGACATTTTTTTGCTAGTTTTAATATGAATTTTAAAATCGTGTTTCAAAAATTTTATATGAGGAATGCATTGGACATAATAAGTGATGAGTGGAGCTAACTATAGCACCTTGATGCATCAGTATGTATCATGAGACAAACTAGTGTCTTGGCACATGGCCTTGAAAAAATCTTATTTGTAGACTTGGTACTAGGCCTTTACTATGTGGTTATAATGTCTAGAATTATGCATTTCATCATTATGAATGTGGATATTGATATTGCATGTGATTATTCGACTAGTAGAATATCCATGTGAATAAGTAAATGTAATTATTTTATTTTTTCTTTCCCACATTATTATGATGTTTATGTTTAAAAGGCGTTTGTTTTAGTCTTATACATTTCCTTAAATGTTTATGCTTATTTATGAATGTTTTTTCTATATTGTTATTCTTACTGAGCATCTGAACTGACCCCTTTCTATGTTTTATTTTTCTGAGGATGTGAATAATTATTTTATGGTTGAACTATAGGGATAGGATAAGGATATAAGTGTGTTTAAAAAGGGGATGAAATGCTGTTGATATTTTTATTTCATGATGTAATGTAAAAATTATGAGTGTATCTAGTACTTACAAGGCTACTAAACTGATTGGTCATTTAGGACATGATTCTACATATCATGCTAATGTTATGTAATAATGCACCGACTCTGGGAAACTGGGGTCAGGTAGTTATATATATAATGGTTTTGAAAACAACATAATGTATCATATTTATAGAAATGACACTTATTTTGTGTATTTTAATATGTTTATTTAGTAATTGAAAAAATTTTAAGAATTAAGAAACTTGAAAGAACACAACTAATAAAATTACCTCTTCTTTAGGTATCCTCCTTTGTATCTCCCAATAACCATTCCTAGGCTGGTATTTTGGATAGAAAAGAACCACAAAGTAATCAATAAGCATATTTAGGTGTTACACAAAAATATAATTGTCGTGTTTATGTGATAAAACTTAGTGGATAAGTAAGGTGGTGAAGGGTGGGGGTGGATGGGGATCCTTTTATAAGTTAGAGGAGTAACGCATTTATAAACACTGTTAACATTAAAATAAAAAATACCTTTCTAAGGGTCAAGTGGAAACATGGAATAAAATTTATAAGATATCATAATATTTATTTAGGATACTCATCCAATCCATTTAGAGATAAGAGTTTTTTATATTTGTGACCATGTCACATAATTTTAACCCTTTTTAAACCCATTTTATACTTTATCATGGGGAAAAAATTTCAAGGGTATATTAATTTTATGAATAAAAAAATTGAAATAATTACATAATATGAATATTAATATTCAAAATTTGGAATCCTTTTTACAAGATTGAAATTCTAGTAGTGGAAGAAACTAATTTTAATATATTACGCAAAATGTAATAAAAAACCGTTCTTAGATAAATTCACTTTTTATGAATAAGAATTTATTTACACCAAAATAATTTATAAAATTGATCCCCAAGAAACTTATTGGTTTATGATTAAAAAAATTATAGATATTAGACTATAAAATAATCCAAAAATGAATTTATACTTTTAATTACTATATTATCGAAAATGATCAATAATAGCTTATTAGAATAGAACATCCTTGAGGTTCTGAAATGTCAAGAATAGGTTTATAAATTAAACACAATATATTAAAATGATTTATTTCACTTCAAAAATATAAATTTTTTCTTTCAAAATGATTTCGAAAAAATTCAATCCATTCTTATATCATGATGATGTCACAAAAGTGACAATATCTTTTAAAAATGTATTTTCACTATTCATTGAAAAATCAACCATCTTAAAAAAACCCAATTATATATTTTTTCCTTGTTGATATAAAAATGAATTTAATTCTATTTAATTAATATTTATAAATTTATAAATTTTTATTTTAAATGAAAATAAAAAATATAATTAGAAAATGTTTTTTAGAGAAATAAATATTTTAAACATTAAGTGTTCTTAATATTATATTATATTAGTTATTGAATAATTTTTTGTTAACAGAAAGTTTTATAAATTCAAAATATTACATATTTTCATAATAATCCTTTAAAATGATCAATTTAATTTATCAAGATAAAATACACAACACATAAAAAATGATTCTTTGAGAAATACCCCTTTTATCATTCAATGATTTTAATCATATAACATTAATTATTTATCCTCTAATCATTAAATTATATAATTTTATTAGTATATTATATCATTTTAGACATTAAATAAAGATATATAAATTATAAATTAATATTTATTAAACAAATATAAATTTTAAAAAGATAAAAGTGATATACTATTAAATATTCATGGGTTGTTACCTGATAATTTGAAAACAAATAAAATATTTTGTATTTTATTTTCATCTACCTAGTATTGAATATCAATTATATTTTATGATAATTAAGGATTCCTATAATAGTTATATAGAGTATGCATTGGATACCCAATTCATTATGTTATCATCAATTTCAACAGATCTATAAAAGTAATATGAGGTCAAAGATGATTACACAATGTTGTCTAAACATCATGAAATTTTTTCAATGTATCCCATGAATGAAATATGTGATATATTTAATAAAATATTCACACAAAAGTTAATATAACTTATATATTCTATTCCTCATGAACTTAAGAATATTAGGTATATTTTTTAAAAATTGACACACATTTTAAGACTAATTATATCCCAAAAATTATCTTCGACTGAAACTATTAAGATTATAAGTGTAATTAGTGTGAAACACTCTTGGATCCTTCTCTCAAATAAATATGTTCAAACCAGAAACTAAGAGATATCTAAAAATACATCATAACCCTGAGAGATAAATGCAAAATTCATAGAAACAAAAACCTTCTTACAAAAACAATATGTAATTTAATCCCTTTTTTTATCAATATATCATCAAGAATGAAATATAAATTTTCTATCACATTTAATTATTAACAAATATTTATTTGAATTTTTAAATGAACATTGTTATGATCACCATTACCAAGTATTTTGGATAGTCTCTTTTATCTCAACTGTGGGATATATATATATATATTCTATTACATGAGAGAGAAATCGCCATATTTAAAATTCAATTAACATAAAAAAAATCATGATACAACTAAATAAAGATATAATAATATGATTATAATTTTCATTGTCTTCATCAAATTAATGATGATGTAATGCCTCGACCCAAGTTACCCTGAGTCGGTGCATTAATTTAATACATTGGCATGATTACAAGAAATAAAGTCCGGAAAGACGGATCAGTTTAGCAGTCTTTGAAAATATATTACATACATTAATGTTACATTACACCTTAGAAAATAAAACATGACATAAATTATCCATTGAGAATGAAATTAATCCCCAATATTAACCCTGATTATCAATCATAATACACTTCTTAGAATCCTGGGAAAATAAAACATAATAAAGGGGTGAGCCCAAAAACTCAGTAAGGGTAAGAAATACAACAGAAGATAACATAAACATTAGGCATGATAAATAATTTGGAACACATGCCTTTAAAAATAAAAAACATGAAAATTTTATGGCAGGAATATGGGATGAGTAAATAATTCAATAATAAAACGTAGTCATGGGTATTTTATTAGTCCAATAACCACATGAACCATCGATATTATTTTCATAATGAGGGAATTCATAATGCGGGAAATTCTAAAATATTTTGTCAAGGCCTCGACCAAGATGTCTAAAAATGATTAAGGAATCAACCAAAACCATATAAAAAAATGGGAAAGGCCTCAGCCAATCTCACGTCTAATTGTATCATGAGACCAACTGATTAATCGAGGAGCTATAGAGGGCTCCATCTGTAACTTACTATGTCCAATACATTCCTCACATGAAAAGGTTGGAACATAACATAATCATTCGTATTAAAACTAGAATAATAAATGTCAATACTTTATCCATAAATCATGAATGGTGTAAAAATAACATATCTAAAGCCAAACATATAACAAAACCTTCAATAAAATATGGATTATTTTTATTCATAATAAATCTACTTCAAACAATTCTAAAATCCATCAAAGGATATGGGCATAGATGAAAATTATTTGTAAAAATCTTTGAGAGAAATATCCATTTTTCATGAAAACATTTAAAAGTCACCCAATTTTGAATGGAAGACATTTAAAGGCATTTTATAATCAAGATTTCCCATACCACTTTCAATCTATTTAAAGGAATTAAAATTTTATAAACATTCATGTCCATATAAATAAATCCTTAAAAACCATTTTAAAATCATGGACATTAATGAGAATGATTTGGAAGAATTAATATTTAAACCATTAAAAGTGATGATATAGTTAAAGAGTCCCTTACATGAAACCTTAAAAAATTCTTTTTGAAAATATTTTTATGAAATATGGTTATCGATCATAAATATGTCTCAGTAAATACTTACACATAAACAATCTCAGATAATAATGAGATTGAGGAAATAATCCTTACCTTTCACTTTCTTTTGGTCGAGGGTACGTTTAACCTCTTGTATAATGAAAATATAATATTATTAAATTATACCAGAACCCGAACCATATTCATATTTATTATATCATACATGATTCCTTTATGACTTTATACTACCCATTTAATAATGATTTCCATGTTAAATTAACATTTCGGGTAATAATCACATTCTTTATCGTACGTGTTTTAACTTGTTAGTCTTGATCGTATCATTTTGATAATGATTTACATACTTCCAGAATATGACACATGATTTATATATAATATATATTTAGAATATAAATATTTATAATAGATATATATATGAAATGGAAAATACCATTTATGGAGACGGTAGGCCGTACGTACGCCAAAATGATGTTTCCATTTTCATATCATATTGGATGGAAATAATTGAATAAGATATATGTAAGTACACATATATATATATATATATTAATTAATTATAATTATTATTCTTATATTACATACTTATTAATAATATATATTTTTATAATCATCATTGAATGGTGAATGTGGAAATGAATCTCATCACGTCGTGGAGACGGTAATCTGTACGTACGCACGAGCGACAATATCATTATATTGATGGTGAGATACTATTTAATTGGATGGTATATCATAAATACATAATCATTAAAATGTTATATTTATTAATTACTTTAGTTATACTCATTATTATACTAATCCAAATAATGAAGTATTTGAATAACAAACTACACCACGGCGTGGAGACTGTAAGACATATGTACCACATATGGTGACTTTGTCATTTATTGGTTGGATAGAATAACAAATATGGTTATAATATCTTTATAATAATATCAAATTATGTATGAGGTACTAAAGTTATTATTTTGGTTTGGAAACACAAATAAAGAGGAAGTGAAAGATGAAATGAACTTGAAAGAGGGTGGTAAATTATTACCTCTTCTTCAGGTGTTTCCTTTTGATTTGATAAAAAGGGATAATTAGGATGTCTTTGTGATGATATTAAGGAATATATTATTTTTTTAGGGATTTTTGGTGGATATTTGGGCTGGGTTTGGCTGATACAAATGGCTTTGGAGGTGTGATTTTGAGGGAAGGGGAAGTGCCCTTTTAAAAGAGGGGTGAGGGTCACTTTAGGAAAGGATTAAAATATTATCTTATTATACAATAATATTTGGTTTATAATTGATAAAAATGAATTTATTTAGATCCTTAAGTGGTTATGTATCTAAATCCTTTCAACCAATAAGTTTTATACTAGTTTAGGTTATCATTTTAACCTTATCTTTTTTATTTAACTCTTAGTTAAATAGTGTAACTTTTACCGTGTATTCTTGTATTCTTACACTATATAGTTAATAACAATACACTTAAATTAAAATATAACCTCAAGTGGTTCATTAATGATATATATAATATTATATAATCCCATATTCTAAACCTTAGATTTTTTGGAATATTATATCAACTAATAATATAGTATTTGTTTTAAAAATTAATTTATGTCAAATTTGACACTATTTGGTATTTTGTTTTTTTGAAAGTCACAAAAACCTTATAACTTCAAAAAAAAATCTAATCAACCCTAACATTCCATATTAACCTATAAAATTATTTTATGGCATAATATCTTTTAAATTATGTCTATTGTTATATTTATAATATAAACCATTTTAATATTTCATTAAGATGGTAATTACAGCATCATCATTGTGTCATAAATAAATTTAATTATTTAATCTATAAATGTTATAAATAAATTAAAATTATGTATTAAATTGGTTTATCTTTCTAATGAATATTAATTGTCAAATTTTTCTTATATATAACCCTATATTAAAAACGGTTTAGTTAATAAACATTGAATTTAACACTTTTAACTCTACTTTAAATAAAAAATAATAAATGATAAATCTAATTCATGTGAACCTAAAGGAACATATTTTATTCCTAAGGTTGTTTTTGGTCGAATTAACCTTATCCAATAGATTTACGAAATGTGTTAGAGTGATTATAATATCATTTTCACCTTCAATTACCCTATTTTCTTTTAACCATGGTAAATAAAAGTCAAAAGTTATTATTCACCAAAAATTATTTTCAGCTTATTGAATCGAATTTTACTTACTGATGTCAACTGTGTCTCTTTTATTTTTGAAATTAAACACACAGAAGCGGTAAAATTATGTTTTATACAAATTTGCTAACATGCCTTAATGGTGGGTAAAAGAGGTTTAAAAGATCAATTAATTTTATACATCTAATTTTATTGTAAAATGAATCAAATTAATTACATTGAACATATATAGGTATTATTTATCTATTTTCCCTTAAAATAAATTTAAATAAAATAAATAATTATTTAAAAAAAAGTTGGTTTTAAATAATAACACAATGTTTTTCACTATTCATCAAAAAATTGAAAATTTTCAGAAAAATTCCAAAAATTCACCCTAAGATAATTTAAGGATTATGAATTCAAAAATAAAGTATATTTTACCAAATTAAAAACATATAAGTTGTATTTATGAATTTAAAATTAATTCTCGTTTTCAAAACCAAAAAGCGGGGTTTTAAAAAAAATTATCGAAAGATTTGCACGTGTTTATGTCAAATTTAAATGCGAAATTACATAAAATAATCTACATTGTATTAAATTATAAAAATATTATCTAATAATATATCCAAACCATTCAAATATGTAATTTATCAATATAAATTATTTTGATTAGAAATGTTTTTTTAATTAAAATTTAGTATTTTTCACTATGCGTCAAAATATGAAAGTTATCAGAAAAGTTTCAAAAATTTATCCAAACTAAATTTTAATGTCCTGATGCTTAATAAGAATTTAATTTAATTAAATTTAATATATAAAAGTGTCAAATAGTTTTTTATAAAAAATATTCTCTACTAAATAGGTGGAAAACTTGCATTTTTTGAAAAATACTTCTTTTGTCTAAAAAATTTAATTTGTCCTTATATTATGTCTAAGAAACAAAAAATATGAATTTTAAAATTATATAGGATATATATATATATAATTAAAAATTCATTTAATACTTTTTATAAACCGTTTTTTGAATGGCTAGTTTATTAAGTTGTGGTGCGCTCGAACTCGTTGTTGTGTGTAACGCAAGTTATTTAATTACATTGAAGAGATAAAATACTATGAAATCTTGGGGTGTTAAATTTTCCCCTACTTCAATAAATTTTTTCCTCACAGTTTGAAATTGTTCTTCAAATATAAAAGGTTAAAAATAGAAAAATAACATTGTGGAAAACCCACATTAGAAATTGGTTTAATAAAATTTAGTCTTAATAAGAGGGAAATGGATGAAAAAGTCACCACCGAATTATGATCTCTATTAGGAGAACATTTGTGGAAATTAGAGGTGCATAACTTTAGAAAAAACATAAATATTTATTGGGAGTGATTGAGGTCATCAATCACAAACAAGTGTAAAATTTAGGGCCTTAATGAAATAAATCTATGATGATTTAAAATATTGTTAGTTCAAAAAAACAGAAGGTATTATGATAACACACTTTTCTTTTTTACTATACCTTCCCTAAAGTTTAAGAATTAATTTATTCTCATTATAAGAGGAAAAATATACTTGACAAGTATAGTTTCATCCTTCAACTAATTCCTACCACAAACACATCTTTTACTCCAAAACATAATAGAATTCAAAAATATTATATTTATCCTAATCGTATAGGGTTCAAAAAATAATGACTTTATAATTCATCTATCTGACAATTTAAATAAACAACATTATACAAACCAAGACATCACATATGGCCGTGGTATGTTATCCAACATTTTCACCCTTTGGTTGTGGGTTCAAGTCTCGCGGCTTATCCGGACGCGACGGGTTGTCACCCGACCTCCGGGTTGTCATTTTTATGACAATCAAAAAATAATCTCAAAAATCATTTAACCTTAACAATGGTATCCATTTTCAAACTTAATCGATTATAACCTTTAGAATTATCCAAAATACTTCGTTTCAAACTCATAGTCCAAAATTTATATGGAACATAAACATAATATAGATCTTTTTTCCATGTAATAACATGTGAATGCCTTCATCATGTACTCTTTTAAAACACTATAACAACCTAAATTACCATAAAACCTTATTGATTAAATTAATTCTATCTTATTTATTATAGAATACTAGATATACTCTTTCTATAAAAAAATGTTGTAATCTCCATCAATGATGGAATATACAAATCATTAATCAGTTTGACTGTAGTCA
Organism: Viscum album; assembly: GCA_963277665.1. Lineage (NCBI taxonomy): Eukaryota > Viridiplantae > Streptophyta > Magnoliopsida > Santalales > Viscaceae > Viscum > Viscum album. The sequence goes on along the minus strand of OY728158.1, from coordinate 1,163,369,340 downwards.
AGAATATCGATTATTATTTATCAAAACCAATCATATCTTATCCCGAAATCACTACCTCTGTATCATAACCATATTATGGTTTATCTTTCTCTCAACTATATATTTTCCAAAAAAGTTAACCTACTATTGAGTCACTTTTATTGGTTCCACACAATCTCAAGACCATAATGAAATAGTATTGTAGTAAAATCCTTTTATACTCTATAATTCTTATAACATGTACATCATTAATAAAATTCTCAAATGACACAATGATTTAATAAAAAAAATAAGAAATATAATCATTCCTCTTCATCTTTGGTAGTATCATAACATTATTATTATCCAATAGCATTATTTGGGGTATACTATGATGATTTGGACATTGATTCACATAGTGTCACAAAATATTGCAGATGAAGCATTGTACATTTTAAACCTTTTTCTTACCCATGAAATCACATACATGGTGTAATTTTTCTCCACACTTATAATAAAACCACAATTACCTTCAAGAATTTATCATTTTGATTCTTTCCACAGTTATCACATATGGGAAAAAGCTGTCTTTCCCCTCTTCCCTTTATCAATCTTTATTTCTTCCATCCTTTTCTTCTCTTACTTCCCTTAAATTCCATGGGACTCAATGAATTATTTACTTTTCTTATTAAAAATGACACTATTTCTTCATATGATGAGAATATGTGGGAGACTATTTCCCTTTTAAATATTGGATTAATACCATGAATTATATAATCCTTCTTAATCTTTCGATCATCCATATTGCTGGAATTCTCATTCCTTATACTAGGTGCCATTTCTAAACAACTGCATACACCCGGTTAGTTTATGAATCGCAATGCATAATTCCAAGATTGTAAAATACCTAACGAAAATTGAAAAGATTATGTAAATAATATATAATCATAAAATATTATCTTTGAGGAAGTATGTATTCCTAAATTCTTCATAATGGCTAGTAATGAAAATTTGAATTATCTTAAGCATGTATCCTAGGAGTGTCTTAACCAAAACTGCAGCAAAGCTCATTGTCGTGTACCAGGATACCACATGTCAAGCCTAAAACTCCTTGTCGAAATTTTCACTCCAAGGTACATCTATTCCAGAGCTGCCTCTACCTGCTCATATCTAGATAGGGATGTATTGCATGGAAAATTCACAAAATATATATATTATCAAAATTCAAGTAAGTTCTTCTATACTAATCCTCAAAGTCTTTCTTAGTTTAATGTTCTCTAATCAGAGTTTATCTAAATCTATTTCAAAGTTTTTTTCTAAAATTCCGCTGATACAAAATGTAATGACCTTACCCCAGTTACCCACAGTCGGTGAATTATTATAATACATTGGAATGATTATAAGGTATCAATTACTAAATGACTAATCAGTGTAAATGTTTTGGAAAACAGATTATATACATGATTGTTACATGAAACCTTAAAAAAGAAAACATAACATAAATGATCATTTGATAATTCCATTAATACCCTAGCTTAACCCTGCTTATCAATCATAATACACTTCTTGGAATCCTTGGAACATAAAAAAATAAGAAAGGGGTGAGCTCAAATGCTCATTAAGGGTAATAAATATAGCGGAAGATAACATAAACATTAGGAAAGGTGAATAATTTAAAACACATGCCTTTACAAATAATAAACACGAACACTTTATGGAAGGAATATGAGATGAGTAAAAAATTCCATAATAAAACATAGTCATGGTTATACTACTAGTAGAATAACAACATGAACCATCAATAATATTTTCATAATGAGGGAATGTATAATGCAGAACATTCGAGAAATTGTTTTCAAGGCCTCATCCAAGACGTCTAAAAATGATAATGGCCTTGTCCAAAACCATATAACAAATTGGAAAATGCCTCATCCAATTCCATGTATAATTGTCTCATGAGACCTACTAAGGCATCGAGGAGCTATAGATGGCTCCACCGGTCACTGACTAAGTCCAATACATTTCCTCATATGAAAATGTGGAAACATAAAATGAACATTCGTTTTAAAAATAGAATATGAAATGTCAACACATTATCCCTAAACAATGAATTGTATAAAAATAACACATCCATAGTTAAACATATCACAAAAACTTAAATACAATATCGATGATTTGTATCATAATAAATAAACTTCAAAAGAGTTTAAAATTCATCAAAGTATTTTGACATAGATGAAAATGATTTGCAAAATTCGTTGAGAGAAATATCCCTTTTCATGAAATTAATTAAAAGTTACACAATTTAGAAAGTAAGACATTTAAAGATATTTTTTAATTAAAGTGTCACATAACACTTTGAATCCTTTTAAAGGACTTAATATTTTAAAAATATTCATATCCATATATATAAATCCTTAAAAACCATTTTGAAATCATGGACATTAATGAAAATGATTTAAAAGACTAAATATTTATACCATTTAAAATTATTATCTAGTTAAAGTATCCCTTCCATAAAAACATAAAACATTCATTTTCAATTTTTTTATGAAATATGTGTATCTATGATCAATATGTCCCATTAAATACTTACACATAAAGAATCTCAAATAATAATGAGATTGAAGAAATAACCCTTACCTTGCACATTCCTTTGGTCGAGGGTACGTTTAAACTCCTGTATAATGACCATAGAATGTTATTAAATAATAACATAACCAAATTAATATTTATTATATCATACATGATTAATTTATGACTTTATACTACCTTTTTAATAATGATTTCTATGTTAAATTAACATTTCGGGTAATGATCGCTATCTTTATCGTACGTGTTTTAACAAGTTTGTCTTGATCGTATCATTTAGATCATGATTTACATAATTCCAGAATATATCACGTGATTTATATATCATATAAATTTAAAATATAAATATTTATAATGGATAGATATATGAAATGGAAAACACCGTTTATGGAGACGATAGATCGTACACACGTAGAAACACTGTTTCCGTTTTCATATCGTATTGAATGGAAGTAAGTGAATAAGATATATGTATTTACATACATACACACACACACATATATATATATATACATATATATATCTATTAAGTATAAGTATTATGTCATATACTACATACTTATTAATAATATATATTTTTTTAATCATCGTTGAACGGTGAATAATGAAATGAATCTCATCGCGTCGTGGAGACGATAATCTGTACGTATGCACGAGTGACAATATCATTATATTGATGGTGAAATAGTATGTAATTGGATGGTATATCATATATACAGAATAATTAACATGATATATTTATAATTTACAATAGTTATACTCATTATTATACCCATAAAAATGATTAAGTGTTTGAATAAAAAACTACACCAAGATGTGGAGACGGTAAGCCATACGTATGCACGTATGGTGACTTTGTCATTTATAGGATGGATAGAATAACGAATATGGTTTTAACATATTTATAATAACATAAATTTATGTATGAGGAATATGATTTATTATTTTGGTATGGAAAAAACAAAGAAAGAGGAAGTGGAAGATGAAAAGAACTTGAAAGAGGGTGGTGAAATTATTACCTCTTCTTTGGGTGTTTCCTTTTGAGTTGATCAAAAGTGATCCATAGGTTGGATTTATGATCAGAGTAAGGACTATAGGATGATTTGAGGTAGGTTGGGAGGATATTTGGGTAGGGTTTTGGGGAGCCAAATGGATTTGGAGGTGAGATTTTGAGAGAAGGGGAAGTGCACTTTTATAAGAGGGGTGAGGGTCACTTAATGAAAGGATTAAAATATTAATTTATTATACAATAATATTTGGTTAATAATGGCTAAATATTAATTTGTTTTTATACTTAGGTGGTTATGGGTCGAAATAATCTAAAAAAATAGGTTTTAGACTTGTTTAGGTTACCATTTTAACATTATCATTAAGATTTAACTCTTAGTTAAATAGTTTAACTTTTACCATGTTTTCTTGTATTCTTACACTATATGGTTTATAAACATACTCTAAACTTCCAAGAGAACCTAAAGTGGTTCATTAATGATATATATAATATTATTTAAGGTCTTTGTCCAAACGTTAGATTTTTTGGAATATTATATCAACCAATAATATAGTAGTTGTTTTAAAAATTAATTTTTTTCAATTTTGAAACTATTTGGTATTTTGTTTTTTTTGAAAGTCATAACAACATTATCAATTAGAAACAATTTATATAATCAACCCTAACATGTAATATTAAGCTATAAAATTATTCAATGTCATCAAAACTGTTAAATTATATTTATTTTAATATTTATAATAAAAAATATTTTAATATTTCATTAAGAAGGTAATTACTGCATCATCATTCTGTCATAAATAAATTTAATTATTTAATCTCTATAAATTATAAATAAAATAAAATTAAGTATGAAATATGTTTATCTTTATAATGAATATTTATAGTTGAATTTATCTTATGTATAACCATATATTAAAAATGGTTTAGTTAATAAACATTGAATTTAACACTTTTAACTATTCTTTAAATAAAATAATAATAAACGTCAAAATATATTCCAAGTGGACCTAAAGGATCATATTTTATTACTATGGTTGTTTTTTTGTCGAATTAAACTTATCCAATAAAATTTGGACATGTGTTAGGGTAATTATAATATCATTTTTACATTCAATTACCCTATTTAATTTTACCTATGGTAAATAAATGTCAGAAGTTATTATTCATAAAAAATATATTCATCTTATTGAATAAAATTTTAATTACTAATGTCAACAATTTCTCTCAGATTTTTTAAACTCAACTCAAAGAAGTGGTAAAGTTATGTTTTATGCAAATTTGCTAATGTCCCTAAAAGGTGTGTAAAAGAGGTTAAAAATGTCAATAAAATTTTATACATCTAATTTCATTATAAAATGACTAAATTAATTATATTGAACTTATATAGGTATTATATATCTATTTTTAATTAAAATAAATATAAATAAAATAAATAAATATTTAAATAAAATGTTGGTTTTAAAAAATAACGCAGTGTTTTTCACCATTCATCAAAAATTGAATGTTTTTAGAAAAATACCAAAACATAACCCAAAGATAATTTTGATATTATGAATTCAAAAATGAAGTATATTTTACCATATTAAAAACATATAAGTCTCATTAATTAATTTGAAATTTATTCCCATTGTCAAAACCAAAAAGTGGGTTTTTAAAAAAGTAAAAACTATCAAAAGATTGAAATGTGTTAATATCAAATTTAAATATAAAATTACTTAAAATGACCTAAATTTTATTAAATGATAAAAAAATAATCTATTTATACTTTCAAACCATTATAATTAAAAATTTAACAGTATAAATTATTTTTATTAAAAAAGTAGTTTTCAATTAAAATTTAGTATTTTCACTATTCATCAAAATATGGAAGTTATCAGAAAAGTAACAAAAATTTATCCAAACTAATTTTTTACATCCCAATAATAAATAATAATTTAATTTCATTAAATGGAATATATTAAAGTGTCAAATATGTTTTAAAATAAACATTCTCTATTAAATTGGCGGTAAAATTGCATTTTTTTAGAAAATTCTTCTTTTATCTGAAAAATTTAATTTGTCCTTATATAATGTCTAAGCAACCCAAATTATGAATATTAAAATTATATAAAATATATATATATATGTAATTCAAAATGTAGTTAATACAATTCATAACCGCTTTTTGACCGGCTAGTTTAGTATATCGTGGTGCGCTCGAACTCGTTGTTGCGTGTTGTGCAAGTTATTGAATTACATTGAAGAGATAACATACTACGAAATATTTGGGTGTAACAAATGATATATATTAATAATAATATAAATTTAAAGGAATATTAAACACTCAAATATAAATGCATCCAATGACACATAAAAAATATAGACTTCATATTAACACGTCTAAACTCATGATCCAATCTCATGGAGATCACTAAGTAAAAAAGTTATAAGCTAAAGTCCCAATATGTATGAACCCAAAAAACATAATAGTAAAACTTCATCAATATATTGTTTTACTAATTTTCTATACCATATCACATATTTTTATAATATGGTCATTACATCTCTTGGTCCCCATTATAATAGGGAATTGTTATAACCTATTGATGTTGTAAATCCCTTGATTAAATAATTAAATATGTAATTTAAAAGAGAATTATATATATGATATGTATAAAATACACACATATCATAATTAATAAATGATATATTAATAAAAATTAAAAAATAAAGATGGGTTTTTGGATCTAACTCAAACAGAATACGACATATACAATGTCCAAATACTAAAAATTATAAACTCAATAGATCCAACATTGTTAAAAATTTATTTCTAGGAAACAAATTTATTTTCTTGGATATCTACATTATCATTTTTGGCCACTCTACTAACATTGATTTCACATATTTGAGTAATATCCTTTATGTGATGATATTAAAATGTATATTCACAATACTTATTTAGATAAATATAAATACACTTCATAATATTAGTTTATTATATAATTAATGACAATAGGTATCTTTGAACATCTCTAGTTCACTAAAAAATCATTATCATGATTTTTATTTCAGACCACTATAATTTTTTTATAAGGTAGAATATATATATATATGTGTGTGTGTGTGTGTATGCATCCCTTTACAAAATAATCTCTATATTCACTATAAACAATAAATATATTTTTTATATATTTTAATAAATTTAGGATATGGTTATATACTGACCTATATATCTCTTCTTGTTCTACTTGATATTTTCTTACCATGATCAAGGGGTTTGAAATATTAATGCTATTACATTTCAAAATATAATGATTATTGTGATAATTTAAGCATAAATAATTTTAACCATCACTTATTTCTCACCATATATATGTGAAAACAAATATTTAATAGATTTAGTTATGTGATATATGATAAATTATACTATTATATTATTTAATATTCATACATTTTAATACATTGTTAATATATATACAATGAATTAGTGTATTTTTTTGGATTTATCTTAGTAAACCATTATATCTATAACATAAATGGATTCACGTAAGTAATTCATGAAATATAACAAATTCAACGAAGTATTTTTTGACTATAATATCTGCATATTGTTTCCCATTAATGATTTTATGACATTTTAGTTTTTTATCTTTGAATTTTTTTCTCAGATTTTTATTGAATTTTTATCATTTTAGACCTCATGGGAAATGAACTATTTTTTAAAATAATTTCATAATTGAATTATGTTAACATGATTATTTCTATAATGGGTTGTTTAAAATCATGTATATGTTTTTTATGATTTAAATAGTTTTATTTCCAAATTTATAGTATGCGTCAGAATGTTTTTGTTAGTTTTGGGACTTATTTTTTAATATGTCTTACAAGGACTAGTTTTTAGTATTATAAATAAATAATATATTTTATCCATATAATTATAGATCAAATATTGAAGAATAAACCCTAAAAAGTAATTTAGATGGAATTTAATTGAATTTAAAGGTTTTATCATAACATAATTGATGTTATTCATTTATTTCAAAGAGTTTAGATATAGTGATATAATGGAGGTCCAATCACATGTGGAGTTTTGATGGGAGTATCTGTAGTTTTTCATTAGTATTTTTGATCCATTTTATGTTATTTATTTTATATTTACACTTTTATATCCTTTAAGAGTGTAAATGTTATTATGTTTTTTACATGATTGTAAATATATTAGATCAACCAATGGTGAATGTTTCAATGAGGGTGATTTTTAGTAAATTAAAGTAAATTATTTTCAATTATGCAAGGATGATGTAAATTTATGTGAATATGATTTAGAAAGAAGAAGAAAATATTTTACATCCAAAACTATACATGATATATTAAATATATGTTGATGGTTTCACTAGTCAGAATATGACTTTAGGGTTAAAGTCCTGCAATATGGTGTGTTTAGATAGTAAAATACACGAATTTATTAATTGAAAATATGGATAATGTCTAACAGTCTATCAATTTTAGGAAGTTTGTTTTTTATTTTGAAATTCATTTACTCTTTCCTCATTTCATTATTTACCAACATATTCATCTGTTGTTGGTGTGGAGTAGATGAATGAGATTTATATTTTGTTACAAAGGGTAGTTATGGTGTGGTTTTCTAGAGCGTGACTCTAAATTATGTCAAGTGATGTAATCTTTTTTGTGTATTTTTTGAATAATCATTAGATATTTTTTCATAGAAAGTTAGTACAAAAAATTTGCAGGGTTGAGTTCTAATAAGACTATAAAGTCAAACAGATGTATTTTTTCTTTATATTTTCTCTAATTAAAAAAATAGCAGAAACATGTTAATAGAGTCATATTTTAGAGGTTTTAATAATTATGACTTGAAATAATGTTTGGAGTAATATGGGATATATTATATTGAGTTTTGTTACAAGGATAGGTTTAGGATGCAATTTATTTCTATAAAAGTAGAGGTTTTCAAAATGAATGGTTGTGGTATATATATAGTTTATCTACTATTCCTTTTATTATATGGGGGGGGGGGTCTTTGTAAACTATATCCTTGTTTAGGAGTGGGAGTTTAAGGGAACAATTTCTTGTTAAAAATTCCATGTCCTTGATGGATGATATCAGAGGGTCTATTTTTAAATAGAGTTTTTATAAGGTATATTCTAGGTGATGATCTGAAACTTGTGTTTTAGAAGTTGGGAAATTATATGGGAGTATATTTTTAAGTTTTCTTGGTCCAGAAAATAGAATTTAATAGAAAATATTATTTATTATAATGTTCTCCCTAGGATAATATCAATATATATATGGCGGTTTGGGTAAGTGTTGGACAAAACAAGTGAGTAATATCTCTCCAATGGGTAGAAGAGGGGTATAATAATTTGGGATAAACATATACTGACTATTTGGTATGTTGAGTTTACTAATTTTATCTTACGAAGATCCCATAGTTATGATATTTAATATTATAGATAATTTATTGATTTTGTTCATCCATGATGTATATTATATAAATAGATATGTCTTGGAGTCATTCTCTATATGAATCACCACATGGATAAGGGAAGTATGACTTTGTACAAACATCTTGGAAGTGAGATTCCACTTAGATTACCAACTATATAGACCTTTATACTCACCCCACATGTGAATACATGTATTAATATCTTGGAAAATATTTTATATAATTAAAATGTGATAGTTTTATGAATTATTACCCATAGAGTTTGATACTAGTGTGATGGTCATGATTTTAGGGTTAGTGAATTTTTTAATGTACTGGGTAGTGTGAGTTAAATATAGTATATTACCATGTGATTTGGGGAGAGTACTAGTGGTAAACTAGGGGTAGATATAAAGGTATTGAAATTTACAATAATGTTTTATATACAAATGTTTTATCTTATACAACCACTTATATATTATTTTTCCATGATCACATTGATATTTTTTGGTTCTTTGGGGATCCTAGGATTAAAAATAAAATCACTAAAATAACCAAATCCAACTTTCAGATTATTAGAGGCTAGTATAAATTTCTAGGGATAGTTAAATGATATGGGAAATAATTTACACTTTTTGGAATATAACAATGAAATTAGCATATTCTTATTGAAAACAACTATGAACCATCCATACATTGGATATTCCAAAATTAAAACATTCATGATGGTGGATACTTATGGTACAAATAAAACAATATAAACATGATCATATATAATTTCACATGTAACACAAGAAACAACCCAAACACATGTAATCCATTAGTAAGATAAAACATCACGACAATAACATATATACATGATTGAAAAATATAATCAAAATGAAACTAGGTAGGTGAAAATTGATACCACATGAAATAAAAAAAAATCATGTCCACATCCAGACACGCTGACCATCATCTCACAATTTTCCTCTCTTAAATTTATCAACCATGGTCCACAAGTACCTTTACCTTCTCTATAGCATATACAACAAGCTTTATATATGTCTCAATTTGATACATTTAAGGTGTGAGTACATTTTACCATGTAGGCTATCACCACCCGGACCCAATATATATTCTAAAAGATTAAGTGTATACAGTAGCATCACTAAATAAGAAGGTAGAAAAAAAGTATAGTAAATAGTTAATTCTGGAATTCTTTTATAAAATAAATTAATTTACCTAGAATACAAATTTCCATTTTATCAAAAAGACGCATAAACAAAAAAATACTTACTTTAAACCATTTTCAGAATGTATGCTGGTGTAATATGAACATCCTCAATAAGAGAGAAATGAAAATATATAGTTACACACAAACATAAAAATATCCATCCATGCTTAGGATGGCCCTATTATATTAATAAATAAAATAATCACACACTAACATATAAACACTCATATCCACACATATAGCTTGTGTATACATATCAACCAATAAGATCTATTTTCAAATCCTTTAGAAGCTGAATATGAAATATACACTGATATAAAAAGAAATAAATTTTCATGTATATATTTCTCTGTAATCAATTTTATATATTACTAATAAAATAATTTTTGGGTTGAGTAGAAAGCTTTATTACATTGAATAGAATCAAAAAAATCAATATTTCAAAAAATCACAAAATAAATCCAAATAAAAAATGGAAATCAAATTTTAAAGTGAAAATTAAAAATGGTAAAAAAATTGATTTAGGGAAAGGATTTTACTATATCAGATTAACACATAAGAAACTAGATAAGGATGTGTATTTAATGGCTCAATCCACTTACCTTTCACAATAACTGATGTTATAATTATTTTCACACTCACCATCATTCATTATTAAAATTTATGAACCCATTATCATTGTCAGAACCTTCAATAAATTAGAAGAAACATGATCCAAAAAAAATTCACCTGATTCATCATCATCACCCTCAAGGTTGGAAAACCAATATAATATACCACCACATTAAAAACCATCTAACTACACAAAAAACCTGGACCACAGATAGAAACCAATGAGAAATTTGACATACATAATCACAAAAACACTTCAACCCATATCCAATAATATAAACAACTTGCACCAATAGAATATTGATCATGAATCCAAGCCACTATGGAATGAATACCAATATTTCACTTTAGGTAATAGATAAATATAATTTTTTCCTAAAATCCTTCTTTCTTATATAAGGTTTCAAATTCATTATAGGGAACTACCATGCCATCAATGTGTTACATTTGATAAGAAGACTATCATATCTACATTTCAAAGAAACTGACAAATACATAGATCTAGTATAAAAGATAATAAAATATATGATTGAATAATGGAATATGGAGAAACAATAACACCACCTCAAATCCTATTAAAAAATACGAAAATTTATCAAAATTAAAAAAATATAAATAAACTAAAATATACCATAAAGGATCATACAACATTAAATAAGAAGAAGATGATATCATAGAACAAAAAAATTTGGCCATCCAGTAGACTAGCGTCCAATATTATCCAAAAAATCCTTATATATTCATCAATAAAAGCTAAATATAAGGTCTATCATGAAGGTTAAGGAAGCATGGCTAAAGGGGCATTATAAATGATCAAGAAAAAAACTGATACCATTGAAAAAATAGGATAAGTGACACTGTATTCCACCTATCTCACTAAAAAAAACTAATATGAATAGTGACATGCATGAATGGAGATGAGGTGTAGTGTGATGACACATGAAGAAATAGGAGGGGTGAGAGGTTAATGATTCCCACAAAAATTAATACAAACAAGAAGAAATTGGAATAAATTTATGGGTTAATCCCAAAAGGGAATAGTGTAAAAAATAATTATGAAGGAAGAAAAAACGAATGGAAAAGAATATCCACACAGATGATAGTTTATATATAAATACTTAGTGACATGTAGGAGTTCCATTTCCCATATTTAGAGTCATATTAACCCATATTTGTAGAAAATTACGACATTAGAACACCAAGATCACTAGGAGAATGTGAACCAAATCTATAGGATATATATATCTAATATCACATATGTTAGCATAGAAAAATAAATTACATACCAAGAACCAACATGAAATTGTATAAAATGTCATTTCACATCTATAATAATTATCTTAATATAATTGAACCATCATTTATCAAATTATAGATTAAAAAATAAACACTTTCAGAAAGATTGTTTAGGTTATTTTTTGGGTTATTCGTTACTCTATATCATTAAATTACTAAGATAAAAATAAAAATAATATAATATAAATATAGGTAAAACCTACAAAATTAAATTCTAAACACAAAAACTAAAGAAAATGGAATATAATATGAAACCAGTCTATATATTCAATAATCCCACTATGAAAATTTAATATTTTGACCATTACCTTGTGAAATGAAAGAAGTGTATTGAAATGAATAAATCCATTGATTAGACTCATTAATAAATTACCCTTCTAAAATATTTGTGATGAATTAAGACAAGATCAAATCTTTAATCACTTGTTAATGAATGGAGGGAATAAGATAACTCTAAGGATAGTGAATGAATGGGTGGGTTTAAAAAATATTAAGTGCTTTTTAAAGGTATATGAATTTAAGGTGAAAATAAACCTTTATCAAAAACTGAAAATAATTTTATTCATACCATATACTTGGTGATGCACCATTGGCCACCTGGTGTGCCAATAGTTACCTGGCATAGAGCCAGTGAGTGCTAGTTATTAGAACCAGGGGTTCTTCTATCCTATTAAAATTCTACCAAGTACCTGGTGCAACTTCTATAGTAAAAAAATTTAATTTTATCTATTCCCCATTCGTTTATTCTAAAAATCACATAGACCTCCTTATTTATAAAAATAAAAGATAAAAAACAAATAGATAAAAGAAAATAATAATTATAAATGACGAGAAAAATTTTATCATTGGGATTATATTCCTCAAGAAACATTATAAACATACGAAATGAGAGAATATATTCCATTTATCTTTAATCTCAACTTCCCACCATTATGTTTTATCTCAAAGACATCCCTGAAGCTACCAAACAGAAATAAAAGTTATGAATTCCCTATTAATATTATCCCTCTCTGGTCAATGATAAAAATTGGTTCCATTATAAAGGATACATTAACCAATAATTCCATATAATCCTACTGAAAAACATGGATGGGATATGAAACATATATCCTCAATTAACGAACATGTAATACATTTCATGTAGCACTACACATTAGAGGTAAATATAATATATATGTTATTTATATAATATATCTAATATTTTTAATGGTCTAATGAACTGAGGAGACAATTTTCCTTTTTTCCTAATCCATTAGTGATATAATTATTGGAAGAATCAAAGAAATACATGATCAATAGCCCAAATCTCTAATGGATATTACCTATTTCAAAAAAATGATTTTTGGATGTTTTATATATATTCATGAGCCACTCCTAATCAATTTCAACAACTCAATTATTAATTTATGATAATAAGACGGTTTTCTAATGGCCCACTAATATCTTCCCAATATAGTGGATAATGATATGTCATACTGTATTGATACTCAAATGGATCCATATTGATGGAATACTAGTGGTTATTTTAAAAAAAAAATACAATTGACCTGTGATCTTAACACCAGTCAGTAAAAGTATGTATAGTGGGACGAAATATATCTTATATTATTTTAATGGTATATATTGATTGGTACTTGGTCTGAGGGTGAAATTTGAAATTAGTTTCACCAAATTACCAAGATCTCTTGACAGCCCATTCTAAATTCTATAATTAGTCCTTGGATCTAAATTAAATGCACTGATTATTAGCACATATTTTGGTTTCACAGTCTCAAGAACATATAACTTCACTTACTCATCTTCCAAATTCAATTCACTAATTTTAAGGAAATTAACCATCTTTTTTAAGTGAATATAAGTCAACCAAACTGTATCCCAACCACTCAGGGACTGAGGTAAAAGAGATATTCCATAAATTCATTTAGGATGCGTTGTATTTTGGCCATATCATAAGAGATGATATTTCTATATTTTAAGTAATTTTGTTTGATGACATGAATTTTACATTTAGAAATAAATTGTTATAAACATTGTATATCATAATGAAATTCATTGAAATATCATTCTCTATGATATGAGAATTACTTAAATTATTGATTCATAGTATATAAATCATTTAGATTCTTATAATTCTTTCTGGTAATCGACAAATAAATGTTAATGATTAGGTTTATCAACAAGACATGGTGTTATTATATGTTTTATAAGATATTTGGGAGGATTAACATTAATTTATATGATGAATAAATGATCGATCATGGTATTAAATTATACTTAATGTAATATATTATTGAATTCACCATCATTCATGGAATTTATCTGAGGGAAATATAAAAAGTATTGAATAGGTAATGATAACAAATGAGAGGTTTGTGAATTAAAGTTTATATTCCAATTTAAAAATAATCATTCATTTCTTCTTATTCAGTATTTGTTTCTTAAAATATTTAGAATAAAATATGTATGAAAACGTTTTTTATTGATGTTTTCCAAGATAATTATTAATACACCCCTAGTGTTTGATGGTTTTCATACCACTCACACACAACTACTCTTTTATCAGCAAGATAGATATGGAAAATGATATTTTCTTGAGTATATTATAAGATACTAGCATGAACCATTGTAGTAAAAATACATTCTTATTTACTGGATATATAAAAAACATCTAAATATTGATCAATAATGAATCCATGAGCTTATATGGACCCAATTGATTAAGATATTCCACTTCTTCTCATAGTAGTTTTCTATGAATACTCTTATAAATCATAAAATATTTATCAACCTGATATATAAATTATAGAAAATATACATTCTTCTTAAATTTTTTCTCATATATTTACTTAACTATGTGAATTTGATAACAATAATTCTTATCGCTTCAAAAATCCGGAATACTTGGACTCATAACTTCAATGAAAAATATGAAATATCATGAACTTTCATTTTCTTTTATTTATCCCATAAAATCAAAATTTAATTAAATTATCATAACTTTATGTGAACATAAAATGAAACTATTTCTGTTGTGGTTCCTCATGTTGAGGAACAATTTTCTAATACAACCTCTCTTCATCTTTACTCTTTATGACATGAAACTTTCTTCATAGTGAAATTGAATCACAATATACCTGAACCATGTTTAACATGATTTTCTTCTTTGAAATCATCATTATAAGATACTTGATCAAGTTTCATCAATTTATTATTCATTTTTCATAATATATAATTATGGAAACTCACTTTTATTCATATATTTCTGTATTCAAATAAACATCAAGAATGTAACCTATGATGGTTTCTCATTTATATTTTTCTATTTTAATAGGGTAAAATAAATTATCAAATTATTCATAGAGTTCATTTGATTCTTATGATGATTCTACTATGTGATGGTACCCTACGAACACCTCTATATATACCTTATGATGCTCAAGTACCTTATGATGCTTTAGGATATATCCTAGAAACTCATATCTATATAACTCTTATACCTTACAATTTCCTCAATGTGGGATTAATAAACCATATGAGGATATTCTATTGTATGCCATGAAGTGTGTAAGGGTCATTGCAGTATTTATAGAAACCATAAAACTCAATCTAAACCACTTATGCTCAATTTGAGGCCTTATCTAATAATTCAAATAATCTTAATTGATCATCTATATTCTTTAAAAACTAAACTATCAATAATTAGATCCAATGAATACCCATTAATCACATGGAATTCCTTTCATTGGATTTTGTACATTATGTTATTTCATTTGTATCCTATGCTAGATGGAAAACTCTATCATCAATAACTTTTTTTTTGTAAAAACCCCTTCATCATATTAAATTGTCATCATCACATCAATAATAAATAAAATTTATAGAAAAAATACAACATAATTTTCAATAGTGTCGATAATTTCCACCAATGTATTATTTGTAAATTCAACTAATTCCTCTCCCAATTATTGATAATAAATCCAAATTGAACAAATTATAAGGATACAATCAAATATCCCAAAGAAATGAATTATGAATTAATCATCTATAAGACATCATAAGATAGATCAGTGTAGAAAACATGACTGACCAAGTTATTCATTAACGTTTTCCTAAGACAACAAATAATCCTAGATGTGGAATAAATTTATTATCAGAACAAACTATGCATTTTTTTCAAGATTATCTCTGACATAACTTAGCACTTAAAATAAAATTGTTCCTCAATAATGACACTATTTTTATCCCCAATAGAAAACACATGTTATACATTTCTAACATTATAAAAATAAAGAGGTTACTCAAGATTTATCATAATCCAATTATGTTCTTTTAAAAAAAATTATGGTTTAATCTGGTAATGCATTTGTTTTCTTCTAAAAAACTATTTTTTCTTGTGTTTTATGTTTTTATTAAAAAAATGATTTGTGGCACTTCAAATTTTATAATATTGATAAATGGATTCTATATTTTGAATTAGGTGGTCCAAATTTTAAAAATAGTTCTCTAATATTTTTGATTGAAATGAGTAGTAATTATCATAAATTTTTATCACCTTAGTAAGGGTAAAATAGGTAAAATATGGTTAAAACATTCAGATAAGGCATTAAAATTTATCTAACACGGTCACTTATCAAATTGGATGGGTTTATTTTAATAATTTAAACCAAATTATCTAATATACGTACACATTATTCCATATCACTTTTATTATGACCATTATATTAATTTAAGTGAAAGATAAATTAGAAAATGTCACACTCTTGACTTTAATTACTTTAATATTTTATCATATGGGTAAAAAGATGTTTTGATCATTAATAAATTTTTATTCAAAAAATAAAATAAATTTTTTTCATAGTAATTTATTTTTAAATCTTTTGATTGAATAGTTAATCAAATTACTGACCAAACATAGATTCAATATTTATTTAATTAATAGAAAACAAAAAAAGTTTTTAAAAAATTAAAAATAATTCAACTTGGTAGAACTATTGTGTTCCAATTGTTTAGATAAATATAAGATATTATGGAGGTGTGAATATTTATTACTCTAATTCCACTCATGTCATGTTATGTTCAAATTCATATTCATATTCTCTGAATAATTCCAAAAATAATATAAACAATATTATATGAAAGATAATATTCTATTAATTTGTTTTAAAATCATAAAAATCTTGAAATATGAAAGTTATGATGATAAATGGTTTAAATTATCATCTATTTTCTAATTATGATCCTATTATTTCTTTATATGTAAAATTACAACCCTTTAAGAGTGAAATAGGTGTAACTGTGGTTAATGATAAAATAAAGTAATTAAGGGGTTAAACTAAAAGAAATGTTTTAAAACACCAATTAAACCTAACAAATTTTTATTGTTTTACGTCATTTTATAATTATCCTACATTATATTAAAATATTTTTCCATCTTTAAGAATTTGTGTTGTATAATGGATTTATTATATATTAATCTTTTACGAAAGTCCAGGAGTAACCCACTCTTAACTTATACAAGGGCACAACTCCTTTCTCTTATTTATAAAATTGTGAGAAATCAAGATTGAAAAAAAACAAACTAAATTATATTATAAAATTAAATATCCATTAATTATTAGTTATATTATTCTTAAAATACTATTATAAGGGTCCTTAAGATGAGATATAAAGGAGGCCCACTAAAGAAGAGGTAATCATTTTACCTGACCTCTTTCAATTTTTTTCTTATTATACCTAATCTAAATATATGATCTTCTTCATTAAATAATTTTTTTTATAATAAATATACTTAAATATTATTATTATTATTAAACTACCTTCATTAACCATATTTTATTTAAAATGGAATGTGATAGTATCCCATGTGCATATGTACAACTAACCATCTCCACATAGCGATACAATTCATTTTCCATCACCATATTTATTGGATGGTTATTAATATGTGTTTAAATTTTATATATAATATTTATAAAATAATTTTTCTTAATTAATTTTAATATCATATCTATATACCTAACTTCTAATTCATTATAAAATGATAATGTCGCTCATGCATATGTGTGGACTACCACCTCCCCAAAGTGATGTGATTAGTTTTTCCTTTATAATTTATATGGATGGTATTAAGGATATATTTAATGAATATATATTTTATATATAATATGATTATTATTCCTGAAAAGTTAATTATTATTTCCCTTTATATTATTCCTTCCATTAGAATTTGAAAAGAGCGTTCATGCGTATGTATGACCAAATATCTCCATACACGTTGTAATTCATTTCTCTATCTATAAATTTTAGGGATGAACCTTTATATATAATAAAAATATATTATAATTATATCATTATAGATATTATGGATATTTTGGGACCATGATCACATTATAATTAATGGGACCATCAAATTGAAACATGCTTAAAAAATAATGTGGTTATCATCTGAAAAAAACATTTAACAAAAAAAATTCAATAAATGATAGATAAGATGTTATAAGTAAATAATATATGTATTATATATTTTATAATTGTTATAGAATACATGTATAGTAAATATTTATTTATTATTCATTAGTTTAATAAATTTATGATGAAAGACCGAACTTGAGGTAGATTTTTTTAACTCATTTTTCATTCATTGGGTTATAATTATACTTTATAGAGTGTCTCAAGCCATGATTATTTATAAAATGTAGTTTTTTTATATTGTTTTGTATTTGTAAATTTTTGTGGATTTTAATTTTCCTCAAAAAATCACTTCATTGAATAATTTTCACTTCAATGATATGGCCTTTGTAATGGTTTATCATCTCAAATTTTCTTCTTTGGAACATATGATATTTTATGCACCTATATTATTTTATAATGTGTATTCATATCCAATTTAATATTTTATATCATAAATATTTTTATTTTTAGTATATTTAATGATTCATTTCATTTTATTCTTTCTGGGGTCTTATGAGCTCAAAATTACTAAAATGGTATATGATTTATATTTAAATGTTATTTTAATTGGGATTATTTATACATGAATTACTCTTGATAAAATTATATGATAATTATGTAAAAAATTATTTATTTTTTTACTCTGGATATTCAAAAACTTTTCATTTAATAGTTCCCTTTAACTCTCTAGGGTTCTTAAAATGATCGGTAACATATTCTTATGAAAACTGACTTTATTTTTATTTGGTATAAAATCAGTTTTCATCAATGTCCATTGATTCCAAAAATGTTTTCAAGAATGTTTTTAATATTCCTAAATAAGTTTTTAAATCTATTTTCACCCATGTTTAAATTTTTACAAAAATTTTTATAACTAATCTTCTTATTTTTTTCCAAATGAGATACATTAAACTTTTTATTAAAAATGTGACTGGAATATTTGTTTTAATAGATAGAACATGAATGAAATTTCCCACCACCATGTTCACTCTAGGATTAATGATTCTTTTTTAGGTTTCTAAGGTTCTATTTAAATATTATTCTTTCCTTAATATTTTTGAGATTTTAGGATTTTAATGAATTGATTTCAAAATGAAATGGTTATTTTCCTTGAGATATATTCCAGTGATCTTTTAATGAATATTAATCTATGATAAAATCCATTGATGTTATTTATGATTTACCAGGGATATGATCCAATTATTTAATAATAATTATTTTTCTATATGGTTTATGGTTATTATTATTAAATTTTGATGAAACCTATTTTTTCTATTGGCTATATTGTCATGACCCGAACCGACGGGGCTCAAGCCACAACTCCCCAAGCCCACCTCTATAGGCTAGGGGTTGGTGACTAGCACTGAGTTGGATATCAAAAACAAGGATTCATTAGCCAAAGGTATTTGTATGCACACACCCACATACAACATCAAGAAACAATGAATAGTTGTATTAAAACTGAAATTAAATTCATGCATACATCTATGAATAATAGATTACAAAAATGATACAAAAAGGGAAAATAGAATTCCCACCCGAAAAAAACTGTAAAATCATCCAACCAACTCTTATGGAGGGAAATTAATTCTAATTAACCTAATAGAAATATCCTTGGCTCATCCCTAGTAAACACCACAGTCAGACTAGCTCTCTATGCTATGCCTTCCCTTGGTCCTCCAGGGACACCATTGAAAGGAATATAGTTTGAACAAGACAGGAGACATTTGTGGGAAAAACCATGTAGGTGTGAGTATAAATATAATCATTATACACCCAAAAACCCCAAAAATAAAAGGGAGAAACTTAAAGAAGACAGTCCACTCAAACCATCCATAGGGAACCCAAATGAGTGAGAAACTCCATCTCAAGACCATCCTTGGCTATAAACGACTAGTCAGCTCATACCACTTGGTGTGTCATCCCAAACATGACATTAGAATAAGGGATACCTATAAAAACCCCTATATATATTCATAAAAATCCATGTCTTATGAGGTTCTGACCTCATATTCAGTGAAAAGTTAAAATTGATGAACTACGTGTAACACAAAACTAGGAGAACACACTCCAAGAGCTCAACCATCCTAGATACAACCCGCCCATAGATAAACTCCATTAGGAAAAACGTAAAAGGTCTAGATCATGTGTCTTACACCAGAGGTCCTACCATTTCTAACCTGATCCCTACGTATTTTCAAAATAATCTATGTAAATATTCATGCTCTCCTCCATTTCCCCGTAGTTGGGGGATTACTAGCTTCTAAACTGACCCAGAAAACCTCTATCTCTCATGGATGGAGGGACTTGTACCTTATTATTTAAATGGATCATTGAATTCTAACATAGAATAATACATATCAAGTGTAGGGGGTCCACTACCCTCAATTACCTGAAGATGGGGTAGAACTACATCATATGTGTTGAATTGTGGCTTGGTACTAGAGGGGAGTACCACTATAAGAATCATGGACCTGCACCTTATCCCAGTAGATGAGTACCGATCTATGGCTAGAGGAACCACACCCTATTTCGATAGGGGAGTACCAACTCAGCCAGTTTGTTCACTATGGGGGACTAATACCCTAATATGATAGGGGAGTATCGACCCCAGGCTAGAGGACCCACTCCCTCACACGGTAGGGGAGTATTGTCTTTTCTGAAACAATTGGTATAGAGGAATGATCCCTAGAATAATATGGGAGTTCTGACTCTAAGGATAGAGGACCCTAACCCTAACATGGTTGGGGAGTACATACTCTACCATCTAATGAGAATGGAGATCCCACCCCCTAAAACAGAAGGGGAGTACAATCCAGATTTATAAATGCCTCGGGTAACAAGCACCAATGTCCACCATGGGAGTATGAACCCTAGAAAAAACTATGAAATTTCAATGAAACCACACCCACAATGTGGAGAGTCCCATCTCTACCTATGAAAATAGGTAATGGAAACTGATACCCTGATGCCATAAGGGAGTACCTAACCTGGAGTCTCTCTTATAAAACCACAATGATATCCAACATTAGTCGAGAATTGCTACATAGGATTACTTTTCAGAAAGCAACACCTCATATCGTGTGGATCGAAATAGAGGACACCTTTATGTTATATAAAGAAAACTGTTTAGGATCGACTAGCCTAAACCCTAAAAATGAGCCCCATAAGAGGAGTTATAGATGGCGCAACTTCTCAAATAGACCCCCTTGGAGTACCAAACATGCACCGAGGACAACAATGTGTGTGATCCCGACTGAGAACCCAGTCATGTATCATATATAAATGGGTTTCCAACCCATTTAGGGGCACACAACATGCAGTGGAAGTACATTTTGTGTCCCTATTCAACCATCCCAAGGCCATGTTTCTCTTTCATATGGACCAACTAACGGTGTCCCTTACATGATGTGTATCCCATACTACAAAGGGTGTTTGGGTGTACAACCACTTGTTCATGTGGTTTTCCCGTTCCCATGTCCGGAACACCATGTTCATGTACTCTAGTCGTGTGCATTTATGTGGCCCTGTATGTTTACACGGCTTCCCTGGCCATGTCCTCATGCCACATGACATGGGGTCACTACACAGAATATAACCCTTGGTACATGGAGTGTAGTACCAAAAATTCATCTTATCCAATAAGGAAGAACACACTATGTGTTCTTGTGGTGTACACACTATGTAGATGGGAAAATACATCAATATTTCCCTATAAACATCTCATATCATCCCAGTTCACCTAGAAACACGTATATAGACAGAAAAGGGGTCCTTAAAATATTTCTAAGGGCTCTATAACATAAAACGGATGAATAAAAAAGGGGATGATGACTTAAAACTGAAACAAACAACCTTTTGTAAAAACACTGAAGATTTAGGTGGAATCAGTGCTAAGAAGCTGTTGTTTCTTGCTCTAGGAGCGATAACCGACAAGATACAATACTGACAGTGCTTAATTTTCTCGATCCATCCTTCATATAATTTTTAAACTAAATAGAGGGAGAGGGGATTAAGATTCTGCTATGTGTCCACCAAGGTGTGGGGAGGAGGAATATTGGTTTAATTTTATAAAACCAATCACTTTTTATTAACAGCTTGGCCCTGACTAACCACCGACCCGACACCTAGATCCAACATTATTTATGTCACAACAAGGGTAAAAATGACATTCAGAACCCAACCATGGTCTGAGAAATTATATTTGAGGATCATCTTAAGAGTAATTCATGTTTCTTGAAGAAGCCTCATGCGCGTGATAAAATATATTTAAATTTTTTTATATTCCCACTCTAGGGTCCCTGGGACCTAGATTACTATATAGAATCTATGTTGGGATTTTAACATAATCATAAGAATTGTCCAAAGTATCCTAGGTCAAAATATGCATCACTAAATCCCCCCCACCTTAAGGATTTTAATCGTTGAAAAGTGACTTCTTAGGTAGAAGGAGAAAAATTGATTTCACAATTGGGACTCCCATGCAATCAAACCTACCAAAACCACAACAAATGAAACCAATGGTTCTTTTACTACCCGAAAGCATGGACGTAGGGGAACCAAAATGATCAATCACACCCATGTCCATCTTAAAGAGGTCGAAATTATGAATTATCTTACATATATCTCCTCAGATGTGAATTTTGGAAAAATTCAAAAAACCTAGTATATATCTATTCTTTGGTACTAGTGGTACAACCCCTCACTAATAAAATGCATAGAACAATGAAACCCAAATCTAACAACAAATGTATAAGAAAATATTCCCCCACACCTCAATTCTATTCCCTTGGGGTGGGACTGACATTCCCACACTATTTTTATCACATATCAATAATACGTCTTAGTGGGGGAAATTGATCCTTATTCTTGTGAGTATGAATCAACATCAAAACAAACCACACCCTCCTCAATCACCTCATATATTAGACTGACTACAAACACAAGAGGGTACCAACAAACTAACATGGATACCCATGATCTCACACTGGGACTTACTAGCACCATATCACAAACGACTAAACACAAAACACCGCCCTAGATACACAAGTCATAGGGACTCATCCACCCCTCCTCGACACTATTTTCTATATGTGGTAATGAATCAACCCCACGATTTCAGTTCACATAAAAAAATTCATCTCAGTGGGGGAAGACTATCTATTTATCATGTATTCAATTCTACTTTAAACAACACTAACTCATGGTCCTACCAATTACCTAAACAAAACATGAGCAAGACAAAAAGGAAAGAGTACATCTTAATATTTTCTATCAATAATATTTCAAAAATTAGAATTGACACATATCATACCTCTATCCTTTAGAACATTAGGGTCAAAGTCCCTTATAGACTGTAGCTATCCTCACCCCATCCTTAAACTACATGAGCCTATCATGGACCACTTGGGTGGTGGTGGTGGAAATTCATACCATCTTCCTCCTCGTTCTTCTCTACCCACTCTTCCATGTCCTCCAACCTGAGGACCTCTTTGGAAGAAACTCTACCTTTTACATGATGGTTCATCAACCACCTCCCTCTCAGTAGTAAAATGGGTTTGATAATATGTAGATAAATTACAGCAGTCATTGCGAGTGTAACAACACCGCTCCTACTACCGACCAAATCCCTGGTGTAGATATTGTGCTTTATACCCACCTACCAGAGTCTGGGCATGAGTATGCCTCCTACACCATGATCATGTCGCCTTCCATCTCTTAGATTTGGCTGATGTATCAGCCTCAAAACCCATACTACAAGCCACATACACCTATCTGTCATCTAGTAATCCCTCTACTACACAATCCATCTCTATTACCCCCACATAGGTGGGAAATAACAGGGATAAAACACCTACTTGAAAATATCTACACAGTTCCGTATCAAATGTCCGGGCCTGTAAGAACGGTTCCTAAACTATATCCAGGGAGTAGCATGACAGGTAGGTAAACCTCTCTGAGTACTCTAACACGGTCATGGTACCCTAAAAAATCTACAAAGTCTCTTGAATTTTCATTGAACTCAATGTGATTGGGAACAAATATTCCTTGAAGAGACAATAAGACTCATCCGAAGAGATAATCTCATTGTTGTTGGTCTATGTCACATGAACCCACCATCTCCCTACCAAACCATGAAAAAGGCTTGCTGATAATGCCACCATATTTTGAGGATGTTTCATTACTAAAAAAATAGGTGACTACCCCTAGTTATTTATCAGCCACATAGGGGTCTAGATCACTTTGGAATTGTAAGGGTCACTACCTATGGTAATCGTGCATCATCCTTACCCTACACATATCCTCGACCTACAATGCTGGCACAACCTACTACTCAAAGAGTTGTGTATCAACAGACGGACCACCTGAAGGTTCAACCTCAGAACCTGTGCCTTGCATTGAAGCCTCACCACATGGCAGATAATCACCATAATTCTACCATGAAATTCTTTGTAGCTGTCATAGTAAAGGAATCCTGAAATGAAATCAAGATACACCATGGTAAAAGTGTATATCTAGGGAGATGACTCATGAATTATAAGAAAAAAACAAAACACCATTCAATTTTATCCATGTACCATTTATTTCCCTATAACCTGTCTCATATTGTATTGAGTCAAAAAGTAGGTTATCAGAGTCGTTGTGAATGGATACGTTGGATGTCACACTATCCAAACTTGAAACACTCTTACATTGTCTCTATGAAACCCAATCCAAGTAACCACATACACCTCCATGAAACTTTATAGAGATATATAAAAACTGAAAGGAAATGCATGCATACAACAATCCCAACCAAAGTAAGATAATGGTAAAAAAGGTAAAATACAAGGTCTATAAAAGAAAAATGTAAAAGAGTTCAAACTACTATAATGGAAGATAACACTATAAAATACACCTTCTAGAAAAAGCTTTGGGATAGCTCTAGTAAATACCCCAATCGGACTAGCTCCCAAAGCTCTGCCTGCTTCGGGTCCTCCTATGACTCTTTCAAAAGGCATGTGGTCTACACAAGACACAAGACATGTGCTGAAAAATCTTGTTCATGTGTGAGCATAAAGACACTTAATATGATTCCTAAAAATGAAAAAGAAAAGGGAAAAATTAAAAGGAAATAGTCCGTTCAACCATGACAGAGGGAACCCAAATGAGAGAGAAACTCCATCTTGGGAAAATACATGGCTATAAATAAGTAGTCATATCACAACACATGGTGTTCCATCAAAAATGTGACAACACCACAAATAATTCCAAAAAACCCCAATATATACTAATTTTACTATGAGTCACATGAGGTTATTACCAAATAACAATTTACAGGTTCTAATTGAGGCCCTACCGATAACAAAAAAACTAATAGAACTCGCTCCATAAGATCATCCATCATATATTGCACCCATCCAAGTGACATAATCCATAAAAAAAACTTACCAGGTTTAAATATAGTGCCCAACACTAGAGTTCCTTCCCTTGATAACCTACACACTGCACAAGGTCAAAACAACCCAAGTGGATAGTCCCACTCTTAACCACTACCCCACAGTTGAGGGGGTTATAGCTCCTAAACTAAACCAAGAAACCTCTCTCAGTCATATATGGAGGGGCCCACACCTCGTTTAGTTGAGGGATAACTAAATACTAACTATGAATCACACATAACAAGTGGAGTGGTATGCTCCCTACTATTACTCGAAGAAGGGGGAGCACTACTCTGTAGGTGTGGACCCGCACACTGGTATAATATAGTAGTACCACTATGAGAATCATGGACCCGAACCCAAACCCAAAAGGGGAGTACAAATTTGTAGCTAGAGGACCCATACCCTGGTCTGATAGGAGAGTACCGACTCAGCTAGTTCATTCACTATGGGGGATCTACAACCTGATATGATAGGGGAGTACCAACCCCAGGCTAGAGGACCCTCTCCCTTGCATGGAAGGAGAGTATTGAATCTTCCAAAATAGCACATATCTAGGACCCACACCCTAGAATGATAGGGGAGTTCTGACTCCAAGGACAGAGGACCCGTACGATAACACGATAGAGTAGTACCTACTCTACAATCCAACAATAATGGAAGGCCCACATCCGGACACAGTAGGGGAGAATTGTCCAAATTTATGAATGTCTTGAGGAACCCATACCGTAATCTACCAGGGGAGTAACAACACCATAGGAAACTACCTAAAGGTAACGAACCCTGGACCACAATGTGGGGAGTCCCATATTTTAGTATGAAGAGAGTTAAGAGAAAACTATTCAATGATTCCATAGGGGAGTACTTGATCAAGCGTCTCTCTTGTAAAAACACATTTATCTCCAACATCGATCGAGCACCGCTACATAAGAGTCCTTATTGGAAAGCACCACCTCGCATTCCATGGACTGAAACAGAGGCTACCTTTTCATACTACATAGAAATCCTCTCAAGATAGGCTACCATCAAGCCTAAAACCTAGCCTCATAGAAGGAGATAAAGAAGGTGGAAGATCTCAAAGAAATCCCCAAGGAGTAAACGATGTGTACCAGGGACCACAAGATGTGTGATCCAACCTATGCACCTGGTCATGTATTCTTTGTACATTGTTTTCCAAACCAGGTAGGGGTACACAGTGTGTAGTGTGGGTACACACCATGCCCCGCTTCACCCGACCCATAGTCATGTTCCTCCTTCACACAGTCTGACTAACTACGTCCCTTACACACCGTGTATCTTATACTACATGGAATGTTTGGGTGATATGGCCAAATGGACATGTTGTTTACCCAAGATCATGTTTGGCACCCCATGTTTCTGTACTCTAGTCATGTACTATTATATAGTCATGTACGTTCACATGGATTCCCTTTCCATATCCTAAGGATACACGGATTAGTGTCGCTACACGATTTGTAACCCACAATACAAAACTTGTAGTCCCAAAACATCATCTTCCCTAAATGAGATGAAAAAATGGGGTGTTCCTCTAGTATACATTCCATTTAGATGGAACAATCCATTGGTATATCCCTGAAAACATCCCGGATCACCCCTATTCACCCCAAAACACATAGATCAAACTTTAAGGGGTCCCTAGAATGCATTTAAGGGATCTAAAATCTTAAAATGATTCATAAACAAGGGGATCAGGAATTAAAACTCAAACCACATACCTCATGGTGAAATTTGGATGCATTAGTATGAAATAGGAGCTTAGAAGTTTCCACTAATCGCATAGAGTGCAATCGCCAAAAATATCTGCGACCAACAATGATTTGTTTACTCAATCCTTCCATCAGGACATTCATTAGTCAAAGAGGGAGAGAGGGGATTAGGCTTGTCCTACGTGTGCGCCAAGGTGCAGGAGGATGAATATTTATTTAATATTATTAAAATAATATCCTCCATCAAACACCTCGACCATGACTCTCCCCCGACCTAACACCTGATGCTAACAATGTTTGTGTCACGCTTAGGGTAAAGATGACATTATGAACTCAATAGTTGTCTCAGAAATCCAATCTGATAAATAACTTGGGAGTAATTCAAATTTCCATAAGAAACTATACATGTGTTATAATATATATTTAATATTTTTATATCACCGCTCTAGGGTGCCCGGGCCCCATATTTTCTCACAGACTCAATGCCTAACTTTGAACATATTCGTAAAAAGTTTCCCAATTCTCACAGGTCAAAACTGAGGTCACTATATATGTTATGATGAATGATTCATGATCTTGTTTCATATATATTAATGGATTTATGATTATGTGATGAGTGGGGTTAAAATTATTTTTCTCTCCAATTCATTGGGTAAATATAGATGACTCATGATACAAATCTGTTATGCATGAACCTGATTTCATTTTCAAAATTTTATACATATACATTTTTTTCACGTCCACATGTTTTTGAATGGACCTGAATTTCATGACCATAATATTATGCATGGACCTAGTTTCATGTCGATCAGTTTATAATATGTCTTAATATCATGACCTTAACACAATGAGAAAAATTATTTCAATTTATACAAGTTCACCTTCTCATAATATTTTTTCCCACTTTCATATGTCTATAAAATGCTATCATGTATCATGTTCTTAAATTAATTTATGATTCATGACTTATGAATATCTATGATTTATTCCTTTACATAGTATTATGGTCTATGATATGCATGGTATTATTTTCAAATATTAATCTCATGTTCTCATACCTTTTTACTCATGTTACATTTACGTGATCATAGATATCTCCCTTATTTTCTCTTATTGAGAATTTGATGTCACCCTTTCATATCATTCCTTTCTCCAAGTTATAAAGAAATATTTTTTGTAAGGTATGTCTAACAAGAGTAATATTTGGGAAGTTATTTGTGGGAGATATTTAAGATCATTAAATAAATAATAAGATTGTGTATCTAGTATCCAAGGACACTAATCCTTTATGGTCCTTATATGGGAAGTTGTAAAATATAATGAATACTCATCTATTAAGATGAAATATCTATGTATGAAAATCCTAGGTCACTATAGTTGGTATCAAATGTAGGTTTAGTCAATAATTTTAGATTAGGATTAGGGAAAATTGGTGAAAATATTGAGGATATTTCAAACATAGTACAAAATATTATTTTATTTTAATTAAAAAAATAAGTGGTTTTCTTAGAATTACATCCATGTATGGATAATATAAGGGGATTTGGTTTTAGTACATAATCATCTTGGAAGTAATTTACTATAAAAGAGTTAGTTTAGTATATATCAATCATCATTATAGTGAATAGTGGGTATATTCTTACTGTACATTAGGTTTGATACTCATGGGGGATATACATAGGTTAATTCACATTTTCTTTATTAACTATAATGAAGGATTTTAATTGATGATAACCAAGGACATATTTGGTTAATATAATGGTTTCATAGATTGAATATAAGGTTTCATAATTTATACTTACTATGAATGATTTTTAGGATTATATGATCTATCACTATAACTATTATTGCTCACACTATAGTTATTGGTTTTAGTCAATGGATGGAACCTAAAGCAATCGAGGGAATAATATAGGTGACAACCAATAAAATGACGGTTATCATGAGAAACCAAATGGATTAGGATATGTGATGGAATATTTTTTGTTTATCCTCACTCAAGTATTTATAGATATGAGTTGTAACACTGGTCTGGTTTAACATCTAAATTAACCAAGGATGGAGAAACAAGACATTGAATTTTTTAAGTTAAAATTTTTACCCCCCTTCTATAGGTCTACTGGACAAATGGTTTCTAAGAAATGTATCAACCTAATAGAAATGATATTTTCAATTATTTAGTTCTCAGGAAACAAAAATGTTGTCCTTGCTATTTGTCATTTTGGAGGTGTAGTGGATCAATGGTGGAATCTTATTACTAATATGAGGAAAGATGAAGAAATTGAATCCATGTAATGGGATATGTTTAAGAGGATGTTTTTCAGTAAGCACTACCCTAATATTCTAAATATAAAAAGGATTAAAGAATTCATTGAGTTTAATAAGAAGGATGATAAATCCATTGGTACCTATGAGAAAACTTTTACATCACATTCAATTTATGATTTTTGTTTTATCATCATTCCAAAAAGAAATTTTTATTTATTCTTTAGTAGTTTGAAACCAGTCATTCAAAATTAATTTTCAATAATAGACTTTTGAATATATGAATAAACCATTAAATGTAAATTCAAAGTGGAAATTTATTTTGGAGACAATCATGGTTGGGGTGATAAAAATAAACCATATATTTTCATGGATTATTTAGAGGTAGTTCATGTGTAGGTAATAATACGTTTTAACCTCCTACATGAAAAAAATGATGGATTGAGAACCCAGATATATTTTTGAATAGAATAAGAAAATGTTTCATGTGTGGGAAGCCTTAACATCTGGAAATAAATTTCAAGTGTTTTATAGAGAAAAAATAATTAAATTAATGGAGAAATAGATTTAAATACTACACCACTCACACATCGGTGCTACAGATGCAAGGAGATTGGAAATTATGAAAATCAATGGACTAATCAAAGGGGTAAGGAGGGTAACAAGGAACAACAACCTATAATGTCAAAGGACATAGGATAAATATATACAATCACAATAGATGAAGTGAATCAAGATAATTATGGAACTCTTTTCCTTAAATCTAGAATTTTGGATTCCATGTTGAAGTTTCTATGTGTGATCCCACTGAAAATATCATTATTTATCCTTTAGTAAAATTTGATGTGATTTTATGCTGTAATCAAATCTCTCTATATAGATTCTATTTTTATTTATAAAATAAGTAAGTAATATTTTATATTATAAATCATCCAATGATTATCTATTGATTCAAGGATTAGACGAACCATCAATTAAAAATATTTTTTTGGATAAGAACCGTGTTTATTAAACAAATTAAGGCTGAATTTTTATTTAGAATAATATATAATTTTATTGAAAAATTATTTTTTGAAATAATTAATATATTTTGGGGAATATATGATCATGGTATGAGAATTTATAAGTCATTTAAATTATTTCAAGATAATTATTATGTAGAACATGGAAGGAATTGAGATCTAATCATTATAATCATTTGGTTTTAATCATAGACTACCATATTTTGGAGGAGCCTTAAGTTAACCATTTATAGAATTGAGTAAGCTAAACATTGGGTGTTATTTTGGATGTTTTAAATATTAATGTATTATATTTAACCTTACTAGATAACTTGATTTAACCATTTTGGTTTTGATGATAACTTGATATATACGGAATGAATTTTTATTATTTTATAGACCATATGATCTGATAAAGTTTAATTTTAGTACTTCCGACATGAAAGATTCATCCAGAAAATTCATTTAATTAAGTAAGTGATGAAGGGTAAATTTATTGAAGCACACATAGAGGGTCAAATTGTTATTAAAAATGAAATAAAATTCACGTATGCACATTTTATCATGTTCTATATCATGATAGTAAATGAATCCCTCAAATTTTGAAGAAATAATTTTAAATAAAATGTTCTACTTTTACCTTCATTTTTATGAATTGATGGGATTGTCACCCATCATATATTTATGGATTTATGGTCCCTAACATTCTCATGACATGTTCTATATCACTTTTAATAGTCATTGGGTATTATTTTTATCCTCGATGTCCATATATTCACTTCCCACTAATTTTCACCTTTTTGAAACCTTGTTTTCTGTTATTCCAGATGACTTCATAGTTCCTTTTCCCACCTTTTTAGAGGATGTTTTATTAAACCTTTTTATGTTAAGGGATTTTTGAAAATTATTGTTCAAATTTCAAACCATTGATTAATTATAACAATTTGAAATAGTGGTGTTTAATTTTATTAGGGGGGGAGTGTAAAACCTTGAGATTTTAATAGAAGAATATTATGTTCGATAGCGTATATAAAACACAACATATAACTTTAATAAAACATGATATATTTATATATATATATGACCATTATAACCTAGTTGTCGGATTGGAAGGAATGAATAGAAATAAAAATATTATTAAATATATATATATAAGTGTTATACTTGATATAAATCTGTTCATTACCTCTTAGGAAATAAGAATTTAATTTTTTAGTAATGTCAAATTATGCTTGAAAATTAATTTTCCTACTAACTTGTTTTTTATTTATTTTTGCAAAGAAATATTATATTTAATTTGATAAAATTTTAAAATATTGGTTTTAAGAAAATAAAATTTATTTTTTAAATCAACATGTCAAAATTAGAATAGTGTAAATTTTTAATAATTTCTTGAAATGATTTATTTTTTTATAAATAATAAAAATAATAATTTTTATTAAATGATATTTTTTTATTTCATGAATTTTAAAAGTTATAGTTTTATAAAATTTTCTTAATGTAAAATTAGTGATCTTATATTAAAAATAACCCAATTAACTTCATTTGAATCAATTTTGTGAATGAATACGGTAAAACCATTTTTAAAAAAAATATATTTTTATGGCCTTCATTGTTTTTATCTTAAATTAATTTATACCACTTATAGAAATTTAATATTGAAAAATGAATTCCATATTTTTAATAAGGATTTAAAAATTTTATAAGTTGTTTCCCAGTATTTTTTTTCAACTTGAGTAGTTACTATATTAAGGGTTTTTCACCGTGTAAAGGTTAAAATGGGTAAAATAGTGTAAAAACATTGTGATAATGTTTAAAAAAATTGACAACGCTTTTCTTTATCCTATTTTATAGGTGATTCTTATCCATGTTAATCCAATTATCAAATATATTTCTATATTGTTCCAAATTTATTAGATCGATAACTTTACATTAATTTATGTAAAATGTAAAGTAAAAAAATGTTACACTCTAGAATTTGATTACTTAAATATTTTATCATAAGAGTTAAACTAGTTTATCTTAAGTAATAAATGTATATTTTAAAGTTAAATTGGTTCAATTTATTATAGTAATTTATTTTTACTTTTTAGTGATTGAAAAGTTACCCAAAATTCTTACATGATACATACATAATATTTATTAAATTAATAGAAAAAATAAATGATAATGAAAATATTAAAAGTAATAAAACATTGATGAATTATTATGCTCCAATTTTTTTAGGTAAATGTAACATATTATATATCTATGAATGTTTTTATTCTAATTAAATTAATTTCATGATGTGTTCAAATCTAATTTTTTAAAAGATGATCTAAAATAATATTAATAATATTTTATGAAAAATAAGCTTTTATTAAATTATTTAAAAATCATAAAATCATCAAAGAGGAAATTTATGATGAAAAATAGATCAAATTATCCTACCTTGTCCATTTATTATCCAAGTTTTACCTCATAAATTATATTTCAACCCTTTTAGAAGGAAAATACATTATCAAGGTTAAGGTTAAAACAAAGTAACTAAGGGGTTAAACCAAAAGATAAGGTTTAAAACATATTTTTAACCTATATAATATTTATTTTTTTGATGTCATATAAACCAAATCCTACATTATCTTTGAATATCTGACCAATTGGAAAGATATTTATTTTAGAATGACTATTGTATTTTAATCTTGTATGAAATTCTAATAGATCCCATCTCCTAACTTATAAATGGGAACCACACCTTTCTATCCATTATACCACTTTATGATATATGATTAGACCGAAAAGATACTAAATTATCTTATCAAATTTCATTTGAATGGATTTTTAGTTATAGTGTTCTTATAATACCATTCCAAGGGTCCATCAAAAGGGATATAAAGGTGGCATACAGATGAAGAGATAATCATAAAACCCAACCTCCTTTAGTGTATTTTTTATTATTCCTCCTCTAAAAATATGATACTATTAATAAAATAATTAATTTAGTATCCTAAATATACATAAATTTCATTATTATAATTAAACTTCTTTTATTCGCCATCTTTCCCATAAAATGGGAAGTTAAAGTATCACCAATGTATACATACGACTTACCCTCTCTACATAGTGATACAATTAAGTTTCCATCACCATGTTTCTTGGATGGATATTATGATGTTTTTAATGTTCATATATGATATTTATTGAATAATTATGTTTATTTAATTATAATATCATATCTTCTTACTTACTTTTCTATCCACTGGGAAATGATAATGTCCCTCGCGGGTATGTATGGTCTACCACTGCCACAAGGTGATGTATTTTATTTTTAATTTACCATTTAAATGGATGGTAATAAGGATATAATTAATGAATATACATGTTTTATATGATTTTATAATTATTATTTATAGGTGAATTATTATTTACATTTCTTTCATTACATATATCTGAAATTGAAAACAACAATCATATGTATGTTTGACCTAACCTCTCCATAAATACTTATATTAATATTTATATCTATAAATTTTATGTATGAAACTATATAAATAATGAAAATATATGATATTCAGTTAATGATTAAAAATTTTAAGATTTTGTAACCATGTTAATGATATAAGGACTGTGACCACAAAATCGAATCTTGCAGGAACAACAAAGCAGTTATCTTATAAAACAATGGTTTTAATAAAAAATTGTTACTAAAAGGGTTATATAAATTTATAAGTAAATAATATATGGTATGGTATTTATTATTATGGTTATATATTATATTTATAATAATTATCAATTTATTATTTAGGAGTTCCATATATGTACAATGAAATATAAGACCTGTGTTAAGGGGTTTCTTAATCAAATTTCCATTCATTTGGTTATAATTTTGATTCATCGACTATCTTTGGTCGGGATTATGTGTGAAATGACCTATGATTA
The DNA here is from genome assembly GCA_963277665.1 of Viscum album. Lineage (NCBI taxonomy): Eukaryota > Viridiplantae > Streptophyta > Magnoliopsida > Santalales > Viscaceae > Viscum > Viscum album. The sequence goes on along the minus strand of OY728158.1, from coordinate 1,163,334,450 downwards.
TATTGTTTTTTATGTCTTGTATTTTATTTATATTTTTCACCCATAATCACAACCTTTAGTAATTATCACATCATTGATATGACCTTTGCAAGGGTTTATCATCTCAAAATGGATTCTTTGGGACAAGTGTTATATTATGAAACTATATTATTTTAAAAGGTGTATATAAAATTATTTTGAAATTTTAAGTAATGAATCTTTTTTATGTTGATAATATTTAATTTTTTATTTGAATTTATTATTTTCTGGGGATTATTATTTGATATTTAACAAAGTAGTAAAGAATTTATGTTTCAATCCAATTTTAATAGGAATTCATTATTCATGAATTCCCATTGAGAAAATTTCATAATGCTTATACAAAAAATTATTTTAATTTTATTATCCTAGGTTTATTCAAGAAATTTTTATGTAATAGTTTTATTTCTGTCTCTATGATACTTAAAATTATCTGGAAATTTTAATTAAAAAAAGAGTTTATTTATCTCTGGGAAAAATACCCATTCTTCCATGTCTATATTTTATAAAAACATTATGATGAATTTTTCTAATATTGTTGAATAGTTTATTAAATTCAATTTCACCCATGTTTAATATTCTAAAAATGTTTTTAAAAGGAATCTAATTTTCATTTTCTGAATGACTTACTTTTTCCTTTTTATAGATAATTTGAATGGAATATTTATTTTAACATATATTTAATGAATAAAATTTCACACCATCATGATCAATTAATGATTTGAAGAAGTATTTATAATTTACCATGTTTTTAAAAAAAATAATAATCTCCATAATATTTTGCAAATTTTTTGATTTAAAGTAATGTGTACAAAATGAAAAGGTTATTTTCCCCAAGAAATATTCTAGAAATCCATTAAATAAAATTTCAAATATTATAAAAAACTTTTATGTTATTTAATATTTAATTAGGATATGATAAAATGATACCATATATATTATTTTTCTATATGATATATGGATATGATGATGAAATATCAATGAGAATAGTTTTCTTTTCTATTTGTTAAATAATGAATGCTTTTATGATCTTGTGGAATATATATGAAAGGATTTATGATTATATAATGGATGTAATAATAATTATATGGACCTCCACTTAATTGGGTATATATAGATGAATTATGGGACAAATAAGTAAGACCTTAACATAATTAAATTTTCATAATTTCATGGATGGACTAGTTTTCCATATCCATAAGTTTTTGTATGGACCTGGCTTTCTTGGCCATAAGATTATGAATGAACCAGTTTCATGGACATATGTTTATGAGATGCCATAATTTCATTTATTTTACTTAATTATTAAACAAATTTCTATTTATACTTGTTTAAAATGTTAAGATATTATGTTTTTTCCACGTTATATTGTCTACAATATCCTCTCATGGCTCACGTTCTTCAATTCCCTTATGATTCATGTCTTATGAACATCCATTGTTTCTGACATGACTTATGGTTATGATTTATGGTATTAAGGGTGTGATTTTAAACTGTTATTATTCTTATTATAATACCCTTATCCTCATTTTACACTTAAGTGATCGTTTAGATCTCCCTTGTTTACCCTTACTGAGTATTTGAGCTCACCCTTTCTTATGTTTCCATTAAATAAGATATGAAGAAATATTTTATGTATGGTATGTCATATAATAGTACAATTTGAGAATATCCTTATGGAAGTTATTTAAGATCATTCATGAAATAAGATGATTGTGTATATAGTGTCTAAGGAAACCCGACCTTTAGAGATCATATATGTGTATTTTTAAAATATAATGGATATTCATCTATTAAGATGTAATATCTATATATTAAAATCCTAGGATTCTATAGTTGGTAACAAAGAAATATTTAGACTGTCTGTAGAGATCATTATAAGATAAATTTGTAAACGTATATGAGAATAATTCTAAGCATAAGATATCTTCCTAATGTGTTTATGAGTAATAGAATATGGGTCTTTTCGTGAAGTACATCCCTATATAAATAGTAAAAGTTAATTTAGTTTTCATATAGATGCATTTAAGAATAATAACCCTAAAATGATTCATTTAAGTATATATCAATCATTATTATTTTCCATGATGGGTGTTCCCTTACAATACACATAGTTTGATACACTCATGGGATATGTATGTGTAAACTAAAATTTTCCTTAAGAACCATTATAATGAATTTCAATAAATGAAAACCAATTATATCCTTGTTTAAACCGATGTTGTTATATATTGAAACTAAGGTTTCATAATTTATAGTTCCAATGAATTATTTTTCATGATTATATTATTTATGACTATAAATTTTTTTCCCTCACTATAGTTTTTTATTTTTTCCAATGGATGGAAACTAAAAGAATCATATGAAAAAATGTAATATTAAATGAAATTAATATCCTCATGAAAAAACAAATGGGTTAGGATATGGGATAAAATATAATTTTGACTATTCTCACTCAACTCCCTCAAACTATGAGTGGTAGTATAGGTATTTTTTTACATCTGAATGCACCAAGGAGGGAGAAAACTTCCATTTAATCTTTTATTTGATAATGTACAACCTCATTCTATGGGTCTTATAATCTACTTGTTACTGAGAAATTTATAAATATAATGGCAATGATATCTTAAATTATTCAGTTTTTGGTCCATGAAATTCTTTTCCTAGCCATATATTATTTAGAAAGAAAATAAAATCAATGGTGGAATATTATTATGAATATAAAAAAAGAGGGAAAAGTTAATCTATAGAATATGATGAGTATAAGAGGGTATTTTTACTAAGTACATCCCTCATGTTTTATATAGAAAAATGGTGATGGAATTACTTGGCCTTAATAACAAGCTTGATGGATCCATTAATATGTACGAGGAAAATTTTATATTACTTTGATTGTATGATAATATTTTAATCATCATCCCTAAAATAAAACATTGTCAATTAATTATAGGTTTGAGACCAAGCCTTCCAAAGTGAAGGACCCCGGGACACCCTGAGAGGGGAGGGGTGAATCAGGGTGACCACTTTTTCTTTTAATGTGATGGATCTTGTTCCCACGTTGGTAGGAACTTGTTGAACATGTATGATGATTATGATCAGAAAGAAAACATTCACAAGCACAGAGAAGACACAACCATTTTTACTTGGTTCATCACTAAGGGCTACGTCCAAGGAGAATACGCCGACAGGTTGTCGGTCGTACCAAAATCCACTATGCTTCACTAGCTGTAGATTACAAAATTTCGGGTACAGTCGCTCTGTCCCAGGCTCACTGCCTTTACAAAGGTTCAGGGATAGCTCACTACTTCCCCCGGGTCACTCCCGTTGACTCCCCCTGGCTCACTGCCGTTGGTGAAGTCCCACTCAGTTTATAGACGTGAAGGTCTCTTCTTCATTTGCATAAGAGTGCATCCTTTTTTGTATGTAGATGCTCTATTGAAGTCCAATTCTCACCAGAAGAAGAATATCACTTTTCCTCGAATGTACCGAGTAGTCTCTCGGCTTTCGTGCAGCTCCAAACAGGTCGGTGGGCTTCAGCAAAACCAGGCGCGCTTCTCCAAGACAGTCGCGAAAGTCCCACTACGGCGCGCAAGCCCAAACTGGTGCGCAAGTGTCATCAACACACATGCACGACTCTTCCTTCCCCAACTACAAACTTGCGCGGTCCACTTTCTTTCTCTTCCAAACCGCCTTGGGCGCACAGCCAAAAACCGGCGCGCAAGCTCTACTTGCGCGACAAAACTACCACCTGCGCAACTCAACCACCTGCGCGACGAGAGCTCGAACAATCTCTCGGCCGTGAACTCCGTGAGAAATGAGGAGGGGTGGTCCAGTATTTATAGGCAAACTGGACCCCCTGCGCGGCGGAACGCAAGTCCCTCGACGGCGCGCAAGTCTTGTCTTCAATAAACACTGTCGCGCAACTCACTTGCGCGACCCAACCAACACTTGCACGACCTTCTTTCCTTAGCCAAATTTTGATGTTCTGATCCTCAAAAACATATGGCACGCAAGTCTTTTCTCCTCCAAGAGCACGACGCACAAGTACCTTTTCCAAAAACACTTTACTTTATTGGCCGATTTTTAGGCCCAAAAAATTGGCAAACACTGGGAAACAACGCCACCTTCACTACTGTTTTCTGCTTGAACGGTATGATCGCTTTGTTGGTACACACCCTGAACTTCCACTGAGGATTGAAAACAAACACAAACCATACACCAAATCATGCTTTGATGAACCTGGTTCCAACACAAAGGAATTATCCAATAAGAGAATTTGGAAGATATGAAGACATCGCTTGATGTGTAATCAAATTTGAAATAGAATTTGGAAAGCCTCATGGTTTTGGTGATAAGAAAAGGTATACTGAGTTTAATAGAAACACTTTTGGTATGTCACATGGAGGGAAGAATATGTTTTAATATCCTACATGCCAAAAATGTGGGAATGATAACTTATGTGAATTAATGAATGGAATTTAAAAAATTTCAGGTATAAGAAGCCTGGCCATCTTGTTAAATAATATTAAAGTGATATGAAGAGGTCAAAAAGGTAATGAATGGAGATATATCCTAATAGAATACACCACTCACACTTCAATTCTATAGATTTAAGGAGTTTGAGAATTATTATAATTAATTCAATAATACAAGGGATAAAGAAGATAATATGACACAATATTCTCTGAAGTAAAAGGAAAAGGTTAAACTTAGTAAATTATAATAGCTAAACCGAATCATGATAATTGGAGCACACTTATCCTTCACACCCAATTTTTTGATTCCATGATAAATTTTGTTTGAATAATCAAATTAAAATCTTATTATTCATCATTTAGTAAAATTTCATTGAATTTTAAGAATTGTGTAGATCTATATATATAGATACCATATAAATTAATAGAATAATAAAATCATATTGGATACTCTAAACCAACGCGTGGTCATCTATTGATACATTGTTGAACCCAAAATCTAAATAAAAATATTTTTGTTTAAGATATACGTTTATTTAAGAATAAAGTAAAAATTTTATCTTTGAAGAATATTTGATTTTATTGTTACATTATTGTAAGCAATAATTGTTATTTTTTAGAGAATATATGATCATGGAATGATAATTTATGAGTGATTGAAATTATTTTAAGATAACTGTTGAGTGTATCATGGAAGGATATGAGATAAAATAATTATAATCTTTGGGTTTCAATCTCTTTTATCCATATTTTAGGGGATTCTTATGGTTAAAATTTTATATAATGTATTAGGTTGGACTTTGGGTTTTATTTTTGAGGTTTTCGAGATTTATGTATTATATTTATCCTTACATTACTACTTGTGCCAACTGTATTGGTTTTTATGATAACTAGATATATAAGTAATGAATTATAGCTCTTTTATAGATCATATAATATCATAAAGGGTAATTTTAGTGATTTAACCATAATAAAATAAACTAGATTATTTATTTATTTGAGTGAGGGATGTAGTGTAAATTTATTTAATAAAAATAAGATGATGACATTCTGATTATAAAACGGAAGGAAATTAATTAAGTTCATTATCTGGAGTTCGCTATAATAATATAAAAATAATCCCTCAACTTTATGGAAAATATCTTGAAATAAAATGTATTACTTTTACGGTTAATTTTGTTGAGTGGATGCAATTTTCACGAATCACATAATTATGGGGTTTTTATTGTTAAATTTCTCATAAAATGTTCTATATCACTCTTTATTAGTAAATGATAATTATTTCATCTAATCTATGTCCATATATTCACATCCTATAAATTTCCTCATATTTGGAAACCAAGTTGTATGTTATTCTAGATGATCATAAAATTTCTCTTTCCCTATTTTTAAGAGGATATTTTATCAAACATTTTTATGATGCGTGTTCTTAATAAAAGAATTTCAAAACATCAACCCCTCTATTTTGAAGCACAAATTTAAATTCAAAGGACATACTTTTTTAGGTGGAATGTAACACCCCAATATTTTAAATGAATAAAATTACGTTCAATATCATATATGACACACAACATCATTATTTAATGAACCCAATATATTATTAAATAAATATGACCTTTAAAACGTAGCCATGAAATTGGAGGGTATAGATAAAAATAAAATCATTGTTAAATATATATAATTTTTTAGTTAGTAAAAATTTATTGATTAACTCTTAGTTAAAAATAATTGAAATATTTATTAAAGACATGTTATTATTCAAAAATAATTTTCCAAAAAACATGATATTTATTTATTTTTTAAGAAAGTTTTATATTTTAATTTTATAAAATTTAGAAATTTTATTTGAGAAAAATGAAATTAATTTTTAAAATCAATAAGTAAAAAATATCTTAGAGTGATTTTTAAGATTTTTTTAAAAAGATTTAATTTTTTATGAATAAAAAATACAAATTTTTATTAAAAATATATTTTTATTTTGGGAATTTTAAAAGTTCCATTTTTTTAAAATATTTTCACAGAAAGCATAGTTATTTTATATTATTAATGATTCAATTAAGTTCATTGGAATAAATTCTATGGATAAATTTGTTGAATAAATGGTTTTATAATGAATTGTTTCTCATTTCATTCTATGTTTTTATATTAAATTAATTTGTAAAATTTTGTGAATTTTAATATTCCAAATTGAATTCGATATTTCGAATCAGGAGGTCCAAAACTGTTTAATAATTCAATTTTATTTCTGTTCTATATGGATAGAAACCCCAATTAATTTTTTCACTTCACTAAGAATAAAATGGGTAAAATAGGCTTAAAATATTGGGATAAGGATTTAATGTTTATCCAGTACTTTTCATTATCCTATTTTTAGGGTGTATTTCAACCATGTATTTCCTATTATTTAATATATGACCACTTTGTTCCATATATATTATATTATGAAATTTATATTAATTTTTGTAAAGGATTAAGTAAATAATGTCACACTGTTGAATTTAAACATATTTAATATTTTATCATTTTAGTAAAAAGAGTTAATATTTTGTGATAAATAATTATTGTAAACATTAATTAAATTTTTCATCATAATTGTCAATTATTCATTTTAGTGATGGAATAGTTATTCTAAATTTTTAAACATTTTTATTGAAGTATTTATTTAATTAATAAAAAGAATAAATAAATAAAAATAAAAAAATTAAATGTAATAAAATTTGGATAAATAATTATATTCCAATTTTATAACAAAAATGTAACATATTATTTCTTTTTTGAAGGATTTTATTTTAATTCCATTTATGTCATGTTTTGTTCAAAGTCAAATTACGGGAATGGTGTCAAAAATGACATTCATAATATTTTATGAAGAATAATATATTATTTCATTTTTTAAAAATCACATAAATCATAAAAGAGGAAAATTTGGATTGGAAATTTTTTAAATTATCACCCCTTAGTAATTTATAATACAATTGTTACATTATATGTAAAATTTTAACCCTTAAGGTGTAAAAAGGGAAATAGTGAAGTAATGGTTAAAATATGGAAATAAGGGATTAAACAAAATGAGAATGCCTAAAAACCCATATAAACCAGTAAAAATATTATATTATGATGGTATTTCAACGATATAAAACATTATCTTCCAATATATATCCTTTTTAAAGATTTTTTTGGGAATGAATTTATTTTATTTTAATAATTTAATAAATTCTAGGAGTGACCCTCTCATTGAATTTAAAATGAAATCCATAATTTCTCTCATTTACACCACATTAATCCTTCTAGTTAAACCTAAATCTAAAAAATTATGTTTTAATCTTCCCTATCTACTAATTAGTGGTGATGGTGTTCAAAAAGTTTTATTACATGGGTTCCCAAGAAAGAGTCTAATAGAGGCATACCTAATAAGATGTAATTATGTTACTCAACCTTTTTCAAAAAAATATTTTATTTTAACTCCTTTAAATATATTATATTATTCATAAAATAATATCATAATTTTAATAATTTTAATTAATATTATTATTATTATGAAATGAGGTTTTTTCTCACTCTTCTCCATCAAATGTGAAGTGAAAGTTCCTCTTGTACATACATAGAGCCTACTATCTCCACATAGTGATACAATTCATTTTCCATTTTCATATTTCATGGATGGTTGTTATAATAAGTTTATTATTTATAGACTACGTTAATGGAATAATTTTTTACTTCAATTATAATAGCATACCTACCTTTTTAAATTCCAAATCTTTGTAGAATTATAATATTTCTTGTAAGAGATGTGAATTGTTTTTAATTTATATGTTACATTGATAGTAGTAATTTTATATATAAAAAATATATATGTTATTTATAATGTAATAATTATTATGTAATAGTGATTTATTATAACATCTCGACCCCAGTTACCCAGATTTGGTGCATTATTACATAACATTGGTAAGATACAAGGAATCATGTCCTAAAATACCGATCAATTTAGTAGCCTTATAAGTACTAGATACACACATAAGTTTTAAATTACATCATGAAATAAAAAAACAAAATTTTTTCTCATTTTAACACAATCATCTCCCTTAGACTATCACTGCAGGTTAGTCATAATATACGTGTTCTCATGTTTGAAAAAATAAAACATAGAAAGGGGTGATCTCAGGTGCTCAGTAAGGATAAAAATATAGCAGTAACTTTCATAAATAAGCATAAACATTTAATGTAACACCCCAAGCTTCTACGGTACGCTTCTCTTTGAATAATGTGATAGCGTGTGTTGTACGCAACACCGAGTTCTAACACACCATAACCAAGCAAACTAGCCGTTATGAATATTAATACCTACTTTTCAAAATTATATATATTTTATATTTTAAAATGGACTTCATTTCTGGATTTGGAATATTGAATTTAGCCTAAGGTGAAATTTTGGTACTTTTCGAATAACATTCATATTTTGATGAATAGTGAAAATTACTAAATTTTAATTAAAAACAAATTTTTTAATCAAAATAATTAATAGTGGTAAATTATGAATTTGAGTGGTTTTAAAGTATATTTAGAATATATTTTTACCATTTAATATAATGTTGGTCATTGGAGATAATTTTACATTTAAACCGAACATAAACAAGTGTCAATCTTTTGATAGTTATTATCTCTTAAAAACACGTTTTTGTTTTGACAGCGGGAATTAATTTTAAATTAATTTCTGCCACTTCTATGTTTTGAATTTAGAAAAATGGATTTCATATTTGGAATCAGGATGTCTGAATTGTGTAAATAGGTAACTTTTATTTTTAGACATTTTGAATAATTACTGTGGTAAATATTTTATTTACCATGGTTAAGGGTAAATCTGGTAAATAAGGGTTAAAAAATAATATTATAATAATACTAAATTACCCTAAAACGTGTCGTAGCCTTATTTTTTGATACATGTTAGACCATAGACAACTTTGGGTAGATTTGGGGACTCCATGGTGCCACTTGTAGGTGATAGGGACACTTTAATTTAATTAAGTTAAAATGAATACAAAAATGACACAAGCATATATCTTTTAGAAAAAGAATTATTACATAAGGTTATATATGTTGGATTTTAGATTATAAATATTAATTAGAAAGATAAACCAATTTCATACATAATTATATTTTATTTAAAATTTTTAGACATTAAATAATTTATTTTATTTACGACACAATGATGATGCAGTAATTACTAAAATAGTGAAAAATTAAATTAATTGATATTATAAATACCCAAATAAATATAATATGATATTTTTATGAATTAAACTAATTTTCTAGGATAATATGATATATTAGGATTGATTTAATTTACTTTTTTTGAAGTAATCAATCTGTTATGAGTTTCAAAAAAATCAACTATTGAATAGTGTCAAAATTGACATAAAAGAGATCTTAAAACAAATATTATATTATTAATTGATATTAAATTCCTAAAAATCTAATGTTCGGCCAAGAGACTTGTATCATGATAGTTTCATCATTAATGTACCACTTGGGGGGTATCTTGTATGTATATAGTAGGTTTATTAACCATATTATATAAAAATACAAAGAGACATTGTAAAAGTGAAACTAATTAACTTAGAGTAAATAATTAAAGATAAGGTTAATATAAGTACCCAAACCTATCTAAATTCTATTGGTTGAGTTTTTTTCGACCCATCCACACCTTAACCTTTGAATGATTAACTTTGTATCCATTGGAAACCGAATATGAGTTTATTATAAACTAATATCTCTAGATTTCCAAAGTTGCCCCTCACCCCTCTTATAAAAGGGCACTCCTCCTTCTCATTTCTTCACACCTTAAAAGCCTTTTGGTTCGGAAAAAATCTGCCCAAATACTCTCCCAACGTCCCTCACTACAACCTAGAGGCCTTATTTTGATCAGAAAGCCAACCAATGCAGCCCTTTTGATCAAATCAAAAGGAAGAACCCGAAGAAGAGGTAATGATTTCACCACCCTTTTTCCAAGTTCATTACTTCTTCCACTTCTTCTTCCTTTGTTGTTACCATTCTAAAATTATAACTCCAGTATCATATATATACTATGATGTTATTATAAATATGGTACAACCATATTCATTATTCTATCCACCCTTTGAATAACATGTCACCATACGTGCGTACGTACGGCTTACCGTCTCCACGTCGTGGTGTAATTGTTATTCAATATAATATTATTTGGATGGGTATAATAATGATGTGTAACTCATGTAAATAATAAATATAACATGTTAATGATTCAGTATATATGATATACCATCCATTTATATATTATTTTAATATCAAAAGAATGATATTGTCGCTCGTGCGTACGTACGGACTACCGTCTCCATGAACGCGATGTGATTCATTCTCCATCGTATCCATTCAAGTATAATTATCATTTGATGATTTAAAAAATGATGTTTAAGGACTTGATATCATTCTGGATATGAATAATATACAACCTATCCTTTACAAACATGTTTTACGTAACAAAACATATAAAAGAAAATAATAAAGTTAACACCCGAAACAACGATAATACTAAGATATTATTATCAAATCAATATTAAAAGATCATATATGATATCATATGATTCTTGTATAATTTAATAAAAATTATTTCACCATTATACAGGAGGTTAACCTACCCCAACCAAGGAAAAGTACAAGGTAAGGGGTTTTCATCTCACTCCTTATTCCCGTGAGATTCATGCCATATTGCCACCATTACCTTTTGTGTGGTGTATGTACTGCCCATAATTATATTCTTTGTGTAATACACTTTAATTTAGGGGTATTTACATATTCATTGTATGATAACTCTTTCATGGGTTTTATGTTTCATATGTTACCAAATTGGTAAGGGTTATTTCACAATCTCTTCATTATCCGAGGTTGTTTATATGTAATAATCTACTGGGATCTCTTTATCATCCACATCCATGTTTCTTCAAAATGTATTTCAAAACATTTTTATTATTTACAAGAATATGGGTTAAAGTCATTTATACCCTTGTTTGAATTTTTATAAGAGGAATCTTTCCGTCGTTTTCAAAACAAGGTCCTTTTAACCTTTTCGACAGAATTAAGGTAAGAATATTTTTTTTAACTTATACGGCGAGTGCGGTTATTTTCTGCCGTTATAAAATCTTCAAAGTTTTCCTTACAAGATTATAAGAATATTTTCAAGAAAATGTTTTATTTTATATGGCTCTTAAATGATTTCAAAAATAGAAAGAGATATTTCTCCAAAAAGTGTTTTGATTTCATCTATGTCAACATCCTTTGATGGATTTTACGCTTATTTGAAGTTGATTTATTATGATACAAAACATCTATATTGTATTGAAGGTTTTGTGATATGTTTGACTGTGGATGTGCTATTTTTATACCATTCATAGTTTATGGTGAAATTATTGTCATTTCGTATGATATTTTTAATACGAATGTTTATGTTATGTTTAAACCTTTCATATGGGAATGAATTGGACTTAATATGTGACGGGTGGAGCCCGCTATAGCTCCTCGATGCATCGGTAGGTATCATGAGAAAAACTAGTGTCTTGGCACAAGGCCTTGGAAAAATCTTATTTGTAGTCTTGGCACGAGGCCTTGGCTATGTGGTTATGATAGTCTGGCATTATGCATTCCAACATTATGAAAGTGGTTATTGATATTGCATGTGATTATTCGATTAGTAGAATATCCATGTGAACAAGTAAATGGCATTATTTCATTTCACTTTTTCCATACTATGTTGAAGTTCAAGTTTAAAAGGATTTTGTTTTAGTTATACATAGCCTTAAATGTTTATTCTTATTTATGAAAGTTTTTGGTATATTGTTATCCTTACTGGGCATTTGAGCTCACCCCTTTTCTATGTTTTATTTTTCCCAGGAAGTGAATAAGTAAATTATGAATGACCTGTAGGGATATTATGTGGGGATATGAGTGTGGTTTATGGAGACAATATGTTGTTGTAGTAGTTTTTCATTTTATGATGTAATGTAAGACTTATGAATATATCTTGTGTTTCCAAGGCTACTAAACCAATCGGTCTTTCGAGATTTGATCTTTCCTGTGATCATGCCAATGTTATGTAATAATGCACCGACTCTGGGTAACTAGGATCGGGTCTTTTCAGTTGGTATCAGAGGAAGTTTAGTACAAACCTTGGAAGCTAGATTTAGATAAACTCTGATTAGAGCACGTAGACCTAAGATGAACTTTGATGATTAATATAGAAGAACTTCCTAGAATTTTGGTATTGTAGAGATTTGGTGATTTTTCTGAGCAATACATCCCTGTCTGGATACGAGCAGGTAGAGGCGGCTCTAGCACAGATGTACCTAGGGGTAAAACCCGAAAACACCACTTTGAGCTAGACTCGAACGGAAACTGGTGCATGACAACGGGCCTTGTTTCACTCTTGGTTACGACACTCCCGGGGGATATGCTTAGGATAACTCTCATTTTCTTTACAAATCATTATGAAGGGTTTATGAGTATATACTTACTCAAAGAAAACATTTTTATGATTATGGATTATATCCATAAATAGTTCAATTTATGTTAAGTGTTTTATAAGTATGGGATTATGTATTTTGATTCATAAACTGATCTAGTTTATGCCATTGTTTAGAAATGGCGCCTAGTGGAAGAAATGGAAACCGTATCAATGCACACACTCCATGTAGGGATTTCCCTCCTTCTCAAGATAATTATAGTGGAGCTGGTGATGTAACTGGTGCCGATCAGCTAATCACCATACTGGGACAACTTACTCAGGTTATGAATAATAACCTTACCCGTATGGAGCTCCCTGATCCACAGCGTGGAGGATCAATGTTAGATCGATTCATGAGGCAACAACCACCAACGTTCAATGGGAGTAAAAATCCCTTAGTAGCTGAGCAATGGATAAATTCCCTAGAGAAAATATTTCAGGCTTTGGGGAGCAGTGAAAGGGAAAAAGTTATCATGGCAGTTTACCGACTCACTGGAGATACTGATCAATGGTGGTTATTAATTAAAAATATGAAGGAAGATGATGAAGTATAAAATATGGAATGGTGGGAGTTCAAAGATCTGTTTTTAGAAAAATACTTTCCTCGCGACCAACGATCAGATATGGAAAGACAATTTCTAAGTGTGAGACAGAAGGAGGATGAGAATGTCACAAAGTATGAGGCTAACTTTACAAGGTTAGCAAGGTATGCTGGTGATTATATAAGTAACCCAAGAAGTAAGATTGATCGTTTCTTTGATGGGTTAAAACCATTTCTCCGTCAAGCATTATTCTCACAATCTTTTTCGTCGTACGAAGACATTGTCTCATGTGCTATGAAGACCGAAAAGGAATTATCTATGTCTTATGACTTTAAAGCAAAGCAAGAGAAGAAGAGGCCTGCTGATCAATCTGGGAATGGATATAAGGGGAATAAAGGAAAGGTTGAATATCCATCCTGTGGTAAATGTGGGAAGAAACACCCCGGTACTTGCTTGAAGGGAATGAGAGTCTGTTACAAGTGTGGTGAAAAAGGCCACCAAGCTCGTGATTGCAAGGGGAGGAAGGAAGCTACCAACGTTCAGTGCTACAATTGCAGGGAGATGGGGCATTATGAAAATGCATGTCCTAAGAGTCAGGAGAACTTACCTCAGAAAAGGCCAAGGGATCAAGGCCAGGCTTATGCTATCACTACTGCTGAGGTAGAAGCTCCGAAAGACGTGGTGGCAGGTAATTTAATGGTTTCCTCAAGTTTAGAAAATGCATTATTTGACTCTGGATCATCGCATTGTTTCATATCTTCCCAGTTTGATAAGAAAATTAGATATTTTTAATTTGATTTAATAAGGGAATTGTCAGTTAAAACTCCTAAGGGAAGTATCATTGCAACAAAGTTTTGTGAATCAGTCCCCATTAGAGCACATAAATGTTCGTTATCTGCTGATCTCATCGTCATACCTATGATTGAGTTTGATATAATCCTCGGTATGTATTGGCCTTCGGACTATGATGCAAAGATTTATTGTAAGAAGAAAGAGGTTATGATTCTTGATGATAATGATAAGGAACAGCTTATCTTTAGAGCAGAATCGTCACCACCTAATTCTTATTTAGATCCAGCCCCAGTAGCTCAACTTAATTCAATTATTGGGGAGGAAGAGAATGAAACAACTGTCGGTGAGGAAAGGAATGTTCAAATAGAGGATGTACCTGTTGTGAAAGAATTTGTAGATGTATTTCCGGAAGATTTACCTGGACATCCTCCAGAACGAGAAGTTGAGTTTTCCATTGATTTAATTCCTGGATCAAGGCCTATATCGAAGACCCCTTATAGAATTGCCACTGTAGAATTAGTTGAACTAAAGAAACAACTAGAGGAATTGAGTAATAATGGATTTATTCACCCTAGTGTTTCTCCATGGGGAGCCCCTGTTCTTTTTGTTAAAAAGAAAGATGGATCTATGAGGTTATGTATCGACTACAGGGAGATCAATGCTATAACGATAAAGAACAAGTATCCCCTACCTCGTATTGATGATTTATTTGACCAACTACATGGAGCTCAATACTTTTCAAAGATTGACCTTCGATATGGATACCATCAGTTGTGTGTGAAGAAGAAAGACATTCCGAAGACAGCATTTCGAACCAGGTACGGGCATTACGAGTTTACCGTAATGCCGTTTGGATTGACTAATGCACCCTCTGTATTCATGGATCTGATGAATAGAGTTTTCAAGGAGTATCTCGATGAATTTGTGGTGGTATTTATTGATGATATCTTGGTATACTCCAAAACATACGAAGATCATGAAAATCACTTGCGCATTATCTTGAAGACTCTAAGGAGGCATGAATTATATGGGAAGTTTAGCAAGTGTGAATTCTGGCTTCAGGAGATTTCTTTTCTTGGCCATATTGTCTCTAAAGATGGAATCTCTGTTGATCCTTCTAAAACCAAGGCAATCCAAGAATGGCTAGCACCTACGAATATAACTGAGGTACGTTGTTTTATTGGTTTGGCAGGTTATTATCGACGTTTCGTCCATAATTTTTCCCGATTGGCTAACCCATTAACGAAGCTCACACGTAAAGCGATTAAATTTGTTTGGACAAAAGAGTGTGAAGAATGTTTCGAAGAACTGAAGAGAAGATTGGTCAATTCTTCTATATTGACTCTACCATCGGGGAATGATGGGTTTGTTATTTATAGTGATGCATCAAAGAAAGGACATGGTTGTGTCCTTATGCAGAATGATAGAGTTATTTCCTATGCATCACGACAGTTGAAAAATCATGAACAAAACTATCCTACTCATGATCTCGAGTTAGCAGCTGTGATCTTTGCTTTGAAGATATGGAGGCACTACCTCTATGGTGAAAAATGTGAGATTTATACTGATCACAAGAGTTTGAAGTATATTTTCTCACAAAGAGAACTCAACATGAAGCAAAAGAGATGGCTTGAATTACTCAAGGATTATGATTGCATGATACACTACCACCCGGGGAAAGCAAACAAGGTGGCAGATGCTTTGAGTAGAAAAGACCATGGAGTTTTGAACAATATGAGAATTGAATGGGATCCAATTTTCATGGATCTAGTGAAGATGGACATGGGAATAACCAGGGAAGGTGACACATCAATGATTTTTCAAATGGTTGCCAAACCATCTTTACTAGAAAGGATTAAGAGTTCTCAAACCGATGATGAATAATTTCAAAAGAAGATTAAAGCTCTGAATGATGGGATATTGAGAGACTTTGTGTATGAATATGGAATTTTGAAATTTGGGAAGAGGCTTTGTGTTCCCGATTTACCTGATCTAAAAAGGGAATTGCTGGATGATGCTCATAGTTCCAATTTCTCTATACACCCTGGGAGCACGAAAATGTATAGAGATTTGAAGGAACATTTTTGGTGGGACAAAATGAAGAGGGAGATTGCTGATTTTGTGTCAAGATGTATGGTTTTTCAACAAGTGAAAGCTGGAAGGCAACAGCCTGGAGGAGTCATGCAACCTCTTCCCATACCGGAGTGGAAATGGGACAATATTACGATGGACGTTTTCATGGGGCTACCAAAGACTCCTAGAAGGAATGATGCAATATGGGTTATTATTGATCGTCTTACCAAGTCAGCACATTTTCTTGCTATAAGAGAAGATCTACCACTGGAAAGTCTAGCAAAACTATATATTAATGAAGTTGTGAGACTTCATGGATTACCCCTATCGATTGTTTCTGATAGTGATCCCCGTTTTACTTCAAGATTTTGGAAAAGTCTTCAGAAATCCCTGGATACTGAACTTCATTTGAGCACTGCTTACCACCCTCAGACAGATGGACAATCAGAACGGACCATTCAGACCTTAGAAGACATGTTGAGATCTTGCTCACTTGACTTTCAGGGTATGTGGGATCAATATTTACCACTGGTAGAATTTTCCTATAACAACAGCTTCCATTAGAGTATGCAGATGGCACCATATGAAGCGTTATACCGAAAGAGATGTCGTACAGCAACCTGTTGGGATGACGTTGGTGAAAGAAAACTTGTAGGCCCAGAACTGGTGGAGGAAACGGTGGAAAAGGTGAAGTTAATCCAAAATCACATCAAAGCAGCTCAAAGTAGGCAAAAGAGCTGTGCTGATAATCGAAGGAAGGATTTGGAATTTCAAGTCGGTGATCATGTTTTCTTGAAGGTATCTCCATGGAAGGGAGTCATAAGTTTTGGAAAGAAAGGTCAATTGAGTCCCAGGTACATCGGACCCTTCTAATTTCTAGAACGAATTGGGGTTGTAGCTTACCGATTGGCAATGCCGCCAAGTCTCTCCAAAGTTCACGATGTGTTCTACGTATCTCTGTTGGGGAAATACATGCCTGACCCAATGCATGTACTCACCTATGAGGAATTAGAACTGGAACCCGATCTGTCTTATTGTGAAGAGCCTGTCAGGATTCTTGATACAAGAGAACAAGTACTGAGAAACCGGACGACGCGTCTGGTAAAGGTTTTGTGGAGAAACCATAAGATGGAAGAGGCAACGTGGGAACCCGAGGAACATATGATGAAGAACCACCCGAGTCTTTTCATGCGGAAGTATTCTAGAAATTTCGAGGACGAAATTATTTGAAGGAGGGGAGAATGTAACACCCCAAGCTTCTACGGTACACTTCTCTTTGAATAATGTGACAGCGTGTGTTGTACGCAACACCGAGTTCTAACACACCATAACCAATCAAACTAGCCGTTATGAATTGTAATACCTACTTTTCAAAATTATATATATTTTATATTTTAAAATGGACTTCATTTCTGGATTCGAAATATCTAATTTAGCCTAAGGTGAAATTTTGGTACTTTTCGGATAACTTTCATATTTTGATGAATAGTGAAAATTACTAAATTTTAATTAAAAACAACTTTTTTAAGCAAAAAAATTAATAGTGATAAATTATGAATTTGAGTGGTTTTAAAGTATATTTAGAATATATTTTTACCATTTAATTTAATTTTGGTCATTGGACATAATTTTACAATTAAACCGATCATATACAAGTGTCAATCTTTTGATAGTTATTATCTCTTAAAAACACGCTTTTTGTTTTGACAACGGGAATTAATTTTAAATTAATTTCTGCCACTTCAGTGTTTTGAATTTAGAAAAATGGATTCCATATTTGGAATCAGGATGTCCAAATTGTGTAAATAGGTAACTTTTATTTTTAGACATTTTGAATAATTACTGTGGTAAATATTTTATTTACCATGGTTAAGGGTAAATCTGGTAAATAAGGGTTAAAACATAATATTATAATAATAATAAATTACCCTAAAACGTGTCCTAGACTTATTTTTTGATACATGTTCGACCATAGGAATCTTTGGGTCGATTTGGGGACCCCATGGTGCCACTTGTAGGTGATAGGGACACTTTATTTTAATTAAGTTAAAATGAATTCAAAAATGACACAAGCATATATCCTTTAGAAAAACAACTATTACATAGGGTTATATATGTTGGATTTTAGATTATAAATATTCATTAGAAAGATAAAAAGATTTCCTACATAATTATAGTTTATTTATAATTTTTAGACATTAAATAATTTAATTTATCTATGACACAATGATGATGCAGTAATTACTAAAATAGTGAACAATTAAATTAATTGATATTATAAATACCCAAATAAATATAATATGACACTTTTAATGAATTAAAATAATTTTATAGGATAATATGATATATTATTATTGATTTAATTTACTTTTTTCGAAGTAATCAATCTGTTATGAGTTTCAAAAAAATCAACTATTGAATAGTGTCAAAATTGACATAAAAGAGTTCTTAAAAGAAATATTATATTATTAATTGATATTAAATTCCTAAAAATCTAATGTTCGGACAAGAGACTTATATCATGATAGTTTCATCATTAATGGACCACTTGGGGGTCTCTTGGATGTATATAGTAAGTTTATTAACCATATTATATAAAAATACAAAGAGACATTGTAAAAGTGAAACTAATTAACATAGAGTTAATACTTAAATATAAGGTTAATATAAGTACCCAAACCTATCTAAATTCTATTGGTTGAGTTGTTTTCGACCCATCCCCACATTAAACTTTTAATAGTCAACTTTTGAGCCATTTTATACCGAATATGAATTTATTATAAACTAATATCTCTAGCTTTTCCAAAGGTTCCCCTCACCCCTCTTATAAAAGGGCACTCCTCCTTCTCATTTATTCACACCTTCAAAGCCTTTTGGTTCGGCAAAAATCTGCCCAAATACTCTCCAAACTTCCCTCACTACAACCTGGAGGCCTTAGTTTGATCAGAAAGCCAACCTAAGCATCCCTTTTGATCAAATCAAAAGGAAGAACCCGAAGAAGAGGTAATGATTTCACCACCCTTTTTCCAAGTTCATTACTTCTTCCACTTATTCTTCCTTTGTTGTTACCATTCTAAAATAATAACTCCAGTATAATATATATACTGTGATGTTATTATAAATATGGTACAATTATATTCAGTATTCTATCCACCCTTTGAATAACATGTCACCATACGTGCGTATGTACGGCTTACCGTCTCCACGTCGTGGTGTAATTGTTATTCAATATAATATTATTTGGATGGGTATAATAATGATGTGTAACTCATGTAAATAATAAATATAACATGATAATGATTCAGTATATATGATATACCATCCATTTATATATTATTTTAATATCAAAAGAATGATATTGTCGCTCATGCGTACGTACGGACTATCATCTCCACGAACGCGATGAGATTCATTCTCCATCGTATCCATTCAAGTATAATTATCATTTGATGATTTAAAAAATGATGTTTAAGGACTTGATATCATTCTGGATATGAATAATATACAACCTATCCTTTACAAACATTTCTTACGTAAGAAAATAGATAAAAGAAAACAAGTAAGTTAACATCCGAAACAACGATAATACTAAGATATTATTATCAAATAAATATTAAAAGATCATATATGATATCATATGATTATTGTATAATTTAATAACAATTATTTCACCATTATACATGAGTTTAACCTACCCCAACCAAGGAAAAGTACAAGGTAAGGGGTTTTCATCTCACTCCTTATTCCCGTGAGATTCATGCCATATTGCCACCATTACCTTTTGTGTGGTGTATGTACTGCCCATAATTATATTCTTTGTCTAATACACTTTAATTTAGGGGTATTTACATATTCATTGTATAATACCTCTTTTATGGGTTGTATGTTTCATAAGTTACCAAATTGGTAAGGGTTATTTCACAATCTCGTCATTATCCGAGGTTGTTTATATGTAATAATCTACTGGGATCTCTTTATCATCCACATCCGTGTTTCTTAAAAATGTATTTCAAAACATTTTTATTATTTACAAGAATATGGGTTAAAGTCATTTATACCCTTTTTTGACTTTTTATAAGAGGAATCTTTTCATCGTTTTCAAAACAAGGTCCTTTTTAACCTTTTCGACCGAATTAAGGTAAGAATGTTTTTTTTAACTTATATGACGAGTGCGGTTATTTTCTTCCGTTATAAAATCTTGAAAGTTTTCCTTACAAGCTTATAAGAATATTTTCAAGAAAATGTTTTATTTTATATGGCTCTTAAATTATTTCAAAAATAGAAAGAGATATTTCTCCAAAAAGTGTTTTGATTTCATCTATGTCAACATCCTTTGATGGATTTTACGCTTATTTGAAGTTGATTTATTATGATACAAAACTTCTATATTGTATTGAATGTTTTGTGATATGTTTGACTGTGAATGTGCTATTTTTATACCATTCATAGTTTATGGTGAAATTATTGACATTTCGTATGCTATTTTTAATACGAATGTTTATGTTATGTTTAAACCTTTTCATATGGGAATGCATTGGACTTAATATGTGACGGGTGGAGCCCGTTATAGCTCCTCGATGCATAGGTAGGTCTCATGAGACAAACTAGTGTCTTGGAACAAGGCCTTGGAAAAATCTTTTTTGTAGTCTTGGCACGAGGCCTTGGCTATGTGGTTATGATAGTCTGGCATTATGCATTTCAACATTATGAAAGTGGTTATTGATATTGCATGTGATTATTCGATTAGTAGAATATCCATGTGAACAAGTAAATGGAATTATTTCATTTTACTTTTTCCATACTATGTTTAAGTTCAAGTTTAAAAGGCTTTTTTTAGTTATACATAGCCTTAAATGTTTATTCTTATTTATGAAAGTTTTTGGTATATTGTTATCCTTACTGGGCATTTGAGCTCACCCCTTTTCTATGTTTTATTTTTCCCAGGAAGTGAAGAAGTAAATTATGAATGACTTGGAGGGATATTATGTGGGGATATGAGTGTGGATTATGGATACAATATGTTGTTGTAGTAGTTTTTCATTTTATGATGTAATGTAAGACTTATGAATATATCTAGTGTTTCCAAGGCTACTAAACCAATCGGTCTTTCGAGATTTGTTCTTTCTTGTGATCATGCCAATCTTATGTAATAATGCACCGACTCTGGGTAACTAGGGTCGGGGAGTTTCATTTAAGAAAATGTATAAGACTAAAACACAAGACTTTTAAACTTAAACATAATCATAATATGTGAAAAAAATCAAATAATTCTATTGGATTAATAACATGGATATTCTACTGGTCTAATAATCACATCCAATATCAATAGCAAATTTTAAAATGATGGAATGA
This sequence comes from Viscum album, assembly GCA_963277665.1. Taxonomy (NCBI): domain Eukaryota; kingdom Viridiplantae; phylum Streptophyta; class Magnoliopsida; order Santalales; family Viscaceae; genus Viscum; species Viscum album. The sequence continues at coordinate 1,163,312,665 of OY728158.1, read as the reverse complement.
ATAGTTTCGGACATCATAACCACATAGTAAAGGCCTCAATCCAAGACTAAAAATAAGATTATTTCATGGAATTGTTCTAAGAAACTAGTTTGTCTCGTGAGACCTACTAATGCATTGAGGAGCTATAGTGGGCTCCACCCATCACTTACTAAGTCCAATAAATTCCTCATATAAAAAGGATGAAACATAACATAAACAATCATTTTATAACTAGCATATGAAATGTAAATAATTTGACCATAAACCATGAATGGTATAAAAATATCACATACATAGTCAAACATATAACAAAACCTTCAATACAATATGGAAGATTTTATCATAATAAATCAACTTCAAAAAAGTGTAAAATCCAATACTGGATGTTGACATAGATGAAATAAAAAATATTTGAGAGAAATATCTCTTTCAATTTTGAAATAATTTAAAAGTCATTTAATATTAAAAAACATTTATTTTGAAAATATTATTATAATCTTGTATTTGAATCTTCTAAGGTGTTATAATGGTAGACAATATGCACACCCTCTGAATAAGTTAAAAAACATTTTTTGCTTAATTTTTTCGAAATGGTCGTAAAAGAAAATTGTTTGGAAAGTGATGAAATGATTCGTTTATAAACATCTTATAAAAAGTCAAAAAATGGTATAAATGAATTTAACCCATAGTCTAGTAAATATTAAGATTTTGTTGAAATAAAATTTTAAGAAACACAGATGTGGATGATAAAGTGGTCCCTGTAGATACTCTCGTATGAACAACATCAGTTAATAAAGAGATTGTAGAATTAACCCTTAACATGTAATTTTACATTGTCGAGGGTATGTTAAATTTCTGAATAATAGTTAAATAATTTTTATTAAATTATGAAAGAACCAAATACAATAATATGATATCATATACGATCTTCTAATTTTTCTTTGTTAATAATATTTTAGTAGTATCATTCTTTCGGGAGTTAACTGATCCATATTCCTTTATATGTTTTGTAACTTAAGTCATGTTTTATATAAATAAGATTTATTTGATTCATATCCAGAATTATATTATGTTCTTAAACATTATTTTTAATCATAAAATGAATATTATTCTTGAATGGTTATGATAGAAAATGAATTTCATCGCATTCGTGGAGATGGTAATCCGTACGTATGCAAGAGAGACAATATCATTCTATTGATGGTCAAATCATATTTAATTTGATGGTATATCATATATATATAATCATTAACATGTTATATTTATTATTTACATCAGTTATACACATTATTATACCCATCCAAATCATGATGTGTTTGAATAAAAAAATACACCACGATGTGGAGATGGTAAGTTGTATGTACGCACGTATGGTGACTTGTCATTAATAGGATGGAAAGAATAATGAATATGGTTGTACCATAATTATAATATGATCAAGGTATGTATGAGGTACTAGAGTTATTATTTTGGTATGGAGACAACAAAGAAAGAGTTAGTGGAAGAAGAAAATATATTTGAAAGAGGTGGTGAAATTATTACCACATTCCGGGTGTTTTCTTTTGAGTTGATCAAAAGGGATCCATAGGTTGGATTTATGATCCAATTAATGACACTAGGTTAAATTTAGTGTAGTTGGGACGATATTGGAGTAGGGTTTGTCCACTAAAAATGCCTTTGGAGTTGTTATTTTGAGAGAATGGTAAATGCCCTTTTATAAGAGAGGTGAGGGTCGCTTTAGGAAAAGCATGAAATATTATTTTATTATACAATCATATTCTTTTTATAATGTATCAAAAATAATTTATTTATAGGATAAGGTGGGTATGGGTTGATAACATCTCTACTAATAGGTTTTAAATAGGTTTTGGTCACCATATTAACCTTATCGTTTAGATTTAACTCTTAGTTAAATAGTTTAACTTTTACAATGTATTCTTGTATTATTATAATTAATGGTTAACAAACTTACTATAAATATCCAAAATAACCCCAAGTGGTTAATTATTAATGTACATAACCTTATCTAATTCCTTTGTCTTAACCTTATATTTTTAGGAATATTATATTAATGAATAATACAGTATTTGTTTTAAAAACTCATTAATGTCAATTTGACACTATTTGGTATTTTGTTTTTGTGAAAGTCATAAAATCATAATTAATTCCAAAAGAAAATTATTGAATCAACCATAACATGTCATATTAATCTAGAATTTTTTTTAATGCATCAAAATTATCAATTTACATTTATTTTGATATTTATAATATCAATTATTTCAATCATTTAATAATAAGGTAATTACAACATCATCATTGTGTCATAAATAAATTTAATAATTTAATGTCTAAAATTTATAAATACAATAAAATTATGTAGGAAACCTTTTTATCTTTCTATTTAATATTTATAGTTGAATTTATCTTATGTATAACTCTATATTAAAATTGGGTTAGTTATTAAACTTTGAATTTAACACTTTTAACTTTTCATTAAATAAAATAATAATAAATGCCCTAATCTAATCCAAGTGGAACTAAAGGACCATATTTTATTCATAAGGTTGGTTTTCATTGAAATACACTTATCCAATAAAATTAGTACTTGTGTTAGGGTAATTATAATATCATTTGTTACCTTTAATTACCCTATCTACTTTTAACCGTGGTAAATAAAAGTCAAAAGTTACAATTCACCAAAAATTATTTTCATCTTATTGATCCACATTTTTCTTTCTGATGTCATCCTTCTCTCTAGTAATTCTGAAATTCAAGTCACATAAGTGGTAAAATAACGTTTTATGAAAATTTTCAAATGTTCCTAGAAGGTGGTTAAAAGACGGTAAAAAGTTCAATAAAATTTTATATATCTAATATTATTATAAAATTACTCCAATGAATTACATTAAACATAAATAGGTATTATGTATCTATTTTTACCTAATATAAATTTATACAAAATAACTAATTATTTAAATAAAATGTTGGCCTTAAAAAATAATGTAGTGTTTTTCACTATTCATCAAAAATTTAAAGTTTTCAGAAAAATACCCAAAACTCACCCTAAGCTAATTTTGATATTTTGAATTCAAAAATGAAGTCCACTTTAAAAAATAAAATTTATAATATCTCAAAAAATGGGTATTACTATTCATAATGGGTAGTTTTATTGGTTGTGTTGTGTTAAAACTCTAAGTTGCGTACAACACAAGATATTATATTATTCGAAGGGAAATGCACCGTAGAATCTTGGGGTGTTACATTCTACCCTCCTTAAAATACTTTCGTCCTCAAAATGTCTAGAATATTACTGCATAAAAAGAATCAGATGATTCTTCATCATAGGTTCCTTGGGTTCCCACATTGCCTCTTATATCTTATGATTTCTCCATATAAATTTTACCAGATGAGTCTTCCAGTTTCTCAACACTTGTTCTCTTGTATCAAGAATCTTGACAGACTCTTCACAATAAGACAGAATAGGTTCCAGTTCAATTTCCTCATAGTTGAGTACATGCATTGGGTTAGGCAATTATTTTCTCAATAGTGATATGTGGAACACATCATGAACTTTGAAGATACTTGGCGACATTTCCAAATGATAAGCAATAAACTCCAATTCGTTCTAGAATTTCAAAAGTTCTGATGTACCTGGGACTTAATTTACCCTTCTTACTAAAACGTATAATACCCTTCCATGGAGACCCCTTCATGAAAATATGATATCCTACTTGAAATTAAAAATCCTTCCTTTAGTTATCAGCATAGCTGTTTTTCTTACTTTGAGTTTCTTTGATATGGGTTTGGATAATCTTCACCATTTCCATTGTTTCCTTAACATGTTCTTACCCAACAAGTTTTCTTTCACCAAAATCACCCCAACAAGTTGGTGTGCGACATCTCTTTCTATATAATGCTTCATATGGTGCCATCTGAATACTAGAGTGGAAGCTATTATAATAGAAAAATTCTACCATAGTTAAAATATTGATACCACATACCTTGAATGTCATGTGAGCAAGATCTCAACATGTCTTATAAGGTTTGAAAAGTCTATTCTGATTTTCCATCAGTTTGAGGGTGGTTGGCATTGCTCAAATAAAGTTCAGTATCCAAAGGATTTTGAATAATTATCTAGAATCCTGATGTAAAATGAGGATCACGATCAGAAAAAATCAATAGGGGTACTCTATGAAGTCTTAAAACTTTATTGACATATAGTCTTGCTAGACGTTCAAGTGGTAAATCTTCTCTTATAAGAAGACAATGTGCTGAATTGGTAAGATGATCAATAATTACCCATATTGCATTATTCCTTCTATGATTCTTTGGCAGCCACATGACAATTTCCATCGTAATAACACCCCATTTCCACTCAGGTATAGGAAGAGGTTTCATGACTCCTCTAGGATGTTGTATTCCAGCTGTCACCTGTTGAAAAACTATACACCTTTACACATAATCAGAATTCATTCTCTCTTCATGTTGTCCCACCAAAAAATGTTCCTTCAAATCTCTATAAATCTTAGTGCTACCATGGTGTATAAAGAAATTGGAGCTATCAACATCATCCAACAATTCCCTTTTTAGATCATTTATATTGGGATCACAATGTCTCTTCCCAAATTTCAAAATTCAATCTTCATATATGAAGTCACTCAATATACCATCATTCACAGCATTAATATTCTTTTGAAACTCCTTATCATCAATCTGAGAACTTTTTGTCCTTTTTAGTAAATATGGTTTAGCAATAATTTGAAAAATTGTTGATGTTTCACCTTCCATGATTATTCCCTTATCCATCTTTACTAGATTTATGAATATAGGATCCCTTTAAACACTAATCTTCTTCAAATCACCATGATATTTTTTACTCAAAGAATCCGCCACATTATTTTCCTTCCCCAGGTGGTATTGTATAGTGAAATCGTAATCCTTGAGTAGTTCAATCCATCGTCTTTGCCTCATGTTGAGTTCTTTTTGTGAGAAAATATACTTTAAGATTTTATGATCAGTTTTTATCTCACATTTTCACCATATATATAGTGTCTCTATATCATCAAAGAAAATAATACCACTGATAACTCAAGATCATGAGTAGTATAGTTTTGTTCATGAATTTTTAGCTATTGTGATGCATAAGAAATAACTCTATCATTCTATATAAGGAAACAACCATGACCTTTATTTGAAGTATAACTATAAATAACATACCCATCGTTCCTCGATGGTAGAGTCAAGATATAAGTATTGACAAATCTTATCTTAAGTTCTTAAAAACATTCTTCACACTCTTTTTTTCAAAAAAATTTAAACTCTTTACTTGTTAGCTTGGTCAATGGGTTAGCCAATCAGGAAAAATACTAGATAAAATGTCGATAATAACCTGTTAAACAATAAAACTACATCCCTCAGTTATACTCAATGGTGCTGGCCATTCTTGGATTTCCTTGGTCTTTGAAGGATTGACTGATATTCCATCTTTAGAGGCAATATAGGCATGAAAAGAAATTTCCTGAAGCTAAAATTCACACTTCCTAAACTTCCAATAAAATTCTTTTCTTCTGATGGTTTTTAGAATAGTACACAAGTTATTTTCAAGATCTTCGTAGGTTTTTGAGTATAAAATATATAATCAATAAATACCACAACAAAATTATCAAGATATTCCTTGAAAACTATATTCATTAGGTCCATGAAAATAGAGGATGCATTAGTCATTCCAAAAGGAATTACTATAGACTATAATGCATGTACCTGGTTCGAAATGCTGTTTTCAGAATGTATTCCTTCTTCACACAAAACTGATGATGTACAGATTGAATTCCAATCTTTGAAAAATATTTATCCCCATAAAGTTGATCCAATAAATCCCCAATGCAAGGTAGGGGATACTTTTTATTTATTGTAAAAGCATTGATCTCCCTGTAGTCAATGCACAACCTCCTAGATCCACAATTCTTCTTTTATCAAAATTAATATGGGCTCTCCATCGAGAAACACTAGGACAAATAAATCCTTTAATACTCAATTCCTCTAGTTGTTTCTTTAGTTCCACTAATTCTATAGTTTCCATTCTATACGGGGTCTTTGATATGGGCCTTGGACCAGGAATTAAATCATTGGAAAACTCTTTTTCTCATTCTGGAGGATGTCCAGGTAAATCCTCTGAAAAAACATCAACATATTCTTTCACAATAAGTACATACTCTATTTGAACAATCTTTTACTCACCCATAGTTATTTCATTCTCTTCCTCCCCAATAATTGAATTTAATTGAGCTACTGGGGGTGGATATAGATAAGAATCAGGTGGTGGCATTTCTACTTTAAAGGTAAAGTAAAACGTATCATAAAATATTGTAACCTCTTCTTCTTACAATACATTTTCGCATCATGGTCTGAAAGACAATATATTCAGATTATTATATCAAATTAAATCATGGGTATAATGATGAGATCAAAAAATAAGGAACTTTTATATGCCCTAACGGGAACAGATTCACAAAACATTATTACAATGAAACATCCCTTAGGAGTTTTGACTGAAATATCCTTAGTTAAATCAAATTAGATAGATCTAATTTTCTTAGAAAACTGGGAAGATGTAAAACATTACGATGATCTAGAATGAAATAAATAATTGGCTAAACTTAGCGAAACCATTAAATTACCTTCCACTATGTCTTTCAGAGCTTAAACCTCAATGGTAGTGATATCATAATCTGGTCCATGTTCCCTTTGTCTTTTCTAAGGTAAGTTCCCTTGGCACTTAGGAAATTATTTTTCATAATACCCCATCCATCTACAATTGTAGTATTCAATATTGATAGCCTTTTACTTTTTCTTATTGTAATGGCCCAGACCTCTCATGTCCATTACTTTATTAAAATGTGGTGTTTGAGGTGTTCCGAGAGGTCAGGGTGACTTATCCCCAACACTTTTCCTAATTTAAAATTTTGTGAACAGTAACTGTAGGTGTACATTAATGGTAGGTGTACAGTATCGGAAGGTGTACAGTAATAGTAGGTGTACAATGTTTCATAGATCGGTTTTAGAGATCGATTTCACATATGAGTTTCACAGATCGGTTTCACAGATCTGTTTCACAGATCAATTTCACAGACCGGTTTCACAGATCGGTTTCACAGATCGGTTTTACATATCAGTTTCACAGACCAGTTTCACAGATCGGTTTCACAGATCACTTTCACATATCAGTTTCATAGATCGATTTCACATATCGGTTTCACAGATCGGATTCATAGATCAGTTTCACATATCAGTTTCACAGATTGGTTTCGTAGATCAGTTTCACAGATCAGTTTCAGAGATCAGTTTTACAGATCAGTTTACACAGATCGGTTTCACAGATCGGTTTCATAGATCAGTTTCACATATCGGTTTCAGAGATTGGTTTCAGAGATCGTTTTCTCAGATCGGTATCACAGATCGGCTTCAAAGATCAATTTCACATATTAGTTTCACAGATTGGTTTCATAGATTGGTTTCCAGATTGGTTGGTGTACAGTAATGATACGTGAACAGTGTTTCCAGCTTCCTACAGTTTTCCCCTTTGACATTTCCTTTGACGTAAAATACATTTAAATCCTTATTTTAAGGACTCTTAAGGCCGATTCAATGGCCATAAATATTATATTAATTATTCCTATGGATCGGGATGTTTTTACTTGGGCAAAACGCATGGGTTAATGTGATCCTCTTTTAATGGCGAATTAAGGGTATCTTAAACCTTCGCCCCATTAAATCTTCAAAAGGGATGAGATATATTCCTCCCTTTTTCTTCCTATTTATTCATCGATATGAGATTCTAAAACCTTTCAATCCTTATCGTAGGAGTTACAAAATCAAACTTTATTCCTCGGATTTGTTCTGCTCTGTTTTGATGCCACCGAGCTGTATCAATCAAACTTCTAATATAAGGTGTGTTTTATTGTCGTTCCATAGGGGATCATCTTCTCCTCTTTCTCCTTTTCATTTTATAGAATGTAATATCCCTGTTTCTAATAGTGTTTTTCTTGGGGTTTGGTTTGTGAGGTTGTACCGTGGCATCCTCGGGGGGATGTAGTTGACGTGAGAGGCGGATCGTGACCCGTTGTGTGGATAAAGAACATGAGGAACTGTTTGAGGTATGGGATTCGTTTCTTTTATTTCTTTTATGAGAAACTGTATCTTTAGCATGTTTTATCCCATTGGATGAAAATGGAATTGACATAATAAATATTTGAACCGGTTAAATAAATTGATATCAATCATATATTATTGCCTTTTTTTTTGCTAGATTGTGTGATATTTATGCTTATTCTTGATGTAAATCGGTAAAGAACATAAGTTGGGATTAATTGATAATTGATTGGCTAAAGATAAAGAATCATGTAAATTAATCTGGTTCTTGTTGTAATTTTATGTTAATCAAATTGGCGCATTAAGCATGTTTAATTATTTGTGATAGCTTAATGATTAGGTTTCCCGAATTTGGAACCTATGAATAATAAATCTGAATTCAAGATGGATTAAGGAACTGATTGTTTGATAATTCATTAAAGGGTTCTAAGTTACCCTCTTGACTGTTAAATGTCCATGAGCCATATTTACATGATTTTCTTTTCCTGCTGATTGTGTCGTGATGTGATCCTGGATGGTTGTGGTGATATGTGGAGGCATGAAGGCTTTTGGTTGTGGCATCATATGACACCTAGAGTGGCAAGATGCATCTGTTTATGCATGTGGGTGTCGTGGAGCACACTAGGGATGATGGAATGGGACAGATGTGATTGTTGGATGCTTGATATTTCTTTTGGTTGTTTATCTGCTTTACTTTTCCCCACTGCTCAAGGCAGCTGGTCTTACATATCCTTCATCCGAAAGAGGCAAATACAGAAGGGGTATGCCACATGCTTTCCATGTCTAGCTTCTCAAGAAAGGATGGGTATATGCTCTTGCTATAAGCAGCAGAGACCCGACAGGTAGTACATCTACTCACCGGATTGAGACCCCTGTGTTTAGTAGCATAGAATGTTTTTCTAGAATGACTGGGAATGTGGGAAAGTAATTCTATAATGAATAATTGAATAAATGGTGTTAACCCATGGGGATGGAGTTACTGGAACATAATTATGAGGTTGTAATTTTGAAGGAACAATTGACTTGGGTATGATGCTAATGAAATTTAATGTGGAATTGTACATGGTTAACTAATGATTAAAGAATAAATTACTGTAAAGTGAAACTGATAAAAATGGAATGAAGTAATATAATAATGCTCTTTAAATGGTTGTATGCTTATAGGATACCAAGTCTTAGAAGTAGCTGCTGGGAGTCTGAGAGATGATAGCTATATTTGTGTCTAAGACTAGGTAATTCCCATAGAGTGGTTGTGAGATATAATATATTCAGTATTTGTTTGTGTTTCTATACGCTAGTCAACCCTATCAATATGGGGAACTGACACCCTAGGGATTCTGAGCCTTGGGGGGTGTTTTCCCCAACATTCTGGTGGGATGATGGATGGCTGACTACCCCCTTTGGCCCCATTATCTTCTCTTGGTAGTTACTTGTGCTGGCAGGCACATTGGTTTTTTTCCATATATATGTGTGTAGAGGGATATAATGGCTTGTAGTTATTCACACACATATATTATGGATATTTTTTTCTATGGACTACTATAGGTGTAATGTGTATAGGCTGTAATGGCTTGAGGATCCTTACTTAGTGTATGGGTTATGCTGTCTTGAGGTATAATACCCGATGTGTGATACACATTTTGCGGGTTGTGGTGTCTCCCAGAAATTACATGGTTACTTTTCTTACATCAACGTGGTGTTTTTGTTTCACGAGGTTCACGTTGTGGTGCTTCACCCAGGTGTTTGCAGGAAAGCATTTTTGGAGAGAGATGCTCAAGACGTGGGATATTGAGGAAAAGCGGAAAACATTGTGGGGAAGTAGTAGCAGGGTAGCCTTGATATTCATTATTATATGATATATTATTATATGCATTACTTGGTGAGAGTATCCATGGTGAGGTTGGGAACATAGTATACCTGTTTAGGTGACGAGTTATTTTCACTTATTGTTCATTGTGATTTAGCATGCTTCCTTTACTTTTGCACAAGAGGCTTTGGGGATGATCCTAGTGAGTACACTCTTATACTCACCCTATGTATATATAAACTGTTTTTTAGGTTATTTGGAGTAGGTTGGAGATCAAGCTGGGTTCTACTAGCTTAAGGTTGTAGGAGCTGTTCGGGCTGGTGGTTGCTGCTGATTTTACGTTCTTTTTGGTACTTGTAGTTTTTCCCTTCCAATTGTAATACTTTTTCATGAAATTTCATATATTAACATGGGTTTATTTTATAATCTAGTTCTGAGTTAGAGTTTATTGGTGTCTATCTTATCTCTCTCTTCCGCATATGTTCTCTTAGAGGGTAATGCCTCCCATTTGTGTGTTTACTATACCCTCAGTGCCAGTCGCTAAACCGGGGCCTATTGGAGGTGAGACTCGGGGGTCATTATCTCCCTTCTCACATTGCCAACCTAGGAGGGGTACAATTTGTGGGGAGGGGGTCCTGGCACTTTCAATCCTGAGCATGGTGTCTTTTTTCACCACACTTGTAACATACTCCCATTCCCTTCACGCAAGTATCGAGGTGTTTCATCCCACATTTACCATATGATGGATTTTAAAAATTTCCCTTCTTACCATTTTTCCATTAATAGAGTGTTCAAGAGTTATCTTCTTCTCTTTATTTTCTTTAAATTCATAAGACTTAGAAAATTCCTTTTCTGTCTGATAGCACATGAGACAATATCTTCATAGGATAAGAAGGATTGTTAGACTAATTCTCGACAGAGAAGGGATTTTAACCCATAAGAATAATTGAAAAATCTCACTCCATGGGTTATGTATATAATCTATTTCATGCCTTGGTAACCTTGTAATGTTAACGTCATACTTTGCAACATTCTCATCCTCCTTTTTCCTTAGACTCAGAAATTGCCTTTCCATACCAACTCAATGCTCAAGAAGAAATTATTTTTCTAAGAAAATATATTTAAACTCTTTCAATTCCATATTTTATACTTATTCATCTTCCTCTGTGTTTTTAATCAATGATAACTATTGATCTACATCTCTCATGCGGTGATAAACTGCTGTGATTTTTTTTTCCCTTTCGCTACCCCCCAAAACATGAAATATTTTTTTAATGAACTTATCCATTCCATAGATAAAAATATATTTTTAGTCCCATTTAATGTTTGTGGTTGTTGTATCATGAAGTATTCTAACATTTATCCTCTATGTTGTAGATCAGGGTACTCTATACGAGTAATGTTATTATTCATAACCCAAGTGAGTTGTCCCAGTATGGTGATAAGCTGATCAGCACCAGTTGCCTCACCATCTCCACTATAATTATCTTGAGTAGAATGGAAATATCTACATAGATTACGTGTGTTCATATGGTTTACATTCCTTCCACTAGTATCCATTTCAATACAATGGCATACACTAGATTAGTCTATGAATCACAATACATAATTCCAAACTTATAAAACACTTAAAATAAATTGAACAGTTTATGGATATAATCCACAATCATAATTTTTTTTGAGGAGGTATATACTCATAAATCATTTATAGTGGTTTGTAAGGAAAATGTGAATTATCCTAAGCATATCCCTCTCGTGTGTCGTAACCAAGAGTGCAGTAAGGCCTGTTGTCGTGTACCAGGATACCCCGGGTCAAGCCCATAACTCCTTGTCAGAGTTTTTACTCCTAGGTACATATGTGCCAGAGAGGACTCTACCTGCTCATATCCAGATAGGGATTTAATTCTTGGAATATAAAAAAAATATATACATTACCAAAATTCTAGGAAGATCTTCTATACTAATCCTCAATGTCTATCTTAGGGAAATGTTCTCTAATAAGAGTTTTTCTAAATCTAGTTTGCAAGGTTTGTACTAAACTTACTTCAGTACCAAATGTAATACCCCAACCCAAGTTACTCAGAGTCTATGAATTATTCCATAACATTGTCATGATAAAAGGAATCATTTCATGAAAGGCTGATCAGTTTAATAGCGTTTTAAGTACTAGATACATACATATGTTTTCCATTACATCATGAAATAAAATACAACATTGTGCTTCATTTTAAAACAATCATCTCCCAAATACTATCCCTGTATATCATTCATAATATACATATTCACATCTTAAGAAAAATAAAACATAGAAAGGGGTGAGATGATGTGCTTAGTAAGGATAACAATATAGCAGAAACTTTCATAAATAAGAATAATCATTTAAAGCAATGTATAAGACTAAAACACAAGCCTTTTAAACTTAAAAATCAGAATAATATGGAAAAGATAAATCATATAATTCCATTTAATTATTAACATGGATATTCTAAAATTCAAATAATCACATGCAATATCAATAGCCAATTTCAAAATGATGGAATGCATAATGTAGGGCATCATAACCACATAGTCTAGACCTCATGCCAAGAATACAATTAAGATTTTGTCAAGGCCTTATTCCAAGACACTAGTTTCTCTCATGAGACCTACCGATGCATCGAGGAGATATAGCGGGCTCCACCCATCACTTACTAAGTCCAATGCATTCTTCATATGAAAAGGTTGAAACATAACATAACCATTCGTATTATAAATAGCATAGGAAATGTCAATAATTTAACCATAAACCATGAATGGTATAAAAATATCACATCCAGAGTCAAACATATCCAAAACCTTCAATACAATATGGAAGGTTTTATCATAGTAAATCAACTTCAAACAAGTTTAAAATCCAACAAAGGATATTAACATAGATGAAATTAAAACTATTTGATAGAAATATCTCTTTCTATTTTGAAATAATTTAAAATTCATGTAATTTCAAAAGAAAACATTTAATTTGAAAATATTATTATAAGCTTGTAAGGTATGTTTTGAAGGTGTTATAATGTTAGAAAATATCCACACCTGATGTATATGTTAAAAACAATTCTTTCCTTAATTTTGTCAAAAAGGTCCTAAAGGACCTTGTGTGGACAACAATGGAATGATTACTTTATAAACATAATATAAAATGTAAAACAAGGGTATAAATGAATTTTAAACATATTCTAGGAAATAAAAATATTTTTTTAAAATAAATTTTTAAGAAACACAGATGTGGATGATAAATCGGTTCCAGTATATACTCACGTATAAACAATCTCAGATAATGAAGATATTGTAGAATTAAACCATACCTTGTAATTTTACTATGTTGAGGTTAAATTAATCTTCTATATAATAGTTAAATAATTTTTATTAAATTATAAAAGAACCATATACATATATATGATTTCATGTATGATCTTATAATATTGCATTGTTAATAATATTTTAGTAGTATCATTGTTTTAGTTGTTAAATGATTCATATTTATTTTCATGATTTATTAGGTAAGTCATGTTTGATATATATAGTATGTATTTGATTCATATCTAGAAATATATTTAGTTATTAAAATTTATTTTTAATCATAAAATGAATATTATTCTTGAACTATTATGATGGGAAATTAATTTCATCACGTTCGTGGAGATGGTAATCCGTAAGTACGCACGAGTGACAATATCATTATATTGATGGTGTAATCATTTTTAATTGGATGGTATATCATATATAAATAATCCTTAACATGTAATATTTGTTATTTACAAGTTATACTCATTATTATACCCATCCAATTCATGGAATGTTTTAATAACAAACTACACCATGATGTGGAGATGGTACATCGTATGTAACACCCCAAGCTTCCTTGGTATGTATCCTTTCGAATAATGCAATGGCGTGCATCGTACGCAACTTCGAGATTTTAACACACCATAACCAATCAAACTAGCCGTTATGAATAGTAATACCTGCTTTTTGAAATTTTATAAATTATATCTCTCAAAATGGACTTCATTTTTGGATTCGGAATATCGAAATTATCCTAGGGTGAAATTTTGGTACTTTTCGGATAACTTTCATATTTTGATGAATAGTGAAAATTACTAAATTTTAATTAAAAACAACTTTTTTAATCAAAATAATTAATAGTGATAAATTATGAATTTCAGTGGTTTTAATGTATATTTAGAATATATTTTTACCATATAATACAATGTGGGTCTTTGAAAAAAATTTCACATTTAAACCAGACATAAACAAGTGACAATCTTTTGATAGTTATTATCTCTAAAAAACACGCTTTTTGTTTTAACAACGGGAATTAATTTTAAATTATTTTCTGCCACTTATTTGTTTTGAATTTGGAAAAATGGATTCCATGTTTGTAATCAGGATGTTCAAATTGTGTAAATAGGTAACTTTTATTTTTAAACATTTTGGATAATTACTCCGGTAAATATTTTATTTACCATGGTTAAAGGGTAAATCCGGTAAACAAGGGTTAAAATATAATATTATAATAATACTAAATTACCCTAAAATGTGTCTTAACCCTATTGTTTGATACATGGTCGACCATGGGCATCTTTGGGTCAATTGTGGGACCCCATGGATCCACTTGTAAGTGATAATGACACTTTATTTTAATTAAGTTAAAATAAAAACCAAAATGACACAAGCATATATCTTTTAAAAAAACAATTGTTACAGAGGGTTATATATGTTGTATTTTAGATTATAAATATTCATTAGAAAGATAAAACGATTTCCTACATAATGATAATTTATTTATAATTATTAGACATTAAATAATTTAATTTATTTATGACACAATGATGATGAATTAATTACTTTAATAGTGACAAATTACAATAATTGATATTATAAATACCCAAATAAATATAATATGAAACTTTTAAGGAATTAAAATAATTTTCTAGGATAATATGACATATTAGAATTGATTTAATTGACTTCTTTCTAAGTAATAAATCTGTTATGAGTTTCACAAAAATCAACTATTGAATAGTGTCAAAATTGACATAAAAGAGTTCTTAAAACAAATATTATATTATTAATTGATATTAAATTCCTAAAAATCTAAGGTTCGGCAAAGAGACTTATATCATGATAGGTTCATCATTAATGGACCACTTGGGGGTCGATTGGATGTATATATTATGTTTATTAACCATAGAATATAAAAATACAAAGAGACATTGTAAAAGTGAAACTAATTAACTAAGAGTTAATACTTAAAGATAAGGTTAATATAATGCCCAAACCTATCTAAATTCTATTGGTTGAGTTGTTTTCGACCCATACCCACCTTAACATTTAAATAATAAACTTTTGAGACATTATAAACCGAATATGAATTTATTATAAATTAATATTTCTAGCTTTTCCAAGGGTGCCCCTCACCCCTCTTATAAAAGGGCACTCCTCCTTCTCATTTCTTCACACCTTCAAAGCCCTTTGGTTCGCCCAAACCCTGCCCAAATACTATCTCAACTTCCCTCACTACAACCTAAAGGCCTTATTTTGATCAGAAAGCCAACCTATGGAGCCCTTTTGAACAAATCAAAAGGAAGAACCCGAAGAAGATGTAATGTATTCACCACCCCTTTTCAAGTTCCTTTCTTCTTCCACTTCCTATTTATTTGTTATTACCATTATAAAATAATAAATCCAGTAGAATATATATACTTTGATGATTTTATAAATATGGTACAACCATATTCAGTATTCTATCCATCCTTGGAATAACATGTCACCATACGTGCGTACGTACGGCTTACCGTCTCCACGTCGTGGTGTAATTGTTATTCAATATATTATTATTAGGATGGGTAAAATAATGATATGTAACTCATTTAAATAATAAATATAACATGATAATTATTCTGTATATATCATATAACATCCAATTATATATTATTTTAATATCAAAAGAATGATATTGTCGCTCGTGCGTATGTACGGACTACCATCTCCACGAACGCGATGAGATTCATTATCCATCATATCCATTCAAGTATAATTATAATTTGATGATTTAAAAATAGTATCTAAGGACTTGATATCATTCTGGATATTAATAATATACATCTCATTAATAAATATGGCTCACATAACAAAGAATATAAAGTAAAATGAACCCGTTAACACCCGAAATGACGATAATTCTAAGATATTATTAACAAATCAATGTTAAAAGATCATATATGATATCATATTAAAGTAAATTATTCTTGTATAATTCAATAACAATTATTTCACCATTATACAAGAGGTAAACCTACCATCGACCAAGGAAAAAGTACAAAGTAAAGGATTTTCTTATCTCGCTTTCAATTCCGTGAGATTTCCATTGTTCGCCACTAAATTATTGAATGTGGTTTATTGTGTACTGCCATTTGATATATATTATCATGATTCTCTTTATATTCATTTTATTCTGGAAATCATTTGGTGGTTATTAACTTTTGTCCATACGACTCAGCTGATTAACGTGGTAAGGGATTTTCTTATCTCACTTTCAATTCTGTGAGATTTCCATTATTCGCCACTAAATTATTGAAAGTGGTTTATTGTGTACTGCCATTTGATATATATTATCATGATTCTATTTATATTCATTTTATTCAGGAAATAATTTGGTGGTTATTAACTTTTTTCCATATGACTCAGTTGATTAACGTGGTAAGGGATTTTCTTATCTCACTTTCAATTCCGTGAGATTTCCATTGTTCGCCACAAAATTATTGAAAGTGGTTTATTATGTACTTCCATTTGATATATATTATCATGATTCTCTTTATATTCATTTTATTCTGGAAATCATTTGGTGGTTATTAACTTTTTTCCATATGACTCAGTTGATTAACGTGGTAAGGGATTTTCTTATCTCACTTTCAATTCCGTGAGATTTCCATTGTTCGCCACTAAATTATTGAAAGTAGTTTATTGTGTACTTCCATTTGATATATATTATCATGATTATATTTATATTAATTTTATTCTAGAAACCATTTGGTGGTTATTAACTTTTGTCCATACGACTCAGTTGATTAACGTGGTAAGGGATTTTCTTATCTCACTTTCAATTCCGTGAGATTTCCATTGTTCGCCACTAAATTATTGAAAGTGGTTTATTGTGTACTGTCATTTGATATATATTATCATGATTCTATTTATATTAATTTTATTCTGGAAATCATTTGGTGGTTATTAACTTTTCTCCATACGACTCAGTTGATTAACGTGCTAAGGGGTTTCTAATCTCACTTTTAATTTTGTGAGAATTCCATTGTTCACCACTTAATTATTGCATGTGGTGTATGTGTAATGCCCATGATTGTATTCATTGTGTAATATACTTTAATTTATGAGTATTTAAATCATCATGGTATGATACTTCTTTCATGGGTGTATGTTTCGCAAGTTACCTAATCGATAAGGGAATTTGAGATTTCAATTTCCACTCATTTGGCTTTAGGCATATTTCATTGATTATATTACCCCAAGATTATGTGTGGAATCACTATTCATTTGATTATGTCATAATTTCCACTCCCCTTCCTGTGGATAAACTTTTTATACACATAATCACTCCATTGATAATTCTCAAGTCATTGATATGAATTTGATAAGAGTAATTTTAACTCATTCACCATTTGTTGAGTTAAACATCTAATTCGTTGGTGTTGTTTTTACAAGATTATCTGTGAATATCCTTGATTGTTTTAAACTGAATATCCAATAAAATTTAGTGTATTTATATTTTTCACACATAACTATGTCATTGATTTATTCTTAACCTAAGGATACGACCTTTATGAGAGATTTCATCTCAATTTACATTCCATTGAGGCTTCTTTTTTGATATACACCAAATCACTTTTATGTGGTGTATATAATGTACTTTAACAAAGTATATCATGAATCCCTTTATTCTCATGATATTACAATTTTTTGATTACATTAATTATTTGTATTCAAGTGTCTCTCTTTTGGTTAGAAACTCTAACTAAAATACCATTTTTAAATGTTTTAAAGACTTATTCTTCTAAATCTTGCTCATTAATGTCCATGTTTTAAAAATGGTTTTAAGGATTTATTTATATGGACATTAAAGTTTTAAAATTAAAAGTCCTTTTAAAAAGTTTCAAAGTGGTATGGGACACTTTGATTAAAAAATCTATTTTAAATGGATTCTTGAAAAATAGTGTGACCTTTAAATGATTTCAAGAAAAGGGGGATATTTCTCTCAAATTGTTTTGATGATTATTTTCATCTCTGTCAACATCATTCATTATTCTTGATTGAGGTTAATGTGATAGAATAAAATCTCCCATATTGTATCAAATGAGTTATGTTTGACTGTGGATGTGTTATTTTTATACCATTCATGGTTTGTGGTAGAAGTATTGACATTTCGTATGCTAGTTTTAATACGAATGTTTATGTTATGTTTAAACCTTTTCATATGGGAATGCATTGGACTTAATATGTGACGGGTGGAGCCCGCTATAGCTCCTCGATGCATCGGTAGGTCTCATGAGACAAACTAGTGTCTTGGCACAAGGCCTTGGCAAAATCTTAGTTGTAGTCTTGGCATGAGGCCTTGGCTATGTGGTTATGATAGTCTGGCATTATGCATTTCATCATCAAGAAAGTGGTTATTGATAATGTATGGAATTGTTCGACTAGTAGAATATCTATGTGAGTAAGTAAATGGAATTATTTTATTTAATCTTTTCCATTTTATGCTGAAGTTCATGTTTAAAAGGCTTTTGTTTTAGTTATAAACTGCCTTAAGTTTGTATGCTTATTTATGAAAGCTTCTGCTAAATGTTATCCTTACTGAGCATCTGAGCTCACCCCTTTCAATGTTTTATTTTTCCCAGGATTATGAAGAAGTAATTTATGAATGACCTGCAGGGATAGTATGAGGGGATATAAAGACAAGATGTTTTTTTATGATGTAATGTAAAAATTTATGGATGTATCTAGTTATTCCAAGGCTACTAAACTAATCGGTCTTTCGAGACTTGATCTTTTTCGTGATCATGCCAATGTTATGTAATAATGCACCAACTCTAGGTAACTAGGGTTGGGGCGTTACAGTTGGTATCAGAGGAAGTTTAGTACAAACCATGGAAGCTAGATTTAGATAAACTCTGATTAGAGCACGTAGACCTAAGATGAACTTTGAGGATTAGTATAAAAGAACTTCCTAGAATTTTGGTATTGGAGAGATTTTGTGAGTTTTCCGAGCAATACGTCCCTGTCTGGATACGAGCAGGTAGAGGCGGCTCTGGCACAGATGTACCTAGGGGTAAAACCCGAAAACACCGCTTTGAGCTAGACTCGAACGGGAACTGGTGCACGACAACGGGCCTTGCTGCACTCTTGGTTACGACACTCCCGGGGGATATGTTTAGGATAATTTACATTTTCTTTACAAACCGATTTAAGTAATATATATGTATAAGATGAGAGTAAATGACCTTGGTTAATCCTAATATGTTTCAAATTGAGAATATGGTGACATTTTAATCTCTAAATGATTTTATGACTACTGCTACTCACACAATGCTTTCTGGTTTTAGTCAATGGCTGGATTCCAAGGAAGTCATAGTGACTTTGAGAATGATGTACAAGGTGGGAACGATGGTGGCAATGAGAAAAAAATGGAATGTTGATAGGTGTAAAAGATATCGTCTTTATGCCAAATCAGTTTTCCAAAAATATGATCAAAAACATATATATTAACCAAATCCCAGACTCAATAAGGAATAGAAAGGTGATAAATGATAAGAGCTCCAGCAATGGAGACCATGGAGAAAAGAACCCTCAATTTTCATCATGCAGGAAATGTGGAAAGAGACACCCAGGAAAGTGTCTCAATGGGACAACGAAATGTTTTACATGCGGGAAGGAAGGATATAAAGTGAATAATTGCCGAAAAAAATGAAGAGTACTATGGAAGAAGATAAAAATGGTCCCAAGAGTCCATTTACAGTCATTTTCCGTAAATGTAGGGGACCTGGCCATTACCCGATTGAATGTCCTATTCTATAGGATATTTTCTTGGTCAAAGAAGAAGCTATGTGGAAATAAATGGTTGGAGAAAAATTTAAAAAGTATTAGCACTCCTTGTTTATGGGTTCACTTTGGAATAATTTTCTCTTGTATTTGTAACCCTGCAGTTTTCCATGTGAGAATGATATTTGAGGAATAATTGTCTCTTCTCTTGTGGATATAGGTATAAATAACCATTTGGTTTTATATGATCATTGGAGTTTGAGAAAATTATAAGTTATTATAATTTGGGATGAAAATGCAAGGTATGATATAACATTTGTGGTTAAATTATGTTATTTTGAGGAATTTATCTCATTTTGGTAATATTATAAAATATATTTTTTGAAAAAGGACAACACGTAGACCGTGTGACAACCCGTCGCGTCGGACAAAGCTGTGGGAATCGAACCCACAACCAAAGTGCGATTGGGATTTATCGCCTACCACTGGACTACGTGAAGTCCCTAGTTATTGTGACTATTTTTTTGTTAAATGATTTTATTGATCAATAATAAGATGATTTGGGTTCTTATGTCTTATCAAATGAATACCCTTGGTATAGGAAAATGATTTGGTGATTAAGTGATAAATGTTATTTTGGAAGATGTTCGCTTTGTTGGGAACACTATATGCCCAAGGAAAATAGAATACAATGGGGTTTCATTTGTAGAGTAATGGTGAATTTTTATCTACGTTTTTATTGTGGATTTATAGTGATTTGGGTTATTTATGGAAATGATTAACCTATAACAGAGAATATGTGATGATGTTAATTACTTTTAAGTATGTGACTTTAAGAGTATTTGATGTCATTTAGAGATACAATTTAACATGGGAGACTATATAATAAAATTATTCTATGTTTTGGGTTTCAATATTAGTTTGGATTATATTGAAGGATTTTAAGGACAATTGATTATTGAATGGTATTTATTTTACATTGGGGTATTGTTGGTTCAAATTTAGAAATTAAGATTAGTGCATATTTATCTCAAGGAATATCCTTTTGGGGGATCATTAGATCATTCACTAACCATTTTGGTTTTGATTAATCTTCAAAGACAATGTAAATATATAGTTTATCCTTCATGGATCATGTGATTATATAGAAGTTTATTCTAGCTATTCCAGTGTGACCAAGTCTTCTTGAATACTCATCGTTTAAAAAAAATTGAGTTAGTGGTGGAGATTTGTTAAAGAATGAAACTCTACTTAAAATTTAAGTATATATCATAATTTTCTCAGTCAATATCATAAATGAATTCCTCGTCCTTATGTAATGTAACTTAAAAAAATGTTGTCTGTTTACTTTCCTACTAGGAGACTAATGGTCGTTTGTCCCAACACAAGTTTGTGGTTTTCTTATTGTTAACTTTCTCCTGATCATGATTTCTATCCCTCTCCATCAGAACTTGACACTTAGTTTATCATCCATATCCATGTTTTCCTACATGAAATCCTAGTATGGGTTATCTTGGATGACCCGTATACCTCTCTTTCTTTCTTTTAAAGTGATAGTTTTATTGAATCTTTTTCCGATGTGGGACTTTCCATTATATTCCCAAGAAAAATTTTAAAAAATTGAGAGGACGCAATTTATTGAATGAGGGGAGAATATAACACCCCAAGCTTCCTTGGTATGTATCCTTTCGAATAATGCAATGGCGTGCATTGTACGCAACTTCGAGATTTTAACACACCATAACCAATCAAACTAGACGTTATGAATAGTAATACCTACTTTTTGAAATTTTATAAATTCTATCTCTCAAAATGGACTTCATTTTTGGATTCGTAATATCGAAATTAGCCTAGGGTGAAATTTTGGTACTTTTCGGATAACATTCATATTTTGATGAATAGTGAAAATTACTTAATTTTAATTAAAAACAACTTTTTTAATCAAAATAATTAATAGTGATAAATTATGAATTTTAGTGGTTTTAAAGAATATTTATAATATATTTTTACCATATAATACAATGTGGGTCATTGAACAAAATTTCTCATTTAAACCAACATAAACAAGTGACAATCTTTTGATAGTTATTATCTCTAAAAAACACGCTTTTTGTTTTAACAACGGGAATTATTTTTAAATTAATTTCTGCCACTTCTATGTTTTGAATTTGGAAAAATGGATTCCATATTTGGAACCAGGATGTTCAAATTGTGTAAATAGGTAACTTTTATTTTTAAGCATTTTGGATAATTACTCAGGTAAATATTTTATTTACCATGGTTAAAGGGTAAATCTGGTAAACAAGGGTTAAAAAATAATATTATAATAAAACTAAATTACCCTAAAACGTGTCTTAACCCTATTGGTTGATACATGGTCGACCATGGGAATCTTTGGGTCGATTTTGGTACCCCATGGATCCACTTGTAAGTGATAATGACACTTTATTTTAATTAAGTTAAAATAAATACAAAAATGACACAAGCATATATCTTTTAACAAAAATTTTTTTACAGAGGGTTATATATGTTGTATTTTAGATTATAAATATTAATTATAAATATAAAAAGATTTCCTACATAATGTTATTTTATTTATAATTATTAGACATTAAATAATTTAATTTATTTATGACAGAATGATGATGAATTTATTACTTTAATAGTGAAAAATTACAATAATTGATATTATAAATACCCAAATAAATATAATATGAAACTTTTAAGGAATTAAAATAATTTTATAGGATAATATGATATATTAGGATTGATTTAATTTACTTTTTTTTAAGTAATCAATCTGTTATGAGTTTCACAAAAATCAACTATTGAATAGTGTCAAAATTGACATAAAAGAGTTCTTAAAACAAATATTATATTATAAATTGATATTAAATTCCTAAAAATCTAAGGTTTGGCCAAGAGACTTATATAATGATAGGTTCATCATTAATTGACCACTTGGGGGTCTTTTGGATGTATATAGTAAGTTTATTAACCATATAATATAAAAATACAAAGAGACATTGTAAATGTGAAACTAAATAACTAAGAGTTAATACTTAAAGATAAGGTTAATATAATGCCCCAAACCTGTCTAAATTCTATTGGTTGAGTTTTTTTCAACCCATACCCACCTTAACATTAAATAATAAACTTTGGAGCCATTATAAACCAAATATTAATTTATTATAAATTAATATTTCTAGCTTTTCCAAGGGTGCCCCTCACCTCTCTTATAAAGGGGAACTCCTCCTCCTCATTTCTTCACACATTCAAGGCCCTTTGGTTCGGCCAAACCCTGACCAAATACTATCTCAACTTCCCTCACTACAACCTAAAGGCCTTAGATTGATCCGAAAGCCAACCTATGGAGGCCTTTTGATCAAATGAAAAGGAAGAACCCGAAGAAGAGGTAATGTCTACACCACCCCTTTTCATGTTCCTTTCTTCTTCCACTTCCTCTTTCTTTGTTATTACCATTATAAAATAATAAATCCAGTAGCATATATATACTGTGATGATATTATAAATATGGTACAACCATATTCAGTATTCTATCCATCCTTTGAATAACAGGTCACCATACGTGTGTACGTACGACTTACCGTCTCCACGTCGTGGTGTAATTGTTATTCAATATATTATTATTTGGATGGGTATAATAATGATATGTAACTCATGTAAATAATAAATATAACATGATAATGATTCTGTATATATGATATAACATCCAATTATATATTATTTTAATATCAAAAAAATGATATTGTCGCTCGTGCGTATGTACGGACTACCGTCTCCACGAACGCGATGCGATTCATTCTCCATCATATCCATTCAAGTATAATTGTAATTTGATGATTTAAAAATAGTATCTAAGGACTTGATATCATTCTGGATATTAATAATATACATCTCATTAATAAATATGGCTCACATAACAAAGAATATAAAGTAAAATGAACCCGTTAACACCCAAAATGACGATAATTCTAAGATATTATTAACAAATCAATGTTAAAAGATCATATATGATATCATATTAAAGTAAATGATTCTTTTATAATTCAATAACAATTATTTCACCATTATACAGGAGGTAAACCTACCGTCGACCAAGGAAAAAGTACAAAGTAAGGGATTTTCTTATCTCACTTTAAATTCCATGAGATTTCCATTGTTCGCCACTAAATTATTGAAAGTGGTTTATTGTGTACTGCCATTTGATATATATTATCATGATTTTCTTTATATTCATTTTATTCTGGAAATAATTTGATGGTTATTAACTTTTTTCCATACGACTCAGTTGATTAACGTGGTAAGGGATTTTCTTATCTCACTTTCAATTCCGTGAGATTTCCATTGTTCGCCACTAAATTATTGAAAGTGGTTTATTGTGTACTGCCATTTGATATATATTATCATGATTATCTTTATATTCATTTTATTCTAGATATCATTTGGTGGTTATGAACGTTTGTCCATACGACTCAGTTGATTAACGTGGTAAGGGATTTTCTTATCTCACTTTCAATTCCGTGAGATTTCCATTGTTCACCACTAAATTATTAAAAGTGGTTTATTGTGTACTGCCATTTGATATATATTATCATGATTCTCTTTATATTCATTTTATTCTGGAAATAATTTGGTGGTTATTAACTTTTGTCCATACGACTCAGTTGATTAACGTGGTAAGGGATTTTCATATCTCACTTTCAATTCCGTGAGATTTCCATTGTTCACCACTAAATTATTGAAAGTGGTTTATTGTGTACTGCCATTTGATATATATTATCATGATTCTCTTTATATTAATTTTATTCTAGAAATCATTTTGTGGTTATTAACTTTTGTCCATACGACTCAGTTGATTAACGTAGTAAGGGATTTTCTTATCTCACTTTCAATTCCGTGAGATTTCCATTGTTCGCCACTAAATTCTTGAAAGTGGTTTATTGTGTACTGCCATTTGATATATATTATCATGATTATCTTTATATTCATTTTATTCTAGAAATCATTTGGTGGTTATTAACTTTTTTCCATATGACTCAGTTGATTAACGTGGTAAGGGGTTTCTAATCTCACTTTTAATTTCGTGAGAATTCCATTGTTCACCACTTAATTATTTCATGTGGTGTATGTGTACTGACCTTGATTGTATTCATTGTGTAATAAAATTTAATTTATGAGTATTTACATAATCATGGTATGATACTTCTTTCATGGGTGTATGTTTCTCAAGTTACCTAATCGATAAGGGAATTTGAGATTTCAATTTCCACTCATTTGTCTTTAGGCATATTTCATTGATTATATTACCCCAAGATTATGTGTGGAATCAATATTCATTTGATTATGTCATAATTTCCACTCCCCTTCCTGTGGATATACTTTTGATACACATAATCACTCCATTGATAATTCTCAAGTCATTGATATGAATTTGATAAGAGTAATTTTAACTCATTCACCATTTGTTGAGTTAAACATCCAATTCGTTGGTGTTGTTTTTACAAGATTATGTGTGAATATCCTTGATTTTTTTACACTGAATATCCAATCAAATTTAGTGTATTTATATTTTTCACACATAACTATGTCATTGATTTATCTTTAACCTAAGGATACGGCCTTTATGATAGATTTCATCTCAATTTACATTCCATTGAGACTTCTTTGTTGATATACACCAAATCACTTTTATGTGGTGTATATAATGTACTTTAACAAAGTATATCATTAATCCCTTTATTCTCATGATATTACAATGTTTTGATTACCTAAATTATTTGTATTCAAGTGTCTCTCTTTTGGTTAGAAACTCTAACTAAAATACCATTTTTAAATGTTTTAAAGACTTATTCTTCTATATCTTGCTCATTAATGTCCATGTTTTAAAAATGGTTTTAAGGATTTATTTATATGGACATTAAATTTTTAAAATTAAAAATCCTTTTAAAAAGTTTCAAAGTGGTATGGGACACTTTGATTCCAAAATCTATTTTAAATGGATTCTTGACAAATAGTGTGACTTTTAAATGATTTCAAGAAAAGGGGGATATTTATCTCAAATTGTTTTAATGATTATTTTCATCTATGTCAACATCGTTCATTATTCTTGATTGAGGTTAATGTTATACAATACAATCTTCCATATTGTATCGAATGAGTTATGTTTGACTGTGGATGTGTTATTTTTATACCATTCATGGTTTGTGGTAGAAGTATTGACATTTCGTATGCTAGTTTTAATACGAATGTTTATGTTATGTTTAAACCTTTTTATATGGGAATGCATTGGACTTAATATGTGACGGGTGGAGCCCGCTATAGCTCCTCGATGCATCGGTAGGTCTCATGAGACAAACTAGTGTCTTGGCACAAGGCCTTGGCAAAATCTTATTTGTAGTCTTGGCATGAGGCCTTGGCTATGTGGTTATGATAGTCTGGCATTATGCATTTCATCATCATGAAAGTGGTTATTGATAATGCATGGGATTGTTCGACTAGTAGAATATCCATGTGAGTAAGTAAATGGCATTATTTTATTTTATCTTTGCCATTTTATGCTGAAGTTCAAGTTTAAAAGGCTTTTGTTTTAGTTATAAACTGCCTTAAGTGTGTATGCTTATTTATGAAGGCTTCTGCTAAATGTTATCCTTACTGAGCATCTGATCTCACCCCTTTCAATGTTTTATTTTTCCCAGGATTATGAAGAAGTAATTTATGAATGACCTGCAGGGATAGTATGAGGGGATATGAAGACAAGATGTTTTTTTATGATGTAATGTAAAAATTTATGGATGTATCTAGTTATTCCAAGGCTTCTAAACTAATCGGTCTTTAGAGACTTGATCTTTCTCATGATCACGTCAATGTTATGTAATAATGCACCGACTCTAGGTAACTAGGGTCGGGTCGTTACATCGTACGTACGCACGTATGTTGACTTGTCATTCATAGGATGGATAAAACAATGAATAGGGTTGTACCATATTTATAATAACATCACAATATTTATAAGTTATAGGAGTTATTTTTTTGGTATGGAAACATCAATGAAAGAGGAAGTGGAAGAAGAAAATAACGTTGAAAGAGGTGGTGAAATTATTGCCTCTTCTTTGGGTGTTTCCTTTTGGTTTATCAGAAGGGATCCATAGGTTGGATTTCTGATCAAATTAAGGCCTATAAGTAAAACTGAGGGTTGTTGGGAGTATATTTGAGTATATTTTGGTTGAGACAAATGGATTTGGTGTTGTTATTTAGTGATAAGGGGAAGTACCATTTTATAAGAGAGGTGAGGGTCACATTAAGAAAATCTTGAAATATTATTTTATTATACAATGATATTCGGTTTATAATGACTCCAAAATGATTTATTTCAAGGATATAGTGGGTATTGGTCGAAAAAAATCTCAACAAATTGGTTTTAGATATGTTTATATCACCATATTTACCACATCCCTTAGATTTTACTCTTAGTTAAATAGTTTAATTTTTACTATTTATTGTAATATTATTATAATAAATAGTTAATAAGCATACTATAAAAATCCAAGAGAACCCAAAGTGGTTCATTATTAATATATATAACCTTATATAAGTACTTTGGCTGAACCTTCGATTTTTAGGAATATTATATCAATTAATAATATTTAATGTTTTTTTAAAAACTCATTTATGTCAATTTTGACACTATTTTTTATTTTGTTATTCTGAAAGTCATAACAACATGATTACTTATAAAAAAGTCATCGAATAAATTCTATCATTTCATATTAATATAGAAAATTATTTTAATGAAACAAAAGTATCAATTTACATTTATTTTTATATTTATAATATCAATTATTTTAATCTTTCATTAATAAGGTAATTACTCTATCATCATTATGTCATAAATAAATTTTATTATTTAATGTCTAAAAATTATAAATAAAATACCCTTTTGTAGGAAATATTTTTATATTTATAATGAATATTTATATTTTAATTTATATTAATTATAAACCTATATTAAAAATGGTTTAGTTATTAAAATTTGAATCTATAACTTTTAACTCTTCATTAAATAAAATAATAATAAATATCCAAATCTAATAAAAGTGGACATAAAGGATCATATTTTATTTATAAGGTTGATTTTTCTCTAAATACAATTACCCAATAGAATTAGGACATGTGTTGGGGTAATTATAAAATATTTTTTTACCGTTAATTACCCTATTAACTTTTAACCGTGGTAAATAAAAGTCAAAAGTAACTATTCACCAAAAAATCATCTTATTAAACCACATTTTATTTACTGATGTAAACCGTTTCTCTCGGATTTTTGAAATTCAATTGATAGAAGTGGTAAAATTACGTTTTATGCAAATTTTCAAATGTGTCTAGAAGGTGGGTAAAAGTTTGTAAAATGTAAAATAAAATTTTATATATCAAATATTATTAAAAAATGACTCCAATGAATTACATCAAACATAAATTGGTATTATGTATCTAATTTTACATAATATAAATTTAAATAAAATAACCAATTTTTTAATTAAAAAGTCAGCTTTAAACAAAAATGCAGTGTTTTCCATATTCATCAAAATATTTAACGCTTTAATAAAAACACCCAAAATTCACCGTAAGCTAATTTCAATATTCCGAATTCAAAAATGAAGTCCATTTTGAAATATAAAATTTATAAAATTTCAAAAAAGTTGGTATTACTGTTCATAATGGCTATTATGATTGGTCGTGGTGTGTTAAAACACCATGTTGTGTACAATAAAAGATATTATATTATTCAAAGAGAAAGAAACCATAAAAACATGGGGTGTTACATTTATTGTTTACCTTTGATTCGTTCAATTCACCTAAAATTGAATGCAACATTCATGCGTACGTACAACCTGTCATCTCCAGAAACATTATAATATATTTTGATATCTCTAAAATTTATGGATAAATATATATATATATATATATATAATTAATATTTTTTTATATCATGATTAAATTATAGTGATTTTGGAATCATGAAAAATTATACAGACTGAGACTATCAAACTAAATCATGCCTAAAAAATAATGTTGTTTTCA
Source organism: Viscum album (assembly GCA_963277665.1). Taxonomy (NCBI): domain Eukaryota; kingdom Viridiplantae; phylum Streptophyta; class Magnoliopsida; order Santalales; family Viscaceae; genus Viscum; species Viscum album. The sequence continues at coordinate 1,163,283,543 of OY728158.1, read as the reverse complement.
CCCGAAACTATGACTTAATTTTTTGTAATAAAAAAGTTGTAATATATTATAAGTATATCATATATAGTATGAAAATATATTATTATTATTATTAATATAAATGAATATTTAATCTATGTTTAGTATAAATGAGTTACAAACATTTACGGATAAAGGTAAGAGATTAGGTAAGGGATTTCTTAACTCAATTTCCATTCAATGGGTTATACTTCAACTTCAATGACTATGTTTTTCCTGATTATGTGGAAAATGAAGTTATATTTTATTATTGTACATTTATACCTATTTTATTTAGATTTAAAGTTTTTTCTCATAATCACTTAATAGATTAATTCAGACGTCAATGATACGACCTTAGAAATGGGTTTTTCTTCTTAAATTGCATTCTTTGGGAAAAATGTTATGTTATGCACCTATCTTCATTTATGTTGTACGTATAAAGACAATTTAAAATGTTATATCATGAATCTATTTATTTTAATGATATTTAATGTTTAATTTTAATTTATTCCTTCATGGGATCTGAAATTTGAAAGTTATCAAAGTGGTTAGGGATTTAAGTTTTAGTCATATTTTAATTTAGATTATTCATGGTTGAATTTTAGTTGAGTGAATTATATACTCATTATCTAAAAATACTTTTCAATTTATAATCACCTATTTATTAATGTAGTTTTCTTATAATATTACCATTTCCCTCTCTATGGTTCTTAAAATTATTATAAATTTTTAAGAAAAATATACGGTAGTTCTATTCAGTAAAAAATAATTTTTATTTATTGTCCATGTTCTCTAAATATGTTTTCAAGAATGTTTTTTCTATTCTAAAATGGTTTTTTAATTTCATTTTCATCCATATTATAATTTTTTTAAATGTTTTCAAAATGAATCTTCCTTTTATTTTTTGAACATGGAACTTTTATCTTTTTATAGAAAATATGGAATGAATCATTGTTTTAATGTATAGAACATTAACATAATTTCCCACCATTAGGACTGATTGACGATTTGAACCTTAATTTATTAGATTCCTATTTTAGTTTTAATTAAAAACTATTATATATTTTTTTATTTTAAATAAGTGATTTTAAACAAATGGGTATGTTATTTTTCTCAAGAAACATTCTATTGATCTTTTAAAAGAAATAAACTATGAAAATATCATTTGATGTTACTTAAATTTTTTGTAATTTCTTGGACCTCTCTATTATATTCCTTTGCGAAAATCTAGTGTTTGAGGTGTTCGAGAGGTCAAGGTGACTAATCCCTAACAAATTGCCAAATTTCTTGTTCTATGAACTGTTTTTTAGTTCTATGAATAGTGAAATTGTAGATTTATGTGAACAGTTTCATTGGTATCTTTAAGTGAATAGTATAACAGTGGCCTTATGTGAACAATGTCATATGTAGCCTTAGGTGAACAATGCAATGGAAGACTTATGTGAACAGTGTCATCCATAGCCTTAGGTGAGGTCCAATGGTAGCATCTTTCCATTACCAAATTTTGATTTCATGAATTGTGTTTCTAGAACGGTGAGGCTCCAATGGTAGCCTCTTTACTTTCACAAATTTTGAGATCATGAACAGTGTTCCCAGAATGGTGAGGTTCCAACAGTAGCCTCTTTCCTTTTCCAAATTTCAGGTTCATGAATAGTGTTTCCAGAACAGGGAGGTTCCAATGGCAGCCTCTTTCCTTTTCCAAATTTTGAGTTTATGAACACTATTTATTGAATAATGAGGTCCTAATGGTAGCCTCTTTCCATTGAAAAATTTTCAATTCATGAAAAGTGTTTTTAGAATGGTGAGGTTCCAATGGTAGCCTATATCCTTTACCAAATTTTGTGTTCATGAACAATGTTTCTAGAAAGGTGAGGTTCCAACGGTAGCCTCTTTCCTTTGTCAAATTTTGTTTTCATGAATCATGTTTCTAGAATGGTGAGGTTCCAATGGTAGCCTCTTTCCTTTTCCAAATATCAGCTTCATGAATACTTTTCCTAGAACAATGAGGTTCCAACGATAGCCTCATTCCTTTTCAAAATTTTGAGTTCCTGAACAGTGTTTTTAGATTGGTGAGGTTCTAATGGTAGCCTCTTTCCTTTTCCAAATATTGAGTTCATGAACAATGTTTCATGAACGGTGATGTTTCAATGGTAGCCTCATTCCTTTTCAGAATTTAATGTTGATGAATAGTGTTTCCAGAATGGTAATGTTCCAACAGTGTCCTCTTTCCTTTTCCAAATTTTGAGGTTGTGAACAGTGTTTTCAACTTCCTACAGTTTCGCCCCTTCGACATTTCCTTTAACATAAAATTCATTTAATGACTTGTTTTAAGGAATCTATGTATGATTCAATGGCTGTAACTCCTATATTAACTTTCTTAAGGCTCAAGATGTTTTACTTGGTCAAACCGCGCAGTTTAATGTGATCCGCTTTTAATGGAAAATTCATCCAATCTTAGACTATTTCTCTGTTAAATCTTCTAAAGGGATGATATATATTCCTCCCAAATTCTTCCTCCTTATTCTAAGTTGTGATATGATCAAAACATTTATTCCATCTTGTAAAAGTTGGGCGATCAATCTTTCCTCCTTCGATTGGTTCCCCTTTTTTTTATGCAACCAAATTATATCGATCAATATTTGATATATGGTATGTTCTATTATTTTTATTTTGGGGTTCAAATCCATCTATTTCTATTTTCCATTTTAATTAATTATATATCCATGTTTCTAATCAAATTTTCATAGGTGTTGATTGGTGTGGTGGTGTCTCTGCATGCTTAGGTGGATAAAGTTTTCACGGGGGGAGGAGATCATAACCCGTTCTCTGGATCATTCTCATATAAAGAATGTGAGGAACCGTTTGAGGCAGAGGATTTTTTGCTTCTCTTTTATTTTACATGAAGCTATATATTTATCATTTTTTATCCCAATGGATCACAATGGAATTTACATAATAAATATTTGAACCGGATAAATAAATTGATATCGATTGTATTTTATTGCATATTGTTTTTCTAGATAGTGTAATATCTATTCTTTCATTGGTTATATTTTCATTCTTGATGGAAACTGGTAAAGAACATAAAGCCGAAATTAATTGATAAATGTTTAGCTAAAGATAAAGTGGAATGTTAATGTATCTGATTGTTTTTTTTATAATTTGATGTTAATGAAATTGATGCATTAATCATGTTTAATCAATTTGTGATAGCTTATTGTTTAGGTTTCCTAAATTTGGATCCTATGAATAATAAATTGATTAATTCAAGATATATTAAAGAAATGGTTTTTTAATAAAAGAAAATCCCTTGTAGGGTTCTGAGTTACCCTCTTGATTTTTTAAGGGCTAAGAGCCCAATTGATATGACGGTGGTTTTCCTGCTGCTTGTGTTGTGATGTGAGCCTGGAAGGCTGTTATGATATGTTGGGGCATGGAGGCCTATTTTTTTGTAGATGTTTAGGAATAGAGTGGCGAGATGCATTGGTTTATACATGTGGGTGTCCGGGAGGAGACCAGGGATGATGGAACGAGTTGGATGTAAATGTTTGGATACTTTCTTATCATGTTGGTTTTTTATCTGCTTTACTTGCCCCACTGCTCAAGGTATCTGGTTTTTCTTAGCCTCTTTCTAAAAGGGGCAAAGATGTGTGGGGTACGCCAAGTGATTTATATGTTTAGATTTCTGAGGGAGGATGAGTCTACGATCTTACTATAGGCGACAAAGACTGAACAAGTAGTTCATCTAATCACCATATTGAGCCCCCTAGTGTTTAGTAACATAGAATTTTTTTTTCTAGAATGCATGGGAATATGGGAAAGTAATTCTATAAATAAATAAGTGAATAAATGATGTTAACCCATGGGGTTGGAGTTTGCTGGGATGCAATGTTGAAGACTGCAGACTTTGGGTGTGATGCTAATGAAATATTATGTATACTTGTTTATTGCTAATTAATGTTTAAATAATTAATTAACTTGAATAGAAACTGATAGAAAGTTAATGGAGTAATGTAATAAACCTTTTTAAATGGTTCGGTGCTTATAAGATACCTACTCTTAGAAGTGAAAATTGGGAGTTTGAGAGACATTAGTTGTAGATGAGTCTAAGACTAGGTTATGTCTATAGTGTGGTTGTGAGATATAGTATATTCTATACTTTTTGGGTTTCTATACGCTACTCCACCACATCAGTTAGGGAAACTGAAACCCCAAGGATTCTGAGCCCTAGGGGGTGCTTTCCCCAATATTCTAGTGGGAGGATGGATGGTTGAATACCCCCTTTGGCCTCGATCTCATCTCTTGGTAGTTACTTGTGATGGTAGGAAAAATGGTTAGTGTTCCCAATATATGTGTGTAGATGGCTTTAATGTCTTGTTCTTATTCAAAAAAATATATTCTTGATATAGTTTCCCATGGAATATCGTAACGTCCCGACCCAGAAGCCATTAACCAGTGCTCTGAGCTGGTTCACCACAAGACCTCAAGCATGCCTCCCCGTACGCCAGAGGCTGCTGACTAGTAGAAAGGGCCTAGGGTGTGATAGTGGGGAGACTATTCCCTCATACCAGAGTAAGAAAAAAGCAGAAATAACTAATTATCATACACATCTAAAAGTAAACCGAGTGTGGAAGTAGTAAACAACTGAAATAGAACAAGCTGTAATAGTAAAATTCTGTAAAATCCTGAACAGATATGCAATATAATACAACATTGGTCACCCACTGGGACGACCATACAGATACAAGTACAAAAGAAACTGAAGTAAAAGTACAAGGCTCTACTACTAACTCCGAGCCAATCCACAAACCCGATCTCCAGACAATGTTGAACTGGATCAACCCGATCTATAAAACCACTCGAGAAACACTTCTTGATCATGAAACACTGGGTCACAGCCCTATCCACCATGATACACATGCTCAACCTGAAAAGAATACATAAGGTCTACACGTACACCAAGGTGCATGTGTAGGGGTGAGAAATAATCTCAGTAGGGAACCCCGACAAGCAACATAAAACTGTGCTGCTAAAAGTGTATGAAACAGAAATGTGCTCTGCCTAGATAGAACACAACAAAAGTAAGTAAACAAAATGTGCAACCATAGTTGAACTCAGGGTGTGTTATCCATGTCAACTGGGAAACTTCCACCATGGATGTCCATAACTATATACGTACACATGAATAGTACCATACCTATACACATATATATGAATATGAATATTCATGATTAAGTGAATAAAATAGCAAGAAATAATATCAGCAGTCGATCCTTGGGACTATAAGCCTGATCTCATGGACATCATGTGCAAGAGAATTGAGCTGGACATCGTTCCACTCAAGCCATGTATAATTAAGTTGATCTATGGGTCCATAATCCCATAGACATGTAACTTCTTCGGCCAACGCTAAAAAATATGTCCCTAAAAAAGATAAACAAAAACAAGTAATCCTATAGGAGTACTCACAACCTATCCCATCTGGTTTAACCAAACAAACACAATCAAGCAGATAACACAACCGGTAACCCTCTGGGAAGTACTCACAACCATCCTCTCTAGTCCTACCTAGAAAGTAGCAACAACCCTCTGGGTAGTACACTCAGCCTAACCCCTCTGGTTTGGTCATAAGAAAATTATAAGACTCTCTGAGGAAGCACGCTCAGTCAATTTTTCTTATAGTCTATGGTAGTCAAGGACTCTCGGAGGAAGATCACACGGTCTAATCCCCTTATAACCCCAAGGTCTAGAGACTCTCTGAGGAATCTCACTCGGTCAATTACTCTTATAACCTCAGGTCTATCATTGAATCTCTAAGGAAACTCACTCAGTCAATTCCTTCTCTACCCTGGAATGGTTTTAAAGAAATTCAAACCATGTAAAGACTCTTTAAGGAAGCTCACTCGGTTTACCCTCCTGTAGTCTATAATATCCAAGACTCTCTGGGAAGATCACTCGGTCTATCCCCTCTAGTCTGTAATGTCCAAAACCCTCTGGGAAGCTCACTCGGCCTATCCCCTCTAGTCTATAATGTTCAAGACTCTCTGGGAAGCTCACTCAGTATATCCCCTCTAGTCTATAATGTCCAAGACTCTCTGGGAAGCTCACTCAGTCTATCCCTTATAGTCTATAGCACCAGGTTCTCACGGTCCCATTCCAGTCTATGCATAATAATGCTATAAGGCCAAAGTATAACTTTAGAGTTACTTGGATAACCAGTCTATAGAATAACAAGCATGTTAAGAATATCACTCCATCTTATGGTCACAAGGCATGGAAACATGCATAACATCCAAAGGCTAAACAAGACCAAATGGTTGTAAACAGATAAGCATAGTCAAAACATCCAAGCAAGGTAAAAGACACTATTTACAACCAAGACACCTTTACATAGGCATGCAAAGAATAGTAGTAATCCAAACAAAAAATAAAGACACATCACGTCAAGCTCAACAGACATCAACCAGGGAGCACCTCTGGTAAACACTACAACATCAATAAACCAAGTCAGATATAAACAAACAGTGAGGGTGGCCCGAACGCCCAACACAACAAACATACAAATCCCAAATGGATTACCATATTGGAATGGGTTCTAGGTGACACCTAATCACCATCTCTACCCAAACCTGACTTAACAACTCAGGGTCTGTCAAACAATGGGCACCCACTGGATCCCTCAGGTCAAACACTGAGGAGGCATCATACTTGGGATCCTCCAGGTAAACACGAGTGAAGGCATCCTATGCAGGATCCTTAGAAAATAGTAAGGGAGGAATACTACATGGGATTCTCAAAGGAAGGACAAATTAGGCATTCCATAACATGGTTCCTATCAAAGGAAGAACAAGAGAGAGATCCTACAAGGGACTCCCTAGGTCAGCACACTAGCAAAGGCATCCCTCAGGGGATCCTTAGAAGTACCTGGTCTCAAAGCCTCATAGGCCAAAAGGGAACATCTCAAAAGGGGAACATTATATAGATCATGGGTTACAAGAGATATATTATAGTTAATATTCTATTAATTGTCTCAACTAAGTTGGTCCGAACACCCAACCTATCATCCACCCCAAGTCTCACTCTCAGGGGACAACTGAACTCGAGAAGTGGAAGAAGACCCCCTATATTTAGATAGAAACCCCAAAACCCTATTTATATTACCTATAAATGTAAAAAAGGATTCCACCATTGCAATCTACATAGAAAAATTCTCATAATAGATTACTCACATGCCCAATTCTAACTTTCAGAGCCCAAGATATCTCAAAATTACTAAACTGAAGCAGTACATGGCCAGTGCATAATGGGCCTGCGAGTGTAATAGTACACGGTGTGTAATTTACTATACACGGCGTGTAATATTCAAAAAAAAATTCCATGTCCATTTTCACCCAAACACATTCTCATGTACCACTACACGGCATGTACTTAAAGTACATGACGGGTAGTCCTGAAAACCCGCTATTTTGTGTTCTATTTCACACGACCAGCCACACAGCTACCCACTACATGGCGTGTACTAAATTTTCACGGAATATACTTAGGAAAAACTTTTCTTCCCCTTATGGGAATAACACATGACATGTAACCCTAGAATACACGCCGTGTATTTTGGGTTTTCCGACGGGAAAACCCTGAAAACACCCGAAACTCCCGTTTTCACCCCTGAAACATTTGATCTGGACATCAGAGGACAAAAGAAAGAAATATAAGGCTTAGAGGACATTAAAAAACATGTTTAATGGGGATATATGATGAAAACATAAAATACTCTACCTTCGGGCTGAAACTGTTGAAGATTCGGTTGATTTCGCAGCTCCTGGTTGCCGCACTCCGACTGAGCGGGTCGAGAGCTTCAAATCGGTACCCTTATTGATGTCCAACTGTCCCTATTCCTAAAACTACAATTCTCCCATAGGTCATGGAAAAAGGGGAAGATGAATAGGAGACATGCAAAATTAGGTGGAGGAAATAAGAGAGAAGAAAAGAAAAGGAAAGAAGAAAAGAAAAGAAAGAAAAAGGGGCCTCGGCCGGCCCCAGCGCCCGACATGAGTTTATGCCTTCCCTTGGCTAAAATCCCCATTCCGGACTCAACGGAGAAGACAGAATCTCAATCTGATGCTCTGTTTAAACATTATTTCCAAACGATCCTACGAGAATAATTTAATATTTAATTTAATAATATTAAATATTAAATATTCTGCCAAAAATTCAAACTTATCAGATTTCCTCCAAACTCATATCCTAGGGTAAAATCCTTATTTCGGGACCAACGATGTTATCAAAAAAATTATCCGAGATCAACTGGTAGGGTAAAATGACTTTTTTACCCCTCAAGATCATTCAACAGTATAAATTCAAATTTCTTCTCAAAACGACTGTCTGGAAAACATGGGTTCTTATAACTACAATAGGTGTAACATGTATAGGCTATGATGGATTGAGGATCCTTAATCAGTGTATGGGATACAATGGTCTGAGGATTAATACCGGACATATGATACACATTATGGGATATGTGGTGGCTCCCATAAACTACCTGGTTACTTTGATTATGTGGACGTGGTGGTTTTATTGCATGAGGTGCATGTTGTGGTGCTTCTCCTAGGTGTGTGTGGGAAAGTGTTTTTGGAGAGAGATTATTAGAACATGCGACATTTGGGAAAAGAGGAAAACCAGTGGGGAAGTAGTAGTGGGGTACCCTTGATATTATTTATTATATTATATACTCTTGTATGAATTAAATGGTGAGAGAATCCATAATAATTCTGGAAACATAATATGACTTTTTGGTGACGAGTTAGATTCACTTATTTTTCACTGTGCTTTAGCATGAACTTTTTACTATTTCATGAGAGGGTTCAGGGAGGACCCTACTGAGGATACTATTATACTCACCAATGTTTAAATAATATATTATTTATGTAACTTGGAGCATGATGGACATCAAGTTGGTTTCTACTATCTTGGGGTTACATGAGCTATTCGGGCCTGTGGTTTCTATTTTTTTACTTTCCTTCGGTATTTTCATTTCTTCCCCTTTTAGATGTTGTAGTTTTTCATAACATTACATATGTGTACTTGGGATTTCATTTATATTGTTGTCTGAGTGGGAGTTGGTTCGTGTCTATATTATCTCTATCTTTCGCATGTGTTCTCTTAGAGGGAAATTCCTCCAATTTGTGTGTTTACTATACCCTTGGTGATAGTCTCCAACCCGGGGCCTACTAGAGTAGGGAATCATGGGTTATTATCTCCGTTATCACATCGCCTGCCTAGGATTGGTTCACCTTGTAGGGAGGGGGTTTTGACAGAGTGGTTTTAGAGGCAGGTTGAGAGATAGGATGGATTTTGGTGATCGACACATGTAAGGTTTCATGGATTCGTAGGGAAAAAGTGTTAGTCAAGTTTATCAAGTCATATAATCACTAGTGACCGAATGAGAAAAAGGCTATTAGGCCCCCCTATAATCTTATGTACAGAACTTTTTATTTACAATGGATACTAAAAGAGGTAATACTAGTTTTAGGGTAGAGACCTAGGAAAGGATCATGCATCATTATTTTTTGTGATTGTGTTTGAATGGGTTGACCAGGGGATAGTTTAACCTAAAATGAATAAAAAAATACAATTAATTATTTAATACCTCCATATTCTAGGTTTAGAAGCTCTAAATATTTGTTATTTTGTAGGTATGGCTCCAGGTCAACATACTCATTAGTATCACATAGAAAATATTCATCAGGTTGTACCTACAGATCACCGCTAGGTAGAGGTTCATGACGATGACACTTGGAGGAGGAAACTTTGAGAGTTTCAGAGACATTGTCTGCAAAAGTATGAGGGATCCTTTTTAGATGTAGTCATGGAAGACCGGTAGGAGGAGGTCGAGATAAGCTTCAGTTCGATCTATGATCAGAAGAAGCACTGGGTGTCCTTGGTTGTGACGATGGTGCATTGAGTAGTGAGATAGTGGTGGTTATTTTTCCTTGGGGATCGTGAGGAGTCATAGATCTCATGGGAGGAGTTCCAAGAAAATATTAGAGTCGAGTTTCTTCCCCTGATCACGAAGGCATCCAGTCGCCAGAATATCCTTACCCTTTGATAGGGGATATCCAATCTACGAGAGTTTGGAATCTGTTTCCGTAACCTTTTATGACATCCTTTGGACATGTTTCTTGATGTGGAGGCCATGGTGAGGCATTTCGAGGAGGCTTGGCATCAAGAGATCCAGCGCTAGGTCACCCCATTTATGCTAAAGAAATTTCTTGAGGTGATGACGAGGGAAGAGGTTGTCAAGAGGACATTGTCTATAACTAGATCATCATGAGAGGGGTGCCGTAATGATTCCTCATGAAGAAGAGATGTAGTTCAGGGTTCCTAGTTTTTAGTTCAGAAGACTTCCCATTTGGCTGGGGGTAGGTCCCAGCCCTTAGCATCTAATTTCTACATGGGCAGCAGCTCTCAAGCCTATGCTATGGGATCAGGTGCCTGTTTTTCTTATGGTGGTCGAGTTCATCAACAACGATACTGCCCGACCTTTCCGAGCAGTTATACTGCACCAGGTGTTCCACTCCAGGTTCCTCCATTGATGAAGATTCATCCAAGGAAGTTGTAGCAGGTTGCATCATCTTTGGATCAGTAGAGGGTAGATGTGGAAGGTAAGGGATAGCCCCGTGACACTCTCTATCATTAGAGAGCAGAGATTAGCTATGGTGGTGGTCTTCATCAGGGTTAGGGAGGCCGTGGAAGAGGTCGTGGATAGATTCATGCTTTAGTGTTTCCAGCACCAGGAGAGAGAGACGTCATTTGAGGTACCATTTTCTTGTTTTCTACCTTGTTGTATGCCTTGTTTCATTCAGGAGTGACACAATCCTTCATATCACCAAACCATGTCCATGCTTTGTGACTTGAGGTTGAGACGCTTCCAGTTCCCTTGGCGTTTAATACGCTAGTTGGAAGTCGATCTGACTTGTTTTAATTTTGTAGAGACTGTGTTCTAGTGTTGGGGAAGTACCACTCTTGGGGATATTTCCTATGATTATGAATAAAACCATATGATGTCATCCTCGGTATGGATTAGTAGTATTCATTGTAGGACATCGTGGATTACTTCAAGAGGTAGTTTTTATTATTAAATTCAGATAGAGATCCACTGGTGTTCATTAGCGAGCAAGACCCTTAGATGGGTGAGAGGCATGTTCCATTTTTGTCATCCATGATGGATGAGCTGATGTTGAGTTCATCAGAGGTTCAGTAGTTGGTGTTTCTAAGGGTCGTAGAAGAGTACCCTGATGTCTTTCCAGAAGAGGTTGTAGCCTTACCCCCTCGATGTGAGATCGAGTTTGGGATAAAACTATAGTAAGGAGCATCTCCCCTCTCTATGAATCCATATAGGATGGACCCTTCTAAGTTATGAGAGCTACATGTATAGCTTGATGTTTTGTTACAGTGCGTTATTGTTTGGCTGAGTGTGTCACCGTGGGGTGCACCAGTTTTGTTCGTGAAGAAGGTTGATGATAGTTTTTGTTTGTGTGTTTATTATCATCACTTAAACAAAGTGACATTAAATAATCACTATCCTCATACATGTATTGATGATTTATTTGATCAATTCAATTGTGCATGTTGGTTCTCAATGATTGAAACGTGGTTAGGATATCATCAGATGCGTGTGAAGGAAAAGGATATTCTGAAGACTACTTTATTTTGTTGTCATGGGAATTATGAGTTCGTTGTAATGCTGTTCTACATGAAAATGCTCCAGCTATGTTTAGGGGATTGATAAACGATATGTTCCATGAGTTCCTAGAAACTTTCGTGGTGGTTTTCATCGACGATATCCTACTGTACTCCATGTTTGAGGAGAAGCATGTAGAGTGTCTACACACCATTTTGGGGGTTCTTCATCAACATCAGAAATTAAAAAAGTTGTAGAAGTGTGATTTTTGGGCATGAGAAGTCCATTTCATGGGGCATGTTGTGTCCCAGTAGGGAGTAGCTAAGGATCCATCGATGATAGAATCATTTGTGTCTTGTGAATCCCCCATGACAGTGTTAGATGTGTGAAGTTTCCTTGGTCTCGTACACTACTACAGGATGTCTGTACCCTATTTTTATCAAGTTGCGACTCCTCTAACATCTTTGAATAGGAAGGATCAGGAATTCATATGGACTGATCAGTGTTAGGAAGCTTTCGAGTATCTAAAGGAGAAGTTAGTAAGCACTCTAGTTTTTTGTCATTCAATAGAGGGAGTTCAGTTTGATATTTTCAACGATGCTTCACATATGGGCTTAGGCTGTGTTCTGATGCAGTAGAGATTAGTTGTTTCTTATGGGTCTTAGTAGTTTCATCCCTATGAACATTACTATTCCACCCATGATCTTGAGTTGGTAACCATGGTGTTTTCTCTAATGTTTTAGAGGCATTACCTCATTGGCGAGCTCTTTGTTGTTTTCCCCGATCGTAAGAGTTTGGTGTATGTTTTGTCCCAACGTGAATTGAACATAAGACAACATTGATGGATGGAGTTATTACAATAATAATACTTCTAATTATTGCATACACCTAGAAATGGGAATGTTATAGCTGATACGATGAGACAGAAGTCACGTAGTGATGTAGTGCATGAATTTGGTGACTCCTGGAGAGTAATGAAAGAACTGTCCACATTACATCTTGATATGGGAGAATTTGGGGGAAGAGGATGTATTTATTAGATGAAGGTGCATTCATCTCTATTGAAGCAGGTGTAAGAGTCCCTATTAGGGGCTCTAGATGTGGATTTCTAAAGAGAACGATTTGACTATGGTGAGGCCCCTGATGGGTGGTCTGAGGATGAACACCATCGAGTATTGTATCATGTAAGGATATTTTTCAGTTGACGATGCAAGAGATATTTCTTATACAGTTACATATTGATACTTAAGTGGTGAATCCTAGAGTGAAAAAGATGTACCAATCCTTGGGGAGCCAGTTTTTGGTGGCCTAAGATGAAGCATGCGGTTGCAGAGTTTTTGTCTCGATGTTTGGTATGCCAGAAGGTGAAGGACCAACACCATGTTCCTGGTGGTCTACTCCAACCATTAGATGTTCCTCAGTGTAAGTGGTATGAAATCTCAACGGACTTTGTTACTAGTTTACCTTGAGATTCGGGAAGACATGATGCTCTCTGGGTGGTAATGTATTGTTTAAAAAAATCAACCCACTTCATAGCAATAAAGCTGTCATGATCGATGGATGTTTTATCAAGGAATAATCTAGCGGATGAGGTGAGACTCCACGGAGTCCCGAGGATGATCATTTCTGATCGAGATCCTTGTTTTACATCTATGGTGTAGATAGGTATCCAGAATGATTTCAGTTCTTAACTATGCCTTTGCCCTACTTTTCATCCTCAAATAGACGGTCAGAAAGAGCGAACCATCTAGACTCTTGAAGACATGTTACACTCCTGTGTCCTGGATTTTAGAGGTTCATGGATGAGGCACCTACCCTTGGGGGAAATCACTTACAACAATAGTTTTCACTCCACCATCGGTATCGTTCCATTTGAAGCCTTTTTTTTGCCAACATTTGCATTATTAGTTGTGGTGGACTGGGGTCGGAGAGTTAGAAATTCTCATACCGAAACTAGTGAAAAATACAACATTGATGGTTCAGGTAATTTGTGAAAGGATGATGATAGATAAGGATCATCAGAAATCATTTCCCAATGAATGGAGAAGTCCTTTGGAGTTTGATGATGGGGATCATGTGTTTCTGAAGGTGACTCCCCATCTTGGGTAGCAAAGGTTTTGTCATGGGAATAAGCTTTCTCCCCAATTTGTTGGGACCTTCACGGTGTTGGATCGTGTTAGAGTTGTGGCATATAAGATAGAACTTCCCCCCCACAGATGAGCCAAATACCTGACATTTTCCATTTATCATAGCTCCATCATTATCTTCATGATGACTCACACATCATCGATTGGGGAGATATCAATGTTGATGATGATGTGACCTTCATAGAGTGGCCTATGATGATCCAAGACCGCAAAGAGAAGGCGTTTTGCAGGCATTCTATCCCATTAGTTCATGTCTTGTGGTGACAAGATGGCGTGCAGGAGATTACCTGGGAACGTGAGTTGCAGATACATCCATAGTACCCAAAGTTGTTTGATGTCACATTGTGGTAGTATACCATTCTTGTTTATGATATGGATTTCTTTGGTTGCTTCTTGTGGATTTCTCCCTTTTAGAGGTATCTCAATGGGTTGTTGTTCAGAATTATTTTCTGTTTTCTTTAGGTTGGTTTTGAATTCTTGAGGATGAGAATGTTTGAGAGGTATCTGATTTAATGCCTTGAACCTCTCTGTTCTATTCCTTTGTGAAAATATAGTGATTGAGGTGTTTGTGAGGTCAAGGTGATTAATCCCCAACTTGTTTCCAAATTTATAATTCTTTGAATAGTGAAATGGTAGCCTTATATGAACAATTCCATCAGTAGCCCTAGGTGAACAGTGAAACATTATCCTTATATGAAAAATGTCATCGGTAGCCTTAGGTGAATAGTGGAATGGTAGCCTTATGTGAACAGTGTCGTCGGTAGCCTTAGGTGATGTCCAAAGGTAGCCTATTTCCTTTTCCATATTTTGAGTTCATGAATAGTGTTTCGAGAATGGTAAGGTTCCAACAATATCCTCTTTCCTTTTCCAAATTTTGAGTTCATGAACAGTGTTTCTAGAATTGTTAGGTTCTAAGTGTAGTCTCTTTCCTTTTCCAAATTTCAGGTTCAGGAATAGTTTTTCTTGAAAGGTGAGGTTTCCACGGTATCATCTTTCCTTTGAAAAATTTTGAGTTTATGAACAGTGATTTTAGAGTAGTGAGGATCCAACGGTAGCCTCTTTCCTTTTCCAAAATTTGGGTTCATGAACTATGTTTCCAAAATGGTGAGGTTCCAATGGTAGCCTCATTCCTTTACAAAATTTTGAGTTCATGAACATTGTTTCTAGAACGATGAGGTTCCAACGGTAGCCTCATTCCTTTTCCAAATTTCAAGTTCATGAATATTGGTTATAAAATGGTGAGGTTCCAATGGTAGCCTCTTTCCTTTTCCAAAATTCGAGTTCGTGAATAGTGTTTACAGCTTCCTACAGTTTCCCCCCTTTGACATTTCCTTTGACACAAAATGCATTTAAAGCCTTTTTTAAGGACTCTAAGGACAATTCAAATGCCATAACTCCTATATTAATTTTCCTAAGTCTTAGGATGTTTTTACTTGGTCAACCGCCTGGTTTTATGTGATTCTCTTTTAATGTAAAATCCAACATATCTTAAACCGCTTCTCCATTAAATATTTTAAAGGGGCGAGATATCTTCCTTTCTAATTATTCCTCTTTTTTCGTAGTTATGAGATGCTCACAGCTTTTATTCCATCCCGTAGGAGTTGTGCGATCAAAATTTCCTCCTTGGATTGGTTCCCTCTATTTTTGATGCAACCAAGTAATATCAATCAATCTTCGATATAAGGTATGATATATCGTCATTATTTTAGGTTCATCTTCTTCTATTTCTCCTTGACCTTTTATGAAATTTTATCTCCATGTTCCTAATTGAATTTTATTGGGCGTTGACTAGTGCGGTGGTGTCATTGCATCCTCAGGTGGATTCAGTTTTCATGAGGGGAGGAGAATATAACAGGTTCTGTGGATCATTATCTTATAATGAATCCTAGGAACCGTATGAGGTAGCAGATTTGTTTCTTCTCGTTCCTTTTATGTGTAATGATATAGTTAGATTGTTTTACCCCACTGGATAATAATGGAATTGATATAATTAATATTTGAACAAGGTAAATAAATTGATATCAATCGTATGTTATTTCCTCTGGTTTTTCTAGATAGTGTGATATCTATGCTTTCATTTTTTTAGATTTTCATTTTTGATGGAAGTTAGTAAAGAATGTAAAGACAGAATTAATTGATAATTTTTAGGATAAATATAAATAGGCATGTGAATGAATCAGATTGTTGTTTTTTTAATTAGATGTTAATCAAATTGATATAGTAATCATGTTCAATCAATTTTGGATAGCTTACTATTTAGGTTTCCGGAAGTTGGATCCTATGAATAATAAATCAGTTAATTCATGATAGATTAAAGAACATGTTGTTTGATAAAAGAAAATACCTTATAGGGTTCTTAGTTACCCTCTTTATTGTTTAAGGGTCAAGATACCAATTGATATGTTGGTTTTTTTTCACCTTCTTGTGTTGTGATGTGAGCCTAGAAGGCTGTTGTGATATGTGGTGGGTAGAGAGGCCTATTGGTTGTGGTTGCAGTAGACACCTAGAGTGTCTAGATGCATCAATTTATGCATTTGGGTGTTGGGGAGGACACTGCGGATGATGGAATGAGTTGGATGTGAATGTTTGGGTTCATGATGATCTTGTAGGTTGTTTATATGCATTACTTTCCCCACTTCTCAAAAAACTGGTTTTGCTTACCATCCTTCCAAAAGGGGAAAAGACATGTGGGGTATGCCATATTATTTTCGTGTTTAGCTTCCGGAGGGAGGATGGGTCTACACTCTTGCTATAGGTGGTAAAGACTCCACGAGTAGTTTATCAACTCACCATGTTGAGCCCCCTTGTTTTTAGTATCATATACTGTTTTTTTAGAATGCATGGGAATATAGGAAAGTAATGTGGTAAATAAATAATTGAATAAATGATGATATCCCATGGGGTTGAAGCTTGCTGTGAGCAATGATGAGGACATTGGACTTTAGGTGTGATGCTAATTAAATATAATGTAGAATTATTAATGGTTAATTAATGTTTAAATAATTAAATAACGTAAAGTGAAACTGATAAAAATGGAATGAAGTAATGTAAAAAATCTTTTTAAATGGTTTTGTGCTTATAAGATACCTTGACTTAGAAGTGGCAGTTGGGAGTTCGAGAGAAGTTAGCTGGAGTTGAGTGTAACACTCGGTTATGCCCATAGTGTGATTATGAGCTATAATATATTCTATAATTTTTGTGTTTCTATATGCTATTCAGCCCCGTTAGGTAGGGAAACTGAAACCTTGAAGATTCTGAGACCTAGAGGGTGTTTTCCCCATCATTCTTGTGGGAGGATGGATGAATGACTACCCCTTTGGCCCCGATATATTATCTTGGTAGTTACTTGTGCTAGTAGGAACAATGGTTTTTCCCATATATGTGTGTAGATGGCTGTAATGGGTTGTGGTTATTCACACACATATATTCTGGATATATTTTCCTATGGAATACTATAGGTGTAACATGTATAGGATATGATGGCTTGAGGATCCTTACTCGATGTATGGGATATAATGCCTTAAGGTTTAATACCCAACACATGATATATGTTATTTGAGCTATGGTGGCTCCCAGAAACTACCAGTTTATTTTTCTTACATGGATGTGGTGGTTTCATTACACGAGGTGCATGTTGGGGTGCTTCGCCTCGGTGTCTGCAGGTGGGACTTTATTGAGAGTGATGCTTAAGATGTGCGACATTGGGGAAAAGCGGCAAAGCGATGGGGATGTAGTAGCAGGGTAAAGTTGATATTATTTATTATATTATATACTCTTTTATGTGTTACTTGGTGAGAGTAGTCATGGTGTGGCTGGGAACATAGTGCGTCTTTTTAGGTGATGAGTTAGTTTTACTAGTTGTTCATTGTACTTTAACATGATCTCTTTACTATTTCACAAGAGGCTTCAGGGAGGATCCTACTATATATACTGTTATACTCAGCCTATGTTTATATAAACTGTTTTCAAGTAACTTAGAGTAGGTTGAAGATCATGCTGGTTTCTAATAGCTTGGGGTTACAAGAGCTATTCGGGCTTGTAATTGATGATGTTTTGACTTTCCATTGGTATTTGTAGTATTTCCATTTTCATTTGTAGTAGTTTTTCATGAAATTCCATATATGTAATTGGGATTTCATTTATATTGCTGTCTGAGTTTGAGTTGGTTGGTGTCTATCTTATATCTCTCTTTCACACGTGTACTCTTAGAGGTTAATGCCTCCCATTTGTGTGTTCACTATACCATCGGTGCAAGTTTCCAACCCAGGGACTACTGGAGGTGGGACACGGGGTTCATTATCTACCTTCCCACATCACCATTCCCTATAGGGGTACACCATGTGGGGAGGGGGTCGTGACAATTTTCTAGTAATATGATCCAATGATGGATTATTTATTATTTATCTAGATGGGTTATAGTTATGATGATACAACATCAATGAAACTCATTTTTTCACAAGTTAAGTTATGATTAATGATTTTATAATCTCGTGGGATAAATATAAATTTATATCATATTATGTGTCAAGTGGGACCAAAATTTTATTGATCGATAAGGCATTGAGTAAATATGGATGAATCATAAGAAAATATACTATGTGTGAAACTGATTTTATGTTTATAATTTTATGTGCATACATATTTTTGATGTTCATAATTTTATATGTGGAAATGGATTTTATGTCTATAATATTATGCATGAAACTAGCTTCATGCCCATAAGTTTATATGAGAGAGTTATTTCATGTATCTTACATAATGTGTAAACTTATTTTTATATATATACATGTACACAATGTTTTAATTTTATGTTTTTTCTAAATTATCATTTTTATTTTATTCTATCATTAATCATGTTCTTTTATTTCTTTATGATTAATGTTTTATGAACTTCCATAACTTATTCCATGAATAAGGATTATGATCTATGATTTACAGGTTCTACTTTTGAAATGATATGTTGATGTTCTTATACATTTATGCTCATGTTATTCTTAAGTGATCATTGATATATCCTTTACTTACCCTTACTAAGCATATAATCTCACCCTTTATTATTTTTCATTTCCTCATGTTATTAAAATAAATAAAGTTGGGCATATATCATAAGAATACATTGTGGGAAGATATTTATTGGTGATATTTAAGATCCATCAATAAATATGATGATTGGGCATCTAGTCTCCAAAGACACTAAACCTATATGGTCCTCGCCTATGTAATTTAAAATATATTGGATATTTATATATTCTGTTGTAATAACTATGATTGAAAATCTAGGTTCACAATAAATTTTTCATCGACTATTTAATTTTTCATGAAATGATACTTTATATCTATATGTTTTGAACTAGAATTATGCACTTTATTTTTTGGATAGATTAATTGAATTATAATTATCCAAGTCAATAATTAGTGGGTACCCAGTTTAAACATCCACATCCTCATGATATTTATTCATCTTTAAAATCTGAATAACTTTTTTTGAATAAACAAATATTCATACTTATTTGAACTCAAATTTACTAATTTTTTTCTTTATGTTTGCTGATACACATTTTTCACCAAAAAAATAATATTTTTCCAAAATATTAATTTTCTATTAATAGATCCTAAAAAATCCACATCTATAAGAAATTTTAAGATTAATTATCCATTATTTTTATATTGTAGACTATTGTTGGAAGAATTTTAAATATATGATAGGATTTTATATGTTATGATAATATGAGATTCATTTATGTTTGGCTGAAATATAGTATAAAGTGTAAAAAAAATAAATTTGTTTAGTCTAGTTATAGTTATATACTAGTGACTTCTAATTTTTTGTCTGATTTTTTTTAAATCTCATGCCTTACATTAATAAACTTTTCTCATCTTTTTCCCTTCTTGTATATGAGTATAAAATATTCTTTCTTCCACCATTAATTTTTTTTCAACAACTCTTTACCATATATTTATAATGAAAATAAAACATGATCTATAGATATAGTAATTTGTAGGCTTGAGATTCAGTTCTCAAATAACTGACATCTCAAAATTCATATTCATTAGTGTAGAAAAAAATTCACACATATTTTCTTCATCACTGGTAAATAAGACATCATCAGAATACACAATCATAATAAGTGATATGGTATTGGTACCTTTTCAGTAAAATTACTCTCATCATGTACTATCATGAACTCCATGGTTCTTAAGTGATCAACCAATTTCAAGTACCATGATTTAAGAGAATACTTTAGTACACAGTGAGAATTATTTAAGTTAAAAATACTATTATCATTATTGTCAAGAAGAAATCCCATATAGTATTTTATATAAACATCCTAATTTAGTTAATTATTAAGAAATAAAGACTTAAAATCAATCTAAAAAATTGGTAAATTCTTTTGAGAATAATGTTTATAAAAATTTATTAATGATTCAAGACACGAAAATGAATAAAAAATATCTTTAATAATCATCCCCTATACTTGTGTATAAACCTTATCTACAAATTTGGATTTATTATTTGAAAATAAATCCACCCACATCTAGTTAACCAATATTTTTCCTGTGATAATTTTTATCCATAAGTCATTGAACAAGTTACTATGACTAATTCTTCCATATTTGATCCAGCTATACATTTATAGCTTTGATCCACTCCTTGTGTTAATAAAATTATTCTACATTTTTCGGTTCAACTATCAAAAGAAGACTGGTGTGACTGGTTCCTATAATTTGTTTTCATTATGAATGACCAAATTCTAGTTACCATATATTTTTAAATATCCACAAAAATTCTCTTCATTGAGCCCACACATGAAGGATTATTTTACCTCCTTCAATATTTGTATATAAATAATATATATCATCTTCATGAAGCTATACAATTTCTTCTTTTACGTCATGGATCCCACATAAACCTTATCATCATCACTGTCTATCATAAATGAATTCTGGACATCATCTTAATTTCTAAACTACAAGATCATCATAGATAATAATTTTATCTACTATTTTTTAATATATTTAGGAAGAACTATATATTGTATAACAAATTAATATTCCATCATTAGCTTTTCATCAAACATTATTCTTATTATTTCCATCTATTTGATCAAACAAGAACTCCTAAAAACTCTAAAAACATTTAATCATGTATTATTCATAAAAAAATTTCATAGTGATTAATTTCAGAATTTATACTTAAGAATACACTATTTTTATTAATAACAATTTTAGTATTTTCATGTATCTAGAAGAACATTGAATTTTCATGATCAATAATCATAGATCTAGAAATACTATGAGGACTTATTATTTGTTTATTCAATCTAAATCATTTTACAATGGATTTTAAAGATTATTAAACTCATTAATAATTACATTATTTTCCAACTAAAAGAAATAAATTATATAGAAAAACATAGATACAATTTTCACCTCATCCTTTTCAAATTATAACCTATTTGTTTCTGTGAATCGACTAAAAATTATAATTCAGAATAATGAATTTTACTTGTGAAATATAAATGTGATGAAATCCATCTTAATGAAACCATGGCTAGAAGTAAAGAAATATCTATCTCCCCTGGATTATTTTTTTTGTTATTGGGACACACAAATGAGTACGCACCAAATCCAATGGATTTAGAGTTTAAATATCAACTCTTTTATAAAAAATTTCATCATATTTATTAATTTCATGTTTTAAGAAAATGTGAAAGTATCTTCTTTCAATATGAGAGTATGTAACATATATTTTTCTTTGATAAACATTCTAATTTTTTGGTTAAGATGGTTTAACATTATATTCCATAAACTATTTATGCTTTAAAACTTAGATAACAATATGATTTCACATATCCAATTTGAAATAAGTTTCCACGAGTTCTCATACCCATCGATATAATAGATACTCTATTTAATGTTTTTTAAAACATTAATTTAACAATAAGGTATCCTCATTTTCATCATAAAAAATCCATGATGCACTCATAAGGTTAAGATATATCCTATAAAAAATAATACATTATTAGGATTGATCTAATTCTTCCCATGTTTTCCCATAAAAACATTTAATTTTTTGAGATCCATAAATCCCAAACACAAATGGAAATTTTTTATACTTTCTGAAATCCTAAATATTTCTCAAATTTCATTTGATTTTATAATATCAATATTTATACTCTATCCATGGATTTTTTTTTGGAATTATTTGAAGGAAATCTTGACTACATTAGCCTAATGAAATTGATAATAAATTTTTTATAGTATTATAATGATGAATAAATTTTATTAGTGTAAATAAAATACATTTATCTAATATATTTTCATATTCATCACATATCCCAAAATTTTCTTTGATATATTCATAATTTTTTTATATCGTGGTTCTTTTAAAGCTACTGATTATTGAAACTGTTCTTCACATACTAGTATTGTAACACCACAAAAATCGATTGTAGGAACATTTAATAGGATAGAGTGAATGAAACACAATATAAAGCAAAAAGGGGAAAATAATATCCTGAGAAGTTATAATATATTTACTATTTTAAATAAATTCAATATATTTTATAGTTTATAATGCACATAACATTGAGTTAGCATACATCGCACACAACAATGAGTTACTTTAATCGATTGCATTACATGTAAGATCATTTTTTTAAAAACAAAAATATATTAATAAAAAATTATTTTTTAATATAATATTAAATAAATGTGTAATTAAATTATAGGTTATGAGTAGTATTAAATAAACAATAAAAATACATGGTTTAAAAAATATAAAATGAATTCATTGGTTAAAAATTAATTAGAATAATTATTGAGTGATATTAATGAAATATATATGTTATATATTAAATCAATTTTTTTATATTAATAAAATATACTTTATCAACATATGATAAGAATGAATCCTCTAATATACTGAAAACAATATTTTTTTTAAAAAAAGCAGTTTTACCAGATTTTAATAGAGAACATATTTTATACCCAATTTTTGATACTTTTATAAATTTTATTAATAAAAATAAACATAATATTGGAAATATGAAAAAAAATTATCTTAAGGTGAATTTTTCGTATTTTTCCCTAAATTGTTTTTTAATGAATAGTGGGAAATAAGGAATTATAATTCAAAACTCTTTTTTCATATAATTTATTTATAAGGATAAATTATACTTTTAATTGGATTTAATGTTTAATTATAATAATTTTTTTATTTATCCAATTTCGGTCATTAGAATCAATCTCACAGTAAATTGAATATCAAAACTTATCAATATTTTGAATGTTTTTCCTTTCAAAACCCCCATTTTCATCTTATATCTAGGATTAAATTTAAATTAATTTATGAAACTTCATTGAATGAAATTTAGAAAAATGGATTTAATAATTAGAATCAAAATAATTTATAATTTCTAATAAGTTTAAATTATATTTTGACATAAAAATTAGTGAATGTAATGAAATTTTTTTACAATGACTATGGTAAAATAAAGCTTAATGAAGGAACCATAATATAAAGGGAGAAATGACCTATAAAAATGTCAACAATACATTTTATGGAAATATCTACACTATATAACCACTTGTATTATATTAGTTCCATTGTTGGATCCACTATCAATGGGAAAACAAGGGTGGGATTTTCTTTCAAAATATTTACAAGAGTGTCACTCCTCTTCCACTACAAAAAGGCCTCCTCTCCTCGCATTTCCTCACACATTTCAAGACATTTTGGATCAAAAACTATCTACCCTAATATCTCATCAACATCCCAATTCTATTAATATAATCCTAACCTTGGTAATATATGAATCAATGGAATACCTTAGGTGTCAAAAAATGGAGTTACCCAAAAAGAGGCACCATCTTACCTCAAGATCTTTAGTTTTATTTCCATTCATGACCCCCTAAAATATAATTATTGCATGATTATATAAAAAAACTAAATACTAAAATTACTGATATATTTTTATGTTAATGGTTAAGCCTACACTTACACACACTTTCATCCAATGGGAAATGAACTTACCATTTATGTGTACGAAGAAGAACTATCTGGTGAAACAAAGTTGTTTATTTCAACTTTACTAGCTCTCATAGTTTGAAATTATGATGTAAACTTGGTTTATATATGATATATATGATATTTATAATTTATTTATTATTCTAAAATTTTAATATAGAACATAAATTTTTGATTTCCATTTTTTCTAAATATGATAACATCATTTTTGGAAGTGTGGACTACCGCACACAAAAAGTAACATGATTTGATCACACATAACATGGAAATTATAGAGGAGGGTTTTTATAAATATATTAATCCTATATGAAATAAATATAATAATGTAATTATAATTTAAATATATATCATTTTCTTATCAGTCATTTAATACAATAATGAAATGAATGTATCGTTCATGCGTACGTACAACCGACTATCTCCATTAACAGTGCATTTCATTTCTTATCTCTATGTATAATAGACTGTTCTAAATACATATATAATGAATATATATTATGTTTAAATGATGTATTAAATTATTTATATGTTTAAACAATTATCTAATTAATAGTAACACCAAGTAAAAAAGATAAAACATACGCGACAAACTAGGCAATTACCATCTGAAATAGTGAAAATAATGTAATATTTTAATGAAATGTGTAATAATATTTTTTAAGAAGTTAATATATAATATTATATATATTATTAGGGTTATTTTATAAGTTCATAACATGTTTAAAATAATTATACATTAATTTAATGGACTTCCACCCTAAAGTAAACACAATGTGTTGGATTTTCATCTCAATTTTCACGAATATGAGATAAATTTCAAATCCAGCAATTACATATTTTGTGTGGTGTATCTACTGACACTTTTGATATATTATATCATTAATAATTTTATCATTAATATATTTAGACCTTTAATTTAATGTTATTCCTTCGTGATGATTATGATTTAAAATGATTCAAAGTGGTATGGGACACATGGAATGTTTAAAGATTATTTTCCTTAAGAATAATTTTCATGATACTTCATTTTATTTTGAGGAAATTATATTACCATTGTTCAATAAAACTCTTAATATTATTCTTATATGGTTATTAATGACTATTTTAAACTATTATTTCTATTTTCCCACACTTTGGTAATATTTTTTTAGATTATTTTAATGAAAAACTGACTTCATTTCTCTCTTTAGTAAGACAGATTGTTTTCTTATAAAAATAATGTTTTATATAATTGTTTTCAAAAAATGTTTTTAAAATTTATAAAATTATTCATTAATTAATTTTTAATATTTTTATATTATAATAATTTTTTAAAAATATTTTTTTATTGCTATTTGAACAATGCATTTTTCTATCCTTTTTACCTTACAAAATGAATGTTTCTTAACCTCATATAGAATGTATAAATTTACACACTATGTTTTATTTGAAGTATTAGTTTCTTGTTCAAAACTTTATTTTTAAAATAAAATTTTATCTAAGGTGATTTTCTAAAAAAATTATAGTCATAATTGTTTTCAACATAAAAATTAAATCTTCCTCAAGAAAGTTTTAAAAAAATATTTTTATAATATTTCTAATAACCAATGAAAATAACCATTTATTTTACTCCAATTACGGTATGATGTAGGGATAAAATCATAATTTTTTCTCTAGATAGTTTATGATTTATTTAGAAAGGGATAGTGTTGATATTCACTTCATTGATTTTATTGAATAATCATAAAATATTCAATTTTCTAGGATAATTTTATGTCAAATTTCCCTTAAATATTTGTCTAATTTTTCAGGGATATTATTTTTTCCTGCACTGTATACCATTTTCATATGGTGTTTAGTTTGAATATTATTTGATTAGTTAGGGAAATATTGATAAATACACATCCTTTATTCAATAAAGATATTTGAAAAGGCATATTTTTTATTTTACATGAGGAATGATTGGGACAAGAATGATATGGGTTGGGGACCGCATGAGGTAAGATCTACAGGTTGGGAACCAATTAATGAAATCCCCTCGATACATAATTAGTCTCAAGAGATGAAATTATGTAGATAAAAACTCATCATGTTTATTTCAAATATGATTATATGAGTTTTTACCCACAGTTTTAAACTATCAAAAGGAATGACATTGAAAGTAGAGGTTTCCATATGCCTTTAACATGACATCTAATTACTATAAATTTACTTCATTTTGATTCATTTATTATTTATCATTGAGATTTTACATCATCATATCTATAGATGTCTTTTATTATCGTTTCACTGGTTAAATGAAATGTTTATTACCATTACATAATAATTTTTCCCTATCTAGTATTTTTTGATTTCATTTGTTTTGGTTTATTACCATACCAAATTTTTTATGCACATCCTTCTCAATTTATTAATTACATGGTATGTTTGTTCAGTTATTTAACATTACATATTTATTGTAATCATTAATTCATTATTTCATCTACTATACTTTATCTTTTATTAGAATTTTATATTACCCTTATTTTGTCTCTTTTCCCCAGTAATCTACTATGTATAATAAGAAATATATTCAAGGATATGCTAGATGGGATAATGTTATCCTCAAAAGAAAAAAAATGTTGTAATTAGGGTATCCATATATTATACAAGAATAAAGTATGTATATATTTACGAAGAATACTAAACGCTTCGCTCCTTCCAGATTTTATCTTTTTAATCATGAAAATATAATGATATTATAAACCGACACCAGGATATATGGGGTTGGGTTACTACAATTGTTATTAGATTAACTTTAGTATCAACCTTGGGAACTATATTTAAGATAAAATAGATAATAGAATATAGACCTAATGTATAACATGACAATAAGTATATTATAAAAACCTAGAATTTTGGTAAGGTATATATTATGTGGGTATTCCTAGAAATACATCACTATTTAGATACTACAAGTGGATGTGGTTTGGTAATAGATGTACCTAGGGATAAAAAATCTGAAAAGGTGTGTCAGGACTGACACGAAATAACTTGGTACACAAAACTTTTTCTTACTGTGAACTTGGTTAAACATTCCTTGGTGACACAATTAAGATAATTCACATTTTCTTTACAAACAATTATAAAGTATTTGAATAGATATTGACAATTAATGACCTAAGTTAAACAAGAGGAGACTTAGATTGAAAATAACAAGTCAATATTTACATATCCGAAAAATGATTATATAGGTTTTACAATATGATTATTTCCAATCACACAATGTGTTTTTGTTTTAGTAAATTACATATTCTAAATGATAGAACATATAACAAGGAAGGGCCTAAGATTCAATAAAATAATGAATTATTTATCTATTAGGGTTGTATGGAAAACCTTTTATAAATGGTTATTTGATGATTAAATGGTTTTCTAGGATATCAATCATAGTTATTTTTAGAATTATATTAATATGGTTTTTGAAAATGAAAAATTGTATGTTGGGATAAAAGACCGTCAAATTTGGAAAGTATGTGGGACTTGAACACATAACCAATGTATGATATGGGTTTAACGCTAAACACCGGTCTACGTAATTACCTAGTAAATATATCATTGTTTTTAGTTAAAACATTTGATGAATAAATGTCAATGATGAACCAATAGTGTTAATTTTTAGGTCTAAATATTAATATCTTAACCATATAAGATTTGGAGAATATAATAGAAAATTTTAAATACTTTTTACTATTTTATGGTCCTTAATGTCCGTTAATGGTATATTTTAGTGCCTGATGCATCAAACCTATTTTTTGGATATCCATTTCTTAATGTAATGGATGAATTAGAAATTGATCAAATCACAACTAAAGGATAAAATTATATTAATAGAAATATATAAAGTATGTATATATTCGTATATTATTGGTTAATAAAATAATTCCTCAATATTAATAAGAGTATCTTAAACCAAAAAAGTTGTTCTAATACCTTAATTTTTGTTGAACAGATTGTCTTTTAAATCATTGAAAATTTATGGATTTAAGGACAAAAAAATTCCATTGATCATTCAATTTTCCATGATTGATGAAATAAATAAATCCCTATAAATATATACACTTTTACTCTACATACATTTCTCTACTTTCTATTGATTTTCACATACTTAGAGACCTAGTTATATGTTATTCCATGTGACCTTTATACTTCCCACTCTCTCTTTATTATAGGATTTATTATGAATGCTTCTCTTGATGTGGGATTTTAAATATAGGAAATATAAAAAAAAATATCAACAATATCAAGTTTAAATTTTTATGATGAAATTTAATTAAGGTGTGGAGAATATAACACCCCCAATATCTAAAGTAGGGACATTATATTTGATATCATGTGTGACATAAAACACCAAGCATGTTGGGGAATATAATATATTTGGAATTTATATCATATTGACCATTTCAATTAAATTCAATATATTTTATAGATTAAAATTCATATGACCCTGAGTTAACATACGTCTCATGAAACAATTACTTTATTCAATGGTTTCCAATACCCACAAGACTCAGTTTTACTAAACAACAATATTTTAGTAAAACATTATTATTTAATATAATAAGATATAACATATACATTAAATTAGAAGTTATGAATAGTATTACGTAAATTATGAAAATATATATTTTACAAAAATATAAAACTAATTCATTGGCCAAAAATTAATTAGAAATGAATATAGGAGACAATTGAATATAAAGGGAATGTTTTTATAGAAAAATATTATTAATCACAAAAAGTTGTATTATCCAACTAAATTAAATTAATTGTGATTGAATTTAATTTAATATATATTTTATATATTCAATCAAATATTTTTGGTAATAATCCATTATATTTTATTTTTTGAAGATAATAATAAATCTTATTTTACACTTAAAATAGTATTATTCTAAAGAAACCATTTTACTGCTTGTTAATGGTGATCTTATTTTAAATATAATTTTTGGAAATATTATTATTTTCTTATGTAAAAATAAAATTAATAATTGATAGATTAATAAAAAATTAGAATGTTTTGAATTATTTTATTTTTGTATGAAGTTTCATTTTTTAATGAATAGTGAAAAATAATGAATTTTAATTAAAAACTGCTTTTTCAACTAATTTATTTATAAGGTTTAATTATAATTTTAATTATTTTTTAAGTTTAATTATAAAAATATTTTATAGATTAGTATAATTTAGGTCATTGGAATCAATTTCAATTTGAAATTGAATATAAATACATAGCAAACTTTTGGACTTGTTTACATTGAAAACCCACATTCTTGTCCCGTTTATAGGATTAAATTTAAATTAATTTATTCCACTTCTGTAATTGGGATTTGGAAAAATAAATTAAAAAATTTATATAATAATAATTTTTAATTTAAAATAAGGTATACTTATTTTTTTATAAAAAAATTTATTTGAATGTAATTAAAATTAAATACAATGATTAAGGTAATGTTAAGCATAAAAAGGAAAAACCCTTAAACTTAAGGGAACAAATGACCTAGAAACTGGACCAAAATCGATTGTATAGACATATTTATAACTAATACAAATTTTATTTAATTGGGTTAATTATTTTATCCACTTTAAATGGAAACATTTGGGTAGAATTACCTTTCCAAAAATTTACCAGAGTGCCACTCCCCCTTCACATTGAAATGTTATCTTATCCTCCCAGTTACTCACACCAATCAATAAACATTATCTCAATAATGGTATACCCAGATAGATTCTAAAAATTCCTCTTCTATTCTTATAAGCCTCAAATTGTTCATAAATCCATCCAACAAATCCATTAGTTAGAACCAAAATGGAGTTATCCAAATAAGAGGTTCCATATTTCCTCAAGTTATTTGGTTTTATTTCCATTATCCACCCCCTAAAATATAATTATTCCATGGTTATATAAATAATTATCCTAAATATACTTATATTTATTTATGTTAAGGGTTCTATCTAAACTTACAAACAATTCCATTTTTTGGGTAATGAACATGCCATTTATGTGTGTGGAGAACTACTGCCTCACAAAAAAATATTTTTTTGTTTTACCATTACCACCTCTCATGGATAGGAATTATGATAAAAAAATATGTTTATATGTGATATATATTATATTTATAATTTCTTTATACTTAGTTAATTTTTATATAGAACATAACTTTATGCTTTCCATTTTGTGTAAATACGATAACATTATTTGTGGAAATGTGGACTACCACCTCCTAAATGTGATATGATTCAATCACACTATACATTGAATATATATATGGTGATTTTTATAAACCTATTGAAGATAAATGACTTAAATATAATACTTGAATAATAATATACATTTATATCATTTACTTATCACTATTTTAATATGACATAGAAATGAAAGTAGTGTTAATGCGTAAGTGTAACCTATCGTCTCCATGAACAGTGCATTTGATTTCTAATCTCAAATTTTTGTAGATTAAAATAAATAAATTTATAATGAATATATATAAAATTTAATCCATTATTTAAATTTTTATATTAGTAAATAATGAACTGATTAATAAAATATAAGTAACAAGTTATAACATACTCCAAAAACATGGAAATTAACATCTGAAATGGTGAATATAATGAAAGTTTATTATCAAATGGATAGTGAGGTTTTATAAGAAGTTAATATATAATATTATACATGTGATTAAATTTCGTTTATAACCTAGTAACATTTTTAAAACCATTATAAATGATGTTAAAGAATGTTCACCCTAAAAAAACACAAGGTAATATATTTCTATCTCATATTTTATATATGTGAGATAAATGTCATATTCACCACTTACTTCATTTGTGTGGTGTATCCAATAAGAATTTGGATATATCATATAATTAATAATTTTATATTTATGATATCTAAAACATTAATTTAATGTTACTCTTTATTATTATTATGATCTAAAATATTTTAATTTCATATGGTACACTTTGGAATGTTTAAATATTATTTTACTCAAGATTAATATTAATGAGATTTAATTTTCATTTTAAATAATTAAGGGATTTTTTTAATAACTCCTTTTATTTTTCTCTCCAATTGTTATTAATGGTTGTTTACAAGTAATAGTACCATTTTCAACTCTTTGGTACGAAATGTGTTTTAGAAAATGTTTTAAATAAAACACAATATCATTTATCGCCTTATTTGGAGAACCAATTTTATTTTAAATACCATGTTATCTAAAAATTCTCGAAAAAAATGTTTTTAAACTTTCCAAAATTATTTAATAAATAAATTTTTACCCTTTTTATCTTTTACCAATGTTTTCAGAGGAATCTTCCTGACTCTTTTCGAATAAGGAATATTTTTATCTTTTTTACCATGAAAAGAGAATTTTATTTTTAACATATACAATATATACAAATTTATATGTCATCATCTCTTGGAATCTTACTTTACATGATTAAAAGGTTAATTTTTATATACAATTACAAAAAAGTAATTTTAAATGAATTTTATTTTAAAAAATATTCAATATAAAATGGATATTTTTTTATGAATGTTTTTAAAATACCTTTTAATAACATTTCCATTCATCAATGATAAAAAAACATTATTTTACTCAATACAGGATAAATTTTATTGATACCATCCTTATTCTTCCTTTGGATGGTTATGATTGATTTGTGTACATATATTATTGACATACACTTCCTTTATTTCTTTTATTCCCCTTGAAATATTAAATTTCCTATGATCATTTGACATTAAAATTACCATAAATATTCTTACAATTTTAATGGATATGATGATTTCTGGAACTGTATACAATTTTCATATGATGTTTAATTTCTATGTTATTTGATTATTTGTGGAAATTATTATAGACTTATATCCTTTATTCACTATGAATATTTCATAAGGAATATTTTTCATTCAATATAAGAAATTCTTGGGACATGAAAGATAGAAGTTGGGGAACATTGGAGGAAAGACCTACATGTTGGGGACCAATTAATGAAATCCCTTAAATTCATTAGAAGTCTCATGAGATGAAATTAGTTGGTGAAAAAACCTTCAAGTTTTATTCTAAGAAGATTTTATGGGTTTCTACACGTTGTTTTAAACTATCGAGAGGATTGATCTTGAAATTTTTGTTTTTAATGTTCCCTAGCTATCTATTGATTCATTTAAATTTTAGTTAATTGATTAAATGGAATGTTTCTTACCTTAACATACTGATTTTTCCTCATTTATTTATTTTAATGGTTTTTGTTTTAGTTTATTACCTTGCTATATTTTTTATTCATATCCTTCTCATTTTTTAAATTACATTGTATGTGTGTTCAGTTATTTACCATGCCATGATTATTATTCACATTAATTCATTATCTTTTCCAATGTACCTTACCCTTTCTGAGAATTGGATCCCACCCTTATTTTTGTATCATTTCCATAGAAATACAATTACTATAATAAGAAGGATAAGAAAGTATACAACAGATGGTATAAATTTATCCTCAAAAGAAAAAAATATGTTGTAATTGGTGTATTAATTTATAATACACGACTCGTGTTTTTATCTAGTTTATCAAGACTAATATAATATTCATTCCTCAATGATTTGATTACAAGTAATAATTTCAATGTAATGGTAGTAGACACTGAGTATGATCTCTATGGGGACAGGTTATGACAACTATTGTCTCCCATTGGATATATACTCTCTC
Source organism: Viscum album (assembly GCA_963277665.1). Taxonomy (NCBI): domain Eukaryota; kingdom Viridiplantae; phylum Streptophyta; class Magnoliopsida; order Santalales; family Viscaceae; genus Viscum; species Viscum album. The sequence goes on along the minus strand of OY728158.1, from coordinate 1,163,250,962 downwards.
GCTATAATAAGAAGAGAAAAATTATACAAGAAATTTTATTCTTTTTCACAAATCACACAATAGAACTAAAAATATAGATGAAACTTTATTCCTTGGAATAAAATATATGTATTCATGAGATTATTTTTATTATTATTTTCATACTTGAGTTAAGTTTTTCCAACCAAATCTTCCTATGCGATATATATTTGTATATTTGAGACTTGATTATTCAATAAATTAGTTGTTTTATTTGTAAATATATGAGTATGATTTTTTGTGTCATTTATTTTTATGGTTGAAACATATAAATATTTTTAGGATATCTTAAGAGATCAATAAATCTTTCTCATAAAGTTATTAATAAGTTCCTTTAACCTCATTTTCACCATTTTAAACATCATAAATGATGAATTATTTATGTTTGTAACATTTAGCTATACATTCTATATCGATTTAATTATTTCTATTTTTTAATTTTCTATCTAAAATACTATATATATTAATCCAAACATCTCCTTATCACCAAATATAATAGTTAAGTTTATATCATTAATAATTTGTTTATTCTCAGCATTTTAATATTTCAAAATTTTCTATTCATTAATCTGATGTTATTTATCAAATTTTATTTTTTAGTGGTTTTTAGTATTCAATTGGAAATGTGAATTATTATCTCTCATCCTTTTAATTTAGTTTATATACATATTGAATTCCATATTAAAGGAGTATTAATTGGTAGTTTTACCTTTTTTAGAATCATACTCAATATTGAAATATGATTCATTATACTAATAGCTACTCTTCTATATTTATGGTGCTATAAATACTATATGAGATTCTTTCATATGGGTCTACTCATATTTCTTTCTATATCATAATTATTAGAAACACCTTCTTAAAATTATAATAAATTTCTTCTAAAAAACATTTGTGATATTTTATTTTTTCATTTTAATTGAGATTGATTTTTCTACTATGACATTCTTATTTTAGAATGAAACATTTATATTTTCCTCATATCCATATTTTATTTTGATTTATTGGAGAACTTAATAGATAAATGATCTTATTCCTTTAGTAGAAACTTTAAAAATTCCTTTTTTTCCTTTGAAATTACTACCACTTCCTATAGTGAAACTTCATAACATGGTAGAAGAATTTAAAAATAATTTTTTTCATTTTTTACCAAATATATATATATTAATTTATCTTCTTTTCATAGTTCAATAAAATATGTAAAATAAATTTCATTCATCTCTTTTCAGTTTGTTTTAAGAGAATCAAATATATTAATTTCATAAAAATTGAATTTTCTAAACATTTTATCAATATTGAACTCATCAAGATATTTATCCTCAAATACTAATATATCAGACATAAATTTTCCAAGAAGAATTCTAAATATCTTATATATCATATTAGGATTACCAATATTTTCTCCATATAAACTAATAGAGCTTAAAATAACATTACCCATTGTAAAAAATTCATTAAAAAATTATTTTTCTATATACTTATATCCTCAATATAAATCCTATAATTTTTCCATTTAACATTATTTACTTTTTTTATTCCATTCATATATACCATGGAATTTTCCCAAATTTCATCTATAGTTTTTAAACCCATAACCTTCAACAACGTTTTTGAAAAGATTAAAGTGATTAGAGAATTTTTTTTGGATTTTACCATTATATTAAACAATGTTATTTTATGTTAATGACTATAAAGAAATATATTTTGGACCTCTGAAGCCTTGAAGAGAAACAACATGAACATATTATCCCTGAGATAATAAATAAGGAATAATTCTCTCTATTTATAGGTCAAAACCTTTTTCATCAAATATTGAAACTCTTTTATAATTGACTGATTTACGGTGTACCATGGTATTCAATTAATATATCATTAAGGTAAATCCTGGGTCTAATACCAATTGAAAAATGACATAAAATATAATGATAAACATTCGGAGGGGGTTAATCAATGTTTATATTTTTTTAAATCTCGTATTACTTCTACTTTTTCAGTTGTTAACTCTTCAAATAGAATAATATGGAATAAAATATATAGTGAAACATTTTGGTAAATGAGGTTCATCTCAAAAATGATGATTGGATCCTTAGTTTATAATGTGTTTTATCCCACTCACAAACAACTATTGTTTTATTATCCAGACATCTATTGAAAAGTGTATGAAATTGAATTTCGTAAAATATTATTTCCCCAAATAGTGTAGTAAAAAAACATTCTTATTGAATGGAAACAACATGAAACCCCCAAAGGTGGAAAAAAATGAAATCATGATCTTACACAAAATAAATATATCATAAATGTATACTTTTAATTCTTATAATAGTCTTTTAAAGATGATCTAAAAACTATTAAAATATTTATTCATGATATATGAATATATTTGAACTACTATCTTTATATTTAATATTCACTTAACTATATGAATGTGATCCTCATAATTCTCATCACATCAAACATACATAGGAATAGGTCTCATAACTTCTATGTCTAATTGTAAGTATTGTTTCCTTTATTTTTCATTTATTTATTATACAAAATCATTATGTATTTAAATTATCATAACTACATAAGAAAATTCAGTGAACTTGTTAGGATTTTGATTCCTCATGTTTTGATGTAAATATCTCACACAACCTTCCATAATTATTAATCATTATATAATGAATCTTTACTCATGGTGGAAATGAATAACAATATACTTGACCCATATTCTACTTGATTTTCTCTTTTGACATCTTCATAACATTGTTTTTATCATTATAAAATGTCAAGATGTCAACCATCATTACACTTATCCTAAAATTTATTGAAGCCTAATTATATTCATATCTATAAAATTTAGATTATTTAATAATACCACAACATATCTGGATTTAATTCATCATTCTTAGAAATATATAATTCTCGAAGCTATATTTTATTTTGATATTCCCTTATTTGTTGAGTTTTTAGGAAGGTATCCTATAAATTCCTTATAGGAAACATGAGAATGTATATAATTTGGATTTTAATTATTTCATTATATAAATGGATTTTAAAATTCATTATAGGGTTTATTTTAACATTAGGAAGATTTTACATTAAATTGGTACCCTACAGACGCATCTATATGTACCTTATGATGCTCATGTACATTATGATGTTTTTAAATACCCTAAAACTCAAATCTATGATGATGTTATACTTTATGATTTATCCAATGTGTGTTCTATGTACCCTTTTAAAGTCATCTAGTGTATACAATGATTTGTGTAGGGTTCTTAAAAGAATTTAGAAACATATATAAACATGATAAAAACCAGATAAACTCATCTTTAGGCCTTATTAAATATTTTATATAATCATCAGTCATCATCCACTTTATTTAACATCTTTTATATCATGTATGAAATCCAATTCATTCTCATCCATCACTTGGATGGTCTTTCCCAAAATTTCTTACATATTATTAGTGATTCAATATCAAATAGTAAATGGAAACCTCCATCTTCCATAAATAATTTTAGACAACACTTTCATCATTAGTACATATCATCAACATATCAATAATCACAATTAAAAAGTATTAACAATAAATACACCATCATATTCAATATGGTTCAACACTATATAAGGAGGAAAATATCATTGGATAAGGTATTCAAGAATTCCAAAGACTCTGTTTAATCAATCATCCCTTCAAAACTCTACTAATTCTTCATCTTTACCTTGTGACGTACTAGGATACTACAGATGTGAAGATATTATCATTAGATATATAGGTGGTTCCTTAAAACCATGTATATTCTATGAAGGATAGATTACTTAGGATTCCTCTTAGAGATTAGCATTATTCATTTGGTTAATGAATGAGGATGGTTCACTCATCAGTGAAATGTACACCAAAATTAATCATTTTAAGTATATTTTAATGGTTTAAATTTTTAAGCATTGTAGATATTAGGAAATGTAGATTCATATTTCTTCCACTATATTTAATAAGTGTTAATTTATATCTAAAAAATATATCAGTGGTATCAGATCTATAACCTGTGATTAGATTCTTAAAATCATGCGAAAAATGAGGAACATGTATAATGTTTGACACATTGTATTTGGTGTCCTTAAAACTAATATAAATTATGAAATATGAAATGAAATATGATATACGATATCATAATATATGATTTCACCACATTATATGATATGAAATATCATAGGTGGTAACATAGTATGTTCATTTAGCTTTACAGTATGTCATTCCATGGAATATAAGTGATCGTAGCTAAAGATATTATTTTTATGCTTATAAAAATAGTAAAATGTATGATTAGAATGATATTAATGAAAATAATAAATAAAACTCCTCTGGGTCCTAAGTGATCTAATAGACAATAATTATCAATTATAACATAAAATTAATTGAGGAAGCTGGATTTTACGATATAATGTATATTTCAATATATGTTATTTGTTGAAAAACAATAGTTTTAATATTTTAATTATGAATTGAATTATATGGTTTATATATATGTTACTGAGAAATAAAAAAATTTATTTTACGATATCTTTTTATATAATAATTTTATTTATAAAATATATAATAACAAAGTGTTTATAATTATATATAACTGTTTATAAAACATTTAAAAAATAATTATTATATAGTATTAATTATTAGTGTTAAATAAATTTTAATTATACAATATAGATTATAATTTGATATAAAACTATTATTTTGTAATTTTGTTTGTAATTTATGAATTATTAAAAAATAAAAAAATAAGGCATAATATAAATGTGTTTGTATTTATAATTATAAAATATTATCAATAGTTTAATTTGAATTTATCAAATTAAGGGGCTTATCTATGCAATTATTTAAACCATGTAAAAATGATTTTTTTAATGATATTATCAAGGATTGAATAATATTAATTTTATAATACCCTAAATGTTTTAATAATATATACATATTTCATATATATAATTTTCTATATTTTAGATTTTATTATTATTATTGTAGAGAAACCTCAATCCTCAACCCCATGTGCACGTATTGGATTCTAATTGAGTAGGTCAGCATGTGCGAAATCCCTTGTTGTTACCAATAGTTGTGTTGTTGAGATGGTTAGAAAAACCTCTATCCTTAGGCCCAAGTAAAGAGGATGGGAAAGTCACACATGGAATAATTATGATACATTGGACTATAAGTATTGAAAAAACTTAGGCCCCCACAATATACACCCTTTCACCCATAATGAGGGAGCACAAGAGAAGACTCAAACATGAGATCTCTCGATGAACCCATTGAGATGTAACCATAAGGATACATATTAAGGGGATTTCAGATTTTATATGTTTAAATAAATTCCATTTACATATCAATATTAAAGATTTCACATTGGGAAGTAAACATAAAATATATATTTTTATATAAATATGGAATTTCTATAATGCATGGATTAATTTTAAATTGTTTATTGTTGTCTTATAAATTAATTGTTCATAAATTATTTATCTCATAACTAAATTTAAGAATTGTTCATTTATTTGGTATTATTCGTTTATTTATTCATGAATATAAATGTTATATTTTGAATTGTGATGTATTATTTAGTTTATAGTGTTTAACTATCCTATAAATATTCATACATTAATCTTGTTAGTATCATTCTAGGTATGATAATTAATTTAGTTTTCTGATACCCTGATTTTTTCCATAAATAGAAAACTACCAGTTGGATATATATTAGTCTAATATTTCTATTATTGGTATTATTTAGTTAATTTTATTCCAAGACATTACTTGAAATGGTTTCATGTACCTTATATATGGGATGGATTAGGATGTGTATGAATATAGTGGGATTTTAATTTCATTTTGAAACACAATTATTAATTTTTTAAAATAGTTACACATCAATATTGTTTGAATATATTGATATAGTATAAGTAATAAGATTCCAAACTAAATAAATAAAAGCATGAATACATGTAAAATTAATGGATGATATAATATGCTGATTTACATACCCTTTAATAGTATTAAGTGTTATATTCCTTCAAAATTGAACACTTTTCAATACATCAATCATTAAAATGTATAGGTTTTTCAAATGAAAGGTGACTTATAATTATCATATGTAAGATAAAAAAGTAATGAGGTTACCCAAAGAGTGAGGTTCCACAATTTTTCAATTTTGCGGGGTTACACTAAGTTATAATCACTTTAGGATAAAAACTAGATGAATGATGATGATTTTATCTATATGATATATTTTAAAAGGAGTTTTCTTTTTAATATTCCAAAAGTAATATATGATATTATTGAGATGATGCACTATAAAAATAACTATGTGAGGATAGGAACACAAAATAGGACTCATTAATTAGTGAAATATATATCTTGGACCACTAATGTATATCATGTTTTTAAAAGGGTACATTATTTTATTATGATCGTAGTTAATAAAATAACTTATTAAATACATGTATATCATGAGGATAATATAATAAAATATTCTATTTTAGATAAATATAATCATCATCATCCAACTTTACTATGAGATCAATCCTATAAATGAAGAAGGCTAATATATGAAACTTCTTATACCCATGAAAAAAATAATAATTCTTAATAATAATGAAAATTGTATTTGTTAAAGTAAACATTCTTGTGTAAGAAAATACCGAAGCTATTAAATTTATGGATCGAGATTCTTATTATAATAATAAAAGGATCTACTCTGGTTTCCAATGTTATGAGGTAGAAAATGAAACAATAAACTTTATTCTCTTCACATATATCAATATGAATGCATACATAAATGACTTAGTAATATTGGAGGTGTCTGTTAATGACTATTCTATATATTGAATTAATTTACTAAAAATCATTGTAAATGTTTTGAAAATGTATATTTATTCAAGAAATGTTTACTCTATTTTCTAAATGTGTAGAGAATAGATTAATAAGGAATTATGAAATCCATGTTTGAGTGTTGTATTGATAGTATAAGTTAGTAAAATTTTAATTTATATATAAAAATTATCTGGAAATTAAAAAAAATTACTCTTAAACTATTAAAAAAAGCTCACTAAAACCTAAGTGAAAAATTAGGAAGGAAAGCCTAAGTTTTCATATTATGAAATTTTTATTGATAAATAAAGGATAAAAAAACTCAATGTAAATTACCTTTTAGGTGTCAATTTTATAGAAATCAATTCATATATTTTGAAATGTATATGAAACCAAATGTATACGTTACAACTATTATAATCATATAGTACCTTAGAAATAAGGGAAAAAGATAAATGTTTTAGATTTATTTCAAATGATGATGAAATAGATGTTTCCTCATATATTTGAATTTAAAGTAACATATTTATCTCATGATCAAATAGATATAAATTAACGAAGTGGCTTTTCCTTTTAAATTACCTTATAAGAAAAGAGATGTTATTTACTAACAAGGGGTTAATATAAGAAAATATGATAAGATAGATTTAATACACAGGGTTTGTGATTTGTCCAATTTTATAACATTATTGAGATGAATAACCACATTAACATAATGACTTTCTTATTGGTAGTCACAATAAAATTACAACATTGATTTTAGACTAGATGTTTCACAACCTAAATTGATCGGACTTTGGAATACGAGAATCACAATCCAAAGGGTCTTTCCATAAGAATTTAGGAGTCAAAACATGAATAAAGAAAGAATTTTTTTTTAAATGAAAATAATAAAAAAATGGTGTGAACACTTGTGTAGGAGATAACAAGTATTTTTATAGACATTAGAAACTAAGACGAAATAGATATAAATTGCAAAAGAGAATCACATCTATTGCTTCTTAAGTAATTGATCAAATCACTACATCAAGGTAATAGTAGTCAAAGAATATTTCATTCTCAACATATGAGAATATACATAAGATAAAACAAATTATCACACATGACATAACATAATTTTAAATAACTTTGAAATTTCACAACTTTCTTCAGTAGGGAATTACAGTCTTTCATAATTGAAATTGATGATATTAATGTGTTCTAAACTAACATGAAAAACCATTAACAAAGAAATACAAATACTAAAAATCAAATTCCATGCATAAGAAAATTAGAAACAATAACAATTTTTCTATAAATATAATAATTATTATCTATAATATAGAAATTATTTTCTAGAATAATCTAAAATGATAACTTTTTTCAAAAATTAAAAAAATTATTAATTTTTTTTGAATAAATTCAAAATAATATCCCCATAAATATATGACATCATTTTGAAATTATATATTCAAATGTTTACAATTTAATCAGTTAAATATATAAACAATAATATAATAATATAATTATATTTTATATATATAAATATAATTAGAATTAATGGAACTACATTAAAGACATTCATTTATTAGTATTTATATAAAATATATTTCATATTAATAAATAATAGTTTAGAATTAATGAAATATTAAAGACAAATAAACTTGACATTTTCTTTCATCAATCTAATAAATATTTATAAAAATTAAAATTTTAACATAAATGAGTTAAAATTCTTAAAGTTTAATTATGATGGTTACAAAAAAACTGGTCTATTTTTTCAATTAAATGAAGTATTAAAATTTTTAAAAAAATCAATAAATAAAATATTAAATATATTTGTAAAATAGCGTATAGTATCAAATATTATTCAGATTATAACAATATTTAAATTTATATAAATTAAATGTTCGACATTGTAGAACCTTGGAAAAAAGAAAAAACTAGAATCTTATTTTACCATGTAAAATCCCATAGCCAAAGTAATATAAGTATAGGGTTGTAGTTCTCAATCATTGTTCATGGTCATCAATCACGATTGTAGTTCACGATCACAATTAATAGACAATGTTCATGACCACAATTCAAGTAATCAGTTCACAATTGATGTATTAAACTCAAGATTGAACATTTTATCCTCAAAGGCAATATATGGATTCATAAGTAGGGACTTCTGGGTAAAATGAATAATGAATTACATGGAAGAGGGTTTAAAAGGTACAATAGTATGTCATGGTATTAAGAAACTTTTAATTAAATAAAATAAAATATTCTTACTAAAAATTTTGGTTTACATTACACATTCCATCTCCTCACTACTCCCTTCCCTGGTACCCCACTGCACATATTAGTCTCCCCTATCCCTAGCTTCCCATCTCTATTTCCCAATCTCTTTTTACCCTCCAATTTTCAACTTCTCCACTCACCCACTATTCTTGTCTCTCTCCATCCATCAACCGCTCTTCCTAAAACTATATCCTCATCTTCTTCTAAATATCAAAACTTTTTATTGGCATCCCTCTACTTGCTGTTTCCCATTTCCATGTTCCCTTATTTTCACCAAACAACTAAAGGATATCTCGACATCCCCACCTCCGCCCCAAGCTCCGATTATAGATCTTCATATTTTTGAGCTCATTTATATCCTCCCCTCTAATTTATCATCTCTACCTTCTTGTCTTCTGATCCCATTCTACTAGCCATTGATCTTCATCGTTATCTGGAAAATATCCATTTTGTTTTCACAATATTAGAACACCTGATTCAAAACCTTAATTACAATTCTTTTTTACCTTGATTATTGATTCTATAATTGTCATCATAGATACAAAATTTGTTGATTCATAGGGTGTATTTCTATTATAATACTATATATATTAGTTTCATCAATTTCTAATAGTCTTTATGTAGAAGACCACTTCAATTTTCAAAATGGTTTTCATCATGAACAGAAACCCTTGCCTCCTCTTCCATGACAGTTTATCTATAAATTCTTATAATCCTGCTTTATTTGTTTACATATTCCTCCAAATATTTATAATCCTGCTATATTAATGAAATTTCTTTCATTTATCACATGTATGTTTACTCCACTCAAGTTTTTTTTTGATGTTATAATTTTTGTTACTTGTCGTGATATAATTTTTATATTTATTTTAAAATTTTCAATTTCATGTTTCATTGATTATCTTATATATGTTTTAAAGTTGTCAATTTATCTTTCATTGTGGTATCTGATGGTGTCTCATTCTTATTAAGAATAATAAAAATAATACTCCTCATACTATACATGATAATCCTTATTAATTCATGACCAATAAACATAGTTTTTAATGTTTTTTCTACAATGTTAATTGAAATTCTATTCATGTTTTCAAAAATGACAGTATTATGATCAACTAGAGTTCCATGTTTTTTGTTCAGGTGAATATTTTAATCATGTCAATTGGTGTAAATGATGACCACTATTATTGCTTCATCGAAGGATGAGGGAGTTATTTAATAAATAAGTTGTGATGTTTACCATTTTGATAAATAAAGAAATTAGGTAATGTTTTATACTCCCATAAATTTTTTATTGTATTATTTTCTAGTTATTTATTTAAAATAATTAATGTCTTGGTTATTCTTTATAAATTAGTGGTCTCTATTTGTATTTTTAAGAATTAATTACTCTAATTGATCCATTATTTTTTAATCAAAAACTTTTTTCACTGAAAATATTCATTTTTTGAAATCTTAATAATGTTTTCCTATAGGTTCTATTAATATGAGGTCTTCCAAGAGAAATCAATCAGTAGAGTGTTTGGTCTCATAAAATCTAACAACTCAAAGGGTATTCATATTAATTATTTCATTCTTATATATAAAATTTATAGATAATTATTCCAGAGATGGTTGTAAGTCTTCTAGAAAATGATGCACCAAAAAAATTTATATCTTAAAAATTTATATATTATAAATTTAATGAGAAACAAATATTTAAATTATCCCTATTTGGTAGATATATTTTAGGTTCAAGTTATTTTAGTTATGAGGATAAGTTACTAGACTTTTATATAGTAACAAATGTAATACATATTAATTTATATGCCAAAATATGTAGAGTTTCCCATACAAATTATATATTCAGTTTACTATATTATGTATAATTTAGTTTTAGTTTTATACTTAGGTGTCAATATGTCTTATTATTTTTAATTTTTTATATGTGTTCAGTTAGGAATTATTCTTTTCATTCATTCATTTAAATTTCTATAATCCTACCCATGTATGTCTATTCAATTTTTTATTGTTTTTATGAGTGAAATTTATTATCACATATCTGTTATAATGTTTTTACTTAAATTTAATTATGATATTTTTTAATGAATGAATTTATTTCAAACATACTTTGTATTCTCATTGTTGTATTATAAGTTATATATTAATATATAAATATAATTTATTCCAACTATTTAAAGTTATTTTAATAAATATTTCGGGCTTGTAATATATGAATAATACTGAATTTGGTGGTTTTCTATATCCTCTTACTTATTCCCATTTTCCATTCCCTTTCATGTCATAATTTAATTTCATATTTTCATAGAAATATTGATACTGTTTTAATTCACCAAACTATCATATTTCCTATACATTGGTATTTATAAAAATTTATTCTCTGAATATTATGGATTTGTGTCAAATGTATCTAATTATAATGAAAAATCATACCATTTATATTCCTCTATTAATATATATTTCTCTTGGTCTAGATATATTTCATCAAACATCAAATCTCTATCGATTTTATTTCATCCCCTCGCATCACTATAGTTTAGACTCACTTTGCATAATATTTTTTTGATATTATTTATTTATTTTATTTTTATTCACTCTATTTAATTCATATTATTTGTAACGCCCCGACCCCAGCTACCCAGAGTCGGTGCATTATTACATAACATTGGCATGATCACAAGAAAGATCAAATCTCGAAAGACCGATTGGTTTAGTAGCCTTGGAAACACTAGATATATTCATAGGTTTTACATTACATCATAAAATGAAAAACTACTACAACAACATAAAGTCTCCATAATCCACACTCATATCCCCACATAATATCCCTGCAGGTCATTCATAATTTACTTCTTCACTTCCTGGGAAAAATAAAACATATAAAAGGGGTGAGCTCAAATGCCCAGTAAGGATAACAAAATAGCGAAAACTTTCATAAATAAGAATAAACTTTTAAGGCAATGTATAACTAAAACAAAAGCCTTTCAAACATGAACTTTCAACATGGTATGGCATAAATAAAATGAAATAATGCCATTTACATATTCACATGGATATTCTACTAATCGAATAATCACATGCAAAAATCAATAACCACTTTCATAATGTTGGAATGCATAATGTTGAACTTTAATTTCTTTGTCAAGGCCTCATCCCAAGACCTTGGGGCTAACTGTAACCGGAACCCAACCCGGAGTGCCTCTAATAACCGGACACCAACCCGGAGTGCCTCTAATAACCGGACACCAACCCGGAGTGCCTCTAATAACCGGACACCAACCCGGAGTCCTTCTAATAACCGGAGACCAAACCGGAGGGCTTACTTTTACCAGTCCCCACCTGGAGGGCTTACTTTTACCAGTCCCCAACCTGGAGGGCTTACTTTAACCAGTCCCCAACCTGGAACATACTTGTCCAACACATTCATATGAAGTAAAGGTTGAAATATAACATAAAAATTATTATTGGAACTAGCATACGAAATGTCAATACTTTACTCATAAACCATGAATGCTATATAAATGGAACATCCACAGTCAAACATATCACAAAACTTTATTACAATATGGAAGTTTTGTATCATAATAAATCAACTTCAAATAAGCGTAAAATCCATCAAAGGATGTTGACATAGATGAAATCAAAACACTTTTTAGAGAAATATCTCTTTCTATTTTTGAAACCATTTAAGAGCCATATAAAATAAAACATTTTCATGAAAATGTTCTTATAATCTTGTAAGGGAAGCTTTGACGATTTTATAACGGCGGAAAATAACCGCACCCGCCGTATAAGTTAAAAAAACATTCTTATCTTAATTCTGTCGAAAAGGTTAAAAGCACCTTGTTTGGAAAACGACGGAAAGATTCCCTTATAAACCTCTTATAAAAAGTCAAACAAGGGTATAAATTACTTTGACCCATATTATTTTAAATATTATAAATTTTTTGAATTACATTTTGAAGGAACATGGACGTGGATGATAACAAGGTCCCAGTAGATAATTATGTATAAACAATCTCGGATAATGAAGAGATTGCGAAATAAATCCTTACCTTGTACTTTTCCTTTGTTGGGGTCGGTTAACCTCCTGTATAATGGTGAAATAATTGTTATTAAATTATACAAGAATCATATACATTAATATGATATCATATATGATCTTTTAACATTGCATTATTAATAATATCTTAGTATTATCGTCGTTTCAGGTGATAATCGATTCGTTCTTCTTAAATGTTTGGTTACGTAAGACATGTTTGTAATGGATAGATTAAATCTTATTCATAATCAGAATGATATTAACATTATTTTTAACCCTAAAATGAGAATAATACTTGAATGGATACGATGGAGGATGGATCTCACCGCGTTCGTGGAGACGGTAGTCCGTACGTACGCACGAACGCTACTTCCATTTAATTTTTATTTTAAAAGAATTGAATCCAAATGATACATAGGTATATTACTATTCCAGTATAATATAATATTTTATATATGTTACTTAAGTTCATTAACACCATCCTTTATACGTTCCATGTGTGGTATGAACGAGTCATATCATTTTAAGGGGGCGGTAGTCCGCACTTCCTCAAATGAAATTATCGTATGTATATACAACATGAAACGAATAATGGTATGAAATAAAATGGAATTACAGAAGCTTATATATAAAATATATATCATTAATATCATATTTAATTACAGTTCCATCATAATGGCCACCATGAGAGGCGGTAAGATGTATTTGAACAATCATCGTTTCGTGAGGCGTTAGTTTGCCATCCACAGAAACATTATGTTCATCATCCATTAGATGGAGTTGTGTGTATGTGTAGTTTTAATCCTTATTATAACAACATCCTAGTATATTGAGGATACTGGTGTTGTTACAAAAGAAAGGAATAAAAAGATTTTGGGGGTTGGAGAAGCAAAATAAATGAAAATAATTTAAGAGAAATCGTTACCTTTAATTTAGGTAACTCACTTTGGTTGGAACCAAAGGACTTCTTGAAATGCTTTCTGCCTAAGGGGAAGCTTCAAGGAGGAGTAGAGGGATGTGGGGAGCTTATTTGGGCAGATTTTGGACGAGCCAAGTGGCTTGAGAGGTGTGAGGAATGAGTAGAAGTGGTCTCCTTTTATAAGGGAGAAGAGGGGCTCTTTAGGAAAGAGTGAAAGTATTACTTTATAATATAATTATATTCGGTTTATAATGGTCCAAAAATCATTGAGGTCGAAGATAAGATGACTAATATTCTAAATAACATCAACCAATAAGAATTGGACAGGTTTTAGATAATATTTTAATCATTATAATCTTATTTATTTAAATGATTTATTAATGAGGTAAACATTGCATCATTATTGTGTCATTAATAATTTAAATTATTTTATGTCTAAAAATTATAAATAAAATATCATTATGTAGGAAATCGTTTTAGCTTTCTAATGAATATTTATAATCGAAAATCCAACATGTATAACCCTATGTAAAAATTGTTCTTTTAAAAGATGTAAGCTTATGCCATTTTTGTATTCATTTTAACTTAATTAAAATAAAGTGTCATTATCACTTACAAGTGGATCAATGGAGTCCCCAAATTGACCCAAAGATGACCATGGTCGACCATGTATCAACCAATAGGGTTAAGACACTTTTTAGGGTAATTTAGTATTATTATAATATTATTTTTTAACCCTTATTTACCGGATTTACCCTTAACCATGGTAAATAAAATATTTACCGCAGTAATTATTCAAAATGTATAAAAATAAAAGTCACCTATTTACACAATTTGAACATCCTGATTCCAAATATGGAATCCATTTTTCTAAATTCAAAACACAGAAGTGGCAGAAATTAATTTAAAATTAATTCCCGCTGTCAAAACAAAAAGCGTGTTTTTAAGAGATAATAACTATCAAAAGATTGACACTTGTTTATGTTCGGTTTAATTGTAAAATTATGTCCAATGACCAACATTATATTAAATGGTAAAAATATATTCTAAATATACTTTAAAACCACTCAAATTCACAATTTATCACTATTAATTATTTTGATTAAAAAAGTTGTTTTTAATTAAAATTTAGTAATTTTCACTATTCATCAAAATATGAAAGTTATCCGAAAAGTACCAAAATTTCACCTTAGGCTAAATTTGATATTCCGAATCCAAAAATGAAGTACATTTTAAAATATAAAATATAAATAACTTCAAAAAGTAGGTATTACTATTCATAACAGCTAGTTTGATTGGTTACGGTGTGTTAGAACTCGAAGTTGCGTACAACACACGCTACTGTTTTATTCAAAGGAAAGCGTACCGTGGAAGCTTGGGATGTTTCATTTTAAATTTTTGATGTCTCCATTTAGTCAAAAAGTTTAAAATATTGTATTTAAAAACGTTTCACTATTAGAAGTTGATAAAAGTGAAATACTGAAAATGAATATGTTCTTGCAATATGACTAAGAAACTCATAATAGGGATTCTAAAATTATAAGGATTATATAAAGTTCAAAATGTTGTTAATACTATTCATGACCTCTTTTAATGGTGTAATTGAACTCGGTGTTGCGTGTAGTGCAAGTTATTGAATTATTTTTAAGAAATAACACACTCTGAAATCCTGGGGTGTTACATTCTCCCCTCCTTCAATAAATTGCGTCCTCGCAATTTGAAATTGTTCTTCGAAAATAAAAGGTTGAAAGTAGAAAATATATTTGTGGGAAAACCAACATCGGAAATTGGGTTACTAAAATTTAGTCTTAATATGAGGAAAAGATAAATGAAAGGGTCACCACCAAATTATGATCTCGATTAGGAGAACATTGGTGGCAATTAGAGACATATAATTGGAGGAAAAACGTAAATATTTATAGGTAGTGATTGAGGTCATAAATCACAAACAAGTATAAAATTTAGGTCCTTAAAATCATCAATCTATGATGATTTGAAATACCATCGGTTCAACAAAACATAGGGTATTGGGATAACACATTTTTGACATTTCAAAATATCTTAGTTGAAATCCCACATCGAAAAATTAATTAATGAGGCCTCTATTTTAAATAAAGAGTGGAAAGTATGAAGATTACCGAAAATAACACATACTAGGGTTCCATGTAAGAAAATATGGATATGGAAGAAAAATCTAGCCATCAATTACCTGATGGAGAGTGGTAGATAACATGGCTATGAAAAGGCCAACAATCCCAAAGCCATAAATTAGTGATGATTTAAGGTACCATATAGGAAAACATTTTTGTTCTAATTTGCTTTTCTTAATATTGAGGGATTTTTTATGAGATTGGATAAGATCATATGGAGATATACTTACTTTTTAATTAGAGTTTTATCCATTAATAAATTTCTACCACATACTCATCTTTCACTCTAAAAGATAATAGAATGTAAAAAAAATTCTATTTACACTATTCGTATAGGGTTCCAAAATAAACGAATTTATAATTCATCTAAAAGATCTTTTAATAAAAACTACATTATTTAATCCAGGACATCTCGTGGGCCAGTGGTAGGTGATACACCCTTGTCGCCATTCGGTTGCGGGTTCAAGTCTCGCAGCCTTGCCGGACGCGACGGGTTGCCGCCCGACCTCCGGGTTGTCCTTTTATGGAAATCCAAAATAATCCAAACTAGAACTATCCAAAATACTTCTATCAAAACTCACAGTCCAACATTTATAAGGAAGGTAAACATAATATAGATCCTTTTTACCCCGTAATAGCATATGAATACCTTCATCATGTATTACCATATTCCTTATTGATTACATTCATGTTCCCTTATTCCATATAAAATGCTGGATATACTTCATTAATCCAAAAAATGTTTTAAACCACAAAAATGATGGAATATACAAATCATTAATCAGCTTCAAGGTAGTCAAGAATATCCAATATAATTTATCCAAAACAATCACATATTATTCCAAAATCACTACCTCAGTATCAGAACTATATTATGATTTATCATTCTCTCAACCATATATTTTCCAAAAATTTATCCTGCTATTGAGTAACTTTTCTTTGTTCCACACAATCTCAAGTCCTTAATGAAATAGTACTGCAGTACAATCCTTATATACTCCATAATTATTATAACAAGTACATTGTTGATACAACACTCAATTGACATAATCAACATAAGAACTCTAATCATTCCTCTTCATCTGTGGTAGTATCATAACTTGATTATTATCCAATAGCATCATTTGCGTCACAGACTGATGACTAGGACATAGGTTCGCGTAGTGTCCAAACTCCTTGCAAATGAAGCATTGTACATTTGAAACCATTTTCTTACCCTTGCAGTCACGTACTTTGTGCCCTTTTCCTCCACACTTATAACAAACTCTCATTCCTTTCAGGCAAGTTCCAGGGTGTTTCTTTCCACAGTTACCACATATGGGAAAATTCTTCTTTTCCCTTTTCTCTTTATCCATATTTCTCTCTTCCATCATTTTCTTCTCTTGCTTCCCTTCAAAGCCATAGGACTCAGTAAACTCTTTACTTATCTTATCAACACATGATATTATTTCTTCATATGATGATAATACATGGGAGACTATTTCTCTTATAAATTCTAGATTAAGACCAGGAAAGATATGATCCTTCCTTCTCTTTGGATCATGTGCATTTCTGGAGTTCTCATTCCTTCTACTGGGCGCCATTTCTAAACAATGGAATACACTAGATCAGTTTATGAATCAAAATACATAATCCCATACTTATAAAACACTTAACATAAATTGAACTATTTATGGATATAATCCATAATCATAAAAATGATTTCTTTGAGGAAGTATATACTCATAAACCCTTCATAATGATTTGTAAAGAAAATGAGAGTTATCCTAAGCATATCCCCCGAGAGTGTCGTAACCAAGAGTGCAGCAAGGCCCGTTGTCGTGCACCAGTTCCCGTTCGAGTCTAGCTCAAATCGGTGTTTTCGGGTTTTACCCCTAGGTACATCTGTGCCAGAGCCGCCTCTACCTGCTCGTATCCAGACAGGGATGTATTGCTCGGAAAACTCACAAAATCTTTACAATACCAAAATTCTAGGAAGTTCTTCTATACTAATCCTCAAAGTTCATCTTAGGTCTACGTGCTCTAATCAGAGTTTATCTAAATCTAGCTTCCAAGGTTTGTACTAAACTTCCTCTGATACCAACTGTAACGCCCCGACCCCAGCTACCCAGAGTCGGTGCATTATTACATAACATTGGCATGATCACAAGAAAGATCAAATCTCGAAAGACCGATTGGTTTAGTAGCCTTGGAAACACTAGATATATTCATAGGTTTTACATTACATCATAAAATGAAAAACTACTACAACAACATAAAGTCTCTATAATCCACACTCATATCCCCACATAATATCCCTGCAGGTCATTCATAATTTACTTCTTCACTTCCTGGGAAAAATAAAACATATAAAAGGGGTGAGCTCAAATGCCCAGTAAGGATAACAAAATAGCGAAAACTTTCATAAATAAGAATAAACTTTTAAGGCAATGTATAACTAAAACAAAAGCCTTTCAAACATGAACTTTCAACATGGTATGGCATAAATAAAATGAAATAATGCCATTTACTTATTCACATGGATATTCTACTAATCGAATAATCACATGCAAAAATAAATAACCACTTTCATAATGTTGGAATGCATAATGTTGAACTTTAATTTCTTTATCAAGGCCTCATCCCAAGACCTTGGGGCTAACTGTAACCGGAACCCAACCCGGAGTGCCTCTAATAACCGGACACCAACCCGGAGTGCCTCTAATAACCGGACACCAACCCGGAGTGCCTCTAATAACCCGACACCAACCCGGAGTCCTTCTAATAACCGGAGACCAAACCGGAGGGCTTACTTTTACCAGTCCCTAACCTGGAGGGCTTACTTTTTCCAGTCCCCAACCTGGAGGGCTTACTTTAACCAGTCCCCAACCTGGAACATACTTGTCCAACACATTCATATGAAGTAAAGGTTGAAATATAACATAAAAATTATTATTGGAACTAGCATACGAAATGTCAATACTTTACTCATAAACCATGAATGCTATATAAATGGAACATCCACAGTCAAACATATCACAAAACTTTATTACAATATGGAAGTTTTGTATCATAATAAATCAACTTCAAATAAGCGTAAAATCCATCAAAGGATGTTGACATAGATGAAATCAAAACACTTTTTAGAGAAATATCTCTTTCTATTTTTGAAACCATTTAAGAGCCATATAAAATAAAACATTTTCTTGAAAATGTTCTTATAATCTTGTAAGGGAAGCTTTGACGATTTTATAACGGCGGAAAATAACCGCACCCGCCGTATAAGTTAAAAAAACATTCTTATCTTAATTCTGTCGAAAAGGTTAAAAGCACCTTGTTTGGAAAACGACGGAAAGATTCCCTTATAAACCTCTTATAAAAAGTCAAACAAGGGTATTAATTACTTTGAACCATATAATTATAAATATTAGAAATGTTTTGAAATACATTTTGAAGGAACATGGACGTGGATGATAACAAGGTCCCAGTAGATAATTATGTATA
This sequence comes from Viscum album, assembly GCA_963277665.1. Taxonomy (NCBI): domain Eukaryota; kingdom Viridiplantae; phylum Streptophyta; class Magnoliopsida; order Santalales; family Viscaceae; genus Viscum; species Viscum album. The sequence continues at coordinate 1,163,231,247 of OY728158.1, read as the reverse complement.
AACAATCTCGGATAATGAAGAGATTGCGAAATAAATCCTTACCTTGTACTTTTCCTTTGTTGGGGTCGGTTAACCTCCTGTATAATGGTGAAATAATTGTTATTAAATTATACAAGAATCATATACATTAATATGATATCATATATGATCTTTTAACATTTCTTTATTAATAATATCTTAGTATTATCGTCGTTTCAGGTGATAATCGATTCGTTCTTCTTAAATGTTTGGTTACGTAAGACATGTTTGTAATGGATAGATTAAATCTTATTCATAATAAGAATGATATTAACATTATTTTTAACCCTAAAATGAGAATAAGACTTGAATGGATACGATGGAGGATGGATCTCACCGCGTTCGTGGAGACGGTAGTCCGTACATACGCACGAACGCTACTTCCATTTAATTTTTATTTTCAAAGAATTGAATCCAAATGATACATAGGTATATTACTATTCCATTATAATATAATATTTTATATATGTTACTTAAGTTCATTAACACCATCCTTTATACGTTCCATGTGTGGTATGAACGAGTCATATCATTTTAAGGGGGCGGTAGTCCGCACTTCCTCAAATGAAATTATCGTATGTATATACAACATGAAACGAATAATGGTATGAAATAAAATGGAATTACAGAAACTTATATATAAAATATATATCATTAATATCATATTTAATTACAGTTCCATCATAATGGCCACCATGAGAGGCGGTAAGATGTATTTGAACAATCATCGTTTCGTGAGGCGTTAGTTTCCCATCCACAGAAACATTATGTTCATCATCCATTAGATGGAGTTGTGTGTATGTGTAGTTTGAATCCTTCTTATTACAACATCCTAGTATATTTAGGATACTGGTGTTGTTACAAAATAAAGTAATAAAAAGATTTTGGGGGTTGGAGACGCAAAATAAATGAAAATAATTTAAGAGAAATCGTTACCTTTAATTTAGGTAACTCACTTTGGTTGGAACCAAAGGACTTCTTGAAATGCTTTCTGCCTAAGGGGAAGCTTCAAAGAGGAGTAGTGGGATGTGGGGAGCTTAGTTGGGCAGAGTTTGGATGAGCCAAGTGGCTTGAGAGGTGTGAGGAATGAGTTGAAGTGGTCTCCTTTTATAAGGGAGAAGAGGGGCTCTTTAGGAAAGAGTGAAAGTATTACTTTATAATATAATTATATTCGGTTTATAATGGTCCAAAAATCATTGAGGTCGAAGATAAGATGACTAATATTCTAAATAACATCAACCATTAAGAATTGGACAGGTTTTAGATAATATTTTAATCATTATAATCTTATTTATTTAAATGATTTATTAATGAGGTAAACATTGCATCATTATTGTGTCATTAATAATTACATTATTTGATGTCTAAAAATTATAAATAAAATATCATTATGTATGAAATCTTTTTATCTTTCTAATTAATATTTATAATCGAAAATCCAACATGTATAACCCTATGTAAAAATTGTTCTTTTAAAAGATGTAAGCTTATGCCATTTTTGTATTCATTTTAACTTAATTAAAATAAAGTGTCATTATCACTTACAAGTGGATCAATGGGGTCCCAAAATTGACCCAAAGATGCCCATGGTCGACCATGTATCAACCAATAGGGTTAAGACACGTTTTAGGGTAATTTGGTATTATTATAATATTATTTTTTAACCCTTATTTACCGGAGTTACCCTTAACCATGGTAAATAAAATATTTACCGCAGTAATTATTCAAAATGTCTAAAAATAAAATTCACCTATTTACACAATTTGAACATCCTGATTCCAAATATGGAATCCATTTTTCTAAATTCAAAACACAGAAGTGGCAGAAATTAATTTAAAATTAATTCCCGCTGTCAAAACAAAAAGCGTGTTTTTAAGAGATAATAACTATCAAAAGATTGACACTTGTTTATGTTCGGTTTAATTGTAAAATTATGTCCAATGACCAAAATTATATTAAATGGTAAAAATATATTCTAAATATACTTTAAAACCACTCAAATTCACAATTTATCACTATTAATTATTTTGATTAAAAAAGTTGTTTTTAATTAAAATTTAGTAATTTTCACTATTCATCAAAATATGAAAGTTATCCGAAAAGTACCAAAATTTCACCTTAGGCTAAATTTGATATTCCGAATCCAAAAATGAAGTCCATTTTAAAATATAAAATATATATAACTTCAAAAAGTAGGTATTACTATTCATAACAGCTAGTTTGATTGGTTACGGTGTGTTAGAACTTGAAGTTGCGTACAACACACGCTACTGTTTTATTCAAAGGAAAGCGTACCGTGGAAGCTTGGGATGTTTCATTTTAAATTTTTGATGTCCCCATTTAGTCCAAAAGTTTAAAATATTGTATTTAAAAAGGTTTCACTATTATAAGTTGATAAAAGTGAAATACTGAAAATGAATCTGTTCTTGCAATATGACTAAGAAACTCATAATAGGGATTCTAAAATTATAAGGATTATATAAAGTTCAAAATGTAGTTAATACTATTCATGACCTCTTTTAATGGTGTGATTGAACTCGGTGTTGCGTGTAGTGCAAGTTATTGAATTATTTTTAAGAAATAACACACTCTGAAATCCTAGGGTGTTACATTATTGATATTTTTTCATTGTACAATGTTTGTATTAATATATTGACAATTTCATCTATTTAATAGCCAATTTATAATTTATTTTTATTCTATTTACCATATAAAATTCAAATATGACTTGTAATTGGTTATAATAAATTCTTATAATTGTGTTTAAGGTACTTTCTATATAATATGAAATAACCATGTGTGAAATATTATGCATCAATAAACCAATTTTTTCAATGTTCATACCATAAACAACTAATAATATATCTATTTTTAATTTTAGAGACCTACAATTTCCTAAATTTTTTTGTTTTGACTATAACAGAATGTGGTTCAACTTTTCATCTGATCCTATTATTTTTTATTTATTTATTAAGAAATTATAATAAATGTATTTATTAGAAAAATTTAAAATTTTCATATAATAACTTGATTTAAAATTTTTCAGGATTTCATTTTTGATTATATGTTTCATTAATTTATATCTTATAACATCATGCATTACAGCCCTATGAAATTAGAAATTTCATATAAACAATTATATCATGCCATCATTATTGTATATCTATTATATGAAAAAAATTTATATCATCAATTTTGTATATTTCTATATTTTCTACCAGTATTAATTTCAGTATTGTAATTTTTTTCTCAACTTTCATTTGTTATTCGTGTTTTTTTGTTGTATAACTTATTTTTTCCCCATTAAACTCTTTTATTTATTAATTTTCAAGGTTAAAATGTTCTATAGGTGTTTATATTGAAGATATAATTCCACCCTTAGTATTTATCCACCTCTCCCAGGGTTTTCCCCTTAGCTATGGTAATTTTTATTTCCCCTTATTTCAAAACATCAATCGTTCTATAACTATTTTTCCACCATAACTAGTTTTTACACTATTTCTCCTATTGATTTTATGATTAAAGATTGATCCCAAATTTTTATTTTAGGAAATGGAATTCCAAGTGTCACTCGGCCTTCTCCAAAATTTATAATTGGTTGATATTATTATTATTATTATTATTATTGAATATTTTCTAGGATGATAAATTTTTCTAAAAATTCCTCTATCACCAGACCTTCCTCTGTAAAATGATGAATTTATTCACTACATATTTGTGATGACTTCTTATGGAGGTATTATTTATTGAAATTATTCAAAATTATATGTATGAAATACTATTTTTAAATATTCTAACATATTTTCTTATGTTTTTTAGATTTGACTAAGTCAATTCGACCAACCCCTAATAAATTATTAATCATATATTCCTTATAATACTATTATTTTTTCCTTTAAAATCTACCATTATTTCTTGGTTAGATGTGAAAACTTCCATCAAGGAAGTAATTACAGAAATTAATTGATATTTTCTATAATATTTTTATATTTATTGAAATAAATTGAGCATCCCACATTTATCAAAATTTTCCAAAAATTTATAGATATTATTTTTCAAATTATATTTCTATTTTTCAGGTTTTAATTTATCATAGAATGTTAAAATTTCATTATTGGTGATGTGCAATTATTTTTTTGGAGGTAATATTTATTGAAATTAATGTTAATTTCTTGTATGAAATATTGTTTTTATATTTATTAAAATTATTTTAAATTCCAAAATTGATCATACATTTAATTTAGACCAAATTATATTGGTTTACACTTCAAAATTAGTGGGTGTTTTTCAACAAGGTTCATGTATTTTAATTCATTTTGAATTTTGGGGATGGGTATAGATATAGTATCCTTACCAGGAAGAAAGAGAAATCACTCGGTCCATCTTCGTCACTAATTCTATGAAATTTTAGCTAAGTACTATTATTTTTTCTTATTATTTATAGATTTTTTGTTTACATGCCCATCAATAGGGGTGATTTTTCCAAAAGATTAAATTAGGTAATTGAATCAACTTATTTTTTGTAAAAAAAATCATCTATTATTTTCCAATATATTCCCTCAATGCAGTTGGTGTTTGGTGACCTAAATTTCTATAATTTTCATTTCAGTGTATGTTAAGTGATGTTTGATGACTCTATTTTTGGTGGTTCTACTCTATTGAAATAATTTTTATGTTTTCGTTATATTTGATTTCTATATATTTCTAGTTCAATTTTTGATGTTTGATGACAGAGTTTTTTTTATCATTCTATTTTTATGATTCTTGGAAAATGTTATACTAGTAAATTGTAATTCCAAGAAAATAGTGTGCGAATGTATGTTCACATGGTAAAAATAATTGTAATTTTTTTTTTATAAAAATAAACACTAACAATATTTAAACACTTAAAATTATTTCAAAATTTAAATTATGGAATAAATAATAATTAAGAAATATAACAATTATTTAAAACATGAATGATTGAGATGACAAATACAATAATTAGAGAATTAAAATCTATGAAAACTGAGTAAAAATAAGAGGATAAATTATATTTACACATTTGATAAACATATAACAATAATAAATTTATTTAATAAAATATTAAAAATGTTTGTGGGTTATTTTTAATTTTTAAAACAAATACCAAATGGGTTTGAAAAAATAAAACACAAAACATCTCCCATAACAATCCTCTCCATATTGGATATATTAAAACTGAACATTATAATTATTTTTTAAAAAATATTTCCCAAAACTATCACATATTATGTAATTTATCAAAAAGGATGATAAATAAAAATAATTCTTATAACATTTTTCTAAAAACTCATCCTATGAAGTAAATGAGGTATAATTGAAAAACAAAAATACCCCCCTTTAGTTAAATAATGAATGAAAAATTTGTATCAAGAACAATAAATATCAAAATAAACACACAATTTTAAAATATAGTTTATTATAACATGTCACATATTGAATGTTTCCGTCACCACCTCCATAAATTAATATAGAAAAAATATAAAAATATGAGAATATATAAAATTATATACGTAGAATTTTTTTCCAGAGAGCTAACAAATTATAATGAATATAATATACCTTATTGAGGCATAATTTTAATAAATCAAGAAAAATACAATGATTTAGTAAAAATATTAGTGAGTTTATTTTTAGTAGGCATATGTTCTAAAATAATATATCCTTTATTAACATAATATCTAATAAAATGAAAATACATGTGAATAATCTTAGTTCAAGAATGCATTAAAGGGATCTTTGAGATAGAAATAAGTGAAGAGTTATCATAATAAATTAGTATCTATTCAAAAGTCAAAAAAAATCAAAAAAAATTATTTTGTCCATAACTATTGGGAGAAATAAAATTTAGTAGATATATACTCAATTCCCATAGTCAATAAATCAAAAATGATTTTTTCCTTTTAACTCCAAGAAACCAAAACCTTTACAAGATTTTGACACACATTTGATGTTTTTTTCTTATCAGGGCCATGTTTTTCAAAAATAGAGTTAGAGTAGTAAATTAAATATATATATATATATATATAATTGAATCCTATATTAATAGATCCTTTTACATATTTAATAATATTTTTATGAAACATTATATGTGAATCTTTTCTTATGATTAGAATATGAGACATAAAAAACACTATACATTATATTTGGTCTAGTGCTATAAAAAATGATTTCACAAGGGTGGAATGAGTTAATTTAACACAATATTAAATATTTTTTGAATTATAAATTGATTTCATAGAGCTTTGGGGGGGGGGGGGGGGGTTGGAGGGTTTCTAAGGTATTTTTAAGGTTGCATAATTTTTCCAATTTTTTTTCATTCTATAGAAAACTATTTGTATTATTGTAAAGGTACCTAGGATGAACTAAAATTAGATAACACAATTGTATTAAACATTGAATACACTACTAAGGAAACATATGACCCATTCTAGTAGAAAATAAATCATAGTTGGTGTTGGTTTTGACAAAATATGATTGGTTTCTAGGAATGAAGTAGTCCTCACATGGTTGATGTATATTTTTTCTAATGATGAGAAAAAACAATGTAAACATGAATTAATGATATGATAATACCTCTTAATAACAATAAACCACCCGATATCACCCATTATTCTTCCTCTTAAGATCCCTATTCAATAAAGAGACTCTATAGACTTCCTTTAGAAATTTCCTCCCATTTCAAACTCAATTCTGGTGGATCCAAGTGTATTGGTGAATGGGGAATTAAGGTCTGTTATATTAAAAACATTATTCACCATGGATCTATTATATCTAACCTTCTTACCTTGAGAAATATAGTAGATATGGAATTATATGACCATATCTATGGATTAATATTCCATCTAAAAAAGAATTCATGGAATGTTTCTAGAACAATACCAAATCCAGTGTACCCATGGAATCCCTCTAATCCATATCGAATCTGGATAGGGTTTGATGTTATTTAAGGTTTATTATGGACTTTAATGTTAACCTATTATTGATATAGGTTTGGATGTTCTTGAGGATTGACACATGATGATCATTGGATGTGATGGCCTTATGGCCCGATCTAACAGGATGTCATGTGAATTTTGAGTGACATGTTCACCAGCCTTATCACTAGATCATGATCACTCCCAACACCCATTAATATCATACTTACATCATGGAGACATTGTAGGTATGGATGGTTCACATGTTATCTTGGTTGGCATAATAACACTCGTCCTATGTTTGTTATTACTTTCTTACACATTTAAATTTATACTAGAATAAACTTGTTTTACTTATGCACACATGTCAAGGATGCATTGATGGTGTCCAACTGGATGTTATTTATGAAATATTGTATGAGAATATCAATGTGTGATAACACTTTATTATTAAGGATCTGGGTAAGGGAAATGGGCATGTAGAAGATATTCAAGTTGAGGAGGAAAGCATTGGTAGTGATACCAGTATTAACTCTTGAGGATTTCTATAAAATTTTATATATTTATCATATTAAACATGATAATATATAGTTTTGTTTTTGACTTTTGGATCCTAGTTCATTTTATATGCATTACATGGAAGACATTTTTCATTAAGCTATGTTTTCATTATCTTCTTGTATGATATTTTTTATTGTTATATTTTATTAATTTTATGGTGTATGGCTATCATTACGTTGGTTATAGTCTCCCCAGTACACCCTTATGAATTTGCTTCTAGTCACTAGCCTCTTGCGTATAGGAAGGCACACATATTTTCTAAAAGCATCACCACTCAAGTGATATTTAGGAAATTAGTGTTAGGGAATTATAAAATTGTATCCATAGATGTTTAATTTTTTTGTGTTCTACTATTTTTGGAAAATTTAATAATGAATTTAGAATGTATGTAACTAGAGTAGGGGATTTATGATTATTATTAACCAACATAATTATAGTAGACCTTTGAGTGACCTATAGTAGGATTATTTTTATTTATTACCATATTGCTATTTCATGTAGATCCTAAGTACTTTATCCTATTACAGTTTTTGGGACGTGGGTTCCTTCAAGTATATTGACTAGGAACATATGATCACATGTCATATATATATATATATATATATATTCATTTTTACTATATAATGGTTTCTAAATATAATTATTTTTTCACTTCTCAGTGTTATATTTTTATTATCTACTTCCATGATATATATGTACATCTATTTTACCCTATACTAGCATTAGATTAATTGAACCATAGAATTATTATTTTAAATATATATATATATATATTATAACTAACATAAATATATCAAAGATCAGGATTGAGAATTCTTATATAACTAGAAGGGTTATATATTATCTTAAAGAATATGTTAGGATTGATATTACTATGTGTTTCTTTACATGATTAAGTAGTTCTTATAATAAAACTATTCTTAGAGTTCTAAAAATTTGTTTGCAATTTCAGAAAATATGATGTTGGAGATACTTGAAGGGACCACTTAGTGAAGTAGACTATAATACTCTATCATGGATGAAATTATAGTTCCACCATAATAAATGAAGGAGGAAACACCTGGGCATTCCCCTGCACCTTCTCTAATGGTTAAGTAATAGGAGAAACATCCACATGGATTTTTCCAAATTTCATTAGTATATGGTGGAGAGGTAAATAATACCTTGGTCGATTAAACTGCTGACTTCCATATCTGGAATCTGAAACTATTCCCAGTCACCAGAGGACCATATGATTTTGATGAGGGGATCTAAATTATCGAGGAAATATTCAAATTGGTTAAGACATCAGAGGACCGATGGGTCAATAATGAGGAATTTATGCTTCAGGGACCAATCAAAAGATGGTGGGGTGTTATCGGACAAGAAGGAATGCATGAGGGTATTTCTACGGAGGCCTTCAAGAACCTATTATTCAAGGAATTATTTCCGAACTTGATAATGATTGATATTTCCCAAGAATACATGGATCTTTATCAAAGATCCGACACAATATCAATGTACATTTATAATTTTACAAAACTCCTTCGTCTTGACCCATCTTTGCTGGAAATTTGGCATGGAAGGAAAATAATTTCAGGAATAGTCTTTGGCCAGATATTATATTTCATGTTTTTATATTTTTCCTAACCAAATACTAAAAGTTATTGTTTAAGGCCTTGATTATTGAGAAGATCCTAGAGGAGGATCTAGTGGCTGGTTCTCTCCCATATATCATTACTCATATGGGTGGAACTTATAATACCATGGTAACTACCCCATTTATTAGTAAAAAGAGGACGATCAATTATGTATTGCATGGAAGTCATAAGCATTTGGAATATAATTTGGATTCTTCATCCCCATATAGATGAGTTCTATTGTGGTTCAAAAATTGGAAGGTTTGAAATTATCCCCAGATATACATAACAGCTCAGAGAATGTTTTTATAGTGTGGAAATATAGGGAATTTACAGTAGTGTTTATCAAGATAATTGAGGATACGTTTTCATACAGACGAAAGACATACATGAATCTCCACTGAAATAACCCACATAGGTTCCAAAAAAATGTCTAAAATCTTCCAGATGCATTAATGTAGAATGCTTAGGCACCTCAAGGTCAAGGATGTGGAGGTAAGTTAGGGAAAGTGTCTGTAGTTAAATAGATTTTTGAATTTCAATATAACCCCATTCTAGCCCATGCAAGAGTAAAAAATCATAGAGTAGAAAATCTATGAGGAACCCATGATGGGGGAAGATAAATCCTCAATATTTGAAAGGGAAATGTTATACCATCATTTACTACAAATGTGTCATCAATGGAAGGGATTCTGGTGAATATCACTGGACTCCATGTCCGCATTTATAATACTTTTAAGCCTTCCCCCAGTCCTCATTTCCTTTATTTCTTAATTTTTCTCCCAAAAGATAAACTAAAATATATTTACACATTAATTGATACAGAAACAATGTTGGGGGCCAAGATACTAGTGACGATGCCTGAAATGGTGGGGCCTACAAATGCGGTGGTGATAGATGAAACAATGATCTCAATGGGGCTAATATATGTTTTGGAATTGATGAAGTTAGTCAAAGAGTTTTTGGTTGTTCCATATACTATTAGGTCACTAAAATAAGTTTTTTCGGGAGTTGTGGGGCCAAAGGTTGTGATTTAAAATGATGTGATGGTCAATAAAGTTCTAGATGTGAAAAATAAAATAGGCGAGGAAAGATACATTGTTTTGGATGTGAAACCTAGCCCATTTGAAAATAATTCCTATATAATATCTTTTAGTTGATCTGTTGGAGAATTTCCACTCACATGATCCCATGCCACATGTTTAAATTTAGTATTCTAAATCTATTGTGATAAAGGAAACTAGATCATTTGATTCACTATGTAGAGGAATATTCAAAATTTTATCATACAAACTCTTTTGAATAATATATTAGGATGAGTGGGATACATCCTCTTTTGGTTAATATGTAAGGGGGTATAGGGGTGGAATACAATGGTATCTGCACTCTTTCTCTAGATTTCCTCACTAAGTGGGTGTGTGTGGAGAAGAAACAGATCGATGAATCCTTTTATAAGGATAAATCAGCAAACACCAATGCACTATAGGCTTTGTGGTAAGAGTTTTCTCATTTAGAGGGGGAATCACAACCATAAGATTTCATCTTCCCTACTAGGAGAGAGATGATAAAATATATTAGAGAAACTGGATGTATATGGGGATGAATTGGACGAGGCGACATCCATGGTTCCAGAGTGAAAAACTGAATAGGGCCCAACATAAATCTAAGCAGATGAGTTTTTACTTATCATTGAATAGGAATGGAAAGTATTTGATGAGAACTAGTGAGTACTTGAGTCTACCTATTATAGAATTTATGGACTACATAATACACTAACATAGGCCTTTCCATAGGGTGATTCATTTAAGTTAAAATAAGTAGAGTCTCGAGCCTATGGATGGCCCTTCTGAATGAGGACTTCAAAACATTTAGTTTCAAATCACTGTATGCATATTTTTTTTTAATTCATATTAATAATTACACAAAAACAATCAAATTTAATCCTCTAATTGCATGTGAGATATGGTTATTGTGATAAAAAGAGATAATTAAAAGACTATTCAATTTTGTGAGAGTTTTATGTGAATAATAAAAAAATATTTTCACGATTATAAACCAACCACCAGGAGTGCTCTGACTAGGAGATACATGGATAGGAAGTGGTAATTTGCAGTACCACCTAACTTTCCCAATGTGTGTAGGTGCTTGAGTGAGGTAATGGTGGGGTTGTTTTTTTCTAACCAAACAAAGGGAAATAATGAATATTTGAATCAAGGAATACAGTACTCTGTACACAAGTAATGATAGTCCAGTAGAGGATGATAGTTGACTATGTTCAATACACAGATTCATTTATCATACTACCGATAATGGAGACATAAAATTGAGAGTCGACTGTTGACCACATTCAAAACATAGGACCTGTAAAATTTTCATCGATTGTGTTTCATGGTGTGTTCCTAGGATGGGAGGTGAGCAATTTTGGATATACACCATCACCGCTTGGGGTCCATTTAAATTTTGAAGATATTGGGGATCTCGATCATGGAATATGTGAAGTATGGGGTGGATTAAGGGAATTTTGGATGGATTTCAACACTCTCATAATTGTGCCCCAATGTCTCTGAGCACACAGGGTGGGTATATCAATCTAAAAAATATCTAGACACGCCATCCAAGGGGAAAATAATATCGGATACCAGAATATGTTCAAATATCTCAATTTTTATGGTAACTGTCCAATGTTAAGAGGGAAATTTTTTTATATCATTCTAGGGACTATGATAATTCATAATATTATGTCAATAAATGTGGATGAATATCATGTGGTTCGATATATTACGATAAGGATATTGAACAAGTAGTTTAATGTCATACAATAAGGTTATATGATTAATTATGTTCAATACCTCATTACATTAACCATGATGTTGTGTAGTTTAATATGATATGGTTAGGTTGTATGAAGCACAATTCAGTGTCTTGTGACTAGGATATGAAAAAAATGCGAATAAAGTGAGGAATTAATATTTAGAACTAAAGTTTTTCCTAAACCAGTGGGTCAAATGAGAGAAACCAATATTTTTCCAAGGCTCAGTTGACATTCCCCTCTAACTTTGTGCCTATTAAATTCATAACCTAATTTTTTCCCAAGCCATGAAGGACCCCTAGAGGGTGAAAGTATTAATTTTCATCAGTTTTCCCCTATGGTATTTCAACCTAATAGAATTTTTTAACTAATTACTAGGGAAGTTTAGGGTCATTACAGTTGGAATAGATAGGTTGATATTAAAAAAGAATATGTATGGGAGGCTTCACACAATTTAAAGTCATAATGCTTGGACCAGGTATCTTTGTTTAATGTTATAGTCTTTAAATGTATAAAATATCATTTATGGTGGGGGACATATATAATCCGTACATAAAGATTTTTTTAAGTATATTTTATTAAACACATGTTTGAACATATCATAAGGTTATAATGTGTGTACCGCCACCACCTAGAAATCATAATGTCTCATTTTCTATAGAGGTTCCATGTCTAGTTGTGAGACCAGGAATTCCAAAAAAAGTCTTGAAAAGAGAGATGATTCACAACTGGGAAAAATTAGCATATCCAATCATCAGTATGTATCACATGTAAATGGGAATAAAAACACATGTATTTCTTGTATGTATCATGGTATACGAACAATTCCAAAAGTTGGAAATCCTCTTGAGCAACTATGTGACAAAAGGACGGGGAATTTGTTTTTTGAAGAACTAGTGGCATGTAGAAAAATGTATATTGAGTGTTTCAGGGGGATAATTGCACAAATTTTATTTTCAAAATGATTGGACCATGTACTCAGCCATTTATGGTCCTAGAGATCTGGAAAAGGGGGAAAATTTGTTATTGGGATGTTCTTGCAACAAAAAATGAAATGAAACCTGATGTGATGAGGGTGCCAAGGAGACCTAGTTCCATATTTGATAACACGGAGACAATTTTCACATGGTTTAAGGACATTTTTCTTTCACTAATGCTTTTAGTTTATGTTTATAGATTTTGTCCCTTTGGGGGTGGGTGAGATGGTTTTGTCCACCAGTCACTTAAAAATTTGGCCTAAAGAGAGGGTCAGAGGGAAGAATGCTATTGAACATGGTCCCACCGGATAGAGGTATTTATTGCTACTCCATATAGAGAAGGTCTTGGAATCAATAAAAATCCCATGAAATTTGGAATCAGGCCACATTAAGTTATATAACATGTAGTGGTAGATAATGATTTCCAAAAGGATGGGGGACTTCCTCTCAGGTGGGGATGAGAAGCTAATTATATAGTTTAAAATGTTATACAGTAAGATAATAGCCATAAAATTTAAGGTCTTGTAGTTAGGAAATAGGTTGATACTATAATTTTAGAGTCATAATCCTTTTTAATATGTTTTAAAATAGTTTAAGGTCATGATGCTCAGACCCAAATTGTAACATCTTGATTTTTCAAAAGGAGACAATATGTCTGATAGCGTACATAATACGCCACATCGATCTTATGAATTATTATGCTACATTATAACATAGCTATTAAAATTGTGGGAATAAAAAATATTAATTTATTTCGTAATTTTTTACACATTCATTTAATTAATTATTTTGTGAACAATTATTTATAACTAAAAATAATACCAATTTTAATTAAAGAGATATGTTTTTTTGAAAAACAATTAAAATGAAAATGTGTAAGCTTATTAAATATAAAATCACTATTTATGAATTTTATTAATGAAATACATATGTAATATATTTAATTTTATGTTTAAAATTCATATTATATGTTTTCAAGACACGATAAAAAAACAACTCAATTTTATAAATAAAATGAGTGTTTTTTTTCTAAATATTTCGTTTTACCACATTTTGAGAGAAACCCATTTTAAATCTAGTTTTTTTAAACTTTGATAAGTAATTTTTTGAAAAATATATTTCTTATTTAGAATAGAGACATCTAAATTTACTTTGTTTTTGAATTTTTGTTATTTTTCTGATAATATTCATTTTTTAAGGAATAGTGAAAAATACAACATTTTAATTTAAAAATGCATGTTCATATTTTTTAAATTTAGTTATATTGTCATTTTAACTCGTTTTCAAGTTTAATTAGATTACGTTTTTATCATTTATTCCTACTATGGTCATTGTAAATAATTTCACAGTAAAATTACATATAAACATACCTCAATCTTTTGACAGTTTTAACTAAAAAACAGTTTTCTCACTTCGACAACGACAATTAATTTTAAAATAATTAATACAACTTTTGTGTTTTGAATTATGAAAATTTTATTCAATATTTGGAATTATTGGGTCCAAATTATGTTAATTGTTTTTTTGGATATTATTAATAGTAACAAGAGTAATTTTTATTTGCAACCGTTAAGGGTAAATCAAGTAAATTAGGGTAACAAATAATATGATAAGGATAATAAAATTATCAAAAAAACTTCTTAAATCATATTTGAAGAATAAATGTCGAACAATATCACCTAAGGGTCATAATTGATCCATTTAATGAACTTTGTTATATGAAATTGATGTAATTATTATTAAAACAAATGAAAGTGAGAACATGTCACTCTCTTATCTCTTATAAGTATAATAATTTTAATTTAGAGATAAGAGTGATGAAACTTATAATGTAAATATTATCCATATAAAAATTAGAATTATCTAAATTATATGAATTAAATTATAATTTTTATATATTAAATAATTTTCATAAATATTAACACAATAGTGATACAATTATTATTTTATTAAGAGAAATATCAATTAAATGATATTATAAATGGTAAAATAAATATTATATGAAACAATTTATGACATCAACGTTTTTTTAGTATAATATGAAATATTATAATACTATTAAATTATATTATTCAAATTTATATCTCAATTTTGATTATATTTAAATTCAAAAAAATGAAGAGTGTAAAAATTGACACTGTTGATATTTTATAAAATAACATATTATTAATTTATTTAAAAATAATGAAAAAAAATTAAAATTAAAAAGTTTATATTATATGGTATAAATAATTCTTTAGTGTCCAATTATCTAAAATTTACCACATATAAGTGAAATTAGTATCCTCTTAATAATTGAAATGTTGTTACCTCAATTTAAATTAATAGAGTAATTAAGGGTAAACTAGAAAGATAAGGTTTAGAATAAAATAAATACATATCTAGAAATTATTTTATGATATTATTTAAAACAATATTAATATTATATTTAAAATAAATGAGTTTTTAAACATTTGGAATTGGAATTGATTTTATATTAATTTAATACTTTTAATATTTCTAAGGGTGCCCCTCCCCTCTCCTATAAAAAGGCACTCATTTCTCTCTGTAACTCTCACTTTCAAATCCTTTTGGTTTGATCAATATTTTAACAAAACTCTTCCAAAAATCCCTCCCATCATCCAAAAATCCTCTTTAGTATATAAATCCCACCGAATAATCCTTTTTGTATAAACCAAATGATGTTACCTGATTAAGAGGTAACACCTTCTCTCATGGTTTTTAGTTTATTTTCCATTTTCCACTAACAATAATATTATTATTTTATGACAACATAATGAAATAGTATCCCAAATACACTGTGATTTTTTTTATTATTGTTTAACCTACACTTACACACCCCTCCATTTAATGGGTCACGAACATACTATTTCTGTGTTGGATGAACTTTTTCCGCATGAAATAATGATTGTTAAATTTTCCCCTACCACCTCTCATAGTGAACATTATGATAGAAACTATATTTTTATATGATTTATATTTTATTTATATTTTCTCTCTTCTTCTGTAATTTATATTTAGAACATACCTTTATGCTTTCCATGTTTTTTAAATACGATAACATCATTTGAGGAAGATCAGACTACTGCTGCCTGAAAGCAATATGACTCGTTTCCTCTATACATGTAATGTATAAAGGACAGTTTTAATAAAACTTTGAGTCATATATGATATAAATATAATTCTAGTATTCTAATATAAATTTATATCATTTAATTATTATTATTCTAATATGAAAATAAATAAAAGATCATTCATGCTTACATACTACCTAGCGTCTCCTGGAACGGTGCAATTTATTTATTTTCTCCAAATATTATGAATTATTATATATACATATATACTGGATATTAATGATATTTAAATCATTAATAATATTCTGGATATGATATACGTTTGACCACATAGACAATTTACACCAAAATAAGTTCATTCTTGAATATAGTACCCAATATCAACAAAATGTCTAATATGAACTTAAATAGTTATGTAATTTTTATAACATGGTAATAAGTGATATAAAATAAATAATAAAACTGGAAATTGTTCCCAAGAATTTATAAATTATCCCATGTTTTTTATTCATGAACATAACAATTTTACATGATTAGTCGGATTCAAGTTAAGGGAAATCTTAAGTCAATTTCCATTCATTGAGTTAAATATCCATGTCATTTGTTTTGTTTTTATAATAATATAAGTGAATGATATCTTATTGTTTCATAATTAATATCCACTTATTTTGGGTGTATTCTTATTTTTCACACATAATTATTTCATTAATTTATCCTTAATATAATTATATGATCTTTGTAGGGGAACTTCTCAACCCAATTTCAATTATTTTAGTTAAACTCTTCCTTCTTGACTATTTCATTCAAATAATATGTTTGAAATTATTTCTGAATATCATATATTTTATTTCTATATTTAATTTCCTTCAATGTTAATTTTATGGAGAAATAGTTTTATATGGAGTGTTTGGATTTTTGTAAAAAATGAAAAAATAATTTTTTTAACCTATACGAAATCAATGAATTATCCAGCACCATAACCATTATTTGAAATTTATCTTACCCTATAATCCTGAATGTATTTAAAAGAAAAATGAATCCATTTTTAATTTTTTATTATTTTGGTATTTAGGATGGTTTATAAAATGGATGGACTATTTCAATATCTTGAAATATTTTCTTATAATTGAAATTGAAATTTTGTGAGTGAAATGTTTACAATTGAAATCCTTTATATGTTATGATTATATAATAGTACTTGTAAATTTGATGGGTGGTTATGTAAAAAACCAAAGATGGGCAGTTAGATGATAAACTAAATATGGGTGGTTCCGTGATAAACCAAGTACAAGTGGTTACATTATAACCTTCAATTCATTGGGCATGGAAGTAAACCATATGGTTATTACATTTGTAAGAATGATTTATGGATGTCGACAATATGGTTATTCCATTTAAATATGAATACATCATAAGTTTTATTTTATACGTTATTTTTTCTTTCTATGGGTTTTATAGTAATATTTTGGTTACAAAATGGTAAGTAATGGGCTTATATTCAGTGAAGAGTATTTACTAATTCATAAAGGTGAAATGTATTACTTATGATAAAGTATTAATGGTTTACATGATATCACTAGACTAATAGTATTTTTTATTTATGTATCCTCTAATGATTTGTTTATTCTTATCCCATTTTTGAAATGTTTTTTTCACAAGTTTTTAAGAAAAATAGAGTCAAGGAGGGGATCAAGGAAAAATTATGATTTAACATGAAAAGAAAACACATTTATTTTTAAAATTATTTGTTTTATAGAAGAAATGGATAAATTTGGAAGTGTCCAATTTGTATTTATATGGTTATGTATGTATGAGTTATGGCCTAATTCTCTAAAACTAAAAACTTGAGAAGATCCTCATTGTGAATTCTTAACTAATCTCAAGATTAAGTAATGTTAAAGGCCAAGGCCTTAGAGTTGGTATTAGAGGATGGTTTAGAAAACATTGAAGATTGTGAAATTTTTAAGAGTTAAGTATATCTTCATGGGTTTATAAATTTAAGGTTGATCATAAGTTCAATGTCATATAAACCCCTCTTAATTAATTATGATCTGAAATATAAAAATTAATAATGGTATTTTTGGATACATTCAACTTTGAGGAAAGTTTGGGTTATTAGATTTTGGGATGAAAATGGGAGTTATGAAATAACCTTTGAGGTTAAAACATGGTGTGGTTATTTTTTAGGTCTTTATAATATTTTTGTAGTATTACGATAATTCAATAGTTTTTTTAAAAGGAAAACATTCAGACCTTGTGAAAACTCGTCGCATCGGACAAGGCTGTGTGAATCAAACCCACAACTTGAGTGTGACTTGACTTTATTATCTACCACTTGCCTATATAAATTCACTGGTTAGTATGACTTTATCATTTTACGAAAACAAGTTTATGAAATAAAAAAAAGTTTATTTTGGGAGCTTATGTTTTATCAAATGGTCGTTGTTGAACTTTGGATATTACTATTGAATTGTGGACATTAAAAGAAGTTTTTATTCATAAACTGGTTTATTATTTTAGGGGAATTATCTTATTTTTATCCTAACCTTTTTTTTGGTGAATGGTCCAAGATATGATTAACAGATAGTTAATCTTTTGTGGATTAAGTGAATCACTAGAATTTGATTGTAGTGCTTCAGGTGTGACCAAGTCATCTTGAATACACATCCTTTGGAGAAATAATGATTTTTGGTATAAATTTATTAATGTTTGATACTGTACTTGATTGTTAATTATGTTTCCTTATGTTATTAGTCAAGCTTGTTAATAGATTTCTTAACATTTTGAAAATGACCTCAAAACAAAAATATTTGTTGTTTACTTTTTATACCACAAAATCAAAGACTATTAACCCACCACAAACATCGGGTATTCATATTTTTTACTTTACCCTGATCATGTTTTATATCACTCTCCAATAGAATAATATTTATATTTTTTCTTCCATATACATGTTTTCCTACATGGAATCCGAATATTTTTTATCTCAGGTGACCTTTGTGCTTCTCTTTTATTCTTTTAAAGTGGTGATTTTATTAATCTTTTTTTCAAATGTGGGAATAAAATAAAGGTATTTTGAAGAGTGATAACATAGTTACCGAACCCAAATTCAAATTACAAGGACTAAATTTCAAAAAAATAATGGGGGAAAAGGTAACATCCTAATTTTTTAAATGGATCCTATATGTTCAATAGTGTATATAATATGCCACGTCGAACATAAAAATTATTATGCTAACTTCTAACCTAGATATTAAAATGGAGGGAATGACTAGTGTTAATTTATTTTTGAATTTTTTTAAACATTTCCTTAATTAATT
Organism: Viscum album; assembly: GCA_963277665.1. Classification (NCBI taxonomy): domain Eukaryota; kingdom Viridiplantae; phylum Streptophyta; class Magnoliopsida; order Santalales; family Viscaceae; genus Viscum; species Viscum album. Next base: position 1,163,211,931 of record OY728158.1, on the reverse strand, counting down.
CTATTTTGAAGAATTATTTATAAAAGAAAATAAAACACTTCTTAAATGAACACAAATGTTTTTTTCTAAAACTACAATTAAATTAAAATAAGTGAGTTTATAAGATAATAAAATTACAATTTAGGGATTTTATTAAAAAATATATCAAATATATTAAATTTAATGTTTAAAATTCATCTATATGTTTTTAGACATTTTATATGAACAAATTTAATTTTATAGATAAAATGAGTGTTTTTCTAGAAATACAATTCTATCGCCTTTTACTGGAGAACCAAATTCAAATATTGGTTTACACACTTTTATAATTTCTTTTTGACAAAATAAACTTTTTATTTAGAATTGAGACATAAATATTTACATTGGATAAATATATGGTATTTTTTGATAAAATTCATTTTTTAATTGAATAGTGAAAAGTGCAACATTTTAATTCAAAACTGCCTTTTTGACTATTTTTATATAGTCATGTTGTCATTTTAATTTGTTTTAAAGAGTAATTAGATTATTTTTTTATCATTTAATCTATTATTGTTCATTTTATCTAATTTAACATTGAAATTAGCTATAAATGCACATCAATATTTGGATGGTTTTTGCATAAAAAAAAACATGTTTTCTCACTTTGACAGTGGAAATTAATTTTAATTTATTAAATGAAACTTCTATGTATTGAATTTCGAAAAATGATTATATATTAGGAATCACTGGGTAAAAATTATGTTAATAGGTTAGTTTTATTTTTGTTGGATTTTATGAATAGTTACCATGTTAAATTTTATTTATCACAGTTAATGGAAAATCAAGTAAATTAAGGTAACAAACAATATGAACATGATAATAAAATTACCCAAAAAAAAACCAAAATCATTTTTGGTGAATAAAATTAATCCCATATCACCTAAGGTTCATAATTGATTCATTTAATGATGTTTTTTCCAGGAATGTGATGTTATTATTACTAAAACAAATTAACATGACAAAATTTCACTCTTTTATATTTTATAAGTATAATAATTTTAATGTAGTGATAAACATAATTAATCTTGAACATAAATTTTATCAAGAAATTTAATGAAACTGTATACAATATTTTAATTTATTTAGAACTTTGTAATACTAAATAATTTCAATAAATATTGACACAATAATGATTCAATAATTATATTATTAAGATAAATATCAAATAAATCATATTATAAATAGTAAATAAAATATTATTTGAAATAATTTATGTGATAAATTATTTTTCTAGGTGGATATGAAATATTATAAGACTGAAAAATTTAATATTACAATTTATATCTCTTTTTGGAGTTTATTTAAATTCAATGAAATCTATAGTGTAAAAATTGACTCTATTGATATTTTTATAAAAAATAATATTTTATTAAATTACTAAAAAATAATTAAAAACTTTTAGAAGTACAAAGTAGATATTTTGAAGTTTAAAATTTATGTAAGTTTTCAGTTATTGGAAATTTACATCTTATAAGTGAAATTAATAGCCTCTTAATAATTAAAATATTGTTACCTGAATTAAAATTAAAAGAGAATAATTAATGGTAAACAGAAAAGATAAGGTATAAAATAAAATAAATACATGTCTAAAAATTATTGGTTGATATTATTTAAAACTATACTTATATTATATTATAGATAAATTAGTTTTGGATCATTTGGAATTTAAATTGATTTTATATTAATTTAATACTTTTAATAAGTCCAAGGGTGCCCCACCCCTCTCCTATAAATAGGCACCCAGTCCTCTCTATCACTTACACTTAAAAAGCCTTTTGGCTATGATAATCACTACCCATAAATCTTCTTATAATCCCTCCCCTCATCCTAGAAGCCTCAATTAGGGAATTTATCCTCCCAGGGAAGCCTTTTTATATAAACCAAAAGAAGTTACTCGATTAAGAGGTAACACTTTCTCTCATTATTTTTAGATTATTTTCCAGTATCCACTTATTATACTCTTCTTATTTTATAATTAAATAAAACTAGAAGTATAATAAAAATAATATGATGTTTTGATGATAATTTTTAAACCTAAACTGACACACACCTCCATCAAATGGGTAACAAACATATTGTTTTTATGTACGACGAACTACTACAGTACAAAATAATGATTGTTCAATTTTCCCCTATCCCCTCTCATGGTGGCCATTATAATAAAAAAATTATTTATATATGATATATGTTATATTTATATTTTTTCTATGCTTTTGTAATTTTTATTTAGAACATACCTTTATGATTTCTATGTTTTGTAAATACGATAATTTTGTTTGAGGATATGTGGACTACAACCCCCTCAAAGCGATAGGATTCGTTCCCACGATACATGGAATGAATAAAGGATGGTTTTATTAATACGTTAAGATATATATGAAATTAACATAATATTGTAATTGTAACATAAATTTATTATTATTCTTTTAATATGACAAAACAATTAAAGTACTGTTCATGCATACGTACAGCATATCATCTCCGTGAACTGTTTGTTTAATTTCTTATATCCAAATATTATAGATTTGTATAAATAAATACAAACTATATATATATGATATTTAAATTTTGTATAATATTTATGATATGATGTACTTTTGACCACATGGACAATATACATCAAAATAAGTTCAATTTTGACTCAAGTACCCAATATCAACAAAACATCTGATATAAAGACAAATAGTTATGTAATATTTATAATATGATAATAATTATTGTAAAATAAATAGTAAACATAAAAAATATTCTCATGAAATTATAAATTAACCTATGTTTTTATTGAGGAACATAATGATTGTATATGGTGAGTCGGACTAAAGGTAAGGAAAATCATAACTCAATTTACATTCATTGAGTTAAATATCCACGTCATGGGTTTTTTTCCAAGACTTTGTGTGAATGATCTATGTTTTTTTTACATTGAATACCCACTTATTTTGGTTATATTAAAAAATTTCACACATAATTATTTCATTAATTCATCCTTAACCAAATGATATTATCTTTTAAATGGAATTTCTTAACAGAATTTCTATTATTTGGATTAAACTTCTACATCTGGATTATATCGTTCAACTATTATGTGTGAAATAATTTTTGAATATATTATATTTAATTTATAAATTTAATTTTATTCAATGTTCTTTTTATATAGGAAACATTTTACGTGGTCTGTTTTTATTTTTGTACAAAAAGACAAGAAAATGTTTTTTATTGTATACGATGACAACAAATTCTCTACTACCGTAACTATTATTTAATATTTGTATTCCCATAAAATGCATAATATTTTTAAAATGAAAATAAATCCCATTTTCCCTGTTTGGTAATATTTATTTTTCAAAATGTTTTTTAAAATGTATTGACTATTTCAAAATCTTGAAATATTTTATTGTGATTGAAAATTAAATTTTATGAGTGAAATGTTGATAATTGAAATCTTTTGTTTTTTATGATTATATAATATTACTTTGAAATTTGACATGATGTTATGTGATAAAACAAATATGGGTGGTTACATTATTAAAAAAAGACTGTTGCTTCCCTAATAAACCAAGGAGGAGTGGTTACATTATATGCTCAAATTCATAGGGCATGGAAGTCAGACATATAGATACTCCAATTGTAAAAATGATTTACAGAAGTCAACTATATGGTTATTCCATTTTGGTATGATTATGTCATAAGTTTCCTTTTATATGTTATATGTGCTTTCTATGTGTTTTGTGGAAATATTTTGGTTACAAAATATTAATGATTGAGATTATATTTAGTGAAGAGTATTTACTACTTCATAAAGGTGAAAAGTATTACTTAATTATAATGATTTAATGGATTACAAGTTTTCGCAAGACTAAAATTTTCCCTGCTTTATGTAAACCTTAAAAAACTTTATATGCTCATACCATGATTTGAAAAAATTATCATAGGTTTTAAAAAAGAATAGATTCTCGGATCAGACCAATGAAAATTTATGATTTAACATAAAAAGAATCCCAATTTCTTTTTAAAAGTTTTTGTTTTATGGAAAAAATGGATACTAGTGTATGTTTACACATTGTATTTATATGTTTATTTTATATATGAGTTATGGTATAATTCTATAAAACTCTAAACTTGAAAAGATACTCATTGTAAACTCTATACTTATCTGAATATTAGGTAATGTTAATGGTTGGGGCCAACAAAAATGGTTCAGGTCCTAGGGGTGTTCATGAAAAACCTAAGCCTTGAAACCTGAGATGAGTAGAGGGGTGACAGATGCCTAATTATATGTAATTTTTACATATATTAAGTTGATAATATTTGATGTTCAAATTCATTAGTCAAAAGGCTGTTTATCTCATGTATGTTTTTGTGGAATGATAAATTATTAACCCAATATGAAGAGATTTATAAGGAGGCTCAGTTCCATATGAAATATCCCAAAGAAAGTTTTCATATAGTTTATGTTCATGATGTTTGGAGATAGGTTTCTAGTTTTTGTTCGTATTGTTTGGACCATTTTAGGGTGTTGGAATTCCATTTATAGAATGAATGTGTGTCTCAAATGTACATGAGGAAGACTCAATAACAACTAATTAGACCACAATATCCATGCTCCGTGTAATAAACAAGGAGTGGTAGGGAGTTCCCCCTATTGTATGGGAAACACACTAAGGTATTAGAGAATATACCTTGGTAAAATTCTAATAGTGCCAGCATTCATGGCCATTCTTCTCAAATTCATGAAGGAATAACATTGAGGGTGTTATAGATCCACAAAAACAAAAGGAGGTGAGAAGAAGGGAAAATATTTACTTCTAGGATCTTGATAGTGAATAGTGGTGACTGATGAGAATGGAACAACTATTTATTATGTTAGAAACATATGTTTCACAACTAAACTGGTCAAAGATGGGAAAAAATAGGATCAACTATCGACCACATTCAAAACATGGTAAGCATCACATGTTTCCAAATATCCTTCAAGGCATGTTACCTATAAGGTAGGTATGAAATCATGTCCACAAACCATTTCTATTTGGGGCCTATTTAGATCAATAATGATGAGGATCTAAATCAAGGAAAGCATAAATTATAGTGGTGAAAAAATTTCTATGATTAGGGTAACAGTTGAACAAAATATTTCAATTCACTCAAATGAATTAGATGATCATATTAGTAGGTGGGTATTGAATATGTTCCCAAGGATAAATTATTATTTAAAAAGTAGTTGGTTGAGTGGGCCTTGTATTTGAGATCTAGGAAGCACTATGTATCCCTTGGAATTGGGAATAAATAAATATATAGTTCTGGAACATGATGTGATGGATGACTAGCACTAGAAAGGTGAGATCCCTCGCATATAAGGATAATGTTATTGAAAATTGTTATATCATGTGATAGGGATATGGATTGTGGAGTTGAAAATCGCATGGAAGAGAAATTTAACATGCAATTTAATTTATTACTATGAGGAGACATGGTTTCAGTAGTATAAGTCCATATAGCTTTCATAAAGGTGGGATTTCACTTGAGGTAGTTCACTACTACTGAGGAGGTCTGGTTGAAATTGTTAGAACTAATTTTTAATTTGTTTTACCAAATTTATCTAAGGATTCGTGCAAGTTTTTCATATTAAGACATGTTTTTGATTTTTTTTGGAAATAGTGGTTCATTTATAATGTTCAATTGGTCTTTAATGTTAAATCTTTAAAACTTGTTTCCTTAATGGTTTTAGTGTGTAATGATTAATTACAATTGGTTTCCTCAATTTAAACATGTTTTCTAGCTTCCTTTTAAATGTGAGGTGCCTTGGTTGTGCAAGTGTTCTTTTAAATGATTTTTGGAGCATAAAGGTACTGAGTGACGATGTTTTATAAGATGTTAAAATTCATTGTAAACCATTTTTCACTTTGAGATTGATTTTTGAAAGTTGAAAACCACTCTTTAGGCACACCCCTCAATTTGAGAAATGTGATTAAAGTGTTAATGTGTGATTTGTGATATGTGCCTATCATAAGACCTATGTATTATTATGTGATGTAAAAAGTGGAATATTATTAAGGAGGGAGATCGATAGTGGGTTGTTGAATGTGTTTTTGGATAAAGAAAGTGGTGTGTTCATATATGTTTTCTGGATATAATCCCACCACCAATTGGAATAGATCACATGGGTAACCCTAGGTACCTAGGTGGGAAGACTAGGATTAGTATTCTAGATGATACGAAAGTGGTTCGTCTCGGTTTTTTCTAGTAGAATTGCTGACTACAATACAAACTAAATATTTGGATTATGATTGGAGACCACTAGGGTTATGATGATGTCACCTACTAGTGGCCCAGGCCCGAGAACATAGGTTGTCATCATTTCTATACAACATTTCATTGAGGTACGAGGTTCCTAGGGTCCCACTTGTGCTTGTTAGCTATAGGGATTGAATATGGTGCTCGTTTATGTCATTTTGTTTGTGAAATTATTTTCATTTTTTTTTCTTAAAGCTTATTTCCTCTTTGAAACATCCATGTTTTAATTTAAACTGTTTCCCTTTAGTTTTGGAATGCTGATGAATTCTTGGAATTATTTTGAAAATATAGTGGAATAGAAATGATTTTCATTAAAATGTAAACATGCGGCTTGATTTTGAAATGAGTGAAAATTTTATTTTAATATGTCTTATTTAAAAACTAGCATGGTCATGTTTCTTTTTAAATGAAAGGGTATAAGGCTTCATTACTACTAAGGAATTCCAACTAAGCATCTCATTACTTATGCCTAATCTATTTTCTAGTTTGAGGTTTCCCTAGTTTGGATCGCTCTTGGAGAAAGTGTTGTTTTTATATTCCATGGTGACCCATGAGGTCACATGAGGTATATTTCTTTTCTTAGTTTATTTAGATTATCTTCTTTTATTTATATGAATTTTTTGGGCTAAATCATTACCAACTGCTTTATTTTGATGCATGACACTAGTTGCCAGCCCAGAGGGATGAAGAATTACCCTTGGGCCTTGCCATGGACTAGTTCGGTTGCCGGTTTTGATGATGACCCGACCTGGTTCATGTCAGAACTAGTTCAAGAAGGTATAACTAAAATAGAAGTCCATTTATTAAGTACCTATATGCATACACCGAACCATTTACATACATAAGTGTGGAGGAATAAAAAGAAAAGTACAGTAACATCTAGAGTAAAAACCATGCATGTGAATAACTCTAGGTAATACAAGATAACAAATGAACAAACCAAGTTTGAAGGGAAAAAATACATGCCCAACTATAAAGGATGTCCCAGACTAAAATAATTGGTTATGTAAATATTGATTGAGCCCAAATCCAAATCTCTATGTACCTACCACCTTATGTGGTAAAATTCACCCATGTATCCCCTATGCTCCTCTATAATCACTATCTACTTTTCTATTGTCTAGATAATAAACAACATATATCTGAAAATTCTATAATAAGGTGAGTATATACATACTTAGTTGTAAACCCCAAAATATGAAGGTAAATATTTAGGAGACACGATAAAAGTAGATAGTTCAACCCCTAACAAGTGAGAAATGAAAACAATAACACACACATATATATATATATATATATATATATTCTTATAAAATAAACCCAGATGAGATAGAAAGGGGATATTCATCAAATATCCCATACATGGAAAATATTCTTTCAAAAGATCCAAAGGCCTATCATTTATACCTAACCTCTTGCATGTCTGTCTGAAGAGTAACTTTGTAGAACCACACCTCACCGATATTCTACACAGTCGAGGGGAAACGATATATAGATAGAGGATTCATAGCTTGGTACAAAAGGAGGTTCTCCCTTTGTAGATAGATATGTGACCCATTACCTAGTCCATCTTGGGGGTTACACTCTGTAGGTAGAGGACCCATGACCTATCCCAACAGGAGGGTTCCACTCAATAGATAGATAGAGGACCCACGCCCTAGTCCATCCTGGGGGTTCCACTCTATAGGTAGAGGAACTATGAACTGCCATAGTTAGAGGGTTCTAAAATATGGATAGATAAAGTACCCATTACCTAGTCTTTCAGGGGGTTCTACTATGTTAATAGAGGACCCATGCCCTATCCTAGATTAATTGTTCCACTCTGATGATTCTATCTAATCACTGGTATCATCAAGCACTGCCTAAAGAAGAATCATGCTAATAAAATCTTACTTATTATCTAAATATCCACTATTATGACCCAAATCAAATTATATTCAGAAAAAACATAGGATAGGATACCCATGTAAAAAAAATCCATGTCCAAATGAAGAAGGTGTGATTGGTAGAATTTTCCTAAAAAAGGAGGTACATGAAAAGTAAGGGGTCCCCACGATATGTGGCCCTAATACTCTCCCTATCCATGCCCTTTCCAAAACACTTATCTATATCCATTTAGTAATACAAAAAATGTAATGGTACTACGTAGTGTGTCTTAGACACCTAGGGCTAAGTAGTGTTCTCTTGGTTTTTCTCGTGTACATTGTCCATGTTCCAGAACATGATATATTCCAGGCTGTGTTAGTGTCTATGTACTCCTAGAACACACATTGGGTTTCCAACACTGAGTCACATGTAATTTTAGGGTCCCACATGGAATGTTATATTTAACTCACTAAAAACCTAGTCTCCATAGCTGGGTCACTACATAGTGTGTTAATCAGACTATACCCCATATAGTCGGATTTTTCAAAAAAAAAACACCAGAACTGTTACATAGATCCAAGATCTAGTATTTCTATTAAAAATCATCCATATTGACCAACTAAAACTTGTACCACCTCATTTATCTTTTTATTCTATCCATATGGTGGATGGAAATAGAATCCTGATCCTTCTACATGAAGCTTTATGTGCTGCCCGTCGTTCGTAGTTCTTATTTCTACCTCACCGGGTATCCAATCCAAGGTGGAATCATCCAAACCCCAAAACAGTCCCCAATAATTTCTCATATCATCAATCCACATATCATAGATGAATAAAACACATATCCAAGGGCTTAATTTCACTCAAATCAACCCGAAAATGTCAAACTGTGTCCCTATAAACCAATGGAAAATAACGTAAAGAAAGATTGTGGAGGAACACAGAAAAAAAGGTACAAAAATAATTTACCATGTGTTCATGGAAAATGAATTTAAATTGGGGATTTCCAAGGTGAGAATCATGAAACAACAAAGATAAATTAAATAAACAATTGAAATCTCAAACAAGGGATCATGTGAGGGATTTAATTCAACACAAATTAAAGGAAAACATGTTTGATCATGGTAAATATTTTAATCATAAGGTATTAAAAACTAAATTATGAGCACTAACGTGATTTAGATTGATCATTGGTGAATAAAACAACAAAAAATTATGGTGAAGATCATTTTTGTTTGCTGCACCATGATTCATCTTGATCCGATTATCGTTCATTATCTCAATATCAATCCACCAATGAAGTATGGTGGATCCACCATTCAATGGTGATATGGTTATGTAGATAACCCTAGAGATTCGCCATAACAACGTATTTATGGAGGAATTTTTTTAGGTCATTTAATGAATTTATTAAATTAATTAATTAATTAATTCACTTAACGTACTCGCCATAGACTGCTTTATCCAAACATCCCTCATTGACTAACTTTATGTTTCACCTAAAAATCATACACTAGATTCAACTGTGTCATCATATTTTTAATTTGAGACTATTTTTAAAAGATATCCCTTTATTCCTAAAAAATGTGTTCATATGATCTAAAATATATTTAGAAATTTTATAAATTTAATTTTGGGCATACCAGGACATTGAATTGTGAGCCGTCTCAATTTCTAACTACAAAAGTATTCCTTGATTTATTTCAATATATTAATAGAAAAAATAGAGTCCCTAAATGGAGAATAAAAATAATATATGCAAACAAGTTGAACATGACATGAAGAACTGTATGACTATCTTCCTAGTCCATGATGATTTGATGAAAATGTATATGAAATCATAATAAAATAAGTTTTCTTCACTTAAAAATGTGGTTATGACTGTCTCACATGAAGAAAAAATTCATAGAAAGAAAGTGAGTATGAAATATTTGAATAATATTAAGGATAATGTAAACTATTCCCAATTTGAGATCAAAAGGAAGAAGAACAAGGCAAGGTTGGGAGGAAAATCCCATCCTATGTGCTATTTATGAGAAAGAAACTGGTCTCTTATTTTTCCATTATATATATGCTTTTTCATTAATATACAAGGAAATGAAGTAGGTGGAAGTATTACTTTTTGGGGAGCATATATGATTCAATTCTATCAAATATTCACTAGTTAATTAATATGAAACTCATGAACATGTTTTTAAATTAGAGGATGTGGTATGAAAATCATTCTCAAATTCATTACCTGAATGATTTTGAAAAATTGTTTTCAAAAGAGAGTTCATAGTGAGGTAAAATTGGGAGCTATCTATTTTTCACTTGAACTATTGATTTGTTTTTTCAGATGAATGTTGGATTAATATATTTTTTTATTTTATTGTTTAAGTAGCTCTAAAATATGAAGTGTGAGTTATCTATGTTTTGTATCACAAGAATTTTTGTCCATGTACAACATTTATCACATTAGATATAAAATATTGTTTTCTATACTGGGTTTTCCCATGTAGACTTAGAGATTTATAGGTAAAGGATATTTGAAAAAGAAAATATGTGTTATCATCCTAATGAGAGAAGAATATGGTTAATGATAAAATGTGAGAAGATACATCCTCTACATACTCTTTTTATTCATTTTCAATAATGGGGAGAAACAGAAACACACATATTATGTTTATTAGTATTGAAAACAAAACAAAATAGGGTGATTGAAGTTCCCTTTTAGTTGAATTATATTTTTTGACAATAATGATGATTTATGATTGACGATGTTAATATGTGGGTTATGGAGTGTATATTAAGAAGGTAAATATGATTTAAAATCTAAATTTATGAATTCCATCATATGTGTATTAGGTTCAGATGAATTAAATTGAGTATCTTAATTTCCTACAACTCATTAAATGTGGGAAAGAATATAAGTAGCTTATGGGGGAACTAAGAAATGCTACAAAATTAAGATAAAAATTTCCAATATAAATTTTGACACTTCTAGAATGACAGATGGAAAAAGAGTCACCTAGATGAATGGAAGACATACAGAAATGATAAAAAATGTTACATCTATTGGGATAAATAGTCTATAACTAGACCAAGATCTTAAAGTACATAATGTACTACCATAAAAATGGAATGATATATCAGTTACTTTGAGGCATTACACTCCTTTGAAGGATCTGAAATTGAAGGACCCCATTGGTATTCATGTAATGTATACAGACGAAACGAAAGCTAAAACTGTTCAACATAAATTTTTTATGAAGGAAAGTGAAGCATTGAATTTTTTTTTTCAAATGATTAAATTAAATTTAAATAAGTATATCTATCCAACTCATTTAGTAAATAATACTCAAAGTGTTCTAATTATGATAGTGAGCTAACTTGATTATCAAGAAAGTTCAATAGTTTTTATAATAATAGAAGAGCTTTCAAGAAGACCTTCAATAAATACAAAAGGTATAATGGAAAATATGAAGAATTTAGATGCCATGAGTTTAAAAATATCGAACACATCATTCATAACATACCGTATTTTCAATAAAAAGTAAATATAAAATAATATTTAAAAAGAAGTCTTATTTGAAATGGAAAGGAAAAGAGCTATGAATGATACCTATAGTTCTTTATAAGACTCTAGTGATGACTTATCTTTTGAACCTGAAGCCAGACTATCAAATCAAAAATAAAATAAAATGTGATTTATGAAACAAGGACTAGAGGTAAATTTTATTATTATTCTAATCATGAATCTAATTTTAAAACCAGAAACTACTATTTTGAAAACATAAATGAATATTTTACTATAATATAAGATAAATATGAAATCAAAAAGCAGAATTATAAAATTCCTAGAAAATATTAGGTTGATATTATGAGTGAAAAATATGATTTGAATAATTATATTTATTATTTAAAATCATTAAAATAAAAATACATTTTCCCATGTTCTGATCATGATGATAAAATTAAAATCTTACAAAATAAGGTACAATCTCTTAAAAATGATTCTAGTGTTTTTTAAAAGGATGAAGTTATCACAATAAAATTACTGGAACAAATAATGAAAATAAAAAATATTTGGTATAAGAAGTAATGGAGATAAAACTAAAATATGTAAAAATAAATTTCTACGTAGTTATAATAATGAAATCATATATAAATTTAACTATTTTCACTCTAGTGATCTGGAATATTATTCTAATCTCATTACTCAGAAAAATCATTGATTTTTGGGTGTTAATCATGCATTTAATTTAAGTATTTTTTCTAAATTCAGTGCTTCAATTTTAGGATAGAACGAGAAAATTCTGATTAAAAAATCCTTAGTTTCTAATATTATTGGACCCAAGAGAACATGGGTACCAAAACACTTTCTTTTTTGATTTATTTTGTATTGAAAATGTATAAGAATAACAATAATAATTGGTCCATGGATAATATATTATCAAGATTATGAGTGGATATTTTTCAATCATTCACTTACTATCCAAGATTTATGGAGGCTATGTCAGTTTTGGTGATAATTATTAAGGAAAAATTGTTGGAGTTAGATCAATTGGAAATAAAAATTCAGTTCACATTTATAAATTTCTTTATACTGAAGGATTAAAGCACAACCCGATAAGTATTTCTCAACTATGTGATGAAAGTTATTTTTTATACTTTCCAAATAATTGATATTTTATTTTCAAAGATATGTTCCTTAAATTTAAGGCAGGAAGCACTGAAAATGTCTACACATTAGATCTTAACTCTTTGAGTAAACAAAATTTAGGTGGTTTGAATATTAATGTAAATTAACTTGAATTTTCATTAAAATATTTGGCCATTTTAATGTTTATTACTTTATAAATTTATCTAAAATAAATTTTATTTTAGATTTTACTCAACATAAATTGGAGATAATGAAATATTGTAATGAATAAACAATGTGAAAGCAATGTAAATCATGTCTTAAGTCAATTAATGAGGTTTCTATGGTTAGATTTTGTGTTACAGAACCAAATTGGTTGTACTTTGATTAAATTTATATTTAATGTTTTGAATATTAACAATACATATTATTATAAATTTTTAATTTCTCTATATTAATTTAATGTAATAATTTCTTAGGGTATCTATGGCATTGATAAGCTCATAAGAGTTCCCCAATATGATGAAAACCTTGAAATTCAATAACAATATTCTTAAATATTATTATATTGTGGGGTAAAATTATATAATTGGAATATAATATTTAGATAGTTAGGTTAAAGTAATCATAAGTGAATTTGACTTCATCTCATGAAGTTCTCACCCGATAATCACTAAGATGATAGATTATGATAATAAACCCACTAGTATGAATTCTTTATGTTTTAGTCTTATCAGATATTCCTATTCGTGAGCATGCGTAGTGGTCCTTAGACCTTAATATTGTTATTAACAAAAGTTATGAATCATTCACTTATTTATATTTCATAAACCAGGATGATATAGTTCATGGAGAAGTTGGATACGTTGGGTACGTCATGAGTAACATGTTATTAATGGATAAGTTAAGGAAGGATTTGTACCTTCTATCTTTATAAAAGTTTATATCTTTTATCTTTGACTGGAATATAACCATCACCTTAAATTACATGGCCAATGTTTAATAACTTGATTATTTCAGATAGTCAAAGAAATAAGTATCATGTATATAGGTTTATAACACATATGTGTAACCTTCTAGATGAGATATTATGACAAAGGGATTATATTTCATTGTGAGTGTTTATATATGGTTGTCGACATTGAAAAATTTAAGTTCTTTCTCTTGGGTGCCTTGACCCGTTACTAGATACTAATCTTAGACTTTAAGAAATACTTCTTGATTCCAATGGGAATCAATCTTATAGGGCCACATAATAAGTGTTTTTTTATCTTGATTTAATAATATTTAAATTTAATTAATGGAATAAGTATTATTCTTAGGGTCGGTTAATATATATTTTTCATGTTTTATCAATCACAAATATTTATTTATGAAAGAAATATCATATCAAATATTTATTCAGGAATTTAATAAATACTGATAATTTGGAGTAGACAAATATTGTGTTCGGTGATGAATATTTATTTTTAAGAAGGTGAATAATATTTATCATTATGCATGTTAGTGCACACCATAAAATAATAATAATAATAATAACATTATTATTATTTTTATGTGACATGAGGTTTGATAATGATTATTTTATTATTTTTGAGTTGGTTTAAATTAAATTATATTCTAATATAAACCATAACTCTATAAATAGATGGTTATGTTTATTGTGTAGGTTTAATCGAGAATTTAATTTTAAGAATATTTGGACAAAACAAACTTATATCTAGAGATCCTCCTCTAAATAATGATAAGAACTCTCTTAATCGTGAATGGTCTTATTGTGATCAATACAAACAACACAAGATGATCAAACCACACTGCTAGCACTTGACGATCAATAGGCATTGTTCAGAGATCAAAGGATTATGTGTGGATCACCACTAAAGGGATTATACAATTAGACCATTATAGTGAAATAAAAGTAATTCGAAAAGAGTTTTTAGATGATCAACATCATCTATGATGAAATATCCTTAAATCAATTATCCATTTCTTCCAATCTTAAATAAATAAATTATAAATTTAACATGAAAAGATTAACTTTGGGTTCTAGGTTTCTCTATGTAAATATTAGGTTGAATTTTTTCATTTGAAATGGAATTTAAATTATGTACAATATTGTGAATGATCTATCAACTCGAGAAAACATTTATATTTTTCGTTCCCACAGAGGTTCTTCCACTGCTCTTTAAACCTTCAAGTGGTATTAGAATATCCATGTTTCAAATATGTAATTAGTTATTTTTTTTTTAATCTATATACACAATTGTGGTTATATTTTTCTTTTTAGGAATATTCGTTATTTAATCTGGTTGTTTAATTAAAATGTTTTTGAAATTTTATTTTTCATCTATTAGTGTTTCATTTTCTTAAGGGACTAAGAACTTATAAATAATGATCGGAGATGCCATTTAGAAGTGCCAAGGATTTTTTTCTGATAATGTAGGGTTACCCGACAAGTAGCTGGAGTAAACACCATGTACATATGTGCACTAAATCTGGATATGTAACGAGATAAAGGAAACACCAAGAAGCAATTATATGTAGTGAATTAATTGCACACCATGTGTAGACTAAGAAATTCTATCACACAACTTGTAAAATTATAATATGTGTAGCTAGAATGAACATTGTGTATCCTACCTATCATAGTGTTGAAATTCATGCAAATCATGTGGTAAAATAAATGGTCAAACCCATGTGAGCCTGTAAACCTAGAGAATTAATGAAATGCATGATGTGTAGCTTGAGTATACAATAAGAGGTTCATTAATAGTCACATTCAAAATACATGATGGGAAATTTGGTGAGTTATGTAGACACATGACATGAGATATACATGACATGTATCAAGATTGCACATGTCATATAGTCTTGGGTCCGATAGACATGCCACGTCCTTTGTTGGATTGCACGGACACAAAAAAATTCAAGACACATGATATGTAGCTGGTTAGTACATTCAATGTTATTTTAATGTGAAACATGCCAAATTGAAAAGAATTTATCCCAGGAATCTGGAACAAAGAATACATAGTTTGATACTCATTAGTACATTTTGTGTAGTCTAGTTGAGGTACACACTAAAGCCCTATGAATTTATCCTGGGTACACAGAAATTTAGGTACATGACATGTGGCTTGTAATTCCATGCTGTGTAGTCCCCCAATAAAGGGTAGAATTAAATTATATTAAATTTATAATTGAAACATTAAAATATTCTTATATTTTTTGGCTTATAATGTATTTGAAAATTTAATAATGGTTTTAAAGAATTATTAAATTCTCAATTAATTTATTGTAATTATTTTTTATTATTGGTTTTACTAATTATTTTCTATAATGAAATTATGATGGTTATCTCCTAGAAAATTTGGATATTTATTAAGATAAATGGGAATTAATTAATTATTTAATTAATGAAATCGCCTTTATCTTGATAATAAATAATGAATAGATATTAATGTTAGCCAATATACTTTTACGTAGCTGTTTCATGTGTATGAATGATCCTGATCTTGACCAAGACCTATGTATGTGTTGGAATTATTTAATTTAATTTATTTCATGGGTTTTCAATTATTTAATTATTGAAATAAATATAATGGCCTATGAGTCATCCCTTCCTCCATTATTATATAGGACCTACGTGTCCAAGGTTATTTATGTAATTTTCCTTAACCAATCCTTTAGTTCCCCTCACCCTCATGTGAGTTATAAATACTTGTAATAAATATAGTTTCCTAATGTGTATAGAGATGGTTCAAAAAGAAACCAAGATTATTCCAACCAAGGTGATACAAAGGTGGATAGGTGTATTTATACAAATCATTCCAAAATAGAAATAATAAGTTTTCCCCTAGGTTATAGGTTGACTTATTGTATACTTGAAAATTCAACCGTTAGATAAGCTCAAAATCAGGTTATTTATTTATTTACTCATTTATCTCTTATGAATTATTTATTTTATAGATTCAAGACCATGATTATATATATAAGTAAATTAATGCGCAGATAAGGAATTTAAATAAATGTATTACGCTTAAATTATATATTAAAACATGGTTAATAACTTAAGTAAAATCTTCATAATATTAAAAATACATGTAAAGAATAAAAAAAATATGCATAATAAAAAAATACCTCAAGTAAATATTAATTTATTAATTATTCCATCATCTAAATTAGGAAGAACCCATAGTTAAGGTGTTAGTTCAGCCTACGTCTAGGGTACTTTTAATTATCATGAAGTCTTAACTCAGATAGTGGGTTGATGTAACCAAATATATATTTGGTTAGATGGCCTAAATCTATTCAATAAAAAATTGGAGCTAGTTGTTGAAGAAATCAAAGTCAAGATTTCAAAACTAGAGTATCCACTCAATGGATCATAGAGATGAAAGAATACAGTTGACAAGAATACCTATATAAATAATACCTCACTATTTTCATGGACTATGACTAGATTATAAAAAATTATGGATCCTTTCCACTAGAATTATTAACATGAAAAAACATTTTGAGTTCAATGGTAATGGCCTTTGAGACTAGATAAAATAGTGGGAGACTTTATAAAATTATTAATTATTATTTCTCACATAATTTTTAATCAAGAAAATTACTAATAATATACCCCTTTTATAAGTGTAGAATAATGAAAAGTTCTTCATCCACAAAATCCCCATGATCAATATTGGGGAAATGAAGTATCCTCACTAGTAGTAACTTATTGTATTGGTTCAAACACATTTGAGTTGTGTTTCTTCGTGAATATAAATCTCACATGATAGAATCCTCATCAATTAAGCCACCTTATAATGAGGTGAGTTATGAATAGTTCACTACTTATGAAAAACATTTGAAATATATGGTTGAAAATCAATGCTTAATGCTTTCGTCTATGTCTAGTGAACTCATGAAGTCTGACAAAAACATGGATTCTTTTAGCATGCTCAATAATATGCATGTTCTTTACCAGGATAGAGTAAGATAGTAATGGTTTTAGATTTCAAATTCACTCTTTTAGAGAAGGCTTGAAGATAGTGCTCCCACTGGGCCTCACATAATCAATCTTGTTGGATGCATTAAGTGTCTAGAGGTGATATGGTTTAAAATACATGATGAACTATGAATTTATCTCATACTTTCATCACTACCCCAGATATTATCCATTTTTTGTTAATTTTAATAAGAAAAACATTGAGAAGTCTCTCCCAGATATGACCACTCTTCTTCACCAAATTGATAATGAGATGATACATTATAGTCTTCCATCCTTTTGAATAATAAACAGAAAGTCCATGTGAAGAGATGTAATCCCAAATCTTCTTCTCAATTCCCTTCTAAGAAGGGAATGATCTAGGGAAAATTAAGGGAGTAGGAAACTATCCATTTCGCATGTGGCAAGAAGGTCCATGGAAGAAAAACTAATCTTATGAAAAAAAGAAAGGGGAGTCTTTAGGTGTATTTGTTATTAAGTGTAATATATATTTTTTGTATAAATTATATATTTGATATAGATTGTGGTTTTCACATATTTATTCAAATATGTAAACCAAGTTGATTCAAAAATATTGATCGAGGGGAGGTAGATCTACAAGAAGACAATAGATCCAAACTAGTTTTTGTGGATATTAGGGACTATTGCCTCACATCACCAACAAGAATGATCTTGGTTTTTAAAGCTTGTTATTATGTTCTATCCATTACCAAAATCATTATTTATATATCTATACTTGATACAAATGGATTTATTCTATAGTTCAGGAATAAATTATTCTTATTTTATAACGAAAACATTTTTTATTGTGAGGTAAATTTAAATTATAGTCTTTTTATGTTAGATTACATGAAACAAGTAATGGAAATAGACAATGAAACTACATCACATAACCCACACCACACCTTACTGTGGAATTATCATTCAGTTCATGTAAAGGAAAATTTTTTAATTAAATTTCACCAATATGGATATTTATATTCCTTTGAAAGAAAACCACTTGGTGTATGTCACACATGTTTACAATGAAAAATGACTAAAGATTTATTTAGAAGAAATGGTGATTGGTCCAAATATCTTCTTAAATTAGTTTATACTGATGTGTGTGGACCATTCATAGTTGAAGAAAGTGGTGGTCACTCATACTTCCTAACTTTCACTAAAATTTTAATTAGATATGTACATTTCCACTTAATGTGGTATATGTTAGATTCCTTTGATAGATTCAAGGAACACAACTATAAAGTTTAGAACCATATTGGTAATAAGATTAAGAAACATCAGTTAGACTATAGTAGATAATATCTTAATAAAGACTTTATTTGAGTTTTGGATTATATGTCAATTCACTCCTCCTTATACACCTCAGTGGAATAGTGTAAGAGAAAGGAGGAACTGCATCCTGTTGGACATTATGAGATCAATGATGAGTCCTATGAGTCTTTTATTATCATTTTGAGGATATGTGTTACAAAAAAAATATATACACTAAACATAGTGCTGAATAAAGGTACAGATAGTATTCCATACTAATTTTAGAGTGATAAAAAACCCATGTTGTTATACTTACATGTGTGGGGATGTGAAGAATTTCTTAAGGCCTCTTCAAGTAAGAAACATTAACCCTAATGCCTAAATAGTATCTTTATAGGATATCCCAATAGAAAAAGGGTATACTAAATATACAATCCATTAGATAGAATGGTTATGGTTGAAAAATTTCCAATATTTCTAGAGAGGATTATATCTTTAAAAGAGATAGTGTAAGCGAGATAGACTTCGAGGAAGTTGAGGATCAAGATACACAAGTTTTTTAATAGGAACAAATTCCAAAAATCCCTATAGAAGAAGATGTTATAGAGAAAAAAATAATGTGTAAAATTACAAGAGAGGTTAGAGAAATAGAACATTATTATTTTATATTCATCGCGTATGTTGACTCATTATTAGTTGATAATGATTATTATTTAACCTATAGGGAAGAGGTAAGTGGCACATATGTTTCCAAGTGGCAACAAACCATGAATTTAAAAATAGATTGCATGTACCAAAACCGAGTTAGGATTTTAGTATATCCTCTAGTGTATATATAACCCAGTGGTTTTAAATTGGTATTCAAGAAGAAATTAGACAAGGATGGACAAGTCAATACCTATAAGGAATGACTAGTTTAAAAAGGTCTTAAACAACACCTAGGCTTTGAATACAATGAAACCTTTTCACTTTTTAGAATTCTAAATTCCATAATAATTATACCTTCTATTATATATTTATATGAAAATGATATTTATAAAATTGATGTCAAAACAACCATCCATAAGGGGAACCTTTATTAACGTGTCTATATGAAACATCCTAATGTTTTTGTGACTCCAAATGATGTCAATATGGTATATAAAGTTGTCAAGATCCATTTATGGATTAAATAAAGCATCTATGTCATGGAATATTCGATTTTATAAATCCATAATGTAATTTTTTTCATAAATAATGAATGCGAGCCTTGTTTCTATAAACAGTTCAGTGGGAGTGTTGTTGTTTTGCGAAAACTATATATTGGTGACGTATTACTTATTGGAAAAGAAATACTAGTCTTATATTCTGTTAAAGCCTATTTCAATAAATGAATCTCTATAAAGGAATTAAGAAAATTAGTATATATTCTTGGGATAAATATCAATAATAACATATCTAAGAGACTATTTGGCCTATTTCAAGGTACATATATTGAAAAGATGTTGAATACATCCAGTATAGAATAATCTAAGAGGGGATTGTTGTTTATGTCACATGGAATTTATCTATCTAAGAAAATTTGTCCTCAAACACATGAGTAAAAACATAGTTTGTAAAAGATTATATTTTCATCAATTATTGGTTTATTCGTGTATTCTATGTTATGTACTAGGTGTGATGTTTCCAATTACTTATGTTTGGTAAGAAGATATCATGATAATCCAAGTGACTTCCATTGGATTGTAGTCAAAAATATCGTTAAGTATCTAAGTCATATAAGTATATGATTTTGGTCTATGGAGGAGATGAGGCAATAGTTTTTAAAGGATATATAGATGCAAGTTTCCAAATAGATAAAAATTATTTGGAATAACAGAGAAGTTACATATTAAATAAAAACGAAGGTGTTGTGAGCTAAAAAGCTCAAAACATGTTATGGTCATAGTATCTATAGTAGAGTCTAAGTATATCATTGATTCTAAGGTAGATAAATAAGAAATATGGATATGAAACTTCAACCAAGATCTTGACACGGTACCTATTAGTAAAGATCGTATCACACTCTGTTGTCATAATACAGCTACAGTAGCCCTTGCAAAAGAACTAAGGTCACATATTTGAATGAAGAACATACATCGGAAGTATCATCTCTTGAGGGTTTTTCATCAAAGAGGTGAATTCACAGTGAACATAATATCCATGGAACAAAACATGGATTTCCCCTTTTTAAGGACTTAACATAGTAGAAACATGACCATCATGTGAGGTATAGCAGGCTAAATGTCATAGGTAATTGTCTCTTGTTCAAGTTGGAACTTGTTGAAGTTGGTGTTCTAGAAACAATTTTTTGTAATTTGATTTCATATATATTCAATGTTTTGAATATTAATAATACATCTTATTAAATATTGTTCATTATTTTTCATGTATTTAATATAAGAATGTCCTATGGTATCTATCACATTGCTAAAGTAATAATAGTTCCCTACTATGATGAGAACTATAAAATTCCATGATGAAAATTTTAAATTTTGTTCTCCAATTAGATAAAATAATATGATGGGGCATACATTATGTATACTCTCAGGTGTAAGTAATCATAGGTTTATGAGCCTTAATCTCAAGAAATTCAAACTTGGTAATCCCCAAGACAATATATTATGAGAATCGAACCTCCAGTAAAAAATTTGTGTGTTTTGGTGTTATAATATATTCTGATCTGTGAGAATTTGTAATAGCCCTTAGACTTATATATGTCCCTACTCATGCAATTTTATGTATTTCATAATACTTGATGATACAATTCTTGGAGAATATGGATATATTGGGTGCATCACTAGTAACTCATTATTATTAGATAATTTGAGAAAGTATTTGTCCCATTTATATTTATGGAAGCTAATATCTCAGACCTTTGATTGGGATGAAACCATAACCTTAAATTCCATGAACATGGTGTAATGATGTGTTTATTTCAGGTAGTCAACAAAAGGAATATCAAACATATAGAGTGATGACATATATTTGCAACATGTTTGATGAGATATTATGAAAAAGATATTATATTACACAGTGAGCATTCATATGTAGTTTTTTACATTATGAAATTATGTTCTTTATCTTTGGTTCCTTGAACCTTTTCTAGAAAGTAACCTTAGACTTTAGGCAAGACCACCTAATGCTAATGAGAAATAATCCTAGGGGGGAACACACTAAGTGTTTATGTTGATATCATTTAAATTCTATTAAAATTTAATTAATGGACTAAATATTATGTTTATGATCTAGGAATAATTTTTTTCAGGTTTTAATGATCAACAATATTTATTTATGAATTAAATATTTAATAAAATAATTATTTGGGTATCCAATAAATGCTGAGAAGTTGGAGTGGATAAATATTTTTTTAGGTGATTAATTTGTATTTACAATATGGTAAAAAATATTTATCCTTATTCAAGTTTGAAAATTACATATAATAATAATAGTAATATTATTATTATAATATAACATGGGATTTGATAATGATTTTTATATTATTTAAGGGTAGTTACACAATTAATTAATCTTTTAACCTAAAACCCACTATATAAATAGATGGTTATTTCTATTACATAGGGTTAGTCAAGAATCAACTTTCGAGAATCATTGCACCTAATAGACTTCTTTCTAAAGCTCCTACTTCTCTCCTGATATCAATAATGGGATGAAATCCTTAAAGATCGAATGATATTTTTTTGAGTAAGACGACTGAAGCACTATAATAGCACCTGAAGATCAATCAGAGTTATTTAGAGATCAAGAAGCACACATGGATCTTCACTATATGGATTATACACCTGGATCCTTATATCACAATGAAGGTAATTTGAAAAGGGGGTTTCATATGATCAACATCATCTATGAAAAGAGATCCTAAAATCAGGTATCCATTTATTTGATAAAAAATTAATTCATTAAAAAGTTAACATGAAAATATCCTTTCTCAGTTCAAGGTTTCACTATGATAACATTTAATTTAAAAATTTTATTTTTCATTGTGTTTACATAATGTACAATACTGCAATTTATCCATCAAATTGAAATAACCTTTATGTTTCTTTCACCCACTGAGGTGCTTCTATTATGCGTATAACATCTAGATACTTCTAGACTCTTGGAACTTATTCACATGGAATTTTTTGGACTAGAAAGAACATCAATACTATGAGGTAAATCTTTTCTTTATGTTATAATTAATTCTTTTATATTTAGTTGGGTTTTATTTTTTAATCTTAAAAGTGAATATTGTTTTATGTTTATTATTGTTTCTAGATGTTTTGAAAAGAAAAAGATTCCAAAATTATTTCTTTGAGAAGTGACCATTTAAGAGAATTTTATAACCATGAGTTTAATTCATTTTGTTAAAAACATGGTATCAAACACACCTTTTTTTCTCCTAGGACACCTCAAAAGATTGATTTTTTTGAAAGGAAGAATATGACCTTATAATAAATTTCTAGGACTATGTTATGTGAATATAGATCACAAACTCATTTTTGGGTAGAAGCTATTAAAATAGCCTTCTATTTCATTAACATAGTTCTAATTAGGACTATTTTAAAGAAGAAACCCTATGATATATATAATAATAGAAAAAAATTGGATAGTTCAATGTTTTTGGATGAAAATTTTATATTCTTGACACTAAGGATAATTTTTGTAAATTTGATCCAAAGGATGATAAATGAATATTTCTTAGTTACTGTAAAACTTATATAGATTATCAAGTTTCAATAAAAAAAAGGATTTTTGAATAATCAACTAATGTTAAATTTCATAAAAGTGATCCTTTTGATTAAAAAATAATCAAGATGACGAGTTATGTGATTCAATTATAAACATGAGACTTTCCCCCTTTTTTAATCTAAAAAGGATAATGATTTAAAAATTTATTTAAAAAAAAGTCCTAAAAGAATAAAAAAACAAAAAACCGAAAAATTATATTCCTAGATATCCTAAAATCATAGAACATGAACCTTTAGAGATAGTAATAAGAATATTATAGAAAGATTAATAACTAGATGACATGTAGGAAACCTTGTTGTTTTCTCTTTAGTGTTTTGTCAAATTTAACTAAAACCTATTTAAGAAGACCCAGAAGATAAAATTTGGGTATTAGATATAAAATAAAAGATAAACTAGTTCAACATGAAAATGATTTTGAAATTAGTTGATTGACCCTCTCATCACCCTATTATAAGAAAAAAGTGGGTATTTAGAAATTAACAGGTTGATCATGGTGTGTTTGTTAGAAATAAGGCTAGAATTTTTCCAAAAGGATACAATCAAGAAGAAGGAATAGATTATGGGGATAATTTTCCCCAGTTGTTAGATTAGAATATATTAGGATTATATTAAACTATGTATCTCATATGAACATTAAATTATTTCAGATGGTTGTAGAATATAATTTTTTAAGTGGTTTTTGTTATGAAAGATGTTTTTGTTAAAAAACCCTTTTTTTGAAAATTATATTTTTCAAAATACAGTTTTCAAGATTACTAAATCACTTTATGGTTTTAAATCAGAACCTAGATCTTGGTATGAATGTTTAAGTTCATTTATTTTATAAAATGGTTTTTTTGTAGGTTTGGGAAATCCTACTTTTTAAAGAAAAGTACATCAAAATATATGTTACTTTTTTAAATATATGTTGATGATGTAATTTTTTTGTTAATAAATCAAAAAATGTGTAATGATTTCTGAAAACTTATGTAAAAAGAGTTTAAAATGAGCATGATTAGTGAGAACAATTAATTTATTATATTTTTTATTTATCAAAAATAATTTGGGAATTACTTAAATCAAATATAATACATATTTAACTCACATAATCAATTTAGACTCGAACGTACTAAGGTACAAAAAACTTTTATGAGTTCTAATATAAATCTTGACTTGGAAAAATCTAGAAAACTAGTTGACAATAATATGTATATAGAAATAATTTTAAAATTGATATATTTGACTACTAGCAGAACAAATATTATGTTTTTAGTATTTTTATGTTCTATATTTCTAGGAAATACCAAATAAACTCATTTGAAAACTCTTAAAAATAATTTTATTCCATTTTAAAGGCTTAATTTTTATTTCTATTATTTTTATAAAAACCATTGATTTCATTTTAATCTTATATTCGGATGTGTATTTTTGGAGGTTCTATATTTGATAAAAAAATCACCTCAATAAACATAAACGTTATCAGAAAATCTACAGTTTCCTCATCTAGTGAAAAGAAAAACACTCAGTTTCATTATATACTATACTAGTAAAATGTAAATATGCTGGTAGTTTTTTCCCACAAGCGTTCTGGATAAAACCAACATTGATGTAATTAGATTTTAATTTTAGCGAAGTAATGATCAAACATGATAACACTAGTGTTATCAACATTTCAAAAAACCCAATAGATCATTTAATAATAAAGAATATAGATTTTAGGAATCATTTTTGGAGATATCTCACTTAAAAGGTGATATTTATGTTGAATTAATTTCTATAGAAAATTAGTTAGAATATATCTTTACTAAGCCTATTTAGGTACTATGCATTTTCTTATGTATATTATATATTTAGTATTAAATGGTTCTACTTAATAATAATTTATATATTATAATTTTAATCACCTGTAATGTTTTTTTATTATTTAAATATGTAATTATTTTTATTTTATTTTATTTCATTTCAAGATCCACAAGTCAAATCCTTAAAAACCATTATGTACTTAAATCTATATAAATCTTATTCATGATCAAATTTCTATACACATGAGCTATTTTAACCAAATATCTTAAACCATTCACTTAATATTTCATTACCATGTTTCATAGTAGCCTCTACCATGTATAGGCATGGGTAAGGTTAAAATTACATTGAAAGGTTCCCCATCACCCTCAAATAAATCCAAAACGTCTAGCTTTTTGTGTTGAGTTATTCATGGAAAAGAAATAGATCTTGTTTGGTAAAATTTTTCAAAGATTTTTCAAAGAGAATATTATGTTTTCAAGGATGGGAGTATGATTTTGATTATAAGAATAGTGGCGTCATTTTTGAGAAAGAAATGTGTGAGTTCTATAAACATTCCTGGTTTTAGTTTTAAAAAATAAGGATAAAAATTATTATATGGTTATTGTAAAGTATTTCTACCTCGCTTCTCATGAAATGAAATAGATTATTTATTTTCCTCATTAAAGAAGCATTTGTTTTTAAAAAACATGGTGGGAAGTGATGAGATTTGACCGGTTAATTTTTCTACATCCTAGTTTTTTATTTCTATGATTGTAAAGAAAGAAATTAAGGACATCGAAGCTGAAAAGAAAGTCTTGTGAAAGTTTATTCAAACTTGAATTTCTTAAAGTGATGGGAAGTTTAAGAAAATACCCTTCTAGGCTATGTATTTTCTATACATTTTTTTGAATGAGACTAAAGTTAATCTTCATTGATATATTATGTTTTTTATAAATACCCAACCTAGAATCCACAAAATCAGTGCCTTGAGTTGCTGCACCACAAGGCCATAGTTTCACCTCCCCAGATTACAGAGGATGTTGACTAGAAGTACGGGTCTAAGGTGGGATAGTGGAAAGACTATACCCACTTATCAGAGTGAAAACAACAATGGGAATAAGAAAACAAACATAAAAATCTAGGTAAATAATCCAAAATAATTGACGCATGAGCATGTGACAACAATATTAAAAAATGGAACATACCATGACAAAGTAAAAACTAAACACAATGAATCAGGTAGTAACACATAATAATGGATGATAAATACATTAACCCAAAATAATTCCAAAAATTAAATACTATAAGAACCCTGAAATTTTGTCCTGAGACCAAATCTAGTCCTAGACTTCCATGATCCATCCTAACCACCCATACAATGACTATGAAATTTGGCCTATTCCCTAGCATAGTCCTACATACAGGTATCATCTTCTCGAGTACCCAAGTATTATAGTGGTCTAATTTGGTTGTGTGTAGAACTCATTAGGCCACCACCAATGACATCCATAAATATACAATATTATAATCAAGTTCATGAAAGTGTAGTAGTATAAATAAACCGTTACAAAAATAAATCAATAAATAAAAATCATAATGTCCTAGGATCCACAATGAAATATTAGGTTGGTCCTACCAGCTTCGGCCAGTGTCAGTGTGTCTTCAAGCATGTCATAATGACCGCACCTTAATAACAAACCATGTATAATCAATATGATCATCCATTCATTCCCTATACTTATATAGTATCACATGAAATTTTAGCCATCATCCTGACATTCCCATGGTATCCGAACACTCATGTTGGAATTCCCTAATATCATAATCCCTAGAAAAAGTAATTACTCATCCCATAATCCCCAAACATCTTGTATAATGTGTAATCTACAGATCTCATCTTGGCATTCCTAAAAATTTACTATGCAGAATCCAAGAACTCATCTCGATATTCCAAATCATTACGCATCACATGGAATCCATACACTCATCTTGACATTCCCTACCTCATGTACCATAATTTCCCCCCAAAGGTTTTATATTTCACCTAAATAGTATTTTATAAGGGTCCATCTCAATTTAATATTTCAATAGATATTTTCCATTTACCATATTTGTCCCACTATACACCTTAACACTAGATAATTCACTATACAATTCAAATTCATTTTATAATCCATCAATTCAAATTATGAAATTTATTTCCCATTTATCAGGTTGAGATCATCCCATGACATTTCCTTTAATTTCATGAAATGATATATTACTATTCCATATTAATTATACAATTTAATGTTCCACTTCTAATTGATGTTGTTCCATTAGAATTAAACATTTTCATTGGTTCATTACCACATAAGGCACATTAATCTTGGATTATTTTTAATTATTTAAGAATTCCTAATATAATTAAAGGAAAACTCTAAAACCTATTATACCATTACTAAGTCCTTTTACTTTAGTTACAACCACTTGATTTTCCCATTTTTTTTTACTTAAACGCTTCACTAGGTCTAAATCTCAAGTGATGCATCCCATTAGGATCACCTTCAACTATCTAATTTTCATCATGACTAAGGGAAAAGAAACAAGGCGGTTACATATTTAATTTTTCTAATTTAATTCTATGGTCAACACATTATAGGTTATAGAAAATGAAAACCCATTCACTTTGAAGGTCAACCAAGAAAATGGGGTAAAAATATGGACCACCTACCTCATACATGAAGCCTTTCAGATTTGACTCTAGCATGCCAACCTACTACTAGAGCTCATTCGATACAAATGACAAAAACATAAACAACATGAGGCCTTATCTTGCATCCATAAAATCGATACCAATTATTCAAAATAAAAATATAATTAACTAATAGATTTAAACTAATTAAATAAAATAAACCATTTTTCTATAAGAGTAAATTCACTCACTGGGTACTCCTGATGCATCAGAACCAAGTCCAACCATCCTCTAGAGGTATGTGCTAGACTCTAAAGACTAACTCGATCCAAAACCCTAATAATATGAACTAGAACCATATGTGAACATAGGTAAAATAGGTCAAAAAACATAGAAAACCTTCCCAACAACTTACTATCCCTAAAATAATGGGTGATAGTGTGAAAACATTGTCTCAGGAAACCCTCTCACTAGTCACCATGGAAATTCAACCATCTCAGGATGATTCCACCATTATTTAGTGGAATCGTCACTCAAAACATAGTTGGAACAATATAATTTTGATAAATATTTAGAGAATAGAAAAAAGACTCATAGCCTTACCTCTATGTTTCCAACGCTGGAGAGAGAAGTGAATTTAGACAAAATGTGGAGGAGATTCACTATGGGAAGAGGGAGGAGATGGAGGGTGCATGTGGGAGTTGCTGGGTTAAGGGAGAGGGGAAAATGAGGGGTAATAAAATCGTTAAGGGAATTTAGGTAAAAACCCATTTTTAAGGGGTGTATAGTTTGTACACACTATTTTCTAATATATGCACCAACCATGATATCAACATTGTCCTAAACAAAACACCTCTCATGGTTGGTCTACACAGTTTGTAAACCATGGACCAACTATGAAATTCAACCATGTATCCCTCTATAATAAGGTGCATAGATTGTCGGAAACCATGGAAAAAATATATACTAAGTCCCACACCCCTAATTCCTCACATGGTTTTTCCTATAAGCTCGTATGGTTTACCCTAAACCTTGCAATACTTGTGATACTTAACCATGATCTATACAACTTGAATTAATAGGACCTCATTCTTAATTTCTTGAATATTTTATCCTGAATCATGCACAAAAAATTATTCACCTTGGGCATAAAACTCCAAAATCCTCTAAAATTGAACTCGAAGCTCCAAAGACTTATTTGGGTACTCGAGGCACCTCTAAATCCCTAAAACTTAACTAAGAAAACATTTTAATACATCCACTACTTAAAAATTCCATTCCAAACCCCAATTAAAAATTCTACCCTTCCTCTAAATGAAAATTCAAAATTCCCCTGAATATCAAACACCCATATAGAACTCGGAGTATTACAATTTCCCCAACTTATAATAGTTTATCCCCAATCTATAACTTTTAGTATCACCAAGATCAAAAGAATATTGTTTGAGTTATTCTGCATGAGACTCATTCCTAAAAAGACCAACTTACTTGTCTCCGACTAATAATTTCCCAAAAAAAACACCTCAACCTAACCACAACTTAGAAATATTCACCATCCCATTCAACATGGACCAACTAATTGAATCAACTCCATTATGACACTATATGTTTTTTGGCACTCATGAGTTCCCAAAACCATTATCATCATACGTTATTGGTTGATTCCACTAGTTTACACCAGTCCACACTCACCCAAACACTTCTGTAGAGTCCATGTTCTCACTCTCGATACCCCTTATGACATTAGGCCTTGCAAAAACATTTTCATTTTCATTGACATTAGGCCTTGCAAAAACTGACTAGATGTTGGCCCAACCCATGGTTCTTAGTGTATGATTGAAACTGATGAGTCTTAGATTCCTATGCTGCATGCTCAAACATACTCCTGAAACATACCTACTGCATCCAAAACAACATGCCCGACAGAAATATCATCTCACCACATCCAACTTATCTCTGGAACATAAGTCCAACCTCCTCAATATTACCTGAATGAAAATGCTCTATTTCTTCCACTAATGCATGATCAACACTCCTAACCTTGGTGAATTAAATACCAAAGGAACCCCATGATAATTTAGAAACTTCCTATGAAGTCTCGACTAGGTCTCGGGAAAAAAATCTCATGATTGAACCCTCAACTAACTGTTTCCACCACCGTGGGATACAAAAAGAAGTAAAGTACTACCAAACTGAAGCACTTATAACTAATTGAAGGCCAACCTGAGGCCGAAGTTAGGGCTGAGGCCCCATCTAACACCATAACTATAATTCACTATAATCGACATCCCTCCACCAACCTTAGTAGTATACATATTATTACACAAAAAAACCATTCTCCAAACTCCACAACCTATGTTCCACCCATCAAGGGAAAAATGTTTAGATGGGCCCAGACTGCTCACCCCTATGCACAACTATAAAAGGTAATTCATTGAATATCCCTGGATTATAATAAAGTTACTAAATAATTTTTACAAAAGGACTACTAATAATTATGACCCCATATTAAATGAATTATGGAGTCTCTCACACCATTTATTTTATTCTTTACTACTCCTAGAGTGTTGATCCAAAATGGATCTCACCAAAACCAGATACTTGTAGCTATTTATGAGACACTAATTTTTATATGACAGGATAACCTCTGTCATCCTTGTTGAGGTCTAAACTAAATCAGATATTTCATTTTACTGTTCCTTACAAATCTTATTCTGTCTCAACTCCACTAGTTCTACCCCACCTATACTAATGTTTCCTCGAGAAATCATTTGAAAAAACCTTCCCTCCCAAAACAATCCATATACCAGAAGCACCCATAATCATGTTTTTGTCCCCAAAACAAAAAGCCTTCAAAAATGAACAACCCACATACTAGGAAGTATATAACAGACACTTATGTCATCATATGACACATCCAACTATGTCTCACATACCGAACGTCACCCACAAACTCAACAAACACATCTCACAGGTCACCCCCAAAGGTCAAAAATAACCAGTTCCCTATTATAGAGTCACGATTAATAAAAGGGTTTACTAGTATTTACCACCTATCCCACACACCAAAACACATTTCACATAGGTCATAACTTTTAGGATGATACTCACCTCATCTTAAAATTTCACAACATACTCCAAGACAAACAACTACTACATGGCCTCACACACAAGTTCTGATATAATCCATATTACCCATTCTAGAGCCAGGAACAAACCATATATTTCACAAGCATCCACTACCCTATTATCTCATCACAAACCAAGGAAATAAATAGCTCTCAACATCACACAAATAAGGTTCTCTTATATACCCAACTACCTATGAACATGGTCAATGATCCAAATATCCTCTAGGTACACATAATTTTTATATATACATATAGGGTTAATATTTACACGTTTCCATTTTTCTTAAATAATAATTTCCAAACCAAACGATTAGTTAAATGAAATTTTAAGTAAAATTTATAGGGGAAATCAATATAGAATTTGTACTTGAAATTTTATTTAGTTGAAATCATGTGAAGACCAAAACAAGTAATCATGTTATTTACTCTTAACAACTTACTTTAACTAGGAGTTTCAAATCTAAGGATCAGTTAAATAATATTTCAATTACAAGTTATAGAGGAAAATCATATTTAAGTTGTAATATGAATTTTATTTATAGGAGACCCCCTAAAAATCAAACCAAAATAATAACACATTTTTTCTCTAATCTCTTTATGGGATAAGTTAAGTAAGATTACACCAAAAACACATATGGAAACATCATATAAATGGTTGAAGACACTTTAAATAACTTACCCATAGTCTATGTAACAAGTAACCAATCACGTGAATTCATTCACATGAATCCCATGTGCTTGAAAACATGTCTGGACACACACACAGTCCCTTTACATATTGATCCAAGAGATAAAATCACATAATCAGTAATCTCAAAACCAAGTGAATCACCTAAGATGAAGTCAGATACACTTAAAAAAACATGAACAACAATCTCGTCCTTGGTAAGATGAAATTTCATCATATGTGGGGTGATCAATCCCCGAAACAAGCTGTATACCATATCTATACAGAGTCCTATTCACATGTCCACGAAGCACAAATAATAAGGAAAAATAAAAACTCATTTGGAAACACTTTGTAACAGCCTGAATTGAAATCCAATGAATTGGTTCCCCAATATAGTGTACCAAAATACCTAAGGCATCCCTCCCCATATGCTAGAGGCTATTTATTAGTAGTATAGGGCTAAGGTGGGATAGTGGGGAGACTATAACCGCTTATCAGAGAGAAACCAACAATAAGAATAAGAAAAAAACATAAACATCTAGATAAATAATCCAAAATAATTAATACAGATACAAGAACTAGAAAAAATACAAAATGAAACATGGTATTCCAAAATAAAAACTGAATACAATTCATTAAGAAGTCACACTTAATGAAGAGTCATATGTACATCAACCCAAAATAAAACGAAAAAGAAAAAAAAGATGGAAGAACCTCAAAAAATAGTCTCGATTACCAACCTAGTCCTAGAATACCATGACTCATCCTAGTCATCCATATCATCATAAAGTAATTGGTCATATGACTTTGAACAGTCCTGCAAAAAGCTATCCTCTTCTTGGGTTCCCAAGTACCATGGAGACTAGAGTAGGGTGTTAGTACAACTCAATAGACCACCACTAATGACATACCTAAATATCCATTTTTATAATCATGTTCATGCAAGGTATATTAAAATAAATTAGAAGAAACAAAATAAATAAATAAATAAAAACCTCGATGTCCTGGGCACTACAGTGATTCCCAAGTTCAGTCCTACCTTCTTCAGCTAGTTCTAATATAACACACCGAGGTTCTGTGAAATATTTTTATTTTATATATAAATGAATTTTCATTGATTTCTTTCATTTTACTAAGTCAAAAATTCCTTTCACACGACACCGACTTGGCTTGTGCTACATGTAATGTTATGACCCTGAATTCTATCAATTAAAATTCCCTTCTTATGACTATTTGATGTAATATAATCACATGAAATAACATTAAGAACATAATAAAAATGTTATAAAATAAGAATTAGTGAAATAAAAGGCATTTCTAGTTGTTAAGGAATATATAACAAAGGAATTGTAACTCAACCTTAGGAATAGTAACATGATCCTTATGAATAGTAAAATAGAAAATGGAATAGTAACCTCGCCAATGAAAGTATAAATGAAATTTATCCATCTTATAAGTGAAAATATTTTATAATTATATCAAAGTATAAGTAAATGAATATTTTTAAAAATTATTAATTAAATGTTGGTATTTTTTTAGTCATAAATATTTAATTAAAATTTTATGACTAATTTAAAATTTTAAAAGTTAATTTATTTTCATAACATGTATTCATAAATTATTATTTTTATGTCTTATGATTATAAGATAATTTTATGAGACCTTAGCTAATTTTTCAAAGTGATATAAAATTAGTTATAATTTTAAAATATATATTTTTCAAGTAAATTATGATTTTAATAAAAAATTAAAATTCTCATATTTAGAAAATTATTTTCATAAATGGATTTTATTTCTGAATTATTCATATTGAAAAATAGTTAGGTTTATGTTTTGGTATTTTTCTGAAATACTTGAATTTTTAGTGAATAGTAAAATATTGTAATTTATTGTATATATACATTATAAGTTAACTACACTATAAATTGATCCATGGATGATGTGATTTCAATTTATAAGAACTCCCATTACATAATTACTGTATTTAGTCTCTAGAATCATCAATATTTCTTATCTTTTGGAAAATAATAATCTAATAAATTAAATAATGAGAAAACATCAATCTCTTGCACAATAAATACGACCCCTCAGAACCTCTTCACATCACACCTCTCAAGTCTTGATCCTTGTCTAAATTAAACTCAAATATATTTCCAAGACCCTACCCCATATCAATGAGCTTATTTTCTTAACAAAATACCAAAACCAATCCCCTAAAGAGGTTCTCAAGAAGATGGAATCTGGAGGTATGACCCTCTTCCTTTTCTTTTAATTTGTTTTCAAGTTACTTTATTTTCTTTTTCTCTCATCACCTCCCCTATTCAAAATTTTATGATAAATACAGTAACTTTCGTATTGTTGAATTTTTTTATTCCAATGTAATAATTTATCATCATCACTCATTTCCCCTCCATTTATATTAAAAAATAAAGCATCATTTGTGATGTGTTAATTTATCAAATTCAATGACTAAGAGGTTTTCGATTTCTATTATCGTATTCAAGGCTGGTCATGAAACCATTTTTATATTTGAACCATATTATAATATACATATTATAACTTATGTAGTTATATGGAATCATTTTTTACACATGATATTAATTTATAAAACAAAATGAGTACGTTGTAATAAAAAAACTGCCAAAATTAACCAAAATAATTATCATTAACTATTTATCTAATGATTTATCATCATGACATAAAAAAATTGTATATTAGAACGAATTAACCTATAGAAGATCACTAATTACATATAATTTCAATTTAGGATAATTACCCCCACATTACATGACCTTTTGTGCATGTATACAAGTAAACCAATCATCAAAACCAAGGAAACCAATGCTCCCAAATGATGAAATTGAATCTCTTAACCAATCAAAAGGGATATAAGTAAACTTAAATAAAAAATTAAATAAATTTATAAGGGGTTATTTAATTATTAACTAATGAATCTAATTTGATTATCCATGACATTAAGATCAAGTGAAGAACACGTTTGGACTTAATGTAACAGATTCTTTCTAAACCTCCATTATTCCTTCGGGTTATTATTTCTCCCTTTTTAACCAAATGAAATTATATTTTTTAGGTTCATATTATAAATCATGTGTATATGTTTTTACCTCATGTATAAATATCCTTTCATCCTTATTTTTTGGCGATATATATGTCTTTTAAAAAGGTTTTCTACTTGATTCTTCCTGATAACTAAGCCCAATTTAAGGGAACTTCTTGAATTCTTACACATTTTCAAGTGAACTCCATAATATTTTTTAAGCCACAAATATTTTATAAAATTAAAATTTATATTATGAAAAATTTCTCAGTTTACTTATGGTTTTATATTAAATATTATTCCCAATTCTACTTTAAAATCTCTTTAATATTTTCCTTAAACCGCACTAAAATGTTTTATTTCTAATGTTTCTTATACACCATTTATACATGTATTCAATTCAGTTTTTCATCAATGATCATAAACTATGCTTATTTTTCCTTATAAATGTGTATTTATGATTTAAATCCTTTCTTTCATAGACACTATTGTGATAATCCCATATATTATTCCTTTTGAAAAAATTAGGATACCCAATTCTTTCCATGGGTAACCATTATGTTTACGTTTGATTACTTATATATGACTCTTAATGTGGAAAACACATTCATGAACATGTTATGATGGTTGAATCCATACATCACTCCAATGCATTGGGTAATTTATAGTCTCATGAGACGTTATGTACAACAGTCTTGGTGGATAGTGTTGAATCATGCTCCATGTGCAACAATCTTTATGGTTATCCTTGACTCATGCTCCTCTATATGCAATGATAATTGACTCATGCTAATTTCATGTTTTATGTCACTTACACATTACTATGATTCTATTATTATATTATACCATGTTATATATGTTATGATTCTTTATGATTAATCATGTTCTATGAATTTTTATATCATTATTTTATGTATTATAACCCTCATGTTAAGCTTTATTTTAATGTTTTTTTCTTTATTGGGTTTTTAACTCATCCCTTAATTCATGTATTTCCCCCAGGTTATCTTAGGAATATGTAATGGATCAAAGGAAGTTATGATCTCTTTATGAAGATTAAATAAAATATATTCTTATTTTGGAATCACGATGTTAATTATGTACCTAATCTCCAAGACTCCAGAATTTATGATCCTTACATTGTTATTTGATGTTTAATTATACTTAATATCATGTAATGATATGTGTAAAAGGATAGGGTATTTATATTTGGTATCATAGGAAGGTCTAGTTAGTTTTGGATATTGGGAATAAAACACTTTAGTAAGAACAATATGGATAAGACTAAGTCTAAGAAAACATCCCTAAATTTTGGTAAGTATAGAGTAAGTGATTTATCGAGAAAATAAATCTACATCTGGATTTTACTTGTGGACATAGTTTTGGAATAGATGTACCTGGGAGTAACATATCTAACATGGTGTCATGAGCCTGACTATGGGTAACCTAGTAGACTGCAATAAGCCTTACTACACACCATGTTTGAAGCTCTCAAAGGATATGCTTTGGTAAATTCATAAGATCATTATGAACCATTATTAAGGGAATAAAAAAGGAAATAAACCTTGGATAACCTAGATTGAATCATAGTTAGGACAATTTAGTATATCTATTTGTTTTAAAAGTTTTTACTTTTTATTCTCAAAGATTATTTTTACATTCTTATTATCTAAGTATTCATTCCCCCTAATTGTAGTTTATTTTTCATAGTTAATGGAGGGAAATAAAAGAAAACAATCCAAAAATAAATTTGATAGGAAATGTGATGATTTCCCTAATGATGTGCCAAAATATGATAAGAATGGGTGCTCAAAACTCTATGATATTACTTGATAAACTATCTGAAGTTATGAATATTAAATTTATTAGTGTGTAAATCCCTCCTTCTCTAAGGAAAGAGAGAGTTTCCATCAAATACATTATGTAAAATGGACTCTCAGGTTTAGTGGATCTTCTGAACCCTTCCTCATAGAGCAGTATATTAACTTCATTGAAAAGATATTCTCCATCATCTGGTGCTCATAAGAAGAAAAAAGTTGTGATGTCAGTCTATCGTTTTGATTGGAAATCTTATCAGTGGTAGGCAATGATAAAAAACATGAAGTCCAAGTAGAAAATATATTCCATGGACTTCGAGGAATTCCAGAAAATGATTTTCAATAAATATTTTCCACAAACCCTCCACCCAATGATGGAAAGACATTTCCTGAGACTTAAAGAGAAGTAAGATGAGTCTATCAGGGTGTATGAAGGAAACATTACACGGCTTAAAAGATACACCTATCGCTTTGTCATTAACACTAAAATAAAGGTTGATTTCTTCTTTAGTGGACTAAATCCGAGTCTATGAAAAGTGATAGCAATTCAAGACTTCAAAAATTATATTGAGATTGTCTGTTGTGCCCTCAAGGTTGAGATGAATATTTGATACTATCAATGGTCTCATGGGATCAGTGAAAACAACTTGGAAAATGGAGTGTAATATGCATGGATTAGTAAATAAATCCCATGATGGAAAGAAGAATGAATATCCCACATGTTAAAATTTTGGGAATTTGTATCTTAGGAACTGTCTAAATGGAACCGATAAATTCTTCAAATGTATAAGAATGAGGCATCTAGATAAGAAACTTGGAAGGTACATGAATTATCCCACTAATGTGGAATAATAAAGGATGGTTCATATCAATTCTCAATTAGTAGTGAAGTGTTCAACTATAAGGAACAATAGAATTTTACAAACCAATATCCTAAGCTGAGGATTTTAGAGGTAATCAACAAAAACCTCCAAGGAAACAAGGAAGGACTTATGCTATCACTACTTATGATGTAGAGTCATACAGTTTTGTGGTGGAAATTATGTGGGCTATTCATTCAAAAATTGAATACATACTATTTGATTTTGGTTCTTCACATTATTTCATATCTTGAAAGTTTAGTAAAACTATTTAAACACCACCTTAAAATATGGAGGTTGAGTTATCTGTGAGAAAAACAAATGGAGAAATTATTGCATCCAAAGTATATAAATCCTCCTTATTTAATGTTTGTGGAATAAACCTCCACAAAACTCATCATACATACTTTTTTGGAGTTTGATTCTATATTGGGCATGGATTTATCATCTTTATACAAATCCAACTTCAACATTTAAGAAAGGGATATAGCTATTCACATCCGAAGGAATCCTCTAATTTTTTAAAAGTGTAAGGAGGAGTATGAATATCTTTTAGAATAATTGTCTCAAGTGTGGATTTTATTTCCTTATGAGAAAGAATATCTAGCTCAAATAATTGAGACAAATGAGAGAATCATTCTCAAAGAAATTCCCATTGTAATGGAATATACTAATGTATACCATGAAGAGTTTCCTGGTCTTCCTCTTGACCAAGAGGCTGAGTTCTTAATTGAACTTATTCTTGGATATTTCCTTATATCAAAGACACCTTATAGAATATCCACTATATATTTGGAAGAGTTAAAGAAGTAGACACATGAGAATCTGGACAAGGGATTTATACACCCGATTGCTTCACCCTGGGGTGCACTGGTCCTCTATGTCAATATTTAGGATGGTTCAATGTGCCTATGAATTGATTATCCCATGATCAATATAATTAGGATAAAGAAAACATATCCCCCACAAAATATAGTGGACTTGTTTGATCAACTACGTGGGGGTAGTTTTTCTCTAAGGTGGACCTTCGGTCGGGATATCACCAATTAAAGGCGAGGAAGGAAGATATTCCCAAGACTGCCTTCCGAATGAGATATGGACACTATGAGTTTAGAGTGATTCCATTTCAGTCTTTTTAATGCTCTAAAATTTTTCATGCATTTAGTGAATAGAGTCTTTAGATATTACCTTGAACATTTTTTGGTAGTCTTTATTGATGATATTCTCAAATACTCCTAGAGTAAGGAGAAACACAAAGATCATTTGAATATTATTTTGAAGACATTGAGAAGGGAGAAACTATATTAAATGTACAATAAATGGGAGTTCAGGACAAAGGAAGTATCATTATTGGGTTATGTTATCACTAACATAGGGATATCTATGGATCCTTCTAAGACAAATTAAAATGAATAGTGGACCAATCCAACATCTATAACAAATATCTATAGATTCCTTGGTCTATGTAGGTATTGAAGGTTCCGGGCGCAGCGGAAGCACATGGGTGGATGTTCCCACTTGGCTTTTGTCATTAACAATGATCAATCCGGGATCTATACGACGCTAAACGCCAGTCTCCACGGATCAAATCATAGAAATAGACAAAGAAAAGGAAAGTCCTAGAACCAAAAAGTAGGATTGTTACAAGTTGATTATAAATATTTTAATCAATTCAAAAGAAATAACTTTGGGGTTTTCTTTCTTCTTTGATGTTCTTGATCAGGTTTTGGTGTGATTCATCATTGCGTCGCAGAAGCCAAGTGTATACTTACTCTAGTGGTGACCCCCACGTGTACCTCGTATCTCATGACACCGCCAAAGGAGTCTCTGGGTGCTAGCATGGAGAAACCTTTGAATGCGTTTTCCTCCTTAGATCATCTTGATCTGATGGAAGAGGATCTCTCTCGATCTTGAGAGTGTTCTTGGAGGAAGAGGTTCTTTCGGCCTAGAAAGAATTCTCCAGAGTTGTTGTGCAAAACGATTCTCTTGTGTGTTGGAAAAGAGTTTGGGTTCTGAGGATATTTATAATCAGGTTTGAGGTTGTAGAGTTAAGTCAATAAATAAACACATTACATGTTTTATTTATTTCATCGACTCTTATTTAAAACCCTCATGTCGAATATTTAATTCCTTGACATTCACCCACGCTGATTATAATAAATAACATTTAAATCAATATTATATCCTCAAAATCCCAACTAGAAAAACTACACGGCGTGTATTTTTTTTCATTTAAAACTACACGGAATTTATATTCAATGTACATGGCATGTATATCTTGTTTTCATTTATTCATTTCCTTTTATAAAGAAAACTACATGACGTGTAATTATTAATACATGGCGTGTACTTGTTTTCCATGAAAAACTACACAACGTGTAATCTTTAATACACGACATGTATATCTTGTTTTTAATTTACTTTTTCCTCCATAATTAAAATGATTTAGGCTTCCTTGAATAATTATTAGACCATGTACGGGAATAATCAGTATTCTACTTGAGATACTTGAATACACTTAGTGTGTGACCCTCTAGGCCTCTTTCTCGTTGTCATTAGGCGGGCTTTCCTAAAGTCCAAGAATACTCTCTAGCAACGGGTCAAGGCACCCAAGAGATATAATTTGATGCCGCATTGACGTATCGCCACATAGGAATGATTACAATGTAATTTAATCCCTTTGTCTCGATATCTCATCAAGCAGGTTTCATGGCAATGTCATAAACCTATATGCTTGATCCGTCGTTCTTTGACTTCCTGAAATAAACTTATCGTTTACACCATGGCCATGGAATTTAATGTGATAGTTCTATTTCAATCAAAGGGATGAGATATCAACTTCCATAAATGGAAGGGAAAAATCCTTCCTCGACTTATCCATTAACAACATGTCACTCATAATGCACCCAATGTACCCTACTTCCCGCCAACTGTCTGCATGATAGTTTTCATCAGTAAATCTAAGTGCGTGAGTCATCACATGAGTTAATGATAATCTTCCAGTCTAAGGACCATTACACACGCTCATAGATAGCAATTTCCGATGACACCAAGACATGAATAATTTCTATTGGTGGTTCTTTTCTCATAATCTCCCATCTTGGAGATTACCAAGTGTGAACTCCATGAGAGAGAGTCTCGTCTTCTTATTAATACTCGCACATGACGGTCTGTATACTATGTGTCCTATCATAGTATGTCATCCAACCGTAGAACATTATTTAAGAATATTGTTATATCATTTCAGGGTTCTCATCATATAGGAGATCTGCCATGACCTTATTACTGCAACAAATATTCCAGGACATTATTATATTATATTCATGAAAAACAATGAACAATATATAATAAGTGAACATTTATGTAATCAATGTAAATATCAGTTGGTTATTAAGACACCAACCCTAACAAACTTCCACATGGACTAGAGCCAAATGTCTATGACTTTTAGTCCGCTAGACCTCACATGATGATCATGTTTCTACTGAGTCAAGGCTTTAGTCAAGGGGTCCACCACGTTGTCTTCCATGGAAATACTACTCACTGCAACTTCACCTCTCTGAGAAAAATCCTTCAAGAGATGATACTTATGAAGTATGTGCTTTGTCCGCTGATGTGACCCTAGCTGCCTCAGAAGCTGTGATATACTCGGACTCCGCTGTAGAATCTTCCAACACACTTTGCTTTGAGCTCTTCCAGCTCACTGCACCTCCATTGAAACAGAAGATGTATCTAGTCTACGACTTCATGTTATCTTGATCAGTCTGGAAACTAGAATCTACATGTCCTCTGATGACTAGTTCCTCATCTCCTCCATAAACTAGGAACATATCCTTTGTACGCCTCAGATACTTAAGTATAGTCTTGACTTCCATCCAATAGGAGTCTCCTGGATCAGATTGATATCTGTATACCCCACTTAATGAATTAGAAACATCTAGCCTCGTACATAGCATATCATACATGGTTGACCCAATCGCGGATGCGTAATGAATCCTTGCTATTATATTTCTTTCCTCATGTGTTTGAGGACACCTTTTCTTGGAAAGATGATTGCCATGTGACACTGGCAACAATCCCCTCTTGGACTGTTCCATACTGAATCTCTTCTGTGCCTTGTCAATGTATGTACTTTGACTTAAGCCCAACATTCTCTTGGATCTATCACGATGGATCTTGATCCCAAGAATATATGCCACCTCTCCCAAGTCTTTTACGGAGAAGCATTTATGCAACCATGCCTTAACTGACTGTAACACAGGTACTTCATTTCTAATTAGTAATATATCATCAACATATACTATTAGGAAAATGATTGCACTTCCACTAAACCTCTTGTAGACACAATGTTCACATTCGTTCTTAACAAAGCCAAATTCCGTTATAGCTTCATCAAAATGAATGTCCCATGACCTTGATTCTTTCTTTAATCCATAAATGGATTTATGCAACTTGCATACCTTGTTGGTATCCTTTGGAGTCACAAACCCTTCAGGTTGTATCATGTAGACATCTTCTTGGAGGTTCCCGTTAAGGAATGTTGTTTTTACATCCATTTTCCAAATTTCAAATTCATGGTAAGAGGAAATGGCCAATAGGATTCTGATGTATTTCAGCATCGCAACCAGTGAAAAAGTTTCATCATAGTCAATTCCATGACACTGTCTAAAACCTTTTGCAACTAGTCATGCCTTATAGGTGCTGACTTGCCCCTCCATGTCTCGTTTCTTCTTGAATACCCATTTATTACCAATAGGTATTACATCAACTGGAGGATCTACC
Source organism: Viscum album (assembly GCA_963277665.1). Lineage (NCBI taxonomy): Eukaryota > Viridiplantae > Streptophyta > Magnoliopsida > Santalales > Viscaceae > Viscum > Viscum album. The sequence goes on along the minus strand of OY728158.1, from coordinate 1,163,169,353 downwards.
AAAATACAGACTTGGTTTTGGTACATGGAATCCATTTCAGAATTCATGGCTTCTTGCCACTTGGAAACATCTGTGCCTTCAACTGCTTCCTTGTAGGTAAGAGGATCGTCATTGTCAACCAATAATGAGTCACCATCCTTGGTGACAAGAAAACAATATCATTTTGGTTCCCTCACCTCTCTCATGCTCCTATGCAGTTCTTGTGTCTTTGGAACAGACTGTTCTTCTACGAGGATTTTGTGGAATCTGTTGTTGTACCAACTCCTGTGTATCTTGAGCCTTGAATTTATCGAAGTCTATCTTGCTCCCACGATCTCTTTTGGAGATATGATCCCTCTTAGGTAATATGGAATGTCTTGCCACTGTATCCTTTTTGTCTGAGGGGTTGTATAGGTAATATCCCCTTGTTTCCTTGGTATATCCTATAAAGATAAACTTTGTGCCTTGGGGTGCATGTTTGTTACCTGAAGAGGCCTTAAAAAATGATTCGCTACCCCACACATGTAAATTTGATAACATGGCTTTGCATCCACTCCATAACTCGTATGTGATACCATTTATCGATTTAGTTGGTACTTGGTTTAGTATATGTGCTACTTTTTGTAATTCATATCCCCAAAAGGATAATGGAAGACTCGCATGACTCATCATTGATATCACCATTTTCAACAGGGAGTGGTTCCTCCTTTCACTTACACCATTCCACCGAGGTGTGTAAGGAGGAGTGAGTTGAGATAGAATCCCAAACTCCTGCAAGAAATCAATGACGTCCTGATTATGATATTCTCCTCCTCTGTCTGATCGGAGTTTCTTAATCTTCTTACCAAGATGGTTCTCAACTTCATTCTTGTTTTCTTTGAACCGATCAAAAGAATCTGACTTATACCTCATTAAGTAGATATATCCATATCTACTAAAATCATCATTAAAAGTTATGAAGTACGAGAACCCACCCCTTACTTCAACTAGAAATGGTCCACACACATCTGTGTGAACTAATTCTAGAAACTCTTTAGCTCTTTCACCTTTCCCACTAAATGGGGGCTTTGTTCATTTTTTCTTGTAGACACTCATGACATACACCAAGTGGTTTAAGTTTGAAAGAATCTAAATAACCATCTAGATGTAATTTTGTAAAATGTTTCTCATTTTCATGACCTAGATGGTGATGCCAAAGTTGGGTGTGGTATGAGTCATGTGAATTAACTTTGTCATCAATTTCCATTACTTGGTTTGTGTAGTCTAACACATAAAGGACGTTATATAAATGTGCCCTACCAAAACAAATTCTATCTTTATAAAAGTAGAAACATCCACTTCCAAACCTGAAGATGAATAAATCATTATCTAATCTGGATACTAAAATAATGTTTTTGGTTACAGAGGTTACATAATAACATCCTTTCAAAACCAATACCATCCTAGTAGGCAATGTGAGCTGGTAGTCTCTGACAGCTACAGTAGTGAGTCTGGCTCAGTTGGCTGCTCGTAGATCCACCTCACCTCGGTCAATAATTCTGAATCTGCTTGGTTCCTGTATTTGGATAACGATGTGAGCACCACAAGTAGTATCTAATACCGAATTAATAGAAACAGATAGATTACATTCGATGAAAAACTCCCCTGAAGCTTCCGCTTGCTTCCTTGGCTAGGTGTATTTTTTATTCCAGTGGACCTTCTTGCCACATGAGAAACAAAAATCATCCTATTCCATTGCCTCCCATTTTATCTTCCTTTTCTTGGAAGGTCTTGAAGAATCTTTGGGCTTAAATCTCTTCGCCTTATATTTCCTTTTATTCACCATGAGGACATAAGTCTTTTCACGCTTCATGTCACTGTCCACTTGGCGAATAACGATAAGAAGATCAGACAGAGACTTATCAATGTTTTTCATGTTGAAGTTCACAACAAAGTTTGAGAAGCTCTGGGGGAGTGATGCGAGAATGAGATCGGTGCCCAGTTCTTCAGGGATTTTAAACACTAGAACCTCCAAGCGCTCAATGTAGCCAATGATCTTGCCTACATGAGGTCTAACTGGGGGACCCTCTTCAAGATTTCTATGGAATAGAGCCTTGGAGATCTCAAAACTTTCCTATCTTTCCCTCTCCTGGTATAGACCATAGAGATGCTCGAGCATGCTATAGGCATCCATGTCTTCATGAGACTTTATGACCTCACTAGACATTGATGATAGCATTAAACATTGAACGTCGAGTGCATCATTCAAATTTTGATCATAGACTAGGAAATCATCATCACTCGCCCCTAGGGAAGGGGAATCAGGAAGTGAGGACTCCAACACGTAAAACTTTCATTCATGGCATAGGATAACCCGAAGGCACCTAAACCATTCCTGAAAGTTACTACCGGTGAGGATGTTGTCTTTATCTAGAATTGATCACAGAGAAAATTTGTTTGACGATCTTGTCATATTAGTTTCTACAATTTAAAAAGAAGAATGATTAGTACTTTATTGATTACATTTTATGAGAAATAATAAATTTTATTAAGTCTCCAACTATTTTATCAAGTCTCAATGGCCCTCACCATTGAAATTGGAATGTCCAGTTGCTTTGAAATTCTATTGGCAAGGATCCACATTCCCCTTCGCATAACCCCAACAATGGTTGGTCAAGCTATTTGAAGGTATTTAGGTAGGCAGGTCTTTTCTAACTATGAGCTTACAGTTCCTTGATCCATTGAGTAGACTCCCCAATCCTGAAATCCTGACTTGGATTTCCTCAACTCTTTCCTCCAATATTACATCAAGTCTAGCAAGGTCTACTCCTCTTGATGTAATATGGTTAAGTCATCCCAAAACCTTTCATAAGGGATTCCTTTATAAAAGTAAGTGTCACAACAAGGGTTGGTCAAACACATAGTTTTATTGAGTCTTTCCCTTAATCAAGTAACAGAAGGCTTGGTCTGACTTAATATGGTTTTGAGGGATTTTAATATTTATGCGTAGTATCCCATTTTCACATGCTTGTTAATATTAAGTGATGCTTTCTTAAGTGATTAACCATGTTCTGATAATGTTTACACATAGTCCGGTTTTTATTTTATTCCATCTTTGCATGCTTGTTTATTTCATTAATCATGTGATTGTGACAACACATACATAATAAATAAACCATGAAAGCAGATATAAATAAAATAAGATGGTATGGTCATGAGCTTATATTGGTTAGCTTATATTGTGGTTCGATAAGCTATCCCTGAGCTAGGGAAAACACGTTGAACCTGATGGTTCATGTTTTTCATCTCCCATCTGTCCACTTTTGTATCTTCATGGGTTGGTTTTGCCTCAGCTTCGGGTTTTGAACCATATCCTCCGACTTGGGAGATCCTCCATTACATGGTGTTTACATTAAATAAACCATGGGCACATAGGCCCTACATTTTATTGGAAGAACGCTCGTAGACCAACAAATTTAAATAAATTTAAATGAAACCAAACAAACATAAAAAAGGGTCTTTGGTCTAGCTCATGATCATCCATAGCATGCAACGACATTTATGCATATTTAGCATTCGAATTCTTTTAATAATTCTTTTATTTAAGATAAGTCGTGCCTGAAAATAATTAATTATGATCTTACAATTAATTAATTATTTATCTTAAATTCTTTTCTGAATTTCCTTGAGATTCTTCTCATTTATATCCCTTGTATAGTTCTTTGTACTTTTAAAGGAAACCTATTGAAATTCCCTTTCTGGAAAGTACACGGCGTGTAGTTTATATTTACACGGAGTGTATTTCTTTTCACCTTTTATCTAATGTACACGCCAGGGGCTTTGGCGTGTTCTCTGTACTTTGGAAATTTTGGAGTATATGGTGTGTAGATAAATCATACATGGAGTGTACTTCTTTGTAATGTGGTAACCAGCCTAGCAATCCCATGTACGCGGAACACGACTTCTCTTTGTACACAGTTTCACCTTTTCCAGTTCGGACTACACGGTGTGTTGCTCCAACATACACGCCGTGTATTCTAGTTTCCACGCACCATTCAATTCTGGTCGACACGACATGATTAAAAATTAGGCATAATCAATTCACTTTTCGGGTTTGGCGGACCAGTGCCGATTCATTGAACCTAAGCACACGACGTGTAGTTTTAATTACACGCCGTGTAATCCCGTGTTGTACAGACAGAAAGAGCGGCACCTTCAGATGAGTTCCTCATTTTTATTTTCATCAAAAATTAAAATTAAAAGGTCATTTCTATGATATGAATCGAGAAACAAAAGAGGAAGAATAGATCACATTTATCAGATTTATAGAACGATTTATTTCGAATTGAATCAAATATAAATGCGTAAATTATAAATGAAAATTAAATAACTATAATCAACGTTGGAACCTCTCTTTGATACCATTTGAAGGTTCCAGGCACAGCGGAAGCGTGTGGGTGGATGTGCCCACATGGATTTTTTTCATTAACAATAATCAATCCGGGATCAATACGATGATAAACTCCATTCACCACGGATCGAATAATAAAAATAGACAAAGAAAAGGAAAGTCTCAGAACCACAAAGTAGGATCGTTACAAGTTGATTATAATTAATTTAATCAATTTAAAATAAATACCTTTTGGGTGTAATTTCTTCATTGATGTTCTTGATCATGTTCTGGTGTGATTCGTCATTGCATCGCAGAATCCACGTGTAGACTTCCTCTAGCGGTGATCCACATGTGTACCTCGTATCTCGGGACATCGCCAAAGGAGTCTCCATGTGCTGGCATGGAGAAACCTTTTCTTGCGTTGTCCGCCTTAGATCATCTTGATCTGATGGAAGAGGATCTCTCTCGGTATTGAGAGCGTTCTTGGAGGAAGAGGTTCTTTCGGCCTTGAAGAATTCTCCAGATTTGTTGTGCACAACGATTCTCTTGTGTGTTGGAAAAGAGTTGGGGTTGTGAGGATATTTATAATCAGGTTTGAGGTTGTAGAGTTATGACAATAAATGAATGTGTTACGCATTTTATTTATTTAATTGACTCTTATTTAAAACCCCCATGTCCAATATTTAATTCCTTGACATGCGCCCATGCTGATTATAATAAATATCATTTAAAACAATATTATAACCTCAAAATATTGACTGGAAAAACTACACGGTGTGTATTATTAAATACACGGCAGGTAGTTTTTTTTCATTGAAAACTACACTGTGTGTATATCTTGTTTTCATTTATTCATTTCCATTCATAAAGAAAACTACACGACGTGTAATTATTAATACACAACATGAACTTGTTTTCTATAAAAAACTACATGGCGTGCAATCTTTAATACACGGCATGAATATCTTCTTTTTCATTTACTTATTTCTCCATCATTAAAACTATTTAGGATTCCTTGAATAATTATTAAACCAAGTACATGAATAATCTTTATTCTACTTGAGATACTTGAATACACTTAGTATGTGACCCTCTAGGCCTCTTTCTCATTATCATTATGCAGGCCTGCCTAAAGACCAAGATTACTGTCTAGCAACGGGTCAAGACACCCAAGAGAAAGAAGTTGGCACCAAATTGGCTTATCACCTCATACGAACGCTTACTATGTAATTTAATCCCTTTTTATTGATATCTCATCAAGAAGGATTCATGGTCGTGTCATAAACCTATATGCTTGATCCCCCATTCTTTGAATTCCTGAAATAAACTCGTCGTTTACACCATGGACATGGAATTTAATGTGATAGTTATATTTAAATCAAAGGGCCGAGATATCAACTTTCATAAATGGAAGGGAAAAATCCTTCCTATACTTATCCATTAACAACATGTCACTCGTGACGCACCCAACATACCCTACTTCCCACCAACTATCTGCGTGATGGTATTCGTCATTAAATCTAAGTGCGTGAGTCATGACATGAGTTAATGATAATCTTCCAATCTAAGGACCATTACACACGCTCATAGATAGCAATTTCTGATGACACCAAGACATGCGGAATTGCTACTGGTGGGTCTGTTCTCATAATCTCCCATCTTGGAGATTACCAAGTGTGAACTCCATGAGAGAGAGTCTTGTCATCTTACGAGTACTCGCACATGACAGTCTGTATACTATGTGTCCTATCGTAGTATGTCATCCAACTGTAGAAATTTATTTAAGAATATTGTTATAGCATTTCAAGGTTCACATCATAGTGGGGATCTACGATGACCTTATAAATGAAACAAATATTCTAGGACATTATTATTTTATAGTCATAAAAAAAATGAACAATATATAATAAGTGAACATTTATGTAATCAAATTACAAATCAGTTGGCTCTCAGGACACCAACCATAACAGGTATTACCAGTGACTTTGTGAAGAACTTATCATGATTGTAGAACCCACTACAAAGCATGAATCTAAAGGGAGAAAGGTTTTTCTAGACCAATGATTGTAAAGACTTCTTCAAGGAGTTGAAAAATATGCTTATCACTACACTAGTGCTCATACTACCAATAAGTGGAAAACTATTTATGGTGTACATCTATTCATAAAAGAAGGGAATAGGATATGTAATATTCAAAAATGGTAAAGTCCTAGACTATGAATCAAGGTAGTTGAAAATCCATGAGTAAAACTATCCTACAAATGATCTAGAGTTTCCAGCTGTGATCTTTTCATTGAAAATATATCGACATTATCTCTAAGGGGATAAGTGTGAGATATATAATTATCACAGTGTTCTACAATATATATATTCACATAGAATGATATTAATATGCATTAGTGAATATAGTTAGAGCTCACTAAGGATTATTACAGCTCAATCCACTACCATCTTCGTAAGGAAAATAAAATAGTGGATGCTCTAGGTATAAATGATCCTGCATATTTATCAATGTCAAGAATTGAGAAGGATCCAATATTCTTATACTTACAAAGGATAGGCATGGGAATCATTAAGTGAGGAACATCATCAATCCTTTATCAAAGGATTATTCTACCATCCCTCTTAGAGAAATAAAGGATGTTAAAATAAATGATGTGGAAATTAAAAAAAGGGTGGAATCTATCAAAAAAGGAAAATATTATGAGTTATATATTGATAAGGATGGTGTCATATTATTTGGTTCATGATTATGTGTACTATCTGATCCATAGAAAAAGAACAATATTCTAAATGAAACACGTAGATTGAATTTCTCTATTCACTATGGGAGAAAAAAAGATGTATCGAGATCTCTGAGAGAACTAATGGTGGGATAATTTGAATAAGGAGATTGCTGAATATACAACAAAGTGCCTGATATTTCAGCAAATTAAGGATGAAAGGAAACATTCTAAAGGTTTTATTCTACCATTACCCATACAAGCATGGAAATGGGAAAACATCACCATTTAATTTGTCTCTAGACTTCTAAATACATTTAGTGGGAATAATTCTATGTGGGTTATTGTGGATCATCTTACAAGGATAACTCAATTTATCTCAATTAGATAGAAATTCTAATTGGATCAACTTGAATGAAGATATATCAAATAGGTGGTAAGGTTTCATCAATTAACACTATCTATTATATCCAATCGGGATCCAAGATTCACCTCTATGTTCTGGAAAAGTCTCTAACATGTTCTAAGAACTAGGATAATCTTTAGTATGGAATATTATCCCCAAACTTACGGCCAATCTGAGAAAACTATTCAGACATTAGAAGAAATTTTGAGATCATATTATATGGACTTCAATGTAGGATGGGACCAACATCTGCATCTAGTTGAGTTCTCTTACAATAATAGTTTCCACTCGAGCATACAAACAACTCCATACGGGGTTATGGAAAATTAAGTAAAAGTCATACATACTAAGATGAAATCAATGAACATAATATGATAGAACTTAATATGGTTTGAGAAATTGTGGAAAATGTGAAAACCATTCAAAATCACCTCAAGGAATCTCAAAGTTGATAAAAAAATTAAGCAGACAATCTTTGATGAGACCTTGAGTTTAATGTTTGTGACACTGTATTCCTTTGATTATCTATATGGAAGAAGTTCATGAGATTTGGTAATAAAATTAAGATAATTTCCTGGTACATAGAACCTTCAAGATTCTTGATCATGTCAGAGATGTGGCATATCGACTAGCACCTCCACCCACTATGTCTAAAGTATGTGATGTATTCCATGTAGCCCTCTTAAGGAAGTACAAACAAGATCCTTTATATGTACTGACCTTAGAGGTGGTACAATTGGAGAATGGTCTTTCTTATGAGGTGCATCCAGTGAAGATCTTGGATTACAAAGATATATTTATATGAAACAAGACTAATCATCTGGTCAAAGTACTATGGAAGAACCATATGTATGTAGAGGCAACATGGGAACTAAAGGAAGTGATGAAGGAGAATTACCCACACATGTTTTCATCATAGAATGTAAAATGAAATTTCAAGGGTGCAATATCATAAGGTGGGAAGAATGTAATGACCCTAAATTTTATCAATGAAAATTCCCTTCTTATAATTATATAATATAGTATAATCACATAAAATAACGTTTAGATCACAATACAAACTTTATAAATGAATAATTAATGAAATGAAATGAATTTATAGAAGTTAAGGAACATATATCTAAGGACTAATAACTTGATATTTGGAATAGAAACATTACCTTTACGAATACTAAACCGAGAAATAGAATACTAAACTCACTAATAAAAGTATAAATAAAATTTATCCACCTCATAAGGGAAAATATGATATAATTATATCACAGTATAAGTCAATAAATATTTTAAAAAATTATTAATTAAATGTTTGTATTTTTGTAAGTCATAAATATTTAATTACAATTTTATGAAAAATGTAATAATTTAAAATAAAATTTATTTCAATAAAATATATTCATAAATTATTATTTTTTATGTCTTAGGATTATAAGATAATATTATGAGACCTTAGTTTATTTTTCAATGTGATATAAAATCACTTATTATTTTAAAATCTGTATTTTTCATTTAAGTTATGATTTTATTAAAAAAATAAATTTATTATAATTATAAAATTATTGTTAAAAAATGGATTTCATTTTTAAATTCTACACCTCAAAAATGGGTAGGTTTAATTTTTGGGATTTTTCTAAAATACTTGAGTTTTTGTTTAATAGTATAATACAATATTTTATCGTATACATACATTATAAGTTAAATACACTATTCCTTGAGTCATCGATAAGTTGAGAACCATTGGTTTGAAATAAAATGATCTAATTACTATATTTAGTCTCAATAATCAACACTGTTGTTTTTCATGAAAAAAATAAACTAATGAATTAAATAATGAGAAAACACCCTTCTCCTCCACTATAAATACCACCCCTCACAACCTCTTCTACTCACACCTCTCAAGTCGTGAGAATTTTCCAAATTCTACTCAAATATATTCCCAATCCCCTACCCACGTCCACAATTTTTTTATTAGCAAAATTAAAAAACCAATTCCCTAAGGAGGATCCCAATAAGAAAGAATCAAGAGGTAAAACACTCTTCCTTTTGATTTAATTTCTTTTTTAGTTCCCTTATTTTCTTTTTCTATCCTCACCTCTCATCATAGAAATGATATGATAACTCCAATAAATTAAATATACTATAATTTTGTTATTATAATGAAATAATTCATCCTCATTTCCTTTCCCCCTACATTTATATAAAAAAATAATACATCATTCGTGATGTGTTAGTTTATCACATTCTTGGAAGACGACGTTTTTAATTTACATTAATGTCATCAAGTCTGGTCATGAAACAATTTTTATTATTGAACTATATTATAAAATATTTATTATATCTTATGTAATTTTCTTGAATCATTTTTACAAATCATATTAATTTATAAAATAAAATGAGTTTGTTGTGATCGAAAAACTGCCAAAATAAACCCAAACGATTATCATTAACTATTTATCAAATGATTCATCCTCATGCCATAAAAAATGATATATAATACCAATTTAACCTTTTTAGTATCATTAATAACATATAATTTCAATTCTGGATAATTATCCCCACTTTACCTAACCTTTCATACATGTATACATGTAAACTTATATTGAAAACCAATGAAACCAACACTCCCAAACAATGAAATTAAATATACTAACCCATAAAAAAAGCCATAAATGAACTTAATAAAGTATTATTAAATAAAACACAGGTATAAATGGTTATGTAATTATGAATTAATTAATCAAATTTTATTATACAAGACATTAAGATCAAGTAAACAACACCTTCAGACTTATGGTAAGGGATTATACCCGAACATCCATTATTCCTTCGAGATACTATTTCTATCTTTTTACCCAAATGAATTTATATTTTATTTTTATGTAAATATTATAAATTCTATGAATATGTCCCAAAATCATGTATCAATATACATTATTCCTTCTTTTTTTGGGATATACATGTCTTTAAAATAGATTCCCTACTCGATTCTTCTCGATAAGTGAGCCCGATCTAAGGGAACTTCCCAAATTCTTACACATTTTCAAGTTCATTCCATAATCTGTTTTAATACAAAATTATTTTTATAGAATAAAAAGTTTTATTATGAAAACTTTCATGGTTCACTTCTGTTTATATATAAAATATTATGCCATTTTATGCCTTAACTGCTCTTTAATATTTTCCTTAAACTGCACTAAATATTTTTATTTCTAAGGTTTATTAAATGCCATTTTACATGAATTCACTTAATTTTTTCATCATTTATAATGATCTATGCCTATTTTACCTTATGAATGTCCATGTATGATTTAAATCCATTCTTTCATGGACACTATTGTGATAATACCTTATGTTATTCATTTTGACAAGAATATGATACCTAATTCTTACCTTGGGAAACCCTTATGTTTAGGTTTGATTCCCTATATATGATTATTCATATAGAACACATATTCATGAACATTTTATGATGGGTGTACCAAGATTGTGCTATAATGAATTGGAAAATGTTTAGTCTCATGAGATGTTACGTGCAATGGTCTTGGTGATTAGCATTGAATTGTTCTCCATGTACAACAGTCTTGGTGTTTATCCTTGACTATTGATCATATATGTGAAACGATTATTACTCATGCTGAAGTCATGTTTTATATTTCTTCCACATTACTATGATTCCATGATTATATAATCCCATGTTCTATACGTTAAGATTTCTTATGTTTAATCTTGTTTCATGCATTTTTATAGCATTATTTTATAATTTCTAACACATATTCTAAGTTTATTTTAGCATACATTACTCAAAAGATTTAATTTCCTTGATGAATTATGTAACATGAAAGATCAAGTTTTACCTAACATGAATATATTAATAAAAATATTATTATTTAATTTAATAAGATATGGTCTTGTTATTAAAATAGTAGGTATGAATAGTATTATGTAACTTATGAAAATATACGGTTTAAAAAAATACATGATTAATTCATATATTACCAGTTAATTATAAATGAAAATATAACAACCAATTGAATATAAAAGATATTTTTTTATACTCCAAAAGGTGTTTTTTATTAATAAATTAAATTAGTTAAATTTAGTGACTAATATTAATGTAATATATATTTTATATTTTCAATAAAATATTTTTTTATTCATCCAATAGATTTGATAGACATAAGATAAGAACAAACCTAATTTTATGCATAAAAAACTATATTTTAACAAAGGTAGTTTTAATGAATTTTATTGGAAGAACAATTTTAAATAATATTTTTGGAACTTTTATAGATTTAATATCTCAAAATAAACATCATATTTGAAATAAAAAAAAATAAAAATTCACTTAGGATAATTTTTTTATATTTTTCTGTAAGGTTTCATTTTTTAATGAATTGTAAAAACTATTGAATTTTATTTCAAAACATATTTTTTCATATAGTTTATTTATGATGTTAAATTAAATATTAATTTTGTTTTAATGTTAAATTAGATAAAATGTTTTAAATAAATTTAATTTATATCATTAGAATCAACTTTACTTTAATATTTAATATAAAAACACAGCAAGATTTTGAACATTTTTACTTTAAAAACCCACATTGTCGACTCGACAGCAGTTAAAATTAATTATAGTGATTATGGTAAAATTATACTTAACAGGAAAATAAACCTTAAATGTAAGGGCCCCAATAACATATAAACTTCTCAAAAACCCATTTTATGGAAATATCTCAGAAAAAACTTCAATTATTGAGATTTATTGGTTTTTTATGACTATTTTTTTGGGGAAAACATGGGTACACCTAACTTGTTTTCAAAAATGCTAAGTGTGTCATTTCCCTTCCAATTAAAGGAAACCACCTCTCCCTATTATTAAAAACTCTCAAACCGATTATGTTTAGAAATTATATACACAATAAAATTTCCAACAACCATAAATTCCTCCTTGAATCCCCCCTTGGGTCATAATTCCTTCCATTTAATCTCTTTATTGCAAACTAATAGGATTTACCTGAGTAAGAGGTAACTCCCTCCCTAAAGTTCATTTATTTTATTTTTTTATCCACCCCCTAAAATATAATTTATTTAAATTATTATAAAAAAAACTAATATATTCAATATACTAATATTTTTTATGATGATGTTTCTACCTACACATTCACAAAATTTCATCTAATGGGAAATAGACATATTGTTTATGTGTGTGACGAACTATCACCTCACAAAACGATGATTGTTCATTTTTTTCCTTTACCACCTTTCATGGTGTGAATTATTTAGAAAAACAAATTAAGATTTAAAATATGTGATATTTATTATGTATTTAAGGTTCCGTAATTATATTTCAACATATATATTTTATGTGTAAATACGACTATCTCGTTTGAGGAAGAGTGGACTACCACCCCCTCAAAGCGATGTGATTCATTCATACACTACATGGAATGTATTACGGGTGTGTTTAGTGAACATATATGATATATATTACATAATAATTATAATTATATTATATTACATACATATATACATATATTTCATTTTATCTATTGCTTTTAATTTGAAAATAAAACGGAAACAATGTTCATGCGTATGTATGGCCTGCCATCTCCATAAACAATGTATTCAATTTCAAACTTCTATATTATATATATTTTTATAATAAACATATAGTCTGATTTTAAATGATATTTATATCATTTTTTAAATTCTTTTAATATTTATGTAAGTATTAGGACAAAAAATTAAAAAAATTTAAGACACATGCGAAAAATAAAGGAGATATTACCCAAAGTGAAATATTAACTTGGAAGTATTAACAAACGGGTAATATAAAGTAAAAATAAAACCATATATGGTATTATATATAATAATATATTTCTTTTATAGGTTTATAATAATCATATATTTATTGTACATGATTCTTTAATGAGTACGATGAGAGTCAAGGCACAAGGTAATTGATTTCATCTCACTTTTTATTTCCATGAGATACATGCCTTACTCACCACACACTTATTTTGTGTGGTGTATATAATTCCCATGAATGTAGTCTATGAATTTTATACATAAATTTATTGGTATTTACGTATCCATTTTATGACCTTTATTTCATGGGGTTTATGTTTCAAAAGTTACTAAATCGGTAAAGTAATTTTTGTCTTAATTTTCCTCCTTTGAGACACATGACATTTTATGCACCCATATTTGTATATGATGTGTATATAATTCCTTTTACATGTTATATCGTGAATATAATTATTTTCATGATATTTATGATTCAAAGTTACTAATGTTGTAACAGATTACTGATATAGTCTCATAGTTTATCGAGATTGTTTACGATTATGCTACCATTGATGAAATAATATGATCCATATCTGAATAACTCTCGTGAATTTTCTTATCCTCTGGTTATTCATGATAAAATCATGCATTGGTACCAATTTTCCGCTATTTGGTATATAATATGATTAATAAAGTCTTTTTTAGAAATAATGCCTTTACCCCTCTCCTCAGTCAGAAATCCAGGTTCTTTCAAAACTATGTCATATAAAAATATTTTCAAACGTCATTTATATGTTTTAAATGAAATTTCAAATAAAATTGTTTTTGAAACATTTTTAGGAACTATTTATAATTTTTCACATTATTTTCTATGAAATGGGTTTTGAAACATTTTCAATATTACTTTATAAGTTTTTAATGTATTTTCAAAGATACAGTTTTCAAAATGTTTTCAAGATTTCTTTATAAGCTATAAAAGTATTTTCAAAGAAGTGATTTTACAAATATTTTCAAGATTATTTTATAAATTTTCAGGGTAAAAGGTTTTCAAAATGATTTAAATTCTTATTTCTATATTTTCATTTCATTTTCATATAATATTGTTTTATAAAGTTTCTATGTTTTAAAATGAATTTTCAAAAAAGAAAGGATATTTTACTCAAGAGATGTTTTTAAAATATCTTTAAAAGTTGTTTTCCATATAATATAACATCCATTGATGTTACTCATTCCTTTTTATAAAATGATCCAAAATATCCATTAATATTCATTCTTGAATGTTTTATGTTTTGATAGAATGATTCTTGTGACACCAATTTATCTTCCATAGGTTATATGATTTTAAAACCCACTTCTTTTCATGAGTTTTGATTTGATAAAATGATTATAAAACTTATTTATTTTCTATAGGTTATGATGTGATGAAATATTAATGATACCCATTTCTTTTCAAGGGTTATGATGTTATGTTTATAAAACCCATATATTTTCGTAAGTTATGACATGATGAATGTTATATGAAACATGCATGTATAATTTCATTATGTGAGGGGTGGGACCTATATCTCTCTCCAGTGCATTGGATAATTATGGATGACTCATGAGTATAAATATTATGCATGAACTTGATTACATGTTCACATTGTTAATCATGGACTTGGTTTCATATCTGTAACCATATGCGTGAACCAGATTTCATATTCACAATGTTATGAGTGAAGCTTATTATGTGTTCATAATGTTTTTCATGAACCTAATTAAATGTGCACAATTTTATGCATAGACCCAGTGTCTTGTCCATAGTATTACGAGTGAAATAGATTACATGTTCAAAATGTTATGCATGAACATGATTCCATATGCACAATAGTGTGTGTGGACCTAGTTGCATGTCCGTAATCCTATGTGAGGCCCTTATTTAATGTACTTAACACAATGTGTACCCTATTTATACTTATACATGTTCACATTGTTATATATTGATGTGTATTCCACAATTCCACGTCTTATTCCTATCTTATTATTTCATAAATTTTGTTGATTATTTCATTATTATTCACGTATTGTTAACTTACATTATTTATTCCATGAATCATGTTTACTATCTTTGATATGCATCCTAAGATATTCCATTTTCATAATCATGTTATCCTAATAAAATTCTCATGTTTTTGTTACATATCTCCCTTGACTATCCATACTGATCATCTGAGATCGTCCATTTTTTCTGTTTCCTTACCTATGTTATGAAGATATATTTTATGTATGATATGTTTAAAAGGTGTTCTAGTAATTGAGATCCTAGTCAGAGATAATGTATATCACTTATGTACCAGTGTTTATTTTTCCATCTTTCCAATGACACTAAACTAATGTGGTCTTTGGGATTTTGTTTGTATACTGTTTTAAGTATTCCAAAAAAGTGATATAATGTGTATGTACATTAATACTATTTCATTGTAGTTTGTATCATAGAAAATATTTAGTCAACCTTTATAAATTGGGATGAGAAAAACTTTGTGAGATCCATAGGGATATTTCTAAGGATATGTCTAGGGATGTATCTATGGATAAGTCTAACGATGAGATAATGTTTAGGAAAATGTCCCTGAATTTTACTAAAGGCTAGAGTGAGTGATTTCCTAGTATTACATCCATATCAGGATACTAACAGTGTATATGGATCTAGAATATATGTACCTAGGGGTAATAACTCTAACAAAGTGTGTCAGGCCTAACTCAACATATCCTGGTACGCGACAACAAGATTTGCTTTACACTTTGTTTGACACTCTTGGGGGATATGATTTGTAAATTCTCAAACTATTTACGAACCACCATGAAGAAATTGAATAGAATATAACTATAAATAACCTAACATAAAATTAATGTTTCATCTATTAAAAATTAGGTGTAATTATTTTTGACATCCTATAAGTTATTTTTCTTGATTATTTGGTTTTCTTCTATGAAATGTTTTTCTCACCCTGTGCGTCCTAGTTTTAGTAAATAGATAGAACTATAAGGAACATGGTTAAAATTTAATGTTTTAGATGTAGTACGTTTGGAAATTATGAGAATTATTTTACCAGGTGGGAATTTGTTAAAGAGAACCAAGAAGGTGGTATATGTATTGGTTATACTTTGGATGATAAGGATACTAAAATTAATTATGAAAGGTATGTGATGGTCTTATAATATTGTAAACATTAATCATAATAACCATAATTAGATTGAGGTTTCGAAACCTTAATACATGATTCATATTTCATATAATAGGAAAGAGATATTGAGAAATATGTTTATGAATCCCGAGTAATGGTTTAAGAATAAAGTTGGATGAATGAAGTATTTTTGTTTTTGGAATTAAAAAATTATGTTATATGAATCATGAAATATATAAGTATTTTAACTATAAGTTTTTTATCATGGATTTAAAAGGATATGTTGAATGGTTATGAAGACCTATAAAATTTATATTTTGATTAAGTGAAGGAAACCCATAATGTGTTATAGATGTTGAGAAAATTGTGTTTAGCTTGGATAAAGAGATGATTGATATGAATAATGTAAATTGGATTGTATCAATGACCTTAGAAAAAAATAAGGATTTGTTGTGAATGTGCTATATTCAATCATGGATTAAGTTCAGAACTTCTTGGATTCAATAAATATATATAGTAACCTTTATAATAAGGAAGAATTCATGTATTTAAAAAGGATTTATCGTAATTTTGGTTATTACCATGTTTCAAGAAGATTTACGATGAGGGTATTCACATGTTTGGAATGTAAAACCATGGAATAATTTTTGGTATATGGGGAATCAATGTTAACATTATTTCATTAAATTATTTATAAAGTTTTGTATTTTCAAATTTCAGAAGGGATATAAGGATAACCATTTATGGGATGTTTAATTTAAACTTTGTATAATGTTTGTGAGATTAAAGTATTATCTCACCACATGATGATTTATGCATATTAGATAACCAATTATAAAAACATTGTATTGATGATAATTGATGACAATCTGGATAGAATGTCATGAATATCATGATCTATTAGTTTATCAAGGATAAAAAATTCACCTTCTTTTTGGAGAATGAGGTGAAGTGGATTAAGGAACAACAAATGATGACGTTCTAATGGAATTATGAAAGTATATATTTTCATGATAATTATTCAACTTTATAAAAAAGGATCTTGAACCCAAAATTTTTATCCAAGTACCTTCATTTATAATGAATTAGATGGTCCCTTAGGTTATCATAGATTTATGGATTTGTGATTGTTAACATTATACTAAAATTGTTCTCTATCACTCTCCATTGGAATGCGATGGATATATTTCTCTATCATGTATAAGTATTAACTTCTCAAAAATGTTCTCATTTGTCGGGAACTAGTTATGACTTACTTTAGGTAACCATTATGTTTTCATATTTCCTTTTTGAAAGGAAGTTTTAGTAATTATTTTTATGATGTGGGTTTCTAGGAAAGGAACTTTCGAGCATTAAAAATTTTATAACTCATAGGAATTTTGAGGGAGAAATTCATTTTAAGTGAGGTAGAATAGAACAACTCTAGATTTTGTGATTTTTTTAATAATTTAATTTTCATTAATGTCTGGCATTGCACTAGGTCAAACATTCCTTTCACACATCACTGACTTGGCTTGCACTACACGCAACACCGACTTGGGGTACATTATAAACAACACCATGTTAATCGTGCACTACATGAAAAAAAAAAATTTATCATGAACTACATCAAACATAAATGTTAGAATAAATTACACACATGGTTAACTTTCCTCGATGGTATGCATGACACAAAAGAACGAGTTTTTTCGAACAATAATATATTATTAAAAATATTTTTATTTAATATAATAATATATGACCTATCCATTAAATTAGAAGTTATGAATAGTGTATACTAAATTTGGAAAATATATGTTTTACTAATATACAAGATGAATTCATAGGTTAATAATTAATTAGAAATGAAAATATAAGAACCAATTGAATATAAAAGATATATTTTTATTTCTACGCTCCTAAAGATTTTTATCAACACACGTTTGATTCCCAAGGATTCATGAGCCCATAAAGGGAAAAGCGACGTTGGGATTCCCCCTGCGTTGCCTTCCTCTCCCCCACCACGGATCAGCTATAGATCACTCTTTGGTGATCCTATTCGGCGCGTTCGTGGTGTGAATCACCATCCAGTGGTGGTATCGTGTGGGTTCTTCTCTTTCGGACGAATACACTGCTTGATTTTCATGGAGGCACAGTTTTGGTTCGAAGATCGAGATCCAGATGCCGCGGCCTGGGGTTTCTGTCACGTTTCATGTCGGTTGTGGGGGTGGTGGGAGGTTCTGCTCTCTCTACACAGGGTTGAAGGTGGCAGCGGGATCAGTGACTCTGGTCCTCTACGAGGTTGGTGGTTCCATGCATGGTCGTGATTCTTTGTGATACCATTCCGCTTCAAGCTCTGCTCCGATGTCTTTCTCCTTCATCGCTCTCCGAGTTAGTCCGCGGCGGTTGTCTCAAGAGGCTTTTGGAGGTTCTATTTGTTCGGTGTCTGGTGTTATAGGAGGCATGTTCTTCATCGACTTCATTCTGTGCTATGATGTGACGGATGTTTCGTTGTAGATTCATCGATGTAAAGGGTTTATTTTCACTGATTTTCTTTCAGTTTGATTATTGAAGGGCTATTAGGCCTTGATGATGTCGATGATATTGGAGATGTTATGCAGTTTTTGTTTCATTTTGAAGTAACAATTCATTTTCGAGGGATTCATATTTCCGAGGACGTGATGATGATAAGGAGTGGAGTGATTCCAGCAACATTCCTTGAGTATCCTAGACCAAGGCGATTCCTAGTTTGGTTTTTGAAGGATGGATCCTGGTTTTTGATTTCGAAATCTAAATTTGTGTTTTGATGTTTTGGGGTGATTTTGGTGCCTGGTTCTTGTTCTATCCAGCGCTGTTGGTTTTGTGGTGGTGATGATGAATGGTGGTGTTCTGCGGAGGAGGTTCCGGCGACGACGCTTTGGATGGTCTCACCGATGACCCGTAGTGATGGATGTGCGTGATGGACATTGATGGTGATGCAGTGATGGAGTGCGACCTGCAATGTTGGCGATGTAGTGATGGAAACGTGTGATGATGAGATCAAGGCTCGAGGTGTGGCACGTGGAGATTTATGGACAGTGGTTTGGTTTGAATTTGAAATTTGAAATGTGGATTTTTGGGGACTGTTTGTACGGGTACCGAGAACCTTTAAGCCGGATTTTGAAAATAGAAAAAAATTATTAGTAGTTAGTTTTAAAGATTCTAATAGAAAACCCATTATAAATCCAATTTTTGAAACTTTTATATATTTAATTTTTCAAAGTAAAATTCATATATGAAATTGAAACATAAAAATTAGGTGAGTATAAATTTTTTATATTTTTATGTAAGGTTTGATTTTTAATAAATAGTTAGAAATACTGAATTTTTAATTCAAAACTGCTTTTTCATATAATTTATTTGTGGTGTTAAATGAAATTATAATTTTTTTTAAAGTTTATTTATAATTTTTTTATCATTTAATAATATTTAGGTCATTTTAATCAATTTCATATTATAATTGAATAAAAAAACATAGTAATCTTTTGAATGTTTTTACATTAAAACCCCGCAGTATAGACCCGACTGTGAGATTAATTTTAAATTAATTTCCACCACTTATTTGCCTAGAATTTTGAAAAATGGATTCCATATTTTGAATCATCATAAAATATAATGCTTAATAAGTTCAACATAGTTTTTTACTTGAAATATTTAAGGATGGAGTTAAAATTAATTACAGTGATTAAGGTAAAATTAAGTTTAATAAGGGAATAAACCATAAACTTAAGAGACCAAATGACATATAAACTTATCGAACACCCCATATTATGTAAATATTTCGTCCATAAATATTCCATTATTGATTTCAGTTGTTTTGGTATGAATTTTTTAGGTAAAAGCGTGGGTACACCTAACTTGTTTTTAAAAAATTTCAAGTGCGTCCTTTCCCTTCCCTATAAAAGGCCACCATCTCTACCTCTTCTTCACACCTATCAAACCAATTAGGTTTGTACAATATATTCCCAATACACTTCCCCAAAAACATACCTTTATCCTTTAATCCTACCTTTTTTCATAAAGCCTTCCAAGGAATCCATTTGGTGCAAACCAAAAGGATTTACGCGATTAAGAGGCAACACCCTCTCTCAAGCTACATTCTTTTATTTTGTTTCTCCACCCATCAACTATCCTTATTCCATTATTATAAATAATAGTATCATAAATACACTGAGTTGTTTTTATGATATGTTTTCTACCTAATCTTACACACACTTCCATCTAATGGGTAACAAACATACAATTTATGTGTACGACGAACTACCACCTCATGAAGAGATTAATATTTGTTTTTCCTTTAGAGCCTCTCATGGTGGGAATTATGATGGAAAATATATTTATATGTAATATATATGATATTTATTATGTATTTAGGCTTATTTAAATATTTTTCAACACATATCTTTATACTTTCCATTATGTTTAAATATGATAATTTTGTTTGAGGTGCAGACTACCCGCCCCTTGAAAGCAAAGTGATTCATTCTCACACTACATGGATTGTATTAAGGATGTGTTTAGTGAAATTATATTATATATATGATATAATAATTATACTTTAATTATATTATTTAAATATATACATATTTTTTATTTCCTTTCTTACTTTCATTAAGATATTAAAACGGTAACAATGTTCATGCGTATGTACAACCTACTATATCCATGAATGGTGTATTCTATTTTATACTTCTATATTCTATATATTATTATAATACTGATATATAATGCTTATAAATTATATTTATATCATTTTTTACATTATTTAAATCTTTATATAAGTATTAGGACAAAAACATAACAAATTAAGACACATTCGAAAAAGAGAGAGAATATTACCCGAACGAAATCATTACTTGGAATTGTTAATAAAAGAGTAATATGAAGACAAAATAAAACACTATTTGGTATTATATATAATAATATGGTTTTATGTTAGTTTTATGATAAACTTATATTTATTATAGAGTATTTTTGAATGAGTATGAAGAGAGTCAAGACATCAGGTAAGGGATTTCATCTCACTTTTTATTTTCGTAAGATACATGCCTTAATCAACACTCACTTCTTTTGTGTGGTGTATATAATTTCCATGAATGTATTATATGAATATTATAATTAAATTTATGGGTATTTAAATATCCATTTTATGACCTATCCTTTATGGGTTTTATGTTTCCAAAGTCACCAAATCAGTAAAGTAATTTTTTTCTCAATTGTTCTTATTTGAGACACATACCATGTTATGCCCCTATATTTTTATACGAGGTGTATATACTACCTTTTACATGTAATATCATGAAAATAATTCTTTTTTTGATATTTAATCCTCATTTAATATCATTATTTTTAATATATTATGACTCAAAATTACCAAAGTGGCAACTGTTTATTATTATAATCTCAACGTTTATCGATATTATTTATGATTATGTATAAATTGATGAAATAATATGATCAATATATAAATAAATCTCACAAATTTTATTCTCCTATATTTATTAACAATATCATCAGGTATTGGTACCAAATTTCCACTCTTTGATACATAATATTATTAAGAAAGTGTTTTTTAAAAAGTATGACTTTAGCTCTCTCTTTAGTCAGAAATATGTGTTCTTTCAAAACCAGATTTTATAAAAAAAATTAAAAATTTATTTATATGTTTTAAATGTATTTCAAATGAAAATGGGTTTTAAACTGTTTTTAGAATTTTTTATAAGTTTTCAATGAATTATCAATGAAATGGTTTTAATTTTTTTCAATCATTCATTATAAGTTTTCAATGTGTTTTCAGAGATATAGTTTTCAAAAAAAAATTCTATATTTTTTAATAAGGGTTCAAATTATTTTCAAAGAAATGTTTTTCGAAATATTTTAATTATTCTTTAATAATTTTTCAAGGGAAAAGGTTTTCAAAATTATTTCAATTTATTTCTATGTTTTTAAATAATTTTCAATAAAAATGGGTTTCTAAAGGTTTTATGTTTTAAAATTCCTCTTCAAAGAAGAAATGATATTTTCTTCAATAAATGATTTCAAAAATATATTTCCATGTTATTTTACATATAAGATGAAATTTGTTGATTTTACTCATTACCATATAGGAAATGATCCAAGTGTTCCATTCATATTCTTTCTGGATTGGTTTATGTTTTGATAGAATGATTCTTGTGGAACCCATTTCTCTTCCATAGTTTATATGATTTTGAAATCTGATTCCTTTCATGGGTTATTATTTGAAAACATTATTATAAAACCTATCTATTTTCTATTGGTTATGATGTGATAATATTTTAATGATACCCATTTCATTTAATGGGTTATAATTTGATGTTTATACACCCCATCTCTTTTCATGGGTCATGATACGATTAATGTTACGTCACACATGCATGTATGATTTTATTATTTGAGGGGTGTGACCTATATCTCCATAAAATTCAATGGATAACTATGGATGAATTATTTGTATAAATTATATAAATGAACCTAATTACATGTTCATAATGTTATGCATGGATGTGGTTTCATGTTCATAAGTTTATGTGTGAACCTGATTACATGTTCCCAATGTTATGAGTGAAAATTATTATGTGTCATTAATGTTATGCATGAACTAGATTATATGTTCAAAATGTTATGATTACACCTGGTTTCATGTCAATAAGTTTATGTGTGAACTTGATTACGTGTTCACAATGTTATGCATGGACCTGATTCTATGTTCACAACAGTATTCCTGGACCTATTTGAATGTCCATAAGTGTATGTGGGGTCCTAATTTCATGAAATTAACTCAATGTGTGAACCTATTTCCACTTATACATGTTTACGTTGTTATACAATTATGTGTATTCTATAATTCTATGTCTTATTACTATGTTATGCTTTCATGTATTATAGTCTTTATTTACTTATGATTCATCTCCTATAAACTTCCAATATATATTTTGTGATTCATGTTTATGATCTTTGATATGTAGGGTATGATCTTCTATTTTCATGATCTTGCTCTCTCACCCAAATGATCATGTTTGTACTTACATATTTCCTTTATTACCATTGCTGACCATCTGATCTCACCCCTTTTTATATTTCATCCCCTAGGTTATGAAGATATATTTCATGTATGATATTTCTAAAAGGGGTCCTAGTATTATAGAACCTAGTGGGACGTAATATATCTCTATTATGTACCAGTGTTTATATTTCAATATTTCTAAAAGTAATAAAATGATACAGTCTTTTGGGAGTCTGTTTGGTTAATTTTTTAAGTATTCCAAAAATGTGATGTAATGTTTATGTAAGCTAAGATTGGCCCATGATATCCAAGTTATCTCTAAGAACATCACAATGATCGTGCCTCCATAAGTAGCCACATGGAATTTATGTGACCATATCATCATTCCCAAGTCTCATAAAGTATCACACATAATATGATCACTCATCCCTATATTCCTATAGAATCTGAGCACTCTGTGAAAAATTATATATACCATGATCTATAAAAAAATCAAGTACTCATATTTTCATCCACAAACATTTGGTATAATGTGGAATCCATGGATCTCATCCTTTAAATCCTAAACACGTATCTTGTGGAATCCAAGTGATTATCATAGAATTCCCATTCATCAAGCATCACGTGGAATATAAGCACTCATCACATCATTCCTTATCTCATGTACCATCACTACCCCCCAAAAAATAAATCTCACCAAAATAGTATTTCATAAATGTATATCTCAATTAACCATTTTAGTGTATATTTACCACTTACCATATAGCTACCATTAAACACCTTTACACTAGTCAATTCACTCCACAATTCCAATTCATTTTACAATCCATATATTCAAATTATGAAATTTATTTCCTATTTATCATGTTGAGAACATCCCATGATCTCACCTTTAATTTAATTAAAGGATATCTCACTCTTCTATATTGATTATCCACTTTGAGGTTTAACTTATAATCAATGGTTTTTCATTGGAATTACCCATTTTCATTTTTTCATTAACACATAAGGCACATAAATTCAAAATCAATTTTCATTATTTAATAATTCATAATATAATAAATGGAAAAATCTACAACCTATTTTACCATTACTAAGATCTTTTATTTTAGTTACAACCACTTGATTTTCCTGTTTTTACTTAACTACTTCATATGGTCTTAGTATCAAGTGAGTAATACCATTGGGATTTACTTAAATTTTGTAATTATCATCATAACTAAGGGGAAAACAAAGAAGATTCATATTTAAGATTCTAATTTAATTCCAAGGTTATTTCATGATACATTGGCACAACTAAAAACCCATTCAATTTTTAAATTAATAAATAATATGGGGTAAAAATTGGGACCACCTACCTCATGATAAAGCCTTTCCCATATGACTCTAGTCTAATAACCTATCGCTCAAGCTAATCTAAAAATAATGACCAATTATGAAACCACCTAAGGCCATATCTCACATAAAAGACCAACAATAATTAATCATAATAAATTTATTATTAATTATTAACTTTAAACTAATTTAAAAAAATAAACCATTTAGGAATAAGAGGCTCTTCACTCATCATGGGTACCCGATGCACCAGAATCGAGTCTAATGACCCTTTAGAGGTTTGTGAAAGTATCTGAATGCTAAATTAAGTGAAATCCATAACAATTGGTTTCAAAACTCTAAGAGATGATAAATAAACTAGGGAAAAGTCCTTTAAAAAATTACCTGACCTCTGACCTTCACCAAAATTAAGGGTGGATGTATTCATATTTAGTCTTGGGACACCATCTCTCTAGGTATTACAAAAAATCCATCATACTAAGATGATTCCACAATTATCTAGTTGAATAATCACTCAAAACCTAGTTGAAATGAAAAAAGTTAAATAAATTGAAGGGTAATAATAAAAATGGACTCATAGACTTACCTCTAGCTCACCAATTCCATAGATGAAATAGAAATTACACAAGACCTGGGAGATACCCACCAAGGATAGATTGAGGAGAAGGGTAGGTAAATGAGTTGCTGGGTTGAGGGAGAGAATAAAATGAGGGGTGATGGGTTATAAAATCATAAGGAAATTTAGGTAAAAACCTAAATTTTCAAGGTGTTCATGGTTTTCTATATAGGATTTCAAACCATGAACCAACCATGATGTCACCAATATCCAAAACATCCCACCTTACACCATTGGTCCACAAAATTTTAAAACAATGTACCAACCATTAAATTTACCTATAAAACCCTCTGAAACTAGGAACATAGTTTCTCTGCAACCATATGAAAAATGTGCACCAAGTACCAGACCCTTCCACATCTCATGGCTTTCTATATAAGATCATATGGTTTACCCGATATTGTTTGCTACTTGTGCAACTTAACCATGAACTATAAAACTTGAACTGAAAATCACCTCATGATTAGGGTTCCATATGGTTTCTTGTGAACCATGGACACTAAACCATGCACCTTGGAAAAAAAATCAAAAGCCTCTAAAACTACACCTAAACCTCCCAAGACTTATTTGGGCCTTGACACAACTCTTGGGTCTGAACCCTTATCTCGAAAAACATTTTAAAATGTCTAAACCTTTTTAATTCTATTCCAAAACTCGATTAAAAATTTTACCCATGAACCAAACGAAAATAAAAAATTCTTTGAATTTCAAATGATTGTATGGAACATAGGGTCTTACATGTGTTATGCATAATTATACTCAAGGAAAGGTTTATATGAGATACTATCCATTTGGTAGGATTATTTCTATATTTCTTAAAAATAAGGAATTGGCATTGGATGGAGGTGGAACAGTTAAGTGTCCAAAACGTAAAATAATCATAGGCACCCTTCTAAAATAATTTTTATATTATTGGGACTCTTCTTCTAATAAGATGGTCATAGTTGTAAAATATGTATAATCCAGACTAGTTATAACACATCCTAAACCTATCAAGGGGGAGCATTCTAGACTTGATCTTCCTAGGGTTGTAGTACCCATTGAAGGGGAGTCTAATAGGGAAGAGGTTATTTGAACCTGATTTGGAAAGAAATCTAGAACTAGATGGAGCTGTTAAAAATATATTATAAGAGAAAATGTTTCTCTTTTATATGAAGTTAATTAATATGGAAATATGTATGTGTAAATAAAAGATTAGGCTATAACTGTTGATGCTCATGAGTTACCTAGATATGGGTTTATCTCTTCCATTGAAGAAGTTGATGTACCTATTAGATACCCTTATCATAAATAGAATATTTCTATTAGTTCCCATTTTCATGAAGAATCTATCAACTTTTAATTTCATGAGGATTCTAGTGTTAGAGTTTATCATGATCCTATATTTCAAAGGAATGGAAATGTGATGGATGAATACCTTCCATATCAATGTCATTGACAATCTCATTTAGTGTATAAGGATAAGGAATGATTTGGTTTTGATGAGATTGATCAAAAAATTGATTCAGAAATCTTTAATTCAAGATAATTCAGTCCCTAATAATAATTTAGAAAACATGATAGAATTTATAACCAAATGAATTGATATTGTTATGAAATTATAGCTTTCTCTGTCAATTAACCATGATTTAGTCAACTAAGACCTCAAATCCTTAAAGAGAAAATTTCTTGGGTTAAAAGATTAGTCTACTACAAAATATAAATTCAGTGAGATAAGTGTTTTGGTGGAATCTCAATATTAGATGATTAGAAACTTCTATTCAGTGCCTTATGAGTTTCTTATCCAAGTGATAAAATAAAAAAGAGTAAAGTCTGATATGAAAAAATGTTTTCACATTTTGAAGTGTATGCTGGGTAGTCACTTTGAATTTCTCATGGTGCTCTCAGCTAAATTATATTCCTCTATTTTTGTTACTATTTCAGATCATCAACTGTAGTGTGAAAAAATCTCCTCAAGTATGGGTGTTGTTAATGAGAATCCATCCTCACTTCACTATGACATGATCTATAAAATATTACTACAAGGTCTAAGAAACGACTCTTTTTTTTGTAATTTCATGAATTAAGGACTTCTATTAGAAAGGTAATTCTTGGAAATAATTACTAGTTGGTTGATATTATTGGATATCTTGAGAAGTGTATTTAATCGTTCCAATACAAGGTGAATTATACTTTTGGTATGTCCAAAAATATCATAAATATGTTTGAATAATAGATAAGTCCCACAAAAAAGAATCTCTAAATTATTTAAAATAAACTGAAGGAACTCTTAGTGGTTTCTCAGAAACTCAACTTCCACACCTTATCAAGTTGCACCTAATGCGCAAGTCTCTCATAAGGGGAAAATGATTATGTTCGTCATGGGAAATAAATCCATTCATGATGCTCATTCATCAATACCTGGATATTTTTATACTCAAAAACATGTATCATATTGTATTGTTCAACTTTTTCAAGTTTTATTTGAGAATATTACCCATATTGATAAAAAAGTTGACTCTTTTGATGCAAAGGTGTTGAGTATTCTTGATTTTGTTGAGGAAGTGAGAAAGAAATTACCTAGAAAATATGTGTTCTAGAATCCATGTCCACATATCCTTATCCAATATATTCTTAGATATTTTAAGCTTCTCATATTAAATATTTCAAAAGTTTTCTAAATAGATCCCATGAAGTGTTATATCAGAAAAATTAGAAAGGACACAATACTATCATAGATTTATCTAAACAGGACATTATTAAGAAAATTTACAAGAGTGAAGATGCTTTGTTTCATCTAAGTGTAACAAGATCTATTAACATAACACTACCATATTTATAATCTAATAATAGATATAATTTATACAAGGTTTTTTCATCCTATTATATCTTATTAGTAATATAATCACATACTAGATGAGATTGCTACTCTAGTTTTTTATCCACTCTAGATTTTCCAAATGCTGCCCGAAGAGAAATTCAATTCACATACTTAAGAATGTATGATTTTAGTGTTTCTACCTAGAATCATAAAGTAATCCTCACTACCTTGATGGGGATCTTTGGATGATATTGAACTAGAATTATAAGGTAATGTTTTTGAAAAGTTGATGTAGGTTGAGAAGTACATCCTGCTCCAAATGAAACCGGTTCTACCTTATCCTCTTCCCATTACTATAAGAAACCTCCACATCAACAAAAACCTAATTTTTTCATATTTTATATTCTATATTTGAGTGGATTCATGACCAAGTAAATTTTATATTTGTTTATATTTAATTAACTTTATGTTTATTTGTTTCAGTTGTGGATGATTTTGTAATTATTTAACTATTTATTATATCATTTTATTCTAATATAAGTAAATTTATAATTCATATTCACCTTTAGTCCCATGTTATTATAGTTTTATATAACTCATGTTGTATATTTGTTATTTAATATTCATTATATTTTCTTTCTTTTTGATATCACAAAAACGGAGTAGATATGGAAGACATAGAATTTTTAAGAAGGTTGAATATTTTTATATTCCAATTCAATATTTGTTGGAAACCATTTTAAAATTTTATAAATTTATTTAAGGGTTTTGTGATCATAAAAAAGGGTTATAGTTGGACTATTTCAAACGTAATTTTTTTTTTATTTTCAAACACTTTTAAGGGAAAGTGATAACCCTCACACATTACTTATTTTAACACCAAATGATACAATGGAATCTTTGAATAACAATTTTAGTTGTTTGGAATCAAACTCCCTAAACAAAATCCAAGGGATAGATTGTACCTGGGAGTCCAGACAGTTCTTTAATATGCCTTCATTTATATGTGCCAATTTGTCCCAAGCTTGTCTACATTACTCCTTGCGAATCTTCCTCGTATTGAGTCCTCTAACCAAGATGTAGGTATTCTTATCAATCCACTCGCCTTTCTCTTTATAAGTAGTTACCTAAAGTTGTCTCATCTTTATCGAGGCCTTAAAAACCAGTGCATCCTCAATCTTTTCATCTGAGTTCATAAGAGGATTCATGTGTTCCAACACCGATGATACCTGTTGCTGAGGTTCTTCAAGAGAGCTTGCCTCATGATGTTTCCCATGGTCAAACAACCCTATAAAACCCATGGGAATGACAGGGACCATGACATCATATCTAGCCTCCACTAGGTCCTTGGGGATGTCAGCCTCCACATGATGACTGTTCAAGTAGGAATTACCTTCAGGCGTAGGAGTCATCAGAGTCACCTTACCCTTAAAATAAGCTCTAGTAAGTGGAGGACTAGGTAGATAGAAGTAATACTTTCTTCGTCGGGCCCTCATATTGTTCATTATTAAGCCGTCTGAATTAATAAATTTGTTCTTTCCCTTTCACTAGGAGGATATAATGTAGTCTTACTCTATGACCAGTTCCTTGGACTCAATATAACTCAAGGCCTCATACACTTCCTCTTGAGATAATTCCTTGTCCAGCAGAGGATCCTCCTCATTATCCAATCATCCTACTCCATCATTAACATGCCCATCCTCTTCCCCAAACACTATAAATCGGTTTTGAGAAGACACATATGATCCCCCATATTTATGCTTCACAGCATAGGAAATTCTATCCTGCATGACCTGCATATGATTTTCTAAAGCTCCTGTCTGATCTAGACCTCGACCCATAAATTAGAAAACTGTTGGGATGTCCTCATGGGGAAATAACTGGGGAGCCTTACCAGTGGATTTAGCCATGTGGGCATCCTAAAAAAACTCCACAGCATTGATAGTGATTGAAGGTACTAGTTTCCCCACTTCCTGTCCAGCCCTTCCCTAAGCGTATACCCCACTATGAGTTGAAGCATCATTGTCAGATGCAACACCAAGATAATCTTTCAAACACTAAAAAATATTAGAGACTCTTGGGATAACCTGAGGACCCAAAGACTGCACCCGAGGAAAAAAATGGTCATCCCCACTTCGTTGGCCACTCTCTTGATGCAAACCCACCTCCGGCTAAGGGACAACACAGTCTGGAGAAATCACGAATGAAACCAGGGTGTGAGATGCATGACAATCGTTTTGTAGATGTCCAAAGCGTCAACAGGGTAGGAAAAAATCAAACCAATTATCAAAAACCATAGATTAAAGATAATATAGTTCATTGCAATCCTCAATCCAGACAACTTCAATTGGAGTCTTCAAGGCATCCACCTCCATGCATATTTGGGGAGCAATGGGATGGCATAAGGATCTTGAGCATTCGTCAAAGGCTAGGAATCTGGCGACGAGATTACCTAACATCTGAAGAATTGCTGAGTTTTGGAAAGGAAGAGGGAGACCAGGGAAATTAACCCAAATCACCGCAAGGGGAAGATCCTGTCTCTAGTGAAACTCATAGCTACATCTGAGTAGGAAGAAGCAAAAACCATCATAGGATCTGCTCCCTTTTGACCACGCTATGGCTAGATCAACATCGGAGGAGAAACGCAGAAGGAAGTGACGTAGATCCAACTGGATGACTTCAATGTGTCCTTGAAGAGGCCATATTTTGTTGACAAAATGATCAAAACTATCGAGCGATGGACTGATCTGACCAAAGTGAGCCAGCAGGGATATCCCATGGAGCGTTGAAGCCTCCGTGAACTCCTATAAGGAAATCGGTAGGGAAGGATCTCCATGTGGAAGACTAGGGAATTACATGTTTTGTAGTAGATTGAATGTAATTTTTAAATGGGAATCAAGGATGAGATAATCTTTTACCATGCTCTACATTTTTTTCTCAACCCAATGCATTCATAAGGTGATCTTGGAGCCCTAAAACCCTTCTGAGATATTTCGTTCAATGTTCTATTTTCATTGTTTTTGTAGTGTGTATTCTCAGGTAATCATTCTCTACGTTCTTCATCTTTCTCTCTTTATCATCCTTTGTGATTTCAATGGATCCTCTTGAAATTGGTGTATCTATTCTCCATACTATTAAATCTCATTTCTATATTGAGTTTCAATGTCTTCTACACCTTCTTTCTCATTAATGAGTTTTGTTGCAAGTGTTGAATTTCGAGAAAAATATAGGTGATTCTGTTCCTTTTTTTTCAAAATAATTAACCTTCAATTGCTTGATTTATTTCAATAGTTGATTAAAATTCAATTTATCAAACTTTATTTCAATTGATTTGATAAACCCCAATTCATGTTGAATTGGGATATTTGAAATGGTTTTGGCATGAAAATTGAGAAAACCCACAATTCCATCGAATTGGGGAGCAGTTATGGAAATTGGTTGATTTAAATTGTTTAATTTAAATTATAAATTTGATAGAAGATATTTCAATTAAATTGTTAAATTTCATTATGGAAATGGATTGTGAAATTTATGTAATTAGTTTTTAATAGATTTGAATCTTGTGAGAGTGGATTAAAATGTATTGGTAGAAACCCAATGGTTTTATCTTATTAAAGAGGCAAGAATTTTTATTAATTTTTTTTGTTTTAAATGGAAAATTGGAATTTTAAATGGAGGAATGAGATTTAATTTTAATTTAATTAGTCTTAAAATAAATTTCCCATTAGTTATTGTGTAAGGTCACATGCTAGCCTTAGGTTGTTTGTGAGTTATTTGGACACACTATTTTCTTAAACAATATTCTAGAAGATAAATGCAGATGGTCAGATACCTGATGGGATGGTGATGAGTTTCCTTTGTACAGTGTCAAAGGTAGATGTTTATACACATATATTTATGGTCTCTCAGAGTGTGAAGAGTCATATATTCTGGAACCTTCATACCTATTTGGAAGATGACAATGTTGGTAGACTATTTTATATTTGAGATATAAATATATGCCAATGTTGTTAAACTTCTTTACATACCTTCTAAATTTATATAAATTGTTTTATATAAATGATTTATTTAATCCATAATTTTAGAAATATTCCATCACTTTTAAATCCTTTTATTAATGTATTTTCCATCATTTAAATTGTATAGAATGAATTTTTAAGATATTATTTAAAATGGCAGACTTTTTTATTCTAAAATTGAAAGCATTTCTTATGCTAATCTATTATTGGCATCTCATATGGAATCCCTGGTGAGACCCTATTATGATTTTTATATCACACTCTACTTCAACCTTTGGGTGTTTTTAGATTATTTCCTTCCAGATTTGAACATAGAGAAATGATCTTTTGGAGTTGGGTCCAGTTGTTGACCCTATTGAGATTTTTAGCTTACACCAAAATTTTTATCTGTTTGAGTGTTATTTATTGTCTTCCCTATTTTTTTTGTGGATTTTGTGTAGCATCATGCTTCTGAGAAGATGTAAAAATTGGATCCAAGAGGAATCTACTATTGAACTAGAGTAATAAAATTTTCAAGTGGACCCAAATCTAGTTGAGGTGATTGTGCACACAATCCAAACTCTAGGACACACACCACCTTCAGTCCCCATTTAGGCTCTTACTATGGATCCTCATGGGTTGTTCTTTAGAGTCATTTTCAAGAGTCCCTTCACCCTAATCCACTAGTTTTCAAAGGATCCACTAATCCTCAACATGACGAGGAATGGTTGGGAAGGATAGAATGTTTGTTTACTTCTTAGAGACACCAGAAAAAATCAAGGTAAAGTATGGAACCTTTATGATGGAAGGACCAAGATGGAGAAGGTAGGAAATGATGGTAATGAAAAAGAAACATGATGTCTTAGTGTGGAAATAATTCATGGTTATTTTCCCTGACCATTTCTATCGATATTCAACGATTTTAGATAAGAATGTTGAGTTTTTCAAGATTAAGTAGTCTGACATAACTATGACTGAGTATTCAAATCAATTTACTAAACTCATGCAATTTTCTCATGAGATTATATCTAATTATATGATGAAGCCTTGATGGTTTGAGTTGTGAATTTGACCTGATATCTTTTCATAGGTTTTCTTGCTAAATCTTCCCACTTATGCTGATTTGATGAATATGGTGATGATGGTTGAGAAGGACCAGACCAGATAGTTAGGGTTGGTAGGAGTTTCTTTTTCTCTTAGGAACATCATGAGTTACTTAAAAGGAAATTAGATGTGTAATGATTCTCACATTAGTTCTTGATGGAAGGTTTATTCTAGGACTCCTATAATTCTTGGAAGACCTCATTTTTTTCTATCAATGTGGAAATCTAAGACATTCTAAGAGGGTTTTCACTGAGGCACCAAAGAAATCTAGATCATATAGATGTTCAGGATACCTACATAGTTTTTTCCATATCTTTTCTACTTTTATTAGTGGAATAGGATCATCATCTCCTTCTAAAACTCTATCGAAATTAGATGCTTCATGTTTAAAAGGGTTCCATCCACAGGCATCCAGAATGAAGCCACTTCACATAGTGGAAGATTCTCCAGAGGAAGTGAATACATTTCCAACAACTGTGAGAGGTGCCATTACTATAGTTTCATAATTAGTGACTTATATATTTGATATAGGTGCATCTAATTAGTTTATTTCCACTCATATTTTTAAGATGCTAAATCTTCCTATAGATATTATATCTTGTGGAATGAATATTACTACACCCCTTGGAACAAAGAGAGAGTGAAGTATCCGGAGTACTGATTATGTCTTATCTCTATCAGATGTTGAGCTATCTTAGAGTTTTCTGGTCCTCGACATGAAACCTCTTGACATCATTTTCATAATGGATTGGGTCATTTCCAATAAAGCCCATTTTGATTGTTATCATCAGTGGTTCTACCTCACTATACCCAGTGGTGTGTCTCTTCTCTTTCAAGTAGAATGGGACTGAATTTTGAGCATATTCAGACCTTCTTATCCAAATATGGGGAATGTAATATTAGTGTTATATTTTTATCTGAAGTGATTATCTTTGAATGGTGATGTACCTCTAGCTGTCGTATAGTTTCCTGACGTTTTTTATTCTAATTTCTTTGGGTTTCCACGAACAAGGGAGGTTTATTTTTCCATTGAATTAATGCCTGGTACTCAAACAGTTTATATTCCCTCTTACCACATGGATCTAGCTGAAATAAAAGAGATAAATTCATAGATGGATGATCTTATTGATAAAGGATTTATATGACCGAGTGTGTCATGTTGGGCTGCGTCAGTTCTATTCGCTAAAAAATCAGATGGTTTTCTTCACTTATGTGTGGATTACTAAAAGATAAATCGAGTTATAGTGAAGAACAAGTATCTGTTTCCATAGAATGATGTTCTGTTTGATTAGTTGAAAGGGGATTAGTAGTTTTCAAAGATCAACCTTTGATTTGGTTATCATCAGTTGAATATAAAACAATCTGATATTCAAAAAACCACCTTTTGGTGTAGGTATGACAATTATGAGTGCCTTTTTATACCCTTTGGTCTAAAAAGTGGTCCTTGAGTTTTCATGGATTTGGTGACCAGGATTTTCCATGACTATTTGGATACCTCTATAGTAGTATTTTTGGATGACATGATCATTTAATCCAAGTCTAGGAAGGATCATATGAGTTATCTAAGAACAATTCTAAGTCTGCTGAGAAATCATGGACTTTATACCAGGCTTTCAAAGTGTGATTTATGGATTCGTGAAGTGAAACTCTTGGGAAACATGGTGTCTAAACAGAGTATATCAGTTGATCCTAAGAAGTTGAATGTTTTTATGACTTGGGAGAAACCACATAATGTCTTTGAGATTCAAATATTTTTGGGATTAACTGGATATTATCTCCTATTCGTGAAAGACTATTCGAAGTTGGATTCTTCGATGACTGATGTAAATCGGAAGGGGGTGAAGTTTGTTTAGAATGATAAATTTTAGTGTTTTTCTGATCTGAAATATATTTTTAAAGGTACACCATAGTTGACTCTTCCAAAGTCTTGCTAGGGCTATGTGGTCTTCTTTGATGCATCGGGTTCAAGATAGGGTTACATTCTTATGTAGGTCAATCATGTAGTTTCATTTTGATCACATCATCTTAGGCTGCATGAGAAGGATTATCTACCAATGACTATGAAGATTCAGCTGTGATTCACATGCTTAAAAGTCGGTGACACTATATTTTTAGTGAAATGTTTACTCTATATTTAAACAAAAAAATCTTGAGTTATATCTTCTGTAAAAATGTTTTGAATGTTCACCAAAGTTGTTGAGTGGAGTACCTGCAATTATTTGACATTGACATCGCCTACACCATTGGGAAAGGTAATTTCATTTCATATGAATTGAGAATGAAGCTTCCAACCTCGAAAATGAAATAATCTTCATAAGAGTATAATTTTATGGGTCTCTTTGAACAATTTCATATTATAATTTAGGAAAAAGGGGATGAAGCTTCTTTTGCTAATGTTTAGTTAAAATCCAATCTTCTCAAGATTATTTTTCTATATCAGGAGACTAATGATGAATTAATCAAAATTAGGGACTCTCCTTATGGTGGGGAGATAGTTTCTCAGTGGTCGTTCTCTAAAGTGGGTGTTCTTTGCTATCAGGATCTCTTTGTTGTTCTGTAAGTAGCATGAAATTCTATGATGGAAAATTTTCATAATTACTTTTGGGTGGTACAACCATGAACCACTAAGATGTTTTATGACATGAAACATAAATTCTAGTGGCTATGTTTGAAACAGGGTGTTGTTGAGTTAGTTTCCCAGTGTATATATGCTAAAAGGTTATGTTTGAGCATTAGAAACCTTCAGGTTTACTTCATCCACTTCTAGTACCTATTTGAAATAGGGGGTAAATCTTTATGTAATTTATGGTTAGGTTGACTCATATCTATAGAAATAAGAATATGATATGGTTTATGATCGATAAGATGACCAAGTCAACTCACTCCATACACATTCGTGATATAACCAAAGTTGAGGAGATGGGAAATCTCTACGTGAAAGAGATTTTTTGTATGCACAAAGTTCCATCTACTATAGTCTCTGAGAGGGATACTTATTTCACTTCTCACTTTTGGAGAGGCCTTGAAGAGGAAATGTGATCTCAGTTCTATTTTATAATGGACTATCATCCATAGTCGGATGGCTAGAAAGAGATATCTTTACAGATTCTTGAGAATATTCTTTATGCTTGATTTCTCAACTACAGTTGGGGTTGGTATGATCACGTGGGACTAGTTAAGATTTATTATGACAATAGTGACTAGTCCATGATTAGAATATAAACCTTTTAGGAATTGTATGGATAGCCTTATAAATCTATGTGGTGTTGGTCATATATTCGTGAAAGTTCCTTGGTTCGATCAAGTTTGGTACAAGATGATACCACAAATATTCAGTTAATTCATCTGATAATTTTTATGAAACATAGTTGATATAAGTCTTATAATGATTTTGGCCATAGAACATTGAAATTCTGAATTTGTGACCAGGTGTTCTTGAAATTATAACACTAGTTGGGTTATCGACTACTTGGGAAGCAAGTGAAACTTGATCCTCATTTTGTGGGACCTTTCGAGGTTATTGAACATGTGGGGAAAGTTGCATACCATTTAGCACTTATAACACAATTGAAATAGATTCTTAACATATTCCTTGTATCGCAGGTGATAAAGTATCTATCTAATCCCTCTCTTGTTTTTAGCTGGTGTGATCTTGAGATTGAACCTGGTTTACCTTTGACTAAGAAACCAGTCATTATAGTTGATTCATAGACCGACATACTTCTTGGGAGGATGATACCTTTGGTTCATGTTCCATGGAAGCATTTTTATAATAATCATGAGACATGGGAAGGTGAGGTTCTGAATAGATATAAGTATCCCCATCTTTTTGGCATGGAAGCTTCTTCATAGTCTTTCTGGGGACATAATGTTTTTATGGTGGGGAGATTTTAGCATTCCATTACCAACCTGACCGATACTTCATTAACATTTTCATGGTTTTTAATTTTTATTGATTGGGTAGGGTTGAGAAAAAATTGGGAGGATAACTATAATGGTGAAGTCATAGATTTTTTTGACTCTTAGCTGTAACTGACCATTTCTGGAGGCTGAGGTATAATTACATGCCATGTAACTTGGTTACATGTTGTGTAATAGTTTCTAGGTGCATACTATAAGAAGTTTCATTTCATGGGAATATTCACACTGTGAAATGCTACACGACATGAAGATCCCTTACATTTTGTGGGTAATTTAATGAATGGTTTTACATTTAAAGTGATGAGTTTTTTGGAGGTTAGTAAATTTAACTATTTCATGATGTGTAATGGGAATACATGTCTTGTAATTTCAAAAATATTGTTTTTAAATGGTAATCATGATAGAGATACTATTTTATCCTCCTCTAAAATTTCATTCAAACCCTTCCCCATGTGATCTTGGAGCCCTACAACCCTTCTGGGTTCCTTCATTCGGTGTTAGATCATCGTTGCGCTTGTAGTGAGGATTCTGGGGTAAGAATTTTCTCCATTATTTATTTTTCTCTCTTTATCCTCCTTTGGGATTTAAATGGATCGTCTTTAAATTGATGGATCTATGATATATACTATTGGATCTCATTTATAGGTTGATTTTCTAGGTCTTCTACGCCTTTGTTCTTATTGACGGGGTTCGTTGCGAGTTTTGAGTTTGGGAAAAAAGGTAGGTGATTCCATTCCATTTGGCCAAATTGATTAACCTTGAATTAGTTGATTTATTTCATTTGTTGATTTAAATACAATTTATAATGATTTATTTCAATTAATTTTAAAAAACCCATTTCTAGTGAATTGGGAGGTTTGAAATATTTTTGGCATGAAAATTGAGAAACCCCCAATTCCATTGAATTTGGGAGAGATTATCGAATTTGGTTGATTTAAATTGTTTAATTTAAATTAATAATTTTATAGACACTATTTCAATTAAAAATTAGAATTTAATTATGGAAATGGATTTTGGAATTGATAGAATTGGTTTCGAATTGATTTAAAACATGTGAGAATGGCTTAAATATTTTTTGTTTTTAAAAGAAAATTAGAATTTGAAATGGGGAATATGATTTAATTTTATTTTAAAAACTTTTAAAATAAATTTTCAATTATTTATTGTGTAAGAGTACATGAAATGATTAAGTAATTTGTGAGTTATTTGGACACATTCAACACTTATATAGTGTTCTAAAACATAGATACAACATGTCATATCCCCTATGGGATGGTGATGAGTCACCTTTGTACA
Organism: Viscum album; assembly: GCA_963277665.1. Lineage (NCBI taxonomy): Eukaryota > Viridiplantae > Streptophyta > Magnoliopsida > Santalales > Viscaceae > Viscum > Viscum album. Next base: position 1,163,130,813 of record OY728158.1, on the reverse strand, counting down.
GTGTCAAAGGGATGTGTGCATACACATATTTCCATGAACACTTAGAGAGTGCAGAGTCCAATAACCTGGAACTTTGGTATCTATTTTGAAAATGATCATGTTTCTCAGTTGTTTTATATTTTAAATATAAATATATTCCAATTTTTATAAACATTTTTATTGGACTTATAAATTAATATAAACTGTTTTATATAAATTTTTTATACAATCCATTGTTTTAGAAATATTCCATCACTTATAGATCCATTTCTTGAAGTATTTTCCATAATTTGAATTGTATAGCATTATTTGTTTAAATATGATTTAAAATACCAAACCCATTTATTATAAAGTTGAAATCATTCCTTGGGTTAATCTATTCTTGTAATCTGATATGGAATCCTTGGTGAGACCCTACTAGTATTTTTAGATCACACTGTACTTGTAGCTTCAAGTGTTTGTAAATTATCTCCTTCCAGGGTAGAGCATGGGGAAATGACATTTTAGAGGAAGGTCTAGTTGTTGAGACTTGTAATTGGCTAGTTGTGTGATTAGGGGATTGGGATGTTTTTACCTATTTTTTGAACTTGGGTTGTAAAAAATTTGGCTTGAATCCATTTTTGAATTTTGGTACATTACTCCCAGTGGAGTTTCTTTTATTATCCATACTGTCTTGTTTCTTTTACTTCTGCATTTTTTGTGGAAAAATTGTTACCACTTTTATTTTTTATGATACCAGGTACTTGTTACTGAACCATGGGGATCAGGAATACCATTCGGGCTATGTTAGGGTTGGCTCAATTATCGGGTTACTAGGGTACTATGTCTGGTTCATGACAACTATTCAAAAAAATTTATATAAGAGATGGTTTATTCGAATTTATGCACATGGTAGAATCTTCCTATATGAAAATAACTATGAAAAAAATCTTCTTTGTGAAATATCTTATGTTGATACTTCAGGTACTCATATTTCTCCTATGTAGTAAATTTTTTTATGTTGAAAGTACCTTTTTAATTTCACAAATGGAAAGACTTTGGGTACAGACAATAATATACATGAGACTTTTAGTTACATGAAATATGATATAAGGGCCTAGATTATCCTAAGCTATTCCTTTGTCATTTTGGGGTGTTTGGTGGTTCAGGAGTGGTCTAAAAAAATTTAGAAGTATTTTTAAATGAATTTATTATTTATAAAGTAGTTTTAAAATGGTATTACAATTATAGAAGTAATTTTATGTTTAGAAACCTATTTTTAAATTTACTTAAATATTTTTTAAGAGAAATTTTAATATTTTTAAAGTTAATTTTTCCATTAAACAAGTACTAATTTTTTAAGGGTAATACTTGTTTTATAAATGATTTTTAACATAGATTTTTTGATTTTAAACCCTGTGTAAAGGTAAGATAAAATCTCATGTACTATATAATGTTACCTCTTGTTTCGTAAAGGTAGCACTCAAATAATTTGAGTTATTTAAGGACAATTCCCTTTTTATTCCACGTGCATAATGGTAATTTTAAATCTCTATATGCTGCGTAAAGTTCCTTCCCAATTTTTATAATGGTAGTTTTTAGTTTTACAATGATCTATAATGGTAACTTTTGTTTTTAACTAGCTACGTAAGGATAGTCTAAGCATTATGTATAGTTAGTCCTTGATTTATAAAGGTTACATGAGGGTCATACTATTGCCACATAAGGGTTAAAATGAATTCCCTCAGCTCACGTAAGGGTAATAATTCTAATCATTTGGGTAATTGGCCACATAATAATAAAACAATGTTACCCTTATTCAGAGAAGACTCCATACAAAGGGTATAATTTTAATTTCAAAAAAATTTATTTCCTACAAATTTTAAATATAATTCTTCTTTTACCTATTTTTAATTGTTCTAATTTATAAAAATCAAATATTTAAATGGATGTTGAAAATATAAAATTGTGTCTAATGTTTTTAAAGGGATTTAATTGGATCAAAATAAATCCATTATTTTAGACTTAATTAAATGAGAAATAAATGGGAATAATAGAATGTTTTAAATGGGAAATTTTGAGAAAAATTGAACTATTTGAAAAATAATTTTCATATTTATATTTTCTCATTTCTCTATTTCTTCATATATAACCAATCCATAAGATCTCCCCTTGTAATCGTGCAACCCAATTGTCAATTAAGGCTTGAGTTGTGGATTCTGAGACCATGTATAACATTCTACTCTCTTATCTATCATTTTTGTTCATCATGATTCCAGTTCCATCACCATGTAGATGATATGAGTTATCTCTTTATTTACTATGAATATGTAATATTAACATGGTTTTTTTACTTTTGGGTGGATGTTAAGAGTTATCCAATGAATATAATTAATTAGATGTAATTAAATTGATGGGGAAGGGGATAAATTACATTTTAATTACTTATTTTTGTGATCTTTATTATACATGATTTTTTGACAAATGTTGATTATTTTGAAATGTGTTTGGTGTTGTGAATATTTTGTTGTTTTATGAAATAAAATTGTGGAAATTACCTCACATAAAAATGGAAAATCCCTTAATGCTGGTAATTGAACCAGATGTGTGTATGTAAGGAATTATTGTATTCCCATTTTCTTGTATAGTTCATTTATGTGATAATATGTATAATGGATGGAATTATGGGTATGGTTACTTGATTAGTTGACCTGTGAGGTTTAGTGGTGATGTGTGGCATGATTGTGTGGTGATTGGGGCTGTGTTGGGGATATGTAAAATAGGAACTTTCAATTGACATGGTTATGGTTGATGATTTTGTGTTTTTTCTTGGTAGTTTCCCTGTAGTAATGGAATTCTTGAAAAATGGAAAGTTCTAAATAAATGAACATGGGTTGAATTTTTTGGGGCTATAAATATAAGAATGGTAAATGAGATAATTATATTAAATTTGAATATGAAAATATGATTAATAAATATTTAAATAGTTGGTAATTGATGTTATTAAATGAGATACATGAAATTGATGTATGGTAATTGAATTACATGAATTGAAAGATAAATTTATGGGTTATATTGATGTGAAATGAAATGACTTAGTGAATGGAAGTTTGTGAAAACTCAACAATTCTCTAAATTGTGGGAATTTTTGTTGAAAGTGGGGTTGTGTGGATTGTGTATAGCAGCTTTGTAGTGTGATTCATTAGTTATAGAAATAATGTTGATGCGTGATAGTGGTGATGCAGGGGTTGTGGTATTTGGGTTGTTTGGTTGGGTGAACCCATATGTTGGGATTTTTTTAACTATTATAAATTTTATTTTCCTTATAATTTATCTATACACCCCACCGTATGTGATTATTGATGAAAGGATGATGTGGTTTAAAGTGGGTATCATGTATGGTAGAAGGAGGGAATGGGGTTGAAATCCTTCATGTTCATGATACCCTACTATTATGGTTATATGGAAGTGGATATGATATGTGAGATGGATGTGATGTATTTTGAACTAATACTGACATGAGATGTCAAGAACTATGGGGAGTGAAGTATGTAGGGTTATAGTATGACTCACATTAGATGTGATTGTGATGAATTGTTTGGTATGGGTTGAGAGTTTGGGATTTCCCATTGTGATGAGGCTTATAATGGCATGAGGATGAAGAATAAAGAAGTGATAGGAGTTTCATGATATATGAAATTGGGGAATGAGTTTAAAAAATTAGTGGTAAAGTGGTTCATGAAACCATTTTATCGATACTATTCTTCTTATATTATTATACTTTGATGTGTTATTTAGAGAGTGAGCCTTGGTGAGGCCAAGCACTAGTCAACTTGATAGGTTATTATTGATCGTGTAGTTTGTTCACTGGGTCATTATTATGATCTTATCACATTTTCATGAGAGTTATTTGGTATGATCATATATATTATACATGTTATGTTCACCCTATGTATATATATACTATTTTTCAAGTTTCTAGGGGGACTTTAGGAATTAATATTGACACCACAAGCTTGGGCATTAGAGATATTATTGAGGTGTTACTGTAGTATTTCCTTCGTTTTTTTACATAGAGAATTTTGTTTTTATTTATGTGACATTTCATGAATTGTGGGTATTTCCTTTTCATTATGTTATAGAGTTGTTTGGTGGTTGATATCTTATCTCTTATTCATACTTTTTTTATTTGAGGTTGATGAATTTTATATGAGTGACCTTATTTATACCCTAGGTGGTAGTCTCCAACCTATTTCCTGTTGAAGGTGGGACTTGGGGGACATTATGTCTCTTTCTTCATTATGATCATACTATGGATATGTTTAGAGGGAGGGTCATGATAGAGTGATATCTAAGGTTTATGTTGAGGGATAATATGATGCTTAGAGTTAGGCACTATGTGGATTTCATGATTTTTGTATAGAAGAGGATCCAAAAGAGATATGATCATGATATATTCCAGAGAAACTAGTTTAGAAATTATATTTTAGGACCATAGTGATTCAATTAAAGGACTTTGGGGCTTCCAAATGAACAAGTGAAGGTGTGTTTCTTGTAGAATAGAGAATTAATAGAGGTACATAAATCATAAGTTTTTGTGATTATTATTGAATATGGTGGTTTTGAGAAGTTACAAATGAATTTAATTTTATGTGTTATTATTCATAGGATATGGTTTCTAGTGACATACTATTTTTTGGAATTAGTCATATAAACTGCATTTAAAGAGTAAAATGGTGATTAAAAAGCATGGGTTAATTTTTTGAAACATTTTTGAGACTTGAAATTTGTTTCCATTGTTAAAATAGATAACATGGTATCATTTTTTCCTAATATTAAAAATTATTATAGAATCGTTATTAGTGGTTTTTTTCTAAAACTAATGAATTTTTTAAACCCTTATGAATCATCTTACTTTGAGAATATTTTATACCACCATGTTGAATGATTGTTTGGAAATCATACTTAAGGGTATTATTAAATCTATGAAAATTGGTATTCCATTAATTTCTTCCATTCATGATATATCATGATCATTATTTGGGTGTTATTCTAAAATTTTATTTTGGTTATTTAGATACTATAATATTTGTAAAATGAGTAGCATGTATTTTTACTATCTGTTTAAATTAAAATAATCGTGACATGAAAAACATTTCCCTCATCTTTAGAATAACTATATTTTTTTAGTATAAACCCATTTCTTTATTTCATGATAGTTTTATAAATTCATATCCAAGATGAGATCTTATGGACTTTTTTCTCTAGATTTTGTAAAATGATTTACAATCTTATCGATAACCATTAAAACTTTAAAAGTTTTCCAAATCAAAAAATCTGTTTCATTATCCAATTAGGTTAAAAGATTTAATTATTCATATTATTCTACATAAAAATGTGAATTTTATACCTTTTACTCATGATCTGTATCTTTTATGTATTAGAAATTCATTTTAAGGACAATATTTTTTAATTCTAGAAAATTGATAAGAAAGATATGTTGAAACCTTGTGATACTTAAAACTATTTTTGTAATGGATTCATATTATTAGGTGAGTTATGTGTTAATTTCATCAATTATTCATCTATTTTATAACTATTATTTATTGGGATGAGTTTTTAGGTGTTTTGGTTGATTTTATGGGATTTTAGAGGCCTTTAAGGAAGTACACAATTTGAGCACTGTTTGGGGAAACCATGTGGTTCTCCAAAACACATTGTGTGGCTTGTTTGGAGAAGGACAATTGGTGGCACACGATTAGTGATAAATATTTGACATCCTCCACAAATCTTATGCCTTAGGATAGAGAATATAATCATGGTTAGTGAAAAGTTTACCAAACTATGAGACCAAAGCATGCAGTTTTCCAGAAGCGGTAGAAATACTCACACAAAGGGTTCTTGAACCTAGGTACTCCAAGTACTATCCTCAATTAATTTCTTCCCTTCCTACTCTGATTCTAGTGGATCTAGTGGTGTTAAATCATGGTAAATCAATTTGTGATATCTAACGTAGAACATTACTCATGTTTCTTCTAGATCTAACCATCTTAAATTAAAATGAATCATATATCTGGTATTCCATTGGTTGATCTTTCGATTATGATATGATATATTGAGGAAATATTGTATTATTGATTGGAATACAACCAGATATAAATAATTATCATCTTTTCCTTGGGTTTATCTAGATTCAGCGTTGTCTATAGATCTCATTAGTTAAGGTGAATTGAATCTAATAACATGTAACATTTTATTCTTAAATTTTGTTCTATAATCCCTTATTGTGAAGAATTGAGATTATTTATAGGAACTCACGGTGTGTGCGTTAGACCCAGTTTGTGTGAAACCTTGATTGGTTTATGATTCTTTGGTGAATCTTAGAGTTGGATGTCAATGACATTATTATAGGAAGTACTTACCATCACAGAACATTATTGGGATTTTTTTATATATGTGGTTGAGTTAATGAAAAGGGTATAGGAACTTTATTGTTTATCCCTCTTAACATACATAGGGTGGCTCATGATACCCTAGTTGGGATGGATGGTGTGTTCCTTGCTATATTGTGCATTATTTGATTGAAATTACATATAAAATCCCATATATTTATTAAATATTAATTCATGATTTATTTTATAAAATTACACATGATATAACATATAATATTAAAAATTCTAGTGTATTTTTGAATTTTGTGCATTACATAACAACTTAGAAAATGAAATACATTATCTTTATTGAAAAATTCTTTAACATGCTCGCACTTAAAACTGCATGGGATAACTTAAGAAAATATATAATAAAGTGGTGAGATATAAAGACTTGTATAGGAATAATAATTTAATAAGTTAATACATGTTAGAAAATTGGTATTTAAATGGGGAATAAAAGTAAAATGAATAATAAGACATGATATAGCATGATAATCATAACATATGAGTTGAGGCAACATATTAAAACACGACATCATAAACATAGGTCTATGATAAATATCAAGACATCATAATGGTAAAATTACCATAAAATAATCTGGTTTACTCCTTATCCCAAATTTCATAAAATTATAATAAAAATTACACAATGCATTGGAGTTCTATATTACTCCAGGTGCACTTGTCACTTTCATTTCATTCTAACACTTATGTGTGCCACATAGATCATACAACATGGATTCATTCACCATCATAATTTATTCCACAATAATTGAGTGTGAAATAAATAAATGTAAGTGCATATTCTAGAAATTATAAGTGTAAAAAGGTTAATAACCTTGATAGGAAATGGGTTTGGTATTCACTACATAATTGTTTTGGAATGGAAAAATCGAGGTGAAATTTCAGTAACATAACCATTTCACTTAAAAATTTTAAAAATGGTTTGATGAGAGAGCATTGGGTATCTAGTAAGTTTTATATGAAATGGGAATTAATAAGTAAATGTAAATACATGTCCAAAAATTTGTAATTTGAAATAGAATGTATAAGATAACAAAGAAACAATATAAATAAGAGAAAGAAAAGAACCCATACTTGAGTGTGTGACTCCAAAATATTGGGAGGAGCTCATTGAGATATTGGAGGAACCTTGTGATGTCTATATAGAGGATAGGGTAGATTAAAGACAAGATCCAAGAAGTTTTAGTGAAGATAAGTGGGAGGTCGTGTGGGTTTATATAGAAAAAGGGTGGGTAATTCTTTATCAATTCTCAAACCTATGTTTTGGACTTTGTATAATAAAATAACAAAAACCACCAACCATATCTTGTTTTTACCATGGTTGCATCTAAATGGTAGTGGTTTCCATTATGTTATAAGAAAAATGGCTGATATTAATAAAATAATACCCCTACTTATGTAGAGGTGAGTCACACTCTTAAAGAAATGATTTTAAAAAATTAAAATATATTAATTATTTTGGAAGATTCATAATGGATTTACAAAATTAATAATATAAACTTGAAATATAAATATTTTAATTATAAAAAATATATTTTATAATGGATTCATTTTATAGTATTTATCATATAACTTTTGTATCATTATGATGTTATAATATAGAAAGAATATTTATACAATATTTAATTTTTACAAAATAATATGACTGAATTAGAAAATTATGAAAAAATTACCGTTGGATAATTTGATGCTCTAATTCCAAAAATATTATTTATTTTATCTAAATAATTTGTTAAATATTATTACTTTCAATTTTAAAATGAGAATCAAAATTTATTGAGAAATGGCAGTTTTTTTATAATAACAGTTTTCCAACCCTTATGAAAATTACATTTGGATTTATAAAAAGTAAATGAACATTTATATTTGAGAAAAATTATTTAATTATAATATTTTATTAAAATGTTAATAATTTCAAAAATCCATTGATTCATCAAAATAAGGTCCTTAATTGAATTGGAATATTACTCAGAAATATTATTTTTGTTTTATAATGTAAAACAAAACATTATTTATAAAGTAATAATAATAGGGTTAATATATATTCATTATTATATGAAAAATAAAATACATAAGAATATTTATAGGGTCTTGATACATATACCTTTATGACATCAATAAATTCCATAATGGTAAGGTGTGCAGTGATGAGAATTTTGTGGGGGTGGTTCGATGTACATGGTTTGGGCTGTGATCTAGATGAGCTTGAGATTCATCCGTAAACGGTTTTTCTCATGCTTAAGTTATTGGATATTTTTTTGGACTTGGTAAAGATAAAAAAATTGATTTTATGTCCCTCATATGATCTAATAAATGGGATTCATAGGGTATGATCTTACTCGTTGAGGTCATCACTTCCATTGTATGTGTCAATTATATTTGTTAAAACCCTATATTTTTACTAATCACGTTATCATTGTTCAACAACTATATTATCATTAGTAATGATACTTAATTATCTTTTAAATCCAATTACATATAATAAAAAATATGCGCATGTGTTTTCTATAACCATATTACACGATAATACAATTAATTAAATAATAAGGGGGATTTTATTTATAACAGTTTGGGTCGTTAAAATCTTCCCCAATTTAGAAATTTCACCCTCAAAATCTTCATTTCCAACACTGAAACATATGAGGGTAACTTTGTTTAATCACCTCCTCTAGTTCCCACATCACTTATTCAAACTTTTGGTTTATCCACAACACTTTTACTAGGTACATTGTCTTTTTTCATAGAACTTTGACTCTAGGATATAAGATCTCCCCCAGCTTCTACTCATATGAGAGATAATTCTCAAATGGTAAAAAATATATATTTATTACATGTCAGTGGTATGGTATTTAATTCTTCAAGATGGATACATGGAATACATCATGTACTTGAGATAGGTTTGGTGAGAGTGCTAGTCGATAGGCTACCAATCCAGTGTAATCAAGGATCTAAAAGGGGACGATGTATCTTGGAATAAGATTTACCATATTATAAAATCTCATAACTTTATTACATAGAGATATGGAGAGTAATACCATGTCCCCAACATAAAACTATAAGTCTCATTTATTATTTTTAGCATATCTTTTCTGTTAACTCTGAGCAGCCTTGATGTGTTGCTAAATAGTCTTAACATTTTGAACCATTTTTATGACCATTTAAAGACTTAGATTTTTTCATTCCCCAACTTCATCCCAACATGAAAGTGTTCCATAATTCTTCCCATAAAGATATTCTTAAGAATCTATTTGGATGCATATTTGGAAACTGATATTGTAAGAGAACTTGACTAGATGAATATATTGATCCTATACTCATTTTAAGTCAATTGAGTATGATCTCAACTTCTATACAAGTTTCTAGATAGGTAACTAATATTGGACATCATTTATGGGGTGATAAGATGTGATGATGTTTAGCTCAGTGTTTATAGGATGTTATAGAATTTTCCAGAACATGAAGGTGAATCTCAGATCTTGATCAGTTACAATATAAAGTGGTACTCCATATAACCTTACAACTTCTTTGATGTATATCCATGCAATTTGATCTAGTAAGAAGTCCTCTCTAATCATAATAAAGTGATATATCTTTGTAAGAAGATCCAAAACAACCCATATATAATTATTTCCTCTAAATATATTTGGATTTCTGGTGACCAAGTCTATGCAGATTTTTTTTCATTTCCATATTGGTATGGTTTATGGTTTCATAACCCCCTTAGACTTTTTTATTTCAGAATTCACTTTCTGAAATACCAGGTAGTGTGATGTATATTCTATGATCACTTTCTTTATATTGTCCCACCAATAGTTCTCTCATAAAAATTAATACATCTTCATGCTTCTAGGATGGATGGAGAATGATGATCAAATTGAATCCTCCAAAAGATACTTTTTTAATTCGGTATTTTATGGTGCACATAGTCTTGATCCAAATCTAATGATTCATTATTCATTGACATTGAAATCCAAGTATTTATCTTTTATTATATTATCAACTTTATTCTTAATTCCCTCATTACCACTTTGAAAATACTTTTACCGCTCCAGGTGATGTGGTTGAGAAATCATTTGTGAAGGAATTGATAATATTCCTTCCTCTAGGATTCTCATGTACATCATTTCAATATCTAAGAATATTATATCGCTATAAATTCTCATAAATGATATAATTTATGGATCCTTTATACCTAGATAATCTTACACTTTTTTCAATTTCCCAGGAAGTTAGTGGATTGAGAAGTCATAGTCCATGATCATCTCTCACCATCTTTATTGGAGCATAGTCATTTCTTTCTATGTGAATATATACTTGAGATTTTTTTGATCCAAATATATTTTACACTTCTCCCAAATAGATAATTCCATAAAATTTTCAAAGTGAAGATCAAAATAGCCAACTCTAGATCATACGTTGGGTAGTTCTGTTCCTGAATTTTCAACTATCTTGAAGCATATGTTATCACTTTTTTATTTTTCTTTAACACAAAACCTAATCCCATCTTTGAAGCATCATTGAATACCATGAAAAGTTATCCACTTATGAGATTGTGAGTACAAGTGCAGTGATAAGCCTTCTTTTTAGATACTAAATTCTATTCACATTCATCATTCCAAGAAACTTGACTGTTTTATAATTTATCTTGGTAGGAGGGTTTGAAAATCGAAAAAAACTTCTCAAAAATCAGTGATAATACCCAGCTAACCCAATGAATCTATGAATATATATCACAGATTTTGGACTCAAAAGTCTTTTATTTTCTTCTATTATCTCAGGGTATATAGATATCATATTTCCTATAGTTAAATTCCCCTAGAAAAATACTTCCTTCAAATAGAACTCACATTTTCTGTACTTTGAATAAATCTTCTCCTTTCATGAGGTATTTATCATAGTGATCAGATGCTCCACATGTTCCTCCTTTATTTCGGATTATATTAGAATATCGTATTTAAAAACTACCAATTTTTATAAGTTAATATTTAAATATTCTATTTATTTCGTCCATATATATTTCTCTAGAATTAGTTAGTTATAATGATATTACTATGAATTCGCAGTTCCAATACCATATATGAAAAGATGTCTTAGAGAGATCTTCTTTCTTCACCCATAAATGATAATTTCCCGACTGAAGATCCACCTTGGAGAAGTATTTCTCTCCTCATAGTTGACCAAACAATTCATTTATACTTGAATAAGAATACATTATCTTTATCGTGATCTTGTTGAGCTCACGATAATTGATGCAAAGGCACGTTGACCCATCCTTCTTCTTGATGTAGAGGACTTATGCACCCTATGGTGAAGCACTAGGGTGTATGAACCAATCCATTCCTAAAATTGAATCAAATTACACCAAATTGAGTATGATAAGGTTCAATAGGAATTTCAACCCAAAAATTATGATAGGGGATGAGTTATATACTTAGAATGCAACAATTTACCTATTTTCAATTTTCACTGACAGTTCTACTTCCCTACTTTGTGGTGGCTTTTGAATAGTTCTAATAAAATTTCATGATATGAAGGAATATATAGAACTAGAATCAATATGTATGTTCTCTATTCATGAATTAATCACTAGCGTACCTATCGCTAATTAATTTTCAGGATCCTCATCAATGTTTTTATGGTAAAACTCAACCTTACTTCCTTGGAGGTTGTTGGTTATCTCCAAAAACCATTATATTAGTGCATTGGTTTGAAAATTTCTCTATTACCATGAAGTTGAAGAAATGATTAGTGTGCTGAGTGTTAACTGGATCAGTTTTTCCTCTATCCTATTAGTGGGTTTCTCCTATCGAAAATAACTAGCTAGGTTTCCTTCCTTCCTATACCTAAATCATTTCTTTGTTCCTCTTGGGTAATTTCTCGGGTGCTCTTTTTTTCAACTTTGAAAAGTGGGAAGTTAAAATTTCTTAACACTATTAGTTTTCTCCATTGGATTAGAAAAACTAAACTTCACTTTATTTTTCTTATCACCATGATACCCTTCAAATTTTCCGACCTCCTTCTCAAATTTGAGGGAACATTAGACAATTTAATCCTTGCTATCAAATACTTGGATCATTAAGGATTTTCATAGACTAGGATTTCTCCCGCCGAATAAGTGATCAAACATTCATTTTAGTTAACAAAAAAGTCGAAGGAAGATTTTTCACATCATATAAATTTTTCCTTATACATCATAATATATTTTTCATTTTTTTCTATAGGGATATAAAATCCATTTCCATTTTAATCTAGAGAGTGTGAGAAAAATATTGATCAAAAATTATTTTCCAGATTTCCTTTTATCCCATAACTTTGATCTATTCCTTAGGCTTTATATTCTTTATCAATGTCCACCAATTATCATATTCACCCTCTATATGATAAAAAACCACTAGAACCTTCTCTTACTTAGAAAATTAAATGATAGAGAAGCTCTTCTCAATGGAGTAAATCCATTGTTCTATAATTAAGGGATTACATGATTTATTGAATGTCAGTGGCCTTTGTCACATAAATTTCACAATTGTAACTTTTTCTCTATTAGGGGGATTTATATGCTCCTCTGGAATAGGTTTCTATTCATAACCTTAGTCAAATTAGAGAGTATTATCATAAATTTCGTGATTACCACTCTCGTTGGATTGGGAATCTCATTGGGGGTAGTCATTAGATTGCCTGTCACATCGGTTGTTTACCTGATTCTTACTATTTCTAGTCATTGGATTGAATAAAAGGAAAATTAGGGATGATTATTTTTAAATTGTTAAACACATAAAGGATAAATCCAATGACATTAAAGGGATAAATTATAACTTTCATTTGTTTCTTTAACTTATGAATTTCTTGGATTCAGTCTATGTTATCCATGATATATTTCCTAACATATATTTTTATGGGATTTTTTTATTCCCTTAGTAATTTTATGTAGTGATCTTATGATTTTACTGAATAATATCCCCCAGGAGTGTCAAACTTGGCGCTGAGTAAGGCATGTTGTCATATACTAGGTTATGCTATCCCAACACACCTTAGCAGAGTTATTTCCCCTAGGTAAATCTATACTAGAACCATGTCCACTTATATTATAGAAAAGTTATATATTTTCTTAATAATCCACTTTCTCAATACTTACCAAAATTTAGGTATGTTTTATTATACATAGTCTTATCCCTAAGGCTTTCTCTATAGTTTTCTAATCTTAAACCTAAATGTAACTAAACTTTTCCTTTGATACCAAATATGATAAAGAATATATTTATTACGTATTAGTTAAGGATTTATTTCAAGACATTACACATAATAAAATTTAAAACATCAAGAATACTATTTTCTTTTGGAATTTTGTACATTACAAAATAACTTAAAACATGAAATACATCATCTTTGTTGAAAACTTCCTTAACATGCCTCTACTTAAAACTGTATGGGATAACCTAGAGACGTACATAAGAAATGGGTGATATATAAATCCCAGTAAGGGAATAATAATTGAACAAGTTAATACATGTTAGACATTAGAAAAATTAATGGATAATAAAATCAACATGAATAACAAGGAATGATATAGAATGATAATCATAACATGAAAAATGTGGCAACATCTTAAAACACTGCATCATAAACATAGGTCAAGGATAAATTCCAAGAAATCATAATGGAAAATTCCCATAAAGGAATGAGGTTAACTCCATATACCAACATGATATCTCATGATACTAAACAATAACCAATGCATTGGAGCGCTATATAATTTCAGGCACACCTGCCACTTTTATTTCAATCTCATGTTTAAGTGTGCAACATAAATCATTCAATATGGATTAATTCATTGTCATAATTTAGTATGTGATCAATTAATGTGTATCAAATACATTTATGTCCCAATTAAAATAATTATAAGTTCATTAAGGTGAATAACCATGATAGTAAATGGGTGTGGTATTCACTACACATTTGTTTTGGCATGAAAAAATCACAGTGAAATTTCAACTGCATAATGACGTCACGTAAAAATATATAAATTGAGTTCACAAGAGTGAAAGGGGTCTCTCATATTTTTTAAATAAAATTTTGATTAATAGGGACATGTAAAGAAATGTCCCAAAAGTTTTAATTAGATGGAAGGCATAAGACAATAAATAAACTTTAATAAAGAGGAGAAAGAAGAGAACCCTTACTTTAGCGTGCAAATCAAAATGCTTGGGAGGAGATTTTTGAAATAATAGGAGAACATTGTAAGGAATATATAGAGGAAATTTAAGAGTAAGGACGTGATAAAATAATTTTTAGTGAACATAAATGGGAGATTGGGTGATTTTATATAAGAAAAGAGTGGATAATTCTTTATTATTTCTCAAACATAGGTTTTGGAATATATAAAATAAAATAACCAATACAACACACCTTATCATTGTTTTTCCCATGGTTTATTTTAAATTGTAATGTATTCAATTATTTTATAATTATAAGGGATGAAACTAATAAAATAATACCGATACTTAGGTGGAGGTGAGGCATACTCTTAAAGATTATTTTTAAAACCTAAAAATATATTAATTGTTTCGGAGAATTCATAATGGCTTTTTAAAATTAATAAAATAAACATAAAAATATAATTATTTTAAATATAAAAGATATATTTGGTTTTTTATACCTTTTATATTATTTAGTACATAAATTTTGGGTTATTATGATGTCATAATAGAAAAATTATATTTTTATGGTATTTAGTTTTCACTCAAAAATTTGATTGACTCAAAAAATTATGAAAAATTCACCATTGGATAATTTTAAAGATATAATTCCAAAAAATAATATTTATTTTAATTAAATAAGTTTATAAATATTTGTATTTTACTTTTAAGTCAATAATCTACATTTATTAATAAATACTATTTTTTTCAATAACATATTTCCAACCCTTATAAAAATTACATTTGACTTCATAAAATTTATAAGATCATTTCTATTTGTCAAAGATAATAAATAATAGTATTTTATTAAAATATTATTCATTTAAAAAATCCACTGATTCATCAAAATAAATTCCTTAATTTCATTTTAATATTACTAAAAAATACTATTTGTGTTTTGTTGTATCAAAATAAAAATCATTTATAAAGTAATAATAATAGGATGAAAATATATTCATAATTATATAAAAAGTAATGTAAATAATCATATTGGTAGGGTATTGATACATATCTTATTATTAAACATGAAAATACCCTATGTGTAGGGCGCTCAATGGTGTGGATTTCATGGGATGGTTCAATGTACATGGTTTGGGTTGTGGTCCTGATGATCTTGAAATTCTCTCATAAACAGTTTCGATCCTGACTAAGTTGTTGTATCTCAGCTTGTTCATGGTCAAGGGAAAATCATAGTGATTATATCTTCCTTATATGCTTGGAAAAATGTGTTTATTGGGTATGATTCTACAGGTTGTGGCCATCACTTCCATCGTTCGGTTTAATTGGATTTGTTAAGACCCTAAATTTATACTAATCACGTGATCACTTTTCAATGGATATATTATTCATGGTAATGATAATTAAAATTATTTTAAATCTCATTGGATATAATGAAATAAAACAATTTCATGTGTTTTATATAACCATATCACATATGAAGATATTTAATTAAATTACAAGGGAGATTTTATATATAACAGCTTGGGTCATTACATTTCATAGCCTATGAAATGTTGGTATTCCATGTTTTTTGTAATTATGTCATTTATTAACTACATAATATTTAATATCTTATGCAAATTTTTATTTTTATATATTATTCATTACTATGTTATGTATTATTTGTGTATTTGTGCATACCAAGTGGAATATTTTTTTCATTGTCCAGGTTGATATGTGAATTTGACAGATTTATCCAACTCCTTAGAGGGGGAACTCAGTTGCATGAATAATTGGAAATGGCCCTATGTAGAACTTTTAGTGCCTTATCTTGGAATTTGTATCCCAAGGGAACTCCCTAAATCATTTAAATTGTGTCTATAAATTCGAGTATGATCTACTAATGGGGAACATCATTACATATGATATAGAGTCCATTATTCGAGCATTCCATGCTTCCATACCCTTGAAGATGGACAGTTAGTCACGTGACATGGGAGATAATATACCTTTATGGTGGGTGTGGATTAGTTCCTTAGAGGTGGAACAATAATTTTACTTTAAGGAATATATATCTACATGTCCTGATCTAAGTCATGCAATTGACTATATTTGATATTCTTCTCGTATAGCACCATAAAAGGTATAACCATGGTTCATGATGGCTTGGTTAGTAGAGGATCTCTTATTACATGGTTAATTGTATGCTTGGGTGCACATACACTTTACATAATTCCATTAACTTTTATAGAATTTTGAACATATTCTAAGGATTTATTGGTGGTGTCCTAATATGTATATACTCACACCTAGTATAGGAATCTCGATGCACGTGCAAAACTTATAAATAGGGATCTAGTGATGGTAAAGGGAATTGTTATAGGTTGTTGAGGAGTGTAGATATGGTATATGGATGTGGTATCAGGATAGACTTTAAATTCTTTCAATTTTTTCTATTGTGATTTCCTGTGTTTTATAGAACTTTTTGACCCACCACTTTGGGGGTGCTTTGATTACTTTTATAAATAGTCATGATATCTATTATATTGTATTATATTTTAAATTTTTATTTGGATTATGGTTTTATTATTTTATCATGTAATGGATGTGATTACCAAGGGTGTAGTCTCCCCACTTTATGAAATTACTGCTAGTCAGCAACCCCTTTTATACGGGGAGCACACATGAGGTTATATGGAACTCTAGCTAGGAATGGGTGATTCAGGAATGAGAAATAAAAAAAAATTGTATAAAAGTCTTGAGTTTTCTTTCTTTATTTTACTTTAGGGTTATGGAAGAAATAATATGGGATATGTGGAACCTAGGAAGGGTAGTTTCCACATTCCTCTCCATATCTTGTGTTATGGACCATTAAGTCAGTGTTTATGGATTACTATTACAATTTTATGGGTTTTGGGTGTGTTAATGCATCATATGTTGGCATGTAGGATCATATTCCATATATGTAAATGATGAATGTTTTATCGTAGACCTTTAATTTATTGCTAGATTTTTTCTAAATGTGTTTGTCATATATTAGTTGGAATTAGTTAGTTGAACTTGATCATGCTGTTATATTTTGTATATATATATATTATGAATAACATGAAAGTACAAAGGACTAGGATTGAACCTTAGGTAAAAATAAGGGGGCCATACCTTGTGTTTGGGTTTCTCCTAGGATATTTCTTTTTATATAAATCCCTTATGTCTACATTTTGTTTATCCAATAATAATGTTATTGGTGGTGTTTTAAAAATTCATTTTTTATTTTAGAAATATTCCACCTTAGAGATGTCAGGTTTCTCCTAATCATGATGAGATGACATTTCCACCATGGGACATATAGGAGGATACAACTAAGAAAGATCCTTCCCTTTCACCGTTGGTTTAGGTGTTGTACTTTCCCTAGCCTGAGGTCTTACATATTGTGCCTACTCAAGGTGGAGTAGTACATAGGACAATGGTCAACTATGATTGAAAATTTCAACTCCAACATCCTCCAACATTCTAGGGAACTCATGGACCTCAGTATCTTGTGTTTGGGATTGAAATTATTGATGTAATCTTCAAATTAATAGAGAATATTGGGAATAATAATATGAGTCTTATAGACTTTATACTTTAGAGACCCATCAGAAGGTCATGGGGTATGATGGGTCAGGAAGGCAGGTGCGAGGGTCTTATTTGGGAGACCTTCGAGGATGTATTATCTAAGTAGTTCTATCTTGACACGTTGAAGCTATATTTTATCAATATTTTATAGAGATTTAGTAAGTTATGATGAAAACTTCTACTTACTTTTCTCATTTCATGGGGTTTCTTCACTTTTCTCCTATTTTTGCTCTGAATAATGTACAAAAGGCTAAAATATTTGAAATAGAGTGAAGATTCTTGGTTAGGGTATTTTACCTATTGATATATGTATAGGTTATTAACAAGGCCCTAACATTTTATAATGAACTAAAGGAGGAAAAAGATCATGATTTTCAACTAAGTTATAGTGAAATGATGATCATACTTTCTAATGTAGTGGATGGTGCCTCTACTAGTAGTAAGAGGAGGAAGTATGAGGAGGAAAAATATAGTAGAAAAGTGGATCATGGGTGGGATTCCTATACTCCCTCTATGAGATTAGGTTTGACTATGTTTTACAACTATACACATAAGGTACATTTTAATAGATCGTTTGGGAAGAAACCACAGAAATGTCACCGATGCGGAAAGATATGTCATCTCCAGTTCTTTTTTTATAAGTTTTCATTCCCAGATTCAAGGAGAATAAGTCTGGGTGCAGAAAAGGGTTATCAAAAGAAGCATGAACTACATATTTCTGTGACTAAAGAGATTCATTCTATAGATACAAAATGGATTCATGTGATAAATGAGGTTACAAACACTATTGAATAGAGACCTTCCATAGATAGAGGTATAATTTTGAATACCTTTATATTATCTACTAATTTATTTAATACAGGAGTTTCCTAATATTTCATATATTCTCACATTATTATTAACCTATAATTACCAGTTAAGTTGTCTTATAAATTAATTGTTCTTCAAACACTATTAGGGAATAAATAGATCTTCTATAGTGATACCTCGAGTGAATTAAAGTTATCATTAACTATGGAAATATTTGGGAATTCATGATATTAGAGATAACCAGTTTCGATGTGATATTTAGAATGGAGTAGTCTAGTAGTTATCAATATCACGACAACTATTACTAGAGACATGTGACTTTTACTGTTCCTAATGGATAAAGGTATATTTTTACTAGTGAGTGGGATCTTATAGAAGGTAGGATGGGACTAGAACTAAGTCACATCAGATCAATCACAATGCAAGTAGTAAGATCGGATATTAAATTATAATCATAAATAGAGAACTCTATTTTTCCTCTACTGGTTTATCATTATTAGGATGTCTTCCAAGATTATTTATTTGGTCTTCCTCAAGATTGATGGATTTCATTTGATATTGATCTTAAGCCTGGAGTGGAGACAATATTGATTACTCTACATCATATGTCACCAAATGAGTTGATAGAGTTGAAGGTAAATATAGAGTACTTAGAGGTGAATGGATTTATTTAACTAAGAACATCACCTTGGGGTTCTCCAGTGTTATTCACACAGATGCAGCCAATAGTCCATGACTATATGTGGATTGCAGGAAGCCAAATCGGGTAATAGTGAAGAACAGATACCCTTTACCTAGGATTGATGATATATTTGATTAGTTAAGGGGATCTTAGTGGTTTTCCAAAATTGATAAGTGTATAGTATATCATCATCTATTTCTCAAAGAAGTAGATATTCCCAATGAAGTGTCTAAAAGTAGATATGGCCAATATGAGTATCATTTCATGTATTTTGGGTTGGAAAATTCTCCAGCGGTGTTCATGGATATCATGAATCTCATTTTATACCCAGATATTTACTATTTCATCATTTTTTTGTTTATTATAACCTAATATATTCTAATATGTAAGATATTCATTCCTGGAAACTTTTATTGAGTACACTTTGATCACATCAGCTTTATGAAAAATTATCAAATTTCTAGTTTTGGATTTGGGAGGTATGGTTACACGGGTATGTAATTTCTGATGTAGATATTTTATTGGTCCCAGAGAAGGTTAGTGCTATGATATATTGGAAACATCTTGAGAATTTGTTTGAGATCAGAAGGTTCCTCAATATTATAGGGAACCATATACAATATATCTAGGACTTATCCCATTTGGAATAAATGATGATAGAGCTAACCAAAAAGGGAGTGAATCTTTAGTATTTTCATTAGTGTGAGGAATTCTTCCATAAACTAAAGACAAGATTTATGATAGCTCCAGTTTTGGTTCTTCCAAAGATCAAGATCATATATATAGTTTACTATGATGCCTTAGGTGTTGGATTAAGAGTTTTATTGACATAGAGGGATCAGGTAGATGTTTATGGGTTGCAACATCTCCAAACCCATGAACAGAACTACTTGACACATGAATTTGAGTTGGTAATTTTTATCTATGATTTGAAGTGTGAGAAAAACTATCTCTTTGATCAGAGTTTTACAATATAAATAGACCACATGATTCTGAAATATATCTTCTCTTAGTGGGATAGAATTTTTAGGAAAATTCATCGAGTAGAGTGTCAATAAACATTTGAATTCTTGATGGCCTCTACACTTGGGAAATGAAACTTAATTATAGATGTTCTTATAAAGAAAGAATCAGAGATATAAGAGGTTAGTGAGTGACCGTCATCAGTGTAATAGAGTTTTCTGAGTTTGATAGTGAAAATTATTGTGGCTATATCTGAATAATATGGAATGATGACGTGTGATCCTTTAGTTATCACTTCTTCTTCGGTGGACCATGTTAAATTGTTCTAAGATTCATACCTTGAGTGTATATTGATGTAGGAACACTTAGTAAGAGATTATTATATTCCAAGGTCATCCTTATATGATGATGATGTGATCTACATCTATAGGAGAATGGTTGTGAGAAATTCCTTAATAAAGGGGATGATAAGATACATCCAAGATTCAAAATGGATAGGGCATCATGTTTTGATGAAGATATACCATGATATATGACATCTTTTTTATAGCCAGATATAAATAGATATTCTATATGTATTGTAATGTGATTATTTACCTTCTAGAGGATAAAGGTTGAGAATCAATGTTTTAGTGGGTTTCTTCAGTCACTTTAAATGCCTATGTTTAAGCGGGATGACATGAAAACTGACATTGTGATGGGGTTACTCAGGACCTCAAGGAGTTGTGATACTGTTTGGGAGATAGTCAATTGGATGATGAAAGTTTCTTAATTCTTTCGGATATAAATAACCCATTTAGTAGATGTGTTAGGGAAGTTATATGTATTTGATCTTATTTGACTACAAGTATTTCTATTAACAATTATATCTAATAGAGGCATGTGTTCCATGTTACCATTTTATAAAGGATAATAGAAGGTTTTAGGCACTTAGCTAAAACATTGTACAACATATCATCCACAAAATGATGATCAATCAGAGAGGATGATCCATATATTAGAGGATATTATATAGACATAAATCATGTATTTCAGTGGAGATCAGTATGAAAAAATATCCATGGATGAATTTTTATACAATTAAAACTTACATGATTCTATTCAAATGGAAACTTTTGAATCTTTATGTGGTCGGATATATCACTCACTACATTGTTGGAAAGTTTTATGTGGGGTAGCTATTTGGGGGTTGAGCATGGTACAAGATACCTTCAGGAGAGTTCACTTGATTAGGATACAGTTATTCACCACCCAAAGTAGACATAAATCATATGATGATAAGAGGAGAATACCTTTGGAGTTCATTGTGGTTGACTGAGTTTTCTTATAGGTGACTCGACAACTAGGGAATCAAAGGTTGTGGAATAAAGGGTAGTTATCACCATGATTGTTAGACCATTTGATATTAATAAGTGAGTCATAATAGTGGATTACCATTTAGATATTATTTCACATTACAAAGGTATTATTGATGGGTTCCATGTTTCTTAACATCAAAGGCACATGATTGATCCTATGCATGTGATTGACTGCAATTAAATTTGACTGAATATTGATAAATCAATTGTGGAGATCCTAGTGGAAATCATATATGTGAGTGATAAAGTATTTTAAGGAAATAAAATACCATTTTAGAGTCATTTAGCAATATGAAAATATCTAGTACGATAATTCAGAGTGTGAATAAAATATTCAAAATTAGTGGCCCGAGTTGTTTGGGAACGAAGCCTAGAAGTACTTCTCAAGGATGATAAGTCTTTATAGGGTGAGAATGTAACTCATTCAATTTTTTTAGTGTGTTATATTTTAATTTAAACCTTTACTCTTGTGTTTTTGAATTATGAATTTTTTTGTCTGAGTTTCAGGGGTTTTAATTTTAATTTTTTTGATTATTAGAGGCATTTAAGGTGGAGTATGTTTAGTGGAAACTGTGCGGTTATCCCTAGAAAATAGAGTTACTTTTCTGGATAATGAAAGTGGGTGGAACATGATTTTCACACGGTTAGAGATAACCATGAGACATATGCCACAAACCATGTGACCTGTGAAAATGGATAAAATAATTATTGGTAAAAGGTTTAACAAATAGTGTGACCAAACCGTGAGGGTTCAAAGAATAGGTAGAAAGCCTCATATAGTAGTCACACAGTTTGAAAAAAAGTATGAATAGACTATGTGTTAATGAAATTTATGATATGAATTCCTCCTTTATAGACCATAATATCTCTCTTTTATTTCATTATTCTTCATTTTTACAAGGTATTTTAAACCTTGGGACTCCAAAGA
This sequence comes from Viscum album, assembly GCA_963277665.1. NCBI lineage: Eukaryota > Viridiplantae > Streptophyta > Magnoliopsida > Santalales > Viscaceae > Viscum > Viscum album. The sequence goes on along the minus strand of OY728158.1, from coordinate 1,163,107,909 downwards.
TTATCCTAAATGAATTCCATCCCTCATTAGTTTGATTCTGGTTGATCTAGTAGTGTTGCCTCATAGGAAGTCAGGGCTGTTAGATCTATGTTTTCCCGTTATTCTTGTTTAGTATAGATATACCCATATCCACTTAAAATGAATCATAAATATGAAATTTCAAGGAAATATCTATAGATTATGATATAATCCAATGACAAAATATTTAATTATTGGTGGATAAGTGGCATGATCTAAATAATTATCATCTTTTCTATGAGAGCATCTTGAATCACCATTTATGATGAATCTCATTGGGTAAGTTGAATTGAATCTAAATATATGTCACAATCTCTTCTTGAATATTATTCTATAATCCCTTGTTGTGATGAATTGGGATTTTTATAAGAAGTATTTTTATATGGGTTATGCCCGATTGGTGTGCCATATGGTGAAGGTTGTGATTCCTTAGCAAATCTTAGAGTTTCACATCAAAAATATTGAGGTATGATGTCCTTACTATATTGGGAAATTATTTGAAATTATTATCCATGTTTGGTTGATGTTATTATTAGGATAGATAGCCTTTCTTGGTTTGTATTATTAACATACATATGGTGTATTGTGAGACCCTACTTTGGATGACTGTCGTGTTTTTTACTATGTTGTGTATTATTTGTGTAATATTTCATATCTTATGGAATGTTGGTATGCCAGGTTATTCCTTGTTGTTTCATTCATTAACAGAACAATATTTCATAGAATATGAAATTTACTTTTGCGATATATTTTTCCTTTATATTTTATGACTTGTATGTGGGTTTTTTCATATCCATTGAAATATTTGTTTCAGTTTTCATTTTGAAAGGATGTACTAATGTATTTATCTAACTCCTTAGCGGGGAAGTTTTGGTGACATGAAACACTGGACATGACCCTAAGTTGGATGGTTAATGTCTTGTCCTGATGTTTTTATTCCAAGGGAACTCCATGCACCATTAAAAGAGTTTCCATATATGCTGGTATGATCTTCTGATGGGGAAAACCCTTTCCTATGAGAGAGAGTCCATTATTTGAGCATTCCATGTGTGTGTACCATTGAGGTCATGAATGTTGTCATGTGACATGGGAGATGCTTTCCCTTTATCGTTGAAATAGAGTTGTTTGTTAAAGGTGGAATGGGAATTTTCCTTTAAGGTGGAAAAAGTTACATGGCCTGATCTAAGTCATGTAGTTTATTATATTTGATATTCTTCTAGTATAGTTTTAAAGTGGGTATGAACATGGATTTTCATGGATTGGTTTACAGATGATCACTCAGTACATGGTTGATTGTATGATGGGGGTTCAAATTTACTTTACATCATATCATAAACTTACTTATACTTGTTCCATAACTTTAAGGATGCATTGGTGGTGTCCTAATAGATTTATAATCCTGAACTACAAAAGCATCTTAATGCATGTGCAGACTTCATGACAAGGGATCCAAAAAAGAGAAAGGGCCCTCCAACAAGTTTTTGATAATCATGGAGATAAAAGATTGATGTGGTACTGAGCTAGACACTGGATGATTTCCACTGAAATTTCATTTCATATTATTCCTATTTCACTATTATACTTGTTGACCATCCAATTATGGGGTTGTTGTATTACTTATATGACTTGTCATGACATATGTTATAATAATTATTGTGTTATATTATTCTATGTTTTTTATTTAGATTTTGGTTATTTTATTTTATCCTATGATGGATATGATTACTGAGGTTATAGTCTCACCATGTCAGTTTATACCCTTGATAATAGAGATAAACCTCTTGTATATGAGGAGGTATACATGAGGTTATGGGAAAATCCAACCCAGGCTGGGTGATTCAGGTCAGGGCATTACAGTTTTACATGATTTAACCTATCCTTACAATTTTGAAAATATATATCTTTATAAAGTAATTATTATTTAAATGTTAATTCATGAGTATCATTATATGCTTAAGTTTCAAAATATTGATGATCATGTAATTTTTGGGTAATGAAATTGAATCATGTCATTAAATAGTGCATGGGAACATATCTAAAGTGAAAAACATTTGATTGGAGTATTTTAAAATTGCTAGAATATAGATATAGCGAATGTGTCATGTTTAATCTGTCATAATTAAGCCATGAAAACATTTAATATACTAATCAAATTATATTTAAATATGTATGAAAAATTATTTTACTCATATTATAGTATATAAGATTGTTTTCATGAGAAATAGAATGTTTAAAGAATGTTTAGTTCGAGCATGATATGTATGACACACGGAAATAAAAAATGTGCAGTTTTAATTTTGTGATCTAAGTGCATGATTTATTATTATAATTATAAAATCATGTTGTATATATAATATGTTATTTTAATTGGAAATAATAACCTATTATGTAAAAATTTTATTTTGAAGTTGGAAGTGTGTTTCCTCGATAACAAGACGATCCTATAATTTCTTTTTTAATAATGTTAATCATGATGCATGAGGTAACACTTGTGTAGTTTCAATTTTCTTTCAAGATAGTTTTCCTTGAGTTAAATTGGTTAGCTTAAGTATTTCAAGATCAATTAGTATAACTAAAACATTTTATGTTTTTGGTCTTTAACTTGGATGTATGTAAGATAAAGTTAAATACAAAGCATGATGTTTCTTTGTAAATGACTTTGAAATTTTGAGTGTTGTTTATGATTTCATTTTTTTACTGATTTCTATATTTAAGTGTTGATATTAATTGTTGAAAACATTTTTCCAAATTATAATATGATGTTTTAAATTACTTTTAATAGTAAAATGTTCTATAATAAATCCTAAACCATAAACCCTTTATATTTTCTTAACATGGAAAACAATGTGATTTTTGAGATGACAGATCATATTTTTGAGAACGTGTATCCATAATATAATTTTTTTCTTTAGTTATATTGATGGAATCATCCACCTATCATAAAAGATCAATAACTTAAATATTATAATAGAAAAATTTATTTATATAATCTTGGAATTGAATAAAATTATCCTTCTCGCCACACCTGAATTATTATGAAACGAAGTAGGAGTTTGAATGCTTGTGGGTTTATTATGATTAATACCATAATGGTGTAATGTATTATGGATTAAATCAGATTAACATAAGGAAACCCTTTCCCCCATCAATTTGTTCTATATTAGGAAACATTTTCAAACCATGCGAACAAAGTCAGAGAGACCCAAGGAAGACAATATCATTCTATAAGGGATGGGTTACTTTGATTTTTCTGCTTGAGGAAACCTTTTTTATATTGATATAAGTGTTTATTTGGTTTATAAATGTAATTTGGTTTAAAATTTAAAACACTTTGAATTAATGGAATGAACCCGTGGTAAATATAAATTTAAATGTTAAATCCTTTGTAATTTTGTCATAAGTTTTATCATGGTAAATAATCATCCATTAACAAACATGGAAAATTTGACACATATATAAAGTGGATTATTTCCAACCTCGAGTTTTTTGTGATTCATGTCATATGTTAAATTGAGTTCTTTATTTCTAAAGTTATGTGTTAATATTAACTTGGTAAATATCTAGGTAGATCCATGTTAGTTGAAAAAATATAATTTTATGAAAGTATGTAACATTTCTATATATATATATATGGATGTTAGCATAGAAAGAATGTAAAATATGGTAAGATAGAAATTATTCTTAGAATTTTTTAAATTTATTTTAATTATCAAAATGGTTTGATATGAAGAATGCTTAAGTTTTAATTTCTTGTAATGGTAGGATGAATTAAATACTGTGATTCATGATGAATTAAATTAGTTAATCTCTCGGTCATCTTTGTGGTTTAATTAGTAATAAAATGTTTTTGGAAAATTTTTTTATTTTTGGTTAAATGTTTTATTAAATATAAATGTTTAGTTCTTCGATGAAGCTTTTAATAATTTTAAAAGAAGATTTAATAAGTTTATTGGAAGATTTTTTACAAAGAATATCTTGATAAAGACCTTATTATGAAGAAGGTTAAAAAACATAGTTTTCATTTAAAGGTTTTCTAACCTACCATATTTTGAATATAAGAAGATTTGTGGAAGTATTTATCAACATTCTTTGAAATTTAATAATTTTAATATGAAATATTGTAAGTATAATTTTGTAAGTTTGTTAATATTTTTTTCATTTATTTTAGAGTTTGTATTGAATATCTATGTGGACTTTGTTGTGATTATGTGATCTTACTTTTGAATGATATCCAGAGATTCAAAATGAATAATTCAATATATTTGATAGTTTGTTTTTATTAAGATGAATCATATTAACCCTTGTTTTCTATACGATATTTACTCTCATTCTTGATGCAATGTTTTATTAAGTTCCTTGTTCTTTTTTAAGAGGTATCTCCCCTAGAATATTATTTTTAGAATGTTTTTAGATATTTTATAGTCATGAAATTTGTTCCTCTAGTGTGTCTACTATGTTTCAAATATAGTGGGATCCATGAGAGTTATATCATGGGGTGGTTGATTCATTCCTAATACTTTCACTCTTCTTCCTATTTTTTTTAATTCTCCAGGATGATAATTGATTTAGTGGTTTCTAATGTAAGGGTCTAGATCTCTCTCAACCCTTCCTTTTTCATTATGGGGTGACCAGTTCTTCAGGGAAGGTTTCATAAAATCATGAAGTTTTTTTAAATTATTTTATGATTTATTAAGTAATTTTAAAATGGTTTTACAATAATAGAAATAATTTTAAGAATTAAAGTTTCATTTGGAAAATAATTTGTATGTTTTTATATGTGAAAATTTAACATTTTAATAGATAATTTTACCCTTATGTAAGTCTTTAGTTATTTATAATGGAAATTCTTGTTTTATAAATAATTATTAAGGGTAATCCATGTGTTTTAATTTTTTTGCAAAGGTAAGCTAAAATATTTTTCATTACATAAAGGTACCATATAGTTTCATAAAGGTAACACTAAAATCCATTGAGTTTCATAAGGGTTATAACCATTTTCTTCTATGTGTGTAATGGTAATCATGAAACTGTCTGTGTTTAAAAAAGATCATTTCCAGCTTTCATAAGGGAAGGTCCAAGATTTATAATGTTTCATAAAGGTAAATTGTGTTTTGAGATAGCATTGAAAGAATGATTTAAGCACTTTATATATGTAGTCCCCAATTTCTAAAGTTTAAATGAGGGTTATATTCTTCTCATGTAAGGGAATAACCGAATTAACTCATCTTACATATGAAAAATCCTTCCTTACATAAGGGTAACCATCCACATGATGGTAAAACCATGTTACCCTTACATGTAAGAACCCAGATCTCTTTTTTAGGTATGTTTTCCCATTTACTAGAGTATTTGAGAAATATGAATTTTCTGAAAATTTCAGTAGTACACACCGTGTACTTTCTAAGTACACACTGTGTACACTTTCCCCGGCTCGAAGCCGTGTGATGGTCGTGTTCGGGCCACACACACGATGTGTAAGGCTGAGGTGGAGGCCAGTTATTTCGGAGTACGGAAAATTCGAAGTACACACCGTGTACTCCAAAAGTACATGCCATGTACTTTTTTTTGATAAACGGATCGGGGTCGCGTCTAACCCCCATATTCATCTTCTTCTTCAGTTTTTGACCATCCAGGAGCGATCGTACGGCCAGATCTTCGACGGACGACCTCCTCGCCATCCGTTCTCCGATTCGAGCACGGGGAGTTGCGTTGGAATCATAGCGGTGAGTTCTTCCTTCTCCTTTAGCCTTGTTTCTTGATTCCTCCTCTTTTCCAAGTTATCGTGGGATGAACGTTTTGTGCGCTTTCTCAGATCTACGTCGTTCTAAGGGTAATTTTTCACCACGGTTCACGTATATCGATCTCCTCGGATCGAGGTATGTGGTTTGTGCCCTTCGGTTGAAAGTTGATGAATGTTATGTGCAAATTCCACCAATACCCTTGAACAGGGTATTGCGTGTTTCCTATTTTTCCCTTGCTTCTTTCTTGCTTTTCTTGATTGCTTTAGTAGAGGTTATTGCTTGTGATTAGAGTATTTTTTTGTGCTCAGTTTTCTTTGCCATGCCTATTTGTATGATTTTGGACTGTTGTTTTACTTTTTTTGTTGAGCCTTAGTTGATAGCCAAGTAGTTATTGAGGTTTACTTGGATGATATACACACGCTGAGTATGTTTAGTTAATCAGGACTATGAGAACCTAGAGTAGCAGACCAAAGGGAGAATTGATGAAAGGGCTTCACTAGAGTGTCTTTTAAATAACGATGCAAGACCAGGTGGAGAATTGACGGAAGGGATTCTCCAGAGATTCATTTAACTACGACGCGGGCCATAGGGGGAATTGACATTGAGTTCTTCCCCAGAGAGCCTTTAGCACGGTACGAGACTATAGGGGGAATTGACGGTGAGTGCTTCCCCAGAGAGTCTACTTAATTACGTAGCTGAACTAGATGGGTGAGACTGGGTGTGCCTCCCAGAGGGTTTCTAGTTCTTAGAGGTTGAACCATAGGGGTTAGACTGTGAGAGCTACCCATAGGGTTACATGTTTACTTGTTGTTGTTGATTGCTCACTTGTGTGCCTTACTTTTTAGAGCTGTGGATTGTTGTTGTTTTGTGCTTTTCTATTTACTGCTTCTTGTTTTAGTACTGCCATGTATTCATTGGCTGTTAGGCATAGATCTTTGGGTGGTTTCCTACTGGGATTGTATCTCACGCCCTGTTTGGGCCATGCTTTTGGGCCCAAGAAAAATATGTTACTGCAGGTATAGACAAGGGCAAGTGCCCTTCTACTTCAGGATCTTGACTGCACCAAGATCTGGAGAGCATGGGACCGAGCCATGGCTCGCGATGCTGAGGAGCTTTCATTGCGTTTCTTTTGAACTTGGTTTCTGTTGTATTCCATCACATTGTTGTGTTTGCTATTTTCCATAGATACTTGTACCTACTGCATTATTGTCATCATTGTTATATATCTTCATTTCTTCCGATGTTTGGTTTCTGTTGTTATGCATGTTGTTTATTGCTTCCGCTGTTTATTGTTGATTCTTACCTTGTATACCTTACCGAACGAGGTAATAGTTTCCCAACCTACTCACCAAGGCCCTCACTGCTAGTCGAAAACCTCTGGAATTCGGGGAAACGCCCTTGAGGTCATGTGGAGAACTGGGTACGGGGCACCATTGGAGGGGCTCCGAACTCGGGACGTTACAAAGTGGTATCAGAGGAGTTCTTTTCTCTTGCTTTACAGTTTAGAGACCTTAGCCAGGGATAGGACGGATTTGGTACTTAACATTAAGCTATGCTCGGGAGTAGCTAACCCGTGTAAAAGGAAAATCCATACTACCTTGTTAATTGCAGTTTTTTGGTTTTGAGATTTTATGGTTGGTATGTTTTCACCTAGAGTGATTCATATGACTTGTGCAGTTATTATTTTGATATTTCAGTTCTATTTCTATCACAACCTGATGAGATGAGGGTATGCCATCTCATGCATCATATAGGAACTTGTAGAAATCACATGTCATGCATTCTTATCATTCCATATATAGTGCATTAGCAATTAGATGCTGTTGTGATAGACTTTGTGTAGATTATGCATGCTGTTGTGATAATTGTTTGATAGACTCTCTGCTATTGTTTTAGAAAACTGTTGCTTTTTTCCTTGCTTAAAGTGAACACTGATGTTTGGTTATTAAGGTGTTATGGGCCCTCACGGATCAGAATTTGGATCATTTTCCCTTGTTTTAGTATTTCTTGAATTCTGCGCAGTTTCTGAGCTACTGCGCAGAAAAACACAGAATACACGGTGTGTACTTTTTAGATACATGCCGTGTAGTTTTCTGGCCATGTCACTGACTGTGTGAGCAGAACCCGGTGTTGTGGGAGTAACTTCAGGAACACGTCGTGTACCATTGGTACATGCCGTGTGAGTTTAGAGCCATGTACCTGATCGTGTCACTAACAACACGGGCTGGGGAAGCTCGGGTAGAACACGCTGTGTCCGTAGGGAACACGCTGTGTAGTATTGTCTAGGCACTCGGCCATGTCACGAACAACATGGGCTGGCGTTACCATCCTTTCCACACGCTGTGTTTATTAGGAACACACCGTGTAGTCTTTCCCAGGTACCCGGTCATGTCACGAACAACATGGGATGGTGTCGCCTTCGCCTATGAACGCCGTGCTTGTTCGGAGCACGCCGTATAAGGTCCAGGCATGTAGATGGCCGTGTACTCAACAACAAGAACTGCCAAAGCCTCGTCTAGTGCATGTCGTGTTTGTTTCGAACACGTCGTGTAGTCTCGGGTTGAGTCGGACCGTGTGGGTTAGCCGTTTAAGGAGACTCAGGCAGGGGAATAGTTTCAAGTACACGCCATGTGTGGGGGTCAAAATGCCGTGTATTTTGTGGTATATACGACTTGTAGGGAAGGGGTACACACCCATGTAAGTGGTTTCAAAAGACAAGCCGTGTAGTTTTATACACGTCGTGTAGTCGTGTTTTTCAATTTTGTGTGTTTTTCTTCCCCTGTTCCCGTTTTTTACTCTTGTGTTCTCTGTCCTTGTTTCCTGATCTAATTTGCATGCGCGGATGCGCAGTTCATGGAAGGTTTCATTAGGATGATGCATGCCATCCAGGGAGCACCGCCTCCTGCCTCGTATATGGAAGACTTGACGTGGGTCTTTCAACAGAAGCATCCTCCCACGTTCTCGGGGGAGGGAGGACCTCAGGCTGCAGAGTCATGGATGGAATCCATACTGACTATATTCGAGCACCTGGAAACACCTCCAGAGAGGCGGGTCAAGCTCGCCACCTACATGGTCCGAGACTCCGCCAAGAGGTGGTGGGACGTGATCTCATAGGCAGGTCAGCAGCAGACTATGACTTGGGAGGAGTTCCAGCGCGTGTTCTAAGATTACTTTTACTCGAAGACCCTGAGGGCCAATCGAGCCTGGGATTTTATGAGATTAGAGTAGGGTACTCTTTCTTTCATGGAGTATTCCTCTCGTTTCACTGAGCTGCAGGGTTTTACACCCTTTAGGAATGGGAGTGGGGTGTTCTTGGCGAGGAAGATTGAGTATGGACTTAGGTGGGAGATCTGCTCGCAGGTGAACATCTTCTAGCTGACTTCCATTACTTCCATCATCAACCAGGCACTGATTACAGAACGCAATCTGAGATACTCTGGAGCTGCGAGCCAGGGCGGCTCTACTTCCAGAGCAAGATTTACTTCGGATGACACTGATTACAGAACGCAATCTGAGATACTCTGGAGCTGCGAGCCAGGGCGGTTTGCTTCCAGAGCTAGATTTCCTTCGGATGATAGCAAGAAGTGCCATAGAGAGCCTACGCGCGGTGATTCGAGGAAGCGAGACACATCATCAGGAAGCCAGGTGACATGCAACCAGTGTGGCCGGACAGGGCACACGGGGCCGCAGTGCCAGAGAGACCCTGTGGAGTGCCGATCTTGTGGCAAGATGGGTCACCTTCAACATTTCTGCCATGTTTTCTCACCAGTAGCAGGTGATCGAGGTTCTTCCATGACTCATTGTTCAGGGGAAGAACATCCAGTTTCTCACCAGTCAGGGAACTGGAGTTCTTCCTACCGTTCGGGCCAAGGTGGAGGTTGAGGCTGTGGCGGTCATCCACCAATTCCTCAGCACCAGCAGGGCGGTTCAGCTCAGAGTGGTCAGCCAGGGGCGCAGGGCCGTGGTACAAGCCAGTCTTTCGCAGTGGAGCAGACTTATCTTGAGCAGGATCCCGACCCTTCTACTATTCAAGGTACGATTTTAGTAGCCTCAGTTTTATCTTCATCCCTTTTTGAAACTGGTTCTACGTATAGATTTATCTCTATTATTGTTATGGAGAGCCTTGGACTCTTCACCTTTTCTTCTGCTGACTCATTGACACTAGACACACCCTTGGGGATGAGGACATCTAGTGTACGCCAGTGTAGAGAGTGCCCTCTCGAGGTTGCAGGGTATCACTTTTTATGGGATCTCTATGTCATGGAGACGACATGCTATGATGTCATTCTTGGCATATACTGGTTTATTCCCTTTTAGGCAGTCGTTGACTGTTATCGCCGTAGAGTCAGTTTCATTTCACCCGAAGGTGAATCTTTTCTTCATAGAGGCGAATGGGACGTTACAACAAGTCGGGCGGGACTTGAGCATCTTGGGATAGAAGGGGTGACAGCCCAGATTGCTATTCTTTATCTGGATGATTAGGGGACTCCACAGTTGGACTTTCCTCCATTGGCGGATCGCTTCAAGGATGACTTTCCAGAGGTCTTTTCAGGTTTCCCTCTGGAGCGTGAGGTAGACTTCTCTTTTGAGCTCATGCCAGGAGTGGCACCGATGGCCATTCCTCCATATAGGATAGCCACACCTGAGTTGCAGGAGCTCAAGAATTAGTTGGAGAAGCTATAGGATAAGGGTTTCATTTGACCCAATACTTATCTTTAGGGTTCAAATATTCTGTTTGCGAAGAAGGCAGATGGTACCCTTCGGCTTTATGTGGATTATCGAAAGTTGAACCAGTTGACGGTCAAGAACCGATATCCCTTTCCACGGATTGATGACCTTTTTGATCAGCTTCGAGGAGCCCGGGTGTTCTCAAAGATCGACTTGAGGTCTGGTTATCATCTGTTGCATGTTAGACCATCAGATATACCTCTGACAGCCTTTAGGAGCAGGTATGGTCTATACGAGTATACAGTCAAGCCGTTCGGCCTCACAAACGCGCCTACAGTTTTCATGGCACTAATGAACCGAGTGTTCCATCCTTACTTGGACCTCTTTGTTGTGGTCTTGGTGGACGTTATCTTGGTGTACTCTCACACTCGACACGACCATGCCACACATCTTGAGATCGTTCTGAGTACACTAAGAGTGCATCGACTTTATGATAAACTCTTGAAGTGCCACATTTGGATGGATCATATTCACTTCTTGGGTCAAGTCATCTCAGAGGAAGGAGTATCAGTGGACCCAGAGAAAATGAGAGTTGTAGTTTCCTGGGAGAAGCCGAAGAACGTCTTTGAGGTAAGAAGTTTCATAGGGCTGACTGGATACTACAGACGCTTCATTCAGGACTTTTCTTGTCTAGCAGCACCTTTGACAGGTATGACCAAGAAGGGGGTGAAGTTCTTATGGTAAGATTCTTGTGAGTCAGCCTTTCAGGAGCTGAAAGGGAGGTTGATGTCAGCACCAATACTAGTCTTGCCAGAGCCAGGAAAGAGATACATTGTTTATTGTGATGCTTCGGGTATCAGGCTGGGAGATGTGCTTAAATAGGGAGATGGAGTCGTTGTATATGGGTCTCGGCAGTTGAGGCCACATGAGACGAACTACCCTACGCACGATCTTGAGTTTGCAGCTATTGTTCATGCCTTGCGTTGTTGGAGAAACTATCTTATGGGAGAGTACTTTGTGGTCTTCACTGACCACAAGAGTCTTAGGTATATCTCCCCTTAGCATGATCTGATTCTGAGGCAGCGCAGGTGGGTCGAGTATCTTCAGTCTTTTGAATTCTATCTCGCCTATACTCCGGGAAAGGGAAATGTCGTGGCTGATGCGTTGAGCATGAGATCTCAAATTCAGGAAGTTCAGGAGGCCAGTAGTGAGTGGCATCTGATGGATCTATTCTCTGAGATGCATCTAGAGGTGCATGACAGGCGGGGACAGACTTTTCTATCTTCTATAGCTGTTACATCCACGCTACTTGAAAGGGTACAGATGAGGCAACTATGAGACTCAGAAGGCTTAGTCCTATGGGAGAGTGTGTCAGGAGGGGACCCTCTTCCTTGATGGAAAATGGGTGAGGATGAGATCTTGCACTTCCAGGGACACTTATGGGTTCCAGCAGACATACGTGAGGAGCTGATGCGCGATTTCCACTCCTCTGTTTGGGCAGTTCATCCTGGCGTCACCAAGATGTATGGGGACCTTCTTCGCCAATATAGGTGGCCTGGTATGAAGAAGGATATTTATGGTTTTGTCTTGAGATGTTCTACTTGTCAGCCAGTGAAAGCAGAGCATCAGCGACAAGCAGGCCTTTTACAGCAGTTACCCATTCCTGAGTGGAATTGGAATGATGTTGCGATGGACTTCATGAACGGGTGCTGAGATCACCCCGAGGGAATGATGCTATTCGGGTTGTCGTCGACAGACTTATGATGGTTTCTAACTTCTTTCCGATCTAGGAGAACTTCAGTGTTGATGATCTAGGATGAATTTACATCAGAGAGATCGTTTGTCTGCATGGAGTTCCGCGCTCTATATTTTCAGACAGAGATGCGCGCTTTACCTCTCGGTTTTAGCAGGGACTTCAGATGTCCTTGGTTACACAGGTACTTTTGAGTACAGCTTACCATCCCCAGACTAACGGCCAGTCTGAGCGCACAATCCAGTTGCTTGAGGATATGCTCCGATCCTGCATCCTTGACTTTGGCGGTTCTTGGGAGAAGCATATTCCTCTGGTGGAGTTTTCCTACAACAACAGTTTCTAAGAGACCATTCAGATGGCTCTATACGAGGCTTTGTACGGTAGGCCATGCCGACCACCCTTATGCTGGCTAGAGGTAGGAGAGGTATCTTTGATGGGACCTTGTCTTGTTCAAGAGACTTCAGAGCAGTTAGAGCTGATTCGGAAGAGGATGGCTACAACACAGTCTCGACAAAAGACTTATGCTGATCAGTGGAGATGACCTCTGGAATTCATGTTCGGTGATCAGTTTTTCCTACGTGTCGCACCGAGGTTGGGGCACAAGAGGATTCAAAGACAGGGTAAGCTTTCCCCACGGTACGTTGGGCCATTTGAGGTCTTCGATAAAGTGGGTCCGGTTGACTATCGGTTACAGCTACCTCAGAGGTATCTGTCCATGCATGATGTCTTCCACGTCTCTCAGCTCCGATGCTATTTTTCAGACCCGTCTCATGTCTTTCAGCCTGATGAAGTCGAGCTTGAGGCAGATGAGTCGTTCGAGGAGCATCCTATCTGGATTATCGATTGTAGTATGAAGGTACTCCGCAGGCGGTCTGTTCCTTTGGTACGAGTGCTATGGTAGCATGGGCGAGTATAGGATGAGACCTGGGAGAGGGAGGCCGATGTACGATCGCAGTGGCCAGAGCTGATCGAGGTTTCTCCTTCTTCCACCTCATTAGGGAAATTTGAGGACGAATTTCTTTAAGGGGGGAAGTCTGTAAGAACCCGGATCTCTTTTCAGGTATGTTTTCCCTTTATCTGGAGTTTTTGAGAAAAATTAATTTTCTAGAAATTTCAGATGTACACGCCGTGTACTTTCTGAGTACACGCCCTGTACTCTTTCCCCTGCTCGAATCCATGTGTTGGCCATGTCCGGGCCACACACACGGTGTGTAAGGCTGGGGTGGAGGCCGGTTAATTCGGAGTACGGAAAATTCGAAGTACACGTCTTGTACTCCAAAAGTAGACGTTGTGTAATTTTATTTTGTTAAATGGACCGGGGTCGCGTCTAACCCCAATATTTATCTTCTTCTTCAGTTTTCAACCGTCCAGGGGAGACCTTATGGCAGGATCTTCGACGGACGACCGCCTCCCCGGCTGTTCTCCGATTCAAGCACACGCGGTTGGGTTGGAATCGCAGTAGTAAGTTCATCCTTCTACTTTATCCTTGTTTCTTGATTCCTCCTCATTTCCAAGTTATCATGGGATGAAATTTTTGTGCGTTTTCTCAAATCTACATCATTTTAAGGGGAATCTATCGTCGAGGTTCACGTATATCGATCTCCTCGGATCGAGGTAGGTGGTTTGTGCCTTTAGGTTGAACGTTGATGAATATTATATACAAATTCCACCAATACCCTTGAAAGGGGTATTGAATGTTTCCTGTTTTTCCCTTGCTGTTTTCCTACTTTTCTTGATTGCTTTAGTAGAGGTTATTTCTTGTGATTAGAGTATTTTGTTGTTGCTTAGTTTGCTTTACCATGCCTAGTTGTAGGATTTTGGACTGTTGTTTTACTTTTGATGTTGAGCCTTAGTTTATAGACAAGTAGTTCTTGAGGTTTACTTGGATGATATACACGCTCTGAGCATGTTTAGTTACTCAGGACTGTGAGCACCTAGAGTAGCAGAACAATAGGAGAATTGACGGAAGGGTTTCTCCAAAGTTTCTTTTAAATCACGATGTGAGACCAAGTGGAGAATTGATGGAAGGGCTTCTCGAGAGAGTCTTTTAACTACGACGCGGGCCACATGGGGAATTGACATTGAGTGCTTCCCCAGAGAGACCTTAGCACGATACGATACTATAGGGGGAATTGACGGTGAGTGCCTCCCCAGAGAGTCTGCTTAATTAATTACCTGAACCAGAGGGGTGAGACTGTGTGTGCCTCCTAGAGGGTTGCTAGTTCTTAGAGGTTCAACCATAGGGGTTAGACTGTGAGAGCTACCCAGAGGGTTACCTATTTACTTCTTGTTGTTGACTGCTCACTTGTGTGCCTGACTTGTTAGAGCTGTGGATTGTAGCTGTTTTGTGCTTTTCTATTTACTACTTCTTGTTTTAGTACTGCCATGTATTCATTGACTGTTAGGCACAGATCATTGGGTGATTGCCTACTGGGATTATATCTCACACCATGTTTGGGCCATGCTTTTGGGCCCAAGCAGACTATGTTACTGTAGGTATAGACAAGGGAAAGCGTCCTTCTACTTCAGGATCTTGACTGTACCAGGAGCTGGGGAGCATGGGACCGAGCCATGGCTCTCGATGCTGAGGAGCTTTCTTTGTTTTTCTTTTGCACTTGGTTTCATTTGTATTCCAACACTTTTTTGTGTTTTCTATTTTCCAAAGATACTTGTACCTGCTTCATTACTATCATCATTGTTATATATCTGCATTGCTTCCTCTGTTTTGTTACTGTTGTTATGCATGTTGTTTACTGCTTCTGCAGTTTATTGTTGATTCTTACCTTGTATACCTTACCGAATGAGGTCATAGTTTCCCCACCGACTCACCAAGGCCCTCGCTGCCAGTCGGCAGCCCCTGGCATTCGAGGAAACGTGCTTGAGGTCATGTGGCGAACCGGGTACGGGGCACCAATGCAGGGGCTCCGGACTCGGGACGTTACATTACACATTGAACACTCAATACATAAGGGTATTATTTTAATTATTTAAAATACGAGTTCCACCTAGTTTTATAAATACATCTTATTTTAACTATTTTTAGTGGTTTTAAATTATAACAATAAATGGTTTAAATGGCTCTTGACAATTTAAAATTTTATCTGATGTTTTGAAAGGGTTTTTATGGAATATAAATAAATATTTGAATTAAGACCTAATTAAATGTTAAATAAATGGGAATAAAAGAACGTCTTAAATGGGACATTTAAATATGTGTTCAAAAGTTTTAAGAATATTATTCCTATTCGTCAATTTAAATTTCTCTATTTATTCATATCCAAAAAATCTAAAATCTCTCCCCTTGGAATCGTGAAACCCTCTTGTCGGTTCAAGCTCTTCTTGTGTATTCCAGGAATACATGCACCATTATTCTATCTCCCCTATCCTTTGTATGTAGTGAGATTCCATTACCCTCACAAGGTAGGGGATCTAAGTTATCTATTTATTTCCTTTACATATCTGATATTATCATCATTTTGTTTCCCTTTTGTGGATGGTAAGAGTTGACCTAAAGAAGATTATTTATTTGATGTAATGAAATTAATGGGGAAGGGGAGATATCATATGTTGTTTACTTATTATCATGATATTGCTTCTCCATGATTATATACAGATGTTTTTTATTAGGAAATGTGTTTGATACTATAAATATATTATTGTTTACTAAAATATATTTGCGGGAGTCATCTCATGTAAAAATGGTTGTGCCATTCAATATGGTAATTGGATCAACTGTATGTAAGTAAGAAATTGTTTTGTTTCCCCTTTTATTTTGAAGTTGATTGATGTTATGATATACATAATGGGTAAAATTATCGGTTTGGTCACTTGTTGAGTTCGAATTATTGGGTTTGGTGGTGATGTGTGGTCTAGTTGTGTCGTGATTGGGGATGTGGTGGTGATGTGTGACACGAGAACATAGAATTAATATAGAAATAGTTGATTGAATTTTGTGTTGGATTAGTAGTTTCCCATTAGTAATGGAATTCTTGAAAAGTGGTGAGTGCTAAATAAATGAACTTGGGTTGGAATAAATTGTTGGGGATAGAAATAAATGAATTGTAAATGAGATAATGAAATTTAATTTGAATATGAGAATATGATAAATGAATGTGATAATAGTAGGTAATAGATTTGGTTAAATGAGAACTATAAAATTGATGTGTGGTGATTGGATTAAATTAATTGACAGATAAATGAATGGGTTGTGTTAGTGTGAAATGAATGGTATGATTGAATGGAAGTTGCAGGAAACTCAATAATTCTAGAAATGGTGGAACTTTCAATTGAAAGTGGGATTGTATGGATTGTGGGTTGTGGTTGTGTGGTGTGATTCATTAGTTACAAAAACAATGTTGAAATGTTATAGTGGTGATGTAGAGGGTATGGTAGTTTGGTGTTTTTGTTGTGTAAACCCATGGGTTTGGATCGTGTGTAAATACTATATATTTTATTTTATAGATGATTTCTATATTCACCTCACTTGATTCGTTTTTTTACACCAACACCAAAATGTATTGGGTTCCATGTGTTTACCCAAACATCCAAGTAGGCAAGGATGGATGAATGGATACATCCTATCCCCTACTCTCTCTTTTATGTGATGTTATTATGCATGGGTTGTGATGAATTATGGATATTTTTCACTAGAGGAGATGAATTATTAGAGGATGATGCAGTTCAAAGTGGGGGTTATTCATAGTTGGAGGAGGGAATGTGGTTTATTTTATTCATGTTCATGATACCGTACCATTATGGTTAATGTTAAGTGGATATGACACACAAGATGTATGTGATGTATTATGAACTAATTCGGAAAAGGGATGTATGGCCTTAAGGGAGGCTGAGTTTGGTAGGGTTACGGTATGAATCACATCAGATGAGGCTATGATGCAATGTGAAATGCACATTGAGAGTTAGGAATTTCTTATTATGATGAGGCCTACTATGGTATGGGCATGATGGATAAGAATGGTATGGGACTTCTAGGACATACAAAATTAAGGTGAGAGAGTGGAAACTTTTTGGATAAGTGGTGCAAGGAACCCTTTTATCAATATGCTTATTCTTTAATTTCTATACTTGGATATGTTATTTAGAAAGTAATCCTTGGTGAGGCTAGGAACTAATTGACTTGATTGGGACTTATTGATTTTTATTTTTATTCATTGCGGTCATTGGTATGCTCTTCTCACATTTTTGTGAGAGTCCGTGGTTATGGTCCAACAGAGTATAAATGTTATGCTCACCCAATATATATATAAACTGTTTTAGATTTCTAGGGGGAATTTTTGAACCGATATAGATTCTACTAGCTTGGGTGTTGAAGCTATTATTGATTTTATATCTTAGTATTGTCTTTTGTGATTTTCTTCGAGACATTCATTTTTATTCATGTGACATTACATGAATTTTGGGATATTGTGGGTTTTTCCCTTATTCTTATGTTATGGATTTTTTTGTGGTTGATATCCTATCCATGAATCACAATTTTTCTTTATTTTAGGGTACCCTTGGTTCTAGGTTCCAACCTAAGGCCTAATATAGAGGTTGAAATGAGGTGTCATTTTCTCTCATTCTCTATTGTTGGCCAAGGAAAAATAAATTTGGAAGGAGTGTAACGACATCTAATAATTGATGTTTTTGGATACATGGTTCTTTTGGCAATGAAAGATTAGTTATGTAGAAGATTTGGAACTCCAGAAATTTTTACTTATGTAGTACTTGGATCCATGGCTATTTTGTGTACAAAATATCAACTATATAGAGTCTATCTTTGCCACACGTGATCTTGAAAATCGAGATATTTTTTACTGTTGAATCATTTAATGAAAATATAAGTGTTTTTTTAAAGTATTAGAGTAATAACTTAGTAAATAAGCTATAAATAACCAATCTAAAAGCTATATGTTCTAAGAATAGAAAAATTACCATCTCATTTATGCTTCCACGATTTTTGTAGATAAAATTAAGAAAATATTATTCATAATATTTTTTTTCCATTTATGTAAAGATTCAAATTATAGGCCTCAAAGGAAGTGTTTTATATGAGGATATATAAGGTGAATAAAAAGAAAAGGTATACATATAGACATATATGTGTTAATGAAAATAAATCTTTTGGGAAAATGTACATCATATTCTATACAACACTATAATAAGATTTTCTCTATCAAAAAGATAAATTCTTGCATATATATACTGCACTTGTTCTTATAAGAAACTTTATTATCATTCAAAAGTTCCTCCATGAGTTACTCTATAAATAATATTCTATTCACCTGGAATATTTCTCTTTTATTAATTACTTCTTGTAACTATATGCTTAATCTAAAAATTTGTTTCTATATATTTTATCTCTTATATAAGTTCACACTCTTTTTATTGAGTGTGGGAGATAGATTTTTATAATTTGTTTAACTAGAGATTAGTGAAATATCTGAGAGGACCAGTTTGGGATATGCCTAACACTGATAGGGGGTAAATCAGTGTTGGGGATCTTTTTGAACCAATTTCTTCTTTTTATCCCGATACCTATTGGCCTATTAGGATCTTGATTCTCTTATTATCTTTTCCCTATTTCATGAAATAATTTAAAAATCAGTAAAAATATGTACACGATATTTTTACAAGGTTCACCACTCATTAAGAGTAGCTACATCCTTACCATGTATGGTAATGACCAGTGCACAGATTCTCCGCTGTAATGTAGTAACTATTACAAAGGTTGACTTGGAAATCAATCTGCTAGTTAGTGTGGCTCACTACACTTGGAGGAGGTAAGAAAATAATCACTTCCCAATGTTTCTCCCTACACTTAGAGGGGGGAAGGAAAAAAATCCTCTTCCTACTTGCAGCGAGTGGGATATACCCTTACACTCGTTGGTTCATTATACTGCCAGTGTAGATAGTCTCTTGTAGCCTCTAGCTAGTTCTTTATACATCCTCTAAAGATACTCTTCTCTCTATTCAAATAGTTTTCCACACAAAAACAATCTTCCACCTATTGGATTCTACAATTCTACTTTGTTCTTCCACAAATTTCTTATTCTTCTTGTTACTTACTTAGCAATATGCAAGTAACCAACCTCTTCTTTTTCTGCAAAAAACATGTAGGCTGCCCACTCTTCTTCTTCTTCTATTTCTTAAATGAAAAACTAGCTGCACTGAAACATGATCTTCTTCACACATTCTCTTTCAGTGAAAAACCAAATGAACTAAACTCTTATTTCTCTTACTAGAACCACAATTTTTCTTTTTGATTGTTAAAATAATGAATCTTATCTCAATATAGCATCATCATAGTTGATAAAAAGCTGATAATAAATTCTACCAAAACTCACATCTTACGCACCAATCCCTACTTGTGAACCACCCTACTAGCGTGCCTCCCTACTTGTGCACCACCAATGACTTGCGCACCACAATTGTTTACAAATCACAACTTGCACACCACTTTGGGGTTAGACACAACACACTTGTTACACACAAATCCCTGCTTTCACGCCTCTTACAACTTGTGAACCACTTTTTCTTGAACGCCACTCTTCTTGTGCTCCACTCTACTTGTGTGCCTCCTTTCTTGCGCTCCTTATAAATAACCCTCAACTTGCCCGTCACTTCAGCTTGCGTGCCACTTTCTATTATTTGTGAGATCAAAGCTCAAATTTTCCCTAAAGTGTTGAGCTTCAAAAAATGAGGAGGGTATCCCTTTATTTATACGAATTTTGCTAACTTGCGTGCCACATACACATGCACACCATTCCTACTTGTGTGCCACTCCATCACTTACGCGCCTCTCTATCACCTGTGCGCCGCTTTATCACTTGCTCGCCACTCCACTAATAGCGTTCCACTTTCTTCCCATCGTCATATTTTGATAAGTTGATGTTGAAATATGACTTGCGTGCAAAATACACTTGAGCTCCATTTATACTTACATGACAAACTTGTGCGCTACACTTGCACACCACTTTTGACTTGTGCGACACTTTCTTTCCTTTTCCAAAAACACATTTCTTCATCTACCAATTTTTAAGCCCTAAAATTTGGCAAGCACTTGAAAATAAAGCCACCACAAAATGTTCTTTTATACCACCTTGATATTTTCCTTTCCTTTTTCATTCCTCTCTTCACTGCATCCCATAACCTTTCTTCATCTTTCATCACAAAATCCATCATCATGACATGTATCCTTTGATTGAACAATTTTAGAATCATCAGATTTTCAATGGGAAGTAATGAAACTTCCCTATCTTCCTACAACATCATTCCTTCAAATCAAAGCTGTATATGACTGGAATCATCATTTATCCCCCTTTCCTTCATAATGATTTCATCAGAAGTTCTCCAATCATATGATATTTGTGAAATACATATCATCAAATCATCATCTGATTTTGGCCATTATTTTTGGAATATATATTCCAAAGTAATTCTTCATCATCACTTAAAATACTCAATTCCATTTGGAGTGTTAATTCCAAAGAACTCCAATCATATCTATTCATCCAAAAGTGGAGGATTGAGACTTATTCAAACACCTTCAATGTTTTAGACAGTGTATCACCTTTGACACGTGTTTTTTGAACATTAAGAGTTGTGCAACAGTCATCTGATTTCAAGGAAATGTGTAATGCATGACCATATTAGAATTAAAAGCCCTTCGACACACTCTCTTTGTCTTCAACCATCATTCTCTACTTCATGAAAATCATATGATTCCTTTCTTCAAGTAATCACTTTCATGGTTCTCATTAAATCATGAAACATTGCATGGTCTTCTTCAAATCCTCATTATTCTTAGATCATATTTATATGGATGATACATCACCATTATTCATTGTTGTAAACAATGTTTCACCTTTTCCATAAGTTCTTTGAACTTAGGATCAGTTCAACAATCATTTGAATTGATATTCTTAAATAATTTTTCCAGTATGGCATCCAATGCTATGATTCCATAACAATTATCTGGGAAACCTCACTTCAGAAAATCTCCATTATCTTTTTATCCCTTCTTCATATCCTTCTTAATTTTGACCAGTATTGAAAAATATTGAAAACAAATACAATCTTCATTCACAAAGTGGTCCCAACAATCTCCTTCAACCTTTTTTACTAAGTGAGGTATAATTTCACTCAAGTCAGGTGGTCCCTAAAAAAAGGGTTGGTTCTAGTAAAATCACTAAGCTCATAGAGAGAGTATTGGTGGAGTGGACATTGAGATATTTATTTTATGAACCGACCCAATTTTCACAAACAATCCATTACCTGAATCAGTATTTACATGGAATGAATGGCATTCTTAATCCCCATGGGATGTTGGTAAGTGCTTAGAAATCAAGAATTGATTTTTGAATTGATTTTTCCAAAAGTAAATTGAAATGAAGAGGAAAATATATATATAATATTTTTCATTCCAAAAAAATACAATAGATGAAAGGTGAAACTAAAAGGAAAAACAAGTTCCAAGACACAAAATATAAAAAAATATCAAAAACTAAAAATCCCAATTCTATGTGGCATGATGTCACATCTAGACTCTCACACCTCACTGACAACAAACACACCACCTCCCTAGGGTACCTTTCCCTTAACAACATCATAAATATCATGATTCACATATGTGAAGATGTATATACAGGGTGTGAGAAAAATATCCTAGTAGGATCCCACCAGGTGTTTCATAGGAATATTTCATAAAACGCACCAATTATGCTCAGATAATTTAAAACAGTGATAGAAAAATAATATAATATAAATAATTGATAAAAAATATTTTCAAAATTTTTCAAAACATTCTAAAAAATAGGTTTTCAAAACATTTCATTATACACACCAATAATGTATCTCAATGGTAATTAATTGATAAAACAAACCTGTAAATATCAAAAATTATAGGTCAATAAGGACACTCGTTTCATTAACATGATCTATAGTCCACCTATTATGCACATTACCCTTGAATAATAGGTCTAGTATGGTAAGGATAAACTCTTGATAGAAGTTCATTTCCACAACTTTGGAAACCTAGTGAACATGTTACACTAGCAGAACAGGTCCAGGGGGAAAGTGTCAATATTGAGGATAACTTCCTGCCTCATTGACAATAACATTTGGGTTTAAAAAATTAGAGTCATACAAGGGAACAACATATTTAAAACCATAAAAAATATTATTTATAACTATTTCCATGAACAAAAATAAGGGAGAAATACATTTTGATATACAATTCCAATGCCAACATATTTTATCAAAACATTGTCCATGTATTTTTAAAAATCATTTTAAAATCCATCTACAAGCTTTTTCCATAAACATTGTTTTCCAAAAAAATTCATAAATTAATTTTAAAGAGAAATCAAGTAAGGTTTGGTAGAAAAAAGTTGAATCATGAAACCACCTACATCTATAATGGTATCATGAAACACCTAAAAAAAATCCAAAACCAATGTGAAAGAGGAATCCAACATAGGTAAGAATATTTCATAAACCAATGATTACATAACATAAAACTATAACACATAATCCTTAATATTAAAGGGGAAAAGGGGATTACACACAATAATTACTCTAATATAATGATTAATGGAAATCAAACTTTATCAACCATACATATAACTCGAGAAAATAATAACAAGAATCAAGCCAAATGAACTAGATCTAATTATATAGAAGCTATAAATCCAAAAACATCCCTGAATAATATGATCAATCTAAAATTAAATAAATTATATTAGGAATGATTAGATTAAAATAATAAAATTTAGTTTAGAGACTCATTAAAATCATTCATTAGGAAATTATACAGATGGAGTAGCAGTTTTCGAAGATGAAATGGTTGTTCATCTATTTAAAAAATGAAAACCCTACAAAACTCACAAGGCCTTGTATGTGCGACAATGTCTTGGGAATTTTTTCCTAGTCATGACCTACACCCTTTCTTGGTGGATCCTAGTTGGTCATGGAGGATAGGAAAAAATACAGGGGGCTAGACTCGCAAAAATACATATCTCTGGGCATTTTGGTATGGTCGTTTCACACAGGTAATACCCTTTTAAAAAATGACTTCATCCAGGGTGTGGTCCAGCCCATTTAGTACTATGTATTGTAAAAACCAACCTCTGATCCACCAAACACCTCTGAAACATTCAGAACTAAAAGAAAATAATGTGAACCAAAGGAAATACCTGAAATCAGTGGTTGGGATGTTACAATTATCCCCACCAAAATTTTACCTCCCCCCATTAGGATAAGTTAAATAAATTTGTCCATAAAAATTTTAGGCCACTACCCCCACATAAAATACTCCCACTCCCATGTATCATGATAATTACAACCAAGATTCCACAATACTCACACAAATGGTATATAATTCCCATATATAACCTTCACATGAGAATCAAAAAGAAAAATATGTTGCTCATTCATAGACATAATATGTTCTATGTCATGGTCTTTTGAACTTAGAATAACAGACATGTCTGATTTATATTTATTGAGTTGATACACTTGGAAAAAATTATGTATTGAATATAATTGATGTAGTAAATTCAAGTTATAAACCACCATTACAAATAATTTCATTATCTCAAATGGTCCTACATACCCAGGAGAAATGTTCCCTTCTTCTCTGCTCTATCGATGACCTAATCGGGGAGTAACATTCAAGAAAATATGTTCACCAACTGAAAAATCCAAAGTAAAATTATTTAAATCCTCATTAGACTTGTACCTGATCTAAGATATCACTAAAAATTGAAGAAACAACAGTATATTCATCATTTTATCTTGAACCGGGGTTGGAAAAACCAAGGAAATTTCTCTAACCTTATACAAGAAAAGTATAAGGATGGCCATTCAATTCCTCGAGTGGTTCTATTATGATAGATTAAAGATAACTATTTTTGTATGAATATTCATCCTGCCCAAAATTAATATCCTAAGAACCTCCAAAGTACAAGACATAAGAATAAAGCATATATTACATAATCTAATTATCCCTCTCTGTTTTTATAATAATCTAAGGATGATATGTAGTTCTCAACCTAACCTGGGTGTCCATCACCTATTAAAGGAATTTAAAAAAACATGGGGTAAAATGGGGTTCCCTATAAGAGATATTTTTTAGTTTAATCCATTAAAAACTATGAGTCTCCTCCATTTATAACATTCCCAGGTCCTCCACTTTAGTGGAGTCACACATTGTTGTGAAATGAGTTGATTTGGTTAATAAAAATATCACCACCCAAATAGAATTGTTACTTCATGGGGTTCGAGATAAACCAATAATGAAACCCATTAAGATTTCATTCCACAAAGATGTTGGTTTGGGAAGAGACTGAAGCAAACCATAATGTTTATGGTTCTTAGCCTTAATTTATTTGGAATTTATATCATTGAGACACAAAGTCGGCTATGTCTCGTTCCATACCAGGCCACCAAAAATGATGCTTCATATCATAAAACATATTTTTTTGTGCCATGGTGGAAAACCTATTATGAATTGTGATAATCTCCCAAAATTCAATTTATTGCATATTAAGTAACACCAAATCAGCTCCTAAAGAAAATAATTCTCTATTAGGAGACCTTTCACCGACAGTGTCCCCACTTTATAAAGAGGCCTTGATACTCTAAAAATCATCTTCTTGATTTTACTCCGAAAGAATCATCTTAAGAAGAGTGGATATTATATGAAAACTCTCCAAAACATTACTAAATACTATTACCTAACTCCTAAGTGTATCTGAGAAGAAATCCCCATCAATTTGTACTCACAATTTTCTTCCTTCATAACATTAGAAGGTAAATTCAAACTAAAAGTTTTGACCACTACATTAACGTTTCTCAGTGTATAAGTAATGTAAAAGTTAAAAAAAATGAAAGTACTCCACCCATCATCTCTATCGGAGGATCAAATATTATTGAGAATAGATATAACCCAAAAATTTATTGTCAGATTATATAATAAATTTTTCCAACAAAATATAGTCATGATAATATTTTAGGGAATTCAGAATCACTATAAGTTCTAAATCATGTGTGGTATAATTACTCTCATGGGGCTGAAGATGACTTTATCTATAACAAACTACCTAATATTCATATATAAGGATTCATCCCAAACCTCAACTGGATGTATCATAGTAAAACACATATCCCTAACAATCCTTGGGTAATGTCGGAATATATGCTGAGATCAAATGTTTCTTTATCTATTCAAATAATTTACAACACTTTGAATCTCACAAAAGATTCCACCCCTTCTAAGTTAGATAAGCTAAAGAGGATGGAATCAGTAAGAAATCCTTTACAAACCACTAATAATATAATTCCAAACCTAGAAATATTTTTATATATAAGAAATTACACTATTATTCCCACTGAAATATTTCATTTAAATTCTCAAGATCATATGAGATACCATGTTCCAATATTATATGTACTAATAAATTTACTTACCAGATCTATAATTGGAGGTTTGGTAATTTTACATTCAGGTGGAAATCCACCAGAATTCCCAAAAACATCCCTAAAGTGACACAAGTTATTTTTAATTCTTATATTACACATGGATTTCATCCAAAAAACTATAAACAATTATCAAGATACTCATGAATGATTCAGTTCATCAACCCTGTAAAGATAGAAAAAGAGTTTGTTAGGAAAAATTCCCTCATAAGGCACTCAAAATGTCCATTCCTTCTTATGAAGGTGGTCTTTAGAATATTGGAATACTTGATTTAGAGTTAGTGATAACCATACCAAATATATATTTTAGAAAAATTATTATACAGTTTATAATGGTTGAAAAATAATCAATGTGTGGAAAGGGTTATTTTTTCTTGATTGTTACTCGATTTAGCTTCTGATAATTGATGCATAGGAAAAGAGTTCCATCGAACTTCTTGGAGAAATGAATAGGGTCTTCCCATGGTGATAGAATTGGGAATATAAATCCCATGGTCATTAAATCATACAATAGTTTTTTCAACTCCTTAAATTCATCTAGATTCATATGGTTTTATGGAATTGATATTAGTTGATTTCTAAGAATAAGTTCAATTAAGAACATCACATCCCACACTGAAGGAAAACTAAATAAGTTATTTAAAAACACTTCAAGAAAATTATTTACTACCATAGGAAGATTTATATGGCTAGATTCTTCTTCCCATACAGATATTGAAAAAATCATAATTTTACTAAGATCTGGAAGAGATGACCCCACCTGAGTAGAAATAGGATCCCATTCTCCTTGAAACACATGAGTGTTCCCATCAGAGGAAGTGAAAATCACTCACTGATGATAAATATCTATATAGTCCTTGTGAGTGATAAACTAATAAATCTTGATGATCACATCATACTGGTCTAATTTGAGAACCAAGTAATTATAATCTATCTCTATATCTCATATAAATAAATATCATGAGGGAAAATAAAAACTCCACACCTCCTTTTTCATGAGAAGGATTACTAATTTTATAAAGAATAATATGAGTTATGTTGGATGTTTTAGAAGATTCAGAATATGGGTTGATACAAAGGAGTGAGAATAACCTATATCAAATATTGTAGTCACTAAGGTAAAAGAAATAGAAATGGTACCAAACATGGTCATAGTGTCCACATAAACATCCATAAGAAACATCTCAAATAAATGAAAATTCATCATTCTGGAGGCCTTTAGATGGAAACTTATTGTCTGTGAAGTATATGGATGGAGCTATAATCCTATAGATTTTTATGAGTTTCTACTAGATTAAAGAGATGATATTTCCAGGAATATCTTTTCAATTGAACACAAAACCCACATGAATTGAAAAACCTTTGGGGAATAGGAAGAAAGTGCTTCATGTGCCTTTTTTGGACACATTGATAACATGTATATCTAGTAGCCACTAATGATGGCATAAGAAGATAATTTTTAGAATACCTACCACTATTTTCCCTATGAATCTCATTTCACTTCCTATTTCACTTCAAACAACAACTAGATATTCCACAAGAAGAAATAGAAACTTCAGTCAATCATATTTTATCTACCAAGTCAAGATCTACTATCAAATCCAAATACACTACTTCATTTTAGGTGGTAAACTTTAACATGAATAATTGTGATTGAATATATGGTTAAAGACCCATATAAAACCTCTAAGCCTTCATATTCTCATTTGAAACAACCTCATAATAAAAAACTGAGAGCTTAGTAAAATGATTAGCTTACTTCATCACAGATCATGTACCTTGATCAAGTTTGAGTAACTCCATATATTTCACCGGGGTCATAGATTTTTAGTATAACTTCTTAGTAAATATGGCCTTTAAGTATATCCACTCTAATCCCTAATTATTATTATCCAATATATCAAAGTCCCACCACCTTCTAGTCATACCTTCCAATTTGAATAACACACCTGACTTTGATTGAGTGAGGAGTATCTAGGAATTTTAATATCCTCTTGATCTTTCAAAACTAATAATAAACCTCATAAGGACCATTATTCCCCTATAAAGATGGTGGATTCTAGGGAAGACATTCTTTATCCCAAATCCTATCATTATCAATTCTAGGTTTATCCTCTCTATATTGAATAGGGGAGTTCCCCCACCTTGTTCCATAGCTCGATCCATGTTCACCACTAATTCGATCCAATTATAATAAACTAGAGGATTTCCATTTCAATTTTCATAGACAACACCCTCTCAAGGAACACTAGAATCATTCTTTGGGTAATGATATTACACATCAACAAACAAAGGAACATAAGAACATGAGATCCATGCGGAAAATTCAGTTTATAATAACCCAATACAACCGTAATTTCAAAAGAAAATAAAAATTTAAACAAGGATTAAATCTCTCATAATATCAAAAAACACATTTCTTAATAACATATCATAACATAAGTATATTCACGATGGGATATGACCATACACTTACTCACAATATAACCCTTAAGTCCCCAGATTCAAATCTCCAATCTACCATGACATCCAAAAATGCATATCGACAATGGAAATTGGTAAACATACATTTGATAACAATTTTTCATGAACCAACATGGATAACCCAAAAATATATAACAAAAATAAGTCTTAACATAGCCTGATAGGCATTACCGATCACCATAGGCAGATGAAAAATGCTTGGGATTCAATAACTACCTTAGGGAATGATTGTTTCACAAGGTATCTAAAAAAATTGGTAAATACATAGAATCTACCATTATGAAAAAAACATGACAACATAATAAATGTAGAACCAATAGGAAAATAAGTTTCAATACATAAAAACAACCAAATTACTCAAAATTTGAAAGGCCCAACTCCATGTGACATGATTTAACCTCAAGAATCCAACACCTTACTAACAAATAAATGCACCCCCTCTATTTGGAACCTTTTACTTACCTGTATTAGAAATGACAAGATATATATACACCTAAAGGTATATGTATTACACGTGGAAAAGACCCTTAAAGGATCGCAAAAAAGTGTTTTAAAATAATAATTCATAAAATATACTAATTATGATCAAGGAATTTAAAATAAGGAATGATATTTAATTAACATAAAACATAGATAAAACAACCCTTTCACAATTTATCAAAAAATTCCAATAAATTGGTTTCTAAATCATTTTAGTAAAAACACAAATAAATCTCCCCAAATGTAAATAATAGAGAAAAAAATCCCTTGAATATAAACAAGTCCAAGATAATGTGGATTCTCATTCCATTATCATGATCAGGGGTGTGACATTACCCTTGTAGAACAACTGTATGGGGTAAGACTATGCTTGAAAGAGATATTACCATCCATAACTTAGGAAACCTGGTGTACACATTACCCTATAAGAAAAGGCCAAGTGGGAAAGAGTCATCCCTAAGGATAACCCCCTGTATCATCATCAATCAAAATAGGGTTTACCAAATTACTGTTATACAAGGGCACTTCATCTTTGAAACCATACATATTATTCTTTAAACCCATTTTTGTGAACAACACTGAGGGAAAAAAGCATTTTCACAGATGTTTCCAAAGCTAACATGTTTCATCAAAGCATTATCCATTACTTTTTTAAAAACATTTCAAAATGATTCTCCATAATATTTCTATAAACCTTGTTTTTACGACCATTTTTTGAAATTAAGTTTAAATAGCTTGTAAGTAAGGTTTGTTAGAATAAATCTGAATCATAAAACAACACAACTTTAGAATGGTATCATCAAAAACCCAAAAGGAATCCACAATCAATGATACAGGGGAATTTTATAACAGTAAGTGGAAGTCAAAAACCATTGATTTCGTAACATCAAACTAGAAAACATCATCCTCAAGATTATAAGCGAAAAAGGTAATATATTCCATAATTATTATTACATAATGATTATAGGAAACCAAACTTTATCACCCCTATATAAAACTATAGTAAGGGGGAATAAGATTCAAGCCAAAGGAACCTAATCATCTTCTACAACAGTTGTAAATCCAAAAAATCATCAATAATATGATCAATCTAGAATTTGAGAGAATGGATGGTGAAGGAATGAATTAAAAGATGGGAAATGAGTTAATCGAATCATTAAAACCGTCCATTAATAAATATTAACAATGGAGAAACTATCATAGAAGATCGAATGAACATTCAACCATTTGATAAATTAAAATCTCACAATATTCCCTAGATCATGCCCTTGTGAAAATGTCTAGGGAATTTGGGCATGTCCCTGGCCTCCACCATGCCTTAGTCGATCTTATTTGGCCAGAGTGGATAGTGAAAAATCTAGAAGGCCATACATAGAAAAACTCAAAACTCTGGGAATTTTGGCTTGGTCATTTCACACACGGAACACCCAGGTGAAAAAAGTCTTGGATTAGGGAATATTCTAGCCTAGTTTGCGCTACAAAATGTTTAAAAATAACCTTTGAGTTGCAGATCACCTCAAATTTTAAAAATAAATGAAAATTTCACAAACCGAAGAACATACTGGAAAGAATATTCCAGGATGTTATGTTTATGTCCAAAACCGCTGTAAAATCTCTTGAGTTCCTTTCTTCAATTTACTTATTACGATGCATAACAAATATTAGTACACAAAATGAAGTTCTAAAAAATGGTGGGAAATTTTAGAACTCAATTACCCCCACCTGAGATATTATTCAAGCTAATACAGGACAATAGAGAAATCTTATCTTTCCCAAATGAATACTCAACCATCCATCCATGTGAAGATCAAAGAGGAACATAAGGAAGATATGTAGATAAAAAATATGGTAAGGGATATTATATAGCTTTAACTTAGAATTTCTAGAATTATAAGAATCGTGAAATGAATATGTTTCCCAGGAATACCAGAATTGAAGAATGATCTGTTGGAAGATACAGATAGATCATCATTATCTATCTATCATTGATTTGAAAGGATGTATAGAGATCTCAAGGATCATTTCTAGTGGGACAACATGAAGGGCGATAGATTGAAGTGTCAATATATTGATGATTGGGTCTCCAAAAAGTTGAGGCAAAATCGCATACGTCACTACACTATGAATGAAATTTATTAGGGGTTTTGACATTTAATGGCATTTTAAACCACTCTGAAATAATCCACGATGGTTTTCAAAACCACAGTGTATTACTGTATCACATATCATTTTATGACATTTTTCATAATTTTCGTTAAGGGATCAGTTTTTTTAATGTTTTAAATAGTAATATTTTTTATTATTTATTACTGTATAATTAGACATAAATATGTTTAAGGTGGGATTCTAACATCGTAACTCTTGGTTATTCTGTAAAGCCTTTACCGCTCCACTAAGTTCTTCATGCTATGACCAAATAGACTTTATTATACTTATATATATACAAATAAATATGTGTAAATACACACACACACACACATATATGGGTATATATATATTCCAAATTTATAGATATATACATATAAAAATATAATTACGTATAAATTTATATAAATGTAGTTATATATAAATTTATAAATATATTCACACACACACACCCTCACATATCATATAAATAAATATAAATATAAATAAATTTTCATAAATTTATATATAAATACACACACACACACAGATGTATATATATTATTAAGTAGAATTATTTACTAATATAAATACATATAAATACACACACACACACACACATATATACCAATATAATATATAAATTTATATAAATATATATAAATAAATATAAACTTCTATAAATAAAAATAAATTTACATAAATAAATAAATAAATATATAATTTAATTGTATATATAAATATATATAAATACACTTATAAATAAACATAGATACACACACATATATATACCCACATAATATATATAAATACATGTAAATATATATTAAATTAAATATAATTGTATATAAACGTATATATATATATATATACACACACACACATAATTACAAAAACAAACATACATATATACCCAAATAAAATATATAAATAAATAAATATATATATATATAATTATATATAAACATATATATAAACACATATAAATGCACACACACACACATATATATACCCACATAATGCATATAAATACATATAAATACACACACACTCACACAATTAAATATCATTGTATATAAACATATATATATATAAATATTTATAAAAACACATATAAATACACACAAAATATATACATATTCCGACATGATATATATATATATACATACATATATATAAATATATATAAATATATTAAAATCTATATTATGTAGAGGGGAATACAAACTACAAATACACACACACCCAGACAACCCAATGGATCATGACTCATCCCTCCCAATAATGAATGAGAAGCACCCATTAGACCTTTTTATTACATTGAGTGGCACGAAGGCCTATGATTTTGGTGGCCTAAGGCTCTAGCTGAGTTTGGCCTAAAGTCCCTCAACTAAGAAGACCCTAATGCCTAATTGATCAGCCTAAATCACTAGTTTTCACCTGTTATATGTCGCCCCACCCCCATGCCGAGTAATCATTACACTATAACTAGTCTGATTCTTGTTCCACTACTTGCAGAAACATCATGATCTCCTCCGTTATGACATAGAAGAGAAACCTTTCACCCCACATGTAAAATCCACATGGGAATAGGGATTAATGACATGTTTCAATGAACACCCCTCACTCTTTTGATCCACCAACCCTACGATGCTAGTAAAGTGCCCCAATTTACTTCCAGCTAAGTTGTACCATGCTGTTCGACTAGTCCCCTAGCATAGATCATCACATGGAGGAGAACCCCTCCACCCCAAATCAGAATTTCGAATGGATAGAGGGATAATAGATAGGTAATAATTCCATTTTTACTCTTTTAGAGTCATCTATCTGACGATCACTTCGTGTTTCCACACTTCACCGGGTCTCCTGCCTCATTGAACCTGTGGCTCCCTACCAGCTTTTAATGTGTAGCTACATTATTCATCCCCACAAAGTGTAGGGCCCCTTTTTAATGCTATAAATGACCGACATAATCCCCCAAAATAGGTTACTAGGATTCAAACTCTGTCTTGATGGAGAATTACATGGTAACTTTACCTCTTAGGTAATCCACCAACTATATATATAAATATATAAATATATATAAACATATATAAATATATATAAATATATATAAATATATAAATATATATAAATATATATAAATATATAAATATATATAAATATATAAATATATATAAATACCTGTAAATATATATTAATTAAAAATAAATATAAATAAATATATGTGAATTACAAACAAACAAACAAACAAACAAATAAATAAATAAAAATATAATTATAAATTTATAAATAAATTTAAATATATAAATATACATAAACACATATAAATATTCATATATATATATGTATTTATATATGTAAATATTAAAATATATAAATATTTATTAATATATATAAATATACATATATATATATAAATATATATAGTTATAAATGAATATAAATAAATAAATAAACATGCATACGTGTGTGTTTATATGTAAATATATTTTTTTATTAATAATTACCAATTAATAATTTAGTTTTAGTAAATAATTAATTAATAATTAATAATTAATAATATAATGTTTTTTAAATAATTACCATTTAGTAATGTAAATAATTAATGAAATTTCTAAACAATATATAATAAATTATCATAAATAATAATTACAATATACTAAATAATAATTAATTATTAATTATTAACAAGTAATTAAAATTTTAATTAATTATTTATCATCATTAATTTTGCGATGCTTTTTTTAAAAAATCTATTAAGATTAAATACATAAATTTGGAAAATAGAATTTCAGATATAGTATCTATTTTTAATAAATCATTACCAAAATAGAAACATGTCATTTAAGGCTACTTTTGAAAACCACTGCAAAATGGTTTTTTCTTATAGTGTGTCTAATGGTATGGTTATGGAAAAGAGAGAACATATCCCAAAATTTCATCATAGGACTTCCTAAGCCTTTTGTGGGTCATAATGCCACTTGGGATTTAATTGATATCCTTATGAAGTCTGTACATTTCATTTCTATTTGATGAGATTTATAACTTTTTCAACTTTCTATGATATATATAATGGAAGTGGTAAGGTTGTATAAAGTTTAACTCTTAATTGTATCTAATCTATATCTGAGGTTAACCAGGATGTTCTAGAGAAATTTTATATAAGCATTGGATACAAAGATGAGCTGCAACACTACTTATTATCCTCAGATTAATGTTCCATATGAAATGATTATTAAAACCCTTGATGGCATGTTGAGACCCTACTAAATGGATTTTAATGGTGGTTTAGATTAAAACCTTGCCCTGCTAGAGTTGTCATAAAACAAGAGTTACCAATCTAGCATTTAAATAAATGTATATGAGGCTTTATATTAGAAGAGGTGTAGAATTCCAACATGTTGGGATTAAGCTATTATTATGAAATCTTACTCAATACATGTCATAAAAGATTCAAACTATTCAGAAACACATTGAAAATATAAAGTCAAAAAAAGTTCTATGTTGATAATAATTGGTGATATTTAGAGTTTGAAGTCGAAAAAAACTGTATTCCTTTGAATATCTCCATAGGAAAAGGTTATGATATTTTGGAAGAAGGTAAATGTTATCCCTTGATACATTGACCCCAACAAAATCCTTGATCTTATGGAGATGGTAACTTATCAACTTGACATCTCTAAAGTCCGTGATGTGTTTCATGTATCAATTTTGAGGAGGTATATACCCAATCCATCACATGTACTGAACTTAGAGGTTGTACAATTTAAATATGATCTCTCTTATGAGGAAAATATGATATAAATATTTTATCAAGAGATAAAGTGCTATGAAACAAGACCAATCACCTAGTTAATGTTCCAATGAGGAATCATTTATTTGAGGAAGTGACAAGGAAACTGAAAGATGTAATGAGGTAGAAGAACCCTCATTTGTTTTAATTTGAGTGACAACATTTTGAGTGTGAAGTTATATTAAGGATATATAATGTAACACCCATCGATATTAGTATGTATTTACATTTATATAAATCTTGTGTATTCAATAGCTTATGATACATGAAACACTTAAACAAATGGAAAGTTCCTTATTTCATTATGCTAGAAGATATCAATAAAAAATAAAATAAATTATAAGATAATTGAATGAAACAAATTAGTAACATTACTAAATTAATGAAATAATGGTTAAAAAAATTCTAAAAGGTTGAAAGTCTCATCATTACAATTTTTTTTTAAATATTAATCCACCAATGATAAATATAGAAGGAATACAACACATTATAAACATGATTAATATATTGAAAAATAAATTATAGATTATTATTTATGATTTTAGAGATTTTTTTAAGGCTATATATAAGAATTTAATATGACTGTTATACATATGTCTATTGGTCATATGGTTTTTGGATATATGTTTATTGGA
The DNA here is from genome assembly GCA_963277665.1 of Viscum album. NCBI lineage: Eukaryota > Viridiplantae > Streptophyta > Magnoliopsida > Santalales > Viscaceae > Viscum > Viscum album. The sequence continues at coordinate 1,163,072,734 of OY728158.1, read as the reverse complement.
TATATGGTCATTTGATATGTTGTCATTGGATATAATTACATAAATAGGTTTACCGAAGTCGTTTAATTATTATAAGAATTCTTAATCTCACTCATGCGGTTGATTTCTCATATTTTTGGTATCTTAATTGATATTTTAGTGTTGGAGAATTTATGATCTTTATTTCTGTTTTGGGGTTTTTGTTGTATCCTTCCTCATAATTCATTTTGTTTGTTTTTATTAATAATAGGAATTTTGACTTTGATTTTAAAAAAAATTATTGAATAAAATGGTAATAATAAATTAAAATTGTGTGTTATATAAATATGAAATTTTATTCATCACATATTATTATTATTATTGTTGTTATTAAATATTTTTTTGAAAAATTTATAAAATCTTAATAAATATTATAATACCAAAGTATTGATAAAGTTAAATGATTAAAAGATAAAATATTAATTTCTTGTGACTAAAATCAATTAATGTTAAAAGGCCAATTTTCAATTAATTATTTTTTCTATATGTTATGTATTTTTATTTTAATAAATTAAAATGATCTCTATTTTAATTAAATTAATTATATATATATATATATATATATGTTAACAATATTAAAAATCATATAATGATTTTTACTTAGTAATTAATAAGAATAAATTCATTTTTATGCCCAAAACATATATTTCTAAAAAAATTAAGCATTATACATTCTTATAGTAAATTAATTATTTTCAGTTAAATAAAATAAAATGGATTTCATATTTGTAATCAGAATGTATAAATTATGTAATAAGGTTAATTTCATTTGTATTAAAAAAAAATTTGGGGGTAAAAATGGAGTTACCTCAATAAAAGCAAAGTGTGGTAAAAGAGTATTACTAAGGGTAAGAGAAATAATATATCATAAAAAATTTCCTATAAATGAGTATATGATGGAATTTATGATCTCCCATTTTCTTCTATCAATTATTTTACTACTTTGTATCCACATTCCATGTTAGAAGACATTCCTTACACATATGGAATGAGTATGTGTGAAAATACTACCCAAGCTCCCCTATAAAAGGAGTCCTCTTCTACATAGAACCACCGACACATTTTATTTGATTTCATCTTAAATAATATTCCAAATTATATCTCTAAAAATCTGTTCCCATGATTGAGAACCTTAGTTCATAAGAAGGATTTCCAAAACCCTCATTTCTAAGATGTTCTGTAAGAGAATATTCGAGTCTTCAATGTAAGTGACATCCTATCCTTAATCATTATTCTTTATCTTCTTAATAAAACTATTAGTAATTATAATTTATAAAATTAATAGTTTTTTTGAAATCACTAAAATTCTTCAAAAGTGATATTATTACTATATAATATCGTTTTTACTAATTCAGTTGCTATAATGTGTTCTCATTTGGGTTGGTTTTACCACTTACATGAATGATGTTATAATGTTTACAACATGAATGATTTAGAAAAATTAAATACTGAATTTATGTAATAATAAATATAAGTTTAACATTTCTTCATAATTCTATATTGGTAATATTCCAAATTTTATTCATCAATAAATTCAATTCTTTGGTTAATTCAATAATCTCAGAAAAGAATATTTTCAAGCATTCCATTGGAACCCTCACCATAATTTCCCTGATTTAACCACATGAATATATAAATATATCAAAAACAAATAATACATCTTCAAAAACATTTTCTAACCGATGTATCCATGATAAAGGAGTAATGACCAGAATCTCCAAACCAAAGCACGAGTGAAAAAAAACAGTTAACACCCAAATATTTGTTTTAACAGTAAAAAATTAATTTGTGGGTAATAAGGAATTATAAATTAATTGTATTATTTAAAATAAATCGGAAAATTTTTATTATACATAATAATGATAAAATTTATTTTAATATACATGAAGTTGACAGGCATATAACCAAGAAGATGTCTAAGGTAAGGGTTTCTTTTCTTAATTTCCTTTCATGGAGATATGTTCCAAGTTCACCGCTTATGTTAATTTATGAAATTTATATACTAATCCACACACACATACACAAATATATATATATATATATATCATATAAAAAATTTTATGTAATTCATCAAATTTATAAATCCATCTAAAGGTATCTTTTGTAATGGGTTTTTATTGAAATGTTACAAAAGTCATAAGAACTCTAAAAGACCATATATTTTATTCTACTCTAGCTATTTTCGGGTTTAAATATCTTCTTACCAATTTAAAGCTATTTTTACACTATTTAATAAAAATATTTCTTGTGTGTGGATTCGACCTCATCTCTTCTTTTCGATCGTGAATTTTTCCTATCCATCTCCATGTTTTCCACATTCGTATATGGATGTCTTTATCCCTACTTATATGTTTGTTTAATGTTATTTTATATTAAAATTATCTTTCTTTTATAAATGTATGAATGAAATATTTTTAATATATTATATATGATTACTTTCTCCCATCATTGTTCATTTTTTATGAAGTTTCCTTTTCAATTTTTTAGAAATATAAAATATCGTTTTTATTAAATTTATCATTATTTTTATAAAATTATTATTTTATAAATTATATACCTTTACAATAAAATATACCAAAAGGTAAAGGATGTTTATTTTCTTTTTTTTCGAGATATTTTCTAATTCTCGTATTTTTTGCATCTATGTTAAAATACCTTAATGTTTCTTTTATATTATTTAGGATAAGCTTAAATGGAGTCATCCATTATCTTTATATGGATGATTCATTTTTATGCCTTATTATGATTCTTATATAACCCATTTAATTATCATATATTAGTTATGTAATGATGGGATTATGATTGTTTTCATCGAATGGTGTTTTTTTTAGTCTAATAATAATTATAAGATGAAGTGGAAGCACTTAAAACCTATTTCCCAAAAATATGTTTTCTATATACTATGAAATAACATATAAAATAAAAAAATGAAGATAAACTTTACTAGAATACTATACACCTATTAAGATTTTGTATCCCTTGATATTTGTTTGATGCATTTGGTGAAAAAACAAGGAGTGGAAAACCAAATCTTCCCAACTCTATAGTGCATCTTTAGGTTGGGATGAATCATCTGACATTAGGAAGTGATTATACATCAAATCATGATGTGATTGCATCTCCTATAAAAATAAGGAATAAATGAGAACTTTGGGTTTCAAGGAGGTTTATAAAATCATAATATTTTACACCACCATCATATGAAAATGGTTAAAAAATAAATAATGGAAACTCTTAGGTTGTAGCAACGACTCATGCATTCATAACGCATGAGTGAATTCTTCGAAAAAAAAATTCCTTTATCTTATGATATTTACACCTCCTCACTATTTTATCTTATGAAATAGTTTCTTAAATGATATCCAAGTTGGAGAAAGTATTGGATGTCTAGAAGAGATAAAAATATAGTATATATATATATATATCATCTTATATATATTTATATATGTATATCATACATATATATATAAATCTTCATGAAATATTCCATTCAATCTCCCACTTTCATTAAATCCTAAAAAACGTATTCCCATTTCACCTTTTCTTTTACCATATACATTAAATTGTCAAACCATTTCCAAGAAACCTTTGGATATCTTCTAATTTTTTTTTGGAATGATATCATTAAATTTACATTATATCACATCATATGAAATACATTATGAACACCCATCCAATTTTTTTGATTAATTATTAAACATTTTTTAGAATAGATATTTGATAAAAACTGAATCCCCATTCAGTCAACCATAGAGTGTTTACCCAATGTACTTTATAACCTTGATAATAAATATGAATATCCATATATGTATATATATATATATAAATACAAATATAAATATATATATATAATAAAAGAGTTCCTTATAGAAAATAATCAATGTTACTCAATCCATATAGGGATATAGTGGGATGTACATCAAGCACACATATCTTTATACCTATTTCCACAAGTCTACATCATTTGAAAATGTGAATTCTCATGTTTTTATATTTTTTTCTATAACACCAATTGAAATGGTACATGAAAAATTTAAATCCCATATAGAAAAATCATCCATTCAGGATCATTTGAGTGCAGAATGATATGATAAATGAATAAATCACATACCATTAATAATTTTTTATAAGCGCTTCACACACCCCTCGTCCAGGTAGATATACAATATCTTGGTAAATCCAAACACCCCCATAATCTATCTCAATCTAGGGACCAAATATCACACTCTTTATATAAGTGAAAAATCCCATCTTTTTTAAACTTCAACCGATGAAATTATCACTAACATACCCAACCAACCCCATATTAGAAAAGTTAATATGTATAATTTCATAAGTAAGGATTCAACGTATGTTGGTTCTTATGCTAGGTATCTCACAAACCTCAGGTAATGTAGACTCAAATATAATCCATGAACCCCTAGTATACCCAAGATATCTCTATGAATCTTTTTATGGAATACTTAGTAGGCCATTTATCACAGAAAAAAATATATCATTCTTTGTGTTATACCTCATAAGCATATTCCTTATCTCTAAAAAAGTATCCTACTCATGATAACTTTAAGATATTTTCATAAAAGTTAATACTCTTTGATAAACATTAGTTATGTATAAACTCAAATAATCACTTTGAGAGGTCAATTATCATTAAATTTAATAAAATTTATTTCTGTATATACATTTTTTTATTGAATGTGAAATAATGATAAAATGGCAGTTTCTTTAAATACGATACATTTAAATATTCATTATATCTTCAATAATATTTAAAAAAACTAATAAAATCACTAGTTTATCATATAATATATGATAAATTTATAAGATCATCCTTATGTTTACCACACTTTCTAGGTTTTGTTACCTCCTTAAATCATACATAATTCTTAACACATCTCTCTATGGCCATATTATAAGACCCTCTTACAAAACTTTTTAGTGTGATAAATCTATGAAGTGAACCATTTTGAATTACGGTGCGACTTAGTAATCAAATTACTAATTATTCATCATCATGAACATATTAAAACTTCTTAAATCCATAACATTAAATTTTATGATGTTAAATTAGGCCGTCTTATTAGAATTATTTTCTAAGTTCATCATTATCATCCTTGGAAATCTATTCCATCAAAAGTTTCTCCTTGAAATAACATAATTAATTATATTATTATTAACTAATACATCTCAAAGTATTTTTAGGATATTAAGAGAAAATCACTTTAACTTAAGATTGGTGTAATACTTTATTTATTAACTTTTAACTTCCTTAATTCCAACCATACTCTTACTGGACTCTTAGACACGACATCATTTTCTGAATATCTTGCAAAGATACACAAACACTTCTATGTCTATAAATAACATTTATTTTTTTAGTAGTAATATGAATCAAATAAACTATTTTTTCTATATTATATATATTATACTCTATGTGTTTGGAGAATTGTTTCTTTTATAAGAGACTTTTGTTAATATATACCACTGATAATTGTTCGGAACACATTCCCTCATATTTTGACAAATAAGTATATAATCACTCTTATCTTGGATAAAGAATTTTATCCATATTTTCTTCTCTAAACATGTTATAGAACCTGATTAATCATAAACTATGTGTATACAATTATTCATCTCATTTAATTAATAACAACTCTTAGTTATCAAACATCTTCTCTTATCACATAAGAGAAATGAGATTAAGATAAACATATTTTACTTAGATTAATTTGATATTGATAAATCCTTTACATTGAAATCATTGATATAGTAACTCTTTACTTTATCTCATGAATATAAATTACAAATTCAATAAATTATTCATTTTATCTCAAACTCTAGTATATTTAATGCACTTTGTAAAATATACATTTTGTTACACATACCTTTTAAAATTTAAGAACAAATTTCTATAATATCCATAATGACATGGATATTCCATAGATTTTCACAAACTACTTTAGGTTTATACTGGATAATCCAATCATATTGAATCGTTACTCTTCATTCATAATAACCCTAATGTTTAATTGACCTTAATTGGATTCTCATAGAAACATTGTTGAAATTTTCTACCACCTTTTATTCTTCCAATTTAATCTTTTATTAACACATTCTATTTTTATAGTAAATTATAATAACTACATATTATGGCTCGTTAATATATACATTCTAAATAATTTGAGAATATTGAGTAAATGTTCTTTTAATTCAATCATATTGTTCAAAGATTTCTATAAATGAAAATTGGATAAATTCCATAACATGAACTAGACTTTTTTTATTCCTTTAAATAATATTATAGAATTTACCAAATTACAATCCATATATATTAAAAAAAATCACCTCATTTTATTTAAACAACTATTGTTTTCATGATCTTCTCAACTGGTAAATGATAGAATAGTACACATATTATGACATGTTTATCCAATCTTGAAGTATCCAAATTCTCAATTAAATAAATCATTTTGTCCATTACTTGAAAGAAAATTTCAAGCATCAATTATTTCCATCTATTAACCTTATATATATTTAAAACACCTGTAAAATATATAGTTAATATCATATGTCTTCCATAATAATATAATTATTTTTTATAACTAATAAAGTTTTAATTAAACCTTTAGTCTCATTGGGTTATCAAAATATTCAACCGTATTGAATATAATTTTAAATTACTAACCATATTGGGTATATGTGACTAAAATTCCACAATTCATTAATATACTCAATCATATTGAGCACTTGAGTAGGGACTAATATTCCTTAGGTCATTTTTCATTTAATTCATTTCAAATCTTAAATGAATCTCTATATGGTTCCATAAGAATACAGATTCTATTTTTGAATAATTTCAACATTTTGTTACAAAGGAACTATTCCGACTCAAAAAGTTTTCTTAAAAACTTTTAATAAATAAAAAATCTTGATTGTGAACTTTTTGTAAGTTACCAGTCCTAAGTGAAAGTAACATTAAACTTCAACCTATCAAGTATTGATTTAGAATTTCATCTTGATGATGATATTATCTATTACAGAGTATTTTATCATATGAGTATCATGTATTATTAAACATTTAATGAGGAATTTTATTAAATATCATCCCACTAAAATGATGACTCCTTTTGTGCATCATATATATTAGTAAGAAAAGATCCATATTTGATTGGGAAATGAGTCTTCTTTAGTGTTTATGTCACCACTTAGTTATTTAGGAAGTGAATCATACCAATAATATCATATATGACTCATGGATAGTCTAGTAGAAAAAAATGTCTATAACACATAATATTGATAGAATCAAATCTATTTCTCAATTTACCTAATCATATTTGTGTCTCATGGATAGTTTAACCCAATGAAAGCACAAAAAACAAACAAACAATATAAAATTAAGGGGCACCTAAATTTACTATGAACTGCCCAATTGGACAATCCATAGTCACTTATAACTTTATTACCTTACACGAGATAATCTAGGGGCACCCCACTTTAGCATGACCCACCCGATCAGATGATGAATGTCTTGAAAACTTCTTCTTTGGAAGGAATCTCACTCTCAATATTTAAAGGATATTTTAATCTCACCATTTTATATCAATTTATTCTAATTATATATGAATGCTTCTAATTATAATTATTTGAACATTTTAAAGTAAAGCATACACAATATCAACATTTATTAAACAATTTACTAAAGATAAATATACTAGTGAATAAAAATTTAAATAAATGAAAAATTAAAATATTAAACATGAGATAAAAAATTATTAAACATTCATAAATAATAGTTAAGATGAAAATTTTATATTTTTTAGATTTAACATCATTGAGATTCCATAATTTTCAATTTAAAGATTTTATATTCATTCCAATATGAACACTTTAATATTGAACATTATATTCAATTTCAATATAATATATATATGACATTATATGAATCATAAACTATTTTAAATATATTTTATAACATGTAATCATTTTATATAATCCCAATACTATATAATTAATCATTATTTAAACCTTGATAATATCATTCATCAAAATGATTTTATATGTGGCTTAAATAATACACAAATAAGGTCTATTTTTGTTTTGAACAATTCAAAGTAATAAATTATGAAAAATTTATAACTTGAATATAAATATTATATATATTGGCCTTATTTCACAATTTACATCCCTTTATAAATTATTTATTATGATTTCTAAATACGAAATTTCATTTCTATATCATTGGATATCCCATATAATACGGTTAAAAGCTACTTCAAATATTATCATTTAATATTTTTGAAAAATAAAATTTTCATAAAAATTTAATTAATTAATTATAAAAAAATTATAATTAATTAATTAATTTACAAATTCTTTATAAATTAAATATTCCCTAAATAAATTTTATAATATTTATAAATATTTTATAAATCATTTAAACCTTTTAATATTTCGATAACAATTTTTAAAAACCTTTTTGTTTTCCCTTACAACGAATCCCTATTATGCATAAGGGTGACCACCTTCAACCCTTACATAGACGGTCTCCATAACAGTAGATTCCCATGAACCTTACATAACAGACACTACATAAGGTTATAATAGGTCTCACCATTATATATTATAAGGAAAACTATGTTTTCCCTTATGTGGACCCTTTCATGTATTGGTAAGTTACAGGTTACCTTCACATGACCACTCAGGTATATGTAATGCCTTAGTTAGCCTTACAAAACTGATCTATGTAAGGGTTATGTCTCAGTTAACTTTACATGTAAAGGTTTATATATATATATATGACCCCTACATAAACCACTCCGTGTAAGGTTAATTCACTGGTTACCCTTACACAACCCATCTACATATGGGTAAACCATTTTCCAGATTCATGAAAAACTAAAAAATGATTCTCTATTTTGGATTTATTTTTCATTTCTACACATGATTTCATAAAAATAAAACATGGAAAAATTTGATACTAATTAAGGGGGGTTTTAGAGTCATATAAAAATTATACAATGAATTATATGCAATTAAAACCCATTTATCAAGGATGTCCATGAAAGATAAAATGAATCTCCACATAAAATACTAAAATGAAGATATATTGTACCAATATAACATACAATGATGAAGATGATGCAACCCTTAATATTCATTTGATGTTTTTTTATAAAGATAAAATAGTGGAAAAATATATTCCAATCTCCATAGTGTATCGTCAATTTGTGCAGAATCATCTAAAGTTTTTATGGGATTATTATTCCATTAAAAATGTGCTAGAATCTCATATGTAAAGAAGGAAGAAAGAATAGATTCTAGTTTTTGGATGGTTTGAATAAGAATATTTTTTCATAACTATATCATATGATAATGGTTAATAATTACACATGGAAAACCATCAGGCTGTAGCATTGAATCATGTATTTATTACACATGAGTGAATGATTTGGAATATGAATGCATTCCCTGTATGAATGCTATACCTACTCACCGTTTCATCTTATGAAAAAATTACTTAAATGATACCCAAGATGTAGAATGGATCCAGTGTCCAATGACCATGAAAATATTTTTTATATATACATATATATCAATATTTTATATATAGTGATTCATGGAACATTCCCTTCATTCACATGGGAAAAAATGTATGGATTTTCATTATATGATTGGTGTGTCCAAATTATATAACTCTTTAATTAATTATATAATGATTTATATTTCATGAGATGATAATGAAGGGATTGGGGGGGTGAACCTAAACCCTTAAGAGACCATGTTCATTATACTTATAGGATTGGGTAGTGAACCCAAAACCTTAAGGGGATTTTCCACTATGTTTATCAAAATGGGGAGTGAAACCAATGCTCTATGAGACTCTTTCCACTATGTTTGTTTAAATGGGGAGTGAAAAAAACCCTAAGGGATGCTATCCCCTATTTTTGGGAATAGGGAGTGAACACAACGCAATAAGGGACTCCATCCACAATATTTATAGGAATGGTGAGTGAACCCAAATCTCCAAGTGACTTTGTCCACTATGATTATGGGAAGAAGAAGTGAACTTAAACCCTTAATTTTCCCTATCCAATTATATGATGATGATATTTTAGGTGATCCTAGACATAAGAAATTATTTTTAGGCATATGTATATTCATTATTCCTATGAATAATTTCATATGTGAGGCTTAAAGACTTAATTTCAGGATTCATGATTTATGATCCATGTTTTAATTGGGTATTATTTCCTTATGTTATATTCAAGTAACTTGATTACTTTCTCATACTTACATGTTCATTATATATCCACATATGTTCTTTGATTGATATCTCTTATGTGTATCCCTTACTAACCATATGATCTCACCCCTTTCTTCTTTTTACATTCCTCAGGATAAAGAAAAATATTATTATTTATGATGTGTCAAGTAGGTTATCATGTAAGAATACTTTTTATTTGATATGTCAAATAATGTTTATAATATAATTTGGTTATGAATGTAATCTAAAAATACACTGACCTATAGATTTTTGGGTGTCATTTATTATTATATGTAATGAATATTCATGTAAAATGATATAATATGTTTGTATATTAAGATTAGTTCATATAAACTACTGTACAATACACTGTTCTTTTTGTTCTTTGTTTGTATTTATTACAAACGTATAAATATATTATTGTTATAATTAGGATTTGGACTTATTTTTCTACTATATTTTAGATTCTATACATCCCTATGAAACCATTAAGTTGTATTAGATATGATTTATCAATTTTTTTATTTTCAAATGAATAAATAAACTGGAAAACAAGTTTCTCAAGTACCATGACATATCTACTTCAAAATGTGCATTTTATTTCTTGGTTTTTCTTGATCACGATGTATTATAGTAAAAAATGACTGTGGAAATTATAAAATTTATAAAAAAAGGATGTATTCCCATAATAATTTAACTCATATGATGAGATATTGGCTATATCATTTTATATGATTGGTGTAAGTCATATGGTATGACATGGATGGAATATCATTTACTATGATATGTGTTATATCATAATAACTGACTTAGTTTATTATTTTATATGAAGGTAGTGAAATGCTTAATTATTAGAAATATTTAATAATTAAATATTAAAATAATTCTTATAGGATATCATTAAGTAATCAATTTTTTAAAATTAAATACACGATGGTAACTTTCATATGATAAATTCATAACTATTCAATGCATTACTCATGCATTTCTTTATAGACGAGTAAATACTGGTAGTTATTGAGAGTCCCAATGTTTATATAAAGGATAATACTACTTTATGATGGGGTAATGTCAGTCATGTATTCTTGGTTGAAACTACCTCGATCATAAATTTCACTTCCACTTCACCCTTAGCCTTAATGTGGCACTAACATCCCATTCCACGATGTTCCTAAATTTGGGTTTCTTTTATGCCTTCACTGCTTAGTTTAATCAATAAACTATCCTAAGAGACCAGTTTGTGGTATCAAATCTTTACAATGAATTTTGTTCTCAAACCCATTTTTTTTAAAAACAATAACCAACATTTCATAATCCACAGTAGGCCACATCGTAATTTACATTATAAAATGGTTTGGTGTTAGCCACCAGATCGCTCTGTCTAGATTTACGATATGTGATAACATAGTGCATGATTTAATTTTCTCTTATTGATAGGGTATGATAGGTTTTTATCATTAGGCATGTTACATAGAGATTCCATGGTTTCTTTCTGAACCATAATCTATTATATATGTAATACCAAGGGATATGATTGAAACCCATGTTTTGTGGAAAAAGAGTATCAAATTGTAATTTTTATATAGGTGATATTGTTGATTATGATTTCCCCATAAATAAGGGTAACTTTTTATATGTGTAAGGGTTAAAATGATAAAGAAATTAATATGTATGGTTTAAGAGATGATATGTAACAGTCACACTACTAGTAACCTTTACACATGCCTTTGTGCAGTAGTTAATTTTTAGATATTTCTTTGCTCACGTGTAACCATTGATTTGGTAGTCTTTATATATGATTTTCCCATCCATAATAGTTTATTTACCCATACAAAAGTGTATTTCCATAGTTATATAATTAAAAACCATGATACATAAATGTTACCTTATGCCATCCACTTATCATAAGCGATGATAGGTTTATCAGTCATAAAATACATTTGATTGTGCTTAAATGTATTTTGAACTTCAACCTATCAATCACATTTTACAATTCCCTATATATCATAAAAAAAATTAAATTAAAAATTTTATTATTCTAATATTGATTTTTTAATTTAATTATATAATTTATAAGTTCTTGATAAATCCCCATAAATGTCATTTAGGGATATATATTAATTTGTAAAAGTGTTAAGTAATTAATTGTTTAAGAAAAATTTATAAATAAATATTCCGTAATACTAAATATTAATATTAAAATACCTTTTAAATTTTATGGCATGCCTTATAATTTAGAAATAAAGCGTTTATTTAGAAATCATGAGGGTATTTAATAAGTTGTTTAAATATTAAAAAAAAGGAAATAATATAAAATAGTTTACATTTATTTTATGAATAATTTATATCAAATTTTTATTTTTAAAATTCATATAATTATTTTAAAACTATTTAAACCACATCAAAATGTGTTTTGACTACTGATTTGTTCAATGTTTAAATAAAGACATGTATGTGACATATATATTATATGAATAGTTTCAATAATAGATAATAAAACATAAAATGTTTATATTTCATTTTATATCATTTATTTAAAATAAATTCTATATAATGATTAATTTGAATGAATTCACATTAGGAAATAAATATGAAGTGTTTAAATTCAAGATTATGGAATATTGATAATATATAGCTAAATTATAATTTTTATATTTTTGGAAATATTTATGAATTATTCATAAAGGTTTATAATGACTTTAATTAAGTGAATTATATTTTTATTTAAAATTTATTCCCTTTTTTAATATTTATTTATGTAATTTTAATATTATGAATGGTTGTACACATTAATTCAAAATTTTAAACTACTTCTATATATTTACACAAATGAATCTAAGTAATTACATGTTAAGTGTGATATTGGATTTAGTTTCATATATTTTCAATTTTGATTATATTTATTTATGATATCAAATTAGGTAGTTAATTATTATTTATAAAAATTTCTCACTAGAATTATAATGGAATTGAGATGTCACATGAGTAATATATCCCTAGGTAGATAGACTTTGGGTTAAAATTCCTACTATCCTTGAGGATTATGTATTGTTATATAAAAGAGGGGGTTAAATATACATGACTCCATACTTACTCATGTTAATATTATTGATTTTATATAATTCTAAGTCTTTAAATGAAATATTTTTACATACCTTATGTAGAGGATGCATTTGGTTGTGTATAAATATAGTTGGATTCTATTCTAGGTTATTAACACTCTCTATGAGTTTCATAAAGAGTTACCCATCAATATGTTTTGGAAATAGTATTTTGGGGAAATGAATATGGTTCCAAAAAATATCATCAAAATAATTCATACATGTAATTGAAAAAAAATTTAGGACTTTGAGAACTCTTCAAGTCATCAAAATCAATTAATTGGAAGTTTGGGGTTCAGTTCTTCAAACGTTTAAAAGGGTAGCAGAGGCTTCAACTCAACGACATGTTAGTTTTAATTAATTGATGATTTTAGCCGAAGGAGGGTTTTAGTGGTGGTGGTTATATGGGAGAATAATGATGTGTTGGGTTTATCGAAAGTATCCACTGATTTTATGGATCACTACTGTATATCGGTGATCATTGTTGCAAACGAATAGATGCCTACATTTGTTGGTGGCCAGTGTAGAAAATTTACTATTTGGACTCGACTATTTATATGTGATGGGACCACCAGTTGATGTGGAATGTGAATTATAATTTAGTAAATTTTCAATAATGATCCATGTGAAAAAATACACTCAGTGTAATCTTTTTAATTTCGGAGAAACAAAAACATTATAATGTTTTCTAATGAATGTAAGATGAAAATATAAACCATATAAACTAAAGTGTTCTTTACTTTTCTATTTTTCATTTTCATGTTTTGTATAATTTTTTTTTTAATTTTTTTAGAAGATTATGTGTGTGGTGATATATGGTTTTACTTAAGTTTCATAATTTCCATTGCACTTATTTTGAGAATTTTTCATATCTGATACACATGAAATATAGGAAAAGTTAAATGTTTGTGGATGAAGCATCTTGTTTTTAGTAGATTAACTTTTGGTGAGATCATGATTTTCACCTGGATCTCCTCCCAATAAGTGGTATCAAATCTTGTTTCTTAACAAGTGTTAGGTTCAAAAGGGGCCTAGATACCCTGAGGGGGGGGGGGGTGAATTATGATATGGATATTATTTACTAACTTATTCTTCCAACCCCACTAGATCTTGATCTATTTTTTATAAGGGTCACTTTGTTTTCAATTAAGTGTTTATGCAAACCATATTCTATCTTTCTTTATCTTGTGATGATACTTAGAATTCAATGCAGGTAAGAAAGTAGGTAGACACAAATATTTTTACTTTCTTAACCCTCATTGGAAAATATCCATGGGGCATATAATGACGATGTGTTGATGTAACAAATCCACTAAAGGTCACTTCCAATTTACAATGTTTTCGCTAGATCACTTCTATTCCCAGGCTCCCCTCCTTTACAAAGTTTATGATCATATCACTTCTTTTATAAGGGTCACTCCCAATGTCTCTCTCTCTGGCTCACTATTGGTGGAGAGGATCACCTTATTCCTCTTCATTTTCTCATTTCTATGAAAGGATCCACTCACAGCTTATGGAATTTTAGGTCCCTTAATTATCAATAAAGAATACATCCTCCACTGTATGTAGATTCTATGTTTAAGCCCACTTTTCATTCACTGATGAATACCCCATTACCATAGATTCACTGGGAAATTCCTTCTAAACACCCTTCATGATTCTCACTACCTTCATGGAAAAAACCTCTTTCACAAAGCTCCTTCATGGATCTCTTCATGAAGAACCATCAAAAAAATAAAATTTTATTTGAGAAACTCATTTTATTTAAAAATAATCAACACAGTTGGTTGGATTTTTTAGCCTTCACGAAGCTCTTACTATTCTCTGAAAATCATTTTGCCTTCGCGATGCCATTCTATTTCACAAAGCTCAAAACATTCAGTTGTCTTTTAGCCTTTGAGAATTGCTTCACATATCACCTTCGCGAATGTCTTAAAAATTTGGAGCATTAATATTTTATTAAAGTCCCACTTTCACTTATTATCAAGGGGGTATAAGACTATTTATAGGCATTCACACTGAACCTTCCAGCCATGTCATCACCATTTCACAAAGTACCTCCTTTTCTTTCATGACTAACCCTTATTAATAGAGTTGACTATTAGAAACAATCACTTCTTTGGGAACCACCATTCTCGAAGTCATATTCTTAAAGAAACTCATTCCATAGCCATATTTTCATATGGCCTTCAAGAAAATACACTTTTGCAAAGATTTATCATTATTGCGGAGATCACCGCCAAAAAATTTAGTGTCTTCACGAACCACCCTTCATGAAACCCAAGTGTTGGCAAAATTTATACCTTAGTTATATTTTTATATGGCCTTCAAGAAAATACACTTTTGCAATGATTTTTCATAATCATGTAGATCATCGTCAAACAATTTTGCGTCTTTAAGAACCAACCTTTGCACAACCCCAGTCTTCGTGAAATTCATGAATTAGCCATATTTTTATATGGCCTTCAAGAAAATCCACCTTTAAAATATTTTTCATAATTATGAATATCAGCATAAAATACTTTCACATATTCATGAACCTCACTTCACAAAACCCCATTCTTTTCCAAATTCATGACTTAGTCATATTTTTATATGGACTTCAATAAAATCCACTTTCACAAAGATTTGTTGTAATCGTGAAGATTAATGTCAAAACTATTTGATCCTTCAAGAAACACACCAGAAAAATCCAATATTTATGAAATTCAATACATTACCATATTTTGATGATATCTTCAAGAAAATAAACTTTTCACAATGCTTGGTCAAATTCCAAATTTTAGACCCCCAAAATTTTGGTAAACAATAGGAAACGACTGTAGATTGTGTTTATTCTTTTTGTACTACCTCCAGATCCACCATTCCCTTTTCATCATTATTTTCCAACATGGGTTGTCAAGAATATATCTGGAACTTGAAAATTTACCATGTAAACCTGCTTTTTCAACAAACACAACCTACTAAAAAATGTTGCAATGTTACCTCATTGGATTTTTTTCCCAACAACAATGTATTACACAAAGCGTACTCTGGTGTCTTCATTTTAGTTTTATACCATGATTTTATTCGATTTAATGAGGGTTTCTACCTCAAAGTAATGGAACTAGAATATAAAAAGATCAGGATTGATAAGTTTAACATAAAAATATTTAGATTTTAGAAGATACAAAGATAATATTTTTTTATTTATCGACTCAAACTAGAGAAGATAAATCAACATGAATGAAAGGGACTATATCATAATGAACTTGTGTGATATGTATTTCATTGGAAATGAATTTTTCTTTCAAAATAGAGGATAAGAAAATAACTACTAAAGTGATGGCTTCCCTGATAGACATGTATAAAAAATGATAGCTTTAGAAAATGTTTTTATGATGACGAGGTTATTCAACATAATATTTTTAGATGCAAGACCAACTTTAGACCATGTTAGTGAATTAACATCTTCAAAAGTTTTCTTGAATAATTTAAAATAACATTCATAGATTTTTTCTGGGAATTTATTTTTTATCATTACTACTTAAGTGTTCAAAAAAATTGGTAATAACTAGAAACTAACTCCACCATAAAATAAAACAATGTCTTTGTATATTTGAATAATTTAAACTTTAATGAAAATTACATTCAAAGAGAAGTCAGGGTATTTGTCAAAAATATGTTTAATTTATAAGGAATATGATAATCATCCAACTAGAAGTTGAGTTGAAAGAAAAATAACATGTTCAAATATGATATTAGAGGTAAATCTACTACACCTCTACCAACTTTGAAGAATATTAATAAGAAGTGGAATATTAATATTGATCATAGAATATGTTCTAAATGATTAGTTTTCAAAAGATCCAATTCCATGAATTTTGAATTTGATTGTAGTGTGTTTCTGTTGAGCGACCATGCTATATTAGAATCACTGATCATTGATTCAAGTGCGTCATTCCATTCCAAATAGAAGTATGGGTTCATGGATAATTATTTATCTACAATATTTATCAAGGAATACATGGCATATAGTTAGGTTCTTAAATTTATTAGTAAGGGTGATCTAAATATGTGAATGATGAATGATTTCATTTAGATGATTAAGAAAGTAAAATATATCCATGGATTTTGGAAAAATATTATTTTCTTTGGATAACTAGATATAATGGTATATAGTAAAACTTTCATTAATTTTGTATGGAAAATAAACCGAGAATCAATGCTTGTGGAAAAAGGATTTAAGTATGATACTTTCCATCTAACTGAAAATTTTTATTGATTTTCAATGGATTAAACTACAACTACCATAAGTCTATATTTATGGAACAGTTCACTTTCTTATCTCAATGAGAAAAATATGAAAGTTCTACTAGTAAAGGGTGTATTAAAGCTCAATCTTACCAAAATCAGAACATGTTAGATTTATATACCCATGAATTATAGTAACGTTTCATTTAATATAAATGGAAGGAATCCTCACAGATGAAATCTTGAACATTTTCCAACCAATGTTTCAGGACTAAAACTGGTTCAATATGTTATAATTTCCTTATACTTTTTCAAATTTATTGATGATTCTATGAGAAAGGTGGGGGAATTTTTTGTAACGTAAAAGTATGAATTTTTTATCATATTCAATTAATAGAAATCATTGATTAATATAGAGACCTAAATAAGGATGAAATGTATTAGGTTTAACAATAGTGTTAAATACATCAGAATGTAATTAAAATAGTACTACTAAAAGAAGGTAATCACGCATGAAAAAAACTTTTCCTGGCATAATGGAAAAATATAGTGTGTATGAAAAAAAATGAAAAAATGTTAACTTAGAATTCCAAAGGAATGAGGCTGAATTCTAGTATACCTAATGATATTTAGGAGAAAGCACTATATTATGCAACTTACGTAGCCAAAAAAATTCCACCAACACTAGTGGAATAATATATTTCCAGGTAGTTATGGTTCAATAAACCAGTGGAAATAAATCATTTGATATTTTTTAGAAGTGAAACTTATGTTCACATAAATTTTAAAGTGATGGATAATCTTGGGGAAAAATCCTAGATTTATTATTTATAGGCTATAGAGATGATAATTTTCAGTTTCATATCTAGTTTTTTAATCTTTTGAATATCATCAATGCTCAAATATTTCTCTATAATAAGAGAGTTTTTTATATAGACTATAATTTGGTAGTGATTGAGGTTGAAGTTAAATATTTGATAGGTTAAAATCATGTTTATTTGGATTGTATCACCAAAATATCACTAGTTCTGGTGAATTTAGACAATGGATTAAGTTTTATAGAAAATTGGATATTGTATGATATACCTAAATGCTTAAGGGTAATAGAGGCACAAGGTAAAACTTCAGAAGTTTAGATAGTGGAAGTTTTAGCATAAGAAAATTTATCACCATAAGAGGTAAAATCACATATTGATTTGTGACGGTCTTGTAGAGTCACATGACTCATTGAAATATATTGTCATAACATACACTATATACTTATAATGAATAGAGGAAAACCTGAGATCTTAAAATAGTTGATATTATTCATTGATTCTAGTAAGTGGACGGTAGATATATAAGATGAAATGGATTAATTATATTCAAATGAAACCTGGAAGATGAAAAAATTACCATGAGGATAGAAATCACTTGAGAATAAGTGGATTTTCTAGTTGAATGAAAAATTTGAAAAAAGTAAATGGTATATAGCTAGGTTAGTGGTGGAAGGATTTCAATATAAAGAGGGATTGAACTTATCCAATATATTTTCATAGTCGATCATGGTTTCTAGTGATGATTTATATTTAGAATAAATATAAGTAAATATTGTGGTTCTCCATGGTGATTTGAATAAATTCATATAAATGAAGCAACCAACTAGTTTAAAAATTAATAAAAAGAAGTAATTTTTTGTAAGCTTAATTGTAATTTATAAAACATAAAACAAACACTATGTCAATGGAACTAGACATTTTATGCTTTTATGGTTGAAAAGGATTTCAGGAGAAGAAAATAAGATAATTGTTACTATCATAAAATGTGGAGGGATGGTTGTATTACCATCTTGATCTTGTATATTGATGATATATTGATAGTGGGACTTTGTAATCAGGGGATCGATGATTTGAAGTGTGAGTGGTCTATTTTTTTCGAATGAATAATATCCATGTTGAAAAGAAGATTATTTGAATAAATATCAAAATAGATATATGTATGGGTAGTTTAGTGTTGTATTATAGAGAGTATATGTTGAAGGTCATTGATTTGTTTTTAATGACCAGATATAAGTTATCTTCAACTCCTCTATCCAAGAACTTTAAGTTGGAAAAGGGGAAATTCCCATGAAATGTAATATTTAGTTGAGATACATGTATAAAGTTTTGGTTTCTTTTTAGGTTGTAAGTTTAATGTAATATATGGTTTTCACTCACCCTAACATTGCATTTTTAGTGGGATCTATCGGTTGTTATATGGTAAATATAAGAAAAGAAAACTGGGAATCTATAAAATATATCCTCATATATCTCAAATCAATGTAAGGAACTACCTTAGGTTTTTAGCCATCTAAACCATTACAAGGGTATGTTGATATATATATATATATATATATATATTGTCTGATTCTGACACCTATAAATTTATAATGGGATTTGTGTTTACATTTGTTGAAATAAAAAACAATTGTATGTATAAGTTCTAGTTAGTAAATAAACTCTCTTAAATAGAATATGAGTATGTTTTCATAATGAACTCACTAATATAAATGGTTTGGTTGAGGCATATTTTTTTGGAACATGGAAATTTTTTTGCGTGTGGGATAGTATACTTTGACAATTTGATTGATATTCACTTGGTAAATAAATTTTTGTTTCTTTCAAGGAGTAAACATATCAACCTAAAATAACATCATGTTTATCTGTTTCTTGAAAAATGTGGGGGGTGGATAGAGATACAAAAAATTTATAGAAGGCTATATTTAGAAAATATATGCACTAAGGTTCTGATCTAAGAAAGTATCATGTAATACTATGCCTCAATGGGATTTGGGTGACCAAAAAGTGGATGAAAAAAATATATATATGTCGACGGAAGGTTGTAAAGATCAAATCTATCAAAGTGTAGAAGGTTTTCTTGGGGAGATCCTTGAAGTTACATTTCAATGGTATATATTTAGGGTTTTATAGTGTATTAATTTCATCCAAATTAATTCACTAAAAGTTTATGGATCAATTAATTATATGTTAGAAAGGGAGGGGGGACTTCAAGTCAACAAAAAGTTGATACAAAGGAATTTTCGATGGAATTCATGAGTTTAGTCGAAGTTAGATATTAGTGGTGATGGGTATATAGGTGAATGGTTATGCTATAGATTTACTATAAGTATCCATTCTCTTTAAACATTTCAATACGAATTAGTAGTCACTATTGAAAATGGATGGGGTCCCATACTTATAGGTGGTCAGTACAATTAATTTACCATTTGGAATCAATTATTTATGGGGTGGGTGTGGGACCACCTGTTGATGTGTACTATGTCTTGTGACTTGATCATTTTTCAATAGTTATCCACATTTATTAAAATAAACATTGTGTAATCATTTTACATTCATAGAAATAAAAACATTACATCATTATCCTATGGATATATAATTAGAATCTAAAGCACATAAACCATAGTTTTCTTTAATTTTATTTTTCCCTTCCCTATTTTTTATTCTTGTGTTTAATTTTATTAGAATACTATGTGCATGATGATTTAGGGTGGTTCATCAACATCAAAATTTCTAGAGAACTTATTCAAGGAAGTGTGCAAGTACATTGTTCATGAAGTCTACGAAAGGTGAACTTTCAGTGGATGTAACATCATTCTTCTAGTGGTTTAAATTTTGGTGAACTCCATAATTATTACTAGTTCTCCTCCCAATAATAACATGATATAATATGGTGATATTAAATCCCCTATAAAATAATTAGTTTAATATTCCTTCTGAAGTTGTACTTATGAAGATCTTGGTCATCCAACTGGGTAGTTTGATGACATAGCTGGGTAACCTTCGATTATGTTGTATTTTAGAAGATAATAAAGGGAGACCCTAATAGGATTAGGTTCCCATTATTTTTATTTTATGTGGGTTACACTTAGTTGGGAGACCATAATCAGATTTGGTTACTAGAGGAATAAAGTTTTTTTATCCATATGATGGATTGGGAAAAGATTTTTCTACCTAACTTTCTAGGAATTATATTTGATATGATTGGGATAATTCCATACCAAAATAACTATGTTTAAATATTAACTCTATAATCGATTCATTACTTAATGAAATATAGATCTTGACCCAATAATGGATATGATAAATTTAAAATGGGTCATCATTTTATTGGGATCTCATTAATTAAAATTCCTTATTAAATGTCTATAAAAAATTATACCCTTAAGAAAAAATCCTCTACTTTAGATGAACAGAATCATTATAAAACTTAACTTTGATATTAATCATTAAAAAAGTTTAATATTAGAATAACAAACTCTAAATATTGGTAACTAAAGAAACTTTATTAAGGATAAATTATATTTGTTATAGAAACACCTTCTTGAATAAAAAAAAATTATTGTAGTTATTTAATAAGTGAATCTAGATGATTATTAGAACTATAGAATGATTCATTTGAGGTTTCAAAAGAATTTGATTCCTCATAGTTAATTTATTTTAGTATCTAATCATATACTCAATATTATTGAGTATGCTAATGAATTTTAGTTACTAAAGGTTTCCATTAAGGACCTTTATAGTAAAACCATTTATCCTATTGTAATTGATGGAAATATTCTTAAATTTTTTAAAGAGTTTGATAAAAGCTTACATGATATTTTAAAAGTCTTGGGGATAGTTTAACTAGACATGTGATGTATGGGTTATATTTATATATACACCATAAAAGTGGGTAAAAGTTCAAACCAAAATAAGAAATGTTATTTATAAAGTAAAATAATGTTTCTTAAAGTTTACAACCATGATCATTGAAACCTCATTGTAAAATAAAAATGAAAGGAGAAAATTAGGAGCGAATGAGTAATAATTACAAAGGATGGAATTTTCTGGAAGAACAAAAAGATTTTGAGAAACTCCATTGAATTTCGATGTTAGGTATTGGTTTTTTGGAAACAAATTTTTCAATTATGAAGGGTATGTGATACTAAAAGTATGTTTTAAAGGTGTTGTAAATATATAAGAGTTAAAATCAAGGTATGGATTGATAGATCTTTTAGTTTTCATTTAAATGATGAAGAAAAAATTTTATACATCAGTTTTTTTAATGTAAATGAATGTATCAAGTTCAATTGAATATAAATAAAAATGGTTATAGTTATATTATTTCTATTACATGATAATTGTATTTGTTTATAGACAAGGAGTATTTATAATTAGGACAATAAAATATATTCTATATATATGGTTTATTATTTATCAAGTTTAATAACATTTTTTAAATCAAGATAAGTATAAACATGTCTTATCAAAGATAAAAATGTTTATCTATATGTTTGTTAAAATATGAGGGATTTGATTTCATTAGTATTTATGGTTTTTTTAAAGAATAATCTTATTTTCAATAAAATATCCAAAAAGATAAAATACCATATGAGATATGGGTGCAATATTTTATTTTTAAAATATTCATACCAAGAAGAAATAAGTGTTATTTTAAAATAAAATGTTATTTTTGTATATTAAGAAGATATTTTGAAGATAATATAATGTATAAGAGGCTAGTGGGAGTATTTTATTGATTAAAGAAGTATAAATGTTACAAATAAAAGATAATTATAATAAATGGTTATATTGAATGTCACATAAAATCCTATAGCATTCTAGGATGTGTTGGTCAAGTGATAATATAAATAGTTACATTTGTTAACAAAATATTTGGATGAAATAAGTTTGATGAAAACAATTCCAAGAATGATGATGATGCTCATAGAAAGAGGTTTAAGTAAAGAGTAGAAGTTGTTAACATCACATCCTTTGATATTATGGTGTTAGGGAGTTTGAATATGTTCAAAGAGTTTAACATTATGAATATGATTCTAAAATATCACCGTTATTCAAATATATTTACATTATAGAGTTACCCAATAAAGGATTTAGTGGGATGGTTTTACCTAATGGTATCATATTTTTTTGGAGAGAATCATATAGAGGTATAATGAGTTTAGAAAACCCCTTGAATGTATAGAAAATAGAAGGCTCATATAGAAGTCAATCATATATGATATAGTAAATATGTTCTTATGTATGGTTTTTTAAAATATTCTTAAAGGAGTTTTAGAATATAAAATTTATTATGTTATTATAAAAGGTAATATCTAATTTATCAATATTTAATTTTAATTTCATATATGTATATGTTGATATAAATTTCATAAAGTGTAATGATAATGGACCTCTTAAGGTACAATTTTGAGTTATAACTATTGGATTTTTTTGAATGAGTATTATTGGTTATTATGAAATGATAAGGCTAGAATGAGTATAATTATTGTATTAGGAGATAGAATATGCTCATGAAAAAAAAAATAGGTTTTGTGTTCCGGATAATTAACAAAAATATACCACATGGATTGTCATAAACTATGTGTTTGGTATAATAGGGGTGAATGGATCATATTTGGAGTCCCCACTACTTTAGGTTGGAGAGATACCTAACATGGTAACCTTAAAATTTTGATAAGTTTTTTATTAAAGACATGAAGATTAGATAATAAAGTGGTGTTTGTGTATGTTACTGATTATATCATTGGTTGGAACACAACCAAGATCAGATTTGTACTCTAGTATGATGAGTATAACATTTGATCTCTAGACTAAAATTGATCAAGGAAGTGTGTGACCATGCCTATATAATATATATTATTTTTAATCTATTTGGATGAAAGATATGTGGTGTGATCATCTGTAATGGTGAATGATATGTGATATATCCATCGACCAGGACAATCTATACTTAGAGAATCGAGAAAATTTGAGTAGGCTATATGGGATTGACATACTTGGTTCCCAAATGTCACTCAATGAATTGGAAAAAGGGATCATATGATAAACTATTATTGGATATGATATAGTTGGAAGACATAGGTATATTGGTACATTGTTTTGATGGGGATCATGTCTGATGCCTCCATAACTTGAGTAGAATTATTGTTTTGTTAGAGGCCACTATTTACTTACATTTATGGATCTATTCATTCATATTTGTTTTTAGTGAAATTATAAGTTCATGGATTTTCTCCTGAGGTATGGATATATTTTTCTTTATAAATATTTTTTTATCTATATGGAATGGATTATTGAGGTTATAAATGTTTTGAGAGAATCCAAGCATGGATCAGGGATTGGGGATCCAATTATTAGATAAAAATTCTGAGGCATATAGTTGGCACACAATTATTACTAATTGTGTAGATCAATCACGCACTCTATAGAAATGGATAACTGTTAGTTTAACTATTCAATAGGATCTACATGGCCATGAGACACCCATAATAAGTTACAGAGGGAAGTCACATGGTGTGCGTATGGTTTTTGAAACTATGCACCTAGGCCATGCGGGGTGTGTGGTGTGTGACAGTTCTAAACACATGTTTTTTCTAACAAAGTGCACGAATTGTGTTATGTGTGGCTCATAGAATTTGGGAGCCACAATTTTGGAATATGGTTTGGAAAATCATTCCACTAAATCATTAACCCTTTAAAATGGGTGAAATTCCAATTTTCTCAGTCAGGCCTTTAAACCTTTTTATATCATTTCTTCTTCTATTCATGAACAGAATCCCCACATCACCCATCGTTGAATTTGTTTTCATTATAATGAAATGTGAAATGAATTATTGAAATTGAGAACCCCTTGAGGTGTGTTCTCTGGTCTATAATTCTGAATATTAAAATGAATTTTAGGAATTGTGAATGGTAAGAACAAGTTACTTGGACACTTGATTACTTATCCCTTATTAATTAAATGAATAAATGGGTTGAGTGGAATTATAAGAGAGATTGAGTTTTACCTTGTATTATGTTAATGTATTAAATCCAATAATTATTATTATTTTTGGACCTTGGAAATTGGTTGTTTAAAAATGGTTCTGTGATGTTGGATATGGCCCTCCTAATCATTTATTAAGAAATGTTGGATATGGATCTCAACATCCTTTCCTGGTAATTTTTAGAAAGGACACTCCACAGCCCCTTAGTTAAGTAGTTCTGGTCATGACACTCATCATAATTTATTTGGAATTGTTAGACATGGTGATCCTAAACTTTTATTGGGATTGGTTGGACTTAATGCACTAATTCCCTTTGTTTAGGATGTTGGACATAGAACTACACATCATTGATTGGGATTATTATACATCAAACTCTATATCCCCTATTTCAAAACTTGAAATTATGAATAATATTTAAAATATATGACCCTGATGACATATGGTTTAGGCATCCAGCTTAGCCTAAAGAAGGTATGGTTAGAGATGGACCCTATGAGGAGCCTGAGATCAATAGGGCTTATATTTATTTTACTGATTCCACATTCCATTAGATCTACAAACCGTTTCTTTTTATCTTCATTGATTAAATAATATTAGACATCCTTGATGTTTTTCTATTTTGTTTTACTCACACCCTATTTGGTCCATTTATTGGTACCCTCATAGACTTCATGGATGCTGGTAGGGACAAAGGGAAGTGCCATGATATGGATGATTGATCTTCTATACTGGGATTGTGTAAATGAGAAGAGGACCAAACTGGTTCTCATGATGCTACTTGAGTTCTGTTTTGGGTTTTTTTTATTTTTTTTATATAACATATATTGTATTGTATTCATGCCCACTATTTTTGTACAGAATCATGACATTTTTATATGACACTAGTTATTATTTATGTCTTATTATTACCATATGGATGATTAGTTCCTCTATTTTCATGATCATATTCTGCTAATAATTTGTTAATTACCACTGTTCCACTTTGATTAATAGGTTATGATCTCCCCACCATAAAATTGTTGTCCCTCACTGCTAGTCGGCAGCCTCTAACATATGGGGAGGCGCGCTTGAGGTCATGTGGCCCACCGGATTCAGAAACTTATGAGTAAACCTGGTCTAGAATGTCAAAAAGTGGTATTAGAGGCTGTTTTATTTTCCTTTCTATTTGGGGTTAGTATAAAAAAGACTAGGTAATGTAAAAAAATATTAATGATCATTTTATTGGGGGTATCTAGCCCATGTATAGGGAAAACCTAAGTTCACAAGGATGTGAATTGATTTTATGTATTTCTTTTTTCACCATTGTAATTATTTCCCTATTGGGCATTGTATATGATTTATGATGTTTGATATGATTATATATTTCTACCCATGGATATGTATTGAAATGAATTATTTTTCATGCATTATTATATACACTTGAGGATTTATATTCCATTCATGTGCCATGCCATGTTTATTTTATTGCTTGTTTTTTCTGTTTTGTAACAAGTGTTCCTTGATTGCAATATTGGTAAATTTTACTAATGTTTTTAATAGAAAAAATTAGCAGAAATAATTGGTCACTTAAATTATATGCATCAACCTAAATGACATTTTCCATCTTAGCTTTACGATTCTACCTTAAATTACCAATTATCTCATGTTTGAGCAATGTAACTATGTCAATACATGTTGAAACATAGGTTGATTGTGATTAAACAGATTCTAATTATAATTTATAAAGGTTGCGACTCTATAAATTGGTAATGGAGATCCATATAATCCAATCATTATTTATGAATTCTTACATCCTAATACCATAGGTAACAAGTTTGGATGCAGTTACATGAAATACCAATTGTAACTTATTGTCTAGGGAATTATAACTTTTGAATGGTAATTCATGTTACTAAACTTTTGTACAAATGTAAAATTTATTAAATTTTTTACTTATATATGAAATATTTTCAATTATGTAGGGATTATAATTACAACTTAAAGGGTAGTTTCTTATATAACTTTCATTTGACACTCCATATATTGGGACCTTAGTGATGAATTTTTAAAACTTACCAATAACCTAACCTTAGATTCAGGTAGTTGGGTTAGTATATCTTGGGAAGTGAGCTCTTATGACTATATTATATTATAAATAAACCCTTTCTATACTTATATAAAATATGATTTTGAGGCGTGTGCTTGGCACTATAGACACATGCCTCCACCACTACGGGAAAATGAGCATTTGTGATGGGGGGGTTAAGGACCCGTTGTGAATGGTTTGGTGTGAAATTCACATCAAACCATGAGAAGAGCATTTCTGACAGGTTCATACTTCTTCTGCAAATGCTCGACGACAGTTTTTAGTATTTGTGATGAGATACATGTCCCATCGCAAATAATATGTCGGCAGGTAAACATTTGCGATGGGACCAGTCGCAAATAAATTTTTATCGACCGACCTTAATTAATGCGGGAAGTGGCATTTGCGAAGGAGCCCATCGAAAATAATCCTGTCATAAATAATCTAACCTATATATACCCCCATCTATTTTTCCTCTCATTCTACTCTTTTCTCAACTTCTCTCTCTCTCTTTCTTTTGAAAAAATTTCTTCTAAAATTTTCCATAGTTTAAATTTCTAAATCATATCACAATCTGCGGCTTTTATACTCCGAAAGCTTCAATTTCAGGGTATTTGTGTATTTTATTTATTGTTTAGTTAATTTATTTTATTTACATTTATTTATATTTTTTTTTAATTTGATGCAATTAAAATAAATTAGAATTAGATATTTGTTTCTTATATATTTATTTTTATGAATAAATATGTGTAAGTGTTAATTTGAAATAATTAGTAATAATTATAAATAATTATTAATAATTATAAAGAATGAGAAAAAATTAGTAAAAATAAGTAATAAATTCTAATAATTAGTAATAAGTTGTAATAATTAGTAATAAATTGTAATAATTAGAAATAAATTGTAAAAATTAGTAATAAATTGTAATAATTATAAATAATTAGTAATAATTAAGATTAATTCGTAATAATTAGGATTAATTAGTAATAATTAAGATTAATTAGAAATAATTAGGATTAATTCGTAATAAATATGATTAATTAGTAACAATTAGGATAAATTAGTAACAATTAGGATAAATTAGTAATAATTATGATTAATTAGTAATAAATTGTAATAATTAGTAATAATTTGTAATAATTGGTAATTATTACAAATAAATAGTAATAAGTAGTAATCATTAGTAATAATTTGTAATAATTACAAATAAATAGTAATAATTAGTAATAATTTGAAACAATTACAAATAATCTGCAATAATTAGTAATGATTAGTAATAATTAGGAATAATTAGGATTAATTATGAATAATTAGTAAAAATTAAGAATAATTAGCAATAATTCAGAATAATTAGAAATAATTAGGAATAATTATGAATAATTAGGTTTAATTTGTAATACCTAGGATTAGTTAGTAATAAATTGTAATAATTGGAAACATTTTGTAATAATTAGTGATAATTTGTAATAATTACAAATAAATAGTAATAATTAGTAATACTTTGTAACAATTACAAATAAAAAGTAATTAATAGTAATAATTAGAAATAATTTGTAATAATTAGTAATAATTACAAATAAATATTAATAATTAGGAATAATTACAAATAATGAGAAAGAATTAGTAATAATTAGAAATATTTTGTAATAATTAGTAATAATTAGGATTAATTAGAAATAATTAGTATTAATTAGTAGAAATTAGGATTAATTAGTTGTAATTAGGATTAATTAGTAATAATTACGATTAATTAGTAATAATTAGGATTAATTAGTAATGATTGTAAATAATTTGTAATAAATTATTATAATTAGTAATAATTCGTAATAATTACAAATAAATAGTAATATATAGTAATAAATAGTAATAATTAGTAGTGATTCGGAATAATTTGGAATAATTAGGATTAATTAACAATTATTAGCAATAATTAGTAATAATTGGAAATAATTTCGATTAATTAGTAATAATTAGGATGAATTAGTAATAAATAGGATTAATTAGTAATAATTAGTATTAATTAGTAATAATTATGATTAATTAGTAATAATTAGTAATAATTATAAATAATTAGAAATATTTGGAAATAATTAGGATTAGTTAGATATAATAAGTATTAATTATAAATAATTAGGAATAATTAATAACAATTTGAACTAATTAATAACAATTGAAGGAATTATATGAGGTCTCAAAATTTAAGACACATGGTGAGATTCAGGCTGAGATGAATGGTCAGACTAGTGCCCACCAATTTGATGGGGGGAAACATGGATGTAGGTGACCCAGTATGCCCTCAAGGAAGATCGAGTTGTTGGTATCAGTACTCGATTGACCCCTAGGAGTTTTTATAGAATGACTATGATGTCAAAGTCCAACATTAGAGGAGCTCACGGGGAGTCATCATCATCTGATGCACAATATCAGAAGTAGCTGTGAGCTCTGAGTGAGCTTATAGAGACTATGAATAGGGGGAAAGAGGAGATGTGTCCGGGGTAGCAGCAGGGGATAGAAGAGTTCCTACAACAGCAGTAGCAACAACAACAGGAGATGTAGGATGAGATGCGTCAATGGTGGCATGAGTAGGAGCATGAGCTGATTGAGTTAATGTGATGTATAACTCATAGTTTAGGGACGATGTTTCCTTTTCCATCTCCTCCAGATCCTCCAGATGATCCTCCCCCTCAGTGAGGTATTTTTATTATATAATGAAACATTTGAAGGTAAATTTGTTTGTAATATTACCAATTTAAAGTTTTAAATAGTTCGTTTTTATATTATTATGAATATTAAGGTTTTTATTTTATTAATAATATTAATATTATTATTAATTTAATATTAATAATAATAATATTATTATTTTATTTAATTATTTTAAAATTAATTTTATTTGAGTAATATTAATATTATTTTTTCATTTATATTAATATTATATTATATCATTATTATTAGTTATATTCTATGAATACTTTTTTTCTACTAATATTAATATTATTATTTCATTTATATTAATATTATATTAATATTAACATTATTTTATTTATTTATTTATTTATTTATTTTTCCCCATTATTCGTGATGGGCCCCTTCATAAATATTAATTGCGATGGTCTGTTATATTTTTTTTTCAAAATTAGGAAAACTATTTTTGACGGGTGGCCAACCCGATGAAATAGGTTTTTTTAAAACTCACAAAAACTATTTGCGATAGAAACCCATCCCAAATGTACCGTCCCAAATATCCCTTTTTCTAGTAGTGCATGATAGCCACAAGTCGAACACTAGGAAGTTGGTGATGATTATGTACCTGAATCAGTGGGACCTGGTCTACATGTAGTGCCACTTATAAAACCTATAGTAATATTGCCCCTTATACCTAGGCTGGGCATAGAAAATTATCTCAAAGAGGTTTTCCTTTAATTAGAACATTTGATGGAGAGAGGTCCATGCTCTGCACTGACTATGTAAAAATTTACATTATATTTCTAGCTGTTGGATCCACCTACTTCATCAGGGGATAATATAACCTAAGCTACTAAGTCATGGATAGAGTCCATTCTATATATCTTAAAACATCTTGAGATGCCTTCAGAAATTATTGTTAATATTTTATTTTACATTCTATTTAGATTCACTAAACATTGATGGGATGTTCTAAATCATATATATTTTCATCGTGATATTATTTAGAGGGATTTCTAATCTAGTTTCCATGATTACTTTTTCCTGAAAACACTAAGAGATGAATGTGCTAGGGAGTTTATACACCTTCTATAGGTTAATATGTTTGTTATGGTATATTCATCTTGTTTTAGAAAGATCTAATTATTTTTCACTGACACATTTTTGTGATTATCTATGTAGAGACCCTAAGCTTAATGTACATTGACATTACATTACATTTTCGGAATACTTAGTACATAACAAAAACACACACACAAGGATCGTAATAGTTTAGTGTCTTTGGAAACTCAGAATATAATCTTCTAATCCTGGTGAAAGATCTTCAACATCTCCCATAAATATCTTCCTTTTTTATACCTAAAACCTTTGTTTATATCCTGGGGAAAAGTAAACATAAAAGGGTGAGCTCAAATGCTATGTAAGGGTAAACAAAAGAAATATCAATCACATCATATACATAAGCACATAACTTTTGGAAATCTTAACATGTAAAAGAGATCATAATTTCATAACCTGGGATAACTCATGGCAGTGAAATGTAATCACAATAATCATAACTTAAAACATCAAACTTTTTGGCATGCACACATAATCATAGAGATTCATTTCTTGTTAGTCAAGACTCATTGCCAAGACTATCTTAGTGGACAAAGTCCCTTTCTTAACCGAGTCACCCTCGTTTCAGTCCTGTTTCACTGAACCGGTATAACCTACCATTCCAGCCATGTCTATCTCATGAGATATAAAATCTTTACCCAATTCATTGGAGGGAGATATAGGTCCCACCCATCCCATAATGATACCATTCTTATGTGTTCCACAAAATCCAAAATCATACATCATTGCATAACCCATGTAATAAAAATGGGAATCTTAAACATCGTGACATCATAAAACAACTCATATAATATTAAGGAATGCATAAAAATAATTCCATCACAACATAATCAAATCAATGTAAAAATAGGGATAAAAACAGAACCCTTTATTATCTTAGATGGAAAATAATTTTGATAAAACACTTGAACTCCATTCTTGAGGAAAATATCCTTTCTTCTTCAAAAACATTTTTCCTTTCTTAACATGTCATACAACGTTAAACTAAAAGAAGTTGATTAAAAATAAACTTGAAATCTTGTAATGGAAGCTTCTTGGAAATAATGTTTTAAAAATCCATTCATTCCGTATAAGTTAAAAAAACATTTTTCTCATACTTTTGTCGGAAAAGTCAAAAAAATACCTCATATGAAAAACGACAAAAGATTCCTTTCATATCTTTTACTAAAAACTCACCGAAGGGTAAAATTGGATTTGTAAAATTTTATGTGGATTGAAATAATATTACATATTGAGGAAACATGGATGTGGATGATAAAATACACCCCAGTAAATTTCAAAGTATAAAAAATCTTGGATAAAAATGAGATTGTAATATTTCCCTTACCTTAGATCCGATTTGCTTCGTAAGTGTCCAAAACTCTTGTATAATGATTTAAATAATGTCATTGACTTATTACAGAATCATATTCATTGTTATGATATCATATATGGTTCACTTATGACTTTATATTACCCGTTCTTTTGTAAATTCCATGTTAAAGAGCGTTTTGGGTAAAATTGTTTCATTTGTCATCCGTGTTTTGACTTGTAATTATTCATCTAATTACTTAGATCATGATTACATAATTCCAGAATATAAAACATGATTTATATATATATATATATTCAGAATATACATATATATAATAAATCAGTAAATGGAAAAAAATACACCGTTCATGGAGACGGTAGGCCGTACGTACGCATGAACGCTGTTTTCGTTTCCTAATTGAGTTGAACGGAATTAAGTAGATGACATAAATATATATACACATAAATAAAGTATCATTATTATGTCATATATTTCATGATTACTTATTATATATACTTTATAATCATTCATTAATGGTTAAAGTGGATAATGAATCTCATCGCGTCGTGGAGACAGTAGTCCGTACGTACGCACGAGCGATGATATCGTTCTCATGATCGTGGGACTGTATTGGAGTGTATGTATAATATTTAAGAATAAATATAAATTTAAAATAATAATATATAGTTATTATTTACACCATTATACCCATCCAAGTAAGGTGGTGGTGGAAAATAGATTTCACCACGGCGTGGAGACGGTATTCCGTACGAACGCACGCGCGGTGATTTTGTTTTCCGTAGGATGGATAGATGGTTAAATATGATTGTTTCAAACTTATAATAACATATAATTATATGAGTGATACTGATTTTATTACTTCATAATGAAAAAACCTAAGAAGAATAAGTGGAAGAAGAAATAAAGATGAAAGAATCGGTAACGGACATTACCTCTTCTTTGAAATGCTTCTTTGAGACCTCCATTTAGGGCACTAAAATGGGTATTTGAAGATAACCAGAACCTCTAGGATGTTTCTAGGCAAGTGGAGAAGATAATTTTTCAGGGTTTTTCCGAGCATTATGGCACAAAGTTGTGTGAGAAAGAGAGGGAGGAGGTGCCCTTTTATAAGGGAGGAGAGGGGCTCCTTTGGAAAAACTAAAAATATTATTTTATTATAAAGTCAAGTTCGGTTTTAAATAGCTCCAAATTGATTAATTTCTAGGATAAGGTGGGTATTGGTCGAAATACTCTCATCCAATATAATTTAGACAAGTTTAGGTTCCTATTTTAACCTTATCATTTAGATTTAACGTTAAGTTAAATAATTTTACTTTTACCGTGTCTTCTTGTGTTCTTACACTATAAGATTAATAAACATACTATAAGAAGCCAAACGAACCAAAAATTGTTTATTATTAATATATATAACCTTATCTAAGTCATTTGGCCGATCCTTAGATTTTTAGGAATAAAATAACAATTAATAATATAATATTTGTTTTAAAAACTATTTTATGTCAATTTTGACACTATTTAGTAATTGATTTTTGTTAAACTCATAACAAAATGATAAGTCCGAAAAAAGTTAATTAAATCAATAATAACATGTCATATTAACCTAGAAAATTATTGGAATTCATAAAAAGTATTAAATTACATTTAGTTTGGTATTTATAACATCAATTATGGCAATATTTCATTAATAAGATAATTACTGCATCATCGTTGTGTCATAAATAAATTAAATTATTTAATGTTTAAAAATTACAAATAAAATACCATTATGTAGGAAATATTTTTATCTTTCTAATGAATATTTATAGTCTAATTTATATTATATATAACCCTATATTAAAAATGTTTTATTAAATAAACTTGGATTTTAACTCTTTTAACTCTTCTTTAAATAAATTAATAATAAATGTCCTAATCTAATCCAAGTGGTCCTAAATGGTCATATGGTATTCCTAAGTTAGTTTTTGGTCGGATTCCACTTGTCCAATAGAATTAGGACATGTGTTATGGTAATAATAATATCATTTCTACCCTTAATTACTCTATTTACTGTTAACCGTGGTAAAAAAAGTAAAAAGTTACTATTCACCAAAAAAATTATTTTCATCTCATTAAACCACATTTTACTTACTGATATCAACTCTGTCTCTCGTATTTTTGAAATTCCACTCACAGAAGTGGTAAAATCATGTTTTATGAACAATTCAGTTTTTTAACTACCACTTAGTGGTTTCACTATTCATCAAAAATTGAAAGTTTTCAGAAAAATACCAAAAATTAGGCCTAATATATATTTGATATTATGAACTCAAAAATTATTTCTATTTTACCAAATTCAAAACATATCAGTTGCATTAATTAATTTAAAAATTAATTCCCGTCGTCAAAACAAATAGCGTGTTCTTAAGAGATAATAACTATCAAAAGATTGACACTTGTTTATGTCTGGTTTAAATGTTAAATTACATACTATGAACAACATTGTATTAAATTGTAAAAATATATTCTAAATATACTTTAAAACCACTGAAATTAATAATTTATCACTATTAATTTTTTTGATTGAAAAAGTTGTTTTTAATTAAAATTTAGTAATTTTCACTATTCATCAAAATATGAAAGTTATCCGAAAATCACCAAAATTTCACCCTAAGCTAATTTCGATATTCCGAATCCAAAAATGATGTCCATTTTGAAAAATAAAATTTACAAAATTTCAAAAAGTGGTTGTTACTATTCATAACGGCTAGTTTTAATAATATTTTAATAGCATATCGTTGTTTAGCGAAACTTGGTGTTGCGTACAACACACGCTATCGTGGAAGGTCGCGATTGCGTGTAATTCAAGCCAGGTCAGAGATGTATGTTGTGAAAGCTTCTTTTGGTGTAGCGTATAACACAAGACATTAATGAAATTAAAAAGAATATTTTTCATAAAATCTCGGGGTGTCACATTCTACCCCCCTTAAAATGAATTTCGCCCTCGAAATTCGTCGGGGTTATATATGGTTTAATACTCGAATGTTTATTTAATAAGAACCCATATCGTAAAAAGGAAAACCTAAACCAATCTTTAAAAAAAGTATGAAACGTAATGGTAACCCAAATAAACTAATCATTGGGTTTCCACATTGGTGAAAATATGGATATGGAAGAAAAATCTAACCATCATGTTCTGATGTAGAGTGGTAGAGAACATGTCTATGGAAAATCCAACAATCACAAAGCCATAAATTTGCGATGATCTAAGGTACCATCTGATTAATCAGATATAAGGGCACTAGGACAACATTTTTGGTTTTCAAGATCATTTCCCTAAGGTTGGTGAATTAAAAGAAATACTTACATGATTTTGGTAGAATTTCACTGTTGTTCGTGCCTTGAACAATTTCCACTTCATCTCTTAAATAAATGAAGTTGAATCTGTTATTCGTGAAGTGTTAGCAGATCATGTGATAGAATGACGGGTCATTCTATCTGTCTCAAACAAAAGGTTATCAAAAGTTATTAAATATACATAAGTCATTCTATAGTGAGATTAATCATATATGGTTCCTAAAATGGACTTATACTTCATATATCATACTTCTTAATATAATAAAACTAGTTTCTACTAAACAGGAAATCCTGTAGGCCAGTGTAGGCGATAAAGGACAGTCGCACTTCGGTTGTGGGTTCGATTCCCACAGCCTTGTCCGACGCAATGGGCTGTCGCCCGTCCTGCATGTTATCCTTTTTCTAAAAATATATTACTATAACATCCCATCAATACTATCGAAAAAACTTCTATCCTTAAACAATACTAACTTATGTCCAACATAATCCATTCCAATCTTTAGGCTTATCTAAAATACTTCGGTCCAAGCTCATAATGTAAAGAAAATGATTACTTGAAATGTCATCAACCAAGCATGTGAATACCATCATTTATCCCCCATATATATTGTTGGTCACATTCCAATCATGTGAATACCTTAATCATGTATTCTCTTGAAAAATGAATACCCATTAAACCTTAGTGAAAACATGAATGCTGTCTAAAGTTAACTCTTTCCACATACCAAAATCCAAAAATTCTATATACTCAATCCATTACATAACCTTCTCTTTATATCAGTCATGAGCTCATGAATACTATCAAACATTTAATTTTCTTCTTATCCCATCATCTACATTCCAAAAAATATCTGAATAACCTTTCATGGATACTGGTAACATTAATCATACACTTTCAAAGCTCAAGGAAAGACAACAGTGTAACAATCCTTAGATGTCTCTTTATTCCATAGTACCATGATATTACTTGTACAACATTACACTTGATAAACATGTAATCATTCCACTACCTTCTTAAACCATTGATCGAGCTTCAACAATTCTTTCATCTCACATATCATTTGTAGTCTCTTCATCATCATCAACATAAATACTACCCATATGACCGTACTGATTCTCTTCACGAGACTTTTCCTTAGGGCATTGGTTTGAATAATGCCCGTACATTCCACATTTAAAACATTTAACCATTGTTGATGTCATAGCAATACCATTATCCTCATCCATGGTGTTAACTGAACCTTTTCCTTTGCACTTACTGGATTTGTGTCCTTCTTTTCCACACCCAAAGCATCTTCCAGTTCCTTTGAAGCATTCTCCTTGATGCCTCTTCCCACATGATTTTCATAGGGAAAATTCAACTTTCTTTCCTCTATGATCATCATGAAACACCATCTTTCTCTTATTAGCCGAGTTAGGAAACTTTCCAATTTTTACTTTATTGATCATATTATGAGATTGCTGATTCGGCATAATAATGATGTTTGGACTTCCAAATCCCATTTCATTTGTTTTCTCATGAAGAATATCATTCCGTTGTCCATAATATCCTCCATTATCCTAAATCATCTTGTTTCCAGCCATTTTCTAAAACCCAAAAAGAATAGTGTTAGAGGGAAAAATCATAATAAAGGAGGAGTAACTTTAATATCTAACATCTTAGGTTAACTTCTATGATCATTACCATAGTTCTAGGACTATATCCTATACGTATACTTATCCTTAGGGGCATCCCAAGACATACCTTAGATATATATCTAGGGATCTCACTAACGTTTTCACATCCTAGTTTCCAAAGGTTGACTAAACTTTTCCTTTGATACAAACTGTAGAGACCCGAAGCTTGACGTACATTGACATTACATTACATTTGCGGAATACTTAGTACATAAAAAAACACACACACACAAGGATCGTAATAGTTTAGTGTCTTTGGAAACTCAGAATATAATCTTCTAATCCTGGTGAAAGATCCTCAACATCTCCCATAAAGATCTTCCTTTTTTTATACCTAAAACCTTACATTATATCCTAGGGAAAAGTAAACAAAAAAGGGTGAGCTCAAATGCTCAGTAAGGGTAAAAAAAAGAAATAGCAATCACATCATATACATAAGCACATAACTTTTGGAAATCTTAACCTGTAATAGAGATCATAATTTCATAACCTGGGATAACTCATGGCAGTGAAATGTAATCACAATAATCATAACTTAAAACATTAAACTTTGTGGCATGCACACATAATCATAGAGAATCATTTCTTGTTAGTCAAAACTCATTTCCAAGACTATCTTAGTGGACAAAGTCCCTTTCTGAACCGAGTCACCCTCATTTTAGTCCTTTTTCAGTGAACCGGTATAACCTACCATTCCAGCCATGTCTATCTCATGAGATATAAAATCTTTACCCAATGCATTGGAGGGAGATATAGGTCCCACCCATCCCATAATGATACTATTCTTATGTGTGCCACAAAATCATAAATCATACATCATTGCATAACCCATGTAATAAAAATGGGAATCTTAAACATCGTGACATCATAAAACAACTCATATAATATAAAGGAATGCATAAAAATAATTCCATCACAACATAATAAAATCAATGTAATAATAGTGACAAAAACAGAACCCTTTATTATCTTATATGGAAAATAATTTAGATAAAACACTTGAACTCCATTCTTGAGGAAAATATCCTTTCTTCTTCAAAAACATTTTTCCTTTCTTAACATGTCATACGACTTTAAAATAAAAGAATTAGATTAAAAATAAACATGAAAACTTGTAAAGGAAGCTTCTTGGAAATAATGTTTTAAAAATCCATTCATGCCGTATAAGTTAAAAAAACATTCTTCTCGTACTTTTGTCAGAAAAGTCAAAAAAATACCTCGTATGAAAAACGACAAAAGATTCCTTTCATATCTTTTACTAAAAACTCACCGAAGGGTAAAATTGGATTTGACCAATTTTAGGTGGATGGAAATAATATTACATATTGAGGAAACATTGATGTGGATGATAAAATACACCTCAGTAAATTTCAAAGTATAAACAATCTCGAATAAAAATGAGATTGTGATATTTCCCTTACCTTAGGTCCAATTTGCTTCGTATGTGTCCGAAACTCCTGTATAATGATTTAAATAATGTCATTGACTTATTAAAGAATAATATTAATTGTTATGATATCATATATGGTTTACATATGACTTTATATTACCTGTTCTTTTGTAAATTCCATGTTAAAGAGCGTTTTGGGTAAAATTGTTCCATTTGTCGTCCGTGTTTTGACTTGTAATTATTCATATGATTACTTAGATCGTGATTACTTAATTCCAAAATATAAAACATGATTTATATATATATATTCAGAATATACATATATATAATAAATCAGTAAATGGAATGAAATACACCGTTCATGGAGACGGTAGGCCGTACATACACATGAACGCTGTTTTAGTTTCCTTATTGAGTTGAATGGAATTAAGTAGATGACATATATATATATACACATAAATCCAGTATCATTATTATTTCATATATTTCATGATTACTTATTATATATACTTTATAATCATTCATGAATGGTTAAAGTGGAGAATGAATCTCATCGCGTCGTGGAGACGGTAGTCCGTACGTACGCACGAGCGATGATATCATTCTCATGATTGTGGGACTGTATTGGAGTGTATGTATACTATTTTAGAATAAATATCAATTTAAAATAATAATATATAGTTATTATTTACACCATTATACCCATCCAAGTAAGGTGGTTGTGTAAAATAGATTTCACCACGTCGTGGAGACGGTATTCCGTACGTACGCACGCGCGGTGATTTTGTTTTCCGTAGGATGGATAGATGGTTAAATAGGATTGTCTCATACTTATAATAACATATCAGTATATTAGTGATACTGATGTTGTTACTTCATAATGAAACAACCTAAGAAGAATAAGTGGAAGAAGAAATAAAGATGAAAGAATCGGTAACAGACATTACCTCTTCTTTGAAGTGCTTCTTTGAGACCTCAATTTTGGGCACTAAAATGGGTCTTTGAAGAAGCCCAGAACCTCTAGGATGTTTC
Source organism: Viscum album (assembly GCA_963277665.1). NCBI lineage: Eukaryota > Viridiplantae > Streptophyta > Magnoliopsida > Santalales > Viscaceae > Viscum > Viscum album. The sequence goes on along the minus strand of OY728158.1, from coordinate 1,163,032,698 downwards.
TAGAAAAGTGGAGAAGAGAAGTTGGAAGGTTTTGTCTGAGCATGAAGGCTCAAAGTTGTGTGAGGAAGAGAGGGAGGAGGTACCCTTTTATAAGGGAGGAGAGGGGCTCCTTTGGAAAAACTAAAAATATTATTTTATTATAAAGTCAAGTTCGGTTTTAAATAGCTCCAAATTAATTTATTTCGAGGCTAAGGTGGGTATGGGTCGAAAGCCTCTCATCCAATATAATTTAGACAAGTTTAGGTTCCTATTTTAATCTTATCATTTAGATTTAACATTAAGTTAAATAATTTTACTTTTATCGTGTCTTCTTGTGTTCTTACACTATAAGGTTAATAAACATACTATAAGAAGCCAAACGAACCCCAAATTGTTTATTTTTAATATATATAACCTTATCTAAGTCATTTGGTCGAACCATAGATTTTTAGGAATAAAATAAGAATTAATAATATAATATTTGTTTTAAAAACTATTTTATGTCAATTTTGACACTATTTAGTAATTGTTTTTTGTGAAAATCATAACAGAATGATAAGTTATAACAAAGTTAATTAAATCAATAATAACATGTCATATTAACCTATACAATTAGTGTAATTCATAAAAAGTCTTAAATTACATTTATTTTGGTATTTATAACATCAATTATGTCAATATGTCATTAATAAGATAATTACTGCATCATCTTTGTGTCATAAATAAATTAAATTATTTAATGTCTAAAAATTACAAATAAAATACAATTATGTAGGAAACTTTTTATATTTCTAATGAATATTTATAGTAGAATTTATCTTATGTATAACCCTATATTAAAAATGTTTTATTAAATAAACTTTGATTTTAACTCTTTTAACTCTTCTTTAAACAAATTAATAATAAATGTCCTAATCTAATCCAAGTGGGCCTAAATGGTCATATGTTATTCCTAAGTTTGTTTTTGGTCTAATTCCACTTTTCCAATAGAATTAGGACATGTTTTAGGGTAAGAATAATATCATTTCTACCCTTAATTACCCTATTTACTTTTAACCGTGGTAAAAAAGTAAAAAGTTACTATTCACCAAAAAATTATTTTCATCTCATTGAACCACATTTTACTTACTGACATCAACCGTGTCTCTCGGATTTTTGAAATTCCACTCACAGAAGTGGTAAAATTAAGTTTTATGAACAATTCAGTTTTTTTAACTACCACTTAGTGGTTTCACTATTCTTCAAAAATTGAAAGTTTTCAGAAAAATACCAAAAATTAGGCCTAAGCTATATTTGATATTATGAACTAAAAAATGATTTCTATTTTACCAAATTCAAAACATATCAGTTGTATTAATTAATTTATAAATTAATTCCCGTCGTCAAAACAAATAGCGTGTTCTTAAGAGATAATAACTATCAAAAGATTGACACTTGTTTATGTCTGGTTTAAATGTGAAATTACATCCAATGACAAACATTGTATTAAATTGTAAAAATATATTCTAAATATACTTTAAAACCACTCAAATTAATAATTTATCACTATTAATTTTTTTGATTGAAAAAGTTGTTTTTAATTAAAATTTAGTAATTTTCACTATTCATCAAAATATGAAAGTTATCCGAATATCACCAAAATTTCACCCTAAGCTAATTTCAATATTCCGAATCCAAAAATGAAGTCCATTTTGAAAAATAAAATTTACAAAATTTCGAAAAGTGGTTGTTACTATTCATAACGGCTAGTATTAATAATATTTTAATAGCATATCGTTGTTTAGCGAAACATGGTGTTGCGTACAACACACGCTATTGTGGAAGGTCGTGATTGCATGTAATTCAAGCCAGGTCAGAGATGTGTGTTGTGAAAGCTCTTTTTGGTGTAGCGTATAACACAAGACATTAATGAAATTAAAAAGAATATTTTTCATAAAATCTCAGGGTGTTACAATCTATATAGTGTGAGAGGATTTAAGGTTGGGCGAAGGTATTCCATCTGATCATAGGTGAATATCTTCTAAGTGATAATTGTATCTAAATTTATAAACCAAGATGTCATATATAAGTGTAAACTGTGGGAAGATAAAGTTTTGGGTTAAGGAAGTTTACACCTATGTAGGTAATTGTTTCATTTAGTCGTATTAATCATCACTTTGAGGTATATCTCCAGGATAAAGGTTGTCAGGGTTTAAGCATGGGAAGTTATGCGGTATGCCATCATTGTAGGAAACTAGGGAACATGAAGCCTTATTTTGAAAAATACAAAATTGAGTGATGATATTATGGAAGAGTGGGCCACCTCCAAATATTCTTTCAATACTTTATGCTTGTTCCAAGTGGGAGAGGATTTACACTAGCTCAACATTGTAAAGAAGAATCAGTAGCTCTATATCAGCCAGGGAAATAGAGTACCATTGTCCGAATAGGCCAAGGTAGTAATCATGGTTGAGGTAACTAAAATTATGATGTGTCATGCTATAAGAGTATAATTTATTAAGGAGTTTAGGTTTTAGCTCTTGAACAGGGATCTATGAATTTAGATTCAGTACAACCTACACCCAAGGAGTATATTTTTAGACCATCTATAGTGTGAGATACGATCAAAGTAGCCTCAAATTTAGTATCTACATTACTAAATACATGTGCCTTAAATTCATTTATATATGTGGTTGTAATGGAATGTATTGGGCTATATATTGAGTAATTCTATGGAGTAATGAATCTTGATATTCCATTGGGAGTATTATTTGAGAGTGTACATCAATGCAAGTATTTCCTCTTGATAATAGTGGTTACGATTTATTTTGGATCCTTTTTTTCTTGAGATCATGGTATTTGAAATCATTCTTTGGATGGATTGGATGGTCATTTATCATGACCATATTTATTATTATCATCAAAGGGTGTCAATTATATCCGTAAAATATGAAAATCACATCTATAAATAATGATGGTATCTCTAAGAAACTTGAGTTGTACCTAAGAATCATGGGTTAGGCAGAGTGCTGGCCCAGATTGCGACCCTTTTTCTTGATGACCAGAGAATACATTAGACTATTTTTCTCTAATAATGGAGGGAATCTGTGATGTTTTTCCTGATGATTTTTGATGGTTTTCTCTTTAGAGAGTGGAAGAGTTCACTATTGATATTGTTTCAACTGCCAAACCAGGATATTTCACTTCTTATAAGATGGTTAATATTGAGATTTAGGAACTGAAAAGTTATCTAGAGGATATGTAAGACAAAGTATTTATATGATCCTGATATTTTACATATGGTTCACCTATGATTTTCTAAGAGAGATAAAATGAAAACTTTAGGATGTGCATGGATCACTTGTGATTGAATCAAGTTATAATAAATAAATGGTACCAACTTCCCCAAATAAATGAACTCTTTGATCGGCTATGAAGAGTTAGGTTGTTCTCAAATATTGATTTGAGATTTAGATATCATCTGGTTAGAGTTATACCCTTAGATATACCATGTACAAAATTTAAATAAAATATGGATTATATAAGTATCAAGTTATATTTTTCAGTCTCAGGAACACAACAAAAATATTAAAGACATTCTAAATTGGGTTTTCCACCCATACCTATATTATTTTGAGTTAATTATTTTTGATTATATCTTAGTTTACTCTCAGAATCAACATGATCCTGAAAAACAACTTGACCACATATTGATTACAATGAGAGAGTATATTTTTAATTTCAATCTCACAAAATCCTAATTATGGATTGATAATGTTTACTTCCATGGTAACATTATATCAGTATCATGGGTATCTGTGGATCTAGACTAGGTGAGATTCATTGTTACCTAGGGGTATCCCAAGAATGTTTTTTATATTCAGAGTTTTTCGGGGATGGATGGTTACTATATATGTTTAATTCAATTTCATTTATTCTTTTTAGCACCTATTACATGCTTAAATAATATGGGAATCATTTATTTGCCCTGATGATTTTGAAAAAGTCTCTTAGAATTTAAAAGGAAGGATGAAATTGGCACCTGTCTTGATCTTACCTGATCATCGAATAAGATATACAATTTTTTTTGTGAAGAATTTGGCTTTGGATTTTTTTTATAAAATGGAAATGAGTAATGGAATACATGTCTCGTAAGTTTAAGCCTCACAAGAGTAATTACTTTAGACACAACCTTGATTTAATAGATTTTGTTCATGACTTATGATTATAGAGGTATTATTTGTAGGGTGAGTGGTTCATTGAATATAGGGATCACAAAATACTCAAATATATATTCTCACAGTGTGATTTGATCCTCAAATAAAAATTATGGTTTGAATAACTATAGTCATTCGACTTTGATCTTGCTTATACACCCAGTAATGGAAATGAAGTTTCTAATGCTATGAGATAAAAAAAAATTGGGCAGAAGTTGTTATGGAATCCAATTTAGAAAGGAAGTCGATGCCTCTTATTTATAAGATGCATATAGAAGTTCAAGATGGTCTTAGAAAGCATATTATTATAGATTTATCAGTGAATTATTCACATTTTGACCAAGTAAAGATGAGGAAAACTTCTTATCTAGAAAGATTATTCCTAAAGGAAAGTGTTTTAGGTGAGGAACCACCACCTTGTTGGGTTATTAATGGGGATGAGATCCTTTATATTCATGGGTGACACTAGGTTCCTATAGACATGCAAGAGGAATTGATGTAATAATATTATTCTTCAAAATGGAAGTGTATCCCATAATTACAAACATATATAAATATATATGCCACCAGTATTGGTGGACTAGCATGAAGAGTTAGATAACAGGGTTTGTTACTCAATGTTTCAGTTTTTATTATGTAATGGTGGAACACCAAAAACTATCTGGTCTTTTATATCCATTACCCTTTCTTTAGGAGAAATTTTATGAGGATACTATAAATTTCATGAATGGATTTCTGAAGTCCCTTTGAGGTAGTGATGTAGTGTGGGTTATCATGATTGATAGAAAAAGGTATCCCATTTCCTAGCTATTCATAATACCTTTCCAACGAATGAACTTGGAAATATATATATTTGAAATATTATATACCTTTATGGGGTTAATTTTATCATCATATCAGATAAGAATACTCAAATAAATTCATATTTTTGGTAGGGTTTATAAAATGACTTGGTTCAATATGTACTTCTAAGTACAAAAAAGAATCCACAGACTGATGGTCAGTCTGAGCATACTATACAGGTGTTGGAAAAATTTATCCAACCATGTTTCATTGATTTTTGAGGTCCATGTAAAAAATTTACCACTAAAAAAGTAACTTTTTCTAAAAGGGACATATCTTTTGGGAAAAGTGAATTTTTAGTTGGTAAAACATTTTACCAACATATATGACCCAATCACTAAATTGTTGAGAAAAACACTTTTGTTAAATGTTTTTGTGGTAGATAAAATAGTTCTATTACAATTTTAATAATACCAACTAATAATATATACGTTGGTTCAAGTGTTTATAAATAGATTCTTATGAAAAAAATATCTATTAGAATTAATATTACCAACATATAGTATCTATTTATAAATTATATTTGAATAAAAAATATAAATTTATTTCTTTTAAAATTTTATATAATATTTATTAATTTATCATATATAATTCATCTGATTTAACTACTAAATCTATTATGATATTCATGAATGTTCAAACTTGGGAAAAAATTAATTATATTAATAATGAAATGTAATACAATATAATCAATACAAAAACAGATAACTATCCTCCCAATAGGATCCCCCCTCAATGTTCCCCCATTCTTGCCCCACAGCCTTCAACACAACAAAAACCCTATATAGAAGCATTCAACGCACCAGAAACCTCATGTTGTAGCAGACCATAAACTAATCCCAAGTTGTAGTGCACCTGAAACCAACCCCAAGTAGTATCCTTCACTATACCAGAAATCCCAAGTAGTAGTGAACCAGAAACCCCATGTAACAACCTTCAACACCAGGATCATACTGGAAACAAGAAAAATATCACACTCATTAAACATGTTTAAGAAATAAAGAGCACATCAAACATAAAAATCTAATATTTTATCAAACATGTTTAAGAATCTAACCAAACCAAAAATATTTAAAATTATAAATAAATTAAATAACACTAAAATCAAGGGTGTTAGGGGGATAAACAACTTGGATGCACTAGCCTCATCATAGCTTATGATCGTCTATTAATATAATTTACCTTTTTAACCTATGCTTGAAGTTATAACTAAGAATTTTTGCAGCATCCTCTGGAAAAACCTGATTTATGTTGCAGCGCGTCACCATTTCAAACATTGAAACCTGAGTTAGATGTGGTTCTATCTTCAAAAACCAATGAACATAAGGCAACTCATACAATATAGTCTGAAGTAGTGATGACTAAATCATGATGTTAAATTGTGGATTATTAAACTCAGATGACACAATACAAAGAGGAAATAACTGAATCATAAAGTTAAATGGTGGGTAATTCAACTACCACAATAGTCATAGAATTAAAATTGATACAAATTATTTTTATTGGTTCAAGTGAATATCATCTCATGAGGGAATAATTAATTGAATAAACATAATTATGGATACATATTGTAATGATATTTTTGACATTTCTCTCATGGTTAGAAATATCCAAAATCATATGAAAGGGTGTTAAATTATAAAGAAAACACCATTGAGGATATTGTTAATTACATAAAATTTCATTTTATAAATCTAATGGAGAAACTCTTGAAAATAAAGACATTATTTATAATTTTATTATCAAGGAAGATAATAGATATTTTGTAGTTATCCTAAAACAGAGGAGATTAAAATTGTTGTACATGTGCTCAATACAAAAAACACATCACTTATAATTGAATCTGATTTTATTAACAAAAAATAAAAAAACCCAGAAAGAGAATGAAGTTTAGGATAAAGAGAATGACCCAAAAAATTCACCAAATTCAAAGTTTGAATCGATCAAAACAACCCCACAACTTGAAATGACAAAAATTATCAATAAAATTGATGAAATATTTAAAAAATAGTTATTTATTTTTAATGGAATGTTCACAAAAATGTGACTACACTAGAAATGTGATAAAATTTAAAGTAGAAAAAATGCATCATATAATCAAACCCAAATCCAAAGCCACCCCAATTAAAAAAATAAGGAAATATAGAAAATTATATTCTATTGGTTGAAGAGGAAGTGTCTTACCTGCTAGATTATACAAGCTAAAAGTCATCACCCTCCCATGTAACATGCATTACCCGCCCTAAAATAAAATGATCAGTACCTTCAGAACTAGCCACTACAATGCCCAAAAAACCTAATAAATAAGGAAAATATAGGAATATTGACAATGGGTGGTCATAGATCTTCTCACAGTGGAAAATATAGGAATACTGACAATGGGTGGTCACTAAATTCCGCCATTATGTAGTTGTAGTTTCCTTTTTTAAGAAGGGCCAAATATATACCCAGGGTGACCATATTCCTCTTGGTCAGTGGGTTTGTCTCTCACTACCATCCTGGGAACTATGTTTAGTAGTTGTTGGTGACTGGTTATGATGAACTATCAATACATATATGCATTTACATCTCCCAATGTTGTAATATTTTATCATTGATGGTTATTGTGTTGTAGTTCCATGATCTTTATGTTGGGTCCAAACTGTATGTCACGGACCTAGGTAGTGCTCCCACGATTATTGATTGAATGATGAAACTGATTTCTTATTGGTTTAAAAAAATTGCCCACTCTACTACACAGCACTCTCTAATTCACAAGACCTATCAACAATAATGATGTTAAGACTAAAACAGATTCTAGATTTGTGAGAGAATGAAATTGGAACACTAAAAAATACTCCAGAATCTAGATTTCCCACACATACTAGGTGTGTAGTCTATGAAGAATTTATGCCATGTGTACAAAGTTGAACACTGTGAAACCTGAATGAAAAATATTAGAGGGTATAGATTTTATATATAACACTTCACAATGTTTTTATACCAAATAATAATATGCCCATGTCTAAAAATATTCCATGTTCCTTACAATTAAATTATAAATTCTAAAATAGTGCACATTTCAGTATTCCAGTGGTTCTCTATAGCAGGGTAGTTGATTTATTAAGAGAATGATAAGTGACTGTACCTTTTTTATGGATGGATTTTCCCTGTACCTACAAGTTAAAAAATCTATGTTAATATTCATTCATCCATCAAAACAACTTTCTAGCTATATGTTCAACATGTATCTTTCCATGGGTAGGATATCCAACCTATTTTTTTTAACCTCATCCTTCCCCTTCTGAATCTGTCAATGTTTCATCACAATCCAAGACCCTACATGAAAAATATTCAATGTTCAAGCTCTCCCCACAATTAAATTTTTTTTTATTTCACATATTCTATATTTCACACACAATTCATAGATTCTAATGACCCTCACTCTTGATTAGAAAGTTCGACACAAGGCTTATAATAACCCTAACTCTAAAGAGGATTGATTACAAGAACATGGAAGAGGAATTGGGAAACAAAAAACCTTATCTATAATAGATAAAACCTATCCAAAAGAAGATAGAGGTCCTCTTCCATAATGGAAGGATGGTATAAAAATCCATTAAATAGTGTCCAGTACATCAATGAGGTCTAACATGACATCACTCTATTGTTTCCATCATACCTTAATAGTGAGAGCAGGCTAGTATCTGGGTTGATTTTGTTGACAGAATACCCATGGGGCTGTAGGATGTAATGAAATAATAGAGGTGTCCATATGCGAGGTGGGATTATGGAAGGTGATGATGGAGCATGGAAGGGATAAAAGGCAGGGAAACGAGATATGAGGTGGGTCATAGGGACGCGAGGCCTAATGAAGGAGGGTGGAGGCAGTGATAGTGGGGTGGAGGTGCATATTAGAGTTTTTTTAGTGTTTTTAAAAAAACCATTTTAAATGTTTATTAAATAAATAATATTCAAAATTTTTAATACTGTTGATAATTAGATAGGTTTGAAAATTAAAATCAATTAATAAGATGTTTTTAAAAACCCTAGTAAATGGATATTGACTTCAGTCATAGAAAAAATATATATATATATATATATGTGTATATACGGTTTTTATTAATTGATTATTGATAAAATAAATGTCTTTATTGAATTTTTTATTTCTACATTTTTTATTGAAGGAAAATATTTGTTTGCAATATTTATAATTAATAACATATTTATGTGTTAGTAAAAGAAATATTATATTAGTATGATAAAGCAATATATTTAACTATTGGTATAAATATTTTTGGTGTTAACCGATCAATTACAATAGATATATCCATTAGTAAAAACAAGTGTTGGTATATAAAATCAGTTCTAATAAAACCAAATATCCTTTTGAATTTCTCATTTTTACCAACATATATATTGTCTGTCAATAGATTTTTGTTGGTTTAAGTCATTTTTTTGTAGTGTACCTATTGTTGAGTTTTCATATAATAACGATTTTCAAGTGACAATAGAAATGGATCCTTATGATGATCTATATGGTAGGTAATTTAGATCACATCTCTAATGGTTATATATATGAGAGGTTTCATTATTAGGATATAATATAATTCAGTAGAAATTGGATCTAGTTCATTTGATCAGAAAATATACGATTACAACTCGATCTAGGAAGAATTTATATGCTGACTATCATCACTGACCTTTATAGTTTGAGTTGGGAGATCTTATCACAAAGGATATTCAATTAAGTGGATGTCGGACTCTTCATGCATCAGTAATGTTTTAATAATCACAAATCATATATATTCTATAAACCATGGTAATCCTATAATCTTTCTCAAATCATATATAGATGATTAGTATCCTATGATTTAAGTAAAGCTATCCAAGATCTTATTTTCTATACATTCAGTATGATTACTGTACACTATATTGGATTTACTTTTTAATGATTTCTCTGAAAAATGATTAAGTGTAATCCATTCTATGAATATCACTGCTTATGTCAGAATACAGATATTTGGCTAAGTCTGAGACATAGTAAGTCTGTCACTGGTTATATTTTTCTGGAAAAGGAACCAGACACTGTGACTAGACACACTGTTAAGAAGACACCGCAACCAGACACCGTGACCAGACACCATGACCAGACACCATGACCAAACACACCATGAACCAGACACCACAACCGGACACCATGACGAGACACTGTGACCAGACACACCGTGAACCAGACATCGTGAACGAGAAACTGAACCAGACACTGTGATCAGACACACCGTGAACCAGACATTGTGAACCAGACACTGAACCAGACACCATGATCAGACACACCATGAACCAGAAACCGTGAACCAGACACTATTTCCAGTCACCATGACCAGACACACTACAACCAGACATATCATTACCATGAGACACAGTTTCAAGAAGACACTGACAAATCACCTGACAGTACGTGGTACGAGCTACGGAATACATGAAACCTATCAGCTTCAACACATTCACTCCAAAATAAAATATATGTGCTACACAGAAACAAAAAACGCATGCATGAGGGTGTGAGAAAGACAATGAAGAAACACATAGAGCTTTCTTGAGAAAATAACTGACACATGCAACTTGAAACAGCAGAAGAACACCCGAAGAAAACTCAAATCCCAAAGTCAAGGACATCTTCACACTGCCAACACCACAAAGAACATGATCCAGATATAGCTAACTTCTAAAATTATGTTTTCCATATGAGGACTCAATTTCGGCATATGTTTCATCTCAGAAGTCCAGATCTGTATAAAAAATAGTCAGAGCACTTCTAACCCTATTTCATCATCTTTGCTCTGTTTTGTATCATTTTACTTATAATTCAAGAGGTGTGTGTATATGTATAATAACACACACTATATCCTATGTTAAACTAAAGTATATAAGATATAATTTCTCAAAAATCTCTTTAAACTTGTGTATACCCATGGATAAGTGTCGAAGAGGTCCCTATGTGGCCTGGTAGTTTGTACACCTGAAATAACTATGGAAGAGGTCGTGTAACCTGGATAGTCTTGTGAACTGTTGTAAAGCATGATACACGATGTGTATCTAGTTTATTTATATAAACTTCTTGGTGATAGGTGATCACCAAGTAGAGTGGATTAGGTCCCATCTTGATACTGAACAACTTGTTTTATATCTGCTGTGTTACTTAATTTCGTCTTCTCTGTTTTACTTCTTTATTGTATAATTCAGAAATCACTAAATTTAAATTGATATTTAATCTTGGAATGAATTTATAACTGTATTTCCTTATAATAATAGCTTTAAAAGTAATGTTAATAATCAGTATTAAGATTAATAAGAATTAATCAATATTCTAAGAAGTTATTTAAACAGTCAAACTTTCATAACAGTATAACCATGATTTACTAGGGCTATATTAAACTTTATTGGGGAAACCTTTTTGGAATATTTTTAAACAAAAATTTTAAATATATACTCAATTCACCCCACTCTTGAGTAATCTACTCCAACCAACATTTGGTATCAAAGGATTGTTTGTTAACTCTATTAAGACTCTACTTTTTCACCTTATTCAACTGTGATTGTAGTTTTACTTTAAATATCTGTAAATTTCTATTAATTCTAAATTTATAGTCTTTTAAGTTATTTCATTATTATGGATAATATATTGGAAGGTGCTGCACCCAAAAAAACACCATTATTTATTGAAACCAATTATGCTCAATGGAAAATCAAAATGAAATTTCATTTAGAAAGTATGGATTTTGAAATTTGGTCTTTAATTATAGATGAATATAAGATTCTTTCTACTGATACAATCACTTGAAAAGATCCTACCAAAAATACCTACAATAACATTTGCAAGGCTATGAATGCTTTATACCGCTCTTTAGAAGATGATGAAATTAATATAATCTCGGCTTGTAAAAATGCTCATCAAATTTGGGATACCTTATCGGTTTCACATGATGGAACATCTAGTATAAATTAAATGAGACTTAATACCTATACTATTAAATATAATAAATTTAACATTAAACCTGATGATCCTATTTCTGACATGTATCTCAGTTTCAATGATATTGTCAACACAATTATTTCTCTTGAAAGAGAAGTCACTACTAAGGAACAGATCATGAAAATTCTCAGATTCCCACTTGATAGATGGAGATAAACCTATATCTCTATTAGAGAATCATGATACATCAAAAAGATACATATAAAATAAAAAATTGGAAAACTGATGATGTATAAAGAGGAGCTAAAATTCAACAAGGAATAGGAGGATGAACCCAAAATAAAATCAGTTGCATTTAAAACCACCACCTATATAAAAAGAAAAAGGGAATTTTAAAGAATATGAAGAAAGTTCCAGTAGTGAACAGTCATCACCTGACAGTGATGAAAAGATGGCCCAATCAGCCCGAATATTCAATAGATTTTTCAAGAAGAAGAAATTTTTTAGAAATCCCAATTTCAAGGGAAAATATGATCAAAAAGGAAGTTGGAAGAAGGATTGGAAAACAAGTGAAAATATTAATGAGATTGTCTGCTATGAATGTAAGCACAAAGGACATATCAAGGCTGACTGTCCAAAGATCAACTAAAAAATGAAATTTGAAGGCAAAGATAGGAAGTATAAAAAGGAAATGAAAGCAACATAGAGTGATTCTAAGGACAGTTCAAGTGACTCAGAATCTTCACAGGATGAAGAGGATAACAAATCCAATATATGTTTTATGACAAACACATCTAAGGTAACTCTAGACTCTTATGTACATAATTCATACTATTCTAGAGATGAGAGTGACTCTGAAAATATGTCTAATGACGATATGTTTGAATACTTTAATATAATTGAAGAGACATGAAATGAACTAAAGATAAATATAAATATTTGAAGAAACAACATGCTCTTACTATGACTGATAAATCTGAACTCACAATTGAAAAATTGAAAAATGTTCAAATACTCAAGGAGAACAATGAACTAAAAATGTCTAATGAGAAATTGAAGAAATAATTATAAAATTTTACCAAAGGAAAAAACTAATCTTATTTAGATTCCAGGTAAACAGATTTCCCCTAAATATACTATTGGCATTGGCTATCAACCAGTAAAAAGAAATTTTAGAAGAATAATCTTTTTTATAAATCTAGGGCATACCGCTTTACTCCATGTTCTAGAAACAAATCAACTAGTTCAAGTTAGGATACATTCTCTACTATTTGAAGTTTTTCTAGACCAAAGAGAGTTTATTTTTCGAATACATTAAATAATGATTATAGGAAACATATGAGGAAGATATGGCTTCCCAAAGCACTTATCACTAATATTATTGGACCCAACGAAGTATGGGTACCAAAAACTATTTTTACTTGATCATTGTTTAGGAAATATGCTTAAAGAGTTCTTATAACATCGTATGGTACTTGAAAAGTGGGTGTTCAAGACACATGACATGAGACTACTCATGCTTCAAGAATTTGATAAAAATTGATAGAGGACATGTCACATTTTGTGACAATGCCGAAGGAAAGATTATTGACCTTTGCAAAATCAGTTACAATAAATTACTTTTGATTTCTAAAGTACTGTTTTTTGATGTATTGAAATATAATCTTATTAGTATTTAAAAATTATGTGACAATGGATTTCATGTCAAATATTAAAATGAAGGTTGTAATTTTTTTAATTCTAAAGATGAATTAGTGTTTTCTGCATTAAGAAATGAAAATGTTTATTCTGTTAACTTAGATTCTTTAGCTTCTCAAAATGATTCATGTTTAAGTGTGTTTCACATAGAGTCTTGGCTTTGACATAAGATACTAGGACACTGTAACACTCACTCCCTTAGAAAGTTGACTAGAAAAGTTTTGGTCAAAGACCTACCAGAACTTGAGTTTCCAAATGATAAAGTGTGTAATCTCTGTCAAAATGTAAATCAACACAAACTTTCCTTCAAATCAATGAAATAATTGTTAACTTCTCAACCACTGGAACTGGTTCACATGGATTTTTTTGGACCATCTAGAGTTTCTAGTTTAAATGGGAAGCACTATACTTATGTTTTTGTAGATTATTCTTCTAGATACACTTGTTTATACTTTCTAGCTCACAAAAATAAATCAAATTCTTAATTCATTAAGTACTCCAAGTCTGTAGAAAATCTTAGTTGACTTAGAATTAAGACCTTGAGAATTGATCATGGCTGTGAGTTTGAAAACCAAGAGTTTGAATCCTTTTTATCACAAATGGATACAGTCATTATTTCTCTGCCCTTAGAACACCTCAACATAATGGAGTTGTAGAAAGAAGAAATAGAACCGTGTAGGATATTGTTAGAACCAGGATTAGTGAGTATGACCTGCCTATTTATTTTTGGGATGAAGCTTTAAATACAACATGCTACTTAATCAATAGAGTATTGATTATACTTTTTATTAAGAAATCCCCTTATGAGTTATGGAACAATAGAAAACCCAAAGTTAGCTTCTTAAATGTTTTTGGTTGTAAAGTATATATCATTAATACTGAGGAAATTCTTGAAAAATTTGCATCCCAGAGTGATGAAGGAATATTTTTAGGATATTCTATATCTAGTAAAGCATATAGAGTGTTTAATAAAGGAACTAAATGTTTGGAAGAATATTTCCATGTAAAATTTTATGAAAAAGATCCACATCAGCCTAAGAACACTCTAGAGAATCTTGAGGATTATGTTTCAAATATGGAAATTAATTCAAAATCCTCAATCCATTATGTGAAAGATTCTGTGAAAACTTACAGTTTTGGAAATTTTTTAGCCTCAATTCACAATGAGCCTGAACCTGTTGATGAACCTGAAATCACTAGTCCTTCCTTTTCTAGAGCTATTATAACTCTTAAGAACCATCCCATAGATGCTGTTGTAGGAGACTTAGACAAAGGAACTCAAACAATAGCTTCTCTTAGAAAATAGATTGAAAATCAAGTCTTCTTGTCACAAATTGAACCTAAAAACATTAATGATGCTATAAACAATGAATTTTGGGTGATGGCTATGCAAGAAGAACTTAATCAGTTTGAAAGGAACAATGTTTGGAAACTTGTTGAAAGGCCAAAAAACACATTCACCATAGGCACTAAATTGGTGTTCAGAATTAAGGTAGATGAATCTGGTAACATAGTTAGAAACAAGGCTAGATTGGTTGCACAATTCTACATTCAAGAAGAAGGAATTGACTTTGAAGAGACCTTTGCACCAGTAGATAGAGTTGAATCCATAATAATTCTGCTTGCTTATGCAACACATCTAAATTTCAAACTATATCAAATGGATGTTAAGAGTGAATTCCTAAAAAAGTATATAGATGGGGATGTCTTTTTTGAACAACACCAAAGTTTTACAAACCCTCATTTTCAAAATCATATTTTTAGGTTATAAAAAGCTTTATATGGTTTAAAATAATCTCCAAGTGCTTGGTATGATAGATTAAGTACTTTCCTTATTTCCAAAGGTTTTACAAAAGGAATAGATGATCCTACCCTTTTTATAAAATGAATTTTTAAGGATGTTTTCATTATTCAAATCTATGTAGATAACATTATCATTGAATCTTCATGAAATTATTTATGTATTGATTTTTCTAAAATGATGAAAAATGAATTTGAAATGAGTTTAATGGGTGGACTAAAATTATTTATTGGATTTCAAATCTTTCAAAATAATTATGGTATTATCTTAAATCAAAGAAAATATACTAGAGATCTTCTAAAGAATTTTTGGTTGGATAACACTAAAAGTAGTGACACTCCACTGAGTACTACGTGTAAGTTGGATCTTGATGAAGATGGAAAATCTGTTGATCAAGCCACTTACAGAGGAATTATTAGAAGCATACTATACTTTACTACTAGTCGACATAACAATATGTTTAGTGTGTGTATGTGTGCTTGTTTTAAATAAAATCCTAAGGAATCTCATTTAAATATTGTTAAGAGAATTTTTAAATACCTCAACAATACACCCATTCTAGGACTATTCTATCCTAAATGAAAATCATTTGAATTAGTTAGTTATTTTGGTGTTGACTTTGGTGGATTTAAGTTAGATAAAAAAAGCACCTCCAGAACATGTCACTTTTTAGGCAAGTTACTAGTATCATAGTGTAGTAAGAAAAAAAACTCTATTGCATTATCTACTGCAGAAGCTGAATACATAGCTGCTGGTAGTTGTTGTGAAAAAATTTTGGGGATAAAACACACATTACTAGATTATGGATATCAATTCAGGCATGTAATTATAAATTGTAACAATATAAGTGCTATTAACAACTCGAAAAATCAGGTTTCACACTCTAGGAAAAATCATATTGATGTAAGACATCACTTTTTGAGAGATCATTATCAAAAATGTGATATCACTTTGGAATTCATTGGAACTGAATATCAGCTTACTGATATATTCCCCAAACCATTAAATTCAGAAAAAATTAATTACATCATACATGAATTAGAAATGATCCTTAAGTAGATATATTAGTATTTCATATCTTACTATTTCATATCCTACTGTTTCATATCTTACTGTTTCATATCTTACTGTCCTAAGACTTATTGTCTCATGTTTACAGTTTCACAGTTACTCCTTCTTTCTTCCTATCTCACACTTACTGTCTCAAACAATATTATATCACAGTCTAGAAATCACACTATTATGATCACATCATGAAAATTGATTACGGTATCCCCTTGGATGCCTATTACTTTCTCATTGTGAGTGTCAGTTAATATCTCACCGTAAATATGCCTTATTATTTTATTTATAAATTAGAATCTGTATCGCGGTATTTCATTATTTTACCCTTTTACTTTCCCATGTTTTTTGTTGTTACATCGATTGATATTCATAAATGATAAAATAAATGAAGTTTCACTCATTATTCACTGAGGATCTCTTCTATTATATCATACCATAACCCATATTCAACCCCTCTCTCTCTCTCGAACCTTTGGTGAATTCCAAGGATGAAACATCCTTCATCGTTGACTCTTGAGTAATGCATTTCAAATAAGAAGAGGAAGATCACACCTAATTTAGCACCCGAGGATCCTCTGAATCCAAATCAGGAAAAAATAATAGTACTACCAAAGAAAGAGATATTCCCTAAGTGGATTCTGACGAGTAAGTCTTTGGTGTTGGAAGTGCTAAAAGACCAAGGCTGGCTAGATTGTCTTACCAAGGAGGATAGTCCTATCTACCCAAATCTAGTTGCACCATTTTATGAGTATGTACAATTTTGTTTTGATTCTAAAGTTGGTTATGTTGTAAGAAGTTGGATAAATGGACATAGATCCACTCTTTCTTTGAGGTTATGGGCTGCAGTACTTAGGATACCTGAAGAAGGTTTTTGCGAGGAATACCAGAGAGGTCCTCCACCTCCAAGTGAATTTTTTATTTTGGAAAATGCTTTGAAGAATTTAACTAGAAATGGATCCAAGAGGAGAGCCATCGCTGCCGAGTTAGATGGAGAATCTAGACATCTGTTCAAGTTTATTCAGAATTTTATTAGCCCCAGAAAAAGTGATTTTACTATACTCAAATATCAGGATGTATTTTTGATACATCTCAGGAATAATGGGCACAAGATCAATCTTCTCAAGTATGTTATACACCATATGTTTGAGTTGATCAAAACCACATCTAATTCAACCTCTCTATTTTACTCTCTTCTTATCTCAACCATTCTCCTTTCCAAAGGATTAGTTGGACCAAATGAAGAAGTTATCAAGGATTATGAGTTCTATCTTCCAAAAGTTTTTATTAGGATAATGAAAATTAGTTGTAATCCTTGGAAAAGTGAATGGGTGGAAGATAATGATAGAGTCTATGAAAATTTTATTCCATTGGAACACTCTTCTAGACATAAAGATATTTCCGATCCTGGTTTGGAACCTGATGAAGTTGTTTAGTATTCTGAAGAAGAAGAAGAAGAAGAAGTAGAGGCAGTTGCTCCCAACAAAAACTATCCTGAATGATGAAGACAGTGAGCCCGTTCATCTGGACTTAGCTGAGAAAGAAGTTCTTGTTCTTTGAAAGGTTATTGATTTGGAAGATCAACCCACTACTGAAGAAGAATCTATTACTGTTGAAAGATAAGAGAAAGTTGTAGAGGAATATATAGAAGAAAATATTTATCTTGTAAAAGAAACAACTGGTGAGGAACCTATAGAACAAGGATCTGTTGCTATGGTAATTGAAAAGGATAATGTGGATGAATATATAGAAGAAGATCTCACTGTTATGCAAGAAGCTACACTTGAGGATCTCTCAGAGGAACAAGATGTTCCTCAAGCCATTTTTTCTACTGAAGAGAGAATGGAGCAAGAATTTCAATTGGATCTAAAGGAAATGGTTGAGGAAATCAATGATGTCATCGTGCACATAGATTGAGTATCTAAAGATATCAATCGTGAGGAAGATGCACCTATTGAGGGGAAGCAACCAACGAGTTTTGAATCTATTGAACTGCCAAATATGATTGATCCAAGATCAGTGGACACATGGTATAAGTATCCCAATTATTGTGCTATGAATGACTCAAAGGAAGTATTAGTCAAAGGTCTTAACCTTTTTACTATGTTTAAGTTGAAAATGGAATCTGCTTGTGAAGATATTTCTGCCCAAGAACCTGGGCCTGTCTCAGCTTTTATCTCTAAGCCATCACAAGAACCTACAACCTTGGTGAATAATGATGACCTGAGATAATTTGAAGCCACCCTTTTGGTTAGGTTGGAAAAGCTCTTGAATACTCAACCAGCTCCTATAACAAATTTGAGTGAAAGCGATGCCTCACTATTGCGGGAGAAAATCATATGGCAGATTAGACCCAAGATGATTCATGAGATTTAGGAAGTAAGAGTTGAGATTAAACAGCTTAGTGGGGAAGTAAAGACTCTAAGAGGTATGGTTGATAATATGAATAGAGTGCTTATCTCAATAACATAACCTTATTCTCATCCTGTTAAGGATATTGTTACTCAAACCCAACAGGAAGTAGCTTCACTGATTCAACCTCATTTGACTTCCTTAGCTGATAATGTAGCTAAAAGGAATAAGAAAATTGTTCAAGAGATGTGTGATCTTGTTATTGGACATAACAAGCTAACTGATGGGTATAAGGCGTGCCTTCAGAAAGTGCTAAATCAACTAAAATCTCTTAACTTAGCTATCAATTCTTCTAATGCCTCTGTACAATCTTCTCAACCTCCTATAGACAGTGATCTTCTCAGATTCATTATCAAAGAATAACTTCAAACTATGCTTAGTGATTTTAATAAAGAATCACTCTCTGAAGTCACAAAGTATTGTGACATAGTTCTTGATTTTGTAAGAATATATTCCAAGATTACTAATGATGCTCAGAAAGAAATTTCATAGAAAGTGGACTTCTACTTAAATCAGATCTTCTATAAGAATGACATGACAAATCACTTCAAGTATATTGTGGAAAATATAAGGATTCCTCCAGTTACACAAGCTTTCAAGAATGAAATCCAAAAGCTCACCGAGTTCACTAGATTGTTGGAAAAGCTTATGGAGAACAAGGATGAATTTGAAAAATCCATGCAATATGGTGGTGAAATCATTTTTGACTATCAAGCTTCTACATCCTTATCTTCATGTTCAGAGTACTGCCATTGTGGCCCCTACAGCTGCACCTCTGAGATATAGTTTTCCTGCCTTCACCTCTGCCCTAGACTCCACATCTATGTTTTTCTATCAGGCCCATATTTAGATCCAGCCTGTAATCATTTATCAACAATTTCCTCGGTCTTTTACTACTCCTACCCTGGCCCCTTATGTCTTTGGAGGTCTTCCATTACCTTCTCTGTCAACCGGCTCACTCCCTTCCTCTACTTCATCCTCTTCTCATATGGTTTCTTTTCCTGATGTTTTTGCAAATAGAAAAGAAAATACCTTCCGGTGATGAAGAAAATTGACTAGTATATTTTGATAGTTATGTTGTTGAATTTGTTTTCCAGTTTACTGTTTGTAATGAAACTCCTTCTATCTAATGCATTGTTCACTTTTATTGCCCATTTCTTACTTCACTCTTTTTGATAATCCCAAATTGGGGAAAAATATGCACACTAAAGAAAAAGGGGAGAAATATGCATCCCCAAAGTAAGGTTAGTAAAATATGTAGTTTATATTGGAGACAAATAAACTCTAAATACACATAACCCGTGATCATCAAAATTAGAGAGATTATTGGAATCCTCATGTATCAATCATGTTTTAATAATCACAAATCATATATATTCCGTAAATCCTGGTAATCCTATAATCTATCTCAAATCATATATAGATGATTAGTATCCTATGCTTTATGTAAATCTATCCAAAATCTTATTTTCTATACAGTAAGTCTGATTACTATACACACTAATTGATTTAATTTATAAAAAATTATTTGATGAATGACTAAGTCTAATCCATTCTATGAATATCACAACTTAAGTATGAATACAAACACACCATGAACTAGACATCATAGCTAGACACTATGATTAGACACCGTGACTAAACACACCGTGAACCACACACTGCAACCAGTCACCGTGACCAGACACTGTGACCAAACACACCATGAACCAGACATCATAGCCACACACTATGATTAGACACCATGACTAAACACACCGTGAACCAGACACTGTGAACCAGACACTGAACCAGACACTGTGATCAGACAAACCGTGAACCAGACATTGTGAACCAGACATTGTGACCAGACACCGTGACCAAACACACCATAACCAGACACACCATGACCACGAGACACTGTTTCAAGAAGACACTGACATGTCACCTGACAGTACGAGGTATGAGGTGTATAATAAATGCTACCTTTCGGCTTTAACACATGCATTCGAAAATAAAAGATAAGTACGGCCCATAAAAAAAGACATGCAAGGAGGTGTGAGAATGAAAACAAAGAAACACTTAGATATTTCTTGAGAATAGAACCGACACATAAACTCAACAGTGCTGAAGAACACATGAAGCATACTCGAATGCTAGAGTTGAGGAAATATTCACACTTTCAACACCATGAAGAACATGATCTAGATCTAGCTAACTTACAATACTCTATTTTCCATACAAGGACTCGATTTCGGCATTTGTTTCATCTCATAAATCCAGAGTTTCATAGAAAAACACTCAGATCACTTCTAAACCTATCTCATCATCTTTTCTATGTTGTGTATCATCTCTCTTATCTTTCGAGTAGTGTGTGTATCTATATAATAACACACACTGTCTTCTACATGAAACTGAAGGATATAAGATATCCTTTCTCAAAAATCTTTTTACACTTGTGTATACCCACATATAAGTGTGGAAGAGGTCTTTGTGTGGCCTGGTAGTTTGTACCCATGATGAACTATGGAAGTGGTTGTGTGACCTGGATAGTCTTGTGCACTAGTGTAAAGCCCGATACAGGCTATGTATCTAGTTTATTTATATAAACAGCTTGGTGGTAGGTGATCACCAAGTGGAGTGGATTTGGTTTCAGATTGAGACTAACCCACTTGTTTTATATCCACTCTGTTACTTAATTTAGTCTTCTATGTTTTACTTATTTATTGTATAATTCAGAAATCACTAAATTTACTTTGATAGTTAATCTTGGAAAGAAGTTATAATTGTATTACCTTATTAGAATAGCTTCAAAAGTAATGTTAATACCCAGTATTAAGATTACTAAGAATTAATCAATATTATAAGAAGTTTTTTAAATAGTCAAACTTTCATAATAGTATAACCATGATTAACTAGGGTTGTATTAAACATTATTGGGGAAACCTTTTAGGAATATTTTTAAATAGAAATTTTAAATAGATACTTAATTAATCCCCCTCTTAAGTATTCTTCTCCGACCAACAGGGGAGTTCTTTTTGTGTGGTTTACATGAGAACATGTATATGTACATTAGAATTATTGGGAGTATAGGCTGATATATGACCTTAGTGTATAAAGTTATTCTTAGAAGCAGTTCAACCACCCTCTAAAAGGAAACTCATAGATTGTTTTAAGGGGGGGAGGTTTTAGGATCTCATTTATTCTCATGAAGTAGAAATATTTTTTTTTCAGTCTAAAACTTTTTTTTAATATATGTAGAAGTACCTAATGATGTAATAGAGGTTTATGGAGTGTTTGGGATCAGCTCAGGGCCCGATGTTTTGGGTTTTGGAGAAGCAAGCTGAGGCACATAGTTGGAGCACAAATAGTACTAACCATGTGGAGATATAAATAAGGATCATAGTTTTTTAACCTTAAGATAAGAGCCACATGTAAATGAAAAAATCTATTAAAAATGTAGAGGTATGTCACATAGTGTGAGACTGGTTTTTCTAATAGTGGGACTATGCTATGTGGGGTGGGGTGTGTGAGACAGTTCTAAACACATAGTTTTTGAATGATTTCTCCAACAATTTTCAAAAAATATGTGATGTTTTGATCATAGATAGTGTGTGATACATGTCCAAAAAAAACTTTCACCCTTATAAATTGGATGAAATTCCATTTTTTCCAAAGTCCTTTAACCCCTTTTCGCTCCATTTTTTCTCCCATTCATGCACAACATCCCCCATTGGAAGCTCTCCATTTATTCCTCCCTAGGATTTGAGAGATATCATCTATATAAGCTCAAATTCAAGTGATTTTAATCATGTTTTATCCCTTTTGATAAGACCATCAATATTATTTCTTATTATCTTAGTTTATATCATCATCATTGATGCTATATTTATGTAAGATCCAATACACTATTTCTTGGGAGTTTGTCTGGTTTCTATGATTTCTCTCATTAGATTTAAAACTGCCAAATGATGATTCATCTACCATGCTAAGGTAGATTATCTATCACTTTTCCTTAAAATTTTTGTTGTTTATATCATGAACCATTGTTCTAGACAATACAAATTTAAATGTTTTTTCTGAAATTTATTATTACTTAAATTTTTTAATTAGTAATTGTCCTAGAGAATCTAGG
This sequence comes from Viscum album, assembly GCA_963277665.1. Taxonomy (NCBI): domain Eukaryota; kingdom Viridiplantae; phylum Streptophyta; class Magnoliopsida; order Santalales; family Viscaceae; genus Viscum; species Viscum album. The sequence continues at coordinate 1,163,009,638 of OY728158.1, read as the reverse complement.
AGTCCTTTTTACAAGGATTGAGGTTAATTAACTCAACCCAAAACTCCACTTAAGATGGGATATGTTTTATTTTAATAATTTTCAATCTTTCCTTGTGACAAAACAATCACCATGGATGGGACCATCTTTCCCCATGTTAGTGACTAATGTATTGAAAACAAATGAAATGTTAAATTGTTGAATACCATCCCCTGAATGTTTTTTATTTTTAATGAAATTTTAATTGTATTTATTAAATTTAATACCCCTTGAGGTTGTTTTTATTGTCTCGAAATTGGAACGGTCAAATGTATTAAATGAACCATGAATAGGAATACCGTGTCACTTGGACCCTTAATTACTTGTCCCTTTTTAATGAAATGAATAAAATGATAGAGATGTTTTATAAGGGAGATGGGTTTCCCCTTGGGTTATATTAATGTATTAAAAGCAATATTTGATTATTATTATTATTGGGACTTATAAATTGGTTGTTGTGAAATGGTTAAGTGATGTTGGACATAACCCTCCTCATTTTTTATTGAGAAATTCTAGACATATAACAACTCATCATTTATTGTGATTTTTTGGACACGACACTCTAAAACTCCTTGATTAAGTGGTATTATATATGGAAATCATTATCATTTATTTTTAACTATTGGAAATGGTTATCCTCATCATTTATTGCATGTGGCTAAACATGACACTCCACACCCCTTGGTTTGGGATGTTGGACATGGTTCTCCACATCATTGATTAGGATTGTTGGACATGACACTTTGTATCCTATGTTTGAATGCTTGGGATGATGACACATTTAAAATATAATATCATTATGATATATGGATCCGAAATCTATCTTATTCTGAAGGAGGTATGATTAGATATAGACCCTATGTAGAGCCTTATCTAGACATGGTTTATGTTTATTTTTCTATTTACCCATACCAATAATCCTAAATTTTTTTTAATTTTATATTCATATACTGGATATTATTAGACACCATTTCTGGTTTCCCACTGTGTTTTAATCACACCCTATTCAGACAACTGATTGGTACCCAGATAGAATTCATAGATACAAGTAGGAATAATGGAAATTACCAAAATATGGATTCTTAATCCTCTATACTATGATGGAGTACAAGAGAAAATGATCGATCAAGTGTTCACGATGCTATTAGAGTTTAGATTTGAGTTTTTTTGTATATTTATATATAAATTCTATTTCATTTTATGTCTACACCCCATTTTTTTACAAATTCATGAAATAATCTTTTATATATTCCACTAGTTATTATTTATTTCAGATTTTTGTCATCTATATGATTACTTCCCTTAATTTTTATCATTATGTGATACTAATTACTAATTTTTCACTCTTGTTCTACTCTAATTAAGAGGGTATAATCTCCCCACCATACCACCATAGTTTCGCACTACTATTCAATAAAATATTATATATTGGTAGGTGCGCTTAAGGCTATGTGTAATATTGAGTTAAGTTTATTATGAGTAAACTCACTTCAGGATGTGAAATCTATAATGGCCCATGGGATCACATGTTGTGGTTCACTGAATATGGATTTAGTTTAACTCATATAGATTCTCAAAAGGTGTTTTAGATTTAACAAAAAATAGTTTTGTATGGATCTTCACACGGTATTTTATATGATGTGATACATAGTGAAGTTAATGATATATTTTCAAAAATGTTTTGAAAGATATCCAAAAGGATTTTTGGATATAGTTTCATAAGTTATTATATACTATATATTATAAGGTGAAATGTATAAAATTATATGAGTAAATAATGTAAGTGGGATATTGAAGGAGATATACATTAAATTATTTAACTCATATAATGGATTTCTAGATATATCATATTATAGGATTGGTGAAGGTCATATGATAAAACATTCATGGAATATAATTTACTATGATTTATGTGGTTTTATAATCATTTCCTTGGTTTTTTTATATTAAGTAAGTGGAATTTTTAATATTAAAATATTCAAATAACACCAATTAGATATCATTAAGCAATATATTTCATAAGATGAAACTCCTGGGGGTTTCATTCAAATGATGAATTCATAACTGGACCTAACATTACTCTTGTTCCTTGCAACACATGAGTAAATTTGTGTTGTTGTTAGGAGAGTTATAAAGGATATATAAAGCATGCTACTAAAATATGTTGGGTGTAAGATTTATCAAGTATTATTCTATGAAATTACTTTAATATTGGGAGTACATTTCTATTAATCCTTATAAATAATGAGGAACTGGTATACCATGGGTGATGATAGGTTTCCAATCGAGTGTCTAGTGATTCAATATAACCCATAGATTCCTCTAGAGGAGGGATTCCATTCAGCTACCTCACATGTGATCTTCATCTATGATTGATGATGAAGATGGATCAAGCACCACTATGGTGTAAGGTACACCACTGGTTCATTATTTTATAGTTTTGATGATTTCATTTATCAAGCATGATGTTATTGTATTCAGGTTTATTTTATAATTATGACAGCAAGTTAACTCATTAAACTATCCTAAGAAACCTATTAATAACACCACACAAGATATCTGAAATGGCCATTTTGGGAATTTCTATAATTTAATATAAAATATTATATCATATTTAATGCCACTATTCTATGATTTGGATATCTGTGTGATGGTGGCCTTCAAAACAATGACCACTATGGTATATTGTAAATGGACACTCTATTTTGGACATATGTATTCCTACTAAAAATACCCCTTAGAAAAATATGGATTGGTTAAACGACTACCCAAAACTTCTATTTTCAGGGTATTAATATGAATCTAAATGGATTAAAAAAGAGTCACAACACCTTATATTTCAGTGAAAAAAATGGTTTCCAATATATTGCAGTGTAATCTATTTTGGAAAGAATGTGAAATAATTTTTTTTCTCAAATTAACCCTAAACCAGTGCGATCCCTAGTGGATTTCACCAAATTGGGTTGGCGAGGATAAATGTGAATTAAATATTTTATGACAAAAATAACTTTTGTGGGAAAATTAGAAAACCTAAAACAATTCAGGAGAAAAATAACCTTAAACATCAAAATAAATCAAAATTCCATTCCAGAAAAATTTAATATTATTGGAATCATTAACCCTATATAAGATACATTGAATTGGGATTAATTTCATATATTGTTTATCCTTGATAAAATCCTAGAAGAGTTAGTTAATATTTCCCAAAGTCTTAATATACTCCTCCATATTGATCATCCATTCCTAGAAGACTAATTTCAGAATCATATATTGCTAGTTGATTCAACTATAGTTATCCTCATTAATATCTACTCGAATCACTCTCTCAAGATTTTTTTTTTGTAATCCTCATGTGATGCTTTGATAGAGAGAACCTCCACCCACATCTCTTCTTTAGAGTGAATAATGATCTCCATGGTATTTTATTTATCTGTTTCCTCCTTTCCGGATACGTTATTTGATGCATCGATATGTTTTGGTTCATGAGACACTAATACATGATTATAGATGACCTTAGGTAATTCATGTTTGAAAATACTGTTATCCTCTCTTACAACCGAGGATCCTTCCCGCATATGGTATATGACTTCATTCTTGTCACCTACCCACCCTTGTTCTTCATAGTATTCACAGTAAAACATTTTGTTTTCAAACTAAGATGTAATACCCTTCTTGTTATACTAGTCATATGCAATGGTTCTTAATTAAAACACATTGTTTTCCCTAGTCCTCTTGGAAGAACTTATCTCTAGGGGTTTTTACTAGTGAGAGTAGACTTTACAGACTTTATATTTATACCACTTAAAAACTATAAAACTCCATGATTCCCAAATTACCTAATTCCCCTTCCTCATCCTTGGTCATTTAAGACATCTAAATTGTGTTCCAAATTCATTTTCCAATGTGTTACTCCCAAACGCTAGTTACCTTGAGTCAGAGCATTATTACATAACATTGGAATGATCAGAAGAGATCAAGTCTCAAAAGACCTATTAGATTAGTATCCTTGGAAGTACTAGAAACATACATTTTTATTACATTACATTATGAAATAATAAAAACAACATTCTGACTCCATTGAACACACTCATATCCCATAGACAATCCCTATAGGTCAATCATAATATACTTATTCACATCCTGGGAATAATAAAACATAAGAAAGTGGTGGGCTTAGATGCACAGTAAGGATAACAATATAGAAAAAACTTTCATAAATAAGCATAAACATTGAATTCAATGTATAAGACTAAAAAAAGACTTTAAATATTATACTTCTACACAATATGGAAAATATAAATCAAATAAATCCATTTACTTATTCACATAGATATTCTACCAGTCGAATAATCACATGTAATATCAATAGCTAATTTTATATTGATGGAATGCATAATGTCGGACATCATAACCACATAATCAAGTCCTCATGACAAGAATAAAAATAAGATTTTGTCAAGGCCTTGCTCCAAGACACCAGTTTGTCTCATGAGAACTACTGATGCATCAAGGAGCTATAGCAGGCTCCACCCATCACTTACTAAGTCCAATGAATACCTTATATGAAAAGGTAAAAACCTAACATAAACATTCGTATTAAAACTAGCATGAAAAATGTTTATAATTTAAAAATAAACCATAAATGGTATAAAAATAACCCATCCACATTCAAACATATCACAAAACCTTAAGTAAAATATGGAACATTTTATCATAATGAATCTACATCAAAAAGTGTAAAATTCATCAAAGGATGTTGACATAGATCAAATCAAAACTATTTGAGAGAAATATCTCTTTCTATTTTGAAATCATTTAAATGTCACATTATTATAAAAGAAAACATTTATTTTGAAAATATTCTTATAATATTGCAAGGGAATCTTTGAAGGTTTTATAATGGTAGAAAATAGTTTCACCCACCGTATAAGTTAAAAAAACATTCTTACCTAAATTTGTCAAAAAGGTCGTAAAGTTCCTTTTTTGGAAAACGACAGAATGATTACTTTCAATGTTTTTAATAAAAAGTAAAACAAGGTTATAAATTAATTGAACCCATATACTAGGAAATTGTAAAAATGTTTTGAAATACATTTTTAAGAAACACATATGTGGATGATAAAGAGGTCTTAGTAGATATTTTCGTAAAAAAAACCTTGGATAATAAAGAGATTGTAAAATTAACCCTTAACTTGTAATTTTCCTTGGTTGATTGTATGTTAACCTATTGTATAATAGTTAAATAAATGATGTTAAATTATAAAATAACCACATACATAAAGATGATATCATATAGGGTCTTCTAATATTGTTTTGTTAATAATATTTCACAAGTATCATTGTTAGGGGTGTTAACAGATCCATTTTCATTTATATGTTTTGTTACATAAGTCATGTTTGTTATGGACATGATGTATTTTATTCATATAAATAGGGATATTAATTTCTTAAATAATATTTTAAATCATAAAATGAAAATTATTCTTTAATGGTTATGATGGGGAATGAATCTCAACGCCTTTGTGGATATGATAATCTATACGTACACACGAGTGACAATACCATTATATTGATGGAGAAATAATTTGAAATTGGATGATATATCATATATAAATTAAAATTAACATGTTATATTTATTATTTATATCAATTATACTCATTATTATACCCATAAAAATAATGATGTTTTGAATACCAAACTAAACCACAATGTGGAGACGGTAAGCCGTACGCACACACGTATGGTGACTTTGTCATTAATAGGATGGATAGAATAATGAATATAATTGTACCATATTTATAATAACATCACATTATATATAAGGTACTATATTTTTTATTTTTTTATGGAAACAACAAATAAAGAGGAAGTGGAAGAATAAAAGAACTTTGAAAGAGGTGATTAAATTATTACCTCTTTTTCGGGTGCTTCCTTTTGATTTGATCAAAAGGGCTCCTTAGGTTGGATTTTTGATTAAAGGAATATTGGTTTACGTGAGGGATTTTTGTAGGATATTTGAGTAGGGTTTGGCCGAGACAAATGTCTTTGGAGGTGTGATTTTGAGAGAAGGGGAAGTACCCTTTTATAAGAGAGGTGAGGGTCATTTTTTTAAAAGCTTCAAAAATTAATTTAGTATACAATCACATTCGGTTTATAATGGCTAAAAGATAATTTATTTCTATAATGAAGTAGGGATGGGTTTAAAAATTATCAACCAATAGGTTTTAGACAAGTTTTGGTCACCATATTAACCTTATCTTTTAGATTAACTCTTAGTTAAATAGTTTAACTTTTACCATGTATTCTTGTATTATTATAATAAATGGTTAATAAACATACTATAAAAAGACAAGAGAACCACAAGTGGTTCACTAATGACATATATATCATTATATTTGTGATTTGGAAGAACCATATATTTTTATAAATATTATATCATTTAATAATACAGTATTTGTTTTAAAAAATCATATATGTCAATTTTGACACTATTTTGTATTTTTTTTTGAAAGTCAAAAAAACTTGATTAATTAGAAAACAATAAATTAAATAAATAATAACATGTCATATTGTCCTATAAAAGTATTTTAATTCATAAAAAGTCTCAATTTACATTAATTTTGATATTTATAATATAAATTATTTTAATCATTCATTAATAGGAAATTACCGCATCATCATTGTGTCATAAATAAATTTAATTATTTAACATCTAAAAATTATAAATAAAATAAAATTATGTAGGAAATCATTTTATATTTCTAATTAATATTTATAGTCAAATTTATCTTATGTATAACCATATATTAAGAATGTTTTAGTTATGCAAATTTGAATTTAACACTTTTGACTCTTCTTTAACTAAAATAGTAACAAATGTCCTAATCTAATCCAAGTGGATAAAAGAGGATAATATTTTATTCCTAAGGTTTATTTCGGTCAGAATACACATATCAAATAGAATTAAGACACGTTTTAGGGTAATTATAATATCATTTTTACCTTTAATTACCCTATTTACTTTTAACTGTGGAAAATAAAATTTAAAAGTTACAATTCACCAAAAATTATTTTCATCCTATTGAACTACATTTTACATAATAATGTAAATTGTGTCTCTCATATTTTTAAAATTCAATTCATAGGAGTTGTAAAATTATATTTTATACGAAATCTAAAATGTGCCTAGAAGGTGGGTAAAAGACGGTAAAAAGTTTAATAAAATTTTATATATCTAATCTTTTTATAAAATGAATTCAATGAATTAAATTGGACTAATATAGGTATTATTTACTATATATAATTTAAAATAAACTTAAATAAAAATAGAAATTATTTAAATAAAATTCATTTTTAAACAATAACACTGTGTTTTTCACTATTCTTCAAAAATTGAAAGCTTTCAGAAAAATAAAAAAAAATCAACCTAAGATAATTTTGATATTTTGAATCCAAAAATTAAGTCCATTTTGAAATATAAAATTTATAAAATTTTAAAAAGTGTGTATTACTATTCATAATGGCTAGTTTGATTGGTCACAGAGTGCTAGAACTCGAAGTTGCATACAATGCATGTTATTGTATTACTCAAAGAGAAGCATACCATGGAAGCTTGGGGTGTTACATTCTTTCCTCCTTAAAATAATTTCTTCCTCGCAATTTCTACAATATTACTACATAAAAATATTGAGGTGGTTCTTAATTATAAGTTCCTCAGGTTCCCATGTTTCCTCTTCCATCTTATGGTTTCTCCATTAAACTTTTACCAGACGAGTCATCCGGTTTATCAAAACTTGTTCTCTTATATCAAGAATCCTGATAGGATCCTCACAATAAGACAGATTAGGTTCAAGTTCTATTTCTTCATAGGGGAGTACATGCATTGGGCCAGGCATGTATTTTCTGAATAGTGATACGTGGAGCATATCATGAACTTTGGAATGACTTTGAGGCATTTCCAAACAGTAAGCTAGAACCCCAATTAGTTATAGAATTTCAAAAGGTCTGATGTACCTATGAATTAATTTACCATTCTTATCGAATTGTATAACACCCTTCCATAGAGATAACTTTAAGAAAACGTGATATCCTACTTGAAATTCCAAATCCTTACTTTGGTTATTAGCATAGATCATTTGCCTACTTTGAGCTGATTTGATGTGGGTTTGAATAATCTTCACATTTTCCATTGTTTCCTGAACAAGTTCTGGGCCTATGAGTTTTCTTTCACCAACATCATCCCAACAAGTTGGTGTGAAACATCTATTTCCATATAATATTTCATATAGTTCCATCTTTATACATTAATGAAAGCTATTGTTATAGGAAAATTATACTAGAGGTAAATATTGATGCCACATTCCTTGAAAGTAAAGTGATCAAGATCTCAACATGTCTTCTAAGGTTGGAATAGTTTGTTCTTAATGTCCATCATTTTGAAGGTGGTAGGCAATGATTAAAGAAGTTTCTTATCTAGGATTTCTGAAAACGTTTCTAGAAACATGACATAAAATGGGGATCACGATCAGAAAAAATCGATAGTGGAACACCATGAAGTCTTACAACTTTATTAATATAAAATCTTTCAAAATGTTAAAGTGATAAATCTTCTCTTATAGCAAGAAAATGTGCGGACTTGGTAATGCGATCAACAATGACCCATATTTCATCATTTATTCAAGGAGTTTTTGGTAGAACCATGACAAATTCCATAGTAATATTATCCCATTTTCACTAATGTATGGGAAGTGGTTGAATGAATCTTCTAGGTTTCTTTCTTCCAGACTTCACCTGTTAACAAACCATACATTTTGACACATAATCAGCAATATCCCTATTCATGTTGCCCCAAAAAATGTTCCTTAAAATCTATATACATCTTAGGGATACCGGGTTGTATAGAGAAATTAGATATATGACCATCATCCAACAATTCCCTTTTTATATTAGGTATGTCAAGAACACAATGTCACTTCCCAAATTTCAAAATTAAATCTTCATATACGTAGTCAATAAATCTCAAATTATTCAAAACATTAATTTTATTTTAAAAATAATCATCATCATTCAGAAAAATTTTTATCCTTTCTAATAAATATGGTTTGGAAACCATTTGAAAAAGTATTTATGTTTCAACTTCCATGTTATTACCATATCTATATTTACTAGATCCATGAACATGAGATCTCTTTCAACACTCTTCTTTTTCAAAACTCTATGATCCTTTCGGATCAAAGAATATTACACTTTATTTTCCTTCCCTGGATGGTAGTGTATAGTGCAATCATAATCTTTGAGTAGTTTAAGTAATTGTTTTTGCCTCATGTTGAGTTATTTATGTGAGAAAATATACTTCAGACTCTTATAATCGGTATATATCCCACATTTTTCACCATAGAGATAGTGCCTCAATATCTTAAAAGAAAAGATTACAACTATTAACTCAAGATCATGAGTGAGATAGTTTTGTTCATGAATTTCTAGATATCATGATGCATAGGTAATAACTATATCATTCTACATAAGGACACAATCAAGTCCTTTCTTTAAAGAATTACTATAAATAAAAAACCCGTTATTCCTCGATGGAAGAGTCAAGATAGGATAATTGACTAATCTTCTCTTCAGTTTTTCAAAACATTATTCACACTCTTTTGTCCAAACAAATTTAACCCCTTTATGTGTGAGCTTAGTTAATGGGTAAGCCAATCGGGAAATATTCTGGACGAAACGCCGATAATAACCTGCTAAACCAATAAAACTACGTACCAAGGTTATACTATTTGGTTATCGACATTCTTGGATTTTCTTAGTCTTTGAAGGATATACATAGAGTCCACCCTTAGATAAAATATTTCCAAGAAATGAAATCTTATGAATCTAGAAATCACACTTGCTCAACTTCCCATATAATTCATTTATTCTAAGAGTCTTTAGAATAGTGCACAAGTGATTTTAATGATCTTCATAGCTTTTGGATACACCAAGATATCATCAATAAATACCACTAAAAAGTCATCAATATATTATTTGAAAAATCTATTCATTAAATCCATGAAATCTGAGGATGCATTAGTCATTCCAAAATGAAATACTCTATACTCATAATGCCCATACCTGGTATCAAATGTTGTCATCGGAATGTCTTCCTTCTTTACACACAACTGATGATATCCTGATCGAAGGTCAATCTTTGAAAAATATCGAGCTCCATGAAGTGGGTTGAATAAATCATCAATGAAAAGTAGGGGATACTTGTTATTTATTGTTATAGCATTGATCTACATGTAGTCAATGTACAACCTCATAGATCCATCATTTTTATTAACAAAAATAATAGGGGATCCCATGGAGAAACATTAGGGTGAATAAATCCTTTATTACTAAATTCCTATAGTTCATTATTTAGTTCCACTAATTCCACAGTGACCATTTTATAAGGGGTCTTTGATATGGGCCTTGAACTAGGAATTTAATCAATGTAAAACTCAATTTATCATTCTCAAGTATGTCCAGGTAAATCCTTTGGAAACACAACAACACATTATTTAACAATAGGTACGTACTCTATTTGAACATTCTTTTGCTTAACCATATTTATGTCACTCTATTCTTCCCCAATAATTGAATTTAGTATAGCTATTGGGGGTGGATCTAGATAAGAATCATATGATGAATTTTCTGCTCTATAGATAAGGTATTCCTTATCATCATAGAAATTGTAACTTCCTTGTTCTTACAATAAATTTTAGTATCATCATATGAATTCCAATAAATACTGAGGATTATATCAAATTAAATCATGGTTATGATGATGAGATCAACAGATAAAGCACGTTTATAATCACTAATTGGAACTGATTCAAAAAAAATTATTGCAATGATACTTCCCTTAGGAGTTTTGGCTGAAAAATCCCATGTTAAATCCAATTATAAATATCTAATTTTCATAGTAGACTCGGAAGATATGAAACAATTCAATGATCCAGAATCAAATAAAGCATTGTCTAAATTTGAGGAAACCATTAAATTACCTACCACTATGTCATTCGAAGCTTCAAACCCAGTAGTAGTGATCATATAAGCTTGGTGTTTCTCCCTTGGAATTTTTTGAGGAACGTTTCATTGGAGCTTAAGAGATTCATTTTAATAATTCCCCATTTTTTAATATTTTTAGCATTTAACATTGACCACATTATTCCTTCCCTTGCAATCACGAGCTTGGTGGCCTTTTTCTCCACACTTGTAATAGACTCTCATTCCCTTCAAGAAAGTACTGGGGTGTTTCTTCGCATATTTACTATAAGATGTAAATTAAAATTTTCCCTTCTTACCCTTATTTCCATTTCCAGAGTGTTCAACAAATCTCTTCTTTTCTTGATTTTCTTTAATGTTGTAAGACTTATAGAATTCTTTTTCTATCTTAATAGCACATGAGACAATATCTTTGTACAAGGATAAGGATTTTGAGACAAATTCTCAACCAAGAAATGGTTTTAAGCCATAAAATAATTGACCAGTCTTAATCCTTGTGTTACTTATATAATATTATACATGACTTTCTAACCTTGTAATGTTCTCCTTATACTATACGAAATTCTCATCCTATTATTTCCTCATACTCAGAAATTTAATTTTCATATCCGCTCGATTGTCATGAGGAAAATATTTTTCTAATAAAATATCTTTAAACTCCCTCCATTCTATATTTATACATCTTCATCCTCCTTTATTTTTTGATTTAATGAACACCATTGATATGCATCTCCCATGAGGCGATAAACTTCCATGAAAACTTTTCCCCTTTTTATACTCCCCAAAGCAAGAAATATTTTCTCTAAGGAACTTATCCATTGCTTAGATACTAATTTATTTCTAGTCCCACTAAATGTTGGTTGTTGTTGCCTCATGAATTGGTCTAACATTGATCATTCACATTGTGGATCAAGGTGCTCAATTTGGGTAAGGTTATTATTTATAACCAGAGTGAGTTATCCTAGTATGGTTATAAGTTGTTCAAAACCGGTTCCATCACCAACTCCACTATAATTATCTTTAGTAGGAGAGAGATACATTTATGGATTACATGCATTCATACACTTTCCATTCCTTCCAATATGTACCATTTCTATAAAATGGCATATAGTAGATTTGTTTATGAGTCACAATACATAATTCCAAACTAGTAAAATACCTAACATAAATTGAATAGTTTATACATACAATCTATAATCCTAAAAAATGTTTTCTTTCAGAATGTATTTAATCATAAATCCTTAATAATGGTTTGTAAAGAAAAATGTGAATTATCCTAATAATACCTCTCAAGAGTGTCATAACCAAGAGTGCAGTAAGACCCATTGTCGTGTACCAGGATACCACGGGTCAAGCCCATAACTCCTTGTAGGAGTTTTCACTCCTAGGTACATATGTTCCATAACCACCTCTACCTGCTCATTTCCAAAAAGAGATGTATTTCTTGGAAAAATCACAAAACCTCTACATTACCAAAATTCTAGGAATTTATTAGATACTAATCCTCAATGTTTATCTTAGGGTAATGTTCTATAATCATAGTTTTTTTTTCTAAATCTAGTTTCTAAGGTTTGTACTAAACTTCCTTTGATTCCAACTATAATTCCCTGACCCTAGTTACCCAGAGTCAGTGAATTATTACATAACATTGTCATGACCACAAGAGTTCAAGTCCCAAAATACTGATTAGTTTAGTATCCTTGTAAGTAATAGATATATACATATGTTTTATATTACATTATGAAATAAAAAAAACATTGTTTATCCTTTGAACACACTCATATCTCGTAGTCTATCCCTAGAGGTCAATCATTATATACATCTTCACATCCTGAGAACAATAAATCTTAAAAAAGTGGTGTGATCAAATGCTCAGTAAGGATAACAATATAGTAGAAACTTTCATAAATAAGAATAAACATTGAAGGCAACGTATAAGACTAAAACACAAGCATGTTAAAATTAAACATTAGCATAATATAGAAAAGATAATTTAAATAATTTGATTTACTTATTTACATGTATATTATAACATTGGAATAATCACATGTAATATCAATAGATAATTTCATAATCATGGAATGCATAATGCCGGACATCATAACCACACTATTAAGTCCTCATGGCAAGACTAAAAATAATATTTTTTTCAAGGCCTTGAGGCAAGACAATAGTTTTCCTCATGAGACATACCTAATCATCAATGAGCTATAGCGGGCTCCACCCACCACATACTATGTCCAATGCATTCCTAATATGAAAAGGTTGAAACATAACATAAATATTCATATTAAAACTAGGATACGAAATGTTAATACTTTTACTATAATCCATAGATGGTATAAAAATAAGACATCCATAGTAAAACATATCACAAAACGTTAAATACAATATTGAAGATTTTATCATAATAAATCAACTTCAAATAAGTGTAAAATCAATCAAAGGATGTTGATGTAGATTAAGTCAAAAATATTTGAGATAAATATCTAATTCTATTTTGAAATCATTTAAAAGTGATATAATTAGAAAAATAAAAAATTCATTTTGAAAATATTTATATAAGCTTGTAAGGTAAGCTTCGAAGGTGTTATAATGGTGGAAAATAGTCTCACCCACTTTATAAGTTAAAAACATCCTTACCTTAATTTGTCGAAAAGGTCATAAAGTACCTTGTTTGGAAAACAACGGGAATATTCATTACAAAACATTTTATAAAAAGTAAAACAAGGTTATAAATGACTTTAAACTATATTATAATAAATATTATAAATTTTTTGAAATACATTTTTAAGAAACACGGATGTGGATGATAAAGAGCTCCTAGTAGATACTTTCATAAAAACAACCTCGGATAATAAAGAGATTATAAAATTTACCATTACCTTGAGATTTTATTTTTAAAAGGGTCATTTAACCTCTTGTATAATTGTTAAATCATTTTTATGAAATTATAACATAACTACATACATAAATATGATATCATATATGGCCTTCTATTATTATTTTGTTAATAATATTTCAGTAGTATCACTGTTTCGGGTGTTAACTGGTTTGTTTTCATTTATATGTTTTGTTATGTAAGTAATTTCTGTTATGGATAGGATGTATTTTATTCATATCCATAATGATAATAAGTTATTAAAAATTATTTTTATCCATGAAATGAAAATTATTCTTGAATCTTTATGATGGGGAATGAATCTCATCACGTTTGTGGAGACGGTAATCCGTACGTACGGATGAGCGAAAATACCATTCTATTGATAGTGAAATATTATATAATTGGATGGTATATCATATATACAGTATAATTAACATTTTATATCTATTATTTACATCAATTATACTCATTATTTTACCCATAAAAATAATGAAGTGTTGAATAACAAACTACAACACGACGTGGAGACGGTAAGCTGTACGTACCCACATATGGAGACTTTTACATTTTTAGGATAGATAGAATAATGAATATTATTCTAATATATTTATAATAACATCACAGTATATATAGTGTTCTAGATTTATTATTTTTTCATGGAAACAAAAATTAAAGAGGAAGTAGAAAAGGAAAAGAACTTTGAAAGAGGTGATGAAATTATTACATCTTCTTCGGGTGCTTCCTTTTTATTTGATCAAAAGGGCTCCTTATGTTGAATTTATAATAAAATTAAGGCCTTTGGGTAGAATTTAAGGTAGTTGGGAGGATATTTTAGTAGGTTTTGGTGGAGCCAAATGGTTTTGGAGGTGTGATTTTGAGAGATGTGGAAGTACCCCTTTATAAGAGAGTGAGGGTCACTTTAAGAAAATCTTGAAATAATAATTTATTATACAATCATATTTGGTTTATAATGGTTCCAAAAGTATTAATTTAGAGTATAAGGTGAGGCTAGGTCGAAAAACTCTTAACCAAGAGGTTTTAGACATGTTTAGGTCACCATATTAACCTTATCTTGTATATTTAACTCTTAGTTAAATAGTTTAACTTTTACCATGTATTCTTTTATTATTATAATAAATGGTTAATAAACCTACCATAAAAAGCCAAGATAAAACCAAGTGGTTAATTAATGTCATATATATCATTATATGAGTCATTTGACCAATACATAGATTTTTAGGAATATTATATCATTTAATAATATAGTTTAGTTTTCAAAACACATTTATGTCAATTTTGACACTATTTAGTATTTTGTTTTTTATTGAAAGCCAAACCAACTTGATTACTTTGGAATAAATAAATTAAATCAATCATAACATGTCATATTAACCTATAAAATTAATTTAATGCATCAAAATTCTCAATTTACATTTATTTAGATATTTATAATATCAATTATTTTTATCATTCATTAATAAGGTAATTACTGCGTCATCATTGTGTCTTAAATATATTTAATTATTTAATGTCAAAAAATTATAAATAAAATACCATTATTTAGGAAATAATTTTATATTTATAATGAATATTTATAATCTAATTTATCTTACATATAACCCTATATTAAAAATGTTTTAGTTATGGAAATTTAAATTTAACACTTTTAACTCTTCTTTAAGTAAAATAATAATAAATGTCCTAATTTAATTCAATTAGATCAAAGTGGATAATATTTTATTCCTAAGGTTTATTGTTACCTAAATACCCTTATCTGATATAATTAAGACATTTATTAGGGTAATTATAATACCATTTTTACCTTTAATTACCCTATTTACTTTTAACCGTGGTAAATAAAATTCAAAAGTAACTATTCAACAAAAATTATTTTCATCCTATTAAACCACTTTTTACATACTAATGTAAACCATGTATCTCTTATTTTTTAAATTCAATTCGAAAAAGATGTAAAAATACATTTAATGAAAATTTTCAAATGTTCCTAGAAGGTGGATAAAAGATGGTAAAAAGTTCAATATATATATATATATAATCTTATTATAAAATGACATCAATGAATTACATTTGACTAATACAGGTATTATGTATCTATTTTTAATTTAAAATAAATTTAAATAAAATTAATAATTATTTATATAAAAGTCAGTTTTAAAAAATAATGCAGTGCTTTTCACTTTTCATCAAAAAATGAAAAGTTTCAGAAAAATACAAAAAATTCACCCAAACCTAATTTTGATATTCTGAATCCAAAAATAAAGTCCATTTTAAAAAATAAATTTATAAAATTTCCAAAAGTGGGTATTAATATTCATAACAGCTAGTTTGATTGGTCATGGTGTGCTAGAACTCGAAGTTGTGTACAACTTAAGTTATTGTATTATTCAAAGAGAGGAGCACTATGGAAGCTTGAAGTGTTAAACAGTAAGGATTGATTGGGGATTTCATCAATTGAATCAATCTTACTGGATCCTTGTACTGCATTATTTTTCTCCTCTGCTATATGTATTTTATTATTTACCTCCGTCTACGCCTTGAATTTTCTTTTGCTGTCACCATCTTCTATTGTGATTTGATCATTTTCCTTCAAGAACATCAATGAGATTACTCAAATTCTTATTAAGATTAGTCATACTAGGAAACCTTCTATTTATAAATTTCACTTAGGCTTCCTTCCTTGAAGCAGGGGTATTCAACATTGAGCATTGATGGGGTATAAAGAAAGATATTCCTTCTTGATTTATCACTTCATCATCTCCTTAGGAGCAGTTTCATCACCCATTCACACTACCTCTACATAGGATGTACATGTTGGGTTGTTAGCATGGTGGTTTTAAGGACCTATCAAACACACTGATCAATCACCTAGACCCTGAAGAGTTATCACCTATCTGGGTCCATTACTTTAGGTTTTCAATATATGCACAATATATGCCCTTTTCTATTTGACTTGTTTTTATACCCATAACAGGATCAATATTTTATAAAGTAGTGACAGAATCGAAGACCCCATACCGATTCCTATGACCATTATGGTACAATGAAATTGAGTGGCCAAATTTATTACCATAGGAGAAGAAATAAACCCAAGCCCTATATACTATTTTTTTTAATGAAACTCTTCCCCAATTTTAATCGAAACATATTTCATTGGGGGTTTAGATACATTGACTACAATACATATTATTAGGAAAAAATAGACACTAATTTTTTTTATAATATCAGAACATAAATATTAGCCAACCATATTTCCTTACATTTGGATAATCAATGGATTTTGAAAAGGAAGTGGTAATTTTCCACATATAAATTTTCAAAATATAACATTTCATATGAAAGTAAACAAACCATCTAAAAAGGTGGAAACAAGATCTATTAGATATCTGAGAAGCTTCATCCTAGGTCATGATCAAATCATCATTTGATGCAAAGTGAATAATGATGTGACGATTTTCGAGAAGGAAACTATTGAATATTCATATAATAAAAATTATCCAAAAATAATTATGTCAAATAACTCAACTAAAGTATGGTATTTCTTTAAGTGATCTACCAATTTCAGATTAAGGAGGGTTGATGTTTGTTTGAACCTCATGGTTGAGAGAAATGGTTAGGGGGGATCTTTAAAAAATTGGCACTTTAGGTCTGAACACAATACCAGGAAAAGGATGGATGAAATCAAGGTTATTGAATGGAATAAAAGAGTTAGGCTGAGGCCACATGGAAGATGATGAGGGTCCTCCCTCTAGTGGGGAGCGGCCAAAATAGTACCCATCTTCTCATAGGTTATAAGACCTACATTTGATAGATGAGAGAACAATTATACCGTATATATAATGGGTGGGGGGATATAAAGCACAACAAAAACATTTTGATATATTTAATTTACTTTTAGTGGGGATCTCCATGCTAAAGACTTTATAAAGTGAATATAAATGTAAAGTAAGGAAAATAGAAAAAAATTTATTTTAATTTTTGAATTGTTCATAACTGATAATATAAAATGTTTTTATTAAGTCCTTATTTTTAAATTTTGTTAAGACATGCCAATTTTTTTGGATAATATGTTCAATTTTTTAAATAAAATCAAATATCAGGTATTCATTTTATGTAAATTGTTTACATAATATATGAAATGTTTATTAAGTGTTCATAAATTATCTCATATTTTAAAATATAAAGGATTTTATATTAAAACTCTGTCAATGATAAAATTAATTGTTCATATTAGGTAAATGTGAATTGTTCAAGTTTATCTATACCTAAATTACAAAGTGTTTATTTTTTATCTATTTTTGAATTGCTCATAAATTTTTATCTAATTATTAAATATATGAATTTTGTATTTAGTTTTTTGTTCCCTTATTTAATTATAGATTTAAAATGTTTTATAATGAATTATTATATATGATTCAGTTTATGTAAATTGAATCTATGAATTTTTATACTTTTATAAAATGAGTTACATGTAATGAAGGAAAATGGATTAGTTTTATTCTACCTTGAATTTATCTTTTACTAGTTTATGAGTGTGAATCAAGTATTTAATTATAATTTAAACATATTAGGTGTTAAATTTATTATCTAATGGAGGTATATATATAGTAAAGTATCCTTGGGTAGAGTGACTTTGGGTTGCACTACTCACCATCCTGGAGGGTTATTCCTTTTCATGAAAATTGTTGTTTATCTATCTATCTCTCCAAGATTACTCTTATGGGGATTTTTGATTTGATATAAGTATAATAATCTTCTTGAAGGATTTTCATGTAGCTTATTCATGATATTATTTTTTATATATATGAATTTTCATGTATTTTAATTACCTTTTGTATCACAAGCTATGATTTTCAAAAAGAGTTACACTTTGATATGGTTTCTACATATTGATAGGGTTGAAGGAATACAATTACAAATTAAATCATTAGAATCATGAAAAAAACGGAATAATTTGATATAAGATATTGAGATTAAATACCCATTTAAACTTTAAGTGTTAAATTCCTTCTAAAGTGGCACGTGTCAAGACCTCGATTATCCAACAGGGTAGTCCATGTCAAAGCTGGGTGGCCCTAGATTATATTTTCTAGAGAAAACATGTAATGTGGTGACCCTAACCATTAAGTGCCACGTTTTGTTTTGTGTTTTTGTATTAAAATTAAATGGGAAACTCTAACCATTATGATACTATATAAATATAGGTGAGAGAATCCATATAACGGATTACGATAAAGATTTATCTACTCAACTATCAAAGAGTAATATATGGTATACTTATATTATTTCTCTATAAGATATAATTGTTACTTGTTTAGGTGATTAACCAATGTATGTCATGATAAATTATGGATACTTTCCCACTAATAGATATGATGTTTTTAGAAGTGACCAACAATTTAGTGGGTGAACATTTAGTAAAAGTCATTATTAAATGAATGTGAAACATGATAATCATCTGATAAAATATTATATTATAGATAATAGAATCATCATAATAAAAAATAAATTTGATATTAATACTAGTGTTCTAAACTATTAATTTAAGTAAATTCCAACATTGGAATAAAACGTAAGAAAATTTCTTATGTAAGAAGATAAAATTCTACGGGTTAAAAAATGCATTCCTTAAAAAACATTAATTAGTTCAATAAGTGAATATAGATTCTAATGTGAAATATAAAATTATTTTATTAAAGTTTAAAATGATTAACTAAAGAAACTTTTTCCTCTTCTCATATAATCAAAATTATTTGGTTTATTAATGACTTGAAGAGACTGAAGGTTTCCTTTATGCCTTATTCTAGTTAAGGAATCCACTGTGAAATAATTATTGGAAATGTTCCAAGAAAGTGAATGAGTTTTATTATAATTTTACATGAATTATAAAAATTATGAGGATAGATGAACCATTCCTGGTTTGAAAATATTATGGTTATGTATCAATGGTACTTAGTTGGTAAAAGTTTAAACCAAAAGAAAATAAGTTATTTCGCAAGTCCAACAATGTGTCTTTAAGTAACCATTTTAGGTTATTGAAAACTAAAGGAAAAACTAGGAAGGGATGAATATGTTATCATAATATGAGATTGTATTAGATACCTAAAGGGTCTTATGAAACTTTATAGGGAGTCCATGTTACATTTCAGTATTTTAGAAATAAATCCTTCAATTTTTAAGGGTATATGATAACAAATGTATACTTTACAAAAGTTGAAAGAATAATTGAGTTCCAAATATAAAATAATAATTATAAGTTCTTGTAGTATATATTCAAATTATTAAGAAAATGGTTTCTAAATCATGATTTTGAATAAAATGAAATATTATCAAGATTAGATGGATATGTATTAAGGATGTGGATTTTAATCTTATTTCAATTATATGGTTAGAGAGATGAAGTCCATACACATGGATTATGATTAATCAAATTATCTATTATTCTTAGAAAATAAGATAAGGATAAAAATGTTTTATCAAGGGTAAAGGACTTTATCTAGATGTTTGATGAAATATGAGGGATTTGATCCCACCACCATTGGGGGCATATTTTATAGAATAAAATATTCTTTTGATAAATTTTTATAAAACACATAAGATACAATATACGATATTAAAATAATATTTATTTTTAAAATATTCCCACATCAATAAATTAGTGTTTTTTCCTAATATAAAAGAGTGTATATATCATAACATGATATTAAGAAGTGAATGTGGTGACTAAAAGGCTAGTGTGAGTAAGTTTGGACTATGAAAAGTTCAAATTTTACAAATGAAAAATTATGCTAGTCAAAGTGAATGTTACTTAAATATCCAAACTTTTTTGGGATAATTCAATAAAATATTAATGAAAACAATTAATTTATTTCACAAAATCAACTATATAGAAAAAAATTAGTGATATTTCATTTATGTTAGTCTTATTTATTAATATGGCTAATGTATTTACCCATATTCTATAGAAAAATATTTAAATAGTGTTTTGGTAAATTTAACCATGTTTAAAACACCATTTAAGCATATTTATATGAAACACTAGTATATGGTGAATATTTTAGTTTTTTTAGAAACATGGGAAAATATTTTTTTTCTTTTTTAATTTTAACAATCCCCTCCCACATCATTTTTTTCCTGACTCATTCTGCATGAATTAACTCTTACCCATGATGTAAAACCTCCCATGATTACCTCCCACCCACCCACAAAATTTATCCCCCTATAGCCTGGATCACACATCCTATACATGCCCCCCGTGATTTTATGTGCCACATTTTCTCCACCTCATTCTATGAGAGTTACTGTTGCCCATGATTTCTTACCTCATTATCCACCATGAGCATCCCACGTGAATCCCTATGATTTCTCATGTCACCTTTTATTTTTCTTATTCCACACACATCCCAACCTCCCATGATTTTATTCCTTTTCCCATGTGTCCCCATGATATCCTATTTCCCACATTCCCACCTCACACATCTCTATGATTTCCTACCTTTTTCTGTACACATCCATGTCACCCTGAATAAGAATTTTTGGGTCTTCTAGTTTCAAAATCCCCTACACTACTAGTCTAGGAGACTTTTTATTATTATATAGATATTAATATATATTATAAATAAATTAATATCAATATAATAATAAGTTTATATATAAGATAATTCTTATGTAATATAATCAATACAATTATTAATACTGTTATGTAATAATAACAATTATATTATTATTATTAGTACACTTTTTTAACTGTAAATATACCATTATTACATAAATTATAAAATATAATTAAGCTCATTACAATATTCAATGTCCTAAATAATCAAAAAAACCCATTATGGGAATAAATAATCATATTGTGATAATAATCCTGACCACCTCATCCATGTGGAGGTCATCCTCATATTTAATTTTGATCATTTTATAGTAATTCTTATCCTTGGGATAAACCATGTTGAATTACCTAACGTCAACAAACTTCTCCACATCATAGTTCTTCTCTAGAGGACCCTTAGGATTGAGAGAAAAATGGTGGATTCTTCATCTCTATTAATATCCCCCTCGTCATCTTGGGCCATCAAAGATTCGATATTTAAGACATAATCATTCCCAGACAGTGACTCTCTTATATCAAAATCACAATCAAGTAAAGAAATTGAGTTGGAAACCACCAACCTTTTTTCAATATTGTCAAGTCTGATTACTTTTACGGGGCATGGATAATCCTCTTTGATTTACATATTTTAAAATTAGATTAATTTTATCTTTTAAAATTTACATTACTAAAAATAGACCCCCTTGTTCATATCAATAGGTGTACCAAAAGATCTAGGCACTAACTTACCTGAATTTCCAAACCCATAAAAGAGAGCTAGAATAATAATAATAGCAGCTTCAATTGGGGAAACATCATGATCCACTTCGACTAGATCATTGGATGAAACCCTGCCTTGCACTACCTTACTAACAAAAGAGACTAAATATCCTTGAACTCAATCCAAAACTCATTCCCCTACTAGATCTTTTAATGGGTTTTGGTTTTATAAAGGAATTAAATTCAAAAAATTATTCCCCTTTACAATAATAAGAATAAAGAAAAATATTCCAGGTAGAAACTGCTTATCAGAATCATTATATCCATCTAATTCATTTTCAAACATTTCATGAACAAACATTGTCATAATATCAATGTTGTTGATAACAGTACTATTAAAGGGTGTTCTTCCATCCTATATGTCAGCCCATTCCCCGTAAATTCTATGAAAAGATAGAATTGTAAGATTTTGTTTCTAAAATAGAAGAGCAGTGAGGTTAAGATCCGATTATGACACTATCATAGAGGTGCAATACCCATGATCCTGATATGATTTCCCAAATTTTATACCCAAGGTTTTATGTTTTTCAAAATGAAAATTTAATGTAACCGTTGAAAAATTATAATTATGAAGTGAATTATTGTATGAGGTCCCATCTTATACAATGCCTATATGTGCCTTCCCAACACCATACTACCCTATATGATGCATGACTGGTTTATAATAAGGATGAGTACCTGAATACAAAATAGTGCTATTATTGTATCTAGAACCACTTTTTAGGAGTAGTATTGCTTTGATTTATATTGATAGAATTTATAGGAACAACATATTCCATCGTAGATACATACCCATTGATCCTATATATCTTATCTCCTTTAGTTCTATTAGTATCATTAGGACCTTTATGATAATGTTAGAGACTATTCATTTTTTAGATAGAAATATAATCCCCTTTTCGGAAGAAAATAGATCATGTAATATCATTCTTGTAATTATCATTATTATACCCAATAACATTCTAATATGAGTATAAATTAGGTAAATTTTTACAAAAAATTATATGATTAATACCATCTTCTTGATTATATAGAAACAATTTCTTAGTTAAATTCATAATTAAGTCCACCTCTACAAAAATGTGAGAAATGCCTCCCTACCTTGCATCCTCATTCCCTTTATCTATGTTAATTGGAACACTAATTAAATAAGAAATTCCGTGTAATATATAAAGTTACCAAAGTCTCTTGTGTTTTTCATATTTTCAAACCTGAATATGGTTTGATGAACTACTTATCTACAAGGGATTAAATTTTTAATTCCATTCTAGAATTCACAGAGAACCATGATTAATTCTTATTGAGCCAAAACCCCATGATCTCTTTTTTATATCATCATTATATAAAATTGTGATAATAACCATGTACAATTAGAGTACATTTGAAATTTGAGGAACTCCAAATAGTAGTAACAAGACTAACCAGGTCATCTGACATCCACACCCTTTCCCTTTTAGGACGATTGATTAATGAAATAATAGAGTATTTTCAAAAATATAAACATTTAGAAATTGTGTCCTATCACTTCAATATGTGAGAAATATTTAATTTGTTAAGAATATTTCATGAATCCACATCCTATAAATAGAAAAGAATATCTTATTTGAGGATTAACTAATTTTACTATCCCATTTTCACATCTTAAATTAGTTTATCATAAATCCCATTAGTCATCACCACATGTTTGAAAACTTTTCTTGAAAGAAGTCTTGAAATATCAACAATGTCATCTCTTAGGAAATCAATTTTAATAATTTCGCGTCCCATCCTCTAGGGTATGTGCTGTGACTACCCCAAGCCCGCCTTCCAAAGGCCATGGGTTAGAGACTAGCACTAGAAATGCATATAGATAAAACAGGAAGGCATTGCCTTTAAAAATATACAAACACACAGCCCAAGAACACAACAAGATGCAACCACGAAGTAAAACTCCAGTAGTAAAACTATGTACTAAAAGTAAAGGGGTCTGAATACAAGCCCAAATAAAAAGATACAACTATAACAGATTACATAAAATAGCTCCAGAGATCATCCGCCAAGGGTTCTACCTAAATGGTAGGTACACCTCGTCTCTACAAATATCCACAACCACCAGTCACCTTTTTGAACCTCCTGGTCCTGGATCCTATAATCTTAGTTGAGTTTCTCATTGTCTGTACCAGACACAACAAAGTGCGGGTGAAGCCTGTTTATGGGTGAGTGTAACAAAACCTAGTAGGTATCCCGAGACCCCTAGAGGTCTCATAGAATTCCACAAAGTAAAGCAAGAAAACATGATCTAAATCACAAGGCACAAAGAAAAATACTCGGCTCAAACCAGGTATGAATTATGTACAGAAGTAATGATGATTAGTCGTAAAGCTAGATAATCTTATTCTATCAAGGGTAATGCTACAGACCCACACAGGATTGCTCGATGTTGATCCACATAAGATCGATAGCTGCTGATCCACACATGATTTCTAGGTTCTTATTCACATAGGATTTCTAGGTGCTGATCTACAAGGTATGCCTATGTGCTGATCCACACAGGATCGAAATTCATTCTTCACATATCAGCCAACCACTGGATTCTCATACATAGTACACTTGATTGTAGGAGGATTCACTCCTCAATCCATCAGTTGTACTTCAACCAACCCGAATTCCCATGGATAAATAACCCATTGATCTTTCATGTCATAACGGCTCCAATGCAATAGACGACACATCAATTGGATGCTCGGTTTAAGAGATATAAGCATTTTAGTGCTGACGGCCCGGTTGGATTCGAGTACGATCCAACTCGGCCATACTCCATCTTTCTCTAAAACATAGTTGGAGTGTCTCAAAAGGACCATCTCATCCCAAATATCCCAACACCATAGACAGATCATCCAACTGTCATATGGTTTGTATGATATGACCTTTTAAGAGAAAATAGTCCATAAAGGGTCTGGGTCCTGTCCGACCCAGCATGGGCACACCCGAACCAGTTCAGGTCGGCCCGACCCGACCCAGTCTGGGTCCGACCAAGGTCTGACCGGACCCCACCCGAACCTGCTGGGCTTGTCCGTGGCTGGGTCGGGCCGTTGGGTAGCAGACCAGCCCGACCTGTCCATTGGGCGCGATCCACGCAAGGGGTCACACGACCCCTCCTTCCCAAAAGGATAAAGAGTCATTTGACTCTTCAATAGGTGGTGCCACGTGGCACCGGCTCAATGTGTGCGGAACCCACAAGGTACAGTTACCCCTTCACCATGGCTTCGATGTTGTTACCTCCATCTGTGACTTGCGATATCACACGTTACTACCAACAATGTGGCTGGCCAAAATCCGGCTGCCCCTGCTGGTCCGTTGCGGCGCTGTGTGGTGTCTCCCCCTTCCACATCTAGTGAGCATCGGACTACGCCTTCGCCACCGGTGCCATGTTGGCGGGTCTTCAGTGGGAACATGGTGTGATCTGGTAGTCCATTTTCCCTTCTAAAAGCTCCTACGGGCCTCCCAAGACTCTACCATTGTTGTGTGGCTCCTAGGTTCATCTTGATGCTCTGTTTTACGGTTTCCCTCGAAGAACAAAAAAAAGTTCAAAGCCATATAGGGTATGCGCCTTGTTTTTTTGGACCTTGCCTTCCATGTTTGCATCATTACATGGGTCATATTAATTTGTCTTCAAACATTTAGAATTAATCAATACAAAACCCCCTAAATTGTGAACCATTGGATGACGCCGTGGTCATGGAGGTAGAAGAGTCCTCGTTCATTGAAGTCACCAGCTTTCGTCTATCCCAGATTATTTCCCCCAATGAAATCGTTCAAGTCTCTATTCATTTTTCGCGGAAGGTGACATGGTACTTCATCAGAGGTTCCTCACTTCAATGTAAAAAACCCAAGATCCATTTAAAGAGACAAGGGAATCAACCATGTTTCATAACATTAATGGGGCACATTTATGAAATGCATTTAATCTTCCAATGTTGTGGTTATGCAACCCAAGGGTCATTCCCTTGAATGACCAATTTAACTCTGTGGTCTTTCCACATCACTCAACAGTTACAAAAAATTAAAATAAAATAACTTATTGATTTTATAATTATTTTTTGTAAAGTTAAAAATCATCCTTTCTATCAGAATTTTTCTGAACAAAGATAAGATTCCATTAAGCGAATCCCAGTGTTGTGAGTCCAATGGTTCCCTCATATTTCAATTTCGAGCACCAGTTTAAAAGTCAAAAAACACCACCAACACGTTTGCTGAATGTAGCTTAAAAAAGATCAAAATTTCATTTGGGCTCTCTGAGCCTCGGAATCACTTGCCATAAATTTTCAAAGACTTATAATAATCCAAAATAATTTAGAAAAAAATTATATATAATTTAAGATCCTTTAAATTCTCTCCACCTTAGGTATTTTCATACCTAAAAGCTACAATAAAACTAGGGAAACAAATGGGTGTACTGAGCACATATCTGAGCCTCCCATTCCCATGTACTCTCCTGAAGATTCATGTCCTGCTAACGAACTCGCACTAGAGGAATAAACTGATCATGGAGGACCCAATCCTATTGATCCTCTATATCCACTGGGAAATCCATAAAAGTAACCCCATCATCGATATCTAGCTCACCCCAGTCGATAACAAGTAATGGATCATGCATGTACCTCCTCAACTGTGACACATGGAAAACATTATACACCCTATGCATCTATGGGGAAGATCTAGATGGTATGCCACCTCACTGACTCTAATGAGGATTTGGAATGGTATGATGAACCTTAGAGATAGCTTGCTTCCCTGGGCAAACCTTCACAATCCTCATCGGGTTGAGACCCGTAGGAAGACATGGTCTCCCTCTCCAAACTCCAAGGGTCCCCGTCTCCTATCAGTGTAAGACTTCTTCCAGCTCTGTGCAGTCTTCATCCTCTCCTGGATGATCTATACCTTCTCAATGGTAGCTCGTACCAACTCTGGACCCATAAGTTCTGACTCCCCTGGGTCTATCCAGCTTAGTGGTGATCTACAAGGTCGCCCATAGAGGGGCTCAAACAGAGCCATGCCATTTGTGGAGTGATAAATATTATTGTATGTGAACTACACTCATTGCAGGTGGTCCTCCAAACTACAACCCAAATCAAGGACACAATCACGATGTATGTCCCCTAGTGTATGTATGGCCCACTCTATCTGACCATCTATTTGAGGATGAATGGTGGTGCTCAAGCGTAGATGAGTCCAAAATGTATTCTGTAATTCCTTCCACTAGAGGGATATAAAACAAGAATTGTGATATGATATTATCATCGTCATCACCCCGTGAAGTCATACAATATCTTATATATATAGGTGTCCCAAGCTCTCTACTGATCCCTGCTCTCATATGGGTACGAAGTGGGCCGACTTGGTGAGTCGGTCCATGATCAACCAGATGGAATTGTGGCCCTTGGATATATGTGGTAGAACCATCATGATTTTTATGGATATACCATTCCTCTTACACTCAGGTACCTCATGTGGATGAGCTAAGATTACTGGTACCTAATTATCGACCTTCACTTACTGGCAAGTGAGAAATCATGAAGCGAACTCTGCCACTACTTTCTTCATCCTTGACCACCAATACTGATGCCGGAGGTCCTGTTACATCTTCTCCACACAAGGATTTACTTCCAAATGGGATGTATGGAACTCCCTCGACACCTCCTCTCATAGAATAACTTGTTCTATAGTGTATCCTCTGAATAGAACGACGTGCTCCCCACCTTCATAAAATCTTTCAGGATGATATCCTGAGGATATGTGAGCACGTTGAGCCTCGTAGTCAACACCCACTAGCTGAGCCTCCCGAACTTGCTGAAGAAGTGGGGGAGTGACAGTCATAGACTAGATTTATGCTACTCTATCTCTATATATGAAGGATAACTGAAATGCGTCTAGATACAATGTATCCCCACTCATAAACTATAGACCAAACCTCCTAATGAGTACGTCTGCTTCTACGTTCCCCTTCCCAGCAGTGTAGAGTATCTCAAAGTCGTAGTCCTAGAGGAACTCATGCCATCGTTTCTATCTTAGGTTCATGTACTTATGTGATAAGACATACCTGAGACTCTTGTGATTTGAGTAGACTGTAAAACATTCGGAAATCAGGTAATGCCTCCACATCTTCAGCCCAAAGTCCTCTACTACTAACTCCAGGTCATGGGGAGCCTAGTTCTACTCATGCTATCTCAACAACTGTGAGAATTAAGCGATCACTTCTCATTCCTATATCAATACATAACCTTTTTTTCCCAAATACGTCACAGTAGACTACATACCCAACACCCTCTTCTGGTAGCTTCAAGATGGGGGCACTGGTCAGTCTCTACCTCAACTCTTGAAAACTATGCCGACATCTCTCCATACACATGAAGGCTTGTCCCTTCATTTTCAAAGCTCAAAAGGGTTTCTCAACTCTAGAAAAGTCCCTAACGAATCTGTGTTAGTACCAAGCCAATCATAGGAAACTGCGCTCCTCAGTCACACTTCTAGTTGGATCCCAAGTAAGCACTACCTCTATATTTACTAGATCCACTGCAAATCCATCCTATGAGATAACACACCTCAAGAAGTGAATTTCCCATATCCATAACTGGCACTTTGAGATCTTTCCATTTAGCTGGTTCTCTCAGACTGTATCTAGAACTATCTGTAGGTGCGTGGCATGTTTCTCCTCCGACATAGAGTATATCAAAATGTTTTCAATGAAAACCATCATGAATTGATCGATGTAAGGATGAAAGACCCTATTAATGATCCCCATGAACACTTAAAGAGCATTAGTCATGTTAAAGAGAATAAAAAAGAACTTGTAATGGCCATACCGACAATAAAAAGTTTCTTTCGGTACGTTCTCATTTCGTACCCTAAGCTCATGATAGCCTGATCTAAGTTATATCTTTGAAAAACATCGAGCTCCATTCATCTAGTTGAAGAGATCATCATACCTCAAGAGTGGATACTTTTTCGTCACGGTCACCTGGTTCAGGCGCCGATAGTCCACGCTAAGCCTCAAACTTCACTATCTCCATGTTATGCCCTGGAAGAGGCTAGCAGCTAGGATCACCATCTAATCTGCTGGTGTCTCATCTAAGAGAAAAATCTATACCATAGCCTCTAGCCAGTCCTTAGCTACATGGGGATCTATCTCACCTCAAAATCTTAGAGGCCTCTATCTCTGGAATTTGTGCAGTGCACTCAGTCAGTGTGCACAGTCTTCCAAAGGGGATGGTGTTAACTTCTTCCCTCCGAGTGGTGGTGTTGTCCGTACACCACCTGAAAATGCCAACATAGTATGAGGGACCTTCACTGAATCCTCATCACTCGGTTTCCCATCATCATGTATTCTCTCTAGAATCAGGGATGGCTATCTATGTAGAGGCATCCATAAAGGAAACAGGTGTGCCACGATCAATAAGTTTTACCTAGTGAGCTGACTCGAAGAGATCAAAATAAATAAAAGATTTTCA
Organism: Viscum album; assembly: GCA_963277665.1. Classification (NCBI taxonomy): domain Eukaryota; kingdom Viridiplantae; phylum Streptophyta; class Magnoliopsida; order Santalales; family Viscaceae; genus Viscum; species Viscum album. Next base: position 1,162,979,825 of record OY728158.1, on the reverse strand, counting down.
AAACACACAAAAACAAAATTTTCATGTATCAAGTCAGAAATCATAATTCAGGTTCCTGTTGTATGGATAAATTTTCCACCGCACAAACATTGGATTCCCTGAATAGAAACCTGAACTTGTGATACAGAACACAACTACTCTGTTAAAAAAATCCAAGTCCTAGATCTTCGGTAGAACCAACTCCTCTGATACCAATTTGTCATAACCCATCCCCCAGGGCCCATTCCATGACTACAACAATCCCACCTTCTATAGGCCAGGGGTTGGTGACTAGCACCAGAAAGCTGTTTCCCTAAAATGGGAAGGCATTTATTTTAAATCTACACAAACACCCGGTCTAGGAACACAACAAGATGCATCCACAAAGTAAAACTCCAGTAGTAAAAGTGTGTACTAAATGTAAAGGGACCAGAATACAAGTCTAACTGAATATATACAACTACATCAGAAAATATAAAATAGCTCCAGAGATCATCCACCATGTGTTCTACTTGAGGGTAGGTACAAATCATCTCCACAACTCTCCATGAAAACCAGTCACCTCCATGTACCGCAAGGTCCTTGGTCCTATAGTCTCAGTCGAGCTGCTCGTCATCAACACAAGACTTAACAATTTGTAGGCGACGCCCGTGTAGGGGTGAGTATAACAATACCCAATAGGGACATCGATACCCCCAAAGGTCTCTTAGAAATTTCCAAAGGAAAACCAGAATGTATGTTCTGAATCACAAAGCACAAAGAAAAAGACTTAACTAAAAAAGGTATAACTTAAGTAAAGAAGTACGGATGATTAGTCGTAAAGATAGATCATATTTTTCTATTATGTGTTATACTAATGATCCACACAGGATTGCTCGATGCAGATCCACACAGAATCACTAGGTGCTGATCCACAAAGAATCGTTATGTGCTGATCTACACAGGATCTCTAGGTACTGATCCACACAGGATATTTTGGTGATAATTCATAGAAGAACGACAGGTGCTTATCCACAAAGTATCTCTATGTGATGACCCACAAAGTATCTCTAGGTGTTGATTCACACATTATCTCTAGGTTCTGATCCACATAGGATCACTATTCATTCATCACTCACAGCCAGCCACTGGATTCCAGTATATAGTACGCTTGATTTTGGGAGGATTCGTTCCTCAAGGCATGGGTCATACTTAAACTGGAAAAAATTCCCATGAAAAAGTAACCAAATGATCTTCCATGTCATAAGGGCTTCAACGAAATAGACGTCTCATCAATCATACTCCCGATATGAGAGATATAGACATTTTAGTGTCGAGGGTCCGGTTTGATTCAAGTACGATCCAACCCGTCCACACACCAAATTTCATAAAAACTCTAGTGGAGTATCTAAAAAGAAATGTCTCATCCCAAGGATTCAAAATCCATAGACGAATTGTCAAAGAAATGTCTGGTTTGTAAGATACGACATTTTAAGCGAAACAAGGCTATAAAGGGTCTGGGTCTAGTCAGACCCAATCAGGCTGACCTGACCAGAAAATACCTAGTTCAGGTTGGCCTGACCTGGTTTGGGTCTGACCTGGACTAACCCGAACAAGAGGAGCTATGGTGAGCTCATCCCATTGGGCCACAGACCCGCCCGACCCGAATCGGTTGGGCTAGGCCACGATAAGCTCAGCCTGGGGTGTAGCGGACCGGCCTGGCCCATCAGCTAGGGGCGACCCGTGCGAGGGGTAGCACATGTCCTTCTTCCCAAATGACTAAAGATCCATTCGACTATTCAAATGGGGGTTCCATGTGGTGCCGCCTCACGATCTGTAGGACCCGCGGGGTGTGGGTCCCCCTCCGTCGCAGCCTTTATCTATGGCGCGTTGCCCTTCCGCCAACACGGTCGGCCGAAAGACAGCCTCCCCTGCTGGTCTGTCATGGCACCGTGTGACACTAACCCCTTCTGCAGCCGGCGAGCGTTGGACACCGCCTTCACCCACCGATGTCGGTCACCGGTGCCGCCACATAGGTGGGACTTTCGTGGGCCACCAGGTGAGCTCCGATTGTTTGTTTTTTCCTTCTAAAAGTTCCTAAAGGCCTCCCAAAATTCAGCCCACACTGTGTGACTCTAGGGTTCATCTAGACGCTCTGTTTTCCGGTTTTCCACGAAGAAAAAAATTTTTTTGAAGCAGCACAGGGTCTGGGCCTTATTCATCTGGCCAGCACCCTCTGCATTAGCTTCATAACAAGGGTGAGATTAATTCATCTTGAACATCATATAACTAATCAAGACAAGATCCCTACCTCATGAACCATTGGATGACATCATGGTCGTGGATGGAGAAGAGTCTCGTTCATTGAAGCCCCCAAACATCGTCGATCCCTGATCATTTACCCCAACAACATCATTCATTCCTCTGTTCTTTATTGGTTGAAGGCGCCACAGTACTTAGTCAGAGGTTCCTCACTTCCATGTAAAAAACCCATGCCCAAGTTCCATTTAAATTGATGAGGGAAGCAACTGTGTTGCATAAAATTAATGCAGTTCATTTATGAACAACATTTTATGCTCCAACGTCGACGTCACGCAACCCAAGTTTCATACCCTTGAATGAACCATTTAACTCTGTGGTCCTGCCACACCACTCAACGATTACAAAAAAAATAACTTGTTCAATATATGATTATTTTTTTAATGCTAAAAATTAACTTTCCCATCTGACTTTTTCTGAACAATATTAAGCTTCCGTTAATCGAATCCTAGTGTTTCAAGTCCAGCAGTTCCCTCAGATTTCAATTTCGAGCACTGGTTCAAAAGTTAGAAAACACTGCCTTCACGTTTATAGAACATACCTTAAAAAAACTTCAAAATTCTATTTCATGCTCTTCGGGCCTCAGAATCATGTGCTGTCAATTTTTGCAGACCCATAATAATCCCAAATAATTTTAAAAAAAATTATATGGAATTTCTATTTCCTTACGAATAACCAATCCCTTATCACTATAGTAGATTATAAATTTATTATTAATCAGTATTTATTAAAATTATTAATTATTTATAATAATGTTTCAATTAAATTTGATATTTATTATGATTTCATAAATTATGAATTATATATAATGTGTGTGAAATTTTATTGTGTAATAAAAATAATATATATATATTTGTGTGCGCCGGACACAAATTAAAATTGATTTATTATTGAAAATTTATTTTTAATTATAATTTATTTCGTTATTATTTATTAATTATAACCATCTATTATATTTTGTGTGTGCGTATATGTAGTATCTATGTATGTATGCATGAGTGTGTGTATTAATTTAATTATTTTTTAAAATACAATTTAAACATATTATATTTTATATGTTATAAAATATACAAGATTTCATGTTTCTATTAATTTATATATATAAGTTTTAATTAAAATAACTTTTAGATTGTTATTTAATAAATTTGTGTTTATAAATAATGCTAAATTAAAAATCATCCTTGTTTTAAAAAACATTGTTAATTTTTTTTAGAAAAAATAAAATTATCCATATTTTAAAACGTGAAGAAAAAATAGTTAAATTAAAAATAAAAATGTTTTATTAAAATTTGGATAAATATTACTGCTAATGTATTTTTTATAGTGATATTTCCTGGGAAATGTTTGATAAAAAGGATACCAAGGATGATGATGAACTTAGAAATATTTCTATTGAGACTACAAAAGTGATTAACATTATATCATATGATGTTGCGATGTTATGGTTTTTGAATGTGTTCAAGGTGTTAAAAATTAGGAATATGATTCCTAAGTCACATTAATATTAAAAAATAGTTGGATTTATAAAGGTTACTCACTAAAGAGTTTAGTGGGTGGGGGAGGGGTTACCAGATGGTCACTTGGAGATGTGGCCAAAGTTGTATAGAGATGTAATTATGTAACTCCCCCAATCCTAGTCACCTATATTCAGTGGGTTATTTATTACATGGTAATTAGAATAAAAGATATTAATTTCCAAATATCATGGTTCATTAATACTCAAGAGAATAGATACATAAATATTACATTAAATAATAAAAACTACAAACATGGAATGAGCAATAAAATATGAACATATAAATAAATGATTCTTCTAAAATAACCCATTTATGTAAAAGGGTATAAATGAGTAAATGATCAAATAATGTTGGAAATGTTAGGAATACATAATTCCATACATCATAAAAACACCACTGACACCTTATGCCAAGACCTCGTGCATAATGGGTAAGGACCCTCTCGTATTAACCTATCCATATTGTCACATGAGACCAACCAGTGCACTAAGAGGCTATATAATTCTAGGCCCAATGCACTATATAAAATTGTAATTACCTTCCATTACATATTGAATAATTATGTTCTATACATGGAAGAATAGAAATAAAAAAACAGAGCATAAATTTTCTAATAATGCTTATCTTACAAGAAATTCCCATATAAGAAAAAGGGTTATATGACATAATAATAGTTTCCCTAGTTAATGAATAAGGATAATTACATTTACTCTAAGAAAGTATAATTATGGATTCATAATGTTCATATTGGTTCTCTTTTTAAGTGAAGAGTAAAAAATTATAGTTATTTTGAATTTGAAAAGACCACTAAGATCAAGGTTTCTGGGAGATTCGAATAGAGTTATTTACAAATTTAAAATAACAATTCAGTGGATCAAATATCCTTCATTAAAGTTTTATAGAGAGATTATAAATTTTTAAATGCATATCCATCAGGTGTGCAGCCGAACGAGCTATTTGTGCATCAAAGTGATGATTATGATATAACAAACCATCATTTTTAGGGTTTTCACACCTAGTGAATTTGTGATAGTATTATATCCACTTGTTTGAATCCATATAAGGATGTAATTACTATGAAAATCACTAACTCTTGATATTACCAAAATTTTAAGTTGTTTTATAGATATGAGGAGAATCAATATTTATAATGGCTTGTGAGGGTAGTGTCATGAGAGGGAATTATGATAAAAAATTAATAAAATGATAAGGAATCTACAATAATGAATCTTATTAATTATTAACATTTAAATTAAAATGAATCAGAAAGGGTTCAATAAAAAAATGGAGAGAATATATTAATAACCTTTACCTAGAAATGTAACTTATTAAAGATTGAGATAAGAAACATAGAGCCTTATAAACTCCTTATAAAGACTATCAAGATATAGAATTAGGGGAAATTCTTTCTCAATGAATTTGGAGTAGATAGAAATGGGAGAATATGTTGGTATTTATAGAAAAAGTGGGAGTTTTTTTATGATTTTCTAAATATATGGATTGGAAATATAGGTGGTGGAAATTGAAAAACAATTTTTTCAACCATGGGTTTTGTTCGTTGTTTGTATATGTAAATAATGGTTTTGATATTTTAATGCTTTTAAAATTGATATTAATTATTTTATATTACTTTAGACATGGAAATGAATGTTTTATATGAAATAATGTATTTTAAATCGTTAATTTATATTTATATCTTTGGAAAGTATATTTTATGTTTTAAAAAGGTTATAATTCATTAAAAACATAATTTTAATAAAATAACATATTTTTGACCAATGTATTATATTAGTTTAATTAATACATCATTTTTACATTATAATTATGTCATAGTTGTTAGCAGATATATATATATTTTATTTTAAAATTTAGCTGAAAATTCTATTGTCTCCAAAAATTATGAAAATTTCACCATTGGATAATTTAAACATGATATTTTTAAATTTAATGTCCATTTATGAAAATAATTTTCTTTATATAAATTTTTTAATTTTAAATAAAACAAATTTTGTATTTCAAAAGCATGTGTTTGGTGAGAAATTTTTTGAAAATATTTCTTCTATTAAATATTTTTTTGTTCAAAGGCCTATGTGTTTAATAATATTAGTATTCTTTGATCAAAATAAATTTATTTTATTATTAATTATATTAATATAAAATGGGTTTATTAATTTTACTTAAAAATTTCATGAATAAGTTTTGAATTACTTTTATAAAGTTCAGATTCCAATGGAAGATTCCAATGATCAGATTCCAATGCTCAAATTACACTTTATATTCACACACACACACTCACACAAACACACACAAACACACACTTCATTATAACTTCCCCAAATCATTAATATCATTCCCTTAGCATCCATTTCTATTCCTAGGTTTATTTTTTTATTTATAATAACAATGTTCCTCATATTCTTGTTATTCATTTTTGTGTTTGATCCTCCAAAGTAAAATATTAAGGTGATTCCCCATATCATTACTGGTGTTATGGTATGATTTTTAGATGTTGTTATAAATTTAATTTTGTATTTTATACTATATTAATCTCTGTTTTAATGTATTAAATTTTAATAAAACAAGACTATTCATTACTAAAATTTATTATGTATTAAAAATGAGTTTAATAAAACCACATAAATTATTACAAAAAGATTGATGATATGGTATTCAATCATATGTGACATGCTATAAAGGATCTTATGTATGGTTTTGTTATGATTAATTAAAATTTTTTAAGGATATTAAATTGATTATGTTTCAAAAAATGAATCATTTATTTATCATTATTTCACATTGGCTACACAGACACACACATTTCATGATGTGAAATGATAAATGAAATATCAAAGTATTACTTTGATTTATCCTTAATAGATAATAATTATGGTGTATTATAGGCTGTGATGAAATATTATGGCTGACATGAGTTTGATTCTGGTAATGAGATAAAAAATATTGTCACGATGTTCAAAATGGGTTTTGTGCACTGGATGACCCATGAAGTATACAAAATGGAGTGTCATACACTCTATATTTGGTATACTAGGGGTGTATATTTTATATTTTTATTTCCCCCATAACTAAGTTTGGAGAGATATATAGCATGATAAACATCACACATTGATAGATTTCTTACAAAATCCTTGAGTCTTAGCTAATCAAGGGTAGTTGGATTTTTTACTAATTATGTACTCAGTTGGAGCATAAAGAAGATTAGATTTATACTCTCATTTGATGAGTATGACATTTGATCCCCTATTGAAGATAAAATGAGGATGTTTATGGTCATACCATAATATTACATATGACTTTATTATCAATTTTGGTGAGACACATGGGATGTGATCATCTTCATAAGATAGATGGCATCCCATGTTTTCATTGACTAAGTAAATCAGTTATCATAAATCAAGAATGGATGAGTAGTTATACAAGATTTATATACTACATATTATATGGTTATTCAATGTATTGGACAATGAGATCATATAGAAGTTAATACTTACATATTATGTAGCTGGTGGATACATGTATAGAGATACATGTGTTTGATGGAGATCACACCAGATCCCTTTGTGACCTTTATAAAATGAATGATTTTATACATGCCTCTATTTTCCAAATTTATGAATTTTGGAATTCATATTTGTTTTTAATACTATAATGGACAATGGGGTTACACTTTATGGTGATTATAATGAAGATAAAGTTTATGAAATTATGAGAACTACATAAATGTGTTTTTGAGGATATCAAGAAACCGTTTGTATGGATTTTCACATGTTGTTTCACATGACATTAATTATAGTATAATTGTGTCATATCTTTTCCAAAAGGTGTTTTGGTAATATAAAAATGTTTTTTGGGCATGGATTCAAAAATTATTGTATATGATGTAACATATTGTAGAAGTGAGATAAGTCTATGAGGATTTTAGTGAAATTTGGTGATTGATTGGCATGTACACTAAAATATTGACCAACAATTGGTAGCTTAGAGGCTATTGTGTTCTATAATTTTTTATACCATGAAATGCTGTGAGAAACTATATTATAGTGGTTATATATGTGATTATCTTATTGTGCGATAATGATTAGTTTGACCACCGTCTTACATATCATTTATCCTACTTGATTGTTTATTATATGATGATTTTTATGAAGAGTTTTATCACCTTTCATGACTGTTTAAATTTAAACAACCATTGTGCAGATTAAGATGATCCTTTTAAAGTGTTTAAATTTATGTAATGTTAATGAAATTATAAAATTATTGTTACCAAAACGTTTAGAGGTCCTGATATAAAATATATTTTAATTGAATCTAATTCAAGTGGGTGGAAGTCCATTATATCAAAATATTGTGTAGAGCTCCTCAAAACTGAGATCATTCCTTAGATCTTGTATATTTCCCACATTTTAACTCATGGTTCTAGTAGACCATATTTTTTTATAGAGATCTTACCTAAGTGAGAGGCGATTCCCATGATTTGTTGATACCTCCGGAGGAAGGATTATTTTTGTAAATTCTCACAGGTCTCATTCAAACGATTGTGAAGAGAAACGAAAGTATAGATTGAATATTGTAAGGAACACCATTCGTATTATTCTTCATTTATTTTCATTTAAAACATATTTATAGTTTCAAAATTTAATCAGTTTATGGGGTTATTCTTACACAATGTCTCAGATGCTATAAATCCTTCTATAACACTTCATATAAAATATACATACATAATAATTTTTATTTATTTTTAATACAATATTTTTAAGGATTTATATGAACATCCAAAGTTAATTTTCAAAAGAGTGATTATTATGAAAAGGAACATGTGTGAATTTATTATATAATAAGTGTTATATAATTAATATTTATATGTTCTATAAAAAAGATCATTATGATTGTATTATGATGAAAAATAATGAAGTTACTCAAGTGGTGAATGGATATATTGAGTACAAGATGTGTCTATTTTTTAATAAATAAGATTTATTTTAAAATATTTATTAACAAGTTATATATATATATCTATTTTTTCATTATATGGGTACTAATAATAATATATATTTTTATGGAATAGTTTTTACAAGAATGAAAAAGAGACATACATGGTGTGAAAACATTTATAAACATCTTGAAGAGGTGTTTTTCAATAAATTGTGCTATTAACATGATTTTATGATTTTACTTCAACTAATTTTTTATTGTCAATATTAAGTGATTTTTATTGAAAGTGAATTTTTTATAAATATTATTTCTTTATAAGTTCTACTAATATGTTTTAAATTATCGAATAAGAGAAAAAAACCTGATTGTCATAAAAAATTAGGGAATCAATCATTGATTTATTTTTCATGTGTAATAAAAATAACAGATCATTCAGACATCTGTTGTGATTAGAATGATCCAAAGTATCTTTCTAAAATTAAAAATCAATATAATTATATAAACAGTCATCTAATAATCAAATCTGATAAAATGAACATGGATTGTTGTAAAAATTCGGGACAATGATCAATAATTTGTTTTTCTTTATAGACAAATCACACGTCAATTTGACATGTGATGTGACCAAAAATTTTTAAATACCATTTTCTTGATTTATGAATGTGTCTCAAATAATAAAACTAAGAATTCAAAAAAAAATTGAATTATTTTTAATTTAAATACTTCATAAAAATTATTTTTTTCATTTAAACAAATTAATTATGATAAAATTATTTTATGAATATGAAATTACTGAAAATAGGTTCATGATTAATATTATTTTTGATAGATTTTTTCTTATAATATGTAGTAAGATATTTTTTTGTAATGAAAGTAAACAACTATCATAAAAATATCGGACCATTCGTTGTTAATGATTTAATATATTTTTGTGAGAAAGAATTTTCTAGTTTGATTAATTGGGTTAAAAATAATTTTTCCATAAAAAATATGTTCTTAAAAATTATTTTTTATTGAATTAATCTAACATAGGTAATTTTTCAAAATAAAAAAATGCACTTAATATTTATAATTAAAAAACAAAATCATAATTTTTTTAAAAAATTTAATATATAATTAATTAATTAAAAATAATAATTTTGTCACTATGAATTAGGGGATCAACTTCATGTATGATATGAGGTAGAGGGAACTCCTCCGTTATGCTTTGTGTGAGTCATCGTCTACACTATAGTATCTACTAATTCTGATTTTACGGACAATTTTTCTTTTTTTATTGATCTATAGTCAATCTCTGTATAGTCTCATCCTAAGATGTCAACCTCTCCTCATGCTTTACATAAGTAAATAATGATGATCCTGAATTATCTCCCTTTGATCTGGCCTATTTAATTACTATAATACCATTTTCATTGGTTACCCTTGATCAAACCTTTATCGATACCAATTGTTGTCTCCCATATCTAGAACACCTCATCAAACATTGGAATGACCCATCATCATCCACACCTTCCATCTCATCTGGACTCTCTCACTTGTGATATTTTTACTTATGTATATGTTAAAATTTTCTAATTAATAATTTAAAAAGTAAAAAATAATATATTGTTAATTTTCAAAAACACTGAGAAATTTAAATCGTGATATGTTTCTATATGTCACCAGTAATCTAACTAGTGTTATGATCAATGTATTTACTATTGTACACTTTACATTCTATAATAGAAGGATAAACCAATGGGTTTATAAATTTAGAATATTAATTTATTATTAAATATATATATATATATATAAATTACTAATAAATGTTACTTATCAATTAAAAATAATTTAGATTAAAATTATGTCACCCAGCATTGTGCATTAAATCTTATCTCCCTTGATTCCATCATCCTATATAAAATCTCCTCCTAAAACCCTCACATATTTAGTAGGTGAAAATTCCTTCAAAATCCTAGGAATGTTGGTATTTGGGTCAAGGAAATGCACAATAGTTATAAAAATTATCCATGGAAGTTATCTCCATAACCCTCCTAAGAATGTTGTTTAAAAATGGATAGAAATTCTCAGGCATGAAAGCCTCTGATGAATCTCATATAGATGGTATAATCATGAACATGAGACAATAAACCCTGAAAATATTTAATAATAATGAATTAAATTTTAAAATTATTAAATAAAATAAAACATTTTTTACTTGAAATATAGCAATCGAAGATTCGATGATGTATATCTGTGGGAACCCAAAAACATGAAACCCATGTAGAAGAAGAATAATTCCTCATAATTTCATATTTTGTACCAATGATAAGATGTGAATTTTTCTAGAATAAATATGAATAGGGAAATAATTATTTTTTGAAATAAATTAATGATAATTAAATAAAATAAATATTTTTACTTACTTCCTCAAGCAAGGATTACAATCAAAAAAATATGAACTGCTAAGAATAAGGTCTAGAATCATCAATCTAGTAAGGACTTGAATCCTTCTAGTTGGTGGTGCAATGAAATCATTCCCATTAAAAAGTTCAAAATGATATAATATGAGGTTATCATAGAGTAAATCATCCTTAGAAAAGTTTTTCATAAAATCATTGAATCATCTCTAGTCATCTGAAACATAAAATTAATATTAAATGCTAATAATTATTAATATGAAATTAAATATTTTAAAAAATAAATATTATTTTTATAATAATTAATATATACTCGTTGTGATTCTAAGTAGAATATGACAGAAAATTCATTATTTTCATCATTATATTTTCTACCATCACCATATTCCTTAACTTTATCAATATTCTCAACACCATCAAACCACAGTTTCATAGTGTCATGATCAATATCTATATCTATTCAAGTAATATATGTATTAAGCGATGTATCTAAAAAATTTATTATATTTTTAAACTCTACAAAACCATTTTAATTTTCAATAAATTTATTGTCTGTATATTTCAATTTTATTAAACTCCACCAGTCATTTAAACCTCTCACAGAAGAATAATAATTTCTACAATAAAATTTTTGTGCCAACATAAATGGTTCATTTTCAGCAAGATTAATTTTATACATAACTTCAATGACTTAGTGGAGTTTATGAATATAAAATCCTTAATAAATATTACACCAATTAAATTTAAACATTATTATATAATTCTATATTGAGTAATATGACTTAATTATTTTATCCAGAAATTCATAGAAGTCGATTTCAATTTTTTTGTGATCGATTTCTTTAAAAAAACTACTATTCATTGATTGTTTAACTCACCATATGCATGTCTATGATATCAAAATGCATTATATACATATTAATTATAATATTTTACTAATATGGATGATAATGTATTTAGTGCACATAAGAAATTATTAATTATATTTCCATGTTATGGAACTTTATAATGTTTAAATTTATTATTACCATTCTAAATAATATATTAATTTCATATGTATGGATATAAATAAATTTTTGTTATCAGTATTTGAAAAATGAATACAAAATTATATTTTCAACACTCTTAAAGATAATCCAATATAATTTGGATTATTTTATTAATATAATCACCATAAAATCTGTAAGGAATATTACAAATATTATTTTTTTTCAAATATTAAAGAAAAAGTAATAGTAGAATTACTATATGAATTATAATTTTTTTTCACAATTACATTAAACATATGTATGTGATCGGTGTTATTTATCATATGAAAGTCATCATTTGTTTTCCCAACCAAAACCACATGCATTTTGATTAAATAATAATAACAAATTATCAATTCCATCAATAATATTTAACCAATTGTAACCCATTTTATTATTTTTACGGAATATTCATATTGAACATAATTGGGTAATAAATTTAAATTTTCATTATATAATGATCCCTCTGTGTCCCTTTAATTTATAATATATTACAAACAATTTCTTTATTTTTTTGACATACATTTAGTGGGTATATCTATTAAAATAGAACTGAACCTTCATATTTTTCTTTAAATAATAATAAAAATTTATTCTCCATTGTATTTTCCTTAGTACAAGTAGTAACCTGAGGATATACATAAAAAAGGTGTGATCTAAAATCCTAGTAAGAGGATAGATATGAACTTGAAACATGGTAACTAGGAATGATCATAACATCATCATCTTAAAAATCATTAGGGGAATCATTAGGTAAAGGCATGGATTGTGGAAATGCATAAAAATAAAACATCAAGTCTTAGTGGTAAACTTACACACATATTTGTGAAAAAATATATCATCATGTCCACTCATATTTCAATTTACTCATGAGGTTCTTCACATTACACAATTCATTGGAGTGCTATATAATTCCAGGCGCACCCATCACATCATAACATTTATATTATCGTGTATGACACATAGAAAATATTTCAATATTGAACATATAATAACCCATGTAAAGGAATAAACATAAATTCATAAACCTTTGTGTTCCTAAATGAATGATGGAATAACATACTTGATACAAGACCCATCATCCTTGAGTGAGAAGTAAAAGGTGTGTTTTTGAAAGAAGAGTTCTTTTGGAAAACATTGTGTTTGACATAAACTCTAGTGGAAAACATTTATATCCAATAAAAGGTAATAGAATGATGAAGAAACTATTTCTATGGAATACACATGCTGAAATGGATTGAATTATGGAATACCCGATGAAATAAATTTAGGTTCGAGAATTTTCCCTTACCTTGTATCTGAACACTTTCTTCAATTTAATGTCTTGTATAATGACATGATATTCATTAATTATAAATTATATGACCTTTTATAAATGAATATAGTTCATTATGGTTTCATTAAGTTATTTTATGTGCCCTTTTATGAGTTATATATTTTAAATTAATTATTGTAGAGTGTTCCTTTTCTTAGTTTTCATGAACGGTTCACTTGTACACATGAATGGAGGTTTGTGTAAGAACATGGATAAAAATCCAGAAATTATATTACATGATATTAATGATATTACATGAGTTTAAATTATCTTATAATTAATTATTTTATATACTTTGTGGATGAATCATTATTTAAAATATAATTATGATAGTTTTTGGTTAATTTGGGTGGTTTTTGGATCACAACAAACATGTTTTGTTTTATCAATTAGTGTTGTGAAAAAAGTTGTTTCCATAACATAAAATAGTTTAAAACATAAATTTTAAAATCTTTTTTCCACCATTTAATGGTTTATTTATATCCTTAAATGAGTTGAAATAAAATTGAAGTGTATCACCCATGATGGTGGTAAATTAACACATCACGGGCAACGATTTCATTTTTATAAACAAAGAAAGAGGGGGAGTAGTATAATAAATAATATTCCATTAACATGATATAATAACAGTAAATAAATAATACTATAGTTACCATGACATTTGGATAATATAGGTTGAGGATAAGAGAAGAAAATAAATGAAATTTTAAAGGAATTTGAAAGAAAATAGAGAAATAAATTACCTCTTGAATATATTTTCTCTGAACGCATCTTTAAGGGAGTGGTTTTTGTATTTTTATGATACCAAGGGATGGTATACTTGGTGGAGAATCTTGGGAAGATATTTGAGCATAATTTGGAGTAGGAAAAATTCTTGAGAGGTGTGAGGAAATTAGGTTGTGAGGGGTGGTATTTATAGTAGAGGGGAGTGGGGTTTTCTCAAATATTATATTCATTAATTTGTTATTTCTCTATAAGAAAATAAATAGTGAGTTTTATTTTGACTAAAAATAGTAATAAGTGAATGTGAATTCGAACCAATGGCCTTTTATATCATCCATGACTAAAGAATGATGAAAAAATCCATTTATTTAGAAAATTTTTTATATTATCAAATTTCACTATTCACAAATAATTAAGATTATCCTATAGAACTTCAAAAATCTTAATGATCACTATCTTGTATTTCAAAATATTAAAATTCAAAAAAAAAATGGAAAATTTATGTTTAAAGGACATATAGTTTTTCATTTAAGTATTATGTGGCACTCTGTTTCTTAATGTGATTTTATGTGATTATAGCTTTACTACAAGAAGAAAGAAATTTCATTGATAAAATTTTGGGTTGTTACATTCTTCCCCAATTTTGAAATTTCTCCCACAATTTTTTTATATAAAAAAGTGAAGGTACTTCTCCTTCATAGCATCCTTTAGTTCCCAAGTTTCCTTTTAATACATATGTTCCTCCACAGCACTTTGACAAGGTGGATTGTCTGGTTGTGTTGAACCTTATCTCTACGGTCCAAAATATTTATGGTCTGCTTCTTATAAAGGAAATCATATTATATCTGTACCACCTTTGAATTTAGTATATGCGAGAGATATAGTATGTATTTTATCAAGGATGATACGTGAAACACATCATGATCTTGAGCTATATTTGGTGGAAGTTCATGCTGATAGGCCAAGAATCTTATACTGTCAGTGATCTCAAAGGGGTCAATGTACCTTGGTCCAAGAATCCATATCTTTCCAAACCACATGACTCTCTTCCATGGTTACATTTGAAGGAATAATTTATATCGAACTTCGAAATCCAAGTCCCTTCTATAGTTTTTAGCATAGAGCTTTTGTCGAATCTGATAAGCATTGATATGTTTATATATTACATGAACCTTCTCTATTATTTCTTGTATAGGATCATGTCCATGTTGCTTTCTTTCTCCAACTTCATTCCAATGGGGTGGAGTTGGACTTCACTTTCCCTAGATATCTTCATATGGATCCATCTGAATACTCAAGTTGAAGCTATTGTTGTTTGAGAACTCAACCAATTAAAGATTCTAATCCAATCCACCTGTGAATTCTAAATAGAAGGCTCTTACTATATCTTCGAGTTTTTGAATTATCTTTTCCAATTGGCAATCAGTTTGGGGGTGATAGGCCATCTTGAAATTTAATTCGCTACTCAATGCATGTTGGTGACTCTTCCAGAATTTAGATGTAAAACTTGGATCACAATTAGGGACAATAGAGAGTGGAACTACAAGAAGTCTCAACACTTCATTCACATATATCTTTGCAAGTTCTTCAAGTTAGAGATCTTCTCAAATAGAGATAATGTGGGAAATCTTGGTGAGTCGGTCAACCACAACCCATATAACATTATTTTCCTTGGACGCCTTCGAGAGACGAGTAACAATGTCTATAGTGACATTCTCCCATTTCAACATGGGTATTGCCAATGGTTGCATCATCCCTTTTGAATTTTTCACTTTTATTTAACTTGTTGACATACCAAGCACATTTAGATATCTTCCACAAACTTTTTCTTTATGTTATACCATTAGAAGTGTTCTTAGAGATATTTTTACATCTTGGAGCTACTATGATAGATAGAGAATGTTCAGATATGTGCATTGTCTGATAGATACTTCTTTATACCAAGTGATAAAGGCACCAAAATACTTGTTCCAAACTGAATCACACCATCATCATTGATATTTAACTCTTGCATCTTCCCTTCCTTTACTTCATTCAACTTCTTTTGTAACTCCATATCATCCCTTGGTCCCTTAATCAGCTCTTTGATATATGGTTAGGAAATAATTTGGGCAAGGATGGATGTATTACATGACTTTATGATTTCCATATATATCCTTTTCATATCCATAAAGATAGGGTCTTTCTTAATCTACATCATGGATAGAGTAGCATGTTCTTTTCTACTTAGTGCATCAGCTACCTTGTTCACCTAGTCGGGATAATAGTGAATAGAGAAATCATAGTCCATTATTAGCTATAACCATCTCCTTTAATACATGTTGAGATACTTTTGTTTGAATATATTCTTTAGACACTTGTGATCGGTATATATTCCATACTTCTCACTATAGAGGTAATGTCTCTATATTTTTGAGGAAAAAATCACAACTGCTAGCTCCAGATCATGAATCAATTAGTTCTGCTCATGGATCTCCAACTAACGTGAGGTTTAGGCTATCACATTATCATTTTTCATGATTGCACAACCCAATATTTTCTTTTAAGAATCACTGTATATCACAAAAAATTTCCCACTTTTTTTGTAATGTGAGTACAAGTTCAATGATCAGCCATCTATTTAGCTCCTCGAAGCTTTCCCCACATTCTTACTTCTATACAAACTTCACACATTTCCTTGTTAACATAGTTAGCGGGCTTGAAAATAATGAGAATTTTTTTATAAAACATTTGTAGTACCCAGCTAATCCAAGAAAACTATGTATTTTTATGACACTAGAGGGTCTGCGCCGTTCAACAATAATTTTTTTTAAAAGGGTCTATAGAAACTCCATAACTTGTGATCATATGTCCCAAAAACTTGACTTACTTCATCCAAATGTTACACTTGATGAACATGGCATACAACTTATCACTTCTCAATGTCTCCAACAAAAGTCTTATATATTTTTAATTTTCCTCCTTGCTCTTGGTGTAGATTATAATATCATTAATAAATACTATCAAAATGTTTTTAAGGTAATTTCTAAAGACTCTATATATCAAATCCATGAATATTGAAGGGTTATTAGTTAGTCCGAAGGGTATCACCAGAAACTCATAGTGCCCATACCTTATACGGAAAGAAGTATTCTGAATATCTTTCTTTAACACCATCAACTGATGATATCTAGAACGAAGATCCACCTTTGAGAAGTACTTAGCTCCTCATAGTTGATTAAACAAGTCATATATCCTTGTAAGAGGATACTTTTTCTTCATGGTGATCGTTTTGAGTTCCTGTTATTCGATACTTATATGCATTGATCTATCCTTCTTCTTTATAGAGCAGTGGCACAAACCCAGGTGATTTACTAGGGAATATGAAATTTTTTTCCAAATGTTATTGAAACTGCTTTTTTAACTCCTCTAGTTCGATAGGAGCCATCCTATATGGACACTTCGATATAGTAGTAGTTGTATGAGTTCTATTGAGAACTTTACCTCACAATATGGGGGTAGTTTGACGCTGGTCGCTCGCTTCAGGGGTCGCCGTCCTTCAGTTGACGCTTTTGAATGATTTGTCTTCGAAGCATGGGGTCTCCAAATCCAAGCAGTGGTGGGTCTTCTCGATCGTCTCCAACTAATGATTTACTTCTCATCTGAGGAGTATTTGGTCGTCGCCTGGTCCAGTGCTCATTAGGTGTTCAATGGATGCAATTTTTTCTTCATCCGATGGTCTTTCGATTTAAAAATGAATTGTGACCTGTCTTTTGCTATAGTGTGGGTAAGCTTTACTGACCTTCCACTACCACTCCATAATCCTACCATTATTTTCATGACTGAGAATTTGGTTGGAAGAGATCTATGTTCTGATAATCACACTTCTGTGATCTGTCATCCAATTTTGCCTCATGCTTGTATTGAGGTCGACGTCTCCAAACTGCCATTAGAGTGGCTGTGGATTTTGGTTGGAGATGAGCTCAGATGGAAACAGTGAGTGGTGTTCAAGGTGTGTTCTGCATTATGATCGAGATGCATCAAACTCGGTCGTTTCACCTCTGAGTGTCATCGTGTGAATCGGGACAGGCCTTCGGCGGATGCAACATTTGAACACCCGTTGCGGGATAGTGGTTGTAACACCCCAGGTAAATAAATAATATTAACTTTTCATATTTATTAATATTTGTGAATAGATTATTAATATTACTTTAAAGGTGATGCTATGTTCAATGGAATACCCAATACACAACAATGAGTTTCTTTGAAATCTTACGATGCACACTAATAACATAATAATATTATTGTAAATGGTAGGAAACTCATAGTCGATGTAATGGCGAGAATGAACAGAACTAACTAAAAAGTGATTAAATATTCTTGTCAAATATTTTTGCATTTATTCAATAAATGTTAGATGGTTAAAATGCGAATGAATCCAATTTTAAGTGTAAAAATTCTAATATTCTTTAAAAGGTCGATTAACCGACTTTTGATGGTGAACCACTTTTAAATCCACCTTTTGAAAATTTTATATGTTATATTTGAAAAAATAAATTTTTTTTAGAATCAGGATATCAAAATTTACTTTGTATGAATTTTTTGTATTTTTCTGATAAAGTTCATTTTTTAATGAATAGTGTAAAATGCTGTATTTTAATTCAAAACCTCCTTTTAATCAATTTTATTTATATCATTAGATTATCTTTTTAATTGGTTTTAATGTGAAATTAGAATATATTTTTACCATTTAATCCAATGGTGGTCATTGTAATTGATTTCACTTTGAAATTGGACTTAAACTAGTGTCAAACTTTTAATAGATATTGTTTCTTAAAAACGCGTTATTTGTTTTGACATCAGGAATTAATTTTTAAATTAATTAATTCAACTTATATTTTTTAAATTTTGTAAAATATACATCTTTTATTAATTCAGAATATCAAATATAGCTTAGGGTGAATTTTTTGAATTTTTCTGAAAAACATCAATTTTTGATGAATAGTGAAACCACTAAGTGGTAGTTAAAAAAGTGATTTTTCTTTAAATTAAACTTTAGAAATTCTGTGATTTGAATTTCAAAAATAAAACATACATGGTTGTCATTAGGATCTAAAATGTGGTTCATTGGGATTAAAATAATTTTTTGGTGAATACTAACTTTTAAGTTTTATAAAACGCAATTAAAGGTAATTAATTTAATTTAAGGTAAAGATAATGTTATAATAATATGAAATGAACTTTACACGTTTCCAAAACTTATTTGATGAGGCATGTCCGACCAAGAAAATACATGGGTCAACTTGGGGACCCCATGGAGCCACTTTGGTAGGAGAATGACATTAACAACTTTTTATTTAAAGTTAAAATAAAAATGTCACAAACATGTATTGGTTTACTAAAACAATTTTTACATTGGGTTATACAAGTTATATTGTTTACTATAAATATTCATTGGAAACATAAAAATATTTCCTACATCATAGTATTTTTTTTAATTTTTAGACATTAAATAATGAAATTTAATTATGACACCATGATAATGCAACGATTACCTTATTAATGAATGATTTAAATAAAATGAACAGATAATGTAAAATCTAAGACATAAACTTTTCAAAAAACTATTGGATGGGTGTATTTAGAACCCTTATCACCTTATCCTCGAAATATATAATTTTGGGAACTTGATATCCTAAAATTATTTTATAATAAAGCAACTTTTCAAGACTTTCCAAGAGTGCCCCACCTCCCTCTTATAAAAGGCCCCCACCTCTACCCCCTTACCCACACCTCTCAAGCCTTTAGCGCGACCAAACTATGCTCATTTTATCTCTCCACATCCCTCTCTTAATCCTAGAATCCTTACCTTATGCAGAAATCTCTTCAAGAAAACCTTTTGGTTCAAACCAAAGGGAGTTACCCGATTTAAAGATAATGTCCTCTCTTATGTTCTTTTGTTTTATTTTGATTCCCAACCCCCTAAAATATTTTTATTCCTTTATTTTGTAACTAAACTAGTATCTCTAATAAAATAGGATTTTTTTTATGATAATTATTCTAGATACACTTACACACACCTCCATCTAATGGTTAAAAAACATACTGTTTCCGTGGATGGCGATTTACTACCTCACAAAAAGATGATTGTTCTATCTTCTCCTACCACCTATCGTGGTGGCCATTATGATGGAATAATATTTATTTATGATATATATGATATTTATTTCCTTTCTATGCTTCTTTACTTTAAATTTAAAACATACCTTTATGCTTTTCATGTTGTGCAAATGCGATAATTTCATTTGAGGAAGTGTGGACTACCACCCCTTCAAGTGATGTGACTCGTTCATGCAATACATGGAATGTATAAAGAATGAAATTAATTTACTTATGTGAACTATATAACATATATATTATACTGTAATTATAATATATATATCTCATTTAGTTTTAATTCCATGAAAAACAAAATAGAAATGAAAGTAGCGTTCATGAGTACGTACGGCTTACCCTCTCCATGAATGGTGCATTTAATTTCTTACATATAAATGTTATGTAATATTATAAATGAAATTATTTAATGGATATATATGTTATATATGATATCTAAATCATGAATATAATTCTGGATATAATGGATATTCTACCACATGAACAACTTGTAATTATAAGAAGTTTATTTTTGACTCAAGTACAATTGATCGAAAAAATGACCGTTATTAACTCAAATAATTTAATAATGTTCATAACATTGTAATAAGTGATATAAAAGAAATAATGAACTTGAAAAAGGTTCTTAAGAAAGTATAAATTAACTCTAGTTTATTATTTAGGAATATAAATAAATGAACAAGACAAGTCAGACATGAGGTAAGGTATCATACCTATCTCTTTCTTTTTAAGTACTCTCTTTTATGCCGTTTCTTTTAAACACCTCTTTCTTTTGTTTGGGGATGTTATTTTATATTCATAATTATGTAATTTTTATGTTCATATTATTAGAGACCCTATTTTATCTCATAAATCCATTTTTTGAAGTTTAAATTGGCGTCATTAGGCTGCCGAGTTTTCGTAAGGGATTTTTCATCTCAATTTTATTCTCAGGAGATTTATGCTACATTTGCCACCATTTCTTTTGAGTGGTGTATGTACTACCCATTATTATACTCATTTTATAATATAATTATGTTTATGATTATTTACATCAATGTTTTATAGTCCTTCTTTCATGGGGTGTATGTTTCAAAAGATACCCAAGATGGTAAGGGAACCTTTCACCCCCTTAATTTTAAAAGACTTGTTTTTGTTTTGTCTTTTAAATTACATATTCTTATGTTGGGATATGTTCTTATATATTCTTATTGATGTAAATTTTATGTCCAATTGATGAGATACCCTTTATCCCTCTCATCAACTATTTTTCTAAAATTTGATGCGACGTCGTTACGCTATCGAATTTTTACAAGGGAATTTCTTAACCCAATTTCAATTCCATGGGTTAAACCTCTACTTATTAATTTTTTCATTCTATGAATATTTGTGGATTACATATTATTGTTTTACACTGAGTATCCACTTATATTTGGTGTTTTTATATTTCTCACACAAAATTATGTCATTTCTTTATCCTTGCTCTAATGGCATGATCCTTGATTGGGATTACATCTCAATTTCTTCTCATTGAGACATTTCATAATGATATGAAATTTAATTCTTTTATAAAGTGTATATACAGCCCCTTTGGAATTCCTTATCTATATTATGTCTATACTAAAGTCATTTAAATGTTTTGAAAATGGTATTCTTTCTTGTGGCTTATAATTTAAATGTTCAAAATGGAAAAGGACTCTTTTATTAAAACATTGTTTTAAATGGTTTTAAATATTTATTCTTTTAAACATTAACCATCCATGTCCATGTTTTTAAAATGGTTTTAAGGATTTATTTATATGTACATTAATGTTTTAAAACCCTTTCAAATGTTTTGAAGTGGTATGGGACACTTTGATTCTAAAATCTCTTTTAAATGTCTTCTTTTAATATTTTCAAAGTATAAGGGGATTTTTATCTCATAGAGTTTTAATGATTTTATTAGATATTTTTTATTTATGATAATATCATGATGTGATCTCTTGTGATTTAAATGTGGAAATTTTATGTTTCTTTTATGCATGTTTTAAGTTTTATGAATATGTTATGGTTCTTGTGAAATTTTTATGAAATTGGGTGGTTCCGTGATAAACTAAGGGCGGGTGAGCCCGATATAGCTCTCCAATGCATTGGGTAACATGAAGGAGTTAAATGCTAAGGTTTATCCAAATAGATTTAGGTAATATACTATGATGGGTATTCCAAATGTAACCATGAGGGTTACTCCCGACGTAAGAATGTTATGAATGCCTCAAGTTACTTTTATGTCTTATGATTTTTATGAGTTATTCATAAATATTATGATTTCAGGTGGTATATTAAAGTGATTATTTTTTATGAGTAAATGTGTTTTCATTGATTCTTATATATAAGTGGACTAATGTTTCCTTTCCATATTTTTATATCCCTTACTGAGCTTTTTGTTCTCATCCCAGGTTTTTGAAATATTTTCTACATGACATAAAGTGTAATACAGTCAAGGATGGGATCAAGGAAATGTCACGATGTCTAAAACATAGAACTAGACATGACTCTTTTGTTCAAGAGTTTATATTTTTTGAAAAAATTGAAAATGAGTAGATGTGTCTACCTTGTAATCTTTGAGATATAATAGTTATGTCATAATTCTCTAAAACTCTAAACCTGAAAAGATCCTCAATGTGAATTATTCATTTAATTCAACATTAATTAATGATTTTAGGCTGGGTCCTTATAGTTGGTATCAAAGGTCGGTTTAGATAACTTTAGTGGTTAGAGTGTTGTTTAAGCATAAGTAAAAAGTTGTGTATAACCACAATGGTTATTATATTAGATAGAGTCATTGTTATTTATGAAAGTTGGAATGAGTTTGAGATAACTTGGATAATTATATCTTAGTGTTTATCTTCCTCTTTAGTACATGATAATTTTTTTGATATAATCACACTGACATTTTTGGTTTTAGTAAATGGATGTATCTAGGTGGCACTAAAGTGACAATGGGTTTGAAGGAAACTGTGGTGGTTCTCTGATTAAGAGATTGGATGAAATGAGGGATTCAATGAGAAATCTTGTGGTTATTATAATCCAACTATCAGGAGTCATGATCAACCAATGGAACCTTGGTGATTTCTCTAATGCATCATGTATGAGAGAACCAACTTGATGTGGAAGTTTAGGTAATAATTATAATGGTGACCATTAGGGTATATATGATCCTTACTTTTGAGGTAATTATGGGTTACTATATATTATGATGGAAAATTAAAGGTATGAGATAAACTTGAGGTTAAATTATGTTATGGTTATTTTTGATGATTTTATCTCTTTTTGGGGAATGTTTTAAGAATTATATAGTTTTGGAAAAAGGACATCACATAGACCATGTGACAACCCGTCGCGTTGGACAAAGCTATTGGAATCGAACCAACAACCAAAGTGTGACTGGTATTTATCACCTACCACTAGACTACGTGAATTCTCTTGTCAGTTTGACTAATTCTTTTTAGTTAGATGATCTTATGAATCTTGAATTATTTTATTTTGGGTTATCTATGGAAATTATTAACCTATCATGGAGGATATGTGATTAGGTCAATTACTTTTCAGTATGAGACTTTAAGAGTAACTGATGTTATTTGGAGATAAATGTTAAGGTTTATCTTGAAAGACTATGTGATTAAATCCTTCAGAGATTTGTGTTTCAATCTTAGTTTTGATTACTTTTAATAATTTTATGGATAGATGTTTGTTGAATGGTCTTTGATGATCTTTGGGTTTTGTTGGACAAATTTTGGAGATTAAGAGTAGTGTTTCCTTTTATAAAGAATTATCCTTTTTGGGTATTATCTGATCTCGGACTAACAATTTTGGTTTTGGTTATGGTATAAGGACTTGAGAAATATATAGTTCACTTTTGTGGATTAGGTGATTCTCAAGAAGTTAATTATAGTACTCTTAATATGAACATGTCTTCCTAAATTCGTATCTTTTGGAGAAAATATGAGTTTGTTTAAGAAATCTAGTAAAGTTGAAAGTAAACATGACAAGTAAGTATGTTTCCTTATGTTTTAGTTAATCTCATAAATAAATTACTTAATGAAAAGTAACTTAAAAAAAAATGTTGTATGTTAACTTCTCCAACTGGGGAATCAAATACCATTTAACCCATCACAAGTTTCTGATTTTCTAGTGGTTAACTTTCTTCTAATCATGTTCTCTATCACTCCCCATCAGAACATGACCCTTTGTTTTTTCATCTATATACATGTTTTCCTACATGGAATCCTGGTATGGTTTAACTCGGGTGACCTTTGTACTTATTTTTCTTTCTTTTAAAGTGATAGTTTTGCTGACTCCTTTTCCAATGTGGGGCTTTCAATGAAGATTCCATGCCCAATTTTAAAATTGCGAGGATGCAATTCCCAAAAGGGGGGAAGGATATAACACCCTAGGTAAATAAATAATATTACTTCTTCATATTTATTAATATTTGTGAATATAATATTAATATTACTTTAAATGGGATTCTATGTTCAATGGCGTACCCAATACGCAACAATGAGTTTCTTTGAAATATTACAGGGCACACTAATAACATAATAATATTATTGTAAATGGTAGTAAACTCCTAGTCGATGTAATGGTGATAATGAATAGAAATAACTAAAAAGTGATTATATATTATTGTCAAATATTTTTACATTTATTCAATAAATGTTAGATGGTTAAAATGCAAATGAATCCAATTTTAAGCGTAAATATACTAATATTCATTAAAAGGTCGATTAACCGCCTTTTGATGGAGAACCTATTTTAAATCAACTTTTTTACAATTTTATATGTTATATTTTAAAAAATAAAATTCTTTTAGAATATGGACATCAAAATTTACTTTGTATAAATTTTTGGTATTTTTCGGATAAAGTTCATTTTTAATGAATAGTGTAAAATGATACATTTTAATTCAAAACCACATTTTAATCTAATTTATTTATATGATTAGATTATATTTTGAATTTTTTTTAATGTGAAAATAGAATATATTTTTACAACTTAATCCAATGGTGGTCACTGGAATTATTTTCACTTTGAAATTGGACTAAAACTAGTGTCAATCTTTTAATAGATATTGTTTCTTAAAAACACATTATTTGTTTTGATAGCAGGAATTAATTATTAAATTAACTAATGAAACTTATATGTTGTTAATTTTTTAAAATAGATATCGTTTTTGAATTCGGAATATCAAATATAGCTTAGGGTGCATTTTTTGAATTTTTCTAGAAAACATCAATTTTTGATGAATAGTGAAACCACTAAGTGGTAGTTAGAAAAACGATTTTTCGTTTAAATGAAACATTACCACTTTTGTTATTCTAATGTCAAAAACCTGAAATACATGGTTTTCATTAGGATTAAAAGAATTTTTTGGTGAATAGTAACTTTTAAGTTTTATTAAACGCGATTAAGGGTAATTAGTTTAATTTAAGGTAAAGATAATGTTATAATAATATGAAATGTCCATTACACATGTCCTACCCACATTGGATGAGTCATGGACGTGCATGAAAATTCATGGATCAACTTGGGGTCCCCATTGATCCACTTTGGTAGGAAAATGACATTAATTACTTTTTATTTAAAGTTAAAATAAAAATGTCATTAACATGTATTGTTTTAATAAAACAATTTTTACATGGGGTTATAAAAGTCATATTTTTTAATATAAATATTAAATGGAAATATAAAAATATTTCCTACATCATTGTAGTTTTTTTATAATTTTTAGACTTTAAATAAATAAATTTATTTATGACACCATGATGATGCAGTGATTACCTCATTAAGGAACGATTTAAATAAAATGAAAAGATAATATAAAATCTAAGACATACACTTGTCAAAAACCTATTGTATGGGTTTATTTAGAACCCTTATCACCTTATCCTAGAAATATATAATTGTGAGACCTTTTATATCCAAAATTAATTTTATAATAAAGTAGATTTTCAAGAATTTCCAAGAGTGCCCCTCCTCCCTCTTATAATAGGCCCCCACCTGTACCCCCTTACCCACACCTCTCAAGCCTTTGGCTCGACCACACTCTTATCATTTTATCTCTCCACATCACTCTATTAATCCTAGAAGCCTTACCTTAGGTAGAAAGCTCTTAAACAAACCCTTTTGGTTCAAACCAAAGGGAGTTACCTGATTTAAAGGTAATGTCCTCTCTTATGTTCTTTTGTTTTATTTTGCTTCCCCAACCGCCTAAACTCTTTTTATTCTTTTATTTTGTAAACAAAATAGTATATTTAATATAATAGGATTTTTTTTATGAGAATTATTCAATCTACACTTACACACACCTCCGTCTAATGGTTAAAGAACATACTGTTTCCGTGGATGGTGAATTACTACCTCACAAAACGATGATTGTTCTATGTTCTCCTACCACCTATAATGGTGGCCTTTATGATAGAACTATATTTATTTATGATATATATTATATTTATTTTCTCTCTATGCTTCTGTATTTTACATTTAAAACATACCTTTATGCTTTTCATGTTGTGCAAATGCGATAATTTCATTTGAGGAAGTGTGGACTACCGCCCCCTCAAGTGATGTGACTCATTCATTCAATACATGGAATGTGTAAATAATAAAATTAATGAACTTATATGACCTATATAACATATATATTATACTGGAATTATAATATATTTATATCTCATTTAGTTTTAATTCCATTAAATACGAAATAGAAATGAAAGTAGCATTCATGCGTACGTACGACTCACCGTCTCCATGAACGGTGCATTTCATTTCATACATCTAAATGTTATGTAATATTATAAATGAAAGTATATACTGGATATATATGATATATAAGATATCTACATCATGAATATAATTATGGATATAATGGATATTCTACCACATGAACAACTTGTAATTATAAGAAGTTTATTTTTGACTCAAGTACCATTGATCGACAAAACGACCATTATTAACTTAAATGATTATATAATGTTCATAACATGGTAATAAGTGATATAAAAGAAGTAATTAAATTGGAAAAGGTTCTTAATAAATTATAAATTAACTGTAGTTTATTATTCAGGAATATAAAGAAACGAACAAGACAAGTCAGACTTGGGGTAAGGGATCCTACCTATCTCTTTCTTTTTAAGTACTCTCTTTTATGCCATTTGTTTTAAGCTCCTCTTTCTTATGTTGGAGGATATTATTTATTATTACTCATTATGTACTTTTTATGTTAATATTATTAGATACCCTATTTTATCTCATAAATCTATTTTTTGAAGTTTAAATTGGCATTGTTAGGCTGCTGAGTTTTCGTAAGGGATTTTTCATCTCACTTTTATTCTTGTGAGATTTATGCTACATTTCCCACCATTTCCTTTTAGTGGTGTATGTACTACCCATTATTCTACAATTTCATTAATATAATTTCTTTTATGGTTATTTACATCAATTTTTTATAGTTCTTCTTTCATGCGGTGTATGTTTCGAAAGATACCCAAGTCGGTAAGGGAACCTTTCACCCTCTTAATTTTAAAAGACCTGTTTCTGTATTTTCTTTTAAATTACATATTTGTATGTTGGGATATGTTCTTATATATCCTTATTGATGTAAATTTTATGTCCAAGGGATGATATTCCCTTTATCCCTCTCATCAAATATTTTTCTAAAATTTGATGTGACGTCGTTAGGCTATCGAATTTTTACAAGGGAACTTCTTAACCCAATTTAAATTATTTGGGTTAAACCTCTACTTATTGATTTTGTCGTTTTATTAATATATATGGATTACATCTGATTGTTTTACACTGAGTATCCACTTATATTTGGTGTATTTATATTTTTCACACATAATTATGTCATTTCTTTATCCTTGCTCTAATGGCATGATCCTTGATTGGGATTACATCTCAATTTCTTCTCATTGATACGTTTATTAATGATATGCACTTTTATTATATTATAAAGTGTATATACATCCCCTTTGACATTCCTTATCTATATTATGTCTATACTAAAGTCATATCATTTTTTTGAAAATGGTCTACTTTCTTGTGGCTTATAATTTAAATGTTCAAAATGGAAAGGACTCTTTTATTAAAACATTTTTTTAAATGGTTTTAATGATTTATTCTTTTAAACATTAATAATCCATTTCCATGTTTTTAAATTGGTTTTAAGGATTTATTTATATGGACATGAATGTTTTAAAACCATTTCAAAAGTTTCATACTGGTATGAGACACTTTGATTCTAAAATCTCTTTTAAAAGTCTTCTTTTAATATTTTCAAAGTATATAGGGATTTTTATCTCATTGGGTTTTAATGATTTTATTAGATTTTTTTTATTTATGATAATATCATGATGTGATCTCTTGTGATTGAAATGTGGAAATTTTATGTTTCTTTTATTCGTGTCTTAGGTGTTAGGATTATGTTATGGTTCTTGGGAAATGTTTATGAAATTGGGTGGTTCCGTGATAAACTAAGGGCAGGTGAGCCCGATATAGCTCTCGAATGCATTTGGTAACGTGAAGGAGTTAAATGCTAATATTTCTACGATGAGATTTAGTGAATATACTGTGGTGTGTATTCCAAATGTTACCCTAAGGGTTACTCCCTACGTAAGAATGTTATAAATGCCTCAATTTACTTTTATGCCTTATGATTTCTATGAGTTATTCGAAAATATTATGATTTCATGAGGTTTGTTAAAGTGATTATGTTTTATGAGTAAAGTGTGTTTTCATTGATTCTTATGTATATGTGGACTAATGTTTCCTTTCCGTATTTTTATATCCCTTACTAAGATTTTTGTGCTCATCCCAAGTTTTTGAAATGTTTTCCACAGGACTTAAAGTGGAATATGGTCAAGGATAGGATCAAGGAAATGTCACGATGTCTAAAACATGGAACTATACATGACTCTTTTGTTTTTTAAGGTAAAAGGAGATTTTATTAATAAAAAGAAGGGGGAGAGAGAAAGATAGGATTACACAAGTCTGAAGTAAGGGATTTTACAGACATGACTCTTTTGTTCAAGAGTATATATTTTGTGAAAAAATGGAAACAGGGTAGATGTGTCTACCTTGTAATCTTTGAGATGTAATAGTTATGTCCTAATTCTCTAAAACTCTAAACCTGAAAATATCCTAAATGTGAATTATTCATTTAATTCAAGATTAAGTAATTTTTTAAGGCCAGGTCCTTATAGTGACAGCTTGGGCGTGCAAGATGATGTGGGCGGGGGAGTTCCAATGGAGCTGAATCTAGTCCAGTACCATGATTCTACAGTAGTAGAGGCCAGTACCAGGGAGGCTCAAATGCAGGAAAATCCATTGATTTCCATAGTGGATGGGAAGAAAGTGAGGCCAGTGGAGGCTGGACCGCGGGTTGAGGGAATCTTCGCCCGGTTGAAGTAGGACCTGGGAATCTGTGGAGTTGAATAGGATTTCCCCTTGGAAGTGGCCCTGGTGATCCCAATAGCTACATCCAATTTTGGTGGCTCTCAAAGTAGAGGTTAAGAGGACAATAATAAACAGCAGCAATATATGGGCCGATGGTATGAGAAATTCAATGGATTAGAATCGGTGCAGGGGAAGCCTTAATTGTTGGATGCAAAACTTCACAATGGTGAAAGGAAGTTTGATGATGTAAATGTATTGAGGAACTTAGACCCAAACACCCTCAGCCATATGAAGGCTGGGTCTGGAGAGAAGATAAATGGCTGGGAGAATATGGTAGGTAATGGTAATTATCAAAGTAAGTAGAGGCCCCTCAAAATTGATTCAAAGATAATGCTCGAGAACCGCTTTGATGGATTAAAAGACCAAGAACCTCCATTGAATGAGGAGGAAGACTCATCATGGGATGACAGTTATATCCTACCTACAGCTGATAGTATGGACCGATGCCAAGGGAATGGTCCTCACAACCCTTATAGGAAGAAGGGGGAAAATCATTAGAGACTCAGGGAAATGTATAGTGGTTCAGGGGAAAAGGCAAAGGGATGAAAGGATTACTCTTACTTGCTAAAACCTATTGAAACCTGATAAGCCAAGAAAGGAAGGAACAAAGAAAGCTCAGTCCTATAGATGGGAGAAAGTGAAGAAGCAACTAGATACAAAAGAGACATAGAAGGGAAATATGGGGAGTGCTTGAAACTAATTGTACACTCCAAGGAAGATATGATTGTGAAATACATACGACCAAATGTATCAGAAGAGGAACTCAAGAGAATTTATAAACAAATGTTGTAAGTGGATTCTACAAAGGAGCAAGAAGTCTAGATAGATAAGCAAGATAGAATTCTGGCATGTGGCTTCAACCAGAGTAAAATCAACTCAGAGGAATTTATTCAGAAAATGGAAAGGATGATCTCCCATCTTGAAGAGCTTATTAGGGAAGACCCAGGTATCTAGAATAGTTCACTGCACTCGGAGCATTATAGAATAGCTGGGTCAAGCAATATTAGTCTTGTTTTTAATCAGTTTGTGAGCTCTTTCAGCACGTAGTGGTAACTTTTTATGAACTTCAGTTTCCCATTTTTCCTAAAAAAAAATTAATAAAAAAAATTAAATTTGAATTGATGGGGGTTGTTTGGGTAACTCTTTAGGAAATACATCACTACATTCCCTTATGATGGGAATTTATTCTAGGTTGACAATTTCCTTTGACTCAACCATTAGAGCGAGGTGTGCCTCTTCATAGGGAATCAACACCCACACCGTTGAAGGATTTTTCAAAAGAGATTCATGATCTTCCTTGAATTTAAAGAGGATAATGGGATGGTTTCGAATATGAAAATATATTTACTTTTACAGAAAATTTATATGTTCTCTATATAATAAGATCCAATCCATTCATATTATATCATTTAATTTCACCAAGGGAAGTATTACAAGATTTGATGGAAGAATCTTCCCACATACACTAATAGGAGAAGAGTCCAACAATTGGGTTTCAAGGATTTTAACACTTGTTTTTGATAGATATCTCTACATAAAGTATTCAGGGCTTTTATTCTATAGTTCTATAAAACTTTCAAGATATAAAGGAAATTATTAGAACTAGAATCAAAAAAGTCTTTTGACATTTTTGTGTGAATAAGAAGTGTACCTTGTATGAATTCATTTAATTTCTCAACTTCTGTAGTAGTGATGGCATAATCCGTCCCTTTTTTCCTTTGGATTTTTTTGGCTTTTGACGCTATTTACCCTCAAGGGCTCGAGGTTTAGTGCACTCGCTTGCATAGTTCGCTTTCTCCCTATAGTTGTAGCATTAGACCATGGGTGGTTCTTTCCTTTCTTCCACAAAATTATCCTACCCGCTCATGTCTTTTTGACATTCATTAGCTTGGTGTCCTTCTCTAACACACTTGATAAATTTCCCCATCCCTTTGAGGAAATTCTTATGATGGTTCTTCCCACATTTTTGGATTGTGGGTGGTTGAGTTTTCTTCCCTCCTTTATCACTAGATCCTATGGATTGAAACTCCACCTTTCATTTCTTATCACCATATACATGGTACTGTTATAAAAACTCCATATCTACATTGAGATAACATCAAAAAACTTATTTATAACTCTCAAAGTCTCAAATTACAAGAACCTTTTGAAGGCGTGGGTTTAACACAATAAAGAATCTGTAAATTTTTCTATCATTGTTGATAACAAAACCCAAAGTATACCTTATATTCCTTATGTAATTATCTCCATAGGTCATGAAAGATTCTATTTTCTTTTATATGAGATCTATGAATCCTATCTCCATCTTTTTCTGAATATTTATTAGGAAATACATGTTATGAAACATGATCTTAAAGTCTTCCCATTCAATTTCCTAAATTTCATCATCTACCTTGGGGTTCTTAATAAAATCCAACCATTGATCGACCTCTCCATCTTGATGATATATGGCAAGAATCAAATTCTCCATATTATAATGGTGAAGCACAAAAAATATCTTCTCCATGGAGTTGACCCACTATTCCATAACTAGTGGATCAGAAGATACACAAAACATTGGTAGTCATTGTAACATAAAACACTCAATAGACATTTTCTCTCTATTAGGTGAAAGAGGAAATTACACATTATTCAGGTTATTGTTCATAACCTGATAAAACTAGGTAAGCATCGCCATGATGTTTTGAACTCCACATCCTAAATCATTGGGGATTCCATTTGGGAAATCATTTCCTTGGACCTCACACGTGTTATTGGCTTGGTTTCTCTTGATTCCAACCATTTTCTAAAATAGAAAAGGATAGAACAAAACATAAGTCAATTAGTCATGAATAAATAACTTATTCATTTATAAAATTTACACTAAAATAATTTCATATGGGATCAGATATTTATCAAATATTCTTGTGTGAATATTTTTAATTAGTCTCATTCTAGAGGTTTTCTCTAGAGTTCACTAATACTAATTCTCAAATTAACTAAACCTTGCCTTCGACACCAACTATAGAGACCCTACTTTTATTACATTACGTATAAATAATATTAATGATAAAAAACATAAAAACAATACATAATGATTATACAAAGGTTTAGTTTCTTGTGATAACTAGGACTATACTAACATTTACAACATAAAACATAAACATTTATTTAATTCATTCTTCTTAAGATTCTTATTGTATATTGACTTGTCTTTAGTACAAGTAGTCACATGAGTATATATATAAAAAGTTGTGATCTAAAATCCCACTAATAGGATAGATATGAACATTAAACAATGTTACATGGGGTGATCGTAACATCATCATCTTAAAAATCATGACAGGAATCATTAGGTAAAGGCATGGATTGTGGCAATGCATAAAAATGAAACATCATGTCTTTTTTGTCAACTGCCACACATAGTTGTGAAAAGAAATAGAAACATTTACAAACATATTTCACTTTACTCATGTGGTTATTTACATTACCCAATGCATTGGAGTGCTATATAATTTTGTCCACACCTGTCACATCATAATACTAAAATTGTGCTATATAATTCTGGGCACACCTATCACATCATAAAATTTACATTATCATGCATTCCACATAGAACATATATAAATATTGAACATATAACTACCCATGTAAAAGAATAATCGTAAATTCATAAACTATGTTTTCCCAAATGAAAGAGGGAATAACATACTTGATACAAGAACCATCAACTTTGAGTGAGAAGTAAATGGAGTATTTTTGAAAGAAGTGTTCTTTAGGAAATCATTTTGTTTGACATAAACTCTCGTGGAAAAAAATTATATCCCAAAAATGTTAATATAATTATGAAGAAATTTTTTTAAAGGAATAACCAAACTGAAAATGGAGTGAAACAGGTAAAACCTGATGAAAGAAATTTGGGTTCAAGAATTTCCCCTTACCTTGTATCTGAACACATTATTCACATTGACGTCTTGTATAATGACATTATATTCATTAATTATCAATTTAAAAACTTTTTATAAATGAATATGGTTTAGTATGATTTTATTAAGTTCTTTTAGGGGCATGTGAATTATTTATGGAGTTTAAATCCATTGTTCGGGAGTGTTCTTTTACTTAGTTATCCTGAACGGTTCACTTGTACACATGAATAGAAGTTTATTTAGAACATAGATAAACATCTATAAATTATATTACATGTTGTTAATGAAATTACAAGAGTTATAATGATATTTTAATGAATTGTTTTATATACTATGTGTACGAATCATTAGTCAAAATTTAATGATGACCATTTTAGGTTAATTTGGGTGGTTTTCGGGTTACAATGAACATGTTTTGTTTTATCAATTATTATTAGGAATAAAAGTTGTTTCGATAGCATGAAAGGGGTTATGAAATCAATAGTATAATATGTTTTCATCCATTTAATGGTTTCATTTATAACCATGAAGGAGTTTATGGAAAATGGAAGTGCATCACCTATGATGTAGGTAAATTAACACATCACGGGCAATGATTTCATTTTAAATAACAAAGTGAGAGAGAGAGGGAGTAGTATAATGAATGATACTACATTAACATGATATAATACCATTATATCAATCATACTATAGTTATAATGACATTTGGATATGATAAGTTTAGGATAAGAGGATAAAAGAAATCAAATTTGAAAGGAAATTGACAGAAAAGAGAGAGAAATTACCTCTTCTATATATCTTCTTTGAGAGCCTCTTAAGGGAATAGGTTTTGGTATTTTTATGAGATCATTGGATGATGGAAGTGGGGGAGGGGCTAGGAATGATATTTGGATAGAATTTAGAATAGGATTGTAGATTGAGTGGTGTGATGAAATGAGGGTGTGGGGGTGGTATTTATAGTGGAGGGGAGAGAGGTTTTCACAATACTATATTCAATAATTTATTATTTATCAACAATATAAGAAATAGTGATGATTAAATGAATAAATAAAATTACATGAGAATGTGACTTAGAACCAATTGGGATTGGATCATCAAAACATCATGTATGACTCTATAATTAATGTATTTAGCTTATTTTGTAAATTATATTATTTCACTATTAATCAAAATTCAAGTATTTCAGAAAAATACAAAACATTAACCCTAAATTTTTTTCAATGTATAGAATGAAAAACATAAATCCATTTTTCAAATATAATTTTCTAAATGTGATTAATTTAATTTTTAATTTAAATCATAATTTACTTGAAAAATAAAATTTTTAAAATTAAAAATGTTGTTCTAACACATTGAAAAATTAATAAATATCTCATAAAATTATAATATAATCTTAAGAAATCAAAATATTAATTTATGGACACATTTTATGAAAATACATTTTCTTTTAAAATTTTATATTAATGATAAAATTGTAATTAAATATTTATGAATTATCAAAATACCAAAACTTTCTCTATGGTTATATTGTCACATATTAGATGCCTAAATTTCATTTGTACATTAATGGATGAGGTTACTAATCTTTTGGATGATTTACTATTAATATGGGTTATATTACTATTCATAAGGGTCGGTTACTATTCATAAGGGTAGGTTATAATTCACCAAAAATGATTTTTTCCCATAAGTATCCAAACATCTTAGTGATCACAACCGTGCATATAATAATTTCAATATTCAAAGCACAGAAGTGTAAAAGTTATTTTTAAAGGTCACATAGTAGTTAATTTAAGAATGATGGGGAATTATGCTTATTGATGTGATTTTATACGATTATGACATTACTAAAATAAGGGAGAAATTTAATTGATAAAAGTTTGGGTTGTTACAAATATTATCCTATGGAATACACAATATATCATTGTATGACGGTTTAAGAAAAATGTCTCCAAAAATTATGACATTTTATTAAAAAAATCTCAAAATGTTGAATTCAAAAACCCTCTATGAACAATATTCAGTAATATTTCTATTATGACATTAAAATAATGAATTATTAACCTATTTAAATGATCAGTTCTCACAGAACATGATAAACTTGGATCATATCTATCCTGTACCCTCTAATTTGTAATCCACTTATAGAAAAATAAAAAAATTCTTTAGAAAGTTAATAATATGATTTTGGATTTATTAATTTTTTCGATCTATCATTTTCAAATAACTATAGTTCATGAAACCTTTAAAATTTTCCAAGTTATATCAATAACCTTACAATATATTTATCCATTCCTGGCATATCAATCACAGAATAGAATGTGCTTCTACAATAATTATTCTCAATATGCATTACATCTATCATGCAATGACTCAATAAAATAGACTTATATGATAAATTTAAAAAAATTATTTTCTTTATATTAGTGTAATCATTCGAAAAACTATTTATATTTTTTATCTTATAATTAGTATATAAATAAGATAAGGTAATGATAAAATAATATTTTCACCTAAATACTATGAACAAAAAGGGAGGAAAATCTTTTTGAACTCGACCTTTCATAAAT
Organism: Viscum album; assembly: GCA_963277665.1. Lineage (NCBI taxonomy): Eukaryota > Viridiplantae > Streptophyta > Magnoliopsida > Santalales > Viscaceae > Viscum > Viscum album. The sequence goes on along the minus strand of OY728158.1, from coordinate 1,162,943,514 downwards.
TTATTTCTATTTCTACAAAAAGGATGAATGATGATAAGAAATATATAATGATAGTAAAAAAAATATTTTCTTCCATTGATAATCCCACATGATTCATAGTCATTCATACAGTATGAACATGATTTATGACCATGTGAACTCCATCCTTATAACATACCAAATGATAGAAAGTTATTGATTTTACCCATTAATGATGATCTCAGCATAAAATTATATTATACAAAAACATTATAAGTATTTATATTATCACTCCATAAAAATACACATTTTGAATCAATATTTTCTAATGAAAATCATTATTCTTCTATGGATGACATGGAATTCATAACTCCAAATAAATATATGGTTCCTTAATCTACATCCAAGAAAGTAAGATGTATTGAGTAAGGAAAATAGGATTACAATAATTTTGAATACCATAAGAACCAAAATGAAAAATCCCATTTTTAGAAAGTCCTAACCATACATTACGATGTTATGATGAAAAATAATGATGTGACCAGTCCAAGTGTTTCAAAAAATCGCCAAAATATAGAAACGTTAATGTTTTATTTATAGAAATATTGGATTTCTTCCATGTCATGATTGAATTTTTGTTATGTGATAAAATAGGAACTACAATCTTGGTATAAGTTGAAAAACATCGATTATTTTATAGGAATACGTCTAGATTTTTCTCAATAAAAATATTCAAACAGGGATTATCCACATGGTTGGAAATTAACTTAATATTCATAATCACTATAATTTAATATGAAATAACATGAATAATTTGATAACTAAGGCCCAAATTATAGACCAAATGTTTTAATTTAATTGAAAATTTTAAACAGCATATTTCCAACATTGAAAAAGGATTTAACCAAAATAAATATTTGACCAAAACAATTACCCGACATTCCAAAATCTATTTTCCAAGCTATTAATTTTTTAATAAAATATAATTTTCTTATACTTCATATAGGATAGAATTCATACTTGTTAGATTTCAAGAATTAATAAATTTTAGATAGTTCCAATTTAGAATTGAAATCATTATTCTATGTTTTTATTTATTAAAAAATGGTCTAGTAACCTCATATATTAATATTTTAGGCTTTTATAGATCGTAACCTAATTTTTTTAAATATTACTCTAAATCATATTCACTATGTTTTGGATTTTCACTAAAATTTATATTAATGAGATTAATTTACATATTCATATGATTCATAATATATATATCATATGATATTGTATATGTATAGTGTATATTTAATACATTCATATGATGCATGTATATTTTCATGCATACAGTGCATGTATAATATATATATATATGATACATATATTACATTAAATATACATGAGATATATATTTGATATATGACACCTGATACAATAATTATATCCATCCCAAACAGTTTGATCATATTTTAACAAAAGTTTTGTTGATAAAATATCTATAATTATTCATTAAAACAAGTTTAATGAATTTCATTTTATAGTAGGAGTTCATGAAATGTGTTTTGAATGCAGAAAATCATGATTTTCCTATATAAAGATATGTGAACACTATATTTTGAAGAAGTGTGTGCATATTGTTTGTTCTATGTTACTATTATCATTAGTTTCCTGTAATACCCATAAAATCCTCTTTTTCTTGATGCTTCATTTTTCACTCACAAGAAGGCACTAAAACCCATTCAAGACAATATGTATCCACACAAATAATTCAAGGATTAATCATCTGATGTATTTCTGTAGAGGAAGGGTGATTTTTTCACTGCTCCTCTTGATATTATTTAGATACACACCTTCGAAGTTGAAGATGGATTATACTATAATGATCAAATATTCAGTACTCTTTGATACTATATTTTTAGGTTATATTTACATGTTTGTTTCTTGAAAATAGGTCCACTTTTTTTGGGGATTTTTCCACTACCAATGGTCATGATCAAACTAAAACCATTAGTGGACTCAAAGAGAGATTCTTGTAAATTTTAATGTAATTTTAATAACATTTTTCAATTTACAATGATGAACAATGTATCATAAAACAACTCTGAAAATTTTATTTACCATTATATAAAACATGGGATCTATGTAATGGTCATATAAATTACCTTTAACATGAGGTCTCTATGTAAAATTCATAGTGGGTTAACTCTATATAAATAAGTTTATGTAAAGTTAATCACCAGTCATGTTTACGTGAATGAGCTACTTAAATGTTCCCACTATGTTAACTTTTCCTAGATAGTCTACATAGAGGAAACCTCTTAGATACATTTACATGAAATGAAATACATAAATGAAATCAATTTATTACCTTTATGAATCAGGTTACTTTGGTTCTAGGTGACCCACTTAAATTTAGTAGGTTTTACCCTTACGCAGGTATACCCATTTTCTTAAGGGTAAATTTAAGATATTAAAAAATTATTTTTAAAATTTTAAATGATTTTAATGTTTTATAAAATGTTTATAAATAATGTTAAAATTTATTTTTGAAATATTTAATTTATGAAGAAATTATATAAAAATAAATTATAAATATATATATTAATTAGCTAAATAAATGTTTATAATACATTTTCCCCAAATATTAATGGTTAATAATAAAGTAACTTTTACCTAAATTATAAAGAATTCCTTTTGATTTATAAATAAAGAGTTTAAATATAAATAATAATGATTTTTTATAAAGTGATTATAAATTTAAAAACAAGGCTAAAATTTAATTTTTTTTAATATTTATAATTATAAAGTGTTCATAAACATTTAAATTTGTGGTGTTCAAAATAAAGGTGCATTATTTGGATATTTTCTAAACCACATAAAAAATGTTCTGATAAAATTTTTAAATAATGAGAAATATACATGTTATTTTGATTATATAAATGGTTTTTATAATAGAAATTGAATTTTATACTATTTTTAATTTATGAAATATCATATAAATCCAATATAACAAAAAATATGAAAGAGTTTTTATTAAAATTAATATTAAATGTTTATATTCATGATTATGGAATGTATACAATTTTTTCCAAATTTTTTAAATGGTTATATTTATCATTTATTTATGAATTTTTCATAATTTTTTATCACATATTTAAATATTTGAATTATTCATTTATTTTAGGTTTATTAAATTCTTTATTTATGTTTAGTAAATTATTTATAATATATTAATATTTTTCCTGATTTATTTTAACCATTAAACATATTATAGTAGTTAAAACATGTATGAAATGGTAGGTACCATTCTATAAAATTTATATTTAATCTACCTTTTCCTCGGTTTGTTTTTTGTATTTATTAACTTCTTTTTAGATAAGAGTGGTAATATATCACTTATAAAAATAACCATGCCTTGAAATCTAATCAGAAAAAGATTCAACCCAACAATGATCGCCAGAAGAATTTCCATAGCTTTTAGATCGACAAGCCTTTATATGACCCCCTTATTTGATGAAATAACATTTTCATTCAATGAATATTTTGATCAATGACCTAATATTTCTCAAGATAAGGCCAAATAGATGCTGATCCTCCCCATTTTTTGATAAGGCGGTAATCACTTCATGGAAATACAATTATACCAAAATAGATTTCCGATATTTTGAGTGAGCAATAAGGATACTATGAAGGAGAACAAAAGACTCTGCCACCGTAGGAACCCAAAAGGCCTAGAAAACCATACATTGGGATTTCACAACCTACCCAAAACTACAATGAGAAATAAATCAAACACAAACCCTTGAATTAGATAAGAGGTCCACATCGAAATTAATTTTGATAAAACTCTGTGGGGAGGAGTCCAATAATGATAATTCTATAGATTAAAATGCAACGGGGGAATAAAATCATTATGATTCTAGTATTCCATTCATTAATTGTCTCTGTCGATCGAAATACAATCTTGTGTCTCTTTAATTTGGAAGAAAAACTCATTTATTATACTCTAAATCAACCGAGAAATTGTTCAAACTATCCCTACCATGTTTAGTTCTGATAAAGAAACCTATTTGTTGTGGATTTAGACAAACCCAATAGATGGATCAAATAAATTTTAAAAATATGGTTCCCATTCCTTCCACACCCCTCACACCACATGACAAAACCGAATTGAATGCACATGATATTTCACATCATGGGGGCACAATGGACTACTATCATCCTCTATGAGATGTCGTCTTACCAAGAGGTCACGGGTTGGAAGAATAATAGTGAAAAAATGATTTTTTTTTAACTTGGGTGGAGAATTGAGGGACTAGAGGATCCTATATAAATCAATAATATGGGTTTGAGATGAACCATGAAATTTTATTTTGTAGCCTGATCAAATTGAGTACTTTCTAGAAGATTCCCCCATCTAGTAAATCTGATCAATTCCCATTTCTTGTGTGAGGAGAATACTGAAAATTATATTATGATCAACATAATTAAGAAAGTTTAAAATCATTCCCTGATCCCAGACCTCCAAAAAATCATTAATTAGATCTCGCAGCCTTTCATTTTTAAAGCCTGGAATAGAAGTCATAGAAACCTTAACTTTGTCCATTTTCTACCGACAGATCATTCAAAACACTAATTTAATTCCCATTATCAATTCCACAAATATATCCTCTATCAAGAATTGATTTATCACCCCATATTCATCTCCCCAAAAAAAACTTGGCAGTGGTCATGGCTAGGCCTGAAAATAGTCAGAGTGAGGAAATTATTTTTAATAAAAAACCTTTGAGAAAGGGACATTTGGATTGGAGAGAAGGAACTATCATTTCTTATAAATAAGTTCCTCATTAAACCATTTTATATTCCTAAATCTCTGACCTCCATTGGGTGTTATGTTTTCTATAATGGGATCCCCTCCAAAATTTAGCCAACTGACAATGGATTTGATCAACAAGAGATTTCAAAATTTTAAATAACAACATTGCATTAGATGGGATTGCTTGGTCCACTAAATTAATGATAACTTCCTTTCCTACCTTGTAAATCTTCTTAATAAACCATAAGAAAATAAAAATTTCAACCCTATCCATGACTCAAGAGAACACTTGTTTCTTCAATCTATCGACAATGTTCAGGAGGCATAGGTAATTTAGATGGTTTTAAACCAACGGAAAACCACACAACCACTAAAATTCCTCCCTCTTTTCTTGTACCGATCATTTACAAAAGGATAATTCTAACTTCAAAGGGTTAATACGTTTCTAAAAATCCCATTAATACAGTTTAATGATTCTCATAACTGATTTCAATCTTGCTTGGATGCATAAGAAAAAATCATACTATAATCTTTAATGAATAAATGGGAGTGAGGGGATATTTTGTCATACCTTAACACCATGAGTAACTCCTTGCTCCACCAATTTCAAAAGGAGATGATAAAAAAATCATCCACCAGAATGAAGGGATAAGGAAAGAGTGAATCCTTTTTCCACAACCCTCTTAGGAGCTTAAAACTCTCCAAGGGGGCCCCATTAATATTAACCCTAAAAGAAATATTTATAACACAATTTATGATATTAAAGATCCATTTCATCTAAAAGCCCATCCTGGATATAAAATGTTCAAAAAAGGCCATTAAACTCTCTCATAATCTTTCATAATATTTAATTTCATTTCCATAATGAATTTTTTGGAACAAGGATAAGTTTTCATAGAATGAAATAATTCATAAAAAATGGATGAATTGTTAGTGATAGACCTCTTTGGGTCAAAAGTGCTTTGATTTTCTGTAACAAGTTGTGAGAAGATGTCCCGAATTCTATCCACCAAGATTTTAGAAACAACATTACACAAACTGATTGGGTGAAATTCCATAATATTCTTTGGGAACTTTGTTTTTGGGATGTGTGTAATAAGAGTTTCATTCAAGGATTTGAGAGAAGATTCTATAGCCCACATCTCCTTCATCAGGGTAACCACATCTGGCCAAAAAATATGCTAGAAGACTTTTAAGAATACTGCATAATACCCATAAGGCCCCAGGGCCTTTGTAGAGTGAATAAGATGGAGGGCCCCAAGAACTAAATCATATGAAATATCTCTCTTCATCTTACGATTCATATAATTTGTGACATTTTTTGTAAAACATATATTTAGACATGCAGGAGTGTCAATACCTTCCATTTTATAGAGGTTATTGAAAAAAATCTGAATAATGGCTGAATATTAGTGTTATCGTTGACAAGATTCCTAGTAGGATCATCAAGTTGAGAAATGTGGTTTTTCATCCTACTTTCAAATTATTTTTGGTGCAAAAGTTAGTATTCTGGTCACCATCCCAAATATGAGATTATCTTTCCCTTAGGAACCAAAATATATTCTTCTACCTCGGCTCCAAATTAAGATTCTTTTTTGAAAAAGAGATAACCCTGATAACAAAATCACAACAAGGAAGAGCATGAATTCCCTTCAAGTGATTTTCTACAGCATTAATGCATCTGTCAAAATCAATGAACCTAACTGAACTCCACTTCTATAAATAGGATTCATTATTACAAATATTAGAGGAAATGAAATAGTTCATATCTTCCCAAGGTGAATTAACCCCCTTCTCACAATTTCTATCCTAGATTCAAAAACATTCAAAGTGCAAGGCCCACACATTCCTTATCTATTCCCCTTGAGAGAACATTAATAAAATGATTGAACAATGGTCGAAAGAAAATAGAGGTAGATGAACAATAGAGAAACCATATAAGATATATTTCCATTCATATGTTCCAAAGAATATATCCAACTATTCAGAAATAATGTTCTCCATTAATCTTCAGAGATTTCATTTAAATGAAGATTTAGAAAACCCAAGATTATAAAGAGAGTTCAATACAAGAGAATTCCTAAAATATTTCAAAGCAGTCCCCCTCCTCAAGAGACCCCCTTATTTTTATTAATAATGATGGAACTCATTGAAATCTTCCCCAACCAGTAGAGGGTCAGGGAGAGAGTTATGGAATCAATTCCAAAAGTTCCAAGAATTATGTTTATCTTGACACCCAACCACCCAGAAAACATCAACTATCATAGAAATGTTATTAATCAAGAAGTTAGTTACCAGAACAACCATTAAATCCTTCCAAATAAGGTATAAAACACTAAAGTGTCCCTATATTTCCAAGAGAAATACATTATTAAATGAAATATTCAATCCCAGGATACCCAAAACCTTGTTATAAAGCATAGTTTTGAATAAAAAAACTATTTCAAGGAAGTATTTTGAACCCCAGTTATATAGGGCACAAACCATTTGAGGGTTTACATGCCCATGATAGTTGCAATATAATATTTTCATTTCTCCAGGTGGTCATAGGACATACCCACCTCTACCTCTTCCATTTAAAAAAATTGTCCCTTACTCGTCGCTTTCCACCATTTTAGAAGACTCTCTATTATCTAACCATCCTCTAAGATCCATTTGTGCTCACTGGTCTGTGTAGTGGCTTGATCACTGCCACAATTCTCTCAAATCAGCCTTCTCTATGTAAGATGTGTTTTAGCACTAGATGAAGTTAACCCAAGAATATCTTCCCCATCCCAGGAGATGAGAATTGTGGACTAATAACCTATAGGGGAACTGTGTTTGGGGGTTTAGCACATAATAGGATCAATCTAGAACCTGGTTATGGTGGTTACATACATTGGGGCTTCTACTCAACTGATGGTAAGAACATATCCTTTTCGAATGTTGAGACCCTAGTTGAGATGAAAATCGAATACTTACAATGAGTGGCTTGATTTTATTTAGAGTTGAATGAAGACTCTTTTCCACGCAAAGGAACTTTTTCTACCCTCTGTTCCACTTGAGTGATATCTGAAAACTCTGGTGGCCCAAGCATGATAATATTTTTGTGATTGGGTTAAGACTGCATAATGAAAGCCTTCATAAGTCTATCACAATCTATTTATTCAAACTCAGGAACAAAAGCCATTCCTTTATTTTTTTTCATAGATTCAGGGGCCATATTTCATAATAACATTACCGTGTTCATTCTACTTCTTCAAGCCATAATCATTTTCTAAATGTCCAATACACCCAAAAAAGAAGCAGAAAATTGGGATCTTTTCAAATTCAAAAGATATCTAGATGTTAGAATCCTCAACTAAAATGTACAGTCCCCTCATTAGAGTCCGTAAAACTTATAACAATGTTTTGCTCCAAGAAATGGGTCCCCAATGAATTGGATCTAGGCATTCCCATTCAAAATATTTTTTAATACGACCTCCTATTTTTCACATAACTCATTCTGTTTTACCATGATATAGAATTACATTAATACGTATCTAGAAAGGAAATTTATTCAAATTAATTTTTTTAATATCCTCTCCACCTTTTTGGGCCTCCATTAAGATGATTTGGTTATCAAAGGACCATGTAATACTTTTGAGAACCTTTTCTTTTTTATATTTTCATCAAAAAATTCAAACCCATGAATTACCTCTCCCACTTCTCTTATGGAAATTCCTTCTTCTAATATCTATATGTTTTTCAGAGTGGGTTTTAGAGCTCTCTAACTGAAAGACCGTTTATCTATAAATTTTCCAAAAATTAACCGAGACATGTGATGTGAATGAAATGCATCTGCATTCCTCTAAGTTGATATTTCCACTTTTGTCATATCTTTCAATGAAAGATTCCTCCAATAAGTCAATATATCTGATTCTATGGATTTATTTAGTGAATCGTAGGAGGAATGATCATAAAGAATAATAAACCAAGACTTCATGTGTAACACCAAGGTGTGCACAAAACATTACAGGTATGAAACATATGCGGAGAAACACCTATGTGGGAACCACCTTATGTGTAAGAATATCATCGTAAAAACTCTCATTCGTGCCTCTTTACAATACCTACATGATCCCAACACCTACATGAACATTATAATCATGTTCCAACCCACACACGAGACCATCCTATGCGAGAAAAACCAATATGCGAACACCCTTTGCGATCCCAAACTTTACATTTACAACCCCCACTACCAACCTGCATATGATGTGCCGAGAAACATGGGATGGTAAGTCAGAGGTGAGAGAATGTAGTATATTGATTGAGGAACTTCTAAGATGGTGAGGAACTGGGAGGCTCAAATAAAAATCCCAGACTATAAAAAATAAAGATTCAAAGAGTAAGTCACCGACATAGATCCAAATATCTAGATCAGGGGGTGGAATCGATAGATTTAGAACCAGATATGAAATAGTTAGGCCAAACCAACATACATAAGATGGTAGAGATCTCAAACCGTTGATCTATGGTAGTCCTCCCATAGGAAGACTGCACATATGTTTCAATAGTCGGATGAAAAACTAACTGAAGAACCACCACTGAAGAAAACTACTCGTAGAATGTTTTCGCAACCATATATCTTCTGGCTGGGGGATCCTAGAGTTCCGCCATCATTGTAAGATCATTGGGGGTACCGAAGACCTCGGATGGATTATGAGGGATATCTCTCCAATGAGAGTGATGATAACTTATCAACACTTGTTATTTAGATTTATTAACTTAAATTTAGTTATTGGGTACAGTTTTTGTATATTAGGATTTAGTGATATCATGAATTGATTTATATCTTGAGTAATGTAACCTTGGGGAGAAGGACTTATGGTGGGACCAGCTCCTAGTCTTGAGGCTATGAATTATCTAGAATGGTGAACGACATTGGATATCTATCACTCCATTATTACTCAATTAGTGAGTTTCAATCTCATATATCTTTATAAATTTAGATGAAGAGTTCATATACTATATGTATATGATGCATTCAGATATTTATGAATATGTTAAAAAAAAATTGGGTGAGTAACACAAAATTTTGGGCTGTATAATGTGTTATACATTAATGTGGTGTTATACATTACTTTGGTGGATGTAATAAGGATTTAAAATACTATGTCATTTGAAGAATTTATACACATAAAGTGAATAAACATGAGATAAGATGGTGAGATTAAAGAACCTTCAAATACTAAGTATTATATTTATTCTAAATTATCACTTTTCAAAACCCTAATCATTCAACCGGGTATTTTTGAGATCAACATATGTGCCCCTAAATTATGTTGTGTAAGGAAGGAAAGCTATAAGTAAATATTGATTATAAAATTAGTTAAGTTGAGTTCTTTTTGAGTACCCCTTATTTATTCTTTTCTAGATTTTTTTATCATTTTCATTAGGTTACACTAGTTGAGAAAACCTGAAGGTTTGGATACTAAAGGAATAGAGTTTAATTTATCCATACGATGGATTGGATTAAGAGTTACCCAATCAACTATCCAAGGGTCACAACTTATTTTACTATGATGATGACTAACCTAAATAATCATGCCTCGTTTCTGTAAAAATACTAGTGTAAGTGATGGTGAAATATAGACAATGTCTCACTAATATATATGATGTTTTATAAAGGGATCATATTTTTTTTCTGGATACCATCTAGTAAAAGTTATTATTAAATGGTTATAAAATATGATACTCTTATAATAAAAACTTATTTTTTAGAGAAAATCTTCATCATCATCCTAAAATTTGAGGTTAATCCTCGAAAAGAGAATATTAATGCAAGAAACTCTTAAAATAAGTGATTTGTGAAAAATTATTATTGAAAATACTATATTTCAAATAAAATATTCTTGAGTAACCTAGCATTGATTTTATTCCAAAACGTAAATATAAGAATCATTGATTGATTAATTTTAGCTTTAAAAGAGAATTATATTAAAATTTAAATAATTAATTCCAATCTCTGTTATATATTTAATATCATTGGTTATGATAATGACATGGTAAAACTTGAGGTTTTCCTGAAGCTTGTTATGGTTAAACAAATCATTATAATTTCATCAATGGATATGCTATAACAATAGGAAATAATTCATGAAATTTTTACCCAATACTCTCAAAGATTTGAAAATAGATATAATAGACATATGATGTTTGGGTTATGGATATTTATAGACAATATAAATGGGTAAAATTTTAAACTAGAAGAAAAAAAATTTATTGGAGTTTTCAAAAAAAATCTTCAAGAAGATATATAAGGTTATTGAAACATGGTGGGAAAATCAATAAGTAGAAAGGAGTATTAGTTCCACATGATGGAATTCTCTTGATTACATGAAGAGTTGTAAAAATCCTAGTGGAAAGCACATATAAATGTTATATAATTCAATTATATTATTTTTAAAGATATATAATGGAAACTATATGTTTTATAGAAAACATAAATATATATGAGGTCAAAAGATCATAAAATAATCCAATATTTCATTTTTCTTTCAAGTAATGAAGAAAAGGAGTTACAGTATTGATATCATGGGTGCTTCAAGCTTATATAAAATTATCATAAGATATTTATTATCAATATAAATTTTTTCTTGATAAGAATATGTAAATAATTGGTAAGTGAATGAAATGGGATATGTTTTTATGATACATATAGTTATGATTTATTCAATTCTACAACATGCTTTAAGGTAGAATAAAAAAGTTGATTGTTTTGGATAGTGAATATAGGGTATATAAACAGTATAAGTGCCAATATGGAAATTGAAAATACAATTTTTATCACAATATATTAATAATACAAGATATAGATGATTCATAATTTCTTGGACAGTAAAATTAAATCAAAGATTAATTGATTATGAATTCTAGAACCAAGATTCTTGGATCATAACATAAATATGTAATTAATTTATATACATACATAGAATTAACTTAAAGTGTAAATATTTTTTGATTGATGATTTTATTGATTAATTATATTGTACTATCATTGAGTCATTTAATAAAATGAAATAATACCTATAATAGTGATCCACACATGCTATAAAATCTTAGAATGTCACTATAGAATCACTTAGTTATAGAATGGTCAATCCAAATTACTTACGTCATCTCTTGTTGATATAAACACAAATATCCTCATATATGAATGATTTTTAGGTTCTATCTAAGTATTGAAAGAATAGAAGAGGTTTAATGATCTAGTTATTGAGCGTGTTTGTGAGAGGAATATCTATCGGGACCGAGAGATTTATCTATAAGTTTATTGGGCACAATAATTGATTAACCCTAAAAATTGCTATAACCTGGTATTTATAGATCTATGTTTTGGATGGTTGTTTCTTATAGTACCTCTTCCAATTCCTCATGAAATAGAGAACCCCATGTCTAATAATAATATAAGTTTTATTATTAATTTCCTGATATACACAATACGTAAAGATTAATAAATATCAATTGTTAAATGAATAAATATTTAATATATATTTAATATATCATTTCAAACGGGACCATTAAACCCAGTATGTTTTCCCTCAATTTTATTTATTTAATCCCAAATAAAGACTATATATAATAAATAAATATTACTTCATTATTCACAGATAAGTAGAATAAATATTATATTCATTAAATATTACTGATAAGTATTTATTGTTATTTTACTCACTAATTGAGTCTTCCAAATTACATAAGATTAACTATTCACAATAAACTAATCCTGAATAATTAATAAACCACAATGTGTCAATATTAGTCATTCTAACTTTTTAAATTGAAAAAATAATTTAATATATTTTCTGGATACACATAGTGTGTGACCCGCTAAACCCATATCTCAGTGGCATTAGGTGAAACCACTTGAAGTTAAAATTTATAATCTTGAAACATGCTGAGGAACCAATAAAGACACAATTTAATGATCCTATGACATAAAATCTCATACTTCTCTCTTAAGATGGGAATTCCCATGTGTGGGATTTTCGAAACCTCCAGACTAGGAAACCCCATCCCCATGAAGAGGTCACTCTAGAGGGAGCCCCAATTGGGAAGGATATGTTTCTGGCCGAGATGGAAGATCGCCCCAAAGGGTGAACACCCAGGCGTCAATGGTTCGTCAAGAAATCTATCTGCACGGGTGGGTTGTGCCTCATTTTCCCCACCCATTCAGAAACTGGGTGACCCGACAAGGTGAGTGGATCCCAGCGGAGAGGTTTACCCCGAAAAAGGACTCCTAGGATTCAAACATTGTACCTCCAAAATAACGGCATTGTTGTACCCATCTCCTTCTCCACTAAGCCACTGCCGAAGCAACCATAGAAGCTCATAGAAACACTCAACATGAAATATAATCTTATCATGATATATCTAATCAACCAGTTTTCATACTGATGTCATCAATTGATGTGTTCAATGTCTACTTCGTTTACTTACCATAAAAAACTTTTTGAAAAATCACCATGGACAAGGTTTTTGTTAGTTTGTTTTATTTCTATAAAAGGGATTGAGAATCAACATCTGTTAAAGAATAGAAGGTAAAAATAATTTCTTTCATTAGTTATTAATGTTGTATCACTCGTGATGCACCCAACAGACCCTAAATTCTGTAAATATATAATGACATGATTTTCATTAGTACAAAAAAGTACGTGACTCATGACATGAATCCATAATAATATTAAATTTAATGTAACAATTTACATGTCCATATATAGGAACATCCAATAACACATATAAATTTGGATTTAATACTAACAGGATATATTATTATATACCTTTTTTTTAATTTTACGAAGGTCGTACACTGTTAGAAGTTGTCACAAATTCCCATGAGTATCCAGCCATAATTTACTATATCATTTATGACCGATCAAATGATATCATCTAGATATGGAATATAATATTGAATAATTCTATCATGGAAGCTCTAGGTTATCATTTTAGTGGGTAACTACTTTGAAATTTTTGTAAAATAGTTACTCTTAAGAAATTATCACATACTGTGTCGTGCATAAGAACAATCATGATGAGATAAAATATCATTAATATTAAAAAAAATGAATGTAATAAAAAATTACATAGAATTTGGTTCTATAGAACCAAATCCAACAGAATCCCACTTTTACTAGATCCAACTACTAATGATATTTAGTCCACTAGCTCTCACATGAATTTTTGGATTATTCTAACATAAAGATATACTAAATGGGTTTATAATGTATTCTTCCATGGAAATTATTCTAACCACATCTTTATACCTATAAGAAAAATCCCTAAAGGGGTGATACTTACAAAGATTGTTCTTTGTCTATTGATTTGACCTTGGATCAATTACAAGATGCATCGTTATAGTATTATCACAATATAATGTGATAGTTTATTTACTTTTAGGAACCACATAAAGACCATGGAAAAATTTTCATTTCCAAATAGATTCCATAGATACATTAGAATATATTATATACTTACACTTCATAGTAAATCAATGAGAACAAGGTGCTTTGAGCTCTTACATGTTAAATATTTTCTATTGAGACTCAATACATATCCTGACCATGTATTAAAATCATATTTATCTATATTAATGTCATCAAAAACATAACCCCTAATGAATAGAACCTCATATCCTCTAAATACAAGGGAAATATCATTAGTACACCTTAAGAACTTGAGGATAACCCTAATAGAATACTCATACTATTCACTAGGAATGGATTGATATTTTAAAACTATGATAATGTAATAGGGAACATAAAACCTAGTATATTTGAGGGTTTGCATTATTGATCATATCTGAAAATTGTATGGGATCTTACTCCTTATCTATCTTTCCTATGGTGTCAAGAAAATATATTATTTGTAAGATATATACTACATGAAACTTAAACCAATTCCTTCTTGAATTATTCCATATTAATATATTTGGTATATGGTCAATGTTTGAACATTGACTTAATCCAAGAAACCACATAAATCTATCATGAATGATCGAGATCCCGAAAATACAGACTACTTAACCTAAGTCCTTTATAGAGAAGCACTTGTTCAATGAGTCCTTAACAAACATTAAGACTGAGAGGCATTTCCAGAAAGTAATATTTCATCAATATATGATATAGTATAATGATTTTATTCTAACTAATGAAACCAAATTATTTTATATCTTTGTCGAACCAAATTTTCCTTGACAAGGACATTTTATTCAATCTATAAATGGATCATTAAAACTTGTATAGATTTAGGCAATTACCCAGAGTTAAAACCCATTTTTTAATGTGTCATATAAACATCTTCTTGATGGTTCTTGTTAAGGAAATTTTTTATATATCCATATTTCTAATCTCATTTTCATGTAATGATTCTATAACATTTAAAATTGTGATCAATTTAAACAAGGATACTAGAGAAAAGGTTTTATCATAATTGATGCCCTAACACTATTTAAACCCTTTACCCACTAGATTTTATTTATAAATATTCAATTTACCTTCCAATATAGTTTTCTCTTGAATATCCATTTGTAGGAAACCAACATTACATCAACTAGATGATCGAATAGAATCCAAACTTGTTTTTTATACATTGACTCCATTTCATAATTCATGGGTGTTTTTTCTTAAATATTATAAGATTTATTTTACCTCCTTGTATGATAATGGCTCATTATTTTCAAAAAATAATGAGTCACTATCCTCAATTAATAAAAATCAATATCTTTCTGGATCTCTAACCTCACTGGTGCTCTTACCCAATACTCATTTTTTGAAAATGACATCTTCCACAAGGACCTCTGAAACCTATTCCTATAACAAAACTTATATATATTAAGTATCATATTAATTGAATTAAATATTTATCCCACTATCCTTATTGATTATGTGATCCATCTAATGAAATATATCTTGAATTGCAGAATTTACTTTCTTATCTAAGGGGTTTAATAGATAGTATCCCCTGGTTTCTCTAGGATACCCTATAAAGATACACTTCATGCCCACTGTGCTAGTTTGATGCTATAGGTGGCGTTAAAAAACTATTTTCATCCATATATATGTATTTTAAATAATATATATTTCCTTTTATGCATTAAATCAAATGGAATCCCCTATACCTCTTTAGTTGGCACCAGGTTTAGTGATTATGATGCAGTAGGTAATGCATATCGCCAAAAGGATAATTAAAGATCTACATGACTAATCATTAGCATTACTATGTTAATAAAGTAAAGATTACTTCTTTCATAAGAACTATTCCAATATGGTGTATAATGAGGAGTGAGTTGAGATAAAATCACATAATCCCATATATATTTAAAAAAATCTTGGTTAAGATATTTAATACCTCAATCAGATTGAAGGTTGTTTATCTTCTTACTAATTCGTGTATCTACTTCATTCTTGAACTCTATGAATTTTAAAAATTTCACTGACTTACACAACACCATGTTGACCTAACCATACCTAATCAAGTCAATATTTAAAGTTATGAGGTGAGAATACTCACCCTTAACTTTAACTAGAAAAGGTACACATACATTAGGATATAGTATTTCTAGAAGAATGATACCCCATACACCCTATCCATGAAATAGTGGTCTGGTTATCTATCATTTTAAACAAGAAAGAAATATTTCAAGTGGGGTTCCATTAAATGAGTCCAAATAATCATCTTTTTAGGGATTTTTCCTACGTTTCTCATTTACATGACTAAGTCGGTAATGCCAAAACTTGGTTTTTAATGGGACTTGAAAAATTGATTCAATATCAATAGATAATACATGGTTCTGATAATTTAATTCAAAATTAAAATTATTCAAATGCATCATACTATAAAATATAGTGTCTTTGTAAAATAAAGAACTTTTATTTACAAACTTCAAAAATAAAACTATCCATATCTATATTGGATACAAAAAACTATGTTCTTGGTAATGATTGATACATAATAATAATATTTAAAAAATAAAATAATTAATATTTTAAATTGAAGGTTGAAGTCTATTATAGTCAAACTAATAAGTTTTACATAATTGGAAGCTTGAAGATCCACCTCTCCTATGATGTTTTTTGAAATCTACTTGGTTATTTTATTTGGATATAGATGTGATCATAAAAGGATATATCTAATGCCCAATGTTGTAGATAGAGAAAAATTGCACCTGATAATGAATTCACTTAAATAATTTTTTGGATTCTTCAAATAGGTATAGTTACTCTTCTAGGATCATAGCTTTCCACATGAAATATATGCCATGTTTTATTCCTTTTATTATAATTGGATATTCCTCTTCATGGAATGTTGGTGCTCATGATCCTTAGACATGGAATGAGTGTTGATTTCATTTTCTTTTTATTTATTATCTAATTCACCTTTATAACCATAGGTTTTTCATTCCCCATGTCCTTGTCAACTTTGAGAATCAATGTGATACATTTTGAAAGTGTGTTCTCACTGTTTCTCATATTATAATTCTTAATGAAACTGGAGAAGAACTTATGTAGTAAGGATAGAATTAGATCCATGCACATCTCATATGGATTTTAAATCCCAATATTTATAAGTTCTCTATGTTTCCAATCATATTGACTATATGATTACCAATTAACACTGAATCTATATTCTTGTATGTGAATAGTGCCTTAGAGATATCATATCTCTATTATATCAACCTTCTTTTGATAGAGATAATGAAGGTGATATGTGATTATTTTCACTTCTATATTCTAGTGTTATTTAAAAAGTTTACTAGAGATGGATGATAGAATAAAACGTTGGAAATCTGTGTCATCATCCACGTGTTTCACTTAGAGAGACTCTTCTAACTCAATAGCCCCTTTAACAAGGGTTTCTAGAACTAGGGTTTCTAGCATGTATAATATACATCCATGGTGTAGTGTAATGCACAAGTTCTTATACCATTCCTATAAACTTATGATATTGAGAAGGTTATACTTCTCTAGTATAGATCACCATGGTATAGATGATGTATCAGAGCTTTCTATATCTAAAATTAAGTTATCAAAAAATATTTGTACGTTATCTAGATTAAAAATCAGATGAAAAAATTCAAATCTATCAATCCCCCACTATTTTCCAAAAACCCAATTACCATCACACTTGGTTTTTGAATATCCCATAACATGGATATTCTTAGTGAAAATAATCCTTATAACCATTATAATAACCTAATAAAGGATTTGTTCTATTACATGATGGTATTTTTGTAGGAATAACATTCTAATTACATTAACGCATATCTCATTGATCCATTGAGTATACTCCCAATTCTAGAAACACTAGATAAGGAATTTTTCAACACTTTCCTCCACATTTACACAAAATCTACGAAAGGCTACTCCTCTTTATGAAAAATTGGTTAAGTCAACCCTTACCCCTTTTTATAAACCCCCATTAAATGAAAGTGTCTTAGTAAGGGCGGGATCATACACTATAATCTATTGGTTCTATTCTGAATTAAGTAACAAGGTACTATACTGACCCAATATCTTTATTTAATGGATTTTTTTATAATTGTTTCTAAATTTCTCACTTTATATTATTACATATTTGTTAGTATTAAGTGTATTTTATTTATGTGATTAACCATATATAAGATAAAAATTTAAAATAGTATAATTTATTTTAATTCCATATTTCATGCTTATTAATTAATTAATTTATGTGGTAAAAAAGAATCCATAAATAAATTAACCATATAACTTCACAAATATAAAATAATATAAGTTGTATGATCATGAGATTTTAATTTTTTTGTTTATCTCACTAATGATAAACTAACCCACAATGTTAGGTGAATAACACCTTGGAACATAACATAGTTTGTGGAGAAAGATTCCACCAATCCTATTATGTATCTCTTTGATTGGTTTAAAATCTACTATAAAATTGAACCACCTCTACTTTCCAAGGATATACATTCCTTACAAAATATTTACTCAAATCTAGGAAAGGGGAACAAAATGATTGGTTGATTGGGTTTTCATAAAATAAATTGTTGGCCCGCATACCCTAACATAATGAGAAGAGGGGATGACACACATACCATTCATTTAATATAATAATAATAATAAATGAAAAATAATGCAACCACATACATAGGTTTGGTCTAATTTCATGATCACCTAAATACATCCAACAAATATACATTTTAATTTTTGATAGTATTCTCTTCAATTCATTCATTAATTAAGATAAAATTCTTCAAGTTAATCCAATTAATTATATTATTAATTAATAAATTAAATTATTTTAATACCATCTAAACTGTAATGTAAATTTCTATCATCAATAAATTTAGACAAATTAAACAAATGAATTTTATTTTAAATTAATAAAGTACACATGTTTACTTGGACGTAATGACATGTGACTATCCAAAAAACGTGATATGGTTCATATAATATATATTCAATTTGAATCTATAATACATTTATTTATAATTACAAGGAAGTTTTTTGCAATCAATGTCACTCATTCATATATAAATTAAACAACATGTTATGCTATTAACACAAATGGAGTACACTAAAAGTAAATAACACACATATCTTGTTGTTTAAAATTTAACATGGAGAATGATTTAATAAATAATTAATAATCCTATTTTTTAAAACCTATTTACATGTGTTTTTAATTACAAGGGATATAGTGGGTTTCACAAATTTATCTTGGGCTACACACCGTGTAACATCATCTTCCCATGTTTGTGACATGTGCCAAAGGACTGGGCATGTTTATTAGTTATAACCATGTTTGAGGTATGCATAATGTATTCTAGCTAAGAATAGTGTGACCTTGATCTTTGGTAGTTTTTTAGTCTCTGTGTCATGCTGTAAATGCATGACACAAATTGGACCCCAATTTTATTCCATGGAAACACATGGAATATACAATGTATAAGCGGGTTACAAAATGTATACTCTACAAAACTACATGAAAGCCTAAATTAGATAACACATGGTGTACATTAAATTAATTATGTATATAGTTAATCCATTGTGAATTCTTTTTAGCATGAGTCACCATGGTGAATTGTACCTGGGAACACAATGAGTAAATTTGGGCTACTTGCCATGTACTATTTTATTACCCATCCATAAAGCTCAACATCTCATTATCTAGTGTTTAGATGTTATGTATGTTAATTTAAACTTTCTTAGTTATATGAGTGACTATAAAAAAGGGATGAGAAGAATTCAAGGTTCTAATTTAAAGAATGAATATCCCAGAATTAAAACAAATAACGAATGAATATTACAATCTATGATTAATAAATAATTAAAAATAAATTATGTGAAAACTTTGATACCACTTTTAGGTTCTTGGAATAGGATAAGAACCTATTGAGAATGGACTAGTCATCCTTTCCTCATAATCAATTAATAGTATGATATATACATTAAAAATAATAGCATGAAAAACATAATTAAATTGAATATTAATTGACTATAAACTTCATAACCAAGAAAGGAAAAATTATCACATAAAATTTATAATTAATATATAGATAGATTTAAAATTATATTGTCTTGTAATTATTTCTTAATTGATGATTTGGTTGACTACTCTCTTCGTATCATCATTTTTTCATATGATCCAGGGGTAGTATCCCTCTAGTGGTGATCCATACATTCTTAAAAACCATAAAACCTCATTATAGAATCACTCAGTGCTATCCTGGTTGATCCTAATCTCCTGTATTATCCTTCATTAATTAAAACCAAAATCTATTCATGGAAGAAAGATTATTTAGATTATCTAAAAGGCTTAGGAGAGTAGAGGTAGATTTCTACTCTAGTTCTTGAGTGTATTCTTGAGAGGTTTCTCTCTTGGTATTTATAATATTATCTCTAGGTTTATTGTTCATAACAAGCGATGGACATGATAAAGTGATAAAACTAGGTATTTATAAAGACAGATTATGTTTGGTAACTACACATAATCTCTTATCCAAATCTTTATTCCCCGTATAACCCAACATATAATTTTAATGTAATTAATAATATTATTTTATTATCTTCCACAATACCCATGGATAAAAAAATAACGATTTTAAATGAATTAATGAATATTTATTTAAATTATATTTAAAATATAATTTTCAACTAGACTATTAAAATCCTTATGTTTATCCTCCCCGGTATTTACCAAACCTCGAATAATGACATCATATTTAATAAATAAATATAACTACATTATTTTATGATAAATATAATAAATATTATATTTACTAAGGATTGAAAATGAATATTTATTATTATTTTACACACATATTTATTCTATAAAATTACTCATGATTAAATCATTGTGATCAACCAACCCCCAAAAATTATTAAACCACAATTAAGAAATAATATTTTTTCTGTCTTTTTAATTAAAAAAATTAATCTGGATTTCAAATATATATAGTGGGAGACCATATTTACCCCTTTCTTAATGACATTTGGTGGAATAGCTTAAAATATTAGGTGTTTATCTAGAAAAATGTCAATAAGACTGTATAGAAACAATTTAATGTCATACTAACAAAAAATCGAATTAAAATGATCATTATATAATATTATCAATTTATCACAATAACTCTAATAAATAAGGTTTCGTGATAGCGTCATAAACCTATGTGTTCAATTTCTATTTCTTTGATTTTTTTAAAACATACCTTCTTATAGAACAACATGTCCATAGATTTATTTATGCTATCCCATTTCTATCAAAAGGGACCAAGATATCGACTTTTGTTAATGAACAAAATGGATAAACCCTTTGTCAAATTATTCATTAATATACTAGAACTGATGATACACCCAAAACACCCTACTTCCTGTAAACATATAACATCATTGGGTTGGTTAGTACATAAAACTATGTGAATCATAAGTTGAATAAATTACAATATTAAATTCATAGTGTCAATACACATGTCCACAAATTTGAACATCAAATGACACATATAAATGCGAATTTTCCACTGGAGGATCATTCTATCATAATCTCATACATTGAAGATTACATGGGGCTTAAACTATGAGAAAGTGTCTCAATATTCTATTAGTATCCACCTCTAATAGCCTGTATCATTTTCATCCTATCAAATCATATCATCTAGTTGTAGAACCCAATATTCAAGGATACTATCATGGAACTTCTATATTCTAATCATAGTAAGGAATTACTATGACCTTTTACTATAGTAACTACTATTTGAACATTATCACATACTATATCACAAATATTAAATATCATAAAGTGATAATAACTTTACTAATATTCAAAAAAATAATATTGGTAATCATAATGTTTATAGAAGTTGAAACTAAGACACAAAATCCAAAATTCATTCCATCATTTTTTCATATATGAAAAATATTTAGACAATATTATTGAATTTAAAATAATTAAATGGTATTTTAAAAGGGTTACGAATATATGAAAAATTTAAATGATGTTAAAATTTTGGTTTTGTATAGATAGTGAAATTAGTTAATTTTTTAAACTGAAGAAATTTATATATTTTAAGAGTTGAACAATGTTTCTTGAAGAAACTAATGAAGGCTCTCTTATCAAGGATCTGTGTCCTGAGGTGTCCTGTGCGATTTTGAATTTTGTATGAAAGTGGATTTTTTATTTACTATTTTTATTTTGGTGATTTGGTAATCTATTGTATGTCCCGGTTCCTGCTAACCCAAAAAGCGGTTTTCAAAAATAAAAAAAAATAATTTTCAGTCGGTGAAGTAACTAATTAACGGAATTGAAATATTGGGGTTTTAGGAAGGAAAAGTTATAATTATATATGAATATATTACCTAGAACACTTGAAGGAATTTAGAAAACTCCAGGTCATTTTCATGTCAGGTATTGGTAATATAGAATTAAATTATTTAGTTTTTATAGGTATATGATACAAAATATATACTTTAGCAATATTAAAATTATACCAAAGTTCAAAATCAAAAGAGTAATTGATTGATCTTATAATTTACATTCATGTTATAAAGAAATTTTTTTTTACATCAATGATTTGAATGTAATGGTTTTTGTTAATCTGGGATGAATCTAATTAAAGGATGTGTATCTTCATCTAATTTATCTTATGTGATAAGGGAGATTGTTAGTTAAAATATTTTTGTTAAAAAAATGGGAAAAATTGATTTCATACACATGGTTTATGATTCATTAGTATTCTATAACCTGTTTTGAGGAAAAATATGGATAAAAATGATTCATCCAGGATAAGGTGTTTAACCACATGTTTGTTAAAATATAAGGGAATGTGTTCTTACCTCCCATCAAGGTTATATTTTTTTAATGTATTATTATTAAATAAAAAATGTTCTAAACTCATAGAATAACATATATAATATTGAACTATAATTTATTTTTAATTATTCCTTTTACAAAACTAAATAATTTTTAAATCGAAAAAACAATGTAGTTTATGTGTTTTAGCAAGATATTTTCATAGGAATATAATAACTAAGAGGATTGTGGGTGTATTTTTGGACTTAGATAATTTCAAAGTTAAAAAATAAAAGATAACAACAGTCAATGTCTAATAACCTTTTACACTTAATACCCTAAAAATTGTATCATGCGTGGTGGTAAATAAATATATAATGACTAAAATTTAGTTAACATTATAATTGAGTATTATAATAAATTGTAGGATTGTCCCAGAAAAATTAAAATTTTAATTTCATTTTATATCAAAAAATTGTTTAGGATATGGAGGTAAAGATAAATGAAAATAGTTACATTACTTACCATAACAAAGTAAATGTGACTTTTTCTTAAAAGGATTTAGGATTTTTTTTAGTAAAGAAAAATTTTAAGATGTTCCATTAAATCTAGGATGAATTTTGATTGAAAAGGTTCAATGGATTATGGTGATATAAATAGAAATATTTTTTAGTATACAAGAAATGTTAAAATGACAATATTTTATTGTAACATCCCAAGTAAGTAATGAATAATAGATATTTTTATCTATGTCTATTAATTATTAAGATAGTGTTATAGAGGATTAAAATGAAAATAAATACAATCTTATGCATGGAATACACTAATATTCTTAAAAGATTGTTTTACTGCCTTTTGATGGCAAACCATTTTTGAATCTATATATTGACAATTTTATAAACTATTTTTGTCAAAATAAACGTATCCTTTATGACTGGGACATCAAAATTTACCTTGTGTGAATTTTTGGTATTTTTCTGACAATGTTCATTTTTTTAATGAATAGTGAAAAATACTGCATTTTACATCAAAACTTCTTTTTAATCTAATTTATTTATATGATTAGATTATGTTTTGAATTGGTTTTGAAGTGAAATTAGAATATATTTTTACCATTTTATCCAATGGTGGTCATTGGAATCAATTTCACTTTGGAATTAGACTTAAACTTGTGTCAATCTTTTGATACTTATTGTTTTGTAAAAACACGCTATTTGCTCTGGCAGCGGGAATTAATTATTAAATTAATTAATGTGACTTATATGATTTTAATTTTGTAAAATAGACTTAATTTTTGAATTCGGAATATCAAATATAGCTTAGGGTGAATTTTTGGTAATTTTCTGAAAAACTTCAATTTTTGATGAATAGTGAAACCACTAAGTGGTAATCAAGCAAACTGATTTTTCAGTTAAAGGAAAGTTTACCCCTAATGTGTATTGAATTTTGAAAATACGACATACATGGTTGTCATTAAGAAGTAAAATGTGGTTGAATGAGATTAAAATAATTTTTTGGTGAATAGTAACTTATTAAGTTTTTAATCGCGATTAGTGGTAATTTGTGTAGTTTAAGGTACAAATAATGCTTTAATAATATGAAATGACCTAGACACATGTCCCAACCTTATTGTTTTTGTCATGGCCGACCAAGAAAATCCATGGGTCAACTTGGGGACCCCATGGAGACATTTTGGTTGGGAAATGACATAAATAACTTTTTATTTAAATGACACAAACATAATATGTTTTACGAAAAAAATATTTTACATGGGGTTATAAAGATCAGATATTTGATTATAGATATTAATTGGAAAGATAAAAATATTTCCTACATCATAGTATTTTTATTATAATTTTTAGACATTAAATAAATTAAATTATTTATGACATAATAATGATGCAGCGATGAGATCATTATTTGACAATTTAAATAAAATGGAAAGATAATGAAAACTATAAAACCTACACATGGAAAAAACCAATTGGATGAGTGGATTTCTAACCCTTATCACCTTATCCACGAATTATATCAATGTGGGACCTTTTAAAACCGAAACACATTTTCAAATAAAGTAATATTTCTTTACTTTCCAAAAGTGTCCCTCCTCTCCTCTTATAAAAGGCCCCCACCTCTACCTCATTTCACACACTCCTCAAGCCTTTGGATCGTCCAACCCCTGCCCATTTACTCTCTCCACATCCCTCTCCTCATCCTAGAGGATTCCCTTTGGGAAGAATCCTTTCAAAGGAAGCCTTTAGACTCAAATCAAAAGGAGTTACACTTTTAAAGGTAATTCATTCTCTCATGTTCATTTGTTTTATTTTGCTTCTCCAACCCCCTAAACTCTTTTTATTTACTTATTTTGTAACAACACCAGTATCTTAAATATACAAGGATGTTGTTATAATATTTATTTGAGCTACACTCTCACACAACTACATCAAATGGTTAAAGAACATACGGTTTCTGTGGATGGCAAAATTCTGCCTCCCGAAATGATGATTGTTCAATACTCATTTAACACCTTCAAAGGTGGCCATTATGATGTCACTATTTTTGTATATGATATATAATATGTTTATGTTTTCCTTAAGCTTCTGTTTTTTTCATTTTGGGAATACCTTTATGATTTACATTATGGGTAAACACGATATCTTCATTTTAGGAAGTGCGGACTACCGCCCCCTGAAAGTGATTTGATTCGTTAATACCATATGTGGGATGTGTAAAGGATAAAGTTAATGATATTATATATGTTATTATAATGGAATTATAATATAATCTTATATAATAATGATTCCATTCCAAAAAAAATACGAAATTGAAATGGATGTAGCGTTCATGCGTACGTACGGCTTACCGTCTCCATGAACGGTGCATTTCATTTCTTACCTCTAAATGTGATGTTATATTATAAATACATGTATATGCTGAATATATATGATTTATATGTTATCCAAATCATTAATATAATTATGGATATAACGAACCTTTGACCAAATTAACAACATGTAAGTGTAAGAAGTCTATTTTTGACTTAAGAACCAAATACCGACAAAATGAACATTATTAACATAAATGATTACATGATGTTCATAACATGGTATAAAAGGAATAATGAACTTGAAAAAGATTCTTAAGCAAGTAGAGATTAACTCAAGTTTATTATTCAGGAGATTAAAGAACGGTCGGGTAAAGTCGGATACGAGGTATGGGACTTCGTCTCAATCTCCTTTCGTTGAGGCATATTTTATTTTATACACAACTTTCTTTTATAGGGTGTATAAAACCCTTTGACTTTTATGTTTATTCAAAAGGAATCTTTTTTATACAAAGCGTTTCCTAAACGACAAAAGGGTATGTTTTTGTCGTACATATGCGGCGACAACGACTTCTCCGCCGTCGTGACCGTTATTTGAGTTTCAGCTTCCTCTACAAGCCATACCTTCTTTTTAAAAGAAAAATAAATACAATGTTTTACTTTTCTTTTATTTTGGTATTGAAAATGGTTTTCATAATGTTTTTATATCAATGTGTTGTATTGATATCTCGTGATTGAAATGTGGAAATGTTATGTTTCCTTTATGCATGTTTTATGTGATATGAATATGTTATGGTTCTTGGGCATTATTATGAAGACGGGTGGTTCCGTGATAAACTAAGGGCGGGTGAGCCCGTTATATCTCTCCAATGCATTGGGTAACGCGAAGGAGTGAAACGTTAAGGTTTATCCGAAGAGATTTTAGGGAATATACTGTGATGGGTATTCCAAATGTAACCAAGAGGGTTACTCCCTATGTAAGAATGTTATGAATGCCTCAAGTTACCTTTATGTCTTATGATTTCTATGATTTATTCATGATTTTATGAGGTATGTTAAAGTGCCTATGTTTTATGGGTAAAGTATGATTTCATTCTTATTTATATATGAACTCATGTTTCCTTTCCATGTTTTTTTTATAACCCATACTGAGTTTTTATGCTCATCCCAAGTTTTTGAAATGTTTTTCACAGGTCAAGGGAAAGGTACATGATAAGATGATAGAGTCAAGGATGTGTCAAGAAATAATCCATGTTTTATTTTAAATGCGTTTCCATTGATGGGAATGAAGAATACTATCTTTATGTAACCACTTTGTTTATATGTGGAATGTAATGCAAGTTTTATGATCTAATTCTCTAAAACTCTAAACCCGAAAAGATCCTCAATGTGTAATCTTGTAATAACTCAAGATTAAGTAAGGTTTAAGGCTGGGGCCTTATAGTTGGTATCAAAGGTCGGTTTAGATAACTTTAGGAGTTAGAATTCTATTAAATGATTATCCAAAAATATTTTTTTTTCGAAATGATATAGCATTTAAAGATTACCATGTTGCTTTATCTAAGACATGTTTGTTCAGAATGGTTTTCCGCAGAGGAAACAGGGATACAGTGCTTGGAAGGCATACAGAAGGAAATAACCTTCCGAATCAGCATCCAGAAATGGTCGGAATTGGAACTGAACAGTTTGTTGCAGTAATGGCGCAGTTGACTCAAGCGATAAATGGTGGTGGTATCCATGCACGAGATTAGCCAGATCAACCGCAGAGGAACATGTCAGTGGTGGAACATTTCATGAGGCAACATCCACCATCATTCAGAGGATCATCTGACCCTGTGCTAGCTGAAGGGTGGATTAAAGCACTGGAGAAGATTTTTGATGTCATGGGGTGTTCAGACAATCAAAAGGTTAGTCTTGCTATTTACCGTTTGGAGGGTGAAGCAGATCAGTGGTGGTCTATGGTTAAAAATATCAGGGACGCCGATGAGATTGATGCTCTTGACTGGGATGAATTCAAAGGTATGTTTCTTGAGAAGTATTTTCCTAAGGCTGTTCAACTTAGGATGGAAAAGCAATTCTTGGAATTGAGGCAAGAGGAAGACTCAGTGGCTGCCTATGAAGAAAGGTTCACTCGATTGGAAAGGTATGATCCAAATTTTATCCGGGACCTTGATAGTAAAATCAATCGTTTTTACTCAAAATTAAAGCCAAAATACCGAAGGGAATTAGCTTCTCGTGAGTTTAAAAGTTATGAAAAGCTTTTTCGATGTGCTGAGAAGGTGGAAATGGAGTTTGCCGATGACCAAGTTTTCTATAACAACCAGCAAAAGAAGAGACCGAGGTGGCAGGAGAAAGGTAATAATTCTTCAAAAAAGTCTGATGGTAAGAGAACTAAGTTTCCAGTTTGTGATAGATGTGGAAAAAGGCATGCTGGGGAATGTCTTCTGAATTCTGGAAAGTGCTACCGATGTGGTAAGATGGGACATAAGGCTCGTGATTGCACTGAAAAGGATCAAGGTGAAGGTAAGAACAAATTTGATTTACAGTTAGTGAAATGTTATAAGTGCAATGAGATGGGTCACTATGCAAACGAGTGTCTGACAAAGATCTTGAGTGATGGGAAGCAGTTAGACTACAAGCAGAAAGGGGTGGTGAAATCCTTTGCAACTACTTCAGCAGATGTCGGGCCATCAAATGAAGTGGTATCAGGTACTTTGTTTGTTTTTTCAGATTATGCCAGTGTGTTGTTTGATTCGGGGTCTACACATTCTTTTATCTCTGAAAACTTTTCTAGTAAAATGGGAATACCATCTCATGAAATGACTCCTGAACTTTTGGTAAAAACACCTGGGGGAAATGTCGAGGCAAAAAGAATTTATAAGAATCTTCCTATCCTTATCTGTGGAAAGAACCTACTTGAAAACCTTATTGTTCTACCTCTAGTAGAGTTTGATGTTATCCTAGGTATGGATTGGCTCTCTATTTACCATGCTAAGATTGACTGTAGAGCTAAAGAAGTTTCTTTTCAGAAAGGCTTTCAGTTTGTTTACAAGAATGAACCCTTACTTTTGATAACATATCAAGAGGCCGAGAAACTTGTAAAAGATGGAAATGAATGTTACCTTGCACACGTCGTTGAAAATAAAAGAACTGTTCAGATTAATGATGTGTCAGTGGTAAATGAGTATCCTGATGTTTTTCCTGATGAGTTGCCTGGAATAATACCAGATCGGGAAGTTGAGTTTACTGTTGACTTAGTTCCTGATGCTAAGACAATTTCAAAACCCCCTTATCGAAAGGCACAAATTGAACTTTTAGAGTTGAAGGAGCAATTGCAAGATTTATTAGAGAAAGGTTTCATTAGACCTAGCACATCACCATGGGGTGCTCCTGTTTTTTTTGTTAAAAAGAAAGATGGTTCTATGAGACTTTTCATTGATTATAGAGCCTTAAATAATATCACTGTTAAGAACAAATATCCTTTGCCTCATATCGATGATTTGTTTGATCAGCTCCAGGGAGCTCAGTTTTTTTCAAAGATTGACTTGAGATCGGGGTACCATCAGCTGAAGGTAAAGGAGGCAGATATTCCGAAGACCGCGTTCCGTATGATATATGGCCATTATGAATTTGTAGTAATGCATTTTGGGCTAACCAATTCACCTGCTGTATTCATGGACTTAATGAATATAATTTTCCATGAGTTCCTGGATAAGTTTGTGGTGGTTTTCATTAATGATATTTTGGTGTTTTCTAAAAGTAAAGAGGAGCATGAAAAACATTTAAGGGTTATCTTGAAAACCTTAAAAGAAAAGAAACTGTATGGGAAATTCAGCAAGTGTGAGTTTTGGTTACAACAAATTTTTTTCCTTGGTCACACTGTTTCTAAAGATGGAATAACTGTTGATCCTGCAAAAACAAAAGTTGTGGAAGAATGGCCAAGACCCACAAATGTAACCGAGATTCGTAGCTTCCTTGGTTTGGCGGGCTATTACCGAAGGTTTGTTAGAAATTTTTCACGGTTATCTAGTCCAATGACTAAGCTAACTCGGAAGGGTGTTAAGTTTATCTGGACAAAAGAATGTGATGATTGTTTTCATGAATTGAAAAGAATATTGGTGAATGCTCCAGTTTTGGCACTACCTTCAAGGAATGGTGAGTTTGTTATATACAGTGATGCTTCATTGAAAGTACTTGGTTGCGTCCTAATGCAGAATGATCAGGTAATTTCTTATGCTTCACGACAGTTGAAAACTCATGAGGTAAATTACCCTACACATGATTTGGAACTAGCTGCTGTTGTTTTTGCTTTAAAAATTTGGAGGCATCATTTTTATGGAGTAAAGTGTGAAATATATACCGATCACAAAAGTTTAAAGTATATATTCACTCAGAAAGAGTTAAACATGAGACAAAGGAGATGGATAGAATTAATCAAGGATTATGATTGTACAATTCATTACCATCCGGGAGAAGCAAATAAAGTGGTTGATGCTTTGAGTCGAAAAAGTAATGCTTCATTAACAATGTTGCGTTTGGAACGTGATCCTTTGGTTAATGGTTTGATGAACTTTGGCAAAGAAGTTGTTGGTGCAGGATGTCCTTCTGTTTTGTTTCAGGTATCAGTGAGATCTTCTCTATCAGATAGAATCAAGCAAGCACAGAAGCAAGACAGTGAGTTGCAGAAAAAGGTAGAGATGGTTCAGAAAGGTAAGTTGCCTGAATTCAAAATTGATAGTGATTGTGTTTTGAGATTTGGGAAGAGATTGTGTGTGCCTTGTGATTCACATTTGAAGAGAGAATTGTTATGTGAAGCTCATAATTCTCTGTTTTCAGTTCATCCGGGCAGTACTAAGATGTATAGAGATCTGTGGGAGTATTACTGGTGGGATGGAATGAAAAGAGACATTTCTGATTTTACTGTGAAGTGTTTGACATGTCAACAGGTTAAAGCAGAGCGGCAGTTACCGAAAGGGATGTTTCAGCCTTTACCAGTGCCAGAGTGGAAATGGGAGAATATATCCATGGACTTTGTTGTTGGATTACCAAAGACATCTCGAGGTAATAATGCAATCTGGGTTATTATTGATCGCTTGACCAAATCTGCTCATTTCCTTGCTATACGAGATACTTTCTCTCTTGATCAACTTTCCCGTTTGTATCTTAAAGAGATAGTCAGGTTACATGGAGTTCCTCTCTCCATTGTATCGGATCGTGATCCCAGGTTAACTTCTAACTTTTGGAAAGGCCTTCAGAAGTCTTTGGATACTGAATTAAATTTTAGTACAGCTTTTCATCCTCAATCAGATGGGCAGTCAGAACGAACAATTCAGACATTGGAGGATATTCTACGAGCTTGTTCTATGGATTATCAGGGAATTTGGGACCAACATCTTTCTATGGTTGAATTTTCATATAATAACAGTTTCCATTCGAGTATACAGATGGCACCATTTCAGGCATTATATGGGAAGCGGTGTCGAACTCCAGCTTTCTGGGATGAAGTGGGTGAAAGGAAGTTGATGGGACCAGAATTGGTAGAAGAGATGGCAGAAAAAGTTCAGCTGATTCAGAAACACATGAGAACAGCTCAGAGCAGGCAGAAGAGTTATGCAGATAACCGGAGGAAGGATCTATCTTTCGAGGTAGGTGATCATGTTTTTCTCAAGGTTTCTCCTTGGAAAAGTGTGATGAGATTTGGTAAGAAAGGAAAGTTGAGTCCAAGGTTCATTGGACCATACGAAATTCTGGAGAGAGTTGGATCAGTTGCATACCGAGTGGCTTTACCTCCGAGTTTATCTCAGGTACACAATGTTTTTCACATTTCGATGTTGAGAAAGTATATGCCAGATTCATCTCATGTTTTGAGTCCAGAGGTAGTTCAGCTGGAAGAGAACCTATCTTATGAGGAACAACCGGTCCAGATTCTTGACCACAGGGAGCAAGTGTTTCAAAATAAGGTGATTAAGCCGGTAAAGGATTTGTGGAAAAACCACATGATTGAAGAGGCAACATGGGAATCTGAAAATCCAATGAGGGATAAGTACCCCCATTTATTCGATAAGTAAATAAATTGCGGGGATGCAATTTTCTAAAGGGGGGAAGGATGTAACATCCCAAGTAAGTAATGAATAATAGATATTTTTATCTATGTCTATTAATTATTAAGATAGTGTTATAAAGGCTTAAAATGAAAATAAATACAATCTTATGCATGGAATACACTAATATTCTTAAAAGATTGTTTTACTGCCTTTTGATGGCAAACCATTTTTGAATCTATATTTTGACAATTTTATAAACTATGTTTGTCAAAATAAACTTATCCTTTATGGTTGGGACATCAAAATTTACCTTGTGTGAATTTTTGGTATTTTTCTGACAATGTTCATTTTTTAATGAATAGTAAAAAATACTGCATTTTACATCAAAACTTCTTTTTAATCTAATTTATTTATATGATTATATTATGTTTTGAATTGGTTTTGAAGTGAAATTAGAATATATTTTTACCATTTTATCCAATGGTGGTCATTGGAATCAATTTCACTTTGGAATTAGACTTAAACTGGTGTCAATCTTTTGATACTTATTGTTTTGTAAAAACACGCTAATTGCTCTGGCAGCGGGAATTAATTATTAAATTAATTAATGTGACTTATATGGTTTGAATTTTGTAAAATAGACTTAATTTTTGAATTCGGAATATCAAATATAGCTTAGGGTGAATTTTTGGTAATTTTCTGAAAAACTTCAATTTTTGATGAATAGTGAAACCACTAAGTGGTAATCAAGCAAACTGATTTTTCAGTTAAATGAAAGTTTACCACTAATGTGTATTGAATTTTGAAAATCCAACATACATGGTTGTCATTAAGAAGTAAAATGTGGTTCAATGAGATTAAAATAATTTTTTGGTGAATAGTAACTTATTAAGTTTTTAATCGCGATTAGTGGTAATTAGTGTAGTTTAAGGTATAAATAATGCTTTAATAATATGAAATGACCTAGAAACATGTCCCAACCTTATTGGTTGTGTCATGGCCGACCAAGACAAGCCATGGGTCAACTTGGGGACCCCACGGAGACATTTTGGTTGGGAAATGACATAAATAACTTTTTATTTAAATGACACAAACATAATATGTTTTACGAAAACATTTTTTACATGGGGTTATAAAAATCAGATATTTGATTATAAATATTAATTGGAAAGATAAAAAGATTTCCTACATCATAGTATTTTTTTTATAATTTTTAGACATTAAATAAATTAAATTATTTATGACATAATAATGATGCAGCGATGACATCATTATTTGACAATTTAAATAAAATGGAAAGATAATGAAAAATATAAAACCTACACCTGTCCAAAACCAATTGGATGAGTGGATTTCGAACCCATATCACCTTATCCACGAATTATATCAATGTGGGACCCTTTAAAACCGAAACACATTTTCAAATAAAGTAATATTTCATTACTTTCCAAAAGTGCCTCTCCTCTCCTCTTATAAAAGGCCCCCACCTCTACCTCATTTCACACACTCCTCAAGCCTTTGGATCGGCCAACCCCTGCCCATTTACTCTCTCCACATCCCTCTCCTCATCCTAGAGGATTCCCTTTGGTCATAATCCTTTCAAAGGAAGCCTTTAGACTCAAATAAAAAAGAGTTACACTTTTAAAGGTAATTCATTCTCTCATGTTCAATTGTTTTATTTTGCTTCTCCAACCCCCTAAACTCTTTTTATTTACTTATTTTGTAACAAAACAAGTATCTTAAATATACATGGATGTTGTTATAATATTTATTTGAGCTACACTCTCACACAACTACATCAAATGGTTAAAGAACATACGGTTTCTGTGGATGGAAAAATTCTGCCTCCCGAAACGATGATTGTTCAATACTCATTTAACACCTTCAAAGGTGTCCATTATAATGTATCTTTTTTTGTATATGATATATAATATGTTTATGTTTTCCTTAAGCTTCTGTTTTTTTCATTTTGGGCATACCTTTATGATTAATATTATTGGTAAACACGATATCTTCATTTTAGGAAGTGCGGACAACCGCCCCCTGAAAGTTATTTGATTCGTTAATACCATATGTGGGATGTGTAAAGGATAAAGTTAATGATATTATATATGTTATTATAATGGAATTATAATATACTCTTATATAATTATGATTCCATTCCAAAAAAAATACGAAATAGAAATGGAAGTAGCGTTCATGCGTACGTACGGCTTACCGTCTCCATGAACGGTGCATTTCATTACTTACCTCTAAATGTGATGTAATATTATAAATACATGTATATGCTGATTATATATGATGTATATTTTATCCAAATAATTAATATAATTCTGGATATAATGAACCTTTGACCAAATTAACAACATGTAAGTGTAAGAAGTCTATTTTTGACTTAAGAACCAAATACCGACAAAATGAACATTATTAACATAAATGATTACATGATGTTCATAACATGGTATAAAAGGAATAATGAACTTGAAAAAGATTCTTAAGAAATTAGAGATTAACTCAATTTTATTATTCAGGAGATTAAAGAACGGTCGGGTCAAGTCGGATACGAGGTATGGGACTTCGTCTCAATCTCCTTTCGTTGAGGCATATTTTATTTTATACACAACTTTCTTTTATAGGGTGTATAAACCCCTTTGACTTTTACGTTTATTCAAAAGTAATCTTTTTTATACAAAGCGTTTCCTAAACGACAAAAGGGAATGTTTTTTTCGTACATATGCGGCGACAATGACTTCTCCGCCGTCATGACCGTTATTTGAGTTTCAGCTTCCTCTACAAGCCATACCTTCTTTTTAAAAGAAAAATAAATACCATGTTTTACTTTTCTTTTATTTTGGTATTGAAAATGGTTTTCATAATGTTTTTATATCAATTTTTTGTATTGATATCTCGTGATTGAAATGTGGAAATGTTATGTTTCCTTTATGCATGTTTTATATGATATGATTATGTTATGGTTCTTGGGCATTATTATGAAGACGGGTGGTTCCGTGATAAACTAAGGGCGGGTGAGCCCGTTATAGCTCTCCAATGCATTGGGTAACGCGAAGGAGTGAAACGTTAAGGTTTCTCAGAAGAGATTTTAGGGAATATACTGTGATGGGTATTCCAAATGTAACCAAGAAGGTTACTCCCTACGTAAGAATGTTATGAATGCCTCAAGATACCTTTATGTCTCATGATTTCTATGATTTATTCATGATTTTATGAGGTATGTTAAAGTTCCTATGTTTTATGGGTAAAGTATGATTTCATTCTTATTTATATATGAACTCATGTTTCCTTTCCATGTTTTTTTATAACCCATACTGAGTTTTTATGCTCATCCCAAGTTTTTGAAATGTTTTTCACAGGTCAAGGGAAAGGTACATGATAAGATGATAGAGTCAAGGATGTGTCAAGAAATAATCCATGTTTTATTTTAAATGTGTTTCCATTGATGGGAATGAATAATACTATCTTTATGTAACCACATTGTTTATATGTGGAATGTAATGCAAGTTTTATGATCTAATTCTCTAAAACTCTAAACCCGAAAGGATCCTCAATGTGTAATCTTGTAATAACTCAAGATTAAGTAAGGTTTAAGGCTGGGGCCTTATATTTATGTTGTAAAGTTAAGGAGTTTTAATTTTTTCAAAGAAAATAATGTTATGAATTTGTTTTCTAAATCTCACAATTATTGAAACATTATTTCAATATAGGTGTTACTCACTTAAGATTTTGTGGGAGGGTTTTATAATATGGTCACATAGAGATATGATAAGAATTACATAATCAATAACGATTTAACCAAACCTCTAAAATGTGTGGCATATATAAAGATGATCTAGAAATTTATCATATATGATATGATAAATAGGTTATTTCGTTGGGTTTGTAAAATATTCTAAGTTTTTCTAAGGATATAAAATATATAATGTTATTAGGATAATGTAAATATCTAATTATCATTCATTCATGAATTTTGTAACTTATTTTACATGGATGACCAAATGACAATATCCCTTCAAAGTGAAAATTTGAGTTCTTCCTAATCGATGATCATCACATAATATTATGGGTTTTCATGATTTGTTAAGATTAACATGAAAAAAATCTTGTAATCATTGAAATTATTTTTATAAAAGTTATGGAGAGTTTATCCATGATGTAATTAGTAGAGGCTTATTACTTGGATTAACCCTCCAATGTATATCTCAAGGAATATCATACAGTTAACAATATACTTTGGATGTGTTTTTATTATTAATCCTTCTTACCTGAGGTTAGTGAGATACCTAGCATGATAAACTTCATACTTTGTTACTCTACTTATGAAATTTTGAAAATTACTTAGATAATACGATGGTGTTTGGATATGTTGAAGACCATTTCATCAGTTAAAGCCCAACTAAGATGATATTTTTACAGTTGTATGAATAGTAAATAAATATAAATATTGACTGTGTTATATTGAGGAAATGTGTGGACATGATTTTTCTAGTGACATATGATGTTTTAAATTAATTTAATGAATGGCATGTGATTTACTCCCCAGTGAGATGAATGTTAAGTGATGTATCATAGAGTTGGATAATCTTTTTCAAAGAATCCATGAAACATGATTTGGTTATAGTATATTGATGTTTTCCATCTCTATTGGTCACTAGATATCATGGTCAAAGGAATTATATAGGTATAAAAATGAATTATATTATACATATTATGATATACATGTTCATATAAATATATTAGTTTGTTTGAAGTATACCACACTAAATCCCTTAGTATCTTGAATAATATTGACACTTTACTGTAGGCTGACCTTTGCTAAATTTATGAAATATAAATTTATTAGTTTTTTAAATTATTATACGTATTTTAGGGCCACATATTTAGGTTCTTGGAGAAGGATAAAATTTGGAAAAATATTTTGTTCAAAATGAATAGAGTTTGATGAATCCATTTCTTGAAGAGTTTGGATGGATTTAAAAGGTGTAGTGAAATTTTTCATAAATTCCTTATTGGATTTTAGTGAAAGTGGGATGTTTTTGGATGTTCAATATAATATACATTCATTATATTCATGTTGTTATATCATTATATAGAATTATTCTCTGAGGGTGGGGGTGGGGGTGAATCATCCTATTTAAATTTAAAGAAACTCTTCCTTGAATGGGGATTTTCCTCTCTCACCTTGAAGAAAACTTCAACTTATCTCTCTCATTCCTCTCAACTAGTGATGGAAGAAATAAATGAATTAAATAATTTTAATTATTTCACCCACACTAGGTTATGTCAAAGGATAATTTATAACAATGTTCCCATGAATTAAATTTATTAAAAAGATCACAGCTTTATAAGTACAATTTGGAGCAGTCTAACTAACCCTATTGGTTCACTACCCTAAAAAATTAGAGAATTCCCTAACCTCCATAAACAAGGAACCCATTTCACCCTTCATGGATATTTTTATTCTCCACACAAAGATAATGTGAACAAACACCAAGAGTGATGTTTCACTTTATCACATAAAAGTCTACTTCCATCAAGAATGAAACCCCTAGAGAAAAACATTCTTTAACCTACAAACTCCCATATTATAACTAGAATAATAATCTAAATTTCAACCATTTTTTGAAATATTTATTCCATAAAGTAGATATATCTCCCATGATGTGATTCTTCTCTTTTTAAAATCACCCCTACCATGTGCATCCCTCCATACATTTGAATGATCTATTTATGGACTTCAATTTTTTGGAAACCTCTAAATAAATGATGGTTACAACCGCCATCCAATCCAAGTCTCAATGCCACATGTTTTTGAAAATCTAGAAACCGAGCATCGAATTGGCATGCACCATTCCCTTGAGTAAATAACATGGAATTCCTATCTTGACAAGCCAATCACTATTAAAGTTACCTCATATTGTAATCTATTTCACATAGATCCATATAAACGCAACCATGAACAATGAAATATCGATAATAATTATTCCAATTACTCATCGGCACACACACAAATCACCACCACCTGTGAAATGTCATTGTCTGTGAAATCCCATGACCAATTCACTCTTATGTAACCAAAACCATTTTAAAAAATGGATTCATGCATGCATCACCATATGCCATAGGTTATAGAATAGTAGTGTGGGTCTATGATGGTACAATGGGGAGATTATACCCTCACTATTAGAGTGTAAAACAATTATATAAAATGATAGAGAATGAAGAAGATCAATATAATAATGAGTATCAGTTGAAAAAACACCTAGAGAAACCAAATCTATAGGTAGTAGCATAAAATATAATTATATTCACATCCGTTTTCATATAAAATAATATTTTGTTACAAAATTCTATACAAAATGTGGGTTATACTAGATATAAAGAATAAGGAATATAAAACATACTATGAAAAATGAAAAAAAAAACATCAAAAAATATCTTCAATAGAATCACAAAAATAATATCTATTCTTTACTCCCATAGTCCATCCTAGTATATAAAATTAAGTTTCCATAGTAGGAGGCTTTCCCTTATCCCAACCTGCATCCATGAAGTCCTTCTGGGTACTTATCAGCGGCCCAAATAGGGTGTGATATATACACAGTTGGTCTCACCAAAAATGTCAAATGCTTTCCAGACTATGAGTATAGAATGAAATGAAATTCATGTAGAATAATAATGTTATTAAATAAAAAAAGTTGTTCTGCTATGGGTCTCCCATAGATCACCCATCTAATGCTACATACTTTAGTCTATGCTGATATTCATCTGAATGCTTATGCATTATGATTTAATTTTTTTAATGGGATCAATATCCTAGGATCATATCTAATGAATCCCCCATTGAGCATATTCATATAATGGATGAATAATTCAGATGAAATTTGAGGTATAAATAGATAATTGACGGAATTGTAGTATTTTTTTGACTAGGCATGCACATCCTTAAAGTTTCAATTGATTGGAATCTTGATCCCATTCTAGAAATTTCTCATAAGGAACCCATATTTCTCTCTAGGTGTACTATAATCCATTTACCTATTATCCCATCCATGTAATTTCTCATGAGAACCCATGTATCACCCATTTAATGACATAAATGAATTTACCTTTGAGCCCGTACTGGGAATTCCAACTAAGGAATCCAAGTCTCAGTCATAGAATAATATAATTAATTTCCCTATGCATTAATCCTTATAATTCCCCATAAATAACCCAGGTGTCACTCATGTAATAATATAATTCACATCGCCGGGTGAGCCTATCCATGGAATTCCTCTTAGGAATCCATGTCACCCATGGTGTAACATAAATCCATTTATAACACATTTTAATTTTAATAATCCTGATGATCCCATTCATGGAGTTTATATTTGGAATACTTGTATCAATCTATGTATAGCACACTAAATGGTCATGTTTCATACTTTATCCATACCATTTACGATGTTTTTAATTCACATGGTCAATTATTAATAAGGGATATCTCTAGAATTCATGAGAAAGATCAATTACATGGGATGTGGACTCACCAATCCCTATTTAATTTATTTAAAATCACATTTCATTCCAATAATTATAACAACCCAAAAAATAAGGGGTAAGAATCACGGCTCATAAGGTGATCTGATTACATAAGATACATTTATTCATTTATCTAATTTCACAATAAACCCATCGGGTGGTTAAAATTGATTTTCTCAACATCAAATGGGATTAACTGCCCTCAGGGGTCACCTTGGTCAAGAAACATAAATCTAATATAAGAAAAATCATTTTAAGAAACAATTCCTTGGAATCTTGGTGTGTGGCACAACATCACAATTTATAAATCACTAGAATTTTGTGGAAAAGCATTTAACAACCCACATTATATTTTTAGTAGACCCCACATCCATTTTTTTCCTATTATACAGGCTAGTGTATAAGAAATATGAGAAATAAATAAATAACCTGAAAATATGTCATACTAGATCATATAGAATTAACATTCAATATAAAAAGATAAATAAATGAAGGAAGTGGATTTAAGAGATTATCTATTCACTTTCAATTTGATAGATGGTGAGAGAATCATACACTAAATGGAGGAGGTAGTTTGAAGTGTAATTTGAAGGCCAAATGAAGCTCCAAATGCGAGGTAAGGTATGTTCTATGAAAGGAAGAGGGATAAGGAAGGTTTAAAATTTTAAGAATAAAGAGGTTAAATAAAAAATTCACCCTGTTTTTAAAGATTCCATGGTTTGGATATATGATTTGGCCAAACTATGTTCCAACTATGCAGGCTCACTACCTAAGTGGCACTAGCTTGGATGGATAGGCCCAAGGTTTTGAACAATTATATGAAAACAAAGCAACCCCTCTATAACAAACCTTAACCAATTCACATGGTTGTGAAACCTCCCTCACATGGTGTTTTAAACCATGCTCCTCTATATTTGGGCCACATGTTTGATCCGCACAACTAATACTAACCATGTGTCAACAATGCACCTCAAGCTCTTTCTCCAAAAACCATATCTTCAAGATCTGAATAGGCCATGATTTCTCTTGAACCCTTCCACAAACCTTTAAGAACTTCCATTAGATTAAAATAAGATATTTATATTAAAATTTAAAATACCTACACCTCATAAGAAAATATGAGATCTTAAGAACTCCCTTACTTAATATAAACCATCCTTGATTTTTTCATCTGATGGTGATAAAAAAACATCTTAGAAATAGTGTTGTCCCCTGAGTACATACATCAGACTCTCACTCTCAAGTCTCATATTGCACACAACTATTTTTCCATGACACCCATATTATTGGGACTAACCATCCTCCGAAATATTTCATTCTATGATCAATAATATTTATAGGATACTACTAAAAATAATTTGTAGTTTCCATGTCAACCTCATCAGGTCGAAGGACATGAGATGGGTCTAAATGGTAACAGTGAAGTTGAGATACATGGAAGATGTCATGCACAGCCTGATACATCTTAGGTCACTATAGCCTACAAAAACTAGCCTAACTCCCTCCAATATATATAAAGTCCCAAAAAAATCTAAGAGATATATTCCCTTGTTTCCAAATCTTTCACTACCCTATTCTAGGAAAAAAATCAAGAAGACCCTATCACGAACCACAAATGGTATAGGTTATCGACAATGTTTTTCATAACACATATTCTTAGACTAAGTAGTATCTATACACTTCCGGATATGATGTACATACTCTGATGAATCCTAAATTAAATTAGGTCATAGAAGAACTACCTCTCCCACCTCTAACCAATAATGGGGTGAACGACATGACCAACTGTATAGGGCCTCATAATGATCTATTTGTATATTCTCTTGAAAGATGTTTTTTTAAGAGAAATAAATGATTGTTATGTGTTTCTCCTAAGAACCAATTATATATAGGATGAATTCTCTAATAATTTTTTATAACACCTATATCATGCTCAAACTTCACATCAGGTTGTTGGTGATTGGATGTACTTAGAATTACCTGTGATCCTAGTGACCTCTATAACCTTGTCTAGAACTACAACATGAATTGAGCATCAGTATCCAATATGATGGTATGTAG
Organism: Viscum album; assembly: GCA_963277665.1. Classification (NCBI taxonomy): domain Eukaryota; kingdom Viridiplantae; phylum Streptophyta; class Magnoliopsida; order Santalales; family Viscaceae; genus Viscum; species Viscum album. The sequence continues at coordinate 1,162,901,999 of OY728158.1, read as the reverse complement.
AAATATGATAATGTGTATGATATACATAAAATATATCCTCCCTATCTCATCAAATATAATTTCTCATAAATATTCAGGAAATGGGCATCCTTGGATAGCTTTTCAACAACCACCCTTGTTGCATCACTCCCTTAAGGTTACCTTGATAATCCCATCATGAAATCCATAGTGAAGTCACCCCATTTTAACTTAGGAATGGGGAATGGATATAATATCCCTATTAGTCCCTATTTATATACATTCACTTACTTTTAGGTGGAATACTATGTAACAAATCCATCTATCTCCATTTTTATCCATAACCACCGCTATTGGAAGAAAAAGTCGTGGTACATCTTGATAAGACTAGGATGTACTTACTAAGAAGACGCATGATAGTCTCATCTAAATTTCTTTTGGATGTCTATATGAACCTTAAAAACCCATGAATATTTAATATATCACCCTAATCAACATCCCAACCAAGCAGTGGGTCCTCACATGAAACACTCTCCCATAAGACCAAGCCCTTAGGATCTGAAAGTTAGCTCATCATCACTCTATATAGAAGTGAAGAGGTCACTACACGTGATTTTTATACAAGTTTTCCATGATGGTTATTTTTCTCCATATGCAACTTAAAATACATTAACATCAATTACCGTTCCCTATTGACCTCCCACACTACCTATGTATGAGTTATCTAGGTTAGAGCATCAACAATGGAATTTCCCATCCTTGACAAGTAAGCATTATCTAAGTCGAAGTACTATAGGTATTCAATAAACCTTGTCTACTTCCGGTTATATTCACACCACGCGAATATGTTTTTATGGATTTTGATATCTATAAACACTATAAAAAACTCTCCCAATAATTGATGTAGCATAGAATACATGGCACGAACCACAACTGCTAGATTGAGATTGTGCATCAGGTCATTACATTCATGAGGCATCACTTGATGGGACCCTTATTTCACAACTGAATATCCTTACATCATAATAGATATTATCCCAAATAATAATGTATAAAAATAAACTATGTAGCCTCTAATAGTCTCAAGAAAATTTAGAATCTATGCTGAAGTCAATCTCTCTTTCAGCTCCTAAAAGTCTTTCCTGCACACTTCAGACCATGTTAACATGGCACCTTTCTTCATAAACCATATTATTGGTTCTAAAAGATGTGATAAATCTTTTATAAATCACTTCTTATATCCATACAACGCCAAGATACTTTTTTATGTCAAATACGTTATTTGGGATGCTCCATAAAAACCATGACTCTCACCTTTTCTGGGTCTAAAGGTACTTTTGATTCTGATATGATGTGACCCAAGAAGTGAACCATGTTGATCTAGAAGTAAAATTTTGGGAATATATCGTATATCTGGTTCTATCTTAGTGTACTAAAAATTATATAAAAATGATTGGCATGTTCGTGTCGAGTATATGAGTACACCAAGATTTCATCCATGAATACTAAAACCAATGAATCTAGATATGGGTGGAAAACCTGATTCCTTAGAGACAAAAAAAAATTAAGGTTGAGTTGATGAGAGTGAAGGATATGGACATATACTCATAAAATCAATATATAATATGTAATGTTTTATGCGGTATATCTTATAGTATTAATCATACATGATGGTATCCCGAGATCAATTCAATATTTTTTAAAAAATATGATCTCCTTAGATCTATTAAATAAGGAATTATATATTAGTTAAAGGATACCATTTCTTAAGGGTAAGATAATTAAATTTCTTATAGTCAATATAAAACATAAGGGTCCCATATTCCTTCTTGAAAAAAAAGTATGGTTGAATCCCTATGTGTTGTCTTGGGTCCTATAAAATCCTTAGTTTAGAAGTCCTCTAGCTATCTATTGAGCTCCTAAAACCCAATAGTAGCCATAAAATGATGAGGAATGGAAACTTATTTTTCTCTTAAGAATAGTTTTTTAGTAAAATATTCCTCTCTCTTGGGTGGTATCCTTGAAATGTTATCAAGGAATATGTTCTTGAAATGATTTACTATAGAGGAAAATCTATACATCACATTAACTAATAATCCAAAAAATATACTAGATATTTGGGATTTCATTCCACCTTGATTAAGATCATATGGTCTATCTCTAAACTTTTAGACACTCTATTCACCCTTATGAATACAGCTACTTCCCACAGGTGATGTAAATGATACCCTATGGTAATAAAAATTCATATTTTCATGATAATGAACCAAATAGTACACCTTTAATTAGAATGATGGAAAATACTATCATTTTAAGGGTGAAGAGTTTTCATGTGAAACCATATTCTCATACCTCAAGGTGGAATTATTTTTACTGGCGTAAAATTTCTGATTGAATTCTAAAATGGGTATCAAGTGTCATTACCCCACAAAATAATGAATCTTGAGCCTAATTATCTCTATAATTGGAACCAATATAAAGGATTGGGAATATATGATGTTAAATTAAACATAAACTAAAGTATGGGCTACTAATATCATACCTCTTACTATAGAAGAACCAACAATATATTCCTTAGGTATTGGATACATTGCATATATCTTTCCTGAACCGTGGGCTTCAAATATTGGATGAATACCTTGTGCAAGCCCGATCTTCTGGAGCTATGTATATATAAGGCCCCAACATTAAAACTTACTTAATATTGAATTAAATGAATAATTCACATTGAGGATCTTTTAAGGTTTAGATTTTTAAAGAATTAGGTCAAAAATATTACATCTCAAAATATTACATAGTAGACACTTCTACTAAGTTTCCATAACATAAAAAACATAAAAAATAAACTTGTCTATTTCCATGTTTTATATAGAATGTCTTTCCTTGATCTCATCCATGACCCTATTCATCTTTAAGTCCTATGGAAAACATTTCAAAAACTTGGGATGAGCATAAAAAGCCCAGTAAAGGATACACAATGAAGGAAAACTGTTAGTTTTTCAAAACAACAAGTAAACCATGAATACTTTACCAAAGTAATACTTTTCTCCTTTATGAAGTAGTAAAAACTCTTAACTGAATAAAAGACCATTAATTACCCTTTTTTAACCAAAATATTACCATAGAACCCATATAAAGAACACATAACATAGAAAGGTAACTTGGGACAAAAACATACTTAAATGAAATAACCATAGGGTCGACTTCCACACATACTTAATGGAATAGCCATATGGCCGACTTCCATACCCAATACATTGGAGGTTATAATATAACCACCCATCCAAGTATTGACGGCACCAACCATCATATGGTTTATCACGTAACCACCCGTAAAATGTCCAAGTACCATAATTACACATAAAATATTGAAAATATAAACATTTCAATAACAACATTTCATTTTCAATCACAATAAGTAATTCCACGATATTAAATTAATCAATCCATTTTCAAAAACCATTTAAAAGAGATTTTTGAATTAATGTTTCCCATACCACTTTAAATATTTTAATGGAATTATAATTTTAAAACATTAATGTTCATATAAATAAATATGGAAAACCATTTTGAAAACATGTACATTAAAGATAAATATTAAGAATAATAAATCTTTAAAACATTTAAGATGATATTTTTCTTAAAGAGTTTTTAACAAAATGAGAGAGTCTTGAATACAAATAATTGTGTAATAACATTTAATCATAACTTTATAATATCATGAGAATAAAGGGATTCATGATATAATATGTCAAAGGACAATATACACACCATATAAGTGTGAATTGGTGCATAACAACAATGAAATCTCAATGGAAATGTAAATTGATATGAAATCCATTATAAAGATGGTATCCTTAAATTAAGGATAAATATATCACATAGTTATGTGTGAGAAATATAAATACACCCAATATAAGTGGATATTAACTGTGAAACAATCATAGGTCATCACACATATTCATAGGATGACATGTTCAATAAGTACTGGTTGAACCCAAATAAATCGAAATTGGGTTAAGACGTTCCCTTGTAAAAATTCGATAGCCTAAGGGCGCCACTTCAAAATTCAGAAAATTAGTCGATGAGAGAGAGAATGGTATCTCATAACTTGGACATAAACTTTACATTGATAAGGATATAGAAGAACATATCCCAACATAATAATTTTTAAATTAAAAGACAAAACAAAAAAAGTCTTTTAAAAAGAGGAGGGTGAATGGTTCCCTTACCGACTTGGGTAACTTTCGAAACGTACAAACCATGAAAGAAGGACTATAAAAAATTGATTTAAATACTCATAAACTAAATTATATTACATAAATATTAGAATAATGGTCAGTACATACACCACTCAAATGAAATGGTGGTAAATTTAGCATAAATCTCATGGGAAAAAAAGTGAGATGAAAATCCATTATGAAAACTCGGCAGCCTAACGGCGCCACATAATACTTCTAAAAATGGATTTATGAGATAAAATAGGGTCTATCATAATATGAAAAAAAATTACAGTATGATGATTATAATAGAACATCCCAAACATAATAATAATGATCTTATAAGAAATGACATAAAATATATTACTTAAAAAGAACGAGAGAGGTTGGATCCCTTACCTCAAGTCCGACTTGTCTTATTTGATTCTTTATATTCCTGAATAATAAACTTTTGTCAATTTATAACTGCCTAAGGACCTCTTTTAAAGATTATTATTTAGTTAATATCACATATTATAATGTTATAATAATTTGTTAATAATGTGAGTTCATATCAGACGTTTTTGTCGATGTTTGGTACATGAGTCAAAAATGAACTTGTTTGAAAATGATTGGCCATGTAGTTATAAGTAAATCATCTCCAGAATAGTATTAATGATTTAAATATCATATATATCCAGTAAATATTCATTTTATACTACCCCATAACAATTGTAGATAAAAAGAAATGAAATGCACCGTTCATGGAGATGGTAGACCATACATACGCATGAACGCTACTTTCATTTCTTTGTCATATTAATGGAATTAAAAATAATTGATAGATATATATATTATAATTCCAGTATTATATAAATTTTATATAGGTCACATATGTTCATTAATTTCATTCTTTATACATTCCATGTATTTCATTAAAGAGTCACATAACTTGAGGGGGCGGTAGTCCACACTTCCTCGTATGAAATTATCGCATTTCCACAACATGAAAAGCATAAAAGAATGTTTTAAATATAAAATTCAGAAACATATAGAAAACATAAATACCATATATATATATCATATATAAAATATAGCGACATCATAATGGCCACCATGAAAGGTGTTAAGAGAATATTGAACAATCATCATTTCGTGAGGCGGAAATTTTCCATCCACAGAAAAAGTATGTTCTTTAACCATTAGACGAAGGTGTGTTTAAGTTTAGCTCGAATAATTTAAATAACCACATCCTAGTATATTTAAGATACTGGTTTTGTTACAAAATAAAGGAATAAAAAGAGTTTATAGGGTTGGAGAAGCAAAATAAAACATAAGAACACAAGAGAGGACACTGCCTTTAAATCGGGTAACTCCATTTGATTTGAGATCAAAGGCTCCATTGGAAAGGATTATGCCCAAATTGAGGCTTCAATTATGAATAGAGGTATGTGTATAGATTAAATGGTCATGGGTTGGCCAAGACAAAGGCTTTAGAGGTGTGGGTAAGGTGGTAGAGGTGGGGGCCTTTTATAAGAGGAGAGGAGGGGCACTCTTGGAATGTTATAAACTATTACTTTATTATATAATGATTGTCGGATTTTAAAGCCCCCAAAAGGATATATTTAGAGGATAAGGTGATAAGGTTTCGAAATCCACACATCCAATAGTTTTGTGACAAGTTTAGGTCTTATATTTTACATTATCATTTCATTTTATTTAAATTGTTAAATAATGAAATAATCACTGCATCATCATGGTGTCATAAATAATTTAATTTATTTAATGTATAAAAATTATAAAAAAAACTATCATCATGTAGGAAATCTTTTTATCTTTCTAATGAATATTTATAGTAAAAAATATGACTTGTATAACCCCATGTAAAAATTGTTTTAGTAAAACAACACATGTTTGTGACATTTTAATTTTAACTTTAAATAAAAGTTATTAATGTCATTTTCCAACCAAAGTGGCTCCATGGGGTCCCCATGTTTACCCATGGATTGTCTTGGTCGTACATGACTCATCCAATAAGGGTAGGACATGTGTCAAGGTCATTTAATATTATTAAATCATTATTTTTGCCTTAATTTACACTAATTACCTCTAATCGTGATTAAAAACTTAAAAGTTACTATTCACCAAAAAATTATTTTTATCCCATTGAACCACATTTTACATCATAATGACAACCATTTATGTCTAATTTTTGAAAATCAAATCACAAAAGTGGTAATGTTTCATTTAAATGAAAAATCAGTTTTTATACTACCACTTAGTGGTTTCACTATTCATCTAAAATTGATATGTTTTTCAGAAAAATACCAAATATTCACCCTAAGCTATATTTGATATTCCAAATTCAATAATGATTTCTATTTTAAAAAATTCAAAACATATAAGTTTCATTAATTAATTTAATAATTAATTCCCGCTGTCAAAACAAATAGCGTGTTTTTAAGAAACAATATCTATTAAAAGATTGACACTATTTTAACTCCAATTTCAAAGTGAAATTAATTCCAATAACCACTATTGGAATAAATGGTAAAAATATATTCTAATTTCAATTTAAAACTAATTCAAAATATAATCTAATCATATAAATAAATTATATTAAAAAGAGGTTTTGAATTAAAATACAACATTTTTCACTATTCAATAAAAAATGAACATTATCGGAAAAATACCAAAAATTTACACAAAGTAAATTTTGATGTCCCGATTATAAAGAAGAATTTTATTTTGTCAAATATAACACATAAAATTTTAAAAAAGTGGATTTAAAAGAGGTTCGCCATCAAAAGGCAGTTAATCGACCTTTTAAAAAATATTAGAATGTTTACGCTTAAAATTGGATTCATTCGCATTTTTAATCCTCTAACATTTATTATAAAAAAAAGTAACAAAATATTTGAAAATCAAATATAATCATTTTTTAGTTAGTTCTGTTCTTTCCCTACATTACTGTAACACCCCAGATTTTATGAAAAATATTCTTTTAATTTCATTAATGTCTTGTGTTGTATGCTACACCAAGATTACCTTGCGCTATACGCAACACTGTATTAGCTTGAAGTATACGCAACAATATTCTTGAATCATGTTACACACAATTATGATAATAGTTATTCTACGCAACATTGAGAATATATATATATACTCCATGTTTTATGTTATTGCTCAAGCTTTTGATGTTTAAACATTATGTTCATGTTTTTAAGTTCAAATGTATATGGTATGTTTTATTTTATCCATGCTTACCCTTAATAAGCATTTGAGCTCACCCTTTTTATGTTTTCTTTTCCCCAGTATATAAAGAAAGGTTTTAGGTAAGAAAAAAAGGGGAAGATCTTTATGGGAGATGTTGAAGATCTTTCACCACGATTAGAAGATTACGTTCCAAGTTTCCAAAGACACTAAACTATTACGATCCTTGTGTGTCTGTCATTTTTATGTATTAAGTATTCCACTAAAGTAATATAATGTCCATGTACGTCAAGCTTTGGGTCTCTATAGTTGGTATCAGAGGAAACATTTAGTCAACCATTGGAAACTAGGATGCGAAAACGTTAGTGAGATCCCTAGAGATATTTCTAAGGTATGTCTAGGGATGTCTCTAAGGTTAAGTATACATATAGGTTATAGTCCTAGAATTGTGCTAACGATATTAGAATTTAACCTATGATGACAAATATTGAGGGTACTCCCCCTTTAATATGTTGTTTACCTTAGCATGATTTTTTCCTCTCACACTATTCTTTTTGGTTTTAGAAAATGGCTGGAAATAGGGAGATTCATGATAATAGAAAATATGACGGACAATGGAATGATATTATTCATGAGAAACCAAATGAAACGGGATTTGGAAGTCCAAATATCGTTATTATGCATAATTAGAAATCTCATAATATGAACAATAATCTCAACTTTGGTAAGTTTCTTGAATCAGATAATAAGAGAAAGATGGAGTTTCATGATGATCATAGAGGAAAGAAAGTTCAATTTCCCTCATGTAAATCATGAGGCATCGAGGGGATTGTTTCAAGGGAATTAGAAGATGCTTTGGTTGTGGGAAAAAAGGACACAAAGCCAGTAAGTGCAAAGGAAAAGGTTCAGTTAACACCATGGACGAGGATAATGGTATTGCTACGACATCAACAATGGTTAAATGTTTTAAATGTGTAACGTATGGGTATTATGCAAACCAATGCCCTAAAGGAAAGTCTAATGAAGAGAATCAGTACGACCGTATGGGTAGTATTAATGTTGATGATGATGAAGAGACTACAAATGATATGTGAGATGAAAGAATTGTAGAAGCTCGGTCAATGGTTTAAGAAAGTAGTGGAATGATTATATGTTTATCAAGTATAATGTTGTATAAGTAATCTCATGGTACTATGGAATAAAGAGACATCCAAGGATTGTTACACAGTTGCCGTTCCTTGAGTTTTGAAAGTCTATGATTAATGGTACTAGTATCAATGAAAGGTTATTCAGATATTTTTGGAATGTAGATGATATGTGCATAATGAAGGGATAAGGAGAAAATTAAATGTTTGATAGTCTTCATGAGCTCATGACTGATATAAGGAAATAGTTATATCATGGTTTGAGTATATAGAATTTTGGGTTTTTTGTATGTGGAATGAGTTAACTTTTGACAGCACTCATGTTTTTACAAAGATTCAATGGGTATTCATTTTTCAAGAGAATACATGATTAAAACCTTAGAATATTTGGAATGTGAACAACAAGACATATCTTATGATATACGGGGATCAACGATGGTATTGACATGCTTGTTATATAAAATCTTTGGTAATCGTTTTCACTATATTATGAGAGTGGACTGCAGTATTATGGATAAGCCTAAATATTGGAATGGATTATGTTGGACATAAGTTATTATTGTTTAAGGATAGAAGTTTTTTCGATATTATTGATGGGATGTTGTAGTAATGTAGTTTTAGAAAAAAAGTCAACCTGCAGGACAGGTGACAACCCATCGCGTCAGACAAGGATGTGGGAATTGAACCCACAACCGAAGTGCGACTATCCTTTATCGCCTACCACTGGCCTATAGGAAGTACCAGGTTTGTAGAAACTAGTTTTATTTTATTAAGCGGTATGATATATGAATTATGAGTTCATTTTTGGAACCATATACGATTAATCTAACCATAATATGGACTTATAACTTTTTCTAACCTTTTGTTTGAAACAGATGGAATGACCCATCATTCTATCACATGATCTGCTAACACATCACGAATAAAAAATTCAACTTCATTTCTTTAAGGGATTAAGGGGAAATTGTTCAATTCACGAACAATAGTGAAATTGTACCAAAATCATGTAAGTATTTCTTTAAATTCACCATCTTTAGGGAAATGATCATGAAAACCAAAAATGCTGTCCTAGTGCCCTTATATCTGATGAATCAGATGGTACCTTAGATCATCGCAAATCTATGTCTTTGTGATTGTTGGATATTTCATAGCCATGTTTTCTACCACTCTCCATCAGAACTTGATGGTTAGATTTTTCTTCCATATCCATATTTTCACCTATGTTCTCCTACGTGGAAACCCAGTGATGAGTTAATTTGGGTAACCGTTACATTTCATACTTTAGTTTTTAAATCCAAGTTTGGGTATTCATTTTTACGACGTGGTTTTCTATTAAACAAACTTTTGAGTAGTAAACCATTTATAACCCCGACGAATTTCGAGGGAGAAATTCATTTTAAGGGGGTAGAATGTCACACCCCGAGATTTTATGAAAAATATTCTTTTAATTTCATTAATGTCTTGTGTTGTATGCTACACCAAGATTACTTTGTGCTATACGCAACACCGTATTATCTTGCAGTATACACAACACTATTCTTGGATCGTGTTACACACAATTTTGATAATAGTTATTCTACGCAACATTGAGAATATATTTATATATTCAATGTATAAATGAAATATGGTTGGATTATGATATACGAAATAAGGAAGGATTCTTGCACAACACGCAACCCTGACTTGGCTTGCATTACATGCAAGCGTGACCTTCCAAGATAGCGTGTGTTGTACGCATTACCGAGTTTTGCTAAACAATGATATACTATTAAAATATTATTAAAATTAGCCGTTATTAATAGTAATACCCACTTTTTGAGATTTTATAAATTTTATTTTTGAAAATAGACATCATTTTTGGATTCGGAATATCGAAATTAGCCTAGGGTGAAATTTTGGTATTTTTATGGAAACTTTCAATTTTTGATGAATAGTGAAAACACTAGGTTACTATTTAAAACCCGAATTTTTATTTAAATAATTATTTATTTTATTTAAATTTATTTTAGGTCAAAATTGATACATAATACCTATATAAGTTCAATGAAATTCATTGGAGTAATTTTATAATAATTTTAGATATATAAAAATTTCATTGAACTTTTCACCGTCTTTTACCCAACTCCTAGGAGAATTTGCAAATTTACATAAAACATAATTTTACCGCTTCTGTGAGTGGAATTTCAATAATCCGAGAGACATGGTTTATGTCAGTAAGTAAAATTTGGTTCAATGATATGAAAATAATTTTTGGTGAATAGTAACTTTTTACTTTTATTTACCACGGTTAAAAGTAAATAGTGTAATTAAGGGTAAAAATGATATTATTATTACTCTAAAACATGTCCTAATTCTAATGGATAAGTGTAATTCGACCAAAAACAACCTTAGGAATAAAATATGACCATTTAGGCCCACTTGGATTAGATTAGGACATTTATTATTAATTTATTTAAAGAAGGGTTAAAATAGTTAAAATCAAAGTTTAATAAGTAAATCATTTTTAATATAGGGTTATACATAAGATAAATTCAACTATATATATTAATTAGAAATATAAAAAGATTTCCTACATAATGATATTTTATTTGTAATTTTTAGACATTAAATAATCTAATTTATTTATAACACAAAGATGATGCAGTAATTATCTTATTAATGAAATATTGACCTAATTGATGTTATGAATACCCAAATAAATGTAATTTGAGACTTTTTATGAATTAATCTAATTTTATCGGTTAATATGACATGTTAGTATTGATTTAATTAACTTTTTTTGAACTAATCATTCTGCTATGATTTTCACAAAAATCAATTACTAAATAGTGTCAAAATTGACATAAAATAGTTTTTTAAAAAAATATTATATTATTAATTGTTATTTTATTCCAAAAAATCTATGGTTCGGTAAAATGACTTATATAAAATTATATATATTAATATAAACAACTTGGGGTTCGTTTGGATTGTTATAGTAAGTTTATTAACCTTATAGTGTAAGAACACAAAAAGACACGGTAAAAGTAAAACTATCTAACTTAAAGTTAAATCTAAATGATAAGGTTAAAATAGTGAACTAAACATTTCCAAATTCTATTGGATGAGTGTATTTCGACCTATCCCCACCTTAGCTTCGAAATAAATTAATTTGGATCTATTTAAAACCAAATATGGATTTATAATAAAATAATATTTTTAGTTTCCCAAAGGTGCCCCTCTCCTCCCTTATAAAAGGGCACCTCCTCCCTCTCTTCCTCACACCACTTATAGACTTCAAGCTTGAAAAAACCCTGGAAAATTCACTTCTCCACATCCCTAGAAACATCCTAGAGGTCCTGGTTTTCTTCAAAGACCAATTTCAGTGCCCTAAAAGGAGGTCTCAAAGAGGCACTCTAAAGAAGATGTAATGTCCGTTACCGATTCTTTCAACTTTATTTCTTCTTCCACTTCTTCTTCTTTAGTTTTTTCATTATGAAGTAATAACATAAGTATCAATCATATACTGATATGTTATTATAAGTACGAAACAACCCTATTTCACCATCTATCCATCCTACGGAAAATGAAATCACCGCGCGTGCGTACGTACGGAATATTGTCTCCACGCCGTGGTGTAATCTGTTTTTCCAACACCACATTACTTGGATGGGTAAAATGGTGTAAATAATAACTATACGTAGTTATTATAACATCATACTGATTCTGATATATTGTATCATCCACTCCAATTCTATTCAATGATTATGGAAATGATATCATCGCACGTGCGTACGTACGGACTACCGTCTCCACGACGCGATGAGATTCATTCTCCATGTTAACCATACATGAATGATCATAAAGTTTATTTAATGAATAATAATGAAATATATGAAATAATAATGCTACTGGATTTATGTATATATATATATTTTGTCTATTTAGTTTCATTCAATTCAATAAGGAAATGAAAACAACGTTCATGCGTACTTACGGCCTACCGTCTCCATGAACGGTGTATTTCATTCCTTTTATCGACCTATAATATATATATGTATATGATGAATATATGAAAATCATGATTTACATTATGAAATTATGTAAATCAGGATATAAGTAATAATATCAAGAACGACAAGTTGAAACACATACGATAAATGAAATGATTTTACCCAAAACGCTGCTTTAACATGAAATTTACAAAAGAACGGGTAATATAAAGTCATAAGTGAAAAATATATGATATCATAACAATGAATATGATTCTGTAATAATTCAACGAAATTATTTAAATCATTATACAGGAGGTTTGGATGCGTACGAAGCATATCGGACCTATGGTAAGGGATAAATTTTCAATCTCGTTTTTATCAGAGATTGCTTATACGTAAGTATTTACTGGGGTTACGTTTATCATCCATGAACATGTTCTCTAAAAATTCATTCATAAAATGTTTACCATTATTACATGGATGTTTAAAGTCATTTATACCCTTTATTGACTTTTTACAACATTGTAACAATTGAATCTTTCCTTTGGTTACCATATAAGGTACTTTTTGACTTTTCTGACAAAAGTACAAGGATAATGTTATTTTTAACTTATACAGCACGGACAGATTTTTACGGTTTTATAAAGCCTTGTTTTCATGAAGCTTCCTCAAAAAAATTTCATGATTATTTTAAACAAAATCTTTTTCTTTTAAAATTTCATGACGTTTTGTGAAAAGAAATTGATTTTGAAGAAGAAAGGATATTTTCCTCAAGAATTCATTTCAAGTGTTTTATCAAAACCATTTTTTATCGAAGATGACATTATATGTGTATGGTTCAAGTATAAAATCTCTATGATTTACATGGTTTCACTTTTCTTATTATGAAATGATGTCCATTTCTTTATATGGATTAAGTGATGATGGAACGATGTTTATGAAACCCATTTTATTCTTTGGGTTATGATGAATGATTTATGTTTATGTTGTGGCACAAGTAAGAATGATTTCATTATGAGATGGGTGGGACCTTTATCTCCCTGAAATTCATTGGGTAAAGATTTATATCTCATGAGATAGACATGGCTAGAATGGAAAGTTAAACTGGTTCAGTAATACACGACTGGAATGAGGAGTGAACTCGATTCAGAAAGGGACTTTTTCCACTAAGAAGGTCATGGCAGAAATGCCTTGGCTACTATGGAAATCATTACATGTGCTTAATGGATGCCACAATTACATATTTTATTCCCATTCTATTTTATCATTCTTAATTTTTCTTTATGATCTATGCCTTACGTACTTCCATGTTTTATGTCATTGCTCAAGATTTTGATGTTTAAACATTATGTTCATGTTTTTAAGTTCAAATGTATATGGTAAGTTTTATTTTATCCATGATTACCCTTACTGAGCATTTGATCTCACCATTTTTATGTTTTATTTTCCCCAGGATATAAAGAATGGTTTTAGGTAAGAAAAAAAGGGGAAGATCTTTATGCGAGATGTTGAAGATCTTTCACCACGATTAGAAGATTACGTTCCATGTTTCCAAAGACACTAAACTATTACGATCCTTGTGTGTCTGTTATTGTTATGTATTAAGTATTTTTCTAAATTAATGTAATGTCCATGTACGTCAAGCTTTGGGTCTCTACAGTTGGTATTAGAGGAAAGGTTTAGTCAACCTTTGGAAACTAGGATGCGAAAATGTTAGTGAGATCCATAGAGATATTTCTAAGGTATGTCTAGGGATGTCTCTAAGGTTAAGTATACGTATAAGTTATAGTCCTAGTATTGTGCTAACTATCATAGAATTTAACCTAAGATGTTAGATATTGAGGGTACTCCGCCTTTACTATGTTGTTTTCCTTAGCATGATTTTTTCCTCTTACACTATTCTTTTTGGGTTTTAGAAAATGGCTGGAAATAGGAATATTCAGGATAATAGAGGATATGACGGACAATGGAATGATATTATTAATGAGAAACCAAATGAAACGGGATTTGGAAGTCCTAACATTGTTAATATGCCTAATCAGCAATCTCATAATATGATCAATAATCTCAACTTTGGTAAGTTTCCCGACTCAGATAATAAGAGAAAGATGGAGTTTCATGATGATCATAGAGGAAAGAAAGTTCAATTTCCCTCATGTAAATCATGTGGCATAGAGGATATTGTTTCAAGGGAATTGGAAGATGCTTTGGGTGTGGAAAAGAAGGACACAAAGACAGTAAGTGCAAAGGAAAAGGTTCAGTTAACACCATGGATGAGGATAATGGAATTGCTACGACATCAACAATGGTTAAATGTTTTAAATGTGGAATGTACGAGCATTATGGAAACCAATGACATAAGTGAAAGTCTCATGAAGAGAATTAGTACGACCGTATGGGTAGTATTTATGTTGATGATGATGAAGAGACTACAAATGATATGTGAGATGAAAGAATTGTTGAAGATCGGTCAATGGTTTAAGAAGGTAGTGGAATGATTACATGTTTATCAAGTGTAATGTTGTATAAGTAATCTAATGGTACTATGGAATAAAGAGACATCTAAGGATTGTTACACTATTGTCTTTCCTTGAGTTTTGAAAGTGTATGATTAATGGTACCAGTATCAATGAAAGGTTATTCAGATATTTTTGGAATTTTGATGATATGCGCATAATGAAGGGATAAGGAGAAAATTAAATGATTAATAGTATTCATGATCTCATGACTGATATAAGGAAATAGTTATATCATGGTTTGAGTATAAGAATTTTGGGTTTTTGGTATGTGGAATGAGTTAACTTTTGACAGAACTCATGCATTTACTAAGATTCGATGGGTATTCATTTTTTAAGAGAATACATGATTAAGGCCTTAGAATATTTGGAATGTGACCAACAAGACATTTCTTATGATATATGTGGATCAACGATGGTATTAACATGCTTGTTATATGTAATCTCTGGTAATTGTTTTTACTATATTATGAGAGTGGACTGCAGTATTATGGATAAGCCTAAAGATTGGAATTGATTATGTTGGACATAAGTTATTATTGTTTAAGGATAGAAGTTTTTTCAATATTATTGATGGGATGTTATAGTAATGTAGTTTTAGAAAAAAAGAAAACCTACAGGACGGGTGACAACCCATCTGGTCGGACAAGGCTATGGGAATTGAACCCACAACCGAAGTGTGACTAGCCTTTATCGCCTACCACTGGCCTACAAGAAGTCCCTGGTTAGCAAAAACTAGTTTTATTTTATTAAGCAGTATGATATATGAAGTATAAGTTCATTTTTGGAAACATATATGATTAATCTAACCATAAGATGGACTTATAACTTTTGATAACCTTTTGTTTGAAATAGATGGAACGACCCATTATTCTATCACATGATCTGCTAACACATCACAAATAAAAAATTCAACTTCATTTCTTTAAGGGATGAAGGGGAAATTGTTCAATTCACGAACAACTGTGAAATTGTTCCAAAATCATGTAAGTATTTCTTTTAATTCACTAACTTTAGGGAAATGATCTTGAAAACAAAAAAAAATTTCCCAGTGCCCTTATATCAGATGAATCAGATGGAACCTTAGATCATCACAAATCTATGGCTTTGTGATTATTGGCTATTTCATAGCCATGTTCTCTACCACTCTCCATTAGAACTTGATGGTTATATTTTTCTTCCAAATCCATATTTTCACCTATGTTCTCCTACGTGGAAACCCAGTGATAAGTTAATTTGGGTAACCATTACATTTCATACTTTAGTTTTTAAATCCAAGTTTGGGTATTCCTTTTTACGATGTGGGTTTCTATTAAACAAACTTTCGAGTAGTAAACCATTTATAACCCCGATGAATTTCGAGGGCGAAATTCATTTTAAGGGGGGTAGAATGTAACACCCTGAGATTTTATGAAAAATATTCTTTTAATTTCATTAATGTCTTGTGTTGTAGGCTACACCATGATTACCTTGCGCTATATGCAACACTGTATTAGCTTACAGTATACGTAACACTATTCTGGGATCGTGTTACACACAATTTTGATAATAGTTATTCTACGCAACATTGAGAATGTATATATATATATTCTATGTACAAATGAAATATGGTTGGATTATGTTATACGAAACAATGAAGGATTCTTGCACAACATAAAACCCTGACTTGGCTTGCATTACACGCAAGTGCGACCTTCCACGATAGTGTGTGTTGTACGCAATACCGAGTTTCGCTAAACAATGATATGCTCTTAAAATATTATTAAAATTAACCGTTTTGAATAGTAATACCCACCTTTTGAAATTTTATAAATTTTATTTTTGAAAATGGACTTCATTTTTGGATTCATAATATCGAAATTAGCCTAGGGTTAAATTTTGGTATTTTTCTGGGAACTTTCAATTTTTGATGAATAGTAAAAACACTAGGTTACTATTTAAAAACCGACTTTTTATTTAAATAATTATTTATTTTATTTAAATTTATTTTATCTCCAAATTGATACATAATACCTATATAAGTTCAATGTAATTCATTGGAATAATTTTATAATAATTTTAGATATATAAAAATTTCATTGAGCTTTTCACCGTCTTTTACCCACCTCCTAGGAGAATTTTTAAATTTACATAAAACTTAATTTTACAACTTCTGTGAGTGGAATTTCAAAAATCCGAGAGACATGGTTGATGTCAGTAAGAAAAATGTGGTTCAATCAGAAGAAAATAATTTTTTGTGAATAGTAACTTTTTACTTTTATTTACCACAGTTAAAAGTAAATTGGGTAATTAAGGGTAAAAATGATATTATTATTACCCTAAAACATGTCCTAATTCTATTGGATAAGTTTAATTCGTCCAAAAACAACCTTAGGAATAAAATATGACCATTTAGGCCCACTTGGATTCGATTAGGACATTTATTATTAATTTATTTAAAGAAGGGTTAAAATAGTTAAAATCAAAGTTTTATAAGTAAATAATTTTTAATATAGGTTTATACGTAAGATAAATTTGACTATATATATTCATTAGAAATATAAAAATATTTCCTAAATAATTATATTTTATTTGTAATTTTTAGACATTAATTAATTTAATTTATTTATGACACAATGATGATGCAGTAATTATCTTATTAATGAAATATTGACATAATTGATGTTATAAATATCCAAAAATAAATGTAATTTGAGACTTTTTATGATTTACTCTAATTTTATAGGTTAATAGGACATGTTATTATTGATTTAATTAACTTTTTTAGAACTAATAATTCTGTTATGATTTTTCACAAAAATCAATTACTAAATAGTGTCAAAATTGACAAAAAATAGTTTTTTAAAAAAATATTATATCATTAATTTTTATTTTATTCCTAAAAATCTATGTTTCGGAAAAATGACTTATATAAGGTTATATATATTAATAATAAACAACTTGGGGTTCGTTTGGCTTGTTATAGAATGTTTATTAACCTTATAGTGTAAGAACACAAAAAGACATGGTAAAAGTAAAACTATCTAACTTAAAGTTAAATCTAAATGATAAGGTTAAAATAGTGAACTAACCTTGTCCAAATTCCTTTGTATGAGAGTATTTAGACCCATACCCACCTTACCATCGAAATAAATCAATTTTAAGCTATTTAAAACTGAATATGGCTTTATAATAAAATAATATTTTTAGTTTTCCCAAAGGTGCCCCTCTCCTCCCTTATAAAAGGGCACATCCTCCCTCTCTTCCTCACACCACTTTGAGCCTTAAACCTCGGCCAACCCCTGCCAAATTCTCTTCTCCACTTCCCTAGAATCATCCTAGAGGTCCTGGTTTTCATCAAAGACCAATTTCAGTGCCCTAAAAGGAGGTCTCAAAGAGGCGCTTCAAAGAAGAGGTAATGTTTGTTACCGATTCTTTCAACTTTATTTCTTCTTCCACTTCTTCTTCATTAGTTGTTTCATTATGAAGTAATAACATCAGTATTACTCATATACTGATATGTATTTATAATTATGAAAAAACCCTATTTCACCATCTATCCATCATACGGAAAACGAAATCACCACGCGTGCGTACATACGGAATATTGTCTCCACGCCGTGGTGTAATATGTTTTTCCAACACCACCTTACTTGGATGGGTATAATGGTGTAAATAATAACTATAAATAGTTATTATAAAATCATACTGATTCTGATATATTGTATCATCCACTCCAATTCAATTCAATGATTATGGAAATGATATCATCGCTCGTGCGTACGTACAGACTACCGTCTCCACGACGCGATGTGATTCATTCTCCATGTTAACCATACATGAATGATCATAAAGTTTATTTAATGAATAATAATGAAATATATGAAATAATAATGATACTGGATTTATGTATATATATATATGTTGTCTATTTAGTTTCATTCAATTCAATAAAGAAACGAAAACAGCGTTCATGCGTACGTACGACCTACCGTCTCCATGAACGGTGTATTTCATTCCTTTTATCGACCTATAATATATATATGTATATGATTAATATATGTAAATCATGCTTTAAATTATGAAATTATATAAATCATGATATAAGTAATAATATCAAGAATGACAAGTCGAAACACATACGATAAATGAAATGATTTTACCCAAAACGCTGCTTTAACATGGAATTTACAAAAGAACGGGTAATATAAAGTCATAAGTGAAACATATATGATATCATAACAATGAATATGATTCTGTAATAAGTCAATGACATTATTTAAATCATTATATAGGAGGTTCGGATACGTTCGAAGCAAATCGGACCTAAGGTAAGGGATAAATTTTCAATCTCATTTTTATCTGAGATTGCTTATACGTAAGTATTTATTGGGGTTACGTTTATCATCCATGACCATGTTTTCTGAAAATTCTTTCATAAAATGTTTACCATTCTTCCATGGATTTTAAAGTCATTTTTACCCTTTATTGAATTTTTACCACATTTTATGAATGGAATCTTTCCTTTGGTTACCATATAAGGTACTTTATGACTTTTCCGACAAAAGTACGAGGAGAATGTTATTTTTAACTTATACGACACGAACAGATTTTTACGGTTTTATAAATCCTTGTTTTCATGAAGCTTCCTCAAAAATATTTCATGATTAATTTAAACAAAATCTTTTTCTTTTAAAATTTCATGAGGTTTTGTGAAAAGAAATTGATTTTGAAGAAGAAAGGATATTTTCTCAAGAATTGATTTCAAGTTTTTTATCAAAACCATTTTGTATATAAGATGACATTATATGTGTATGGTTCATGTATAAAGTCTCTATGATTTACATGGTTTCACTTTTCTTATTATGAAATGATGTCCATTTCTTTTATATGGATTAAGTGATGATGGAACGATGTTTATGAAACCCATTTTATTCTTTGGGTTATGATGAATGATTTATGTTTATGTTGTGGAAAAAGTAAGAATGATTTAATTATATGATGGGTGGGACCTATATCTCCCTAAAATTCATTGAGTAATGATTTATATCTCATGAGATAGACATGGCTGGAACGGCAAGTTAAACTGGTTCAGTAATACAGGACTGGAACGAGGAGTGAACTCGATTCAGAAAGGGACTTTGTCCACTAAGATGGTCTTGGCAGCAATGTCTTGGCTACTATGTAAATCATTACATGTGCCTAATGGATGCCACAATTACATGTTTTATTCCCATGCTATTTTGTCATTCTTAATGTTTCTTTATGATCTATGCATTATGTACTTCCATGTTTTATGTCATTGCTCAGGCTTTTGATGTTTAAACATTATGTTCATGTTTTTAAGTTCAAATATATGTGTTATGTTTTATTTTATCCATGCTTACCCTTACTGAGCATTTGAGCTCACCCTTTTTATGTTTTATTTTCCCCGGGATATAATGAAAGGTTTTAGGTAAGAAAAAAAGGGGAAGATCTTTATGGGAGATGTTGAAGATCTTTCACCACGATTAGAAGATTGTGTTCCAAGTTTCCAAAGACACTAAACTATTACGATCCTTGTGTGTCTGTTATTGTTAGGTATCAAGTATTCCTCTAAAGTAATTTTATTTCCATGAACTTCAAGCTTTGGGTCTCTACAGTTAGTATTAGAGGAAAGGTTTAGTCAACCTTTGGAAACTAGGATGCGAAAACGTTAGTGAGATCCCTAGTGATATTTCTAAGGTATGTATAGGGATGTCTCTAAGGTTAAGTATACGTATAGGTTATAGTCCTAGAATTCCACTAACGATCTTAGAATTTAACCTAAGATGTTAGATATTGAGGGTACTCCCCCTTTACTATGTTGTTTTCCTTAGCATGATTTTTTCCTCTCACACTATTCTTTTTGGGTTTTAGAAAATGGATGGAAACAGGAAGATTCATGATAATGGAGGATATGACGGACAATGGAATGATATTCTTCATGAGAAACCAAATGAAATGGGATTTGGAAGTCCAAACATCGTTATTATGCCTAATCAGTAATCTCATAATATGATCAATAATCTCAACTTTGGTAAGTTTCCCGACTTATATAATAAGAGAAAGATGGAGTTTCATGATGATCATAGAAGAAAGAAAGTTCAATTTCCCTCATGTAAATCATGTGGCATCGAGGAAATTTTTTCAAGGGAACTGGAAGATGCTTTGGGTGTGGAAAAGAAGGACACAAAGCCAGTCAGTGCAAAGGAAAAGGTTCAGTTAACACCAAGGATGAGGATAATGGTTTTGCTACGACATCAACAATGGTTAAATGTTTTAAATGTGGAATGTATGGGCATTATGCAAACCAATGCCCTAAGGGAAAGTCACATGAAGAGAGTCAGTACGACCGTATGGGTAGTATTTATGTTGATGATGATGAAGAGACTACAAATGATATGTGAGATGAATGAATTGTTGAAGCTCAGTCAATGGTTTAAGAAGGTAGTGGAATTATTACATGTTTATCAAGTGTAATGTTGTATAAGTAATCTCATGGTACTATGGAATAAAGAGACATCTAAGGATTGTTACACTGTTGTCTTCCCTTGAGTTTTGAAAGTGTATGATTAATGGTACCAGTATCAATGAAAGGTTATTCAGATATTTTTGGAATGTATATGATATGCGCATAATGAAGGGATAAGGAGAAAATTAAATGTTTGATAGTATTCATGATCTCATGACTGATATAAGGAAATAGTTATATCATGGTTTGAGTATATAGAATTTTGGGTTTTTGGTATGTGGAATGAGTTAACTTTTGACAACACTCATGTTTTTACTAAGATTCAATGGGCATTCATTTTTCAAGAGAATACATGATTAAGACCTTAGAATATTTGGAATGTGACCAACAAGACATATCTTATGATATATGGGGATAAACGATGGTATTAACATTCTTGTTATATAAAATCTTTGGAAATCGTTTTCACTATATTTCGAGAGTGGACTGCAGTATTATGGATATGCCTAAAGATTGGAATGGATTATGTTGGATATAAGTTAGTATTGTTTAAGGATAAATGTTTTTTCGATATTATTGATGGGATGTTATAGTAATGTAGTTTTAGAAAAAAAGACAACCTCCAGGGTGGGTGATAGCCCATCGCGTCGGACAAGGCTATGGGAATTGAACCCACAACCGAAGTGCGACTAGCCTTTATCGCCTATCACTGGCCTACAAGAAGTCCCTGGTTAGTAGAAACTAGTTTTATTTTATTAAGAGGTTTGATATATGAAGTATAAGTTCATTTTTGGAACCATATACGATTAATCTAACCATAAGATGGGCTTATAACTTTTTCTAACCTTTTGTTTGAAACAGATCGAATGACCCATCATTCTATCACATGATCTGCTAACACATCACGAATAACAAATTCAACTTCATTTCATTATGGGATGAAGGGGAAATTGATCAATTCATGAACAACAGTGAAATTGTACCAAAATCATGTAAGTATTTCTTTTAATTCACCATATTTAGGGAAATGATCATGAAAACCAAAAATGTTGTCCTAGTGCCCTTATATCTGATAAATCAGATGGTACCTTAGATCATCGCAAATCTATGGCTTTGGGATTGTTGGCTATTTCATAGCCATGTTCTCTACCACTCTCCATCAGAACTTGCTGGTTAGATTTTTCTTCCATATCAATATTTTCACCTATGTTCTCCTACGTGGAAACCCAATGATGAGTTAATTTGTGTAACCGTTACATTTAATACTTTAGTTTTTAAAGCCAAGATTGGGTATTCATTTTTACAATGTGGGTTTCTATTAAACAAACTTTCAAGTAGTAAACCATTTATAACCCCGACGAATTTTGAGGGCAAAATTCAGTTTAAGGGGGGTAGAATGTAACACCCCGAGATTTTATGAAACATATTCTTTTAATTTCATTAATGTCTTGTGTTGTATGCTACACCAAGATTACCTTGCGCTATACGCAACACCGTATTAGCTTGCAGTATACATAACACTATTCTTGGATCGTGTTAGACATAATTTTGATAATAGTTATTCTACGCAACATTGAGAATATATATATATATATATATATATTCAATGTATAAATAAAATATGGTTGGATTATGTTATACAAAACAACGAAGGATTCTTGCACAACACGCAACCCTGACTTGGCTTGCATTACACGCAAGTGCGACCTTCCACGATAGCGTGTGTTGTACGCAGTACCGAGTTTCTCTAAACAATGATATGCTATTGAAATATTATTAAAATTAGCCGTTATGAATAGTAATACCCACTTTTTGAAATTTTATAATTTTTTTTGAAAATGGACTTCATTTTTGGATTCGGAATATCGTAATTAGCCTATGGTGAAATTTTGGTATTTTTCTGGAAACTTTCAATATTTGAGGAATAGTGAAAACACTGGGTTACTATTTAAAAACCGACTTTTTATTTAAATAATTATTTATTTTATTTTAATTTAATTTATCTCAAAATTGATACATAATACCTATATAAGTTCAATGTAATTCATTGGAGTAATTTTATAATAATTTTAGATATATAAAAATTTAATTGAACTTTTCACCGTCTTTTACCCACCTCCTAGGAGAATTTGCAAATTTACATAAAACATAATTTTACCGCTTCTGCGACTGGAATTTCAAAAATCCGAGAGACACAGTTGATGTCTGTAAGTAAAATCTGGTTCCATGAGATGAAAACAATTTTTGGTGAATAGTAACTTTTTACTTTTATTTACCACGGTTAAAAGTAAATAGGGTAATTAAGGGTAAAAATGATATTATTATTACCCTAAAACATGTCCTAATTCTATTGGATAAGTGTAATTCGACCAAAAACAAAATTAGGAATAAAATATGACCATTTAGGACCACTTGGATTAGATTAGGACATTTATTATTAATTTATTTAAAGAAGGGTTAAAATAGTTAAAATCAAAGTTTAATAAGTAAATCATTTTTAATATAGGGTTATACATAAGATAAATTCGACTATATATATTCAATAGAAATATAAAAAGATTTCCTACATAATGATATTTTATTTTTAATTTTTAGACATTAAATATCTTAATTTATTTAGGACACAAAGATGATGCAGTAATTATCTTATTAATGAAAAATTGACATAATTGATGTTCTAAATACCCAAATAAATGTAATTTGAGACTTTTTATGAATTAGCACAATTTTCTAGGTTAATATTAAATGTTATAATTGATTTAATAAACTTTTTTAGAACTAATCAGTCTGTTATGAGTTTCACAAAAATCAATTACTAAATAGTTTCAAAATTGACATAAAATAGTTTTTAAAAAAAATATTATATTATTAATTGTTATTTTATTTCTAAAAATCTATGGTTCTTCCAAATGATTTATATAAGGTAATATATATTAATAATAAACAACCTGGGGTCCTTTTGTCTTGTTATAGTAAGTTTATTAACCTTATATTGTAAGAACACAAAAAGACACGGTAAAAGTAAAACTATCTAACTTAAAGTTAAATCTAAATGATAAGGATAAAATAGTGAACTAAACTTGTCCAAATTATATTGGATGAGATGATTTTGACCCATAACCACCTTATCTTAGAAATAAATAAATTTGGAGCTATTTAAAACCGAATATGGCTTTATAATAAAATAATAGTTTTAGTTTTCTCAAAGGTGCCCCTCTCCTCCCTTATAAAAGGGCACCTCCTCCCTCTCTTCCTCACACCACTTTGAGCCTTAAAGATCGGCCCAAACCTGCCAAATTCTCTTCTCCACTTCCCTAGAAACATCCTAGAGGTCCTGGTATTCTTCAAAGACAAATTTCAGTGCCCTAAAAGGAGGTCTCAAAGAGGCGCTTCAAAGAAGAGGTAATGTCCGTTACCGATTATTTCAACCTTATTTCTTCTTCCACTTCTTCTTCTTTAGTTGATTCATTATGAAGTAATAACATCAGTATCACTCATATACTGATATGTTATTATAAGTATTAAATAAACCTATTTTCACTATCTATCCATCCTACGTAAAATGAAATCACCGCGCATGCGTACGTACGGAATACCGTCTCCACGCCGTGGTGTAATCTGTTTTTCCAACACCACCTTACTTTGATGGGTATAATGGTGTAAATAATAATTATACATAGTTATTATAAAATCATAATTATTCTTATATATTTTATCATCCACTCCAATTCAATTCAATGATTATGGAAATGATATCATCACTCGTGCGTACGTACGGACTGCCGTCTCCACAACGCGATGAGATTCATTCTCCATTTTAACCATACATGAATGATCATAATGTTTATTTAATGAATAATAATGAAATATATGAAAAAATAATGCTACTGGATTTATTTATATATATATATGTCGTCTATTTAGTTTCATTCAATTCAATAAGGAAACGAAAACAGTGTTCATGCGTACGTACGGCCTACCGTCTCCATGAACGGTGTATTTCATTCCTTTTATCGACTTATAATATATATATGTATATGATGATTTTATGTAAATCATCTTTTAAATTCGGAAATTATGTAAATCAATATATAAGTAATAATATCAAGAACGAAAATTCGACACACATATGATAAATGAAATGATTTTACCCAAAACACTGCTTTAACATGGAATTTACAAAAGAACGGGTAATATAAAGTCATAAATTAAACATATATGATATCATAACAATGAATATTATTCTGTAATAAGTCAATGACATTATTTAAATCATTATACAGGAGGTTCAGATACGTACGAAGCATATCATACCTATGGTAAGGGATAAATATTCAATCTCATTTTTATTCGAGATTGCTTATACGTAAGTATTTACTGGGGTTACGTCTATCATCCATGACCATGTTTTATAAAAATGATTTCATAAAATGTTTACCATTCTTACATGGATTTTTAAAGTCCTTTTTACCCTTTACTGACTTTTTACCACATTGTATGAATGGAATCTTTCCTTTGGTTACCATATAAGGTACTTTTTGACTTTTCTGAAAAAAGTACGAGGAGAATGTTATTTTTAACTTATACGGCACAAACGGATTTTTACGGTTTTATAAAGCCTTGTTTTCATGAAGCATTCTCAAAAATATTTCATGATTATTTTAAACAAAATCTTTTTCTTTTAAAATTTTATGATGTTTTGAGAAAAGAAATTGATTTTGAAGAAGAAAGGATATTTTCCTCAAGAATTCATTTCAAGTGTTTTATCAAAACCAATTTCCATCTAAGATGACATTATAAGTGTATGGTTCAAGTATAAAGTCTCTATGATTTACATGGTTTCACTTTTCTTATTATGAAATGATGTCCATTTCTTTTATATGGATTAAGTGATGATGGAATGATGTTTATGAAACCCATTTTATTATTTGGGTTATGATGAATGATTTATGTTTATGTTGTGCCACAAGTAAGAATGATTTCATTATGAGATGGTTGGGACCTATATCTCCCTCCAATGCATTGGGTAACGATTTATATCTCATGAGATAGACATGGTTGGAACAGCAAGTTAAACGAGTTCAGTAATACAGGACTGGAACGAGGAGTGAACTAGATTCAAAAAGGAACTTTGTCCACTAAGATGGTCTTGGAAGAAATGCCTTGGCTACTATGGAAATCATTACATGTGCTTAATGGATGCCACAATTACATGTTTTATTCCCATGCTATTTTATCATTCTTATTGTTTCTTTATGATCTATGCCTTACGTACTTCCATGTTTTATGTCATTGCTCAAGATTTTGATGTTTAAACATTATGTTTGTGTTTTTAAGTTCAAATGTATACGGTATGTTATATTTTATCAATGATTACCCTTACTGAGCATTTGAGATCACCCTTTTTAAGTTTTCTTTTCCCCAGGATATAAAGAAAGTTTTTAGGTAAGAAAAAAGGGGAAGATCTTTATTGGAGATGTTGAAGATCTTTCACCACAATTAGAAAATTACGTTTCAAGTTTCCAAAGACACTAAACTATTATGATCCTTCTGTGTCTGTTATTGTTATGTATTAAGTATTCCACTAAAGGAATGTAATGTCCACGTATGTAAAGCTTTGGGTCTCTACAATTACAATGGCTAGGCGTTAACTACCATTTAAAATAATATTATTTTATTATTAGAGTGCAATGTAAGATTTCAAAGGAACTAATTGTCACGTATTGGGTACCCCATAGAGCATAGCATTCCCTTTAAAGTAAAACTAATATTTTTTTCACAAATAGGGATAAATATAAAAAAGTCATATTCTTTATTTACTTGGGGTGTTACAGTATATGGTGTCTATCTCCCTTATCCATCACCATAACCTCAGCAAGAATGACTAATAATACTCAATCCCATACTAGAAATGGAGATACTAATCCCATTATAGAACGTGGAGTCAGTGTAGATCCTCTTTAATTAGACACTGAAGTAAAATCTCTACAAAATCATTGAAGATGATCCATATTTCGGCAATATAGACACTTAACAAGGTCTTTGATAAACGTGGTCTTAATATGCCATGTCCGACCACACTAATTTTGTACCACCAAGCTACCTAGGTTCAAACTCTGATTACTACATCCATGGTAAGACTCAAATTGGTGTGTCCTACATGTATTAGAACTACTTCTAGATCAAGATGATGATCTACTCTAGCTCAAAACATTATCCTCTATTAGATTACATGAAATAATGAACACCTGATTTATTATTCTAGATTTGGTAGTAAATAAAACAATATTCTCCTATGATTGAATGTTATACCTGAGTCCATCCACGAATTACCTCACTATTGGAAGCTCATCACCCAGATGAATCAGTGTGAATTGTTGAAGCTCTTTAAAATGAGCAAAGAAGTCCGTAATAAATAAATATCCCAGATCTAGGTGTATAAAAACTACATATATATCATCCCTCTATGTATCATTATATAAATAATCATAAAAGGATGTTTTTAAATCCCTCAAGATAGAATCTGAATGATGTTTCACCTGGATAATAACATCCCACTATCGATTGGAAAAATCATGAAACATATACATATAAAGAGTCACTTTACTTTAATGGGGTGTATCTAGATTCTTTAATATAGACAGTATGTTCTAAAACCATACCTCAATAGAATGATGAAATCCATCCCATGAAAACATACATGGATGATAGTTTTGAAACTCGGGTATTAACTCCTACATTGTATGAGAATGTCACGTGGATACTTGCATGGTGTACCTATCCCATAAGTATCCCTATTAATGATGAGAATAAAATTCTATATTAATAATAGTATGAGGTTCCATAGGGGGAACTATAGAAGGTAATACTAGCAACAAAAGGACCACTAAATCTGGATCACAGTCTTCACTACCTTCTTTTCACAAGATTCAAGGGAATTTTGGTGGCATGATTCTATTATGCTAATAACATTCCATAGAAAATGATTCAATAACTAGATTGATCACATATATCTAATAAAGTAGGTACATGACTTCCTATATAAAGATGAAAACATCCCTCCTTGCTTCTAAATCTAGGACTGGGTGATGCAGCAAGTCATTACAGAACCTAAAGACACTCCCAACTACCCACTACTAAGGTCGGGTCAAAGGAAAGTTCTCTATTTTCCATCAGGGGTTATGATATATGGAGTGTCAAATGAATGTTATAGAATAAACCACTTTTTATGTTTCAATTTTAATCCCTATGTAAATGAAAAAATATAATTTAAGAGTTAAAATTGATCTATTCATATATATATATATATATATATATCATGGTTTAATTAGATGTGTCTTTCATTCCCAAGTTATGAAGTATTATGCTTTATAAGTTTCAATTGGTACTAAAAGTAATTACAACATGTATTTTTTGATGTTTAAATTATATGGATAACCATTCCATATTTATAAATGCACACACACTCTTTAATTTGAAATTATCATATGTTTCACCACAACCAATAACATTTCATCCCATGTGACCAATGGTCTAGGGATAAATATACCATAATATGTTGATTAAGATTCCATAATAAAGATATATTGGAAAACACCATTTCTGTTGATGAAAACATTAAATCAAACAACAATTTATCTCATTAATCCTACAAAAATGTTGGTTAGATAGTAGATATAACATTCAATGCACTACAACTTGCCGAAAGAAATGCACACAGTTAATAGATATGGCATGACATATTCATGACATGTTAATACTCATGTGCCGACCATGATGTATGAACCAATGCTTTGTTCCATTATTGTTATAAGGGTAAAAGAAAACTTATAATGGTAATAAATTTCACAACTCATGTGAATCACCAAAATGGTTAAACAAATAAAATTTTAATACTCCCAATCCAGAACAAAAATTCTCATCCTTGGTAATTTGGATTTTCCTTGTACATGGGTTAAATACTTCATGGAATGAAATCCTTAATAAATTCTATCACTTATATATTATCCCATCTACCGAAATATATAGTAATTCAAAAGGAAAATAATTCCTTGATACCATATTGTGAAGTCCTTGACTCAATTCACCCTTAAGTAACTAAACATGGTTGAAAATATGGCCTAAATCACACCTCCCCATATGCCAAAGGATACCAAGTAGAAGTGAGGGTCTATGATGGTATGATGGGGAGACTATACCCTAATGAATAAAGTGGAATAAAATGGTATAAAATGATGCAAAAAGTATCATATCAATATATTAATGAGAAACAGTGGGAAAAACTCTAAGAGAAGAATAAATAAGAAAATCTATAGGTAGTGGAATAGACAATAAATAGATCCACGTCCATTATCATATACAAAATGATATCATGAACGTATGCTATATAAGGGGGGGGGGGTACATGGGATATATATCAATAAGAATATACAACATGCTATTCAAAATTTAAAAACAAATCTAAAAAATATCTCTAATAGCATCATCAGTATAATATTTTTCCAATACTCTCATACTCCATCCTAGTCCAAAGAATCATGCATCTATAGATGATCTATTTCTCTTGTCCCTACCTACATATATGAATTCTTATAGCTACTAATTTGGATTCTAAACAGTGTACGAGATATACTTAGTAGGCCCCCACGAACAGATTCTAATGTTATCCAATCAGTTAGTGTACAGTGAAATTGTGTGCATATAGTTTAATAACAAAAATAAAAAATAGAAATTTTTTTTATACAATTCTCCCATGGATTAATCATCCAATTATACCAACTTCGACCTATTATGATATGTCTTTGAATGATTATAATTTATGATTTTATTTTTAAATGTGTTAATACTCAAGGATCTTAGACAAGGTGTCCCCAATTGATCATATTCATAAATAGGGATGAATAAGTCCCATGACATTTAATGTTTAAATAAATAATTGGATGAATCCATGTATGTTATTTGACTTAGAAGATAATTCCTTTATGATTCAATTAATTGGATTCTTGATCTCATCCCAGACATTCCTCAAATAGAACCTAGGAATCCCTCCAGGTGTACTAGGATCCAATTCCCTATGATTTTGTCAATATCGTTCCTCCTTTGTTGGGAAAAAATCTCTCAAGGTATCGTTGAAGCATTTTTGAGGTGATTGTGTTTGTTGACAAGGTGCGCCTCTGTGTTTTGTTTTTTGACAAATCAAACCATGACATACAAATTTGTTGAAAAAGGGGATTTCATTGTGTAATGTCGAGTTCAAGGGATGTTGTTAACGATCCATGATTTTTTCAAGAACGTCGACAAAGGAATGCCTGATCTGGAGGCATTTCAAAAAGAGAATATACAAGGTGGCGCCGTTTTCCAGTGTTTTCCAAATATTTGGAAAAGGGACACGCACACCGGTGTATTGGAGGCTTTGAAACTTCTGCGCCATATGTTTTTCAAGATCAGAACATCAAAATATGTAAAAGGAAAAAGGGGCGCTCCATCATCATCATGAATTTTTATTAAAAGGGACCAAAACGAAAATAAAACTGCCGCCCCACCCTTTACCGCACTCCAAGAAATCAAGGAGTCCTGAAGTGGTGAAGCCTGAGGGCAACTCATTTATTGAGATTGACCCCCCCCCCCCCCCCCCCCCGCCTTCAAACTACCCGCAACATGCAAATAAAAATCCAACGAGTCATCGAACTCTGACGAAGCCAAGTGGTCCGCCACCGTGTTCCCCTCCCTCCATGTGTGAAGGAATTGTGTTCTGTAACTCATAAAGCTATCGCATTTTCTAATAACATAGCAGATGGACAAAGGAGAATCACCATCCTCTTTCAAGGCGTTGTGGACAATTAGCGAGTCTATTTACACTTCCAAAATCTCGAGCCCCTTTTTCTCACACAATCTAAGCCCAGTGAGAATTTCCAAAGTCTCTGCTCGAAGAGAGGAGCCCTGACCAAGCCAGACCAAGAAATCCAAAAGGATCGACCCCTTGCTATCACGGACCACCCCTCCACCCCACATTGCTCCCATGATAAAAGATCCATCCATATTCAATTTCAACCCATACAAGGGGGGTTGCCTATAGACCCAATTTTCTGTATTGCGAGATGGTGACAGAAAGGAAAAGGAGCTATATTTGAATTGGAGCATGGAGGGGGGCTCCTTCTAGTTTCTCACCCCCTTCGCCAAGTCAATAATCAAATTTCAAGCCCACATAATAATGACCCGAGCTGAAATGGACGCACCTTCAAACCTCACTCTGTTCCTCGCCTGCCACAACACCCAACACCCAGCATGAAGAACCACAGATTGCGCCAATCGTTCAGGACCACCCTCCCCTGCTCCGAGATACCATCTGTCAAGAAAAGAAAGTTTTTCTGCAACATAGGAAGATACCACTGTGATCTCCCAAATAATCCTCCACACTTAGCATTCCCATTTGCTATCAATGAAAATATGATCCGTGGACTCCACACATGAAGCCTTACAACAAACGTACTTAGAATCATAGGAAATACCACACCTTTGGATAATATCATCTGTCAAAACCGCCTTGTTCCTGATCCTCTAGGTGAGTAAGTTTAACTTGTTGGGAACACTCTGCACCCAAATAGTCTCATCCCACCTGTGCGAATCTCCTTGCTCAAAAAATATGCACCTAAAATCCATGGATGAAAATAAACCACAAGAGGCGGGGGTGAAAACACATTTATAAGGGTCGGAATTTGTCTCGACGTGTTTGAAGAAGTTCTGTTGCTCCCTATCAAAATTCTCCTTGATAAAGGAAGGGAAAAGGCATGCTTCCCTGAAGGAAATATCTGAGATAGGGCACCTCAGAAATCCGAGAACAACTCCGCACCAGTTCTGATGCTAAAAGGAGACATCACCCCTCTCAATAATCCAATGGGATTGCAGACGAATGGCGGAGACGAGAGGTCAGATGATCGACCAAAGATACGAAGGGTGGCCCTCCGAGTTATCATGAATCCCTAAGGCATAGCTGTTCATGGTTTTCCCCCAAATAGAACTCCATTCCAGAACACTCCATGTAAGATTAGCGTGCTTGAAGGAAATATTCTCCTCCAAACTATGCACATTAATACCACCCTCATGCACCAGCTTCTTCATTCTTCTCCACGAGACCCAGTGTCTCTTACCCTCATCCCATGGGTCCAAAATGAACTGGGAAAAGATTTTATCGATATTATTGACGACACCATTAGGGACCTTGATAGAGGAAAGTCCATGCACCAGAGAGACCACGAGAACACTTTTAACGAGAGCGATCCTACCTCTGAAAGAAAGGAGCTTATTTTTCCGGTTGAGCACTCTGCCTATGATCCTGGAGAGGAGGGGATCGAATTCACAGATGTTCTATCTACTGGGTGAGAGGGGACCACCAAGATAATCCATTGGAAATGTCCCCTTCTTCATACCCAGGACCCTGGTGATAGAAGTAACCTGCCCAGCATTACACTTGTCAAACATAAAGAACTTACTCTTTCCCTTATTAATGATCTGGCCGCTTCATTGACAATACTCCACTGAAAACTTGATCAAGACACATATGGATTTGCTCATAGCATTCCAGAAAATAATGGTATCATCGGTGAACATGAGATGGGAGATCGTCATGCAAGTGACTACCATGACAGAGACTAGGGCGGCTAGACTTGCGCGCTGAGAGGAGACTTGCGCGGTGAAACTCAGGGTGTCCAAATGCCTATAAATAGAGGTTGAACCCTCCTAATTCAGCAGATAGTTAAACACTTAGAGAATATCAGAGCTCCTGTCATGCAGGTGTTGTGGTCGCGCAAGTGGTGGTGTGGTTGCGCAAGTGTAAATATATTCAAAAGTTGCACGCCAGTTGATATTTTCGCGCCCAAATTGGTTTAGGTGAGAAGGGGTGTGAGTCATCCAAGTTTAGAGTTGAAGAATGGGGTGTCGCATAGGTGGATTGGTGAAACTTGCGTTCTAGGATTTGAAGAAGCGCGACAGTTGATAGTTGTGGGCCATAATTGGGTTGGGCATAAAAGTGTGAGAGTCACGCAAGTTTGTAGTTAAAGAAGCGAGTGTCACAAAAGTGGTTGAGAAGAACTTGTGCGCCGTTTTGAACTTGCATGCTAGAACTTGTACCCCGTCTTGGAGAAGCACACCAGGTATGGGTTAAGCACACCCGTCATTTTAGGGCTATGTGAAAGCTAGAAGATTGCCCGATACCTTCGGTGTGATGTGAGATTCTTCTATGGGTGAAAGTTGGACTTCAACAGAGCATCTACATATAATATAAGATGTATTCATTTGTTATAATGAAGAGACCTACAAGTCTATAAACTGTGAGTGGATCTTCTAAATAAGCACTGAGTACACTTCAGTTGAGAGAGCAGTGAGCTTTCATTTTGTGAGTGGTTGTAAACCAAGAGGGACAGTGAGTCCGCTCTAAACTTGTAAACAGCAGTGCGCTTATAGTGGAATTGGTACATTGGAACATTGTCGGTGTATGCTCCTTGGATGTTTCCCAGTGAGGGTGAACCAAGTAAAAATCACTGTATCCTGTGAATGCTTTATGTTTTTATTCTTACTCTGTATCGGGAAGGAGAGAGAAGAGAGTTTTGTCTAGCAGAAAAACAAGATCAAAAGGGGCAGTTGTTTTAATCTGTCATACCCTGATTTACCCCCCCCCCCCTCTCAGGGTATATTTCCTTGTGGACCTAACAATTGATATTAGAAGAAAAGGTTGATATCAATGTTTCTCTCTCAAATGGAGGTCACTAATCATAAAGGGATTCCGATCTTCGATGAGAACAATTTTTAGCTATGGAAGAATCAGATGAAACACTAATTCCATTCTTTGGGAATGGATGTGTTTATAGTAGCAATGCATGGTATCACAACTGATATTAATAGTGGTGAATTATTAGTTGCTGAGAAAAGAGAATTGGATGCTGACGCAAAGGGAATCAATGTTTTGAGAGGATCCCTATCCAATGATATATATACCAAGGTGATGTCATGAAAAACATCACATGCTATGTGGTAAAATTTGTTGAACATATATTAAGAAGATACAAAGGTCATAGAAGAGAAGTTGCAAGTATTATGGAACAATTATGAAGATCTAAGAATGAACATGAATGAGTCTGTTGATGGATTCTTTGACATGGTAATTGTTGTTGTGGAAGATATGCGAGGTCTGGGAGAAGTCACTGAAGACATAAAGATTTTAAAGGACATCTTGAGGAAACTTCCACCACAGTTCGATCCAAAGGTTTCAGTACTAGAAGATAAAGATCCAAAACAGCTGACACTGGACAATTTTCACTGTACCCTGGTTGCTTATGAAATGAGGAACAATGATAACGAGGTTGTGGAAAAAGGGAAATCCAAAGAGGTGGAATTTAAGGCCATGACGGAGATCACCATTGAAGATTCTAAAGAATAAGAAGAGATAGATGAGGTAATTTCATTCCTTTCCTCAAATCTTGAAAGAGGAAAAGGGAAGTTCAAAGGAAAAATTCCACTTGATTGCTTTCAATGAGGAAAAGTCTGTCATCTTGCTGTAAGGTTCCTCAAAAAGTTTCAAGAAGAAAATGATGAAGTTGAATTTGAAATTCCCTAGAAGAAATCTTCAGCCTATGTGAAAGGGAAGAAACAATTCAAGAGAAATTTCTTCAATAAGAAGAATCTTCTTTTACAAGAAATAGATATTTTAGATGAGTCTGAGGTTGAAGAGGTTGAGGAGATTGAAAATTGCAATGATCATGGAGAAAATTCTATTGTGGAAATCGTCGGCAGTTCCTAGGAGAATAATAAAACCCAAGGTGATGATGAAGAAGAAGAAGTTGAAGGAAGAATAGATTTTAAATCTGAGTTAGAGGCTGCTCTTGGGGAGATAGATGTTTGGAGTTCCAAAACAAAGAAAGATAACAATGTTGTTCGCGATTCCAAACTCTATATGCAGCAGCAGGAAGTAGAGAAGTCTGAGTTGATGGATGAAATTAAGAAACTCAAGTTACCCACACCAGAGAACTCAGAATCAGTTAGTGAGTATAAAATCAAGATTGAAGAACAAAAAATGTAGATCGATGGCCTGAAAAACACAAGTAAATATCACGTCAAGCGTATGAAAGAGCTTGAAGAGGAAGTTATTGGTCTGCAGAGAAAAGTTAAAGACTATAAAAAAACTTTTATTTAAAACACATTCTTTTGAAAGCAGGTTATTCGGAAGTCTAAAAAGATGAAATAGGAGCCTAGTATTTCAGAACGAAAGAAGCAGCAATTGAGTTCAGATGTTAAGGCTGATTCTGGGCTTGATCAGAAACAAAAATCTATGAAAATTGAAGTCAGATTACAAGCACCCATCCTGAAATTTAAGGTTGATTTAGGCACAAAGAAGAATCAGAATATTTAGAGATCCCAAGGGTAAACTCATAGTGCAGAATAAAGATGAGGGAATTAACCTTATATCAGGTGTTATTGTTTTGGAAAGATGGGACATTCACAGTATGCGTGTTCTATAGCCAAGAGATATCGAAGGGAACAAGAAAAAAGACGGCATCCAAACGTAGAATGGTTCTACATAAAATATTTCAAAAGAAACTATTTTTGGTGTGGAGGATTTGGGCACATGGCTAGGTACTACACTTCGACCATAGAGAGGAATGTTCCAATTCAGAATAAACATGTTCGCAAGCAGCAGCTCAATAAACCAACAGGTGGGTTAAAAATGAAAAATAGATTTGCAGCGTTTCAAGATGAAGCCGGTCCATCATACTCTGAGAAATAACAGAAGTCTCAATCCATGCCAAGTGTGAAGTAAAAAATATGGACCAAAAAGAACAAGGATGAGAAGGCTGTGGTGGCCGAAATTTCCCTTAAAGCATAAGATCGCTCTGGTGTGTGGATCCTTGATAGTGGTTTCACATCTCACATGATAGGTAATAAAGATCTTGTTACAGGCGTAAAATATGATAAATAATGATTTTCAAGTTTGTAAATGATGAAGGCCTAAAGATTATTGGTATAGGAAAGGACAAGTTTGGGGGGAAAGAGATTAGACATGTTGTTGTCTTAGTAGTAGAAGGCCTCAGTCACAATTTTCTCAGCGTCAGTCAACTATGAGACTCAAGAGATTCTATAAGGTTTACTAAGAAGATGTGTGATGTCAAAGGAAGAGACATGGTAGTAGTTCTATAGGGAAAAAGGACAAAGGGAAATCTCTACCAGGTAAGTGTAGAAGAAGATAATTGTTTTCTATCTAGAGACAAAGAAAAGAAGTTGTGGCATAAATGACTCTTTCATATCTTCCAACCATCCCTGGAAGATCTGGTGAAGTGTGATGCAGAAAGAGACCTCCCTAATCTATCACATGATCATACTCACATGTGCGATGCATGGAAACAAGGGAAACTTACCAGAAAGACTTATAAGGAAAAGGAAAAGAAGTCAACAAGAGTGCTCAAATTGGTGCATGTTGATGTTTGTGGTCCAATCACACCAATAGAAATTGACGGAAAGAGGTACTATGTTATTTTCATTGATTACTATAGCAGAATGTCATGGGTATCTGATATTTACCATAAGTCTGATGTGTTTATCTGCTTAAAATAGTACAAGAGGGAGTGTTAAATGAAGCTTGGACAGAAAATTTTGAAGATTCGTATTGAAAATGGAATGGATTTCACAAACAATCAAGTGGAAGACTATCTTTAGAAACATGGTATAAGGAATCAATTTTCCTTAATAAGAACTCCCAACATAATGGAGTGGTTTAAAGGAGAGATCGGATCATTAATAACATGGCCAGAATGATGCTCATTGAAGAAGACCTACCAGAGAAATTTTTTATGGAAGCAGTTTGACATCGATATACATTTCTAATAGGGATTTGTTATGTCAAAAGGAATGAAAGACTCCATACGAGATGTTGTATGGAAAGAATCCAATGGTGAAATTATTTATAATATTTGTAAGTAAGTTATTTATCCTCAATAATGAAAAACATAGTAAATATGAATAACTAGGAGATGAAGTGATATTCCTTGGCTACTCAAGAAAAAGTAAGGCATATAAATGCTTTAACAAAAGGCTGGGAAACGTGGTTGAGAGCAATGATGTCACTATAGTACAGAAAGATGAGACCATTCAACATTGTAGTGAACAATTTCATAATGGGAGTGATGAGGAAGAAAGTAACACTGGGGGAGTAAAAGTGGATGATGTTGATTCAGAAAAAGATACTGATGATGAGCATGAGGAAGTAAAAATCTGTATCTGCATAAAATACAAGGAGTCAAGCTGAAATTGATAGGCAGAATATCATTGGTGATCATCCAACTCCAGTTCAGACACGAAGAATGAAATCACTGCTGCAAACATCTTTCCTATCTCAAGTAGATCAAAAATGCTTTGCTGATGCAGCTGAAGATGAAAACTGGGGTCATGCTATGAATGAAGAGCTTTATCATATTGAAAAGAACCAGACATGAGAGATTGTCTCGAGACCAGCAGATAAGAATGTCATCGGGACTAAATGGGTTTATCGCAACAAGATGAATGAAGATGTCACAGTGGTTCGAAAGAAAGCACGACTAGTGTGCAAAGGATACTCCCAGATATAGGGAATAGATGTTGATGAGACATGTTCACTAGTTGCAAGGTTGGAGACAATCATATTATTCCTATCCATTTTAGTGAAACAGAAGTTCAAAGTGTTGTAGATGGATGTAAAATATGCATTCTTGAATGGGGTTCTGGAGGAGGACATGTATATTGAGCAGCCAGAGAGTTTTCTCATTCATGGGGATGAGAATAAAGTTTGCAGACGGAATAAGGGGTTGTATAGGCTGAAACAAGCACCAAGAGCATGATACTCAAGGCTTGATCAGTACTTGAAGATGCTTGGTTTCTAGCGTGGGGGAGTTGATTACAATCTCTATTACTGCTACGACAATAATCAAAGTATGATGGTGTTGGTTTATGTAGATGAAATAATATTTGGCAGATTAGATGAAGCTCAGTTTAGATAGTTTTCTGAATTCAGTAAACATGATTTTTAAATGTCAATGATTGGAGAGCTAACAGTTTTCCTTGGTCTATAGGTGACTCAAGGAAGGAATGGAAAATTCATTTCTCAATACCAATATGCTAAGGAGGTTTTGGAAATGGTTGGAATGGAAAACTCCAATGAAATGATGACTCCAGTTTCTACCTAGATGAAACTGTCCCAAGATGAGGATGACATGACAGTTAATATCATAGAATACAGGAAAATTATTGGAATTTTTCTTTACTTGGCCGCAATTAGGCCTGACATTGTTTTTTCCACATGCCAAGCAGCGAGATATTAGAGTAATCCCAAGGAAAGCCACATGCTTACAGTGAAAAGAATACTTTGGTATATCAAGGGAACAGTGGACTTCAGCATCAAATATAATGAAAAATCTTAGATAGAGTTATAGGGATATACTGATGCAGACTAGGCCGGTTCAGCGGATGATCGGAAATAAAATTTAGGTGGTTCTTTATATCTTGTTGGATTGTATATTTATAGACTAAGCAAGAAGAAAGATTACATTTCATTAAGCACCACGGAGGATGATTATATTGCGGACACTCAAGAATGCACAAAATTATTATGGATGAAGCAAAAACTTGATGATATGGGAGTTGAAGAGAAGTCTCTGATCAGAATCTAGTGTGATAACTCAAGTGCTATCAATCATAGAAAAAATCCAATTCATCACTCAAGGACAAATAACATTGAGATCAAATATCATTTCATCAAGGGGAAGGTGGTACAAGGGTTTGTGAAGTTGGAGTATGTGCCTGCAGATCTACAGGTTGCAGATATTATAACAAAGGCCTTACCCAAGGAAGTGTTTGAAAGGCATCGACTAGCTCTGGGAGTTCAGACGACTCCCCACACTTAAACGAGTGTGGATGTGACCCCCCTCTTCTTGAGGTATGATGCGTTTCTTTTCTCATGTGTTGATATGAGTTCTCTACTATGTTACAAACTCTAAAGGAGTGACATTTAGGTTCATTGACAAAGTGGGAGAAAATAGTAATTGTTCAAGGGGTAGAGAATGTGGCTATTTGAGAAATCATGAAAGATACGAGGATAAGTTGACAGGTGGAGTAGGTGGAGCATCCAGATAGGGGGAGTTGAAGCTAGTTCAAAGTACTTTTCCAGAGCTTATCTTATACAACACATGAAATTGTGATGAAAAGGATTTTCATCTGACAATAGTTAAAGATCTGAGTAGACAAGGAGAGTATCAAATATAATGATGCTAGAAGTGATCGATCAAAGCATAGATATCATGATAATTGAGGATCTTGATAAAAGCATACCAGTGGTGTTGAAATGTGGTAAGAATATTTCCAAAAATTCGTATCAGTTTGGTATCAACAGTGGGTGTCAGAGTTGAAGTGATTAATTGATTAACTTTTCATTTACTCTTGTTTCTCATGTCGAGCACTGCTCATGTGGGCTTAGAGCATGTGTTGAGTAAATCCTTGATCGCTATCAAAATCGAAATAGGAGGATGGTGGCTGAAGAATTAATGATGTATCTTTTTATGGAAGAGTTATCAAAAAATCCAAAGGGTGAGATTGTTGGGAAAAAATACCACAAGGTATCATTGAAACATTTTTGAGGTGATTTTGTTTGTCGACAAAGTGGGCCTCTATGTAGTGTTTGTTGAAAAATCAAACCATGACATACAGATTTATTGAAAAGGGGGATTTCATTTTGGAATGTCGAGTTCAAGAGACTTTGTTAAGGATCCATGATTGATTCAAGAACGTTGAAAAAGGAAAGGTCGATCTGGAGGCAGTTCAAAAAGAGAAGATACAAGGTGGCACTATTTTCCAGTGATTGCCAAATTTTTGGACCTCAAAATTGACAAATGGAGAAAAGTTTTTTTGGCAAAGGGATTTTCATGACGGTGTCTTGGAGGCATGGAAACTTGCACGCTATATTTTTTTCAAGATCAGAACATCAAAATATGGAAATGGAAAAAGGGGCGCTCAAGTTCTGGGTTTGGTCGTGCAAGTGACTAGCGCGGTAGAGACTAGGGCAGCTGGACTTGCGCACCGAGAGGAGACTTGCGTGCTAGAACTTAGGGTGTCCAAATTCTTATAAATATTGGTCAACACCTCTTGATTCAGTAGAGATTTCAAAACATAGATAAAATCATAGGTCACATCGCGTAGGTGTTGTGGTCGCGCACGTGGTGGTGTGGTCGTGCAGGTATAAAGATATTTAGAAGTTGTGCGCCAGTTGATAGTTGTGTGCCCAAAGTGGTTTGGGTGAGAAATGATGTGAGTCACCCAAGTTTAGAGTTGAAGAAGGGGGTGTCGCAAAGGTGGTTTGGTGACACTTGCGTGCCAGGATTTGAAGAAGCGCAATAGTTGATAGTTGCGCACCAGAATTGGTTTGGGCGTAAAAGGGTGAGTCACGCAAGTTTGGATTTGAAGAAGCGAGTTTCACGCAAGTTGTTGAGGTGAACTTGAGCGTCGTTTTGAAAATGCATGCCGGAACTTGCATGCTAGCTTGGAGAAGCACGCCAGGTATGGGTGAAGCATGATAGTCATTTTAGGGCTGCGTGAAAGCTGGAAGACTGCCTAATACCTTCTATGAAATGTGAGATTCATCTACGGGTGAACGTTGGAATTCAATAGAGCATCTACATATAACAGAGGAAGTATTAATTTGTGATAATGAAGAGACCTATAGGTCTATAAACTGTGAGTGTATCTTCTGAAGAAGCAGTGATCACACTTCAGTTGAGAGAGAAATAAGCTTTCATTTTGTGAGTGGTTGTAAACAAGGAGGGACAGTGAGTCTGCTTTGAACTTGTAAATAGTAGTGCACTTATAGTGGAATTGGTACATCAGCACACTGCCAGTGTATTCTCTATGGACATATCCCAGTGAGGGTGAACCAAGTAAAAATCGTTGTGTCTTGTGAATGCTTTAAGTTTTATTCTTACTCTGCATCAGGAAGGAGAGAGAAGAGAGTTTTTTCTAACAGAAAAACAAGTTCAAAAGGGGCAGTTGTTTTAATCTGTCATACCCTAATTACCCCCTATCAGGGTATCTTTCTTAGTGGACATAATATCCCACGATCCCTGGTATCTCCCAACGCATGATATAAATGAATTTTCCTATAAGGCCATCCTTAATATTCCATGTAAGTAATCCAAGTGTTAATATTGGTATAATATATAGTAGATACCTCCAATATCATCCTTATAATTTCTCATAAGGAACCCAAGTATCAATTGTGGTATAATTTCATTCACCTAACCGGTCGATCCAGTCCAAGGCATTTATCATAGAAACCCACATGTTTCCCATGACATAATATAAATCCATTTATAATCCATTTTAATTTAATAATATCTATGATATTTTTCATGGAGTTATGATTTGGAATCCATATACCACTCTTGGCATGGAAAACTAAACAATCATGGTTCATAGTGTATCCATACAATTCACAACATTTTTAATTAACATTATATTTTCCAAATAAGGTATTTCTCTAGAATTCAAAATAAGTATCAATTCCTAGTGATGTGGACTCCAAAATACCTCTTTAATTTAGTTCAAATCACATTTCATTCCATTAATTATAACATCCCAAAAATAAGGGGGAAAAAGCACACCTCATAAGGTTATTCGATTATATAACCTATAACACCTCAATATTTTAAAAGAGTAACATCATGGTCGATAGCACACATGACACGAAAAAAAAATAATATAATATAATTTAACACCTAAATACCTTACATATATAAAATTCAATATCATTGATAGCTTGTGAAATATGCGACCTTGAATTTAAATGAACCGTCATATAATATAATGTTATAACATATTAATTAATTTAACAGGTATAAATAAAGAATAGTTAAATTATTAAAATTCTACGGTTTACACATGTATAAAATAAATTCAATTGTTATTTATTGATTAGAAATAAAATAAGAACCATTTAGAAGAAAAATAAATGATTCCAGAAAACCATATTCTTCATAAATAACGTTTAGTTTCTCTTTGCACACATAATTTAAAATTAGTTTTAACCACTATTATATAATTTATTTTTTAAAATTAACATGATTTTGATATCATTTTTTTTATATTAATTTATGGTTAAATTTTGGGATTTTTTGAAAAATATTAATTTTTTAATGAATAGTGAAAAATATAGATTTTTATAAAATTGTCATTTATTTTTAACAAATTATGTCATATTATTATTTTAATTTTATTTAATATTAAAATATTTATTATTTAGTTATATAAAATCAAATTAATTAAATTTAAATATTAATTATAGAAGATTTTAGTTTATGTTTTTTTTAAGGATTTAAAATATGTTTTTTCTAAAAACTATTTTAAAATAACCCTTAGAAAAGAATAATTTAAATAAAATTTATAGATTATATATCTATAAATATTAATTTAAAATAAAATAATTATGATTAATTTTCACATATTTAATATGATATCAACTTTTCATAAAAAAAACATATCTTGAAAATCTATTTTTTTAACCCATCTGCGGGTTTTATTTGGAAATAAATTTTGCAACTTTTAGAGTTTAAATTGTAAAAATGAATTCCAAATTTGTAATCAAAATAATTTTTATTATTGAATAAGGTCAACTCATGTTTTTATCATAATTAATAGTGAAAATAGTAAAAATTATTTACTCTAGCTAAGGTAAAATAGGGTTTATCGAGGGGTTGAACTAAAAAGATAAGGGTTAAAAATGTCCCAAAACTTGTATAATTTCTATTAGATTGTCTCGAATTTTCCCCCTCGGGCCTATGACGTGACTACCCCAATCCCACCTTCCATGGGCTAGGGGTTGGTGACTAGCACCAGAAAGTAATATCCCTAAATCGTGAAGGAATTACCATTAAACCTGTACGAACACACAATAAAAGCACACAACAATATCCAACCACGAAGTAAAACATCAGTTGTAAAGGTGTGTACTGAAATTAAGGGGACCAGAATACACGCCCAACTGAAAAGATACAACTACAACTGAAAACTAAAAACAACTCCTGGGATCGTCCAGAGGGGATCCTACCTGAAAGGTAGGTACAACTCATCTCCACGGCTCTCCATGTCAACCATCACTATCGTCCACCATCAGGTCAAAACTCCCAAGTCTCAATCAAGGTTTCCCGTCGTCTCTAGAAGACACAACAGGGTACGGGTGAAGCCCGTGCAGTGGTGAGTATAAAAATACC
This sequence comes from Viscum album, assembly GCA_963277665.1. Classification (NCBI taxonomy): domain Eukaryota; kingdom Viridiplantae; phylum Streptophyta; class Magnoliopsida; order Santalales; family Viscaceae; genus Viscum; species Viscum album. The sequence goes on along the minus strand of OY728158.1, from coordinate 1,162,858,251 downwards.
TAGTAGGGACCCAGATACCCCGGAAGGTCTCTCAAAATTCCACAATGGAAAACCACAAGCATGATATCAATCCTAAAGCACAATGCAAAAGACAAATCTCAAACCAGGTATAAGTAAAGAACAGAAGTACAGCTGATTAGTCAAGAAGCTAGATCATCGTATTCTGTCGAGAGACACTACTATTGAACATAATGAGTCTGGACCACATAGGATCGATAGGTACTAACCCCCACTAACCCACACAGGATCCGACCCACCAAGGATCGATAGGTAATAACCCACACTGACCCACACTGAATCTGACCCACACAGGATTGGTGTGTGTTGAACCACATAGGATCACTGAGCATTGAACCACACCGGATCTAATTCACACAAGATCGGTGTGCGCTGACCCACACATGATTGGTGAGCACTGACCCACATATGATCTAACCCACATAGGATTGATAGGTGCTGACCCACACATAATCGCTCAGAAATAACCTCCATTTGATTAGTCTCCACCCTCTGATTCACATCCAGCCACTAGATTCCCACTCATAGTACGCTTGATTTTGGGAGAACTACACCTCAAGACATCAGACGTATTCCAACCGATACGAAGTCCCACAAAGAAGTAACCCAATAATCTGTCACATCATAAGGGTTTCAATACAATAGATAGTGCATCAACCTAACACCCATTTTATTAGTTATAGGCATTTTAGTTCGGAAGGCCCAGTTAGATTCAAAGTCGATAAAAACACAACATACTCCAACTTTATCCAAATCTCTCATGGAGCATCTCAAAAGGACCGTGTTTCTACATGGATTTTATCGCCATAAACAGTTCATCAAATGGACGTCCGGTTCGGAAGATACAGTCACTTAAGCGTTATTGGGCCTGAGAGGGGTTCGGGTCCAGTCCAACCTGGTCGGGGCTAACCCTAACCTATTTGGGTCGACTCGACCTAGTTTGGGCCTAACCCAACCAAACCCGAACTAGCCTGGGCCGGCCTGCTGGCTGGCACGACGCGCGCGGTGTCGTGCAGTCTGCCACACCAAAACAGCTCAAAGGATCCATTCTGCTCATTTATTGGGGGTGCCAGTTGGTGTCGCCTCATCACCCATGGGACTCGCAGAGATAAGGTCCCCTTCATCGATGCAGCTTCCTTTAGTGCTCTGCGCGATGGGGCACCACCTCCACATCCGCGGGTGGCTGTTACCGGCTGCCCGTCCGACCATCGCGGTGCTGAGCGGCACCGCTCTTCCAGTGCGGCCGGTGTTCGCAGGCCTCCACTATCATCTGCCGACCCCGTTCACCAACGTCGACGCTTCTTCTCTGGGCTCCAACGATGATTTGGAGCTCTGTTTTGACTTCCTCTTACATCTATAGGCTCCCCGAGATACCGCCGTCACTGCGAGGCTCCCAGATTCTAGATTCTAACGAGGTAAAGAATTGTCCCACAAAGAACGCAACGAGAATGAAGTGACGGAGGGTCCGAGTCTTGTTCATTTGGCCTGTGCCCTCAAATCTAGCAATATAAAAAGTGAAAGATTATTAAATTCACATTTAATTATTAAACCCCATTAAAATCCCTCGCAACATCCACCCACATATTCAAGAATGAGGAAAATAATCAAAGGAATTTTTTGAATTAAATGATAACCCCTACCTCATCAACCGTCAGAGGTATCATAGTCATTGGTAGAAGGAGAGTACCCATCAGATTGAGGTCATCGGTTTTCGTCAATCCTGGATCATTGCTGCTGAAGCTTCCGTCCTCCATCGGTGGAAGACATCACGTCACTTTACAATAGGTTCCTTTCTTGGTGAAGCTATGTCAAAACATCACCCCGAGCCTCACATAAATAGAGGGGGGAAAGGTGAGTAACTCACCTAGGAATTTATGATGTTCATTTAATGCATGAACCTCTAAATTTATTTATGGTTAGGTTACAAATAAAGGAGAGTCAAACCATGAATTTATTTGACATGTCACCGGACCCCACCATCGCTGATCATCCATTGGAGAAAAAGAAATAAAATAACTTGTTAAGTTATTTTATTATTTTTTAGTAAAGTCCAAAATTTGAATTTTTTCCTTGACCTACTTCAGTTCAAGTGAAGCTTCACTAAGTGAATCCTAGTGCTACTGATTCAACAGTGCCATCATATTTTTAATCTGAGCAACGGTTCAACAGATAGAAAATGCTACCCACATGTTTACAGAACATACCTTAAAAAAGTTTAGAAATTCATTACGAGCACACCGGGCCTCGGAATCATGTGCCTTCATTTTTTACATACTCGTAACAATATCAAATATTTCTTAAAAAAATTACATTAATTTTTTTATTTACATTCTCTCCACATTAGGGATTTTCATCCCTAAAAGCTACAAAAAAACTAGAGGAAAAAATAGGGGTACTGAGTACACATATAATCCCACCACTCCCATGTGATCTCCTGGAGATTCCGGTGTTTCCATTGAACTCAAACTAGAGTAATCGACTTCCCACGAAGGACCCACTCATGTCAATCCTATATCACTACCAGGAACTCTGTAAATGTCGCCCCATCGTTAATGTCCATCTCTCCCCAGTCGATATCATGCGATTGGTCATGCACGTATCTCTTCATCTGCGACACATGGAAAAAATTATGCTCCCAGTGCATCTGTGGGAGAAGATCTAGACAGTACGCCACCTCATCTACTATACTGATGACCTAGAAAGGTTCGATGAACCTCGGAGATAGCTTTCCACCCTGACCAAACCTTCATACTCCTCATCGGGGTGAGACACGTAGAAAGACATGGCCCCCTCCTCAAAATAGAAGGGTCTCCATATCATATCGGCATAAAACATATGCCAGATCTGTGGAGTCTTCATCTGCTTCTGGATGATATGCACCTTCTCTGTGGTAGCCTGTACTAACTCTGGACCCTTAAGTGCTGACACCCATAGGTCTGTCCAATAAAGAGGTGATCTGCATGGTCACCCATATAAAGCCTCAAATGGGGCCATTCTCAGGGTGGAGTGATAAACATTGTTGTATGAAAACTACACTATGGGTAGGTGGTCCTCCCAACTATGGAAAAAATCGAGGACACATTCATTAATTGTGTCCTTGAGTGTATGTATAGTCCGCTTCATCCTACCATTTTCCTAAGGTTGAAAGGCGGTGATCAATTGTTTTTGAGTTCCAAATGCCTTCTCCAATCCTTTCCACAAGAGTAATGTAAAACATGCGTCGTAATCTGAGACGATAATGGATGGAACTCTGTGAATTCACACTATCTCTTGCAAGTAGAGGCATCTCAAGCTCTCTATTGATCCCTACTCTCAGATGGGTAGGAAGTGGTCCATCTTGGTGAGTCTGTCAATAATCACCCAGATGGAATCGTAGAACCTCAGACATACATGGTATCCCTATCATGAAGTCCATGGGGATACCATCCCACTTTCACTTCGGTACCTCAAGTGGATGAGCTAAGCCTACAGGCATCTGATGCTCGACCTTCACTTACTGAAAAGTGAGGCATCATGATACAAACTCTTCCACTACATTCTTCATCCATATCCACCAGTACTGATGTCGGAGGTCCTGAAACATCTTCTCTACTCATGGATGTCCTCTTGAAACATCACTGGTACCATAGTGCGTTCTCTGAAGAGGATGATGCACTCCCTACCTTCAGAAAATCCATCATGAGCTTATTCTAAGGATACCTGAGCACGTCAGGCCTCGCAGTCTACATCCCAAAGCTATGCCTCCAGAGCTCACTGAATAAGTGGGGGAGTGACTATCATAGACTAGAGGTAAGCTACCCCATCTCTATCCACGTAAGATATATGCAATGCGGCTAGTTTCTTGGTCGCCTCACTCAGCAATTGTAGTCCAGACCTCCTACTGAGTGCGTTTACTAGTATGTTCCCATTCCCAGAAGTATAGACTATCACAAATTCATAGTCCTGGATAACTCTAGCCATCATCACTATATCAGGTTCAAGTACTTCTATGAGAAGATATACCTAGGACTCTTGTGATCAGTGTAAACATCAAACCAGTCACCCATCAATTAGTGTCGAGTCATGGGTAGCTTAGTTCTATTCATGTTGTCTCAACTGTCCTAAGACTTAGGAGACCATCATTCACTCCAACATCCGGACACAACCCAGTCCAGTCTCTGATGCTTCACAGTAAACTATGTACCCAACACCCTCTTCTGGTAGGTCAAGATGGGAGCACTTGTCAGTCTCTATCTCAGATCCTAGAAATTCTACTAGCACTTTTCTATTCACAAGAATGGTTTCCCCTTCTTCATCAAGGATTAAAAGGGTGCCATTAACCTAGAGAAGTCAGGTACAAATATGCCATAGTACCATCCAATCCTAGGAAACTCTACACTTCGGTCACAATCTTCAGTGGTTCCCCAAAAAGCACTACCTCTATATTTACCAGATCCACTGTGACTCCAACCTCCAGAACTGGAACTTCGAGAGTTTACCATAAATATGGTTCTCTCGAAGTGTATCCAAAACTATTTGCATGTTCGTGGCGTGCTCCTCCTCCGACACTAAGTATACCAAGATGTCATCAATGAAGACCACCAAAATGCGATCAAGGTATGGCTGAAATATCCGATTCATGAGCCCCATGAACACTTCTGGAGAATTGTTCATTCCTAAAGGCATCACCAAGAACTCGTAATGTCCATGAAAATATGTGAAGGCTATCTTCAGTACGTCCTTGTCCTGTACTCTGAGATGATGATAGCCTTATTTGAGGTCTATCTTTGAAAACCAATGATCTCCCTTCAGCTGGTTGAATAGATCATCATTCCTCGGGAGTGGATACTTGTTCTTCACGGTCACCTGGTTCATGCACCTATATTCCACACAAATCCTCAAGCTCCCATCTTCCTTTTTGGAAAACAAGATCATGGATTCCAATAGAGAAACACTGGTTCTTATGAACCCTTTTTTCCAGCAAGTCCTTCAATTGTACCCGTAACTCCAGAAGCTCCATAGGAGCGATCAGATATGCTGGTTTAGATATTGGTGTCATCACCGGGTATAGTTCAATGTAAAATTCAACCACAATGCATGGAGGTAGTCCCAAAACATCATCATAAATACATCAGCATACTGGTCCACCACTACAGGATATCCCAAACTCCTCACTTCAACTACTCTAATGGTGAGGCTAGTCAACAGATGAGTAATCAGCTGCAACCTCTTCTAAGATAGTCTATCCTGTGCTAAAAAGGTGTCATTTTCACTAGTGAAGGTAAACCTGATCCCATCCTCATGGGAACACTGCAATTATCACCTAAAATAGTCAATCTGAGCATGGAATGTGGATAACCAATCCATCCCAATATGAAATCGCAAGGCCTTGACACTACTACTAGGAGATCCCAAATGAAGATCCCACCTCTTAGAGTGAGCTCACACTACCTGTACTATTGTGTAGTCAATTAATATTCTTGCATTGGAGTCTCTAATCACAAGGATCAAGCCAACGACACCATCAGATTATCTGATCTCTGAACGAGGGGCGTGGTAATGAAAGAGTGACTAACACATGTGTCTATAAGTACTACAACTAGGGTGAAATAGACACATATCGTACCTCTAATCATCTCTAGAGTGGCATGGTCAAAGGCCTCAGCTTCATGAAGATGTGCTCTCCCCAGTTGACTTACTCCCAATGGCCGGGTTAGACCTCCAGGTTGAGGTGGTAGAAGAACCTAAAATCACCACCCACAGCCTTCTGCATGGCCCGCTCCTCTGCCTCGTATACCACCCTACAGAAATCCTCACATGAATCTCATTATCTATCTCAGTTGTCCCTCGACTGTCTGTTGGACATCAATATGGCGGGTTGGAAAGTTACGATCCATGTGGCCCTGCCCGCCACACGTGAATCACAATCTACCTCCCTGCTGACCTTCCCTTTATCACAAGCTCCGCACCTTTGACCTTGTGTCTTGGGGTCACCCACCAGTGGGTCTAGCCTGCTTGTACCTCTGTGTCATTTGTTTACTTTCTCTTGCTGATGACTCGGATACTTGTCATCCAGTGGTGTCTCTCACCTTTAGTTCTTACTCAGCTATGAAGATCTCCAACAACAGTGCTCGCTCGAGCACTCCAGCCTACTTCGAGATATTCAGCGATATCATTGACACTCTGATATCTCACTAGAGAACCTGATAAAAGGTCTGGGTGCTAAATAATGGGTCCCAAACCATATCAATGGATTATCTAGAGAGTTTAGTGAATCTCATCGAGTACTAGGCCACTAATAAGCTGCCTTGTTGTAAGTGCAGCAGCTCCTGGATATTCAAAGAGCGTAGTGTTTCTGGAATAAACTCCACCCTGAAGTGGCTCCCAAAGTCCATCTATGTGAGGGTTTCCTAATAATGTAACAGAAGTCTCATGCTCCACCATTTCCATATCATGCCTAGGAAAAGACAAGCATCTTGGATCACCATATACTCTGTTGGTGTCCCAACTATGTTAAAAACTCTAGCCACAACCTCAAGCTAGTCCTCAATTACCTGGGTATCTATCTCGCCTTGAAACCTTAGAGGCCTCTATCTCTGGAACTCTTTCAGCACAGTAAGTTGGCGTGCACAATCTTTTAGTGGGGCTGGTGGTATCTGTTTCCCAATGGGTGGAGGTGTTGCTGGTGCACTACCTGAAGGTTCTACTTATAGAGACCCAATCTTTTTGCATATAACATTTCACTATTTTAAGCATAATTAATCATCAGATTACAATCCAATGATCGTTAAGTCTAGTTTCTTGGAAGACTACGTAAATATAACATAAAACATGGGAATAAAAAACTTCTTTATTTAATATCCATAAAGTGATTGTAACTTCCTTTGAACTTTTACATATGCATAGGGTAACCTGGGGAACACATAAAAAAGGGATGAGATAAAAATTCCCAGTAAGGAAATGAACATAAGGATACATCTCAAGCACATGTGTTAAGAGGCATAACATAATAATATCCAAATAATGAAATTGATGAAATCAATTAATATAATCATGGGATCATATAAACATGGAATCATATAAATGTGGCAGAATCATAAATCATATCTTTAGTACGGGTCAAGGCTAACTACCAATCTTGTTTCCCATTTCAGTATGGGTCAAGGAAAACCACCAATCCCATTTCACATCGCATCTCATGAGACTTATACTTACCCAATGCATTGGAGCGCTATCCGGGAGCACCCATCTCAACATATTCATGAATATTATTTCCACATAAATAATCTTCCGAAATAATCATACATAATTTACCATACATAAACATAAGGTTACCCATGGAAATAATTGGGTACCACAATCATGACATAAAACATATCCAATGGGCGTATCACGAAAGTGTCCATGAATGGAATGGATTAGAACACACATGGACATTCATAGGGTAAAATAGGCATATAAAATGGTAAGAGGTGTTATACATAAGTGATAACATATGAGAAATATATTTTAGAAACATTATCATTAATACATTTTTGTGCAGTTTTATGGAATATCTTCCTTCCTCACCTTTAGTAGGTGATATCCCGACCGAAGGCCCACCTTAGAGAAATAACTGGAACCATGAAGTTGATCGAATAAGTCATCTATCTGTGTAATGAGATACTTGTTCTTTACAGTGATTTTATTGAGCTCACGATAATCAATGCAAAGGCGCATTGATCCACCCCTCTTCCTGATGAAGAGGACTGGAGCACCGCACGGTGAAGCACTCAGGCGTATAAAAACCTTATCCATATTCTTTTGTAACTGCTTCTTTAGATCTTCCAGCTCTACATCGGCCATTCTGTAAGGATTCTTTGATATTGATAGAGATCCAGGGATAAGCTCAATTGAGAACTCAACCTCTCAGTTTGGAGGAAGACCAGGAAACTCTTCGGGGGAATACATCAGTGTAATCCCTCACGATGGTCTTGTCTTCAAGCATGATTATCTCCTTTGTCTCAATAATTTGAGCTAGGTATGCATGCTCATAAGGAAGAAATATACAAAATTGAGACGAAGATTCTAAAGGATACTCATCTTCCTCCTTGCACTTGTAAAGAATCAGAGGGTGCTTCGGGATGTGAAGAGTAATTTCCCTTTCACAAAAATTGATGTTGGACTTGTACAAAGATAGCCAATCTATGCCCAAGATAGTGTCAAACTCCACTAAAGGAAGTATGAAAAGATTTCCTGGGAGTTTCAGTCCAAAAACATTAACCGGGGAGGAGTTATAAACCATGGATGAAATAATTGCCCCATTCTCTGTTCTCATAGATATCTTTTCCTCTAAATTTTGAGGCGGTGTTTGAATAGTTATTCTAAACTAGCAAGATATGAAAGAATGCATAGAACCATAATAAAATAGTACGTTCTCTATTCTTGAATGAATAACAAGCGTACCAGCCACCACATCATTTTTCAGCTCTACCTCAGCAGTAGTGATAGCATAATCCCTTCCTTGTTGCCTTGGAGGTTGTTGCTGATTTCCTCTCACAACCCTCAGCTTACGGAAATTGTTTGCATACTGCCAAAGCTCCTTGTAGTTAAAACACTACATTTCAGGCTAAGTATTGATCCAAACCTACCATTATTCTTCAACATTAGTGGGATATTTCATATCCCTTCGGCAGTTCTTGTCCAGATGACCAAACTTTCAACATTTGAAGCAATTCTTGGTTCCCTTCAGACAGTTACCAGGATGCTTCTTCCCACAATTTTTTCAAAGGGGAAAGTTGGTATTCTTTCCATCATGGGATTTTTTTGATGGACAGCCGATGTTGTTTTCCATTTTATGCTTCTTTTGAAAAGTCCCATGAGACCACTGAGAGTCTCTGATCTCCATTTCAACTTTGAGGGCACAACAGAAAATCTCCTCATAGATGTTGATGTATCGAATTGCCAACACTTTTTGTAGACTCACCTTTAGTTCATTGAAGAATCGGTCCACCTTGCTTTCGGTGTTCATGACAAATCCAGAGGCGTACCTTGCAAGCCTTTTAATTTTCACTTCATACTCCCCGATGGACTCATATTCCCTCTTCTAGAGTCCAAGGAACTCTCTTTCCATCTTGAGATGGAGGGTTCGAGGAAAATATTTGTTGAAAAACATCCTCTTGAATTCCTCCCAATCTATGGAATCAATTTCCTCTTGGGACTTTGTATTCTTGATCAGTGCCTACCAATGATCAGCTTCCCCATTAAAAATATAGACTTCCAGTACAACATTCAATTCTTTTGAGCACTGGAGGATAGAGAAAATATTTTCAATGGAGTTAATCCATTGTTCTGTGAGGAAGGGATCACAAGACCCTCTAAACATGGGAGGCATTTTCCGCATGAAGGATTATATGGTAATTTTCTCTTTCCTTGGAGGAGGGGGACGTTCCACCTAATTCGAGTTATTATTCATAACTCGAGCTAGTTGAGCAAGTACTACCATGAAGTTTTGAGCACCCGCTTCTGTTATATCAGGCATGTAATTAGGGAAATCATCACAATTCCTATCACATTAGTTTTTGGTATGAGTTCTTCTATTTCCCACCATTAACTAATAAAAAAACATATAATTGGAGGTCTTGAATATTTAGCTATTGAGCATCAAAAAGAAAATTTTAACATTAAAGGATAAACTTATAAAGAAGGAGTAAATCCTAACTTGTGATTCCATAGGTTTATATCTAGGTTATCCTTGATCAATTTATTAACTTATATTCTTATGGGATTTTTCCCTTAATAATGTTTTGTACAAAGCTCTTAAATCCACCAAATAATATCACCCAGGAGTTTCGTAACCAAGAGTGCAGCAAGGCATGTTATCGTGCACCAATTCCTGTTCGAGTCTAGCTCAAAGCAGTGTTTTTGGGTTTTTACCCCTAGATACATCTGTGCCAGAGCCGCCTCTACCTGGTCGTAACCAGGCAGGGATGTATTTTCCTGATAAACTAGTTACTCTATACTCACCAAAATTTAGGATTGTTTCCTTATACTTAGTCTCATCCTTAAGGTTCTCACTAAGGTGCTCTATTCCAAATCTCCAAAAATAACTAGACCATCCTCTAATACCAACTATAGCGACCCAATCCTTTTACACATAACATTTCATTATTTTAAGCATTATTAATCATCAGAGTACAAGCCAGGGATAGTTAAGTCTAGTGTCTTGGAAGACTGTGTACATATAACATAAAACATGGGACTAAAAAAACTTCTTTATTTAATCTTCATAATGAGCTTCTAACTTGCTTTGAGCTCTTACATCTGCATAGGGTACCCTGGGGAACACATGAACAAAAGGAGGAGCTAAAAATGCCTAGTAAGGAAATGAACATAAGGATACATCTCAATCACATGAGTTAAGAGGCATAAAATAATGATATCCAAAGCATGAAACTTATGAAATAATTTAATATAATCATGGGATCATATAAACAAGGAATCATATAAATGTGGCAGAATCATAAATCATATCTTTAGTACAGGTCAAGGATAACCACCCATCCCATTTCCCATTTCAGTACGGGTCAAGGCTAACCGCCAATCTCATTTCACATCGTATCTGATGATACTTATCCTTACCCAATGCAATGGAGCTCTATGTGGGTGCACCCATATCAACATATTAATGGATATTCTTTCCACATAAATAATCTTTCCACATAAATAATCATACATAATCAGTCATACATAAACATACGTTTACCCATGGATTGAATTGGGTACCACAATCATGACATAAAACATATCCAATGGGCGTGTAAGAACCTCGTTCTTAGTTCTGAGGTACGGGCTTCTTATTTTCTCTTTTCCTTAAGTGTTTTTGAGAAAATATGGAAAATAGGAAAAAATCTAAAAATTTGGAAAGTACATGTCGTGTACATTGTCCACATGTCGTGTACTTTTGTCCGTGTGGAATGAGTACACAGGGCGTGTGGCCGTGTCGGCGATGAATGGTGTAGGAACTAGCTACACTCCATGTAGTGGTCCCTTACATGTCGTGTAGTCAGTCGACAGGCCAAAAATAATGTGGTGGCCAGCTATGTGACTGAACATGCCGTGTACTCAAGGAGACACACCGTGTAGTCATGTCGGCAGATGAACAGTGCCACGCTGGAAGGAAGCCTCCAGAGGAACAATGTAAAAATGGGAAGTACACTCTGTGTACTCGGAAGTACACACCGTGTACTTTGATTTTTTTTCTTAAAATGGGCAGTAGCCTCCCCTGTTTACAGATAAGGCTTAGAACGGGAAGAGTGCTCAGGGGAGGAAGGCCGAATCTTTGAGGATCCGTCGAGCGCACATTCAAAATCTATTTCTGCCTTAGATGATCTCGTTGGAACCGCACAGGTAAGCCCTCCACTCTTCTTTAACCGTTCTTTCCAATTCTTCCTCTAATAAGAGTTATTTGCATTTAAGAAATTTTTATTTTACCTCATATCTACAGAGTTTTTGGACGTTTCAGAAGGCGTCGTTCACATATATTGTTCATTGGTATTAAACGTAGGTGGATTGGTGTTTATTTCCAACTGTTATGTGTTTTTGTGTGTTTTTGAGCTAGGAACCCATATATGGGGTGTCGTGTGGCTGAGTCCGTGTCTATATTAAATACCTAGAATTGTATAGGTGATTAAATAAAATTGTAAAACTATTTTTTGGGATCAGTGCTTGGATCCAGGACCATCCCGGGGGTGCATTCCTCTATTTATCCATTTGGCCAGGATACCTAAGGGTATTCCTTGTTTAAATTATGCCTTAATTTTTCCTTGAGAGGAATTGTATGTATTGAATGTTTATTTGTTGGGCATGGCCCGGTTACTTATTCCTGAGGGTGGTGTTTTACTATAGCCTAAGGAAATGGCTGCCTGTGGGCGACATTCTATTTTTCCTGAGGGAAACCTTTCGTTCATGAGGGCTATGACTTCTATGCCTGAGGGTGACACTTCGTATTCCTATGAGAGAGATTCTGTTATGCATGTGGGTGAGATTATGAATACCTGCGGGTTGGATTCTGATTACTTGAGGGTAAAGTCTTGTCTGTATGAGGGTGCTGACTGTTTACTTAGAAATAAACAGTGGTGTTTTCTTATAATAAATGATTTAATGAATAATTAAATGGAAATATAACTCGTAAGTTAGTTACATTTGAGTACTTATTAGTTTATCGCATTTACTTTTTCACACCGTTGTTGCAGATTTACACACAGTTGAGCACGAGCCTTTGGTGGGTGCCTACTGAAATTATTTCTCACACCCTGTTTGGGTCCTAATTTTCGGATTAAACAGATTATGTTTTTGCAGGTGTAGATAAGGGAAGGGGTCCCTATACAGGTACTTGATTGCTGCTGGGGTGTAGGAGAGCATGGGACTGAGCATTGGCTTGTGATGTCGTTGGCTGTTCTATTTTTCTTTCATGTACTTGTACTTCAGTTGTATTGTATGGTATTTTGTTGTAACATGTTCTGGCTGTTTTCATAGAATTGAGGCATGTTTCATCATTTTATATACTGGTTGGATATATCTACTATAGTTGTTAATTTCATTTGTGTATGGTTTACTACTTTTTTTGTTGCTGTAAGTTTATTTTATATTCTGTTGCGCTACACTTTGAAAATTGGGGGCATAGTTTCCCCACTATCAGACCTGGGCCATCACAGCAAGACAGAAGCCTCTGGCATTTGGGGAAATGTGCTTGAGGTCACATGGCGAACAGGGTTCGGGGAACCCGTGGAGTGGTACCCGGAACCGGGACGTTACAAAGTGGTATCAGAGGAGTTCTTTTCTTTGACTTACTATTTGGAGCCTTAGTCAGGGATAGGATATGAACAGTAGTTGATAGTAAGTTGTGCCTAGGGGTAGCTAACTCGTGTACAGGGAAAAGCCAATTTACCTCGTATTGCAATTTTTCTGATTTTTCAATTTTACAGTTGAATTGATTTTTACTATTGGGTGACGCACTTGTGATTGTGCTGTTGATATTTTATCTATGGGTTCTACTTTGTTGCAACCCAATGAGATGAGGGTATGCCATATCATGCACCATTCAGAAACATGCTATAAATCACATGCCATGCATAGTTCTATGCCATGTAGGTGCATTAGATATTGCATTTTGTTGTGATAGTTGTCGTGCTAGAAAACCATGTTTTTGTGATACCTGCTTGATAAATACCTACTATGTGATAGGGTATTGTTGTGTAAACTCTTTAAAAGAATGGATTCCAAACTTTGGTATTTGGGGGGAAACCAAACTTTGGTATTTGGGGAGTATGGGCCCCCATTTACCGGAATTTGGGGGATCATTGACTGTTTTTTTATATAACACAGAAAAGATGTTAAAATTTGATTCGTGGGCAGTATGGGCCCTCAAAGATCGGAATTTGGAACTTAGGTGTTGTTTTTCATTGTTTTCTGGGTTCCGGGGAAGTTTCTGAGGCATACTATCCGGAATTCCCAGTATACAAGCCGTGTAGTACCTTCAACACGCCGTGTATGTTCTTCTGTTCGGGAAGAAAAATAAACTTTTTGAGTACACATCGTGTACCCTGAGTACACGCCGTGTAGTCTCTACCCATGTCACAAACCATGTGGGTGGTGACATGGAGAAGGGAAGAGCTTGGGGAGAAAATGTCGTGTACTAGATTTACATGCCGTGTACTGTTGACCCAGAGACCCGGTCTTGTAACTAACAAACATGGGCCGGTGTAATCATTTCTTGAACACGCCGTGTCAATGAAGAACATGTCATGTAGTGTGTCCTAGGGACCCGGCCGTGTAACTTACAACAAGGGTCGGTGTAATCCTTTCATGTACATGCCATGTGTATATTGAACATGCCGTGTAGTTAGAGCAGTGTATCCGGACATGTAACTAACAACATGGGTTTGCGAAGCTCGTCTAGTACACGCCGTGTACCTGTGTGACACGCCGTGTAGCCTTGTCCGAGGATAGATCGTGTGGACTTAGCCATGTGGCTGGGAAGACGGAGTAGTACGCGCCGTGTGTGGGTGTAACACGCCGTGTAGTATCAAGCAGAGTAGTCGTCCATGTCACAAATGACACAGGAAGTTGGAAAATAACACTATACACACCGTGTAGGTGATATACATGTCATGTAGTTTTGTTCAAACAGAAGTCGTGTGGCTTAGCCATGTAGAAGGACCCGGGCAGGGGAATAGGAGTTAGGTACATGCCATGTAGTGGGTATACATGCCATGTAGTCTTGTTTTGTAGCATTTGAATTCTTTCTTCCTCCTATTTCCTTTCGGGTTTCTTTGTTTTCGGTCATTGTTAATCTTGAATCTAAGGCCTGTTTTTGACCTTGTAGTGTCATGGCGCCTAGACGACAGCGCGTTTTTCTCCAGGTTAGTGGCAACGAGAATACTCCAGAGATGGTGGGCCATGGGCTACTAGTGGATCCTCCATCAGAGCCAGATGCGGCACCAACTATTATACCAGACATAGGCACGGAGACAGAGTTCCATGAAGGCTTTATGCAGTTCATGCAGACCTTTCAGGGAGCACCGATGGATACCACATCTATGGCTGAGCTTACTCGTATCTTCCAGCAGCATCATCCACCTACGTTTTTGGGGGATGGAAGACCACAAGCTGTGGAGTCTTGGCTTGGATAGATGCAGACTATTTTCAAGCATCTTGAGACTCCTCCATGGCAGAGGGTCAAGCTCGTGATGTATATGCTGTGTGATTCCTCCAGGAGGTGGTGGGATGTCACCACCTAGTCAGAGCATCACAGAGACATGGCGTGGGAATATTTTCAGGCATTCTTCTATGAATTCTTCTTCCTAGATACGTTGAGGGCTGATAGGGCTCGAGAGTTCATGAATCTGTAGCAGGGCACTATGTCAGTGAGGGATTATTTTGCTCATTTCACTGAGCTTCAGCGTTTTTCACCTGTTTTGGTGGGCGATGAGATGATGAGAGCCAGACACTTCAAGGATGGTCTTTGGTATGACATCCGAGCACTGGTTAATGTTTTTAGGTTGCCTACTGTACATTCTACTATGAACCAGGTGCTGATTATTGAGAGGAACCTCCGGGAAGCTAGTTGTGTGGGCCAGGGTGGTTCAACACCATTTTCTGGTACAATTTCTACTGGTAAGAGGAAGAGAAAGATGGACTTCTCTCAGGGTGGAAGTACCAGCAATGTAGTTTTTTTAGGTGGGTCGGTCAGGTGCTAGAAGTGTGTTAAAGAGGGGCACAAGAGACCGCAGTGTCCACGGGACCCAGTGGAGTGTCGAGCTTGCAGAAAGATGGGTCATCTACAGTGCTTTTACAGGGCATTTTCACTGATGGCTAGTGAGAGGGGTTCGATGAAAACTATACATGCAGGAGAAGGACCAGTGGCTTCTTACCAGTCAGGGAACTGGAATACACCAGGGAATGTAGGTAGAGATGGTGGTCGTGTCCATGGTAGCCAGACACCAGGATCGTAGAGGCAGTAGGGCGAGAGAGCTCAGGGTAGCCAGGCTGTGTCGCAGGGCCACGACACTGGGCAGACATATGCAGTGCAACAGACCCATCAAGAGCAAGATCCCGGACCTTCTACAGTCAGAGGTACGATTCTAATAGCTTCTTTTTTATCTTTAGTACTTTTTTATACGGGTTCTACACATAGTTTCATATATGTACCCTTTTTGGAGAGCCTTGGGCTTTGTGTTTCTACTTCTTCTCATATCATGACGCTAGACACTCTGTTGGGGACTAGAACGGCTAGTGTGCGTCAGTGCAAGGAGTGCCCCCTTGAGGTTAGTAGGTGTCACTTCCTTTGGGTCCTCTATGTCTTAGAGATGACAACTTATGACGTCATTCTTGGGATGGACTGGTTGGTTCCCTTTCGTGCCTTTATAGACTACTATCGTCGCAAGGTGAGCTTCACGTCACCAGAGGGCGGAGAGTTTCTATACAAGGGAGAATGGGATGTTCAAGCGAGTCGAGCTAGACCAGTACATCGTGGGAGGGGTGGAGTCACAGACTAGATTGCAAGTTTATATTGGGACGACCAGGGGACTTGTCTGATGGATTTCCCTCTAGTTGTTGATCATTTCAGGGATGTCTTCCCAGATAACTTTTCAGGTCTACCTCTAGAGCGTGAGGTGGATTTCTCTATTGATCTTATGCCAGGGGAAGCACCTGTGTTCATTCCTCCTTATAGGATGGCCACACCTAAGTTGCAGGAGATCAAGAGGCAGTTAGAGGAGTTATAGGCAAAGGGGTTCATCCAAACCAGTACATCTCCTTGGGGTTCTCCTTTCCTTTTTGCAAAGAAGGAGGATGGTACCCTCAGACTCTGTGTGGATTATCAGAAGCTGAACCAGTTGATGGTTAAGAACTGATATCCCTTGCCAAGGATTGATGATCTTTTTGATCAACTTCGTCAAGAACAAGTGTTTTCGAAGATTGACTTGAGGTACCGATATCATCCGCTACGCGTTAGACCATCTGATATACCTCTCACATCATTCAGGAGCAAGTATGGTCAATACGAGTATATGGTTATTCCATTCGGACAAATAAACGCGCCATCAGTTTTCATGGCCCTGACTAATCATGTGTTCCATCCATATCTGGATTCTTTTGTGGTAGTATTCGTGGACG
This sequence comes from Viscum album, assembly GCA_963277665.1. Classification (NCBI taxonomy): domain Eukaryota; kingdom Viridiplantae; phylum Streptophyta; class Magnoliopsida; order Santalales; family Viscaceae; genus Viscum; species Viscum album. The sequence continues at coordinate 1,162,841,598 of OY728158.1, read as the reverse complement.
ACATCTTGGTGTACTCTCACACTCGACATGAACATGCCACCCATCATGAGATAGTATTGAGTACACGGAAAGAGCATCGGAAATATGATAAGCTCTCAAAGTGCCACTTTTGGATGGACCAAATTCACATCCTGGGTCATATCATCTCAGAGGAAGGAGTTTTAGTAGACCCAGAGAAGGTGAGAGCAGTAGGTTCCTGGGAGCATCCTAAGAATGTGTTTGAAATACAGAGTTTCATGGGGATGGCTGGTTACTAAAGATGTTTCATCTAGGACTTCTCCCACTTAGAAGCGCCGTTGATGGGTTTGACTAAGAAGGGTGTGATGTTTTTTTGGATAGAAGCTTGTGAGACAGCCTTTCGGGACCTGAAGGGAAGGTTGACATCAGCACCAATCCTGATACTCCCAGAGGAGGGGCAGATCTATACAGTTTACTGTGATGCATCAGGTATTGGGCTAGGAGCAGTGTTGATGCAGGGTGATCGAGTTGTTGCGTACGGGTCTCAACAGTTGAGGCCACATGAGAGGAATTACCTGACACATGATCTCGAGTTGGCTGCAGTTGTGCATGCGTTGCGCTGTTGAAGACATTACCTATTGGGAGAACGTTTCGTGGTCTTCACCGATCATAAAAGTCTCAAGTATATCTTTACTCAGAGTGACTTGAATCTGAGACAATGATGGTGGGTTGAATACCTTCAGCCCATCGATTTTGTTCTTTCCTATACACCTGGTAAAGGTAATGCAGTAGCTAATGCACTCTGCCGAAAGACTCAGATACAGGCTGTGTAGGAGGCCAGTGATGAGTGGCAGCTTATGGATTTGTTCTCTGAGATGCATTTGGAGGTTCAAGACAGTTAGGGGAAAACTTATCTTTCCTCTTTAGCTATGACTTCTAACCTCCTTAATAGAGTGAGGATGAGACATATATCTGATCCAGAAGGCCTAGTTATATGGGAGTCGGTGGAAAGTGAGGACCATCCTTCTGGTTGGACAATAGGCGATGATGAGGTTCTGTATTTCCATGGATGAGTATGGGTTCCAGGGGATATACGTGAGGAGCTGATGCGGGAGTTTCATGCTTCAGGTTGGGCAGTTCATCTCGGGGTTACCATGATTTACCGTGACATGAGACATCAGTACTGGTTGCCGGGTATGAAGAGAGATGTAGTTGGTTTTGTTACGATATGTTCCACCTGTCAGTAGGTGAAGGCGTAGCATCAGAAGCCAGTCAGACTGTTATAGTATTTACCTATTCCAGAGAGGAAATGGGATGATGTCACGTTGGACTTCGTGGCTGGGTTGCCGAGGTCACCTCGAGGTAATGATGTCGTGTGGGTTGTTGTGGACAGACTCACGAATGTACCTCACTTTTTTCTGATCAAGGATACCTTCGGTGTTGATGAGATCGGAAGGTTGTTTATCCGAGAGATCATACATCTTCATGGGGTCCATCGTTCTATAATTTCAGATAGGGATGCCCATTTTACGTCTCGTTTCTGGCAGAGTTTTCATAGGTCCTTGGGTACACAGGTTCTTCTGATCACAACATACCACCCTCAAACATATGGAAAGTTAGAGCATACGATACCGGTGCTAGAGGACCTGTTGCGTGCATGCGTCCTAGACTTTGGGGGCTCTTGGTAGATGCATATACCCCTATTCGAGTTTTAATATAACAATAGATTTTAGGGGACTATTTAGATGGCACCATAGGAGGCTTTATATGGTAGGACATGTCGTTCACCTTTGTGCTGGTTAGATGTAGGTAAGGCAGCTTTACTGGGACCATGTCTTATGTAGGCGACTTCTGAGAAGGTACAGTTGATTTAGAAGCAGATGGATACAACACAGTCTCATCAGAAATCTTATGTTGATCGCCGCATATGACCTTTGGAGTTCGTGGTCGGGGATCAGGTCTTCTTGCGTGTTTCACCGAGGCTGGGACACAAACAGATCAGGAGACAGGGTAAACTTTTACCGAGGTATGTGGGAGCATTTTAGATTCTGGGGAGAGTCGGGCCGGTTTCTTATCGGTTGTAGTTACCTCAGAGGTACCAGGCCATGCACGACGTCTTCCATGTATCTCAGTTGTGCCGCTATCATTCAGACCCATCTCACGTCTTTCAGCCCGAGGAGGTTGAGCTTGAGTTTGATGCGTCCTTTGAGGAGCATCTGATTCGTATCGTTGATTGTAGAATAAAGTTTATCTGAGGCCGGTCAGTTCCTCTCGTAAGGGTTCAATGGAAGAATGGCTGAGTGCAGGACGAAACCAGGGAGTGGGAGACCGATGTAGGTGATCAGTTGCCGGAGTTGTTCATGGCTTTATATTTTCCACCCTTATGAGGGAAATTCAGGGATGAATTTCTTTAAGGGGGGACATTTTTAAGAACCCGGTTCTTTGTTCTGAGGTACGGGCTTCATCTTTTCTCATTTTCGTAAGTGTTTTTGAGAAAATATGGAAAATGTGGAAAGATCCCAAAATTTGGAAAGTAAATGCCGTGTACTTTTTCCACACGCCATGTACTTTTGGCCGTGTGGAATGAGTACATAGGCCATGTGGTTGTGTCGGCGATGAAGGGTGTAGGAACCAACTACACATCGTGTAGTGGTCCCTTACACGTCGTGTAGTCAGTCGGCAGGCGAATAATAAGGAAGTGGCCAGCTGTGCGACTGAACACGTCGTGTACTCAAGGAGACACGCAGTGTAGTCATGTCGGCAGATGAACAGTGCCACGCTGGTGGGAATCCGCCAGAGGAACAGTTTAAAAATGGGAAGTACACGTCGTGTACTCAAAAGTACATGCCTTGTACTTTGTTTTTTTCACTTAAAATGGGCAGTAACCTCCCCTATTTACAAGGAAGGCTTATAACGAGAAGAGATCTTGGGGGAGGAAGGCCGAATCTTTGAGGATCTTCCTAGCGCACATTCGTAATCTATTTCCGCCTCGGACGATCTTGTTGGAATTGCATAGGTAGGACTTCCACTCTTCTTTAACCTTTCTGGCCAATTATTCCTCTAACGGGAGTTATTTTCATTTCAGAATGTCTTCTTTTACTCATATCTATGGCGTTTTCTGACGTTTCAAAAGCGTCGTTCGCGTATATCATTCTTTTGTGTTAAACGTAGGTGGCTTGGTGTTTATTTCCAACAATCATATGTTTTTGTGTGTTTTTGAGCTATGAACCCATATATGGGGTGTCCTGTGGCTAAGGTCATGGCTATATTAAATACCTAGAATTGTATAGGTGATTAAATAAAGTTGTAAAACTATTGTTTAGGATCAGTGCTTGGATCCAGGACCATCCTGGGGGTGTGTTCGTCTATTTAGTCGTTTGGCCAGGATACCCGAGGGCATGCCATGTTTAAATTATGCATTACTTTTGCCTTGATAGGAATTGTATGTATTGCATGTTTATTTATTGGGTAGGGCCCGGTTACTTATGCCTGAGGGTGGGGTTTAACTATATCCTGAGGGCATGGCTGCCTGCGAGCGATGTTCTATTTCGCCAGAGGGAAACCTTTTGTGCCTGAGGGATGTGACTTCTATTCCTAAGGGTGACACTTTGTATGCCTGTGGGAGAGATTCTGTTATTCCTGTGTGTGAGATTTTGAATACCTGTAGGTTGGATTATGATTACCTGAAGGTAAGGTCTTTCTTGTCTGAGGGTGATGACTGTTTACGTAGAAATGAACTGTGGTGTTTTCTTATAATAAATGGATTAAATGAATAATTAAATGGAAATATAACTTGTAATTTAGTTACTTTTGAGTACTGCTTAGTTTATTGAATTTACTTTTGCACATCGTTGTTTCATATTTACACACAGTTGAGCACGGGCCTTTGGTGGGTGCCTACTGAGATTATTTCTCACACCCTATTTGGGTCCTGCTTTTCGGCCAAAATAGATTGCGTTTTTGCAGGTGTAGATAAGGGAAAGGGTCGCTATACAGGTACTTGATTGCTTCTGGGGTGTACGAGAGCATGGGACCGAACATTGGCTCACAATTTCACTGGATATTCTATTTTTCTTTCCTGTACTTGTACTTCAGTTTTATTGTATTGTATTATTGTGTAACATCTTCTGGATGTTTTCATAGAATTGAGGCATGTTGCATCATTTTATATACTGGTTGGGTATATCTACTGTAGTTGTTAATTTCAGTTGTGTATGGTTTACTGCTTTTGTTGTTGTTGTAAGATTATTTTATATTCCACTGTGCTACACTTTGAAAAATGAGGGCATAGTTTCTCCACTATCAATCCTAGGACCTCACTGCTAGTCGTCAGCCTCTGGCGTTTGGGGAAATGCGCTTGAGGTAACGTGGCGAACCGGTTTCGGGGCACCTGTGGAGTGGTACCCGGAACTGGGACGTTACAGGGCGTATCATTAAAGTGTCCATGAAAGGAAGGGATTAGAACATACATGGACATTCATAGGGTAAAATAGTCATATATCATGGTAAGTGGGGTCATACATAAGTGACAACTTATAATAAATGTATTTTAGAAACATTAGAATTAAAACATTTTTGTGTAGTTTTTTGGAAAATACTATAGAGCTTTTAAAATAGTAAAAAGACGTTCTTTTATATAAAACCATAATTAAACCAAGAATTTTTTCATAATAAAAAATACTGAATTTACAAATACAATGGTTTCTTAAAATAGAGGATAGAGTGCACTTCAAATTTGGGTAAAAATTCGGTAAGTCCCCTTAAAATAGGTTGGTTATCAGAAAGTTCTAAGGAGGGAATCTTTAAAAATCATGTATATCCCTAAAAGAATGTGATGAAAGGGTATTGATATAAGAATCTTGTAAATATAACCAGAAGTCATAAGACTCACATATATAGATAAGATAACACCATTTTGAAAGAAATACAAGGCAGCCTGAAAGAACAAGGAAGGTTCGGGTAGAAATCTTTACGATTTTATCGACATGGTGTCGGGTGTGACCAAAGGGGATTGATGAGAGAGAAATGGGGTTTATCGTCAATTATGACTCCAGAATGAAGTATGGGTGAGGTTCTTAAACATACCCCATCATTTCCTAGTACACATAAAAAGGAAAAGTATAGAGGACAATCTTGATTAAGAGAGAAAAGGGGAGGATCCCTTACCTCAAATCCGGTGGTGTTCTCCACTTGTTATTAACGACCTGAATAAACAAATTAGGCTTTATTAATTAAAAAGTCGAGAACCTATTTCATATGTAATTTATTTATTATAACACTTTTTAGTTCATTCAAATCCTTTTTGATTAGTTATACAGTTCAATATCATTGTTCAGGATCATTTGATTACTTGGCTTTAAAAGATCGGTTCACTTAAATTCAAGTTTGGATTATATGCAAGCTGAAAATGGTTGTCTAGAAATGTAGTTATATTCTTTAGTAAATATATAGGGGAATACATGGTTTTAGTTTTAATTATTTTACTTAGAGTGATGTCGAATTATTATATATATAACCTTAGTGATAACCATTTTTGTTAATCAGTGGATTTGGTTACAATGAATGTGTTTTTCATTATAAATTAATTCCATTTGAACCAAAAGATTACAGAACCAATAATTATGATATATTACACATAATAATCTGGTTCATCCATAACACAAATGGTTTCATGACCATAATTAAATATAATAACAAAAATTGATAAACTGTTGTCCTTGAATGTGCTAAATTAGCACATCTCAAACGATGCTTTCATTTCATTCAAATAAAAGGGTGGGGAAAGAAGAGAAGATAATGAAATTTTCCACTAGAATGAAGACATTCCAGTACATTTATTCTACTGTATTTATCAAACTATTATGGTTAAGGGAGGTGAGGAAAGAAATTAAAAATAAAAGAACTTAAAAGAAAAGAAGAAATTTGGGCAGAGGAATTTACCTCTTGAGACTTTCTCCTTTGTGAACCTCTTAAGGGGAGAGTTTTTTGTATTTTTAGGAGACTGAGAGATTTTGGACGTGGGGGAGGACCTTAGAGAGAGATTTGGGAAGAATTTATAGAATTCTTGGAGCTTGAGAGGAGTGGAGAGAAGAGGGAGTGAAGGGAGGATTTTATAGTGGAGGAGAGGAGAGATTTAATGATATTATAATCCATAATTTATTATTTCTTCTAAAAACAAAGAATAGTGAGTATTCCATGACCAAAAATAGTAAATCGGTCATGTGAATCCGAACCAAGGTGGTGACATCAGCCATGTTTCTCGGAATAGTCTATTTATCTTATGATGTACATATACGGTAAATTACCGTATTTTACTATTCATAAAAAAATCAAGTATTTTAGAAAAATCCCAAAAATTCATGCCAACCATTTCTTGAAGTGTAGAATCCAAAAAAGAAGTCCATTTTTCAAAAATAATTTTCTAAATATGATTATTTGAATATTTAATTAAAATCATAATATATTATCAAAAACCAGATTTAAAACATGGATTAACTCATTCTAAAACATAGTTATATTGTAATTCCAACTTGAATATTATTTTTATTAAATTATAGGTGAGGTTAATATTCATTAGGGTATATCAGTATTCATAAGGGTATGCTACTATTCATTAGGGTAGGTTACTATTCACCACAAATTATTTTTGTTTTCTTAAACTTCAAAGAACATCTTAAACACAACCGTGTATGTCAGATTTTCAAAATTCCAAACACAAAAGTGAAAAACATATGTTTAAAGGTCACTTATCACTTATTAGTTCATTATTGTGTGATTTTATTCCATATTTATAAGAAGGGAATTTCCATTAAAAACATTGGGTCGTTACACTACCACAGTAAGAGGGCCTTGCACCAAATCCTCGTCGCTCGGTGGGCCGTCATCGTGTACTCTCTTGGGAATACTGGATAGATCTCTACGACGTGGAATCCGGAAGAGAAACAGGTGTTCCACAGAGAATAAGTTATACCTAGTGATATGACACAAAAGATATCAATGTAAAAACATTCCCAAAACACACACAATCAATGTTTTCATGCACTGAGTCAGAAATTAGAATTTATGTAACACCCCAGGATTTCAGAGTGTGTTATTTCTTAAAAATAATTCAATAACTTGCACTACACGCAACACCGAGTTCAATCACACCATTAAAAGAGGTCATGAATAGTATTAACTACATTTTGAACTTTATATAATCCTTATAATTTTAGAATCCCTATTATGAGTTTCTTAGTCATATTGCAAGAACAGATTCATTTTCAGTATTTCACTTTTATCAACTTCTAATAGTGAAACATTTTTAAATACAATATTTTAAACTTTTTGACTAAATGGGGACATCAAAAATTTAAAATGAAACATCCCAAGCTTCCACGGTACGCTTTCCTTTGAATAAAACAGTAGCGTGTGTTGTACGCAACTTCGAGTTCTAACACACCGTAACCAATCAAACTAGCTGTTACGAATAGTAATACCTACTTTTTGAAGTTATATATATTTTATATTTTAAAATGGACTTCATTTTTGGATTCAGAATATCAAATTTAGCCTAAGGTGAAATTTTGGTACTTTTCGGATAACTTTCATATTTTGATGAATAGTGAAAATTACTAAATTTTAATTAAAAACAACTTTTTTAATCAAAATAATTAATAGTGATAAATTGTGAATTTTAGTGGTTTTAAAGTATACTTAGAATATATTTTTACCATTTAATATAATGTTGGTCATTGGATATAATTTTACAATTAAACCGAACATAAACAAGTGTCAATCTTTTGATAGTTATTATCTCTTAAAAACACGCTTTTTGTTTTGACAGCGGGAATTAATTTTAAATTAATTTCTGCCACTTCTGTGTTTTGAATTTAGAAAAATGGATTCCATATTTGGAATCAGGATGTTCAAATTGTGTAAATAGGTGACTTTTATTTTTATACATTTTGAATAATTACTGCGGTAAATATTTTATTTACCATGGTTAAGAGTAAATCCGGTAAATAAGGGTTAAAAAATAATATTATAATAAAACTAAATTACCCTAAAACGTGTCTTAACCCTATTGGTTGATACATGGTCGACCATGGGCATCTTTGGGTCAATTTTGGGACCCCGTGGATCCACTTGTAAGTGATAATGACACTTTATTTTAATTAAGTTAAAATGAATACAAAAATGGCATAAGCTTACATCTTTTAAAAGAACAATTTTTTACATAGGGTTATACATGTTGGATTTTCGATTATAAATATTCATTAGAAAGCTAAAAAGATTTCATACATAATTATATTTTATTTATAATTTTTAGACATCAAATAATTTAAATTATTAATGACACAATAATGATGCAATGTTTACCTCATTAATAAATCATTTAAATAAATAAGATTATAATGATTAAAATATTATCTAAAACCTGTCCAATTATTATTGGTTGATGTTATTTAGAATATTAGTCATCTTAGCTTCGACCTCAATGATTTTTGGACCATTATAAACCGAATATAATTATATTATAAAGTAATACTTTCACTCTTTCCTAAAGAGCCCCTCTTCTCCCTTATAAAAGGAGACCACTTCTACTCATTCCTCACACATCTCAAGCCACTTGGCTCGTCCAAACTCTGCCCAACTAAGATCCCCACATCCCTCTCCTCCTCCTTGAAGCTTCCCATTAGGCAGAAAGCATTTCAAGAAGTCCTTTGGTTCCAACCAAAGTGAGTTACCTAAATTAAAGGTAACGATTTCTCTTAAATTATTTTCATTTATTTTGCTTCTCCAACCCCCAAAATCTTTTTATTCCTTTCTTTTGTAACAAAACCAGTATCCTCAATATACTAGGATGTTGTTATAAGAAGGATTCAAACTACACATACACACAACTCCATCTAATGGATGATGAACATAATGTTTCTGTGGATGGAAAACTAACGCCTCACGAAACGATGATTGTTCAAATACATCTTACCGCCTCTCATGGTGGCCATTATGATGGAACTGTAATTAAATATGATATTAATGATATATATTTTATATATAAGCTTCTGTAATTCCATTTTATTTCATACCATTATTCGTTTCATGTTGTATATACATACGATAATTTCATTTGAGGAAGTGCGGACTACCGCCCCCTTAAAATGATATGACTCGTTCATACCACACATGGAACGTATAAAGGATGGTGTTAATGAACTTAAGTAACATATATAAAATATTATATTATACTGGAATAGTAATATACCTATGTATCATTTGGATTCAATTCTTTTAAAATAAAAATTAAATGGAAGTAGCGTTCGTGCGTACGTACGAACTACCGTCTCCACGAACGCGGTGAGATCCATCCTCCATCGTATCCATTCAAGTCTTATTCTCATTTTAGGGTTAAAAATAATGTTAATATCATTCTGATTATGAATAAGATTTAATCTATCCATTACAAACATGTCTTACGTAACCAAACATTTAAGAAGAACGAATCGATTATCACCTGAAACGACGATAATACTAAGATATTATTAATAAAGCAATGTTAAAAGATCTTATATGATATCATATTAATGTATATGATTCTTGTATAATTTAATAACAATTATTTCACCATTATACAGGAGGTTAACCGACCCCAACAAAGGAAAAGTACAAGGTAAGGATTTATTTCGCAATCTCTTCATTATCCGAGATTGTTTATACATAATTATCTACTGGGACCTTGTTATCATCCACATCCATGTTCCTTCAAAATGTATTTAAAAACATTTCTAATATTTAAAATAATATGGGTCAAAGTAATTTATACCCTTGTTTGACTTTTTATAAGAGGTTTATAAGGGAATCTTTCCGTCGTTTTCCAAACAAGGTGCTTTTTAACCTTTTCGACAGAATTGAGGTAAGAATGTTTTTTTTAACTTATACGGCGGGTGCGGTTATTTTCCGCCGTTATAAAATCGTCAAAGCTTCCCTTACAAGATTATAAGAACATTTTCAAGAAAATGTTTTATTTTATATGGCTCTTAAATGGTTTCAAAAATAAAAAGAGATATTTCTCTAAAAAGTGTTTTGATTTCATCTATGTCAACATCCTTTGATGGATTTTACGCTTATTTGAAGTTGATTTATTATGATACAAAACTTACATATTGTAATAAAGTTTTGTGATATGTTTGACTGTGGATGTTCCATTTATATAGCATTCATGGTTTATGAGTAAAGTATTGACATTTCGTATGATAGTTCCAATAATAATGTTTATGTTATATTTCAACCTTTACTTCATATGAATGTGTTGGACAAGTATGTTCCAGGTTGGGGACTGGTTAAAGTAAGCCCTCCAGGTTGGGGACTGGTAAAAGTAAGCCCTCCAGGTTAGGGACTGGTAAAAGTAAGCCCTCCGGTTTGGTCTCCGGTTATTAGAAGGACTCCGGGTTGGTGTCCGGTTATTAGAGGCACTCCGGGTTGGTGTCCGGTTATTAGAGGCACTCCGGGTTGGGTTCCGGTTACAGTTAGCCCCAACGTCTTGGGATGAGGCCTTGACAAAGAAATTAAAGTTCAAAATTATGCATTCCAACATTATGAAAGTGGTTATTGATTTTTGCATGTGATTATTCGATTAGTAGAATATCCATGTGAATAAGTAAATGGCATTATTTAATTTTATTTATGCCATACCATGTTGAAAGTTCATGTTTGAAAGGCTTTTGTATTAGTTATACATTGCCTTAAAAGTTTATTCTTATTTATGAAAGTTTTCGCTATTTTGTTATCCTTACTGGGCATTTGAGCTCACCCCTTTTATATGTTTTATTTTTCCCAGGAAGTGAAGAAGTAAATTATGAATGACCTGCAGGGATATTATGTGGGGATATGAGTGTGGATTATGGAGACTTTATGTTGTTGTAGTAGTTTTTCATTTTATGATGTAATGTAAAACCTATGAATATATCTAGTGTTTCCAAGGCTACTAAACCAATCGGTCTTTCGAGATTTGATCTTTCTTGTGATCATGCCAATGTTATGTAATAATGCACCGACTCTGGGTAGCTGGGGTCGGGGCGTTACAGTTGGTATCAGAGGAAGTTTAGTACAATCCTTGGAAGCTAGATTTAGATAAACTCTGATTAGAGCACGTAGACCTAAGATGAACTTTGAGGATTAGTATAGAAGAACTTCCTAGAATTTTGGTATTGTAAAGATTTTGTGAGTTTTCCGAGCAATACATCCCTGTCTGGATACGAGCAGGTAGAGGCAGCTCTGGCACAGATGTACCTAGGGGTAAAACCCGAAAACACTGATTTGAGCTAGACTCGAACGGGAACTGGTGCACGACAACGGGCCTTGCTGCACTCTTGGTTACGACACTCCCGGGGGATATACTTAGGATAACTCTCATTTTCTTTACAAATCATTATGAAGGGTTTATGAGTATATACTTTCTCAAAGAAATAATTTTTATGATTATGGATTATATCCATAAATAGTTCAATTTATGTTAAGTGTTTTATAAGTATGGGATTATGTATTTTGATTCATAAACTGATCTAGTGTATTCCATTGTTTAGAAATGGCGCCCAGTAGAAGGAATGAGAACTCCAGAAATGCACATGATCCAAAGAGAAGGAAGGATCATATCTTTCATGGTCTTAATCTAGAATTTATAAGAGAAATAGTCTCCCATGTATTATCATCATATGAAGAAATAATATCATGTGTTGATAAGATAAGTAAAGAGTTTACTGAGTCCTATGTCTTTGAAGGGAAGCAAGAGAAGAAAATGATGGAAGAGATAAATATGGATAAAGGGAAGAGGGAAAAGAAGAATTTTCCCATATGTGGTAACTGTGGAAAGAAACACCCTGGAACTTGCCTGAAAGGAATGAGAGTTTGTTATAAGTGTGGAGGAAAAGGGCACAAAGTACGTGACTGCAAGGGTAAGAAAATGGTTTCAAATTTACAATGCTTCATTTGCAAGGAGTTTGGACACTACGCGAACCTATGTCCTAGTCATCAGTCTATGACGCAAATGATGCTATTGGATAATAATCAAGTTATGATACTACCACAGATGAAGAGGAATGATTAGAGTTCTTATGTTGATTATGTCAATTGAGTGTTGTATCAACAATGTACTTGTTATAATAATTATGGAGTATATAAGGATTGTACTGCAGTACTATTTCATTAAGGACTTGAGATTGTGTGGAACAAAGAAAAGTGACTCAATAGCAGGATAAATTTTTGGAAAATATATGGTTGAGAGAATGATAAATCATAATATAGTTCTGATACTGAGGTAGTGATTTTGGAATAATATGTGATTGTTTTGGATAAATTATATTGGATATTCTTGACTACCTTGAAGCTGATTAATGATTTGTATATTCCATCATTTTTGGGGTTTAAAACATTTTTGGATTAATGAAGTATATCCACCAATCTATATGGAATAAGGGAACATGAATGTAATCAATAAGGAATATGGTAATACATGATGAAGGTTTTCATATGCTATTACGGGGTAAAAAGGATCTATATTATGTTTACCTTCCTTATAAATGTTGGACTGTGAGTTTGGATAGAAGTATTTTGGATAGTTCTAGTTTGGATTATTTTGGATTTCCATAAAAGGACAACCTGGAGGTCGGGCGGCAACCCGTCGCGTCCGGCAAGGCTGCGAGACTTGAACCCGCAACCGAATGGCGACAAGGGTGTATCACCTACCACTGGCCCACGAGATGTCCTGGATTAAATAATGTTGTTTTTATTAAAAGATCTTTTAGATGAATTATAAATTCGTTTATTTTGGAACCCTATACGAATAGTGTAAATAGAATTTTTTTTACATTCTATTATCTTTTAGAGTGAAAGATGAGTATGTGGTAGAAATTTATTAATGGATAAAACTCTAATTATAAAGTAAGTATATCTCTATATGATCTTAGCCAATCTCATAAAAAATCCCTCAATATTAAGAAAAGCAAATTAGAACAAAAATGTTTTCCTATATGGTACCTTAAATCATCACTAATTTATGGCTTTGTGATTGTTGGCCTTTTCATAGCCATGTTCTCTACCACTCTCCATCAGGTAATTGATGGCTAGATTATTCTTCCATATCCATATTTTCTTACATGGAACCCTAGTATGTGTTATTTTCGGTAATCTTCATACTTTCCACTCTTTATTTAAAATAGAGGCCTCATTAATTAATTTTTCGATGTGGGATTTCAACTAAGATATTTTGAAACGTCAAAAATGTGTTATCCCAATACCCTATGTTTTGTTGAACCGATGGTATTTCAAATCATCATAGATTGATGATATTAAGGACCTAAATTTTATACTTGTTTGTGATTTATGACCTCAATCACTACCTATAAATATTTACATTTTTCCTCCAATTATATGTCTCTAATTGCCACCAATGTTCTCCTAATCGAGATCATAATTTGGTGGTGACCCTTTCATTTATATTTTCCTCATATTAAGACTAAATTTTAGTAACCCAATTTCCGATGTGGGTTTTCCCACAATTATATTTTCTACTTTCAACCTTTTATTTTCGAAGAACAATTTCAAATTGCGAGGACGCAATTTATTGAAGGAGGGGAGAATGTAACACCCCAGGATTTCAGAGTGTGTTATTTCTTAAAAATAATTCAATAACTTGCACTACACGCAACACCGAGTTCAATCACACCATTAAAAGAGGTCATGAATAGTATTAACTACATTTTGAACTTTATATAATCCTTATAATTTTAGAATCCCTATTATGAGTTTCTTAGTCATATTGCAAGAACAGATTCATTTTCAGTATTTCACTTTTATCAACTTCTAATAGTGAAACCTTTTTAAATACAATATTTTAAACTTTTTGACTAAATGGGGACATCAAAAATTTAAAATGAAACATCCCAAGCTTCCACGGTACGCTTTCCTTTGAATAAAACAGTAGCGTGTGTTGTACGCAACTTCGAGTTCTAACACACCGTAACCAATAAAACTAGCTGTTATGAATAGTAATACCTACTTTTTGAAGTTATATATATTTTATATTTTAAAATGGACTTCATTTTTGGATTCGGAATATCAAATTTACCCTAAGGTGAAATTTTGGTACTTTTCGGATAACTTTCATATTTTGATGAATAGTGAAAATTACTAAATTTTAATTAAAAACAACTTTTTTAATCAAAATAATTAATACTGATAAATTGTGAATTTGAGTGGTTTTAAAGTATATTTATAATATATTTTTACCATTTAATATAATGTTGGTCATTGGACATAATTTTACATTTAAACCGAACATAAACAAGTGTCAATCTTTTGAAAGTTATTATCTCTTAAAAACACGCTTTTTGTTTTGACAGCGGGAATTAATTTTAAATTAATTTCTGCCACTTCTGTGTTTTGAATTTAGAAAAATGGATTCCATATTTGGAATCAGGATGTTCAAATTGTGTAAATAGGTGACTTATTTTTAGACATTTTGAATAATGACTGCGGTAAATATTTTATTTACCATAGTTAAGGGTAAATCCGGTAAATAAGGGTTAAAAAAATAATATTATAATAATACTAAATTACCCTAAAACGTGTCTTAACCCTATTGGTTGATACATGGTCGACCATGGGAATATTTGGGTCAATTTTGGGACCCCATGGATCCACTTGTAAGTGATAATGACACTTTATTTTAATTAAGTTAAAATGAATACAAAAATGGCATAAGCTTACATCTTTTAAAAGAACAATTTTTACATAGGGTTATACATGTTGGATTTTTGATTATAAATATTCATTAGAAATCTAAAAAGATTTCCTACATAATGATATTTTATTTATAATTTTTAGACATCAAATAAGTTAAATTATTAATGACACAATAATGATGCAATGTTTACCTCATTAATAAATCATTTAAATTAATAAGATTATAATGATTAAAATATTATCTCAAACCTGTCCAATTCTTATTGGTTGATGTTATTTAGAATATTAGTCATATTATCTTCGACCTCAATGATTTTTGGACCATTATAAACCGAATATAATTATATTATAAAGTATTACTTTCACTCTTTCCTAAAGAGCCCCTCTTCTCCCTTATAAAAGGAGACCACTTCTACTCATTCCTCACACATCTCAAGCCACTTGGCTCGTCCAAACTCTGCCCAACTAAGCTCCCCACATCCCTCTCCTCCTCCTTGAAGCTTCCCCTTAGGCAGAAAGCATTTCAAGAAGTCCTTTGGTTCCAACCAAAGTGAGTTACCTAAATTAAAGGTAACAATTTCTCTTAAATTATTTTCATTTATTTTGCTTCTCCAACCCCCAAAATCTTTTTATTCCTTTCTTTTGTAACAACACCAGTATCCCCAATATACTAGGATGTTGTTATAATAAGGATTCAAACTACACATACACACAACTCCATCTAATGGATGATGAACATAATGTTTCTGTGGATGGAAAACTAACGCCTCACGAAACGATGATTGTTCAAATACATCTTACCGCCTCTCATGGTGGCCATTATGATGGCACTGTAATTAAATATGATATTAATGATATATATTTTATATATAAGCTTCTGTAATTCCATTTTATTTCATACCATTATTCGTTTCATGTTGTATATACATACGATAATTTCATTTGAGGAAGTGCGGACTACCGCCCCCTTAAAATGATATGACTCGTTCATACCACACATGGAACGTATAAAGGATGGTGTTAATGAACTTAAGTAACATATATAAAATATTATATTATACTGGAATAGTAATATACCTATGTATCATTTGGATTCAATTCTTTTAAAATAAAAATTAAATGGAAGTAGCGTTCGTGCGTACGTACGGACTACCGTCTCCACGAACGCGGTGAGATCCATCCTCCATCGTATCCATTCAAGTCTTATTCTCATTTTAGGGTTAAAAATAATGTTAATATCATTCTGATTATGAATAAGATTTAATCTATCCATTACAAACATGTCTTACGTAACCAAACATTTAAGAAGAACGAATCGATTATC
This sequence comes from Viscum album, assembly GCA_963277665.1. Lineage (NCBI taxonomy): Eukaryota > Viridiplantae > Streptophyta > Magnoliopsida > Santalales > Viscaceae > Viscum > Viscum album. The sequence continues at coordinate 1,162,825,595 of OY728158.1, read as the reverse complement.
ACCTGAAACGACGATAATACTAAGATATTATTAATAAAGCAATGTTAAAAGATCATATATGATATCATATTAATGTATATGATTCTTGTATAATTTAATAACAATTATTTCACCATTATACAGGAGGTTAACCGACCCCAAAAAAGGAAAAGTACAAGGTAAGGATTTATTTCGCAATCTCTTCATTATCCGAGATTGTTTATACATAATTATCTACTGGGACCTTGTTATCATCCACGTCCATGTTCCTTCAAAATGTATTTCAAAACATTTCTAATATTTAAAATAATATGGGTCAAAGTAATTTATAACCTTGTTTGACTTTTTATAAGAGGTTTATAAGGGAATCTTTCCGTCGTTTTCCAAACAAGGTGCTTTTTAACCTTTTCGACAGAATTGAGGTAAGAATGTTTTTTTTAACTTATACGGCGGGTGCGGTTATTTTCCGCCGTTATAAAATCGTCAAAGCTTCCCTTACAAGATTATAAGAACATTTTCAAGAAAATGTTTTATTTTATATGGCTCTTAAATGGTTTCAAAAATAAAAAGAGATATTTCTCTAAAAAGTGTTTTGATTTCATCTATGTCAACATCCTTTGATGGATTTTACGCTTATTTGAAGTTGATTTATTATGATACAAAACTTACATATTGTAATAAAGTTTTGTGATATGTTTGACTGTGGATGTTCCATTTATATAGCATTCATGGTTTATGAGTAAAGTATTGACATTTCGTATGATAGTTCCAATAATAATGTTTATGTTATATTTCAACCTTTACTTCATATGAATGTGTTGGACAAGTATGTTCCAGGTTGGGGACTGGTTAAAGTAAGCCCTCCAGGTTGGGGACTGGTAAAAGTAAGCCCTCCAGGTTAGGGACTGGTAAAAGTAAGCCCTCCGGTTTGGTCTCCGGTTATTAGAAGGACTCCGGGTTGGTGTCCGGTTATTAGAGGCACTCCGGGTTGGTGTCCGGTTATTAGAGGCACTCCGGGTTGGGTTCCGGTTACAGTTAGCCCCAACGTCTTGGGATGAGGCCTTGACAAAGAAATTAAAGTTCAAAATTATGCATTCCAACATTATGAAAGTGGTTATTGATTTTTGCATGTGATTATTCGATTAGTAGAATATCCATGTGAATAAGTAAATGGCATTATTTAATTTTATTTATGCCATACCATGTTGAAAGTTCATGTTTGAAAGGCTTTTGTATTAGTTATACATTGCCTTAAAAGTTTATTCTTATTTATGAAAGTTTTCGCTATTTTGTTATCCTTACTGGGAATTTGAGCTCACCCCTTTTATATGTTTTATTTTTCCCAGGAAGTGAAGAAGTAAATTATGAATGACCTGCAGGGATATTATGTGGGGATATGAGTGTGGATTATGGAGACTTTATGTTGTTGTAGTAGTTTTTCATTTTATGATGTAATGTAAAACCTATGAATATATCTAGTGTTTCCAAGGCTACTAAACCAATCGGTCTTTCGAGATTTGATCTTTCTTGTGATCATGCCAATGTTATGTAATAATGCACCGACTCTGGGTAGCTGGGGTCGGGGCGTTACAGTTGGTATCAGAGGAAGTTTAGTACAATCCTTGGAAGCTAGATTTAGATAAACTCTGATTAGAGCACGTAGACCTAAGATGAACTTTGAGGATTAGTATAGAAGAACTTCCTAGAATTTTGGTATTGTAAAGATTTTGTGAGTTTTCCGAGCAATACATCCCTGTCTGGATACGAGCAGGTAGAGGCAGCTCTGGCACAGATGTACCTAGGGGTAAAACCCGAAAACACCGATTTGAGCTAGACTCGAACGGGAACTGGTGCACGACAACGGGCCTTGCTGCACTCTTGGTTACGACACTCCCGGGGGATATACTTAGGATAACTCTCATTTTCTTTACAAATCATTATGAAGGGTTTATGAGTATATACTTTCTCAAAGAAATAATTTTTATGATTATGGATTATATCCATAAATAGTTCAATTTATGTTAAGTGTTTTATAAGTATGGGATTATGTATTTTGATTCATAAACTGATCTAGTGTATTCCATTGTTTAGAAATGGCGCCCAGTAGAAGGAATGAGAACTCCAGAAATGCACATGATCCAAAGAGAAGGAAGGATCATATCTTTCATGGTCTTAATCTAGAATTTATAAGAGAAATAGTCTCCCATGTATTATCATCATATGAAGAAATAATATCATGTGTTGATAAGATAAGTAAAGAGTTTACTGAGTCCTATGTCTTTGAAGGGAAGCAAGAGAAGAAAATGATGGAAGAGATAAATATGGATAAAGGGAAGAGGGAAAAGAAGAATTTTCCCATATGTGGTAACTGTGGAAAGAAACACCCTGGAACTTGCCTGAAAGGAATGAGAGTTTGTTATAAGTGTGGAGGAAAAGGGCACAAAGTACGTGACTGCAAGGGTAAGAAAATGGTTTCAAATTTACAATGCTTCATTTGCAAGGAGTTTGGACACTACGCGAACCTATGTCCTAGTCATCAGTCTATGACGCAAATGATGCTATTGGATAATAATCAAGTTATGATACTACCACAGATGAAGAGGAATGATTAGAGTTCTTATGTTGATTATGTCAATTGAGTGTTGTATCAACAATGTACTTGTTATAATAATTATGGAGTATATAAGGATTGTACTGCAGTACTATTTCATTAAGGACTTGAGATTGTGTGGAACAAAGAAAAGTGACTCAATAGCAGGATAAATTTTTGGAAAATATATGGTTGAGAGAATGATAAATCATAATATAGTTCTGATACTGAGGTAGTGATTTTGGAATAATATGTGATTGTTTTGGATAAATTATATTGGATATTCTTGACTACCTTGAAGCTGATTAATGATTTGTATATTCCATCATTTTTGGGGTTTAAAACATTTTTGGATTAATGAAGTATATCCACCAATCTATATGGAATAAGGGAACATGAATGTAATCAATAAGGAATATGGTAATACATGATGAAGGTTTTCATATGCTATTACGGGGTAAAAAGGATCTATATTATGTTTACCTTCCTTATAAATGTTGGACTGTGAGTTTGGATAGAAGTATTTTGGATAGTTCTAGTTTGGATTATTTTGGATTTCCATAAAAGGACAACCCGGAGGTCGGGCGGCAACCCGTCGTGTCCGGCAAGGCTGCGAGACTTGAACCCGCAACCGAATGGCGACAAGGGTGTATCACCTACCACTGGCCCACGAGATGTCCTGGATTAAATAATGTTGTTTTTATTAAAAGATCTTTTAGATGAATTATAAATTCGTTTATTTTGGAACCCTATACGAATAGTGTAAATAGAATATTTTTTTACATTCTATTATCTTTTAGAGTGAAAGATGAGTATGTGGTAGAAATTTATTAATGGATAAAACTCTAATTATAAAGTAAGTATATCTCTATATGATCTTAGCCAATCTCATAAAAAATCCCTCAATATTAAGAAAAGCAAATTAGAACAAAAATGTTTTCCTATATGGTACCTTAAATCATCACTAATTTATGGCTTTGTGATTGTTGGCCTTTTCATAGCCATGTTCTCTACCACTCTCCATCAGGTAATTGATGGCTAGATTATTCTTCCATATCCATATTTTCTTACATGGAACCCTAGTATGTGTTATTTTCGGTAATCTTCATACTTTCCACTCTTTATTTAAAATAGAGGCCTCATTAATTAATTTTTCGATGTGGGATTTCAACTAAGATATTTTGAAACGTCAAAAATGTGTTATCCCAATACCCTATGTTTTGTTGAACCGATGGTATTTCAAATCATCATAGATTGATGATTTTAAGGACCTAAATTTTATACTTGTTTGTGATTTATGACCTCAATCACTACCTATAAATATTTACATTTTTCCTCCAATTATATGTCTCTAATTTCCACCAATGTTCTCCTAATCGAGATCATAATTTGGTGGTGACCCTTTCATTTATATTTTCCTCATATTAAGACTAAATTTTAGTAACCCAATTTCCGATGTGGGTTTTCCCACAAATATATTTTCTACTTTCAACCTTTTATTTTCGAAGAACAATTTCAAATTGCGAGGACGCAATTTATTGAAGGAGGGGAGAATGTAACACCCCAGGATTTCAGAGTGTGTTATTTCTTAAAAATAATTCAATAACTTGCACTACACGCAACACCGAGTTCAATCACACCATTAAAAGAGGTCATGAATAGTATTAACTACATTTTGAACTTTATATAATCCTTATAATTTTAGAATCCCTATTATGAGTTTCTTAGTCATATTGCAAGAACAGATTCATTTTCAGTATTTCACTTTTATCAACTTCTAATATTGAAACCTTTTTAAATACAATATTTTAAACTTTTTGACTAAATGGGGACATCAAAAATTTAAAATGAAACATCCCAAGCTTCCACGGTACGCTTTCCTTTGAATAAAACAGTAGCGTGTGTTGTACGCAACTTCGAGTTCTAACACACCGTAACCAATAAAACTAGCTGTTATGAATAGTAATACCTACTTTTTGAAGTTATATATATTTTATATTTTAAAATGGACTTCATTTTTGGATTCGGAATATCAAATTTACCCTAAGGTGAAATTTTGGTACTTTTCGGATAACTTTCATATTTTGATGAATAGTGAAAATTACTAAATTTTAATTAAAAACAACTTTTTTAATCAAAATAATTAATACTAATAAATTGTGAATTTGAGTGGTTTTAAAGTATATTTATAATATATTTTTACCATTTAATATAATGTTGGTCATTGGACATAATTTTACATTTAAACCGAACATAAACAAGTGTCAATCTTTTGAAAGTTATTATCTCTTAAAAACACGCTTTTTGTTTTGACAGCGGGAATTAATTTTAAATTAATTTCTGCCACTTCTGTGTTTTGAATTTAGAAAAATGGATTCCATATTTGGAATCAGGATGTTCAAATTGTGTAAATAGGTGACTTATTTTTAGACATTTTGAATAATGACTGCGGTAAATATTTTATTTACCATAGTTAAGGGTAAATCCGGTAAATAAGGGTTAAAAAAATAATATTATAATAATACTAAATTACCCTAAAACGTGTCTTAACCCTATTGGTTGATACATGGTCGACCATGGGCATCTTTGGGTCAATTTTGGGACCCCATGGATCCACTTGTAAGTGATAATGACACTTTATTTTAATTAAGTTAAAATGAATACAAAAATGGCATAAGCTTACATCTTTTAAAAGAACAATTTTTACATAGGGTTATACATGTTGGATTTTTGATTATAAATATTCATTAGAAATCTAAAAAGATTTCCTACATAATGATATTTTATTTATAATTTTTAGACATCAAATAAGTTAAATTATTAATGACACAATAATGATGCAATGTTTACCTCATTAATAAATCATTTAAATTAATAAGATTATAATGATTAAAATATTATCTCAAACCTGTCCAATTCTTATTGGTTGATGTTATTTAGAATATTAGTCATATTATCTTCGACCTCAATGATTTTTGGACCATTATAAACCGAATATAATTATATTATAAAGTAATACTTTCACTCTTTCCTAAAGAGCCCCTCTTCTCCCTTATAAAAGGAGACCACTTCTACTCATTCCTCACACATCTCAAGCCACTTGGCTCGTCCAAACTCTGCCCAACTAAGCTCCCCACATCCCTCTCCTCCTCCTTGAAGCTTCCCCTTAGGCAGAAAGCATTTCAAGAAGTCCTTTGGTTCCAACCAAAGTGAGTTACCTAAATTAAAGGTAACGATTTCTCTTAAATTATTTTCATTTATTTTGCTTCTCCAACCCCCAAAATCTTTTTATTCCTTTCTTTTGTAACAACACCAGTATCCCCAATATACTAGGATGTTGTTATAATAAGGATTCAAACTACACATACACACAACTCCATCTAATGGATGATGAACATAATGTTTCTGTGGATGGAAAACTAACGCCTCACGAAACGATGATTGTTAAAATACATCTTACCGCCTCTCATGGTGGCCATTATGATGGCACTGTAATTAAATATGATATTAATGATATATATTTTATATATAAGCTTCTGTAATTCCATTTTATTTCATACCATTATTCGTTTCATGTTGTATATACATACGATAATTTCATTTGAGGAAGTGCGGACTACCGCCCCCTTAAAATGATATGACTCGTTCATACCACACATGGAACGTATAAAGGATGGTGTTAATGAACTTAAGTAACATATATAAAATATTATATTATACTGGAATAGTAATATACCTATGTATCATTTGGATTCAATTCTTTTAAAATAAAAATTAAATGGAAGTAGCGTTCGTGCGTACGTACGGACTACCGTCTCCACGAACGCGGTGAGATCCATCCTCCATCGTATCCATTCAAGTCTTATTCTCATTTTAGGGTTAAAAATAATGTTAATATCATTCTGATTATGAATAAGATTTAATCTATCCATTACAAACATGTCTTACGTAACCAAACATTTAAGAAGAACGAATCGATTATCACCTGAAACGACGATAATACTAAGATATTATTAATAAAGCAATGTTAAAAGATCATATATGATATCATATTAATGTATATGATTCTTGTATAATTTAATAACAATTATTTCACCATTATACAGGAGGTTAACCGACCCCAAAAAAGGAAAAGTACAAGGTAAGGATTTATTTCGCAATCTCTTCATTATCCGAGATTGTTTATACATAATTATCTACTGGGACCTTGTTATCATCCACGTCCATGTTCCTTCAAAATGTATTTCAAAACATTTCTAATATTTAAAATAATATGGGTCAAAGTAATTTATAACCTTGTTTGACTTTTTATAAGAGGTTTATAAGGGAATCTTTCCGTCGTTTTCCAAACAAGGTGCTTTTTAACCTTTTCGACAGAATTGAGGTAAGAATGTTTTTTTTAACTTATACGGCGGGTGCGGTTATTTTCCGCCGTTATAAAATCGTCAAAGCTTCCCTTACAAGATTATAAGAACATTTTCAAGAAAATGTTTTATTTTATATGGCTCTTAAATGGTTTCAAAAATAAAAAGAGATATTTCTCTAAAAAGTGTTTTGATTTCATCTATGTCAACATCCTTTGATGGATTTTACGCTTATTTGAAGTTGATTTATTATGATACAAAACTTACATATTGTAATAAAGTTTTGTGATATGTTTGACTGTGGATGTTCCATTTATATAGCATTCATGGTTTATGAGTAAAGTATTGACATTTCGTATGATAGTTCCAATAATAATGTTTATGTTATATTTCAACCTTTACTTCATATGAATGTGTTGGACAAGTATGTTCCAGGTTGGGGACTGGTTAAAGTAAGCCCTCCAGGTTGGGGACTGGTAAAAGTAAGCCCTCCAGGTTAGGGACTGGTAAAAGTAAGCCCTCCGGTTTGGTCTCCGGTTATTAGAAGGACTCCGGGTTGGTGTCCGGTTATTAGAGGCACTCCGGGTTGGTGTCCGGTTATTAGAGGCACTCCGGGTTGGGTTCCGGTTACAGTTAGCCCCAACGTCTTGGGATGAGGCCTTGACAAAGAAATTAAAGTTCAAAATTATGCATTCCAACATTATGAAAGTGGTTATTGATTTTTGCATGTGATTATTCGATTAGTAGAATATCCATGTGAATAAGTAAATGGCATTATTTAATTTTATTTATGCCATACCATGTTGAAAGTTCATGTTTGAAAGGCTTTTGTATTAGTTATACATTGCCTTAAAAGTTTATTCTTATTTATGAAAGTTTTCGCTATTTTGTTATCCTTACTGGGCATTTGAGCTCACCCCTTTTATATGTTTTATTTTTCCCAGGAAGTGAAGAAGTAAATTATGAATGACCTGCAGGGATATTATGTGGGGATATGAGTGTGGATTATGGAGACTTTATGTTGTTGTAGTAGTTTTTCATTTTATGATGTAATGTAAAACCTATGAATATATCTAGTGTTTCCAAGGCTACTAAACCAATCGGTCTTTCGAGATTTGATCTTTCTTGTGATCATGCCAATGTTATGTAATAATGCACCGACTCTGGGTAGCTGGGGTCGGGGCGTTACAGTTGGTATCAGAGGAAGTTTAGTACAATCCTTGGAAGCTAGATTTAGATAAACTCTGATTAGAGCACGTAGACCTAAGATGAACTTTGAGGATTAGTATAGAAGAACTTCCTAGAATTTTGGTATTGTAATGATTTTGTGAGTTTTCCGAGCAATACATCCCTGTCTGGATACGAGCAAGTAGAGGCAGCTCTGGCACAGATGTACCTAGGGGTAAAACCCGAAAACACCGATTTGAGCTAGACTCGAACGGGAACTGGTGCACGACAACGGGCCTTGCTGCACTCTTGGTTACGACACTCCCGGGGGATATACTTAGGATAACTCTCATTTTCTTTACAAATCATTATGAAGGGTTTATGAGTATATACTTTCTCAAAGAAATAATTTTTATGATTATGGATTATATCCATAAATAGTTCAATTTATGTTAAGTGTTTTATAAGTATGGGATTATGTATTTTGATTCATAAACTGATCTAGTGTATTCCATTGTTTAGAAATGGCGCCCAGTAGAAGGAATGAGAACTCCAGAAATGCACATGATCCAAAGAGAAGGAAGGATCATATCTTTCATGGTCTTAATCTAGAATTTATAAGAGAAATAGTCTCCCATGTATTATCATCATATGAAGAAATAATATCATGTGTTGATAAGATAAGTAAAGAGTTTACTGAGTCCTATGTCTTTGAAGGGAAGCAAGAGAAGAAAATGATGGAAGAGATAAATATGGATAAAGGGAAGAGGGAAAAGAAGAATTTTCCCATATGTGGTAACTATGGAAAGAAACACCCTGGAACTTGCCTGAAAGGAATGAGAGTTTGTTATAAGTGTGGAGGAAAAGGGCACAAAGTACGTGACTGCAAGGGTAAGAAAATGGTTTCAAATTTACAATGCTTCATTTGCAAGGAGTTTGGACACTACGCGAACCTATGTCCTAGTCATCAGTCTATGACGCAAATGATGCTATTGGATAATAATCAAGTTATGATACTACCACAGATGAAGAGGAATGATTAGAGTTCTTATGTTGATTATGTCAATTGAGTGTTGTATCAACAATGTACTTGTTATAATAATTATGGAGTATATAAGGATTGTACTGCAGTACTATTTCATTAAGGACTTGAGATTGTGTGGAACAAAGAAAAGTGACTCAATAGCAGGATAAATTTTTGGAAAATATATGGTTGAGAGAATGATAAATCATAATATAGTTCTGATACTGAGGTAGTGATTTTGGAATAATATGTGATTGTTTTGGATAAATTATATTGGATATTCTTGACTACCTTGAAGCTGATTAATGATTTGTATATTCCATCATTTTTGGGGTTTAAAACATTTTTGGATTAATGAAGTATATCCACCAATCTATATGGAATAAGGGAACATGAATGTAATCAATAAGGAATATGGTAATACATGATGAAGGTTTTCATATGCTATTACAGGGTAAAAAGGATCTATATTATGTTTACCTTCCTTATAAATGTTGGACTGTGAGTTTGGATAGAAGTATTTTGGATAGTTCTAGTTTGGATTATTTTGGATTTCCATAAAAGGACAACCCGGAGGTCGGGCGGCAACCCGTCGCGTCCGGCAAGGCTGCGAGACTTGAACCCGCAACCGAATGGCGACAAGGGTGTATCACCTACCACTGGCCCACGAGATGTCCTGGATTAAATAATGTTGTTTTTATTAAAAGATCTTTTAGATGAATTATAAATTCGTTTATTTTGGAACCCTATACGAATAGTGTAAATAGAATTTTTTTTTACATTCTATTATCTTTTAGAGTGAAAGATGAGTATGTGGTAGAAATTTATTAATGGATAAAACTCTAATTATAAAGTAAGTATATCTCTATATGATCTTAGCCAATCTCATAAAAAATCCCTCAATATTAAGAAAAGCAAATTAGAACAAAAATGTTTTCCTATATGGTACCTTAAATCATCACTAATTTATGGCTTTGTGATTGTTGGCCTTTTCATAGCCATGTTCTCTACCACTCTCCATCAGGTAATTGATGGCTAGATTATTCTTCCATATCCATATTTTCTTACATGGAACCCTAGTATGTGTTATTTTCGGTAATCTTCATACTTTCCACTCTTTATTTAAAATAGAGGCCTCATTAATTAATTTTTCGATGTGGGATTTCAACTAAGATATTTTGAAACGTCAAAAATGTGTTATCCCAATACCCTATGTTTTGTTGAACCGATGGTATTTCAAATCATCATAGATTGATGATTTTAAGGACCTAAATTTTATACTTGTTTGTGATTTATGACCTCAATCACTACCTATAAATATTTACATTTTTCCTCCAATTATATGTCTCTAATTGCCACCAATGTTCTCCTAATCGAGATCATAATTTGGTGGTGACCCGTTCATTTATATTTTCCTCATATTAAGACTAAATTTTAGTAACCCAATTTCCGATGTGGGTTTTCCCACAAATATATTTTCTACTTTCAACCTTTTATTTTCGAAGAACAATTTCAAATTGCGAGGACGCAATTTATTGAAGGAGGGGAGAATGTAACACCCCAGGATTTCAGAGTGTGTTATTTCTTAAAAATAATTCAATAACTTGCACTACACGCAACACCGAGTTCAATCACACCATTAAAAGAGGTCATGAATAGTATTAACTACATTTTGAACTTTATATAATCCTTATAATTTTAGAATCCCTATTATGAGTTTCTTAGTCATATTGCAAGAACAGATTCATTTTCAGTATTTCACTTTTATCAACTTCTAATAGTGAAACCTTTTTAAATACAATATTTTAAACTTTTTGACTAAATGGGGACATCAAAAATTTAAAATGAAACATCCCAAGCTTCCACGGTACGCTTTCCTTTGAATAAAACAGTAGCGTGTGTTGTACGCAACTTCGAGTTCTAACACACCGTAACCAATAAAACTAGCTGTTATGAATAGTAATACCTACTTTTTGAAGTTATATATATTTTATATTTTAAAATGGACTTCATTTTTGGATTCGGAATATCAAATTTACCCGAAGGTGAAATTTTGGTACTTTTCGGATAACTTTCATATTTTGATGAATAGTGAAAATTACTAAATTTTAATTAAAAACAACTTTTTTAATCAAAATAATTAATACTGATAAATTGTGAATTTGAGTGGTTTTAAAGTATATTTATAATATATTTTTACCATTTAATATAATGTTGGTCATTGGACATAATTTTACATTTAAACCGAACATAAACAAGTGTCAATCTTTTGAAAGTTATTATCTCTTAAAAACACGCTTTTTGTTTTGACAGCGGGAATTAATTTTAAATTAATTTCTGCCACTTCTGTGTTTTGAATTTAGAAAAATGGATTCCATATTTGGAATCAGGATGTTCAAATTGTGTAAATAGGTGACTTATTTTTAGACATTTTGAATAATGACTGCGGTAAATATTTTATTTACCATAGTTAAGGGTAAATCCGGTAAATAAGGGTTAAAAAAATAATATTATAATAATACTAAATTACCCTAAAACGTGTCTTAACCCTATTGGTTGATACATGGTCGACCATGGGCATCTTTGGGTCAATTTTGGGACCCCATGGATCCACTTGTAAGTGATAATGACACTTTATTTTAATTAAGTTAAAATGAATACAAAAATGGCATAAGCTTACATCTTTTAAAAGAACAATTTTTACATAGGGTTATACATGTTGGATTTTTGATTATAAATATTCATTAGAAATATAAAAAGATTTCCTACATAATGATATTTTATTTATAATTTTTAGACATCAAATAAGTTAAATTATTAATGACACAATAATGATGCAATGTTTACCTCATTAATAAATCATTTAAATTAATAAGATTATAATGATTAAAATATTATCTCAAACCTGTCCAATTCTTATTGGTTGATGTTATTTAGAATATTAGTCATATTATCTTCGACCTCAATGATTTTTGGACCATTATAAACCGAATATAATTATATTATAAAGTAATACTTTCACTCTTTCCTAAAGAGCCCCTCTTCTCCCTTATAAAAGGAGACCACTTCTACTCATTCCTCACACATCTCAAGCCACTTGGCTCGTCCAAACTCTGCCCAACTAAGCTCCCCACATCCCTCTCCTCCTCCTTGAAGCTTCCCCTTAGGCAGAAAGCATTTCAAGAAGTCCTTTGGTTCCAACCAAAGTGAGTTACCTAAATTAAAGGTAACGATTTCTCTTAAATTATTTTCATTTATTTTGCTTCTCCAACCCCCAAAATCTTTTTATTCCTTTCTTTTGTAACAACACCAGTATCCCCAATATACTAGGATGTTGTTATAATAAGGATTCAAACTACACATACACACAACTCCATCTAATGGATGATGAACATAATGTTTCTGTGGATGGAAAACTAACGCCTCACGAAACGATGATTGTTAAAATACATCTTACCGCCTCTCATGGTGGCCATTATGATGGCACTGTAATTAAATATGATATTAATGATATATATTTTATATATAAGCTTCTGTAATTCCATTTTATTTCATACCATTATTCGTTTCATGTTGTATATACATACGATAATTTCATTTGAGGAAGTGCGGACTACCGCCCCCTTAAAATGATATGACTCGTTCATACCACACATGGAACGTATAAAGGATGGTGTTAATGAACTTAAGTAACATATATAAAATATTATATTATACTGGAATAGTAATATACCTATGTATCATTTGGATTCAATTCTTTTAAAATAAAAATTAAATGGAAGTAGCGTTCGTGCGTACGTACGGACTACCGTCTCCACGAACGCGGTGAGATCCATCCTCCATCGTATCCATTCAAGTCTTATTCTCATTTTAGGGTTAAAAATAATGTTAATATCATTCTGATTATGAATAAGATTTAATCTATCCATTACAAACATGTCTTACGTAACCAAACATTTAAGAAGAACGAATCGATTATCACCTGAAACGACGATAATACTAAGATATTATTAATAAAGCAATGTTAAAAGATCATATATGATATCATATTAATGTATATGATTCTTGTATAATTTAATAACAATTATTTCACCATTATACAGGAGGTTAACCGACCCCAAAAAAGGAAAAGTACAAGGTAAGGATTTATTTCGCAATCTCTTCATTATCCGAGATTGTTTATACATAATTATCTACTGGGACCTTGTTATCATCCACGTCCATGTTCCTTCAAAATGTATTTCAAAACATTTCTAATATTTAAAATAATATGGGTCAAAGTAATTTATAACCTTGTTTGACTTTTTATAAGAGGTTTATAAGGGAATCTTTCCGTCGTTTTCCAAACAAGGTGCTTTTTAACCTTTTCGACAGAATTGAGGTAAGAATGTTTTTTTTAACTTATACGGCGGGTGCGGTTATTTTCCGCCATTATAAAATCGTCAAAGCTTCCCTTACAAGATTATAAGAACATTTTCAAGAAAATGTTTTATTATATATGGCTCTTAAATGGTTTCAAAAATAGAAAGAGATATTTCTCTAAAAAGTGTTTTGATTTCATCTATGTCAACATCCTTTGATGGATTTTACGCTTATTTGAAGTTGATTTATTATGATACAAAACTTACATATTGTAATAAAGTTTTGTGATATGTTTGACTGTGGATGTTCCATTTATATAGCATTCATGTTTTATGAGTAAAGTATTGACATTTCGTATGATAGTTCCAATTATAATGTTTATGTTATATTTCAACCTTTACTTCATATGAATGTGTTGGACAAGTATGTTCCAGGTTGGGGACTGGTTAAAGTAAGCCCTCTAGGTTGGGGACTGGTAAAAGTAAGCCCTCCAGGTTAGGGACTGGTAAACGTAAGCCCTCCGGTTTGGTCTCCGGTTATTAGAAGGACTCCGGGTAGGTGTCCGGTTATTAGAGGCACTCCGGGTTGGTGTCCGGTTATTAGAGGCACTCCGGGTTGGGTTCCGGTTACAGTTATCCCCAAGGTCTTGGGATGAGGCCTTGACAAAGAAATTAAAGTTCAACATTATGCATTCCAACATTATGAATGTGGTTATTGATTTTTGCATGTGATTATTCGATTAGTAGAATATCCATGTGAATAAATAAATGGCATTATTTCATTTTATTTATGCCATACCATGTTGAAAGTTCATGTTTGAAAGGCTTTTGTTTTAGTTATACATTGCCTTAAAAGTTTATTCTTATTTATGAAAGTTTTCGCAATTTTGTTATCCTTACTGGGCATTTGAGCTCACCCCTTTTATATGTTTTATTTTTCCCAGGAAGTGAAGAAGTAAATTATGAATGACCTGCAGGGATATTATGTGGGGATATGAGTGTGGATTATGGAGAATTTATGTTGTTGTAGTAGTTTTTCATTTTATGATGTAATGTAAAACCTATGAATATATCTAGTGTTTCCAAGGCTACTAAACCAATCGGTCTTTCGAGATTTGATCTTTCTTGTGATCATGCCAATGTTATGTAATAATGCACCGACTCTGGGTAGCTGGGGTCGGGGCGTTACAATTTAGGGTCCTGATGTATGAATATGTCAGCTGCCACACCAACACTGAACTCACCGAATTGAAAAACACCTCCAAAAACATAATAATATTTCTGTATTTAAAAGATCAGAGTCCTAGTTCTTCGATAGAACTGACTCCTCTGATACCACTTTGTCATGACCCACCCCCCCCCCCCCCCCAAGGGCCCGTTCCGTGACTACCCCAAACTCGACTTCCATATCCCAGGGGATGAAGACTAGAACCATAAAGGCATATACCTAAAATGGGAAGGCATTTCCTTTAAACCTGTACAAACACACAATCTATGAACACAACAAGATGCGATGAAAAATTAAAACCACAGTAGTAAAGGTGTGTATTGAATGTAAGGGGGCAGGAATACAAGTCCAACTGAAAAGATACGACTACAACTGAAAACCAAAAACAACTCCTGAGATCATCTACTAGGGATCCTATCTAAAGGGTTGGTATTACTCATCTACATAGCTCTCCACATAAACCGTCATTTTCATCCACTGTCAGGTCGTAGCTCCCGAGTCTCAGTCCAAGTTGGTCGTCGTCTTCACAAGACACAACAAGGTACATGTGAATGGTGTCCAAAGGTGAGTATAAAAATACTGAACAGGGACCCCAAGACCCCCAAATGTCTCTCATAACTCCACAAAGGAAAACCAAAATCACGATCTTAGTCAAAACGCACAAAGAAAAAGACATAGCTAAAACCAATTATATGTAAAGAACAAAAGTAGAGATGATTAGTCAAGAAGCTTGATCATCTTATTCTGTCGAGAGGCACTGCTACTGACCATACAGAGTCTGACCCACACTGGATCAATAAGTACTAACCCCCAATAACCCACATAGGATCTGACCCGCACAAGATAGATAGGTAATAACCCATGCTAACCCACACAGGATCTGACAGACATAGGATCGGTATACGCTGACCCGCACAGGATCGCTGAGCCCTGACCCACACAAGATCTCACCCACAGAGGATCGGTATGTGCTGACCCACATAAGATAGCTGAACACCGAACCACATAGAATTATACCCACACATGATCTATAGGTTCTGACCCACACATGATCGATCAATACTAACCTCCATATGATCTGTCTCAAACCTCCACCTCACTACCAGCCACTGGATTCCTGCTCATAGTACGCTCGATTCTGGTAGAACCGATCCTCAATCCATCAGTCACATTAATATTGGCATGAAGTCCCACGAATATGTAACCGACTGATCATTCACTTCATAAGGGTTCCAACACAAAAGACAACACGTCAATCAGATGCCCATTCTGTAAGTTATATGTATTTTAGTGCCGAGGGCCTGGTTTGATTCGGAGTCGATCAAAACCACACATAGTACAACTTTATCAAGATCTCTCATGGAGTATCTCAAAAGGACCATCTCACTCCAAGGATCCCTATGTTGTAGAAGGTTCATCAAATGGACGCCTGGTTTGCAAGATATGGTCACTTAAGCTTTTCAAGGCCTGAGAGGGGTCCGGATCCAGTCTGCCCCAGTCGGACCAACCCAGCTCGACCCGGTCTGGGCTGATCTAACCAAGTCTGGGTCTAACCCGGCCTTGCCTGAACTGGCCTGGGCCAGCATGGTTGGGCTGGGCCACGGCAGGGCGTGGCCCACCGGGCTATCTGACCAACTAGCCGGCACAACCCACTCAGGGACGCACAATCTTCCACACTTGAACTACTCAAAGGAGCTATACGGCTCCTTTATTGGCAATGTTGAGTTGTTTCGCCTCATCACACATGGGACCCGCATGGAGCAGGTCCCCTGCATCAACACGGCTTCGAGCTGCGGCTTCCATCAGTGCGACGTTGGATGACGTGCCCGCTCCGCCTCTATGGTCAGGGGGTGTTCGGCCACCCGTCTGACCATCGCGGCACTGAGCGACATCTCTCTTCCACCGTGGCTAGAGGTTTCCTGTTACATCTCTTTTCTGTTGGTTCTGTCACGCCGACACTTCTTCCACGGGCTCCAGCGATGCTCTGGAGCTCCGTTTTGACATCCGCTCGAGTCTTCAGGCTCCCCGGGATACCTCTATCACTACAAGGCTCCCAGATTCTAGATTTTGATTTGTTGAATAATTTTCCTCTAAAGAAGGCAATAAGAACGAAGTGGCGGAGGGTCCGTGCCTTGCTCATTTGGATCGTGCCCTCTGCATTAGAATTATAACAAGAAGTAGATTATTCAGTTCATCTTTAATAAATAAAGTCCATTAAAATCCCCCACAACATCTACCCAAAAATTCAAAAATGAGGAAAATAATTGAGAGAAATTTCTTGAATTAAAGGAAAACCCCTATCTCGTGAACCGTCAGAGGTATCAAGATCATATGCGGAAGGAGATTCCTCATCGTAGTAAGGTCGTTAGTGTTCATTGATCCTGGATAATCACCGCCCAAGCTTCCATCCTCCATCTGGGAAGACATCACATTACTTCTTTATAGGTTCCTTTCTTGGTGATGTTGTGTCAAAACTCTACCCCGAGCCTCAGTTAAATAGTGAGGGAAATAGTGAGTAACGCACCAAGGAATCAATGAGGTTTATTTAATGAATGGACTTATTAATTCCCCAATTGTGCAGTTACAAATAAAGGAGAGTCAATTCGTTAATTTTCTTGAAAATTCACAGGTCCCCACCACTGCTGCTCATCTACTGGGGAAAAGATATAGAATACCTTGTTAAGTTATTTTATTATTTTTCTGTAATGTCCAAAATTTAAATTTTTCTCGCGACCTAATGCAGTTGAGGTGAAGCTTCCCTTAAGTGAATACCACCATTGTGTATTCAATGGTGCCCTTATATATTTAATTTGAGAACTGGTTAAAAATATAGAAAACTCCACCCCCACATTTACTAAATGTACCTTAAACAAAGTTGATAAATTCATTCCAGGCACACCAGGCCTTGGAATCACGAACCGTCAATTTTCGCAGAATATTAAAAATTCAAAATAGTTTTCAAAAAAAATTACATGGAATTTTTAGGTATTTACATACATGGTCATATTTTGACCTAATATATTCGATGTTTTAAAGAGGTTCTATTTTGGGGCTTTTATTGTTGAAAAAAAGATGGGTATAATTCTTTATTTTATAAAATTTTCAGTGTGTCATCTACCCCACTTATAGAAGGCTATCCATCATCCTATCCTTGACACACTTAAAAAACCCACTAGTTCATCCAATACATTCTCAAATAAATAACCTAATTCCCTTACCTCACCATAGAAGTTTTTTGGTCAAATTACAACATAGAAAGGATTTTGGTACCAACCAATTGAAGTTTTCAGAAGAAGAGGTAACATCGTTAACTAGACATTTTATTTTATTTCTTTCTCCACCTCCTATAAATATAATTAAATAATACTGACAAAAAAGCCTAATTATATTAAATATAATTATATTTCTTCGTGTTAATGTTACTACCTAAAACCATCATTTCTTCTATTAAATTTGAAAAAAACTGTTGAATTTGTGAACGACGTACTACCACCTTGCGAACGGATGTAATTCGTTTTCTATCATCACTTCTCACAGATGAATATAATGATGTATATAATGAAAATATATTATATTTATGATATAATTATACTTATAATATTATAATATCGCATAAAACTTCTTACATTACATTCTATAAAGAATACAATAGCATCGCTCTTATGTACGACGAACTACCTCCTCACAAAGTGATGTGTTTCGTTTTTCACATATGCTTTACATGGAAGGTAATAAGGATAAATTTTATATTGATATATGATATTAATATAGTTTTAACCATTATATAATGTAAATATATTGTATAATTTCTAACCTTACAATCTATTAAATAAATTATAACATCGTTCGTGTGTACGACGGACTACCACCTCACGAAGCAATGCGATTCATTTTTCAATAGTAATTTACATGGAAATTAATAAAGGATAAATTTCATAAATATATGTGTTTTATAAAAAATTATATTTATTAAATAAAATTCATATAAAATCCACTTACATACCCTTTAACATATTAAATAAATAATAACGTCTCCCATGCGTACATATGACCAACGGTATCTGCGAAGCGATGTGATTCATTCCAGATGTTCAAAATTTAATAATGATTCTAAATATGTATATAATGTGAAAATCATATTTATTAAATAAATATAATTCTTTATATGATTTAAATGTATCATATTTTTGAGATATGGAGCTTTTATGAAAAAACATGCATGAGTAAACATGACAATTAACACCCGAAACAGTAGTGATAATGAAATATTTTTAACGAACAAGTGATATGATGTTATAAAAGGAATAATATATGATTTTATAAATAATAATATGTTTTTATAAGTTAATAAAATATTTAATACCACTATATAGGAAGTTAAATATCACTCAACTAAAGGGAATCATGACGTAAGGGGTTACTTAACTCAAATTTCATTCATTTGGTTATATGTCAACTTTATTGATTATATTATGCCAAGATTATGTATGAAATAAATTTTTACTGATTATTTTTTATTTCAACTATATTTTTTGAGGATATAATTTTTTTTTCTCATAATCAACCCATTCATTGACCCGCACATTAATGATATAAACGTTGTAAGGGTTTTGTCTCAAACTTCCTTCTTTGAGAAACATGTTATTTTATGCACCTAATTTCTTTTGAATTGAGTATATAGTACCCCATTACAAACTATATCATTAATAATTCTTAAATAATGATATTTTTAGTTACAATTCATATACTTAGATTATGTTTTGTTATGATTCAAAGGCTACCAACACGATAAGGATTGATAATTTAATCTCATTTAAATCGGGAAGGTTTATTCTTGATTTTCCATTGAAGTTAATTATTGATAATATTCTAATATAACCCTTATAATTTATTATTCTCTAGTTATTCATGATGTTTTCATGTAATTGAACTATTTACTTATCTTTGGTACATAAAATTATTGATAATGTTTTTTAAGAAAATAGGAATTTATTTCTCTCTTTAGTTGAAAATCCTTTTACATCAGTCATGAGAGGGGATAAAAAAAGAAAAACCTACCTAATTAAAAATGGGGAGGCTAAAAACCAAGGCCTCCCAAATAAAAGCACAAGATAAAACCACAAGACTATGCGTGTGCAACATCTTCGATTGAAAATATCATTTCTAAAAATCTGTGTTTTCTAAAAATGTTTTAAAAAATATTTTACTGTAATTTTTTAAGTTTATTTTTACACTTAGTTGTATTATTAGAATATGTATTAAAATAAATATTCCAATCATTCTACAAAAAATATACTTTTTGTCTTTTCTTCCAAAAAAGTGAAGGGAATATTTTTTAAGATATTCAGCATGAATGAAACTCTTCCTCCATCATGAACACTCAATTTGTTATAGCTTCCTATTTAAGTTTAAAAAATTATTTTCAACGAATGTTTTCATTAGTGGTTTATAAATTTTTAGATTTTAGATAAAAAAATTAAAATAGAATGTATATCTTCTTCAATAATTATTCCGAGTGATATTTCAAAATAATTTTACATCTATGATGATATCCTTTGATGATATTTAAAGTGAAAAAGTTATTTTCATCATGAATATTTTTTGTAGTTTAAAAATTATTTTCATCGATAAAAACAACCTTTTATATTATGGATTGCTTCAAAATTTTGTATATATGTCTCTCAAATATATAACTAGTTTATTATATATACCTTTTATGTGTTAATACATACCTTATGATCATTTCTCAAATGCCTTATATAATTTATTTGAATATGATATGAAGAAATATTATGCACCCCATTTTACTTCCATGGGTAATTTTTATATCATGACCTGTGATTTATTTTAATTATGTGAAACAAAATGATTATGGACATGTTTTTATGGGTGTTCCCAAATATAACTCTAATTAATTTTTAAATTTTTTATTATCATGAAAAGTCATGTATGGGAATAGGTAGTGAACATAATCCATAATGGGACTCTGGCCAGCATGTGACGTTGTCTCGATAGTTAGCCTTGACTTATGCTTATGTCAAGGTTTATGCTGCTGCCACATTTCCTTTGATGTAGTGATTTTATGATACCATTCTCATTAGTTTACATTTCCATGTGATTACCCAAGTGAATTTTCATTTATGATATCATGTTATACCTTTGAACCACATGTTATACTTCCTGACCATATTTATTCCCTTATTGGGATTTTAGCAGGCCCTTTTATTATGCATTCCCTAGGTTATCCCAATAATATTTTGGATCTTGAATGGATTTTAGGATATCAATATGGAAAATAAAATAAGGTTTCTATGTTTTATGTATTAAGAACCTAGTATTGTAAAGACTGTAAAAGTTTACGGTGATTATGTTTTAATTACTGGATATTTATATTTAATAATCATGTAATTTTATTTATAATAGGCTTGGGTATCGATAGTTCATATTAGAGGAATGTTTTATTTAACATTTATAACTAGGATGAAAAAAATTTAGCGAGATCCCTAGGTATAGGTTTATGGATATGTATAAGGAAAAGTCTATGTATAAGAAAATATTTTTGAATCTGGGGGAAGTTTAGAGAGAGTGGTTTCCCAATAAATACATCACTGTCTAAATAATATAGGTGGACATGGTTCTATAATAGTTTTAACATGGTGTAATAACTCTAAAAAAGAGTGTAAATATTTATTTGGGTATTAGATGGTATATGAAAATTTGCCTTACTATGAACCTAGTATGAAAGTCTATGGGGACATGTTTTGGAAATTCATAGGCTATTTATGAACCATCATGATGAATTTGAATATATGATGATTGTGGATGACTTAGGTTATACCTTATCTTTATTATATATAAAGGAATGTGTCATTATTTTTTAATATTATAAATAATTTTCATGATTATTTTTTTCCCACTATGAATATCATTTTATACACAAAGATTTCTAGTTTTAGTCCATGGAGGGAACTAGAATGAACTAGGTTAATATAAAATGTGATACAAAATGTGTTGATGAAAAATAAAATAGGATGATTATTGGAATAATAGATATTGTGATTATGGATAATCAGTTATCAAGACATATGATTAACAAACTTCACCTAAACCAACTCTTGAAATCACCCAAGATGATAATGTTAGAGCTTCCAGAGATCTCCAGTGGTGGATACCATAGAAGAAAGAAGATTCAGTTTTCTATACATTGATAATGTGGTAAGAATCACTAACGGTAATGATTTAAAGGAGTGATAATTTGTTTTATGTGTGGAGGAAAAGTGTAAATTTTGAGTAATTGTTGAGGAAATATGGAAAATTTTATTAACATGATGGATGAGAATAATAGTTTCCCTAAGGAATCATCAATAGTTGGATGTTTTAAATGTGTAAATAATGGAAATTATATAAATCTATGTTGAAGGACCCTAGACCAAAATGGTGGGGTGGATCAGGGTGCTGATTTTTTCTCATTTTTACTGGATCTTGTTCCCACATTGGTAGGAACTGGTTTAAACATATATGAAGGATATGTTGAGTAATTACAAAATTCACATAAAGAAGGAAAACACAACACTTTTACTTGGTTCACCAATAAGGGATACATCCAATGAGATTACACTGACAGGTTTCCGGTCGTACCAAAATCAACTAATCTTCACTAGTTTTAGGATTACAAGGTTCGGTCACAGTCACTTTGTGCCAGTCACACTACCTTTACAATAGTTTAAGGATAACTCATTATGTCCCTCAGATCACTTCTCATGACTCTCCCTTGCTCTCTTCCATAGGATAATTCTTACTGAGTTTATTGACTTGAATGTCACTTCAATAGATTTTCATTGAATTCTTCATCTATGTTTATCACGATACACTGCTTGCATCGAAGTCCTGAATTAAAGAAATTGAAAACTCTGTCACCTTAAATCATAATATTCAATACTGTCATGTCCACTTAAACATGATATTCTATACATCCTTGAATAATTATCAATCTTCAATTTTTCACTCTCTGTTCTTCTTCTTCTTCTCTTACTTCTATTTGACAAAGTATAATATGAAATAGTAAAACTCAATCTTAATATCATTCTTCAATTCTCGATACCCACACCTAAGTGTATCAGTATAATTCATTATTTATTTTTTACAGATGTGAGTTTGGTTTTACATCTGGATCTTCTTCATACTGACAACAAAACCATTTAAGGCAGTGTATATAAATCTTGCAAATAGAGAGAGTTCACCTTCGCACGAGTAGAGAGGTCCATGAGTCTTTTTCTTCAAGCGGAGGACGCATGATCCTTCTTCACAAAACCAGGGATGGTTCATGGATTTATCTTCACAAAGAAAAAAAAGGATGATTATTCACCAGTTGTGTACCATTAAGATCACCTTTATGAAACAAAGTGAGGATTTTATAAAACCAATCATGTTGTTGTGGTTTCTTCGTCGCACAGTGGGTGTGGTTCTCCTTATTCGTGAGAGACATCAAGAGTGCATTTCACTTATTTAAGGCCTGTGAGACCCAAAAAAATCATGGAACTTTTGGGTGTATTTCACGTAATTTTCTTTGCTTGCATGCAAATATCCCTATTTAGTGCATAAAAGTATATGTGCAACTTCTTTTTTACACGCATCATATTTTTTTGTCCATCTTATCTTTTTTATGTGCGAACATATTTTTATGTGAAACTACTCTTTTTCACGCACCAGTGCTTAATAGTTCTCTAAGTGTTGAGCCCTGTGAAATGCACGGGGGTAACCTTTTATTTGTAGGCATCGATGGCCCCTATGTGAAAACCCTTCAGCGGTGCGCAAAACTTTTATGCGCCCCATTATCATTTCACATACACCATTTATTTTTTCACATGTGTCATGAAATTTAATTTTTTTGGAGTTCTGATCTTGAAATACCACTTGAGCACAAAATTCCAAACCACATTCCCAATTTCACGCAAACTTATTTTGCATACATTTCAATTTTACGTGCAATTGGGTATACCACATGAATTTTTATCACTCCCCTTTCTGTTTCCACATTTTCCTATGCTGGTATTGGATCATCGATTGCGTGCAAAAATCCAAAACAATATTGAACACATGACCAATCCTTTGGACACAAACATGATTATTTGCACACATTCCTTTACAAAAATATATAAAATACTATAAAATGGAATAAACATCAAATCTTCTTTGTCAAGAACAAAATTCTCCTTTACTGTCATATGATTTTATCACAAACTCATTCCACTATGATATATATCCTTTGAGCGATCAGTTTCATCATAATCAGATTATTTAAGGAAGAAACTGCAGCTTCCCTACCTTTTAGAAACATTAAGAATTTGAATTAAATTCTCCACCAAATTTTTAGTTTCTCTTTATCTGCTTTTTCATTTTGACCAGCATTAACAACTATTGAAAATAAATTCAATCCTCATACACAAAGTGGTCCCAGCAAATTTCTTTAGGGTAAATATCAAGTAGATGATCAACAAGGTTGTGTTAGTAAAGGTATTTATATTGATGATGAAGAGAATAAAAAGGACCTATATAATTAAGGTGTTTTAAGTAATAAGAATTTGAAACCTAGTTAATGGATTAATTATAAGTGAAATGATTGAAATGTTTATTCATTGGAATTCAATAATTATGTGAATCAGGATATATATATATATATAATGATTGTTTTATATAAGTTTTTCATTATGAACTTTCTATAATATATTGAATGGTACTAATTACATTAAAATATTGTATAATTCTAAGGTTATATTCTATAAAAAAACTCAAAATTTTGGAAAATAATATCATGGAGATGTTCTTGATGTTGACGTAATTAGTTGATTTTATAGAAGATAATTAGATGTATAGAAAACCTAAGTGGATAAAAATAATAATTTTATGACTAGTTATATTTTTGAAGATGATTATAATATTTTATACAATGTTATAAGATTATGGAAAATTATGAATATTATCATAAAAACAATTCTCTATAGTTTTAGAAACAGGAAAACTCATATACTGAGTGACTACCCATTGAATATAGAAAGGATGTAAGGCTTAAACCCACAAATAAAGGAAGATTAGGGAAAACCACATACAACTAGGCTATTTTAGCTATTAGTTAGAATGATGTTGTTTTTACTTAACTGATTTGTCAAACAATTATTAAGCTACTAAAATATTTTTTAGCTGATAAATGATATACTTGGAGGCATTTTATTTTATTGATGTATATATAAGCATGATATTTAATGTCACGGATTATTTTGTATGAATGGTAATATGTTTCTAGAGATATAATGTGAAGGATTTGAAGGATAAATACGTATTGAATGGATTATGTTTAACTTTGAGAGTTAATATTGAGGTATTAGAGATTAATGTAAGGGAAAATTCATGTTAGCAATTTTGGTTTAAGTAAACAATGGAGGAATAAATTATTTTTCTTTTGTAGAATATATGATCCATTATATTTTATTATAGTTATCCAGGATTAAAAATTTCATCTTGAATAGTCATTATTGGGAAAAATATATGAAATTGTGATAAAAATTGGTTAAAGGATGTAATTATACTTATCAATTAAGTATATTTTGGTTTTTCATAGTCTATATAGTACAAGAATCCATCAACTATAGGAAAAGGATTTTGAAAAAAAAATATATCCTATTTTCCTAATGTCCAATGATTCAATTTTTTTTATCTCATCATATATTTAGAGTCTTGAAGGCATTAACTCTCCCTTGATAATTCAATTTCTTGTGATCAATGATCTCTAAAACCCACTTTATTTATTTGTAATTTTCTTACCTGTCTATATATTTACTTTCCACCAATGTTATCTAATGTGAAAACCTAGTTATGTGAATAATTTCAAATTTCCCTTACCCTATTTTTAAGGGAATGTTTTTATTAACCTATTTAATGATACAAGTTATTTTTTCAAAATGTAACTTTCAAATTGCAAACTAATATCTATATTTCATGCATGTATTTTATGGTGTCTTAATATATTGTTTCTTTTATTTAAATGATTATTGTTTTCAATTTTTGAATGACTTAATTCATTGTTTATTATATGGTAGGATACAACAGATAATTGAATAAGGAGAAAAAAGACACCTCGTGATGCGAATGATGCAAAGTGGCACCACACATCATTTTTTAAGATGATCATGGAGGATTTTGAAGGAATATAACAGAAGAACTAATGAAAAAACAAGGCTTCTAGAGTAAAAAATTGACTTTACACGTAACATAATCACTACACATCATCTACCGGTGCATTTCGGTAAAGAACTACATGTCTTGAAGTGGTGGAAATCAAGATGAAGTGAAGTGGACATGTGTCACGACATGAAACATTTGTTTCATGCTAAGACACTTTTGAACATGGAAGAGAGAGAATATATGCCGTGATTTATGTACATTAGGTGAATGATTTAAATGTGTTGTAATCACTATAAGGTGTGTAAAGTTCGTGATGGACCGGAATTGACCAGTTTTGAGGTATCATGAATTTTGACATATTTTATCACTGGAGATGTAACACCCCCAGTTTCTAGTATGTAACCCTTTATTTATTATTTTTATGTTTACAAGGTGGTTTAGTGATGTTTGGGAGAGTTTTATGAACTCTTAAAGTGATTTTTTGGGTTTTCTACAGGTGCAT
The DNA here is from genome assembly GCA_963277665.1 of Viscum album. Lineage (NCBI taxonomy): Eukaryota > Viridiplantae > Streptophyta > Magnoliopsida > Santalales > Viscaceae > Viscum > Viscum album. The sequence continues at coordinate 1,162,799,202 of OY728158.1, read as the reverse complement.
GAGTGGTTCACAATTTGTGGAAATCATGTAACATTTGCAGGTAACCATGTATAGTGAGTCTGAGAAAAATGAGAGGCGCACGGGTTGTGTACAATTCTTACAAACCATGTGGAGTCCTAGGAGAAAACATGTAGTGTGGTGAGAATGTTGGATAGAGATATTTGGTGGGGTTGGTGTAGATTTTGGAAGCCATGAGCACCAACTATGTGAGGTCTTTCTTAAGATAGAAGCAGTAGCTTGGATAGTGTATGATTTATCCAACCATATAGCTAAACCATGTGTGGGTCAAAGTTAGATCCTTAAAAACTAGATCTCACTCATTTTACCCCCTAACCCACTTTTTTTTCCCAAAAAACGGCCCTAACATGGGATTTTGGTCTCTTAAATGATGGATAACCTCTCCCATGTGAATTAGAATCAACCAAGAGCCTTTCCTTGGTGCATCGAAGCATGATTCTCAAGGTAATTCATCGTTCAAGATTTTTCATGGTTTATTTTTTAGATATACTTCTCTATTTCCCTTGGTTTAATATATCCATGCCCATTGTCGGTACATATAGGGTTTTGGATGCCAAATATGATTATATGTGGCTTGGTTCGTGATAGAGGAAGAGATCCAAGACAGTTTCAGGGAGGTTCAACCCGTTTTTCTGTTGTTTTTTTACCTTTTATTAGTTTTTGAAAAATCTCAAGGTATGTTTCTTTTCACTTGACTCCTCTATTTAGAATACGAAGGCTCAATTTTATATTTATAGTTTTTCAATAAATTTAATGTTGAATTTTTGTGCAAATTTCTTTGTAAAATTATTATAAAATATTTATTTTAAAATATTTTCATTAATTGATTCATGGATAAAGTTTTGTGGATTGTATTTTCAATAAAATATTGTTTTACTGAAATGGTTTTTTAATTTAAATGGGTTTTGAATGATTGTTTTGGCATTGGTTTTTGGCATAATGGTCCTGTGTGTTCATGTGCATTCGGGATGGATAAGTGTTATGAACCTCCCCTCTAATGACCCTTTTTTTCTTAAATTAATATTACATTATTTTAAAAATAAATAAAATAAAAAACATTACACAATGATTATCCAAAGGTTTAGTGTCTTGGGAAAATTTGGAAAATACACAAAATTTTCAAAATAAAACATAAAAAAATTATATAATTCCTTCTTCTCTAGATTCTTATTGGCCCTTGAATTCCATTTAGTACACATAATTACCAAAGGATATACATCAAATAGGGGTGAGATAAAAGGCAAATAAGATTATAGATAATAACATGAAGCAATATAACATTCGTTATGTGTAATCATAATCATCATTATATAGTCATAGAATTATAATCATGAGAGGAATCATTAAGAAAAGGCATCGAAATGTGGCAATACATAAAAATGAAACATCATGTCTTAGTGGTTAGATATCACACATAGTATTAAACTATTATAGCACTTTGTTCTCACATATTTCACTTTTCTCATGAGATACATAACATTACCCAATACATTGGATCATTATACAATTCTGGGTGCACCCATCACATCCTAATATTTACATTATCATGCATGCCACATAGAAATTATATCAATATTGAACATAAAATAAACCATGGAAAGGAATGGGATTCATTTAGTTTTCATAAATTCATAAACACTAGGTTCCCAAATGAAATAGGAAATAACATACTTAAATCATCAACCTTGAGTGAAGAGGAATCAATCTTGTGAAGGAAAAGATGTATTTTTTTTATTGAAGAGTTATTTGGGAAAACATTATGTTTTTTATAAACTCAAGTATAAAAAATTTATATCGTATAAAATGTAATCTATTTATGAAGAAATGATATTTATGGAATATACATACTGAAAATGGGGTGAAAGAGGGAAACCCCAAGAAAGAGAGTTGGGTTTTAGGATTTCTCTTACCTTTTGTCTGAAAGATTTCTTCACATTAAAATCATATATATTCACATTAGATTAAAAAATTAAAAAAATACATAAACATTAATATATTTATTTTATTTGTTATATTTTTATTAGGTTAATTTATGGTCTTTTTAATGAGTTATAGAGTTTAATTTCATTGTTCGGGAGCATTCGTTTTCATGGTTTTTAGGGTCGGTTCACTTGTATACCAGAATGGAAGTTTGTGTAAAATGTGGATAAATATCTAGAATTTCTATTATATAATATTAATTATATTTACTAAGTTTAATTTATATTATATATAAATTGGTTATATTCTATGATGATTAATTATTATTTAAAAGTTAATGATGATCGTTTTAGGTTAATTTTGGCGGTTCACTAGTTTTGTTTTGTCATTTTGTATTATGAGTATAAGTTAGTTCCAAAAAATAAAGTTGGTTGTAAAATAAAATTAATAATCTGTTTCAACCATTATAATGTTTTTCTTAACTTCCTTGACGGAATATATGGAAAATGAAATTGCATCATCCACGATTTCGATAAACAGACACATCACAGGTGATGATTTCATTTTTTGAATAAGAGAGAGCGGGAGGATTCTAATGATGGATCTTACATTAACATAGTATAATTCCAAGGTATGAACATAATTCATTTATCATTACTTTTGGAAAAGATAATGTGAGTATAAGAGAAGAAAAGTAATTAAATTGAAAAGATATTAAAAGAAAAAGGAAATGGATTTTACCTATAAATATCTCTTCCTTGAGAATATCCTTAGGGAAAAAGTTTTGGTAATTTTAGTAGAACAATAGATTCTGTACATGGGATAGTATCTTGAGAATAGTTTTGGGTTGAATTTGGATAAGTATCAATGATTGAGAGGCGTGAGGAGAGGAGGGTGTGAGGGTTGGTATTTATAGTGAAGGAGAGCAGTGTTTTCCCATTATTATATTCATTAGTTTATTATTTTGTCTCAATACAATAAATAATTAGATAATTATCTCTAAATATATTAAAATAATGAAGTATATATCTGGATTTTTGTCTTATATATTCCTTACATCATATATGACTCTATACTTCATGTATTTAGCATTTATCGAAAATTATCATATTTTACTATTCATAAAAATTAATGTATTCAAAAAAAATCCCAAAAATTCACCCAAACAATTTTTAAACATGTAGAATTAAAAAATGAACTCTATTTTATGAAAATAATTGCCAAAATAACATTTATTTAATTTTTAATTAAAATCATCATTTACTTGGAAATCAGAGAGTTTAAAATTATAACTAATTTTATAACACTCAAATAAATTAATTAAGGTATCATAAAATTAACATAAAACTAGAAGAAATCTAAATATTAATTTATTAATATGTTTTATGAAGATAAAACTTGTTTTAAATTATTAAATTAATCATCAAATTGTAATGAGTTATTTATGACTTAAAAAAATACCAAAACTTAATTTATAATATTTTAAATATTTACTTACTTATACTATGATATAATTATATCATATTTTCACATATAAGATATCTTAATTTTATTTATACATTCATATGTGAGAATACTATTCAGTTGGTCAATTTAATATTTATAAGGGTCACATTACTATTCTTAAGGTCATGTAATTATTTCATCAGTATTGGTTTCTTAACTTCTAGAAATAATAAGTATTTCATTAATTATTTCATTACAGTATTTTTATTATGTTCCATAAGTGATTATATGTGATTATCAAATTACTATATGTTGGGAGAAATTCTATTGACAAAATGTTAGGTCATTACATTCTACCGCCCTTTTGAAATCTCATGCTTGAAATTTGATTTTACATTAACAGGTGAGGGTACTTGTCCTTCATCATATCCTATAGTTCCCATGTTTCTAATTCATACATATAGTTCCTCCACAACACTTTGATATGGTGGTTTTTCTTCTTTCATAAAACCTTATCTCTCCCATCCTGAACCATTACTAGCTACTTGACATAGGAGAGATCACCCTTAAGTTGTACCACCTTTGAGTTTAGTACATGTGAGGGATATGGTATGTAATTTCTCTAGATTTATACATGAAACACATCATGAACATGATCCATATTCTATGTAAGTTCAAGCCAATAATCCAAACTCTTATGTGATCAAGGATCTCAAAGGGTCCAATGTACATTGGGTAAAGATTCCCTTTCTTTCCAATCCTCATGACTCTCTTCCATAGTTATATTTGAAGGAAATACTTGTCTCCATCATCAAACTACACGTCCCTTAAATTTTTTTAGTATATATATTTTTATGATTATGAGTATATTTGATATGTTTCTGGATGGTTGGAACCTTCTCTATCATCTCATTCATTAGATCAGGGCCGAGTAGCTTTGTTTCTCCATCTTTATCCCAACTATTTGTATTTCTACATCTATCTCTATATATAGCTTCATATAGAGACATATGAATACTCGAGTGGAATCTATTGTTGTATGAGTATTCAAACAATCAGAGATGCTAATCCCATCAACCTCATAATCATAAAGAGCATGCTCTTAGAAGATCTTCGAGCGTCTGAATAATCCTTTTATATTTTCCATCAATTTGGCAGTGACAGGTCGTGCTGAAATTTAATTCAGTACTCAAACCTTGTTGAAGACTCTTTTAGAACTTAGATGCGAACCTAGGATCATGATCAGATACAATTGAGAGTGGAACTCCATGTAGTGCCACCACTTCCTTCACATATATATTTTCATTTTTTTCAAGCATGAGATATTTATGAATAGAAATAAAGTGGCATCCTTGGTGATTCGGTCCACCACAACCTATATCATATTATTTCCTTTGGATGTCTTCTGGAGAACCATGAAAAAGTCCATAGTGAAATTATCCCATTTCCACATGGGTATTGGAAATGGTTGCATCATCTCTTTGGACTTATTTCACTCGTCATCAACTTGATGACATATCAAGCACCTTGAGAAATACTCCACAATATTGTTCTTTATGTTGTCCCACAAAAAGTGTTCTCGGAGATCATGGTACATCTTGGTACTCTCCAGATGGATAGAGAAAGTTAAGCTATGTGCATTTTACAATAAACCATTCTTTAACCAAGGTGATTTTGTAACACAAAACATCATTCCAAACTGAATCGCACCATCATCATCGATATGGAACTGTTGCAGATTCCCTTCCTTTATTACATTCAACATATTTTAAAATTTCAAATCATTCCTTTGTGCCTTTTTATTCCTCTATTGGATAGATAGTTAGGATATAATTTGGGAATGTTTGGATTTATCCCCTTATGTTATTATTTCCAAATCTATATTTTTTATAACCATGAAGAAAGGGTCTTTCTCAATATGTAACATTGATAGAGTAGCGGGTTATTTTTTGTTAAGATCATCAACTACCTTATTTTCCATGTAGGGATGATAGTGAATATTGAAATCATAGTCTTTGATTATATATAACAATATTATTTGATGCATGTTGAGGTATTTTTTTTGTGAATATATACTTTAAGCTCTTGTGATTAGTATATATTTCAAAAATCTTACTATAGAGGTAGTGACGCCATATTTTCAAGGAAAAAATCATGACTGCTTGATCCAGATCACGCATCGGGGTGGTTCTGCTCATGGATCTTCAACTTCCATGAGGTTTTGTCTATCCCATTATCATTTTGCATGAGTACTCCACCCAATAAATTCTTGGAAACATCACTGTATATCACATAACATTCTCCACTTTTCGGTAATGTGAGTACAAGGGAAGTGAACAACCTATTCTTTATCTCCTTGAAGCTTTCCTCACATTCTTATATCCATAAATACTTTACCCCATTTCTTTTTTAACTTAGTTATCAGGATTGAAAATCATGAGAAATATCTCACAAAACATCAATAGTGTCCCACTAAGCCATGAAAATTATAGATTTATGTGACACTAAAGAGTTTGGGGAATTCCTCAATTGCATTTGTTTTTGAATAGTCCACAGAATTCCCCTCACATGTGATCACATGTCCTAATAATGTGACTTAATACATCTAAAATCCACACTTTCTGAACTTTTCATACAACTTCTCCTTTCTTAATGTTTCCAACACAAGTCTGACACATTCTTAATGTTCCTCATTTTTATCAAAGAATATGTTAATATAATCGATGAATAATACCAAACATTTATCAAGGTAAAGTCTAAATACTATTTTTAACAAATCCATGAAGATTTCAGGGGAATTAATAAGTCTGAAGGGCATTACCAGAAACTCATATTGACCATACCATTTATGGAAGGTAGGCCTTTGAATATATTTCTTCATCACCTTTAGGTGATTATATCTAGAACAAAGATCCACCTTTGAGAATTACTATACTCCTCCCAAATGATTGAACAAGTCATCAATCATTGGAAGAGAATACTTTTTCTTTATGGTGATCTTGTTTAGTTCCTGATAATCAATACACAGCCACAATAATCAATCCTTCTTCTTGATAAAGAGAACTGGTGCACCCGAAGGTGCTGCACTAGGGCATATGAACCCTTTGTCCAAATTATCTTGTAGCTACTTATTTAAATCCTCTATTTTGGTAGGATCCATACTATATAGATACATTGAGATAGTATTATCTCAGGATATGAGTTTTATTGAGAGTTATACCCCATGATCCAGGTGGAGTCTGAGTAACTCTTCAGAAAAAAACATCAATATATTCCTTCATGATGTTATTTCCCCATGTTTGAAAACTTCCTTTGACTCAACCATATGAGCGAAGTATGATTCATCATAGGGAATCAACACCCACATCTTTGAAGGATTTTCAAAAGGATATTAATGATCTTCCATGAATTTGTAGAGCATGGTATGGTTTTTTATATGAAAAGATATTTCCTTTTACCGATAGTTTATATGTGATCAATATAACAGTAGCCAACCCTAATATAGCATCTAAATCCACCAAGGTAATTATTACAATATTCTTTGGAAGAACTTCCCACTTATTCAAATAGGAGAAGATTCTAACACTTGGGTTGTAATGATTTCACCACTAGGTGTTTTTAAAGATATCTCTATTTCAAGGATTCAGGGATTCAGTTCAATAGTTCTATCAAACTTGCAAGATATAAAGGAATGCATAGAAATAGAATCAAAAAATAAATTTTCCATTATTGAGTGAATAGAAAGCGTACCATTTATGACTTCTTTTTCTTTCTCCAATTCGATAGTTGTGATGGTACAAGCCTTCCCTTTCACTTTTGAATTTTGTGGACAATGAAATTGAATACCCTCAAGAACTCAAGTTTTAGTGCAATGTGTTACATAATTACCTTTCTCCCTATAGTTGTGGCATTGGATTATGTGTTTTTATCTACTTTCCTCCACCACATTTTCTTAATTCGTCATATATTTTCTACTTTCATGATCTTATTGGGTTTATCTCCCAAACTTGAAGCATTTCCACATCCCATTGAGATAGTTACCATTTTACTTAATCCCAAATTTTTGATATGTGGGTGGTTGATTTTTCTTTACAAATTTCTAAATAGATCCTCTGGATTGAAACTCCATATTTAGTTGCTTATCACCATAACCATGAGACCATTTTACAAACTCCATCTCCCCTTTGAGATCACATTGAATAACTTCTTCACAACTCCCAAAGTCTTGAATTTCATGAGACATTCGAATGTATGGTTTTAAACCAATAAATAATCTATCAATTTTTCTATAATTATTGATAACAAAACCTGAAGCATACCTTGTAGTCCTTGTGAAATTTTCTTTTTAGGATGTGATATATTTTTTTTCTTCAACTCTATGAATTATATCTCTATCATTGTTTGAAGAGTTCATGGGAAATAATTGTTAAGAAAAATTATCTTAATTTTTTCTCCGTACTTATCTTTAATTTCACCCTTTGGCTTGGTGTTCTTAATCAATGCCCACCATTGGTTGGCCTCTCTATCTAGATGATAAACAACAAGATTCACCTTCTCTATCTCAGAATAGTGAAGAGAAAAAAAGATCTTATCCATTGAGTTGACCCACTGTTCCAAAACTAGTGGACCAAAATATCCACTAAATTTTAGTGGTCATTGCCATAGAAAACACTCAATATCCAGTTGTTCCATATTAGGTAAAAGAATATCTTACACCATAATTATGTTATTATTCATAACCTGATACAATTGGGTATGAATCGACATGAAATTTTGAACTCCACATCCCAAGGCATTAGGGATATCATTCAAAAAATCACTTCATTGTCCCTCAAACAAGTTGTTGGCCAGGTTTCTCAGGATTACCACAATTTTCTAAAATATAAAATGTTATAAAAAACATAAGTAAACAATCCAGGAATAAATAATATATTCTTTTATGAATTTAAGTCTAAAGGCATAACTTGTGGGATCCCTATGTTTAGAATTTTCTAAAACAAATATTATTGGGTGCTCACTTTTACATAGTCTCATACTAAAGTTTTTCCCTAAGGTTCTATAATCATAATTCCCAAATTAACTAAATCTTCCTCTCATACCAAATATAGCAACCCAGATTTTTTTTACATTACTATTACATCATTTTAAAGATAAAAACATAAAATCATTACACAATGAGAATCCAAAGGTTTAGTGTATTGGGAAAATTTGGAAAAAACATAAAAGTTTCAAAATAAAACTGAAACATTAATTTAATTCCTTCTTCTCTAGATTCATATTGGACCTTGAATTCTCTTTAGTAAATGTAATCACTGAAGGATATACATAAAAATGGTTTAGATAAAATCCCAATAAGAGGATAGATAATAACATGGAAAAATATAACATGGGTTGATCATTATTAATATCATTATTATATTGGCAGCATATCATAATCATGAGAGGAAGCGTTAATAAAAGGCATGGAATGCGGCAATGCATAAAAATGAAACATCATGTCTTAGAGGTCAGATACCAAATATTTTTTGTGTAGAAATATAGAATCATGTTATTTCATATTTCACTTATCTCATGAGATAAATCACATTACCCAATTCATTGGAGAACTATATAATTCTGGAATCACCAATCACAACATAACATTTACATTGCACTATATAATCCAGGAACACCCGTCACATCATAACATTTCCATTATCATAAATGCCACATTGAACATATATAAATATTGAACATAAAATAAATCATGGAATGGAGACAGTTTCATTTCCTATCAATGAATTCATAAACATTGGGTTCCCAAATGAAATAAGAAATGACATACTTTAACTATCATCCTTGAGTGAAGAGGAAACAATCTCGACAAGTAAAAGTGGATTTTTTGATAGAAGAGTCCTTTTAGGAAACATTGTGATTTTTATAAACTAAAGCAGAAAAAATGTATATCCCCAAAAATATAAGGTAATGATTAAGAAATTATATTTAAGGAATATCTATACTGAGAAAGGGGTGAAAGAGGGAAAATCCAAGAAAGAGAGTTGGGTTTGAGAATTCCACTTACCTAGTGTCTGAAATATTCCATCCAATTAATATCATGTATATTCACATTAGATTAATTAATTAAAAATAAATAAAATTTCATATAAGTATTTCATTCATTATATTTTTATTATGTTCAATTATGGGCTTTTCGAGGATTTATATAGTTTAATTTCATCATTCGGGAGCATTTGTTTTCAAGGTTTTCATGATCAGTTCACTTGTATACATGAATGAAATTTTGTGTAAAATGTGGATAAGTATCAAGAATTTTTATTATATATTATTAATTATCGTAAACAAAATTAAGTTATATTATAAATAATGTTTTTATATACAATGAGGATGAATCGTTCGTTAATAGTTAATAAAGTTCATTTTAAGTTAATTTTTGTGGTTTTTTGATCACAACAAACTTGTTTTGTTTTATAATTTAGTATCATATGTAATAGTTAGTTACAAAACATAAAGTGGGTTTTAAAAATACATTTTATAATCTATTTAAAAAATTATACTGGTTTTATTAACATCCTTGAAGTCATAAATGGAAAATGAAATTGCATCGCCCAGGATGTTGATAAATTGGCACGTCAAGGGTGACGATTTTATTTTTAGAATAAGAGAGAGAGGGACGAGTATAATGATGGGTCTTACATTAAAATGATATAATTATAGTATATCGAAATACTGGAGTTATCAATATTAGTGAATAGGACAAGGTGGGTATAAGAGAAGAAGAGAAATTAAATTGAAAATATATTAAAAGAAAAAGGAAGATGATATTACATCTTAAATATCTCATCCTTGAGAACCTCTATAGGGAAAATGTTTTGGTATTTTGATGAGACCAAGATATCCATAATATGGAATAGGGGCTTGGGGATATTGCTAACTTTTGAGTACTAGGAACCCATAAACCGGCTTTGGAAAATGAAAATAAAATGATTTGCAGCTTGGGGAGAGGTTTTGGTAGAATTTTTACAAGGCTCAAAGAATGAGAGGTGTGAGGAGAAGAGGGTATGAAGGGGTGGTATTTATATTGGAGGAGAGGGGTTTTTTGTAATTATTATATTTATTAGTTTATTATTTTTGGAACAAGAAAATGAATAGTTTAATAATTATTTATAAATATATTAAAATAATTAAGGAGAGTTTGATATTTTGGGCTTACACTATCCTTACATTATTTATGACTCCATAATTCATGTATTAAGAATTTATAAAAAATTATCGTATTTTACTATTCCTAAAAAATTTAGGTATTTCAAAAAAATCCCAAAACGTCAACCTAAACACTTTTTAATACTTAGAATTAAAAAATGAACTCAATTTTATGAAAATAATTTTCTAAATATGATTAATTTAATTTTTAATTAAAATCAATATTTACATGGAAAATACAGATTTTAAAATTATAACTGATTTTATAACACTAAAAAAACTACCTAAGGTATAATAAAATTAACTCCAAATCATAAGACATAAATATATTAATTTATGAATAAATTTTATGAAAATAAATTTTATTATAAATTATTAATTTATTTATAAAATTATAATTGGATATTTATGACTTACAAAAATACCAACACTCAATTAATAACTTTTTTAATATTTAATTACTTATACTATGATAAAATTATATCATATTTTCACTTATAAGATATCTAAATTTTATTTACACTTTCATGGGAGAGGATACTATTCATTTGTCCAGTTTACTACGTATAGGGGTCATATTACTGTTTTTAAGGTCAAGTAATTATTTCATCGTTATTGGTTCCTTAAATTATAGAAATCCTTCTTATTTCATTAATTATTTGTTTATAATTTTTCTTGTTATGGTACATAAGTGATTATATGTGATTATTACATTATTATAAGAAGGGATACATTCCATGGATAAAATTTTGGGTCGTTACATCCCCCTTCATGAACAGGATGGATAAGGGCCAAAGCTCTCCCTTGTCAAAATTAATTTGGTTAAAATAATGGTAAAAAGTATCCCCCCTCATTATTAGGATGGAAAAGTGTCAGGGATTTACCCCTCTTCTAAGTTTCCTTCATAGTTGGTTTTGTGGATGTGTGGAATTATTATGCCAAAATAGAACTTATGAAATGGGTTTAAAACATTATTTGGTGATTTCCGTGGAACTTGATGTTGTTTTGAGAAAACAGTTTTTGTGGACCTTGTTTATATTTTGATATAAAATATTTTAGATCTTTTTTGTAACCAATTTTATATAAATTTTTCTAACATGTTTTATACTAGTGGAATGAGTAGGGAAGTCATCGGGGGGAAACCTACAATGTTTTAATACTCACCCTTAAATTGGAACTTTATTCTTTTTTCTAATATCATCTATCGGAACATAAGAAATGGTAAAGTATCAAACATATTTAGCACTACTTCATGATACTTGGGATCTTTGGTGGAGTCGGATCTTGGATCATTTTTAGCCTTTTCACCTTTTGATTGTATTTATTTTTCATACTTTTTTCTTCCACTATGGTACAATTTTATTGGTTTCATATAAATGAAATTTATGATTTTTCTTTCATTTATCCACGCATCATGCAATGTTTTATTTGCTTATGGTTTCTAGTTGGATGATTTATATTCAAAGGGAAAATCATCATCCAAATTGTATTTTAAGACCTTCGACAAGTATTTCCAGCCTTTGGCATATTAAGGATATCACTAAAGGCCTAGTATCATTTTACCAGCCTCTCAAGCCAATGAGAAGGGTCTGGGTGTTACAAATGGTATCAGTTTTTTTGTTCTAAAATCTTGTTTGAGATAAATGGTATCACCATTTTCTTTTCCTTGTGGAAAAAGTAGTAACTATTTTTCTTGGAATTAGAGTTGAATTCGTTCTTTTATATTCATTGGGTTTGGATCAAGGAAAGTAGAAGGATTTTCTGGACATGAAATAAAGAGCATAAAAAGTCATATCTATCCATTTTATGATGAATCTCTAGTTAGAAAGTAGTTGGGTACATAAGTTTTTCGTAGGCACTTATAGGTTTGAAATCCTATTATCATGGGTTTAGCTAATGATATTGTAATGAAATAAATTAGAGGAATTATATCCCATTGGTATTATATATTTAATTTTGAGTAATTATATAAGAATTATTGTATTATGTTACTTTTTTTTTGAAAAAAATTTGGAGTTATTTTCATATGAAACATTTGGAAAACAAGCGGGGATGTGTTATTTTCAAAACGGTTTGATTTTAAAAAACAAGTACATATTTTTCAAAAAACTATTGCACATGAAAATGGATGATTTTGATATTAATGTTATGATAGATGATGTGATAGAATTTAAAATTATAAGCCTTTAGTTTCTAGAGAGTGAGATTTATAGAATTTTGTTTTTTTAGAAAATGGAACCCGTAGGCATTATAGAAACCAACCAGAAGAAGCTGTTGAACATGTGGTTACACCTGAACCATTGGAAAACCAATAGTGGGTTTAGAGTATCATCCAACCATTTAAATCTATGGGAACTGAGAACCAAAGCGATAATCCAAGGAAAGTGGATCATTCCGTCCAATTATAGAAGCAGAATCCAACCATCTTCTTGGATGATTCTAAACTAGAAATGGTAGAGGTGTGGATGAGTAGGGTATATCATATCTTTGAATTCATCGGCACACTAAGAGATATGAATGGAAATCTAGATACTTACATTCTCTAGGATTTATCACTCTTTGTGGTGGGATCTAGTGTTGTAGTCTAAAGTGGATCAAGGCCTTGGTTGGGTGGATTTTAAGGATTTTATTTATAAAAAATTCAATACTCACACGTTCAAGATTAAAATAAAAACACATTTCTTTATCTAAAAGTAATAAAATATCCCTTTTATATAGTAAATAGATAAATTCATGAATTTATTTCACTTTTCACCTGAGTTTGTGGCTAGTGTGGCCTAGAAGGGACACATCATTGAATTAGGGCTAAGGTAGAAGATTTCCTCGATGATTGTAATGATTTTTATTACTGATTATAAATAGATAGTAAATAAATTTAAGGTAGATGAATAGGTTATCTCAGCAGATATGGGAGGATGACGTATGCTGAAACCCATGGTATGTAGTGGGAACTCTTATGATGGGATACACAAAAGAGGGACAACTACTTCCATGATGGGAGTGTGAATTTGAATTAGATGGCAGGATCATTAAATATTTTTTGATGACCCATTAAAAAATAGGTATGTTTTCAATGTGGACCCTTCTACCACATGAATAAGGAATGTACATCAGTACTAATGGAATTCCCTAATTTTAACAATATGGGATATCTTAAGTGCTATTTTGGTAGTGCTCTGAAGTTAGGTGCTCGAGACACTTCTTAGATGTCGCATACATCGTATGCTTTGATGTGGTGAGGGAAACAGAAACAATCTCAGCAGAAAAACATAGCTTGACATGTTAATCCCTAGAATACCCTGACTTCTTAGCATAGTAAATCTCATCATGGAACTAGATAACAAAGTGTAGCAATGAATCAATTATATGGATCAAAGCAGCTGATTGTGGATAACAAGCCTAGACCATCTACGATGAGAGGTATGATTCTTTTGAATTTACCCTTATCCATGTGATGTTTTATATTGGTGCCTCACATTCCTTAATTTATTCTCATGATTTTTATTTTCTATGTTAAGAACTTGAGATGATGCCTTCCGTGATAAAACTTCAAACTCCTCTTAGGGAAAGAGAATGTTAAGCCATAATATATAGAGAATTTTATATAACTTTTGAAGGAGATGATATTAAATGGGATTTATTTATGCTATAGTTGGATATCTATGATTTAATAGTAGGTATGAATTGCATGAAAAAATTCATGGATCACATCGACTATTAAAGAATAATAGTTTGTTTCATGACAGAGGATGGTGTTGAACATCTCTTTAAAGGAGAAAAATATGTGAAGATATGTGTGATTGGTATGTTGGTATGAGAAGTGGGAATGATATCTTACTATTTCGGGGAATTTTCATTAGTATTGATAGAAGAGATTGAGAATACTAGTTTTCCAGCAATGGTTGACTAGTTTTTAATGTGTTTCCTGAATATTTCTCCATGTTTCCACCCATAAGTGAAGTGGATTTTAGGATTGATATATTCCTAGGGAATAGTCTTATATAAATTTAGTCTTATCGAATAGAACTAATAGAATTAAGGGAGATGAAAGTGTTGTTGGTAGAGTTGGAAATAAAAGGTTTCATTTGGCCTAGTACATCTCCATAGGAAACACCAATATTGTTTGTAATGAAAGCATATTTAAATCTAAAGATATGTGTAGATTATCATAAGCTTAACCAAGTTTGACTAACGAATCAGCATCCACTTCCATTCATTGATGATCTATTTAATAAATTGGGGGAGCTCATTTTTTCTATAAAAATTTATTTACAATCAAGATATCACTGTTTGATAGTTCAGAAGGAATATATTCTGAAGAAATATTTCAGAAGAATATATAAACATTATGAATATTTCGTAATGCCTTTTGGTCTTATGAATTCATGATTAGTCTTTACGTAACCAATGAATCATATATTTCAACGATATCTTGATACTTTTGTAGTGTTGTTTTCGATAATATCTTATTGTATTCCTCTATGAGGTCTAAACATGAGAAACACTTGGAGATAGTTTTGGGAATCTTAAGAGATCATAATTTGTATTCCAAATTATCAAAGTTAAATTTTTGGATACATGAGATATATTTTCTTGGACATGTAATTTCTGAAAGAGGTGTTTTAGTGGAGCTGGATAAGATATAAGCTATTATCTCTTTGGAACTTCCAAATAATGTCATTGAGATATAGATATTCCTTGGTCTAGATGGTTATTACTAATTCTTTGTTTGTGATTTATCATAACTAGATTTACCTATGAAATATTTGAAAAAGAATAATGTTCTATTACAATGGAATGAGAAATTCCAGAAGTATTTACAAGAGTTAAAGGTTCGTCTTAAATCATCTCCTCTCTTGATTTTTCCTGAATCAGGACAATGGTATGTGGTGTATTGTGATGCTTCAGTATATGGGTTGGTATGTGTTCTCATGCAATTGGATCATGATTTTTCTTATGAATCAATGATATTATGATTTCATGAGAAAAATTACCCAACACATGATTTGTATGTAGCTTCAGTAGTCCATGCTTTGAAGACATGATGTCATTATCCCTTTGGTGAGAAATTTATTTTGTTTATGGATCCTAGTAGCATGAACCAAATTTACTAACCACAAGATTTGAATATGAGGAAAAGGGTATGAATGAAGTATCTGCAGATGTTCGACATTGACTTGATGTATACACTGGGTAAAGTCAATTCAGTGGTAGATGAATTAAGAAAAAATTCCTATGCTCAGTTGAAAAAAGATGCTTCAAATGAGGGGATGTAGATGTCGATCCTAGTAGACATGCATGAAGAATGTGAAGAAGTTGGTGATTTTTCAATTCTTTTCCAGTTTCAATTGTTCTTGATTTTCTTATGATGGTAAAGGAGGCACATACTTATGATGTAGAATGTGTTGTAATGAGTTAAAAACATAATGGTGGGGAGACAATTGAGGGATGGTGGATAGATGAGAGTTAAACGTTTTGGATCAAGAATTGTATGGTTGTACCTATGGTTCTTCAGGATAAAATTCTTCATGATTACTACCATTTGAGATGGTCTGTTCATCCAGAAATACATATGATGTATAAGGTGTTGAATATGAAATTCTGGTGGAGTGGCATGAAAAAAATTGTATGAGTTTGTTTTGAGATTCTTAACTTATTAACAAGTTAACGAAGAATATTAGTGACCAAAAGGTATGTTGTTTTCATTTCCTATTTCAGGGTGGAAATGGGAGCATATATAAATTAATTTCTTATAGGTCTCCCAAGACCGGTTCGAAAACACAGTGCCACATGGGTGATAGTGAATCATCTCATAAAGTAGGCATATTTCCTACATATTTTTTAAACTCATATGGTTGAGGATATGTAAAAAATCTATATCCAATAAGTGATAAAGAGGCATGTAATTCCAATTTTAATTGAATCAAATCAAGATCCAAGGTTCACATATCGTTTTTGGAAATCCTTACAAAATCCCTTGGGACTCGGTTGACTATATGTATGACATATCACCCTAAGATGGACGGGTAATATAAAAGGAAGATAAAAACATTAGAGGATGTGTTGTGGGATTGTGTAATGGATTTCTGTGGCTTATGGGAAGAGAACATACCCATAGTGGAGTTCTCATATAACAACAACTATGAGGCCTCGATACATATGTCTCAATTTGAAGAATTTATGGGAATCATTTTCATTATCCACTTTGTCGTGTGGAAACTAGTGATACATCACTAGTTGGGCCAATCCTTGTCCAAGAAACAATGGAGAAGATTAAATTGATCAGGAAGTGAATGGAGATGGCACTAAGTCATCATAAATAATATGAGGATCATCATCGATGGTCATTATCATTCACAGTGAATGATCATGTGTACTTGAGGATTTCTCTAAGGCTTGGACATCGACATTTTGGTAAGTAGAAAAAGTAATACCCTTGATACATGGGCCCATTTGAGCTAATGAAATAGGTTGGAGAGGTGGAATATCCATCGTAATTTCTACCATTGTTCAATGAGGTGAATAATGAGTTCCATGTTTCATAGTTGAAAAAGTATTAACCTGATCTTAACCTGGTGATCATATGGGATCACATTGACTTAGAGATGGATGCTTTTTTGGTACTTATCCCAGTTAAGATTGTAGATAGACAATAGAAATTATTCTATGGAAAAAGCATCGGCCTAATACAAGTTTTGTGGAAACATGGTCAGATTTGGGAAGAGAATTGGGAATACGAGAATGAAATGAAAGAGAAATGACCATAAATCATATAGAGTGGCCATGTTTTTCTAATTTCTATAGACTAAAAAACCCATGGTGGGGAGAATTTAGCACCCCCATTTTTTGGTACGTATCCCTTCATTTATGATTTTATGTATAAAAGGTGGTTGGGTTATTTTTGGGAGAGTTTGAAGAATTTTTATGTGTTTTGGGATTTTATATAGGTGAACGTGTTGTACATAGTTTTTGGATATCATGAAACACTTGCAGGTAACCATGAATAGTGATTTCAGAGAAAAATGGGAGGCGCACGGACTGCGCATGGTTTTTTCAAACCATGCAGATGGCTTCGAAAAACCGTAGTGTGTGGGGAAAATGTTGGACAGAAAGATTTTGGCATGGTTGGAATTTTTTTTGGAATTCGTGCACACAAACTGTGAAAGTTATTTCTTAAGAAAAAATCAAGAGGATTTTTAGCATACAATTCATCTAAATGTTCTCCTAAACCATACGTGGCTCAAAGTTAGATCCTTAAAAAGTGGATATCACTTAATTTACCCTCTTACCCACTCATTTTTGCACCAAATGACCCTAAATCAGGATTTTGGTCTCTCAAATGTTGGATAACCTCTTACAAGTGAATTTTCATTGATCTAGATCTTTTTATTGGTGTGTTGATTCCCGATTCTTGTTGAAAGTCATCATTCTTGATTTTTATTGGAATTATTATTAGATCCACTTCACTCTTTCCTTTGGTTAATTAGAAATACTACTATTGTGGTTAGATATAAAGTTTTAGATTCTAAATATGATTATATATGGCTTGGTTATTGATATGGTAATAGATCTAAGGTGGGTTGATGGAGGTTCAGCATGGTTTTATAATGTTTTTTTGTTCTGTTTATCGTTTTCACCAAAAATATAGAGGCAGGTGGCTTCACTCTCAACACCTATATTTATAATTCAAAGGTTTGGTTTTAAATTTATTTATTTTTCAATAATTTTTTTTTCAATTTTTTTGAAAAGTTGTTGGTTAAGTTATTTTAAAATGTTTATATTAAAATAGTTACTTTTTTTATTAATGAAAAAAGGTAATGTGGAAAGGGATTTCAATAAAATATTGTTTTACTGAAATGGTTTTTACATTGAAATGGGTTTGGCTTGATTATTTAGTCATGGTATTTGTGTATAATGGTATTTTGTGTTCATGTGAATTCGGGATGGATTAGGGTCAAGATTCTCTCCCCTCGTAAACATGGTGGATAAGGGTGAGGGATCTCCCCTATCAAAATTCATTTAGTTCAAACAAGGGTAAGAATTATCCCCCATAATTATTGGTATGGATAAGGTTTAGGTATTTACCCCTCTTCTAAGTTTCATGCATTGTTTTTTGTGGATGTTTGGAATGGTTATTCCAAAATGGAACTTATGAAATTGTTTTGAAATATTGTTTAGTCATTTCCTTGAAAGTAGATGTTGTTTTGAAAAAATAGTTTTAGTGGAACTAGTTCAAATTTTGATACAATCTATTTTGGAACTTGTTTTATATAAAATATTTTATTTAAATATTTCTAAAATGTTTTAACCTAGTGGTCTGAGTAGGGAATTCATCCAAGAAAACATACCGAGTTTTAGTACTCAGCCCTACATTATCACTTTGGTTCTTTTGCAGATATCGTCTATCAGGACATAGGAAAAGTTAAACTATCACATATATTTAGCAATTATTTGTGATACCTATGCTATTTGGTAGAGTTGGATCTTGGAGCTGGTAGATATTTGGGATCTTTTGGTCGTTTTGTATTTTTATATTTTTATTTCCACTGTGGTACAATTTGACTGGTTTGATATAAATGAAATGTTTGAGTTTTGTTTAATTTATCCATGCATAATGTCGTGTTTAATTTGGTAATGATTTAGGTTTGGATGTTTTATCTTCAAAGGGAAAATCAACCCTCAAATTGTTTTTGAATCTTGTCGGCATTTATTTCCAACCTTTGGGTCCTGGGGATGTCGCTTAAGGACTAGTAATGTCTCACTGCCCTCTCCAGACAATGAAAAGGGTTGAGATGTTACATGAAACCCAGCTATGATAATATTTTGACCCATACATTACAAAATTAAATTCTTCACAAGCCCGTATGATGATTTTAAATCAAGGTCCAGTTTGTTTTTATTGAGGGGATCGTAGTGACCAAATCTTGGTGTAAGAAGCTATGTTGTGAACATCCCTCCCCGGTTTCATCTTTGTTTTAATTATGATTTATTATTATTCATTCCTTCACTCTTATTCTCTCATTCCTAGTATTAAGGGGTAAACCCACCTTGTTCTAGGTTTACATAGTTCAAGGGGGAAGGCATCATTGGATTTCTTTCATTTTTTTAATTCATATATTTTGGGATTCCAGAAGTTTATTGAATCAATTTACAATCACTATATTTGAGTTTTATCATGACCATTGGTATTTGATTCTGAATAAAAACTTTTAAATTTTGTATTTGGTTACTTAGAGTAAAGGCATGACCAATTTGGTATTCATGGTGAAATGGTTTAAAAATTTTATCAAGAGAAAATTGATTCAGAAAAAACTATAAATTTCATACATGTGGGGAAAAAGAGGATTTTCACATCAATGAGGGTATACCATAACCGTTGAATCTCCCTCATATCAAATATGAAACTAAAAATGGATTAAATGTTTTTTTATAAAAGTAAAATTGCATTTGAAACCTGAGAATATAAAACCTATGATTCTTTTAAATCTTATTTGAGAAAAAATAATCAATATATTTTATATTCAATATTTATTATTCAACTTAATCAAACCAATCATATTCTTCACCTCTTTCTCCCACTTAAAAAAAATAATATCGTTTTGAAACCTAAATAAAGTAATTATCCATCTTTATGGGTTCAAGATCAATATTTCATAATACTAAATTTTAATTTTTAGAGTAGCATAGTTTGAGTCTTTATGAATTTTTTATTTTGGTTTGAATCATATAGAAATAATGATTCCCCATGGGTGAGTTACAAGAACTTGATTTCCACGATCAAGATTAAATTACAATGATGAAATTTATTTAAGGGGGGTTGAATATAACTCCCAAATATTTTAAAGGTGGAACATGATATTTGATTGAATATATTAAATGTAACTCCAAGAATTGGGGATAATGAAACACCTTGAGACTTTTCCACATATTTCTTTTGAGATAAATTCAATCACTTTGACAGCTTTCACTACAGACAACCACAAATTTAAATGAACCATAATATAATATACCATTATAACCTTGTCATTTATTTTGTGGGTATTAATAGGTTTAAATAAATCATAAATGATATGCGAGTAACACATATTTAAAATAATTTCAACGTTTATCTATTTATTTAAAATATAATAAAAACCATCTGAAAGAAAAATAAATATTTTCTAAAAACTGATTTTTTCTAAAAGGTAGTTTAGTAATGTTTTACGTATATATTTTAAATTTTATATTTACTAATTATAAAAATTTTATTTTATAAAATTGTCATCTTTTTTGAAAATATTATATTGATATTAACATAGGATGGAATTTTGGGATTTTTCAGAAAGCATTAAATTTTTAGTGAATAGTGAAAATATCATTTTTTATAAAATCGTGATTAATGTTTAATAAATTGAGTCCCATTAATATTTTAATTAGATATTAAATTAACATAAATATTATTTAGTTTTATGAAATCTAATTAATTGTATTTAAATCATCTTTATAATGGATTGTAGTAAAATTTTATTTTTAAACAACTGGAAACCGATCATATACCCATGGTTTAGAAACATTGGTTTAACCCATAAAACCATGGGTATAGGATATACCCACAATTATATAAACTTTGGGTTCTTAATATGTCAGTATAGAGTTATACCCACTATTTTAATAGAAACTATGGGTATATTCTATGATGCATTCATAATACCCACAGTTTTCATTGAATAATGGGTATGTATCTATACCCACGGTTAGAAGAATTGTGTCTATAGATTGTACCTACATCGACATAAACCAAAAGTTCATTGAAACATTATTATAGCTACATATCTCCAACATATTGCTGTTGAGTCAATAAGGTTTTCCTTATGAATTTTCCATTCCTTCTTGTTTTGAAAATCACAAACACCTTACCTATAGGAAAATTGTTTTCTTAAGGAAAATATCTTTTATAAGGAAAATCGTTTTCTTAAGGAAAATTGATTTTATAAGGAAATTTATCCTTATCATATTTTCGTCCATATTTTTCCTAAGTATAAAATTCGGATTCATTTCTATTTTCTCAAATTTGTTTAAAACTTTGATATAAAGTATTCTTTTTTAGGATCCGAATTCTGGATAAGAACTAAAAGGAAGTTTCATTCCGAATTCCGGATACAAACTCTGATTAAGTTCTACTCCAGACTCAGGATATGAATCCTTATGAATTTCGACAGTGAATTCTTATTACGAATTCTGATGAAGAAATCTCATTACGAATTCTGATGAAGAATTCTCATTACGAATTCTGATGAAGAATTCTCATTACGAGTTCTGATGACGAATTCTCATTCCGAATTCTCATTCCGAATTCACCTATTAAACAGAATCTGATTATATTTGTTTTATACACTCTGAATTAATTCAGACTCCAAAAAATATTTTGGTTAGACTCCGAACTTTTATTCTGCTTACACTTCTATAATTTGTCTACTCTTTATTATTTCAATTACACTCCGAATCTTCACTCCGAAGCATTCATTCCGAACTTTTGAGATAGAAATAAAATGACGTCCTACATTCTGTTACACTTGTTTTGTTATAAAACGATGTCGTCTATATTGTTATAAACTAACCGTTGTCTAAGTGACACGTGTACAGGTCCCTCCGATCTTTAAGGAAAATATTACCATTGGAGAAGGAGCCGACCTTACATATAAATAGGAGCTCATTTGAAAGAGCTCGATACTGATGACAGATGAACAACTTGATTTTATGCATACATGTTGTTGAAGTAATTTCTAGAGAGAGAGGCTCTTATTAACTCTCAAAGCATCATGCGACTCCGAATGTTGGTGATTACATTCGAGCGCTTCTCGGGATAGGAAGACAGAGGTGCCGACTACCTTGAAGTTTGAGGGCTTCCTTGCTGAGGAAGACAGAGGTTTTCAACTACCATGAAGTTGAGGGCTTGTGGGGATAGCAAGACAGAGACTCTGATCTTCGTATCGAGGGCTTACCCTGGTGTGGGTAAGACAGACTTGATTGAAAGTATAAATCAAGGGACCTTTATCCAAGGTTGTTGGATACCCTTCTCTTTGGGTTAAAAGACTTATATATTGTTTACTTGTAGTTCTACTACTAGTTTATATTCCACTGTATAGTGTATTGTAAAGAAATTATAACTTTATTATACTTCCTTATTTGTACTCTGTTTCATTTAGATTCTATACACTTTAAGGTAGAATCTCATATTGTAATCTTTTGTTAAGGTTCTATTTCCGGAACCATATTTCCGGAACCTACTTTTGGAATCTCATTCCAAGTTTTCATTCGGTGTTAGAGGTGTTGTGAATTTTCTTAGATTAACTTTGTTAAACTTAGATCATTCCTTTGCTTAAGGAAAACATAGTTATTCGTAACTAACTTTAAAGGTTCCAAAGGAATTCTTAAAGTTTACAATTCACCCCCCCCCCCTCTTGTATTTTGAGCATCTACATCACTATTTCGATCCTACAATTGGTATCAGAGGTTGGAAGCCTCATACTCAATACCAATCTTACATTTGGTATCAAAGAAGGTCTCTGAAATACTTATACTCATGAATAAGTTTTTCTTGCTCACTTTCTCATTCCGAAACTTTCCCATTCCGAACTTTGTGATTACGAACTTTTTCTACTAACAAGTTTGTGTGCAAAGTTATTTTTAGTATGGCAGGAGTTAATGTTGGTTCGATTGATAATCTGAATCCTACAAGACCACCTATCGTTGATGGTAATGACTATGAGTACTGGAGAGATCGTATTAAGACTTTTGTTATCAATACTGGAGTAGAAAACTTTGTTATGCTTACTGGTGATTATAAAATTCCTAAAAAGGAAGTCAGAACATTTACTAATCAAGAAAAGAAGGAATATCAACTCAATTATAAGGTTTTAAATACTTTACTCTGTTCAATGACTAGAAATATATACAGCCAAATTTCTTCTTCTAAAGCAGCTAACTGTATCTGGAAGAAGATAGAAGTTACACACTTTGGGACTTCCAAGGTGATTGAGACTAGAAGACATATGCTTTGAGCAGAATATCATGGCTTCAATTTTCCTTATAGTGAACCAATATGCAAAGTTCAACAAAGATTTATGACTATCTTCAATAGCCTACAGTCTATTGGAGAGAAAGGTCTAGATGATGAAGCTCTTGTGGATAAAATAATTGATATTATGCCCAATGAGTGGGAGTCCAAGAGAACAGCTATAGATGAGAACAGGAAAGTCACTCAAATTACTCTGGATGAGCTTTTTGGAACTCTTCTACAACATGAGACTAGAATGAAGAGAGATGCTGACAACATCAAGAAGAAGAATGGAAATGGTACTGTTGCCTTTACAACAACTTCAAATCAGATGAAAGCTAAGACTCCAGAGAGAGTAACCAGATCCAAGTCTAAGAAAGTTATTTTCCAATCCGAATCTAGTGAGAGTGAAGTCTCAGAAAATGAACTAGCAAATCTTGCTCAAAGGATGAACAAGATAGCTGGATAGAGAAATTTTCAATCTAATTATAAGAAAAAGGAAAGGAAGGATAAGAAAGATGGAGAAGTTACTTGTTATGAATGCAATAGAGCTGGACATATAAGACCAGATTGCCCTATGCTCAAAAAGAAAGAAAGGAAAGAAAGGAATTCAGACAGGAACAGAAAGAGGTGTTATAAAGAAAAACCTAAGAAAGCTCTGAAAGCTAATGACAACTAGAGTGCCAGTGGTGGTGACTCTTCGGATGAATCTTCTGATTATGAATCTTCAGGACAAAATAATATTGGTCTTATAGCCAGATTACCTATTGATAATCATTGTTTTATGGATAAGGTACGAAATGCTGAATCATTGACAAATGTTTCTTTAAATTCTAATGATAGTAAGTATTATAACTCTTCTAATGAAGAATCTTCTTATGATGATGAAAATACTTTACCTATTTATGAAGAAGTCTCTAGGTTTGCTGAACTTCTTGAAATTGAGAATTCCAAACTCAATAAGAAACTTGATAAAGCAAACTCTAGGAATTCTATTCTTACGAAAGAGATATCAGATCTTTCTAATGATCTTGATAGGAAAATTGATGATTTTGAAAGTATTTCAAAAAATCTTGAGGAAGTAAGTTTTGAGAAGAACAAACTTTCTAAAGAATTAGGAAAATTAATTTCTAAGAAAAATGTTTTCGAGAATAACTCTAGTTCTAAAACTAATGATTTTGAGGATAAAAACTTGGTTGTAAAACTCAAGTCCGAAATTTTTTCCATAAATAAGTGTTTATCTAACTTTACCCAAGGTAAAGAAAATTTTGATAAGATGTATTCCCAAATACGACCTTTAAGAAATAAATCCAGATTTTGTTATACCCATGCAAAACTAATTTTTAGTAACAATTATTTTGTTCCTCAAAGTGCCCCATTTTGTACTAAATGTCAATGTGGTGGTCACTGGGAAAAGAATTGTTCATTAAACAAAACTCAATCTTTATGATTTCACAAAGCTTACTTTTCTAAGAAGATGTGGATACCTAAAATTTTATTGTCTGGAAATCTCGGATCCAAGAAAGTTTGGATTCTGAAAGTCTAATTCTCTTCTTGATTTTAGGAAAATAAAGAGTGTACCAGCAACAATACATGGTACATGGATAGTGGATATTCCTGGCACATGACTGGTAACAAAATATTTTTTGAAAAGATTATCAAAACGAAAGGAGGAAAGGTAACTTTCGGAGATAATGCTAAGGGAGAGATTCTTGGTATTGGTAATATTGTTCTTCGTGGTAAAACCTTGATTTCAAATGTTCTTTTTGTTAAAGGTCTTAAGCACAACCTCATTAGCATAAGTCAGTTATGTGATGAAGGTTACCTTGTGAATTTTAGGACTGACAAGTGTTTAGTTCACAATTCCATGGAAGATTTTATTCTCTCAGCCAATAGGCAAGAGAATGTCTACACATTGAACCTAGAAGACCTTAGGAGTCAAGATTTACCTTGCCTAAGTGCAATGGAAGATCATTACTGGTTATGTCATAGAATACTAGGTCACTGTAACCCTAGGAACCTATGTAAACTCTCTAAGAAGAAACTAGTTCAGGATCTACCGGAGCTTAGATTTGATTCTTCTAAAGTTTGTGATTCTTGTCAATATGGCAAGCAACATAAATCTAGTTTTAAGTCAATCGGTGAAGTCTCAACAACCGATGCATTACAGTTAGTACACATGGATCTTTTTGGTCCAACACAAACTGGAAGTATTGGAGGCAAATACTATGTGTTTGTTCTAGTTGATGATTACACTAGATTTACTTGGGTCTAATTTCTAGCAAAGAAATATGATGCTTTTTTATATTTCAAAGGTTTTAGAGCTCAAGTTAAAAATGAAAAAAACCTTCCATTGAAAACTATTCATAGTGATCATGGAGGAGAATTTCAAAATTCAGATTTTGAAACTTTTTGTAGTAAGAAAGGTATTACTCACAATTTTCAGCACCTAGAACTCCTCAACAGAATGGTGTAGTTGAAAGAAGAAATATAATTCTTCAATAGATAACTAGAACTATGTTGAGTGAATATTCTATAGCTATAAATTTCTGGGCTGAAGCTGTAAGTACTGCTTGATATACTATAAATCGAGTTTTGATTAGACCTTTTCTTAATAAAACTCTTTATGAGTTATGGAATGGCAGAAAACCAAGACTATCTTACTTCATGGTTTTTGGATGAAACGTATTCATTTTGAATACTAAAGATAACTTACATAAATTCGCACCAAAATCTTATGAAGGGATTTTCTTAGGATATTCCACAACATCTAAGGCTTATAAAGTTTTTAATAAAAATAATTGCACTGTTGAGGAAACAGTACATGTAAAATTAGATGAGTCAGATCCTTTTGTTTTTAAACCACCTCAACCTACATCTTCAGATGTGTTTTCAAAAACTGATTATCAACCTTTGATAGATGAACCTTCTGATAAGAATAATGTTCTAGAAGATACTTCTGAAACATTTACCCCAGAAGACTTTCTACCCTATGATGATGAACAGGTTTTACAATACCCAAATCAGGTGTTTCTTATGAATCATCCCAGTGATAGTATCATCGGTGATGTAAATCAACCTATAAGGACTAGAAGTTCCTTAATAAATGAAGTAGAACATCTAGCATTTCTTTCCCAATTAGAACAAAAAAGCACTGATGAAGCTTTAGGTGATGATGACTCGATCAAAGAAATGCAAGATGAACTAAATGAATTCGAAAGGAATAAAGTCTGGGCCTTGGTTGAAAGACCTAAGGAAACTTCTGTCATTGGAGTAAAATGGGTTTTCAGAAATAAATGTGAAGAAAATGGAGTCATTATTAGAAATAAATCTAGACTTGTTGCTAAAGGATATAATCAGCAAGAGGGAATAGACTATGAAGAAACCTATGCTCCAGTAGCTAGACTTGAATCAATCCGTATTCTACTTTCCTTTGCAGCATTCTATAATTTCAAACATTTTCAAATGGATGTGAAATGTTCTTTTCTTAACGGTTATGTTCAAGAGGAAGTTTTTTTTGAACAACCTCTTGGCTTTGAAGATACAAAACATCCTGATCATGTTTTTAGACATATCAAAGCTTTGTCAGGTCTTAAACAAGCTCCACGAGCATGGTATGATAGACTCACTGGATTTTTGCTTCAAAATAACTATGTTAAGGGAAATACAGATCCAACCCTTTTTATAAAGAAAGATAAGAAAAATGTTTTGATTGTTCAAATTTATGTTGATGACATTATATTTGGTTCAACTCAGCAATATTTGACTGATTCTTTTTCCAGTCTAATGAAATCTGAATTTGAAATGAGTATGATGGGTGAGTTAACTTTTTTTCATGGTTTTCAAATTTCTCAAAAACTAGAAGGAACCTACATATCTCAACATAAGTATATTAAAGATCTTCTTAAAAAGTATGGTTATGACAATACTAAAAGTATAAGTACTCCTATTGGTACCTCAAACTCTTTAGATCTTGATGAACCTGGGAAACCTGTAGATCAAACATCTTTTATAGGTATGATAAGAAGTTTACTTTACATAATATCTAGTTGACCAGAATTGATGTTTTCAGTATTCTTATGTGCAAGATATCAATCCAATCCTAAGGAATCTCACTTAAAGGCGGTAAAAAGAATTTTTCGCTACCTTAAGGGAACCATGGACCTAGGATTATTTTATACTTCTGGAAATGATTTAGTTCTAAAAAGCTTTTATGATACTGACTTTGGTGGATGTAGAATGGATAGAAAAAGTAAATCCGGAACTTTTAATTTCTTAGGAGATTCTTTAGTTTCTCGGTCCTGCAAGAAGCAACATTCCATAGCACTTTCCACTGCTGAAGCTGAATATGTAGCAGCTGGAAGTTGTTGTTCTCAAGTGTTGTGGATGCAACACACACTCACAGACTATGGCTTGAGTTTTACTAAAACTCAAATTTTGTGTGATAACACAAGTGCCATTTCCCTTAGTAAGAACCCTACACATCACTCCCGTGCAAAACACATAGATATTATGCATCACTTTCTTAGGGATCACACACTTAAAGAAGATATTATTCTTCAGTTTATTGGAATGCAAGATCAACTTGCTGATATTTTCACAAAATCATTGACTTCTGATAGATTTGAATATATTAAACAGAACTTAGGAATGATAACCGTAAGGTAATCCTCCTTAATTAACTTTCTGTTGAAAAAGTCTCATTACAGTAATAAACTCCTTTTCATAGGGGGAGTACATTTTCTTGATAGAATAGAAAAGTTTTCCAAAATTTTGTTTTAAAACATTTCAGAACAAAGATTTCCGGAATGCAATTTCCGGAATTACAATTTTCCAGAATGGACATTTTCGTACAAAATACTTCTGGAATGGAAGTATTCATATTAAAAACATCCGTAATTGAAAATTTCATACTGGCAGTCTCATAACCAGATTTTTGTACCGAATCCTCATATTGTGTTTTTCGTACTGAATTTTTCGTACGGACTTTTTCGTACTAAGATTTTCGTACTGAGATAGTTTTCCATAGTAAAGTTTTACCGAACATTGTCTTTTCATAATAAAGATTTTTTTGTAGTCATTTTTATATTACAAATTACGAATAATCATCTTCAGCCAATACGAAAGGTATGATTTCCTTACTCACGTTTTCGTAGTCATTTTTTTCTTGCTGGCATTTTCTTGTATTATGTTTTCTAATTATAGTTTTCTTAATTCTTTGCTTTAATAAAATCCTCAAAAAGATCGGATTCTAGTTTTCAACCATCAGATCTGATCTCAGCTTATCCCAACCGTTAGATCAACCGAGGAAGATGAACCGTCGCTCCATTGCCTATATAAAGGGGACCAAAATACTTATCCCACATCGGTTCTCAAGCTCTCGCATCCCGAATCTCTGCCTCTCTGTTTTAAAGTCGTTCCGAACTTCAGATTTCTCCATTCCGAACTTCTCATAGGACTTCAGATCTGAATGTCTGCGGAGTTAGCTTCTCAAGAAATGTCTTCCACCAAGCCTATTTCACAATGGTTAGTTCACAGAGAAGGGCTAGTCCATCCAAATTTCTTCAATAACTATGATTCTCTTATTTATAAGAACATTAAGTTGAATGGCTGGGAAGATATTGCTGTGTCCAAACCAGAGAATCAAGATGATGCCTTTTCGGAGTTACTTGTTGAGTTCTATGAATCAGTTTCCTTATTTATGGAAGATAATTGGGAGAAATTTTCTTTTAAGTCTTATGGTAAGACTTACAAGCTTTCTTATACCAAGTCAGCAAGCTTGGTAGGGCTGTCCTATGAAGGAGAAGCCGAGTTTATATCTCACGTTTTGCAGGATTCTAAGGGTAGATTCGACAAAGAAAAAGCCTTGAAAACTCTCGGACTCTCAGATGACAAAGCTTTGAAGATTGCTAGTTTGCCTACAAATTTTCGGATTCTAGAATTGTGGGTACAAGTGCTTATTATACCAAGGAAAGGTGATAAAGACAGCTCGATGAAAAGTGATATCTACATCTTATATTTTCTAATAAATATAAGGAAGTTTAACTTCATGAGGTACATTCTTATAACCATTGAGAATCTTAAGAGAGGAAATCTCAGAGCACAGATCGTAATGTATCAAGAAATATTATCAAAGTTGATAGTTCGGTGCCTTGAATCTTTCAAGGAAGCTTTCAGAACTAAGCCAAGGGTTTGTAAAAATTTTTTGGTCAGTGATGATACCCTTAAGAGGATGGATGTGGCTTTTAACAAGGAGACTAGTGAGTTCTTCGATCTGCCTAATCAAGAAGAAGCGGCTCCAAAGGCTGCTGAACCGGAATCATCTAAGCCAGTAAAGAAAAGAAAGTTGAAAGAAGTTGCAGCTGAAGTTGGGGATCCAAAATCTATGGAAGCTCAAACCGCACCTCCCAAACCAAATAAAAATAAAGCCTATCCTGATGAAGTTGTTGCGAAGTGGAGAGCAGATAAAGAGAAAAGTTAATAAGGGGATCCGCAGTTCGGATTGGACCCTGTGGTGGCTAAGGCCTTAAAGTAGAGAACTGCTGATGAGCTTGAAAAACAAGTAAAGGAAAAGAATCTCAAGAAGAAGATGACAGAAGCTGAGGTTTTCCAAGCGTTATTGAAATTTAATGAGATGGTATCTGGAAGCATTCCAGTTCCGAGATCTTTCTCCTTGGAATCTCTACCTGAGACTCCAGGAAGAAACCTTGATTTTCCGGAAGATACTACAGCTAGTCATGTTGAGCAACTCGAGAAGATTCAGCAAGTGGGAGAGGAAGAAGTAGTTGCTGAAGGAAGTGGTGAAACAGGAGATCTTTTGAAACAAGTAGATGATTATAAAGGATCACCTTCGGAACATCTATCACTCCGAACATCAGAGGCTAAATCCTCTAAGTTAGTAACTCCAGAGAAGGAAAAGAATGAGGAAGATGTTGTTCAAAAAGTTGTTGATGATATCATTCAAATATCTACTAGCGAGCATAAAACTCCTGATCAAGAATCTATTCCGAAAAAGGACAAGGGTAAGAAAATCCTTGTTGAGACTCCGAAATCAATGGCAAGCAAGAAAAGAGAATGTGGTGATTCGTCTAAAAGGAAGTTGGAGCTTATTGAGGTAGAAAATTCTCCTAGTATAGTTTCAGATTCGGAGTCATCCTCGTTGGGACATGAATTTGTTGTTCTATCCTTGAGGAAGTTGGTTGGTTCCATTCTGACCATCTCGACTATAGACTCAAGATGCCAAATGCTCCAACATGCTCTAAATCAAGAATCAGATTCTGCATCCTTGGTTATGGATAAGTGTGTCGAGTTTGAAGTTGAGTTCAAATCATTTCTTGTTGGCTATAAAGCACAAAAAAGTTCTTGCAAGATAATGAAAAGCTGGTCGAGGAATATTGTGGAAGAGATGAGGCTATTCGACGAGTTTCAAGACAATGTTAAAGATGCTTTTGAGACCGAGGATAGGAAGATAAATGAGTTAACTTCATCCTTTGAAGAGAAGGTGATAGATGAAAAGAACTTCCGGATTCAAGAATTCAGAGATCTGAATGGGAAGCTGAATTCCGTTTCTCAAAACTGGAAGTTTGAAAGGGATCATCGGATTGAGTTTGAACAGAAGATGAAGTCTCAGGAAGAAAAGATCAAGGCTCAGGAAGAAAAGATGAAATCCCAGGAAGAAAAGATTGAAGCTCAATCTGCAAGAATAGTAGTCTTAGAGTAGCAAGCTGAAGAAGATCATAAAGACCTGAAAAAGATCAAGACTATTCTTAAGGGGCTCATGTCAAAGGAAAAATATCCGAAATAACTAAATCCGATCTTTTTGTTGTATCAATTTTTCTTTGTTGCTGACATTTCAAATCTAATGAAAATTGTGCTTCTCGGTTCCTTTCTTGTTATTACTAATTTTTCAGGTACATTGTTATTTTTTTCCATTCCCTCGATTTCTTTTTGAAAATCACAAAGGGGGAGAAGAAAAAGATCCTTAAGAAAAAGCAGAACTCTAATAAGAGTTTATATAAGGAGGAGAAGGAAAAGATCTGTAAGAAAGAAGAACTCTAATAAGAGTCTATCTAATGGGGAGTTTTTTAAAGAATAATTTCTTATTCTTAATAAAATGTAACTCCAGACATCTAGAATACGATCCTTAGAGTTTCAAAGCCTAAGGGTGAGTTAGTCGTATTCATCTATATCCTTAAAAACAAGGGAGATAAGTTTTTTTCTTAGAATTTCTTTTTCGTAAGGATGTTTGTGCTTTCCAAAAAGGGGGATATTGTTGAGTCAATAAGGTTTTCCTTATGAATTTTCTATTCCTTCTTGTTTTGAAATTTACAATCACCTTACCTATAGGAAAATTGTTTTCTTAAGGAAAATTGCTTTTATAAGGAAAATTTTTTTCTTAAGGAAAATTACTTTTATAAGGAAAATTGTTTTCTTAAGGAAAAATGCTTTCTTAAGGAAAATTTCTTTTATATGGAAAATTGATTTTATAAGGAATTTTATCCTTATCATATTTTCATCCATATTTTTCCTAAGTATAAAATTCGGATTCATTTCTGTTTTCTCAGATTTGTTTAAAACTTTGATATAATGTATTCGGTTTTTGGATCCGAATTCTTGATAAGAACTGAAAGGGAGTTTCATTCCGAATTCCGGATACGAACTCTGATTAAGTTCTACTCCAGACTCAGGATATGAATCCTTATGAAGTTCGACAATGAATTCTTATTACGAATTCTGATGAAGAAATCTCATTACGAATTCTGATGAAGAATTCCCATTACGATTTCTGATGAAGAATTCTCATTACGAATTCTGATGACGAATTCTCATTCTGAATTCTCAATCCGAATTCACCTATTAAACAGAATCTGATTATCTTTGTTTTATACACTCTGAATTAATTCAGACTCCAAAAAATATTTTGGTTAGACTCCGAACTTTTATTCTGCTTACACTTCTATAATTTGTCTACTCTTTATTATTTCAATTACACTCCGAATCTTCACTCCGAAGCTTTCATTTCGAACATTTGAGATAGAAATAAAACGATGTCGTATATTCTATTACACTTGTTTTGTTATAAAACGATGTCATCTATATTGTTATAAACTAACCGTTGTCTAAGTGACACGTGTACATGTCCTTCTGATCTTTAAGGAAAATATGACCGTTGGAGATGGAGCCGACCTTACCTATAAATAGGAGGTCATTTGAAAGAGCTTGATACTGATGACAGATGAACAACTTGATTTTGTGCATACATGCTGTTGAAGTGATTTCTATAGAGAGAGGCTCTTATTAACTCTCAAAGCTTCATGTGACTCCGAATGATGGTGATTACATTCGAGGGCTTCCGGGGTAGGAAGATAGAGGTGCCGACTACCTTGAAGTTCGAGGGCTTCCTTGCTAAGGAAGACAGAGGTTTCCAACTACCTTGAAGTTGAGGGCTTGCGGGGATATCAAGACAGAGACTCCGATCTTCGTATCGAGGGCTTACCCTGGTGTGGGTAAGACAGACTTGCTTGAAAGTATAAATCAAGGGACCTTTATCCAATGTTGTTGGATACCCTTCTCTTTGGGTTAAAAGACTTATATATTGTTTACTTGTAGTTCTACTACTAGTTTATATACCGCTGCATATTGTATTGTAAGGGAAGTATAAACTTCTTATACTTCCTTATTTTTACTCTATTTCATTTGGATTCTATACGCTTTACGGTAGAATCTCATATTGTAATCTTTTGTTGAGGTTCTATTTCCGGAAACATATTTCCAGAACCTACTTTCGGAATTTATTTCCAAGTTTGCGTTCGGTGTTAGAGGTGTTGTGAATTTTCTTAGTTTAACTTTGTTAAACTTAGATCATTCCTTTGATTAAGGAAAACATAGTTATTTGTAACTAACATTAAAGGTTCCAAAGGAATTTTTAAAGTGTACAATTCACCCCCCCCCCTCTTGTATTTTGGGCATCTACATCACCATTTCGATCCTACAATTGCAACAACCCTTTTATCCTTACGTCACAAAAAATACCAGAACCTATAAACAGAATACAAACCAATGTACACTTTTAATGCAATACATATATTCTATATTTAGCATTTAACCAACTAATTTTCATAATTTGAAACCCATTTACAATAATTTAACATACATATACATCCTCACAATCAATAAATTCAAGGAATTAAATAAAAATGGCTTGTATCTTTACAAATATATCAAAAATATAGGGGATCAATATCTCCCCCATCACCAACATCCTCATCCCCATCTCCATCACCAACATCGTCTTCTAAATAACTAGAATCACCATTACCATCATCATAATCACCACCATCACCACCACCAATATCATTACCTCGACCTCCACTAGGACCCATGTTATCTTCTATCGATGCATCTTAGATATAATTCATAGTTTCTATACATGAATCAAAAAAATTTGTAGGATATTATGTAAGGGATAAACATATAATTGACATAGATTTCAGGAACTGTTATATGATTATTTTACAACATTCAAGATACTTTATAGCTAATATTTTGGCCTCAGCTATTTTTTCAGGATAGTTTTTCAGCTATGTGGTCTGAGAGGTTTGATAGAAACCTGATGAGGGCCAATAACTAGTGAGGATGATTTTTTTTTCTTGGGTCGAAAATAGACTATCTCCTACTTCTCCTTGCGTAATACATTTATTAAATGATCATTTCACCCACGTTTTTCATCTTTTTTCACATCAAGGGACTCCCGGTCACATTATTGAAAATATAAAAAAGATATTTAATTATGAATTATGTTAAAAATTTTGAAATATTAATAAGAACACATACTATATTTTCTTCTGTCTGTGCATTTACATCACTTCCATCCTTTTTCCCTCATACTCGAGTTAACTAAATTTTCTATAGGAACAAATAATTTAATGAACAATTCCTCTTTCTACAAATGACATTGACTAGTATAATAGTACCGTATTAAATAATATGAAATTGATAAACCTATAATGGAAAAAAAATTAGATGTTGAATAAATACTTAAAGTAAAGAATCATCTAAATATAAATTTAATTGGGAATTTAATATTAGTTTCATTACATAGTCAACACAAACTAATTATCATACTAAATATGGTTATTACATGGATTCTTATTTTATGTTAATTTTGGTCAAATTTTATATTGTTCTTCATTATTTTGTTATTTAGTAACTTATTAATTATTCTCATTTGGTTATTAGGTTTATTTTTTCTAGTTTTTTTAATTAATTGGGTAATTAGGTCTTCTGTTCATTTGGTCAATTGCCTATAGTATTTTTCATATATTTTGGTTCGGTCATATTATTCATTTTGGTGTATTTTAGGTTGATTCTAGTCATATTGTTGTAGTGTTCTTCACTTTATTCCATTATATATCTTTTCAATTCATGCTATTTTTATTCAGTTCAATTAAATTGGATTAATTTTTTGTTTTTATTAGGGGGTTTAGTTAATTTTATATACCTTATTGTTGGTATTTTTTTCTAATGAGTTACATAATGTGTTGGTCAAGTGAATTTGTTCTGGTTATATTACCTTATAGTTAGTTCAGAGTAATTTGGTTTAGTTTGATTTTTTTCTATTCAAATTTGTATATTTTGATTTTTTGGGTCAAATTTTACATTTTTATAGTCATTTTATTTTTGTTATATTTATTGGGGTCAATTTTTATTCAGTTTTATTCGATTTACCTTTGTGTGTTTTTGTTTAGATTTGGTATCATCAAGTATAGGTTAGTAAAAATTTAATGGGTTCATTTTCATTTAAGTCAATTTTGGTTATCTTAGATCATTTTATCATAATTGAGATTAGTTTAATTAGGTTTGAAATAGATTATATTAGTTCAATAGGATCTGGTTTCATCCATTTTTTTGGTTTTTTCAGCTTGTATTGATTTTTTAGTTGTGTTACGTATAGTTTAATTTGGTTTGGTTGAGTTCAAAATACTTTTGTTCGACACACATCAATTTTTTATTTATTTCATGTCTATTCCAATTTATTATTTTCAATTTGAATCATATATGTATTTATTTAGTTATGTATTATCGATGCATAGTTTATTTTATGTTTTTTACAATAAATTTATTTTAGTTCAGGTTAATTTAGTTCAGTTTGGGTTCATTTTGGTTGAAGTTGGATTGGTATTTGTCAGTTTGATTTATTATAATTTATTTTAGTTCAGTTCAATTTCAGATTATTTTATTTAGTGTTTTTTTATTTTGTTGAGTATGGTTCACATATTTTCATTTCTTTTTTGTTTTATTTTTTGGTTAGTTTATTTGAATTTAGGTCTATTGAATTGGGTTTATATTGATTCAGTTAATTTTGGTATGGGTATGATATTTTTGGTTAAATATGTTATTCAATTTATATATGAATGTTTTGGGTTATATCCATTCAGTTTGGTTTAGTTAGTTTTAGAAAATTTTCATTCAATTAAAATTTGTTCTTTTGATTATATTTTAATATATTTTATATTTTTCAATCTTATTTATTTCCATTATATCTTGTGAGGATTTGTTCAATTAGATTATTTTTTGATTTTTTATTTGGTTTAGTTGTGTCTTGTCTGCTTCATTTTTTATTATTTTAATTTATTTATATTCAGTATTGTTCATATTGGCTATATTCATGATTTTTTTTATTATAATTATTCTGGTTGGATTATCATGATATAGATTTCTCCATATTTGAGACGTAATTTTTGGGTTCCAGCAGAAACAATTGTTTTATCAAGTTGGGTTTCTTAATTTTAATTAATTTTTTTGGTATCATTCAATTATGATCAATAGGTTTTTACTCAGTTCATTATTATTTTTAACATGATTATATTTAGGTAAATTATTATTATGTTCATTTAATTATAGAATTTTGGGTTTGATTTAGTTTTATTTTATTCAATCCATATATGTTTGGTCTCATTCAACTATATTATACTCATAATTTTTGGATTTGGTTTTGTTCAGTTTATTTAGATATAATTAAGACTAGTTTAGTTCAGTTTGGTTATATTCAATTCCTCTATATTAAGGCCATATAGTATTTTTTATGTAATTAAAACTATGTCATATCCAACATATTCAACTGTTTTGATTATATTTAGTTAATTTTGATTCAATTATGATCAGTTGGGGTGGGGTTAATACAAATAAATTATTATTATTTTGGTTCGATTCATTTAGTTCAATTGTGTTTAGATTAACTGGATTTAGTAATATGGGGTACATGTCAAGTCAGGTCTGGTTATAATAGTTTCCTTCAATTAGGTATATGCTAGTTTATTTCATCGGATTCATTTTATTGTAATAACATTTGTTTAATTTTTTATTCACATGTTGATTTAGTTTGGATAGGCTTTGATTACTTGGCATTACGTTATTTCTTATCTATTACATTGTATTAGGTTCTGTTTAGTTTTAGTAAGTCCTATTCAATAACTTTTAACTATCTCTATATGGTTATTTTCAGTATTTTTTAATTTAATTTAATTTAATTTCATTTTAATTGTGTATGTAATATTTGATTTAATTTAGTTAAATTATGCTATGTTTTGATATATTTTATTCAATTTAAATTATACCACAAGTCCTTGCGAAGTCACATACTATTATAAAATTATAATTATTCTATTATCAAATTATAACCTCTTTTATCCTCATTACTCATCCATCATTCAACCCAGATACCTCTCTAGGAAGGGTGTTTCCTTCCTTTTAATTTTCTTATTGATTCTATACATATTTGTGTGGTTTCTCTTGAGGTATCTTATGTTTCCTCTTAATTCTTTTTTTCTTCTTTCTATAAATCCATGTTCTTTTATAATTTTCTAATAGGTCTAACCCTAAAAACCATTGGAATAATATTGGTATAAATAAAGTAATCTGAAGGATGATCTTTTTCCAATGCATGTATAGGGTAATATGTATGAAATGGAGGGTAAGCTAAAGGATCCGAATCCTAAGATCCTGGATGGATAATAAAAAATAGAGGTGGTGTAGACTTGGTAGTATAAAGATATAAGGGATTGGGATACATCATTATATATGGATAATATATATGTGAGAATATACCTAGAGGTGGTGTAAACATGGTATTGGAAGAAGTGGATAAATAAGACCACAATAGCGGCATGGGTGGGAACATCCCTATAAGAACAAGTAGAGGATTAAAATGTGTGGTAGATACATTATCTGTTGGTGAGTCAGGGTGTGAATGGGTATGATGGGTGCCCCATGTAGCTCTAGAAGCACTCCCAATCAATCCCAAACTAGTACGATAATGATAATTGAACTCTGGTTCAGAATATTGTTAATAAAAAACGTGATAAATAATAAGAACGTGACATTAAATTTAATAGAGAATAAAAATTTTACAATTTTTATACACATTAAGGGAAGTAGAGGAGGAAACCCTAGATAAAACATCCATCAATCATTAATAAATTCTTTCAAACTTCTTCAATAAAGTTTTTAATCTAAATATTTATAAAAAGTACATTTTTTAGACAAAAGTCTTAAAAAAATCTACTCACAACTTGAAATTCAAGTCATAACAATGTCATAACATGTTTTAGAAAATATAATTTAAAACTAAGTGATATTTTTTTAGAAAAACATTATAAACCGGATTATATAAATTTAAACATATCTAATTAAATTATATGAGGTTAAATTTGGTTGATGAACCCTCTAATTGGGTTATAAAATCTACTTAGCCTCATTTAAAAGAATAACTCATTATAACAACCCTGCTCTTTATTACACAATTAAAAATAATTTATTAAATAAAACTATTCACTTGATAAAACATAGAATATTAGGTGGTCTAGTGGCTTTGGGGATTAGTAATATTACATAAAAACATAATACATGAAATACACATCTTTATTGAAAACTTCTTTTTAATGACCATGCACATTCCTTCGTACTTAACATTACTTGGGATAAACTGAGAAAATTAATAAGAAAAGGGTGAGCTATAAAGCCTAATACGAGAGTAAAAAATTAATGACATGAATAATAAAGTACATGTTAGGAAATAGGCATATCAAGGGGGTGTAAGATAAACATGAACATAAAGGATTGATATATCATGATTATCAAAACATGGAAATGTGGCAATAACATTAAACATGATATTAGAATGAGCCAAGGATCATTGCACATGGAGCATGAGTAAACCCTCGCTTAACTTGAATTATAATTATTAAGACCTCATTTCACTTGATGTATCATGATACTAATCTTTACCCAATGAATTGGAGTGCAATCAGGAAGCACAATCTTAATCATTTCATTTAATTCTTAAGTGTGCCACATGGATCATATAACATGGATTCATTAAACATCATCATTTCATACATGATAAAGGAATGTGGAATTAATACATGAAACTATATAATCAATATGTAAATTCCTATAAATGTGAATACCCTTGTTAGATAATTGGGAATGGTATTTATTACACAATGACTTTCGCATGGAAAATCGCAGTGCAATTTTATTACCATAACAGCGTGACATAAGAAATCATAAAAATGGTTAATGGTAGAGAAAGGGATGTCTCATAATATATAAATTAAATTTATAGTAATGGGTTGATATATATACATGTCCCAACATAAGTAATGGAATTTATATTCATAATACAAAATAATTTCTCCAATGTAAATGAGAAGAGGGAAATTCCTTTCAAAATTACGGCATAGTAATAGGTGTAATGGGATTAATTGATGAGATATTATGGGGTCTATAATCATTAAAAAATAATTATGGAAGTATGGGGGAGGTGAGAAATCATACCCCAACATTTTTAATTGAAAACAAAATGGTATAACAATATAATGAAATTTGGAAAAAAATGAGAAAGGAAGAAATCCCTTAATTGGAAGTGTGATACCCAAGGCTTGAGAGTGGCTGGAGAGAGGCTTCTTGGGATCTTGGAGAACATTGGTAGGATTATAGAGAGATTAATTCAGAGTTTTTTTGGGCTCTAAAGGTTTTTAGTGAATAGTAAGTGGGAGCTTGGGAGGGTTTATATAGGAAAAGAGAGGGAATTCTTTATTATTTTGATTTTGGACACTACACATTAAACTAATCTAAAACAATAACCATACCATGGTTTTTGCCCTTGTATTTTTTCAAATGGGATTGTAAAACATTATTTTATAAGACTAATGGCCTAACTTATTAAAATATTTGTCTTATTTATGTGAAGGTGAGTCACACTCTCAAGGAAATCATTTTAAAATGTTAAAATGTTTTATAAGTCTTAGAGGGTCCACTAATGATTTTTAAAATAAATCAAACAAACCTAAAATCACATTATTTTTAATTTTACAACATATATTGGACTATAAAACCATTTATAGTATTTTATTACAATGCTATTTGGTCATTATGATGTCATAAAACACGTTATATATTAATTTTAACTCAAAAATTCTACTGTCTCAAAAAGTTATGAAAAATTCACTATTGTATAATTTTGACGTCCTAATTACAAAAATAATATTGATTTTATCTAAATAATTTTCTTAATATTTGAATTTTTACTTTTAAAATAAAAACTAACATCGAAAATTCATGGGTTTTCTCAAAAATACATGTCAAACCATAATAAAAATTACAATTGTATTCATAAAAATTATACGATCATTTATATTTAGTAAAAAGTAACTTAGTAATAATATTTTATTAAAATATTATTTAATTAAAAAACCCATTAATCCATCAAAATATATTTCTTAATTGAATATTAACTAAAAATACTATTTGAGACTTAAAAACTATTTACAAAGTAACTATAATAAATGAACGTATATTATTTATTTGGTACAAAAATAATTCAAATAATCATAGTTCTAGGTTGTTCTTACAAAACCCATTATAAAACTCACTTAATATTTAAGGGTAAGGTTAGCGATGGTGACATACTCATGGGGTGGCTCAGATAACATCGTTCGAGTTGTAATCTCGATCAACTTCCAATTCTCCCATAGGAGGTTCTATTTGAGCTTAATGTGTTGAATCTTGGATTGGGCTTAGTCAAGAGAGAAACCCAATGGCACAACATCCTTTACAATCTCTAAAAAATAGGCTTTTTATGGAGCAATTATACTGGATGAGGCCATCACTTCCTTTTTCTATGTAAATTGTATTTGTTAAAGCCCTATATTTATACTAATCATGTGATCACTGTTCAACAGCTATATTAGCAATGGTAAAACATTTTAACGGTATTTTGAAATCCAAAATCAAAAAACCAAAT
Organism: Viscum album; assembly: GCA_963277665.1. Classification (NCBI taxonomy): domain Eukaryota; kingdom Viridiplantae; phylum Streptophyta; class Magnoliopsida; order Santalales; family Viscaceae; genus Viscum; species Viscum album. Next base: position 1,162,758,277 of record OY728158.1, on the reverse strand, counting down.
AAGTACATATGTTTTATATCCATTTTACATAATAATACATTTAATTACATCAAGAGATATTTTCATTAATAAATGTGTGGGTCGTTATAATCTCTCCCTCTTAAGAAATTTCACCCTCAAAATTTCATTTTCCCACACTAAAACAGATGAGAGTAACTCTACGTCATCACTTCCTCTGATTCACATGTTGCTTTTTCAAACTTTTTGTTTCACAAAAACACCGTGACGTGGGGAATTATCTTATTTCATATAACTTTTTCCCTCTAATCTAATATCTTCACCGACTTCTCTTCATAAGAGAGGTAATTATCCAATGGAAACACCTCTAGACTGAGTACATGCAATGGGTTTGGTATGTACTTTCCCAAGAGTGATACAAGGAATACATCATATACTTGAGACAGGTTTAGTTAGAGTTCTATTCTATAGGCCACTAATCCAATGAAATCAAGGATCTCAAAAGGGCCTATGTACCTTGGAATAACATTTCCCTTCTTCCTGAATCTCATAACCCTCTTCCATGATGATATATAGTGGAACACCATGTCTCTGACATCAAACTCTATGTCTCATCGACGATTATCAGCATAGATATATTATTGACTGTAAGAAGATTTAATGTGCTATTGGAAGGTCTTAACCTTCTCCACCATTTCTTCCACCATTTCTGGAACTAAGAGTTTTCATTCCCCAACTACATCCCAACATGCCAGTGTTCTGAACCTCTTCCCATAAAGGGATTCATAAAGAGCCATTTGGATGCATAAGTGGAAACTATTGTTGTAAGAGAACTCAACTAGAAGAATATGTTTATACCATTCTCCTTTTAAGTCCATTGAGTATCCTATCAACATTTCCTCAAGTGTTTGGATAGGCCACTCAGATTAGCCATTAGTTTGAGGATGATAAGTCATACGGAAGCCCAGCTAGGTATTTAGAGCATGTTGAACACTCTTCTAGAACATAGAGGTAAATTGTAGAGACCCAAGATTGATGTAAATGGACGTCACATTACTTTTTCGGAATGCATAACACATAACAAAAACAAACACCCAAGGACCATAACAGTTTAGTGTCTTTGGAAACTATAAACATAATATTCTAATCGTGGTGAAAGATATTCAACATCTCCCATAAAGATCTTCACCTTTTTTTTCTTACCAAAAACCTTTATTTATGTCCTAGGGAAAAGAAAACATATAAAGGGTGAGCTCAAATGCTTAGTAAGGGTAAGCATGGAATAAATAATACAAACTATATACATTTGAACTTAAAAAACATGAAAATAAAGTATAAAAATCAAAATCATGAGTTGTGAAATAAATCTTGGCAGTACGTAAGGCATCGATAATAAAAGAACATAAATTAGGATAAAATAGCATGGGAATAAAAAAGAAATTGTTTAAAACCATTAAGAACATGAAATTATTTCTATAGTAGCCAATGCATTGCTGCCAAGTCCATCATAGTGGACGAAGTCCATTACTGAACCGAGTTTACTTGACATTATAGCCCTGTATTACTAAAATGGATTCACTTACCATTCCAGTCATGTCTATATCATGAGATATAAATCTTTACCCAATGAATTGGATGGAGATATAGGTCCCACCAATCTCATATTGAAATCATTCTTTCGTGTTCCACAAAATAAACATAAATTATTCATCATAACCCAAAGTATAAAATGGGTTTCATAAACATCATCCCATCATAAAATAATCCATATAAAATAAATGGATATCATTTTTATCAAAATAAAAATCAAACCATTGAAATAATAGAGAAATTATACTTGAAACATAAACATACTAAATAATGTTATCTTAGATGGAAAACAGTTTTGATAAAACACTTGAAATGAATTATTGAGGAAAATATCCTTTCTTCTTAAAAATCATTTTCTTTTGACAAAACACCGTGAAATTTTAATAGAAAATGATTTTTTTGAAAATAATAATGAAATCTTATAGAGGAAGCATCATGAAAATAAGGTGTTAGGAAATCGAAAAAACCCGTTCATGCTATATAAGTTAAAAAAAGATTCTTCTCGTACTTTTACTAGAAAAGTAAAAAACTACCTCATATGGTAAAAAAATAAAGATTTCTTTCATACCTTGTGGTAAAATTCATAAAAGGGTAAAAATGACTTAAAAAATACATGGAATAATAGTAAACATTTTTTGAAAACATTTTGAGAAAACATTGACATGGATCATAAACATAACCCTAGTAAATACTTACGAATAAACAATCTTGGATAAAAATGAGATTGGAATAATTATCCCTTACCTTATGTCCATTTTCCTTCAAATGTGTCCAAGACTCCTATATAGTGGGTTTAAACATATTATTAATTTATAACAGAACCATAAAAATATTTATGATATCATATATGATTCACTTACGAATTTATATTACCCTTTCATTTTTCAATTCCATGTTAAAGCAGCATTTTGGGTAAAATCATTCCATTTATCGTACGTGTTTTGACTTGTAATTATTCATATGATTAATTAGATCATGATTACATACTTAAATATTGTAAAACATGATATATATATAATATATATTCAGAATATATATATTTAATATATTGATAAATGGAATGAAATACACCGTTCATGGAGACGGTAGGCCGTACGTACGCATGAAAGCTATTTTCGTTTCCTTATTAAATTAAACAGAAGTAAATGATATATATATATATATATATATATATATCCAGTATCATTATTGGGTCATATATTCCGTGATTACATATTATGTAGACTTTATAATCATTTCTTAATGGTTAACATGGAGAAAGAATCACATGGCATCGTGGATACGGTAATCCATAGGTACGCACGAACGATGATATCGTTCCCATAATTATGGAATGGAATAGGAGTGGATGATATAATATCTCAGAATTAGTATTATGTTATAATAATCTTATATACTTATTATTTCCACCATTATACCCATCCAATTAAGGTGGTGGTGGAAAAACAGATTACACCACGGTGTGGAAATGGTGAGTCGTACGTACGCACACATGGTGATTTTTTTCGTAGGATGGATAGAAGGTGAAATAGGGGTTTTTAATATTTATAATAAAATATCATTATATTAGTTATTCTTATGTTATTAATTTATTATGAAACAACTAAATAAGAGGAATTAGAAGAAGAAATAAATTTGAAAGAATCGGTAAAGGATATTACCTCTTCTTCGACGCGCCTCTTCTAAACCTCCTCTTAGGGCACTAAAGTTGTTATTTTATGAAAACCAGGACCTCTAGTATGTTTCTAGGGAAGTGGAAAATAGAAATTGACAGATTTTGGTAGAGATTGACGGCACAAAAGGTTGTGAAGAGATGAGGGAGGAGGTTCCCTTTTATAAGAGAGGAGAGGAGCACTTTTGGAAACCTCCAAAATATTAATTTACAAAAAACATAAAACCCACATAAAAACCACTAAAATGGATAAAATTAAGATATTAGATGATATATAGTTTTAATACAATAATCCAATAAAATTAATACATGTTTTGTGTTTATTTTAAACCTTATCAATTTGATTTACCCTTATTTAATTTATTTAATTTTATTTGTGGTAATAAGATTCTAAATTATAAACTGTTATAAATACTTACTTATGTGTTTTTAATTGTCCATAATTGGATGATTTAAGACATTTTAGACCATATAAAAATCAATTTATACTTATAAATATTTTTGTTATTTTTAAACAATTTAATAATATGTTATTTTTATAAAATATCAATAGTGTCAATTTTGACACTATTCAATTATTTGAATTTAAATAAAATCCACACAAAAGATATATTCAATAAAAAAACATATAATATATATTTAACATGAAATATTAATCTTTAAAATTAGTGGTAAACATTAAATAGTTTATATAATATTTCTTTTAATATTTTTAAAACCATTTATTTTATATTTCAATCAACAAAATAATTTCTACATCACTATTGTGTCACCATTAATGATAATTATTTAATCCATAAAAATTATAATAAAATTAACATGATTTTTATAATGTTATTATATTTCTAGTGAATTTTTTTTTCAATGTTTTATTGATTTTACCACTAAACTAAAATTATTACACTTATAAGATTTAAGAGAGTGACATGTTTTCACTTTCTTTGGTTTTAATAATAATTATATACTTTTAATGGTCCCAATACCATGAAATGAATCTATTCCAACCCTTAGGTGATATGGATCAACTTTTATTCATCAAATAGAATTTTTGAAGGTGTTAGTGTAATTTTGTAATTTTATTTTTACCCTTAATTACTTGATTTACCTTTAATTGTAGTAAATAAAATTTACCGTACTTACTATTCATAATGTCTAAAAATAAAAAGAAGCCTATTAATGTAATTTGGAACTACTGATTAAAAATATGTAATCCATTTCTCTAAATTCAAAATCCTGAAGTTGCAATATTTAATTTAAAATTAATCCCGCTGTTGAGAAAACGGGTTTTAATAGTTAAAACATTGCAAAAAATTGAAATGTTTTTACCTATGAATTCAATGTAAAATTAATGATAATGACTAGAATTATATTAAATGGTAAAAATATATTCTATTTATACTTTAAAACCATTCAATATTATAATTTAACCAAATAAATTATCTTGATAAAAAGTTGTTTTTAATTAAAATTTAGCGTATTTTTACTATTCATAAAAATATGAATGTTAACAGAAAAATATTAAAAAATAATCCAAAGTAAATTTTTATATACGTATTGAAATGAATAAGTTTATTTTGTCAAATTTATCTCATAAATGTGTCAAACACTATATTTAAAGTGGGTGCACCATCAAAAGCCAGAAAAACTGCATTTTTTGAAAAATACTTATTTTACCCGAATATTTTATTTTGTTCTCATACCATATTTATGATAATGTGTAAGATTAATGATAATGTTATAAAATTCAAAATTTGGTTAATAATTTACATAATGGATAGTTCATAATAATATTATAACAATATATTATTGATTAGTGAAACTCGGTATTGCGTACAACACACGCTATTGAGGAAAGTCTCTCTTGCGTGCAACACAAGCCAAAAATACTGTTTGTGTATACTACAAGCTAATAAGGTGTTGATTATAGATAATCTAATATTGGTGTAGGGTACAACACAAGACAAAAAATAAATTAAATATAATATTTCTCATAAAATATTAGGGTGTTACACTCTACCCCACTTAAAATGAATTTCACCGTTGAAATTCATCAAGGTTATAAATGGTTTACTACTTGAACATTTCTTTCATAGAAACCCACATCATAAAAAGGAATACTAAAACTTTATTTGAAAAATTGAAATATGAAACGTAACGGTTACCCAAATTAACTCATCTCTAGGTTTCCACATAGGAGAACATAGGTGAAAATATGGATATGGAAGAGAAATCAAACCATCAATTTTTGATGGAGAGTAGTAGAGAACATGGATATAAAAAACCCAAAATTCACAAAGCAATATATTTGTGATTATCTAAGGTACCATCTGATTAATCAGATATAAGGGTACTACGACAACATTTTTGGTTTTCCAGATCATTTCTCTAAAGTTGATGAATTTTTTCATAAGGATAAATATATACTTGATTTTAGTGTAATATCATCATTGGTAATTCCATGAAAAATTTCCAATTCATCTATTATTTTAAAAAATGAGGTTTAATTTTTCATTCTTGAAGTGTTAGAAGATCATGTGATAGAATGATAGGTTATTTCATCAGCCTCAAAAATTTAGCAAAAGTTATTAAATATACTTATGTCCATAAATGGTTAGATTAACCATATATGATTCCAAGAATGGACATATAATTCAACTATCATACCAATTAATATAATAAAACTAATTTCTACTAACCAGGGTCTTTTTGTAGGCCAGTGGTAGGTGATAAAGTCCTGTCGCACTTCAGTTGTGAGTTCGATTCCCACAGCATTTTCTGACGCGACGGGTTGTCGCCTGTCCTACAGGTTGTCCTATTTCTGAAACTAAACTATTATAACATTATTGATAAATGTTTTAACATTAAACAATACTATTTTATGTCCAAATTAATCCATTCAAACCTTTAGGATTATCTAAAATACTTCTGTCCAAACTCGTAGTATAAAGAAAATTGTTACTATAATGGTCACATAACAATCATGTCAATACCATCATTTATCCCCATATATAATAACATATATCTTGTTGGTCACATCCAAAACATTTGAATACCTTAACCATGTATTATTGGAACATGAATTACCATAGAACCTTAGTGAGAACATTAATTCTCTCAAAAGTTAACTCTTTCCACATACCAGAATCCCAAAAATTCTATATACTCAAATCATTATATCAATTTGTCCTTATATCAGTCATGAGCTCATTAATAATATCCAACATATTATTTTTTCCTTATCCCTTCATTATCCACATATTATCTTCTTACCAAAAATATTTCAATCACTTTTCATGGTTACTGGTACCATATAATTATTGAAAACTACAATAAACCAATACATAGATATTCCAAAATTCCACTATACCATAAATAAAATTCAAAAACACTATTTTGGAATCCCATTACATAAACACGTAATCATTCCACCACTTCATTGTCGTATTCAACATCGCCAATAGTGATTTCACATGACTTCCATTTGTACTTTTCCTCAAGAGTTTGGTGAGGTTATTCATCATTAACCCATGGATTAGGGAAGTGATTAGTATAATTCCAAATTTACCTACACTTGTAGCATTGTACTGTTAGTGGTGCGTTCTCTGTAGTCTTTTCTCTATTCACATAATTAGCTACCCTTTTCCCATTACTTCGGAACTCAGCTGCTCGATGAACTTCGTTTCCACACTTACAAAATTTTCTAGTCCCTTTATGACAATCTCCACCATGCTTTTATTCCACACTTTGAGCATAAAAAACATTCGTCTTCTTTTCAAATTTTTTTTGAGATTTTTCCCTGGACTCTATCTTTCGTTTCTTATCAAAACCATGAGATGGATATGAAACACCAAATTCCAGTTCTACCTTGATAGCACAACGCAAAATATCTTCATATCTACTGAAGGTTATTTCGAAGACTTGGTTTTAAGCAACTGAAGAATCGATCAACTTTACTTTGAGGTTGGATAATAAAGCCAGATGCATACCTTGCAAGACTTATAAAATTCACCTTATATATAACAACATATTCATCATCCTTTTTCTTAAGATAAAGGAACTCATTTTCCATCTTTGTTTTAAGAATACGAGGGAAGTAATTATTGAAAACAAGTTCTTGAACTCATCTCATTCCTTGGATGTAATTTCATCTTGGGGCCTTGTATTCTTAATTAGAGACCACCACTGGTCTGCTTCACCTTCTAAATGGTAAACAACCAAAATGAATTTTTCATGTTTCGAACAATGAAGTATGGAGAATATATTTTCAATGTTAATGATCCATTTTTCATAAATAAGTGGATCAGAAGATCCACTGAAAGAAGGTGGATATTGCCTCATGGAGGACTCAATAAAATATTGTTCCCTTCTCTGCTCATTTGGAAATACAGAATGATTCATATCTTTTGTAAGTATAGAAAAAATATTTTGCACTCTATTTCCCATAAAATTTGGTTGTTCATGAGGAAAATCATTGAATTGCATAGTGCATTGATCATTAACACGGTTCCTTCAGGTTCTATCCATTTTCTAAAACCCAAAATGAATATTTCGAGAGGAAAAAATCATACTAGGAAAACAACATAATCAAGGGGGATTACTTTCAATCTATAATATATTAAGTTTAATAATATTATATTCATCGTAATTATATAACTATAACCTATACTTATATATATCCATAGGGACAACCCTAAACATACCTTATAAATATCTATAGGGATCTCACTAAAGATTTCGCATCCTAGTTTCCAAAGGTTAACTAAACCTTTCCTCTGATACCAAATGTAGATACCCAAGCTGGATGTACATAGACGTTACATTACTTTTGCGGAATACTTAATACATAACAAAAACAAACACCCAAGGACCGTAATAGTTTAGTATCATTGGAAACTCGGAACATAATATTCTAATCGTGGTGAAAGATCTTCAACATCTCCCATAAAGATCTTCACCTTTTGTTTTCTTGCCTAAAACCTTTCATTATGTCCTGGGGAAAAGAAAAAATATAAAGGGTGAGCTCAAATTCTTAGTAATGGTAATCATGGAGAAAATAAAATAAACCATATACATTTGAACTTAAAAAATATGAAAATAAAGTATAAACATCAAAATCCTGATTTGTGAAATAAATCGTGGTAGTACGTAAGGCATAGATCGTAAATGGAACATAACTGAGGATAAAATGGCATGGGAATAAAACAAGTAATTTTGGAAAACCATTAAGAAAATGATATGATTTCCATAGTATCCAAGGCATTTCCTCTAAGACCATCCTAGTGGATGAAGTCCATTACAGAACTGGGTTTACATGTCATTCTAGCCCTGTATTACTGAACCGGATTCACTTTCTATTCCAGTCATTTATCTATCATGATATATAAATCTTTACCCAATTAATTGGAGGTAGATATAGGTCCCAAACATCTCATATTGAAATCATTCTTTCGTGTGCCACAAAATAAACATAAATCATTTAACATAACCTAGTGAATAATATGGGTTTCATAAACATCATCCCATCAAAACATAATCCATATAAAAATGTATATCATTTAATCATAATAAAAATAATACCATGTAAATAATAGAGACAATATAATTGAAACATAAACATATTAAATAATGTCATCTTAGATGGAAAACAGTTTTGATAAAACACTTGAAATAAATTCTTGAGGAAAATATCCTTTCTTCATCAAAATAATTTTCTTTTCACAAAATAACATGAAATATTAAAAGAAAAAGAGTTTTTTTGAAACTAGTCATGAAATATTGTAGAGGATGATTCATGAAAATAAGGCGTTATGAAACTATAAAAAACCAATTCATTTGGTATATGTTAAAGAAACATTATCCTCGTATTTTTGCTGGAAAAGTCAAAAAGTACCTCATATGGTAGAGAAAAAATGATTCCTTCCACACCTTGTGCTAAAAGTCATAAAAGTGTAAAAATGACCTTAAACATACATGGAATAGTAATAAACCTTTTATGAAAACATTTTGAGAAAAAATGGACATGGATGATAAACATAACACTAGTAAATACTTACAAATAAAACATCCTGGATAAAAACGAGATTGGAATAATTATCCCTTACCTTATGTCCAATTTCATCCATATGTGTCATAGACTCTTATATAGTGGGTTTAAACATATTATTAACTTATAACAGAACCATAATAATATTTATGATATCATTTATGATTCACTTATGACTTTATATTACCCTTTCTTTTGTCAATTCCATGTTACCGTAGCGTTTTGGGTAAAATCATTTCATTTATCGTACGTGTTTTGACTTGTAATTATTCATATTATTACTTAGATCATGATTAATTACTTCTATAATTTAATACATGATTTATATATAACATATATTGAGAATATATATAAATAATATATCGATAAATGTAATTAAATACACCGTTCATGGAGACGGTAGACCGTACGTATGCATAAACACTGTATTCAATTCCTTGTTAAATTGAATGGAAGTAAATAAAATATATGTATATACATAAATACAGTAGCATTATTATGTCATATATTTCATGATTACTTATTATTTACACTTTATAATCATTTTTGAATGGTTAACATGGAGAATGAATATCATCGCATCATGGAGATGGTAATCCGTACGCACGCACGAGCGATGATATCGTTCCCATAATTATTGAATGGAATTTGAGTTGATGATATAATATATTATAATTATTATTATGTTACAATAATAATATATAATTATTATTTCAACCATTATACCCATATAAGTAAGGTGGTGGTGGAAAACCAGATTACACCACGGCGTGGAGACTGTAAGCCGTACAGACGCACACACGATGATTTCATTTTTCATAGGATGAATAGAAGGTGAAATAGGGTTGTTTCATATTTATAATAACATATCAGTATATTATTTATACTGATATTATTACTTTATAATTAAACAACTAAATAAGAGGAAGTATAAGAAGAAATAAATTTGAATGAATCGGTGAAGGATATTACCTCTTCTTCGACGCGCCTCTTCTAAACCTCTTCTTAGGGCACTAAAGTTGGTATTTTAAGAAGAAAAATACCTCTAGTATGTTTCTATGAAAGTATAGAAGATAAATAGACAGGGTTTTTCTGATCATTAAGGCTCAAAATGTTGTGAAGAGATGTGGGAGGAGGTTCCCTTTTATAGGAGAGGAGAGGGGCACTTTTGGAATCCTCCAAAATATTAATTTAAAATAAACTCAAACCCCATCTAAAAACCTCTAAAATTACTCAAATTAAAATATGAGATGATATAGGGTTGTAATATCATCAACCAATAAAATTTATACATGTTTTATGTTTATTTTAAACCTTATCATTTTGATTTATCCTTATTTAATATATTTAATTTTATTTGTGGTAATAAGATTCGAAATTCGAAATTGTTAAAAATACTTACTTATGTATTTTTCAATACCCATAATTGGATACTTTATGATATTTTCTACCATATAAATTTTAATTTATAAATTTGAAATATTTTTTAGATTTGTAAACAGTTTAATAATATGTTATTTTTATAAAATAACAATAGTGTCAATTTTGACACTAGTCAATTATTTGAATTTAAATAAAATCCACACAGATGATATGATCAATAAAAAATATTTTATAGATCCCTAACATGTAATATTAATCTTGAAAATTCTTGGATCGCATTAAATAGTTCATATAATATTTATTTTATTTTTTTAAAACCATTTATTTGATATTTCAATCAATAAAATAATTTCTACATCACAATTGTGTCACCATTAATGATAATTATTTAATCCCTAAAAATTCAAAATAAATTAAAATTATGTGGTTAATTATATTATGTTTCTGGTGAATATTTATGTTCGAAGTTTTATGAAGTTTACCACTAAATTAAAATTATTACACTTATAATATTTAAGAGAGGTACATGTTGTCACTTTCTTTAATTTTAATAATAATTACATCTTTTTCCTGGTCAAAAGACCATTAAAAGAATATATTCTGACCCTTAGGTGATATGGGGAGAATTTTATTCATTAAATATAATTTTTTCATGTGTTAGGGTAATTTTATAATCTTATTTTTACCCTTAATTACCCGATTTACCTATAATTGTAGTAAATAAAATTTACCGTAGTTACTATTCATAATGTCTAAAAATAAAAAGTATCCTATTAACATAATTTGGACCTAATGATTCCAAATATGGAATCCAGTTATCCAAATTAAAAATACAGAAGTTTCATTATTTAATTTAAAATTAATCCTGCTGTTGAGAAAATGAGTTTTAAAAGTTAAAACATTGTAAAAGATTGAAATGTTTTTACCAATGAATTCAATGTAAAATTAATGATAATGACTAGAATTATATTAAATGGTAAAAATATATTATATTTATACATTAAAACCATTCAATATTATAATTTAACAATATACATTATCTTGATGGAAAAGTTTTTTTTATTAAAATTTTGCGTACTTTTACTATTCATCAAAAAATGAATGTTAACAGAAAAATATTAAAAATTTATCCAAAGTAAATTTTTATATACGTATTACAATGATTAATTATATTTTGTTAAATTGAACTCATAAACATTTCAAAAACTAGATTTAAAGTGGTTTCACCATCAAAAGGTGGCAAAACCACATTTTTTGAAAAATACTTATTTTACCCGAAAAACTTATTCTGTTCTCATACCATGTTCTAGATAATGTGTAAGATTAATTATAATGTTATAAAATTCAAAATATAGTTAATACTATTCATAACGGCTAGTTAATAATAATATTATAACAATATATTATTGTTTAGTGAAACTCGGTATTGCGTATAACAAATGCTATTGAGGAAGGTCGCTCTTGGATGAAACACATGCCAAGAATACTGCTTTCATATAATACAAGATAATAAAGTGTTACATATAACACAAGCTAATATTGGTGTAGCGTATAACACAAGACATCAAAGAAATTAAAAATAGTATTTCTCATAAAATCTTAGTGTGTTACATGAATCATGGATCTCAATCAGATACAATCGACAGTGGTAATCCATGTATTCTTACCAAAACTTTTATGTATATCCGTGCCAGTGGATCCAATGAGAAATCCTCCCAAATTTCAATGAAGTGTGTATTCTTTGTAAGCCGATCCACAACAACCCAGATTGCATGGTTTCCTTTGGATGTATTCGGATGTCCGGTGAAAAAGTCTGTGGTGATGTTCTCTCATTTCCATGATGGTATGGGAAATGGTTTCACCATCCACTTAGACTCATACCTCTCATCCTTCACTTGAAGACATATCAGACACTTTTATTTATACTCAGCGATCTCCTTCTTCATGTTATCCCACCAACAATGCTCTCGGAGATCTCGATACATCTTTGTGTTTCATGGGTGAATGGTGAAATTCAAACTATGTGCATCATCCAAAAGTTAATTCTTTAACTCCAGATGTTATGGAACACATAGTCTTGTCTCGAATCTTACAATTCCTTCTTCATTAAAATTGAACTATGAGGATTTCCCTTATCTAGCAGTTTCCACTTTCTTCTGAATTCCCACATCATCCTTTTGAGCATCCTTTAACCCTTCCAAAAGAGAAGGTTGAGCAATCATTTGTGAAAGGATTGATGATGTTAAATTCTTTTTGATTCTCACGACCATCTTTATCAAATCTAAGAATATTGGACCATTTTCAATTCTCATTAATGATAGAATCACTGAATCCTTTCTACTTAAAGAGTCTGCCTCCTTATTTTCTTTCCCAGGGTGGTAATCAATTGAGAAGTCATAGTATTTGGTCAAATCTAACCATATTCATTGGCACATGTTTAAATTTTTCTATGGGAATATATACTTGAGTATTTTTTGGTCCTTATATATTTCATACTTCTCCCCAAAGAGGTAATGCCACCAAATTTTCAATGTGAACATTACTGTAACATACTCCAAATCATGTGTTGGATAGTTTTTCTCATGAACTGTCAATTTCCTTTAGTATAAGCAATGAATTTTTCATTTGTCATCAACAAAAATCCCCAAAACTTCTCTGAAGCATCAGTGAATACCACAAAAAGTTCTGCACTTGTGGGTAGTGTGATCACTGGGGCAGTGATAAGCCTCTTTTTTATCCCCTTGAGGTTATTTTCACATTCATTACTTGAAGCAAACTTTACCCCCATCCGAGTTAGATTGGTAAGAGGGTAGGAAAATCATGAGAAACTTCTTACAAATTGGTGATAATATCCAACTAACTCTAGGAAGCTATGAATATCTGTTACCAATGTTGGTCATGGTCGTCCCTCAGTTGCAGCTATCATGGAGGGATCCACAGATATCCCATTTCTTGTAATGATATGACCTAAGAATGAGACCTCCTTCAACCAAAACTCACACTTGTTGTACTTTTCAAAGAGCTTATCCTTTCATGGGTTCTTTAGTACAATTCTTATATTCTCCTCGTGCTCCTCCTTTGTTTTGGAGTATATTAGAATATCATCTATAAAGACTACCACAAATTTGTCGGGGTAATCTCTAAAGACTCTATTCATCATGTCCATGAATATTCCTGGAGAATTAGTGAGTCTGAAAGGCATATAATTTTAATTCATAGTTTCTGTACCTTGTATGAAATGTTTTCTTGGGGATATCCCCCTCTTTCAACCTTACTTGGTAATATTCCAACCAAAAATACACCTCGGAGAAGTATTGAGCTTCACATAGCTGGTCGAACAAGTCATAAATTTATGGCAAAGGATACTTGTTCTTTATCTTGATTTTGTAGAGATAATGATAATCAATTCAAAGGCGCATTGACCCCTACTTCTTCTTGGAAAAGCGGACTGGTTCACCCCATGGTGAAGCACTTGGGCATATAAAGCCTTTATCCATATTCTTCTATAGTTGTTTTTTCAGCTCATCAAGCTCCACAACAACCATTATATATAGATTCTTGGATATTGGAAATGCCCCAGGTATAAGATCAATTGAGAATTAAACATATCTTCTATGAGTAAGACCAAACAATTTATTGGGAAACACTTTAGCGAATTCCCTCACAATAGACATGTCTAAAGGATGGATGCTTACTTAGACTCAATTATTTGATCAAGATTCACATGATCAGAGGGTAGTAATATCCATTCTTGAGATAATGGTTCTAAGTAAGATTCATCCGCTTCCTTGCACTGGTATAGAATCAGGGGTCGATTCCCTAAATGGAGAGTGATTTTCCTCTCATGGAAATTTATGTTGGATCTATATAGGGAAAACAAATCCATTCTAAGAATTACATCAAATTCCACTAAAGGATGTATGAATAGGTTTTTCAGAATGTTCAATCCACAAATTATGATAGGGATGGAGTTATATTAATGGGATTAAATGATTTCCCCATTTTCTGTTCTCACCGACATCTTTACTTCCGTAATTTGTGGTGGTGTTGGGATTGTTCCACTAAGATTTCAGGATATAAAATAATGCGTAGAACCATAATCAAAAATAATATTATCTAATCATGAATGAATAACTAGAGTACCTATTTCCACTTCGTTGTGGGGGTTCACTTCATTGGTAGTGATGGATAATGCTCTCCCTTTCTACCTTGGAGGTTGTTGGTTTCCTCCAAAAACCCTTGGATTAGGGAACTAGTTTGAAAAGCTCCCTGGTTATTTGTAGATGAAGAAATGAACAACTCATTGAAGGATAAAAAGAGCATTTCTATCCTCTATTATAGTTAGAGGTTTTTATTGTCATAAATTAATGGAAAGGTTCCCTTATCTTACACACCTAAATAATTTCCTTGTCCCCTTCAATAAATTTCCATGGTTTTTTAATCCACGCATTAGGAAAATTGGTTGTTGGATTTTCTTAGCACTGATGGATTTACCCAACAAAATTCCAGAATTAAAGTCCACCTTATGCTTCTTAACCCCATGATACCCCTAAGATTTGCTGATATCCATTTAAATCTCGAGGGAACATCAGATAATTTCTTGATATCTATCAATGTCATGGATCACTAGGGCTTTCTGTAGTCTAGGTTTTAGCCCACCAAAAAAGCGGCCAACCTTTCATTCTAGGGTAACGACAAAGCCAGAGGCGTATTATGAAAGCCTTGTGAATTTTTCATTGTAAGCTCCGATGCATTCGTCATCTATTTTCTTGATGGTATGGAAGTCCATTTACATATTTATTCAGTGGGTGTGAGGAAAATATTTTTCAAAAATCATATTCTGGAAAAAAATTCATTCCAACACCTCATTATCCTACTCAAGCTTCTCATTTTTTATCAATGTCCACCATTGATCAGCTTTACCATCCATAGGATAAGTAGCCAGAAGTAAATTTTTTTGTTCAGAATATTGAAGGACAGATAGGATATTCTCAATGGATTTGATCCATTTTTTGGAAATTTAGAGATCAAATGATCCATTAAAAGTAGGAGGCCTTTGTCTCATGAAGTCATATATTACGAATTGTTGTTTCTTGAGGGGGGGGGGGGGGGTTGAACAATGCAATTGAACCATTTTTCTATTCAAGACGTGAGTTACTGAGAGTTTATCAAGATAAATTTCATGATTACCACCCTTATCAGATTGGATATCTCATTAGAATAGTCATCACTCTCAAGAATGTCATTTTAGAAAGTTAAAATGTCTTTTAAGTCATTGAGGGTCTACTAAAGCTTTGTAAAATAAATAAAACAAACCTAAAATCACATTATTTTAATGTTAAAACATATATAGGCCGAAAATCCCATTTATAGTATTTTATTACATCACTATTAGGTCATTATGATATCATAAAACACATTATATATTCAAACGTTATTTAATTTTTACCACAAAATTCGAGTATCTTAGAAAATTATGAAAAATTCACCATTGTATAATTTTTACATCTTGATTCCAAAAATATTATTAATCTTATCTAAATAATTTTATAAATATGTGAATTTTTAATTTTGAAATAAAAACTGACATTTATTGAAAATTTAAGGGTTTTGTAAAAAATAGTTTTCAAACCTTAATAAAAATTACAATTTTATTCATAAAAATTATACGATCATTTATATTTAACAAAAAAATATTTAATAATAATATTTTATTAAAATATTTTTTAATTCAAAAATCCATTAATTCATCAAAATATATTTTTAATTGAATATTATCTAAAAATACTATTTATGCTTTAAAAACTATTTACATTGTAACAATAATAAAATGAATTTATATTATTTATTCTATAAAAAACTAATGCACATTATCATAGTTATAGGTTCTTGTTACCTAACTCCTTATAATACCATCGTAAGACCGAAGGGTGTGGTGTTCTATGGTGGCATACTCTTGGGGTAGCTCGGATAACATCGCTCGGGTGGTAATCTATATCAACTTCTACTTCTCCCATAGGCGGTCCTGTTAATGTGTTGAAGTTCTACTTAGGATTGTTAAAGAGAGAAGACTAATGACTCCACCTCCTTTTCGAGCTCTGAAAAATGGGCTTTGTATAGATAAATTCTACTAGATATGGCCATCACTTCCTTTTTCTGAGTAAATTGGATTTGTTAAAGTCATATATTTATAAAAATCATGTGATCGCTGTTCAACAACTATATTAGAAATGGTAATAATTATTAACGATATTTTGAAATATAAAATCATAAAACCAAAGAAGTTCATATGTTATATAATGATTATACATTAAAATATATTTAATTCGATTAAGAGTAATTTTAATTAATAAAATATTGGTTCATTACACTCATTGTAGAGAAGTTAGAGGAAACGGATTGCTAGTGGTGTCCACTATCTCTACAAGTGGTATGTTATTTACCCATGTGTAAGTATATGAGTAATCAATTTATGAATCTACAAAAGGGACATTAAAGATCAACAATACATTTGTAAAGGTGAGACTAACTTCATAACACATGTAATAGTACACTAACCTATGTAAAGGAAAGAGGAAAAATTTGAAGGTCACACAAGGGTGTATTGATCTCAGTAATGTTAACTTATGAATTATTCAATATAGTAATATGATATAAAATAACCTCTTAATATATTAATAAAATAGACAAATTACTACATTAATTAATTATAAAATCTATTAATATGTATCACAAAAAACTATATTTGATTTATGTAAAAGTAGAGGATAACTAAATTAAAAAACAAAAAATATATATTTCCATAGTATTTATTCTACAATACTATAGAAAATAATCTAATAGAAATTTATTTATAATAATCCATAAGAATTGTGACATAACTATATATATGTTTGGTTTCTGGACATAGATAAAAATGAAAACAATAGTTCGCAGAAGAGAAGAAGGATTCAAAACTCACTAATTAGAAGTCAAATTTGATCAGAATAAAACAATATCTGAGTTAGGAGAGAACACAGAAGAAGAATATAATCATCTGATTCTCAGTTGAGGGGAGAATAAGGATCATGAGTTAATTAGGGGAGGGTGGGAGGTCGAGGGTTATGAGGGAACTCTATCCCAAAGGTTTCAATAAACTGTCGGTATTGCTCAACCTATACCAATGATTTTTTTGAAAATAAATGGGATAACCTATATATACCAATATTTTACATAAAATGTTGTTATAGAAAGAATCCATCCCCTCTATATGCACATTTTCTTTAATCCATGGTTAAATATTAATGGGGAGAGGTAAAGTTTCCACTAGTGTTGGACTTTAGAAGACAATTCTTATAAAAGTTGTTTTAAAATATTCCCTAATGAGGAATGATTTAAATAAAATGTATAGATTATATTTCTAATAATATGAAATTAAATTCATCTAGTTATTTTTAATTTTCATATATTTAATAGGATACCATCTTTTCCTTAAAAAATTTCATTTTTTGAAAAGTCGTTTTTTCGACATTTATGCGGGTTTAATTTCAAAATAAATTCTACCGATTCTTTGAGTTGAATATGGGAAAATGGATTATATATTTGAAATAAGTATAAAATATATATTTCTAATAAAGTCAAATTAATTTTTATATGATAATTATTTGTGAAAAAAGTAAAAATTATTTACCACGGTTAAGGTTTAAAAGGGTTTTCCGGGGGGGGAAACTAAAAATATAAGTGTTAAAAATGATCCAAAACATTTATAATTCTTATTTTATGGACATTTTATAACATTATATATTATTTTTTTAAATGTTCCATTTTGGATCCTTATGTCATGGGAAAAACAAAGGTAGAATTCTTTCTTTGCAAAAATTTCAAATGTGTCTTCTCCCCCACTTATTGAATCTCACCCCTATCATATCATTTATATACTATTAAAACCAAAATAAATTACCTAATTCCCTTCCCTAAACCTAAAATCCTTGTATTTTTCAAAAATATAACTTAGTAGGACTTTTTCTACTAGTGAAAAGATTTTGTTTGAAGGAGTGGTAACGTCCTTAACCAATCATTTTATTTTATTTATTCCTTCATCTCCACTGAATTTTAGTAAACCATTATAATAGAATAAACTTATTATATTATATATATTGAGAGTTTTTTTAAGTTATGTTCATGACCTAAAAATATCTCATCCTCTCTCAGATGGGAAATTAAACTGTTGATAGGGTGTACGGTGGACTATCACCTCATGAACCGACATAATTAATTTTCCATAATCGCTTCTCTGGGATAAATGTAATGATGTATATAATTACAATATACCTGAAAATCCAGGAGACAGGAAAAAACCTTCTCCTAAAAAAATACATTAAACAAAAGTAAAAGTGCACAGGAAAACAGAGTCATGGAGCCGATCAAGAAAGACGGGTATAAACCACATCCCAAATATCAGCCCGGACAAGGTCATTGAAAAAATCATCCGAGACGCAGGAACAATTTGAACTGACCTATAAAATTTCTCTCTTGGATAGAGCATCAGCAAACCGCTTGGCCTCACGATAAACATGCGTTACTTCAAGAGAGAGCACCTCCGTAAGCTGAATACATTTGATCCAGTCAGGCAAGATCTTCTATGGTATATTTAGGGATCGAGCACAAAGAATTTGAACAGCAATAGTCGAATCGGACTCCAACCATAAATGCTGCCAATTAAATTGAACAACATACTTGATTTCTTTAATCATGGACCAATGTTCTGCTTCAATTTCAATACTGTTTCCAACAAAGTGGGAGAAGCATCCTTTCACAAATCCACGGGACGTTCGGAAAAGGCCACCGCATCCAGCAGGACCCGGGGCACCCGAGGACGCTCCATTAACGTTGACTTTGACCCAGCTAGGGATGGGTGGTATCCACCAAACATACTTCATAATTAACAGTTTATTGGACCTTCCATGCACACCAAGTGGTCTCAAAATCACAAGATCGACAACATCATTATTAATAGAACCGGTTTGTATAAGGGAGGCAGTCTGAATTGAACAAGTAATGAACAAAAAACCATTATGGAAGGATGGTTTAATGGTTTTGAATGCCAAATCATTCCTCGCTTTCAAAATGAAGGAGAAGACACTCACAGCAGCAGCCAACTAGAGGGAAAAAATCATTTCACTATAATATTTCCTGAAAATGGATTGAAAAAGATCCACCAAAGATTGAAGATCAAAGTAGCACCTGAAAATATCCTGTAGATAAGTCCAGAACCTGTTCATGAATCTTCATGAGATGAAAAAGGGCTGATATGTTTCAGTAGTATCAAGACAAAGGTGGCAAGCAGGGGACGACTACACTCTGGCATGCTGCAACATATGTTGCACTGGGTTGCGCAGTTTCCAAATTTTCTAGATGAGAAGTGTTGCTGCAGGTGGAATGAAGGCAGTCCGAACACCTTTAATACAATCGGGTGGATTCAGGGAAGGGCCACATGATAGCACATAATACTCCTTAGTGGAAAATATTCCATTTAGATTTGGCATCCAGACAAGAGTGTTAGAGTCAACATTGTTGTATCTTGAAATATGCAGACAGAGGTGATCATGTAATAGATCAATCAAATTATTAATACCACGGATATCATCAACAACATAGTCCATCAGCGGTGCAGGAATATAAATATGATTACAGATGGGTTGGGACAACCAAGGAGTTTTCCAGAGATTCAGAGAGGAGTTCTCACAAACCAGCCATCTCGAATTTTCCATCAGAACATTATAGGCCAGCTTAATGTTAGGCCAGATAGAGGAGGTCATGTAATAACCGTACACATACTGTAGCTTGTCAACAAACATGGAATAGAGAAAATATACAGAGGGGTTAGATCTGTACAGCTGATTCCAAACAAAATTCTTAATCAAAGCATCATTAATGACCCTCAGGTGATTTACCCACATTCCCCCCATTTGGGTTGATTTTACACAATCTTTCCAGGACACTGTAATGAGATTTATCTCATTAATTGATCCAGTCCATATGAAGTTTCTAATCTTGCTCATCAATTCTTTAGAAAGTTCCCTTAACCATATGTAAAGAGAGAAGGAGTAGACAAACATTGAGGTAATCACTAAATTAACCAAGAAAATTATTCCATCTTGAGACATATTATTCCCTTTCTAGTTTGATAATTTATTAGAAATTTTCACATCAATTTCCTCAAGATAACACTACTTCACTCTTCCCCAAAACTGAGGTACAACAAGATATTTAAAAGGTAGAGTTCCTCTCTACATTCCATGTTTCAGAGAAATTCTGTTCTGTTTCGATATGGTGGTACCTTCCCCGAACTTAACCAAAGACTTATGCCAACTAATAAACTGACCTGAAACCTCCTCATAATGTGAAAATATACCTTTGATATAGGAAATAGTCCCTTTTTTCTGCCTTTCCAAATAGTATAATGTCATCAGCATATAACAAGTGAGAGGGAGCAAGAAGGTTCCTTTCAATTTTTTTCTTCTAGAACCGACCAAAATTAGCAGGATCATTGAGACACCAACTCAAATAAGTCTTAGAAATAGCAAAAATCAGACTAGAGAGAGGGTCTCCTTGCCTTAACCCTAATGTAAATTGAAAGAAACATCTAGGGGATCCATTAATTAGAACAGAGAGTCTCACGTTTCCCAGAATAGAGCCAACAAGACCAAGAAATCTCTGCAAAAACCCATGGAATTGAATAATAGAGAAAATAAAACTCCACCTAAGAGTGTCAAACACCTTGGAGATATCAATATTCAAATCCAGGTCACTAACCTTTTCCTCCTCTTTATGGAGTTGTCTCATTCAGAAGAAGTGAAAAAAAAATTTGAATGTTCCTTCCTGGTACAAAATCAAACTGATTACTAGAGATAATCCCCTTAGTGATTTCACCCAATCAAAGGGTCATGATCTTGCTGATAATATTAGGTATGGTGTTCCAAATACCCACTGGTCGGAAGACTTTAATATCAAGGGCACCTTACTTCTTAGGAATCAGGGAAATAAAATTAGAATTCATCCCAAAAGGCATATAAGAGGACCTATAGAAATATGTTACTGCATTTGTAACATCCTGATTTACAATATCATAGTAGAACATAAAAACCGTGTTGGTGAAGCCATCGGGACCATCCACACTATCAATATTTAAAGATAAAAGGGCATCATAAATCTCCTTAGCATTGGGAATTTCATTGAGCCTATTATTATGTATATCAGTAATAGAGGGTTCAAAATAGTGTATAATTTTTCAGAGTGATCATCTCCATTATCAGAATAATGCATCTCAAAGTAGCCCATGACGGCTTCAAGAATTTCACTTTCAGAAGAATACATATTCCCATCAATAGAAATAGCATTGAGGCTCCTTTTTTTCTCTCTTTTCCTTATGTAAACATATTAATAATTATGGAAAATAAATATATCATATAATTTATTTCCATCCAATCTATTGAATAAAATATAACGTTGTTCAGGTCTATCAAGGACTACTACCTCATGAAGCTATGCAATTCCTCTTTTAGTAACTAAATACATTGGAGGTAAAAAAGGATAAATTTAATGAATATATGTGATATATAATAAATGTTATTTATTATTTATAATTAATATACAATCCATTTCTATACACTTTCACCCACTAATGAAATGACTATGTCGCTCGTGCGTACATATGACATTCCATCTCTGGGAAGCGATATGATTCATTCTCCATGGTCAAAATTCAATAATTATTCTAAATATGTATCTAATGAAAAAAATTATATTTATAAATTTAAAATAATTCTCTATATGATATAAATATTACCCATATTTTTGATCTAGAACTTTTATGAAAAAAAATTCTTGAAAAAATAAGGCAATTAACACTTGAAACAATAGTGATAATGAAATATTGTCATTGAACGAGGAATAATATATTATAAAAGGTATCATATATGATATTATAAAAAATAATATTATATTTTAATAAGCTAATAAAATTCTTTGAATCACTATATATAAGGTTAAAGAGTTCTTAACAAATGGGAATCACAAAGTAATGGGTTTCTTAACTCAATTTTCACTGACTGGGTTATATGTCTACTTTATTAATTATATTATGCCAATAATATATGTGAAATTTATTTTTATTAATTTATGTTTTATTTCCACTTTTCTTGTGTTGATATACATTTTTTAAACACAATAACTGCATTTATTATCTCTCACCTTAATGATAACAATTTTTTAAGGGTTTTTTCTCAAACTTCCTTCTTTGAGACACATATTTTTTTATGCACCTAATTTCTTTTGATTGGAGTATATACTATCCATTAAAAAATGTATCATGAGTCCTTAAAACATCATGATATTTAAATTATATAAAATTCAATTTTAAGTTATTATTCAAAATTTTCCATAGTAACAAGCATTTATGTTTCAATATCAATTTAACAAGGATTGCTTATTCTTGAATTTCCATTAAATAAAACTATTTGATTATTGTTTAATAAGACCCTTCCATTTAATTATAATCTGTTTATTCATGATGTTTTCACGTAATTTTTTAATTTCAATATCCTTATTACTTAAAATTATTTACAAGATGATTTTGAAAACATCCAACTTTATTTCTCTCTTTATTTGATGATATATTTTCTTCGTAATCCATATTCCCTAAAAATATTTTAAAAAATATTTTACTATGACCTTTTAACATAATTTTTATCCTTAATTGTATTTTTTATAATACAAATTTAAAATTAATCTTCCCATCATTTTTTAAATAGGGTACTTTTTGAATTGTTTTATTAAAAATTAGAAGGAATCTTTTTTTTTTTAATGTATTCAGCATGAATAAAACACTTCTTCTGTCATGACCATTCAGTGTTTTAAATCATAATATTTATGATTTATATGTTTCTTTTTCAAAAAATATTTTATTTAATGTTTGGAAAAGTTTTAGATTATAAATATGAGATTTTAAAATAGAAGGGATATTCTCTTAAATAAATTTTCAAAATTATATTTCAAAATAATTTTCCAAAAAAGATGACGTTCTTTGATATTGCTCAATGTGAAAAAGTTATTTTCCGGAAGAATTTATTTAAAATTTTTAAAATTTTTAAAAACCTTTTATGTTATAGTTTTCTTCCAAATTATGTATATATATCTCTCTCACATGTATACCTAGTTTATTGTCACCTCCTTAGATATGGTAATTCACACCATTTGATCAATTATCATATTCCTTCATTTTAAAATTTCCTTTGAATATGATATGAAGAAAGATTATGAAACTCAATTTCATTCCTTGTGTAATTATTACATTATGAATTATGGTTTTTTTCATTGATGTGTCAGAAATTGATCATGAACATATTATTATGAGTATTCCTATACTGCACATCAATGCATTAGGTAATGTTTTAGTCTCATGAGACTTAATATATGGGATTAGGGAGTAATTGTAATCCATTATGGGACTCTGTTCACTATGTGTATTTTATGTGTATTTAGACTTGAATTATGCTTATGTCATACTTTATGATGCTACCAAATTTACAATGACTCCATGATCTTATTATATCATGTAATTTATGTTACGATACCTTGTGATTACTCATGCGGCTTTTCTTTTATGATTTCATGTTATACCTTTGAATCACGTGTTATGCATTCTTATCATGATTATTCCTTCAATAGGAATTATAGATCACCCCTTTATTTATGTACTCCCTTGGTTATCCCATGATGACTGAGTATCTAAAATGGGTTTTAGGATGTCACCAAAGAAAATAAAATAAGGATTCCGTGTTTTATATATTAAAAACATATTATTCCAAATACACTAGGAATTTATGATCCATATGTTGTTATTATTGGATATTTAGGTTTAAGAATCATGTTGTAATATATGTAAAAGGATTGGGTAACCCTATGAGAAACATTTTATCATTTATAAAATTTAATAAAACTCCCAATGGGTCCTTCTAATTGAGTTTCTCAACCTCCAATGAGATTAACCGACCTCATAGTTCATGTAGGTTAAGGCCCATACATTAAATATAGGAAAAACAATTTTTAAGAAGGGAAACCTGATGTGTGGAGAAAGAACAAAATGTATAAAAGACTAAAATTTTAAAGAAAATCATTTGAACATATACCTCAGATGGGTTGTAGACATCACATCTATTATTGGCCTCTAAATCGGGCTAGTTCCGGATAAATCATATAAATTGAAGAATACCATAAAAATAGGGAATATTATCTCACACAATTTTAAAATTCCTTATGGAGAGATAAATAAAGTAATAAAAGGAGAGGATTTATGATCTTACCAATGTGCATCCAATGTGATATATGGAGAGAGAATCAGACACTGAATACATGCGGTATCTCAAATGCTACATTAAAGGGAACACAATTTGGCTTCATATTTTTTCCAAACTGTGCACCAACTATGTGGGCTCACTACCTAAGTGGAACAGACCACGTAGGATAGGTGACCAATTTTGAAAAACCATGAACAACACATTTTTCTAATATAAAGCACACATGTACCAATTCACAAGGCTAAATGGACTCCCTTTCATAGTTTGCTCAAAATGATTCCAATATATGTGAGTTGCACGATTGAACAACACTTTAACTACTAAACATTCACCCACTATATACCTCATGAGATTTTTCAAAACAACTGGATCCCCATGCTCAGAAAAATCCTCAAACACTCCTGAACCCTTTCATAAAACTGCAATTTCTTGCATTATAGAAAAAAAGAGTTTTATACTAAAATAAAAAGTATCTATACCTCAAAAGAAAATATGGGCTCATACATTGTCTACACCGGTAGGCTATTTTTCATTGAAAATCCACCTTTAAACCCCAACCACCTCCAAAATGGGTGTGGTGACCAACATATCAAATTTTAGAAAGGATTTCAATGATTCCACTATGGTGACCACCATAGGTGTGGTCCCTTCTTATTTTCCTATTTTGGGAAACATAATTTAGAACACGCCCAATGATATGTGCACGATCGCCCTTCTTTCCTCCCCATATACTCTATTCCTTCCCCCTAGGCGTGTCACTATACCTTATAAAGTTTTACTTCAAAAAATGATAAATTTATCAATAGGTTTTCCAAAAATCATCTTTTATCATCATTGTAAACATTAAAAGACAAAAATATTTTGGAGATAAGTATTCTAGTAGTACCCCCCCTTTTGGTTTGTGGAAAATATTCTTATCCCTCTATGAAATTATGCACCATCTATTGAAAAACAATTTCATAAAGATGTGTATCAATGATTTACTAATAAAAAGATCATGTGATCCATGATTGGTGTGAGAAACTGGAATTTATTAAAGATTTTTTGATGTCCACCTACATTGATGAAATCGTTAAATGAACACACATCTCTCATGTTGACTATTTCTTGATATGCTATCTAATTTTTAACTTATCTTATACCCTTTAAAAGAAAAATTGTATATTTATCGACAATTTGCAAAAAATATAAAGATAATACATCTTTTATATGGTCATAATATGAGATTAGAAATTCAGAAAATATAGGAGGTAAAAAATACCTTTCTTATAAGAGAGACCATTCGGAGTGGGGATTTTATACCAGAAACAATTAAGTGTATGGATATAGTTTAACTCCAAAATCAAATTCATGATTCTGAAACACCACTTTGAATAGTTACTCTATTAAGATATTAACAAATTTATCTTGTGTTGAAACATACTATTAAATCATAACTCATCACTCCACCTTATCCTTTATGAAATTTTATTTGTTCTTCATGTGCATTTTACTCGAATAATGGAAAATATTTTTACTGTGATATACAACAATAAAATTTTAACACATCATTCGAATATAAAAAATCACTTCCATACCCACATCCCCTATTTCTTGTTTCATATATATTAATTGGGTTCAAGATTGAGGGGAAATAATGTACTTAGCCTCCAAGGTGATCTAAGAATAGTAATCCCTCTTGTTTATTTTCCATGATGAACATGACATCCCATGATAAAAGTAATCACCTAAGTCAAATATACCAAGTTTCTATGCTCATAATTTAATAATTTAGATCATGTCTCTCCTAGAGTTTCCATGGTCTTTGAATACTCTATTTGAAATATTCTTAAAAGATCCTTGGAATATTTAGTTTGTGAGATAAATATCCCATCCATTATTCAAATTTCCTATAATCCAACGAAAAATGATATTTCACCAATTACTGACAACTCAAATTCATACCTCTTTATATTTGAGAATTTCATGCATTAGATGTCATAGGATCAAACGAAAATTATTTCATCAACATAAATAAGAACCATCGGTCTCTGATCATTCTTCTTATTGATATATATGTTATTATCAACCCCTCCCTGATAAAAAACAAGCTTCTTTATATATTTATCTAACAAAGAGAACCATTATTTTGGTGCATGTTTAAGGCCATAAAAAATATTTTTTTGGTCAAAAAACTTTATGTTTATCTTTATCAATGAGAAATCCATCTGATTATTCATTAGACACATCCTATTAAAGGAAACCATTTAAAAAGTAGATTTTATGTCTGTTTGATAAATTTTGAAACCCTTTTGAACAACCCTGGATAAAAATAATCAAATGGTTTCAATTCATTCTACTGAAAAATGTGTTATCAATGCCAATACCTTCAATTTGGGAATACCCCTTGCACATATATAGTTATTTTTTCCGAGCCACATTCCTATCTTCATTGAGTGTATTTCGGAACACTTACTTTGTTAAGTTCTCATTCCTGTCACTTGTCCTTAAAAAAATTTCCCTTGTTTGGTTTTTCACTATTTGATCAAGACCCAAATTCATATATCTAGCCCAAATCTTATCATTTTTATCTTCTTTAAATGTTTTAGGTGATATTGAATATAATAAAGATAATAAATGATGATACTTAATTATTCTTATTTGAACTAGGGTTTTCTGGTCTCTAACAATGTTTCCCTTAATGATTGTATCCTAGCTTTTTCATATTCTTGAACATGCTATAATTTCAATATCATCTTCACCATTTGATACTTTATTATATTTCCTTTATTTCTTGTAACTCACCATAAACATTGTTATTAATCATCACTCATAGATTCAAAAATTAGTTGGTTATCATGTGAAATCCACTCGTACACACCATTCATTTTTCATCTTTCAGCAACCAAAATGTCATTATTCGCAATAATTTCTCAAGTAACTTGTTATAACCTATTAATATTTACTCTTGGATGATTATCCAACAAATGTTAATTCATCACTTATGTCATCAAAATCACTACACTTATCCATTTTTTAGAATGAAACACCTAAGTCTAAATTTCTAGGAGTAATAGAGTGTAGGTTTCATTCCATACTATATTTCATATGGAGTTCTACCATAATTTTCACATTAAAATGCACTATTTGAGATGCATATTATTGAAAGAATAGATTCTATACAATATCTTTATAGAATAGGATCCTCTAAAATCATTTTCTAGGCCATGTTTTTGATTATGTGATTTCTTCTTTACACTTCCCATTTTGGAGGGGCGTTCTAACGACTAAAACATGATTTTTAATTCATTGTTTCTATGAATATTACTCAACTTAAATTTTTTAACTTTATTGGAACTGTATATTAATTTTTTTTTGAATATTGACATGAATCATATTTTCCTCTCTCATATGAAAAATAGTGGTACACAGGAACACCTCAGTCTTTTGTATGATATGAAGAATTCATGAGATCCATCTAAAATCCTCAACCAACAACACATAACACCATTTTAAATCCTTAACTTTTCCTGATATTGGCTTATAGACATCCACATGAAGTAGTTCAAGAAACCTCGATTTCTTCACCTTATTAATCCTCTAATAGTTCTATATAATCTTCCAATTCATGACATGAATCACATATGTGAGTTTGATAAAATGTGAAATAGGATATATCACTTTCTCCACAAATCATTTCAAAATTCTCAAATGTTTTTTTAGATCAAATGGATAATATACCTATTTTATAGACTATTATACTCATCTTAGGATAATATAAATAAATTTTCTTCTGAAAAAAGGTATATGTTTCCCTTGTTTCTTCTACATGTACAATGAGAGAAGCACATTTTGGTGTAACAATACATATATATTTTTGAACTCCCCCACAAGCTCAGAGTCACAGAATTGGATAAAAATGAGAAGATTATAAAAAATACCATCATCCAATTGAATGGTTTACAACATGATATATTTGAATCCAATTTTGGGTTTATAGAATTAGTAATCTTAAGACACTACCATTCCCCAAAAAAAATTAACCATATTTGTTGTGCTTTATATTCACAATGAGGCCTTTATTTCTAGTCATGTCTGATGTGCAACCACTATCCAGTATCAAAGAGCTCAATTTTTACATTTACGTTAAATAAATATAAGTAATATTATGCCTTTATGAACTCCCTTTAATCACCCTTGTTGATGATGAAAGCGCATCATCAATATCTGGTTCCAGGAAATCCTCTTATCCTTGTAAAACAATAAATATTATTTGAGATTCTATTCCTTTATTTTATGTTTATTTTTTTTATTTCTTTTAGTTTGAGGAATTATTGAGAAAATTTATTGTATCCATGATGTGCAATTTATTTCTTTATTCACAAAGCCTTTACCAAATAATGAATATCCATTAAAAATTAATGATATGAAATTATTCTTTCCTGTTTGGATTGGAGTTTCTGCTATAATGAACTCATGTAAATAGAGCCATATAGTATTTGTGTTCTAGTATCTCATAGAAAAAACATATTATTACTAATACATTTTTATTCTCTTTGGTCGTATGAAGTTTTTTTTTCCAATGTTGTGAAGATCTTAATTCATTTTGGGTGTTATTGTTTGTGGTTTTGAAATAACCACATATTTACTCATCTCTTAAAAATTATTCACCGTATACTTTTATTTATATTTGATTCATTGAACCATAGTTGTAAGTATAAATTCCTCCTTCTAAGTTACTTTGTATTGACATTATGATGATGAATTTCGATTCACTTCCATCATACCAGGTGTCAATAATCATTATTGATCTTCAATATTATAATTCCAATTGATAACTTTTTTTTGAGATCATGAATACTTTTAAAGTTATCTTTGATATTATTATCCAAACCATCAATTATTCATTTTTTATTTAATTTTAAGTTTCAGTTCAACTTCCTTCACCCAATTTATACATTTGAGTTTTTCAATATTAGCCATAATCTATGAAATTTCTTATTATTCTTATTGAATATATAGCTTGGAGTCATGCACCATGAAATTGGTCTTCATATTATTTTCTATATAAATAAAAATTTCATCAGGGTATTCCTAAAGTTATTTTTGTTGATAAACCCTTCCTTTAAATAATTCATTTTCATCATCACGATTATCAATTGTGATATTTACAATTTCCATCCACACCCATTCATCCTTGGAATATTCAAATTGTCCTACTTCACTTTCCCCAGAACTATTTTATTATTTTCAAGAAAATTTCTCTCTGTAAAGGACCTCCATTGATAATTCTGTGTACCTTATACAGCCTCTTTCATCTTTATGGTCTACCTATATTCACCAATATCTTATTGATAGTTCTTGGGGGAATTTAACTACAATATGTTGCACCTTTACACATTTAAAGCAATAAAGAAGATCCTTTACCTTAAAACTTAATCATTCTATCTTAATATTGGATTACATGAATATCATAACTTTATCAACATTGTCAAATTTTGGATTCTCTTTGATTGAGATATTTTTCATAGAATTAATGAGAAAATCTTGGGGTTTTTTATCCATGAATAATTATCTCTGTTCCTCATATCATAATGCAAAATAGTAATATAAAAACTATAAAGTGAAATCTCTTTGGTATTTTTGTCTTCTAGAACTGATACCACTGCTTTAAAACATAGATGCATTCTTATCGTGATTATTAGCTTGATATTTTCATCCTTGATATATTTAATAAGGAAACATATATCTTAAATAATAAATTTATATGATCAAAAATAACATCAACCATCCCATTTGAATTAATTAAAAATCATCATATTTTTCTATAGAACATGAATTTTTTTCTTGAACATTTGAATCTCTTTCATAAATATTTAGCGTATTTTCCCACATAACATGAATCTTTTTGAAAGACGTTTACTCGGTGACAATAAGATTATTGATATCACTTACCAATGAATTTATAGATTTATAATCTTCATACAATTCTCAATGATCACTCCTTTTTAAGGATATAATATCTATATTTGCAATGATTCTATAAATGGATGTAGTATAGATATCAATACCTAAAAAATAAAATAGTGTTGCATCTAGATTTTCAACATCAAGAAATTACCACTTTTAATGACGGGAATACATTTTTGGTCATCAATATTCACCATGATAACAAGATTAAAAAATAACCACCCCTTTATACCACTTATAAGATCCTTATATAAGATTAAACCTTGAAGAGGGAGTGGGTAGTGAATTAGGGTATAAATGTTTAAAGATAATCTTCCTAGAATGCTGATATTATTCTCTCAGCATGATGAAAAATTAATTTTAACTCTCTATTTCATCTCTATGAGTGATGAAAGAAGTAAATGGAATGAATATTTTAAACGGTTAACCCAAACATGGATATATATAAGGGGAAATAATTATAAAGTATATGTGTAAAAAATTCACTAAAATATAACTACTTTACAAGTAAAATTCAGGTTAGTTTCACAAACCCGATTGGTTCACTACCGTGAGTTATTAGAGAACTTATTCACAGCCATAAAAAAAATATCTACTTCATAAATTGATTTATTTCTTAAAAACATGAATATAATAAGAAAAAACACAAAGATTTATAGTTCTCTTCAACACATAAAATTTTGACTTCTAAGGAAAATGGAAATATCAGAGAAAAACCTTCACCATCTTTCAAACTTCTAGATAAAAATAGGAATAATACTCTGAATTTCAACCCTTTATTAAAAATATTCAAGTGGGGAAGTAGATATATATCTCTTGATGTAATTATTCCCTTTTTAAAATTACCTCTACAATGTGAATCCCTTTATCCTCATGAATTATTGAATTATGGATATAAAAAATAGCTTATTCAATAGAGGATACAACTACCTTCAATGCCAAGATACGATTCCAAATTATTTTCTAGATTTGGAAAATGAGCCTCGAAATGTAATGCACCAAAATCTGGGGTAATAAACCTGACTATTTGTTCATGACCTCCGCAACACCATAGGTGTAGATTCCAATTACAAGGTGTTTCACATAGGTCTACATCAACCAACCCACAAGCATTAAAACAACCCTATTTTGGCTTCCCATGGATAATAAGTACACTCCCTGATCACCACACCTTATAAAACAACATGGTCCAGACATGTTGGCCATTTTTCATTGAAGGTACACCCGTCGACCACGATCACCTCCAAAATAGGAGTGGTCAACTTCATAGAGTATTTTAGATAACAAAATTGAGATTCCTCTATGGGGACCATTATAAGAATTCTCCTTTTTTCTTTTCCCATTCTTGTAAACTTCCTTCACAACATTCCAAAAGATATAAGTGTATTCCTCATGGTATTCTTCACTATCTCCAGCATGCCTTTCACTATGGTTGTGGCCCTATAAATGGTGTATCATTACTTATCCAAACATCAGAACCGCCTTAAATTAACTTACCATTAATAATCCTTTAGTATCCTTGTAAAAAAACACAACCCAAAAGATTTAGGAGAGTTATTTGATATCACATGAACACATGCATATGATATATGATGTTTATATATATATATATAATATATGATATTGTATATATATAATGAATATTTAATAAGATAATATGATACATGTATATTATTCGGAGTATGATGTATGTACAACATATAATATATATATATATATTACTAAATATACATTAGATGAATATTTGAATTGTCCTGTGCGATGGAATGGTTAGTTCTATCCTGAACGGTTTCACTAGTTTCGAACCAAAGTATTATTTATAAAAGCATTTAATTTGTTCATTGAAATTATTTTGATGAATTTCATTAAACAAAAGTTGTGCATGAGAAGCATTATGAAGGATGAACCTCATGCTTCACCTATATAAGGATAAGTGTTATCGTCATTAGAGAGAAGTGTGTGGATCTTGTTCATTTAATGTTACTATTATCATTAGTTTTTTGAAAATATAGAAAAAATATTTTTTCTAAAAGCAGCATTTATCTCTCATAATAAAGCACTAGAACCCCTCCAAGATATCGGGTATCCTTTGGAAGAGTTCATGGATCCATCATCTGATGTATCACCATAGGGGTAGGCTGATTTTTTTCACTACTTCTTGTCATCTTCCTCAAATAAACTCCATCAAAGTTGAATATGGATGTTTCTGAAATAGAAAAATTACATTTTCTATTTTCTACTCAAATTATCATCACATTTTCATGTTTGAGTGTTAAAAATATACCCACCCATTTTTGGGATATTTTTCACTACAAATGATTATTAGATGATAAAAAACCCATCAATATGTTGATACCAAAAACATAATCTACCCAAGAACATAAATGAAATAGACGATCTCCAACAATATAATTCATTTTAAATTTCTATATATCAAATTTTTATATGGAGATTCAGTCATCCCTTCTTAAATGAATTATTTATTTGAAGATGAAAATGTAATAAATGCTTCAACACCCTAAATAAAAAAATAACATATACAAGAATTATGTATATTTTTTAATAAATTAATTAACATTGATCTCAAAATGAAAATCATTTTCTATTTCCTCTATCAATATATTTTAAAATAATATAATAATATTTTGAAAATTAAAATACATTCTTAATTTTTTATAATAAAATTTTAATTTAAGATACTTTTATTGTTTTTCATTATTTTTAATAGTTATTTAGTAATTTATTAATTATCAAAAAAAATTGAATCATAGTTAATTTGGATTAATTATGACGAGTTTAAATATTTTTTTTATAATTTAATCATTTTTAAAATATTTACCAATTTTGAAAATTTAATATTCTAATAAATGGATTAGGATAGATCATGATCCATTCACTAGGACATATAAAGTATAAGGATTATAGTATATAGTTTAATATATTGGACACACATAAGGACCATTTAGGAGGTTCTAGGAATATGGATTTTCCATTCAAACATATGGAAGGAGGTGAATGAATGGTTCAAAAATCAGATTACTCTAGAAATGATATAGATCAATAGAATTCTAAATATGTGTTCGGAAACCCCTATGTAATTGAAAAAGAGTTCTATAATGTAGTTATGATCTAATCCACAAGAAATGTCTAAGAGGGTAGTTTTGGGAAGACTACAAGTAAGAGAACTAGAGACACTACACCTAGGGATAAGCCTAATGTCAATCCTATGGATATTGATGTTGGGATGTATATTTAAATGTAGAAGGATCTTGATCATATATTTTTATAGGAATTACATTGTTATATGTGGGAGGATGTATATACTTAAAGAAAGGGGGTTAGTGAATTTCCATTGTAGGATGTTGATTAACTAAGGCCAATTCAAGTGGGGAAGGAAGGTCCTCAATTGGATGGGGTGAATGGGGTAGAGTAGTTACATGTGTGTCCACTAAAATATTCATTGGTCCATAAAAAAGGAGGTGGATGATAAGAGAATTTAAAAAAGTTATATTCAAGAAATTTTGGAATAAGGATCTTGTTATAAGAACCCGTCAATCACACCCTACAATTGGGATAACTTTAATGGGATCAGATGGACAAGACAATGCGATCATGTGCACTAAAAATCTATAGGGGGATCTAAAATATAAATATGGGGTTGAATCCTCAAATATGGGCACTAAATGAGGCATAAAAAAAAGAATAGGTTTATAATGTAACCTTATTCAGGATGAGTTTCCGAGAAGTACCTTTCCATGAGAGGGGGATGGGGATGTTGTGGGTGATGGTTGGTCATACACCCCAAATTTATATAGCTCAATTAAGGTAATTTATGAAATTTTTAGTGAGGATTTGATTAATAAATGTAAAGAAGAATTGTTGAAAATTCCAACATCAAGATCTAACCAAATGATCTTGAGCAAGAGAGGTTTCCTAAGGGCCAAAATGGTGATACTATATATTGTTTTTTCTCACAAGTTGAGTATATATTAATGAAATTGGAATCTGTACAAGTTGGTGATAAATATTTCATTATAGTCCTGAAATTTACCATTATTAAGGTTAACATTTAAGACAACCTGAATATGGATATTAAAAATTTATCAATGAAATTCAGTTTTTGACCCAACCTAGGGAAAATTACTTCTACCTCATCATATGATGATTAAGAACCATGTCAAAATCGAAATTCAAGGGGGAGAGGTAGAAATATATAT
Organism: Viscum album; assembly: GCA_963277665.1. Classification (NCBI taxonomy): domain Eukaryota; kingdom Viridiplantae; phylum Streptophyta; class Magnoliopsida; order Santalales; family Viscaceae; genus Viscum; species Viscum album. Next base: position 1,162,723,129 of record OY728158.1, on the reverse strand, counting down.
TGTAGAGGTCAAAACCCTTGTAATATGGGTTTTTGGGGTAAAAATATGGTGAGCCAAGACTTTTACACATACTATGACATGTTTTTTATTATAAACAACTTTTAATTACAACCCAAAAATCATGGACCCTAGTTTTTTTGGAATACCTTGTACATAAAACATCCAAATAAATAAACACTACATGTTTATTTTTATTTTTCTTAGTGGGATAATGAATCTATTTGAGCTCCTATAATTATAGAGTATAACTTGGGGAATAAATAAAAGAAATAGGAAGGTATAAAACCTGATTAAGGTAATAAAAATGATAAGGAAATATAACATGGGAGTCAATGGTATAACTTAATATCATAAAAGAGAAGGCTAATGAGTAATCTCTAAAATCATAACATAGATAAAATCGTGTCATATGATTATATAATCCTAGGAAATGTGGAAGAAACATATAACATGAACTAATAATTCAAGGATAACTGAAAATACAACATCACATGGTGTATAATGTGCCATAATATATATGTTTTACTACCTAATCCCATACATAACATCTCATGAGATGAAAAACATTACCCAAATAATTGGAACCCTATTTGGGAACACCAATAATAATATGCACATAACTATGTGTTTGATAAAAATAAAATAAATCATAAGGTATAAATATAAGAATTACCCATTGAACTAAATGGGTTGTATAATATATCCTCTTAAATAAATAAAAGGACATTACCTAAAGAAGGAATTTGATAAGTGAATTAAAGGCATTTATTACACTAGAAATGGAAGAAATAATGACATAGGTATATAAGTAATATATATATATATAGAGAGAGAATTTAGAAAGAATACGTAATTTCAAAGGATTTTTTGATGAAAAATATTTAAAGATAAAATGAAATATTTCTTGTTGAAAATATTGTTTTCTCTTTGAAATCACTTCTTTAAAATTCAAGAAATTAGAAAATATTATAGAAAAGATTTTATTTTAAAAAAAAACCATAGAAACATGTAAATTAATAATAATATCATGGATCAATCATGGTAGTGGGAAACTCTATTCATGCCGTATAAGTTAAAATAAAAAATTTCTTTTGCACTTTTGTAAAAACATTTAAAAGGAACATTATAAATTAAATGAAGAAAATATTCCTTTCAAACAATTTCAAAAAGAATAAAAATATGGGTAAAAATTTATTTAATAAATCATTAAATTATATTAAGAACATTTTTTAAAATATTTTATGGAATATATAGAAATATAATAGAATTATTTCAAATATAAAAGAAGATACAATATTGTTATTACTTACAAACAACTTCCTTTAGGTTTCCTTAATCAATAAGGGGTTTAAATGGAAAATGAAAATGTAAAAAATCATTAAAAAAGATGAATAAAATATATTTATTTCCAGAAAATAATTGTTTATGATTTCACCCAAAGGAACTTGGAACATAAACAATCTTGAAAACAAAGGATATTGTAACATAAAGCCTTTAAAACTTTGGTAACTTTCAAATAAAATACATTTAGATAAGGTAAAATAAATTGTAACTTAAAATAAAATTATGTATGAAGTATTCTTGATATAATATATAAGAGTCACAATATATACACCATATCAAATAAATTTTGTGGATAATATTAAAATATTCCCTAATGAATGGAAATTGAGATGAAATCTCCTACCTCGAGTTTGACTTGACACACACATACTTTATATTCCATAATAATAAAATTATGTTAATTTTTTACATGATTAAGAAATTTTTTAAAGTTTATTATTCCTTTTATTGTATTTAGTAACTATTTATATTTATTTACTTAATCAATTAATTTCATGTCGGATGTTTTGACGATATTTGGTTCATATTTCCAAAATGATTTTGGTAGGTTGACTATGATAAAAGAAGTAATTGATTCATCATCTCTAGAATAATGATAATTAAATAATTATAATATTAATACATTAATTTTAATTTTAAATCCAACCATGAAGGTTAGTTATGAAAAATGATCTATGTTACAATCATGGAGATGGAAGGTCCTACACATGCATGAGTAAGGTTTCCGTTTTTCAACAATTATTATGGAAATATGGTAAGAATTATTTTAACTTTAAATAGTGATAATTATATCATAAATACAAAATTATTTTTTTAAATACACTTATATATATCATCTATGTGATGTGGATATGAAAAACGAACCACATCATTTTGTGGCGGTGGTAGTCTACATATACGCACGAACGACATTATCATTTTTAGTTAAAGGAAATTTAAGAAATTAAATGATATAATATATTTTAAAAATGATAAATATGTAATAAATATCCTATATATATAAATTAAATCTATAAATATAAATATCCTTGAGAGGTGAGTATGAAAAATGAAATACATCTGTTCTCGAGGCGACTGTCTGTCATACCCACGAGCATTGGTTTCGTTTCCCATTTGATGGAATATGAGAGGGATATGTGTTATGATTTTAAAAAATAAAATATATGTATATTTAAGATACTTTTTTTTATTTAATCATATTTCAATAATATTTTATGAAGGTGGAAGATGAAATAAAACAAAATTCTATGTTTAGAACGATAGCTTTCTTCGTACAACCTCTTTTGGTTTTCACCCAAATCATTCCATGGGGGGTTTTATAATCAAACCAAAAATTGGAATGGGAGTAATAAAGGTATTTGGATATGGTTTGGATGAACCAAAAGGATTTTATGTGTGAATACTTTATTATAGGAGGTGCCTTTTTATAATTGATAAGGAGTGACATTTTTAGAAATACCCATAACCACTCAATAATTGGAATTCACTGCCTAGAAATGTGACTCAAAAATTAGTTATTGATGTATGTGATGGAGGATAATGTTTATAAAAACCGCCAAAATTAAAAAATATAGATTTTTTTAAAAATTTATTCCCTTTAAGTTTTTGGTTACTTTTAACATTTTAGTGTTCACCACGGTAACTAGTTTTTAACTAGGTAATTTTTCATTTAAGCCTTTAAATAAAATGAGAATTTGTAAAAAATTTGGACCCGATGCCTATAAATAATGAAAAAAAATTATCTCATAAAAATACAAAAATGTGTTAAAAAATAATTTCAACTTAGACTCATGTAATGTGAAAACCCAGTTTTAACCTTAACTATGATAACAACATTTTAAATCTTAATAGGTTAAGAATGTTATCATAAATGGATAAATGAATCATAAATGTACCATGAGTGATATTTTAAACCATATTAAATTAAATTATATTATGATATCATTTTTATTAGTTTTAAATCATTTAATAAAATATTATTTTACAAAAAATATCATTAATGTCAATTTTGGAACTATTCACTTAATTTGACTTTAAAGGCATCAAGAAAAATATGAAATTAGTATAAACTCATTTTATAAAATAAAAATATGTTACAATTATATAAAATATTTTTGGAAAAAAATAACTCATTCAAATTTTATTAATTTTGTTATTTTTAAATTCATTTATTTTATTTTCCTTTAAATTAAATAGTTACCTCATCAGCATTTCATAATTCTTTAAGGTAATTATTACACTACTAAAAATTTGAAAAAAAAATCACGATAAAAAATAATTTATATTTAAAATTAATATTTATAAATGAATATATAATATTTTTATCCATGACACAAAATATTATATTTTAAAAGGAAGAAAGTTATATTTTTGGATCTTCTTTACATAAAGTATTTTAAAGGTCACAATCATGGCCATATGGAAACAATTAAAAAATTTCCAGAAATTAGATGATATAAGAACAAAACATGACCATAAAATAGAAATTATATAAGTTTTTATGACATTATAACCCTTATCTCTTTAGTTCAACCCCAAGTATGCTTACTTTACCCTTAACCGTGGTAACATATTTTTACAATTTTTACTATTCATTATGACAAAAAATAATGGTTACAATATTAAATGATAATATTTATGATGATCCCAAATATAAAGAGTGATAATCCAAATATGTAATCTATTTTATCAAATTTAACTCACATAAGTGTAAAAAATAAATTTAACAATAAACCCATAAAATGTGTTGAACAACTGTTTGTTAAGGAAAGCATTTTCAAGCATAAGATGATATTACATCAAATATATGACGAGCGATCATCATTATAAGGATTTAAATTTATATAGTAAAATATATAATAGATAAATTTTATTTAAATCATTTACTATTAAATATTTTTTTAAAATAATTAAAATGGAAAGACATTATTCTTTTAAAAACAATTTTCAACAAAAACCATTATTTTTAACTATTCATTGAAAAATAAAACATTTCAAAAAAAAAATACCAAAAAATAAACATATGATAATTTTAATATTATGAATTAGGAAATTATTTTCATTTTATCAAATAAATTTCCTAAAATTGTTAATAATTAATTATATTGTTTTCTCACAAAAAATAATATAACCCATTTTTGAAGAAAATATATTTTTTGTAAAATAAAATGTCTTATTTAAATACAGAGTTCTTATTTCCTATTAATTTATTAATTAATTTATTTTGAGTATGATATTTACATATAAAAAAAAATAGATAATCCTATTCATACTCGCCAATTTAACAGCTAGGTTATAACGATAATGATTAAATAATAACATTTCAGGGTTTGTTTGGGCATAATGTTGCATGTCGTATAAACTATCAAACATAGTTTTTCATTTAAAATATAGGGGTCACTGGTAGAAATTGAGGATTTCCCAAATCTTTTATGCTGATGGTTTGAAAAAACTTTTGGTATACTATTTTTACATCATCCTTTCCCAACAGTTTGAACAAACTGAAGCTCTCCCAAAGCTCTCTCTTTACCCTAGGCTGAGAAACTCCTTCCACTCGATATATCCTTCTTCAATCAAGCTATTTACTAGTTCTAAAATTAAAATATATAAGTTATAACTTATTTTTAATGTTTTGCATTTATTTTTTTTGTTTTTTGTTTTGATTTGGCCTAAACCAGAGGTATGTGTGGTCTGTGGAATGGTATAGCCAATAAGTTATCTTTGATTTGTTTTTTGTTTTTGTTCTACACTTCAAGTGTCATGATTATGTGAATCACCTTTATTTTAAGTCCTCATAGACAATCCTTATGTTTAGAGTTTTGGATCCATATGAACTAATGGAGGTGTTGGTTAGATGTACCCCCACTCAAAGATAGTAAATGTTTTGTTTAGTCATATTTTCTCAAGGTGGGTAATTGATATAATGATGGTATATGTGAAGAGATTGGGGAAGATTGGAGTAGTTGTGTAGGTGGTTTTACATTTTTTAGTGGGGTGATATGGTTGTTTCTATGGACATTAGTTTCATTGAAAATTGGATTTGGATTCTATTTTATAGTTTTTGTTCATGTAATAATGGGAAGGCTAGTGATATTGAAGATGAATTGGATGTTGGTTGGGCGAATGATTGGAATTGTGATGTTGGATAGATTGGGTATACGAAATTTTCAATGTATTATTTGGGTATTTCCTCCTATGAACACCCCACCCCCACCCCCTGAACACCCCCACCACCTGGACAACCACCCCTGAACTGCACCCCCCTCGGACCACCTCACCCCCTGGACACCCCCACCCCACCCCCTGAACACCCCCACCCCCTACAAAACCCCACCCCCTTGAACACCCATCATCCCTCAGACACCCCCAACCCCTGGACACCCCCACCCCTTAGACACCCCAACCCCTGGATATCCCACATCCCTTGGACACTTCCAACCCCTTGGATATCACCCGTGGACACCAATAACCCCATGGACACCCCGACCCCACCCCTGGTAATCCCTCACCTCTATGGATATCCCCCACCCCCTGGACAGACCCCCACCACCATGTACAACCCACTAAGACACCCCCACCCCCATGAACAACCCCCTAGACACCCCCCTAGACAGCCCCACCTCCAGGACACCCCCACCCATAGACACCCCCACCCCCAGGACACCCCCACCCCCTCAACACCCCCACCCCCTGGGACACCCCCACCCCCTTGGACAACCCCCACCCCACGGACACCCCCACCCCCTAGACACCCCCACCCCTCGGGATAGCCTCCCCCTTCAGACACCACCCCACTCCCTGGACACCCCCACCGGTGGACACCCTAACCCCCTTGGATAGCCCCCACCCCCTAGGCAGCCCCCACCTCTTGGACCACCCACCACCTTGGACACCTCCCTCCCCCCCCCCCCCCCGAACACCACCCCACCTACTAGAAACCCCCAACCCCTTGGACAACTGCTTCCCCTGGACATACCCACCCCCTAGACACCCCCACCCTCGTGGACAGCCCCCCTGGACACAACCCCACCCCCTAGACACCCCACCCCTGGACACCCCCACCCTCTGGACACCCCAACCCCCTTAGACAACACCACCCTGGGAAACCCCCCTGGACACACCCACCCCTTTGGACAACCCCCACCCCCTAGACAACCGCCACCCCACTGGACACCCAACCCCCAGGACACCCCACCCTCCTGGAAAGTTCCCCCACCCCCTGGACACCCAAGTCACTTGGACCACCCCCACCCCCCTTGGACAAACCCCGCCCCTGGACATATCCACCCTCTGGACACCCCCACCCCTGTGGATAGCCCCCCTGGACACAAACCCACCCCTGGACACCCCCACCCTCTGGACACCCCTACCACCTTGGATAAAACCTCCCTGGGAAACCCCCTTTACACACCCACCCCTTTGGACAACCCCCACCCCCTAGACAACTGCCACCCCGCTGAACACCCAACCACCAGGACACCCCACCACCTGGGCACCCCACCCTCCGGGACAGTTCCCCCACCCCCTAGACACCCCAGTCACTTGGACCACCCCCAACCCCTAGAAAACCCCACACAATGAATACATCAATTTTGGGTATTGGGTGTTATGAAATGTCTTAACTTTTCAAAAAATATTTACATTTTTAGAATCATTAACATATTTAAAAAAATATTTATAAATTATATATCTTTGATGAAAATAATTCACTTTGTAATATCTTGAACAATGTTCTATCAGGTCCTGGGTGTCCTCTTGTATGTGATAAATAAAAAAAATTTCAAAACACATTTCACTTAAAATTTAGGCACACATAACTGAATTAGTATATCTTTACATTTTTTTAATAATAAGGTATCAACCCAAGAATATTTCACTACATCAACTAGAAACCCCTTTCTTTATGGAAATCTAAAATGGGGATATATTACCCCATTTGGAAAATAAAATTCAATCTCATTATTTGAAATTTCCATGTTCATGGAATCATGCTTTTTCCCCATTGAACCTTCATCTTATGTCATTAAAATCCCCTTAGTTCCAATTAATCTCTCTTGAATCACAATCCACTTTTATGAACATGAAGTTTCAATCACTTATAGATTTTTTACCATAATTTTCACATTATATTTACCATTTACTCAGAAGAGATATTATGAATGTCACTCAAATAATATACTAAAATATAGAATTTCTTTGATATAAAAGTTACTCAACTCCTAAAAAATTCCCCTCCAAAAGTGTACATGATCTTGTACACTCATGTATAGTTCTTAAAAGATATTAAAAACCTTCCTTGAACATTTTGTTTGGTCTCAAGACACTCTCCAGATCTCAAATGATCAAGTTATTACTTAGTTCATTAAATACTTGAGAATAATGGGATTTTTCTCCTTTAATGTCTCAGGGATTCGAGATCTCTTCTAACCTTTAAAAAAAGATGTATAAGACTCTCAATATTCTCCCATATATTATATATGTTTTTACAATATGCACAACTATCATGTTATTATATCTATAATTGAATTCAATATCATATAATTATATTAATTTATAGTTTTTTTCTATAAATATAATATTTTTTTTCTTTTATATTATGATTCTCATATAGAGTAGTGTGTCAGTTATGGTTTCATATAAAGTCAAGAATTATTATTTACTTAAATATATCTTCAATTAAACATCAATATTATTGAATTGATTTTTAAATAAATGACTTATAAAAAATTGGTTTACAGAATGTATTTAAGTTGTATGTATGAAACCGATCATATCTCAAGCGATTTTCTAAAATATTTGTAGATTTTTTTAGATTTTTCATTTCACAATGCTTCAGATAGTGGTCACATACACTGTCCATGTTACAATTTGGTTGTAAGACCTTCGTAGATCCACGAAAAAGTCAACTACTACATAACCAAAGATAGTTTTCAAGAAAACAACAATGTGTGGTATTACAGTGGGGAGAAAATGAAATCTCAAATTGATGATGATCCAAATGAGGGGACTGGATTGGAGAATTATTTATAATAACAGTTTTTTTATTTTTCACCATAAAGAAGAAATGATTCTGACCCAAGAAGACTTCCATATGAGCACACATCATGCATCTAATGAAAATTATGATGTTGTTAGTGTAAAAAAATTGAATGATGATACCATGACTCCAGTATATCGATCATAAGGTAAAGTGAAAAAGATGGAATATTAAATCTGATTGTTTCATTGGAAAACTATGTATGGGATTTCTAATACTGCCATTGATTACATTATTATCTTCTTGAAGGACTTATTTACAAATGATGCAAATATTCCCTAAAACCACTATATGGCATAGAAGTTGGTTGAAGAACTAGGATTTTCAAGAAACAAAATTCATGCTTTCCTGAAATATTTCAGTTTATTTGGGGAGGAAAGTGATGAATAAAATTATTTAATAAATTGTGGTACATCCCAATGGAAGCCAAAAGATAATGGAACACCATCCCGTGAGCTATAGAAAGTAATTTGGTAGTTTTCATTGATCCCAAGACTACAAAATATTTTTATTTCTGATTAACTATTAATAAAAATGTGATAGAATGATACTGAGAGAAAGAAGACTAATGATGAGTATGTGAGGATGGGTCTTTCATGTGCCAGTTTTATTCCGTTTTGGTAGATTCTAACTTGGCATAACACATGTCCAGTTTTTAAACACATTTATAACCTTCCCCCATTGTTCTGTATGAAAAAACCTTTCACTTTCATGAGTATACGCATATCTGCACCTTCTGATTTCAAAAATGATATAAACTTATACATGCAACCTTTAATAAAAGAGTTGAAACTTATTTGGGATGTGAGTGTGCACACATACGATGCATGTTCGAAGGAAATATTTTAGATTTCTGTTGCGCTTTTGTGGATGATCAATTATTTTTCTATTTATGTAATAATGTGTGGATAGAGCATGAAGTGAAAATGATCATGTCCTATTTTTATAAATAATACATGATCCGTAAGACTGAAACAACACTGTACTTTCAGTTTTATGGGACACCGACAATTCTTTCCAGTGGACCATCCATCCAAATTTAATTTTTTGTTTGACAACACTTTTAAGGGGAAAGTGAGAACCCTCACAGTACAACATATCATACATTAAAAGATACTAACAACTTCTTAAACACTATATTGAGACGATTGGAGTCAAATTACCAAGATAGTTTCTAGGGAAAATAATTTACCTGGATTCCTAGATCAGCTTTAAGGAGTGCTTCATAACAAGTTTCCAGGTACTCTCAGGCCTGAATGTACTCTTATTTGCTCATTTTTTCCATATTGAAGCCTCTAACTAGTTTATGACCTGGTTTATTAATCCACTCCCCTTGGTCCATGGTACCTTCCTCTCAGAGAAGTATACACATCATTTGATCAATGTCTTCCATTGTCGTCTTAATCACCAAAACGTCCTCCTTCATTTAGTCACCCAAGTTCATGAGTGGATCCATCTTAGTATCCAATTAAAAATCATCCAAGCAGTGCCAACCAGCAAGTGGCCCATTCACAGGCTTCTAAAGATCATCCTCTATCACATGAATCACCTCTTCTCATTGCTAAAAAACTGCCCTTGAAGCAGCCCTAGATTCTTCATACACCTGGTAATTGGCATGTGAGACACCTGCTCACTTACCATCCCCATTCCCATTAGAGCCCTTCTTCTTGATCGTGTATATGTTTCTGTCATTTTTAGTCCCCATCAGATGGATTTTACCCTTACTTTAGTACCTCGTAATAGGAGGACTGGGTATGTTAGAGTAGTCCTTCCTTCCTTGTGTCCTTAAGTTATTCTTAATAAATCCTTCTAGATAAATAATTGTATTCTCTCCCTTCTTTGATGAGGATAGAAAGTATTCCTTTTCCAAGACCACTTCCATGGGTACAAATGGTGAGTTCGGGACTAGATATGCCTCCTCTTGGGTAGCCCCCATACCATAGAAGGGTCATCTCCATGTGTATCCGCCATCTCAATTTCTTCCCCAAGTATATGGAATTCTTCTTCCCCCAAAACATCAAACCAATTATGAGAATTTTTATGTATGCCTCCATCTTTAACCTTATCGTCATAAGAAGGTTGTGCTCGCATCTCCTACTTTGACATGTCTTAAACCCTTGGTTGGACAAAGACACAACCCATGTATTGAAACTGAAACGATGTGTCTTCACTCATGGTTAGATACACACCCATTGTATCACCCACCATGGATCCACTAGATATGTTTAAATCTAACTGCCTACCCATATCAACATTCAAGTGTGGCTCCATCTCCTCAAGTCTTGCCTCCTTCTCCTGAACTAGTCATGCAACCTTGCTGGCCCCGACACATCCAATACCACCAAGTTTCCTTAAAAGATCCTCCAACACCCAAATCATCCTTGAATCTGTTGAATATTCTAGACACCGTAGGGTTGCACTGATCCACCTTAGATGGCATTCGAGGAGTCTCCAAATATGGAGGGTCTTGATTCTTAGAAGCCTCCAACACCACTAGTATAGCTCCGCACACCTCCACATGCTCACCCAAGCCTTCCGCACCTCTGACTCTTCCATCAACAATCCATTTTCTTTTCGTATGACAACAGAACTTTCAGCCACCCTAGTAGCCAGCTGACTCAACTCCATGGTCTTGCATGCTGCAACAGAAACAGTATCCCAAAGAACCTAAGAGGGGTCTCTTTGAGGACATTGAGAAGATCTTCTACGACATCTGCTAACTTAATGCCCCATGAAATTACAACCTATGCAGAAATTAACATAGGAATTGTAGCATACCATCTGGTGCAAGCATAGTTCTCTTTCAACTTCAATCATTATGAACTCCACTAGACTCTTCGATACATCAACTTCGACGCAAATTCTATGAGAAATTGGATGGGAAACTGAGCGAGTGCGGGCATCCATACAAAGGTACCTACCCATCATATTACTAGTCAACCTAAGAATACCTGGATTCTAGAATGGTAAAAGGAGACCAGGGAGAGAAATATAAATCACTGTAACTGGGGAGTCACGTAACATGTGTAAATCGAAGGACCACAAAAAGAGGTAGTAGCAAAAACCATCAATGACTCATGGAGAAATATTCCAAGCATAGCTTAGATCATCCTCATTTGTGAAATGAATAATAATATGCCTCAGATCTATAATAACAACTACCGCAAGATCCTGCATGTGCCAAGATGAGAAGACAATCCTGTTGGAGGCATCAACGGAGGGGCACTTCTTCCCAAAACGAGCAACCAGAGTCAGGCCCAACACTACCAATGTTTTTGTGAACTCCAGAGATGAAATCAGAATAGAAAGATCTACATTCACACAGTACTAAACCCTAGGGATCTCTTCGATATAGAGAAATCAAGGAAGGGAAGACAGATCTGTGAAAGGGGAAAACGAAGGGGAACGAGAGTGGAATGAAATCTAAGTAGGAGCTTCAACCTCCCTCCTCAAACAAGGGGATCTAAGAAGGTAAGGTGGTGCCACAACCATGACTTATTCCATTGGAGGTAGGGGGAGCAGATTAGAGCAGAGGTTGTCTTGGATTTTTAGAAAATAACCAATAGACCATCCATATAGAAATAATCGTCGAAGATTTGACAATACCAATGAGACCAATGATTGACCATAGTGTATGTATAGAATTTATGTGCTTAATGAATTGAAAGATTTCAGTTTTTCATTCAGGAAGGGTCAAATGAAATCTAGAAAGAGAAAGAAATTTTCCACTAAAACCTATTACAATTGGAAGAAGAGGAGTATCTTATTTGATTTTCCTTATAGTTCAACCAATTTGTTATGTAATTACGTAGATGTAATAAAGATTGAAATTAATATATGTGAAAAGTTGTTTTTGATTCTTCTAAATGTTAAGGGAAAGACAATAGATGATTTAAAATCTCGACATGACTTGGTGGATTGGGGCATCAGAGTAGAATTGCATCCAGTGCATATCAGTGAAAATAAATCGAAAGTTCCATGTGCTCCTTATTTGATGACACCTACAGAAAAAATAAATTTTTGGAAGTACTAGAGACTATTAATGGTCCTGATGGATATTCAAGAAACATATCTAAATGGGTTAACCGAAGATATTTGAAGCTAAACTATTTTAAGAGTCATGATTATCACGTCCTTCTACATGAGTTGAATTAAATAGAAATACATAATTTTTTCCCAATAATGTAATGGTGTCTATTATTTGGTTATTCCATTTGTTTATAAATTTTTTTGCTCAAAATTTTTCCAAGTATTTCTTAAAAAAAATGTTGGAAGATCCCCCATTAATTCAGTGTGAGTTAGATAATATTTCCTCAATCATTTTTCAAATGCATGCTGCATCTAACTGTCAATATTCTAACTGAAAAATTCTAGGAAGACCTCTTTATTTTCATTGGATGTTTCCAAATGAAATAAATATGTACACATTAAAATCTAAAGTCCAAAACAGGAATCATATTGAAGGTTATATCATGAACAATTACTTGGCTCAAGAATGTATGGATTTATGCTCTTTGTATTTGTCTGATATTACTATAAGAATGAACAGACCAATGAGAAATGAAGAAGAACAGTATGAGAAAATTGAACCCAGTTTACCATTACTACCTCAAATAGGTGGAATTCCTAGATCATATACATTGACAACATTAATCCTTAAAGAGCAGGAGATGACACATAGCACAGTTTTGTTCAACTATTTTTTGTTTGATGACTACATCAGGTAAGTGATTTGAATATTTATATCTTACATATATATCTGTTACACTATTCATATTTTTTTCTGTTGGGAATATTAAAGAATGATAAATAGAAAGCATCTTTGTTTATCTTCTAGAAGGAGGGAGAATTTGCATAGAAAAGAGTTTTTTCTTGGTTAAAATTAAAGGTAAAAATATTATTATTTAAAATAATTAAATTAATATTTAATTAAGTTTTATATTCATTTATATTTCAGGAATTGATTTTTCCTATTGACTCTATCTCTGAGGAAATTGAGATTTTCCATTTGGTCCTAATATCGTGGTTCGTGACTATAAATCAATTGTTTTCAATGAGTAAAAATTTATTATCACTGAATGAGAAAAGAAAATGTGAACACAACATGATAATTTTATTGTTATTGGCACAATATAATGTTATTTCAGTGCATTATATAGTAGATTGTGATTTGAAAATGTAGGTTGTTATGGAGTCATTGAAAAAAAATATTGGATTATTACTCTCATGGATGAGTCATGCTGATGAAATATTTGTGGTTTGATTCAATGATGATGTAGGGCACATTTAATAATGATTGTGGATTTTGAGTAATTTATATGACTCACACTCTTTCTACCAATGACCCATATGTATTTACATCATTGGTGAAACAAGTTTTTTTTTTCAATGACCATCTTCGACATTAATTTGGTGTCATTATTGAAGTAATTCCAAGACATATTTTTTATTATGTTGATGAAGGAATTAACACCATCCCTAATACTATTGGAAACGATCCATTTATTACTTTGTATGACTCCAATAGCTTAATTGTCAGAGTTGAATATGAACCAGCAGTTATGGTGGGAAATATATATAATCATATATCCATGTTCTCAATTCTATTGGTTTAGCTTGACTTGGGTTGTTAAGGGTGGTATTATTAAAATTGATTTAATATTTATTACATATATGTCATATCTAAATTGTCCGTTATATTAATTTTCAATGTTTATTGGTTGTAATTTTATTTGAATAGCATTTTATAATTAGGAATTGAACTGTATTCAAACCTATGAAACCAACATTTCAAACTTGGTGAAAATTTCACTGCTTTATTTACCCTATAAAAAATTAGTATAACTATAAGACCACCCTTTACAATTTCACCAGATATTGAACATGATGGTTTTTCTTCATCTGAAATACATGTATACAAACCTGCATCATCTACCTGGGCTAAAATTGTCATTAATTTTGACAAGTTCTTTACCCCTTATGAATCTAGTAGATATATTATCGTTGTTCAAATGTTTATATTATCATTTCCAACTATCTTAATGGTTTAATAATTCATAATTCATACCATAATTAATTCTCTAGAGGCATAATTCAATAAGAGCTCTCTCTTGGTTGTTGAGTGAAATAGAGTCTCAGAATCGATGTTACATGATTATAATAGACCAGTGACACTTAGTAAATAACCATCCTACTAACAATTAAATTTCATTACTACATCTTGTATGATTTACTAAATTCATTATATATCCATTCAATCTCACTTAAAAAATGGATAGGTAAATTATCCTTGAATCCCCCTATTCCCTATCATATATTTGGTTTTTGGGTTACACAATATTTATCCTTTTTTAATAACTTCCATATTTGTTTTCAAATGCATGAAATGGGACCAGTGGTAGAGAGGTGATAGAAAAAGATGATGGACTATAATCATCGCATGGCTGAGATGGGTGTTTCACCACTAGTGCCTGTTGTGAGTATTTTATATCAATTATATATATTTAAATAATATATAATGTCATGTGATTAATTTTTTTAAACATTTTTGCAAGATCTACCTCTTAGAGGAAAATTATTTGATGAGTAGCCTAGTAGTGTTCCCAATACTCAGTCTTGTGTAACGAGGAGGGGTGGGGGAGGTACGAGAACTAGGAGATCTTCTCAGCATACCCTATTAGACCATGCCCCTCCCACTGACATAATATATATCCCACATTATGATCTCAGTGTTCTTTTATGATATACCTGATATTTAGGCATCCCAAATTTTCACCACCATTTACATATGAGTTTCCTCACATGTCTTTACCATATCCGATGATGATTCACACTCCCCATCAAACATTTGGTCATCCATCTGTGCCAACTTCTTTTACTTCACCTTCATTCTCTCTAAGCTTCTATATTCCGTCTTTTTCGAGTCCTAATACACCACAGTCTATCCCTACATAGTATAAATTGGGACCCACTGCACCTATACATGGTGTTCATTTAGTTTCTATGGATCCATCGACACCCATTGATCAGACTACCATAGGTATATTTATAGAACCCTAACAAATTTTTATACCATTATTTATTTTCATTATAACATGAATTGATAAAATATTTATTTTTATTTTATAAAAGATACATATACGGAAACGAGTCAGGGTGGGGGCATACATGCATGCATGCTGTGTGGTACTGCCTCACACAGTTGATAGTGGACTATAATGAATATAATCAAATGATTTTAAAAATATGGTAACAATGTTTGCTGTTTTAAAGATGCTCGCCACATACTCTATCATCATTCCTGTCAGACTTCTCTCACAAAGACAGTTTCCAAATGAAGTCAAGGACAATTCCTGGGCAGATATATGGGTAATAAAATCTATTGTATTTAATGCAATTATTATTTATTTAGATGAATTAAGATTTGGGTGTTAGCTTCAGTTTAATTTCCCCAATGGTGAGAGTGCACGACTATCACGTCTATAGGATTTCAGTGATCTTTTGAGAGCCAATAAGCAAGAGTTATATATTGTATTGTATGTTAGATATGAAATAGAGTTAGAGGAGGTACCTGTCATGGATGATTGTTTGATAGAACAGTATCGACCGATGATTACTCATGATACGACTATTCAGTTTAAGGTATTAATCACATTTGAGGCATCTAAATAAATTTTTTCTGGTTTTGCATTAATACTATTTTTCATATTATTGAATTTTATTTTTGCATTATCTAGAAGAAAGAAAATTGATTCAAAAAATATCTCTACACATTAGGACATTATACGATGTCAGATCATGAGAGGAAGGAGGATTGATAGTTTTTTATAATTTTTTTACGACTTTCACTTTCTATTAATTCGTTCATAATCTATTCGATTGCTAAAGTTTTAATATAATTTGAGTTATGAAATTAATTATTAGTAACCTATTTTTAATTATGGGTTCCTATATTCAATGTCATTGTAGAAGAAAACATTGAATATTGAAGGATGTGTGCCTCGAGAAAAATTGTTTTGCTTGAGTAGAAGGAAGAAAGATGGAAGTGCGGTTAACAAACTGAATCAGAAGTAGATTTTATGTATCACTTTATTGATTTAAAATTTTAATATCTATTTTGTAACTTAATAGTATATTTATATTTGTAACAGACCGCTTTAGAGGACCTTGATGCCCAGGAACCTATCAATTTTGGGCCAAAAGATCACTTATATTAGGTGTTAGGATATGAGCATCCTGGTAGAGTATGTTGTCGACCTGGGAAGAGTATAGTCTAAACAAAGTATTGGAACTCCTCTTGTATGAGTTTTAGCACCAAAGATTTATAGAAGGTTAAGTCACATGAGGAACATGCTTAAAAAGGGGCCATAGAGATGGAAGAATAGTCTGCTAGGGAAAACAAAACATTTATGAAACTGATTGAAGTTTTACATCCAACACAACCACCAGAGGATAGCACAACTAGTGATGAATATATGTCATCGATGTTTTTTATGTATGGGGAACTAGGTGGAATTTCTAATGGTGGTCGAGATGATGTCGTTCCCATCGATGACGATGGCGAGGAAAAGGGAATGGAGGAGGCTGAGGTGGAGGAGGAGGGTGAGGAGGAGTTCGAAGAGGAGGATGAGGGTGAGGAGGAGGCTGAGGTGGAGTACGAGGGTGAGGAGGAGGAAGATGAGGAGGGAGGAGACGATGATGGGGACGGTGATGAGGATGGGGATAAGGATGATGATGGTGATGATGATAGTGATGGTGATGGGGGATAGATTGATCCGTTGCATTTTTTACTGATATTACTAACATTTGATGTTTGATGATTTGTTGTGCCTGAATATTATTGTGATTAGGTAGGTCACATTATCTTGATTTCTTTATCTATAAATAATAAAACATGACTTGATGATTTGTTGGACTGAATATATGTGTGACTGATTCACCCCTCACCAGGACACCCCCACCACCTTAAACAGCCCCACCCCCTGGACACCCCCCATCCGTTGGACACCCCCGGCCCTATGGACACCCCCTGGACAACCCCCACCCCCCTAGACAACCCCAGCCCCATAGAAAACCCCACCCCCATGGACACCCCTCCTGGAAAGCCCCCCACCCCATGGACACCCCACACTCTAAGACAACCCCCCCACCCACCCCCCCCCCCACCAAAAATCACCACCCCCTTGACACCCCCACCCCTGGACATCCCACACCCCTGGACAGCCCCCACCCCACCTGGAAACGCCCACCCTCTTAGACCCCCCGGACAACCCCCCTCAGACACCTCAACCCCGTAGAATGCCACCCCCATTCCTAAAACAACCCAAACCCTGGAAACCCCACCCCGTGGACACCCCCCACCCACCCACCGCCATTGTAGACACACCCTTGGTAACCCTTATTGGACAACCCCCACCCCCTGGACACCTCCACCCTGGTGGACAGCCCTACACCCCATGGACAGCCCCCTGGACTCCCCCGTCCCCTTGGATAGCACCAACCCCAGGAAAACCTCCACCCCCAAACACCCCATCCCCCTTGGAAATCCCCCCATACCTTGACACACCCACCCCCTGGACACCACACCCCCTAGAAACCACATCCCCTGGGCACCCCCACCCCCTGGACACCCCCACCCCTAGGAAAGACCCCACCCTTTGGACAACCCAACCCCCTGGAAACCCCACCCCATTGGACACCCCCAACCCCTGGATAGCCCCCCACCCCTTGGACATCCCCACCCCCCATGGAAAACCCCCACCCCCACCCCTGAACACCTCTACCCACCTGGACAGCCCCCACCCCATTGGACAACCCCCACCCCCTTGGACAACCCTCTGGACACCCCCACCACCCTGGACACCCCACCCCCTTGGATAGCCCCCAAACCCCTGGACAGCCCCACATCCCCTAGAATCCCCCACCCCCAGGACACCCCCACCACTGGACACCCCCCACCCTTGGACACCCCCACCCCCTTGGACAGCCCCCCTGGACACCACACCCCCTGGGACTGCCCCCACCCCCTAGACCCCCACCCCTCGGACACCCCCACCCTCTTGGACACCCCCACCCCCTGGATAGCCACACCCCCTGGGAGACACCCATATTCTAAAATCAATTTCTAATTCCACATTTTATATGTGTTATACATAATTAAATTCTGTATGTAATGAATTCAGAATTGAATATTGTACATAATTCATAATTCTGTATGTAATTCATAATTCATTTTGTATGTGTTACTCATTCATAATTTAGAATTAATTATATAATTCCTTCTGTATTTCTTCAATTGAGAATTCATTTTTGAATTCAGTATTTCATAGGGTAACTGGGTTATGAATTGAATTTTGAATTCACAGGTGCACAGGGGATTGCAAAGGGGGAGGCAGGCTGACCTGCTACTGTAATTGTAGCAAGGCTATACCAACGGTTGTAAACCATTGGTATATGTGTGAAATGTATCTTTATACCAATAGATTGCATAAAAGCATTGGTAAAACTATATACCAATGGTTAGTAAACTGTTGGTATAGAACCTATAATCAGTCTTTACCAAGAGTTTGATATAAAACATCACTAAATAATTATTGCAATGGTTTTAAAACTATTGGAATAAATTTTAAATTCCTAAATTTTCAACAGGTGTCAACCATTTGTATAAAGATATACCAATGGTTAGCTGAAACTGTTGGTATAATATGTATTATGTATCCATATACCAATGGTTATACTATAACGGTTGGTATATGTCTATCCCCAAGGCTAACAAGCCAACAGTTTGAGAAAATATTGGTATAGTTCATACTAACAGTTTTCAGGCCTTTCCCCATGGTTTGAAACTGTTGGTATAAGTCATATTTCTAGCAATGGGTGTTAAAAGAACCAAGAAGCGATTCTCTACTTCCTTGAAAAGGTGAGGTTCTTCTTTTTCTAAACCCACACACTCTTTTGTTTTCTTTTAATAAAGGGGAATTGACCCTCCATCTTATTATATAATTTTATATGAATCATAACATTTTATATTAGTTATTATTTTTAAGTGAAATTTAAAATTTTAATTATTAAAAAAATTATTAATAATTTAATATTTTGAAAAAATTTCTAATAATTATTAATTATTTATAAAGGCTACAATTTTTTATTTTAAAATAATAATTTTATTTTTCATAAATATACAGTTTCAATTTTAATTATTTTTATGCTCTATAATATAATTAATTTAAATAAATATTATGCAATTTGTTTTTCAAAAAATGAGTAAAATAAAGTAATTTTATCTTGTTTCTAATTTTTAAAAATCATTTTATATTTATTACAGCAATAATAAATTATTTCACTATATATTTCTATTATTTTGTATTTTTTTAACTAATTTCTAAAAATTATATTATATTTACTATACTCATAGAAAATTATTTTATATAATCATTACTCATAAATTTTACAAATTTTATTGTGTTTTTATTTTTTTTAATAATTGATTATATTTTTTATTATTTTTCATAATTTTTTACCATTTTTATTAATTTAATATAATATTCATATATTATTATATTATATATATATATATTAGTAATTAAGAGTTTTATTATATGAAACTAATTTTTTTAATCTTCTAATTAAATTCTAATATTATAAATATATTATAAATTTTAAGGAATTTATTATTTTACGATTTTGTGTTCTTATAATAAATTATATAAAAATTTCATTTTCAATTATATTATAATAATAAATTTAATTTCCATGGATACATGAATTATTTATTATTTTTATGATATATTACATAATTAATTTAAATATTTATATTAGAATTATTATAATTATAGTAAAATAATATATTTATTTTAAGTAATAATTTTCATTATTTAATTTTTAAAATATTTCTCAATAATTTATTATAAAATTTATTACTTATTATATTTTTTTTCTATTTTACTACTTTTTATAATGTTTTATTTGGAAAAATCACACACATAGTTCGGACAAAATGTTCTCACAGTTTGCTTATGGTGTTGGTGGGGGGTTGATGTTTTTACAATCATTCACATCAGGTTCACCATTCATTTTTTTTATTCCATAGATTCTCCCAACAATTCACACATCTATGAATGAGTACAAACCAACTTTCCAAAGGTCGATAGTCAATTGGGGTTTTAGAACCAATGACACTTAGTCTCTCACATTGGCCAAGAGGATGCAAGGTTCAGATCATCGAACCCTATTGGGTGGAATTGCCTCATACTCCAAGACTCTCATATAGATTTAATATATGATTGAGAACCTCTTCCTAATCTGGATACGAGACCAGTTACCCTACAAAAATGATTAAGTGTTGAATCCTTCCATGTGAAAAGGAGGACTGTTACTGAGTCCATCTACTTGTATGCAAGGTTCTGCGTCCATTTCCCATTATTGTGTAGAAACTTATATATATATATATATATATATATTAAATTTATATATCTAAGCACTCTAGAACTTTATTTTACCTGGGAAGGTGATTAATAGTTTAAAGATGGGATTGAACCTTTGCGAGGAGTCTTACGTTTCTTTCTTATAACAAGAATCAAATCCCATGTAGTTGGTTAAACCCTTGTAGTTTAACATCACATATAAAAGACATATATAAGGGAAATTATTCACTAGGTATCATGTTTGGGCCTCATGATGTATCTTATATATCCTGACTGTAGTATGAATCAGAGTTATCATAGTTTGATCATTCCCTTGGGAATTTCCCCTTGGTAGATTCCCTTGTATGGGGGAGTTATATCATTCCACTGATTGAGGCTTATACACTGATGTTTCCATAGACGGTGTTGATTCATGTTTAAAATGATATGATCATTGAATATATGTAATCCCACACATGCCATGCCATGTGTGAGAAACATGGGACAACCAGTAATTACTCTCGTGAATAGGGATGCATGACTTATGTATTGGGGAAAACCTTTGGATGTTTTTTAAAGAGATAGTTATTTTAGGAAAGAATCATATGTATCCTGGTTATTATAGAAATTATATTCATTATAGTTCAACTAATTTCTTAATATATTGGTAGATGAGGAAGAATTATCATCCCATGGGAGAGACTGGTTCTTAATGGATAGAACATCATAGAAATAGAGGGACATAAACTGAGGTGGATGCCCATTTCAGATCAGGACATAAAAAGGCATCCTATGTATCCTAGTTATAACCGGAACCAAACTTCTTGTAGTTCTATAGTATTGAAGCTTACACATTGAGGTTTCCCTCTCAATCTGCTGATGGATGAGGAGGAATGGTATGTCTATGAGAGAGATTGGGTCCTGATGGGTGGAATATAAGATATTTGGGGGGATTTACCCCGAGTTGAATTCCAATTTGATCATGGGCCATATGATGGAATCCTATGTCTCCTGGTTATAGAACATATGAGAGTTATTGTAGTAAACCTTTTTAGGGATTATGCACAGAGGCTTCTCTTATAATATTTGATGGACGTGGTTATCATGACCTGATATATCTTCTTGATGAATCCTGATTGTTTTCCGAACATGATTCAAGATGTCCGTACATGTCCAGGTTTCATAAAAGATATATCGAAATTCATTAATAATATTTGGTTATAAATCTTATTGGACTTTGAAAGTCATGGGTTGCATGCCAAGTAGACATCATGTGACTTTCTTGACATTTCCACTGGTTATTTCTTGATCCAAATGGAATTTCGAGTGAACATCACTTTACATGAGTGACATATCTCAGTGTTGTCTCATGATCTAGTTGCATCATGAAAAGTGAATGAGGATTACCATATCTATATTCTCATAAGTCTTCAATCATTTTGATATTTATTCATAACATTATTTCATATGTTACTCAGGTTTATCTGGTGTTATCTTGTTTTAGATTTCATGCGAACTAGCTAACATGTGATACCTCCTTTGAATAATCCGCATAACATGGTATAAGTCCTTCACGTGATCTAAAGTGTGAGCACACAAATCATATATGAATGTCGTGTGATCATTTAATCCATTCACTAGTATTTACATTGAAAAATACCATTGTGATCACATGACTAGACTCTTTGATAAGTTTTCTTCTATTCTCCCGTTCATGATTGATCAATTAGTTTTTTTCCACTGGGGAGGGATTTAAAGTCCTCACCTCCATGGTTATATATTGCCTTCCATGGAACATATCTCACAAATTTAGGTAAGAGTCAGATAAGGTTTTTGGTTTCTTGTGCTTTGCATGATATTTCCATGGGTCATCCATGGAGTCACCTGATGAAAACTACCCAGAGAATGTCCATCCTTTTCAATTTGTATTAGACCCAGGACGATCAAAGGGATTTCACCTAAAAATTTGGACTTGTCAAGGTGCTTTTTCAAGGTATTGACGACATGTCTTGGGGTATTCTAGATCCAAATACCTATGGAAATAATTTCACATGATCAAATTCGACTTGTATGGGGTCATTCGTGAGAGAAATGTAGATTTTTAGGAGGGATTTTGTGGCATGAGAAGATTCTTTCTTTCACCTTTTTATTTCCTTCTTTATTTTACAAGGGTTGGGGATCTCATGATTTCTTATGAGTGTTGTCGAAGACAAACACTCTCTTTTCCTATGATGCATCGTGTGACAAATAATAGGTCTTGTAATGATGCACGATCATTGTCTTGGAAAAACCATCTAATTTTTTATGGAGATAATGGGGTAGAAAAAAATTGATTGGACATGTCTGAGAGCTTTCACATGATGAATGTGACATGCCAACAATATTTTTCATGACAAGGTGGACATACCCTAAGGTCTTCACGGTGTGTTTCAAATCACTTGAGCACATCACATGATGATCAAAAACCGCTTAATGTCTTTACCTTTTTCATATTTTCATTGATTATTTTACAAGGGTTTTGGATGATTATCATATGCATGTCAGTTGAAAAGTCACATGACTCATATGAAATCATCTAGTAGCCTCTGCATGATAACCAATGCTTGTCAGGATTCCCTTGCAAGAACAAGGAGTCTTTTCAATGTGGCTCTACGTGATTCTCCAGTAGGTCATGGGCTGCAAATGATCCATTTCCATGACCTTCCAAAGGTTCTTCGACCACCTTTCCTTTTAGAGGTTATGCAATCTGTGTGCTTTTAAACCTTCCCTTAATATGTTTTATTTATGAAATAATACCTATAAATCAGGTATTTCTTTTTCCTGAATATTTTCAGATGACAACGTGGCGGGCGCCAACATATAATTATAATTATTTATTTATTTATTTATCTAGTTATTATTATATAGTAATAAATTTATTTTTCATAAATACATAATTTAATTTTAAATTTTTATGTTATTTTTTATAACTAATTTTAAAAATTATATTATATTTACTAGGATCATTGTAAATTATTTTTATATTTTATGGAATTTTGTTTATTATTTAATCATTTTCATAATATTTAATAAATTATTATATTTTTTTATAATTTTTATAATTTTATAATTTTAGTAGTTTTTAAAATTATAGGAATTTATTTATAAAGTCCACTATTTATTATTTTTAAAACCTAATTTTATTTTTTAATAAATACATAAATTTATTTATAATTTTTTATGTTATAATATATATTTTATTTTAAAAAATATATTATATTTACTAAAATCATAGTAAATAGTATTAATAATTTTAATAATAAATTTTTTATTTAATAAATTAAATAAATAAACGAAATAAAAAGTAAAAATAAATAAAACACACACTAATTTTCCCAACCAAAACAAGCAAATTAAACAATAAAATTTGATAAACATAAAATAATAAATAAACTAAATAATAAAACATTAAAATAAATATTAAAATAACTACAATCTAGATCTGAACTAAACACTGTCAATCTATACCAATGACTTTCGATCTCAATCAAAAACTCTTTCTCCAACAGGAAAGAGAAAAAATAGATACAATTTTGAGAAACAAGTTTTCTATGAAAAAAAATTTATATGTTTTTTATTTGTTGTTGAAATTAATAAAAAAATGATTTCCTTCAGTAACAGTTATAAATTTAATTTTTATTTATTGATTGAATAGTTTTTTGGTGGGATAAGTAAATTATGATAGTTATTTCTGATGGATACATTATCGGTTGTAAATAACAACCTCCATTTTAATTTTTCCCTCATTTTTTTTCAAAATGTAGTTGTGGTGGATATTACCTAGAATAAATAATCCACTTTTATTTTTTTATAATAAAATAAGTAATTGTGACAGACCATTAAATCCATCAAAATTGATACTCTATTGCAATAGTGTATTAAAATTTCATCAAAAATAAGTCTATCGTTCCATGAAATGTGTAAGCATGAAAAAACTATTTAAAATAGATTTTCATTACATAATAATAGGTCGCCTCTATTACTATTATTATCAAATGACCTTTATTCCTTTAAAGAAATTTATTTTGGTGGAAAAACTTCTCTTCTCCTCTATTACATTACACCATCATGATTCCATTTTGTGTTTTTCTCTCAACATTAAAAAAATTATCTCTTAGTAAATATAAATTATTTCCAAAGGCATTATTTGTGAAAAACATAAGGTAATCTCAATTGAACTATCACATATATTAATTATTTATATTTTGATATGAGCTTGAATTTTCCTGAAAATTTTAAATAGAAGTCACTGATTTATTTATGATATGTAAGTAAAAACTTATGATTATTCTATACATGATGTGTCTGAAATAAAACTAGATGTTTTTTTATATTAAAATTCTTTTATATTCAAAAACCATTCAACAAATGATCATAACTGAGTTAATGATCTTGTATTGTTTTCTAAAATTTAAAACAATGATCATTAATTCTTTTTTTACGTATAAACAAAACCACAAATCAACCAAACATGTGATTTATTTGGGATGGTTAAAAATAGAATTTCATAATTTATGGTATTTTAAATTCTAAAAAGAAGCTGAAATTGATCAAAAACCAATAAAAAATGTTCTAATTACTAGTATAATTACGAACATGGATCTTTGATTCATTTATAATATCTAAAAAAAACTACACTTCAGTATAAATTGAAATTTTCCTAGAGTTATGTAAATTATATTTTACAAATTATTTTTTTTCTAATTATAAAAAATCTTTTCTAGTGATAAAATTTTTTATAATCATCTTAAAATGTTACAAAAAATTAGGACAATTATATTCGATTCATTTTCCACATGTAAAAATTATCCATATATCAATCAAACACGTGACGTGGCATGAATGTTACAATGTAATTTATTAAAATTAATTTTTTTTATGTTTTATAAATATTCATTAACTGATAAAACCAAAGAATAAAGTCCAATATTATCATGTATATTTAGGAAACCAATTCCCAAGTAATTTAAGATTGATAGAAAAAATAATAATTTTACATTTTATTTTATTATGATTATTAAAAGTAGTTTTTAAAATTAAAGTTCATTTAAGAGATACAATTGTGTGTTCAATTATTAACACCATGAAATAGAGTTTGTATTGTGAAAAAAAATTAGGACAATGACAGTTGAATTATTTTTGACATGTAAGAGAAAACTATACATCTATAATCTATGTGAATTTACTAGAATCATCCTATGTGTTTTCTCTAATTAAAACATTTTTAATTTCCATAAATTAGTTTCAAATGGTCATAATGGCAGAAAATTATCATATTATCATGATAAATTATTTCGAAACTTATTGATTTCTTTTTAATGAATAATAAAAAATATCACATCAATCTAATGTGTGATTTTCTTAAAATGGCTCATGATTTGTTTTTAGAATTATATCTATGATTAATATTCCAAAAACATATCATATGATCTAAATAAATGAAGTGATCTAATATTTATGGGAAAATTTAGAAAAATGATCATCGATTACTCTATGAACTGTAGAAAGAAAAAAACAAATCAATTCAATATTTTATTTTCCTTGAATGATTCAATATATATTTTTATAAATTATAATTGATATTTATCATTATTTTTTATCACTTTGTGATATAATTTTTAATGTTATTTTTTATTCTTTTACGGTAATTGGTTTTTTAAGAGATGATGGACGTTTCAAAGCTGGGATTTATTATAAATTCTTACTATTTCTATAATTTAAAATAAATTTACTTATAGATTAATCAAATACCTATTTTAAAATGAATGTTCCAAGAATATATTTCCATGAGAAGGTGATTGTACATGTTTATGACTTGCTATACCAATGAATACAAAAGAATAATCTCTTTTTCAAGATAACTAAATTCTTTTATTTTTCATGTTTATAAAATAATTTCCTCATATAAAAGGGAATTTATTTCATAATTCTACAGTACTAAGGATCTTCAAGAAAAATATGACCATATATCATAGTATAAATATTATCCTAAACTATTATTTATTTTTCACTCATAATTGTGTATCAACTAACCTTATGAGATATAACTATATTTTAATTAAAAAAAAATTATATTAGGTGTGTGTAATATTTTAAATATTAAAATAAGTATTTTTTTGTCTTATTTAGCAGTGTTCAATATCAATATGTATAAAGATAAAATAATTTGAATAACTTAATGTTATTCACATTGGTATATTATAATTCATTTATATATATTCTAAATTTTAATTAATATTAACAAAAAATTGTTTTGATTATTGGTATATTGGAATAGATAAGGTCAATGGATGGTAGATCCTTAGAGAAACTCTCCTTCATGCATTGAATTCTTTTTATATTATTTATATTTTTTTATATGTTTTGTAATTCAGACTATTTTTTGTTATTTTTTTAATAATAAAATTGATACTTTAAAATTTTATAGAACTTCTAAAATAATATAATATCTTTATTATGAGAAAAAATAATGATTTTTCATCAAAAATATTCTTTGTTTTATTTTGGGTTATATATTTCTCTGTTATGTTGCAATATACTAGATCAACAAAATATATCCTTTCACAATGAAAGAGTTTATCATTGATAATAGTCTATTTTATGGGAGGTTAAAAAGTGATATGTTAGAATTCATAAAATAAACCCTTTATCAATTTTTTCTTTCGATAAAAATTGTCACTTTTTATTTGTTGGTGAAATATCACTATTCTAAAAGTTCTATTAAAAACATTTTTGAGCACTCCTAAAAAAATATGTTTTAGTAGTTATCTTAGTTAACTAAGATGTTTTCTTTTAGAGGATTTCTCCACCAATATTTAACTATTATGATACAACTTTTATTTATAAAGGATTATTCAAGTGAAATTAAAAGTTTAAATATCCTGATGGATTCTATTTATCGACTCATTAAATTTTATAAATATACTCAGTTACAGGGTAATGGTTGTTGTAGTGTTTATATAATCAAACTATCTATGTGAATTTCACTATCTTTTACCAAATTTAATGGATCATATCCCAAAAACTCACATTTTTAGGTGTTAGTGAAATCAAGAAAATCCCAGATTTAGTGATATAAAATCCAAGTGAGACTAATATTTTCAAATTAGATTGAGAGGAATATTATTTTGATGTATTTTTATAGATTGAATAAATGTTTTGGATATATATAGATCTATGAAAAATTATGGTGGAGGAAATTCATTGTGATATGGGATCACCAAGTTTGATGGGTTGTAACAAAATCCCACTAGAACCCACATGAGAGGCCATTAGATTCCATTTTTCCATTTAGTGGGTGAAACACCCATCAACAGTAGCCTTGGAGTGTGACATGGGGACCTATTAGACCACTAGACCTCCAGCGATGTCCATCAATGTTCTAGAGGTGCACCCAAAAAATTTATCTTTTGCAAATTTATGATTTTTTTGGTAAAAAATACTTCCGATTAGAATTTTGATTTTTTGGGTTATTGTGTTTGTTGAAAATGTCGGCTAAAAAAGTTATAGTGGTTACTTAGAAGATTTTTTGAATAACCTAATGATAATTATGTTGTTTCTTGGGGTTTTACAATTTTTTCAGGGCCATGTTTTTATAGGGATCATCAAAATGGAAAAGGATGGATTTCCATGTAATAATTACATGGACCACGTGATAAGTACCGAAATTCATGGGATGATACATGACAAAAAAATGGATTACACTACCATGTGATAACATCATAATTTATGGATAAGTGGTGGTGTTTTTTGCTGAACACGTGGAAATTAAATGATAGAAGTTACAGAAAGGATGATTCTATGACTATGTGTTATGTTATCATCCATTTTTGTAAGTTAGTTATACTACATGGTGAAGGGAAGTAGTGTATAATTTTTTTTTGATTAGAATATTTTTTGGGACACTTGGAAATATATTAACATTTAATCACTTCATTTAGGAGGATAAGTGATTTCTAACAGGAAATATTTTTTATAAATTCCACCATGTCAGGAATGAATTCATTGAATAAAACATCCATTATGGAATTATGTGGAAGCATTTTTTGTTAGATGTTATTCATTGAAGGATAACTATGTAAGGAATTTCGTTAATGTCATACATGGAAGATAGTTCATGAAGAATTTGTAGGTAGGGTAGATCATGTAATAGATCTTGTTAAGAGATCACATGGTTGACAATATAAGAAGGAATCATGAAGTGAACAATAAAATCTGTAATATGATGGCATTAAAGAGATAACATTTCATGAAGTAGTTTTCCATGAAGAAAATTTTACATGGGAAAGATGATTTCATCCATTTGATGAAGAAAAAGAATAATTATGAAACTTGGATGTTTTTATGAAATATTTTTTCTAAATAATTTTAATTCTTTAATAGCATGCATTGCACACAATTATGATTTTTAACGAACTGCTCTATACCATAGTATAATAGTATATTTTAACCAATCTGTTAGGTTAACATGAATAAATATAACCAACTTATGAAACTGTATGGTAAATTCTTTCAGTACATGTCTCACCCGAATTTTAAAATTTACATTATTTTATTATTTTTATTGGTGTCAGGTGTCTTTTCCGAGGTTCGGGTTTGTGTAGCAGTTCGAATTTTTGACATTTGGAAAAGTTTTCAGGTTTTATGCTACTGTGCGGACACCATGCGGTTAGAGAATGTCGTGTGGTCCCTTCTAAAATGGGAAGGGGCCATCCCACAGACCGCATAGTCTCATGAGCCATGCAGGGTGACCATTCTGTTTCAAAAATTTAAGAATAATTAAATAAATTAATTAGTGGGTAATGTCATCAATAATAATTTTATTATTATTATTATTATTATTATTACCATATTGTTTAAAACTAAAGAGTTTTTTTTCACAATGATTAAAATAATTGTTCTAAAATTAAAGATTTGTTTTATTAATATTATGTTATTATCAATGTAATTATTAATATATTTTTTTAATTTTTGTATTATTTAATTTTATTTTTTTCCAAACCCTTATTGTCGCCCTCTCTAATTTTCTCTCCCTCTGACGTGGCTCCACACCCCCTCTCTTTCCATTACACTCCCCCTCTCCTTGTCAGCTTTCTCCTCATTTTCATCACCACCTCCGCTTCCAGCTGGCGCAACCTCTGATATCCCTTCTAGCTAGCGGGGATTCCAGAGCTCCCAACTTTA
This sequence comes from Viscum album, assembly GCA_963277665.1. NCBI lineage: Eukaryota > Viridiplantae > Streptophyta > Magnoliopsida > Santalales > Viscaceae > Viscum > Viscum album. Next base: position 1,162,693,126 of record OY728158.1, on the reverse strand, counting down.
GTCGAAACAGCCTTTAGAACCACCACCTCCGGAACAACCCACTTGCACCACCACCAACTATTCTAGCATGCCTCTTCCAGTGCTGCTACCACATTCCAGCGCACGACCTAGCCGACACACACATCCTTTCGATCGTCCACCCTCGAGTGCAATGGGCACCCGCTGTCTCTACCTCTTGTCTCTCCCCGTGTGCGGTTGATCCCATGTGACCCCCTTCCATAGCATGCATCCACCCACCTTATGATCCCCTACCGACGCTGCTTCTCGAGCGCTACCTGCTGTGGTCGCAATGCACCGTGACCCCCTGCTGCTTCAGCCAGCCACCAACAAGTGCGACACACACATCTATAGCCCAGTATGCCTCTTGTATCACTATCACATGCCCTCCTAGCTGGGTTTTTTCCTTCATTTTTTTCCTCACTAGCCATTCTCCCATTTCACACGACCCCACTTTTTGAGCACACCTTCACGTTGAGCTGAGGTTTTCACTACTTCTTCATTTGGATAATTTTAAATCAATGTTTATGTGATCTTAGTTATTTTTGTAGTTGTTGGAGCACATTCGCGAGGTAAATTCTAAAACACCATATCCATCGTGTTTCTTGTACCTACATGTGAGTGCAAGGAGTGTCATGTAGTTTTGATCGAGCTGCGTGCCAAGGTAAGTTCTTCGCTATATTTTCCATTAAATCTTGAATTTATTTATTAATATTTATTTAATTGATTTTCTATAAATGGAAAATAATATTAAATTACTATTTTTAGAATAATTATTTATTGTAAATGAAGCTGTTTATTTTTATGCATCTTACTGAAATTATTTTTCATGATGAATTGTCGCACAATGGTGAAAAAAATGCATTTCTGGAAATTTAAACTTAATTCTTGAATTTTCAAGTGTGCTTCTGGTTTGATGAGAAATGTTTTCTTCTGATGTGTAAACAAATTTATTGGTTTCTTTTGAGAAATGATGTCTTTTTAAAAGTCACATAAGGCTCGTTTGTCTCTTAACAAAAGTGAGTTGTTTTGAAAACCCTCAAGGGATTAATCCTTGGGGTGTCTTGAGGTGATTCATTGTGTGAGTTATTGTGTGTGATTATTGTTCTTGAGGTAGGTTTCTTGTTTAATATCATTGTTCACCCCACTTAGTACTCTCCATGGGAACCTAGCATAGTAAGTGAATATTATGTGAAGGATTGTTGCACTAGTTTATATTAAAAACTATCTAGTGGTTTATAGCATGTGCATACATGGGTTTGTTTCTATGGGATTGGGCCCCTCAACTAGGCCATATAGGTCGATGATTAGGAGTTAGATAGTCATGACGTCATTGGGTAGGGCATTACTTCAGGATGAGTCACATGTATAGTAAATTTTAGATTGTTCACGAGCTCCTATGTTTGATCCATGTTCCCCTCTTTACTCATTTGTCTGTGGTGGATGATTGAGGTTCCTTGCACGATTGTTTGTCCTCATGTGCTATGTTTTCATTTCCCTTTTTGAGTGTTGTGTGTCTTGTGTTGTTTTTTCTCTTGGATAAACACTAAATTTGTATTTTAAATTGGCTGTGAAAATGTTATAAAAATTCAATGCAAATTTTCCTTTAAACATTAAACTTGTTTTTAAATAAAAATAGCTAGTGGATTGTTAATTGTTTTAGAAATGAAAATTTTGTGTCAAACCCATATTTTATATAAAGTAGTTAAAACTTGAAAATGGTAAATTTTTTATTTAGTCATAGTGTTTTTGGGAATATATTGTTGGGAACTCCTACAGAGTTTTAATACTCATGCCTATAATATTTTCTTGTTTTTTTGTTTTTGTTGCAGGTTTGACTCGAGCTCAATTGCTATGGTCGATATTTGGTTGTGTATTGGAGAGTGGCTCTTTGTGTCACATGGAGGTGTCTTGGGTGTCAGGTTCAGTTTGGTTATTTTGGTTTTGTCAGTTTTTCAGTTTGTTGTTTCTTTAATTTAAAATAGTGTAATGTTCAAAAATCCCATTAAGTTTTATTTGTGCCATTATTTATTCAATTTACTTGTTTATTTTTTTTGGGAGAAAAAAGTTCCTCTATCTTTTTTGATGCACTTGGAAATCATTTCCATCTTGGGAGGATCGGGAATGCTTTTCGGGCCTTACTGCGGATCAACTCGAGTGACCGGTTTGGGGTCCACCAAGGTTGGTTCATGAAAAAGTGGTATCAAAGGAGGTCAAATCTTTTTTGAACCTTTCATATAGAGTTCCCATCCTTATATGGGGATTTCAAGGTAGAAGGAGAAGGATTTTTGGTTCTCGAGGTGTAGGAATGGGAAAGGCGTCCCGAACCCTTGCTCAATCTGAACCTTGGGTTACCATGGGATGTCTGGGTTTGTCATTATACTTTAATTCTTATGATTTTCTGGTATTGATAAATGAAATGAGAGCTGGGAAAGTGACCTCCGCGAGATTTTAGGGCCTAGAAATCCATGTGGAGCCGGGGACAGTGCATGAGAATACTCTCTATTATGGTGGTGTGATGGGAATATGGCCTCCAACCATATGGTGAAATCACCTGTCGACACTAGTTTTCTTTTATGATCTATTTTTTTTGTTAATTATGGAAAATATTTTTGAAAAGTTTTGGTTTTGAGTTGTGAAAGGTTGAATTTGATATTGTAATAGCTATATTTTGATCAAGTTCATTGTTTTTTGTTTCTTAGTCTCCACCCAGGAAGCTTCAATGGATCCCCAAGGCACAACTTCGGGCAATGCATCTCAGGTGAACAACCTAGTTGATCAATCTATAGACTGCGTTCTTGAGTTTTAGAAGTTGATCCCTACCCTGTTTTATGGTCAAGAAGTTCCTCTTGAGGGAGAGGAGTGGTTGTGGAATATTGATAGGATCTTTTGTATTCTCACGCTGTGTGAGTCATTAAAGGTGATGTTGGCCACCTTTATGCTTAAAGTTCCAACCTAGAAATGGAGTAAGTCTGTGTCTTGAAGCAATTCAGAAGAAGATATAACATGGGATTTCAAAATGTCTTCATTCATCCAACAATAATTCATTGTTTTGACTAAGAAGAGGAAGAGGATGAAGTTGTGTTGTCTTCAGTAGGGTGTTGAATTGGTACAGAATTATATCAACACTTCTTTTACCAAGTTCTATATGACCAATTGTTTGATGCAAATGATCCTAAGAAGACTCGACAATTTGAGTTTGGTCTATGAACTGAACCACAGTCAAATGTAGAAGATCTTAACCTAACCACCTTCTCAGATGTGGTGAGACAAGCCTTTCATGTCAAAGCTGAGTTAGCAAGAGAACTAGGGATGGAAAATCCTCCTATGGTCTTTGTAAGTGGTGTAGAGGATACCGATAAGAAGAATGGGAAGTTGTGTGACATTGACAGTGATGGTAGAGGAATTAAGGGGCCTTTAGACCTCCAGTAAACTTCTTTATAGCGTAATTCCATGATCTATCATCAGTGTGGTAAGCAGAGTCAAAAAAATTAGACGTGCCCGAGTGCCCAAAGAACCAGCCACACATGGGGACACTTAGGTCACCTGCAGCAGTTTTTTCAATGTGTTTCCAAAAATCCCTATGAAGCCAACCCAAATCATAGATTGTCACACCTTCCCATTTGAAAGATTAGAGAGAAACTTGGGATCAGTGTGGTTTATTCTTTCTATAATGTTTGTTGGATGTAATAGCCATACCTGGTGGAATTTTTGGTGTTTATTTCCCTTTAGGTGTAATAATGATGATCATCGAATCCTTCCATGAATTTCTATTATAATGGGAGAATTTTTTATGAAATATTGATATGTGATTTATGTATATGTGTTTATAAAGCCTGACTGTGAGGTAGTGGATGTTTCAATCATTATATCTCTATCCATAAGTCCGGAAGTGAAGCTGGTACATAGTTAGGAGAACCCAAACAGTGTAAAAAGTCCTTAGTTTAATCTATTTCATTAGTGTGTCAGGGTATGTTCTATTATGAGGGTGTAAAGTTGTTGGTATATAGATGGAGATAGTTTTGATGCTCTATTAGTTGGGCCCTGCCCTCCTCTCCCCTCATGGTGGGGGTTCTAGGTCCATGTAAAAAAGTTTTCGAGTCTCTTTGACTTCATTAGTTCTTTTGGTGGGGAGTCCCATACTGGGTCTCATAGTGTTACACCTAATGTAATTTAGTGTTAGTCCAATACTTATGGTGGGGAGTCCTTTTGGGCCTCCATGTGTCCATATCTTGGTTTCATTATGATTTTGGCATGGCAGTATGTGGTCTTAGCCGGGACTGCTTCGTCCCAAGTCTTCCTCTTGATTAAATTTTGGGATTAGAGTACAACCAACAGTTCTGTTGGACTAAGATCATGTGAATAAATGTCGTAGGTGGTTTAAGTTCATTTGTTCCTTGGATGAAATGAATGATCTGGGTTTTGTTTGGTGATAGTTATTATGTTCATTTTCGAGGATAGGTTGTATGTCATGGTGTTCAATTTCTGTTTGGATCGATCAACTGGAGGTGCATAAACTTTGGGGGGTGTGTGACACTTCAGAAGTTTCATTCTTGGGTCTAGATATTGTTGTGGCCTTCCAGGGGGCGAAAAGTGTTATGGTGGGGAGATTTGTCCCACGCGACTTTTAAAAGTTACTTTATTTTATTTTATTCATAGCATCACGTGTATTTTCCAAGGTTCAAATTTGAGTAACAGTTCAAATTTTTAACTTTTGGAAAATTTTATGGGTTTTATGTTGGTGAAAAGACACTACATGGTTAGTGGATGTCCTGTGGTTGCTTCTGGAATGGGAAGGGGCCACACATGGTCTGTGCACAATCTCTTGAGCCGTGATGGGTGACCGCACGTTTTCCCAATTTTATGAATAATTAAATTAATTAATTAATTTAAAATGTAGTCAATAATCATATTATTATTATTGTTAAAAAATTATTTAAAATTAAAGAGTTGTTTTGAGATTGATTAAAAGATTTTTTAAAAAATTAAAGATTTTTTTATTAATTTTATGTTATTTTTAATGTAATTATTAATATTATTTTTCTTATTTTTTTAATTTTTTCCTAACCCTATTTTTACCCTATCCACTTTTCTCTCCCTCTCACACGGCTCCCCCACCCCTATCTCCCCATTACGCTTCCCCTCTCCTTGGTGGCCTTCTCCTCATCATGACCGCCACCTCCCTTCTAGTTGATGCAGCCTACATACACCCTTCTAGCTGTTGTGGCTTCCGGCGCCACAACCTTCAGTCAGCGCAACCTCCGGCACCACTACCTCTAGTGCAACCAACATGCACCCCTCCCCCTCTTCCAGTGCGACCCTATCGGGGACGTCACCCCTTTTCGGTGCACGACCTTTTTTGTACACACCTCCTTACGAATGACCACCCTCTTGTACAAAATCCATCCACTGACACTGCCTCCTACCTCTCCCAATGCAAGGTCTCCCCTATCCGACTTCTAGACAGGTGAGCACCTGCTAGTGACTGTTCTCCAGCGCCGCCTGCTCCGACTGAGATGCACCGCGACCCCCTATTTCTATACCAACCATCGATCACTGCGATGCACACATCTCCAGCCTGGTGATCCTCTTGTACGAATATCCAACACCCTTCCATTTGGTCCATTCCCTTCACTAGAAACCTCACTGTTCGTTATCCCCTTTTATGCGACCCCACTGGTTGAGCGCACCTCCGCACTAACGGTGATATTTTAACTACTTCTTCATCTGTATTATTTTAAATCAATGTTTCTGTGCTTTTCATTATTTTTTTCAGTTATTACAGTAGACTGGAGAAGTGGATTTTGTGACATCGTAGCCATTGGGTCACGGGTACCTATGTGTGAGTGTGAGGCGTGCCACGTTGTTGTGATCGAGTGGTGAGTTGAGGGAGGTTAACCACTGCACTTTCCTTTTAAATTATAATTTATTATCAGCTTTCAATTTAATTGATTTTTGATAAATGGAAAATAATTTTTAAATAATTTTTTAGAATAATTATTTTATGTAAATGAAGTAGTTTATTTTAATGCATTACACTATATTTATTTTTCTTGAATAATTGTCATACAATGGTGGAAAAAATGCATGTTTGGACTTATAAACATAATTCATGAATTTTCATGTGTGGTTATAGTTTTATGAGAAATTTTTTCTTATGATGTGTGAACTAATGTATTGGTTTCTTTTGAGAAATGATGTCTTCTTAAGAGATACATAAGTCCCATTTGGATCTGAATGAAATTGAGGTGTTTTGAAAACCCTCAAGAGACTGATCCATGTGGTGTATTGGGGTGATTTGTTATGTGATTTTTTTGTGTGATGATTTTTCTTGAGATTTTTTTCTTGCTTAAAATCAGTGGTCACCCCACTTAGTACTCACCATGGGAACCTAGCATAGTAAGAAACTTTTTTGTGAATGATTTCTGCACTAGTTTATATTACGCCCAAGATTGTGGCCTATAGTATGTGGATACTTGGGTTTGTTGTTTTGGGATTGGGCCCCTCAACCACTCCAAGTAGGGAAAAGATCAGGCATTAGGGTGTTATGACATTATTGAGTAGGGAATTCCATCAGGATGAGTCACCAGTCTAGTATGTTTTGAATTGTTTGTGAGCTCCTAGGTTTGACTCTTATTCCATTCGGTGCTCATTTGTTTGTGGTAGACAATTGAGGTGACTAGCTCAGTTTTTGTTAATTGTGTGCTACTTTTATATTTTACTTATTGTGTATTTTTTGTTTTTTTTTGGTTTTTCTCTTGGATAATAACTAAATTTATATTTTAAATTGCATGTGAAAATGTATTAATAATGCAATGGACCTCTTCCTTCAAACATTAAACTTGTTTTTAAATTAAAATGGGAATTGGACTCTTACTTGTTTTAGAAATGAAAAGTGTGTGTGATACCCATATTTTATATAATCTATTTTAAAATTTATATAAGTAAATTATTTGTTTAATGGTTGTGTTTTGGGTATAGATTGTTGGGCATGCCTGATATGTTTTAATACTCATGCCTATTGTATTTTTTTTTGTTTACGTTGCAGGTTCGACTCTAGCTCGTTCGCTATGGGAAATAGTTAGTTGTGGATTCAAGAGAAAGTTTGAGGTTCACATGGAGGTTACTTGGACTTCAGGTTCAGTTTTTTTATTCTAGATTTCTTAGTTGTTCAGTTTTTTGTTTCTTTAATTGAAAATATATAAATTTTGGAAATATCATTGAGTATGATTTGGGCCCTTATTTATTCAGTTTTTTGTTTATTTTTATTGGGATAAATCATTACGTATTTCTCTATTGATTCCTTTTTCACTTTTCACCGACCTAGGAGGATCGAGAATTCTTATCAGGCCTTACCACAGATCGACTCGGGTGACTAGTTCAGGGTCGACCCGAGTTGGTTCGTGAGAATACCATTTAATTATAAAAAAATATAAATCAATTATATATTTTTAGTTTTGTGAATTTCTATAAGTAAATGAATTTAATGATATATATATGTTATATAGTTTATAAATTATTTTTTTTATATTCATCCAATAGATATTTTTGTCATAGGGTTGAATAAACCCTATTTGATTTATAAAATCCAATATTTTTTAAAACGAATTTTTTACCATCTTTTAATGGAGAACCCTTTTTTAAATGAATACTTTGAAACATTAATAATTATTATAAGAAAACAAAAACTTATTATTCATAAGTGGGATACAAAAATTTTCTTTGGATGAATTTTTAATATTTTTATGATCACATTCAAATTTCTATAAATAGTAAAAATACACTAAATTTTATTGGAAAACAAAATTTTAAACAGAAAACATTTATATGGATAAATTATATTTTTAATGGTTTTAAAGTATAAATATAATATATTTTTATAATTAAATATAATTTATGTCATTATAATTAATTTTACATTGAATTCAGATGTAAAACGAATTCAATATTTTTCAATGTTTTAACTTTTAAATAATCATTCTCTATTTCAAAATATGAGAATAATTTTTAAATTAATTACTGAAACTTATGTGTTTTGAATTTTTTAAAATGGTTTCTATATTTAGAATCAGTAGGTAAAAATTATTTAAATAGATTTACTTTATTTTTTGGACATTATGAATAGTAACTTCAGTAATTTTTTTTAATACGGTAAAAGGGTAAATCTAGTAATTAAGGGTAAGAATACATTTGTAAAATTACCCTAAAACTAGTCTTAATATCCTTGAATGAGTGTGTTTTATCCTAAATCATCCTTGGGTATTAATGGTGTCCACTAGAATCCACTTGGAGAAGATTAGAACATTTAATTTATTTTATTTAATTAATAATTTTCATATGTCTTACACAAATTTTAATAACTATATAATTTTTAAAAGGTTACAAAGAGGATAAATTTTATTATAAATACTAATTTTACAAATAAAATATTTTTATTTATCATGGTAATTTATTTATAATTTTTAGGAAATAAATAATTACCTTAAATACTTATACTTTAATGATTTAAAAACAAATTAATTGATGAGAAATCAAAATTTTTAATTTTTATTAAAATGATAATAACCATAAAAAGATCCAAAAACATGACCAAATCTTTTTTGTTGAGTATTTCAAAACCATAACCATAAAATTATCAAGTTATTGACCATTTCAGAGCCATATTGGAGATATTGTGACACTAATATTAATTTATTTAATGTGATATTAAAGTTGTCACATTCATAATTTAATAAGTATAAAATTTTAAATGATTTATTTTCCAGAATATAAATTCGACTAAAAATATTCTTATGAAACCTAGTGGATTTATCTTCATAATAATATTTAATTTGTAATTTTTATTCAAAAAATAAGTATATAAAATAATTACACAAAATTGATATAGTAATTATTTAATTAATAGAGATAAAAAATAATTGTTATTAAAAATATTAAAATAAATGAAATTTGACTAATTAATATGTCCAATTAATTTTATAGATGACTTTTTCCCATAAGTAACATAATAAAATATTTTGTTCTATGTTAACTTGTTATCTTAATATTTTTCAAAATCAATTAATTGAATATTGTCAAAATTGACACTATTGATTGTTGATCAAAAAAATGTTTTATTAAAGTATTTGAAACATTATACAACATTCTCAAAAACATATAATAATTATGATATGGTATAAAATGTTATAAAATATTTATTTATGGTCTAACTAACATCAAAGAAGTAAATATTTCATCATTTTAAGATTGAAATAATTGTTATCTTAATTATAATTAAATAGAATAACTTAGTGTTAATTAAAATGATAATGTTTAAAGTGACATTAAATATTGTCTAAAATTTATTGGTTTATGATATTAAAACCCCATATAATCATATCTTAATAATTTGGGTATTTTTTAGGTTTTAGGATGGGGTTTTATTTTATTATAAATTAACATTTTTGGAGATCCTAAAAGTGTCACTCACCACAATTATAAAAGGGAACCTCATTCACCACCTATACACATCACATTAAGTCTTAAAGATTATAAATACCCATAAATTTTCTCTTATTAATTTCTATAGTTACATTCTATAGGTTCTGGCCTTCTTCAATGACCAACTCTAGTGCTCTAAGAGAAGATTTAAAGGAAGCATGTCAAAGATGAGGTAACCTCCTCTACCGATTCTTTCAAACTTATTTCTTGTTATACTTTATATTCATGAGTTTTTTCAATATAAATTAATAAATCATGTATTACTTAAAGACTTAACTATTATTATAATAATGAAAAATCCATATTTTACCTTTTATCAATCCTACGAAAAATGAAATCACCACGTGTGTGTATGTATGGCTTACCATCTCTACACCGGGGTGTAATATGTTTTTCACAACCACCTTACATGGATTGGAAAAATGGTATAAATAATAACTATATATGATTATTATAACATGATGTTAATTTTGAAATAGTATACGCCATCCAATTCAATACTATTCAGAAAATATCGAAATGATATCATCGCTCGTGTGTACGTAAGTCCTACCATCTATACAATGAAACACAATTCCTTCTATGTGATCTTCATTAAAGGATGATTAGATAAATTTAAATAATGAATAAATTTGGTAAATATTACGTTAATATAACTTTTTATGATACAACCATGACCTATGAAGGATAACTGGAACTTATTCAATAAAAAACGTGTAAGAAAATGAAGTAGTTAGTACCCGAATAACAAGTGATAATGAAATGTTGTTAATAAAAAGATTATAATATTATCATATATGATATCATTAAAATTATTGTTATTATTAAATAAGTTAATGAAATTATTTAAATCATTATACATGAGGTTTGGATACATACAAAGGAAACATGACATAAGGTATGGGATTATTTATCAGTTTCGTTATTATCCGAGATTGTTTATACGTATATACTTATTGGGGTATATTTATAATCCAAATCAATTTTTCCTAAATATTTAGTATTATTTTTATTTTTATTTAATTTTTTAAAGTCAATTTTACACAGTGGTGATCTTTTTTTAAACGGTATAAAAGGAATATTTTGTCGTTATTCGATATAAGGTACTTTTTTTGACTTTTCGGAAAAACGTACAAGGAGAATAGTTATTTTAATTATATGGAATGAAGAGATTTTTACATATTCATAACCCCTTATTTATATGAATCTTACTTTAAAAGACTTGATGTTTAGTTTCAAATATATTATTTTCTTTTAATATTTGTTGATATTTTGAGAAAAGAAAATATTTTTGAAGAAGGAAGTATATTTTCCTCAAGAATTAAGTTCAAGTGTTATATCAAAATTATTTTCTACCTAAGATAGAATTCATTAATATGGTTATGTTTTCAATTTTAATATCCCTTTTTTTCTTTTGGTACGATTTTTTTATTATGAACTTATATTTATAAAATCCATTTGTTTTATATGGATTATGATAGGATGGAATGAGGTTTAATAAGCCCATTTTATTCTTTGAGTTGTGCTATGATGAATGGTTTATGTTTTTTTAGCACACATAAGAATGATTTCATTACGAGATGGGTGAGACCTATATCTCCATATAATTCATTTGGAAAATATTTATATCTCATTAGATAGACATGGGTGGAATGGGAAATGATCTCGATTCAGTAATATAGGGCTGGAACAAAGATTAAACTCAGTTCAGTAATGGAATTTTTCTGTTATGATGGTCTTAGAAATGTTCCTTGAATAATATTAAATGATATTCTATGCTTATGTGTATTCCAAAAAACATCATGTCCTATGTTAGGACTTTTGGATTTCATTTATTGATTCTTATGAACTTTCATGATTTATCCCATGGTATGATATTATGATGTTACATATATATGATAAGAATTTCAAATGTTATGTTATTATGTCTCATGATTATGATATGATTGATATATACTATTTTCATCCTTACTGAGCATAAAATCTCACCCTTTAATATTTTTCTTTTCCTCTGGTCACAAATAATGATATTAAGTAAGATATGTCAAAAGAGGGTCTAGTTATGACAAAATAAGTGGGATACAATGAAGATATCTTATGAAATAGTTTTTTTATGTTTTCCAGTCTCTAAAGACATTATACCTATACGGTCTTATCATATATTTTTTATATTTTTTAATGAATATTATTCAATTTTGAAGTAATATAAACGAATGTAAGTATGGGTTCTTATAGTTAGTATTAGTGGAAAGGTATAGTTAACCATTGTAAACTAGGATGAGAAAACCTTAGGGAGAACCCTGTGGATATGTCGAAGTATTGGTTAAAAGCCTATGGTTTTAGAAATTATCATGAATAACATAGGGTAAAATTTAATATTCCCTAAATTGAAATTTTATTCTTGATTATGTGGTTTTACAATTATTATTAGTGTTTCTCACACTATGCTTCTTGGTTTTAGTCAATGGATGGAACATTAAGGAACCACGTTAATGATGAATTCGATAGGCAATGAAATGATTTTCCTCCTGAGAAAACAAATGTCGTGGGATGTGGAATGTGATATCTTGTAGTTATGCTCACCCAACTTTCTCATGATATGAATCATACAGGACTTCCAAATGTGAAAAGGAGGGAACAACATTATGTTGAGTCCTTCACGAGGAAGCGCCAACCTTATTTTAGAGGATCCTATGATTCATTAGTGGTTGTATAATGGATCAGTACCACTGAAAAGATATTTTCAATACTCCAATGTTCATTACATGATAAAGAAATATTAACAGTCTATCATTTGGAAGGTGAAGTTGATCAGTGGGGGAACCTTATCAGGAATATGATGGAAAGAGATGAAATTGAATCCTTAGAATGAGATGAGTTCAAGACCTTATTTTTCAATAATTACTTTCCATGTATTTTTTGAACAAAGATGTAGAAGGAGTTACTTGATCTTAAGAAAAAGGAATATGAATCTGATGGTATCTATGAAATATATTTACAAGAATTTAAAGGTATGATTCTAGAATTTATATCCGACCTAAGGGTATAATTGTTCGATTATTTAGTGGCTCTAAACCAAGTCTCTAAATTGAATTAGACATAAGGTAATTCAATATATATGAGTAAATCATTTGATGTGATCTCAAGGTTATAATGGATGTTGGAGTAACCCATCAATCCCATGGGTTTGATAAGAAGATAAAAATGGAATTCAACGGAAAATCTAAAAAGCACAATGAAAAGAAGAAATGTTTTCCCTTATGCTAAATGTGTGGAAAGAAAGATGGGGGAAAATTTCTTAAAATTACTAGTAAATGTTTTATGTGTGGAAAATGAGGTCATCGGGATGTTGAATGATAAATTTATTGGAAAAATTTGTCTAGTGATGTGAATAAAGAAAATGATACACCGAATGAACCTTAGACCCTTCAATATCACATGTGAAATGAAACAGAAAATAATGCCAATCATTGCCCTAGCCCAAGGGTTATTGAACATGACCAACGTTAGCAAACTCTTAATGTCCGAGAAAAAGTAAATTCACATGAAATCACTATCAGCGATGTAGAGTGCAATAATGAAGTGGTGAAAGGTACTCTTACCATCCACTCTAAAGTAAAAAATGTTTTATTTTATTCTTCATCAGCCAACTCTTTTATTTTTGAAGAAATTTATAAGTTTATCTCTATATTACCTTGAAAATTAGATGTTGAGTTAGCTCTGAAAACTCTTAACGACACAAAAGTTACATCAAATGATTATAACTATTCTCTGGTTGATGTTTGTCGGAAAGTACTTTCTTAAAATGTTGTGATCCATAATATAGTGGAATTTGATTTTATTATTAGCATGGAATGGATTTATATATATGGATATCATATCAATATTCAAGGAAGGGAATTCACATTTCATATTACAAATAAATCTATGATCATATATTGATTTAAGGATTAGTATGGCCTTCCAGTGAAAATTTCTTCTATCTTATGGGTCTTGATCCCTATTAGTGAAGGTTATCTATCTCAAATGGTTGGGGAGAACCTCACAATTAAGAACACACCCATTTTATGGAAATTTGATGATGCCTTTCCAAAATCATTACCAGGTATTCTACAAAAATATTGAAGTTTATTTTTCAATAGAACTCATACCGGGTCATATTTCTATTTAAAATACACATTATAAAATAGCCCCAATTCAGTTACAGCAATTAAAGAAGAAAATCCAAGATAATCCCGACAAAGGATTCATATTTCTTAGTTCTTCACCTTAGGGTGCACCTGTTCTGTTTGTTAAAATGAAAGATGGAACAATGAGAAACTACATTGATTATCGATATCTTAACAAGATCACCATAAAAAATGAATATCCTCTTCCCCGCATTGATGAAATATTTATCCAAATACATATATCTCAATACTTTTCCAATATGTACCTTTGTTCATGATATAATCAATTAAGGGTCAGGAAGGTGGATATAGAAAATACGACATTATATACAAGGTATGGGCACTATTAATTTGTAGTGATGCATTTTGGTCTTACTAAATCACATGATATCTTCATGGATCTAATGAATAGAGTCTGTAGAGACTATCTTGACCTATTATTGGTCATTTCTATAGTTAACAATATTTTCAATTAAAAGATAAAGGAATAAAATGAAGATCAATTGATAATTTTACTAAATACCCTAATAAATTATAAATATTATGATAAATTCACCAAGTGTGAATTTTAGATTCATAAAGTTTCATTTTTCAGTCACAAAATCTAAAAAATGTGATATATTTGGATCTAATAAAAATAAAAGTAATTGAATTTTGGCCAAGACCAATAATGTTAACAGAGTTCCGATGTTTTCATGGTTTGTCTTGATATTATAGACATTTTGTTAAATATTTTTCATGATTTTCTAATCCCATCCAAAATTTGACTCAAAAAGGGGTAATGTTCCTGTGGATAGAGGAATATGATGAGAATTTCAAAGATATCAGAAGATGTTTAGCTAGTGCACCAGTGCTCACATTTACTTGTATTAGATAAAGGTTTATGATCTATAACGATGAATCCAAAAAGAGTATGGGATGTGTTCTTATAAATAATGATACGGTGATAGATTTTGCCTAGTAAAAATTTAAAATCCAGGAGAAAAATAACCCAACTCATTATTTAGAGTTATTTTTTGTAAACATGGCACTAATGTTATTTTGGAATTATATTTATGGTGAAATGTGTGATATATATACTGACTATAAAATTTTAAAGTGCATTTTCTCAAAAAAAGAGATGAATATGCTTCAAATGAAGATTGTTGGAGTTGATTAAAGATTATGAATGATCAATACATTACCACCCTTGGAATATGAATTAGGTGAAATATGCTTTGATTTGGAAGGACCATGATAGCCTATCCATGAGAAGGATCACAAAAGATTTAATGTTTATGGATTTGTAAAGGATAGATCTTGAAATTTTAAATGAAGGGGAGAAATATTATCATTCTCAAATGAATGTTCAACCATATTTATAAGTGAAGATTAAGGTGGAATAAAAGGAAGATGTAGATCTACAAAAGATAGTGAGAAATGTTCCTGAATTTAACCTTGATGGTGATAGAATAATACGGTTCAGGAACTGGGTCTGTTATACTAACATACAAGAATTAAAGAACAATTTATTGGATGCGTCTCATAGTTCTTCATTCTCTATTCATCTAGGAAGCCCAGAGATGCATAGAGATTTGAAAGAGTATTTATGCTAGGATGTCCTGAAAATATATATTTTGTAATATGTCTCTAGGTGCCTCGTTTTTCAGCAAGTTAAGGTAGAGAGACATAAGTCTAAGGGGTTGCTACAACAATTACCCATACAAGAATGGAAATGAGAAAAAATAATTATTGTATTTTTAATTTTACATCCAAAAACATCTAAAAAAACATAATTATATATGGGTTATAGTTTATCGCCTTATGAACTCGGCATACATTATTTCTATTATAGTGGATTTCTCTCTTGATCATCTTTCCATGATATATGTATAAGAAGTGAAAAGATTTATTGGTCTAACACTTTCCATTATATCTGGTGGGATCTGATGTTTATGTAGAAGTTATGGTGAAGTATTCATTTGGCTATATATATATAGTTAATTTTCAACACTACTTATCATCCTTAAATAGACGTTCAGTCTGAGAGGGAAATTTAAACTCTAGAATACATGTTGATATCTTTCTCTATGGATTTTAGGGGTTTTTTGGGATATGCACATACTTTTGGTGGAATTTTCATACATAAATAGCATTCACATAAGTATTAATATGGATATTTATGAATCCCTCTATGTAAAAAAGTTCATAACACACAATTTTCGGGGTGAAGTTGGGGAAATATAGCTTTTAAGACCTGATCTTATTGATGAATTGAGAGAAAAGATTAGATCTATACAAAATCACATAATATTTTTTCAAAGTCAACAAAAAAGTTATGATGACAATAGAATAAAATACCTATAGTTTGAATTGGGTGAAAATGGGTTTCTAGGAATATCTCCTCAGAATAGAGTAATGGTATTTGGAAAGAAGGGCAAGATAGACCCTAGTTATGTCGACCCTTTTGAAATTCTGGATCATGTTGGGAATGTATTTTACCGATTGGAACTTCCACCTAATCTCACTCAAGTTCATGATGTGTCCCATGTATCTCTCTTGATAAAGTGAATAACTTGTCTATTACATGTAATCAACTCATAATTCATACCGCTAAATCATGCTCGTTCTTATGAAGAACAACCGATGGAGATTCTGGATCGTATTGATTTTTTTTTTCAAAATAAGACCACTCACTTGGTTAATGTTTTGTGGCGGAACAAAAAATTCGAGGAACCTATGTGGAATCTTGAGGATATGAATGGTGAGAGATATCCCCATCTGTTTGTATCTAAGTGATGAAATTAAAGGGAAATTTTCAGTTTAAGGGGGGTTGAATGTGACACTCATATGTTTTTATGAAATATTACCTCTAAATAATTTTAATTCTTCAATAGCTTGTAATGCACGCAATCATGACTTTAAAAAAACTGCAAGATTAATTTTAATTCTTCAATAGCTTGTAATGCATGCAATTATGACTTTAAAAAAACTGCAAGATTAATTTGTAAAAAATTTCCATTTTAACCTAGCTATTAGTTTAGTAGGAATAAATATAACTAACTTATGAAAATGTATGGTGATGTTATTTACTAATAATTATTTATGAAAAATATAAATTAATTATATATTTGTATTTTCATGAATTTATTTAAATAAATAAAATTAATGAAATATATATTTTAATTAATTAAAAATTTATTTTTTATATTCATCCAATAGTTAGTTTTGTCATATAGTATCAATAAACCCGATTTGATGTATAAAAACAAATATTTTTAAAATGAGGATTTTTACAAACTTTTAATGGAGAACAATTTTTAAATTAATATTTTGACACATTAATAATCTTTATATGACAAAATAAACATGTTCTTTGTAATCAAGATTTAAAAATTTACTTTGGATTAATTTTTAATATTTTTTTGATAACTTTCTAATTTTTATGAATAGTAAAAATATACTAAATTTTAATTGAAAAAAACTTTTTATTTCAAAAAACATTATATGGTTATATTATAATATTTAATTGTTTTAAATTATAAATAGAATATTTTTAATATTCAATACTACTTATGTCATTAGCATTAATTTTACATTGAATTCATATGTAAAAACAATTTAATCTTT
The DNA here is from genome assembly GCA_963277665.1 of Viscum album. Classification (NCBI taxonomy): domain Eukaryota; kingdom Viridiplantae; phylum Streptophyta; class Magnoliopsida; order Santalales; family Viscaceae; genus Viscum; species Viscum album. The sequence continues at coordinate 1,162,675,871 of OY728158.1, read as the reverse complement.
TTTTATGTCTTAACTTTTAAAAACTTATTTTCTCTTTCCCAAAATATGAATAATTTTCAAATAATTGCTGAAAATTTTGTGTTTTTAATTTTGAATAATTCATTCTATAATTGGAATAATTAGGTGAAGATTATGTAAATATATTTATTTTATTTTTAGGCATTATGAATAGTAACTCCAGTAAATTTTATTCATACGGTAAAAGTGTAAATCAGTTAATTAAGGGTAATAATTGTATTATAAAATTACAATAAAACTTGTATTAAAATCATTGGATGAGTTTGTTTTGAAAAAAATAATCCTTGGGTTGAAATGGTTTCATTTTGAAGCCAATTAGATGAGATTAAGACTTTTATTTTATTTTTTTAAAGAAAAATGTAAATATGTGTTACTCAAATTTTAATAACTATATCATTTTTGTAAGGTTATAAAAAAGAAAAATTAGATTAAAAATAACATTTTAAATATAAAATTATTTTCTTTATCATGTTAATGTATTTATAATTTATACAAAATAAATAATTACCTAAAATTCTAACACCTTGATGGCGTAAAAATTACTTAACAAATGAGAAATCAATAAAACAATTTTTATTAAAATGATAATAACAATAAAAATACCCAAAAACTTGACCAAATATTATTTTTAGAGTATATCTCTATAATAACGATCCATGGGTTGAGTTATTGACCATTTGGAGCCTTTTTTGAAAAATTTTGACACTTATACTATTTTATTTAAAATGATATTAAAGTTTTCATATTCATAATTTAATAAGTATAACATTTTAAATGTTGGATATTAAAGAAGATAAATTTGACTAAAAAAATTCTTATAAAGTATAGTATATTTATCTTTTTAACAGTATTTTTTAATTTTAATTCAACAAATCAGTATATTTAATAATTACAAAAAAATGATGTAGTAATTATTTTATTAATAGAGATAAAAAATAAATGTTTTTGAAAATATTAAAATAAATATATTTTGGAATAATTAAAATGAAAAATTGATTTTATTGACGACCTTTACCAAGTAGGAATATAATAAAATAGTTGGTTCGAAGTTAAATTTTTATCTTAAATTTTTTAATAATCAACAAAGTGAATAATGAAAAAATTGACACTATTTATTGTTGATCAAAATAATGTTTTATTAAATTATTAAACAAATAATAAATTATTTTAAAAAATATATATTTATTATTAAATGGTATAAAATGTTCAAAAGTATTTATTCATGGTCTAATTGACAACAAATAAGTAAATATTTCACATTTTTAATAGTGAAATATTTGTTTTATTTATTATAAATAATAAAATAACTAAGTGTAAATTAAATATAATATGTTGAAATTGAAATAAAAACTTGTATAAATATTATTTTTTGATGATATTACAACCATTTCAAATAAAATATTTAAAATTGAGACATTTGGGAGGTTTTTAGGGGGTTTTATTTTATTATAAATTAATATTTTTGGAGATCCCAATGGTGCCCCTCACATCAATTATAAAAGGGAACCTCCTCCATCACCACATTACTTCAGTTTGAGCCTTTAATCTCAGCCATCCCCACCTAGTAACATTCAATAGGTTTTGTTCTTCTTCAAAGATCAACTCTAGTGCTCTAAGATGAGATTTAGAGGAAGCACGTTGAAGAAGAGGTAACATCCTCTACTGTTTCTTTCAAACTTATATCTTCTTCTACTTCATATTCATGAGTTTTTAAATTATAATGTAATAAGTCCAGTATAATTTTTATAATTATATGTTATTATAAATAAAAAACAATCATATTCCACCATTTATTTATCCTACAAAAAATGAAATCACCACGCATGTGTACGTACGACTTACCGTCTCGACGTCGTGGTGTATTTTGTTTTCACTAAAACCATATGTGGATGGGTATATTGATGGAAATAATAAATATATTTTATTTTTAAGATGATATTAATTTTTAAATATTATACACCATCCAATTCAATACCATTCAACAAACATGGGAATGATATCATCGCTCATACGTATGTACGACTTACCATCTCTACGGTTCGATTTGATTAATTCTACACAATATTCATTAAATAATTATCATATAAATGTAAATAATGAATAAATATGGTATATATTATTTTAATATCATTTTTAATTTCATAAATACATCCTATAAAGGATAACTAGAACTTATTCTACAAAACATGCCTTAGAAAATGAAGTAATTAATACCTGAATAACAAGTAATAATGAAATGTTGTAAAAATAGATGATAATATGATCATATATGATATCATAAAACTTTATATTATTTTTAAAAAAGTCGATGAAATTTTTTAAATCAATATACAATAGGTTCAGATACATATAAAGGAAGTCAGACCTAAGGTAAGGGATAATTTCGCAATCTCATTATTATAGGAGATTGTTTATATGTAAGTATTTAATGGGGTATATTTATCACCCACATCCATATTTACTTAATATTTTAAACTATTTATATTATTATACAATTTTTTTACAGACAATTTTACTAGTTGACGAATTTTTATTAATCAATATGAAAGTAATATTTTGTTGTTATTCGATACAAGGTAATTTTTGAATTTTCTGGAAAAAGTATGTGGAGAATGTTTTTTTAATTTATTCTATATGAATGGATTTTTAAATATTTACCATTACCTATTTCCATTAATATTCTTCTATATTATTTATGGTTTATTTTCAAATAAATTAATTTATTTTAAAATTGTGTATAATTATGAGAAAAGAAAACATTTTTGAATAGGAAAGGATATTTTCTTTAAGAATTAATTTCAAGTGTTATATCAAAAACAATTTCCATCTAATATACCATTATTTAATATGGTTATATTTCCAATATACTATCCCTATTATTCTATTTGTTTTATTTTTTTTATTACAATCTTCTATTTATGAAATCTTTTTTTATATGGATTATTTTATGATAGAATGATGTTTAAGAAACCCATTTTATCCCTTCAGTCTTGATATAATGAATGATTTTTCCTTTATAGAGCACATAAGAATGATTTCATAATGAGATATATGGGACCAATATCTCCCTACAATTCATTGGGTTAAGATTTATATCTCATGATATATACATGGCAGGAATTTGAAATGATCTTTGTTCAGTAATACAGGGCTAGAATGAGGACTGAACTCAATTCAGAAATGGACTTTTTTTTCTATGATGGTCTTAGAAATTAGCCTCGAATAATATGAAATTATTTTTTTATGCTTTTGTTTATGCCAAAGAACATCATGTCTTATTTTATTACATTTATTTTTATATTCATTGATTCTTATAAACTTTTATGATTTATCTTATGTTATAATATCACAATCTTACATATAGAGGATAAGATTTTCAAATGTTATGTTTATATGTCTTATGATTATGATATGATTGATATCTCCCTTGTTTACCCTAAATGAGTATCTGATCTAAGCCTTTAACGTTTTTCTTTTCCCTAGGTCATGAAGAAGGGAATCATGTAAGATATGTCAAAAGGGGTTATAGTTATGGTGAAATAAGTGGGATTCAATAAAGATGTATTATGAATGGGGTTTTTTATGTTTCCTAGTATCTTAAGACACTATACACATACCATCCTATTATATATTTGTTATATTTTGTAATGAATATTCTTCACCTTTGATGTAATATCAATTTTTTTAATTTATGTTTCATTATATTAATGACATACCCACATAGTTGTAAACTAATTTAGAGTTGATACATATCTTCTGAGGAATCTTCTAGAGTAATAGTGTATTCACTTTATTCAAGAGATTAGTGAGTTTTTAAGATTGAATAGTTATAAATATGGTGGGATAATACATCTTCTTCAAAAATTGTAATAGTAGTTGGATTTAGTGTATTATGATACATTGAAAAATTTTATTTATATAATTATTTTATTGCACTAGTTATGGCGAACGGAGTAAAATTTCCTTGTCTTGTACATGTTTTAATTTCGATTTTTGTATTGCTCTGACAAAAATGATGAGTTTTTTTAATGAAATAAACATTCACATGGAGAATTGTTTTAATCCATAATACCCAGATTCACACCCCCTCTTATGTTATTTAACTAAGTGGGGAAAATAATTGGTTCAATGATAAAGGTTAAATACAATTAATCTCTATCAGTAGAAGACAAGGAAACATTAATACATAAAGAGATTATGAACTCAAAATGATAATTTTTTCAACTCTAGAAAAATAAGATACAAAAATTATTTCATTCATTAAACTTTGATTTTAATAAAACATCTTTTCACAAGATTTTGTTTATATGGACAGTGGAACTTTATTAAAGGTAGACCAAAAAGAACTAGATGTTGATACTAAGTGAATCAATGCATTAGGAGAAACTTTATCTAATATAATAAACATGAAGGTGTTGTTATTTAAATCCTCTAATTCATTGTTGGAAAATCCAATAAATATCTTGGATTATGATTCAAAAAAATTATAATCCAAATGGAGGGTTCTGTGGAATAAATATGAGGACTTGAGGGTGAACCCAAATGAATATTTTGATGCATTGTTTGATTGGGTGAATGTTATTATTGAGGGAATTCTTGGTTTCAGATAAACCCTCATTGATGTTTATGTTATAAAGTGAATTTTGAGAAGTCTTCACCCTCAATTCAATCTAAAAGTCTCTATTTTTGGGTAAAATGATCCATAATAATTGAAAATGGATAGCTTTCATAGTACTCATATCCCTTATGATATGAGAATTTATGAAAATGAGATAGTGGGAAAAGCTTAAGTCTAAGGAGGTGGAATTCAAGGTTATGTAGAATCTCACTATGGAGGAATATTATTATGAAGAAGAGGTGGTTAGAGTTATGTCATTCCTTTCCTCAAAATTTAAATTGGGAAAATGAATGTTTAAAGGTAAATTTCTACTTAAATTATGTTGATGTGGAATGGTTAGGCCTAATACAACCAAGTGTCCCAAGTAGTTTCAAGATTATTATGAGGATGGTGAAATTCCCATGAATAAATATTCTTCCAATGCGAAATTTATGACAGACACAAAATATATTTTCTTCGAGAAGAAAAATATAATTTCACCCGAAAATAATATTTATCGAAAATGTGATGTAGATAATGATGAAAACTCCAATGATAACAATGGAAATGATATAGTTACTATCAAGAAAATTTTCTAGAAAAAGAAAGTGAGTGATGATGAAGAAGAAAAATTAGAAATAATATGTTATCTCTAGGTAGATTTAAATGTTTCTCTTGATGAGATAAATGTTTTGAGAGTCAAAATGAATAAATATAAAAGTGGGGTTCATGATTATAAATTCTATGTATAGTAGAAGGAAGAGGATAATTTTGAGTTGAAGTTATAAATTGAGAAAATAAAATATGAAAAGCCAAAAATATGAAAGAAAGTTGTTTATTTTAAGACCATTGATGAAGATCAAATAGAGGTTATCAAGGATTTTACCAAGAAAATAAATGAATGGGATAAAATTTCAGAAAACACGAGGAGTTGTTTTGGTCAAAAAAGTTCTAGAGTAGAGAGAGATATCCAATAAAATAAAAAAAATGATTGTAATGAGAATAAAAATAAACATTAGGAAGACAAAGCTGGTATAAGGATTAATTATAAATTGAAAGTAGTGATTTTAAATCTAGGATATAAGCACACACTTCAAATTGGAAGGTTTATTTGTGTACGACCGAAACTATTGGAACCCATGGGATAACCAATGATACTATAAAGGAACACATGGATGAACCTCCTATTAGTTGGTATTTTTTGAAAGATGAGAGATTAAATAAATGTTTGTTTCATAGCTAAAAGGTATCGAAGCGAACAAGAAAAAAAAATCTAAGTATATTTTAATATTTAACTCCAGAGTTTGATAGTAAATGTTTATATTATATTGTATTAAGACATATGTTAATATATATATCATTTTCAGTAAATAAAAATTGATGATAAGGACCCAAAGTGGGTGTATATAGTAACTCAAATAATCATCAAGTGGGCTAAAAATGAAAAATAAATTTTTCATCTATGAAAGATAAAGTTTTCATGTAACTTTACAAAGAAGATCAAGTACATTAATGAATAAAAATTGTGAAGATGAATACAGGGATAAAAAATATAGTATCTAGAAGGGGAATGGTTTTAGAGATTACACTGAAATAATCAAATAATATTAGTGTATGAATATGTTACAGAGGATTTAATCACCACATGATGGGAGATAATAATATTATCAAATTAGTAAATAATGATTACTTTTTCATCAAATTTAGAAATTATGAAGGCCAGAAAATTATTGGATCTAGGAAATCTAAATTTGGGGGAAATATGCGAGTATCATAAATGTCTAGGTTGTTAAAGTTCTCAACAAATTTTTTTAATCTTTAGTCAATTATGTGACTCATGGTATCAAATAAATTTTACCAAGAATACCTCTATCGTATAAATAAATAATCATGTCATTTTATTACATGTAAGTGCACGAAAGGGAGTGACTGCCTTGTTCATTTTGAAAACACAATATAGTTTCCATCCCTAGAAGAAGAAAATATATTATGGAATTAATGGATTGTATGTTTTATCCCACAATACTTGGATGATTTGGTAAAGATTGGTAGATAACTAGATCTATATAATCTATCTTGTGATCATGCACACATGTATGACACTAGTAAAAAAGGAAAGATCACTAACAAAACATAAAAGGAAAAAGAACAGAATTTATCAATAGTTTTTGAGTTGATGCATGTTGATGTATGTGGACATATATCACTAAGTGATATTGATGAGAAATAATATAAAGTTATTTTCATTGATTATTCTAGTAATATGGTTGGGATTTTAGTCTTCCCTCACATGTTTTAGGTGTTCATTTTCATAACACAGTATTATAGGGGGTCGACAAGATGTTTGTATAGAAAATTACAATGTTTCTGAGTAGTAATGAAATAAAGTTTACTAATATTTAGGTGAATCATTATCTTGGGAATCATAGGATAAGGTTATATGTCTAAGTAGTGATAAATAAATCACATAATAGTGTAGTTAAGAGGACAAACCAGATCATAACCAATATTAAAATAATTATTCTTATTGAAAAATACCCAGTAGGGAAGATTTAAAAGGAATCCATTTTGACACTGATCTATATTTCTAAAAAAAATATTATTTTCTAGGGAAGAAATAATACATATAATATGTGGTATAGAAATATTCTAACATTGAATTAATTTCAAATATCTGAAAGTAAGTGAATTATTATCAATAAAAGATAACCCCATGAAGTTTGATTCCTAATTATCTAAAGGGATCTTCTTTGGATACTCAGGTATTATAAATACCAATAAATTCTAAACTAAGAGGATATTAAATGATTTAAAATTAATAATTAAACACTATTAGAGAATGAGTATGATATTAAGGAAAAAAATAAGCTAATTATAGAGGATAGTGATGTAGATTTGAGTATCTTAGGGGGAGTACAAAGGTATTAGAAAGATTCAAATGAATACACTAATGATAAGTAAGATGAATTTAGACATGAATTGGAAAATAATATGAAATATAGGTTTGTCGTAATTGAGATGAATATGGCCAGTGATCAAATATTTTCAGTACAGATATGTGCAATGAAGTCCCTATAAAAAACATCTGTACTCTCTCAGGCATCATCATTTTTATGAATATTCTTATGGGGATGATAACTAGGTTCAGGTTATAGATGAAGAGATTTACCAAATAATGAATGATCAGAAATGGGAGATTGTTTCATGAAAAATTGGAAAAGAATGTTATTGAAACCAATATGTATTTGTAATAAACTAAATAAACATGGTAACATGATTTGAAATAAAGTAGCAATGTTGTATAGGGGATACTCTATGATTGAGGGCATCAATTTTGATGAGAAATTTTAACATGTAGTAAGGATGGATAAATTCTATTTTTATTAGCCATAACAGTGTAAAATAAATTAAATATAGATGTTAGTATATAATTTCTCAAATTATTTCTAGGAGAAGTGGTGTATATTAAACATTTAGATGGTATTATTGTTCATTGAGATGAGAAATAAGTTTTTAGATGGATGAAAGATTTTTGTGAGCCAAACTAGGAACCAATAATATGTTATTCACGACTATATCAATACATAAAAAAGATATGATTTAAATGGATATAAGTTAATTAAAACATCTATATAAAAAATGAGACTGATCAAAGGATGGTGGTGTTGTTTTATGCCATGAAATTTTCATTGGTGGATCGAATTATGCACAGTTCAAATAGTTTTTGGAGTTCATGAAGTATGAGTTCAAGATGACAATTATTAGTGAGTTGACATCTTACCCTAGTTTCCAAGTGATGGTTGGAATGAATGTGACATTCATATCTAATTTTAGATATTCTAGGATGTTCTAAAATTATTTGGAATAGAGGATTCCAATGTTATGACAACATCAATTTATAATTCGATGAAGTTTTCAAAGGATGAAGATGGAATATCATTAATTTTTATTGAATAAAGACTGATCATTGGGATCCTATTATACTTATTAACAAAATTACCTATTTTTTCCACATGCTAGTCAGAAAAATGTTAAATTAATACAACGGAAATACAGTTTATTTTATTGGAAAAATACTACGGTATATCTGAGACTTGATGGGTTTGGGTTTTCTTTATAGATAAACATATAAGCAAGATTTATTGGGATGTAAATATTTATATTGGGTCAGTTTAGTGTATAACTTAAATCTAACATCATACGATGAATTCAATACAACTATCTATTTAATTTCATGGATTAAAGAGAAAAAATAGTTCATTTCTCTAAGTACTAAAGAAGTTGAATATATTGAGACTACTCTGGCTTGCACACAAATAACATGGATAAAGAAAAACCTTAATGATATATAAGTTGAAGTGGAAACTCCAATTCGAATAAATAATGATAATTCAAGTGGTAAAAATATTATTATAAATCCAATCCATTACTTGAGGTAAATGCACATTGAAATCAATTATCACTTTATCAAGGATAAAGTAGAGTGTTTGTTGGTGAAGTTATAGTTTTTTCCTATATAACTTTTGGTGTTCGGCATATTTATAGAGAACTTACTGAGAGAAATATTTTAAAGGTATCACCAAGATCCCAGAGTATAGTTAGCTTCCCACACTTAAGTAGTGTGGATGTAAAACCCAAAACCTCAAGCTATGATAAAAATTTCGCTATTTTATTTAAACTATTCTATATCTATTTTAACCCTTTAATGAATGACCTATGAGTTATTTGAAAAAGGTGGAATGATATTGTTCATAAAGGGGGAATAGTATGACCATACCCATTACATAGTAAAAGAAATGTGATGAAATATGAGATCTTTTCTATGTTAAATTAAGGGTATCAATGAAAATGGAAGATTTTTGAAATTTAGAGACACTGAATCTATTCAGTCCATGAATACATATCAGGTTGGAATGAACTTTGGTGTGATGATGAATATGTTTTACCATGAATAGTTGAGTAATTGGTTTTCTCATGTGCTACTATATGTGTGAAAATTTTTTATATATCACAAAAAATAAATGGTATTGATTTTTGAGATCAATTTTTTTCAAATCAACAATTTTTATTGACATTGGAGTGATTCATGGATAATATTTACATGTTACACATGTTACTCACACCGAGTTTGTATCATGTGGGATTAGAGTAATTGTTTAGTAAGTCATTAATCATTACCTAGAGATTAAAGTTGTGAATTATGGTTAAGTAATGGAGTAAAAAATATTTTTAAACAAATTGGAATAAATGGATCAGAGTAGTTTTAAAGTAATGTTAAAAAACCCAAAGGGGGATATTATTGTGTAAAAATCAATCCCATGGGCATTTCAATGATTTTAGATTATTTTTTTGTTGACAATGTCTATTGAAAATGTTTCAGTGGTAACATGGATGACTTTTTGAAGTAGGTGAATATGATGGTGATGTTTCAATGTGCAATTTTTTAGGGTCAAAATTTCCATGGAATCATAAAAACTAGAAAATGGATATATTTCCACATGATACATACATGTTATTTTTGGATGATGTGTGAATGAATATGGTTATCATGAAACCTCTTGAGTACCTATTAATTTTTAAATAAGTTACGGTGTTTCATAATGTAATTATATGGAAGGATATTCCATATGAGATGTCTATCATTTATAGTTGTAAAGTAGTGATATAATATGACTTGATCAAGTAATGTACATTACTTTTTTGATTAGAGGATTTTTCAAACTCTTGAAAATATAATAACCCTTAATCACCTTATTTAAGAGGATACAATAAATTTGGAGATGGAAAATTTAATGGGAATTCATCTATGCTATAAAGGATATCATAGAATGAAAAAACTATGACATAAGTACGTAGAACCAATCCATATAAGGAGTTAGAATATTAATAATGAACATGTATGGAAGTTCGTAGGGGTTGCATTTGTAATTCAATTCAAAAATAATGTGTACTCATTATAGATAAGATAATATATCACAAAGGGAGATCACATGATTGATATCACATGAAGGTATCACACTATGAATGTAACTACATAATCTAAAAGGTGTTTAAGAGGTGATATTTCATAAGAGATTTTTCAATGATTACAATATTATACAAGAAGTATTTTTTTCATATATTTGATGAAAAAGAACATTAATAAAACACTTATACAGGTGTGATCCAATTTAAAGCTAATATGGTTATTCAAAATAATCTTCTATAGGAACAATGCATTAATTCTAGTTGAGTGAGTAATTAGTTCTCAAGAGTAAATGGTTGTAAACTAGGTGGAAGAGTGAATTAACACCAACCATATTAATATATGTTCTCGTTAGTATTTTATATTAAATTATCACATTGCATTTGTATTTTCCTTATATTATTCCATTTAGGGTGAACCAACTGAAATTATCATGTCCTGTGCAGTATTTTAATTCTATTTATGTGTTGTGAGAAAAATAGAGAAGGGAGTTTTTTTAATGTTGAAACATGATCAATTATGGGAATTCTTTTAATTATTCATACCGTGATTCATCCCTATTAGATAATTTAACCTAGTGGGAACAACAATTTTGAAATTTATATTTATCACATCTATTCATAAAAGTAGCAGATAAAAAAATAATATTCAATTAAAATTTTAAAAAACCTTCATCCATCAACATGCCTTGATTATATCCTGAATAAAAATTCTACCATTTTTACCCATTATCATTAAACATGTCAAATTTCTTTAGTGACACATAATGTCTAATGACAGTCCCATTTATAGAAAAAATGGTTACTAGTGTTAATTTTTATAACAAATATTTAATCTCATCAATTTAAAAATATAACACCTCATTATATATTTAATAGTTATTTATTAAAAATATATCACATTAGTTGAATCATTTCATATTGATACAAAATGTTAAAAAAATTGATCAACAGTTATGTGCTAATATATTTCTTAAAAAATGTTTAGAACATTCGTCATAACAATGTATAACACCAACATAATCCATGAAAAAAATGCACTATCCACTAACATCATCCATTCTATGTTAAAAAATGTTTAAAATTTCTTTATAATTATTTAAAATGGGATATATATATATACTTGTATGTGTGTGTGTGTCATAATATCGGTGATAATATGTTTAGTTGCCACATTATATTTTTGAAATTATTCTTTGATTAAAATGTATTTTAATTCCATCAATATTCCAATCTTATAATATCTATAATTATTTTATATTAATATAATTGTCTCACTGTCACTATAAAAATTCACCTTTGGAATGTTTTTTATTCTTTGAAAATCATAAAATTGTGTAATTGAAAAAAAATATTAGGGTCATGTAAGTACATGAAAAAAATACAAAGTCCTAAACTAAAATTCCAAAACCATGTTCCTTAATGTTTAGAGACAAATCATGCTATAAATTCATCTTCCATCGTAAAAATAGTAAAATACTGACTTCTTCAAAAAATTCCCTGATATTTATCCTCATACTAGAAGATATAAATATCCAAATGTTGGTTATCATGTATCATCACACCACAAAAGTCCGGAATCTGTGTGTCTAATAAGGTCAAGATGATTGGGATCCTCTATAAGTTAGCATGTGATGTTATTTTCCTTAAAACTATCATAAAACATCCTCTACATCTCCATAATTTTTTATTTTTAGATTAATTAGGTATATTGAAAACATACCAATAGAAAATATAATCTGTAAACTTGTACATGTTTGAACATACATCAAGATTCCAACAATATATTAATGAGTAATTTACTCCATCATTTTTCATTATAAATCATTTTTGGGACATTGATTGTGGTTGAATTTATATCTTTACTAAATTGGAATCACAGATTCCCAAAAATTCTCTTTCTTAAACCTTTATAGTTATATATATAAATATATGATTTTTTATATTATCGCACTATAAATTTTGATTTATTATAGTACATTTCTATTCAAATCATATATTTCAATTTTCCCGCATATTTAATTTCAAAACTATTTGAGAGAAATTTCAGAGTCTCAATTAATAGATCACGATCATTCCCAAAAAGTAATAAATCATTAATAAACTAAATCAAGAATATAAATATACTCCCCTATACATTTCTCATATACACTAATAAATGATGTTTTACTTAAATCTAAAAGATAAAATGATATCATTAAGCCAAATATACCATTTTCATGAATCTAGTTTATGTTCATATATTAACTTCTTTAATTTTCATATAAAATTTTCATTTTTTTCATTGTATAAAACCCATTGGTTGATCCATATATTCATCCTCATATCAGTATCAATTTATAAAGGTTGTTTTTTACATTCATTTTATGTAACTATAAATTGTAATCTGCCACAAATTCCATGATAATTATAAAAGAATATATCTTAGAAACCTCTGAGAATATTTTTACACAATCCATGACATCCATTTGAGTAAATTCATTTGAGAAAATCACTCTCTTGTTACATTTAAAGTTTCAATGAGAGGCATGTTTGGTTTTGAAAACTATATTATAACCAACTATATTAAATATTTTAGGCAATTCTATAGGCACTTATGCTTCATTTTTTCATATAATTCTACTAAGTTTTTATTCCAAATAACTGTTTACCATATTTGTTATAATTAATGGATTAAAATTATGAAATTGGATCATTTTAAATTTCATAAAAATTTTATAGTTCATACTATTTTATCTCATAGTCATAGAAAATATATATCCTTTTTTACATTTATGTTCTTCTTATGACAATTTCTTATCATTCTCAAACTATAATTTCATTGTAAATTTGGTAATTTTCATTCCATTATAATTATTCTATGATTCATTAAAATTTGGGATAGAAGGTTATAATGTTAGATCACAAGATAAGGTAAATTTTACACTAACTTCTTTAATTATCACATTTTATAGAACATCACTCGCACTCAATTCATTATTTTCACAAATATTAGATTTTCAGTTTCAATAATTATTATACTATGGTTACAATAATAAATTTGATTCCCCTATTATTTTTTTGGGATCTTTAATGAAATATCCTCTTTTTTAATTACATTAATTATTATTATTTTTGGATTGTATGATCTCATTTTGTTCGGATAAAACCAAACATGCCTATGTATTAAACTATGTTTTCAACTAGTTTAATGTTAAAAAGGTGACTTTGGAAGGCTTTACTAGGAACCCTATTCCATATATAAATGATAATTTTTAAATCATACTTATCTAATGATATGGGTGATAAAAAATAAATTATCATGATTTTAAATATATTCATCAATGTTATATTATGACATTATAATGCACTATTTTTTATTGTGTACTATACATAGTGTATTGAGCACATATGTCTCAAACTTGTAGGAACATTACAAATAAACTTGATTTTAGTCATCTTATGTTAAATAATATTCAACACATATATCAGACCTTATGATTTTATCCTTTTTTAATATACTTTCAACTTTATTTACAAAATATTCCAAGGCATTTATTTCTATATATTTTTTATACAATAAAAAAACATAACAGTTAAATGAAAAATAATTAATAAAAATATTGAAGTATTTTTCTTTACATAAGGAATTGACATAAAAATGTCTACATATGTCGGTATGTATAATCTCAATAAGTTGATTACTTCTAGTGGAACCTTTTTTTGTGTTTTTTTACTTTTATTTAATGAAATCAATGTAAAATTTTAAGCAATTGAAATAAAAATAATGAAGCATTCAAAACATTATCATCATTTAAAATATTTATTTGTAAATATGGATCAATTATTTATGTCATAAAATTGAGATCCATCATTTATTAAGCCATGTTTAGTTACAAAATTATGATACAATATAATTAGTGTTGTAGTATAAATATCATCAAGAATAAATTTATATACACTATTACATAATCTAATAAACATAATAATATGAGTAAACATAAATAAACTAAACCATTATTTCCAAAAATAAAATAATTATACAAAAATATCAGGCTTGACTATGAAATAAAATTCTGAGATAAACTCGGTATACAAATGGTATAATATAAATATAAATGATATCAGATTTTAAGGGGAAAAAATAAATATTTATCACTTACACTACAAATTTCACTATATTCCCCATGAAAAATAAAATTTTAGCTAGTTTTTTTATTTAGTTCGTAATAAATCCATGTATTTTACTTGAAACCTGAGTCATATAACGAAAATAAACCCATTATGTGTTACATATTACTTTATTATATTTTGATTCATAAAATACATAAGAATTTTTCTTACCTTTCATTTCAGACAATTTTTTTCAGACAATATTTATAAAAATTTATAGTGTTACCCTGAAAGTTTACATATCATTATTTTGATTATTTTATTTTTTAGATGAAAAATTAACTTTGAACGGCCATTCTCTCTTTGAATTATTCTTTTTACCATAATTATTACCTCCTTTGTTATTTATGTTATAAAAGGATTTAATAATTTTTTTATTTATTGTTGTTTCCTCTTTAATTAACATACTATGAAATCTATACAAATTCAATTGTTATTTTAATTTATTTTAGTTTCCATTAATACAATTTTGTTTACTGACAATATGTGATATTTATACCCGACGGATGAAAACTTATAACATGTGTATGGTGTTTGAGAAGATGATGGAGTATTTGTTACCATTAAAGAACTTTTTCATGTTTTTAAGAGGTATTTTAATGATTGAATTATAAGTAAAATTAACAACACATTTGGTTGAAAAAATTATATATAGTCATCAAATTAGGATTATTGGATATAAATTCTTAAATATAATATATTAAAGGTGTTAATAGATGAATAAAACTTACCAAAATATGTTTCATGGGAATTCAAGGTGTTTATTACATGAGAAAAGTTAAGATAATTGTACTTAATAAAGAGAAGCTAGCCAAAATCATGAGGGATCCATACAAGGAGTCTGGAGAATGAATGATACTAAAATTAGCTTAATTATATCTTTTAGATAGTGGTTATAGATGATTTAAAATACTTGAGAATTCCTATATTTGGATTAGAGTTATTGTAAATTTATTTGAATAAATTCTAGAATTTATAGATAAAGTAGAACATGACTATTTTTATACTTCAGATATGTCTCTAGAGATGCTGAGTGAGTCATTATATATATCAGAAGAGTGACTCCCAACTTAGGATGAGTCATGTCACTATTTAGAAAAGTCATTGGGACTTCGAATGAGTCACTAGAGACTTCAGATGAGGAAATTTCAAGATTTGATGAGTTATCCCTGATTTTGGATGAGTAAAATTTAGCTTCAGAAAAGTCATTGGAGAGTTCATAAGTGAAAACCATAAATTTAGATGAGTTAATAACACTTTATATGAGTCCTTTTTAAGTGTATAATATTCATTTATGAGTTCATATGAGTAACAATAATGTTCAAATTAGACAGGGGACTTTATATGAGTCCTTTCCAAATACTTTATTTTTTTTTTGTATTTTCAAAATCCTCTTTAAGTTGAGTGGTCACCTTACCAATTTCTAGATAGTGCAACATTAAAAATAAAGAACTAAAAAATTCAAAACATAAACACCAAATTCAAACAAAAACCATGAAATAGGATGAAAGGATGGGTTTTATCATGGGATTTTTTATTAGGTTTTTAATTTTTTTTGAAAAAAGGGATAGAGTTTTGGGTATTATTAAAAAAGGTTCTCGAGATGCATGAATGCAGTTCACCCATCTCTCCTCTTCAAGATGTGTGAATGGGGTCCACACATCCTGTGTGAATTTTATGAAGGAAGCATGAACCACATTCAAATTTCCATTATAATTTTGAATTAAAAATAAATCATCAATAATTATAAGTAATAAACTAATATAATAGATATTAGTTGAAAAAGAATCAATATCTATACAATATTAATAAATATAAAAACACAGTAATTAAAAAATCATCAATATGTATAAGATATCAATAAATATAAATATAAATTAAAAATAATTAATATTAATTAAATAATCAAAAATAATAATAATAGAGATCATGATAAAAGGGATCTCTTCACATTATATTCTGATTTTTGTGGAGATTTATTTGTCTTTATTAGCCTTGATGGATAATGGTGAATAAAAGGCTGGAAGGTTGAGGGATCTAGGTAGGGGAGGGGATAGAGGGACAGAAATCCAGTGCCCCTAGATTCAAATCATCTCGAGGAGGGGAAGTCATGGTAAACCTCCAAGAGTGATGGAAGAGGTATCACAATGACACAGTTAGTGATTTTTTTCATCCGCTTTTTGATTAAATCTTATTTAACCGATAAATATATACATATAATCTATTTCTTTATAGGACTGCTAATCATGAACTTAGATTTTGATGTGATTAATTTTTTTATCTACTTTCAATTTTAACGAGATAAAACATGTTTTATTTTGGTTATATGCAAGGATATATTACTTTACGAATGATATATTTTATATACCTTATTATATGAGTTATTTCAGTGACCCATATCATAAAAGACTATTTGTGTTTATTAAAAATGGTCTGGAGAGGGGAACTGCAAAACTACAATGAAACATGAAAACACAGAAATATGTTTATAGCATATAAAAATATGAATATATGTCAAATTTTTACATTATTAAAAATATGTTTATATATGTATTTATACATACAAAAAAGTTAATTTTTAGTAAATATGATTTATAGATATTAATATAATATATATAAGTAATGCTTATATTATATATATATATATAACATATTTCTTAACATAATATATTTAATGAATCCACTGTTTTCCAAGGGTGGTGACAAACTCCCAAGCATTCCATAATATTATCACCCATTAGAGGTATTTAAACCTTAAAATCCTCTAGTAAAGATTGTGAACCAAAAGAAATTGTTTACTTTTTTAAAGTTTGAATATGTATATTCTAAAAATAGGCCAAATGAACTAATTTCATACATCTCGTATTGTGGTTTTTATGATCTTCAATCATAATCACCAACACTTCACATATATCCATTATTCAATCATCTTCTTCTTCAGGCAACATTTTTTGTTAACAAAGATTCACATTCCATGATCTTCAATGGTTTTACATCCAATTTCAATTCATTCAGATCAATAATATTTTTCAAGATTTCTTCAAGTTCACGTATCATTTCATCTAGAGTCTTTTTGAATTAAAATTAAGTGATATTATTAATATTTATTAATGAAATTAACAATATCATTTATTATACATATATAGATAATAATACTAAGTATTATTATTAATATTAGAAGGGTAATAATTGATTTTGTAAGATAATATGATAATATTAATACACTTATTTGAAAAATTAATAGAACTCTATAAATCAGAACAATAATGAACATATAACATGTATCATAAATGTAATATCCACATATTTTAAGCCTTTGTTTTATATGCTCCTCTTCCCATAATAAGGTGTATACTAGATGCACCCCTGACATTTATAGCTTTTTCTTTTCTCTAGTGTACACTACTCCTATATATCATCATTGGCAGCCACATCCACATTAACTTGTGTGATGGGAGGTGGATGTACAGTATCAATGCATGTACCCTATCCTGCCTCTAAATATAGTGGTTTCTGGATGGAACTCTCACCAACATGTGAAGAAGATAGCTGATGTGATGTAAATGTCTATATAGAAGGGAGTAATAATGCATCTTGCTGATCCCAGTCATCATTTATATCTACCTAGTTATATGACTAAGAAGCTGGAGGATCATCTGACTAATCATGTTAAACACCATCCTCCTGTGGAACAACATAATCTATATGATCATGATGAATTCCATCCTCTTGTGGAACAACAACTTCCATAATAGGGATGTTACCTCTAGGTACATCTAGATCAAGAAAATCAGACTCTATAGCATCACCATCTTCTAGTGGATGAAATAAAATTCCATGATAAATCTCATTAATCGATGGAATAAACTCTTAAAAATCTCAATGAAAATATGTCTTGCCAAATTTAAATCTCTCTACTGGATCAGACATTTGAAGTCTATGACTATTATGAGTATCCTGCAAAAACAAATTCTATTGTTAAGTAATTTTTATAAAAAAATACATTGAATTTTGGAAGAAATAATTTAGACCAACTCATGAATTCTCCATCTGTGTCATGTTTGAAATCTCACTGGGGACCTTAATTACCAAGATGAATAATGTGGATGATCGTACAAATGAAAACATATTGCCCCCAAACCTCATAAGTGGAACTCCTATTGTCTATCCCATAGATCAATATATGTGGCATGGTATCTCCTCCAATAAAATTCCCTCTTCATGGAAATTTTCAGGGAATGAAGTGAAGCTAACTGACTTGGTGGGTCATGAATAGGATGAAAAAATCCAAACTACCTCACAACTCTGTAAGTCTGATTCCACTCAACTATATGAAAATTAACCAATGGAACCATGTAGGAGTTGGTAACAATCATCATTTTAAATTATGGTGGAAGACTCTGGATGATATCATATTTATATATAATCCATGTAATCTGAAAGAAAAAATGAATAATCACATAATAAATCAAGATATGTACAGTAAAGAATGAAGATTTTACAATATAAATAAAAATCACTTATATCTTTTCATCGACGGTTGTAAAACATAACTCTTTAGGCATAAACGTCATGTCTGGAGGAATCTAAATGTCGATGTGCCTAAATCCATCTGAAGATAACATTATTATAGTTTCATTTCATTATAGAAATATATACAATTGTGTTAGACATTATAAGGAAAAACTAACATACCATTATCTACACGGAGCCTCTACTAAAATATCAAGCGGCAATGGTTGAATGTGGAGATAAATGAGGGATGTGCTTCCATACCCACATATGTAGAAGAACAAATCATCTTGGGATATGCATCTTATCGAGGAAAAATGCATTTCTTATCACCCTATATGCATATTCTAGACAAGAACACCCCTAGCTATACATCCCTGCTTGGTCCAAATCCTCTAGAAGAGGTAAGTATATCAGATGTACAATTGTAGTGGAGTGATCAACAAAAAGTGTTCCACCAATCAGCCTCAAAATATATGTAGATGAAAATGGCAACACAATGATCTCATCATCATCCTCTGCTAGAAGTGAGAAGTGACAGTCTAACCAGGGCATGCCTAATCTACCAGTGATGACAGACCTTCCATCATCATGAACCTCTATTCCATGTAATCTATGAACAACCTTGAACCAATTTGCTCTAACTCATCCAGTTAGAGCTTCACTATTGATGATGAGGCTCAACATAATGTACACATCCTTCGTGGTAATATTTATCCCCCCTCTCTAAATAAGAACATATATGACTACAGACTCTATCTCCCTACAAGATCAACAATGAGTTGATGATCGACAAAGGTGAATTCACAAATCACTACACCATAGAATCCTACATGATGAAGTTGGGGGATGATAGTAGGAGGGGATGTGGTATGATGGAAATTATTAGATCTACGTACACTTAGAGGAGAAAGAGGATGTCCCTCTAAAATAAGTGATGATACATGATTACCCTAGGATGTGAGAAATATAAAATCTACCATCTATACAAATGATATAATAGTTATATTTTTATGGTGAATTAAAAAAAATTACCAACTTTTATTAAACAATTTACAATAATAAAAAAAAATATGAAATATATGTGGGACGTGTTGTTGGTTTAGGTTATGAATTTCCTATTTTATTGATCTCGAGCGAGGTTTAGTTTATTTTAGTTTTTTTTATAATGCATCAGTAATGAAAAAACTACTTTGAACATGTATAAGAATGATATATTCATTTTTATGTATATTTTTTAATAGTTTTAGTATCAAAAAATCTTTATGATAGAATCTAGATATGAGACAAAAAAACATGAAAAATGTCCAAAATGGAGAAAGTCAGAAATAAAATGAGTCATTTCTAAAATGTCCACATATAAAACAATATATACAAATTCATGATATAATACTCAGACTCGATCATGGATGATAGGATATAGAGCTTTGTCCTACCATTTGGTGACATCTCTTACGAGTATGTCCTACTGCGTGAAAATACTGCATCGTGGTCTCCCTCCCAATTTCCAATTCCAATCAATCACAATTTGGATTCGAGTTGACTTTGGTATTACATGGGGCCGTAGCCCAGTAGTTTGAAGATAATAATTAAAAAATAATAGATATAAAAACTGAAATGAAAACAAAACCAACTTACGAATCCTAGAAATATTAGGGACGATAGTCAGCTGATCAGCAGGAAATGGGACGAAATGAGAGTCGGCAATAGGCATAAAATCTTCACTATATCGGTTCACCAAAGTACTCATGTGATAAACCGAATAAACATAGGGCTTCCATAATATATGTATTGAAGCACAAGCTGCAATAACATTTGTGTGTGGACATCTCAATGCCTGAAAGTTTCCACAATCATAGTAACTGTTATCCAACATCACCACAAGAACTCGACCACTGGTGCATGTTACCTGATCATAGGAATATCTTACCTGGAAGGTTCTCTTTTCACTATCAAAGGCTACAACACTCCATCATGAATCATTATTCATTATCTAATCAATATCACTTTGGAAATGCTGAGTAAAATGCATACTTTTTTCCACCCTATGATAGGAATTTCAAGAACAGTCAACAAAGTAGTACACACATCTATAAAAAGTCACTTTCATTAACCCTTTGATTGGGTGTTTACACACACCCTTGAGGACCCCATTTATGAACTCCAATATATTAGGGGTTATTTGGCCATATCTCCTACCACCATCATATGCTATGGAAATTTTTCCTTAGAAATATACATCATATATTCATACGCATCTTTATTATAGCTTTGAATCTGCTTAAGAGTTTGATCAAAATTTTATTTTTTCACTAATTTGTTGAGACCATAATAGAATAATGTATCAACAAGGATATTAAATTTTATGTAAAAAAATTATGTTTAGAAAAACATACCCAACTTGATGATCGCCTTTTTTATTACCTCATATCTGAAATGATTATGCAAATTACTTGAAATATATATAATAAAATATCCATGATAACAATTAGACTCATTACATAAAACCCATCACTATCTATTTCCTCTGTGATCTCTTGATGGTGATTCGATATCAGACACATTCCCAAGTTTTGTGTGACATGGATGTGTACACATGCCAAAAAATGAGCTCCAGAATTCAAAATTCTCTATTTCAATACTAGTGAATGAAAGTGGTAAAGGAGTATGATTACAATCCTGAGTTGTAGTAATGAGTATAACAACTATATAATTTCCATAAAATAAAGTTCCATCAATATGAATTAATTGTTTATAATATGAAAATGTAGCGACGTATGGACTGAATACCAAAAAAATACTATTGAACTCTACCTTTGATCGATCAACTTAGTGATTGGGGGCCACATACATTACAATTTATAAATGATAAAAAAATGTTATTTTGGAGAGACAACAATTCCATAAGTTGTGGAAAAATTTCATATGATTTATGCCAATCACCAAAAACTTTTAAAATTACTTTTTTTTTGTGTTTTATGATTTGTTGTAGGATATCTTATAGTTACAAAACTACTCAATTCTTCATTGCACAAGGGAAATAGGAAAATCTTGACATGTTCATTTCATCTCAAAAATAATAGTTGATATAAACTCTACATAATGGGAAGAATTATCCTACGACAATATTTGATGCAAAAAAGTGTTTGGGCCTTATAATTTGGTAATATTTCAAGATGTAAAAAAATGATCATATATTTCCCTAAAAATATTTTATATTTTTTTACATATTTTTCACAACAAATGAAATATTTTGAGTTCATTGACTCATCAACCACAAATGTAAAATTTAGCTATATGTCGTATTGCTTTATCACATTTTTTATGGAATGTTTACTTTCAAACTCTTTCCCAAAATAGATAGAATTATAGTCCAATGAAGATCTATTTCCTATAATTCCAGGGTTTTAGAAGTTGGTGTAATGACTTCCCAATCAAGCTTTTGATCACACAACATTACTTCAACTAAGGAACTCAATATAGTAGAATGGGTACCACTTACTGGCGGATTCCATGGATTCCTAGCTATTTTAAGAACCTCCAAAGGATCACTCCCCAAATCCTCCTACCATGTATGCCTTTCTCTCATAGGAACCTCAAAGGGTTCATTCACCACATCACTCTATCAAGTAAGCTTGTATCTCAAAGGAATCTCAAAAGGTTCATTCCCTAACATCACCCTCACCAACATCATCTCTTAATGACTCGTAATATTCTTCTTCTTCAGATAAACATTCATTAACTATTTCAATAGTACAAAAAGGGATGTCATCTACATTTCATTCCAAATTCTGATCATCTTTAACATAATTTTGCTACATAACAGGAGTTATATGAGAAGGAGGTGATGAATAATATTGTTGTGAAGGTCGAATTATACAGAGCTCACAAAACATAGTTATTTAGTAATCAGTTTCACCACATCAATATAACAAATCACCTCATATGATTCCATCAAACCATTAGTACACCACTATCTAAATAATAAAGATGAATTTGTCCAATCTTTATCACCAACCAGAGGGTACTTGGTGTGCCAGAAATATTAATTATTTTGTAGATGTTGATATGTTATTGAAATAATGGATTGATCATCTGTCAGTTTTAACCAACTATAAATCTTATTTCAAAATTCATCCAATGTTAGACAACCAAGAATATTTTCCACTCTTATAGGTGGAAGACAATATTTAAAACCCTACTCTGTATAAATTTAATCACCTTTGAAATAATGTTTTTTAGACATGATTACTAATAAAAAATGTAATTAATAAAGTATTATATTCTGCATAAAAATTTTAAATTATTAAATTTTCTATGAATTAATAATTTAATTCATCTTAAGGATTTTTATTTGTACTCGTTTATCATTTTTGAGGTATTGTGATGTTGATATTATTACCAAATAAAATTTAATATAACTTTATATATTTTTATACCACCTATAAAATTTTTCATAAATTTTAATTACTTATGAATAAATAACCATGAAATGATATTGAGACTTACTATGGATTTTTTTATCACTATCTGATAAATTAACCAAAACCTATGGGTGGAATCATTATGTCTCTATTATCAAATATTTTAGAAATCGACTGTCTCCAAACGAACAATAATGCCTCTAGTTGAATTACTGTTATTAAACATGTCTTTAGAGACTCATTTTCGGGGATGCCTCTTCATGATGCCTATGTGGGGACTCCTCTTCAAAGATGCCTCTTTTTGATCACCTTTTAATTAAATGTTTACTCACATGCACGTGAGAGGGTCTAGGGGTATGAAATAAATAATTTTTTTTAAAGAAAACACACATGTCATTATAGACATAGTGAAAGATGACTCGCAGGTTATCAATGCAAAAACAAAAATGAAATTATTAAAAATTATATTACCACATACACAAAAAAAATACAATTTTCCTTATGCATTGGTCGGTCATATGAAGATTAGTCAACACACAATACTCCTAACATTTTTTGATATATTTATTATTTTCTATATATTATATAAACCTATTACTAGATGAAATAAATATTAAATAAATAAACCTGTATTATAAGAATTTAACTTCTAATTTTTTATATATATATATATTTAATAATAACATTAAATAAATTTAATTAAAAATAATATAATTTACAGCTACAAACAACCTTTACAATACGGAAAACTAAATTTATTATCCATTTTATAAAATTGAATATATATATATATATATATATTGTTTTTTTAATTCTAGTACTTTCCAAAATATAAGTAAATATATTTTCTACTTTATAACTTGAATGAATAATTATTCACAGTAAATATAATTTTAATTTATTGATTAAAATTATTAGTATTAATATATAAAAGTAATATAATTTCCACTTACAAAAAAACAATTAAAATAATATAGACTTATGTTATTTTCAATTTAATAAAATTACATATATATAAGATTTTTTATTTTGCAATTTTACAATATTTAATTAATTATATTTCATACTCTCTTACATGAAATAATAAATATTTACACTTAATATAATTAAAAATTAAAATTTATTGAAAATAATTTTTTATACAATTAAAAAAAGAATTTTCTATTTATATTTTATTAAATTTAAATATGACACCTAATATAACTACTAAATTTTTAATGAATTATATAACTAGTGTATATAGAATTCTAATTAAAATTAAAATCACTTTAAATTAACATATTTTATATACATATAAATATGTTAAATATTCCATTTTAATTAAAAATATATATATTTTTAATTTTTTTTTAATTCCCTGGATATAAATTAAATTTCATACATACCATATTAAAATTTCTTAAACATTCAATGTGAAGTCATAAAACAAACAATAACTCA
Organism: Viscum album; assembly: GCA_963277665.1. Taxonomy (NCBI): domain Eukaryota; kingdom Viridiplantae; phylum Streptophyta; class Magnoliopsida; order Santalales; family Viscaceae; genus Viscum; species Viscum album. The sequence goes on along the minus strand of OY728158.1, from coordinate 1,162,650,764 downwards.
TTCAAAAATTATATCATATAAAAGAAAGTAATTTACACATTCATGCATGCATCAATACATATTAAATAAATAAATTATACACATAAACACTAATTCATACACATCACAAATTAAATAAATTAACCATACAAATAAAATATATAAACCTAATAAAAACATTAAAATTTTAAAAATAAATTTTACCTTATTAAAAGCTGCAGATATTTGTTGAGAAAGAGGTTATGAAAGGATTCAAAAAAAATTCCTGATTAGAGGATGAAGATTTAGAGGGGGAGACACTTATAAAACTTTGTAGGGAGATGCATGAACCTCATTCATGTGTCCTTTATCCACTTCAGAAAGGATGCGTGAATGGGTTTCACACATCTTTCACCACACCTAAGATGCATGAATGGGGTTCACAAATATATGGCGGTCGAGGGAGATTCCTTAACCCATTCACACATGTCAGGTCCCCCTTTGAAAAATATCATGGACCTTAACCCATTTAAACAAAATAATCAAAACCCCATTAAAAAAATAGGTATCTTGATCATCATCACATCCCGCACATCCCCTCCAACCATCAATGAAATCCACATCACCCTTGAATGAGAACAAAGTAAAGGATTCAATTTTAATATTTCAAACGATAAAGAAAATCCATCATCACCTCCTTGGTTGACGATCCACCGCACATTGCGTACCCTAACGTGAACTGATCTTCTCAGCCACACCAGGACATTGGAAAGATCTTCCCATCATAAACCAAACTCACTACCGAAGATCCTTCAAACATCCCACAAAATGAAGAATCGATGCACCAGAAACCCTAAAATAACTTTTACAACATTTTATGCATCTTTCCTCCATCATTAAGCCAAGACCAAAAATCATCATGAACATAAAATCTTTCAATCATCAGAACTAAAAATCAGAAACTATTCATCAGAACCACACTCCGCCAACATACAAGATATCCTAACTAGGGACTCACCTCCTGGAAATATGATGGCCACCCGAACACCACATCCCAAAGCTCTGAAGAAGAACCATGCTAAACTGACCTAGGGAGGGAAGATGGGACATGAGTCCAGGGAAAATTTGGGCAGGATAATATTCCAAAGAGAGACGATTCCTCCACCTTGAAAAAATTTGACAAAATTGTGATCATTACAAATAATTTCACAGCATTATCCATCCACATAGAAATATAAAATACAAACTAAAAACTAAAAATAAACTGAAATCTGCCATCAGAATGAAAACCCCAATAAGAAGAATACCAAGAACTAATCTAAATAGGAAAGAAAGCCAAAGCCAATGAAGAACAAGACTGATACTTCTATTGGTCCCCCTCTAGCACCATTCCAATATAACCAGAGACCTGCATCAAGCCTGACTAGAATAGAGTCAAACCCAATGGTTTTATGTCAAGGTTAGAGGAGGAAGAGAGAACTGGACACCACACTTGGTGCTAATCCAATCCATCTGAATGGGGAAACCCTAAAGAGAAGGGTAGGCAGAGAAATGGAATGAGCACCGGGATCCGGGTGAGTGAGGGGCTATAATCCCCTTTATCCAAATGAGTTATTTCCTTAGTGAAAATATGAGAGTTTCTACAGACTGATGTTCCAGATAATTTCATAATAAAAGGTGAAGAAAAATTAGACAATGATAATGGAATTTTGTTAATCAATAAAACATCACAAATGTATTGTAATCCAATATAAGGAAAATGAATCAAGTTGAATCTTACTCAATTGATAAGAGAGTAGAGTCTCTTGATACAAGTCAAAATTAACCATCACCTGCCATCATTGATTAATTAAAAGTGAAATTCAAAAGGAATTTAATGTTAAATTTTTTGTTGAGAAGGGGATAAAATAATTTAAATATCGCATGAAGAGGTAGGACCTAATTCCTAATGAGATTTAAATATAATTTCAAGACTTGATTTGAATGAGTTTAAAGAGGGGGAATCAAACCACTGATGGTTAAAAAAGTATACATTATTTATTATGGTAATAATATTCACTAGATAAATAGTAATATAATTTTTTGGAGAAGAAGATAAGGTAGTGATACCTTAAACCGTACCATTATCCTAGAGGAATTCATCCAAAAAAAGAAGTGAAATGAGTTTTTATGATGCTAAAAATAAAAAGTTATGTTTTTCATCAAATTAGAAGAATCAAACACATCTTAAAGTTAACCTGTTCATTGAAGAAGAAGAGGAGACATGCTATTCAAAAATATCATAGATTGATAACACTACTAGAAATAAGACCATTTGTGATAGGTTAGTTGCGACGGGATCCTGTCGCAAAAGACTATTTGCGACGGTGGTCCGTCGCAAATGACCCGTTGCGGTAAATGGCGTCGAAACTAACACTATTTTCGACGGTTCCGTCGCTAAAAATATTATTTGCGACGGTAATATGTCCCGTCGCAAATACTAATCGATATATATATTAAAAACTTTAAATAACACTTTTGCGACGGGCCCGTCGCAAATGTTATTTGTGACGGGCCACGAATACCATCGCGAAAGAGTTAAAAAAGTTTTTTAAAAAAAAGAAATAAGTAATTGTGATGGGCCCATCGCAACTTCCTATTGCGACGGGAATATTTTCCCGTATCAATAGGAAATTAAAAAAAATTAAAAAAATTTAATTGCGACGGGATACTGTCCCGTAGCAATTACCTATTGCGACGAGATGATTATCCCGTCGCAAATATGTATAAAAAAATAATTAAAAATAAATATATGAAAATTATCAACATTTGCAAAAAGAAATATAAACAAATTATATAATAATAAGAGTAATATTATTATTAATAAAATAGACAAACATTAAAATAAATACCAATAATAAATAATAAAGTATTAAAAATAAATAGAAATTAAATAATACAATATTGACACCATTTTAAGAGAGACAGAAACTCTGAATAGAAAAATGTCATATTTTAAATTTACAAACATTATAACATCTAAACAATAAATAATCTAAAGGAGGAGGGGTAGGGGGATCTGCTGGTGGAGGAAACTCCATCCCTAAAGCATGAGTGAGTCAGCGTATATACTCCATCTGCTCCTGCTGCTGCTGCTGCCACCGACTCATCTGCTCCTCGTACACGTGCTACTGTCATCGGTGCTCCTCCTCATGTTGTTGCTGCTGCCAACACATCTCCTCCTACTCCTTTTGGAGACTCTCTATCAAATCAGTCTGAGATCACAACCGATCCTCATACTGTGTAGCAGGAGAAGATGCACGAGCTCCTCTCGAGCTAGACGCTGACATCGCAACACTGTCATAATAATCTCCGGGAGTCAGTCGAGAGCTGATACCAACTACCTGGCCCTTCTCAAAGGCATATTGCGTCACCTACATCCATGTCGCCTCATCAAACTGATGGCCACTGGTCTGATCTGATGCCTCGGCCTGACCCTCAGACCTGGTCTGTGACGCTGCTGTCTCATATGACTCCTGTAGTTGCAAATTAAAAATAAAATTGTGAATATATTATATGAAGTTAATTTTTAAACTTGAAAACAAATAATACTAACCACGATGTGACGCTGGCGATCACCTCTGAGCTCCCCAGTAGATGGATCACTGTACATTCTCTGATATACGTCGTACTCCATAATATCGAGGTGCTCGATAGCATATAAGAATATAAAATAAATTGTTAATATTTAAAGTTATATAAAATATTTATAAAAAATGTACGTACCAAATGCTGTCTATGAGTACTGAATGTACGACTCCCAGCACCATGATTCACCTCCTGTCTTCCTCGATTCTGCCTCCCCACCGATGATCTCCTATGAAATCCACCACTCAAACAGTGTGCACATAATCAATCCCATACATGGGATGAAATGTACTCTGGTCGGTGTGATCTACATGAATTGTCAAAATCTGACACTCCTGATTTCTTCATGGCATCTCTTCTTAAATTGTGCAAAAATTGATGAAAGTGATCACGCATGGGCACCTCCTATTCCTCTTGATGGCGTCACGCATGGTATCCTCGATCAGATACCATAAACCCTACAAATAATTCAAAATATCAAGTTATAAATGAAATAAATTTCAAAATAAAAATTATTTATTTACGTACGTACCAACCAATAACCGAACATGGCCTGCTGCACATCAACAGTAATATGCTCCCATGTCGTCCATAGTTGAGAAAAATAGTTGTGAAAATTAGCACTTCCATGTCTGACTGCTATATGCAGAAAACTGTAAAAACAATAATATAACATTTATTATGTAAATAGATTAATAAAATCTTAGTAAAATGCACATGTTATCACACCTCCGAGTGCGTGGATCGAACCCAAGTTATAGACGTCGCTCAGGGATGGGGTCAAGAATAATTAGTCGTACAAGACCGTGCCCCCTCCGCGTACTCCCTGAATCGCCTTCAGGCTAAGGGTCAGGTGCCAGCAACTCATCTGCATCGAAAGATAGGTCAGCATCCGCCAACTCACGAAATGTGTCCTCATCCATCTGAAACAGAAAATGAATGTTGTTATCAAATAATGGATAATTATTATTATATATACATATATATTAGTTATGGTTATATATATCTACCATTGAATTGTATCAATGTTCAGCTTCCTCATCATCATCATATCTGTCAATGTCATCTTAATATTCCTCCTCAATATCATCGATATCCATTTGAGTTCATGGACGAGCATAAATGCCTTGTTCTATCCCATATAGTAAGGACATGATTTCGGCCCATGTGTACTCCATCCAGATAACATGCCATAAGTCGGGAAGTCACCGATTTTCCACATCAATGCTGATCTTAGAATGAAATTCTGTTTCGCAACAACATCATAAATACTGACACCAGTACTCCGCAGTATATTTAATTCATCAATCAATGGTTTCAAATAAACATCAATATTCTTCTTCAAATGTCCTAGGATTAGTAAGGTCCAAAAGATATAGGGTTCCTTCATCAACATCCATGGAGATAAATTGTACAGAGTTAAAAAGATAGGCCAACATGAATACTAACTACCATAAGATCCGAATGGACCGAAACCATCAGTGGAAAGACCCAGTCGCACATTTCGGGATTCTAATGAAAAGGATGGATTCACTCTATCAAAATGTTTCCATGAATCACCATCAGCCGGATGATTCAAGCTTTTACCGGTTGAAATATTCATTTTGTGTCATAGAATCATTGTCTCTGTACTCTTAGACATGAATAAACACTGAATTATGGATGTAAGAGGAAAATATCTCAACTATTTTACAGGAATCAATCCAGACTTCCCCTGTTGAGCTTCATTATACCTCGATTAACCACAAGTGGGACAACTATCCAACGACTAATTTTCCCCAGAATATAAAATTCAATCATTTGAACATGCATGAATCATCTGACAACTAAGTCCTAAATTCCAAACCAGCCTCTTACTCTCATAATAATTTACAGGAAAAACATTTCCTTTGAGTATCAGTGTTTTGACCAATGAAAGTATTTGATCAAAACACATGTTTGACATTCCATTATCTGATTTGATAGCCATAAATTTTTCAACTGCTTCTAATTTTATTATCTTGCAACCAGGATATAACACATGCTCAACATACCTCAACAACTCATAAAATTCAGAGTGTGCCAACTCAAGAGTTGAATCAATATCATCTTGAGTTTCTGTATGTTGAATAGATGTACCTGCAACATCATGTACTAAATTTTGAAACCAGGATGGATCCGGAATCATGTTAGTATCAGCTTCTATAGAACTGTGTTCACCATGTTGATACCAAAAAACATAATCCGGTTGAAAAACAAAATGTAAGAGATGTTCCCCATCTTTGTCAAACGTGTCAATTGTTCTCAGTGCACATTTTTTACAAGGACATTTTATTGTGCCTTCTTAAAAAAAATTCTGGATTTGATGCCGTAAATTCTGAAAAAGTCTCCACTTCCTCTATATATACTGGATTTAAACTAGAACCATTTGGATTTCTAAGTTGATTTATCCATATGCGGTCATCTAATAATGACTTTTGACGACCTCGTTGTTCCATATTTTTCTATAAAATAAAAAAGCATTACTGGTTTTGAATAATTTGTTAGAAAAAACACTCATGCAAAGATAATTATAGAGTTCACATCAGACACGACTGACGCAAACTATTTATTGGGATAGACCTAAAAATTAACAATTTATGAATTGAACATGTTAAGAATAAAGCGAAACCTGTTACAAATATTGATAATTTTAATATTTTATAAATTATTTATAATTTTAATAATACTAATATTATTTTTTCATTAATATTAATTATATAATAATAACATTATTAGTATTTTTTATTATTAATATTAAAATAATATAATTTTCTATACTATGTTACAATTCTCCTTTTATCTGTGTGTTTAACATTCGGTCTCCACATGTAATATCTGCATTCACTTTCACCTCTCTATTGGTGAGTAGGTTGATAATTTTGAAAAAGAATGCAAATACTACATGTGGAGACAGAAGTTTTCTTAAAACCAGTACAGAGATGAAAAGATAATTGAGAAAGATAATGATCACGCTAGTTTTTTCCAATTATCTAATTATTACTAATTATTCCTAATTATTGGTAATTATTCTTAATTTTTACTAATTGTTTTTAATTATTGGTAATTATTACTAATTATTGGTAATTATTCTTAATTATTGGTAATTATTCGTAATTATTGTTAATTATTCCTAATTATTGGTAATTATTCCTAATTATTGTTAATTATTCTTAATTATTGATAATTATTCATAATTATTGGTAATTATTCCTAATTATTGGTAATTATTCCTAAATATTGGTAATTATTCCTAATTATTGGTAAATATTGACAATTATTGGCAATTATTGGTAAATATTGGCATCTATTGGCAATTATTCATAAATATTGGTAAATATTGGTAAATATTACTAATTATTACTAATTATTTTTAATTATTACTAATTATTATTAATTATTACTAATTATTGGTAATTATTAATAATTATTGGTAATTAGTGGTAATTAAAACTAATTATTGGTAATTATTACTCATTATTGGTAATTATTCCTAATTATTGGAAATGTTTCCTAATTTTTGATAATTATTCCTAATTATTGGTAATTATTCCTAATTATTGGTAATTATTCCTAATTATTGGTAATTATTCATATTTATTGGTAATTATTCCTAATTATTGATAATTATTCCTAATTATTGGTAATTATTCTTAATTATTTCTAATTATTCCTAATTATTACTAATTAATTCTAATTATTGGTAATTATTCCTAATTATTGGTAAATATTGACAATTATTGGCAATTATTGGTAAATATTGGTAAACATTGGTAATTATTGGTATTTATTACTAATTATTTGTAATTATTGTTAATTATTACTAATTATTGGTAATTATTGGTAATTATTACTAATTATTGGTAATTATTCCTAATTATTGTTAATTATTTATAATTATTGGTAATTATTGTTAATTATTACTAATTATTGGTAATTATTGGTAATTATTATTAATTATTACTAATTATTCTTAATTATGAGTAATTATTTCTAATTATTGGAAATTATTGGTAATTATTCTTAATTATTTCTAATTATTCCTAATTATTGGTTATTTTTTCTAATTATTGGTAATTATTCCTAATTATTTGTAATTATTCCTAATTATTGGTAATTATTCCTAATTATTGGTAATTATTCCTAATTATTGGGAATTATTCTTAATTATTGGTAATTATTCATAATTATTACTAGTTATTCTTAATTATTGGTAATTATTCCTAATTATTTGTAAATATTGACAATTATTGGCAATTATTGGTAATTATTGGTAAATATTGGTAAATATTGGTAATTATTACTAATTATTGGTAATTATTGTTAATTATTACTAATTATTGGTAATTATTGGTAATTATTGGTAATTATTCCTAATTATTGATAATTATTCCTAATTATTGGTAATTATTAGTAATTATTACTAATTATTGGTAATTATTGGTAACTATTGGTAATTATTACTAACTATTCCTAATTATTGGTAATTATTCCTAATTATTGGTAATTATTGGTAATTATTAATAATTATTAATAATTATTCCTAATTATTGGTAATTATTCCTAATTAATGGTAATTATTCCTAATTATTGGTAATTATTCCTAATTATTGGTAATTATTGCAAATTATTGGTAATTATTGGTAATTATTCGTAATTATCAGTAATTATTCCTAATTATTGGTAATTATTTGTAATTATTGGTAATTATTATTAATTATTGGTAATTATTTCCAATTATTGGTAATTATTCCTAATTATTGGTAATTATTCCTAATTATTGGTAATTATTCCTAATTATTGGTAATTATTCCTAATTATTGGTAATTATTCCTAATTATTGGTAATTATTCCTAATTATTGGTAAATATTGACAATTATTGGCAATTATTGGTAAATATTGGTAAATATTTGTAATTATTAGAAAATATTGACAATTATTGGCAATTATTGGTAAATATTGGTAAATATTGGTAATTATTGATAATTATTACAAATTATTACAAATTATTACTAATTATTGGTAATTATTGTTAATTATTACTAATTATTGGTAATTATTGGTAATTATTGTTAATTATTATTAATTATTACTAATTATTACTAATTAATGTCACTTATTACTAATTATTACAAGTTATATTCATTAACTACAAATTACACTCATTAACTACTAATTACATTCATTATCTACTAATTACATTCATTAACTACTAATTACATTCATTAACTACTAATTACTATCTATAATTAAAATTAAAGTTATTAATTACTAATTACAGTCACTTAATTATTAAATATTGTCAATTACTAATAATTAAATATAACAAATCAAATTTAATACCTTAATACAACATAATTATATCTAATAAGAAATAATAAAAACTAATGTAAAAATATAAAACAAAAAAATTAAATAAATATTAAATTAAAATTCAGAATAAATCCTTAAACTGGTTTTTGAGCTTTTGATTTTTTGTACTCGTAGGATGATCCCTGCAACCTCCATGAAATCGACTTGCAAAACAAAATTCACTCAATACATATAAACGTGTAAAAAAGTAGTTCTGATTCAGAAAACTTGTCAAGGATGGCTGTATTTATAGGTTAGATTATTTGCGACGGGGTTTATTGCGACGGTATTCCCGTCGTAATTGGTATTATTTCCGATGGTCCCGTCGCAAATAACCCCGGCCGCATTTATTATGGGCATCAATAAAAGGGGTTATTTGTGATGGGGCTCGTCGCAAATAACCTCTGCGCCAAATTATTAGCGACAGGAACGCCTTCTCGTCGCTAATAAGCTGTTACCGTTGCCGATTATTTGCGACGGGAAGGGAATCCCATCGCAAATATCTTTCACGCGATTTGGCACGCATTCACGCCAAACAAATTGCGACGGGTGAGAATATCCCGTCGCAAATAACTCTTTATTTGCGGTGGGGATTATGCCCCGTCGCAAATACCCTGATTGTGGGGGTTATTTGCGACAGGACAAATTCTCATCGCAAATAACCCGTCGCTAATACCACCTTTTCCCGTAGTGTAAGAAGATATAGTGTTGTAACTCCTGTCAATCCTTGAAATCTAGAATAATAGTATAATGAAAATATACTATGATAAATAATCTTAATGTTTCTGAGTTAATGTACAATGACAACCTATATAGAGAGTTACTAATCTAACCTTTGTTGTTGAAGAAATATTCACTAGTTCATGGTATGAGGCCAAAATAACTTGTCATTTCAATATAAAAATTGAAATCATTACCAATAAGAGTCTAACAATCACATGCGGTAGTTTCTTCCACAATACACATGGAAGAATATTACCCTTATAATGTATGACACTTGTTTGATATAGTGAATGAATCCTTTCAAGGATAAACCATTTAAATATCTATGTATTTATATTTTGTATTATATAATAATATAAGTGTTAGGGGAACATTAATTGGTAAATAATTTTTAACCAAGATAAATGTTCAGTTATTAATATGGCACAATTAAGAAATAAATTTTGGGTATACTAATTCACCCTCTAATGTGTCCTTTCATGACCATTATTCACTATAAGCGGTATCATAACTGACCAGATTTTTCTATGAGTAGATCTAATTTGTTTTTGTAGTTGTTTTAATAACTTATATAAATTTAATGTTTCCTGAAATTTTTTGTCTTCCTCAGATAGTTAATTGTAAGTTCCTTATATTGATAATAGTATGGAATATTCTCACAACACTTTAAGAATCAAAATAAAAAAAGATTCAAAGAAGCAGAGAATGTTGTCAAATGAAAATAAGGATTAACCATTATAGGAATCTGACCATAGTGGTAAGAAATCTTCTATCCAATCCATTTTAATTAGTCCTTTTGAAGATACTCATTAAATCTATAGACAGTATGAAGCAGACAATTCTATCAAAACTGTTCAAGAATTCTTATTTAAAATTTTATGGTATTTGAGGAATATACTTGTTGAATTAGTAACATATATACTTGTATTTTTAAATAAATTATTTATGAAAAATAATATCCTGAAAAATGATTTGAATAATTGTAAAATTAACTAAGAATAAAATTTAAAACAAGCAATGCTCTCATAGGCCTTTTAAAAGAAAAGGAAAAATAACTATCCCTTTAAAATTAATTTTTTCCTTACTTGAAGAAAAGGTGAAAAGCATTGGTTGAGAGAAATTTATGATATAATTTGTTCTTAAATGAATTATACATGCTTTAGGGTAGCTACAATAATATTATATAAAATCGAGGATAAATAATTTAAAATCAATGCTAATAGAATCAGATACCATAATAATTTCCTAAAATAATGTTGTAAAAAAGGAATGAAGAATTTTTTGATAAGATGATGTCATATTGGGAAGAAAACACCAAATTAGTGGAGTAATATAATAACTACCTCAATATAGTTTCTTGAGCTAGTGGGTATGTTGATAAATCAAGAATTTATAAAAACTAAAACCTGCCTAATATTTGAGAAGATATATTCTTCCATATAAATTATTAATGAAAATCATGATTTAAATGAGAATTTTATTAGTTTAAAAAAGAACATGAGAAAATCAAGAGAAACCATTACATCAAGATCTTGGATAAAGGTATTCTATAACCTAGAGAATGTTTTTTGTACTAGTTCTGTTTCATTTACTTCTATAAATTTCTTGTTAATGCTTGAGAAAATATTTTGGATAAAATTTTATGAAATCCACCAACACATCAAGGGTGGATATTAGAATATCTGAGAAAAGAACCACCTGAAAAGAATACCAAGAGGTTGAGGATTGAACCCAAAACTTGTTGTCATCACAAGATGAAAAAACTGGACAGAATATAATCAAATTTATGAGAAAAACATTTAGAGGATATTTTTAGTGTTGTTGGAATCACGAGCACATGATCATTGAATGTTTTAATAATATTTCAAATTTTAAAAATAATAAAAGGTCATAATTGACACTACGGGAAAAAGTGGTATTAACAACGGGTTATTTGCGACGGGGCATAATCCCCGTCACAAATAAAGAGTTATTTGCGACGGGATATTCTCACCCGTCGCAAATGGTTTGGCACGAATGCGCTTCAAATCGCACGAAAGATATTTGCGATGAGATCCCCTTCCCGTCGCAAATAACCGTCGGCGGTAACAGGTTATTTGCGACGGGAAGGGGTTCCCATCGCTAATATCCTGGCGGCAGGGGTTATTTGCGACGGGCCCCGTCGCAATAATCCCTTTTATTGCCACCCATAATAAATGCGGCCGGGATTATTTGCCATGGACCCGTCGCAAATAACACCAATTGCGACGGGAATACCATCGTAATAAACCTCGTCGCAAATAATCTAACCTATAAATACAGCCAGCCTTGACAAGTTTTCTGAATCTGAACTACTTTTTAATAATTTATATGTGTTGAGTGAGTTTTGTTTTGCAAGTCGATTTCAAGGAGGATGTGGGGATCATCCTACAAGTACAACAAATCGAAAGCTCGAAAACCAGTTTAAGGTTTTTTTCTGAATTTTAATTTAATATTTATTTAATGTTTTTGTTTTATATTTTTACATTAGTTTTTATTATTTTTTATTGGATATAATTATGTTGTATTAAGGTATTAAATTCGATTTGTTAGATTTAATTATTAGTAATCAACGATATTTAGTAATTAAGTGACTGTAATTAGTAATTAATAACTTTAATTTTAATTAAAGATAATAATTAGTAATTAATGAATGTAATTAGTAGTTAATGAATGTAATTTGAAGATAATGAATGTAATTATTAATTAATGAATAAAATTTGTAATAATTGGAATAATTCAAAAAAATATTAATAATTAGAAAAAATTAACAATAATTAGTAATAGGTAACATTAATTAGCTATAATTAGTAATAATTAATAATAATTACCAATAATTACCAATAATTAGTATCAATTAACAATAATTACCAATAATTAGTAATAATTATTCATAATTAGTAATAATTATCAATAATTACCAATATTTACCAATATTTACCAATAATTGCCAATAATTGCCAATATTTTCAAATAATTACCAATATTTACCAATATTTACCAATAATTGCCACTAATTGTCAATATTTACCAATAATTAGGAATAATTACCAATAATTAGGAATAATTTCCAATAATTAGGAATAATTACCAATAATTAGGAATAATTACCAATAATTAGGAATAATTAATAATAATTAGGAATAATTACCAATAATTAACAATAATTACCAATAATTACAAAAAATTGCCAATAATTAGGAATAATTACCAATAATTAAGAATAATTACCAATAATTTGGAATAATTACCAATAATTAGGAATAATTACTAATAATTAATAATAATTACCAATAATTACCAATAATTAGGAATAATTACCAATAATTACAAATAATTACCAATAATTACCAATAATTACCAATAATTACCAATAATTAGGAATAATTACCAATAATTAGGAATAATTTCCAATAATTAGTAATAATTACCAATAATTAGGAATAATTAGTAATAATTAATAATAATTACAAATAATTACCAATAATTAGGATTAATTACCAATAATTAGGAATAATTAGTAATAATTACCAATAATTACCACTATTTACCAATATTTACCAATAATTACCAATAATTGTCAATATTTAGTAATAATTAACAATAATTACAAATAATTAGTAATAATTAACAATAATTACCAATAATTAGTAATAATTACCAATAATTACCAATATTTACCAATATTTACCAATAATTACCAATAATTGCCAATATTTACCAATAATTAGGAATAATTACCAATAATTAGGAATAATTACCAATAATTAGGAATAATTACCAATAATTAGGAATAATTACCAATAATTAGGAATAATTAAAAATAATTACCAATAATTACCAATAATTAGTAACAATTACCAATAATTACCAATAATTATAAATAATTAACAATAATTAGGAATAATTACCAATAATTACAAATAATTAGTAATAATTACCAATAATTACAAATATTTTCCAATATTTACCAATAATTACCAATAATTGTCAATATTTACCAATAATAAGGAATAATTACCAATAATTAGGAATAATTAGTAATAATTAGGAATAATTACCAATAATTATAAATAATTACCAATAATTAGGAATAATTATCAATAATTAGGAATAATTACCATTAACTAGGAATAATTACCAATAATTAGGAATAATTACCAATAATTAGCAATAATTACCAATAATTTGGAATAATTACCAATAATTAGTAATAATTAGCACTAATTACAAATAATTACAAATAATTAGTAATAATTACCAATAATTACCAATAATTAGTAATAATTAACAATAATTAGTAATAATTAACAATAATTAGTAATAATTAGTAATAATTACCAATAATTACCAATATTTACCAATAATTGCCAATAGTTGCCAATATTTTCCAATAATTGCCAATAATTGTCAATATTTACCAATAATTAGGAATAATTACCAATAATTAGGAATAATTACCAATAATTAGGAATATTTACCTATAATTAGGAATAATTACCAATAATTAGGAATAATTACCAATAATTAGGAATAATTACCAATAATTAGGAATAATTACCAATAATTAGCAATAATTACCAATAATTAGTAATAATTTGTAATAATTAAGAATAATTACCAATAATTAAGAATAATTTGTAATAATTAGCTAATTGGAAAAAACTAGCGTGATCATTATCTTTCTCAATTATGTTTTCATCTCTGTATTGGTTTTAAGAAAAATTCTATCTCCACATGTAATATTTGCATTATTTTAAAAAATTATCTTCCTACTCTCCAATAGAGAGGTGAAAGTGAATGCAAATATTACATGTGGAGACAGAATGTTAAACACACAAATGAAAGGAGAATTGTAACATAATATAGAAAATTATATTATTTTAATATTAATAATAAAAAAATACTAATAATGTTATTATTATATAATTAATATTTATGAAAAAATAATATTAGTATTATTAAAATAATAAAATATTTATAAAATATTAAAATTATCAATATTTGTAACAGGTTTTGCTTTATTCTTATCATGTTCAATTCTTAAAGGGTCAATTTTTAGGTCTATCCCAATAAAAAGTTTGTGTCAGTCGTGTCTGATGTAAACTCTATAATTATCCTTATTTCAGTGTTTTTTCTAACAAATTATTCAAAACCAGTAATGATTTTATATTTTATAGAAAAATATGGAACAATGAGGTCGTCAACAATCATTATTAGATGACCGCATATGGATAAATCAATGAAGAAATCTAAATGGTTCTAGTTTAAATCCAGTATATATAGAGGGGGTGGAGACTTTTTTAGCATTTGCAGCATCAAATCCAGAATTTGTTTCAAAAGGCACAATAAAATGTCCTTGTAAAAAATGTGCACTGAGAACATTTGACACGTTTGAAAAAGTTTGGGGACATCTCTTACGTTTTGGTTTTCAACCGGATTATGTTTTTTAGTATCAAAATGGTGAACACAGTTCTACCGAAGGTCATAATAACTTGATTCCGGATCCATCCCGATTTCAAAATTTAGTACATGATGTTGCAGGTCCATCTATTCAACAAACAGAAACTTAAGATGATATCGATTCAACATGAACATCAAGTTTATTATGCAAAGTACTATGCTATGTTAGGAGACTTGACTGATTGGTGGAGCATAATAAAAATGAAAATTCGAGACAATCAGTTTAGTCAAAGTGAATGTGCTTTCACTAAAGTGAAAGGAATTGATGTTTTTCAAGATAATACTCAAAATCAATCTTTGTTACAAAGAGACATGAGTATTGATGATGACACCCGTCAATTAAGAGTCAGTGATGATGATGATGATGATGGAAATGAAATCACAAATGAATTTGAAATGGTATGAGATGAAGCAACTGGAACTCAAATGGATATTGATGATATTGAGGAGGAATATGAAGATGACATTGACAGATATGAAGATGATGATGATACTGAAGATTGAAACAATTCAATGGTAGTTATATAAAATCATAACTAATATATATGTATATATAATAATAATTATCAATTATTTGCTAACAATATTCCTTTTCTGTTTCAGATGGACGAGGACACATTTTGTGAGTTGGCAGATGCTGACCTATCATTCAATGCGGACGAGTTGCTGGCACCTGACCCTCAGCCTGAAGGCGATTCAGGGAGTACACGGAGGGGGCGCGGTATTGCACGACTAATGATTCCTGACCCCATCCTCGAGTTATTTCCACGTCTTGGGTTCGATCCACGCACCTAGAGGTGTGATAACCTGTGCATTTTACTAAGATTTCATTAATCTATTTACATAATAAATGTTTGATTATTGTTTTTACAGTTTTCCGCATATAGCAGTCGGAAAGGGCAGCGCTATTTTGTGAAACTATTTTTCTCAACTATGGATGACATGGGAGCATATTCTTGTTGATGCGCATCCAGCCATGTTCAGTCATTGGTTGGTACGTGCATAAATAAATAATTTTTATTTTAAAATTTATTTCATTTATAACTTGATATTTTGAATTATTTGTAGGGTTTATGGTACCCAATCGAGGATACCATGCATGACGCCATCCACGAGGCATGGGAGGTGTCCATGCGTGACTGATTTCGCCAGTTTTTGCACAATTTAAGAAGACCTTCCATAAAGAAAGCAGGAGTGTCGGATTTTGACGAGTCATGTATAGGATATCGACCAGAGTACATTTCATCCCACGTATGGGATGGATTATGTGCACACTGGTTGAGTGGTGGATTTCAGAGGAGATCATCAGTGGGGATGCAGAATCAGGGGAGACAGGAGGTGACTCATCGAGCTGGGAGTCGTACTTTCAGTACTCATAGAAAACATTTGGTATGTGAATTTTTTATAAATATTTTATATAACTTTAAATATTAACAATTTATTTTATATTCTTATAGGATGTCGAGCACCTCGATATTACAGAGTACGACGTATATTGGAATATGTACAATGATCCAGCTAGTGGGGAGCATAGAGGTGATCGGCAGTGTCACATTGTGGTCAATATTATTTGTTTTCAAGTTTCAAAATTAACTGCATATAATATATTCACAATTTTAATTTTAAATTGAAACTACAGGAGTCATATGAGACAACAGCGTCACAGACCCGGCCTGAGGGTTAGGCCCAGGCATCAGATCAGACCAGTGGCCATCAGTTTGATGAGGCGACATGGATGCAGGCGACCCAATATTCCTTCGAGATGGGGCGGGTAGTTGTTATCGGCTCTCGACTGACTCCCGGAGATTATTATGGCAGTGCTGCGATGTCGGTGTCCAGCTCAAGAGGAGCTCGTGCATCTTCTTCCGCTACACAGTATGAGGATCGGTTGCGATCTTATATTGAGTTGATAGAGAGTCTCCAAAAATAGCAGGAGGAGATGCGTCGGCAGCAGTAGCAGCATGAGGAGGAGCGCAGACGACAACATGAGGTGTACAAAGTGCAGATGAGTCGGTGGCAGCAGCAGCAGCAGGAGCAGATGGAATACATGTGCCGACTCACTCATACCTTAGGGATGAAGTTTCCTCTACTAGAAGATCCCCCCTCCCCCTCCTCCTTCAGATTAGTTATTGTTTAGATATTATAAAGTTTGTAAATTTAAAATATGAAATTTTTTCTATTCAGAGTTTCTGTCTCTCTTATACTGGTGTCAATATTATTTTATTTAATTCCTCTTTATTTTTAATAATTTATTATTTATTATTGGTATTTATTTTAATGTTTGTTTATTTTATTAATAATAATATTACTCTTAGTATTATATTATTTGTTTATATTTATTTTTTCAAATGTTCATAATTTTCATATTTTTATTTTCTAATTATTTTAATAATATTATATTCAGTATTTTTAATACATAAAAATTTTAAAAAAATTTAATTAAAATTATAATTTTTTAATTTTTTTTATATAATATTATATTATTTATATTACAATATTAATATGATTAATAATATTATTCATATTTTATAATATTAATTTTTTTATATATATTTAAATTTTTTAATTTTTAAATTTAATTATAATTTTTTAAATATTTGAATTATTTTTTGTTATAATATTGGAATGAATTATAATTGTATTATTACTATTATAATATTAATTAAATTTTTTTATTATTAATTTAATTTTTTTTAATTTTTTATACATATTTGTGACGGGACAATCATCCCGTCGCAATAGGTAATTGCGACGGGACGGTATCCAGTCGCAATTAAATTTTTTTAATTTTATTTAAAATTGCCTATTTCGATGGGAATATTTTCCAGTCGCAATTACTTATTTAATTTTTTTTTGAAAAAAAAAATCACTCTTTTGCGACGGTATTCGTGGCCCATCGCAAATAACATTTGTGACGGACCAATCACAAAAGTGTTATTTAATGTTTTTAATATATATATCGATTAGTATTTGTGACAGTACATATTACCATCGCAAATAATATTTTTAGCGATGAACCCATCGCAAATAGTGTTAGTTGCGACACCATTTACCACAGCGGGTCATTTGCGACGGACCCCCATCGCAAATTGGCTTATTTCCAGTAGTGTGAGGTGGATTATATCCCAATAAATGAAAAAACTTCTATAAATTATACATCATATTAAAATAGTAATTTTTTTACTAAGGAAATATTTGAATAGTTAAATAAATTTTGTGATTTTTATATAATTTATGTTCTCTATTTTAAGGAAAGGGAATGTTCCAAAAAAAATGTTCATATGATTATAATTTATGATGAATACAAAAGTAAATGAAGAAAAATTAAAGGAAGAGTGATGATTTTTATTTGGAAACTAAATAGAAAAGGAATTTCAAGAAATGTAATCATATGAAGAAAAAAATGGAGAAATTTTAAAAGGATTTCAACCTAGAGTAGAGATTCCCATACTATGGTAAAAGGAACAACAATATTTAAAATCACAAATAGGCTATGAAAATTAATATTTTAAGGGTGTAACCTAATGATAAAGAAGGAATCAATCCAGGATAAGTAGCAGAGGATTGGATTTTTTGTTTCCATCCTAGAAGAATAGTTCATGGTGTTTCTCAAAAATGGAAACACAAAAAGTGTAATGAAAATAGTAAATTCCATGAGATATATTGATTTTTCAAGAAAGAATACATGAATATTTGTCCAGAAAAATGAAAAATGTATTATATTATGGGGAAGAAACAAAAAAATGTTGAATCCAAATAGGTTACCTCACATGAATTAGAATTTGAATGTAATGATGGGTTTTCCAAGACAGAAGAACCAAGATTTCTTGAAAAGATGTGTGGAAGATGCAAGAATAATGGGCATATAGAAATATATTATAGAAATATTCTTATATATCAATAAGAAATTATGAAGAAGACTAAAGATAAATGAAAAAATTAATTTTCTGAAAATTATTTATTAATAATGGTTAATAATTCTATTCGACACAATAAGAATGTCTGAAACTAAAATAAGTCCATATTTCCCAAGAAATCTCAGAGTTAGAAAAGAAAAGTGGATCTAAGAAAAATGATTTATCCTAATATCAATGATTAAAATAATGAATGGTCAGAGTTGAGATAAAACATTAAATATTTATACTATTACTAATGATCCTAAAAAATATATGATTATTACAATTTATATTTGGTTTTATTATAACATACAATTAATTGAAGGAGATAAACTCTAGTTTGATGTTCAAAGAGATGCTATAATCAAAATATACAACAAGAGACATGGGAATTCTATATCACTAACCATAATGATGTACTGATGGTGTGTACTCTTTGAGAGAGAAAAATACAAGGAAATGACTACCATAATATGATCCTTCATGTAAATATGAAACAATTGTAAATGGGGAATTTCAAGATTTCCCCAAAAAAGTGATGTGCGGTATTCCAATCACACTCTCAATATGTGGTTTATGTTAATAAAACATTATTATAAAGGTGGATTTATTATTTATTATATGAATGTAAAAAGGTAGAGTTATATTGCTTTTAATTGAATCTTTTAAAGCCTGTTTTTATAGGAGTGGATGTTATATTTATCTTGATAAATATATGTGTAGTGTTATCACATGATACATAAATTTTCATACACTATTGTTGTATTGGTAAAATCACTCTTTTTTTCTACCCTATTTTATCCCATATAGGCTTTGAGTTAACTAAGTAAAGTATAATTACTAAGAAATCATGTAGATCCATCATTATCTATATAAATATATCATTTTGAATTCTAAAAAAAATTAGGAGAAAAGTTTCATTAAATAATTTATGTAAGTTTTGAGTTAGGAATATATTCCCTTATATTTAATTGGCATTTATTTTTTAACAAATTGTAGAAGAAAAAAATTGAAAAAAATAATTTAATATAGATGATCAATGGTATTTCCAACAAATATAGAGGGATAGATTGAAGATCTTATGAATAAGATAATATATATATTGATATATATTTTTCAACAAATGAAGCTTTATCTAGGAGGATTAAAGATTCCAATATGTGTGTGGGGTATGAGAAGATGATGGAGTATCCTTTACCATTAAATAACTCTTGAGAATATATTTACATTATGGAAAAAGAGGTGGTATTTCTTATTTCTTTGAAATAAAATATTATAAGTAGTTGTATTAATTTTTATTATTAGATTTATACTCTTAATGATAATACTAGAAGAGTGTTTTTGGATGAACTAAAACTACCTAAAACACGTTTTTAGGGAATTTTTGGTTCTATTTACATGGGTAGTTTAAATGGAATTGTCTTTAATAAAAAAAATATGTATTAATCCATAAATTATCCATCCATAGAGTCTTGAACAAGATGGATATTGAAGATAATTTATGGAGACAATTTGGTTGATGAATTGAAATGGTTTAAAGTACCTGAGAATTCACGGAGTCATATTGAAGTAATTTTTAATTTATTTGAATAAATATCAGAATCTGGAGATAAAGATGAAAATGACTATGTTTGGACTTTGAATAAGTCCTTATTGAGTTCGGATGAGTCCTTTTAGACTTCAGACAACCTACTTAGAACTTTAGATGAGTCAACTCCATGTTTAAAAGTGTCATTAGGGAATTTTGATGATTAATTAGTGAATTTATATGAGTGAATGGAAACTTTTGATGAGTAATACCCAATTTCAGTTGAGTAAGCATCCAATTTAGATGTGTCACTTGAGAGTTTATAAGTTTCAACAGGGACATCATATGAGTCAACTACGGTTCAGATGAGTTCTCACAAAATTTTGAAGACTCATCTAGGATTTCAGTTGAGTCATTTATAGGTTTGGATTAGTCATGGGGATTTATATGAGTCCCTTCCTTTTTAAAAATACGATCATTTATCTAGATAGAAGTTCTTCATAATTTAATAATAGAAGGGGAAACAAAATCTAATGATGTTAATGGTCATTCTTTCATCGATCAAACATCACCAATAGACTGTGATTCATGATTAGGAAAATATATCATGATAAAGATAATTCAACATAGAAAATAAAAGTTTTTTAATCTATAAGATAAAATTCCACATTATATGTAGGAGTTGAATAATTAAATCAAAAATTAAAAATAAATTTGCAGTTGAATTTTTTTTCGAGAATATGATATATGTAACAGCTGAATCATTTATGAATAAAATTTCATTTCTTTTAAAATCTAATGGATATAGAAAACACATGCACTATTTTTATTATTATTTTTCGTTTTAAAAGACCATTAATTATCATTAATATTGAGAATATAGTTGTTCAATAGTGATAACATGAATGATATAAATAAAAGGGTTTCCAAAAGAATCCATTCGACACAGAAAAAGGAGAGGATGACCTCATCTTGTAGACTAGAAACATAAGAAGCTTGTTTTTTAGTGCTCATAAAGTAGGTATCATCACTGGGCTTTTCTCTCAACCAATCCCAAGATGATCTTCAACACATTTATCTTGAATAGAATCTGATACGGGAGACGTTCTGGTTAATATAGGTTACCACCTAGACGATGTTATCCGAGCCGCCCCAAGAGTGTGTCACCATCGTACAACTTACTCTATCATATTGTGAGGGTGTTATAAGTGGTTATGTGATAATGTATTAGTTACTTATTTTTTAATCCATTTTTTAAAATAAAGGTCTTATTCCATCAATTCCTTTATGATAATTTTATTTCATTAAAAAATGTTAAATATGATAAATTGATTTTTTTCTGGTAAAATGACACTTTTTAGAAATATGTAAATTATTTTATTAAACAATTGTTTTATTAATAATGTTATTATAATAGAGTTATAAGAATAAACATTTTAATTATAAATGATTATTATATTTATTCGTTATTGTTTTTACTCTATAAATGATTAAGTATTCAGTTTGATAATAATTATATTTTTATATGATAAAAATGAAATTGTATCTTTAATTAATTATTTTTTTGATGAGTTAATAAATTTTTGGAATAAATAATATTTTAATAAATTTTATTATTATATAATTTTTATTAAATATAAATTATCATATGATTTTTATGAATTCAAATGTATCTTTTATTAAGGTTTGGAAACTATTTTTTTCAAAACCTGCCAATTTTCAATAAATGAAATTTTTATTTTAAAAGTCAAAATTTAAAAATATAAAATTTTATTTAGATAAAAGTAATATTTTTTTAGAATCAGGATGTCGAAATTATCCAATAATTAATTTTTAATAATTTTCTGACAGAATCAAATTTTTGGGTAAAAATTAAATACCGTATAAATATATAATGTGTTTTATGACATCATAATGACCCAATAGTGATGTAATAAAATACTATAAAAGATATATTCAGCCAATTTATTTTTTAGCTTTAATATAATGTGATTTTATATTTGTTTGATTAATTTTATATTGCCTTAGTGGCTCCTCTAAGACTTATAAAATATTTCATCATTTTAAAATGATTTTTTTGAGAGTGTTACTCACCTCCACAAATGAAAGCCTAATATTTTATATATTTTTGGAGATTGAAATTATTAAATATTTTATACTATTCAACTTTTGCGGAAACCATGTGGAAAAACCATGGGATAGTCTTTGGTTTTGAATATTTTAATGTGTAGTGTACAAAACCTAAATAATAAAAAATTCCCTCTTCTTTCCAATATAAACACACAAAATCCCCAATTCCTATTCACTAAAAAAATTTAAAGCTAGACCAAAATCATAACCCTACACCATATATTCATCCTAAGGTTCCCCCAAGCTCCCAATATGCCTTTATGAAGCCTTTTAGAACACACATCCAAGTAAGGGATCTTCCACCCTCCTCTTTTATCAAGCAATCCTTTCATGTTATATCCTTTTTTAATTTCCTTTTTGTCTATGTTGGGATAGGTTATTAAATTTCAAACTTACTACCCATTTTATGAATAAATTATTATATCCACTTCTACTCTCATTTATCCCTCATATGATCCTTTATGTACACTCGTTACATTGCTGAATTTTCGCAAGGGATCCACACTTTCCTTCAATTCTCATTTTTCCCATGTTTCCTTATATTGTTATAACCTATTATTTTAAACTAAAAATGTTGGGGTATGATTTTAAAAATCCCCCATAATTACCTAATTTTTTTACTGATTATACACCCCTTTCTCTCTCATTAATCTCTTCAATTTACACTCGTTACCATACCTAAATTTTATAAGAGTTATTCCATTTCTCATCTTTCTCCAAGTTTAATTATTATGTTATTCCCTCTATTTATAAATTAATTATATTGGGACATGTATTTATATGACCCCCTTAATTTCCATTTCATTTATATATTATTATATTCCCTATCTCTCTCATCAACAATTTTTATGAATTTTTATGGTGCCATTATATTGTGGAAATTTCACTACAATTTTTGATGGAAAAATCTTCATGTAGTGAATACCATGTCAATTTCTCTATCAATGGTATTGAAATTTGAGAACATATACTTATTTATTATATACTTTCATGTATGTGTTACACATTCCTTTATCGTGTAATAAATGATTATGTTGAATGAACCCTTGTTATGTGATCTATGTGTTATACTTAAGCATGAGATTAAAATGATTACAAAGTGTGTGCTATAATGGTACTCCAATTCATTAGGTAATGTTTAGTGTCATGATACGGCATGTGAAATGAAGTTTTAATCATGATAATCCATGTAAAATGATGTTTTAATCATGCTAAATCCTATGAAATTAGGTAATACTTATCCTAATGCATGTGAAATTAGCATTGGATCATTCTAATACCATGTTGTATGTCATTACCACATTTCCATGTTATGATAATCATGTAATATCATGTATTTATGTTCATGTCTCTCTTATTATTCATTCATATTCCTATTGCCTAAAATGTATAGTATTGTTCATGTTATTCCTTGTTTACTCCCTTACTGTGATTTTTAGATCACCCCTTTCATATGTGTGTCCTCAAGTTATCCCATGCAGCGTTAAGTACGAAGGAATGTGTTGGTAAAGTTAAAGAAGTTTGAAATAGATATGTTGTATTTCATGTTATAAGTTGTTATTTAAAGTTTCTAATTTATGAAGACAATAGACCTCTCAATCCTATATGTTTTATTGAGTGAAATTTATGTAATAAATAATTTTAAGTGTGTAATAAATAATAGGGATGTTTAGTTGGTATCAAAGGATTGGATTCGTTATTTTTGGGATTAGGATTATAAAACCTTGGTGAAATCCATAGGTATAGGGCTATGTATATGCAAATAATCTATAAATTTTTGTGATTATATAGTAATAAGTTTATCAATAAAATACATCTTTATCTAGATACGAACAAGAAGAGGTGGATTTGTCACATATGTATCTAGTGGTAAAATCTAAAAACACCACATTGAGCTAGACTTGAACATGAACTGGTGCATGACAACAGGCCTCGCTATAGTCTTGTATTGGAACTCTTGGTGGATATTCTTTGGTAAATTCATAAGCTTAGTATGAAACATTATTAATGGAACAAAAATAAAAGAAAAAAAAATCCCATAAGAATGTACGTTAGGAAATAGATCATGGATAACATATACTTATTCCAAGAAATTCATAAGTTAAAGATATAAAATTAATTTATAAGTTATCCCTTCTTTCATTGGATTCCCCTTTATGTGTTTAATAGTTTACAATTATTACCCATAATTTTCCTTTTATTCTAGCCAATGGCCAGAAATAGGAGGAATCCAGCTAACAACTTATGTGAAGGGAAATTTAATGAATGTCCCAATGAGATTCCCAATCAAATGGGAGCTCGAGTTGGACATATTGGGATTATGAAAAACTAGCAATCAAAAATCATGGTTAACAATTGGTAAATTTTTTAATACCCAAGGAAATTGAGGAAGAGGAAGATGACATCTCATGAAATTCTATCTGATAAAGCTAATAAGGGATATACGACCTGATTTATATCATGTAACATGTGTAAAAAGAGGTACCAAGGGAAATTTCACAAAGGGAATAGGAGATGTATTATGTGTGTAAAGGATGGGAAAAAGTATCCAATTTCCATGAAATATTTGAAAATGATATGGATAGAAACAAAGATATATCCAAGGTATATTACTTATATCTATGTGATAAATGTGGAGAAGTCAGGAATTATCCAAGCTAATGCTCTATTGTAAGGGATGAGAAGTATGATGAAAATAATCTATCTCCATGATCAAGGGAGAATGAAATGTCTTATGCTAAATTTGATAATTATTAAGGAATTACATGTAAACACTACTTTAATGTAGTTTATATCATAATGTATTTAAATTCATGTCCTATTAGTATATCTGTTATGTTTTCCAAGAACATTGATTCCCCACTAGAAATTATATTAAATCATTAGGGAAAACTTTTATAAGTTTTTTATTACATGTTTAATTTTGTGGGAATGTTATTCTTGAAAATATTATTAGTATAAATTTTATTTAATTTGAGGAAAAATGAAAAATTCATTTCCAATGCCTCAAGGCAGTTGAAAATTCATGAATAAAACTATCACACGCACAATCTGAAGATAGAAGTAGAAAACTTTTCATTAATAATATGGAATCATTATCTATTTCGTTGAAAAGAGTGAAATATATATAGATCAGAAAATTATCAAATATATATTCACACAGAAAGAGCTAAACATGTTCCGACAAAGATGGTTAGCGCTCATCAAGGATTACGACTGCTCAAACCATCACCACCCTGGGAAAGTGAACAAGGTGGAATATGATCTAAGTATAAAGCACCCAATGATAATTTCATTGATGAGAATTTAGAATAATGAAATATTTTTATATTTGATAAATATGTACATGGGAATCATAAATAAGGGAACATCATCAATCCTTTCAATAATGAATTTTCAACCATCTCTTTTGGAAAGGTTAAAGGATGATTAAAAAATGATGTGGGAATTCAGAAGAAAGTGAAAACTATTAAAAAAGGTAAATCCTTGGCGTTCAATGTTAATGAATAAAGAATTGTGGGATTTGGGTCAATATTAAGTATTCCATGAAATATGGAGTTAAAGAAATAAATTTAGGATGATGCACATAGTTTGAATTTCTCTATTCACCCAGAAAACACTAAGATATGTCGAGATATCTGAGAGCATTATAGATGGGATAACCTGATGAAAAATAGCACTAATTATACATAAAATTTCTTGATATGTCAAAAAGTGAAGGATGATAGAAGAAATTATAAGGGGACGATTCAACCATTACCCATACCAACATGAAAATAGGAGAACATCACCATATACTTTTTCGCCAGACTACCAATTAATTCCAAAGGAAACAATTCTATCTGGGTTTTTTGAATCATATTACAAATATTGCACACATCATTGGAATTTGAGAGGATTTATCATTATATAAACTCGGACTAATATACATCATATAAGTGGTAAGGCATCATGGACTACCACTATCAATTGTATCCAAGAGACATCAAAGATTCGCCTCTATGTTTTGGAAGAGTCTCCAACGTGATCTGAATACTAAAATGATATTTAATAAAACATATTATCCTCAAAATTATGGAAAATCTGAGTGGACTATCCAAACAATTGAGTACATGTTGAGATCATGCTCAATGGACTTCAAAGGAGGATGAGATCGACATCTTCCTCTAGATGAGTTCTCTTACTATAATAGTATCCACTCAATAATCTAACTGGATCCTTATGAATCCCTTTATGGAAAGAGGTGTAGAAAAATGACATGTTGGGATTAATTTTGGGAGAAAAAACTTCTAGGTCCATAAATGATTGAAGAAATGGCTAGGAAGGTTGAGACCATTAAGTAACACATCAAAGCTATTAAGAGTTGACAAAAGAGCTATGCTGAAAATATTCAATGAGACCTAGAATTTGATTTCAGAGACATTGTATTCCTCTTAAAATCATCATGTAAGAGTGTTATGAGATTTGGGAAGAAGGGAATGATTAGTCCAAGGTACATCGACCCTTTTGAGATCCTTAATCACCTTTAAGCAGTGTATTATCGACTAAAACTCCCTCAGATGTTGTCTCAATTACATGATGTATTCCATGTATCACTATGGAGGAACTACATACCTGAACTATCTCATGTAATCAATATAAAGGTGGAACCATTGGATAATTACCTCTCTTATGAATAGAAGTCGTTTTAGATCATAGATCATAGGGAAAAAGTTCTATGAAATAAGACAGCGCCCCTTGTCAAAGCGTTGTGAAGAAACACAAGTTTGAAGTAAAAATGTGCTAACCATAGGAAGTGATGAGGTAGAGTTACCCTCATCTGATATAGTGTGGGAAAAGGAAATTTCAAGGGTGGAATTTCTTAAGGAGGGAATTTTGTAACAACCAAATCATTTTTTTGATAAAATTCCCTGTATTTTAGCGTCTTACAAATAAAGAAAACACATGAACTCTTTTTTGTTATTATTTTGGGGTATAAATGACCATTGAGTATTGTTAACTTTGATAATATATCTTTTTAATAATTATCACAAGAATGATATAATATAATGTTTTTAAAAAAATTATTTTCTACATAGAAAAAGGAGATGATGGACTCATTCAGTAGAGTCAGGCTGCACGAAGATCGTTTGTCAGAGCTCGGAAAGGAGGTAGCATCACTGGGATGTACTATTTACCTATTCCAATTTAATCTTCAACATTTTATGCTTTAACGGAATCCCATATTGGATAAGTTCATGTTAATAGAGATTACGACCTAGGCGATGTTATCCTAGCCACCCCAAAGAGTCTTTCACCATCACATACCTTACCATAAGGTTTTATGCGGGTGTTATAAGGGGTTATGTAATAAGGTATTAGTTACTTATTGTGTAATACTTTTTAATAAATAAAATTATTATTCCATTAGTTCCTTTATGGGAATAGTCTTACTTAAAAAATGATAAATTTGATAAAAAAAATTTTTGGGTAAAATAATACTTTTTAGAAATATAAAAATTATTATATTAAACTAAGGTTTTTTTAATAATATTATTATAATAGTGATATAATAACCCTAATTTTAATTATAAATTATGATTACATTTATTATATATTGTTTTAACTCTAAAAATAATTAATTATTCAATTTGGTAAGAAATATATTTTTATACAATAAGACTAAAATTTTATTTTTTATTAAAGAATTTATTTGGTTGAATTAATGATTTTTTAGAATACATAATATTTTAATAAAATATTATTATAATACAATTTTTATTAAATAAAAATGATCATATCATTTTTATGAAGTCAAATGTAACTTTATATAAGGTTTGGTCAATTTATAATAAATGACATTTTTTATTTTAAAATTAAAAATTCTTATATTTAGAAAATTATTTAGATAAAATGAATTTTTTTTTGAAATCATGACATCAAAATTTTCCAATGGAAAATGTTTCATAATTTTCTCATACAATAGAATTTTTGGGAAAAAATTAAATACCATATAAATATATAATGTGTTTCATGACATCATAATGAAACAATAGTGATCTAATAATATAATATAAAATTTGTATTCTTATAAAATATGTTTTACCTTTAAAATAATTTGATTTTAGATTTTTTTGATTAATTTTATAATGCCTTAGTGGATCCTCCAAGACTTATTAAATATTTTAACATTTTAAAATGATTTCCTTGATAGTGTGACTCACCTCCACATAAGAAAGACATATATTTTAATATGTTTGTCCCTTTAGAGCTCAACCAAAATCTGGTCTCCACTCCATAGAATCATCCCATTTTCCCCCATTCTCCCTAGAATCATTTCCAAAATCTTTGGGATCAGACATCCAAGTAAGGGATCTTCCACCTTCAACTTTTATCAAGCATTCCTTTCATGTTATGTCATTTTATTTTTCTTTTTTTCTATGTTGGTATATTTTATTATGTGTCTAACTTACTTTCCAATTTATGTATAAATAACTATATCACCTTACACTCTCATTTATCCCTCCTATGATCTTTTATGTACACCCATTGCCATGTCGAATTTTTATAACGTATCCTCACTTTCCTGCCTTTCTCATTTTTTCCATGATCAATAATATTGTTATACCCTTTTATTTTCAATTAGAAATATTGGGGTATGATTTAACACCTCCCCCAAACTTCACTTTTTATGTTTTAATGATGATATACCCCTTTCTCTCTCATTAATCCATTCCATGTTCACCTGTTTTAATATCGAAATTTCGTAAGAGTTATTTTATTCCTCCTCTTTCTTCAAGTTTCATTATTATGTAAAGCCTTATATTTAATAATTACTTATTTTGGGACAAGTATTGATATGAAACCCTTATTTCCATTTCAAATATATGTGATAATAGGACCCTTTTTTATCATCAACCATTTTTATGAATTTTTACGACGCCATTATTCTGCCGAAATTACCCCGCGATTTCCATGATAAAATCATTGTGTAGTAAATACCATGCCCATTTCTCTATTAAGGTTATTCACCAAAATGAAAATATACTTATTTATTATATAATTTGATTTATGTTTTCCCCATTCCTTTATCATGGAACAAATGATGATGTAGAATGAATCTATGTTAGGTGATCTATGTGGCATACTTATGAATGAGATTAAAATGATTATGAAGGGTGCACCCTGATAGCACTCCAATGCATTAGGTAATGTTTAGTATAATGATACTCTATATGAAATTAGGGTTTAATCATGATAATCCATTTTCAATTATGATTTAATCATGCTAATTTATGTTCAATGAGGGTTTTCTCATGCTAATCCATGTGCAATGAGCTTGGGCTCATTATAATATCATGTTGTATGTCATTTCCACATATCCAGGGTATGATAATCATGATATATAATGACTTTATATTCATGTTTCTCTTATTATCCATTCAAATGCATATTTTATAACTTGTATTTCATTATTCATGTTATTCCTTGTTTACTCCCTTACAGGTATTTTTATCTCACCCCTTTCTTATGTGTGTCCTCAAGTTATCCCATACAGCCTTAAGTATGGAGGAATGTGTTGGTCATGTCAAAGAAGTTTGAAATAAAGATGTTGTATTTCATGTTTTATAATGTTTTTTAATTTTCCTAAGTTCCCGAGACACTAGACCTCTCTATCCTCAGAGTTATATTAAGTGAATGTTTAAGTAATAAATAATTTTTAAATGTGTAATAAAGAGAAATTATATCATAATTAAATAATTAAAATATTACATAAAGTAGAATGACCTGAGTCTTAATGAGATTTAAATAGAAAATATTTACTTTATTTGAATGAGTTTTAATGAGATTAATGTGGAGTATATATCACTATTGAGGGTTGAATTAGTTTACATTATTTATTACAGAAATAAATTTCAAATTAATAAAATGTTAATATATAATATCAATAAAGAGAGAAGGTTGAGAGACCTTCAATGGGGGTTATATTATAAAAAAAACATCTAGTTTTAGAATAAAATAGATTTTTGATGATTATTTAACCTTAAAGAACATATATATTGTATTATTGTAGAATAATCGAATTCATCTAGGAGTTCACTTGTTCATAAAATTAGAATAGGAGGTGGCCTGTTGTATAATTTTATCATGGATCGAGAAGAAGAAAATCTGATGCTTTATTTGTTCTCTATCCTTGAAATCAAGATTCTAAAAATATCGGGAAGCCACTGCGGAAACAAATAACAATGCTTCAAATTTAATGAAAAATTTAAACCTTTATGGAGATTTGATGATCACATATTTGTAGTTGAAAACCTCTTTACATGATTAAGAAAAGATACTTGAGGTACTAGTGGTTTTTATTATAAACTATTCCATCTTTACCAATAAGTGGCTTAAGAACTAATGGGAGGTAGTTCCCATTTCTGTACTCAAAGAAAATACTACCCTTTTCTTGAATGAAACCTATGTAATATATTGTTGGAATATGTTTAGGATTTGAGGATAAACGCTTCCCTTATTGTACTGTAACCACTCCCTCATATCTAGTGATTACTCCAGGTCTCAAAACTCAACATGAACCTTGAAAGGAGTAGGGTTTTGAGGAAAAATCTTATAAATAGTGGTTTTCTATAGTTATTTTTTTTATTTTTTAATTTTATATGAAGATAAGTGATGAGGGAACATTCATTGATCCACACTTCTGAATTGAGCTAGATATTTGATTATTACGGTTGGATAATTAATAAATAATTTTTTTTGAATGTTGGGTACATTGAATCACCCCCATCTTAGTATCCTTACATTACCACTTTGAATTGAAGGCATTATATCTTATTTCAAATGATCTATACTCAGTTGGTAATCATTTGGAAACATTATACAAGGAAAATTTTATAAACTTATATTCCCAAACACTTTAGTATTTCATTTATATTTTTTATTTCAATGAGACATTCAATCATAGTATGCGAACCATAAAATTTCATGGTGGGCATGTTACTCATTAATGTCCCAAAAATAAAACTGTTAGTGGTTTGAGATTAGTCTCCCACAAGTATCAAAAATAATTTTGAACTTTTTATTTTGGGGAAATTAGAATTTATGTTACTCTTTATACTCATTCACAAGAGCATAAAATGTAATATTTTTGATCATTCACATGTACTATAATAGATTTTATCATCGTCACTACTAGAATCCATTCTAGTAATTGGTTTCTTCATTAAAATTTTTAAATCAAGATTTAATACACCATGGAAAAATCTGATTTTCTCAATCCAATAAAATAATTTTTGACCTTTAAAGATTGGAACAGTTGATGAGTACAGGTAAAACGATTGAGGAAAAATAACTACAATATACACGTGCCTCGTATTAATTATTTAAGTCCTAAATAAACGTACATAAATTTAGAAAAAAATTATTTTAATATTAAATTAATATTAATGTTCCCATTTGGTTGATACACTAAAACATAATCATAATTAATAATAATTATAAAAATTATATTATTTAGGGATAAAATACACATTAATTAAAAATATATATCATATTTGGATATATATTAATATAATAATGAATATATATTTTAAACAATTATATATATGAAATATAAGAATATAAAAATTTACAATGAACAACTAGAAATACAATATAATATTGAAATTCAATTTACCCATAAATATTGTAAAAGTATTAAATTTTTGAGATATTCATATATTATTTATGATTAATTGAAACCCATAATCCATAAATTACATGATTTATATAGGGTCTAAAAATTGATAAAAAAACATCTGCTTATTAATTTTTTACTATTAAAATACAAAACATAATAAATAAAACCTTTATAAATTCATTAAAATAGTTTCTTATTATTATTTAAATAACAAAAATATAATGGGAATAAGGAAACATATAGAGTTTTTAAACATCATGTGTTATTATATAAAATTTTAGTCATAAAACATACTTAATTATTATTGTTAATATAATATATAATGAAAAACATGAAAATCAATTATGATGAAAATTATTTGAATTTGATCTTTTAAGTAAAATAATAATACATAAATAATATTTGAAAATACATATTTCACAATGTAGCTATGAAAACACATGTAAATTTATTTTCCATAAATTCAAAAAATTTAAATTTTTATTTATCATAACCATGAATAAACGAAATAAATTAAAAAAATATTTGCATTTAAAATTTAAGCATACCTTGATTCATTGAAATTCCCTAATTTTCTCCTGAAAATGATTTCTATCATTTCCTTTCTTTCTTAATTATATAATAAATTATGTAATGTACTCGAATCATAGAGAAAAAAAAATTTAAAGAAAAAGGACCTTTATAAAGATAAAATAGTTTCCAATGGTTATTTTTACAGTAACTATAAAATACCATCCATTTGATAATATTATCCCTAATTATCATATTATTATTTATTTATTAAATAAATACATGTGAGTTAATTCTAATAGTACCCCCACATTAAGTGGGAACATTTTTGATATCATTAAGAGTTATATTTTATAACCCCTTTATTACTTCTCTTATACATCTGGCCAGATGTGTTGTGATCTCAACCCATTACTTTACTCTTCTTACCATCCATTTCCCTTTGATTTAGAATAATCAGTATTGTTATGGCTCCCCAATCCAAGGTGTGTTCCTTACTTATCATCCCCTTATTTTTATTAGTTTTACTTAATATATTACATTTCTATTATATATTTAGAATATTATTCCACTAAATCGTGGTGAAATCACATATTAATGATATATCTTCTTGTATGGTGCCTAGAGGAAGCACGTGAAGGGTGAATTTTCATCATTTCTCATTGTTTCTCTTAAGGTACACCACCTATAGAATTATTATGAGGTTCTCATAAAACTAGTAACTAAATAATGTTCAATTATGGTTGATAAATTTAAGCTTTTATTTATAGGAGTGATGGGGTTATAGTTGGGAGAACCAACAAGAGAAAATAACCATCTGATCAACCAGACACAGCAGGCTCAACACACATTGTACTAGGATGTCTATTTGATTACGTCATTATAATTGGAAGAAAATCAATATGATACTTTTGGATATATAATTTTTTTGATAATTTTATCCCCTGAGTCTATGAACTAGAACTAGGATGATATCTCACCCAAGCACCACACAAACACAATGAACTACACTTTAGCCAAAAACATCAAAATGAATAGAAAAAAGACTATTGTGGTTTAGAAAAGAGTCTTATATCCATGGGAAAATACTACTAAAATTTTCATTATTAGGGATTTAATTTAATAAGAAACTCACTTCTCACTTTCTAACAAATGATTATATTTTATTTGATAATTTGTTTAGAAACTCTTTTCATCATTTATATGAACAGTACAAAATCAAATGTGGGACATCTCCTTAATTTATAAAGGCCTTTTTAAAATAAAAATGTTTCACCAAATTATGATATTCATGGTAATAATTTCATTAAATTGGTTCACCCTCAATAAACTATTGAGATATATATTGAAATCAATAATAGTTGGTCATCATTTAAATTCCTTTCATTGAGTTTATACCCTTGAGGAAAACTATCTGAAAACTCTATACAATGATTGTATATCATAATCACTATTTGATGATCTAATACATTTGGATTTACTTCTGGTGAAACCTATATTCCCTAGACCACTCTAAAACCATATTGTAATAAAAATACATCTGATGGTATTTGTATGATGATCTTGGCCTGATCTTCTCGGTTTAGACCAAGAAATGATTCAGGATTTATTATTTCTATATCTATGCACTAGAGGTCATCCCTTTTATGATATATTCAGTGTTATCCACTCCATTAGATCATCTGGGATAAGATGAATCAAAAAATTTCCTCATACTTTCTTAGATTATCACCTTTGTAAACATATCAATAGGATTATTCTTCCTAGTAAACATCTT
Organism: Viscum album; assembly: GCA_963277665.1. Classification (NCBI taxonomy): domain Eukaryota; kingdom Viridiplantae; phylum Streptophyta; class Magnoliopsida; order Santalales; family Viscaceae; genus Viscum; species Viscum album. The sequence goes on along the minus strand of OY728158.1, from coordinate 1,162,616,102 downwards.
CCTATCTAATTTTTTTATTATAGTAGACTTCATTATTAGTGATACTAATTGTTAATGTGTCTTGTTATTGTATATAACACTTGGTTTTTTGAAATATATATGGATGTCTTACAGTTATAGAATACAATTCCTCTATTTATTCCCTTTATGAGTTAATTCATCAATTGTATAAACTACATCAACTATTTAACTTCTTCAATAGTATAAATATAATATGATTTTGTAGTTTATTATGTAAAAATTGGACGTAGATGATACATCCAAATGATTTTTTTCCCAGAAAATGTAAATACAAAGATGGTATTAATTTTCTGTGAGTCAATGTCTTTAGAAAAAAATGAATCCAAAAAATAATTCAATTGATCAACATATCCGAAAATAAAATATATATCCTATGAAACCTTAATTTATACAGGGGTCCATTTCAAAACATTCCAGTGTTTCCTTCTTGTATTTTACAAGAAAAAAATGACAAATCCCACTAAAAAGTAATGTTTTGTTGTGTAAAAACCCCTAAATACATAAAAATCCCAGAGTTGAAGCATATGGTACCTTCTCTGTGTCACAAACTTCTTTTTTCTATTTATTTTCCCTATTATTTATAAAGTTTTAAGTGTCCAATAGGGTGGTTTATACAGGTTTATAACCTATCCTTCCAAATAATTCCATAACTATCCTCATTTATTCCTTTTGGGATAAAACCAACAGGCTGAATTTTCAATGCATTTCAATTATCATCCCCATGATATTTATATCTTGTCAAAGGATATTCATCTCAAGTATTCTATATATATTCCTATTCAGTTCTTTAATCCAATTATGATCTTGAAAAATAATCAATATTTTATACACATATAACAATAGTATGATATATGTTATATGATCCTATTTGTTAAAATGATTGTAATCAAATCGTATGAATTTTATTATGTAATAATTTTTCAGACATATGATTCCATTATCATGGAAAATGATTCAATCTATAAAGATATAATTTTAACATACAAATAAAATCCTCCTTCGGAGGTACATTATAACCCTTGGGCTAATCCTCGTAAATTTATTCTTCTAAATCCCCATGAAGAAAAACTATCTTTACATACATATATTACATGTGTAGTTCATTATAAAACAAAATTCATATCATATTACAAATTCTTGTGTGCTTCACCACTGGTGAATATATTTTAGAAAAATAAACCCCTTCATTTTGATGACCACCTGTCACCACTAATATTTCTTCATACCTATTACATATATTAGATTAATATTTCAAATTAAAAAGACTTTTTTTGTAAATATCTCTTTCCCCCTAGCAGTTTATCCAACTCTAAAGTGTTGTTGTGATTCAAGGAAATTTTTTCCTATTTTCTGGTTGAATACCAATTTATCAATAAGCTGAGAGTAGCTACTTATTTTGATCTTTTCAGTTTCTCTATGTTCATTATATATAATAAATTCGATGAGATTGAAACCTCTTGTAAAATTTTGAACTAAATAATTGGGTTTTAATAGGAATTCAACAAGTCCTCAGAGACACCTCCTATACACAAGAGGCTACCGACTGGAAAAAATGTTTTTGAGTGAAACCTCAGGGAGACAGTACCCTTAATAAATGTTTAAAATAAATAAACACTACCAAACATATAGCAATATATAATCAAAGAACATAGAAACCAAAAATAAACCAATAGTGTGAATGAACATGATAACAACATAGTCAAATTGTATGAAAATAGAAAATAGTCGATCACCCACTAGGTATGTCAAATATACAAATAACGAATGGAAAAAAAGTAAAATATGGATAAATAACAACAAGCTTCACCTCATCCTAGTCTCCAACCCATAGTAAGATATCATAGTAGATAAAAAACTTTTACCTTAAAAAAATTGCCTAAAATAATTGATGGATACATAGGTACCCAAGTGCCATGGACACCTGAGCAGGGTATGAGTGAGTTATAGTAGGACACCACCAATATGGTCCAGTACCCAAATTGTAATATGCAGTGTATGTGCATGTGATAATATCAACACAAATTAAATAGGTAATGTAAAACTCTTCAACATGTAATAATTTCATTAAGTACTCATAATAAGTAAAAAATCATTTGTTGTGAAGTTTGGAACTTAAAAAGCCTAAAAACCCATGACTATAGATGATTTGACTCTATATAGAAATGATGTCATAACAGATTCCATAATTGAACATGAAAAATTCATAAGGCTAAGATTCATAAGTCATACGACACTCAAACATCATGGCCTATGTATCTATCATCAGAATTGAATTCCCCGCCCTCTAGGTTTTACCTCATGAGGTCCTCATTCCCTACCTATCTCAATAGGTACACAGGCAATAGACCTCCACATTAGACAACACTAGGCCATCATTTTTTATTTCTATCTCTCGGGACAAATCATATTGATCATTATTCCCCATTATCATCTACGATGTTTGATAACATATGAGACTCATTACCACATACTGGTCCACACTTGGAAAAAATTCCCCATCTGGTATGTCAGTCCTGTCATCATACTACATGTAGTATCAGAACATGCACCATCTATAGAGCTACTGATCCATGATGGGCCAACCTGTCTCTTTGGGACCACTCATAAAAATAAACATCATATCAAATACTATAAATATCATAAATAAATGGTGAAACTATTTTAATAACATGTATCTAGTAATGAAAAAAACATGGTTCTCACAGATAAACATACCATATCACACAATGGGTCTATATACTAGGTTTACACACACATGTGATCAAACATAAAACAAGTCCGTATGGTATTTATGTCTCAACTAGATAAAATAATCCCACAGTCTTATATATAGTTTACATGCTCATTTGTGATAATTCCTTGTCCATTGATGGCTAGTAATAAGCTAGTGCATGAGGGTCCAACATGGCCCTTGGAGCATTGTCTAATTTCCTAGACATTCTCCCATTAATTATTTAAACTATAGGATCATTAATTAAATAAACATTACAAATTCATAAAAAAATTAAAAATTTATGTATTGTTCACCTAATGTGGAAAACCTCATATCACATTACAAAAAAACAGGTGTAAAACCACAATGTAGAGTTCAGAGGATGACATACCTGAATGTTTTCAATTTCAATTTTTATGTTTAAACACACCTATATGTCAATCAGTTCAAACCACTAATAAGGATTCCAAGAACCAAGTACACTATTTTATTTGCAAAATGAAATAAAAAACACCACATGAGATGAAAAAATTCTCTATCTAAGATAATTTTTAAACCATTTATTTAAGATAAGGCATGTGAATTCCATTTCTTCTTTAGTGAATGATTATAATACCTCATGTGATAACATTATCTCCCTATAATTATATGAGATATGAATGATAACTATTCTTTATCAATGTATGATAATTATTTGTAAAATGTTATTTAATAAAGCTATGTAATTATTTCTATATAAATCTTTAATGCTAAAGAAGAAAGTGGTACCTAGAATTTATCCATTAAAAAATGACACTCTCAAGAACAAAGAAGATAGAGAGCATTTTTTCAAGCCTAGAAGCCAAAAGAACACTATTTATTTTAATAATACATCTTAGATCATAGATATTTAATTCCTAGTATTCTCAAAATAAAGAAAATATAAAAAAATAAAGGTATCAAAAGGTATCTATATTTAAGAAAACAATCCATGAATTGGTTCAAAACATTAAATAATAAATAATTACAAAACCCTAGTTTGTTTTTTATTTTAATTGAATATTAAATGTGGAGAATTTTAAATCATTTATTAAAGGATTACAAACATTAAATGAGTCAAAACAATTAATTACAAAGATTTAATGAATTTAAAATTTGAAAAGATATTTTAAGTTTGTGTCGGGAATTTAAAATTTGAAAATCATGTTCTAAAAAACTTTTCCTCTAAAAGGGTGGTGTGTAAGGGTAACATGATTTTACCCTTACATTCTTCATATCTAATTCATAAGTGTAAATAGGTTTGTCATTAAATTAGTCTCTTAACCATATGATGTACATAGGATTACCCTTATAAAAAAAATTAAAACTAAGGATCTACCCTTACATACAGATCTATATACACATATGTTAGATTTTAAGAATTTAACTTACCCTTACAAAAATCATGGTAACCATTACCGTAGTAGAGTGTTTATCAGCTGATCATTATATAAAATACAAATACCATTATTAAACCATCATAAACCCATGCATATATTTATGTAGTTCCTTAAAAACCAACCTACCAATATTTTGTGACCGATTTACCCTTACGTAACCCTTAAAAAAGGGTTACCTTTATGTGGATTAACACAAACCGTTACACAACCCAAAAGATTCCATCTTATCCATGGGAAATAACTTCTTTATCCACCTACCCATTCAAACCCTTTATAAATTATGAATTACCCTTATACAAATTATATAACTTGCATAAGGGTAAATATTACATTGAATTTTTTTAGATTTTTATGCGAAAAGAATTAGAAATTTAAAACCAAAATGTGGTTATAAAAATAGTGATGTTATAATTATCCCCATATAATGACTTATCATTCTTGATAAGGGTCTTAAATCATCTTCCTTAACACCTCATTTGTTCCCAATATGATGAGCTCAATGCAGTTCAAACCCACCAAATTCAGGTTCCCACTGAAACACCAGTCAGTACATTACCAGACATCTTCCTTTAAAGGCATCCATCCTATGTTATTTTCACTCCATAAATTATCCTATAATGATTCCTTAAGTGTCTAATACATCATTATTTGTTTAAAATTTATAAATGATGTCTAAATTGACTTCGTATGAGTTCTTCTATATAGTTCCAACTTCTTATACCAATTCCAATGCTCAGAACCATGCATCAGTGAACCAATGATTCAAATCCTTTTCATCTTGCACTAATTTTTCTCCAAACTCAAAATCCCACAACTAATCTCCATTGAGTTATATATCTGATAAAAAATACCAGACATTGAACAGGGAAGTAGATACGATCAGGTCCACTAAACATCAGTCTCTAGAGTCTCATGGTCATTATTTAATATGTGTTATGAAAGATCATGACTCTCCACCATAGAAAGTTCATTTCAAACATGAGAAAATTTATTCACCCCAGTGAAGGAGTACACATATAAAATCCCCCCATGAGTGAATCTACTTAACCACCCCAGAACTAGTCACCATTGAATAAAATGACTAACTATGACCATCTGATAAACTTATTTCCAAAAAATACCTTGCATTTTACACACCTATAATTCTATGAATTTAGTCCACTACATTCAGTAATTTTTTCTCTATGTGTCCAACATTAATTTTGTCCCACTTGTTTGTTACGACTCTTGACCTAGATGGGTTTTATCTCCTTGTGCTGGTTGCTACATTAAATGATTCTACTAACCCAATGTGTAATCATTGCATGAATTCACACGAATTTTGTATTTCCATTAACAAATGACAACATCAATAATTACTATTAATAGAGTTATTAACCACAATTCAAGGAATCCAAGTTATAATCACTTTATTTTATAGCTGTCTACGCACCACTAGGTGTTTGCACCACTCAAACCAATAACACACATTGATTCCCTTAGAAAAGGAAACTCTTTGTAATCAATTTTTATTGTGTACCACCAATCCCACTAGTGTCAGATCATACTACTGAGCATCTTCCCATGCTTAACCATATTAGGCCTGGACAGTTAGGATCTTTACTAAGTATTGGATGAGAGTTTTATTCCGAACTAACAGACTAGGAAACACTGAACCCTTCCCTTGATTCAAAAAGTTTCTGAACTCTCAAGAACCCAACCTTATATCATGATTACTATTACTCAAGGTGATATATACTCATGGGTTTCAAGATAAATTTCAATACCTCCATGTTATATTTCATATGGTTACTCACTTGATCAAATCATTTTATTCATTGAAAACTACCCCTTATCTTTAACCTTGACTATTTCTTCGCAATGAATAACCTAAAAAATGGTACTTCCAATTCGTATGAGAGACTAAATTTCTGTAACCAGAGTCAAATTTATGTCCACAAGGTATTTCATAAGTCCAAAAAAAATTTAACTATGTGTCCCCACATATATAAATTCATCTTGTAAGATATATTAAGATATACACTAACCACATTGAGAGTCTATAGGCACATGGATTGATTAAAAAATATGCCACTAGGTGATATATGGAACCTCTATATAATTTGTAGTATGAAACTTAATGAACCAAACCAATCCATTAAATACTCACATAAGGTTCTTAATCAGGTATTTAATTCCCAAAAATGACCTTACAAGGAACACTACACCACCCATTGATGGAGGTACCACATCATTATTATTATTGATGTTGGTGTTTTCATAACTATCATCTTCCATGTTCTTTAAATCATTGTCTCACATGACCTACTATTAGAAGTAGACACACATAAGAGTCCAACGAATACAATGTTATCAATATCTCATATGTACTATACAATTCAAGTAATTAACATCAATTAATATTTCCTCCATCATTAATATGATCACACATAAGAACAATATATGTCATTAAAATTATACATGTCAAATATGATGCACGTGACTACTCTTACTAAAATATATAAGATTCAATTCACATGAAATCAAAAAATGAGAAAACCATGGGCATCAGATGAGGTGAAATCATATACGATCAAAATTATGAAATGGGATGAACATCATATTTAATTTCATGGTTTCTTAATGAGATAGGTTCTTATATAGTCAGGGAAAACCTCTAGGATCTTGGATAAAATATTATACACGTAATTGAGGTGGATAGAATTTATACATTGAGTATAGTGATTTTTAGCATGTTTTTCCTTACCTAAAAGTTTCATTATGTTAGTATGTTTATTATTATTAACTTTGGAATGATTTTGGGAAAAGGCAATACTCTATAAGTGGGAAGAACTTGTTTCATCTCAATAGTCACCAAAGGAATGCATTACTTATTAAATGGTTCATGCGGTGGAAGCTTCATCAAATATCTATCAATGGACTATCTTCTATATTATATTGAGGTGTTAGTTAATGTTTGAGTTATTTTTTTAAAATTAAAAAACTTGATCTTTAAAATGATATTTTAATGGAAATTGAGTGATTTAATGAGATAAGCCATCAATAAAATTCATATATTTTACATCATCTCCATAATTTAAACATTACATCTAAAAAATAGAAACACAACCCCATAAACCAATGTTTATTGTATTTTTATTTTGGATACATAAATGTATTATTTCATATTAATTATTCAATATTTACAAGAAAATTCCCCAAACATGTGTTCCTCCTAGAAATTTTCATATATATAATTCACTAGGGAACTGAGAAACAGAAGGAGTGAGCTCAGAAACTCCATAAGGAAAAGATTTAACAATAATATAAAAAGTATTATATCATAATAAAGTGAATAAAAAGGAACATGGGAGAAATATTTGATTAAAATGATAATGCGATAATAATATTTAATCATAAGGTATCATAAACCATCATAAATAATTTTATGGGAACATATGACCACCAAAGGATCATCATTGCCGCATAACACATATACTATGGAATAGAAACATGTGAAAAAGATAATAAACCATGGAAACATAAAATAGGAATGTGGTATAATAATAATAATTCCAAACATAAAATATGTCAATTGTTTAACAAATACCAACATAAGATAGTGGATAAATCATCACTACTCACATCCTATAATTATCTCATGGGATATAAAACCTTTCCCAATACATATGAGGACTATTTCAAAACCACCAGTCACATAATGTTGAACAATATATAAGTGTTCCACAAAAAATAAATCATATATATTATAATGAAAAATCAATGGAAATAATATGGGTTACATAAAATTTATATTGGTACTGTATAACATGAAATCAAGAATTGGATTAGTCCATACCAAAAGAGTCAATAAATAAAGAGAAGTATATTATAAGTGAATTTAAAGAGTAATTCACGCAAATTTCTTTATAAAAGATATATCTTCAAGATTTAGAGTGTAAATTGGAAGTGAAATAATAAAAATAATTTTTAAGGATTTTATAATGTTTTCATAAAAATAAACATTTTAAGTCACTTTTAAAGTCATCTCCGCTAAAAGTGTGCATCAAGAAAACTTTTTAAACTATAAAATAATTCCAAATAATTGAACCTTGAATTGATATAAAGGTAAATAAGAATAAATATATAGTGGAAGATACAAAATATTTGAAAATTAAAGGAAATAAATATTAAGATTTTTTAGTAGTTTAAATGAAAACCGACAATGATAAAAGAGTCAAACAATATGATTTTGTAAAGAGATAAAGAGAAATATAAAGAGTTTGGAAAATTATACATTTTTAAAAAATATGATATGAAAAAAGTTTTGTTAATAAGTAATATTGACATGATTTAGATATCTCCAATATGGATGATGAGAATTATTCTTAGAAAGGTAAAATTTCAATAAAAAAATATTTAAGGAAGAAGATATTGAAATTAAAAGGTTATTTTCCTCAAGAAAAAAAATTAAATAATGAAAAGTAATAATATAACAAACTTTGAAGGTCATAGTCTTAGAGGAGGGTAGGATCCTCATATTTCCATAGATGTATCATACTTATTTTTAGGTATTATTTTAGCCTTGTTTTGATCATATGTTTTTTTGGTATTTATTTGTGTTGTTTTCAGGTGAATTTTCAGAATTTTGGAATCCCATGGTGTTGTTCATGGTTGTTAATGTTTAGGAAAAACTATATAGTTTCCCCCAGGATACCTTGTGCCCCATTTTGATCCATCAGAAGGGGGTGTCCAATTTTATCAAACCCCGCGTCCAAACTCCCTAAGCCATTCACTATTAGACATAGGTGGTTTTCATGGTTGTCGCACAGTTTTTTAAATTGTGTGCCTATGTAGGAGTAATAATGCACTAAATATAGTAGGGGAACATGGTTTCAAAAACCATGTGGCCTACCTAGTATGCCAGGAACACTGATTTTTAAACACCAAAAATTTAATTAAAAATTACTGAACCCCCAGTTTATGTCCCTAATCACCCATATTCTTACTAACATGATTTGAATTTATTTTTTAGGATCTAGAGAGTATTCCAAGTCTCCAAAAACTACTTTATTTTCAAATCAAATATCCAATGGAAGTATTAAATACTCTTTCGATATGTGATCTCTTCTTTATTGAGGTTTTCTCTCCCTCCCTCTCTCTGTCTCCCATATTTCTCTACCCATTGAGAGGGATTATTTTTTTCCATTGTCGATGGTTTAAATCAAGGTTTTCATGGATCTATTTTTGTTGGATCTTGATCCTAGGTTTTGATCGTAGATATCTCCCATCATTGTGAATTTGATCATTCTATATCGAATTAAAGGGCTACAGTTTTCCAATCATTCATCAATGATCTTGAGGTATGTGGTGTGATTTATAATTCTTATATTAATTATCATTATGTCGTGTTTGTATTTTTATTTTTTGAGTTTCCTCATTGGTAAATTTCATTTTAAACTTGAAATTATAAATTGACTCCCATGTGATTATGAGACCATTAATGGATTTCGTTGTACTTGTTGGATATTATGAGATATAGCATTATAGAAAACCATGGGGTGTTCCAATTACTTTTTAATGATGATAAACGGATTGTATTAGAGTAAATTATAGGGTTTTGAATTTGAAATAAATCATTATTCCATGATTGATAATGGAATTTAAAGAGCTAAATGTATTAACCATGAAGTGTTAAAGAGTTTTGTAATTAATTATGGATGAATGAATAAATGGGTGATTTTTATTATTATTACATGTGATTAATGTAATGATACATGGTTTTGATCTATTTAATAGATGGTTTCCCATAATGTAAATTCTTGATAAGAAGGTCAATGATGTTGAATCATGATATGTATATATAAGTGAATCGGTGATATATGTGATTTATCAATGACTTGTAGTCTATGGATTGATACTCCAAGATCCCATGGGGTGACAAAATTATTCATGTGTAAACCAATTCATCTATGTACACAATGAGTTGTGGGTCAGGGGATGATTATCTAAATACATATGGGGTGCTAGACTGCTGTTCTAGGCCCCCTGAGATATTGGAATTGGACTAATATTCTATGTGTCTGAGATAATGGTTCCCAGACTATGAATCCATGGAATCAAATTAAAATGAAGATAAATTTAACAATGAAATCTCATGAAAATATTCAATGAAAAATCCCCATGGTTTATTATTCATACTCTAACATAGGTCGAAGAAGGTATGATTGGATTGGGTGTAAGCATGAACCCACAAGCCTTTATGGTTGACTAGAGAATTATAAATGTGAAGACTATTTATTTTTACATTTTTCTCTATATTTATTGTAAATATACATATGCCGTAATAGATAGGTTATTTCATTTGACTCCTTTGGTTTTGGCCCACTGAGTTATTCTCACACTACAATCAGGCCTTCTGATTGGTACATGAATAGACTTCATGTTTGAAGGATATCATAAGGGAAAAATCTATTTGTTAGATAGTGGAGTTGGGATTTGGGATAGATCATGGATGATGGAGCTTTAAGTGATGTCGAGACCCACTAGGGAGATTTCGATGAGTCTTTATATTGGGATTTCTTAAGAAACATGAATCATATATGCATGAAATATCTACATCTTTGGTTTATGGTTATTTTCCTTGTTTTGGGTTTATTATTATTATGTTTAGTAGAGTATTGATTATTTTAGTTTCTTTTTTTATATTTCATATTGATTTTCATTGTTTTTTCTACTTTTATAATGAAGGAATAGTCTCCATAAATTAAATATTATACCATCACTTCCTATCTACAACCTTTGGTGTAAAGGGAGGTGTGCCTGGGGTCATGTGGTGAACTGGAAGAGGGAAATGACCTGAGGCCCATGGTTCTAGATGTTACAAAGTACTATTAATGGGGTTTTATTTTAATTTTAGTTTTTCTATTTATGGGGAATGATATACAATAGACTAGGATTATTTAGGCCCTTGTCAAGATCTCATCCATTAGATATGCTAACCCATGTGTGGTGGAAAACACAAGTACCGTATATGATATTTTTTCTCCCTCAATGTTTTATATTATAGTTGGATTCAATTTCAACTTAGGTTATGAACTTATTATGTGGTGTTAATATTTTCTAAAATTTTCCACATGGGATGGTATAGAATGAGAGTTGATTATGGATGCATCATTCTAGGATATCAGAAAGTTATGTGGCATGCCTCATGATAGGAACACATAAAAAATTAGGTTATTAGTGTGATTTGGGGAATGATTTTGTTAATTATTTGAGTAATTTAAAAAATGGTTCCCATTGATAAATTAATAGTGGACTAAAGATATTAAATTTTTAATTTTGAAATGGTTAAAAAATGGGAGTGTAATAGGAATATTATGATATGAATGTTATTTACCCTATGTTATCCTCGAACAAGTTTAAGAATTATTTAGGGTTTGTGGTAGTGAAATGGTTTTGACCATGGGATAGTGTATGATGGATGAATTATTATATCTTCTTGTGAATCAATATTATGTAAATTTGTCATATATACTCTGAACCAAACTCCAAAATAGAGTAAAGGTACTTAAAAATGAAGTAGGTACACAAAAAACCATATCCAACCCAATTACTCCATTTAATTCACTATAAATATTTTATAATTATAATTTTTTTATTTTAAAAAACATTTATTTTGACACTTAAATTAAACTGAAATTAAAAGAAAAATGAAAAAAATAGTGATGTAGTAGCTACATGGGAGTGGAATATTTGGTTCTACACTGTACCCCAACTCTAATATATTGCTGCATATACCACTAGGGTTTAGGGGATTTTAATGCCAAAGGGGATTTCGAAAACTATTTTCATAGTGAGTTATAGGTGGTCTTAATGATGTTCCATGCGTCCCAAAACATGTGTTTGGAATTGTAGTGACATTCCCCCATGATGATGTTTGATTCTAGAATGATATGATGAAATTGCTGGGAATAATCATCCCATAGTTTGAAAAGAGGCCTCGATAGTTTCAGGAGAAGGAGTGGGAGAGTAGTTCCATGAGAACTTCATTCAGTTTATGGAGTTCACATACAGAGTCCTAGGGTTAGCTATGTGGAATATGTCAGATCTAATATGCGAGTTCTAGTTGCATCACCCTCCACAATTCACTAGAGAGTGTGGAATCGAGGTATTTGAGTTATGTATTGAGTCTATCCAAAACGATATTTACCATTTAGAGACTCTTGATGGGAATAGAGTCAGGTTGGATGCTTATAAGTTACAAGGTCAAACTAAATGTTGGTGGGATATTCATTATTTAGATGATGAGTTGGATGGAATGGTATGAAAATATTTCAAGGAAAAATTTTAGGAGAACTTTTATATAGTGAAAGTAAGATATGAGATGGTGGAAAAGCTTATGTGATTGCCTTGGGAAGAATGGTAGTGGTGTGAAATGTTGGTCGCTTCATGGATTTACAATGCTTAGTCCCAGTTCTAGTAGGGGAGGTGGAAACCATGACAAAACATTTTTGGATAGACATAAATTTGATATTAATTCATAGTTTAATATATTTTAGATGAATATGTTCCCTTTTGTGGTGAATAAGGATTTCATTTCTAAGGGGAACCTGAAGGACGCCTCCAATGTAGGACATGTGTTTTCTATAGGATGAGCATGTGGCACACATTTTGAGGGTAAGAATTTTTATTATGAGAACAATAAATTAAATTGTGGAAATCATTATAGCCATATATAAAAAACAATTTATCAAGGTAATGATTATCTACGTTTCCATCAGTGCGGTAGGCTAGGTCCACTTATTAGTGATTGTATCTAGCCATTGGTGGAGTGGTAATATTGAAGAAATATGGGGCATATATAGTGTTTTATTAAGAACCCACGATAGATGGGTAGTTATGGAGGAGCTAGACAGAACCAAAGTATAGGTAGTGGGTATTATACCCTATAGAAGTTTGGAAGTTGAGTACTACTAGTTCTGGTGGTCTAGGTAGTGGACATGGTACTTTAGGGAATGAGAGCCCATATCAGTAGAGAAGTGCAGTACAATGTACTAGGATCATATCACATGGAAGAGGGGAATGAAATTTTCATAAATCTCAAATTGTACTTGTGAATAATGATGCTTGAAAATCTATAGTTATAAGTACAATAATTATATCTTCCACCATTTCTAGACCTTTATTTGATACAGTATCCTCACACTCTATAATATATTTTCAACTTTGGGGTGGTATGATACTGACAGTGGTTTTTGTGAATGGGGTTATTATGATTGACACATTTCATTGTGTATGATTGATGGAAATATTTTTATGAAAAGGGTCTTCCCTCAAGTTTGGTTGGTATCTATTCCATTGGTATATTATATGCTTGACATGTCAGGTTTTGACTTTATTTTTGGTATGTATGGGATGGTATCATATTGAGCTCACAATAACTATTGATGTAGGAGAGTGACCTTCACATCACATAAGGGTGATAGGTATGTTCACCATGGAGAATGGGATATCTAGGCAGGACATGTAGTAATAGTTGAACAAAAACTTAGGGATCTCACCACCTAGGTTTTGAGTATTTTTTTGGATGATTAGGGTATAAATCATAGTGGATTTCCACCCGTAATGGACTGGTTTTTAGATGTTTTTCCTAATAACTTATCAAGGCTTCCACCTGTGATTGATGTTGAGTTAACAATTAAAATAATGCATATTTATAAACTAGTTTCCATTCCACCATTCCAAATTACACTAATAGATCTCAAGATCATAAGAATAAACAAGAATAATTGATGAATAAAGGATTTATATATCTGAGTACATCACTTTGGGGTTCTATGATTTTTTTATAAAGTAGGCTGATGGGATGTTTTATTTATCTATTTATTATTTTATGTAAAACTGGGTTATAGATATGAACTAGTATCCTCCTACTCATTTAAATTATTTGTTTGAATATTTGGGAGGATATTTTGTGTTCTCTAAGATTTATTTGAGGTTAGGGTATCATCAGGAGAGTGTGAGACCTTTTGATATACCACATATTCCTTTTAGGGGTAGGTATGGAATGTCTGAGTTTGTTGTAATACCATTTATTTTGAAAAAATCTAATTATATGTTCGTTGAAAAATGAACAAAATCTTTCAATGATAATTAGATCATTTTTGTTTGTTTCAATCGATGAAATATTCGTGTACTCCTAGACTCATAATGATCATGTCCAACATCTTGACGTCATCCTGAGTACACTGAGATATAATATTCTATAGGAAAAGATATATATGTGTCATTCCTATATCTATAGGTTACATATTTTGGGAAACATCATCTATAAGGATGTTGTGTTAGAGGATCCTGATAATTTACATGTAGTTATCTGTTGGGGACATCCCCAATTTTTTTTTGATATACAAATCTTTTTGGGTTTGGTGGGCTATTATCCAAGATTCATACAACACTTTTCTCACTTAGAAGAAATCTATTTCACCCCTAACCAAGAAGATTATCAATTTTGAATGGTTTTGAGAAAGTGAGCATGCTTTCCTATAGCTAAACAAGAATTTGACTAACGCACCAATTTTTATGCTACTTGAGATGGGTGAGGAGTATAATGTGTTTTGTGATGGATCTATAATTAGATTTGGAATAGTGTTAATGTAAAACAATTGATTCATGGCATATGGATCATGAAAGTGGAGGCCAAATGTATGGAATAATCATAATAATGACCATGAGTTTCATGCGGTGGCTCATTCTTTGAAGTGTTGGCTAGTTTACCATTTGGGTGAATGTTTTATTGTTTTTAGAGACCAAAAAATACTAAATAATAACTTTTTATAGTGATATTTGAATATATGGCTGTAGAAATTGGTTGAGTACATGCAATCATTTAATTTTGATATTGGCTATATGCTTATAAAGGGAAATCATGTTGTTGATTCTTTAAGCTGGAAGACATAGACTCAGGAATTCAAGGAATCTAGCTTTGAGTGGAAGATGATGACATTACAAGATAAGATGCACAATGAGGTTTTGGAGGGATATAAGCAATGGACCCACATATAATTACTATTTTATTTCATACTTCTATTCCAGATGAGAGGAATTATGAAGATCCAGAGTGTTTGGGCTTAAGGAAAAGACTTAATGGTGGGGATTCAACTTATGATTAGACTATATATGAGGATGATATCATCTATGTTTAGGGATGTGATTTTATTACATATGTGTAAATAATAAGATATTGTTCATGAGTTTAATTAATATAACGTGGTTTTCACCCTAGTTTTACCAAAATATACCATGACCATTGGGGACAATATTGGAGGATGGGAATGAAGATGGAGAGATCATGTTTCATGACCTGATGTTACACATGTAAGATAGTGAAGTTCGAGCATCAATGACCTGGGGGTTTTCTATAGTAATTTCCCATTCTCGAATGGAAGTGGGTAGAAGTTACCATATACTTTGTGTTAGGTACTCTGAGGTGACCTTAGGAGAATGATTCTATATTGGTGATTATAGACCAACAGATTAAATTATACCATTTATTTCATATTATGGGGGCTTTCACAGTTGATTTGTATGGTGATATGTATGTTTGGGAGATTATATGTTTGCATGGGGTTCTATAGAGCATAGTTTCATATCATAATTTGTGATTTATTTCATGATTCAAGAAAGTATTATAGAAGGTGTTGGGTATCTAGGAGTTCCTGAGTACGACTTTTCACATATAGATAGACAAGTAATTAGATGATACTATTTAGGTGACAGAGGATATGATATGGGAAACAATACTACATTTGTATGGATATTGGGAGAATCACTTTTCACTAGGTGAGTTCTCTTATAAGAAAAATTATCAAGAGAATTTTTATATGGACCCATGTTATGCACTTTGTGGTAGGCCATACATATGTCCTTTATGTTGGATAGAGGCAGGTAAGTCTTAGTTTTTTGGACAACGTATCCCACAGGAGACATCAGTGTAGGTTCATTTGATTTTGAAACATATTGATATAGTGTATAGTTGATTGAATTATTATGATGATTAATGTCATCAACCTCTTGAGTTTAGTGTGAGAGACTGGGTATTACTTCTGGTGTCCCCAAAATTGGGTCACCATCAGATACAAGGGTCTAGAAAGTTGACACCCTAGTTTTTTGGGCCATTTGATATTGTATAGAGGATCAGACTAAATGTGTATTAATTGTAACTTACTCAACAATATAGTGTTATACACGATGTTTTTACTGGGTCACTTATTTGAAATTTTCTCTTCAATACTTATCATGTGATCGGCGTTGATGACGTTGAGCATGAGGATGATGCATCCTTTGAAGAGATTCTAACTCATGTTGAGGATCAAAGTGAGAAAGTATATCAAGGATGGACTATGATATTATTCTAAGTGATATGGTATCATAGACATGTTTAGGAGGAAACATGGGTGATGGAAGAATATATGTGGTCCCAGTGGCCAGACCGTTTCACCTATGAAGATTAACGGTGCTTGGGAGTACATCTCGATGAAACGTGACTATAAGGTGGTGATATTGTAAGATCCTGACCTTTCTAGAGATATCACATACTCAGTATTAGGAATTAACTTACCATTGTTTTAATAATATATTGGTTGGGTCTTTACATTGTGTCATTAAATGTTATTTTTGATAATTTTTGAACCCTATGGTAGTGTTCCAGGTTGGCTCACAGTTTGGGAAAACCATGTGGTTTTCCAAAGGAAAGAATTCACCCCATTTTGAGTCACTGTAAGGGGGAACATGGTTTTACCAAACCATGTATCCCCCCTCCCTAGACAACACACCCTTGTATATAATGGGTTTCTTTGTTAGTGAATGGTTTTTCGAACCCGCGCCTAGCTATGAGTATCCATGCACCCCAAATATTTGGGGAACATGGCTAGGGTGCACGATTTGGAAAACAATTCAACTCGCTAAAGAAACAATCCATACTATAATTTTTTAAACACTAATATATTTAATAAAAAATTCCCAAACCCATGATTTATATCATTAATAACCCATATGATACGAAACATGATTTCAATTAATTTTGGAGGCTCTGGAGAGGATTCTAAGTCTCTACAAATTCCTTTATTTTGAAAATTGAAGACTTGGGGGAAAGATTGACCTCTCTTTTGGTATACTATCTCTTCTTTTTTTGGTTTCTCTCTGTCATATCATTCTCACCCCTTTGAGAGGGATTATTTTCCTCCATCTTTTATTATTTGGATCTAGAATTTAATATATATTGATTTATTTTATCTTGATCTTATTTTTTGATCATAGATCTCATATTCCATTTTGAATTATACCATTCTATAGTGAATTAAGTCTACTGTTTTTCAAGCGTTCTTCAATGATCATGAGGTAGGAATTCTAATTTCTAATTCACATAGTGTTAATCATGTTATTATTTTTTAGTTGTAAATTTTTGCTTCCATATTGGGAAATTGAATTTTAAATTTGAAATAATGAATAGACTTCCATGTGATTGTGATATTCTTCACGGATTCTGTTGGACCTAATTGGGATTAAGGGACTATACATGATAGAAACCGATAGGGGCATGAAAATTACATCAGAATGATCATAAATGGAATATATAATGGGAAGTTGGGGTTATTAATATGAACAAAATCCTTATCATATTTTTAATAATGGGATTTAATGGTATAAATTGCATAATATTTAAGGATTAATGATTTCTGTAATTAATTGATGATGAATAAATTAATTGGGTATTTCCCATGTTCTTCCATGTGATAAATTAAATAACCATTGTTGTGATTGATAAATGATTAGGTTCCCAGTTATGTGAATTATTTATAATAAGGCTAGTGATCTTAAATATTAACATATATATATATATATTTGTGTGTGTGTGTCAGTTGGTGATTTATGTCATGTTGGAAACACAACCTTTCTATTCAAGAAATTAGGTTTACTTTGTGTTTGTTGTCAATCCTTATTTGAAGCACTGAATGTTTTCCATGAAAGAGATCATAGAGTTAAAGTGGACAACAGTATTGAAGGTGGATTCATTTCCTAGTGTTTGCCAAAAAAATTTCCCTAAAGATAAAAAAATAGAGAAATGTGTGTTTTGCAAAGGATTTTTCACGCAATATTGTTGGTTCTTGTAAAATTTCATGTAAATCATGTTTCAGGATCAGAACATCAAAAAATGGAAAAGTCATGGGCTGCATGAAAAACTTGGAGATGTGCATGGAAAACAGTTCCTGTAAGAAATGTATAACATGCCGAAAGAAAGGTTTTTCACACCACAATGGGTTTTGTTCATCGGGGTCGACAATACCTATAAATAATAGGTGACCCCCTCATTCAATAGTACTGAAGACTTAGCAAAGATTCAAGTTCTGATGCACGTAAATGTTTTGGGAAAAGGGAGTTACACAGAAAACATAGAGTTGCGCGGAAAATTTACGGTTGCACAGAAAATCCACAGTTTCGTAGAAAAATTTATACTCTACAGAAAATATAGAGTTGCGTAGAAAACATTCTGTTGCATGAAAAATATTTAATCTTCAGGAAAAAAGTTACTGTTTCACATAAAGGGTGATGTTGCACAAAATATTTTCCACATGAAAATAAAATCTTATGCGCAAAAGTCTGGTCTTGTGCACACAAGGTTGGTGTTGCATGTAATAGTCAGTATCGACTAATTACATGTTCTGAATATCCTGTTTAGTTGTTCAATGCTTTCAAGTGAATCAATTTAGGACTTCGATGCAAGAAGTATCTCATTCCGATCATAGACAATGACTTCAATGAAAATCTATTGAAGCGACCAACAAGTCGATAAACTGAGTTTGACTTCTCTCAAGACAATGAGTTAGGGGGAGTCGATGGAATTAATCAGTGGAACATAGTGAGATATCCCTAAACCTTTGTGAAGGTAGTGTTCCTCGTACATAGTGTCTGTGACCAAATCTTTTAATCCTCAAACTAGTAATGATTAGCGGATTTAGGTACGACTGACACTAGTCGACGTATGTTATATGAACGTAGCCCTTTGTGGTGAACCAAGTAAAAGGATTGTGTTGTCTCTATGCTTTCATTTTATGACAGATTTAAAAAGTCCGAACCAATGTCGTAACAAGATCCACAACTTTAAAAAGAAAAATTTCACACCCGGATTCACCCCTTTTCACTCAGGGTGTTCAGAGGTCCTTCATGTGATTGATCAATGATTTGGGGGGTCTGAGACTGGTGCATCAAATACCCATTGAGTTCCTGATTTATTCTCTAAGACCCTAATGCATGCAAGTGAACAAAGATTTATAGGTTAGGAGATGATGGTCTAGATACCCTTGGAGTTCCAGATTGTTGCTCTAGGTCCCTGAGATATTGTCATTATATTGATGTTTGATGTGTCTGGAATAATGGTACCCGAACTGATTCACTATGGTACTGAATAAAAATGAAATTAAATTGAAAAATTAAATCCCAGGTAAAGAGTAAATGAAAAATCCCTATGGTGTATGGTTCAGACATAGGCTAGGTCGAATCAGGTAGGATAGGTTTGAGTGTCACCGTGAACCCATGGGCATATATGGTTGATTAGTGAATAATAAATGTGAGGCCTATTTACATTTGTCTTTTTATCATTATTATTTATAAAACTACATACACTTTTTTAGAATTTATATTTATTTTGACACTGTTGGTGGTGGTCTTCTGAATTTTACTCAAAAACTACTTTGGCCTCCTTATTGGTATATGAATAAACTTCATGTCAGTAGGACAATATATTCAAATGAGCCCTATGTTAGATGTATGAGTTGGTATTCAGGATGGATCATGGATGAGGGAACCATAAATGATTTCAAGACCCTATTAGGAGATGTATGTGTGTATTTACTTTGAGTCTTCATTAGTGACTTGACACATATATGGCATGAAATATCTACTGCTTTGGTTTATCGTTATTTACACTATTTTAGGTTTATTTATGTGTTGTTTGGATGATTATTGATTATCAAAGTTTCTTGGTTATATTTCATATTTATTTCCACTGTTTGGAAACTTTTTATATATAAGTTATAGTCTCCCCATGTAACAAATTAGACCCTCACTACTAGTGAGAATCTTCTAGCATATGGGGAGGTGAACCTGAGGGAATGTGGGAAATTGGATTAGGGCATCAACTTATGGCACCTGGTTTCGGATGTTAAAAATATATATTATGACTTATGGAAAATATATTGTGTAAAAACCCCTTAACCTAGATTCCTACTTCATTAGAAACTCTCTAACCATCGGTATAATCCATTTAGGTTTATTTTTAATTTATATAAGAACCATTTGGGTGGTAATTGTTATGTATGTTCTATGTTAGCTTTAGTATAGGAGTTATAATTCAAGATCTATGATCCTTACTTTATCACCTCTAAAATGTTAATGGCGGTTACATTGGTGTTTTTGAGATAGTTTTGTATTCAAATAGACATTTATGGAAGTCATGGTGATTCTTATTCAAAAGATTTTAAAATATAATTTTTTTTGTGAATTTTGATTTAATAAAACATTGTTTTTAATGTATATTCTTATATAAATATATATAATATTGTATTGTGAAAACATTTTAAATTCATAATTATATTTTCATAGAACCATTATTTATGTTTTTTAGTCACTTATGATGTAAAATTTAAAATATTGTTCTAACCATGATCACATTATAAATCATTATTGAGTGATAAAATGTTAATATATATTAATAATATAACTTTAACATAATATTAATGGTTTAATAAAAAATTTATTAAAGTGATAAATGAAATTTAATAATATTTGGATGGAAAAGTAAAACAAAAATTATTATAGATAGGATAAAACATACATTGGAGACTTGGATCTTCTCTTGAACATCCTTTTACAAATTAATGATTTAGGACTCCATGAGACCAAAGTATACTAAACATGACAGGTGATATTTAGGGAGATAATATTATTAGATATTAAATAGAAAACCAAATGAGATGTGTGATTTTATGAGGGTAGTATATAGATTGTTTTATAGGCTAGCTTGGGTGACGTTTTCACAAATATACATTTCTTATTGAATAAGGAATGTATTTTATCTTTGAAAGTGGATCCAAAGTGGAAAAATTATTATGAGAAGATAAGATGAAGTTTTTAAATCCCCCAAACACTCATTTAGGTATAATTTATTATGATATTTTAAGTCTTTTCACCTTAGTTAAACACTCTAACCTAATTTGACCTTTATCATGGTAACCCAACATTAACCTCATCGACTTATTTTTATTCCTAAAATAAAATAGAACTTATTAAATTATTTAAAAATGATAATTAAAAAGGGTAAATTTATTTTATTTTATTCAATTTCTAAAACTGGTAAAAATTCATTTTAATATAAGAATGTATAATGTATTCAAACCAATCATTAGGAAAATGTATTTTTATGAATTTCTAAATTCTTTTCCAACTAATAATCATTATATAAAAGTTAGTTTATTATATATATATATATATATATTATTAATACAGTTATTTAAAATAATTATTTAGTATATATTAATTTAGTTAAGTTAAAAAACATTAAAATAACAAAAAAATCTTTGAAAAATATAGATTTTTAACATTAATGGTTTTATTCCCAATTATTTAATATTTATTATATAATCTCTAACTATTAATTTTATTTTATCAATAGATTTTTATTAAAAACATATTTCACATTTAATTATATTAATACATTAAATTTAAATTTTATAAAAATTCCAAATATATATAAATATACATAATGAAGAATATATATATTAAAGTATAATTAATTTCATGAATAGTATAATGTTAATATCATCTTAACTTTTGATTATAAAACCCCTAAATACCACTTCATAATAACATTGTGTAATATAATCAATGGCGGTCCTCATGGGTGTTTATTCAATTAACATATATCTCATAGTGATTTCTAGGAAATTGAACTTCACTCGTTGATGCTTTTCTCAAGCCATACATGATGAAGTTAGGCATTGGTTTAATCTAAGGAAAATTATAGGGATTCTACTCTCTTTCCATTCTAAAAAAATGAGCCTAATAAAGAATATTTCTATTACATTCTACCATTAAAACTACTTTATATATTGATTTCAAAATGTTTTATCTTATAATTATATCCTCCAATTAAATGAATATGTTAAATTGTTCATATTTTAATAAAATAAAAATTATAAGTTATCAAATTTTTTGTTTTTACATCTGATTATGGTATCAACCTATATATATCTAATGGAAAAATAATCCCAACAACTATATAAGAACAATAACCATATGTCCAAAAAAATTTATAATGGTAATATTATATTCCTATATATACATCCTTATATAAATTTATGAAAGCATTAATCATATTCTATAATTCCTTTATCAAAATTTTGGCCATATTTTTAATTGATCTTACCATTTCACCAATTATCATATTTTTATAGGATCATCATTGTAGATTATTATTATTATAAATTTAACCTTTTGTATTTTGTATTTACTTTTTTTTCATTTTATAATTTTTCTAATTATGCTTCATTTAAATATGTTATATTTTATTTTATTTTGTATATTTATTTTATACCTCAATGAAATAAATAAGTTTGCATATCTTTTGGATTTTTTATGTAATAAATTATATTATGTATTTAAAATAAATTTAATACTATAAGTTTGGGTTATTATATTCGGCTAATGTTAAAAGTGTTTCACCCCCAAAATTTCACTATTATGTGAAAAAATATGGTTAATTTTTTCATATTACATATATTTTTTCCCACATGACATCTTAAAACTTATGATGTCACTATAGATCTATTCCTAAGTAGGTGGTATTATTTTTCATCAATTTATTTCTAAAATCCAATATCTCCACCAATTTTTCCCCTAAGAGAGATGATCTTACATTTTTTTAGTATTTGAGTTTAGTATATATGATGGATATATTATGTAATTCCTCAAAAGTGATACATGGAACATGTATTGAGAAGTTTATTGTAGTTTCTAAGTGATAATCTAGGATCTCAAGAAGAATAATAATCATGAAGTGATTGTTGTTTCTATGGTAGATCTTTCCATTATTACTGAATCTCACCAACATCTACCCATGATATATTCAAAGGAATAATTTTTCATGAAAACCAATATTTAGATATCATCAATGCTTATCAACATAGATATTCTATCAACATTGTTCATATTGATATTTCACTGAACGGTTTAAACCTTTTCCTTTATTTATTGATCAAGATATGGTAATAATATTTTCCGGTCCCTAAAATTATCCCAACATGTTTGTGTTCTACATCTCTTCCCGTATTAAGTCTTTTATATGGACATTTAAGAGTTATAGTGGAAGCCATTATTATATAGGAACTCAAATAGAGGAATATATTTATCCTATCTTCATTTAGAATATATTATAAAAAAATAATATCATATCTTATAAGGTCTTAATGGTCCTTTCAGATTGATCATTGAGTTGAGAATGAAAAACCATGATACAATTATGTTTTCTGTCTAAGACTTTTCAAATACTTCTATAGAACCTATTTTTAATCCTTGTATCTTATTCAGATATCATTGAAAGTGGTACTCCATGAAGATGTACCAAATCCTTTATATATAACTTGGAGAGTTGATCGAGTGATAATTCCTATCAAATATTAATGACGTGTGATAATTTCATAAGTTGATAAACCAAAACACAAATGAAAATGTAGACTTTATTGTTCTTGGTAAGATCTACAAATAAATACATCATGATGTTATTCCATTTAATTTACGTCATACCTAATGATTTCACAAACCCATTATATTTATGTTGTTTAACTATTAATTTTTGAAATAAAAATAATTAATATATAATATATAATATAACTTTGTATTTTAACCCATAAGAATTGTGGATTAATATTTTTATATATATTTTTTTCTTCCAAGGGGAATAGATAAGGATGAGTATTAAAATAATAAAAAATATCTTTTTAATCTCCAGTGTAGATGGGACACATATAATGGTTCCAAATATTATAACTATATATTCATTAAGGTTTCACTATGTAATATTTTTTACCTACTTTTAATGATGTATATAATATTTTTTACCTCCTTTATGTTCTTATAGATGGATGGTTGAAAAATCTTTGGGTTGATGTTGGATTTTATCCATTCATTTATGATTCCGATTTCTATCCTTTAAATGTCCCTAAATATTGGCCCCCTTTCAATCCTCTTCAATGATAGTGTAGCATTATTATTTTTTCTTAGATCATAAAGAACCTGAGTTTCCTTTCTATAACGATATAGTATTGAGTAATCATATTTTTTTAGCAACTCTAACCATCTAGTTTGAATCAAGATCAGATCCTTCTATGTGAATATATACTTTAAGATCTTACGATTAATATATATATATATATATATCACAATTCTTACTATATTTATAATTCCTCTATATCTTTAATGAAAAAATTACAATTTATAGATCCATATCATTCATTAGATATTTTTTTCTTGGATGTTCCATTGACATGAGTAGTATGCTATCACCCCATCATTTTACATAAGGACACATTTCAAAAACTTTTTCTGAATCATTATTGTATATAAAAAACCCTTCTATACTATTGGGTAGTGCAATTAGAAGTACATTGACCAACATATTTATAAACTCCCTAAACCTATCTTTAAATTCATTAAAATATTTAAAATTTACCCCCATTCTGGTTAACTTGTTTAATGCATTTGAAGGTTAAGATAATTTTTTCACAGAGTGTCATTAATATCATACTGATAAAAAACCATATATATCTATTACAGATGTTGGTCAAGGAAATTCATATACTACCTCTTTCTTTTTAGGATATGTTGATATACCCTCTCTAATAGTAAAATGACCAAATAAAGATACTTTTTTTACAGCCATTAGTCCCACTTTATAAATTTGGAATATAGTTTCTCCATTCATAAGGCCTTTAGAACAATCCTCAAATTTTGTTCATTTTCTTCTATAGTCTTCTAATATATGAGAATACCATCAATAAATACATCAAAAATATTTTTTAGCTAGTATCTAAATAATCTATTCATAAAATAAATAAAGTTTTTAGTGGAATTTCTAAGTCTAAAACAAATCAATTTGAATTCACAATGTTTTTATACTATGAAGAAGATTGCCTTGGGTATATCTTTTCTCTTTACCATTAATTGATGGTATCTAGATTTAAGATCCATATTTATGAAATATTGTGTACCACCTTGTTGATAAAAAATCATCAATTTGGGGTAGATGATACAATTTCTTAGTCATGATCATGTTAAGTTCATGGTAATAAATGAAAACACACCAAGATATTTCATTCTTCTTGACTAAGAGGACTATATAACCCCATGCTTAAGTACTAGGAAATATAAAATCCATTTCCAATTTTTTTAAAGTTTTTTCTTCAATTATTCCAATTCAATGGGTCTATTTTAAAACTAATCTTCGATATAAGAATAAAAAAATACATGAGTAAAATTGGAATCTCATCCTCATGTTTTTAGTGAATACCAATATATTCTTCAGGAAATACATCAATATATTCCCATATAATTTTCATGTGTTTGATGTTGAGTTCCTCCGGAACTATTTGGTCAAGTATTACTTATTATTTTCTATTAGGTCCCATATTAAGGAAGTAAATTCAAAAAAGATTTTATCATCATACATGTTTTCATATTTTATTATGAGATGATTTTGGATATGAAATGTGATTTCCATATCCGTATAACTGATGTGAGATGTATGTACATAGAGTTGATCGATGCCTAATAACACATAAAAATATAAAAAGGGAGTAATAACTAGATTTGCAGGAAGTGAATTCCCAGAAACTTAAATTAGAGAAGAGTAATATACATTAGATGTAATCATTATAAAACCAATTTTTAAAATGATAATTTAGTATCCAAATTTTTAGTATATAATAAATAGTTTTATAAACTTTTCAAGATATAAAAGATTGCATAGATGTTGAATAAAATGTATGTTTATAATAATGAGAATACCTATCTCTACATTGATTTTTGGCTTATGTTTTTGATAATTTACTATTACAAAAATGGTTATCAGGATTAATAAATAATAATATCTTAATAATATAAAACAAAAACAATAATATAAATATAATAGATTAAACTTAAGCAGAATTAATCTTTGACACCTTCACTTTAAACTATGATAATTTTTGTTCAACATAGTTTGTTATAAACTGGGTTCTGTTATATGAATTATCCTCATCCAAAATTATAACTAAACTCCACTATGATACCAACTAATATGACTCAAGTATGACATGAATATATTTTACATCATTTGCATAATTTAACCATCACATTTCAAAAATAAACAAAAAACTCTAAAACCCAAATGTTTAGTGTATATGGAGATTTGATAGAAAAAATGAATTGATAAAAATTATTTATTAAATGTATTATATAATATTATCTACACATGAATTCCACCTATAAATATTCGAACATCTGATTCCCTGGGAAAATGGGAACATTAGAAGTGAGCACAAACACTAAGTAATGGAAAAATATATCAACGAGTCCAAAAGTGTTATATCATAATCATGTGAGTAATCATGAACTTGGGAGAAATATATAATATAAAATATCATGGTATACTAAGATTTAATAATAATATGTGATACAATAACATATATCATCTCATGGAAACATATGAGAATAATAAGTTCAACATGGAGGCATAAAAATATACCTTGGCCTAAGACCATGTGGAAATAATCATTATCCAGGAAAAACTAACATAGGAATGTTCCACATACATAATAATACAAAAAATTGAATATTTTATTATGAAACAAAAATAACATCATAACATACTGTAGAGAGAATCACCACATGTGTTCCATAACATAGTGGATCGAGTATCACTACCTACGTCCCATAGTGGATCATGCATCACTACTTGTGTCACATAATTATCTCATGAGATTAGACTTTACCTAATGAATTAGAGGTCTATAATAGACCCACATTTCACATAATGTCAATCCATACATATGTGTGGCACATGAAATCAATCAAACATCTTACCATGAAAACCCGCCATTAAAATTATATAGACTACATTACATTTTCCAATGGAATCTCATAAGATGAAATTAGGAATTGGATTTGTTGATATAAAAAATTACATAACCCAAAATAATTATATAATAAGATCATGTATTGGGTTAATCACATAACATAACTCCCTAAGAGATAGATATTTTACATATATAGAAAAAAAATATAAGTGAGATCATTAAAATAATTTTCATACAAGTATGGACATCAAGGAGAAGGATCTAATAGAAAGGATGTGAATGACTCTTAATAATGACATAATTTATTATTGAGTGAAATATATAAAATAAGAATATTATGAAAAAAATATTACTTATAAATATGGAAATAGAAAATATTATGTGGAATAGTGACATGGTAAAATATTACAAAAATAGATGAACATTATCTTAGAAAATAGTATATGAGTTAAAGAATAAATATTATGTCATGAAGAACCCTAATCTTGGATTCTTGCTTGGTCAGACTTGATCAAACATACAGTATAATAAACCTAGGTATATTAATAACATATATCAAAACCATATTTATATATATTTAATTTCACACCATTCATTTCTAATTTTTTATTACCAATTTATTAATCATTCATTGTTAAAATTAATACCCTGGTGTAATTATCCCATTTTTTGTGCTAGATTTGGTATGGTGGTTCTGATACTTGATCATTTTTTTGGTTTCAATTTCCACCATAATTTACATGGAGGTTATGTAGGTGTTCGTGGTGTAGTTATGAATTGTGATGATCATTTTATAGAAGTTATGGTGATAGTATGTTGAGAGTGGTTAAAATCTCATTTTGTTTTTGTGAATTTCGAATCAATAAAAAGAATAGGTTTTATTGGTAAATATATTTATATATAAAAATTTATATTCCAAAATTATGAAAAAATATTAAATTTATAATTATTATATCATATGAACTATATTTTTTGGCCATTAATTATATAAATTTTATGACATCATTCTGGTAGGTTGTAAAACTAGACTAAACATGAACATGTTATAACTACTAAATGAGTAAGAACCCATCATTTTATAGTAATAATATAAATTTTATAGATGATTTTATATTTTAAAAAAATTAAGGTGATAAATCTGATTTAATAAGAGGTGGATGAGGAAGACAAATAATAATGACTAAAGAGAGGATAACACTTACCTTGAATACTTGAATTTTCTTATAATGAGCCTCTTAGAATTGAATTATTTGAGACTCTTTCTTATGAACAGATGCTACCTAAAAATATAAATGATTTTTAAGGATGCAATTTTGGTTGGTATTCAATAGGATTCTATAGTAAAGGTATTATTTAAGGTGGGTAGTGGAGGGTTCCTTTTATTGGCGAGTCTGAGTGGGAATTCTACAAATACTCATTACTTAATTAATAAGGAATATAATTTCTCATATAAAGTGGATATAAAGTAGAAACATAATTGAGATAAGTTCAGGGGAGTTCAATTATATCCTCATCCACTACTGTAGAGATAATGTTTATGATATTTTAGGTGTTTTACCTTAGATACACCCATCTAATTCATCTTAACTTTACCGGGGTAACTTATTTTTATGCTTAAAAATGAAGATGATCATATTCCTTATTTTGGAAATAAATATTAAAAATATTAAATAAATTTTATTTTATTTTATTTATAAATGTGATAAAAATTAATTTTAATATAAGAACACATAACACATAGAGAACACTTTTTATAAAAGAATTTTTTTAAGTATAAAAATTAATTAATTTATATTCTTTTCCAAGTAATAATATTTATTATAATTTTAATTTATTTATTTATATATATTATAAATTAGTTTAATTTAAATAATTATTTATTTGTGATTGATTAATTCAACTTAAAGATGACATGTTTCATATAAAAAACAATTCTCTGAGAAATATCAATTTCTAAGATAACTGTTTTACTCATAATTATTTAAAATATATTTTTTATTTTATAACCTTTAATTTAATTTTATTAATATATTTTTCTCAAAAACGACCTTTCTCATTTAATTAAATTTATTCCGGAAAATTAAATACTGAAAAAATGTCCAAATTAATAAAAATGTAAATAATAGTGAAAAATATCTATATTCTTATAATGTAATTTATTATTTTAATAACAAAATTTTCATATCATCCTAAATTATATGTAATAAACACATTAATAACATTGCATTACCTTATGTTACCATAAGAATTGGGGAAAATCCCAGTTAGTGATTAAACTAACATGGATTGAATAATGATTTCCATGTGCTTGGACTTATCCTAGAGATAACTTCTCTCTAGCCATACTTGACTAAATCTAGCATGGGATTTGTCACGACCCATCCCTCAGGACCCATGCCACGACTACCCCTAGCCATCCTTCTATAGGCCAGGGGCTGGTGACTAGGAGCGGAATGGAATATCCTTAGAAAGGGAAGGCATTACCTTTAAAACTATACACACAAACAAACCCAACCACATCCAAACACACTGAATGGGGGAAACAAGTATACCACTAAAACAATATTGAGTGCAAGTAAAATAGAAAGTAAGTGGGAGAGAATAACAATCCTATAAGGAACTAAAGATACTAAAGTGCAAAAAGGAAACTTTGATGGCTATCTACTGAAAACCCCACCTAATCATAATACTAGTGAAGCTACTGGAAGCTGAAGTAGTAAATCAGGTCTGCCTAACCCTACTGGGACCCACCCAATTCTAGGACACCAAGTCCACTGTCGAAGTGTAACACCCCATGATTTTATGAGATATATTATTTTGATGTATTCTGTTATACATTACACCAAGATTATCTTGTACTATACGCAACACCGTATTAGCTTGCAGTATACACAACACTATTCTTGGCTCGTGCTACACACAATTTCAAGTTCATTTTGTGGAAATTATTCTACGAAACATTAAGTATAGATTTTTTTAATGTATAAATGAAATAAGTTTTGATTATGTTATACTCAACACCAAATAGAGATTTCACAACATGCATCCCTGTCTTGGCTTGCATTACACGCAATCAATACCTTCTTCGATAGCATGTGTAGTACGCAATACCAAGTTTCACTAAACGAGATATTATTATAATATTATTATGAACTAGATGTTATGAATAGAAATACCCACTTTTTGAAATTTTATAAATTTTATCTTACAAAATGATATTCATTTTTGGATTTGGAATATTAAAATTAGCAGCGGGTGAATTTTTGGTATTTTTCTGAAAACTTTCAATTTTTGATGAATAATGAAAACACTAGGTTACTATTTAAAAACCAACTTTTTATTTAAATAATTATTTATTTTATTTAAATTTATTTTAGGTCAAAATTGATAAATAATACCTATATATGTTCAATGTTATTCATTTGAGTCATTTTATAATAATTTTAGATATATAAAAATTTTATTGAACTTTTCACCTTCTTTTACCCACCATCTAGGAGAATTTGAAAATTTACATTAAACTTAATTTTACTGCTTCTGTGAGTGGAATTTTGAAAGTACAAGAGACGTGATTAATATCAAGGAGTAAAATTTGGTTCAATAAGATAAAAATATTTTTGGTGAATAGTAACGTTTTACCATTATTTACCACGGTTAAAAGTAAATAGTGTAATTAAGGGTAAAAATGATATTATTATTACCCTAACAAATGTCCTAATTCTATTGGATAAGTGTAATTCTACCAAAAACCACCTTAGGGATAAAATATTACCCCTTAGGTCCACTCATATTAGATTAGGACATTTATTATTATTTTATTTAAAGAAGAGTTAAAAGAGTTAAAATCAAAGTTTAATAACTAAAACATTTTTAATATAGGGTTATCCATAATATAAATTAGACTATAAATATTAATTAGAAATATAAAAATATTAAATACATAAGGGTATTTTATTTATAATTTTTAGACATTAAATAATTTAATTTATTTATGACACAATGATGATGCAATGATAACCTTATTAATGAAATATTAACAAAATTGATGTTATAAATACCCAAATAAATGTAATATTAGATATTTTATGAATTAAAATAATTTTATAGGTTAATATGACATGTTATTATTGATTTAATTAACTTTTTCTATAACTAATCGTGCTGATATGATTTTCACAAAAATCAAGTACCAAATAGTGTCAAAATTGACCTAAAATAGTTTTTAAAACAAATATTATATTATTAATTGTTATTTTATTCCTAAAAATATAATTTTTGTCCAAATAACTTAGATAAGGATATATATATTAATAATTAACCACTTTGGGTTAGTTTTTCTTTTTATAGTAAGTTTATTAACTATATAGTGTAAGAAAAAAAAAAGACACGATAAAAGTTACATTATTTAACATAGATTTAAATCTAAATGATAAGGATAAAATAGGAAGATAAACATATCTAAAACCTATTGCTTGAGATTATTTATACCCATACTCACCTTATAATCGAAATAAATCAACTTTGAGCTATTAGAAACTGAATATGACTTTATCATAAAATAATATTTTAAGTTTTTCCTAAGGTGCCCCTCTCCTCGCTTATAAAAAGGGCACCCCTTCCCTCTTCTCTTCACACCCTTTTGAGAATTTAATCTTGGCCAAACCCTGCCAATTACTCTTCTCAACCTTTATAGTTATATCATAGAGGTTCTGGTCTTCTAAAAATACCAACTCTAGTGCCCTAATAAGAAGTTTAAAGGAGGTGTGTTGAGGAAGAGGTAATCTCTTCTACCGACTCTTTCAAGTTTCATTCTTATTCTACTTCCTCTTATTTAGTTGTTTCATTATAAAGTAATAACATCAGTATTAATTGTATACTGATATTTAATTATAAATATGAAACAACCCTATTTAACCTCTTATCCATCCTACATGAAATGAAATCACCGCGCGTGCGTACATACGAATTACCGTCTCCACGCCGTCGTGTAATCCTTTTTTCCACCACCACCTTACTTGGATGGGTATAATGGTGTAAATATTAACTATATATATTTATTATAACATCATACTGATTTTTTGATATTATATCATCCACTCCAATTCAATTCAATAATTATGGGAAATATATCATTGCTCGTGCGTACGTACGGATTACCGTCTCCACAACGCGATGAGATTCATTCTCCATGTACACTATTCAAGAATGATTATAAAGTATATATAATGAATATTAATGAAATATATGACATGATAAAGCTACTGTATTTATGTATATATATATATTTCATCTACTTAATTCCATTCAAGTCAATAAGGAATGGAAAACAATGTTTATGCGTACGTACGACCTACCGTCTCAATGAACGGTGTATTTAATTTAATTTATCTATCTATTATATATATATATGTACTGAATATATATATGATATATAAATCATGATTTACATTTTGGAAGTAATTAAATTAAGATATAAGTAATAATAATATCAATAACAACAAGTCCAAATACGTACGATAAATAAAACGATTTTACCCAAAACACTGCTTATCATTGAATTTACATAAGAACGGGTAATATATAGTCATAAGTGAACCATATATGACATCATAACAATGAATATGTATAAGGCCCCAGCCTTAAACCTTACTTAATTTTGAGTTATTACAAGATTACACATTGAGGAACTTTTTAGGTTTAGAGTTTTAGAGAATTGCATCATGAAACTTGCATTACATTCCACATTTAAACAAAGTGGTTACATAAAAGACAGTATTCATTCTTCCCATCAACGGAAACATATTGAAAATAAAACATGGATTCTTTCTTGACACATCCTTGACACTATCATCACATCATGTACCTTTCCATTGACCTGTGAAAAACATTTCAAAAACGTGGGATGAGCATAAAAAGCTCAGTAAGGATTATAAAAATATAGAAAGGAAACATGAGTTCATATATACATAAGAATGAAATCATACTTTACCCATAAAACATAGGAACTTTAAAATACCTCATTAAACCATGAATAAATCATAGAAAACACGATACATAAAGGTAACTTGAGGAATTCATAACATTCTTATGTAGGGAGTAACCCTCTTGGTTACGTTTGGAATACCCATCACAGTATATTCCCTAATTCTCTTCAGATAAACCTTAACGTTTCACTCCTTCGCGTTATCCAATGAATTGGAGAGCTATATCGGGATCACCCGCCCTTAGTTTATCACAGTACCACCCGTCTTCATAATAATGCCCAAGAACCTCAACTTGATCGTATCACATAAAACATGCATAAAGGAAACATATCATTTCGACCTTTCAATCACAAGATATCAATACAACACATTGATATAAAAACATTATGAAAACCATTTTCAATACCAAAAGAAAATTAAAACATGCTATTTATTTTTCTTTTAAAAAGTAGCTATGGCTTGTAGAGGAAGCCAAAACTCATATAACAGTCATGGCAGCGGAGAAGTCGTTTTCGCCGCATATGTACGACCAAAAACAATCCCTTTTGTCGTTTAGTAAAACGCTTCGTATAAAAAAGATTCCATTTGGATAAACGTAAAAGTCAAAGGGGTTTATACACCGTATAAAATATGGTTGTGTATAAAACAAAATCTCCCTCAATGAAAGGAGATTGAGACGAAGTCCCATACAAAGATGGTATCCTTGGATTAAGGATAAACAATTACATATTTATGTGTGAGAAAATAATTCACCAAATATAAGTGGATATTAAGTGTAAAACAAACAGAGGTTATTCAAACATATTCATAGAACGACATATTCAAGGAGTACAAGCTTATCCCAAAGAATGGAAATTGGGTTAAGAAGTTCCCTTGCAATAATTAGACATCCTAACGGCTTCACTTCAAAATTCAGAAAATGAGTAGATGAGAGATAAAAAGGGCATCTCATCACTTGGATATAAAATTTACATCAATAAGGATATAAAAGAACATATCCCAACATAATATTATGTGAATTAAAAGACATAACAAAAGAAGTCTTTTGAAAAGAGGAGGGTGAAAGGTCCCCTTACCGAGTTGGGTAACTTTCAAAACGTACACCCCATGGAAGAAGGGCCATACAATGAAGATTTGAATACCCATAAATGAAAGTATAATAAACAAAGTGTATAATAATGGGCAGTACATACACCACTCAAAGGAAATTGTGGAAAATGTAGCATAAATCTCACGGGAATAAAAGTGAGATGAAAAATCCCTTAAGAAAACTCGGCAGCCTAATGGCGCCACTTAAGACCTCCAAAATGCATTGATGATAGGAAATAGGGTCTCTCATCATATTAACATAATGTTTACAAAAATAGTAATATAAAAGAACATCCCCTAACATTAAAAAAATGAGATTAAATGAAGTTACATAAAGGAGAGTACTTCAAAAGAAAGAGAGAGGTTGGATCTCTTACAAAAAATTCGGCAGGCTAACGGCGCTACTCAAAACATCCAAAATGGATTGATGAGAGAGAATAGGGTCTCTCATCATATGAACATAAAAATTACAGTAAGAGTAATATAAAATAACATCCCAATAACAAGAAATATGAGCTTAGAAGGAATGACATAAAAGAGTGAACTTAAAAAGAAAGAGAGGAGTAGGATCCCTTACCTCAAGTCCACCTTGTCTTGTTCGTTTCTTTATATTCCTAAATAATAAACTTTGGTAAATTAATAATTGACTAAGTACCTCCTTTAGAGATTATTATTCAATTCATATCACATATTATAATGTTATAATAAATGTTTAATAATGTTAGTTCATATCAGACATTTTTGTCGATGTT
Source organism: Viscum album (assembly GCA_963277665.1). Taxonomy (NCBI): domain Eukaryota; kingdom Viridiplantae; phylum Streptophyta; class Magnoliopsida; order Santalales; family Viscaceae; genus Viscum; species Viscum album. The sequence continues at coordinate 1,162,580,978 of OY728158.1, read as the reverse complement.
TGGTACATGAGTCAAAAATGAACTTGTTTAAAAAAAGATTGCTCATGTAGTTATAAGTAAATAATTTCCAGAATAGTATTAATGATTAAAATATCATATATATACAGTAAATATTAATTTCATACTATTCCATATCATTTGGAGATAAAAAACAGCACCGTTCATGGAGATGGTAGGTCGTACGTACGCATGAACGCTACTTTCATTTTTTGTCATATTAATGGAATTAAAACAAAATGAGAGAGATATATATATATTATAATTCCAGAATGATATCCATAATTTTGATGTAATATATTACATATATATCCATTATATATATGTACTTATAGTATTACATAACATTTTGAGATAAGAAATGAAATGTACCGTTCATGGAGACGCTTAGCTGTACGTATGCATGAACGCTACTTCCATTTCTATTTTATATTTAATAGAATTAAAACATAATGGTACATAATATTATTTTAATTACAGTATGTTATCATATATAATATCATTAAATATATCCTTTATACGTACCACATATGGTATTAACGAATCAAATCACTTTGAGGGGGCGGTAGTCCGCACTTCCTTAAATGAAGATATCGCGTTTACCCATAATGGAAACCATAAAGGTATGCCCAAAATGAAAAATACAGAAGCTTAAGGAAATCATAAACATATTATATATCATATATAAATATATTTTCATCTTAATGGCCACCTTTTAAGGTGTTAAAAGAATGTTGAACAATCATCGTTTCGGGAGGCCGAAATTCTCCATCCACGGAAACAATATGTTCTTTAACCATTAGATGTAGGTGTGTGAAAGTGTAGCTCGAATCTTTCTTAGAAAAACATCCAAGTATATTGAAGATACTTGAGTTGTTACAAACTAAATGAATAAAAAGGTTTTAGGGGGTTGGAGAAGAAAAATAAAACAAACGGACTCAAGTGAAGACTTTACCTTAAAATCGGGTAACTCCCTTTGGTTTGAGCTCAAAGGCTTCCTTGGGAAGAATTATGCCCAAAGTGAGGCTTCAATGAGTAATATAGGGAAGTGTAGAGACAAAATGGGTAGGGGTTGGCCGAGCCAAAGGCTTTGGGAGTGTAGGTAAGGAGGTAGGGGTGGGGGCCTTTTATAAGAGGAGAGGAGGGGCACTCTTGTAAAGTTACAAAATGTTACTTTATTTTCAAAAGAGTTTCGGATTTTAAAGGTCCCACATTGATTTATTTTGAGGGGAAGGTGATAAGTGTTCAAGCTCCACTCATCCAATAGGTTTTGGACATCTTTATGTCTTATATATTACATTATCTTTCCATTTTATTTAAATCGTTAAATAATGAGGTCATCGCTGAATCATCATGATGTCATAAATAATTTAATTTATTTAATATCTAGAAATTATAAAAAGACTACTATGATGTAGGAAATCTTTTTAGCTTCCCAATTAATATTTATAGTCAAAAATCTAATTTGTATAACCCCATGTAAAAATTGATTTCGTAAAACATTTCATGTTTGTCTCATTTTTACTTTAACTTTAAATAAAATGATATTAATGTCATTTTCCAACCAAAGTGGATTCATGGGGTCCCCAAGTTGACACATGGATTTTCTTGGTCGTCAATGACACATAAAATGAGGTTAGGACATGTTTCATGTTCATTTCATATTTTTAAAACATTATTTTTACCTTAAACTACACTAATTACCTCTAATAGCGATTAAAAACTTAATAAGTTACTATTCACCAAAAAATTATTTTTATCCCATTGAACCACATTTTAATTCTTAATGACATCCATGTATGTCAGATTTTTTAAATTCAAAACACAAAGATGGCAAAATTTCATTTAAACAGAAAAATCAGTTTTTATAAGTACCACTTATTGGTTTCACTATTCATCAAAAATTGAAGTTTTTCAGAAAAATTCCAAATATTCACCCTAAGATATATTTTATATTCCAAATTCAAAAATGAAGTCTATTTTAAAAAATTCAAAACATATAAGTCACCTTAATTAATTTAATAATTAATTCCCGTTGTCAGATCAAATAGTGTGTTTTTATGAAACAATAAGTATCAAAAGATTGACACTGGTTTAAGTCTGTTTTCAAATGGAAATTAATTCCAACGACCACTATTGGATTTAATGGTAAACATATATTCTAATTTCACTTTAAAACCAATTCAAAAGATAATAAAATCATATAAATAAATTATATTAAAAATAGGTTTTGAATTAAAATACATCATTTTACACTATTCATTTAAAAAAATGAACTTTATCGGAAAGATACCAAAAATTTACACAAAGTAAATTTTGATGTCCCAATTCTTAAAAAGAGTTTTATTTGGTCCAAAAGGATGTATAAGAGTGAACAAAACTATATTTAATGACGGTTCTCCATCAATTGGCAATAAGTGAACCTGTAGTGAAAACTAGGGCATATACGCCTAAAATTGAATTCTTTCCATATTTTAAGCCTTTATCTTTTATTGGATAAATGTAAAAACATTTAAAAACATGTATAATCATATTTTAGTTATTTATATCCATTCTCGCCAATACAACAGCTACATGTTAACTACCATTTAAAATAATATTATTTTATTATTTGAGTGCAACGTAAGATTTCCAAGAAACTCGTTGTTGCGTGTTGGGTACGCCATCGAGCATAGCGTCCCCTTTAAAGTCATATTAATACATTATTCACAAATATGGATAAATATGAAAATTTCATATTCTTTATTTACCTGGGGTGTTACATCCTTCCCCCCTTTTGGGAATTGCGCCCTCACAATTTTTAAAATTGAGCTTGGAAACATCCATGAAAGTCCCAAATCAGAACAAGAGTCGGTAAAACAATCACTTTAAAATAAAGAAAGATAAGTACAAAGGTCACCCGAGTTAACCCATAATAGGATTCCATGTAGAAAAATATGGACATGGAGGAGAAAACATAGGGTCATGTTCTGATGGAGATTGATAGAAAACATGTTTAGGAGAAAGTTAAAAATAATAAAATCACAAACTTGTGATGGGTTAAACGGTGTTGGGTTCCCCAGTAGGAAAAGTTAATAGACAACTTTTTTGCTTTAAGTAACATTTTATTGAGGAATTTATTTTTGAGCTTAAATAAAACATAAGGAAACATACTTACTTGACATGTTGACTTCCAACTTTTACTAGATTCCTTAATCAAACTCATATTTTTTCCAAAAGACGAGTATTTAGGGAGACTTGTTGACATTAAGAGTACTATAATCAACTTCTAGAGAATCACCTAATCCACCAAAAAGAACTATATACATCCAATGTCTTTAGGATTTAACCAAAACCAAAACAAGAAAGGTTAGTACAAGTTCAGATAATCCAGAAAAGGATAACCCATTAAAAAGAAAATCTATGCTTAATCTCCAAAATTTGTCCAACAAAACCCAAAGTTCAACGAGGACCATCCGAAAAACAATTTTTCCATAAAATTCTTCAAATTAAACCAATATAAGATTGAAACCCAAATATTTGAAGGATTTATTCATATAGTCTTCCAAGTTAAATCATAACATTTGTCTCCAAACAACATCTGTTGCTCCTAAAGTCTCATATTAGAAAGTAATTAACCTAATCACATATCCTCCATGATAGGTTAATCATTTTCATAAATAACCCAAAATAAACTTACTCTTAATTCATAAAATCATCTAACTAAAAGGAATCAGTCAAACTAACCAGGGACTTCACATAGTACAGTGGTAGGCGATAAATACCAGTTTCACTTTGGTTGTGGGTTTGATACCCACAGCTTTGTCCGACGCGACGGGTTGTCACACTGTCTGCGTGTTGTACTTTTTCCAAAACTATATAATTCTTAAATAATTCCCCAAAAAGAGATAAACTCATCAAAATTGATTATAAAATATTTTAACCTTAAGTTTATCTCATTCCTTTCATTTTCCAGCATATCATATAATAACCCATAATTACCTCAAAAGTAAGGATCATATAAACTCTAATGGTTACCATTATAATTATTACCTGAACTTACACATGGATTGGTCATCTTGTACATGATGCATTAAAGATCATACCAAGGTTCAAGTGGTTGATCATGACTCCTTGATAGTTGGTTTAGAACAACCACGAGTTTCCTCATTGAATCCCTTTTTTTATCTAGTATCTTAATCATAGAACCACCACAGTTTCCTTCAAACCTGTTGTCTCTTTGGTGCCTGCTAGATCCATCCATTCACTAAAAACAAAAATGTCCATGTGAGTATATCAACAAAACCATCATGTACTAATGAGGAAGGTAAAAACTAAGATACACATACTCATTCACTTTATCTAAAACTAGGACTCTTTCTGAAATCCTAAACATTATGGTAATGTCACTTATGCTTAAAGAATACCCTAAACTCTAAAGTTATCTAAACCGACCTTTGATACCAACTATAAGGCCCCATCCTTAAACCTTACTTAATATTGTGTTATTACAAGATTACACATTGAGGATCTTTTCAGGATTAGAGTTTTAGAGAATTAGATCATGAAACTTGCATTACATTCCACATTTAAACAAAGTGGTTACATAAAAGACAGTATTCATTCTTCCCATCAATGGAAACATATTGAAAATAAAACATGGATTCTTTCTTGAAACATCCTTGACACTATCATCACATCATGTACCTTTCCCTTGACCTGTGAAAAACATTTCAAAAACTTGGGATGAGCATAAAAAGCTCAGTAAGGGTTATAAAAATATGGAAAGGAAACGAGAGTTCATATATACATAAGAATGAAATCATACATTACCCATAAAACATAGGCACTTTAACATACCTCATCAAACCATGAATAAATCATAGAAAACATGAGACATAAAGGTAACTTGAGGTATTCATAACATTCTTACGTAGGGAGTAACCCTCTTGGTTACGTTTGGAATACCCATCACAGTATATTCCCTAAATCTCTTCGGGGAAACCTTAACGTTTCACTCCTTCGCGTTCCCCAATGCATTGGAGAGCTATAACGGGCTCACCCGCCCTTAGTTTATCACGGTACCACCTTTCTTCATAATAATTCCCAAGAACCTCAACATAATCGTATCACATAAAACATGCATAAAGGAAACATAACATTTCCACCTTTCAATCACAAGATATCAATACAACACATTGATATAAAAACATTATGAAAACCATTTTCAATACCAAATGAAAATTAAAACATGGTATTTATTTTTCTTTTAAAAAGTAGGTATGGCTTGTAGAGGAAGCCGAAACTCAAATAACGGTCACGGCGGTGGAGAAGTTGTTGTCTCCGCATACGTATGACCAAAAACAATCCCACTTGTTGTTTAGTAAAACGCTTCGTATAAAAAAGATTTCTTTTGGATAAACGTAAAAGTCAAAGGGGTTTATACACAGTATAAAATAAGGTTGTGTATAAAACAAAATGTGCCTCAATGAAAGGAGATTGAGACGAAGTCCCATACAGAGATGGTATCCTTGGATTAAGGATAAATCAATTACATATTTATGTTTGAAAAACTAATACACCAAATATAAGTGGATATTAAGTGTAAAACAAACAGAGATTATTCACACATATTAATAGAACGACATATTCATGGAGTACAAGCTTATCCCAACGAATCGAAATTGGGTTAAGAAGTTCCCTTGCAATAATTAGACATCCAAACGGCGTCACTTCAAAATTCAGAAAATGAGTTGATGAGAGATAAAAAGGCATATCATTACTTGGACATAAAATTTACATCAATAAGGATATAAAAGAACATATCCCAACATAATAGTATGTGAATTAAAACACATAACAAAAGAAGTCTTTTAAAAATAGGAGGGTGAAAGGTCCCCTTACCGAGTTGGGTAACTTTCAAAATGTACACCCCATGGAAGAAGGGTCATATAATGAAGATGTGAATACCCATAAATGAAATTATAATACAAAAAGTGTATAATAATGGGCAGTACATACACCACTCAAAGGAAATTGTGGAAAATGTAGCATAAATCTCACGAGAATAAAAGTGAGATGAAAAATCCCTTACGAAAACTTGGCAGCCTAACGGCGCCACTTAAGACCTCCAAAATGGATTGATGAGAGGAAATAGGGTCTCTCATCATATTAACATAAAGTTTACAGAAATAGGAATATAAAATAAAATTCCCTAACATAACAAAGAGGAGCTTAAAATAAGTGACATAAAGGAGAGTACTTAAAAAGAAAGAGAGAGGTTGGATCTCTTACAAAAAATTCGGCAGCCTAACGGCGCCACTCAAAACTTCCAAAATGGATTGATGAGAGAGAATAGGGTCTCTCATAATATGAACATAAAAATTACAGTAATAGTAATATAAAATAACATCCCAATAACAAGAAAGATGAGCTTAGAAGGAATGACATAAAAGAGTGTACTTAAAAAGAAAGAGAGGAGTATGATCCCTTACCTCATGTCCAACTTGTCTTGTTCGTTTCATTATATACCTGAATAATAAACTTTGGTCAATTAATAATTTCCTAAGTACCTCCTTTAGAGATTATTATTCAGTTCATCTCACATATTATAATGTTATAATTATTGTTTAATAATGTTAGTTCATATCAGATGTTTTTGCCGATGTTTGGTACATGAGTCAAAAATGAACTTGTTTAAAAAAAAGATTGCTCATGTAGTTATAAGTAAATAATTTCCAGAATAGTATTAATGATTCAAATATCATATATATCCAGTAAATATTCATTTTATACTATTCCATATCATTTGGAGATAAAAAACAAAAAGCACCATTCATGGAGACGGTAGGCCGTACGTACGCATGAACGCTACTTTCATTTTTTTCATATTAATGGAATTAAAACAAAATGAGAGAGAGATATATATATATATATTATAATTCCAGAATGATATCCAAATTTTGATGTAATATATTAAATATATATCCATTATATATATGTACTTATAGTATTACATAAAATTTTGAGATAAGAAATGAAATGTACCGTTCATGGAGACGGTAAGCCGTACGTACGCATGAACGCTACTTCCATTTCTATTTCATATTTAATGGAATTTAAACATAATGGTACATAATAGTATTTTAATTCCAGTATGGTTTCATATATAATATCATTAAATATATCCTTTATACGTACCACATATGGTATTAACGAATCAAATCACTTTGAGGGGGCGGTAGTCTGTACTTCTTTAAATGATGATATCGTGTTTACCCATAATGGAAACCATAAAGGTATGCCCAAAATGAAAGATAAATAAGCTTAAGGAAATCATAAACATATTATATATCATATATAAATATAGTGTCATCTTAATGTCCAACTTTGAAGGTGTTAAAAGAATGTTGAACAATCATCGTTTCGGGAGGCCGAAATTCGCCATCCACAGAAACAATATGTTCTTTAACCATTAGATGTAGGTGTGTGAAAGTGTATCTCGAATCCTTCTTATAAAAACATCCTAGTATATATAATATACTGGAGTTGTTACAAAAGATATGAATAAAAAGGGTTTAGGGTGTTGGAGAAGCAAAATAAATCAAACAGACTCAAGTGAAGACTTTACCTTAAAATCGGGTAACTCCCTTTGGTTTGAGCTCAAAGACGTCCTTGGGAAGACTTCTGCCCAATGTGAGGCTTCAAGGAGTAATAGAGGAAATTGGAGAGACAAAAATTGTCAGGGGTTGGCCGAGCCAAAGGCTTTGGGAGTGTGGGTAAGGAGGTAGGGGTGGGGGCCTTTTATAAGAGGAGAGGAGGGGCACTCATGTAAAGTTACAAAATGTTACTTTATTTTGAAAAGAATTTCGGATTTTAAATGTCCCACATTGATGTATTTCGAGGCTAAGGTGATAAGGGTTCGAAATCCACTCATCCAATAGGTTTTGGACATGTGTAGGTCTTAGATATTACATTATCTTTCCATTTTATTTAAATCGTTAAATAATGAGGTCATCGCTGCATCATCATGATGTCATAAATAATTTTATTTATTTAATCTTTAAAAATTATAAAAAAAACTACTATGATGTAGGAAATATTTTTATCTTTCCAATTAATGTTTATAGTCAAAAATCGGATTTGTATAACCCCATGTAAAAATTGTTTTAGTAAAACATTTCATGTTTGTCTCATTTTTTACTTTAACTTTAAATAAAAAGATATTAATGTCATTTTCCAACCAAAGTGGCTTCATGGGGTCCCCAAGTTGACCCATTGGTTTTCTTGGTCATACATGACACATCCAATGAGGTTAGGACATGTGTCAAGTTCATTTAATATTATTAAAACATTATTTTTACCTTAAACTACACTAATTACCTCTAATCGCGATTAAAAACATAATAAGTTACTATTCACCAAAAAATTATTTTTATCCCATTGAACAAAATTTTACTTCTTAATGAAAATCACGTATGTCAGATTTTTGAAATTCAAAACACAAAGATGGTATAATTTCATTTAAACGGAAAAACCAGTTTTTATAAGTACCACATAGTGGTTTCACTATTCATCAAAAATTGAAGTTTTTCAGAAAAATCTCAAAAAATCACCCTAAGCTATATTTGATATTCCAAATTAAAAAATGAAGTCTATTTTACAAAATTAAAAACATATAAGAAACATTAATTAATTTAATAATTAATTCCCATTGTTAGATCAAATAGCGTATTTTTATGAAACAATATGTATCAAAAGATTGACATTGCTTTAAGTCAGTTTTCAAAGTGAAATTAATTCCAATGACCACTATTGGATTTAATTGTAAAATATAATCTAATTTCACTTTAAAACCAATTAAAGATATAATCAAATCATATAAATAAATTAGATTAAAAATAGGTTTTGAATTAAAATACAACATTTTACACTATTCATTAAAAAAATGAACTTTATCAGAAAGATACCAAAAATTTACACAATGTAAATTTTGATGTCCCAATTCTTAAGAAGAGTTTTATTTGGTCCAAAAGGATGTATAATAGTGAACAAAACTATATTTAGTGACGGTTCTCCATCAAAAGGTGATAAGTGAACCTTTAGTGAAAACTAGGGCATATACGCCTAAAATTGAATTCTTTCCATATTTTAAGCCTTTATCTTTTATTGGATAAATGTAAAAACATTTAAAAACATGTATAATAATATTTTAGTTATTTCTATCCATTCCCACCAATACAATGGCTACAAGTTGACTACCATTTAAAATAATATTATTTTATTATTAGAGTGCAACGTAAGATTCCCAAGAAACTCGTTGTTGCGTGTTGGGTACGCCATCGAGCATAGCGCCCCCTTTAAAGTCATATTAATACTTTATTCACAAATATGGATAAATATGAAAATGTCATATTCTTTATTTACCTGGGGTCTTACACTATGATTATGTAATAAGTCAATGACATTATTTATATTATTATACAGGAGGTTCAGATACATACGAAGCATATCGGACCTAAGGTAAGGGATAATTATTACAATCTCATTCTAATCCGAGATTATTTATTCTTAATTATTTACTGGGGTTATATTTTTCATCCATGTCCATAAAAATGTTTTCATAAAATGTTTAATATTATTCGATGTATTTTTAATTTCATTTTTATCCCTCATTGACTTTTAAATTGTATTATGGAAGGAATATTTCTTTTTTTTACCATATAAGGTTATTTTTGACTTTTCTGGAAAAATTAAGAGAAGAATGTTTTTTTAACTTATACGGCATGAATGTATTTTTACGGTTTAATAACGCCTTATTTTCATGAAGTTTACTCTAAAATAATTCATGACTATTTTCAACAAAATACCTTTCTTTTAAAATTGCATGTAATTTTGAGAAAATAAAATGATTCTGAAGAAGAAAGGATATTTTCCTCAAGAATTCATTTCTTGTGTTTTATCAAAACTATTTTCCATATATGATGATGTTAATAAGTATGTTTATGTTTTAAATATAAGGTATATATTATTAACATGGTTTTAGTTTTCTTATGATGAAATTATATTAATTTGTTTTCTATGGATTATGTTATGATGTGATGATGTTTATGAAACCCATCTTTGTTCATTGGGTTATGATGAATGATTTATGTTTATGTTGTGGAAAATTTAAGAATGATTTCAATATGAGATTGGTGGGACCTATATCTCCCTCCAATGAATTGGGTAAAGATTAATATCTCATGAGATAGACATGGATGGAATGGTAAGTTAACCTAGTTCAGTGTTACCGGACTGAAATGAGGAGTGAAATCGATTCCGAAAGGGACTTTGTCCACTATGATGGTCTTGGAAGCAATGCCTTGGCTACTATGGAAATCATATCACGTGCTTAATGGTTTTCTACAATTAAATGTTTTATTCCCATGCTATTTTGTCATGATTAATGTTCTTTTATGACCTATACCTTATGTACTGCCAAGATTTATTTCACAACTCATGATTTTGATGCGTAAACTTTATGTTCATGTTTTAAAGTTCAAATTTATATGGTTTGTTTTATTTTCTTCATGCTTACCCTTACTGAGCATTTGAAATCACCCTTTAGATGTTTTCTTTCCACCAGGATATAAAGAAAGGTTTTAGGTAAGAAAACCAAAGTGGAAGATCTTTATGGGAGATGTTGAAGATTATTCACTATGATTATAATATTATGTTCCAAGTTTAGATAGACACTAAACTATTACGGTCCTTGTGTGTGTGTTTATGTTATGTATTAAGTATTCCTCAAAATTAATGTAATTTCTATATATGTCAATCATTGGGTCTCTACAGTTGGTATCTGAGGTTTGGTTTAGTCAAACTTTGGAATCTAGGACGCGAGAACTTTAGTGAGATCCCTAGAGATATTTCTAAGGTATGACTAGGGATGTCCCTAAGGTTAAGTATAACTACAAGTTATAGTCCTATAATTACGGTAACAATCTTAGAATTAACCCTAAGATGTTATATATTGAAGGTACTCCCCCTTTATTATGTTGTTTTCCCTAGCATGATTTTTGCCCCTAACACTATTCCTTTTGGGTTTTAGATGATGGCAGGAACCCGAAGGAACCGTGTTGATCAATGTAATAGACAATACAATGATTTTCCTCCTAAACAGACCAATGTTTTGGGAGATGGACTGAAAAATCTTATTTCTATACTTACACAAGCTATGAATCATTATGGACTTCCAAATGAGCAGAGAAAGGAATAATATTCTATTGATTCCTTCACGAGGCAATGCCCACCTTCATTCAGTGGGTCTTTTGATCCACTTGTTACTGAACAATGGATCAGTACCATTGAAAAGATATTTTCCATACTTCGATGTTCAGAAAATGAAAAAGTTATTCTGGATGTTTACCGTTTAGAAGGTGAAGCAGATCAATGGTGGACTCTAATTAAGAATATGAGGCCCCAAGATGAAATTGAATCCATAGAATGGGATGATTTCAAGAACTATATTTTAAATAAGTACATCCCTCATATTTTTTGAACAAAGATAGACAAGGAGTTCCTTGAGCTTACGCAAAAGGATGATGAATCTGTTGGTATATATGAGGTGAATTTTACAAGGCTTACAAGGTATGCATCTGGCTTTATCATCCAACCTGAAAGTAAAGTTGATCGATTCTTTAGTGGCTTAAAACCAAGCCTTCTAAGGGCATTAATGATAAGAGAATTTAGTAGCTATGAAGAAATTGTGCGCTGTGCTATCAAGGTAGAACTAAAAATTGGTGTAACATATCGATCTCATGGTTTTGAAAAGAAACGAAATATGGAGTTCAAGGAAAAACCTCAGAACACTGGTGAAAAGAAGGTTAATGTTTCTTTATGCTCAAAGTGTGGAAAGAAGCATGGTGGAGATTGTCTTAAAGGGACTAGAAATTTTTTTTTAAGTGTGGAAAAGAAGGTCATCAAGCAGCTGAGTGTCGAAGTAATGTAAAAATGGTTGCTAATGATGTGAATAAATAAAAGACTACAGAGAACGCAGTACCAACACTTTAATGCTTCAAGTGCAAGGAAATGGGGCATTATGCTAACCAATGCCCTAATCCAAGGGTTAATGATGATCGACATCAACAACCTCTTAAGGAAAAGGACAAAGGGAAGTCATATGTGATCACTATTGGTGATGTTAAATATGAAAACAATGTAGTGGAATGATTAAGTGTTTATGTAACAGGATTCCAAAATAATGTTGTGGAATCTAATTTATATTACTGTGGAATATTGGAATATCTATGTATTGGTTTATTATTATTTTCAATAATTATATGGTACTGGTAACCATGAAAATAAATTCAAATATTTTGGAAAGCAGATGATATGATAAGGAAAAAATGAAATGTTTAATAGTATTCATTAGCTCATGACTGATATAAGGACAAAGTGATATCATGGTTTGAGTATATAGAAATTTTGGGATTTTGGTATGTGGAAAGAGTTAACTTTTGACAGAACTCATGTTTCCACTAAGGTTCTATGGTAATACATGATTAAGGTATTCACATGTTTGGAATGTGACCAACAAGATATATCGTATGATATATGGGGGATAAATGATGTTATTAAAATACTCGGCAGATGACATTTCTAGTAATTGTTTTCTTTACACTATGAGCTTTGACAAAATTATTTTGGATAAGACTAAAGATTTGAATGGATTATGTTGGACATACGTCAGTATTGTTTAAGGCTAGAACATTTTTCGATATTAATTATGGAATTTTATATTACTTTAGTTTTAGAAAAAGGATAACCTATAGGACGGGGAACAACCCGGTGCATCGTACAAGGCTATGGGAATCGAACCCACAACCGAAGTGCGACATGCCTTTATCGCCTACCAATGGCCTACAGGAAGTCCCTGGTTAGTAGAAATTAGTTTTAATATACTATGTGGAATGATATATAGGAAGTAAATATGATTAATCTCACTAAAAATGCACTTGTGTATATTTAGTAACTTTTTCTAACCTTTTGTTTGAGATAGATGGAATGACCTATCATTCAATCGCATGATCTACTAAGACTTCACGAATGAAAAATTCAACTTCATTTCTTTATGAGATGATGTGGAAATTGCTCAAGGAAAGAACAACGGTGAGATTGTACCAAAATCAAGTAAGTATTTATTTTAATTAAAACAATTTTCAACATTAGGGAAATAATCTTGAAAACCAAAAATGTTGTCCTAGTGATCTTATATCTGATGAATCAGATGGTACCTTAGATCATCACAAATTTATGGATTTGTGATTGTTGGATTTTTCATAGCCATGTTCTCTGCCACTCTTCATCAGAACTTGATGGTTAGGTTTCTCTTCCATATCCATATTTTCACCTATGTGGAATCCCAGTGATGAGTGAAATTGGGTAGCCGATATGTTTCATACTTCACTTTTTAAAATTTAGTTTTAGTATTCCTTTTTACGATGTGGGTTTCCATGAAAGAAACATTCAAGTAGTAAACCATTTATAACCCCGACGAATTTCGATGGCGAAATTCATTTTAAGGGGGGTAGAAGGTAACACCCCGAGATTTTATGAGATATATTATTTTGATGTCTTCTATTATACACGACACCAAGATTATCTTCCATTATATGCAACACCGTATTAGCTTGCAGTATACACAACAGTATTCTTGGCTCGTGTTACACACAATTTCAAGTTCGTTTTGTGGAAATTATTCTATGCAACATTAAGTATAGATTTTGTTTAATGTATAAATGAAATAAGTTTTGATTATGTTATATGAAACACCAAACAGAGCATTCACTACACGCAACCATGACTTGGATTTCATTACACGCAATCAAGACCTTCTTCAATAGCATGTGTAGTACGCAATACAAAGCTTCACTAAACTGATATTATAATAATATTATAATGAACTAGCCGTTATGAATAGTAATACCCACTTTTTGAAATTTTATAAATTTTATCTTTCAAAATGGACTTCATATTTGGATTTGGAATATTGAAATTATCCTCGGGTGAATTTTTCGTATTTTTCTGAAAACATTCAATTTTTTTAGGAATAGTGAAAACACTGGGTTACTATTTAAAACCCGTCTTTTTATTTAAATAATTATTTATTTTATTTAAATTTATTTTTGGTCAAAATAGATACATAATACCTATATAAGTTCAATTTTATTCATGTGAGTCATTTTATAATAATTTTATATATATAAAAATTTTATGGAACTTTTCACCGTCATTTACCCACCTCCTAGGAGAATTTGGAAATTTACATAAAACATGATTTTACTGCTACTGTGAGTAGCATTTCGAAAATCCAAGAGAAAAAGTTAATATGAAGGAGTAAAATGTCGTTCAATAAGAGAAAAATAATTTTTGTTGAATAGTAACGTTTTACTATTATTTACCACGGTTAAAAGTAAATAGGGTAATTAAGGGTAAAAATGATATTATTATTACCCTAACACATGTCCTAATTCTAATGGATAAGTTTTATTCGACCAGAAACAACCTTAGGGATAAAATATTACCCTTTTGGTCCACTTGTATTATATTAGGACATTTATTATTATTTTATTTAAAGAAGAGTTAAAAGAGTTAAAATCAAAAGTTTATAAATAAAACCTTTTTAATATAGGGTTATACATAAGATAAATTAGACTATAAATATTCATTATAAAGATAAAACGATTCTCTACATAATTCTTTTTTATTTTTAATTTTTAGACATTAAATAATTTAATTTATTTATTACACAATGATGATGCAGTAATTACTTTTTTAATGAAATATTAACGTAATTAATTTTATAAATACCAAAATAAATGTAATTTTAGACTTTTTATAAATTAAACTAATTTTATAAGATAATATTACATGTTATTATGGATTTAATTAACATTTTTATAACTAATCATGCTGATATGAGTTTCAAAAAAATCATGTACCAAATAGTGTCAAAATTGACTTAAAGTAGTTTTTGAAACAAATATTATATTATTAATTGTTATTTTATTCCTAAAAATATAAGGTTTTGACAAATAACTTAGATAAGGATGTATATATTAATAATGAACCACTTGGGGTTTGTTTTGTCTATTATTGAATGTTTATTAACCATATAGTGTAAGAAAACAAAAATACACGGTAAAAGTTAAATTATTTAACTTAGAGTTAAATCTAAATGATAATGATAAAATAGTAACCTAAACATGTCTAAAACCTATTGGTTGAAATTATTTAGAACCATAAGCACCTTATATTAGAAATAAATCAATTTGGAGCTATTAAAAACCAAATATGACTTTATTATAAAATAATATGTTATGTTTTTCTTAAGGTTCCCCTCTCCTCCCTTATAAAAAGGGCACCCCTTCCCTCTTCTCTTCACACCATTTTGAGCCTTGAATCTCAGAAAAACCCTGAAAATTTATCTTCTAAACCTCTATATTTATATCATAGAGTTTCTAGTCTTCTAAAAAGTCCAACTATAGTGGCCTAATATGATGTTTAAAGGAGATGCGTTGAGGAAGAGGTAATCTCTTCTACCGACTCTTTCAAGTTTCTTTCTTCTTATACTTCCTCTTATTTAGTTGTTTCATTATAAAGTAATAACATCAGTGTTAATTATATAATGATAAGTTATTATAAATATGAAACAACCCTATTTCACCTTCTATCTATCCTACGGAAAATGAAATCACCGCGCGTGCATACGTACGAAATACTGTCTCCACGCCGTGGTATAATCAGTTTATCCACCACCACCTTACATGGATGGGTATAATGGTGTAAAGAATAACTATATATATTTATTATAACATCATACTGATTCTGTGATATTATATCATCCACTCTAATTAAATTCAATAATTATGGGAATGATATCATTGCTCGTGCGTATGTACGGATTACCATCTCCACGACGCGATGAGATTCATTCTCCATGTTAACCATTCAAGAATGATTATAAAGTATATATAATGAATATTAATGAAATATATGACCTGATAAATCTAATGTATTCATTTATATATATATATATATATATTATCTACTTAATTCCATTCAAGTCAATAAAGAAAGGAAAACAGTGTTCATGCATACGTACAACCTATCGTCTCCATGAACGGTGTATTTCATTTCATTTATCTATCTATTATATATATATATGTACAGAATATATATATGATATAATTCATGATTTAAATTCTGAATGTATGTAAATAAATATATAATTAATAATAATATCGAGAACAACAAGTCTAAAAACGTACGATAAATAAAACGATTCTACCCAAAACACTACTTTAACATGGAATTTACAAAAGAACGGGTAATATAATGTCATAAGTGAACCATATATGATATAATAACAATTAATATGATTATTCAATAAGTCAATTACATTATTTAAATCATTGTACATGAGGTTCAGATACGTACGAAGCATATTGGACCTAAAGTAAGGGATAATTATTCCAATCTCATTCTTATCCGAGATTGTTTATTCGTAAGTATTTACTGGGGTTATATTTTTCATCCATTTCCATAAAAATGTTTTCATAAAATATTTAATATTCTTCCATGTATTTTTAATTTCATTTTTACCCCTCATTTACTTTTACTTTGTATTATGGAAGGAATATATTTTTTGTTTACCATATAAGGTACTTTTTGACTTTTCCGGCAAAAGTACGAGAAGAATGTTTTTTAACTTATATGGCGTGAATAGATTTTTACAGTTTAATAATGACTTATTTTCATTAATCATACACTACAATATTTCAAGACTATTTTCAACAAAATACCTTTCTTTTAAAATTGCATGGAATTTTGAGAAAAGAAAATGATTTTGAAGAAGAAAGGATATTTTCCTCAAGAATTAATTTCAAGTGTTTTATCAAAACTATTTTCCATCTATGATGACATTATTAAGTTTGTTTTTGTTTAATGTATAAGGTATATATTATTCACATGGTTTCAATTTTCTTACGATGAAATGATATCCATTTGTTTTATATGGATTATGTTATTATGGGATGATGTTTATGAAACCCAATTTTGTTCTTCGGGTTAAGTTGAATGATTTTTGTTTATGTTGTGGCACAAGTAAGAATGATTTCATTATGAGATGGGTGGGACATATATCTCACTAAAATGAATTGGGTAAAGATTTATATCTCATGAGATAGATATGGCTGGAATGACAAGTTAATCTGGTTCAGTGTTACAGGATTGAAATGAGAAGTGAACTCGATTCAGAAAGGGACTTTGTCCACTAAGATGGTCTTCACAGCAATGCCCTGGCTACTATGGAAATCATATCATGTGCTTAATGTTTTTCCACAATTTAATGTTTTATTCCCATGCTATTTTATCATGCTTAAAGTTCCTTTATTTCCTATGCCTTACGTACTACCAAGATTTATTTCACAACTCAAGATTTTGATGTGTAAACTTTATGTTCATGTTTTGAAGTTCAAATGTATATGGTTTGTTATATTTTATCCATGCATACCCTTACTAAGAATTTTAGATCACCCTTTATATGTTTTCTTTTCCCTAGGATATAAATAAATGTTTTAGGTAAGAAAACAAAAGTGGAAGATCTTTTTAGGAGATGTTGAGGATATTTCAGCACAATTAGAAGATTATATTCCGAGTTTCCAAAGACACTAAACTATTACTTTCCTTGTGTGTTTGTTTTTTTATTTATTAAGTATTCCAAAAAATTAATGTAATGTCCATGTACGTCAATCTTCGGGACTCTACACAAAGCGTTGATCGGTCATGTCTCAGTAGGCTCCACCGGGTCCCGGTCCGCCAAGGTCACTATCGAAGCATCGATCGTCTTCACGGGACATGACTGACAGGGGCAGACCCTGTGTAGATGTGAGTAACCAGAAACTCATTATAGACCCCCAAAAAAGAAAATACTGCATAAAAATTCTCATAGTGAAGTGAAAAATATAAGATACCCCACACAAGGTATATTCAAAAGTAGTGATTGTAGCATCATCAGTCATAACATTGAACTCTTTGGGTGCTAGAGAAATCGTCCTCTATCCATTATACTGGGCATACTGAGTCACATAATGACACTTCCCACTAACCTTGGACTACTATGGTACTCATCCGTAATGGGTACCATGGGTCTGTTGGGTCACATACATCTGCTCCTCACTGTGGGCCAATCGAGTCACACAGAGCCGCATCCCACTAGGCCATTGTCAAACAGTCTTCAGGTTTCATCCAAATGTAAGTTTTCGTACATAGTGCACTTGGGAGAAACTCTCCTCAAGACATTATTCATATCTTGATTTCAATTAAAGTCACCACAAATCATTCTAAAATATACACCTCATTAGCAGGGTCCCAATGCCACAAAAAAACTCATCAATCAGATATGCGGTTTTTAAGATACAATCTTTTTAGTAAAATGGGGACCATTTATTATGGGCCACAGTCCGACCCGACCAAACCCTCCTAGGGGTCCCAAAAACCCTTGTTCCTTTTGACGAACTAAACCTAACCTGGTTTGGGCTGGGGTTAGTTTGTTTAGGCATTGCCACTGGGCTTGGCCCAATAAGCCCCACTGGACTCGGCCCAATCTGGCCTAGGATCCAGCCTTATAGGTCACCCGAAGACCTGGTCTAGTTTGGCCAGGCCTGAAGGGTGCGGGTCTGGCCCACTGGGCCTAGCTGGGTTGGAGAAACCAACAGCGTCTGGTCTCCTTTTCCCTGGAGGATGCTGCAGGGCCTCCTACTCCAGTTGTGGTCAATGGACCATGGCTCGTCCAACCGAACTAGTTGTCCCAGAAGCGGGCCACCCCATTCAAGCGGCACCCAATGGTGTTGTAACTCCCTCTACCGTGGATTTTTCGTTGTAGAGTACAATCGTCCTTCTGTACGATCGGTAAGGGTTGGCCACCTCAGTTGTTGCCACAAAGCAGGGTGGCACCACACTTTCATGTGACTGCAGGTTGCTGACACCTCCACACAATTCCCCTATCTATGGGCCACTGGAGTTTATTTGGTTGTCTATTTTTTGGTTCATCTACACTTATGATACTCTGGGGTCACTACCATCCCTGCTCAGGCCCCTGAATCTAATTGCCGCCAGTTCGGGAATGCGGCCACCAAGAATGCACGAGCGGAGGTACTTAGGCCTTGTTCGTGTCTTCACGATCCCTCTGTGTTAGAGTTTTAAATAAAAGGGGGAGGTTCGGGGATTGTAGTACGACCATTTCATAATTTTTTTGAATCCTGGATGGTAAATCCCCAAGAAAACTCACCCTCTTGCCTAAACACACAAATCACAGAAAAACATGTTCTTAGGATGATATGTGTTCATCATTTTAGAAAAAAAAGTAGAAAGAACTTTGAAATAAAAAAAATCAAACCCCAACCTATTTAACGTTTGATGATGAAGTGTTCGTCCTCAAGGATTTAAGATGTCGTCATTGTCACTTTCGACTCCGTTCTTCGAGGTACGTCAAAGATGATGAAGATCTTCCAGCATTCGTTGTTCTTCATTGGATATTAGATTCACTAGAGTTGCATAAAGGAATCCTCCATATTTAATTCTCTATCCACCAACACGTAAGATAATAAAAATTAAATCACATCGCAAAGTTTCAGTTATGCTGCAACGTTGCATCTTTACACTATTTCATTAATAGAACAACATCACTGCTATGATTCCTTTTTTGCATCGTTACACAACATGATATGGGCCATTAATGAGCGTCATTAATGTGTCCCATTGCCTACTCATCAGCACACTACAACATTGCCATCCATCACTCAACAGATGATAAATAATATAAAATAACTTTTTAGGTTATTTTATTATTTTATCTCTTAAAGTCGGAAAATTAATTTTTCCGTTCCGCCCTTGCCTAAAAAAGTTATGAACATTCTAATCTAATAATGGAATCCTGAATTCAACGGTGACCTCAGATTTTTTATCTGAGCACTGGTTCAAATGTTTGAAATACCCGCTCATGCATTTACTAAACGTACCTTAAAACAGTTCAAAATTCCATTTTGGGCTCTCCGAGCCTTGGTATCAAGTGACGTCAGAGTGCATGGTCTTAGAATAATTCCATATATATAAATATATATAATTTATAAGAATTATCTAAGACATCACATTCTTACCACCTTGGGGATTTACGTCCCTGAAATCCAAAAATGAAAACATAGACAAATAGATGGGCATACTAATCATGAATCCGAGCCTCCAGGTCTCATGTTCTCTCCTAGAGATTACTACGCTACCACCGAACTCACACCATATAGATCGACCACCCATGTAGGACCCACTCTTATCAATCCTCTACCTAATCTAGTAACTCTGCAAATGTTTCCCCATCATCAATGTCTAGCTCACCACAATGGATGAGGTGCGATGAGTCATGCACGTACCTCCTCAGCTGTGACACTTGGAAATCCTCATGCACCTAGTGCATCTGTGGGGGAAGGGATAAGAGGTAATCCACCTCACCAAATCTGCATAGGATCTGAATGGGTCTGATGAACCTTAGAGATAACTTTCTTCCCTGACCAAATCTTTGAAACCCTCATCGGGGTGAGGCTTGAAGGAATACATGGTCTCCCTCCTCAAACTCCAAGGGTCTCCATATTCTGTAGGCATAAGACTTATACCTAATATGTTTAGTCCTCATCAACTCTTGGATGAAATGAACCTTCTCATTAGAATCATGTACCAACTCTAGACCCATGAGTGCCAAATCCCCTGGGTCTATCCAGCATGAGGGTGATCAGCAAGGCCACCCGTACAAGGCCTCAAATGGTGACATGCTAATAGTGGATTGGTAAATATTGTGGTATGAAAACTCCACCAGCGGTAGGTGGTCCTCCTTACTATGAACATAGTTAAGTACGCTGTCAGGAAGCATGTCCTCCAGGGTTTGTATGTTCCGCTCCATCTAACCATATGTCTGGGGATGAAAAGCTATCCTCAAACGTAGCTACATCCCAAACACCTCTTGTAATCCATTCCACACTAGGATATAAAGAAGTCATCATGATCTGAGTTGATCGTCGAATTCACCTCGTGAATCAGCACTATCTCCAGCACATAGAGGCTTCCCAAGCCCTCTACTGTTCCCTTCTCTCTAATGCGTAGGAAGTGAGCCAACTTGCTGAGTAATTCAATGATCACCCAAATAGAATCATGGCCCTTGGATGTACGTGGTATCCCAGTCATGATATCCATTGAGATATCATCCCATTTCCACATAGATACCTTGAGTGGCTAGACTAAGCCTTCTAGAACTTAATTCACAGGATTCACTTGCTGACATGTGAGGCATCGTGAAACAAACTCAGAAACAACTTTATTTATCCCTAGGCACGAGTACCAACATTTGATGTCTTGGTACATCTTCTCCACTCCAGGATGTACCACTAAAGGGGTTGTATGGAACTCCATCGACACCTCCTCCTACAAAATCTCTAGTACTTCATTGTGCCTTGTGAAAAGGATATCGTTTTCCCCAACTATTGAAAATCCATCAAGAGCCCATACTGAGGGAAACTAAGCTTTTTGGGCCTCGTAGTAAACATCCACTAGCAGTTCCTCTTTGAGTGGCTATAAGAGTGGGGCACTAACATTCATAGACTAGAGGTAAGGTTATCCATCTCTATCCACTAAGGATATCTGCATCACGACTAGTTACTCCATTACCTCACTCAGTAACTATATACCAGAAGTCCTGATTATTGTATCCACCACCACATTCCCCTTTCCAAGAGTATAGACTATCTCCTTGTCATAGTCCTGGAAAAACTCTATTCATCGCTGCTATCTCAAGTTCATGTATTTTTGTGAGAAGATATACCTGAGACCTTTGTGGTTGGAGTAGATTGTAAACGGTTCACCCATAATGTAGTTCCACCACATCTTCATGAAAAAGACCACTATTGGTAACTCCAGGTCATGGGTCGCGTAGTTCTGATCATGCATCCTCAACTGACTTGAGCCATATGTGATCTCTATTCTCTACAACATTAAGACACAACCATGTTTAGTCCCTGAGTTGTCTTAGTAAACTACATACCTGACACCCTCTTCTGGTAGTCTCGACATGGGGGAACAGGTCAGTCTCTACCACATCTCTTGGAATGTCTGATGGCATTTTTCCATCCACACGAAGAGTTTTCCCTTCCATGTAAAGGCTGAAAAGGGTGATTCTACTCTGTAAAATCTGGGTACGAACCTCTAATAATAACCAGCCAACCCCAAGAATCTCCGCACCTCAGTGACGCTCCTGGGTGTATCTCAACCAGTCACTTCCTCTATCATCGTTGGATCTACTCTAACTGCAGCCTCTGAGATGACGTGCCCTATAAAGTGGAATTCCTAAATCCAGAACTGTCACTTTAAGAGATTACCATAAATTTGGTTCTCTCGAAGTGTATCTAGGACTATCTGTAGGTGTGTAGCATTCTCATCCTATGAAGATGAGTACAAGAATATGTCATTAATGAAGGTCATGATGAACCGGTCAAGCTAATGCTGGAAGATCCTTTTCATGAGGCCGGTGAACACTAATAGGGCTTTGGTCACACTGAACGAAATCACCAGGAACTCATAGTGGCCGTAACAGAACCTGGAAGTTATCTGCAGTACATCCTAATCCTTCTCCCCAAGTTACTGATATCCTATGATGAGACTTATCTTTGTGAAACACTTTTCTCCCTTTAGCTGGTCAAAGAAGTTTTCGATACTTGGCAGTGGATGCTTTTTCTTCACGGTCACTTGATTCAGGTTCCAGAAGTCCATGCACAACCTCAAACTCCTTTCTGGCTTCTTGGGAAACATCACAGGGGATTCCCATGGTGAAACGTTGGGCCTTATGAACCCCTTCTCTTGCAATTCCTCTAGCTGTACCCACATCTTGAAAAGCTCCTAGGGATCCATTTGATATACTGGTGTGGATATCGCTGATGTCCCAGGGTATCTGTCGATGAAAAAGTCAACCTCCTTACAAGGAGGTAGTTCCAAAACATCCTTAGGAAAAATATCCTCATACTCATTCATCACTATAGGGATGTATGGAATCCTCTCATCCACTACATAGAAGGTGAGGCTAGCCAACTAGTGAGTGATCAGATGCACCCTCCTCTGAGAGTGTTCGTCCTGTGTTGCTGGTGTTTCCTTTTCACTGGTGAAGTAAAACCTGGTCCCATATCCATAGAAACACCACATTGTACGCCTAAAACAATCGACATAAGCATAAACTTTCGACAGACATTCCATACCTAAGATGATGTCGTAAGGACTCAGAATGGATACTAGGAGATCCTAGTAGAATCTATCGCCTCCTTGAGTGAGTTTACACTGCCAGAACCAGTGTGTAATCATTGATTTGTCTTTCATAGGAGTCTCTATCCATAATGTTTGATCCAATGGCTCCACTGGAATCTCCGAGCACCGAACACGATCTGTGGAAAGGATGGATTTATTATAACTTTTTCCTATTAGTACAAACACTAGGGTGGAGAAGACACAAATCATACCTCAAATCATCTTTGGAGCACTGTGGTCATAAGCATCTATTTCCTAAATTTTAGCTCGCCCCTGTCTGTCTACTTTTTGAAGTTAGGGTGGACCACTTGGGGTTTGTTGCAGTAACACCTAAAACCTTTTCTCACCGCCAGCCGCTCGGACAACTCCCCTTCCACGCCCTCCACCATGCGGACGTCCTTGTTTGAACTGCTGTTCCTGCCTTGGCAGCCCCTCGATCATCTACTGGTCCTCTGTATAGCTATTTGGGATCTCATGTGCCATGTGTCCCTGCCCACCATACGTGAATCACTTCCTGACTCCCTGTGGGCTCCCCCGATACTGGGAACCCCACACTACTAACCTGAAGTCCTGGGGTTAGCATCTGAAAGACTTGGACCACTTTGGCCCTCATTTTTGTTATCTACAACCTACTGAAGACTCCACCACCGGCGGTCAATTGGTGGATCTTGCTATCCATGACTACTCTTCCAAGAATCTTTCCACAATAAGGGCTCTCTATAGCTCCTCTACCTGGGTAGGGATGTTGAGAGAAAACATCGATGCCCTAATCTCCCACCTGAGTCCCTTCTCAAAGGCACGATCCCAAAATAAAGGGTCTGTCAATATATTTTTTATGGAGTATCAAGAGAGCTTGGTAAACCATGATTATTAATTAGATACTATCATGATTTTTTGTTGAAGCTGAAGTAAATCATGAATTCACATAGAGTGCTAGGTTACACGAAAAAAAATCCACCTGAAAATCCACTCAAAGTCTGAATAGGAGAGGGTAGCCTTATCATGTGTCTGGGTGGTCAAGATCTACTATCTCCCTACCGATCCCTGTAGAAGAATCACTTCCAAGATCAAAATCTGGTCAGACAGTGTCATTACTAAGTGGAAGACCCCACATCACAGCCTCCAGCCAATCCTCAGTGACCTGAGGATATGTGCCTCCCCTAAACCTGGGAGGTCTCTGTCTCTAAACCTCATGTAGGGATGTCAACCTACGAACTTCCTCCTTCAGAACTGCTGGTAGTAGATACTAATCACTGGGTGGTGGTATCATAGAGGAATCACTCAGTGGGGCTATCTCAAGCATTGTTCCTTGAACGGATGCCTCGTCACTAGGAAGGTTGTCCTCAGGACCTCGTATTGGGATCTTGACTAGTCATCCATGTTGAGGTATCCTAAAATAGGGCAAGATGTACCATGGATATAATGTTATACCTAGTGAGGTGAATTTTATTCAAAAGAACATAAAGATATACTTATGAAACCAATGATTTCATGTATTGAATTGAAAATTAGAATTCAAGGTCCTAGTGTATGGATACGTCTGTCACTGCACCAACACTGGACTCCCTAAATCTAAAATTCAGACTCACCACACTTCACATTGTTTCCCCAAAACAAAACAAAGACTCTTGGTCTTTGTGGTATGACTGACCAACCTTTGAATCAACTATTTTAGGACTAGTCCCCCGGTTCTTGTGCTGTGACTACCCCAAGCCCGCCTTCCACAGACTAAGGGCTGGTGAATTTCACCAGAAAAGAATATCCCCAAAAAGGGAAGGCATTTCCTTTAAACCTATACACACACACACACCCAACCACATCCCAACAAACTGAAAGGGGGAAACAAGTATACGACTAAAAATAGTAGAGTGAATTTACAAGAAAAATTAAGTGGGAAGGACAACAAACCCTACAAAGAACTAAAAGTAGTAAAGTACAAAAAGGAAACTCTGATAGCCATCTACATAAAACCCCACCTGATCATAAGAGTAGTGAAGAAACTAGAAGCCGGTGTTGTATTTCTATTCTTCCTGGTCTTACTGGGACCCACTGAGTCCTATGCCACCAAGTCCACCATCGATGCATCAATCAGTCCTATCTCCCTAGGTTCCACTGAGTCCCAATCCACCAAGACCTATATCAAAGTTTCGATCATCTGCATGACACACGACACATAGGGGAAGCGCCCGTGTAGGGGAGAGTAACAAGAAAATCAGTAGGGACCCCCCCCCCAAAGAAATACTACACAAAAATATTTATAGTGAAGCAAGAAGTGCAAGATAGCTCACATAAGGTATATCAGTGGGTCATGATAGTAGAATCATATGTCATATCATCGAACTCCTCGTTTGTAGGAGAACTCCTTCTCAATTAAGTATAGTGGGCCTACTAGGTCACATAGATTTGATTCCCACTAACCATGGACTTCTAGGGTACTCATCCCTCATGGGTACTGTGGGTGTGTTGGGTCACACAGAGTCGTTCCCCTTCATGGGCCTGCCAGGTCACACAGAGCCACTTCCCACCAAGGTCTAACTGAGGTAATCCTTCTATTGATTACTATGGGTCTGCTGGGTCACACAAAGACACTCTCCACCATGGTCCTGCCAAGTCAGATATAACCGCTTCCCACTGGGCCGTCGTCGAGCAGTCCTTAGGACTCAGCCAACAGCGGGATTCCATTCATAGCGTGCTTGGGATAACTTCTAATAAATCCATTAATCGCCTCTCTATATCCATGAAAGTCTCCAAAATTAAGTCCAAAAGATCTTACTCATCAAGAGGGTCCCAACGCAATAAACAACTTGTCAATAGGACTCAGGGTTTGCAAGATACAAGTATAATAGTAAACATGGGGCCATTTGTGATGGGGCCCAGTTTTTCCTGGTCAGACTGACCTAACCAACATAGACTGGGGGTCCCACATAACCTGGTTCATTTAGATGGGTTTGAACTGACTTGTTTTGGGTTGGGGTCAGTCTGTTCTAGCCCGGCCTGTTGGCCAGGCTCAATAAGCCTCACTGGACAAAGCTCAATTTGGCCAGGGGTTCAGCCCGCCGGGTCGCCCAATGACCCCGTCTATTCTAGTCCAGCTCAAAGGGCATGGGTTCAACCCACTAGGCATGGGGGACTAGCCCGCTGGCCCATTCACCGACCTCATGGTGTGGTTGGTGGGTGAGACTGGCCGGGACGAGGCAACGAGTTTCTCCTAGACTCCTTTTCATCTTGGGATGCCACGGGGCCTCCTCCTCCAGTCGCGGTCGACGAAATGCGGTAGGTCTAGCCTAACCGGGTGGCCTGGATACGGGCCACCCCTTTCACCAAGCGCGCATGGTGCTGCATCTTGTTTGTCATGGCCTCTTTACCCTATGAGGCATCAGTGGGTATGTTTCCATCATTCAGTGCAGCCAAAAAGGGTTGGCCACCTCACCTGCTGCATGCCACCTTCTGGAGGCCACCAGAGTTGCTCTGGTGGTCTATTTTATGATTTGTCTATGCCTACTAGCCTCCTTGGTCACCACCATGCCTTCTCAGTCCCTGAAATCAAATATTCCCCACTTTGAGAATTAAACACCAAGAACGCATGAGCAGTGGCGCTCAGGCCTTGTTCGTGTCATCCTGGGCATTTTGCGTTAGCTGTTTAAATGAAGGGTGGGGGGGGGTGTCGGGGAATGTAGTTCAAAAATTTCATGCAAGGATTGAGTATTGAATGATAAATCACAAAAAAAAATTACCATACCTTGTAAACTCATGAATCACTGATCAACTTGTTTGTGGGTTGCTTCGTGTTCGTCGTTTCTAGAAAAAAAATAAGAGCAGGGAAGAATTTTGAGAAAAAATCAAACCCCTACCACTATGACGTTCGATGCCTAAGATTTCATCCTCAATAATTCAAGATGTTGACATTGTCACTTTCATCTCTGTTCTTCGAGGTGTGTCTAAGACGATAAAGATCTGTTGACTTTCGTTATTATTTATTGGATAAGAAATTCTATGGAGTTTCTTCAGAGAATCATCAATGTTTAATTCTCCTTACAGCAACGTGTTAGAATATAAAAAAGAAAACACATCGTTTATTTTCAGTTACACTGCAACGTCACATTGTTATGCTATTTTATTTAAGAAACAACATCGTTGTTACATTTTGATTGAAACTTCTTTTTTGGTTTTTCAAATAAGTCACTTTTTGTGTTAGTGAGAACCGAAAAATCAATGATAACCATAGGCGGGTGGGATTTGGAACCAATTACAAATCTAGACCCACCCAAAAGAGAAACAAAACAACAACCAAATCCCCCCAAAACACCTCAAAATGTAGAACCAACTAAAGAACACTCAAAAAGTTCAATCATAACAATAACCACCTACATAATCCAAAGAATCATGGAATCCATCGATCTAACCAAATTAGGGTCGTGCAAAATGGAGAATGATGAAATGGTTGAAGGAACTAAATAAATGTTGAACCATCCAGGTGCATAACTCCATGACATCTGCAATAGCTACAAACCGGTCCAAGGTTGAATGGCTGGTGTCCATGCAAGTGCCTGCGTGCATCCTACATTACGGCTACCCGCCACTCAAATGATGAGAAAGAATATAAAATAAATTTTTATGTTATTTTATTACTTTTCTCTAAAAGTCCAAAATTAATATGTTTCATTCAACCCTTTTAGGTCAAAGTTAAGTCCATTCTAGATAAATCTGGGCATCCTAAATTCAACGGTGTCCTCAAATTTTTGATCTGAGCACTAGTTCAAAAGTTAGAAACACCCGCTCATGCGTTTAATGGACATACCATAAAAAAGTTCAAAATTCTATTCTGGGAACTCTAGGCCTCAGAATCGTGTGTCGTCAGAGCGTACGGTCTCAGAATAATTCCATATATATAAAAACAATTTACATATAATTTCAGAGACAACTCATGATTGGTATAGTTCAATCCTTATTTATTGTGCCTCCTTTACAATCATGGATAAATTATCCCCATAAAGAATAATTATACTATTTTATTCCACTACATTCACTTTCTATAAAGATTTATTAATATATTTACTTCTATTTATACCATTAAATTCAAAAAATATGTTTTAATAGCAATGATTTAGTATAATAAGACTTATATTTATCTTATTAATTATTATTATACCATATTATGGTATCAATAATGATATAATACCAATGAAAATATAATCCCAATGGCCATGTCTCCAATGACTATATATTTAATGGTTATATTAGATTCAAATATATTTCCTTACATACATTTATAAAATTAGTCTTCCAGTTATATAATATATTTTTCAATATATTTATCATATTTTTAATGACTTTTATTGTTTCTATAGTTATCATTGGTAGTATGATATTACTTATAAATCATGATGATTATAATTTTAAATTTTTTGTGTGTTTATTTACTTGTGGTTTTATTCCTTTTATAATTTCTATAGTTATAATTCACTTAACTATCTTTTAATTTATTTCATATTTCATTGAAATTTCACACCTTAATAAAATAAAGTAATTTTAGTTTTAGTATGATGTTCCATGTAAGGCAAGCTATTATTTCAATAAAATAAATTTATCACTATAAGTTTGGGGTGTTATATTTATAAAATAATTTTGAGATGGTATTATAATGGGGGAGGGGTGTTTACTAGTTTTAACTATGACATTTGGGTGGGTAAAGTAGGAATGATATGTCATTTTTGATATTATATACAAGATATATGGACTCACATTTTAATGTGTAGAAAAGATAATGGGTTTTAATAAATCATTCCACCAGATTGACCATAAGATATAGATACCTAATTTCCAAATCATGTTGGATTTTATATTATTCTAAAGTGGTTATCACATTATATAATTTACTAATATATAATGTTTTATGATGTGTGGTCACTATTTATACACCATATCTTATGAATGGTGTGGTTAAAATAGGTTATAGTGTTTAATGGTTGTCCTAAAGACTATTGTCTCATTTGTTCTTGAGGTTTACCTTATACTATCCTTCCACAATATGGTCATTCTGATGAGGTGAAATATCACATTGCCTCATGTACACTTTTGGATTTCTTGGGGATGATATATTTCACCAATGGTCTATAAGTACAACTTGATTGATGATTTTCCCTCAAAGGGTTCATCATTATTGAACATCAAAATAATAAACTCATATAATCATAAGTAGTGTAAATAATATAAAATGTCCATAAAATCCTCGAAAATAGTATTTGATAACATTATAAATTGTATAGCTAATATGACCTAAAAATAAATAAAAAAATATTCCCTCCTAAAGACTTGGAAAAAAATAATTGAATCCTTCTCCATGATTTCTCTTAGCATTAGACCCCATCAAAAAGTGACACTTTCTGTTACATACATCACTAATCATAAAATAGAAATACACATGAGGTGTATAAATACACAGTGAAAGAAATACTCTTAGCATAGAAAAATATACACATAATCATATCATAGAGTTTAATATACTCATATAGGAATAGTGTCAAGGTTTTAAATGAGTAAAAACCCATAAAGAACATATATTGAAATTATGAGATGAAAACCATGTCACACTAAAAACTCATATGCCTACTTTGGTTTTTTCAAATGAAATATCCATATGTTAACTAGGGAATTTTTTTGGAAAATACATGGCTTGAGTAAAGTATTTTCCAAACTACTGGAATATGTGAAATACTTTATAATCCCATGGAATAAGGTATAACCCTACAAAAATCATTGAATATAATTATTCCAAGACCAAATGTTTGAACGTTAAAAAACCGTGGCTCTCATTCTATTATATATATTTATATCCAAACCTAAGGCTCATTTTATGCGTTAAAAACACATGTAATTCACAAAAAAAATAATGATTATGTCACAATATCCCATAAAAATTCTCAAATTCATTATAACAACATCACATTTATCGCATTTTTAATTCATTCCATGTGTTTTAATTACTTTACAAATTCTCTTTAAAATATTAATATTCCTAATACCTTTAGTGTACTTTGATACATAAATTGTTTCAGTAAAACATCCCCTAAAACTCAAATCATGTTCAATTAAATTAATATTTCCATTTGTTATATAAAAATTAGACTATCAATTCCTTCATCCTCATTTTATATCTACCCAAAATATAAATTGTATCATTTATAAATTAATTTACAATTTTAAATTTTTATTAAATAAATAGATTCACATATCAACCATTTTAACAAAAAATGGTTTGTAATTTAAAAACATATTTATTTTTAATTTTTATAAGGAAAACAAAAAAATTTAAATTATATTTTGAAATTAAAATCGTTTTCAAAATCTACATGAAAAATCATCTTATACTGAAAACCTTTATTATTCATTTAATGTCCAACGACGTATTAATTTATTTTGTTCTCATGTGTTTCATCAAAAAACACATACATTTATATGTAGGAAATTATAAGGGAATGGATATGCATGGATCAACCCTTTTCAAGTTTCTAAGGCTTGTGGAGCTCAGAGGAGGCTTGAAGAAATTCCATAGGTGTTCAGGTGATGAGAGATTGAAGAAGGGGGATTTTACGACGTGAAATTGGGTTTCTGGCCATGTAGAAATAGTCCACAACATGAAAGAGGGTTTTACACTGTGTAATATCATGGGTTTAAAAAAATAAAATAAAATCAAAAGGTGATGTTTTTTAGTAGAAAATAACCCCAAGGAATTACAAAACATGAAAGGTGGTTAATTTTCATGTAATGTCCTATTGTTTTATGTTTTTAGTGTTTTCCAGCCACATGGGTTTGTTAAAACAAATGGTTTCAGTGGCTCTCTCCCAACTCCAGGTAACCCGAAGACCTCTTATTCGACTTTTTGGTAATTCCTTCGACAAGGATCAATTCCTTGATCTCTCCTTTGATCTGTAATGAACCATATTCTATCATAGGTAGGTTATACTACCATTTAAGTAGTTCATTGATCCATTTCATCCCATTTATTCTTTTCATGCTATGGTGGATGATCTCTCATGTTTCTAAATGGATTTTTCTTGGTTGTTGGTCTATGTGGTTGTGCCATGGCATCCTCATGTGGATGTATTTTTTGTGGGACAGGTGATCAGGATCCATTGCATTGATCCATTCTTGTGCGAAGAACTTCAATGACCTTTTAATGTAGGGTATTTATTGTTTTATATTTATTTATATGATATAATAGAGTTAGTGTGTTTTATCCCCTTGGATCATAATGAAATTGACCAAATTAAATAGTTTAACTGGATTAAACAATTGGTATCAATTTCATAATGATGTGGTTTCTTTATACCATGATAAAAACTTGCCTCTTGATTTTTTAGATAGCATGATATCTATGCCTTTCATGGTTTAGCAAGTTTTTATTTCTATTAATTGGTAAAAAACATAAAGTAGGAATTAATATGATAATTATTTGGATAATTGGTTGAAGAGCCATGTTTAATAAATACAGTTGTTTTTGTTATAATTTGATTTTCATCGAATTGATGAAGATATGAATTTTTAATTGTATTGGTTAATGAACATGAAGCATGATGATGATTTTTGATGAAGGAACTAAAGGCATGTTATTTTAATTGTTTAATTAATTTATGATATCTTGTGGTTGGTTGTTGATTTGGATTCCTATAGTTGTAAACTTTGATTAATGAATTGGTTAATTCAATATGGAATAAATAACCATCTGTGTGATTAATGTTAATGCCTTTATAGGGTTAGAATTTTCTATTTTCTTATAAAGGCCAAGTGCCTTGTATTTCAGATCCATGAGAGAATTTTTTGTATAAAGGGAACATTCCTTTATTTTGGGGATGAGAGCCCATTTATATGTCTTTTCCCACTAATTGTGTTGTGAATTGATATGATACTTTTGGTATGTCGGGTATGGAGGCATATATATGACATGATCTTGGGATTGTTGGGCCTGGAGGGATGTTGTTGTATGTGGGGTAGGGATGTTCAATTTTTATGGTAGCAGTTGACACCTAGAGTGGCCAGATGCATCAATATATGCATGTGGTGTTAGGGAGGAAACTCGAGATGATGGAACAGGTTGAAGTTGGTCTTAACCATTGATATGAATGTTGTATATTTGTTTGAATATGTTGTTTGTTTACTCTCTTTCCTTTCCCCACTTCTTAAAGAAGACCTAGGTGTTTGGTTAATCTCTTTTTGTAGGACACGAAGACACAAGGTGTATTCCACATGATTTCCTTGACTATCTCTCATGGTTGGAAGAATTTACTCTTCCAATATAGGTGGGAAAGACTCAATGGGTAGTTAATCTAATCACTTTTTTGAGCCCCTTTTGTTTGGGGTGTTTAAATGTTTTTCCTAGAGAACCTGGTGATATGGAATGTAATGTTTCTGAAGAAGTCAATGAATGTTTAACCCATTCGGTAGAAGATTTCTTGGATACAATTGTGAGGTTATAGTTCTAAGAAACCGTGGACTCTGTTTGGTTATTCTTAGAGGGCATGGATCCTTGTTATGATGCTAATTAAATACAACGTGGAAATGATAATGGTTCAATAATGATTAAAGAGTTAATTAACGTAAAAAACAATAGATAAAATTTGATAAAGATACTTAATGTAGCTCTTTAAATCGTTGTGTTCTTATAGAATATCTAGTCTTAACAGTGGAAACTAAGATTCTAAGAAATGTCAGATGTTGTTGAGACTCAGAAAATATTATGCCCATAGTTTGGTTGTGAGATATGTTATATCATGTAATGTTTTTGTTTCTATATTCTATTGCACTATGTTGGGTAGGGATACTAATACCTTTCCGATTTTGAACCATAGGGGGTGTTTTCCCTAACATCCTTGTGAGAGGATAGATGGATGACTACCCCCTTTGGCCCCTCTATCTTATCGTTGTAGTTACTTGTGATGGTATGCACGAAAGTTAGTTTTCCCATATATGTGTGTAGAGGGCTATAATGTCTTGGGGTTATTTCACACACATGTATTGTTTGCTACGAACTACTACACGTATGATGTGACGAGGATGCGGTGAATTGAGGATCCTTATTTGGTGTGCGAGCTGTAATGGATTGAGGTGTAATAACCGATGTATGATACAAATTATGAAGGATTTGGAGGCTCTTAGAAACTACCTTGTTAACTTTGGTAATGTGGATATAATGGGGTGATACACAAGGTGCATGTTGAAACATGAGGTGTGTGTTGTTGTGCTTTACCCAGGTGTCTACGGGCAAGCCATTTTAGAAAAAAATGCTTAGGATGCAAGGCATTGGGGAACAATATAAAAAAAGTGGGGGAGATGGAGAGGGGTACCCCTAATATTATATATTATATTATATTCTCTTGAAAGTGAAACATGGTGAGAGTATCCATGGTGATCCAGGGAACTTAGTATACCTATTTTGGTGATGAGTTAGTTTTACTTGTTGTTCACTGTACTTTATCATGCATTGTTTACTTTTTCATGAGAGGATATGGGGAGGATCCTAATGAGTATACTGTTAAACTCATCCTATGTATATATAAACTATTTATCAGGTGATTTGGAGTAGTTTTGAGATCAGGCTAGTTACTACT
This sequence comes from Viscum album, assembly GCA_963277665.1. Taxonomy (NCBI): domain Eukaryota; kingdom Viridiplantae; phylum Streptophyta; class Magnoliopsida; order Santalales; family Viscaceae; genus Viscum; species Viscum album. The sequence goes on along the minus strand of OY728158.1, from coordinate 1,162,547,022 downwards.
AGCTTGTGGGTTGTGGGAGCTGTTTTGGATTTGTGGTTACCACTGTATTTACATTCTTTTTGTACTTGTAGTTATTCATTTTAGTTGTTGTGGTTTTTGAATGAAATTACATTTGAATACTTGGGTTTCTTTAATATTTTAGTCTAAGAAGGTTTTGGTTGGTTTATATCTTTTCATTTTCTTATGAATGTGTTTCTCTTATAGGGTAATGCATCATATCTTCATGTTTATTATATAGTCAGTGCTAGTCACGAACCAGGGGCCTACTGGGGGTGGGACTTGGGGGTCACTACCTCTCTTCTCCCATTTTCAACCTGGGCGGGGTACACTTTGGGGAATGGGTCAAGATAGAAATACACATTCCATCAACTTACAACAACTCAAACTATTAATTAATTTTCATGTAATTTCCAAATAACATCTCAAATTTCTTCAAATTTAAATTGGAATTATTCCATAACAAACAATACCTCAAAAAAATTTATGTCTTAAAAATTATTATTTTCCATAAACAAAACATTCATATTTTTTCTATAATAATGATAAAATAAACCTATTCATCATAGTCACTTATTTTACAAACTATTCAACATTTTTTAAATGTATAATCATAATTCTAGTTATGATTTATAAGAAAAACACTTGATTAGTACACAATGATTCATCTAAAATAATTCTTATTAGATTGAATTGAATTCTCAAGATATTAAACTCACACACATTGATAAATAATAATAATAGTGCAAAAATAAAATATACCCATTTAATTAAATACTAAGAATATTAGGGAGGTTATCTATTTATTGTTTAATGAATAATTATCACCAAAAATAAAATTAAAATTCCTCTGCAACAATAAGAAGTTCACAAATTCACTAAAATAAAATAATAGAACTATAATTTAAGATACTAATATACAAACCTATAATGCCTTTGAATAAAATTATAGGGCTTATGATCCTATTACTATTATGAATCTAACTCTGCTAACATACTGGAATTATATTATGAATTAATGGATATATAACCAAAGGAATATTGAGAGAGGGGGATAGATTTGAAATAATTATTTCATAATAATGGATTATGAGATGATAAAATTTTATTGAATTTATAAATCCTATGATATTATAATTAAAAAAATAGATTTATTTAATAAATTGTCCGCATAAGTGGATATACTACTAGGTGGATAACCATCAGTCACCTGAGGAAATATCTATGACACCTCGATGGATACCCTAGTTGATTTCAACAATATTTACAAGGCTAATTGGTACTTGGTGTGATACATCTAGGTACCTGGAGGTACATCATTGTATAGCCCTGAACCCAGTTACCTAGAGTCGGTGCATTATTACATAACATTGGCAAGATACAAGGAAATCATGTCCTGAAAGACCGATCAGTTTAGTATCCTTGGAAATACTAGATACATTCATAAGGTCAAAATTACAACTTGGAAGGAAAAACAACACTAAATTATTCCATTTTAAACATCCATGATTACTAGATTATGCCTGCAAGTCACTCATAAATAAATTCTTCACATCCTGGGAAAAATAAAACATATAAAGGGGTGATCTCAGATGCTCAGTAAGGGTAAATAAATTAGTGGAAGATATATACTTTTAAGGCAAGATGTGTAATAAAAAAAGCCTTTTAAACATAAAATTGAACAAAATATGGATAAAATACATCAAAAATTACCATATTATCATTCACATGGATATTTTACTAGTCGAATAATCACATGTAATAACTAATCTCATAATGAGGGAATGCATAATGCCAGACTATCATAACCACATAGTCAAGGCCTTGTGCCAAGACTACAAATAATATTTTGTCAAGGCCTTGTGCCAAGACACTAGTTTGTCTCATGAGACCTACTAATGCATCAAGGAGCTATAGCAAGCTCTACCCGTCACGTACTAAGTCTAATGCATTCCTCATATGAAAAGCTTCAAACATAACATAAACATTTTCATTAAAACTATCATACGAAATGTCAATACTTTATCCACAAACCAAGAATGGTATAAAAATAGCATATCCACAGTCAAACATAACTCATTCAATACAATATGGAGGATTTTATTGTAACATATTAACCTCAATTGAGAATAATTAATGATATTGACATAGATGAAAATAATCATCAAAACTATTTGGGATAAATATCCCCCTTTTTCTTGAAAACATTTAAAAGACACACTATTTGTCAAGAAGCCATTTAAAAATAGATTTTTGAATAAAAGTGTCCCATACCACTTTGAAACTTTTAAAAGTAATTTTAATTTTAAAACATTAATGTCCATATAAATAAATCCTTAAAACCATTTTTTAAAACATGGACATTAATGAGAAAGATTTAGAATAATAAATCTTTAAAACATTTAAAATGATATTTTAGTTAGAGTTCCTAACCAAAAGAGAGGCACCTGAATACAAATAAATGAGGCAATAAAAACATTATAATATCATGATAATAAAGGTATTCATGATATACTATGTCAAAGTACAATATATACACCATATAAAATTGATTTGGTGTATAACAACAAAGAAGTCTCATTGGAAGGTAAATTGAGATGAAATCTCTTATAAAGACTGTATCCTTAGGTTAAGGATAAATCAAAGACATAATTATGTTTGACAAATATAAATACAATAAATATTATTAGATATTAAATGTAAATCAATCAGAGAACATTCACACATATTCTTGTAAAAACAACACAAATGAATTGTATATTTAACTCAACAAATGGAGATTGAGTTAAAATTACTCTTATCAAGTTCATATCGATGACTTGCAAATTTATCAATGGATTTATTATGTGTATCAAAAGTATATCAACATAAAGGGGAGTTTAAATTATGACATAATCCAATGAATAGTGATTTCACACAAAATCATGGATTAAAATAATCAATGAAGTGCACGCAAAGCTGAATGAGTTGAAATTGAAATTTGTAATTCCCTTACAAATTTGGTAACTTACGAAAAATACATCCCATGAGAAGATGGATCATACAATGATGATGTAAATATCCATAAATTAAAGTATATTACACAATTAATACAATCATGGGCATTACACACACCACATCGAACAAATAAGTGGTGAACAATGGGAATCTCATGGAATTAAAAGTGAGATAAGAAACCCCTTACCTCAAGTCCGAATTGCATTGTGTGTTCCTTGTTCATACTTAATAATAAACTTAAGTTAATTTATAATTTATTAAGAAGAATTTTCAATTTTATTATTCCTTTTATATCACTTAATACCTTTCTATAATAATTAGTTAATTATTTGAGTTCATATTTGATATTTTATTGATGTTTGGAACATGAGCCAAAAATGAACTTGTTATAATTACAATTTGTCCATGTGGTCAAAAGTATATTATCTCTAGAATGATATAAATGATTTAGATATCACATATATATTATATATCTAGTACATATATGTATTTATAACATTACATGACATTCTAAGATAAGAAATGAAATGCACCTTTCATGGAGACGGTAAGCCGTACGTACACATGAACACTACATTCATTTCTATTTTTTATTTTAATGGAATTAAAAATTAATAATGAATAGGTATATTATAATTACAGTATAAAATCATATGATATATTTTTTACATAATTTAATTAACACTATCCTTTATACGTTCCATGGATGTCATGAACGAATCATATCACCTTGAGGGGGCGGTAGTGCGCACTTCCTCAAATGAAATTATCATGGTCACACATATTGGAAAGCATATTGTGGTGTTTTTAAATGAAAATTACATAAGAATAGAGATAAAATAAATATAATATACATAATATATAAATGCAGTGCCACCATAATTTCCACCATAAGAGGCGGTAGGAGATAATTGAACAACCATCGTTTCGTGAGGCGATAGTTTCCCATCCACAGAAACATTATGTTCTTCACCTATTAGATGGATGTGTGTGTAAGTGTAGCTAAAATAATTTTTATAATAACATCCTAGTATATTGAATATACTGGAGTTGTTACAAAAGAATGTAATAAAAAGAGTTCATGTGGTCGGACAAGTAAAATAAAAGAAATGAATTTAAGAGAAACTGTTACCTTTAATTTTGGTAACTCCCTTTGGTTTGAACCAAAAGGACTTCTTGAAGTGCCTTTTTCCTATGGTAAGGAATCTATGTGGAGGAGAGGGATGTAGGAAGATTAATTGGGAATAGTTTGGATGAGCGAAAAGGCTTGAGAGCTGTGAATAATTGGTTATAAGTGGACTCCTTTTATAAGGGAGAGGAGGGGATCTTTAGGATAGTGTAAAACTATTATTTATTATAAAAATATCTTCAGTTTCAAAAGGTCCAAAACACATTAAAATTGAAAATAAGATGACCAATATTCGAAATAAAATCATCCAATCAGAATTGGTAATGTTTTGGATAATATTTTAATCATTATAATCTTATTTATTTAAATCATTGATTAATGAGGTAAACACTGCATCATTATTGTGTCATAAATAATTTAATTTATTTGATGTATAAAAATTATAAAAAGAATACCATGATGTAGTAAATATTTTTATATTTCTAATGAATATTTATAGCTAAAAATATAACTTATATAACCCCATGTAAATATTAATTTAAAAAAAAAGATATTTGTTTGTTTCATTTTTGTCATTACTTTAAATTAATTAATCTAAAGAGTCATTACCACTCTCAAGTGGCTCCATGGGGTCCCAAAATTGACTCAAGGATTACCATGGTCGGCCATGACTCATCCAATAAGGTTAGGACATGTTTTAAGGTAATTTGTTATTATTATAATATACTTTTTACCTTGAATTACCCAATTTACATTTAACTGCTGTAAATAAATGTCAAAAGTTACTATTCACCAAAAATTATTTTCATCTTATTGAACCACATTTTACTTCTTGATATTAACCGTGTATGATGGTTTTTGAAATTAAACACAAAAAAGTGGTAAAATTTTATTTAAATGTACATGTCACTTTTTTAACTACTACTAAGTGGTTTCACTATTCATCAAAAATTTGAAGTTTTTTAGAAAAATACCCAAAATTCTTCCTAAGTTTAGTTTTGATATTACAAATTCAAAAATGGTGTTTATTTTTACAAATTCAAAACATAAAAGTGTCATTAATTAATTTAAAATTAATTCTTGTTGTTATAACAAATAGCGTGTTTTTAAGAAATAATAACTATCAAAAGACTGACACTTGTTTATGCCCAATTTCAAAGAGAAATTTATTACAACGCCCAACATTGGATTAAACGGTAAAAATATATTCTAATTACACTTTAAAACAAATTAAAAAGATAATATAACCATATAAATAAATTATATTAAGACACAGTTTTGAATTAAAATACAGTATTTTTCACTATTCATAAAAAATAATTTTTATCAGAAAAATACCAAAAATTTACCCAAAGTAGATTTTGATTTCCAGATTCTAAATAATAATTTTATTTTGTCAAATATAACATATAAAAATGACCAAAACTATATTTAATGAGGTTTCTCCATAAAAAGGTGGTAAATCGGCCGTTTAATAAATATTAGAGTATTTATGGTTAAAATCTAATTAATTTCTTATTTTAAGCCTCTATCTTTTATTGGATAAAAGTAAAAACATTTAACAAACATATATAATAATATTTTAGTTATTTCTATTCATTTACACCTATATAATGGCTCAGCGTTAAGTACCATTTAAAATAATAATATTATATTTTTAGTGTGCAATGTAAGATTTCAAAGAAACATGTTGTTGTGTATCGGGTAAGCCATCGAACATAGCATTCCCTTTAATTTAAAATTAACATTTAATTCAAAAATATTAACAAATATGATAAATGTATTATTCTTTATTTACCCATGATGTTACAATCATAGTGCATTCTAGCAAAGGAAACTTTTTTCCCTATTTTCTAAACTCCTATAATGAAAATTTTATAATATAAACATTAATATTAAAAAAAATCATAAATTAAAATAAAAAAAACACCAGGAGACTTGGATTTTTATAGGCCCCTAGTAGTGATGGGGTATGAAATTTTTGGATTCCCCAGACCCATTATAGATTATTCATGGGTGTGTAGTGAGATGTTTAAGGGCGATCAAACTTGGTATGTGATAAACATTTGAGGTGACACTTTGGATGGTGTGATATACCTTATTATGTGGGATATGGGTGATAGTGTTCAATATCATCTATTGGTTAGTGGTTTCTATACTTTTGGATTTTTCTATCCTCTTTAGTTCCATGTAAGACTTCCCTTTTAATTGACCATATATATTTATATGGTAGATGGTCTCAATATTGTTCTGATTATTGGATAAGTCTAGGTACATAGATAAATGTTTTCCCAAATAAGTAATAGATAAATTCCTAAGAGGCGGAGGGAGTATGAATTGATATTTTTAAATAATTCCATTTTAACCATCCCTATAAATTTAGTTTATAACATTTCCATATCTTTTATATGATTAATATATCATAAATAAAAATAATACTAGGAAAGAAACATATTTTTTCAGTGTTTCGGGGATACAAGAACATCCCCCCAATCCACTCCACCAACACCCAATTTTGGCTTGAGGATTTGTATTGAGATCCTTTTCACAGGGATCTCATAACTGAGGGTAGTAATTTATTATATTTTACATGGTTTAAATTTTTTTGGGGATCTTCCCTACACGACTTAATCATATTCTACCTCCACACTATGTATATAAAGTGATCACTCAATATAAAAATAAATATCTAGAGTTTTGAATATAGATCACGTCATGGTTAAGAAATCACAAATGACCTTAGTAAAATTAATATCTTCTAGAGAAAATAATTAAATTCAAAATGAACCATGGAATGAAATTTTATAATACAATAAAAAAACATATCTTTTCTTTCTCATAATTCTTTTTTAATCTCAGTTTATGTCAAAAGTTTGTGAAATAATAATAAAAAATAAAAGTGTGAAATTATTGAGTGCATCAATTATATATTTATATCTTATCACTATACTTAAATACTTCTAATGAAATATATTTTTAAATGAAAAAATAATAGAGTGGAATAATTCCATAAATTCCTCCATGAAAATAGCACATAATAATTGATTACTTCTTAATTTCATAAAATTTTAATTCAGAGTTTTAAATTCTCCTTTTAAATATCTATATAATGATTAAAGAAATATTTCCTAATAAAATAACTTTGAATACCACCTTTATAAGTTTATATTTTTTTATAAAAATAGAACAATAATTTTTAAACATTTCTCCATGATAATAAAATCAAAATTACCAAATAAAAATATTTCCATAAATTTATCCTTCTAAATTAGCATTTGAATATTCATTTAAATCTATGAATAAATCCCTAAAATCCTATAAAGAAAATTCCATCTCAAAATTCAAACAATTAAATTTTGAAATATCATAATAGAATAATATTTAAAAATAATATTCGATTAATATTCATACTTAACATATTATTTTCCTCAACCTTCAAACTAGCTACAATACGACTATTCTTCCATTGTGGGGAACCCTCCAAATAAATAAGACCACTATAATTATCAAATGAAAATGGAAACAGAGTCCTCAAAAACCCTCTTTATAATGTGTAATATATCTTCATAAAATATATAATATAATTCCAATTTATAAAATTTATTGCATATAATAATTTTATAAACAATATTAAAATGATTAACATATTTAATAGCTCAACCAAAATACATGATATAATATAATTACTCTAGAGAACATGAAAAATATAATTTTCTTTAGTGAAAATATAAATTTCTATGTTTTTCAAAACCTTCAGTTAATGTGTAATATATTCCCTTTTTTAAATTTACAACTCTCATAATATGTAGAATTCTTCAAAACATCATATGTAAAATATTTTTTCAATGTGAATGATATATTAGATAATTTTACTACTCCATGAAAATGAATAAGAAATTGTTATTTTCCAAAATAAATTTTCTATTAAATACATAGCACAATTTTCATTACAAATTAAACCCTTTACTTTGAATAATTTTTTTTATCCTTACATAGTATATTTGAAAAAGTGAAATTCTCTAAATTATCATAAATACTTTATTATCAAGTATATGTAACATAATATCCTAATCTAATTTTTGATTCTTACAATACATAAATTTTTTTTTCAACATTCTTCAACATTAATAAATATTCTAGATTAGTTAAAATTTCAGCATTCTTCTAGAATTCTTGAATTCCTATTGAATATTAAAATATAAAAAACTATAAATTTTAGAATTATGAAATCATTTGGATACATAAATAAGTAAATAATTATCCCGAAATCAAATAATTAATAAAATCAGTAATATAAATTTGGGAATTTTTTAGAATCAAAACTCAAAGTAAATAAGAGTATAATGGATTATAAAATGTAAAAATTGTTTAAAAAAATATAGTATGAGTATAATGATGATCCATGAATAAGAGAATGAGATATTATAATTAAAGGACAGGGAGTTCCCTCATTAGAATCTTTGAGATTTTTATAATATAAGAAAAAGCTACAAGTCACATTTCCTTTGAGGAAGTGATTCTTATCTGACCAAACACTTGGATTGGAACACAACCATTGTGGATAGAACACATTTAGGATTAACTCTAGGTTAAATTTGAGCAGAAAGAGGGTGATTATATTTTTCTTACTAGGTTTCATGTACTGATTATTTCTCTTATATATTTTAAAATTATGTTATTATTTCCCTCTCTATAGGTAGACTATACATAATACAATAACTATGTAATCAAGAGGTTAAATAGTGGTAAAAGTTTATGAGAATTTTATATCTTAATTATAATATGAAAAACAATTCTCAAAGGATCCACCATTGGTAAGACTATAAACCCAATATATTAATTAAAAAATGATACTAATATTTGATATATGGTATTAGTGTATAGCTATAGTGTTATACAATCAGTATGTGGGGAACAAACCATATCATGAATTGATATATATGTGTTAGAAAAAGTGGTGCTTTAAAAGTTGTAGAGATTACATTTTTTGTGAGGATTGGTGGGATATATGGGGAATGAAAAGTTAAGTGTAATGTATTATTTGGTAATTTTAGGCTCCATTATTTTTCTGAGTTATTATCATAAGATTGTTATTAAATTTATATTTGTTTTTTTGGGACCGCTTTGTCTACCCTTACTATTATTGTTTTCATTTTATGAAATTTAATTATGGGTGTGACCACTTTGATTTCCCATTTTTGTATTTATTGTTATAATTGTAATTTTCCGTTTGATATTTGAGGTTTTTGTTATTTTTGATAAGAGAGAAGAATTATTGGTAGGGTGGGACTTTATCGAGAATGTCTTATATCTATGGGATGATACATCTTGGTGTTATAATTTAATGAGACAAGACTAACCATTTGGTTTAACTTATTAAGATATAATGGTATACATGTCTTAGAATATTGGTTGGTGTGACTTGAAAATATTTAAGTACTACCAGTACGTTTGTATGGGGTTCATATATGATAACTATTATTATATGGTAGTTCTAATGGTATCAATTTTATATAAATTAGATTTTTTCCAGTGATATCATAGAAATAAATTTTCATGAATGTTTTTCTAATTTTATGATTTTAATAAATCCTTGAAAGTTATCATGAATACCTTATAGTCGTTTATAGACATTGGTTAAAAAAACCTAATGAGGTTAATTTTATAATAATTCAACAAATGACTTTAGAGTTATGTTAAAGACAACTCTACCACATTTTCCTCTTCTCTCATGATTTGAACTTCCTTTAGTTTATTTTTGAGCTAATTGTATTTAAAATTCTATTAGACACCACTTAATAAACCAAACCCATTAATATATATTTTTTTTCACAAATTAGAAATCTTGGAAAACTTTATTATAAAAAAAATAATTTCATGATGTTTTAAATAATGATATAGATGTCTCTTGGTACTAAATTAAAATAAGAAAACCCATTTTAAATGTATTCTATCATGATTTTGAAAATAGTATGATTCTGTGTTAACTTCATAAAATTACAAATTTTAATAAATTTTAGTTAGAGAAATATATGTTTATTATTTTAATAAAACCAAAGTGAGGCACTGAAAACCCAATTTTATTAAGGAAAAAATCAAGGAGTATGATTATAAATAAAATATTTAATGAATTAAACCTATGGAGAAGATGTGGAAATTTAATATTGGAAAATAATTTACCAAGAAAATATTTAATGTGTTATTAATGAAGAATGAATATCCATTGTATTGGTGGGAACATTGTATATTATTATGATCCCAAGTTATAATTGTATTTATTATCAACAATAATACATGTTATTATATATAAATTTGTCAATATATGTTGGGAATATATGAAGAGAATATGAGTAATATTATGTAATCCAAAATGAGAAATGATGAATAAGACTGCTCCTCAGAGATATCACTTGTATAGATTCATAACCAACAAAATATAAGTGATGATTATTGGATTGATATTCAATTAAAAGAAATTTTGTGATGAAGAGACATTATCTAAAGAATCTAAAAATAACTTTTCGAATATTATAGAATGTGTGGATATTGAAGAACAATTTTAGTAAAAGAGAAACTATCTTGAAGTTGTGAGAAACTATCCAAAAGATTTTAAAAATCAAATCTACTAAGAATATGTGAAACAAACATCTTTTATGATAATTTAAATTTATTTAAAGTATTTTATAAATACATATATGGATTTGGTTTAGTTAAAAGGTTATTTTAGTGATGTATTAAATCCTATTAGTCTTTGGTTATTGACTAGAGAAATTTATAAATATTTGAAATCTCACAAGACATTGTATGTGGTAGAAACATAAAAATGTACGGAACTCACCCCATGTGCATAATACTTTTTGAGTCGATGTGTAATACTTTATACTAGGGTTATTAGGACTTTCCATCCACACAAAAATATTTTTGTGTCATTTGTTTCTGTATATTAGAATTCATAGTTTTCAATTATTTCAACCTTGTAATAGTATTAAAAAGACCATTATAAGACTTACTAAATCTTATAAAAAGTGATTGTATTTCTAGAATTATATATTTTGGAGAGAGAAAAATTTGGTGAAACAGTTTCTGATCTTAACAAATTTAAATGTCATAATTATGTTGAATAGTTGTGATACAGGAGGTTGAATATTTTAGAAAAATATTTTATTGAAAGAAATAATTACATGCCCCAATTAGATGGGGTCAAGACCATATTGATGGAGAATTAAAAGTAATTAATATAATTTATTTTTTCTGTATTTTTAGAAGAGGTAATCATAAGTTTCATAGAGAGATAAAAGTTAACACCTTGAATCAAATTAAATTCTATTCAAGCTAAAAAATAATAAGTTAGATTAAGAGTATCATACCACCATAAAACTAGAGACATGGCCCAAATATGGAATTAATATTCATGATATTTTTTGGGATTACAAAAAGAAAAATGTGAAGAATAAATGTTGGAAATTGAAATTGGGAAGATAGAATCAAATACTGAATTAAAATAGTGAACCAATATTCATCAGAGTGTAGAATATGATTGCATCATGGAAGCTATATGAATTAATGAATAATAAGATATACAATACTATTTACATGTCATGAGAAAAGAATACTAAAGCATTCTGAGTGGAGAAAAAGGATGATTGCATTATACATAAGAGGATAAAATTTGATTTCATGTTTATTGGTTTGAAGAAGGACCTTTAAAGTAATGGTGGGAGAAAGTATAAAGAAACATGATAGAGAATAAAGAAAAAACTTTTCAAGAGATATATTCAACTAGTAGGATTCCATTATGAAGATCCTTTCAATAATTTCATGTTTTTTTCAAGAGATATCCCTAAACTATATTCATATATGATTAGGAATTTTAAGATATTTTCTACCGTGTTTTTGGGGATTTATTATACCTATACACACATTTTCCTAATAGTGGAAATCTCTGTCATAGTTTTATAGTTGAACCCTATAAGGTGTACTCTATCACATTGAGTCAAAATCCAATGAATCTCTTTGTGTGGTTTTGGGATTCCATCTATTTTTATGTCAAACTCAGGTTTTTTCATCTTTAGTTCTGGATTGAATTTGGATTCTAGTTTTTTCTCTCGATTATCAGGTGTGACAAGGTTGAATTTTAATATGATCTTTTATTTTTATTTTGTATTAGGGAAATTTTTTAGTTTATAATTGGGGTTTGGTGAAAAATTTATTGTTTTTGGTTGATAACAATTCGTGGATGTTTCTCACACTATTAGGGGAAACGGTCTAGCTCACCTAGGAAACCATGTAGCCAAGTGTCATATTTGGGACTGTGGCTAACGTAAGGTTATCACATGGTTTGTAAAAAATTCATGATAACCATGAGGCCTATGGATCTTGGATAGTTAGGGATGCATAGTTTCTACATATTTTGTTAATCCATGAGGGAAACCCATTCATGTTGACCAGGTCATTAGAAATATAGAAATTTCAGATTGGTCCTCTTAGAATTTAAAACTAATTCCACTCTTTCTCTCCTAATTAATATTTTTATCCATGGGAGATACTCTAAACTTCACTAGACTACATGGGAATTATTTAATGGGTGGTTTTGAGCCTAGATATTAAAGGGAAAACTGATTAAGTACTCCTCCTGGTTTCTTGTTCTTTTCAAAGGTTTCTATACTTATCTCATGGGGTTTCAAATCTCCAACATGTTCACTGGTGTTTTTAGGGTTTGATCTTATTATTTATGGTTCAATCTTGAATTTTATCATTCAATGTATCCTTGGTAGGGTATTTCGGTGGTGAATTTGTGGTTTTGAACTAATTTATGGAAGTCTTTAAACATTAGGTAGGTTGTTCTATGCCTGAAAATTTTTAGTTTCTTTTGATATTATTTCTTGTCTCTATAAATGATTTCTATGAATTTTTTGTGTGGTTAAAAATCAATTTGTGTAGATTTTATACATGTATATTTGATGAAAATGGTTTTTCAAAGGAAAATGGGTACATTTCCAAGTTCTTTGTTGTGGTGATTCTTAAAAGTGTTTTCATGGTCATGTGAAAGGTGTGATGTGGGGTTTTTAATGGCACATATAGTGCAAATGAGATTGAATGTTAATTTTTAAATGAAAAATGGATTATAATTGCTAATTGTCTTTTGTTTTTCACTTTTAATATGATTTTTGAATTTTGTAAATGAAGGGAATCATGTTTCAAAGAGAACATGATTTATATGTGGATTTAAGAGAAGGTCTTGGCCATGGAAATGGTTAAATTTATTTTATTATTTACTTTTATTATTGTAAAATTAGTTTCAAAGATTTAGAAAGTGGTGAGAAATTTATTTTAAAATGGGTTTGGTTTGTGTAAAATATAAAGTTGTCTGTATGGAAAATGGTGATTTATGGGTGTGTTTGTAATTGTTTTAAAATATATGTGAAGATGATAAATTGTATAACATGTGAAATGGGATCTTAGAACAAGGTATTCTTGGGTATCTAGGTGGGATGAAAATATCTAGTATAATAGTGATTTGGAAGTGGATTGTCTTGGTTTAACTAAGCTGGATTGATGATTACAACACTAACAAAACTATGATGATGATTAGAGACAACATAGCCCATGGGGTGTCCCCTCCCTGTAGATCGTGCATTAAAAAGATCTAATTGTGGTTACTATACCACCCTTTACTGAGGTTAGAGGTTATAGTGTCACACTCAAGATAGATTACCCCTTGGGATTTTCCCATGGTTTTCTCTTATGACATGAGACTTATGTGATGCGGTCCCACACATCGGCATATGATGTACCTAGTGTGTGTTTCATTTACTTTAAACCACATTTACCATATTAAAAATCCTTTTTTTAAATATTACCTTTAAAAGTGTCTTTCAAAAAAGTGTTTCCTTGAGAAGAGTTTTTTTAAATGTATTCTTCAATAATGTTTTGGAGGATTTTAAATAAAAATGTTCTATATTAATTTGTCTGCAAATGTTAGAACATGGAATGTTCACTTTTTGGGTAGTATCCAACTAGGATTTTTCTCAAACCCAATATAAATATTTTGGTGTATATAGACCTTGTTTGGTTGACTCAGGTAAAGGAAATATATTTTGTGATGACAATTTATCTGATTTTCTAGTATTCCTTATATTATAGGTATTGTTGGGGGTGGGATGAGGGTGATTTCTCTCACGTTTCACAAAGGTTTTTGGTAAGTTTTCTTTCATTTCCTTTGAAGTATGTTAGTTTTTGGTATGTTTTTTTCATTTCTATTTGTTATTTATACTTATGGATGTGGGTGAAATCATTCCCAAAGTATATTTTTGATAACCAGGAACAAAATTCTATCCCATGGTGATCATGAAAACACTTTTTCCTATGCCATGTACCGGTTAGGGTGTCGGGTAAGATGGAACTTCGGCTTGGATCATGACAAAATGGTATCATAGTACATGATTCTCTTTTTGGATCAAGTTACTTGGGGGATAGTATGGGTAGAATAGATCTAGGGTTGTCCAAAATTGAAATTCTTTTTATGAGTAGGGTGCCTTACCATCACACTTTAAAATGAGACTCCAGTTTCTATGGGAAGTAAGATTATATTTTGGTCACATTGTTATTGTGGGTAGTTTTGTGTTCGGGAAATGAGAAGAGAATTGGGTTCAATGGTCTTCATGAGATCACATGGTCTGGTAATACATGTGCATCCAGAGACATGATCCTATAATACTCTCCATTTTGATGGTTCGATTGACATATGACCACCAACAATATGGCCAAGTTACCCATCGATGCTAGTTTCCATTTATGAATTGTTTTGACTTCCTTGTGATTAGGAATTTTTTAGAACCCTTAATTTGGAAACACTGAAAACCAGATTTTAAATTGAAATTTTTTCATTTTTCGGAAGATGGGAAATTATTATTTAGAACCATTTTGAATAATTCTTTAGAAAAGTCGATTTTTATGAAATGATATTTTTGTGAAACGAGGATGATTTTAACAAAATTTTAATTTTATAAACAAAATCCGAGGGTTGTTAAATTTTCTTTTAAGAAAGAAAAGTTTAATTTTAAAATGATTTTGGAAACATGTATTAAATGAAAGGAAGTGTGTTTTAATCAAATTTACTTTTGTGGAATGAACTATATTGTGTTGCTAATTTTTGAAAAGGGATGAATTAGATTTTTGGATGGAATCAATGGGATTTTATTTTGATAAAAAATGAAATTATTTGATAAGGGGAGTTAGGAAAGGGTTTTGACTTGGTGGTTTGTGGGCTTTAAAAAGTATTGTGAGTATTGAAAGGGGAATGTTTTAATTTACCTTCATATTTCATTGAGTGACCACATGTCTGGGTGTATGCGGGAATGTAGATGGTAGTGTCACAAGTGGATGAGTGCCTGTACTGACATGAGACGATGGGTTCCTAGTATGTCACAACAAAATGATGTTTGAGGATCCATGGAATGTATTTGGTGAGTTTTCAACCCACCATGAATGTTTACCTTTTCAAATTTTCTTTTAAAGAAAATATGTGGAATTTTAATTACCTGTGGTTTTGTGTTATGGAATCTAGTTATTTGAGAATGTTTCATGTGAGGTGTTTTGTGTTTTAGAAATATTCATTCTTGAATATTGTTTCATGTTTGAGTTATGTTGATGAGTTTGTTTTGGAATAATTATTAGTGGGTTATTTTTTAAAGTTATTTGGGGAGAATTTTAGCCGGTTTCATTTGTGTTTTTGGTTTATTTTGTGGTATGTTTTGGCCGATGGATTTGTTTGTTTGGGTTTTGGGTTTCCTTGTTGGGTAGTGTATTCCCCCAAAAATAATATATGCTTTTTTAAAGCTTAGCCAAGGGTGGTTCACCATTGTAAGAACATTCAATTTATCAATGAAAGGTATCTATTCTTGACTTGTGGTAGTCAAAATTATACTCTATTTTATGGATAAGCAAATCTTCTAGAAGCCGAAAGGTCAATGATGAAGATAGAAAGAATCTTTTGATTTATTAAGTTGCCTAAGTCATTGAAGGTGATATTTTCACCTCTATTTTTTGAAGGTCATATCTATAAATAGTAGAATGAATTACAATAAGGAGAATAGAGAGAGGAATGAATTTATTGGTGTTTTTCACTGTGCTAATGGGACTTTGGGACTTTTCTTAGCTTCCTCTAAGCTAGCAGTCATGTTGTTCCATCATTATGGGAAGTCTGTTCATAATAATTCTTCATGTCTGGTGGTGTTCTATGGTGGTTCCATTTTGACTCAAAATGTGAGATTCATATTATGACTCTTTTCGAGATTCACTTTTTCAATGAAAAGCATGTTTTCTCCAAAGAATTTTGAGTTTCTCCATTTTAAATGAAGGATACGTATGAATATTCTTGTTATCATTATTTATCAGTTGAGATAAAAGGGAGATGATGTATGAGAATCTTCTAAGTCATTGTTTAGTGAAACATACATGTTAGAGTTAGTGATTCTCATGGTGTATTGTGTTATTATGGTTCTAATTGGAATGTTGTATAGTCACTTGTAAAACTAAAAAAAGTGTTTTGATTAGGGATTGTCAGCTTCATTATATGAGGAAGGAGATACTTAAAACATCAAGTCTAGAGCCATAAGGAATAGATTGATGCTCGAGTTCAATCATAAACTATAGGGGAGTGAGGGACCTTGGTGAACTTCTTGCCTTCATTATGGGAAATAATGATAGTTTGATTCTCTTGGGAATTTTTTTACCTTGAATGGTCCATTTTATGGGGAAATATATATGGGGTCCTTGTGGTATCATTACTCTCATGTGGTTCGAGGGCTCCACTTTGGTTGCAAGAAAGCAGGGTGGTGTCGTTTCACTAAAATTATAGTAGTCGAGATTTTTGGATTTGAGTCCCTGTTTGGTTTTCCTAATATTGTTGGTCTTTAGAAATTAGTTCAGTTATACCCCATTTAATGGGTGGGAGTTTCCATTATCATGTTTCTCCTATCCCCGTGGTGGTGGTTATTTTTTTTGTGGAAGAGTTTTGGGTTATCCCAAGTTAGGTTTCCAATGTCGATTAATCATGTAGGTTCTTAGATGGTGGGGAGACCCACTAAGGGTCTCGTTCAAATTTATTCTATAGTAAAGTAGTGCTAGTTCATTTTCATGTTTGGGAGCCTAGTTGGGCCTCCTTATGTTATTAATATGGTGTTGTTTTTGGTTCTCTCTTGGTAAAAGGTAGTCTCATTTTGAGCTATTTAATTTTATTTTCCTCCCGGGAGTATACATTGGGGTGAGTTTGGCCCAATGGTTTTGTTGAAGTAAGGCCAGGGAGGGATTCTTTGAGAATATTATTGGGTTCATTTATTCAATTCATATAAGAGGGATGGGTCTTATTTAGTAATGTTTAAATATTTCTTGGTATATAGGTTAGATTATATGGTTGTGAGAATCCATTTTCTTTTTATCGATCAACTGGAGGTGTTGTGGCCTTCAAGGGTAGAAGGCATATGGTAGAGAGACCATTTTGGCCCCCTGAATTCAAACTCATGAAACTATTTTTCTTTTCAGGGTATTATTTTTTATTCTTATTTTTTGTTTGATGGGAATATTCATGAGATATAGAGGTGTATCATTTTTGGTTTTGCGATCAAGCTGTGCTTTGGATTTCTCGGGTCAGAAATCATTATGGTGGGGAGAATTGTAACACTTGGGTTATTGTTTTCATCTTTTATTCTGGATCAAATTTGGATTTTGGTTTTTCCCTTGAGTATCAATTGTGAAAAATTTGAATTTTAAGATTATATTTTGTTTATCTTTGGTATCAGGGTCCTTTTTTAGTTTATTATAGTGATTTATTGTAAAAATTATATGTTTTGGGGTTGACAGCAAGGGGCACATGATTTTCTCATGGTTAGGGGAAACCATTTACGTCACCCAGAAACTGTGCATCCAAGGTAATTTTTTGATAGAATCTAACACACGGTTTGTAAACCTTTTGTGCTAACCATGAAGAATATGGGTCCTTGATAGTGAGGGGGTGCACAATTGTAGCATGGCTGGGTAAACTGTTCCTGAAAACTATGTGCATTGTCTATATCATTAAAAATTCAGAAATATTGGATGTGTTTTCTCAGGATTTAACCATAATTCCTCCCCTTTCTCCACAAATCATGATTTTCAGTCATGGGAGATCCTCCAAGCTTCCGTAGACTCCTTGGGAATTACATCTTGGGTGATTATGAACCTAGATCTTAAAAGAAAACACTAAGCAAGTACTCCTCCTCTTGGTTTCATCCTATTTTATAAGTTTATCTTCTTCTCTCATGGGGTTCCATATTTCTAGTAGGATGGTTTGTATTTTTAGGGATGGATCTTGTTTTTTAGGGTTCAATATTGACATTTAGTTTTCAATATTACCTTGTTTGGGTGTTTAGGTGGTTTGGTTGTAGTTATGAATAAAATTCCATAAGTATCCAAGATTGAGGTATGTATTTTCATGGATTAAATTTTTTAGATGATTTTGATATTTCTATTGTCTCTATAAATGAGATATATGAATTTATTTTGTGGTGAGATATCTATTTTGGATGTATTTTGACATGCATATATAAAGAAAATGGGGTTTCAAAGGAAAATGGTGAACATTTGTAAGTGATTTGGTGTGGTGATTCTTAAATGTCTATTTATGGTCATTGTAAAGGTGTGAAGTGGGATTTTTTAAAATCTCTTATGTTGAGAATGAGTTTGAAAGTTGATTTTTACCATAAAATGGACTACTTTGGCTTTTTTCACTTGTAATATGATTTTTGAATTGAGTAAATGATGTTTATCATCTTTCAAATTGAACTTGGTTTATGTGTGGATTTAAAATAAGGGCTTGACCCAAAGAAATGGTTAAATTGATTATATTCTTTCCTCGTACTATTGTTAAATGAGTTTCATGAATTTTTTTAGTGGTGTGAAATGTATTTTGAAATGGGTTTCGGGTGTGTAAAATAGAATGTTGTTTGGCTATGGAAAATGGTGATTTTTGGGTGTGTTTACAATTATTATAAAATGTATTTGAAGATGATGAGTTTTGTAACATGTGTAATGGGGTTATAGAACAATGGAATCTTGATTATCTAGGTGGGATTACTAGATTTTGTATTATATTTATTTAGAAGTGGCTTTCCCAAATTTCACTTAGCTGGATTAGCGATTACAACACTAAGTAAACTATGAAGATTATTAGGGACCACCAACCCCACAGGGTGTCCCATTCTAGTGGTTGGTGCACTAAACAGTTGTCATTGTGGTTACTATACCACCCTTATCCAAGGTACATGGTTCTAGTTTCCCAGTCATGCTATATTACCTGTAGGGATTCACCCATGGTGATCTCTTGTGACATGATACTTATGTGATGTATTTGCATCAATTGGAATACAATAGACCTAATATATGTTTCATATAATTTAATGGATTTTTGTCTTAGTAAGTCTCCTTTTTAAATGTTAACTTTAATTTCTTTTTCTAAAAATTGTTCTCTTGAGAATGTTTTTTCATAAAATGTATTCTTGAAAATGTTTTAGAGGATTTTGATGTAAAAAATCGAATGTTAATTTTTCATCAAATGTTATAGAATAAAATATTCTATTTTGGATGGCATCCTAATGGGTTTTGGGTCACAAACTACATACACTTTTGGGTGTATTTCGACCTTGTTTGTTTAAATCAGGTAAAGGTATGATTTTTGGTAATGTCGGTGTATCCAGGTTTTCAGTGTTCCTCATGTTCTAGGTATTTGTGGTGGTGGTTTGAGGGTGATTCCCATCATACTGCATGAAGGTTTTTGGGAAATTTTCTATTTTAATTTCTTTTTTAGTATGTTGGTTTTTGGATAAAATTATAAAACATTGAATCTAAAAATTGTCCTATATTTGTTTGGTTTTTTTTATTTATCATCATATTGTTTCTTTCTTTTTGTAATTTATGCTTTTGTAAGTGGGTGAAATCATTTTGAAATATATTATTAATACCCATACAATGGTTTCCAGTCTATGGGGATTGGGAATGCTCTTTGGGCCATGCCATGGATCGGATTGGGTTTCGGGTTATATGGCACTCCGGCTTGGTTCTTGACATTGCATACGAGGAAGGGTGAGAAAATGAAGAACAATAAGTCTGAGATCTTAAACGATCATAGAGGTTGGTTTAAAAGAAAGAAATTATAAAAATAAAGGGATCACAAATTCACCCACCACTATAAGAAAATTGGTTATTTTTTGTAGAAATTGGGGTCTGTTAGAAATAATCATTTAGAAAAACCTATTTGCAATGGTGTATCCCAGTAGTTAATAATATTTTTTTTATGATGGATTATTTTTAAAGAATTTTTATTTAATAAAAATTAATTTTGGCTCTACTGCATGTGTTGAGGTAGGAAATGGCTATTTTTCGGAATTGAAGTTCCCTTGTAGATAATTCATTTAATATTTGTTTACGATAAACAATTATGCCCATTGCAATTCCACATTCACACAAACAGTGTTTGACTCATCTATCACAAAAAGTTATTTTTAATAGTTATTTTTAAAATAATATTACCACAAATTGTTTAAAATGAAACAAATCAAAAATATAATTAGTTTTTCCTACTCCATTGAAAACTCTATATCATGAGGTTTTTGTGGCAGACCATTTCCATCGCAAATAATATTTCAAATGTTGGAAAAAGTACCTTTGGTGGTTACTTTTCTCAATAGATATACTATCAATCCCAAATTCATATTGCAATTAATTTCATTTTGAAAAATAATTATCACAAATAGTCCAGAAAACATACATTTTTTTGATGTAATTTTAATCCCAGAAAGATAGCTTTAAATTTTTTTCTTATAAATAGCCACAACCTCCCGTCCCCTCCCCACATCAACTTGATACATCTTTCATTGCTCTCGATTTCCCCCCTAATTTTATATCTAACCTTGAACTTATTAGATTTTTATCTTGATCTATAAATGCTTTGGTAAATTTCTAATTTTGTGGTAATTTTTAATCTTTTTTAATTATCATTATTTTTTAAAATTAATTTATTTTTTCAATTATATAGTTTTTTAGTCATTTTAATTTATTAAAGAGACATTCAATTAGTATAAATTAGTATAATTTACAATAAATTGGTATAATTTAATATAAATTAGTTCCAATTCAAATTAAATTAGTATAAATTCCAAAAAATTTTTTTCTAAAAATCAGTTTAAATAAACTTACATTTTTATAAATTTTTATAAATTAACGAAAATTAGAAAAATTATTATAAATTAGTATATAGTAATAATATTTTTATGAATGATGATAAATTAATAAAAATTAATAAAAATTAGTTTAGATTACTATATATTTATATAATTTAATTTGAATTGATATATTTTTTTATAAATTAAAATGAAATTCTATTAATCATTATATATTCATAGAAATTTTTTATAAATTAATATAAATTACTATAAATTATTAATTTTTAATTAGTATAAAATAATAATAATTCATATATAAATTATAATAACATAATTAAATTTATCATAAATTTGGAAAAGATAATAAATATTATTCTAAATTAGTATAAATTAATAAATTATATATATAAATTATTTTTAATTAATTAAAATTATTATACAATTGCATAAATTACTATAAATTAATATAAATTAATATCAATTAGTAAAAATCATTTAAAATTAGTATAAAATAATAGAAATTATTATATATAATTATAGATTACCATAATTAATTATAAATTGATAATTGTTATAATTAATACATATAAATTAATATTTTAAAAATAAATTTTAAAATTTTAATATATAATTATAAATGAGTATAAATAAAAAATTGTTACACATTAGTATAAAGTTGTGTAAATTTATAAAAAACATCTTGTATTTCTATAAATTGGTATAAATTGATATAATTTAATATAAATTAATTTTATGTAGAATAAATAAGAAAAAATTAATATAAATTATCTTAATTTTTTAAAAATTAGAATAACTTTATTGTAGAATAGTATAATTAAATTTAAATTAGTATAAAATTCTTGAAATTTTGTATAAATTAACAAATTTTAATATAAATTAGTACAAATTCATTAAAATTAGTATAAATTAACATAAAATAGTATATATTCATCCACAATTTTCACAAATTAATATAAATTAATATAAGTTTATAAAATTTAGTATAAACTAATATTAATATTTATAAATTAGAAAAAATTCATAAAAATGAGTGTATATTAATATTAATAGTCATAAATTATCATAATTCAATATAAATTAAAAAAATTGTTAAACCTTAGAATAAATCTGTGTAAAATAAATAAATTTATTATACCATGTTATACATCCATAAAAATCTATGTAAATAAATATAAATTACTATAAATTGAAATAATTTACTAAAAATATATTCAATTTACTAAAGAGTAGTTTAATTTAGTAAAATTATTGTCAAATATTATAAGTTGGAATAAATATGTCAAAAATAAAATAAATTTCTTTAAATTATAACAATTTAATGTAATTTATTATTTATTATTATAGATATGTATTAATTAATATAAATTAATAGAAAAATTTACATTTTTTTATAAATTAGAATAAACTTGTAAAAAATATCATATATTAGTATATTTTGTATAAATTGATATAATTGATAATAAATAAATATAAATTGTTATAAATTAATATATATTAATAAAAATTAAGATAAATTTATCATAAATTGGTTTAAACTGATATAGAATACACTAATTTTAAATAATTTAATATAAATTAGAATAAAGTAATATAAATAAGTTTAAATTTCTAATAAGTATAAATTAATTTCATTTATTGAAAATTAGTATAATTTATCATAAATTTATAAAATTTATTATATTTTATTATAAATGAGAATGAATTACACAAATTGTTATACATTTTAAAAATATGAAAATTTAATGAAAAATAATATGTATTAGAATAAATTAGTATAAACTGGTATATTTTATTGTAAATTAATATAAGTTAGTATTAAATCAACACACCTATGTGCCGTATACACATGTTGTATATTTTCCACTTTGTGTGTAACACTGACACATAAGAGGAAAACTATACCCCAAAAAAAATAATTTTTTAAAAGTTATAAATTTAAAATAAAATATTTTGAGAAATATATTATAAAAAATAATCGAAAGGTAATTTCATAAAAAAAACTTTCATAATTCATTTTTAAAATTTAATATATATATATATATATATATATTATTCTTTATTTCTTATAAATTAGTGGATTGAGAAATTAGAAATCATTTTTTAACGAGATCGAGATAGGATAAATCATCACAAAAATACAATTTGTTTTGGTGTGGGAGATAATTTCCTAAGGAGATCTAACTCTAGTTTATAGTATCACATGAGATAGCATGACACACACATATTTGAGAGTCATACATTCATTATACATCATTTAAATTTCGTATGTAATATTATTTAACAACTATACATATATATATATATATTTATTTATATTTAATTATAAATTTATAGAATAAATTTACGTACTCTGTAGTTGATCCATCTATTATATATTTTAAAATATATGATAGGATGCACAATAATATCATTACCAGACATATTATCTTTGAGATACAGTTATTTTTAATTTAATTTCCATCCATTTAGATTAACTTAATATAAATATTATTTTTATTTTCTAAATTTGTATTTTTATAATTATTGGGTAAATATAAGATATAGATTTTTCACATGTGTGAGGGTCAGTACAAGATAGATGGTGGGGAATAATGACTATGAAAATAATGTTCTTCCAAGGGGGAATGGATGTTAGTGATAGTGGGTGGTCTTCAGAAAGGCCAACTGATCAGTATTGGTTCCCAATCAACCTTTTCAAATTAATATGAAACTGAAGAGATGAAATATTTAGGATCATTATTAGAATCGATGTCATAATTTTCATTTACTATAATAGTGTATGTGACGAGACTACAAAATCAGTTGATGTTATATAGAGATTGAGTATAGATTGAAAAGAGCAATGAAAAAAGTAGGAAGAACAACAATGATAGTTTGAGGACTAGAATGAGGATATTGGTTTAAGTAGCTTAGAAAGGGTGGGGGTGGATTGAATTTAAAAAAAATGAAATAATTATAATGATAAAACTAAGATAAAAGATATAAGGTGTTTCAAAATAAATTAAATGACACAAAAATATGATAAAAGACTTTGACCAATACTCAATTTGAGTGCATCTGTTTCCTCCCCTTAAATGATTGTGGGGTTCATAAATACCTTGGTTTTAATGTCATAAAATATCATGAAAAACTTTTATTTTTAACTGGTTCTTATGAAGAAACTGAATATGAAGGAATACACTATATTTTTTAATGGTTTTAGCCAGAGACCCAAAACACTCACGTTTGAGGTAGTAATTACCAAAGACAAAGAATAAAAAGTTGTTTTTTATAGAAAAACACTTTACAGAAGACTCTCAATTATCTTAGTAATATTGAAATAGAAAAAGGAGATAAATAGTAAAAAATGAATGAGATAGAAAAAATTAAAATAAATAATCCCAAATAGGCAGTTAATGGGATGATGTAGTGTGAAGCCACTTCTAATTCACCTACTGGATGGACAGTGGTTTAAGTCTATATTGTCGGTGGTTCTGCCTCATGAGGACCTTTAAAATGGCCCTATTTGATTCTATTGATCCCATTAATTTATGGGTTGACTTATTAATTATATTTCCAATAATTCTACATAAATATCTTCAAAAATACAAGATTCATTTCTACTAAATATATAAAAGATAATTTTTCAATAAATTAGAATATTTCATAAGGAAATTTAGAAGATTTTTTGAAATGATTGTTAACACTCAAATTTATTTAAAAGGAGATCATACCAATTGATTTTAAAAATTAAGGTGATGCAAGATTAATTTATTTTAAAAATATAATTAAAAAGACTCGAAATATTAAAATTTTAAAAATATTTGAATAAATATAATAATTATAATTAAACCTTGAAACCAATAGAAAAAGTAGACCATTGACAAATTTTTACCATTTTATTATTATGAAAATCTCAAAACAAAGCTTAGATAGATTATATACATAGAGAATACAAATATAGTTACCACATTCATCTTCATTAAAAGGGAACAAAAATATAAGTTACAAAGGATATATATAATATTTTTCATTGAAAATACTCACCCCACCTTTTGATAAATAACAATATATAAACACATTTTTTAAAATGAATAAAATAGAATATAAAAAAGAATTTTAATTCATAATAAAAAATAAAATCATATAACATATCTAGCATACACAATTAGAAATCAATTATTATCTCTTTTAATTACTAACATAACATATATCAAATGATAAAAAAGATGTATAATGTCTATGGAACATTAAAGCTAATTTTAGAATACATAACCCAATTTAAACTGTTAAGAAATATTAAAATAAAAACTAAACAACTCACCCCCCCTTAAAAATTAAACTCCCACTTTGTAAAAATGTATAAAAATGATATATGAAAACATTTGAAAGTATTTTCAAGAAATGATGGGTATATTCATAAATAATATAGTAACGGATTAACATAAAGTACATCTAATTCAAAAGTAAGTGTCACATGAGGGATATCCTTAACTCCCCCTTAATTAAATTAAACATTCTTGATCCAGTGGGGATTTTTTAAATGTTGAATAATTGAACCTATATTATAATAAATAATAATATGATATCTACGTTTTGAAGGTGATCTCGGAATAAGTTATTCGTAAGTTCAATGTTCATAGTATAAGAGTGTTGAATAGGAATCCTATAAATACGAATTACACTATTTTTATCACATTTATTAGCAACATGCACATCTATTAGACCATAATCTAAGAGAGTGTTTTTCATCTAAAAAATTTGCGCAAAAAAATACTCATTTTTATATATTCCACTTTATACAAAGAAAGAGTAACTGAGTTTTGATTTTTGAAACACTAATAGATTAAGGATTTAATATATTTGTGACCAGTTTAACTTGTATTTTTTTTATCAAATTGGAATCCTCCAAAATCAGAATATGTAAAACAAGTAATTTCAAATGAATAATATTTTTTTATAAATTAAAGAAATGTTTTTATAAATATTTAAATATTTTACAATTATTTTAAGATGCTTTAAATTAGATTCTTTGGAAATGGGATGAAATTATTACAAATACTTACACTAGACATAATGTTCGACCAAGTTATAGTAGGGTAAAAAATTCTCCCAATAAGAAAACTATTATTATTGTTTTCAAATGATTTATTGGTTTCCTTCAATGTTATCATAAAATAAGTACTCATAGGTGTAATTATTTTATTTACTTAATTAATTCCAAAATTATTTAATAGTATTTTTTATTTTACATGAATTTGAAAAATAAAATCATTATTTTGTCAAATTTGAAAACCAATAAAAAGTTTTAATTATCTCATAAAACTCATCTTGAATTATATTTAATCATTAAATAAAAAAATTAATTAGAAAGATATTACTTTTTAGAACTAAAAATAATGTCATCATTATTTATTGGAATAATTAATAAATCCTTTGAAATAAGTTTTAAAAACAAAGTAGAATCATCCTTTTTCCATTGCATAATAATTTCATAATATGTATTTAGTCAACCAAACACATCAATTCGAAGGGTATTTTTATAAACCGTAATGATCATTAGATATATTAGAAACATTATTTGGATATTTTTTATCTTAAAAAATTAAAGGTTGTTTAGTAAATTAAATTTTGTAAATAAAACTATATAAAAGGATCGTTTAACATCCATTTGAAGAAACATAAAATTTATGTGGGTTGTAAAATTATATAAGAATAATATGGACTCATGTAATGTGATGGGTGTAAATAGATCACTATAATACAGATCTTATTCTTGATTATAGCCTTTAACTATGAGTCATGATTTTTTATGAGTGATGTCACCTCTCTCTCTTAATTTCTTCCTAAAAATAAATTTCACTCCAATAATGGGATAATGATCGGGGAATTCAAAAAGTTTCCAAACATCATTCCTTATAAATTGGTTTAATTAATCTTTCTTTAAAATACCCAAATATCATATTTAGTGGAATAATAAATATTTTTGGGTTCTTATGGTTGAAAAAATTACAATGTTCAATATCTTTTAATACATACCTTATAGTATGATTACCATCTTGAATGTAAAAGATAAAACTTTATAATGGATGGTATCTAGACATCACTCATGCATTGGGTAATGGTATTGATGGTGGATCTTGATCAAAATAATTTTCTTTAGAATGCGATGGTTCATTCAAGGTAATATTTTATAGTTTAACCTCAATATCATCAATTTGATGATAAGGTTCAAGTATGTTCTCATCAAATTTGATCTGAATTGACTCTTCTGTGGTATTGGTCATTTTTTAAAAGATATATTATTCATTAATTGAGTTATATTACATAAGAAAAACACCACAAATATAAATGGGGTTAAATTTTCATGTGTTATATTTTTTGTTAATAATATATAATATAGAATTTTGACCCAAACACCATAAATTAACCAACATTAGTTTTTTTTCTTTCCAAAGCTCATAGGGGGTCTTCTTAAGTATTGGCCTTATGAGATGATGGTTCAAGGTATAACAAAAATCCTTGAACACACTAGAACATAAAATATTAAAGTACTTTACATCCATTCAAGAAATTTATTACAATTACTTTTATAGTCAATTATGTTACTCAATAATCCCATTTTTTAGGGGGGTCCTGGGAGTAGAGAAGGAATTATATTAGACATGAGAATTTAAAATTTAATCTAATTCCTTATTTTCAAATATCCCCCATGGTTACTCAAAGTGGATGGGATCTTATATATTTTTTCAAAGTCAATGTTATTGGTATATTTAGTAAATTCATTATAACTATCTTTTTTATAATCTAATAAATAAACCCCAATAAATCTTATATAATAATCTATAATTACAAAGGTGTAAGAATTACCGTATATACTTGAAAATTATGTTGGTCTATATAAATAAATAATTAAATATGAAATTAATTTGAGGTGGATAATTCTTTTTTTAGATTTAAAGGAATATTTTTGTGTCCTACCATGTTATAAAGTCTCACACACAATGTCATTTTTGAAATATAATTTAGGAAAATATCATACTTGTTGATCTTAGTTGAGTTTGAAAATTGTGCATGTATAAAAATGATATAGGTGACTATGAAATATACATGAATAATTATCTTATGTATTTATAAATTTAATATATGTTCTTTAAATATATTTCAAATCAATAATATAAACATTCTGAAATCGAGAAGTGAAAAATAAAATATTTCATTTCGAGTACAGAACCTCACAAACCTCATTATGAAAAGAAACTTTCTCACCGCTTTCACTCAACTGGATAATACTAAGAATTTTTTTATTCTACCAATATATAAAAAAATTAATAATGTTATAATTAAAAAAATTGTACATATCTTGATGATCTTACTCATTTAATTTTCACTAATGGTGACATGACCTCTATTAATATTTTCAAGATAGTTTAATTTAAATATTTCACCACACTTGTGTCTTAACAACCCATTGTCCATGTACCATATAGATCCTAGGGATTTGATGTTGAGAAATTTCTCTTAAAAATAATCTATATACTAAAGCCATTGATACACAAATAAATTTGGGTCCATTAATGTTAGTTAAAAAAGATATAAGAAACTATATTTATTTTTTCTAATATTTTTTTAAAAAAATATTAGAATATATATTTACCCTTTTGGTTCTACAATATCAACAATTTTTATAATCACATTCACAAATAAGATTTTATGTTTTATGAAAATAATTAAAATTTTTATTTCGAGAAATTCTTCTTGAAAAAAATTATCTTTTGAGGTTCAATATTGATTTTAAAATCTAATCACAAAACAATTTTCCATTGATGCTGCGAGATTGAATTTTTTTTATATTATTCTCAAATTGGGTATACATCAAAGGATAATGTTTATTATCAATAATATTTGATTCTTAATTATCATCATTTTATTTTCATTTTAATTTTATGGATAATTATTCTATATATATATATAGTTGATCCCTCTCATGAATTAATTGATTATATTTATTTTTAATCACTTGAAAAATTTTAGCATGTTTTAAAAATCTTTCCTTAAGTTTATCTCTAGAATATTTAAGATCTTTATAATTTAAATGAATTGAATAAATAAAGTAATTATAAGAATTTTTCTCACCATCTACCTCAATTTGGGCCATTAGAAATTTTGAACTTTGATCAATTGATCCAGTTGAGGAGAAGAATTAATCAATTACACTTCAGGTAGAAACATTGAAGGATTATTTCTTTTATTATTTTATTTCATATTATTTTTTATTATGGGGAACTCTGGTTTGATGTTCCAGTTCTACATACATTTAATTATTGTTATATTCACTTCCCCCACATTGATTATAATTTTTTTCATTTTTAATATAGTTAATATTCTTCATAAATTTGTTCATATTGACATTTAAGTGGGAAATTTCTGTGTCACTACCAGAATATCCATCCTTGATTTTTTAAGGGTAATAATATTATTTCCCTTGACTTCCATGGCTTCCAAAGAGATCTTTTAGTAATATTGATTATAAAATTTTCGGCTTATTTATAGCCTTTAATGGGCTCTTTGTGGTTTTTTGGGGGTGTTAGGAGTCTAAAAGATCTCTTTGGACCTTATAGAGGTTAGAGGGTATAATATATAATGGGTCATTTGACTTTCTAGAAAAGGGCCACTGGTTGGTCGATGAGGTTGGAGCATGAGTAGGTTCTATAACCATTCTCACCAGCCAGATGGTGGTGAAATATTGGGTAGTTATTGTGGCGATGTAGTGTATAAATAGTAATATTTATCCTACTGGATAGTCGTCGGGGTTCCTTTATCTAGAAAAAATTTCCACCCAGCGATGGCCTTTAAAATGGTCCTTTAAAATTTTATTGAACCTATAGACTGATCATAATAATTCGTAACATTATTTTTAATAATAATTTCTAATATATATTTAAAATAACTGTGTAGAATAAAAAATGGTGTTAGTGATGTTTAAAACATTTACGATAGTGATATGTATAATAGAATAGATAGTCGAGTATATGAACCAGCTTGCATATAGTTTAGGGATAGAGTTCCCTACTCTAATTGGACCCAATTCCCACCCCTAAGTGACATGATTATTATAATTATTTATATGTAACTTTTTTTGTAATATATTAGTTTTAATTTTATAATGAATATTTGTTTTGTGTTTATTTTTTTTATTTACTGTAATTTTTTTAACTTTAATTTATTTTTGATGGAAAAGTTATTCCACAAAAAATAATTATAGAGAATATTATTTACGATAGATTCTCTATTAAATAAAAAATAATAAATTATAACGGATATTCCATTATAAAAAATTATGATATATATTTTTTATGATGAAAACAATCATTTACAAACAACACTCTGATGATGTTAAATTTGATGTTAGTCATAAATAATAGTATATGAAATGTTATTTTCTATAATAGAATATTTGTAGCATCCCATTACCAATTTTAAATGTAATACATTAACCTTTTCATGGTTTTCCTTTTTTTGAATGGGTAGGGTAGAGAATGAATTTGGAGGATACCTATAATGGTGAAGAAATATATTTTTTAGACTCTCTTATTTAACTATCATTTTCTCTTGGCTTCAAGAGGGTTACTTTCTATGTAACTAGGTGTCACTATTTGTAAGACCTTATGGATGAATGTTGTGAAAGGATTAACACTGGGAAGGGAACACGTTGTGAATAGATATTACATATTGTGAATGATTTAATGATCTATTTTAATATTGGAGCATCAGTTTTTAATTTGAGGTAGAACGTATTTTATCAGTTAATGAAATTAACTGTGTCATGAAATGAATGGGTATTACACATTGTGTGATACCCAAAATATGATTTTTAAATAGGAAGTGTGATTGAGATTCTATTATTCCTCCACTATAATTTAATCTCCCTAAATCCAAACATTCTCTATTATATCACGAAGCTCTCAAACCCTTATGGTTCCTTTCTTTTGATGTTCAGACATTTTTGGATTGACAATGTGATTCCCTAGTAATTGTTTGGATTCATTATTCATCTTTATCTATTTATCCTCCTTTTATATTTTAATATATCATCCTAAAGTGGATGGATATATGCTCTGTGATGTTTGATCTCATTTATATTTTATGTTTTGAGGACTTCTACACCTGTATTGTCATTAATGTATGTCGTTGTGAGTGTTGAGTTTTAGGAAAAAGGTAAGTGATTCAATCATGTTTAACCAAAATGATGAATGTGGAATTATTTTATTTTTTTCAATTTTTG
Organism: Viscum album; assembly: GCA_963277665.1. Classification (NCBI taxonomy): domain Eukaryota; kingdom Viridiplantae; phylum Streptophyta; class Magnoliopsida; order Santalales; family Viscaceae; genus Viscum; species Viscum album. The sequence continues at coordinate 1,162,515,419 of OY728158.1, read as the reverse complement.
ATCTAAATTCAATTTATAAATATTTCTTCCAATTGGTTTGATAAAATTAAATTCTAGTTAATTGGGATATTTGAAATGATTTTGGCATAATAATTCGGGAAAACCCAAATTCCATTGAATTGGAAATTGGTTTATTTAGTTTGTTGAATTTAAATTAGAGTTTTGATAGAAATGATTTCAGTTAAATTAATCAATTTAATTTTGGAAATCAATTGTGAAATTTTTGGAATTGGTTTTGAATTGATTTTAAACATGTGAAAATGGATTAAAAGGATTTGATAGATTCCCAAAAAAATTATTGTAAAAGAGGGATGTTCTTTTAAAACCATTTTTTATTTTAAATGTAAAATTTTCATTGAAATGGAAGAATGGGATTTAATTTAATTTTATTAAATCATAAAATATATTTTCTATCATTGATTGTATAAGATAACATGCAAGCCTTAGGTAGTTTCTATGTTATTTGGACACACTCTATGCTATTACAACATTCCAAAACATACATGCAGCAGGTCACATCACTGATTGGATGGTGATGAGTCCCCTTTTTCTAGTGTTAGGGTGACATGTGTATACACATATTGACGAGATCACATAGAGAGTGTGGAGTCTTATATCTGGGAACAGACATACCAATTTGGTTGGAAACCATGTTTCTCACTTATTTTATAATTGAGATATAAATGTATGATAATGTTTTTTAACTAATTTACATGACTTCATAATTTATATAAACTATTTTATAATAATGTCTTATCTAGGTTAATGTTTTATAAATATTCCATAACTGGTAAATAATTTTCTTAAATAATTTTCCTTTATTTGAACTATATAGTATGATTGTTTAAATATGCTTTGAAAACTAACAACTAGTTTTTTTAAAATTTAAATCATTCCTTTGGTTACTGTATTTTTTGAATCTATTAACAAATCCTAGTTTAGACCCTATTGGGTTTTTAGCTCACACCCTTCTTGTTCCTTCGGGTGTTTGACATGTTTCTTCTTCTAGATTTAAGCAAGGGGATATGATCTCTTGGAGGTGGATCCAAATGTTGAACCTTGGTTTAGGTAAGCTATGTCCTTAGGGTATTGGGGTGTTTCACTCTATTATATCACTTGGGTTGGAGTACTTGGATTTTTATGCCTTTTTTTATTTTGGTACATTAAAACCAATGTAGTTTCTTTTATATTCACATTAACATTCTTTTCTTTCTTATAAAATGTTTTGTGGAAATTTATTCCTAATTTCATGTTGTATAATGTCAGGTGCTATTCGCCAACCCATGGGGATTGGTAACATCATTGAATATATGTTAGTTCCATCTCCTTTAATGGGTTACTAGGGTACCCGGGATGGTTCTTGAAAAAATGATATTACAGAAGGTTGTTGAAATTTTGTCTTAAAGGCAATATACAGTTAAAATCATTTCGCGACATAGGTGGTAGATAAGATTGAGTGCCATGCCAGCTCTCACCATAATTGAACTTAAGTCACAATGGGTTTTTATGAAAAGGAATCTTATGGATTAGTTGTAGTCTATTACCTATTGATATTTGGATAGAGTGAAATCCAAATCTTGTTTGTCCTAGATATTGGGAATGATTTCCCCTGTTTCTTAGTTTGAGTGTTAGTCTAATTTATTCCTTGTTTTATGTTGATATTTTGTATCATAATGAATCTAAGAGTACATGAAAATAAGGTAAAATAAGGGGATGTTGTTGAACCTCTATAAGAAAATCCTATTATATATCTGAATCATGTTGAGGTGATTGTGCGCACTGTCCAAGCCCTGCAACAGGAACCACCTCTAGTCACATACAGGCTCCAGCTGTAGATCCTCTAGAGGATGTTCTTAAAAATCATTCTCAAGAGTTCCTTCTTTAGAAGAAATTATTTTTTAAATTATCTAAAGACTCTTATCATTCTGGGGAATGGTTTGGAAATATTGAATGTCTATTTGAGTTCTTGGAGACACTGGATGAAGGAAAATGTGCCACCTTCATGTATGAAGGAACAAGTAGGAGATGGTGGGACATGATAGTGATGGAAAAGAAGCATGATGTATTAGAGTAAAAATATTTTAATGTTATTTTCACCAACCAGTTCTATCTAGAGTAAATGGTGTTGGCCAAGGATGTAGGGTTTTTAAAGATCGTGTAGGCCAACAGCACTGTGACTGAGTATTCAAACCGCTTTACCGAGCGAGTGCAATTTGTTCCTAAGATTGTATCTAATGAGAGTATGGACGATCAATGGTTCATGTTTGGGAGTCAATAATATATATTTTATTAGGTATTCTTTCAAAAGTTTCTTATTTATGCCGATGTAATAGATAGGGTGATGATGGTTGAGATGGACCTAGCTAGAAAGGCAGGGTTGATAGGGGTTCCTTTTTCTTCCAGTGGAAGTGTCAGTTCCATAATGGAAAAATAGAATCATAATGATTCTCATGGAATTTCTCAATGAAAGGGTCATTCCAGACCTTCTATAGTGTCAGGGGTCAATAGGCTGATTTTCTATCTGGGTCGAAATATGGGACATTCTAAGAGGGTTTTCCCTGAGGCACCGAAGAACTGTAGCTCCTATGGATGTTTAGGACACGTATGAAGATTCTTCCATAACTTTAATACTCTCCATTGTGGAGAATTATCATAAAATCTTCCTAAAAATTGGGGAAATTACATGATTCATGTATAAAAGGGTTCCATCCATAGGCATCAAGAACAGATATACTTCATGTAGTGTAATGGTATCTAGAGGAAGAATACATGTGTCCAATAACAATGAGAGGAACCATTACCATAGAATCATCATTATGGACTTCTATATTTGATATTGGTTCATCTAATTAATTTATTTCATCATTTTTTGTTCATATTATCAATCTTTATATAGAGCCATTATCTTGTGGAATAGATATCACTAAACCCCTTGGTACAAAGAGAGAGCAGAGTATGTATCCATCCATGTGTCTTATTTCTATCCGACATTGACAAACCTTAGAGTTTTATATTCCTAGATATAAAATCTCTTGAAATAATACTCGGGATGGCTTGCCTCATTTCCAATAACTCCTAGATTGATTTTTATATTTAGCAGGTTTACATTACTACACCCTGCAGTGTGTGTCTTTTATTTCAAGGATATTGAGTCCAAAGGATGAGTAGAGGAAGACATTCTTATCCAGATATGGAGAATGTAATATCAATGTTTGACTTTTTTTGGGAGTGAAAATCATTAACTACTTATTTCCCTCCAGTTGTTTTCAAGTTTCATGACACATTTATTTTTTATTTCTATGGTTTTTCAATTGTAAGGGAGGTCATGTTTTCTATTTAGTTGATTCTTGACACTCAACTTGTTTCAATTCACTCTTACTAAATGAATTCAACTGAAATAAAATATCTGAAGTCATGATTGGATTATCTTCTTGGGAATGGTTTTATATGCTTGAGTGTGTCACACTGGGTGGTGTTAGTTTTATTCTCTAATAAAGATGATGGATTCCTTCTCTTATGTGTTGAATACAGAACTCTCAATCTAGTTATGTTAATGAACAAGTATCAGTTTCCATATATTGATGATCTATTTGATCCATTGAATGGGGATAAGTGTTTTTCAAAGATCAACCTTTAATCTAGTTATGATTAGTTGAGGATAAAAGAATATTACATTCAAAAAACCACCTTCTCTAGAAGTTTTGACCATTATGAGTACCTTGCTATTTCCTTTGGTCTAACAAATTGTCCTATAGTTTTCATGGCTATAATGAATAATATTTTCCATGAGTATCTGGATAATTTTTTTGTAGTCTTTGTAGATGAAATCCCCATTTACTCCAAGTCTAAGGGTAATCAAGTGCATAATCTGAGAATAGTTCTGAGCCTACTGATAAATCATTGACTTTGTGCAATGTTTTCAATGTGTGACTTCTGGATTCAGGAAGTGAAATTATTGGGATGCATAGTGTCTGAAAATGGTATAAAAATTTATGTTAAGAAGATGAAGGATATTATGACATGGTAGTAACCATGAAATTTTAGTGATGATTAATGGTTATTGGTCTTAGCTGGATATCATTGTCAGTTCATGAAGGACTTCTCAAATTTGGATTCTTTGATGACCGCTCTAAATCAGAAGGGGGTGATGTTTTCTTGGAATGATAAAAGTCAGATATTTTTAGTTGACCTGAAATTTATTTTGACTACTACACCGTTGTCGACTCTTTTAGAGGCTAGGTAGGGCTATGTGGTATTATATGATGCATCAAATTCAGGTTTTGGTTTAATTATTATGTAAGGTGATCATGTTGTATCTTATGGATATTTTCACCATAGGCCACATGAGAAAAATTATCCTACCCACTAACTTGAACTTGCAGATGAGATGCATGAGATTAAGAGTTGATGACACTTCCTTTTAATATAAAATTTTACAATGTATTCAGACAAATTTTTTTGATTCATATGTTTTTAAAACAATATTTGAATATCTGCTATAGGCTTTGGGTGGAATACCCATAGTCTTTTCATATTGACAACACCTATACCCCAAGGAAAGGGAGTTTCATTGTATATGTGTTGAGTAGGAAACTTTCAACCAAGGTAGTGAAGAATATTTTGAGGATTGGAATTTGATGAATCTCTTTTCATAGTTACATATTGAAGTTTAGGAGAAATGGGACAATGTTTCTTTCTCCAGCATTTAGTTGACATATGTCCTTATCAAGTTGATTCTTAAGGATAAAGTTATTGATGATGAATTCTATGACATTGGAGACTAACTTTATGGTGGGGAGATAGTGGCCCAATATTCATTCTCTAAATAGGGTGTTCTATGAAATAAGGATCACATCATTTTTCTATTAGTGGCACAGAAAGATGTGACAAGGGATTGTCATAATTCCCATTAGGCTATGCACCTAGGAACCAATAATATTTTCTATGATATGTGGAGGTATTTCTTGGGGCCATGTATGATTAAAGGCATTATTGAGTTTTTTTTCATTATTATACATTATAGTATGTTAAGCCCAAGCATAAAAATCCTTTAATATTACTTTAGCTACATCCTGCCCTTACTTGGAAGTGGGATGAAATCTCTATGTAAATTGTGGTTTGGTTTCCTCATACCCGGAGGAAGAAGAATGAAATATGTGTTGTGATCAATATGATGACCAAGTTGGATCAATTTATTCCCATTTTCCATGCATCCAAAGTTGAGGAGTTAGGAAATCTCAATGTCTGAGAAATAGTTTGTTTGTATAAAGTTCCATATACTATATTATATAATTGTGATACTCAGTTCACTTACCTATTTTGGAGAGGCCTTCAGGAGGCACTAGAATCGTATATTTTTTTGAGCATAAGAGACCATCCACAATCTGATTACCATATACAAAGATCTATAAAGATTCTAGAAAATATGCTCCGTGCTTGTGTTATTGACTTTGGTGGGGATTTGGATGAACATTTAGAACTTTTTGAGTTTTCTTATAAAAATAGTTACGATTATACGATCAGAATGGATCCCTTTGAGGCCTTATATGAATGTTCTTGTAAATATATGTTTTGTTGGTATGATATTGGCGATATTTCATTGGTTGGACCAACAATTATGTAAGAGACGACAACAATTACTTGGTTAATTCGTCAAATAATGTTGACAGAAAATAGCCGATATAATTCTTATGCTGATCATTGTAATAGGAATTTGGAGTTCTCAATTGGTGCATAAGTGTTCTTTAATGTTGAAACCTGGTTTGGTCATCGATGACATCGGAGGCAAGGGAAAATTTCTCCTCATTTTATAGGACCTCTCAAGTTTCTAGACTTGGTGGGGAATATTTCATATCATTTATTACTTCAATTGTAGTTGATGTTGATACATAACATATTTTATGTATCATATTTGAGGAAATATCTCTCTGATCCATATTTTGATCTAATGTGATCTTGAGATTGAACCATACTTATCTTTGACTGAGCGTACATTCGGGATAAATAATTCTGAGGGTAAGGAACTACATGGGAAGATTATACCTTTGGTTCGTGTGAAGTGGTAGCATGGTTTTGATAATCACGAGACATGGGAACATGAAACACTGGTGAGAGAGGTTTGACCTCATCATTTTTTCATGAAAGATTCTTAATATGCTTTCTGGGGGCATTTTTTATGGTGGGGAGGTTGTAACATCCCATTACTAATTTGACAGGTATGTCTTTAACCTTATCATGGTTTTTCCATTTCATTGACTAGGTAGGGTTGAGAATGAATTAGGAGGATACCTATTATGGTAAAGACATAGATTTTTTGGACTCCCATATTTAATAATGACTTTCTATTAGATTCTAGAGGGTTACATGTTGTGTAACTAGGTTACATGATGTGTAAGAATATATGGATTCATGTCATGAAAGGATTAACTCTATGAAGCGTAGAAATAGTGATGATCCTTTATAAGTGGTGAATGATTTAGAGATCATTTTAAAACTTAAAGAGTCTATTTTCAATTCATGGAAACAAATTTTTCATCGTTTACAAAAATAATATATTCCCCAATGTTAATGGGTAGTACATGTCATGTAAAACCTTGACTGTGGTTTTTAATTAGGCATTGCGGCTGAGATTTTATTTTCTCATCTTTTCTTGTTTCATCTACCTCATCCCAAAATCCATCCCCAAGTGATCATAATGCTCTCCAACTGTTACAAATCCTATTTTTTGATGTTCAATCATTGTTGCACTTACAATGTGATTCTTGGGTAAGTTATATCCTTCATTATTCATCTTTATCTATTTATCAAACCTTTGATATTTGAATATATCATTCAAAAATTTGATTTATCTAGGCTACGTGATGTTGGATATCATTTAATGGTTGAGTTTATAGGTCTTTTACACTTTAATTCTCATTGACAGGTGCCATTGTGAGTGTAGATTTTTAGAAAAATGGTATGTGATTCCATCTTGTTTAGCCAAATTTATTAACTCTAAATTTATTGATTTATTTCAGTTTCTTATTTAAATTCAATATCTCAAACACCAATTCAATTGATTTTATAAAATCTAATTTTTGAGAATCAATATATTTGAAATCGTTTTGGAATAAGAATTTGGAAAACCCCTAATTCCATTGAATTGGGGTGTGTTTATCGAAATTGGTTGATTTGAATTGTATAATTTAAATTGGAGTTTTTATGAAAACTATTTATAATAAACTTTTTAATTTATTTGTGGAAATGAATTGTGAAACTTTTAGAGTTAGTATTGAATGGATTTCTAAAATGTCAAAACGGCTTAAAATGTATTAAAAAAAGATGGTGGTTTTATCTTCTTAAAGAGACTTGTTTTTTTATTAAAACCCATTTTAGTTTTAAATGGAAAATTGGTATTGAAATGGCATAGTGGGATTCATTTTTAATTTAAGAAGTTTTGAAATAAATTTTCCATCATTTATTGTGTAAGATAACATGAAATATTTAGTTATTTTTTATGTCATTTGGATAGACTCTACACTATTACAATGTTCTAAAAAATACATACAGTGGGTTAGATCCCCAATGGGATAGTGACAAGTCCCATTTGTCTAGTGTGTCGGGGACATGTGTATACACATATTGATGAGATCACTTAGAGAGTTTGGGGTCCTATAGCAAAGAACATACATACATATTAGAAAGACAACCATGTTTCTCACTTGTTTTATATTTGAGATATAAATTTATTCCAATTTTGATTGAATTTCTATACATGCCTTCAAAATTTACATAAACTGTATTACATAAATTTTTTTAAAATCCATTTTTTTGAAATATTCCATCACTTTTAATGAATTGGTTTAATATGTTTTCCATCATTTTAAGTGTATAGAATAATTATTTAAATATTCTTTTAGAAGGGAAAAATTTTTTATTTTAAAATTGAAAGCATTTATTTGGATAATATATCATTGGAATATATTATGGAATCCTTGGTGATACCCTACTAGGATTTTTATCTCATACCCTACATGTTCCTTTGGGTGATTTTATATTTTCTTCTCCTAAGTTTCATCAAGGGGAAAAGATTTTTTGGAGCAGGATATAGTTGTTGAACCTTGGTTATGGTGAGTTATTTCCTTAGGGAATCGGTGTGTTTTCATCTATTTCAAAACATGGTTTGTAGTACGTTGTGTTTGTTTATTCCTTGTTGTATTCTGTTACATTAAAACCAATGGAGTTTTTTTATATACATATTGGCTTGATTTTATTCCTTCCTCTATGTTCTGTGGAAAATTCATTCCCATGTTCATGTTGTTTGATGCCAGGTGCTAGTCACCGATTGATGGGGATCAGGAATTTCCTTATGGATATGCAAGGTTTTGTTTAGTTATCGGGTTAATAGGGTACTCTGGATGGGTTGTGACACAGTTTTTGATGAATTTCTATCCCAAATCACCATTTTCATATAGTGTACTGCATTCCTAGTGAACTCACCAAACCTGGACACTACAAGTTTTATCAGAGATGATATGGGTTTTGTATGAAAGATCCAACCTTGATTTATGTTGAAGATGGAAACCTAAATTTAAAAAATAGTAGAGGTGTTTCTTAATTCTGTAGAAAGAATTATCATTGTTTGAAGAGTAGTACGGTCTCTTACATTATTTTTCTTGGCATAAAAGTTGTAGATAAAACCATAATGGGATTTACACTGAGGGATATAGATGCTCTAATGAATTCAGTGAACAAGAGGAACCTAATAGTGGATAGAAAATATAGAAATTATATCATTTTATGTCTTTTAGAGAGATTCAACACAAGAAGGTGAAACTGTAATTCATTAAGAAAATATGGGTTAAACATGACTATATTTTAATAGGAAATATGAAATTTAAATAATAAAAACTACAAACTTGAATAATTGTGTTCAAATAAGTGATGATGGGAGATGAATAAAAAATTTATGATTACACTGATATAATAAATTATATCATCAACAAAATTGAATTTTTTTTGAGATGCCTTAGAAGATTACACTATTGTTATGAAATTGATGATGAATATCCCAAATTAGTATGATGTAAAATTTTATGGATTAGATGATAAAAATGACTTATCTGTGGATGAAATTTACAATATACATTTTTACTATGAGATTAGTAATGCTTTTATTTTCAATAAAAATATCAATGTAGAGGTGTAATTAATTCCACATAATATCTCAAGTTGAAATAGAGTGAAAGTGATCCATTCTCAGTTATTTAATAGGATGAATAAATTGATAAATAAATAACTAAAGGGTATAAAAAATTATTGTAATTTATTTCTATGAATATTCATATGGGAAAAGGATAATTCAAAGGTTTATTTCCTCTTAATGATTTAATTTTTTATGTATTAGGAATTTTCTAATTAATTGACCAAATAAGTAATATATTGATTCTAAAAGTGATGATGAGAAAGGGAACATCTCTCGAAGAAAACCTATAAAATCAAAAATATCAATCCCTGGAATAGAATAAGTACATATATTTGAAAAATAAAGAACCTCAAATACCAAGACATTCAAATTAAAAGTCAACAAGGAATACTAAGAATAACTTTAAAATTGATAAGTATCAAAGAGGAAAAATAATATCTAGTAAAAACGGACACTTATAAAAACTTAATCCCATGAGTGGATTCCAGAAGCTAAATTCACAAATATGTTGTGAGAGAGATATATGAAAACATTCCTTGCTATCAAGGATTATTTTTATAACAACCCTACTCTTTATTACACACATAAACTTGATTTGTTACATAAACATTCAATTAATACAACCATGAGGATTTAAAGGTCTATTGTCTTGGGAAATTAGGAACATTACATAACAACATATAACATTAAGCACAACATCTTTATTGAATTTTTTTACATTATCACAATATTCCTTCATTCTTAGCATTGCATGAGATAACCTGAAGAAATGCATAAGAAAATGGTCAGCTATAATGCCCAGTAAGGGAGTAATTAAGGAATAACCAGAATAATGTAGTATATGTTAGGAAATAGTCATATCAATGGAAACCAATAGAAACATGAACATAAATGCATGATATAACATGATTGTCATATCATAGAAATGCGGAAACAACATTTAACATGATATTAGTATGATCCAAGGCTCATTGCACCCAGAGCAGGTGTAAACCATAATTTAACATGAATTAGAATGATTAAACCCTCATTTTACTTGACATATCATGATTCTAATCCTTCTTCAATTCATTGTGGTTCTATTAGGGTGCACCCTTCTTAATCATTTCATTTCAGGCATAAGTGTGACACATGGATCATAAAACATGTATTCATTAAAAATAATACTTTATTACATGATAAAGAAAAGTTTAATTCATACATGAAAATATATAATCAATAAGTAAATTTGAATATATGTGGATACCCTTGATAGGGGAATGGGCATGGTATTCACTACACAATGACTTTGTCTTGGAAAATCACGGTGCAATTTCAGTAGCATAACAACATGAACATAGAATTTGTAAAAAAAATTGATGAGAGAGAAAGGGGTGTCTCATAATATTTACATTAAATGGAAATTAAGGGGGTCTTATAAATACATTTCCAAACATATTTAATGTAATTTAGATTCATAATATAAAATAATTTCTTGAATGTAAATGAGGAGAGAGAAATCTCTTACAGAATTTTGGCAAGGAAATGAGTGTACATTAGAGGCATTAATGAGAGATTAAGGGGTATATAATCATTAAAACATAAGGAGTGAAATATATTGTAGGTTATAAAACATACCAAATAATTTTTAATTAAGAATACAACAATATATCAATATAAAGAATGTTAGAAAAAAAGGAGAGAGGAATAAATCCCTTAATTGGAAGTGTGGTCCCAAAGGCATGGGAGGGGCTTGAGAGAGGATTATTGGAATCTTTGGGTGCATTTTGAGGATTATAGAGAGAGTAGGTAAGGGATTGGTTGAGATCTAAATGGTTTTAGTGATGAGTAAAGGGATATTGAGTGGGTTTATATATGAAAAAAGAGTAAATTCTTTTTTATTTTGGTTTTGGACATCACACATTAAACTAAAAAACCACAAACCATCACATGGTTTATGCCCATGGTTTTTTCCAAATTGGAGTAGAAAAAATTATTTTAAAAGTCCAATGGTGTAAATTTTTAAAATATTAGGTTTTATTATGTATATTCAAGTCACACTCTCAAGGAAATCATTTGAAAATTTTAAAATATTTTATTATTTTTGGAGGGTTCATCAAGGCATTGTAAAATAAATCAAAAAAACATAAAATGACATTATTTTAAAGGTAAAACATATATTGGCCGAATAACCCATTTATAGTATTTTATTACATCACTAATGGGTCATTATGATGTAATAAAACACATTGTACAATTAAACGGTATTACAATTTTACACAAAAATTCGACTGTCTCAAAAAATTATGAAAAAATCACTGTTGGATAATTTAGACATCCTGATTCTGAAAATAATATTCATTTTATATAAATAATTTTCTAAATATTTGATTTTTTAATTTTAAAATAAAAAACCAACATTTATCGAATATTCATGGGTTTTTCCCAAAAACATCTTTCAAACCTTGATAAAAATTACAATTGTATTCATAATAATTATAAAATAATTTATATTTAATAAAATTAATTTAGATATAATATTTTATTAAAATATTATTCAATTTCAAAATCCATTTATTCATCAAAATATATTTTTAATTAAATATTAACCAAAAATTCTATTTGTGCCTTAATAGCCATTTAGAAAGTAGCAATAATAAAATGGATGTATATTCTTTATACAAAAATAATAAAAATAATCATATTGCTAGGGTATTCCTACACAACCTCTTAAATAACCCACATAAGACCAAAGGGTAAGGTGTGCTATGGTGATATACTCTCATGGAAAATCAGATAACATTGATCAGGTGTTAATCTCTACTAACTTATGCTTCTCCCATATGCGGTTACATTAAAGCTTAACGTGTTAAACCTTGGATTGGTCTTGGTCAAGAGTGAAACCCGATGACACCACCTACTTTATGAGCTCTTATAAATGGTCTTTGTATGGAGAAATTATACTGGATGAGGCCATCACTTCCTTTGTTTGAGTAAATTGTATTTGTTAAAACCCTATATTTATACTAATCATGTGATCACTTTTCAATGATTATATTAGAAATGGTAAAAATTCTTAATGGTATTTTGAAATTAAAAAAAACAAGAAACCAAGGAAGTGAATATTTAATATAACCATTTTAAATAATAATAAAATTAATTATATCAAGAGGAAATCTCATTAATAATATTTTGGGTCGTTACAATATTCCCCCCTTAAGAAATATCTCCCTCGAAATTTCATTTTCCCACACTAAAATAGATGTGCGTTACTCTACCTCATCACTTCCTCTAATTCCCACGTTGCCTCTTCAAACATTGGTTTCATCCACAACACCATGATTAGGGGAATTGTATTATTTTGTAGATTTTTTTCTCTATTATCTAATATCCTCACTGAATTCTCTTCCTAGGGAGGTAATTCTCCAATGGTACCACCTCTAGATTGAGTACATGCGATGGTTCAGGTATGTACTTACTAAAGAGTGATACATGGAATACGTCATATACTTTAGATAGGTTTGGTGGGAGTGTTAGTCGATAGGACACTGCTCCAATGTTATCAAGGATCTCAAAAAGAACTGATGTACCTTGGAATAAGATATACCTTCTTCTCAAATCTCATAACTCTCTTAAAAAGTGATATGCAGTGGAATACCATGTCACCGACATCAAACTCTTGGTCTCATCGATGATTATAACCATAGCTCTTTTTTTTACTCTGAGCAGCTTTAATGTGCTACTGGATGGCCTTAACCTTCTCCACCATTTTTTTCAACCATCTCTATACCTAGTATTTTTCACTCCATGACTTCATCCCAACATGAAGGTGTTCTACACCTCTTCCCATAAAGGTCTTCATAAGGATCCATTTGGATGCTTGAGTGGAAACTATTCTTGTAAGTGAAATCAACCAGAAGAATATTTTTATCTCATACTCATTTGAAGTTCATTGAACATTATATCAACATGTATTCTAGTGTTTTGATAGTGTTCTCAGATTGACCATTAGTTTGAGCATGTTAAGTTGTACTGATGTTCTACTTAGTATACATAGCATGTTGAAGAATCTTCTAGAACTTATAGGTGAATCTTGGATCTCAATCAGATAAAATAGATAGTGGTAATACATGTAGCCTTACCAATTCTAAAATATATATTTGTGCCATTTGATCCAATATTAAATCCTATCGAATAACAATGAAGTGTATAGTCTTTGTAAGATGATCCACAGAACCCAGATAACATTTTTTTGGATGTCTTCAGATGTCCGATGGAAAAGTCCATGGTGATGATATCCCATTTCCATATTGGTATCAGAAATGGTTTCTCGTCCCCTTAGACTCCCCCCTCAACCTTCAATTGCTGATATACCAGGCACTTTGATATATACTCAAAGATCACCTTCTTCATGTTATACCACTAATAACTCTCTTAGAGATCTCAATACATCTTTGTGTTTCCTTGGTGAATGGAGAAATTTGAAATATGTGCATCTTCCAAAAGTTCTCTATTAAAATCTAGAATTTATGGAACACCTAGTCTTGACCCAAATCTCACAATTCCTTCTTCATTCACATTAAACTCCAAGGATTTCCCTTTTCCAATAGTTTCCACTTTCTTATGAATTCCTATATAATCTTTTTGATAATCCTTTAACCTTTCTAAAAGAGACAGTTGAGAAATTACATGTGAATGGATTGATGGTGTTCCCTTCATTATGATTATCATGTCCATCTTCATAAAATCAAAGAATATTGGATAATTTTCAATTCTCATTAATGATAGAAATGTTGGGTCCTCTCCACATAGATCTTATTCCACCTTGTTCGCTTTCCTAGGGTGGTAATGGATTGAGTAGTCATAGTCTTTGATCAAATTTAGACATTTTTTTGCGCATATTCAACTTTTCTATGTTAATATATACTTGAGGATTTTTTGATCCGTGTGTATTTCACACTTCTCCCCAATAGGTTATGTCACAAATATTTTAAATAGAACTACTTCATCCAACTACATATCATATTTTGGGTAGTTTTTATACTGATCATTCAATTTTCTTGAAGTATAGGCAATTAATTTTCCATTTTTCATCAACACACAACCCATGCCCTTCTTTAAAGCATCACTAAATACCACAAAAGTTATCCACATATTGGTAGTGTGAGAACGAACGCAATTAAAAGCCACCTTTTCAAATATTTAAATATCTCTTTGTATACATCACTCAAAGAAAACTTTACTCCCTTACGAGTTAGCATAGTAAGGGTGTTGGACAATCATGATAAATTTCTCACAAACTGACTATAATATACTACTAACCCTAGGAAGATAGAAGTATCCATTACCAATGTTGGCCTCACCCATCCCTCAATTGTCGCTATCTTGGAGGGATCCATAGATATCCAATTGCTTTTGATTATATGAACCAAGAATGAGAATTCCTCCAACCATAACTCACACATGTTGTACTTTTTATATAGATTCTCCTTTCGCAAGGTCTCTAGTACAAATCTTAGATGCTTCTCGTTCTCCTCCATGGTTTTGAAATATAATAGAATATCGTCTATAAATACTACCAAATTTTTTTCGTTGTAATCTATAAAGACTATATTCATCAAGTCCATGAATATTTTTAGAGCATTATGAGTCTAAAAGGAAATACTATGAATTCATAGTTCCTGTTTCTTGTACGAAAAGCAGTATTGTGGATATCCTCTTTCTTCACCCTTAATAATATCCCAACTACAGATCCACCTTGTAGAAGTATTTTGATTAACATATCTGATCATAAGAAGTTATCAATTCGTGATATAGGATACTTTTTCTTTATCATGATTTTGTAGAGGTCATGATAATCGATGAAAATACACATTGACCCACCATTATTCTTAATAAAGAGGACTGGTGCACCCCATAGTGAAGCAGTTGGGTGTATAAACCCTTTATCTAGATTCTACTATAGTTGTTTCTTCTACTCCTCATGCTCCACAGAAACCATTCTATATAGAGTATTGGATATTCTAAATTCTATAGGTATAAGATAAATTGATAATTAAACATCTCTTCTAGGAGGAAGACCAGACAATTCCTTAGGAAACACATCAGGGAATTCCCACAAAATAGGCATGTCTTCAAGGATAGTTTCTTACTCAGAGTTAATCATCTGAGAAAGATTCGCATGATCAAAGGGAAGTAATATCCATTCTTGAGATGATGGTGCTAAAGAATATTCATCCTCCTCCTTGAACTTATACAGAATCAGGGGTCGATTTTCCATATGAAGAGTGATTTCACTCTCATAGAAATTTATGTTGGATCTATGTAGGTAAATCCAATACATGCCAAGAATTTTATCAAATTCAACTATAGTGAGTATGATGAGGTATTCTGGGAAGTTCAATCCACAAACTATGACAGGGGAGGAGTTATATTCATGGGCTGCAATGATTTCCCCATTTCCTATTCTCACTGAAATCTCTACTTACATGATTTATGGTTGTGTTGGGATAGTTATACTAAACTTTTAGGATATAAATGAATGCATAGAACCAAAATTAAAAATTATGTTCACTATTATTGAATGAATAACTAGTGTACCTGTCACCACTTTGTTGTGAGGTTTCACTTCAATGGTATTATAGAAAAAGCTCACCCTTGCTGCCTTGGAGGTTGTTGGTTGCATTTGAAAAACCATGGGTTATGTCACTGGTTTCAAAGTGAACTTGTTAATTGTAGTTGAAGAAATGAACAACACGTTGAGCGTATAAAAGAGTGCTCCTCTCCTATGTCACAGTTGATTTTTTTTCTTTTTAGTAGTCAATGGCCAGGTTCCCTTGTCTTCCACTCCTATATTATATCCTCATCCCCTTCAGGCAATTTCTGGGGTGCTTCTTTCCACACTATTAGAAAGTGGGGTGCTAGATTTTATTATCACCATTGGATTTATCTATCAGACCTCCAGAATTAAATTCCACCATATTCTTTTTATCCCCATGATACCCCATAGATTCTCCGATCTCCATTTCAACTTTGAGGGAACATCATACAATTTCCACATAGATCTTGAAGTCACGGATTGCTAGTGAATTCTGTAGGTTAGGTTTTATCCCAAAAAATAAGCGGTCAACCTTGCATTTGGGGGTGATGACAAATATAGATGAATATCATGAAACCCTTGTGAAGTTCTACTCATATTCTCCGATAGATTCGTCATGTTTTTTCATGTGGTCAAGGAAGTACCTTTCCATCATTAGTCGGTTGGTGCGACAAAAATAATTAACTAAAAACATTTTCTGGAAATAATTCCATTCAAACACCTCAATATCCACCTTAGGCCTTGTAATTTTTATCAATGTCCACCATTTATCAGCTTCACCCTCCATACAATAAGTAGCCAGAAGTACCTTCTCTTGTTCATAACATTGATGGGTGGAGAAGATCTTCTCAATGGATTTTAGCCATTGTTTGGAAATAGATGGATCAGACGATCCATTAAAAGTAGAAGGTCTTTGTCTCATAAAGCTCTCAATTAGGACTTGTTCTTTCTATGGGTGTTGAAAAATCTTCTTTACCCATGTTTCCATCTAAAACATCAGTTAACTGAGATAGTATCATAACAATGTTTATGATTCCCACTCCCATTGGATTGGGAATCTCATTAGAATAGTTGTCAGATTGATCTTTGCATCAGTTATTAGATTGAGTCGTCCTATTTCTGGCCATTGGATGAAATAAAAAGAAATTTAGGGGTAACATATACAGTTGAATCCAATGAAAAAAAGGGATAACATATAAATTACATTAATTTCCTTAACTTATCTATGCTATCTATGATATAATTCCCAACCTATATTCCTTGGGGAATGTTTTTTATTCCCCTAATAATTATTCCTAATAAGATTATGAATTTACCAAAGCATATCCCCCAATAGATTTGTAACCAAGAGTGTATCAAGGCCCATTGTCATGCACCAGTTCTCGTTCGAGTCAATTTCAAAGCGATGTTTTTGGGTTTTACCCCTAGATACATCTGTGCCAGAGCCACCACTCCCTACTCATATCTAGATAGGGATGTATTTTCATGATAAAACACTTACTCAATACTCTCCAAAATTTAGGGATATTATTATTATAAATAGTCTTATCCCTAATGCTTTCACTAGGGTTTCTAATCCTAATCCCCAAATAACTAAACCTATCCTCTAATACATGTTGTAACAACCCTTCTCTTTATTAAAAGCATAAACATGATTTATTACATGAAAATTCGATTAATACAACTATAATGATCAAGATTTATAGTGTATTGGGAAATTATGAACATTACATAACATCTTAGAACATAAAAAACAACATATTCATTGAAAAATGCTTTTACAAGATCAAAAAATACCTTCATACATAGAATTGAATGGGATAAACTGAGGACATGCATAATAGAATGGTGAGATATAATTATTAGTAAGGGATTAAGAAAGGAATAAGATGAATAATATAATAAATGTTAGGAAATATCCATATCAATGGAGCTCAGGAAAAATATGAACATAAAGGCATGGTATAGCATGATTATCATAACATGGAAATATGAAAACAACATTTAACAAGATACTAGAATGATCCAAGGCTTGTTAAACATGAATCATTAGTAAACCCTCATATTACTTGAAGTATCATGATACTAATCATTACCCTTTGAATTAGAGTTCTATCAAGTCGCACCCTTCTTAATCATTTCATTTCATGCATAACTGTGCCACATGGACCATAAAACATTGATTCATTAAACATAATAATTTATTCCAAGATAAAAGAATGTAAAATTCATATATGAAACTCTATAATCATAATGTAAATGTGAATAAAGGTGAATACCCTTGATATAGAAATGGGCATGGTATTCAATACACAATGACGTTGGCTTGGAATATTGTGGTGCAATTTCGTCAGCATAACGACGTGAAATAAGAATTCATAAAAATGGTTGGTGAGAGATAAAGGGGTGTATCATCATATTTACATAAAATTTACTATAAAGGGGTCATATAGATACATGTACCAACATATGTAATGGAATTTAGATTCATAATACAATATAATTAAATGAATGTAAATGGGGATAGATAAATCCCTTATAGAATTTTGGCATGGTATCAAGTGTATATGGGAGGCATTAATGAAAGAGAAAAGGGTATCTCATAATTAAAACAAAAGGATGGAGTTATAGGGGAGGTTATAAATAATACCCCAACAATTGTAATTGGAAATACAAGGGTATATCAACATAAAGTAACTTTGACAAAATTGAGAGAAGAATAAATCCTTTACTTGGAAATGTGATACCAAAGGATTTGGAGGGGCTTAAGAGAGGCTTCTTGGGAGCTTGGGGTGCCTTCAGAGTATTCTAGCAAGAGTAGGGTAGGGATTAGTCAAGCTCTAAATGGTTTGAGTGAAGAGGAATGCGATATTGAGTGGTTTTATATAGGAAATGAGAGGGAATTCTTTATTATCTAGGTTTTGGACACCACACATTAAACTATTCAAACCCACAAACCATACCATGGAATTTTCCCATGGCCTTCTCCAAAGTCGAGTGGAAAAAATTATTTTATATGTATAATGGAAGAAAATATTAAAATATTAGGTTTTATTATATGGGGGTGAGTCACACTCTCAATGAAATCAGTTTAAAATGTTAAAATGTTTTATAAGTTTTGGAGGGTCCACTAAGGCTTTGAAAATAAATAAAAAAACCTAAAATCACATTATTTTAAAGGTAAAACATATATTATTTGAAAACCCCATTTATAGTATTATATGACATCCATATTGGGTCATTATTATATCATAAAACACATTATATATAACGACCCATACTTTACATACATTGTTATTACTTCAGAATTGAAGCACACTTATTACAGCATATAACAAATCTAGGAAAGGACCGTATAGGTATAGAGTCTTTCAAAACTGGGAAACATAAACAACTAGATCATAAAGCATCTACTTTGACTCACATTTATTTAATCAAATCTAGAGTCCCTTTTGGAATATCCTACTTAATAACCTTCTTCCTGACCTGGGGAAATAAAACATACAAAAGGGTGAGCTCAAATGCTCAGTAAGGGTAAACAAAAAAAATATCAATCACATCATATACATAAGAACATAACTTTTGGAAATCTTAACCTGCAAAAGAGATCATAATTTCCTAACATGGGATAAATTATAGTAGTGAAATTTAATCCCAATAATCATAACATAAAACATGAAACTTTGTGGCATACACACATAATCATAGAGAATCATTTCTTATTAGTCAAGACTCATTTCCAAGACTATCTTAGTGTACAAAGTCCATTTCTGAACCAAGTTCACTCCTTGGTTCAGTCCTGTTTCACTGAACCGGTTTAACCTGCCGTTCCATCCATGTCTATCTCATGAGATATAAAATCTTTACCCAATGAATTGGAGGGAGATATAGGTCCCACCAATCTCATAATGATACCATTCTTATGTGTGCCACAAAATCATAAACCATACATCATAGCATAACCCATGTAATAAAAATGGGAATCTTAAATATCGTGACATCATAAAACAATTCATATAATATAAAGGAATTCATAAAAATATTTCCATCACAACATAATCAAATACATGTAATAACAGGGATATAAACATAACCCTATATTATCTTATATGGAAAATAATTTTGATAAAAATCTTGAACTCCATTCTTGAGGAAAATTTCCTTTCTACTTCAAAAAAATTTTACGTTCTTAACATGTCATACAATTTTAAACTAAAATAAGTTGATTAAAAATAAACTTGAAAACTTTTAAATGAATCTTCTTGGAAATAATGTTTTAAAAATCCATTCATGCCGTATAAGATAAAAAAACATTCTTCTCGTACTTTTGTCGGAAAAGTCAAAAAGTATCTCGTACGAAAAACGACAAAAGATTTCGTTCATATCTTTTACTAAAAACTCACCGATGGGTAAAATTGGATATAAACTATTGTAGAAGGATATAAATATTAAATATTGAGGAAACGTGGATGTGGATGATTAAATACACCCCAGTAAATACCAAATTATAAACAATCTCGGATAAAATTGAGATTGTGATATTTTCCCATACCTTAGGTCCAATTTGCTTCATAAGTGTCCGAACCTCATGTATAATGATTTAAATAATGTTATTGACTTGTTACAGAATCATATGTATTTTTATGATATCATATATGGTCATATTCGTATCTTCTTATTAGTAATATTTCATTACTACTTGTTATTCGGGTGTTTATTACTTTTTGTTCTTATGCGTGTTTTGTCGAATAAATTCTCTTTTTTCTTTTTAGGTTATAGATAACTCATTTCCAGAATGGTATTAGTGTAATATATATCATATTAATTCATTAAATTAATTTATATAATCATTATGCAATGAAGATCAAGTAGAACGAGTCGCATCACATCGTGGAGACGGTATTCCGTACGTACGCACGAGTGATGATATCGTTCCCATGATCGTGAAATTGTATTGGAGTGTATGTATAATATTTAAGAATCAATATAAATTTACAATAATCATATATATTCATTATTTACACCATTATACCCATCCAAGTAAGGTGGTGGTGGAAAATAGTTTACACCACGGGGTGGAGACGGTATTCCGTATGTACGCACGCGCGGTGATTTCTTTTTTCGTAGGATGGATAGACGGTGAAATAGGGTTGTTTTATACTTATAATAACATATCAGTATATGAGTGATACTAATGTTATTATTTCATAATGAAACAACTAAAGAAGAAGAAGTGGAAGAAGAAATAATGTTGAAAGAATCGGTAACGGACATTACCTCTTCTTTGAAGCGCTTCTTTGAGACCTCCTTTTAGGGCACTAAATTTGGTCTTCAAAGAAGACCAGTACCTCTAGGATGTCTCTAGGGAAGTGGAGAGGAGAATGTGGGAGGGGTTGGCCGGGCCTGAAGGCTCATCATGGTGTGAGGAAGAGGGGGAGGAGGTGACCTTTTATAAGGGAGGAGAGGGGCTCCTTTGGAAAAACTAAAAATATTATTTTATTATAAAGCGAAATTCGGTTTTAAATAGATCCAAATTTATTTATTTCGAATCTAAGGTGGGGATGGGTCGAAATCCTGTCATCCAATATAATTTAGACATGTTTAGGTTCCTATTATAACTTTATCATTTATATTTAACTTTAAGTTAGATAATTTTACTTTTACTTTGTCTTTTTGTGTTCTTACAATATAAGGTTAATAAACATACTATAAAAATCCAAAAGAATCCAAATATGTTTATTATTAATATATATAACCTTATATATGTCATGTTTCCTATCCTTCTATTTTTAGTAATCAACTAACAATTAATAATATAATATTTGTTTTAAAGACTATTTAATGTCAATTTTGACACTATTTAGTAACTGATTTTTGTGAAAATCATAACAGAAGGATTAGTTCAAAAAAAGGACATTAAATCAATAATAACATGTCATATTAACCTATAAAATTAGTGTAATTCATAAAAAGTATCAAATTACATTTATTTTGGTATTTATAACATCCATTATGTCAATATTTCATTATTAAGATAATTACTGCATCATCTTTTTGTCACAACTAAATTAAATTATTTAATTTCTAAAATTTACAAATAAAATACCATTATGTGGGAAATCGTTTTATCTTTCTAATGAATATTTATAGTCGAATTTATCTTATTTATAACCCTATATTAAAAATTCCTTAGTTAATAAATTTTGATTTTAACTATTTTACCCCTTCTTTAAATAAATTGATAATAAATGTCCTAATCTAATCTATGTGGGCCTAAATGGTCATATGTTATTCCTAAGGTTGTTTTTGGTCGAAATAAACTTATCCAATAGAATTAGGACATGTGTTAGGGTAATAATAATATCATTTTTACCCTTAATTACCCTATTTACTTTTAACCGTGGGAAAAAAAAAAGAAAAGTTACTATTCACCAAAAATTATTTTCCTCTCATTGAACCACATTTTTGTCCTTGATATTAACCGTGTCTCTCGGATTTTTGAAATTACACTCACAGATACGGTAAAATTATGTTTTATGAAAAATTCAGTTTTTTAACTACCACTTAGTGGTTTCACTATTCATCAAAAAATGAATGTTTCCAGAAAAATACCAAAAATTTGGCCTAAGATATATTTGATATTATGAATTCAAAAATGATGTATATTTTACCAAATTCAAAACACATCAGTTGCATTAATTTATTTAAAAATTAATTCTCGTCGTCAAAACAAATAGCGTGTTTTTATGAGATAATAACTATCA
Source organism: Viscum album (assembly GCA_963277665.1). Classification (NCBI taxonomy): domain Eukaryota; kingdom Viridiplantae; phylum Streptophyta; class Magnoliopsida; order Santalales; family Viscaceae; genus Viscum; species Viscum album. Next base: position 1,162,492,894 of record OY728158.1, on the reverse strand, counting down.
AAAGATTGACACTTGTTTATGTTTGGTTTAAATGTGAAATTACATTAAATGACAAAAATTGTATTAAATGGTAAAAATATATTCTAAATATACTTTAAAACCACTCAAATTAATAATTTATCACTATTAATTTCTTAGATTAAAAAAGTTGTTTTTAATTAAAATTTAGTAATTTTCACTATTCATCAGAATATGAAAGTTATCCGAAAAGTACCAAAATTTCACGCTAAGCTAATTTCTATATTCCGAATCAAAAAATGAAGTCTATTTTGAAAAATAAAATTTACAAAATTTTAAAGAGTGGTTATTACTATTCATAACGGGAGGTTTTAATAATTTTTTAATAGCATATCGTTGTTTAGTGAAACTCGGTATTGCGTACGATGCAAGCTATCGAGGAAGGCCGCGGTTGCATGTAAAACAAGCCAAGCTAGTGTTGTGTGTAGTGAATGATTCCTTTGATGATTTATATAACATAAAAAAAATATTTCTCATAAAAGTCTCGGGTGTTACATTCTACCCCCCTTAAAATGAATTCCGCCCTCGAAATTCGTTACTTTATAACAAACAGATGAGGATACCTCTCCCTCATCATATCCTCAAGCTCCCATGTAGCTTCTTCTAATTGGTGATTCCTCCATAACACTTTCACCAAGCGAGTGGTCTTGTTTCTTTGGACTTTTTCGCTACGATCCAGAATCTCTATTGGCTGTTCTTTATAAGAAAGATCTTGCTCCAGTGGTACAACTTATGAGCTGAGTACATGTGAAGGATCAGGTATGTACTTTCTCAGGAGAGATACATGGAACACATCGTGAACTTTAGAGAGATTCGGTGGAAGCGCCAATTGGTATTCTACCTTTCCAACACGGTCCAGTATTTTGAAAGGACTGATATATCTAGGGCTCAACTTCCCCTTCTTTCCAAATCTCATGAACCTCTTCCAGGGATATATTCATAAGAACACTTTATCACCCACTTCAAACTCTAGATCTTTTCTTCGGTTGTCGGCATAACTTTTCTGTCGACTCTGAGCTGCTCTTATGTGCTGTTGAATAGATCGGACCTTTTCTTCCATATCATCAACAATATCAGGTCCTAATAGCTTTCTTTCCCCAACTTCATCAGAACAAGTTGGAGTCCTGCATTTCTTTCCACAGAGAGCTTCATAGAGAGCCATCGGAATACTGGAGTGAAAGCTATTATTATAAGAAAATTCCACCAAAGGTTGGTGTTGATCCCAACCACCTTTGAAATCCATAGAGCAAGCTCTCAGCATATTTTCTAGAGTTTGAATTGTTCTCTCAGACTGACCGACTGTCTGAGGATGATAAGTAGTGCTGAAACTCAACTCTGTATCCAGAGTATGCTGAATAATTCTCCAGAACTTTGAGGTAAACCTCAGATCCCAATCAGATATAATAGAAAGTGGTACTCCATACAATCTTACCACTTCCTTTACATATATCCTGGCAAGCTGATCCAGAGATAAATCCTCTCTAATAGCAATGAAGTGTGCTGACTTTGTAAGATGATCAACTATGACCCAGATAGCATTATTTCCATTAGATGTTTTAGGAAGTACTATGACAAAGTCCATAGTGATGTTTTCCCATTTCCATTCTGGTATGGGTAATGGTTGTAACATCCCCTTAGACTTCTATCTTTCAGCTTTAACTTGCTGACAAACCAAGCATCGAGAGACATATTCAGAAACATCTCTTTTCATGCCATCCCACCAGAAGTACTCTTTCAGATCCCTATACATCTTCGTGCTTCCAGGATGAATAGAGAATGAAGAACTATGAGCCTCATCCAGCAACTCCTTCATTAATTCTTGGATGGGAGGAACACAAACCCGATTCCTAAACTTTATTATCCCATCACAATCAAGGTTGAATTCAGGTACATTTCTCACCTTCTTTTGTAACTCTAAATCTTCTTTATGTGCCTCTTTAATCTTCACATGTATAGATGGTTGAAAATTCATTTGAGAAAGATAATATTTTTCCCCTTCCATTATAATTCCATGATCCATCCTTTGTAAATCCATAAATATTGGATCTTTTGTGATCCTCATCTTCCACCTTGTTTTCTTTCCCAGGGTGGTAATGGATTGAGCAGTCGTAATCCTTAATCAGCTCCAACCATCTTCTTTGGCGCATATTCAGCTCCTTTTGTGTGAAAATAAACTTTAAACTTTTATGATCAGTATAAATGTCACACCTTTCTCTATAAGGATAATTCCTCCAAATCTTTAATGCAAATATTAACGCAGCTAACTCCAAATCAGGAGTTGGGTAATTTTGCTCATGGATTTTCAACTTTCGTGAGGCATAAGATATCACCACATCATTTTGCATAAGAACACACCCCAATCCCTTCTTGGATGCGTCACTGTATATCATAAACCTTTCTCCACTAAAAGGCAGTGTGAACACAGGTGCACTGGATAACATTCTTTTCAACTCCTTGAAATTCCCTTCACATTCCTCCGTCCAAAAAAACATAACTCCTTTCCGAGTCAACCTGGTGAGTGTATTAGATAATCATGAAAAATCATTCACAAAACGTCTATAATATCTATCCAAACCAAGAAAACTTCAGATCTCAGTTACTATTGTTGGTCTCAACTATCTTTTGATAACCTCTATTTTTGCTGGATCCACAGATATCCCCTCTTTTGAGATTATGTGACCCAAAAATGAATCTTTTTGAATACAGAATTCACACTTGGAAAATTTGGCATAAGGATTCTCCTTTCTCAGGGTCTTCAATATAATTCTCAAGTGATCTTCATGTTCTTACTTTCTCTTTGAATAGACAAGAATACTGTCTATAAAGACTACCACAAACTGATCAAGATAGTCTCTAAAGACTCTATTCATCAGATCCCTGAAGATAGCAGGGGAATTAGTAAGACCAAATGGCATCACTATAAATTCATAGTGTCCATACCTTGTATGGAAATCCATCTTTGGTATATCCTCTATTTTGACCCTTAATTGATGATACCCTGAATGTAGATCAATCTTGGAAAAGTATTGAGCTCCGCGTAGTTGGGAAATAAGTCATCAATGCGTGGGAGAGGATATTTGTTCTTGATAGTGATCTTGTTAAGTTCTTGATAATCAATGTAGAGTCTCATGGATCCATATTTCTTCTTAATAAACAGAACAGGTGCTCCCCAAGGTGACGCACTAGGGCGTATGAATCACCTATCAAGATTCTCTTGGAGTTGCTTCTTCAATTTCTGCAACTCAATTGGGGCCATACTATAAAGTGTCTTTGAAATAGGCAAAGCACCCGGTATGAGTTCTATTGAAAACTCAACTTCATGATTTGGTGGAAGACCCGGAAATTCCTCTAGAAAGACATCATCAAACTCCCGTACAATGGGAATATTCTTAATCGTGGGTTTCTCTCCAGCCATTTGAGATAAATAACCCTCATTTAGTGGAATCAAGACCCATAAGATGGAAGAAATTTCCACTGGAAGGTTATGTTCATCCTTGCATCGATAGACGATCATAGATTGATCTGGAATATGAAATGTGACTTCCCTTATTTGGAAATTGATATGAGCTCAATATAAAGAAAGCCAATACATGCCAAGAATCCCATCAAATTCCACTATAGGAAGGATCACAAGATTTGCAGGATGCACTTTCCCACAAAATTCAATCGAGGAAGAATTATAAACTTTTGATGTGAATGTTGTGCCATTAAGGGTTGTCATAGCTAACTCAACATATAATTGTTGAGGTAATATGGTGATACTCTTAGAAAATTCTTCAGAAATAAAAGAGTGAGTGGATCCAGAATCAAATAAAACATTTTCTACTTTAGTGTGGATGGTAAGTGTACCTTTCACCACATCGTTATCGTACTCCGCATCGCTGATTGAAATTGCATGTGACTTTCCTTTGTCTTTAGCCTTAAGAGTTTTTTGATGTCGACCATCATCATCAACCCTTGGATTTGGGCATTGATTGGCATAATGCCCCATCTCCATGAACTTGAAACATTGAAGTGTAGTAGGTTCATTCTGTGCATCCCTTCCTTTGTTTGCATCATTAGAAATCTTCTTCCCATCATTGTGGCATTAAAATGCCCAATTACCTTCCTTTCCACATTTGAAACATTTACTTGTCCCATTAAGACAACTCACTCTATGTTTCTTTCCACACTTTGAGCATAAGGGAAAGGTCATATTCTTTTCAGTGTGCTCTTTAGATTTTCCTTTGAATTCCATTTTCCTCTTCTTATCAAACCCATATGACTGATGGGTTACTCCAATCTCTATCTCATCTTTGAGAGCACATCGAACGATTTCCTCGTAGCTATTGAAGTCCCTTATGGCTAACTCCCTTCGAAGACTTGGTTTTAAGCTACTAAAGAATCGATCGATCTTACTCTTAGGTTGGATAATAATACCAGAAGCGTACCTTTCAAGTCTTGTAAAATTTTCTTCATAGGTACCAACAGATTCATCATCCTTTTCCTTCAGTTCAAGAAGCTCTTTCTCCATCATTGTTTAGAGAATATGAGAGATGTACTTATTGAAAAATAAGTTCTTGAACTCGTCCCATTACATGGACTCAATTTCATCCCTTTTCCTCATATTCTTAATAAGATTCCACCATTGATCTGAATCTACTTCCAAACGATACACTGCTAGGATGGGTTTATCATGTTCAGAACATTGAAGAACTGAAAATATCTTTTCAGTAGTACTAATCCATTGTTCAGCAACTAATGGATCTGTAGACTTGCTGAATGAAGGTCGAACCTGCCTCATGAAGGATTCAACAAAATGTTACTCCATCCTTTGCTCGTTTGGAAGTCCTGCATGATTCATAGCTTGAGAAAGTTTTGTGATCACGGTTACAAGATTTTGTATTCAAGCTCCCATAACGTTTGGTTGCTCATGGGGACAATCATTGCATTGCCTGTCGCATTCCGCATTAACACGGTTCCTTCGGGTTCCAGCCATTGAGTAAAACCAAGAAGAATAGTGTGAGAAACACTACTTATAATAAGAAAACCACATAATCAAGAATAAAATTTCACACTTAAGGTCTTATCCTAGGTTATTCATGGCCATTTCTAAAACACTAATATTGTGTTCGATGCCAAGACATATCCTTAGGGTTCTTACTAAGGCTTTCACATCCTAGTTTCCAAAGGTTGACTATACCTTTCCTCTTATACCAACTATAACAACCCATACTTTACATACATTGTTATTAATTTAGAATTGATGAACACTTATTACAACATATAACAAAACCAGGAAAGGACCGTATAGGTATAGAGTCTTTAGAAACTGGGTAACATAAACAACCGGTTCATAAAGCATCTACTTTTCCTCCCATTTATTTCATCATATCTAGAGTCCCTTTTGGCATATCCTACTTAATAACCATCTTCCTGAACTGGGGAAATAAAACATACAAAAGGGTAAGCTCAAATGCTCAGTAAGGGTAAAAAAAATAAATATCAATCACATCATATACATAAGAACATAACTTTTGGAAATCTTAACCAGCAAAAGAGATCATAATTTCATAACATGGGATAAATCATAGTAGTGAAATGTAATCCCAATAATCATAACATAAAACATGAAACTTTTTGGCATACACAAATAATAATAGAGAATCATTTCTTATTAGTCAAGACTCATTTCCAAGACTATCTTAGTGGACAAAGTCCATTTCCGAACCGAGTTCACTCCTCGTTTAAGTCATGTTTCACTGAACTGGTTTAACCTGCCGTTCCAGCCATGTCTATCTCATGAGATATAAAATCTTTACCCAATGAATTTGAGGGAGATATAGGTCCCACCCATTGCATAATGATACCATTCTTATGTGTTCCACAAAATCATAATCCATACATCATAGCATAACCCATGTAATAAAAATGGGAATCTTAAACATCGTGACATCATAAAACAAATCATATAAGATAAAGGAATTCATAAAAATATTTCCATCACGACATAATAAAATCCATGTAATAATAGGGATAGAAATAGAACCCTATATTATCTTAGATGGAAAATAATTTTGATAAAACTCTTGAACTCCATTCTTGAGGAAAATATCCTTTCTACTTCAAAAACATTTTCCTTTCTTAACATGTCATACAATTTTAAACTAAAAGAAGTTGATTAAAAATAAAATTGAATAATTGTAAAGGAATATTCTTGGAAATAATGTTTTAAACATCCATTCATTCCGTATAAGTTAAAAAAATATTCTTCTCGTACTTTTGTCTGAAAAGTCAAAAAGTACCTCGTACGAAAAATGACAAAAGATTCCTTTCAAATCTTTTACTAAAAACACACTAAAGTGTAAAATTGGATATAAAATATTGTATAATGATATATATATTACATATTTAGGAAACATGGATGTGGATGATAAAATAAACCCCAGTAAATACCAAAGTATAAACAATCTCGGATAAAAATGATATTGTGATATTTTCCCTTACCATAGGTCCCATTTGCTTCGTAAGTGTCTGAACCTCCTGTATAATGATTTAAATAATGTTATTGAATTATTACAGAATCATACGTATTTTTATGATATCATATATGGTCATATTCTTATCTTCTTATTATTAATATTTTATTACTACTTGTTATTCGGGTGTTTATTAATTTTTGTTCTTATGCGTGTTTTGTCGAATAAATTCTATTTTTTCTTTTTAGGTTATAGATACCTCATTTCCAGATTGGTATTTGTGTAATATATATCATATTAATTCATTCAATTCATTTATATAATCATTATTCAATGAAGATCATGTAGAACGAGTCACATCACATTATGGAGATGGTATTCCGTACGTACGCACGAGCGATGATATCATTCCCATGATCGTGGAATTGTATTGGAGTGTATGTATAATATTTCAAAATAAATATCACTATACAATAATAATATATAGTCATTATTTACACCATTATACCCATCCATGTAAGGTGGTGGTGGAAAATAGTTTACACCACGGCGTAGAGACAGTATTCTGTACGTACGCACGCGCAGTGATTTCATTTTCCATAGGATGGATAGATGGAGAAATAGGGTTGTTTCATACTTATAATAAAATATAAGTATATGAGTGATACTTATGTTATTACTTCATAATTAAACAACTAAATAATAAGAAGTGGAAGAAGAAATAAATTTGAAAGAATCGGTAACAGACATTACCTCTTCTTTGAAGCGCTTCTTTGAGACCTCTTTTTAGGGCACTACAATTGGTCATTGAAGATAACCAGGACCTCTAGGATGTCTCTAGGGAAGTGGAGAGGAGAAAGTGTCGGGGTTTGGCCGAGCTTGAAGGCTCAAAGTGGTGTGAGGAAGAGGGGGAGGAGGTGCCCTTTTATAAGGGAGGAGAGGGGCTCCTTTGGAAAAACTAAATATATTATTTTATTATAAAGACAAATTCGGTTTTAAATAGCTTCAAATTGATTTATTTAGAATCTAAGGTAGGTATGGGTCTAAATACTATCAGAAAATAGAATTTAGACAAGTTTAGCTCCCTATTTTAACCCTATCATTTATATTTAACTTTAAGTTTGATAATTTTACTTTTACCGTGTCTTTTTGTGTTCTTACACTATAATGATAATAAACATACTATAAAAAGCCAAAAGAACCCCAAGTTGTTTAATATTAATATATACAACCTTATTTAAGTCATTTTGCATAAACATAGATTTTTAGGAATAAACTAACAATTAATAATATAATATTTGTTTTAAAAACATTTTATGTCAATTTTGACACTATTTAGTAATTGATTTTGGTGAAAATCATAAAAGAATGATTAGTTATAAAAACGTTAATTAAATCAATACTAACATTTCATATTAACCTATAAAATTAGTTTAATTCATAAAAAGTCTCAAATTAAATTTATTTTGGTATTTATAACATCAATTAAGTCAATATTTCATTAAAAAGATAATTATTGCACCATATTTGTGTCATAAATAAATTAAATTATTTAATGTCTAAAAATTACAAATAAAATACCATTATGTAGGAAATATTTTTATCTTTATAATCAATATTTATAGTCAAATTTATCTTATGTATAACCCTATATTAAAAATTCTTTAGTTATTAAACTTTGATTTTAACCATTTTAACCCTTCTTTAAATAAATTGATAATAAATGTCCTAATCTAATCCATGTGGGCATAAATGGTCATATTTTATTCCTAAGGTTTTTTTTGGTCTAATTAAACTTATCCAATAGAAATCGGACATCTGTTAGGGTAATAATAATATCATTTTTGCCCTTAATTACACTATTTACTTTTAACCGTGGTAAAAAAAAAGTAAAAAGTTACTATTCACAAAATTATTTTAATTTCATTGGACCACATTTTAGTCCTTGATATTAACTGTGTCTCTCGGATTTTTGAAATTCGACTCACATATGTGGTAAAATTATGTTTTATGAAAAATTTAGTTTTTTAACTACCACTTAGTGGTTTCACTATTCATCAAATGATGAAAGTTTCCAGAAAAATACCAAAAATTAGGCCTAAGCCATATTTGATATTATGAATTCAACAATGATGTCTATTTTACCAAATTCAAAACAAATCAGTTGCATTAATTTATATAAAAATTAATTCTCGTCGTCAAAACAAATAGCGTGTTTTTAAGAGATAATAACTATCAAAAGATTGACACTTGTTTATGTTTGGTTTAAATGTGAAATTACATTTGATGACCAAAATTGTATTAAATGGTAAAAATATATTATAAATATACTTTAAAATCACTCAAATTAATAATTTATCACTATTAATTACTTCGATTAAATAAGTTGTTTTTAATTAAAATTTAGTAATTTTCACTATTCATCAGAATATGAAAGTTATCCGAAAAGTACCAAAATTTCACCCTAAGTTAATTTTGATATTCAGAATCCAAAAATGAATTACATTTTGAAAAATAAAATTTACAAAATTTTAAAAAGTGGTTATTACTATTCATAATGGCTAGTTTTAATAATATTTCAATAGCATATCGTTGTTTAGTGAAACACGTTATTGCATACAACGCAAGCTATCGAGGAAGCCCGCGGTTGCGTGTAAATAAATACAAGCTAGTGTGGTGTGTATTGAAAGATTCCTTTGATGATTTATATAACATAAAAACAAAATATTTCTCATAAAAGTCTTGGGTGTTACATTATATATTTAAACGATATTTAATTTTTACCCAAAAATTCGACTGTCTCAAAAAATTATGAAAACTTTATCGTTGGATAATTTTGATGACCTGATTTCAAAAAAAAAATTCATTTTATCTAAATAATTTTCTAAATATGTTATTTTTTTCTTTTCAAATAAAGACCAACATTTATAAAAAATTCATGGGTTTTGACAGAAACAGCTTTCAAACCTTAATAAAAATTACAATTGTATTCATAACAATTATATGATAATTTATATTTAATTAAAGAAATTTAGATATAATATTTTATTAAAATATTATTTAATTAAAAAATCCATTAATTTATCAAGATATGTTTTCTTAATTGAATAAAAACGAAAAATACTATTTGTGCTTTAAAAACCATTTACAGAGTGACAATAATAAAATGATTGTATATTATTTATACGAAAATAATGCACATAATCATAGTTATAGGGTCTTGTTAAATAACCCCTTATAATACCCATAAAATTCCTAATGGTAAGGTGTGTGGTGGTGATAGGCTCTTGGGAAGGCTCAGATAATACCTCTTAGTTGGTAATCTCTACTAATGTTCATTTATCCCATAGAAGGTTCCGTTCAAGATTAACGTGTTGAAGCTCAGCTTGGGCTTGGTCAAGAGAGAAGCCCTATGACACCACCTCCATTCGGAGCTCCAAAAAATGGGCTTCATATGGATGTATTCTACTAGATGAGGCCATCATTTACTTTTTCTGAGTAAATTGGATTTCTTAAAGCCCTATATTTATACTAATCATGTGATAACAATTCAATAGTTATATTATAAATAGTAACAATTCTTAACATTATTTTGAAATCCAAAAAAATAAAACCAAGGAAGTGGATATTTTATATAACCATTTTACATAATAACAAATTTAATTATACCAAGATGAATCTTCATTAATAAGAGTTTGGGTCATTATAATTTGACCATCCTATACGCACAAGAAGGGAAGCTAAAGGTAACAAAGAGATAACATGAAACTTCATTCACATTTATAGCCCAATTTAAGAATTATTTCCCACACAAGGATTTGTTTGAAAATAAGAAGACCACCATAATTCCTACGAGGATATATGAAAATAAATTTGGGAAAGGAACCATGAAAAGATCTCTATATTAATAATTAGATATATTAGTGGGTCTTGGTTGAGAGGAAACTCTCAACCCAATTGTTATTATCAAATAGAAAGAAAATACCATGATCATTCCCTTATATATTTGTTTTACTAATATATATGGAATTAAAGGAATCATTTTTAGTAGGAGATGGATGATATGTCATATTTACTATACAACAAATGGTTTTGACAATCATAAAATCTTATAATTCCTTGATGTACATTTTTGTACATAGACTGAGGGTTTCAAAATGTAAAAAGAATTTTGAAGAAACATTGACAAATATGTAATCTCGACAATTTTCAAAAACTAGTTATAAATGTATACCAATCATACTATTTACTCTTGATTTGATTATAGAGAAAAAATTTAATGGGGGAGTTTTTGTTAATTATAAAAATAATATCAAAACCAATGTACCAATCTTATACTTTAAATTTATGATGTGTTTATTTATATGAGTGTAAGTCACAAAATTTCATTAATAAATAAAATTGATGAATAAAGGAATTTGAAGTATTAAAACATTATATATATATATATATTAATTGTTAACTTTTTTAACTTCGAGATTCAATTTTTTTCTATACAATGTTAACCCATGTAGACTTAGAGTTGTCTAGATAAAGTATTATTAGTAAGAATTCATTGGTTCCATCCTTCTCTCAAATCAAAATATTTTGGCTGTAACCTTGGATAAATGATGGAGAATAAGTTTTTTAATTATATAAGAAATTATTAAAGTTGATAAAATCCTTCACTAATATTTCACCATTTTATTTTTTGTTAATAAGGGTAGAAAATAGTTGAGTAATACCAATTGACATATAAGATTAATGGTATTTAAAATAAATAAAAAGGAGACATCGAAGAGGATAATATTTTTTCCAATAAGAATGTTTTTTATCATTTATAAAAGATATAAATATGTATTTGGAATCTTTGTAGAGAATATGAGTAATATAATGTAATCATAAATGTAGGAGGAAGATATAATATACTGTTTAGATATATCAGTCGGACAGATTGAAGACCACATAAATATTTTGATGATTGGTGAGATGATATTTATGTTAAATATAATTTTTCATTAAGATAAACTATTTAAAATATATTTGAATAGGTTTTCTAACAATCCAACAAGTGGTGTTATTGAAAAATAATATTAAAGGAAGCAAAGATAACATAAAATTTTTGAAACTATCCAAAAGATGTCTTAAATGAATATGTGAATTGGTGAAAATGACATCATAGATGATGATGTGAGTTGATTTAATTTCTTTGAAAAAGCCTGAAAAAGATTTCGAGAGGCTTAAAGGTTATTTTTGTGAAGTATATAATTTTAGAAGACTTTGGTTCTTGAGTAATAAAACTGATAAATCATCATAATCTCATAATACTTTTTCTGAGGTACAAAAATGAAAAAGGATGTAGCTCACTCTACGGACAAAAGGATTTGGGAGTACGTATATAAGACATTATACTAGTGTTTTTAACAACTTTTAGATATGTGTAATAATTTCAGAATCATATTATAATTTGGATCCTTTCATAAAAATTCAATGTTTTCCAATATTTTGGAAAAGGGATGGAATTATTGGGAGCTTCATAAGATATACACATTATTAGGAAAAGTGAGGAGATTTATATAATTACTTATTCTAAATAAATAATTAAATCAGGTGATAAAAGTGATGATATTTATAGATTTAAATGTTATAATTAAGGTGAATAATTTTGAATAATGCTAAGAAATATTTGAGATTAATTCCATTTTGTAAACAACTATTCCACTTCCAAAATGCATGGAGTCATGCACACATGGATGAAGAATTCAAAGGAAATAAAATCATTGATTTTTTTTTGAGATTTAAAGTGTAATTTATCATGAGTTTCATAGAAAGTTGAAATGAAATTCCTTGACAGAGATTAAATAATATTCCAATTGAAAATATTAGGATTTGAATAACAAGATCTTACTTAAACAAAAGAAGACAGATTCCATAATCCAAATATGGAAAGAAGATTCAATAGATTTATCTATTAATTTAAACATACTGTATATAAAAAAGAAAATTTTGAGATCTAGCATTCAGAAGAGATAAGATGATACTCAATTAAAATAGATAACAATCATGTATAAAATAATAGAGTCTGATTGCATCTATAAAACCCTTTACTTAAAAGAAGAAGGAGATCAACACCACAAAGTTTTTGTTGAGTGAGAATAAAACTAAATCACGATGAGTAGAGATAAAGAAAAAAAATTCTATCATAGGAGAGGAAACAATGTCTATGAACTATTCATTGTTTTTATGAAGGAACTTTTAACAACAGGTGGGATCCAATAGAAAGAAACAATCGAGTGGATAAAGAAAAATATTTTTAGAAGACTGTTTCAAAATGCGTTATTCTAATATAAAGATTACATCATGGGAAAGAAATGCATTTTTAGAAGATGTACCTTTACTGTACTCAACCATGATAAAAAGTTTTGGTAGATTTTTGTCAATATTTTTATTACATATATATTTCATGTACACATATTTGTTTACTAGTGGAGATCTAGGTCTTGATATGATAACCAAACATAGTAAAGAGTGGTCTCTCAAATTGTGGTTGATCCTTGCTCATTATTGTGTGGTATAGTATATTTACATTTTTTTCATATTAAAAATGGTCAGATATATATGAATTAGAGTGTAAAGATCTTATCTGATCAAATTTGATGTTTTAAAATAAATAAATCATAGAAATAATATTATTACTAATAGAATCCCCATATAACTGATCTCACGAGACATAGGAATTAAAAATTAGATTATGATGTGTTAGTATTTGTAATAATTGGGGCCAAAACCTCATTTTTTAAAATTAAATCAAACCAAAGACCAATTTTTAACTGGGTAGCGGGAGACCCATTACATAGCCTGAAGGCCTAGTGGGCATGTAGCCCATAACATAGTCCGTAGGCCCAAATTTTTGGCCCAAGGCCCATTCATTGAATAGTAACCAGACTACTATAGTACCCTCCATAGCTACAATTCCCTGCTACCACTACAGTGCCCTACTGCTGCTACAATGCCTGCCGATCAACAGTACCACTGCTACTATAGTATCACTACAGTCTACTACAGTACCTGCGCCCAATGGGTTTTGAACCCCAATTTTTCTTGTAGGATTATGGGGTGCTTACCACTAAGCCAAACCCCAACTACATGCAGTGTAAGTTGTATGAACTCCAAATAAGATCACTTGTGTTTTTCCCTCACTTTTTTTGTAATGAAGAACCAAATTTTTAGATATTAAGGATGTTGTTCTATGGTGACTACACTCATTATCCACTTACATGATTGATTTGGATATAGATGGTTACATACATTTTTTCACTCTCCACTGCAAATATTTTGGGATGGATCTAGGTATAGAAAATAGTTATAGATTCTATACATAGCTAAGTAATAATATTTTGAGTATATCTATGTGATCACTTAGGTACTTACCAGTTTCCCCTCGAATAGTCCAAGGGTAATGATAAAAAATTATGTAGAAGATTAATATGGTTTCTTTCCCACTGCTTTGGGTTTGAATCAGATTAGATATCAACAATAGTCTATCCCATACTATTGGGTACGAGTTAAAATTATTATCAACTAGTACATTATAATCATATAATTATACATATGGTTCTCTAGAATAATTAGATATTGCATTAGGAGTGGATTATGAGATGAGATCATATAATGAATTGTGGAATTATAATGTGGTTTAATATAGTGAACATATGAGTGGATATTTTGATTAAAGTTACCCATATATAGGTAGCTGATGTTTGTATTGTAGTACAATGCAACTTGGAGTATAGGTATTAATTTTCCTCCTCTCCAAAAATAGAGGTCTCAATAGTAGCATAGTGGTGTGGGGATTCCAGGTATTGGTGTCCACTAGCAGAGCATAGTTTACATGGGTTTTAATTTATTTATAATGTATATAATATAAGGATAATTACACATCTATATAGAAATTTTTGTCTATTTTAGGAGATTATAAAAATGTTTGATAAAGCATAATAAATATATAGGGATAATTATTCATGGACAATTAAAACACTGTTGTACTTCTAGGAAACTTATCACATTATGATACTCTGGGTTAATTATTGTCCATTTCTATTTATATGGGTTACATTACTACATGTGATGACCATACTATGTACTATAAATCTTGAATATCTTCAAAACTATGAAATTTACCCTTTTCTCCATACATATTACCAAAAGATGATTGGTGACACATGAGAGTGAAGGAAAATTATTTTATAGAAGGTATTGTTTTTATTTAGATACTTTTTGTTCCTCTATCTCATTGAATGCTTAAATTTTCAAGTCAGGATTCTTTATTAGGTAGTTTCTTATAGGTGTTTCATGTTTTTAATGGCTAATGTTTAATACATGATAGGGGTGGATGTTTTATATTATGTATTGCTCTAGTATTCCATACTTTTACAACAGATAATTTGTTTGTAGGGGAAATTACTCAAGTATATGTGTGGAAAACTCTGTGCTAGTCTCTAACCCAATCACTAATATAGATGGGTTTAGGGAGTTCACTTATCGGCATTCGAAGACATGGTAGATTGGTCTCAATTCTCTGTATGAAGATAGAAGTAAGATCATGGCAAGGACTATTTGGGGTAGCTTAGAACAAATGGATCATCCAAACATTTTGTCACAATAGATGTATTAAAAATGGATGTAGTGAAAAAAATACTCTTGAGAAGTACCATTATTGGTGACTAATAATCGAGATACATAAACAAAGTAAACCATGTGTGTATATAGAAGGGATACATGCATTGTGAAAAAAACATAGTATTATTTTCATTTCATGAGATGGTTTGGAGTATGGTTTTTTATAAAAAGATTATAGTTTCCACATCATATATCATGATCATAAAATAGATATAATTGTGGGAATATTAAATTTATATTTGTCACAATTCCACATTGTAGACTATGATTTGTTCTTGAGCTGTAACTTTTCCCAATTCTAGTTCACCCAAATAACCCAAAGCTCAGTGGTACCACTAGATCTTAGGCATATTTCCCCATACTCTTATGGCTACCAACTAGCAATGATGGCCTATGATGTGCTAATAGGGGGACTACACCCACATATAAGAGTCAAAAATATATATATTATTACAAGAAAATAATTATTTAGTTGTGGGTTTTTTATGATGTTTCTCAAAATCTCGACTAAATTAAATGTATTATATTTTTTGTGGGGTGGTTTTTAAAAAATGTTCATTAAATATTTTTTTTAAAAAATCAATTATTTATTTAAAATTATAGGTGGATTTTTTTAAAATAGCCGCAAAATATTTTTTTAATTGATTTATTTAACTTTTAACAGTGGTTTTAAAAAAATGCCACTAAATCAATGATAATAAATAATAAATAATAAATAATAAATAATAAATAATTATTTTTTTATTTATTATTTATTATTTTCAATTTTAAATAAATTGAAAATTTTAATTATAAATTATTATTTAATTGTAATTATTTTTTATTAATTATTTAAAAACTATAATTTGGGAATTATTTGTTAATTTTAGTTAATCAATTAATTTCTTATTTGTTTATATATATATATATATATATATATATTTGTTAAATATTTATTTATTTGATATCTTTTTGTTATTTATAATTTTCTATTTATTTCTTTCTTAGTCATTATTTATTTATTTTTATTTTTTATTTAATTATTTTGTAATTATTAATTATTTATTACTTATTTACCATTTATTTATAAGTAATTATTTATTTATAATTTAAATTTCTTTTATTCATTTATTATTTATCATTTATATATTATAATTTATATATTTATTATTTATTTTAATATTATTTATTCACTATATAATTTTCATATAATAATAATTATTATTATCTTATTTATTATTGTTTAATTATGATATAGTTATTTTTTATTTATTCATTATATATTATTTATTTATTATTCAATATTATTTTTTAAGTTATAATTTATTTTTTTATTTATTATTTTTTGAATTAATATTTATCTATTTAATATTTAATATTTGTTATTTATTTATCATCTATTTATTACATATTATATATATATTAAATATATATTTAGTGATTATATGTAATTTAATTAATTTTAATTTATAACTTATTTATTTAATATTTAATTAATAATTTATTTTTATATTATTTTTATATTTCTTTATTTATTTAACATTTATTATTTATATACTATTTATTATATATTTTTTAGTTATTATTTGTTATTTATTATTTGTTTATTCTTTATTATATATTATTTATTTATTTATCATTTATTTTTTGTTTATTATTTAGTTTTTATGATCTATTATTTATTTATTATTTATATGTTTAATTTTTGTAAAAATAATAATTCAATAATGAATAAATTATAAGTGAATAAATAATAAAAAATAAGGAAATAAATAATAAATAAATAAAATATTTGTTAAAAAACATAAATCATGTAAATCATTTAGCAATGGTTTGAACTACAACTAAATCGTTACGCAACACTTATTCAAAGCGCTGTAGAATGTTTTCCAACATCGTATCTCAGAGTGGTTTTAGAAAAGCATCATGAAAACAATTAGTGGTGGTTTAAACAATCTATTAACTTGGAAAAAATTTCCTCTAAATGCTTATTTTTACATAGTGGAAGTGACAATAACCATATTATATAAAACACACAACTGAATAAATATAACTATTCAACTCCTGATAAACTAAATAAAGTACAATACATGAATGTTCTTGGTGTAACGAAAGCACGATATGGGGTATGCCCAACACGATTTTTTTTTCATAATCGATTATTAATCTTATATGTACATCGATGAAAAATGTGGTCACCAATGGAACCGAATCATAAAATAATTAATGTGAGAACCCCAGAACCAAACACAGGATCATGACACAATAAATTATAATTAATTTAAGCAACAAAATAATTAACTTATGATGATTTCTTTTTTCGTTGTTGAGTCAAATAATATCTATAAATTGAACCATTATTTCCCGTTTGAATCAAGTGTATATTCAAACCATTACAGATCTACACATTCTCCATAAACATTCAAACATCATCGTGAGGATCTATGGGTGTTAGCATAATAGATCCTAATACTTACATCACTCATATTTTATCACCCCGAGAATTACATCAAGGAGGATTCTCTTGGATCTCTCTATAATGAGGAGTGGCGAAGGAGGAGGATCACTCTCCCTTTTTTAGCGAATTAGGGGATACAGAGCTCTCTAGGGATTTGTGAGAATTATCTAGATGTTAATGTGAAAGAAAAAAATGGAAACTCCTTAGATATAATATAATTGCAGAGAAATTGTGAGAGTGTTAGAAAATAATAATTTCACATTAAAACTTATTATTTCATTAATCCCTATATAACTCTATCTCTATAATAATAATAACAATGATAATAATAATAATAATAATAATATTTATTGTCATGCACAATACGAGTGAATTAAAAAAATATTATTTAATCGGATAATATTTATTATATATTATTTTTCATCGATCCATTAAACATAGTCCCTTATTTCTCCAAAAACATTTATCATTCACTCAATAATTAATATTTATTTAACAAATAAATATCACTCCATTAATCACCAATAAATAAATAAATATTATTTTCATTAAAAAAAATATTTATCAAATATTTTTCTCAGAAAATATTCTATCAAATTAATTGTGATAAAATAATTATAGTCAAGATAACATGAATAATTCATAAATGATGTTCATAAATAATACTTACTAAATTTGATAAATAAAAATATTATGAAACTATGTTTCTAGATAATGATAGCGTGTGATCATCTAGGATTCATTCATAGTGGCATTAGATGATGTAAGCAAAAGTCTAAGGTTTTCATCTAGAAACATTTCAAGACACCTGTAGAAAAGAAGTTAATTTCAACGTTCCACAAAGCCTCATGCAGACACTTAATGTATAATAAAATCCCATTATCATGATATGACTAATAACATTGGTTGCATGATGGTTCTATCAACCAATGTTCTCAATATTTCTTTCTTTGAATTTTTGGAATTGAACTGGACTCTTAAAAACATGGAAATGGGTTTAATTATACTTTATCATTTCTGAGAACAGGACAAATATTTGATGTTCCATTAAAGAACTAAAGGGAGAAATCCATTCTCAGACTATTCATAAATAAAATATTGTTCATGATGCACCCAAAAAATCATAATTTTTCATTAAAATATGTCATTATCGTTTTCATCAATACATCAAAGTACTTGAACCATAATATCAATTATTAATAATATTAAATTATAAGGATCTATATAGATATCGATAGAAATGAATATCTAATGACCCATATAAATATAGATTTCTTTCTGGTTAGTCTTCTTCTAATAATACCCTACACAATATATTACTAAGGGCATACACATTGAGAAAGTTTCTTAAAGTCATATAAGTGTCTAGCCATGATATAATATATCTTTTATGTCTAAAAATTGATTTAATCATTATATAGAACATGTATTTAAGAATAATATCATGGAACCTATGGTTTATCATCATAGTGTGGAACTACTATGGTCCTTTAGTGTGGAAAATCCTCTTAAGAAACAGTCACATATTCTTTCATGCAGAAGAACAGTCATGATTTGTTAAATAGTTTATTAACATTCCAAAATATGAATACTTTTAATCATAAAGTACACAAACTTTGGTTCTAAGGAACCAAATCCAATAGAACCCCACTTACACTAGAGGAAACTTCTAACAACATTCAGTATTCTAGAACTCACATGATATTCATGATCCTACTAATAAAATTCATTAGTCAAGGGTTCTTCCACATTTTATTTCATAAAAACTCATCCTACATCAACTTCACCACTTTAAGAGAAATTATTCAAGAGGTGATACCTTCGCAGAATGTGTTTTATTTAGTGGTTTAACCATTGATCTTTTTCAAGATCCACTGTTATATTAATTACACAATATTATGCATTAGGGTGTTTACTTATTGGTACCACATTAGGATCATAAACATAGTTTTATATCCAAATAAATTATTTACTTCCATTGAAGCCTCCATATACTCATACTCCACTGTAGAATCAGTGACAATTAGCTACATTAAAATATTACAGCTCACAACTCCTCTGTTGAGGATGAATACATATCCAGACTATGACTTTATATCATTATAATATATTGGTAAAATTTCATTGATATAACCTCTAATTACTAGATCCTCATCTCATCCATACACCAAGAACATATGCTCATTTATTTTCAGATACATAAGGATAAGATTATTTGAAGACCCATGTTGTTCACCAAGATCACCATGATATAGTCCTAAAATGATCAATTAATAGGAAAGATGAAGTCTAGTACACAACCTGATATAATTGATTTATCATATCACCGAAGAGTTTTGAATCATAATTGTTTTCTTAATATGTATAATTTGTGACAATAGAACTAATATCCTCCAAGATTATTTAATACTAAATATCTTTTTTATCTATCCAATGTATGTACCTTGACTTAGTCCAAACAACCTCTTAGATTTATCCCAAATGATCTTAATCTCTAGAATTTAGGTTTCTTCATCTAAGTTTTTTATGAAGAAGAATCTGTTTAACTAGTCCTTAATAGACTATAAATCTAGTATGTAATTTCCAAAAAGTAATATTTCATAAAA
The DNA here is from genome assembly GCA_963277665.1 of Viscum album. Classification (NCBI taxonomy): domain Eukaryota; kingdom Viridiplantae; phylum Streptophyta; class Magnoliopsida; order Santalales; family Viscaceae; genus Viscum; species Viscum album. The sequence goes on along the minus strand of OY728158.1, from coordinate 1,162,472,717 downwards.
TTATAATACTAGGATAAAAAAATCATTCCAACTAAACTTCGTGTAGAAAGAAGTATTATATTCATTCTTAATGAGATAAAATTATTTAATAGCTTCATCGAACTGAATTCTCTATAAACTAGATCCTCTCTTCAATCCATAAATGCATCTCTGTATATTGAATGTCCATTTGGCATCACTAGAAGTCACAAAACCTTCTGGTTGTGTAATATAGAAATGTTCATAAATATTCCCACTAAGGACAGATATTTTGTTGTCCATAGGAAAAATTTCATAGACATGGTAAGCCACTATATAAAGTATAATTCTTATTTATTTAAACATAGAAATAGGATAAAGATATTTTTCATAGTCAACGCCTTGATTCTACTTAAACCTTTTATCCAATAGCCATTTTTTATTGGAAATTAAATTACCTTTCATGTCCAATTTTATCTTAAAACCCCATTTACACTCTATATTGGTTACATTAATTAGAAGATCAAACATAACTCAATCTTGGTTCTAATACATGGAACCCATTTCAATATTAAAGGATTCCTTCCATCTTGCAACTACCAATATCACTACTGCCTTTTTGTGGGACATAGTTTCAATATTGTAAACCAATAGTGATTCCCCATATTTAGTGAGAATAAAACCATCTCTCTAGTTTTATTACTCTTCTAGTACTCCTACATGTTACTTGTTTTCATGAATGACTTCATTCAAGGAGACCTTTAGAATCTTTTCATGTACCAACTCTTTTGTATCTTTAGAATCAACATCATCAATGTCAATTTTTTCCCACAATACATTGTGAGGATATTATCCGTCTTGAGGAAGACATATTTTTTTTATATATAGACACTTTATTGTTCGAGGGGTTATATAGGATGTTTCCCTCTATTTTCATAGGATACCCTATAAAGATACACTTTTTTCCCTAGGGTGCTATTTTTTCATGATATGGACTTAATAAATTCCTTGCAACCCTATACACATGTATGTGATAAAGAAATTACTTTCCAATCCCTAACATTAAGGGAATTCATTTTTTCTCTTTAGTGAGTAATTAATTTAATGTGTATGTCATAGTTTTGAATGAATATCCCCCAAAAGATCAGGGAATATATATTTTACTCATCATCTACCTTAACATTTCTAGAAATGTATGATTCCTCCTTTCACTAAAAGCATTCCATTATGGTGTGTAAGGTGGAGTGAGTTGATAAGGAATCCCAAACCCCCATATAATGTTAATAAACTCTTGGTTAAATATTCACCACCTTGATCAGATCAAAGATTCTATTTCTTCTATCTATATACATTATCTACTTCATTGTTTAATTATTTGAATTTCATGAAGGACTCATACTTATACCTCATCAAGTAGACATAACAATATCTACTCAAGTAATAAGTAAAAAATAAAGTAAGAATAAAAATGTCTAGATTATATTGTACATGGTCTACACACATTATTTTGTACCAATCCTATAAGCTTTTTGTCCCTTTCATCCTGTCCACCGAATGGTGTTCTAGTTATTTTCCATGTAAAAACTAATGAAATCATTAATGTTTCCTTAGATGAAAACATTGTAAATAAAAATCTTGATAGAGATTTTTTAGCTTCTTCATGTTTATATGACTGAGATGGTGATTCCACAACCAGGTGTTATATGATTATTTTTAAATGGTTCCTTATCAATTTCCAGTACTTAGTTTTTTAAATTTAATACATAAATTCCATTATTTAAATGTTATACCATAACACATGGTTTCTCTATAAAAGAAAAAAACAATTATTTACAATCCTTAAATCAAAACCATCTATATCTAGGAAGGACATAAAAATTATATTTTTGGTAATAGTTGGTACATAATAATGATCTTTCAAAACCATGATCATTCATATTCCTAATAAAGGTGGTATTATCCAATTTCTAGAGAAACCATCCTCGCAACATTCAAAACTTGTAATTTCTCCTATCCTCTTAAAATATTTTAGATACAACTTGGTTACAATATTTGGATACATATATGAAAACCACAAGATATATCTAATACACAATGTATAGATATAGAAAAAAATTTCTTGATAATGATATCAATTTTATATTTCCTTTACTTCTTGGGGTAGTTACTATTTCTATAGAATTTATGGACACTTGAAAAACATACTTATTCATTTTCATTTTTCAACCTTTAGATATTACTCTTCTTATAAGGATGGTGCTTGGGATCTCTTACCATGTAATTACTCTTAAGCTAAATTTCATTGTTCTTCATTTTATTTTTCTCCATAATGGTCAATGGGTTTTCATGACTCGTTTCTTAGTAAACATGTTTAATGAGTGTAATAAATTTTTATAGTATATTCCAATTATTTTTCATGTATTCAGTTACAGTAAAACTGTTGGAATTGGGTAGTGAGGAAAGAATGAGATTTATGCAAAAAATCATCTAAGAATTTAATGCCCAAGATGTCTAAGTTCAATATATAGCTAGTATATTTGACTATATGAGGCATATCTAGTGCTGAATCTCATTTTTTTCATGTAAAAAACTCATTTGAGATATTGTATCTCTCTTGTCTCAATTTCTCTTAATAGAAATCCTATTGGTGATACATTATGATATTCACATAAATATCATCATATTTATTTACAATATCAATTTTATGGATGAAAACATGAAATATTTCACTTCTATTGAATCATATAAATGTTTCCTATATATATAAATCTCTACATCACTAGCCTTTTGGATAAGCACTTATAGAATATGGTTTTCTAATTGATATAATTTCTTTTCATGGAATAATATAAAATGTAAGTTTCTTTTCAATTATTGGAATTTACTCTCAGTTATAAGGTTATACTTCTTATGTATGTAAAAATTTATATACTTTAATTCATATTTATTATATTTTATATAATTAAGAGGAGCATAATTTTAGTGCTTTATCCCATAAAAGTAGATAAAAAATATTATATTTTTTTATATCCCATGATTTTAAAAAAACCAAATAACTATCGCCATTTGCTTAATAAAAAACTGTTGTTTGGATATTCAAGTGTCAAGGGCATGTATTACCCTTCTCATAACCTGATCTTAGGCTAGAGAAGTTATTTGAAAATTTTTAGATAGGCTTGAAAATTTACCATTGCATTAACTCACAATTCTTGTATTTGTTGAGTGTATCCCTCAATCCTAAAATCCTAAACATGATTTCCTCAACATTTTACTATTAGTTACACTAATTCCATATTGGGAATTAATCCTTTGATGTGAACTTTGTTATGTTGGAAAAAAAGTCACGTTAAAATTCCCCGACATTTAAATAAACCCTGAATTATGCCATTTTTGCAGTTTAAAGTGTGTTTTGATTTTATCTTATGTCATGGAAGGATATAATAAATTAAGATATATAATTGAGGGATGTTTATATTTTTTTTGAAAATTTCCATTTTATTTTTATTTCATGATTTTTAACATTAATTGGAATAACATAAGTAATTAATCATGTATTTGATAAAATGTACACATAATATAGTTTATTTTAGCTTTTTATATACCATGCCTAAAAATTAATTAATTCATGTGACCATGATAAAATATCCATAATGAAATTAACCATGAAAATTGATATAAATAAAATTAGAAAGTGGTATGATTATGATATTTTACTAATGGTTAGATTGTTTAGTGGATGGTAAACTGGTCATCGTCCTAAAAAACACCAGGAACAATGACTTGGGTTGTGTTATACATTTCCACTTATCCACCCATGCATTACTAGATTGGTTTCTCCTCAACTCCAAACATGATCGACCTCTAAAAGGTTAAAATTTCCTTCAATTAGATAATATTTTACTCACACATAGAATTGGTGAGACAATATATTGGTTAAGGGTCTTAAAAAAAGGAATCCATGGGCACGCATTGCCTTAAATAATGATAGGATAGATGAAAAAATCCATAACATAAATAAAATAATAAATTAAAAGGAAACCAATAAAATCCAAAGGTTTGTTCTTTGATCATTACCATATAAATACATGTAATGAGTTACACCTTTAATAAAATTAGAAATCAATTACAATCATTAATTTTTAAGATATATTACATATGATTCAATAAATTATCTTCATTATATAATCAATTATTTTTTCTTATTTCTTATTAAAACGTTCTTGATATTATCATCCATCATAATTTCAAAAAAAATAAGTAAATTTATTTAAAATTAAATATGTAAAAAACATATACCATGGTGAAATCATGGTGAGTACCAATCTAAACTATCCAATGTGTATTATATTAATATATTGTTTACTCATGCAGGATATGGCACAAATGACTTATCACATAATTTTATGTAATTTATGATACAACTAAATGAAACTCAAAAAACATTTTATTTACATACCTTATTATATTTTAATGGGTGAAGAGTAATGAATTTATTAAGGCTCACACACGATATACAGTTCGGAACATTACACAAAAATCAATTAGAAATTTAATATATATATATATAAATAACCCATAACTTGGAATTCACATAGTCAAATAAATGACACGTAGAACCCATGTTGATAAGGTTTAATAATTATAATAACTTAATCTTAAATTTTGTGTAATTTTATAATACGAACGAACTTTATAATATAGCTACACAGTGTGTATAGTTCTTATCATCTATTTATGGAACATGTATAGGGACATGGTGTGTAAGAATTCCATGAAAATTAATGGATTATACATATAGTACATGGGATACACGTCATGTTTTCTCTGTGTTACATGGTCACCAATCATATAGGTCGTGTAAGAAAAGACACTTTATGTATTTAAATAATGGACTATATGTTGTGTATGAACGTTCCATGTTAGGTACCCCAGTTAACCATGCACAAAGATGGCCCGATCAACCCATGTTGTATTTTAATACCCGTAATTTATAATATATTTCCTTGGATTAAAATTTTTCTAAATAAGTTAATGAATTATCTTAGTTCATTAAACATGGGTACACAACATGTAATAATAGGATACATGATTTGTACTCTTTTTACATATATCTATAATACTTGAGACCTCCAGATGAGTTCTTTAAATGTTGTTAATTTATAAAACTAATATATTTTTATTATTTTTTTATAATGAAAAGGGATTAGTTCATATATCATGATTCATATAAAATAAAAAATTAAATTGGATTTGAAAATATATGATAAATGTTTAAATCAAACAATGATCACTAAATAATTATAAATAATTATTCAAATGCTATGATAACACTTGAAGTTTACTGGTGGAGTAGAATTAATAGATGGGATATTCCCAATCTAGATTTTTTTCCTAATTGATTATTAATCAAATATGTACATCAATTATAAACACCATAACCAATGGAACAAAATCGATGATGAATCGATGAGAGAACGTCATAACCAAGACAGAGGATAATCAAATGATTATTTTTAATTTTTTTAATCTATTAAATAATTATCATGTGAGGTATTGTTTCTTATTTTTTGAATTTTACAATTTCTATACATTGTAATAATGTTTTATTGTAGGAATAAAGTGTATTTCCCTAAATAAGTAATCCACACATGTTCCATGAAACTCTGAACATCATAATAGTAATCTATGAGTGCTATCACTTTAGATCCTAACACATGCATCATTAATCTTTTATCAACCCTAGAATCTATTCAATAAGGATTCTATTAGGTCTCTATATAATCGAGAGTTGTGGTGGAGGAGAACCTCTCCCCATTATTGAGGGTGTTCTTGGAGAGGTAACTCTCTAGGGCTCTAAGGGATTTATCATGACTTTATTGTGCCCAACCAAATAAAATGGAGCCTCAATATAAATACAATAATTGGTTTTAAATAGTTATTGGGATACAAAATAAAAACACAAACATGAACCATTATTATGTATTTAATACCCACAAAACCCCATGTATATAATAATAATAATAATAATAATAATAATAATAATTCTTAACATGAAAAATGATAGTGACTTAATTAAATGTGATTTACTCAAATAATATGTAACATATATTTTTTTTCACTTGACCATTAAAATAGTTTCTCTATTACTCTCTAGTGTTTATCAAGCATTGAATAATGATTTAAAAAAATATCACTGCATTATTGTCTAATGAATAAATAAATATTATATTCACTAAAAAAATATTTATCTATAAAATATTCTTATTATAATATATTCTCTAAAATAACAAATGATGAGATATTTTGGATCAAGAAAACAAGAATAAATATTAAAATATGTGTATTAATAATATTTATTCAACATTATAATAATATAATTATTTATCCAAGGTTCTGTATATACTTTGTGAGTGACCATGTAGGCCTCATTCTAAGTGGAATTATGTGAAGCTGCCCAAATTCCAAGGTCAACGTATAATAACATGAAAAGGTACCGATAGAGAAATAATTTAATGTCACGGAGACATGAAACCTTAAACACACACTTAATATAAAACATAGTCCCTTTATCATGATATCTCTAATCAAGGAGCCATGCTTATGTCATTAACCTATGTTCTCGGTGTATCTATCATTGAATTTTCATGAATTGAACATTCCCAAAAACACCTTTGTCATGGATAAAATTAAGATGTATCATTTTCATAAAGGGATTAAGATAAAAACATAAATTAAAGAATAGTTTGGGAAAATAATTTCTCACATTATTCATTAATGAAATGTTAACGTTGACACACCCACTGTATCCTACTTCACTATGAACACATGTCATCACAGTTTCTTCCAAAACATAAGAGTATATGAATCATAATATCCATTAATAATAACCATAAATTATAATGATAACACACATGTTTATATATTGGAACATCCTATGACACATATAAATGTGGATTCTCTACTAGTGGGTCTTGTTATCATAATATCATACATTGAAAACTACAAAAGGAATAAACCTTTAAAGGGAGTATCAATGTTCTATCAGTATCCACCACTAATAGAATATATAATTAGTGTCCCTTAAATTATTTCATCCAGTTATAGAACATATATTTAAGAATATATTTGTGGTACTTTTAGGTTCTAATCATAGCATCGAACTACATTGAACTTTTAGTGTGAAAAATACTCTTATAACATTATTACATAATATTTCATGAAAAATAATAATTAGCATTTTATAAGTAGTGTATTAATATTAATGAAAATATAAGCAACTAATAATAAATTACATATAAGTTTGTTCTTGTTAATGAAATCCTATAGTACAAGCTGGAAACATTCATAAAATAATTGATTACCAAATTTGGTTCAATATTAAACATCAGACAAGAAAAACAAAATCCCTGGTGACCACATCACGAGAACTATAGGATCCAACCCATTTTGCCTATAATAATAAAGATGAAATTAGTTTGTTCCATAACTCATCATTGATCATCTCTAATTCTTTTTTCTAGGATGTTCGATATGTTGAATTACAAAACATGATAACTCCATGTGAAATGAGTTTCCTATGCGAGGTGTGAGTACAAATATTAATAGTTTATCGCCAATGTTTAATTGAATAACTCAAAAATTATATAAGCATTAACAATTGGAAATAAAAAATGGATAAACATCCATACATTCACTAAACATACGGTGTAGTATACCGTGACCCACTATCTGAACAAACCCAGAGGCTCACAGGACCGTCAACCAATTTTCCTTCTAATTGGGTGAAAATATTTCTATATTATTGTTTGAACAAAACAATCAATCACAAAAAACTATGCCTAAATAGGTTATATGAACTATCCCATCTATCAATCACTTTGACCGAAAATAATAATTACATTCATCCATAAACTCCCATGGAAATTTTTATAGTTTATAACTCTATACCTCTCATGATCAACACTAAAATCATATTCTCTTATATCTATATAGAATCCCATTTACTAACGGTTACTGAGTAACCTATTAATTCTACATGCACACAACTCTATAACCTCAATTATATTGGTTAATTATATACCTGAAATATTACAACCACATTCCAAATGAACCATAATCATCCTAATCACACCTCACTCACTATATTTGTCAATGATTAAAACCACCTTACAAATCCATGGTAAATCAGAATTTCACAAAAAATAATGAATCAATTTCCACAAAAAAATTATCACCAAAATTCGAAAATATTTGGACCAACTAGAGCACACTCATGCAATAATCCACCCACCCACTAGATATTGTTTATATTAGATATAACACTTAATACCCTACACTAAAACTCACAACCCATGTCGTACACTTCTTATTGATACACATGAATCACCCCAGATACCCATAGAATATTCATATCACTCGACCAACTATAAAATAATCAAAATTAACCACTTTACACATTTCAAATTCAATATCTCTCACCTATCATGTCTAAAAAATTTGAAAAATAGCCACTATATACTTACAATGTCTACAGGGAACCCATGCTAATATCAAAACCCTTTACTAAACTAAAAAACCCATTTAGTATCTAAATATCATGTCGTTCTACAACATTAAACAAGGAACATCTCTATTAGTGAAACATGAGACCTAGCGTCAAATTCATGAGATCCATTCTTGCAAAAAAACTCCCTAAAATATCTCAAGGTTCATTTAAATCGATATTGATTATAAATAAGAATTATATTTTCTACGTGCCAACCATTTCTATAACAGATCACACAGAACAACATAGAAAGTTTGATGAAATTTAGGGATCACCTACCTAGAACTCACAACATTTTTTATTACCAAGTATATCTAGGTGATTGGTCTCTAGTCAATTGAAACTCTAAAACCTAAAGAAACCCCCAATTTTGGGAATAACTATTGAAAAAAATTGAATTGTAAGATAAATTGAGAAAATATATATGAGGAAAAATTAAAATACCTAGAATGATCCCTTAGAATAAATGAAATGAAAATATAGTTAGGAATTAATGAGTTATACCTTGGGATAAGATATCATGAGAGGAGACAAAGAAGGACTGATCATCTTGACCCCATCCAAAATAAAAAAACCCCTCATTTAATTTAATTTTAAATATTTTAAAAAATAAATATTTTTTAAAAAATAATAAAATATCACAATTAAAATATATTTTCTCCCATCAGATCATTAGTTTCATTATAAAACCCTTAGTCCACTCATATCAGGCTTTCTATGGAAGTGGTGGAAACCCCTATCTACTCCACGAGATTCTAATGGTTTCGCACTAGGGTTCTTGTGTAAATATACTAAAATTTGGATTTGTAAACCATAAACCCTTACTTGACTCCCAACCGTGGACATCTTTTAATGCCTTAAACACCATAAATGGGTACAAATATTTATGTACTAATTAGAATTATACCTTGATTACCCAATCGAACATATCGATCTATTATAACCCCCTAACATAACATAACATGTCATGAATCTATCTCAAGATAAAATTCCAACACAAAAAACATTGACACACGCATCAGATAACTCCTAAATTAGAGACCCCCCCCTTGATTTCATAAAAAAAATTGAATGGTGCCAAACACAACTGGTGAATATCAAACACCATACCCCTATTTCTATAATTTTCCATCTCATATTGGGGGTTTCCAAGACATTAAAATTTCCCAGTACTCCTTCCTAATGAATAATCCAATCCAAGAATTATCATCTACCAAATTTTATTAATGATCTACATACTAAATACTATATCCATTGGATACCAAATGTGTTGAATTTACGTAATATCTCTATTCAACACCCATCCAGTTATATCCTCCTAGACTAATTCCCCAAGGATAATAAATTATTAGAACCAATATAACACTTAGAACCTCTTTGAGAGAGGTTCACTATAATCACCACCCATGTATACACAAGGACCACCTTTCAATTATCGTATTACAATATAAACTACACATGATTCACTCCTTTATATGAAATTCCCATATACATGGAAAATGAAAACAAATAACCATATATCACTATCACATTAACAATGATCATGAAAAACCACACTCACTACCATGCCAACCTCATGCTTCATTTGATGAAAACTCAACATAGCTTACTTACTAATATCTCACAACATATAAAACTCCATCCCACTGGATTGATCACTCTAACTCAACCAAAAAACTCATTATTATTGTACTAAGCTTACAATGTACCACCTATACTCAATTAGTCGGACACCCTTAAGCTACCCGGCTACATCAGCCAACTTGTATCATGATGATTCATAGTCTTATTATCTCAATCCACTAATACACCCCACCTCTTTTCCCACTTTGTGGAACCATCATCCTCAAGAAATCCAATATCTCATAATCATGGTTATTAGAATACTACCATTAATTTATATATATATGATATTATTAGATAAGTTGTTTTTAGAGTTTAAAATACCCAAACCTAATCATTAACCCATACTAATAATTAAAAATATGTACAAACAAATTATGTTAATTCAACCTAACCAACATAATTCATAATCCCATACCTATTTCCTATACAGGACAAGGGAAAACCATAAATCAATAAAAAAAATCTTGATTATCCTGGTCAAATAACACATATTTAACAATGAAGACCAGAAAAAAATCCTAAGAACCATATAAATTTGTACTTTAACTTTTAGTTTTTGGTATAGGCACCTATTGTAGTGTCCAATATATTATTGACACATACCTAGATCTGCATATACAAAATCCACAATAATAAAGTAAAAATATTTCTCTAAAACTACTTTTTAATTATTCTTTGAGTGATTTGGCCTAAATTTCTCTTTGGTGGGTGGCACCACATGACCTCAGACACACCCCATATTAAATTATATTGTTTTAACAAGAAGAAAGAGTATTGAAGGTTATAAAGGGGAGAATATAACCTCATATGGGAGTAAAACAATTATAACTAAAATAACCACATAACACAAATAAAAAAACTGAATAATTTTTACTAAATAACTCTTGGAATACTAAATTAATTGTAGTATAAGAATAAAAAATGAATAACATAAATGATTACCCGATGTGGGTCAATCTAATACATAAGAATATAAAATATATTTATTGGTGACCACATTAATAGACAGTGATAATCTATCCATGTCCTTGTCCAACATCATCCATGCACCCAACCTACTCCATAAACCATCACCGACCATCCCAAAATCCCATATCAAAGTCATTTCCTAACCGAAAATATAAAACACCACAACTAAAAATTCATTGAAATTCCAATGAAGTGTGTGAGTATGAAACAAGATAGGCCACCATAAATACTCCCTTTAATAACTATACCATTATAAAAGTGTATGCATAACATCAAATAGCAACTAAATACACATCTATAAAACCACTTGATACAAAGGGTACTATAATACCACTCTCATACATTATCTTATAGGCTTCAACCAATCTCGGAGTCATATGATGCACCCATAGTATATACACACCCATAGAATCAAATGATGTTCTGCTAACTTATATTCCACTTTATGTAAATTTTGATATTATTATTTAACCATAAAAATCCATCATACCCCCAAACATTTATCTCAAAACCTTGTAAAAAACCACTCATATGGAGACCACCTCACACTACAATAGTGATCAATTTCACCCATCAACTCTTATGTCCACATCAACAACATATCTGTCCACACATACCATAGTTAACACTATAATACTATACCATTATAACTATAAAGGACACCACTACCTTTTGGTGAAAATTTTAGCATGTCATTATGAATGAAAACAACTGAATAAACTAAACTCAATTGACTATAAGAATCATGAAAATACTATGTCCAAATTTATCGAGAACCCCGATTGCTTCAGGTTCACCTCAATAACCAAAGTAATTGGCCATCAACACCCCCACTTATCCATGATGAATTAATATAACCCCATAAATAGTGAATGAATCCCTATATATAATGCACATCAAAAACCGCACAATGATTTTTTATATAACAATATTACATTGTGTAACCTAACCACTATGGTAAATTCCCTCTTGTAATAGCTCATTTAAAGTAAAACAGATAATAATTGGATTGAAAAATACAAAACCTTGAGCTAGACATATATGTAACACACATGAACCACATCAAATACCACTAGTATATCTATATTACATTCCTATTATATCTCACTCACCTATTTTTCTAGTACATCCATATGGTCACCATATACTCACAACATCCATTAGAAACCCAAATAAAACATACAATAATTCACTAAAATGAGATAACCCATTTGGTGTCTAAATCCCATTTTATGGCCCTACATTAACTAAGGACCTTCACCATCGCAATACCTAAGACCCAAAATTAGATTACTGAGACATATCTTATACTAAACCACAACCTATAACCTCAAAAGATCAATTTAAACTAACATTGGTTCCATCTCTAAATCATCTCACATATACACATACCACCACCAAAACACATCACATAAAATTTCATATAATGGTGGAAGAAATCCAAGTTACTCCTATATACAACTAATAGTATAGTCCTTGTTGAGTATGACCAACTGATTCAACTATAATAGTAATAAACTAATAGAACTAAAAAACCCCAAACATAGGGAGTAACTGATAAATCCAAATGAAATAACAAGATTAAATGATACTATATGAAAGGGTATTAATAAATTAACAAATGAAACGCCCCTTGAAATACATGGTATAGTGATACAATAAATTGTTGTATATATCTCTATTGGAAGATGAGATAATGAGAGGAGTGGGATAATGATTGTGTGAGCTATCCCTCAGAAAATATGAGGAAACTATTTATTTCACTTAATTTTTAACATTTGAATTTATTAATTTTACAAATTTAAATTAAAAACCCATATGAGGCAAACATAACTTTGTTTTATCCCATTGTAACTTTGATGTAACTAGATATCCCGAGGTTTAGACCCACATTTCAACTAGTGGTTTTGTAAAAGTCTATTTTGTCCTTTTCTAGAACCCAATTAGACTATCATAGGGGTTACAATGCAAACCCGATAAAATTTATATTCATCCTTCATGACTACCCTTTCTTTAATCTTGACTCGAGAACATTTTTTGACTTCTAAAACACCCAAATAGTTTCCAAATACACATAGTTTAATTAAAATTAGGATTTAATTAACTACTTGTACAACTAGGTATATTTCCCGAGGATTCCAATTTTATAAATGATGCATCACCCATAGTGATGTAGGGGAATATTAAGACACCTCAAGAACCATATGAATCAATGCTAGAATATAGAAATAAGGAAACTCAAGTTCCATAGAGGTATTAATAGAGAGATTATATTGTAGTATATTATAAGAGTCTATATGATGAGGAAATCAATAATTTTTAGAAGTAGATACTCCCTAGATTCAAGGACATGGATATTGATAGTTCAACTTGGGGTTGGATGGATGAGTTAAATGTTTCATTAAATTTTTTATGTTTTGCACCACAATACCATGTGATATTTATGTAAACCCCACTTCAAGATATATTTTTTCATGTTTTCTTCTTGTGTGTGCATATCATGAAGAAAATACATAATTATGGGATATGATTAGTATTTTATTTCATTTAGTGTATCTAGTAGTGAAATTTTATGCTGAGAGGTTGTAGGAGACTCTAGTGATTTATTAGGGATATTCCATCATTATAGGGTTTTATTTTGTATTTATACATTTTTTTTATATCTTTCTCAAATGATGTATAATGAATAGTTGGGATCAAGGTACTTTGAGGTAGCCTCTGATCTAAGGTCAATTATTAGGTTGGAGTATTTTTCTTTTGTTCTTACTCCGAGTTTATAGAGAGTGAAGTAGTAACTAATAGTTTTTAATAGAGAAAAGGATAAATTTAATGAATTGATCATAAGTATTTTATAAGTATACATGGATAGAGATTCATCATGAACTATAGGCAAAGAAAAATATTTATGAGTACAAATATAGTATGGAGAGCTATGAAGTTTATAGTCTCACTATAAATCCAAGACTATTTTATATCAAGAATTAGGTGAAAGTAGTTCTTATCCCCGAGGTGGGTGTTTCGACTGATAAGAGGTAGATGCGATGGTTTGATGAATTATAACCGAATAATTTTGTCATTAGAGTTATTTTATGTCAAGTTTTCCATTTCTATTTTGACAGGGAAAATATGACCAAAGTAAACATCTAACATGGTATGGTGGTCAATTGTGGGGGGTTTATTTCTTACAAACTCATCAACACTGAGTACCATTGTCATTATTATTGGAAACTCTCAAAATTTCCTTCATCTATAACAGGGTATAGATTCACTAGCCAAATGCATGTGTTCAGTTGGGGTTTCATATACACTGAGACTTAGGGACTCACATTGGTTTATAGGGTAGGAGGTAAGGCTCATTGATCATATTTTTGGGGAATTATTTCTTACCCTATAACACATTTATAGATTTAATATTTGTTCATGAAAATGTTCCAAATCTCAATATGGGACCTGTTACCCTAACAAAATGATAATGGGTTAAATCAACCCTATTAGAAAATAAAAGGGAAGAGTCTCATGAAAGAATCCTCCCATATGTATATGAGTTTCTTTATTAATTTCCTAGTAATTGATAACTACTTTATGTGTTGATGTCATATGACCAAATAATTAAGGATTTACTTTTCTGCAAGGAGGCGGTTAATATTATGAGGAAGGGACTAAGGCATTATGAAACATCATATGTATCCCAGTTATTAAAGGAATCAAAACCCACATAGTTTTTTAAACATGTATAGGTTAAAGTCTGGAATAAATGATATATTCATAGGTAGTTGAATGCTAAATATTGAAAATCGAGTCTCAAGGAGATGGATCATGTAGCCTGGTTGTGGATGGAATCACAGTTACCATATTTTTATCACTCCCTTAAGACTATACCCAAGGTGGATGTCCTCATATGGGGGAGGGTTATATCATGTCACCCATCGGGGCTTGCATACTAATATTTCCTTGATTGGTGAAGGTTCACAATGATAATGAGATGATAGTCATGTCTCCCGAAGCACACATGAGCTATGATCTATGCGAGAAAAAAGGTATATTGAGTACTAAGTCTCACTGAATATAGATATAGGGATTAATATACTGGTACTACCCTATGATGTTTGATATAGAGCTCATACCTTGGGGAGGTGTACTATGTATCCTAGTTATAGAAGGAATTAGTGTTTTCATAGTTCAGGTGTTTTTACACCCTATAAAGGGTGATGTATTGATCCTCCCATGGAAGTTATTTGGATTTGATAGATGAATTCTAAAATACATAATGGGGATTATATTGACATGAATACCTAGTTGAATTTGGGATCGGGCTTTAGGAAGGTGTCCTATGTATCCTAGTTATAGTAGGAATTAGAGTCCTCATATTTCATTGAATTTGGGATTACACTTTGATGTTGCCCATATTTGTGGGGCATGTCATATCATACCACAGGTTGGGGTTTACACAATGAGATCATCCATGTCCTTTTAGAGACATATGGAGCATACAATATGATCATTGGAACTACCTAAGCCCATGTGAGCTATACTCGTTGTGGGAAACAATGGATGGAAGATAAATAGTCTTATTGAAAATAAAGGTGGGGATTATGTATTATAATTTCCTTTGGGGTATTTTTATATGGAACCTATGACTTGGAGAGGTATACTATGTATATTGATTATTGTAAGAATCAAAGTCATCATATTTCACTTGATTAGGGGCCCACACTCTAAGGATTCCTTATTGTCTAGGGCTTACACACTAATGATTCTCTATTGTCAGGGGCTTCAACACTGAGGTTTCCCTAAATTTATGGGATTACACATAGAGTATGACATATTTTATAGGTCTTATGTAGCGAGGTTCTCTTATTGTATAGGGATTGAACACTGAGGATTTCCTAGTTCTTTAATCGGCTTGTCTGCCTGATGTGCACCGATTGTCTACATGACATGCCTTGGTTGTCTATCTGATATGTCAGAGAATGTTTCATGATATATAAAAAGGAAGTCATATGATTCAGTCAACTTGTCCAGATGACTTTTAATATCCAAGATGTAATGTCTAGGTTGTCACATGATCAAGGTTAACTTATTAGGAGGACATTTCAAGACTTAGATGGCCTGCTCTAGAAGCAATCATGTGACCTGGATGGATTTTCTAGAGGGTTTCACATGATCCAGTAGACATACCTTAGTTTCATCACTAAAATAGGCTAACACATATGGGGGATTTCACAAGAGTCAGTGTGACATGTCTCTAAGGGTGTCACATGTCTTGGATGACATGTTTGTTGGGCATGACAAGTCCTAGATGGCTTAACAGTAAGGTTTCATGAGATCCAATTAACATGTATATGTTATACCATGAGATTTAGATGGCCTAAAAAATCACCATTATATGTGTCTGGAGACATGTATAAAGAGCACTGCAAAACTAGGATAATGAACCCAGAGGATCTCATGAGAGCTGAGTGGCCTGTCTATGAGACACTGTATGGCTTTCTTTGACAAGTCTAGGGGACTTCACATGATTAAATAGTATAAAAATAGATTATCACATTATATGGATGGTGTATACCAATGTTTTTCCGTGTCATGGATAGTTCATGTGAAGCGCATAAGGGTAAACATGAATGTCCTTTAGCATAATAATCCTATAATTATTCTCTATTCTAGCATTCAAATTGAAAACACCTTAGATTTGTTCATTGTTAGTATATTATTAAATCAGGAATGATATATATGAATTAGAATATGTACCTCTATTTTCCTTCCAAAATTCCTTCTCATTATCTATGAGTGGTCACACTTGGCGATCTATTCACAAAACATGATTTCTCTCGTTACACTCTGGTCTAATTCCTAACAAAATGCTTTCCGTTTTTGAGACCAGCTACTCTGAAAAATACCATATTTTATTGTTTCCTCTAAATGTCAGAAATCCCTTGATTCTGAGAGTCCATAGGCTGATATTCAAACTAATTTTTCTCATTTGGGTTGGCAATTAAAAGGAATCACCACCCCGGTTGTTTGGAAATTTGTGCGGCGTATCTAGCACGAATCCAGGATTAAGTCAGAAATGGGATCTAGCACCACGCATCTTCACAGATCTCTAATTTGGACTGTTCTCGAGATAATTTCCTTATTTTTAGTGACTTATATTACCTTCATCAACGCCTCTTATTTTTTTCGAACTAATAATGAATTTTTGAATCATTTGGGTATACCGAAGGACTTATATATTGTCATATTGATATGTCCAAGGGCCTCTATGAGATTAGGATGCCTATTGAACTGGTTTCACATAATCTTGGGAGACTTGTCATAGATCTCCACAAGATCTTATCATCAACTTTTTCGGTGCTTCACATGGGTTTTACAGCTGCGATTGGTTCCGACTCCTTCCCTTTTATTTCCTTTGGTTTGAATGATAATGGTTGGGAGTCAGGAAATATTTCATGAGTAAAGTCAAGGATAATTACCCTTTTTATGATGTTACACAAGACAAAGTAGGTCCTATGAGAGATACACTATAATTTAATGGAAAAACTCATCTTTTTATCCTCAAGGAGTGAAGGGGAATGTGAGAGGTTGCCTAGATATACCCGAGTACTTTTGAGTGAGAGGGATAACAAGCCAAATGGATTTTTTGAAATGAGGAGGCCATGTAACCAGAGTCTTACAGTGTCTTACCGATTATCACGGGTTCACCATATGTATTTCAGTGACCACAAGTGGGTTCTATCTCCTCTATATTTATTTTGTTTTATATTAAAATGGTTCAGTAATCTTGCAAGTTTACTTCAATTTCATCAAATAAATTTACCCTTTCCATCGCTGATGAGTTGCATGATGTTCATGGCCTCTAGGGGCCTCCCCCTTTGAATATTTTCTTTATTATTTTCATTGTTTCATTAGGTTAGATTGTTAGCTGCTTGCTATTGAGAAAACCTTCAGCCTGGGGAAGCTTCCCCAGCTGCCACCATGTGTCCAATGTTTTTTTGAAGCGTCGTTGTGAGGGCAGAAAGGGAATGTCAAATGGGGATTTGTAGTATCTTTTTAAAGGTTATCCGCTATGTGTGGAATATTCTAATGACCTTATAATGGTCACACGATTGTGATTCATTTGATGTCTCACATGATCTGCAAGCCTCGACCA
Organism: Viscum album; assembly: GCA_963277665.1. Taxonomy (NCBI): domain Eukaryota; kingdom Viridiplantae; phylum Streptophyta; class Magnoliopsida; order Santalales; family Viscaceae; genus Viscum; species Viscum album. The sequence goes on along the minus strand of OY728158.1, from coordinate 1,162,454,472 downwards.
CCTCCCCCTTCCTTTTCCTTTGTGGGTAATTAATAATTCACATATTCTTGTATATACTGCTTTGTCATTTTTCTGATTCTCATTTGGTGGGTATCAAAAAATCCCTCCTTCAGGATAGATGTTCTCAAGGACAATGTCTTAGTGCGGGGAATGTAAATTCCCTCCTATGTCTTTGGTGGTGTCATGAATTGGTGCATTGGGTGATGTTTGGTCTACCTAGTGACGATTATTATTCCATGAAATTCTATTTATATTATGGGTGGATGAGAGAGATTTGTTTCACTGACTACTCATTTTCCAAATCATTCTCAATTTTCATCTATCACATACCCTCATCATAAGACAATTATGTGAGACCTGATTGTAGGACATGTTAACAAGCCAACGATGTGATATTTTTTCTTCAAGACTAATATTGATCAGGTTCTTGTTCGCGCCATCTGTGGATTATATTTCAGAAACTATTTAATATTTGTCCATGAAGATTAATATTGTCTTCACAATTTCATGGGATCTTCTTTCTCGGGTGTATCATTGATCGAGTATCTTGCGATTCATGTGACTATGTGCGGATCACATGATCTCAATTCTCTATCTGTTCATGTGATTTTGTGATTCCCTATGGGATTATTCCATCTATGAGACCTCTAGGAGTCATGTGATTCGTGAGACCTTTGGGAAAATTTCGAATTCCATAGCTAATTCATGTGATGCTCATTATGCTTTAAAAATTTTAATTCCTTTATTTTTAATAATATTTTATTCTATCTATATATCATATGAAACATAATTATTTTCATATGGCTTCTAGTTCTCACTGATCTTCCATTTCTATGGCCAAGAAAAGTTTTAGGATCACTAGGAATCACAATGTTGACCCCAGATATCACATGGATTCAGATAATGATGTTTTTCAGAAGTTCATCTCATCTGAGCTCTAGGATTACCCAATATCACATGGTCTTCCTCTTTATAGTTTTTGTTTTTTATATTATTCCATTATTCATCCTTTAGATATTAAAATTCTAACTCACTGTGTATCAGGTTCTTCTGATCATGTTCAGAAGACAATCATTGAGGATGGTCAGCATATTATAGTTAAATCCCAAGGTTTGCCTAATTTTTTTGAAAACTATCTTCTGGGACTGAATGGCTATGATTTCTCTCAGAAATATATTTATCAGAGTTATTCAAGTATACATTAATCTTATTTAAACAATACATGTAGCATATGGTACTCTAAATGGGGTCTCAACCTCATTAGTAATTTCATCGATGAGTGGGGATGGCCCTTCTGGGTCAGAAAAATCTCTTAGGAGTTACTGATAATTTATACAAGGATTATATTTATGAATCCATGTCGATCTCCCAATTCACCATCTATTGCTATCCCGACCTCCTTTGAGAGATGATCAATCGTTGGTTCCCTGGTTCCCACACATTTCATTTTCCAAATGGTGAAGTGGGAATCAGACAATGGGACATCTATTAGTTGGGATGGATTCCACCCCTTGAAGAAATGTAAGATAAGTTCCTATAGGCCATAGATGTTTGGGATGATCCTTCTCTGACTTCGGCATTAGAAAGAGACATGATTTTCATTATTAAGAATAATCTGACAGATGAGTTAAATATATCCTCCCTTATCTCTTTCGAGGACTGGATCAATGTTTTTCTCTATAGGTGTGTAGTCATACCAACTTCTATTCTCCATAATCGGTGACCTTCCAAGCATGTCTGTGGTAGTGATAGCTAATTTTGGTCCATTTTAGTGGTTGGAGATCATAACTCATGGGGATATTGTGTGAACTTAGAGATATCTGTAATACAGGGACTCATAGGATATATATATATACATGTTATTGAATGTATATCTCTTCCTAGTTGGGGATATATATTCAGGAATCAGAGTTATCACATTGGTGATGGAGGCACGTCTTGCGGATGGAAAAATCTTAAATATAAAATTTCCAGTACATGCACACCTCTACCAATTCATAGTCTATATTTAACAAGGTATCACCCCTACAGGATTAGTGGTCTTATCCAGTTTCTATTTGGCTGGATAGAGGTACACTTTCATTGTTAATAACATGACAATGCCAGATTGATACCAAATTCTTCATCATGCCCCAGACAGTTGAATACATCGGTAGTTGGGGCCATGTATATAAGCCCTTATAAGGTTAAATATGTGCTTATCCAATCTAATAGATTCATTTTTACTCTCTTTCACACAAAATATGTACTGATTATTGACAATTGTGTTAGTTCACTTAATGAAAGGACTTGTATAATATGTCTTTGGGATGAGGTTCTCACAGCCATAGGGGGTGATATAGTTTTCCATGAACCTTATGCACCTTATCTATCTGATCATAAATTTGGATTAATTCAAAGTATCTCCCCTCTTTCTCTGGTCAACATTTGATGGGAGCGGAATCATGGAGTCATCCACCAATTTTAGAAGATGTTGGAATGTGATGATACTAAGGTTGAGATCATACTTCCACCATCGTATGCTTCCATCTCCCTTAACTAGTATTATTCCATTACTTGGGTAGCATATTACCCTGGTGTTGTACTATGTCAGCTAGTTCTTCATGCTACAAAACATATTTTTCTTATCAAAGCCCTCTGTTGATATAAATAATAGAGTTGATTGAAGACATGGGAGAGGCGTCAAGGAGGATACCTCATTCCAGTGATGATTTCTATGATAGTGGATGAAAATCTATTTAATAATGTTTTATATCAGTATAGTCTCTAGATGTTATGACCTTTAATAAAGGATCATATGAAGCTTCATCCCTCGCTCCCCTATCAAATCCACTAGTTACCCCTTATATTGTACCCATTTCATTGGTCACAGAGGCTCAAATGAAATGTAGGATGCTCTAGAGATATATTCTTACTTTGATTACTTAAAATCCCATGGAAATAATTCATTAACAAGGATATCACCTTCATTCTTAGTTTTATGAATTTGGGTGGGTTGTTTTGATCGAAAACCATTGTATGACATCATGATGAAAATTATCTTGACTCGAGGAAATCTAGGCACAAGTGAAAGATATTTTTATGATCTCATAGATCAATATCCCCTTTCTAGGAAGATGATGGAGACATCAAAGGCATTGTAGTAGGGCCATCCATTTATATCTGAATTGCAAGCTCAGATGGATACTTGGACTAAGAAGATATAGAGACACAAAGAGATTATTGCTGGTCTGAGGTCCGGTCTATCGACAACATCATCTCTATTGGATACTACTCAAAAGATAATGGAATAGTTAACTAATTTGGCCGAGTCTATCTATCATGGGGTAGATGCAGAATATGTGGGGACAATGACACACCAACATTCAATTAAGGATCATCTCCTGACTCTTATAGATTTTACTAGTGCATCTAATTGGCTATTACCATAGTTCATCATTTGTAATGAAATCCATTTTAGACAAGACTTTAGTGAAACACCAAAATGTAGAGATTATAACACCTTTTTTCATATTGTAAATGACTTAATTTTCAGAACATTCTAAAATAATGTCCAATATCTTTTCATCCCTAATATGCATGGAATTTCATTATTCCAATATTATGTGAATCAACAATGATAACCATCCATTGGTTTATATTGAATGAAAATGAATTCTTTGAATTGAATGTTGAAATTATAACATATTTATTTTGAGATATTCTAATGAATTACCACCAACATGAGATTCTATATTGATAATCTATTCTAGCTATTTTGATATTTCCTGGTTTATAGAAGGATATCTGGGTAGGATATATGTCCCATAGAAAGAGTTCTATATTCTTTTGTAAATCGTATTGGCTTTCTTAAATAATATGGATTCTTCCAAGGCCATGTAGTGGTCGTTACAAGCTCTTATAGTCTAAATTTTTATTATGCTATATTATAATGATTTTTTGTTTTGAACTTGATATTTCTTTAGTGCAAGGTCTTTTAGCTAAGACAAAATGTTTCTTTATTTTAGGGTATTTTAGATGGGACCTTATACTTCTTTAGTTTATGGTCTTTTATCTTAGACCTTCTATTTACTTAGTTTAGGTTTATTTGTCTCGTACCATATATTTATTTAGTTTAGGGTATTTTAGGTTGGACATGATACTGATTTAGTTTAGGATGTTTTAGCTCGGACTAGATTGATGATCATGGGATATAGTGAAAACATGCTAGGAATGAATCAAAACAAAATAGGATGGTGAGATATTATGTGGAGTTTCTAGGCATCACAAGGATTATAAATAACTTCTTTCAGAGTGATGTGTTTGTTATACATCCATAGGCGCATATGTATAATCCATAAGCATACATACATAGTCATGCATGGGGTCTCTTGAATCCAAGTATCCTTTCTAAGGGCTACAAATGATTTATGGATGTAGTATTGATTGATAGAGAAGAAATAATGAATCTATGTACATCTAGATATTTGGAATATGGTTGATTGAAATCATTACCCAAAATTTTGAGTTGTGAATATGAGATAAACAGACATGAAGGGTATGCCCTAAGACGTTCTAAGATGTCAAGTTCCACATCAGTGTTGCTATGGATCACAAGGATTGGTGGTACTTTATGGAAAGGAGGTGATACCAATATTGGGGGGGGGGGGGCAAGGTTTTTTTCACTATTTTCATGGTCAATAAACAAATAATCTACATTCCTTTCCAAGGGACATGAATGATTTGTGAAAACTCAATCATCCAAATGATGATGTTGGGTATGGAGGAAGGATATCCAAGAAGGGTTTTGGAACACTAGGGTAGTTATTTCATGAATTATGAATCTTTATACCCTTCCCTATGGTTTCAAATCAATAAGTGGGATCCATAAATGGTTCTAGAATGCACTATCCCATTCCAGCCTTGTGAAAGGGTAAAAAACATGGTAAAGTAACGTCAATGATGTTGAAACCACATAGATAGTTTGGTATGGCGAGTGTAAGTCACAGTAAAAAGTGATCATATTGGGATGATGATATGGAACAATCATAATGAAAGAAGTTATAACATAATGGGTTGTTTAGTGTTACCACAATGATTCCAAGAATCACAAGGATATGAATTTCCTTTTTTCAGAGTGATGCATTTTGTTAATGATCACAGGTGCATATATAAGAGCCATAAGAATACATGAATAGTCAAGACAAAGGCCCCTCGAAGCTGGTTAAATTTCCCAAGGGCTATGGAAAGTTCACAGTGATATGAGCTACCCTAAATCATGATGTTTTATTTATGGAAGTCATAATATCTGAGAATGTTTCAAACACCCTAAAGGATGTGTCTCCTCTTAGAAAACATATTCTCAGAGCAAGGAGATGTGACAAGTCATTAATCTATCCTTTTACTAAACTCGGGGTGCTTAGTGAGCATTGATTTACATTTTATAAGGTTATTGATTAAAGCCTAAAAAATTCATGTCTTTTTGGTATATTCCCTATTTTTTAAAACACTAGAGATGAACAATTTTAGTGAGCAAAGAATTGAAATTTTCTCATGTCTCCCTTTGCAGGTTTTCAACCTAAAATTTTTTGTCTTTCTTTCTCTTCTATTTTAAGGTCTTGTGATTTGTAGAATTAAAGGATAGATTTTATGATCGTATCACTTTGACCATTGTGTAGGTAATTTAAGGTCATGATGCACATGGCCCAATATGGGGGATGATATAAAAGAGCGTACTTAGGGTACCTGGGGTCAAGAGTACTCTTTAATCCTTACAAGAGGGAGTTGAATATGTTATAAATCATAGCCCAAGATTCTCAAAACAAGAATAATGATATTGGATAGTTGTACAAGGAGTATTTTAGACACACTGAGGTGTTGAGTTCATCCGTAGTGACGTCATGACTCACGAAGATCAGAATTTACTTTTTCATAGAGACACATTTAGTTGATCACCATAGAAACATATTCATGATTCATATGAATATAAATAGTCAAGAAAATGTTCCCATGAATCTGGTTAGCATTTCTAAAGTCTATAAAGGTCTATGTAAACTTGCGTGTCTTGAGATATGTATTATGATTTAGGGATGGTGGTTCTCAAAAGGTGAAAAAAGTACCCCGCACTTTTGTTGACCAGGATAAGGCCCATGTGGTCCTTTAATATGGAATTATAGTGATTTATTAACTCCATTCAGTTTAATTTCTTGTGCCGAGGATGTGTCCCAAGAACTTTACCATCATGCGGTGAAGACTTAACCCATACAAATTAACATTTTATGGTGAGGACTCGATATTTACAATTTATTGTAAAGAAATTTGGATTTATTACATTACAGTTAATGTCTTATGGTGAGGACATGTTCCATGAAGATTATTTTCATGCAGTGAGAATGTATCCCTTGTAGTTTAATGTCTTGTAGTGAGGATGAGGTCCTTGCATTTTATTTTCATGTGGTGAGGACATGTATGACCCGACGTGAATGTGAGGAAGAGTTGTATATGGACCCAATGATGGAATTTCTGGAATCACTATGTATCTCATTAGGATGAGAATCAATCCATATTTATTTCTGAATAAGGATTCATTTGAATATTTTACATGTGTTGAATGATGAGGCATCTTTTTTACTAGGATAATGTTGTATATCTGGGCATCACTATGCATCTAGTGAGGATAGGAATAAAGCCACAAGTAGTTCTTGAATGGGAAACACTCTACGCAGGTCTGACCCATATGTAGAGGTGGAAATTGTTCCCATTGATTATTATATATGGAACCATGATTAATTATAAAGGAATCACTACATATCCTATGAAATTAGGAATCAAGCCACACATAGTTCTTGTGGAACCATGCAGTTTAACATCATGCAGAAAAGCTGAAGATGAAATGATGTGAAAAAAGGATATGTCGCATCTAGGCCCAAGGGTGGATGTATGGTCATCACTACGTATATCATGAGGGTGAGAATCAAGCAACATATATTTCTTGATAATGGATGGGTGGTAGAAGACCAACACCAACCATTGTGGTTCTCTCTGGAGAGGTTCATAGAAGTATGTAGTTTTATTTCGTGCAAGGGATAATAACTATACATTTTAATGTCATGTGGAGAGGGATCACAAAATTCCTTTTTAATGTATTTTATTCAGGACCAAGATGAGACTGTTGAAGTTGATATGCCTTGTTCATGTGACGAATCCCTTACCAGAACTCTTAATTCCATGTCATCCATGCTCGATGTGTGAAAAAATAATTGAAAATCATTTCTCTCACCATATAGAGAAATTTAAGAGAATTACATGGGAATCTTGTATGATATAGTGGATAGAACAAGATACAAGATAGAGAAATCCCTATGTATTTCATTAGAAATCATAATCAATCTATACATATTTTTATGAAATCCATGTAGTCTAATGTTGTGTAGAAATTAAATTTTCCATGTATTTTCACATCATGCAGTAATGGTGAAAATCACCCCACATTAAATAAAGAGAACATTATGGAACCATGTAGTAAGAAATCATTCGACAATTAAGTGGGTCACCCAATGTGAATGAATACGAATGTAATAAAACCATGAAGTTTACTGTCATGCTGTAATTATAGGTGATATAGTGCAGTTTAATGTCTTACATCGAGGAGATATCAGTATAGTTTAATGTTTTGTAACTACGACATACATGCATAATTTAACATCATGTAATTGAGAGAAACTTATATAATTTAACATCATTTAACCAAGACGAAATATTTTAGTTTAACATCATGTAAAAAGGTTGAATGCGTGGGATATACACTGATGTGGATACCCAGTGATGTAGTTTTGCCTAGAATTTCTTGAGAAATATCACATTGGTGGGTTATGTGACATGATCGTTATCCATTGTGGACATTGCATAAGCCCTATTGTGATATATCTTATGAATGACGTAAGGTTATTCCCATTTGAGATACAAATTTAAGGGATTCTTTCCTGTTATCATTGGGTTTATTTGGAACAACACTTGTTACCCTTGGAGGAGTGAGTGGATGTGATTATTTTTATTGAAGTACCATGCAATTGGATTCTTATAGACCTTAAGGTTGTGTAATGTGTGCAAACTGTTCTCATCCAATCACTCTAATTCATCAAACCAGCTCTGTGATTTCTCATCATCTAAGAGTTATTTGAAAATGGCTATTCGGAGTGAGGGAAACTATACATAAATGGGTTATACTACCTCAATACGATACACCAATGAGTATAGTGTTTCTTGTGTGGAAGTTTGTGTGGTGGTATGGTAGGCCCATAAACCTAGAAGAAGCTTGTGTGAGCAATAATTTTTATCCTTGTTCACGATTATTTGAATTATATTAGATAGAGTCTTATTGAAGGAATATTTCCTCCCATTTTCTTCTTCATGATAGAGATATGAGTGATAGGAATCGATGTTGGAATCCTCGTATAAATTCATGAACTCTGTAGAACAAAATTTGGTGTTGTTGTCTGTCAATGTTTTTTGAGGGACCCAAAACCTAGTGATGATATTAGACTTTTTGAAGTTAATGATGTTATTAATATTGATGTTCTTGATGGTTATTTACTCTGAAAATTTATAAAATAATTCAGTAAAAGTAATTATGTTCTTTAACTTCTTAGCTGTGGTTGGGGGATATGGCCCCACGGCATCCATTCCCCAAGCAGAAAATGGACAAAAATATTTTTTTTATAGGATGAAATTTCGGGGGGTTGATCGAGGAAGTTTGCATGAATATGGAATGCATGAAATTTCTTAGTGAATTATACATAGTCATATAACAGGTTTTTATAGTAATATATCAACTTTCTTACATGGTGGGAGAGCCTAGTTCAAGATTGACGGGCGTCGTAAGAGCCCACATGGACTTCTTCCATGACTATGGAAATCTATCCTTTTTCTATGAATTTGAGGTGGATTCCATTAAATACATGATTATAGAGTATTTTCTTCTTATTCATCCCATCCTACACGGTGAATGTATTCACATAATTCCAAATTTATTCCCTTATGGATCAGTCTATTGGGAGAGACCCATTTTAAAGATAACTGATTATGGACTCCATCTACCCTTGGTTGAACATTCTTTCATCCCGCTATGTGGCAGTGTTGACATGATTGATTTATTCTATATAAAAAATAATGATCATTGAGATTATTATTCAATGTGTAATACAAAAGATTATTTCCTCATGATGAGGTTCAGCCATGATGTTGGCTGTATTGGCCAACATGTCAGCACTATAATTCTTTAATTTGGGAACATGATGAAATGTTGGATCAAAAGTGAAATCTTCCATCACTCCCCTAACATATCTATTGAGAGGCCAACATGTCAGCACTATAATTTATTACTATTAAATTAACATGTTTTAGTCACATGCCTTTGGGAACGAAACCCCAGAACCCCGGAACCCACTTCACCAAGGCCACCTCATCCACACGATCCCACAGCTGCTGATGGCATGTTAAACGGACATGTCGTTGGCATGTTACAGCCCCCAAATGTATGGGGGCCCAAAATGGGCCGGTCCAGACTGGCCGGCCCGGTCCGGACTACCGGCCTGCGACCCATCCACGGGTCTTTTCCCACCCGCTGCGGCCTACCTCAAACCGTCGGACCCTCGGGTCCGGTTCTTGAAATAGACCAGCCGAAGGCCGGTCTCCTCAGGTCGCCCCAGCAGGACCCGCAAACAGCGGGTACTTGTTTTCTTCTGCCGCCCTGAGGTCGCCGCCTCGGTACCGCCCTCCCCCGCTGACCACGACAGGCCACCGGAGTCTTGGCCTTGCCTTCTCGCTGCCACTCCACTGAGGCCCCGCATTTCCGTGCTCCACTCCGCTTGAATCCAGTGCCCATGCCAGCTCCTTCGCTTGAAGCCGCTGCTGGCCAGCCAGCCGTGCCGCTCGACGACGAGCCCCGACCGCCCCCCACTCTCACGCCCTCGAGGAAACCAGTATTCCACCACCAGAATACCACTGCGCCGCATGCCCTGGACCTTCGGGCCGGCGCGCAAAGCTGTCGAACTACTACTACCCCGGGCCGCCGCCGCTCGGATGGCCGGAATGTCGTCGAAAATCACTTAAATTCCCACTAAGTTCGAATTGCAGCTGCGGACACCTCAGGGCTCCAAATTCAAATCCGAGGTGTGCGTTGGGTAGCTCAGAATTTATAATACTCATTATGGGATTCATTCGAAGATCAACAGCATAATTGACTCCATAATTTTACATGAAACAAGGGTTTGGAGATTAATATGTAAAACAAGAATCTCCTACCTCTTTGGGCGTAGCTCGGAGCTTCACCGACGGTTAGCCGGAGTTGCCGCGCGTCACCGGAGTGGGGGAAGGATAGGGGAGGATCTCCTCCTTCTTCTTTGGGAGGGTTTGTTCCAGGGGAAATAAAACAAATAAAGGGGGTGTGTTTAAATAGAAACACTTAAACCCCCACCCGTAGGTCCCGTACCCGAACCCTCAGTAGGGTCGAGGTTAAGCCTTCCCTAAGGTAAAAATATCTTCCCGATCACAACGGTAGTCATGGAATTTTAATTCGAGGGCCCATTCAAGAGTTATAAAACTGAACGACTGAGGCCGCCAAATTAAAAAAACGCCCATGGGGCCATTTTTCGAAGACGGGCAGCGCCCGTGAGAATTACACCCTTCCTAGGGTAAACGACAAGCTCTGAATTCAATGGTGCCCTTGGTTTTCCAATCTGAGCCATCGTTTAAGAGATAATTGTGTTTCAATATTAAACGAATAAATTAATTAATTTAATTATCCGTTTAACGTTATGATAGCGAGCGAGGGGTCCCAAATTCCCACGCCGACATAATTTATGATGTTCCTAGGGTAAAAATCCCATTTCGGACCCATCCGTACACTCAGATCCCTGATCTGAAACACCGCTTATGAGTTATCCCCTTTATTTGGCTTGTCCAGTGTGAATACACTGAAAATTTAATTCCGGCCACTCCGGGGCTCGGAAACGCAATCCGTCTGAGGGCGCTGCTCTGGAATAATATCAATAATGTTCCAATGTCTTTTATAGCCAAAAAATGGGTTCTTACACATAATACATACCCGAGTGTCTTTGAAAAATCTATATGAAACATATGGGGGATGTCATGATTGTCTGTGAGATATTTCTCAAAGGGCATCACATGTCCTGGTTGACATGCCTAGAGGGCATCGAGAGACCTAGCTAACTTACATAGAGTGTGTCATGAGAGCTTTTCGACATGGCCGACTACTATCATGAGATTTAACTGGCACGAACTAGGTGCATTATATGAGTTAGGAGACATGTATAAAGTGAACCACAATACTAGGATGTCGAACCTAGAGTTTCGCATGAGATATAGATGGTATTCATGTGAGGAACTGTATGAATTTATTTTACCTATTAAGGGGACTTAACTTTATCCAAATAGTATACATAAGGAGCATCATAAGATCTAGACAATGTATTGTGGGGCTGTTGTGTGTCTTGGATAGTTCGTGCAAAGTGCATAATGGTTAGAGTGTGTGTTTTTTAGCTTAAATCTCCCATATTTATCATTTTTCCGATATCTCATATTTATAATTATTTATATTTTTTTATGGTTAGATTATTTATGACTCATTCATGATCTAGAAATATTATTGGACATCCTTTTCCCTTCCTATCGTATTTCCTTTGTGTGATCTATATGTGATCACGATAAGTGCTCTATTCATGGAGCATGATCCATCTGGAAGTTTTTTGAATATTAATTGATGGAATAATTGTTGGTTTCAATATAAAACACTCTATGAAATCTTATGTAGCGCTAGTTTATTTAAATATAATAATGTATTTGCATTATAGAGTCCAGAAGTCAACAATTGAACACTTTTTTCATTTTAGGGTAGAAACGTTTATAGTAATCTCCACTCTAGTTGTTGAACTTCTTGTAGAGTATCTAGCCCTAATCTAGGCTAGATTTAGTGAATGGATATGGCACCATTTGTCTTCACAGCTCTATATCGTGGACCACTTTTGAGAATGTCACCTGATTTTTAGCGACCGTGAGTCACTTCTTCAATTCCTCATTTATTGGACTAGTGGAAATTAATGAGGACTTGTTGAATCACGTGGGTAGGATGAAGGACTTATATATTGTCATATTCTCCTGTCCAAGGGCCTTTATGAGATCTAGATTCTTTTTGAAATGTATTTGCAAGATATTGGTTGACTTATCTAGGAATCTCATGAGAACATATCACAAACTTCCTTAGCACATTTCATGGGTTTTACAACTATGATTTCTTCCACCCCAATCCATTTTTTTTAAAATGGTTTAGATTCATGAGAGATTTCTTGAGTAATATCCAATAAAATTACACTATTTTTTGGTGATACATCATGTGACCAAGAAGGTCATGTGTGATAGATACATGCATTTCATGAGGAAACCATTCCATGTGTCCCATGGATCCAAAGGTGAAGTGTGAGATCACCTAGACATACCCAAGGACTTTCACATAACTATTATAACAAGACGAAGAGCTTTTATGAGATAAGGAATGAATTTCACAAGAGTTTTTTTGGTGTCTTACATATTTTCAAGGGTACACCACAAGTATTTCAGCAACCAAGAGTGGGTTCTTCCTCCTCCATTTTATTTCTGTTATTTTATTTTAAAATGCTTCAGGGATCTCATGAGTATCTTAGATGTCAAAAAGGAAATTTACCCTTTCCAAAAGTGAAGATTCACATGATGTTCATGACTGCTAGGGTCATCCTCCCTTAAATATTTTCCTCTTTATTTTTAAAGGACTTTCATGTCGTATTGTGTGGTTGTTGTAGTTGAAAAAAATATACGGACTGGGAAAGCTTACCCGGATGCTACTATGCATCCATTATTTGTCTGAAGTTCTTTTTTAAGAGGTTCTTGTCAAATTTGGATTCGCAGGAACTTTTGTAGTTTATGAACTTCATTTGTATTCTTCTTAAGACCATATAATGGTTTGGTTATTGTGAGTCTTTTAAAGGCTCACACAATCTTCAAGCCTCGACCACCTTCCCCTTCCTTTTCCTTTATAGGGAAAATAATACCAATATTCATGTATTTATTTCTTTGTGATTTTTCAAATGCACATTTGGCCAGAAAAAATAGTGGGTCAATTATAGAGTTATGATTAATCTTTATATATGGTCATAAGTGATATATGAACATAAACTAATATTTATATCATTTTTGATAGTATAAGAGTATAGTAGTGGATGGACCTCTATGGTAGGATCAGTAGATAAGGCCTCGACATGAGTAGACAGACATAGGGGTGGGCATTGTATCCTAGATTAAGATTTGGTTAGATGTGGTGTATGAGTGCTCATCGTTTACCATATACCCTAGGAGGTCAATGTTAGGGTATTTGTAAACTCAAAGATTAATGAGGTTTGAGATAGAGTAGATAGGCTAGAGATCTGATAGACTAGGGATGGGCTTATCTGTGAGAGGTAGATGAGGAAAAGGATCCATCTAGAGAAGTGATGGATAAAGGTATTATTACTACTTTATCTATTTTGTCTTTTTATATATATATAGGAAATACCCATTATTTTACCCCCTTAGTTATCCTATGATAACTCAAAATTTCATTTATTAGGCTAGATAGGCCTTGGATTTTATCAGCTTCAACATGAAAGAGATAGTTGTTGATAGAGTTTTACTATGAATTTTGTCTCATTATTGGATATTATTAGATGATATAATACCTTATAATTTTATATATGTTTCCATACAATTTAATCATTATAATAATTTTTTAAACCTATTTTCAACCTTGTGTATATTTCTTGGAAGTCACGTAAGATATACTTAATGGCATGTATAAGATACATACTATAGATAGAGCCATTTCGTTTCATACAAGACATTATTGGATTAAACTATTTCCATATAGTTAGGGAGTCTAGTTGTATGAATTATAGATAATTTGTTTACATATTATAATGGTGGTGAGATATTTCACTAATGTATTCTGAAAAAATGAAGTTAGTATACCCCATATGAAATAAATGGTTCTTCTAATTATATAACTACCAAGAAAATCTTGTGTATATAGAAAGATATTGGATGACACCAATTTAACTCTCTAGGATGAGGGTATAGGTGGAAAATTTCTCCTACAGGGGATTCCTACTCCTTAGTTTTTCAACATGGTTCACTCTCATTCAATATGTGAAGAAGGATAATGAGCGTCTCTCACTGTCCCAGATTATTGATGATAAACTAGGATAATGTTAATAAAAGGTACCAATAAACCTATATTAAGGACTAATTCGACTAACTATTTCATGGGTTTCTCCACGATTAATATTAGGTTTGGATTCCATCACATGTCGGTGTGTGAATATAATATCTAGAAGACAATGTTTCAGTGAAGTTGTATAAAATATAACTTCATTATCATTCCATATGGGGTTATTAATTCCTTATTTATGTTGATGGGTTTCATTAAGTCGTTTTCCATCCCTATTTAGATAGATTCATAGTAGTGTTTGTTGATGAAATATTTTTTTACTCTTAGGATTATGAGGAGCATGTGAACCACATACAGATAGTTCTAGAGATAATGAAGGAGTATTAATTATGTACAAAAATATTGATATGTTAGTTCTGGAATTGATTAGAAAATATTTCCTGAGGGATTCATCACATAATAGGGAGATAAATTCATCATATGGATTGTGAATGAATTTTTAACATGGGATCTATAAAGACTTATGTTATTATGGGTTCTAAATTCCAAAGGGATTTTTTGTTATAGTGAGGGGTTTAATTTGATAATCGGGACTCATAATGAGATTATGAGTATTTATATTAACTTAAATGGTGTTTTTAGATGTTGTTTGAGGCCTTGTGAGGGTATCAGGTGTTCATGAGGGCAGCAGAAGAGTGGCTGAGTGAATGGAAAACTATAAATTTTAGTAATTGATCAGTCATGGGGTAATGAGTGGAGTTCAGTATATGAATTACCTTTTTTATGTGTGTTATGGTCTTTGGAGAGACCTTACATAGCCATTCACACTATTCAGTAGTGATTCACATCATGAAGGTCACCCTTTAGGGAGAGTATATAACCTTATATATCCTTCATGATGTGAATCAGTGCTTCATTCCCTTACTATATGAGGTACATGGGATTTCCTCATACCTGGAGAAGTTTTCATGGTGTAATACCATATTTAATCCATAGACTAGGGCTAAAAAGAACGTTTTTTTGGGATTGTCTTATAATTTTTCGAGGTCTTATTTTTGGGAACCCATTCAGGTTCTATCAATCATGGTCAAGGGAAGGAAGAGAAAGAGAAATCTTGGGATCTTTTTTCTTCTCTCCCATTGGTGGAATCAATCTTGGTTGTTTAAGG
This sequence comes from Viscum album, assembly GCA_963277665.1. Taxonomy (NCBI): domain Eukaryota; kingdom Viridiplantae; phylum Streptophyta; class Magnoliopsida; order Santalales; family Viscaceae; genus Viscum; species Viscum album. The sequence goes on along the minus strand of OY728158.1, from coordinate 1,162,439,074 downwards.
TTGTTTTTTGATTAATTTATGTAAGTTCCCTCATTATTTCTCTCTTATTCATCCTCTCCATTATTTATTGATTTTGGTTCATCCATTAGAATTTTTGGAGGAAACGTTTTTATATATCTTAGATAAATCATCACACATGATGGGGATTTTTTGTGTAGATCATAGAGGATTTTTTAAATGGTAGAAATCAGGTCATTGTTTTTCATTTTATGTGAGTTAAGTTAAAACACTTATTTATTCACTTTTTTGGATAAATTTGATGAAATTAGACATTGAAATTAATAATCAACTTCAGAATTTTTTAGTGGCATAGTTTTGGTTGTGTATCAGAAGTGGAAAACAACCTATTTCTCATTGATTTAGAGTTTTTTCAATTTTAGATGAGTTGGAATCAATTATTCCATGTTGGGAATTTTGTGTTAATAATTATATTAATAAATTTATTATTTTTAATTTATGTTGGGAAAAAATCCATCAAGGTAACATTGTAGAAATTTTGGGTTGATTGTTATTGTTGACAAAGTAGGTTTCCATGGAGAATTGTCGAGTTCCGTAGATGTTGTTGATAATTAATGTTGAAAAAGAACCATAACAAAGGAATGGACGATCTGGAGGCAGTACAAAAAGAGTAGATATATATGGAAAACGCATGAGTTTCACGATGATGGGATTCATGGATTGGATTTCGTAAAGACCATAAAAATGATGGCGACGACTCTTCGTGATTATGTCAGGATTCGCTAATGGTAGAGTCGAAGAGAATTGCGGAAGTGAAGGGAATTGCGAGTGGAGCTTTACAGTGATGGCACGAAGGAATTGACAAGATGCTCTGTGATTATGACAAGCTCCGCGATTGTAAAATTTCCGCGGTGCATCGATATTTTGAGATAATTTCAGCTGGAAAATTGGAGCTTCACGATTTGAGATGACTTGGCGTTGAATTCACGTGGATGGTTTGAGGGTCAGTGGAATTTCCTATAAATAGGCCTCGACCCTCTCGAGTGCGAAGTTGGTTCGTGGAGGCAGGGTGCTTCACGAAAGAAGTTCTTCATGATGGCTAATCTAGCTCCACAAAAGTTGCGAGCTCCATGTTGGATTATTGAGATTCGCAAGGGAAGTCGCTCTGCGATGACTTGAGATTCATGAGGTAAGTATCTCTGCGATGACTTGAGCTTCTCTAGAGTGCTTTGCAAAAAGACAGGAGCTTCGCGAAGGCTAGTTTGAGCTTTGCGAAATTGGGAGCCTTGCGAAGTAGGGCTCATTGCGAAGGTGTTTCCAAAGTGACTTGCTTTCTGTTCAGAGGAAAAGGGGTATTCATCATTGGAAGAACATTTAACTTCAATAGAGCATCTATATATAGTAGAAGATGCATTCAGTGGTAATGAAGAGACCTACAGTTCTATAAACATTGATTGGATCTTTTGAAGAAGTAGTGAGCTCACTTCAGTTGAGAGAGTAGTGAGTTCTCAAGTTGTGAGTGGTTGTAAAACTGGAGGGACAATGATTCCACTTCAAACTTGTAAACAGTTGTATGCTTATAGTCGAATTGGTATATTAGCAGACTATGGGTGTATGATCCTTGGACATAGCCCAGTGAGGGTGAGCCAAGTAAAAATCATTGTCTCCTGTTCATGCTTTAAGTTTTGTTCGTACTCTACAACGGGAAGGAGAGAGAAGGGGGTTTTATCTAACTCCAAAACAAGATCAAAAGGGGCAGTTGTTTTAATCTTTCATACCCTGATTCACCCTCCCTCAGGGTATCTAGCGTGGTGGACCTAAAAATTTATTTGATTCTTTATTGTGGACTTTTAGGTGGACAAGACAAGTATAAAATATATTTTTGGATCACCAATTGAGGTAGGGGACTTGGATTTATTGGATTCTCTTAGTAAATTTGTGATTTTATATATTTGTTCCATAACTAGTGTTAATTAACTACATATTTCATGACTTTTCAGTTCTTCTATATGGTTAGGATGGGGTCACATCGACATAATAGCCAAGATAGAGTGCATAGAATTCTTAATGGTTTGATAATGTATCATTGGTCAAATGAGTTCTAGAGGCCCACTTTATGGACTACATTGTGGATTGTATCTGATTTTAAAAATGGGTAAGTGAAAAATTTAAAAAATATGTGGTGTTTTCGGCATAATTTTGAGTGGCATTACAATATATGTTTTGGAATTTTTTTGGTATTTTGGATAAGGGAATAATGTGAGTAATGTTACATTTGATTTTATTTGAGTGTTTATTTTAAAAGGGTATTTTAATTGGTTTAAAAGGATGTTTGGAAGGTATTGGTTTAAAATATATTGGATTGTTTAACCTCATGAGGGATACGACCTATTTTCAAAATATTTTTTTTCTTCCTTTTTTTATAACATATAGATTGTGTGTGTTTTATGCATACAGCATGTATAACTCTATGGGAGTGTTCCTTTTCATATCAAATTGGTGGGTTAGTCTAGATTTATAAAATAAAAACTTTTGAGGGTCGAGATGGATTTTGGGATATGTTCAAGGTGTGGGATTAGGACTTGATGGACTAGTTACCTAGTGATGAAATATTGATTTTTAGAATAGTCTACGTGACATGTTTTTTGTTTGTTACATTTTCCACTACATATTTGTGATAAGTGATAAATGCTGGTGTGAGAGAGAATATTAGGGCATGGCCTCACCATGAGTGAGTTATAATTGAAAGGATCACCATGGTATAGATGTTATCCTAGTATGCATGATGCTAGTCTAATAACAAATTGATAGGGTAGTGGTTGGGGAAGGGTCATTTCCATGAGTGTGATGGCCTTGTTAACCATGCCTCGAGTGTGATACATGGGTTTGTAGATGGATTATGGGTTAGTAATAAGTGATATCACTGGAATGGGGTACAATATCAATTGTTTGTAAAAATATGAGTGAGATGGGATCCATGTTGTAATGTTATATGGGTTATAATGGATTTCCTAGCCTTTATAGAGAATGTAGTGGTTGGTTGATGATAAAGATTCCCTTGAGAGGTGATGACTAAATGCTTGCCATGAGATTAGATACGGTGTGAAACATTTCCCCACATGTTTGAGCATGAGTTGGGGAATTGGTTGACACCCTTCCAAGAAATGTTGGGAATGTATTGAAATGTGGTAGCTATGATTTTGTTCTTTCCATCATGGAGTCGAAGCAGATAGGTTCAGGTGTTGCCATGACCAAATTAAAACATGATGTCCAATGTTATTTGATTTTTTGGTGAATGACATCTTATGTTTCCTGTTGGATTTATTGCCTGAAAAAAATTACACTAATTTATAAATATTTTAGGAAAATACACTTTATTTTATAAGAACATAGTGTTTTGATGCATTAGTTATTCTTACTGCGTCACTGCCATCTCCCCTTACCTTGTACATGCCATGGGTTTCTATGTACATGAATAAACCTTCCTATTTTCTCTCAATACATAGGTATTTATTGTAAATAAAAATGTTTTTTGGTTGGTAGGCTATATAGGAAAATTATTTTGAAGTAAAATTATGTGATTTGGGACATATTATAGTGATTTTATTTTCAGTTGTTTTTTCATGTACTGATCATTTTCATTTTTTTTATATAGTGTCTGTTATTCAATGTTTATCTGTTGCTACTCTATCATTTTTTTCTACATCATATAGATATTTTCCTTCTATTACAGACCATGGGGGGTTTTTTGGATCATTTTTTATCCATATAGGTATTTTTGGGATGCCTGATATACCTAGAGGTCATGCCAAATTTTCTTAAGAATTTCAGCATGACCCTTGGGAATATTATATGGGAATAGTCTCCAACTAACCATAATAGTTTTTTTTGTGAGTGATAAACATTTGGTGTATGGGTATATTTATTTTTTGTCATATGGAAGCCCTTTATTGGGTGTGTTTCATGGGATCTAGGTTGAGGCCTTACAAAGTGGTATTAAAGCTTGTCTTGGGATGTGATAGTGTATTTAGGTATGGAGTGAGTTTATTAAGACTCAAGAGGTAGACTAAATTCATGCCTATCCAACTTGAAATCAATCAAATTCCAGGATTGTAGGGGACGTTAAGTTTTTGGACTCTGTAATCTATGAAGAGTGAGGTTTTGGATTTGACCTTGGATCTCCAAATTCAATGGGTGAGACTTAGGATGACTCATAGGGATTGGCTGAGATCAACTGGTTTTTTAGGCATCATGATTGTGGAATTATAGGGGTATAATACACATGCATATGAGAAGTATTACTAGACATGATACGTCTTTGGAATCCATTTTTAATTGAAGAAACTTAATATATTTGATGTTTTATTGATTATATTATATGAGGTGATAATAATAATAATATGGATTGAACAGAATTTATTTATTTTTTTATTATGATGTTCTTGTTTTACCTCTATAGGGAAATGATTTTTTGTGATGTTTTTTTTGAAGAAAAGATGAATTTGTGTGGAAAAATATTTTCATAAAACACAGAGTGTGTAAAATGGTTTATTGAGTTGGTTTTACATGGAACAACTCAAGGATATATTGATTTTAAATTGGTTAGGGTTTTTTTTGAAAAAAAGTGTTAAGAAATTGATTTTGAAATTTGATTCCAATTTTTATGGAAACATGAGTTTGTTTATGAAAATAATATCATGTTGAATGGGGATTTTACTTATTTTGGAGTGGATGCAATCTATTGGGTTTTAAGGTGTGTTTTGAAAACTCGTGTAACTTTTTGGTGTGTATAAAAGTGTTTTGGATTTATTTTTTAAATAAGAGACTGATTCCTATGTTAATCGATCTTATTATATTTTTTGTGTTGGATGGAGGTATGAATCATAGGATTTAATTATGTGATCTGCATGTAAAACATGTTTTTTTAATACTTAGATGGGTTATTTAAATGTATGGACCTTTTTAGATGGATATTAGGGAATGAAATATGTGTATGTATAGACTGGGTTACTTGGTTTTTGGTGGTTGATTGGTAGTGATCTGTTGGATTTGGTTCCCTAGAACCAGCTTCTTTGTACATTATGGTAACCCGTATACATATTTTTTGAAAATTAATAAACAAATTATCACACCATTATTATTCTTATGTGTGACATATTATGTGATAATTCCTTAAGAGTATATGTACCACTGAAGGGACATAGCAGTTCCCTACTATGATGAGAACCTAGAAGGGCTACAATAGTATTCCTGAATAAATGTTCTATCGTCAGATGATATCATTTTAGGGACACGAATGATACATTCTATAAGGGGTGGAAACTCATAGGACTTTGATTTACCTTTTCATGGTGTATTTACATAGTAATATCCCTTAGTATTTTATGAGAGTGATACTCGTAAATAGGAAATACACATTTATATGTGTCATTAGATATTCCTATTTTTGTATGTGTGTATTGATCTGTAGACATATTGATTTTTATTAATGAGTATTATGAGTCATGTAGTTTGATGTATTGTTTAAAACCATGATAGTATATATTCTCAACGAGTTCGGATGCATTGGGAGAATCATGATTAATATTTCATTAATGAATAATGCGAGAATGGTTTTTCCTATATATTATTTAAAGAAAGATTATATATCAAGCACATTAATGGAAATTTTATAGCCTAAATAAATCCATGACTATGGTGTTCTATATTCAAGTTATATTTTTTAGAAGTTAAAGAATGATACATCGAGAACATAGGTTTATGGAACCAACATGAAACCTACTTGATTTGAGATATCAGGATAAAGATATTATATTACAATGTTGGATTTTGAATGAGGTATTATGTCATTGTGGAATTAATTTCTTTCTCTATGCATTCCTTGGAATGTTACTAGACAATAACCCTGAACTGTTGTCTACTTCACCACATCCCACTGAGGAAGAGGTATAGATGGTCAAACACACTAAGTGTATCTAGAATCTTACTTAAATAATATATTATTATTTATTATTTTACAACTTGAATAAATATTATTCTCAGATGTGGTTTAATAATTATTCATCTTTCCTCAATAACATTTATTCCATCACTAGTTATTCAAGAGAATATAATCTGATCATAATATTTAATAAATATTTTTTTATTTAGCGAATATAATATTTATTTATTTATTTGTGAATAATAAGATGATATATATTTAATAAAAAATTAGTAATTATTCAAGGCCTAATAAATATTATGGAGGAATGGAAAACCGAGTTTAATGGTCCAATGAGAAAGAATAAACATTGAATAATATTCAATAAAATAATATTTAATATAATCTAAAATCTAGGCTCATGAAAAGAAATTAAAATAATATTATTATGATAATTTTACATGGGGTTCTTTAGGGATTAAATAAAAAAATAAGGGTATCTTTTGGAATTATTTTATTATAAACCTTACTATATATAAAACTGATTATATTTTTTTCTCAATAATACAATTCATTTGTTCTGGTTATGCACAACGAAAGTGGATAATTCTATCACAGCATATAGAGCTCCCTTCTCCTAGAAATATACCATGAATGGAAAGCAATCTTATGCCACCAGATAAAGGAGAACTCTTTCGAAGCGGTTCATGAAGCGATCAAAGGCGGACGACACAAACATAATGATCTGTCAAGATAGCACCCAGAGATTCCTTTAGTGACATTTGGAGATTCCTAGAACATGTTTATTTCGCCTTTAGAGAGAATATATACTTGATTAGTACATATCAATGATTGTTCAACACATATCCTTCACCATATCCATCAATGAAGAAAAAATTCAATCAAGTTTTTTCTTAATTTAATGAAGATGATTATAAATAATATGTGATGATCCTCCCTCTACATCTGGTGTGATTAATCATGTCTAATTTCTTTTATTCAATTCGGTATATCACGGTGTTTATCATATTGAATATCCCAGATTGGTCATCAACCATGAAAAAAATCAATGTTGGACACAATCCACCACACACTTCTACTATTCCCAGAACCTAAAAGTAGTATTAGAGTGGTCACATAATTATTTATAATTATTTATTTATCATTGGTTATTTACATATTTTTATTTAGTTTTTTAAATCTTTTTTTGACATTATTTTAATCTGAATCAGGATATCATCTTCTTGCTCTTTCATTTCACATAGATCTTATAAATATGATGAATTTTACGAATAAACTAAAATATAATATCTCATTTGGAGGTTCCAACAATTCTAGATAGATAAAATAGTTGTACGCACCTTGAAATCTGAGTTATACACTATGTAGTTCTGTTCAATGCATCAAGAATTAATTTAGAATTAATTCTGTGATATGCATTGATGAAACACACTATAGTTATAACCTCGCACCATGTGTTTACTGGAATAGACTAGCACACGGTCATGTGGATTATACACCGTGTATCCCATATACACAACATATAATCCATTTGAGTCAAATATGGGCTATGTATTTTAATACACAACATAGCTAACTGGTGAATGTGAGATTCAAATATCACCTGACATGTATCCCATTGGACATTCTATGTACTCTTGTTTTCTGAGGCACAATTTACATGTTGAGTCCCTAGGTGTGTGTCTCATATAGACAACGAGATTCATACACGTCATGTACTCTCTTGTACATTCCTTTTAGTTATTCCAAATTATGGAGATTTAAAATTTATTTATTATAATGCAGAAACCTCAAAAAATATGATTATTTTTGGTCATTAAGTTGATAGTACATGCCATGTGATAGGTTTTAATATACACACATATATAAATGTTTTATTAATATCTGTGTAATATTTAGATCTTCATGTCATATATAAATTGCAATACAATTTTTATTATACGTGCTTTGAAGCATAACACGTGACCAAAAAATCATTTAGTTCATTTAATCATTTTGTTGATAGTATATTCCAAGAAAGTACTTGATATATCTTTTATTCCATATATTACAAGAGTAAACAGTGTATGAGAATAATACATGTTGGGTTGAATCAGATGGGTATTCACCATGATACCTCCATGGTATGTTTATAAACACATCTAATATTAAATAAATTTATTTAATTTTTTTAAATTATAATGGATGATAATCTCAAGAAAATTATATTGAGAATTATAATAAAATAATTGATTACTTAGGAATGATAATTAATTGATTCAAGCATGATTTTCATAAATAATAACTACTATTAAATTAATTCTAGTTTTGTTAAAAGGTAATTTATTGCATGAATTTGAATGATCATGAGAATTTAACAGATCATTTCATGTGATTGGTTTAATTAAATTTATTATTAAATTAAATTATTGTCTTGTGAGCCTTCCCTCCTCTTATTATATAGGTCCTGTATGCCCATTATTTATTTTAGTAAACCCCATGTTTCTGTACAGTGTGTGTGAGTAAAAGAATATGTAATGGATGAACCTACCAAGCTAGTGGATGCGGTTCACGTTTGGAGTAAAGGAAAATCCAATACAAGGAGATACATAGGTGTACAAGTGGAAAGCTATAACATAAACCTAAAACAGTGCAAGGTGTTTTTCCCTAGTTCAACGTTTAGTTTATCAAATGCTAATTAAAGTTTCCATTAGTAAATTTCATGATCAGAAAACATTATTATTCTATTTCAATTATGTTTCATGGTTATTTCATTATGGATGTTTCTATCATGATCATGTAATTAATGAATTAACGAGCATGCAATATAGAATTAAAATAATCTGAATTATGCATAAATATTATACAAGACATAGTTAATCACTTAACTAAATCCACTTAATATTAACAAGAATATAATATAGAAAATAATTGTAAATTTATGCATAAAAGGATAAAATCCATCAATTATATATATTGAGTCATTATAGATTTCTAATACGTATGTGAAAATCAAACCATAGTTCAAAGTGTTCGAACAACCAAATTTTTGGTTCTTTCAATAGTTATGGAATTAGAACTTCAATTTTTGGGTTCTGTTAACTTAGTTCACATCACAGTTTGACTTCCAAAGTAGGATTTGGTGTGATTAAGAGGTAAAGGTTGAGGAAATCCAATTAAGTAATTCAGTATTGAGGATTCCACTCTTTAGATTAAGTAATTGTGAGTAAATGTAGTTGAAATTTAGAATACCTACCCAATAAAATTCATGTTTCTTAACCAACCAATGTTGGGGTAATAAGAAGAGGAACATGGATCCTTTCTAATAGAGTTTACATGAAACATGATATTATGAATCCAATGGTTAGGGAAATTGAGTTTTGATAAAATAGTGGGAGATTAATGAATATAAAATTAATATATTTTTCAAAATTTATTAGATAATGTACCAAAATTATTCTAAACATATTCTATAGATACACCATTAAAATGAAATAAATCATATCATTGTAATCTATACTTGAGAAAGAAAACCTTCTCACAAGAAAAAATTTCCAAGAGTGAAAAAGGCACCTATGTGTTATTCTTAGCCATGAATAAAAATTATATGTTATGGAAGAACCCTTTCCTAGAGCGCCTAGAAATGAGGAATGTCATGAAGAGTTAAAAAACTATGAAAAATATTTTAATGATTCCACATATGTTCAATGATTTATGATACCATCCATGTCCAATAAAATTTTGATTCAACATGAGTACATTAGTATGTATAAAAGATTTTTCACCATAAGGGTCACTATAAAGAGAAGCCGATATAAGAGAGGAATCATATCTCTAATTCTATGTCTACAAAAAATATTGGGGTGTTTTCTCTATATGTGCCTCAAGTAGTAAATATTATTGACTACATTGAATGCTTATACATCATTGGGATTACATTCTCAGATGGGTTTCATATAGATACCATGCATTCATTACTTCTTAATAATCTCCTATTTTACTATTAATTATAATATGAGAAATAATGAGAAGATAATTTCATAACATATTAATTTAACATGCATAGTGGATAAGGAAAAAGGGAATAATAAACCTGTAATCCTTATTGTGAATAAGAAAAGTATGAACACTGAAAAGGATCCCAGGAATTATAGACAGTCTAAATATCTTGAGCACTGGCCTTCCATGAAGAAGAATATCCTTAGGCTAGGAAAGTAAAATGAGGTAGTATGTTTTTTATGTGGAAAGTCAAGCCACTAGAAGAGGTACTTCACCTATAAGAAATGGTAAGATAAATTTTCTTTTGTTCATCAAGTGTAATATTTTAATATCTACAAATTTGGTATTAGATATAGCTTGAGGGGCTCACATCTATATTCAAATGTAGGAACCAAGTAGATTTAGAAGGATTTCTAGAGGATAGGTGGATCTGAGAGAAGAAATCAGTGCAAGGACGGCTACTCTAGCCATTGTTGACTACCACCTTTCATTTCTAACTAGAATTAGTTTTGTTTTGAAATATTGTTATTATGTACCTACAGTTACCAAGAACATAATATATGCATCATGCCTACAAATGGTTGAGTTTATTTTGATGTCTAGAAATAAAATATTTTTATCTTTTAGGAGAACGTATGTTATGGCATGGCACGTATAAATAATGGTATTTATGTATTAAATTATGAGAACCATGTTTTGGAAATTGATAATGAATCATATTGACACGACTCATATAACAACTAGTTATGGAATCACCATCAAAGTCATGTAAATGAGATGAATTTACAAAGATTTGTCAATATGGTTATTTAGAATCTTCTATGTTAAAACCACTTGAAATATTGCATGCTTGTTTATATGAAAAAATGATCAAACCACTATTTTCTGGATAGGGTGATTGCATCATAAGAATTTAACGATTGGAACAAACAGATATGTGGACTGTTTCTAAAAAATCGAGATGTATATATTCTTACTTCATAACTTTTACCAATGTCTTGAGTAGATATGTTTATTTCTACTTTATGAGGTATAAGTATGGGACCCATTATATATTCAATGAATTGTAAAAATAAGTATAGAATCATGTTATTAGGAAGTGAAAGATACCTCGATCATATTGAGGTGGTGAATAACATTACCAAAAGTATATTGTCATTCTTCAGAAGTTTTTGATTCTATCTGAAGTCACTACACCATACACACCACAAGGGAATGGTGTAACTGAATGGAGGAACCATACCTTGTTAGACATGATATGGTCAATAATGGGTCATTTATATCTTCCATTATCCTTTTGGGGTTATGAATTAAAAACTACAGAATACACATTAAACTGAGTACCAAATAAAGTGGAAAATGGAATTACCTTCGAGTTATGGAGTGTAAAGAAATATGTTTTGTCACATACATGTGTATTGGGTTGTGAGGAAATTTTTAAGGCATTCTCCGGTTACAAAATTGCATCCAAGGGAACTATGTGTATCTTTATAGGGTAACCTATGGAAACCAAAAGATACTACCTATACAACCAATCATACAAGAAAGTGACTATACCTAGAAAAGTTATCTTTATTAATAGAGAGAAAATCCTAAAAAGGGATAGTTGGAGAATTATTGACTTCTATTAAGTTGATTTTCAATATAAAAAAGAGTTTGTATATAAGCAGATACCATAGGTCCCCATAGAAGAAGTAGTTTCTGAAATATAAGTAATATGTATGACCATAAGAGAGGTAAAAGAACCAGAGATCTATGGTTTTCTATTCCCCAAAGATAGTGACATAGTATTGGTTTAAAATGATGAACCTCTCTCATAAATGGAGGATGTAGAGGGCTTAGAATATACTAGATGAAAAAAGAAATGAATTTTTAAATGGATTCCATGTATTAGAACCAAGCTTGGGTTTTGGTCGATGCATCAGTTGATGTAAATACCATTGGATTAAAATGAGTATTCAAGAGAAAAATGGACATGAAATGTGATGTAAATACCTATAAATAAAGGCTAGTAGATAAAGGGTTAAAAAACATAAAATAATTTACTTTTATGAAAAATTTTCACAAGGTACCGTGTTTAAATCCATTATAACTCTACTATCTATAACAACATACCATGACTATGAGATTTGGAAGATGGATGTAAATAATTATTCCTTAATGGGAACATTAAATAATATCTATATATGATACAACCAGAAGGGTTTTTGAATCTAGGTGATGAAAATAAGATTTTCAGTTTTTAGAGATCACTTTATGGATTGAAGAAAGCATCTAGGTCCTGGAACATTCAATTTGATAAATCCAAAAAATAATTTTGTTTCATCAATAACAAATGTGATATGTGTGTTTAAAAAAGTCTTAGTGGGAATGTGGTCATTATCCTAGTAATATAATGATGATATATTTCTTATTTTAAATGACATACCGGTCTTATAATCTGTTAAAGATTGGTTAAACACATTTTTCCCATGACGGACAAATGTAAATTAGACTATATTCCAGCGATCAAGATCATTAATGATATATCCAAGAGGCTTCTTGGATTATGTAAAATTTACATATGTCATCTAGATAATAAATATATTTAGTACAAAACAATCCAAGGGGGGATTAATTCAAGTGTCACATGGTTTAGATATTTATAGGAAAATATATCCTCAGACAAAAAATGGTAAAGAGATAATGAGAAAGAACCCATAAAAATGAGAAACAGGATAAATCATGTATTCTATGATATAAATTAGACTTGATTTTCACTATTCATTGAGCATGGTTAGAAGATATCATGGGGATCCAAGAGAACATCATTGGAATACTGTTAATGATATCCTTATGTATCTGAGAAGATCTAAGTATTTGTTCATAATGTATTGAGGATATGAGGATCTAGTCATTAGCAGTTCTACTGATTTTAGTTTTCAGATAGATGAAAATTATCTGAATTCTTAATTAGGATATGTTTTATATCTCAATAGAGTAGCTGTGAGCTAGAAGAGTTCAATGTGTCCAGTTATCACTGATAATATAGTAGGGTCTGAGTACATAGAGGCTTATGATGCAGCTAAGGACGAAATTTGGATATAGAACATTATGTAGATGCTTCATGTGGTACCTAGAAGTAAATACCTATAATATTGTATTATGATTATACTGTAGAGGTGGATCTTTGAATGGAGCCAAGGTCACATCAACACATAAACAATATACTCTGAAGGTATCACCACAAGATGTATTTTCATCAGAGGGATGAAGTTCCAATAAGGAGAGTACCCACATAAGAGACCATGGTGGAACCATTGACTAAAGTACTATCTCAGCATAATCATGAGTATCATGTGTGTTCAAGTGGATTTAAGGTTTTTAGAGGTTGTCTATTATGAAAGTGGTAGTTTGTTGGAGTTAGTTCCCTAGAACCAACTTTCGTGTACTTTATGATAACATTTTTTCAGATTTTTTAAATTTTAATAATCATCTTATCACATCGTGATTGTTCTTTTGGGTAACATTTTATGTGATAATGTCCTAAGAGTATCTGTCAAAATAAAGGTACATAGTAGTTCCCTAATATGATGAGAACCCAGAAGTGCTACGACACTACCCTAGAATAAATGTTCATTAGACAGATTGTATCATTTTTGGGACATGAATGATATAGGATATCTAGGGTTGAGACTCATAGGACTTTGAGGAGCCTTCTCATAGTGTATTCCCTTAGTAATATCCAGTAGGGTATTATGAGAACAATAATTTCCAGTATTAAATCCAAATTTATATGTGTAATTTCATGTTCATATCTATAGACATATATATTGATCTGTAGTCTTTAAGATTATTACTAATTAGTACTATGAGTCATGTACTTTTATGTATTGATGAAAACTGTGATGACTAATGTTTGTGACGATGTAGGATACACTGGATGCATCACGATTAAAAATACATTTATGAATAATGTGAGAAATGGGTTTTCCCTTATGTTATTTTATGAATGTATGTATATCAAGACCTTTGATGGTAATGGTATATCCAAAATAAATCAATTTAAATGGTGTTCTAAATGAATTTTCTTTTTCTAAAAAGACAAATAATGAGACATCAAAACCAAAGGTTGATGGAACAATCATGCAACCTACTTGATTTTAGATATTGTGATAAATAGATTATATTAAATAGTAAGTGTTTTAATGAGGTATTATGTCATTGTGGAATTAACTTATTTCTCTATGGGTTCCTTTGTATGTTGGTAGATGTTATCCTTGGACTTTAGGCTACTTCACCTAATGCCACCGGAAAAGAGTCTTAGAGGGTCATACACTATGTGTATCCATAATCCTGGTTAAATAATATATTAATAACTATTATATAATTTTTTTAATAAATATTATTCCCAGACATGGTTTAATAATTATTCATTTATGATTGATCACTTTTATTTCATCATCAGTTATTCGAGAGAATATAATGTGTTCCAAATATTTACTAAATATTTATTTGATATTTAGTGAATCAAATATTTATTTATTTTTTGGGGAATAATGGGGTAATATTTATTTAATAAATAAATTTCCAATATTTAGGGCCTGATAAATATTACAGAGGAATGGTGGACCTCATTTAATGCCTAATGAGAAATAATAGATTTTAAATATTATTTAATTAAATAATATTTAATTTAGTTCACAAGATAATCGCATGTTGGAAAATAATAATAATAATAATATTTTTATCATTTGACATGGGTTTGTGCAGGGATTAAATAAATAATAAGGGGCACTTGTGAAATTATTTTCTTTTATACTTAGTGATATTTAAACCTATTAATGTTATTTTCCCAAAACAAAAAATAATTTTTTTGGGATGTGCACAACAGAATTAGTGAATTCTCTCAAGCCATAAAGAGATCTATTATCCATGAATTCTCCCATGAATAGAAAGAAATCTTCCTCCACCAAATCAAAGAGATTTCTTTGGAAGCGGTTATCATAGTTATCAAAGGAAGGCGATGCAATCACATGGATATATCGTACTAGCACACAAATATTTTTTTAGAGACATATGGAGATTTATGGAACATGTATGGATCCCTGATTGAGTTAATCTAAACTTGATTACAATAATTAAATGATGATGCATCACAAATATGTCCCCAAATCCATAAATGATGAAATAATTCCATCAAGGTAATAATTAATTTAATTAAATTGATTATAAATAATATGTGATTATCCTCCCTCTAGTAATTGCTTGATTACTCTTTTCTGATTTCCTTGATCCAATTCAATTTATCACAATGTTTATCATTTTTTAGATCTCATATTGATCATAAATCACGATAAAAATAAATGTTGGGCACCACCCATCACACGCTTCTACCGCACATAGAACCAACATGTTATTGGGTGCATAAATTTTGTATATTGGGTGTAAATATATTTTCCAAGAGATTTTCTTATGTTGGTCTTGTGGATGGATGATGTCTTTATTATGTACTACTGAAATGTTTGTTGATGGTTTCAGAGGTTGAACCCTCTGATGTTCTTTTTATGGTGTTTTGGTTTGTTTTTTCTAGTGAATGCTTTGATGGGTTTTTGGTTTGGACCACTATATGTAAAATTTTTAGGTGATTTTTCTGGAGGGGGACACCATTAGTTGTATTTTTCCATTAGAAGAAGAGTATTTTGGTTGGGAGCACCACTATTCATGATTATTGATCGATGATTAGTGGTTTAGTGTTAGGAATTAATGGGTCAAATTGGGAACCATGTTGGAGCTTAGTGATTGGTGAATTTTAATTGTCACGTGAGCGTGAGAGAAGTTATCACATCTAGTTTCTACACATCATGATAAAAAAGAGCTGGGTAGTAGAGATCAGGTTTTTAGTTTAGTGGGTAAATAATGAGGATACTGCACTAGTGGGGAGTATAAAATTAGTCATAAGAAAATGAACCTCGTGTCTCTATGGATGTCGGTGTTTCAGAAAAATTAAGTTCGTGGTTAGGGTGATAACTCGATAATGATGAATGGAAAAAACCGATTTGGGAATTCATATGTAGTATCAGTGAATGTCATGGTGTTGGAAAGGAGATAAGGATAGAGGTGACATGATCAAAGTGTGAGTATGATTGGAGACACATTAGTGATCCCGAGTAGTGTTTAATTGTTGAATAGGTCAGTTGAGGATTTAATTGTGGTATTAAATAGTGTGTCATGTTCATAACCTACTACGTGAGATTTAGTTTTTCATTGTTGTCTTTATGTCATAAGGAATCATGATTGGGTGATTCACTGAAGTAGTGATGTGTCAGTGGGTGCAACCTAGTTTTTTAAAAAAAATTCATCCAAAAAGGTTTTAATGATGTTATTATATCATATCAAATGGTATTATGTTGAAACCACATTGGGAGCATTGTTTATAACATTATTTAGTTGGTTTGAGGATCAAAACTGTTTTTTTGGGGAGAAGCTAGTGTATTTGGGATTGGTGTTAGAGTTGCATACTGGATATAATTTCAATTTTTAGTGAAGAGGCAGAGTAAAAAGGTTATGAGTTAACAAACAAGGTAGTCTAGGGTTTATGTTGAGAATACTATAATGGATTCTCAAGGATGATAACTATTATGACGTGGAGTTTTTAATGAACCGTGTTGTTAAAGGTTGTGAATTAAATAGAGAATTTCAATTATTCGGACTGATGAGGGGTTCATTCTTAGAATAGGGGGATGCAATGTAATTTCAAGTGTTTTTTCATCCATAAAGGGTGTTTTTAGATGTGTTTCGAGGAATTTTGAGTGGAACATATGTTTTGGAGTATGTTAGAGGAGTGTCTGGGTGACTGGGAAAACCAAAATTTTAGGAGGAGGCCATTTATGGAATGATATATGGTAGTTATACTATGAATAAACTTTCAATGGGTTTTATAGATTTTAGAGGAACCTTACATATCCATTCATTCTATTATTTAGTAATTCAATCTTTGAATATTACCCTTTCATAGGTGGGTGATGAGCATTACACAACCGTCACATCATGAAGTAGTTATTCATACCATGAATGTGGTGGGTTGAAGGTTTGTCCCCCAACATGGAGAAGGGATTATGGTATGAACACTTGTTTACACCCCTAACTAGTGGAATGTTTTGCGTATTTATAGTGTTAGTATTACAATTTTACTATGTATTATTTCTATGTAACCCTTTTGGTTCCATCATTCTTGTTCAACCAAAGGAAGTAGGAGATCCCTCCATATATCTCATATTCTACACCATTTGGTGCCTCCAATCCTAGTATTCCTGGGGTGTTTCATCATACAGAAACAAGGGTATGTCCCTCCTTCTTCACTCTGCATTTCTCCTCTTCATTTGTTATTTATTTAGGTGCTAACGAGGTTGTTCCCAAGTGGTACAGGATCATGCATGGCATCTAAAAAAACTATGATCAAATCCGAGCAGGGAACAAATTCCAAAACTGTAGCAGACTATAGCAGGGCATTGTAGCAGAGGCAGCAGATGCACTATAGCAGGTACCATAGCTGTGGTGGTACTGCAGCAGCGTGAGTACTATAGCAGTAGTATTCACAAAGGGGTCCTTTGGGCCAAAAAATGGTCCTTCAAGCCTTGTATTTAGGTCAGTTGACCTTTGGCCTTCAGGCTATGTAATGAGTCTCTCTCTACAGTCAATAAAGAGGTCTTTACTTAGAATAATAAATTGAGACTACAGCCCTAACCTTTAAAAAAATTGTTATTTATTTAGGTTATTAAATTAGGGTTTTAGGAGGAATTATTGCAACAGAGCATGAAAAAGTCATGAAATTTAACGAGGGTTTCCTATGTTTCTCATAGAGGATGTCCCGAGTGGTGGAAATCAGTCTTCCATTCATCATTTGAAAAAAATTAGGTTGCACCATTGAATTATTTAGGGTTTTAGACAAATCTATTTTAATTTTGCATTGATTTAGAGTTGTAAATTTAATATTTTGTGTGTCTTAGGTCTAAGAGTGCCTCGGGAGTGGACCACACAATATTTCTCATTGGTTGGCTTGGTTTAATTTCCTTGTGTTTTAGGGTTGGTTTTTTTAATTTTTAAGTTGGTTCTAATTGTTGAATTAATTAATTTAATGATTTTTATTGATGAGATAAGTGCTCATGTACTCTGAAATGTTTTTTATAAGCACAAAACAAATTTATGGATTGTTAGTTGAAGTAGGGGTCCTTATCATTATTTTATTTTCATGGTTAATAGTTTTTTTATGTTAGTGTTTCCTCACTAGGATTAAATACCAACATATTTCATGGTTGTTTCATTCCTTCAAATGGTTGGGATATTCTTACGTTGACCTAATTGTCAAAATAGACCACATTTCTTACCGAAATTCTCGATGGTGGATCCCTAGTTGAATGAATGTCTTCAACCCTCTTTATGGTATGTTTAGTGGCATGTTTCATATTTCAAGATGAAAAGATATTTCCTTTTTAAAATGAATTTTAAAAATGGGTTTCGTTAAAATGGAAATTTTATGGAATAAATGGCATCTAGTATATGGTTT
Organism: Viscum album; assembly: GCA_963277665.1. Classification (NCBI taxonomy): domain Eukaryota; kingdom Viridiplantae; phylum Streptophyta; class Magnoliopsida; order Santalales; family Viscaceae; genus Viscum; species Viscum album. The sequence continues at coordinate 1,162,420,652 of OY728158.1, read as the reverse complement.
TGGAGTGGAACTTCAAAATGGTGTTTGGAATCTTTTTTTGGGATTATTGACAATGTCAAGTGTGAGTTATGGTATGTGTGATGCCTTTGGAAAATGTCTTGTAAAAGAGATATTTGACATGGTTTTTAATGTAATTTAAAAAAAGGATTTGACTGAATTATCTTGGTTTATTTGACCTCTTGAGGGAGATCCACTATTTTAAAAATCTTATGTGTTTTTTTTGTGATTCCAATTTTTGATTTCTTATATATTGTATGATTCATGATGATGATTTATCATTTTTAGCCCCGTGAGAACACTGTTTTTTATATTAAAGTAGTTTCATTGTCTGAATGGATCGAATAAAACCCATACAAGTCTGAGTAGTATTTGAGGATGTATCAAATATGCAAAAATAATTCCAAAGGGACTAGTTTCATAGTGTTGATATATTTAGTTGTGATATAAGTTTCTTTCATTTTCTTCTATTTTTTTCATATTCCAACTATACAGTTGTGATAGTTGAAAAATTAGGGTGTGGGAGAGGATCCCAAGGCCAGACCTCACCATGTGTGAGATCGAACTGAAAGGATGTCTATGGGATAAATGATATACCCATGTGCATAAATCTAGTCTATACCTTGAGAGATAGGGTAGGGGTTGAGGTAGTAGACTTGATATGTGTGAGATGTCCTAGTCAACCACAAATTGAGTGGGAAAATGTGTCTTCGTAGATGAATGTTGGATCAATCATGAGTGAGTTGAATGGACCTGAGTGTGATATTGGATAATTGGACCACCACGAGTGATATGGGTTTCGTGTTATGCTGTGATGAAAGTTATGATAGATTTCCGTACATTTAGTTAGAAGATAGCAGACGATTTGTGATTTAGACTCACTTGACATAGAAGGGATGGTCAGAAGCTTGACATGTTATTAGTTATGGTATACCACCCTACCCTGTGTCTTTGGGATAAGGTTAAATAATATTTTGACACCATAACAAGAACATTTAGGTATATGGAAAATTGTGGTACATGTGACTATATTCTTTCTAAAATGGAGCCAAAATAGGTTGGGAATGGTATTATGATGTCCTAGTTAGCACACATCGACCTTATTTATTTTATTGTAAGTTCATCTTCTGTGATGTTTATAGGTGGGTGTGTTACACAGATATGACTTCACCTATTTATTTATATTACATGAAAATAAACATGATCATAATAATAATCAGTGGTATTCAAGAATTAGATATTCCTATTGGGGTTTTGGACACACCCCTTACTTGAGTGTATGACTTGGGTTTCTATGTACATGGGTAGACCTTGTAACATTATATTCCGAAATAGGTATCGGTTGGGGATGAAAAGGTTGCAAATTTATTATTTTGTGGAGGTTTAGGACTCAAAAGGGTGATTATGTGAGTTGATAAAGAGGACATTGTATTTATTTTTAGTTCTTGTTAAACATATACAAGAATGTGTTCATTTTATTTATATGATGCCTATTATTCTATATTTACCTACTGCTTCAGTATTATTATTTTTTATGAAATAATTTTTTTTCTACCATCTACTGTAGAATGAGAGGGGCCATTTGGATCCTTTAACATCTATAAGTATTGTTGCTATTTTTCATACATTTATAGGTTGAGATAATTTAATGGTGGAATTTTGGAATGACCCTTAAGAATATTTTATGGTAATATTCTCCCCATTACTATGATTGGGCCTTGACACCAGTTGGAATACTTTCTCATATGAGGAGGATCACTTGAGGCCATTCAGAAACTCTATCCCAAGTTCCATTTGGGAAATCCTTATAGAGATGTTACAAGATCCACCTTGGTGGTAATTCAAGTTCAAACGTTTTATGGGTTCAGCTAGTTGTAATCATTACTTTGTAACATATATATATTGACAATAGGTACTACATTTTAAGAATTGGAAAAGTAAGTGAACTATTTTTTATGGAAAAAGGATTGTCTAATATGCTTTCATATTATAAAAGGGAATCTAACCAATGAATCTGTTCTTAGATATCTGATAAAGGGGATAGAATATTAGGATTATTGAAATGAATCTTGATTGGGATTTGAATATGTGTTTATCAATGATAAATAAATTATTTATCATAGATAGAGACTATTATATATCCATGAAAAAACTACCCCACAAAAAACATGGAACCAGTGGTGGGTTTTTCTCTCTAGTCAAGGATATACTACATTCGTAGAGAATTATTTTTGGTTTTCCCTCAGCATAAGTTCATGGAATTTATTTTCTCTAAACAATAGTTGAACCAATGATAATTTTGAGTGGTGGGATTACTCCATTATAATGATTTTTAGATGTTACATACTCCATGTAAATGTCATTATGTGATGGATAATATGAGTATAATGTATTATCATGAGATGGTGGAAAATTCCAAGGATACGTGTATCATTATATATCGGTTGGTTTCATTATATTTTGATATCAAATAGATAGATGGTAGAGGATGTTTATTTCAGTCAACAGTGACATGAACATTGTTCGACAAGTTGCATATGACTCGTTTAGTGACCAACTATGAATGGATTATCATTCTATCATTATCCATAGGGGTGAACCAAAGGGTTTTATTGAAGATGGTGAGAACATTGTTTTATTTTTACGAAAGAAACCTGTTTCACAGTTATTGATAATTAATGTGTTGAAAGAGTTTAATCATTATCCTTTTGTGTAACACTTGGGTGTAGGGGAGATATATCTTGATATAAATAGGTTGTTTTAATTGATGATGATAAATCTTGATGTTTTAGAGTTTTTGTGTGGATGAATATTTTTTTGTATTGTTTTTATCCCTAAAAACCAAACCATTAATAATATATTAGAATAATTAAAACAATTTATATACCATTAATTTGTGGTATGGTTTGGTTAAGATTTTATATTTACATTTTTTAAGTTAAAAAACGATCGACTAAATCCATTTCCAATCTATGGAGAGGATTGACCAATCAAAAGGACCCAAAAAACACATAATTGTGAATAAAGAAAACCTAAAACACATGTATTATTTATGGTCAAGGAAATAAATCCTTTTTTGAATAATGTTTCATGTTTAAAGAAAAAAATAGTCCAATATTGAGGGTTTAAGAAATTTTATATTAATAATTTATGGTCCAATGTTTTAGATAGTATATCTATGTTTCATTGTTTCAATAATTAAATTTACCTTTTATGCTTTTAAACATTTAAATTTTTACAATTTATAACATTTGAAAGTCTTTAGTCTATTAATTAATCACTAATATTTTTTTACATAAATATATGTCTAAAATGTAAAATAATGTTCTAAAAAAATATTAATATTCATTTCAAATTTTCAAAAAATGAATGGCAATGTTACACTTTTTTGAAAACAATATTATATAGTACCAAAAATATAATGTTCTTGTAACATAAGAAAATAATATAGTAAAAATGTACCTCCATGTGAGTAAAAATGTTATTCTCCGTAATCCTATCACATTTCTTCTCTTTAGTAGAATCAATTAATCCCAACCAAGTTATGTTGTGGAAAAAACTACTGATATATTTTTCAGATGGCCATGAAAAAACAAGGAATTTTACAAAGCTCTAAGCCCCATTTTAAATAAATAAATAAAATTTTTTGGAAGAAAAGCGAACAACAGAAAGAAAGGAAAATAAATTCAATGTTTATGATTTATATTAATTGGAAAGTAATACAATATACTTTTAAAAAGTATTATTTTACGAAAATATGATTATAATCAGTTAAATACTATCCCAACTTCCGACCTTACTCGCAGTAGAAAGGAAGAAACAAAATTAGGCCTTGGATCATATACAAAACCTTACCCCTAGAAAATATGTAAGTAGCAACCAAGAGTAAGGAATAAAATTCAATACATTAAATGAAAATCAAATAACCATAGTAAAGTATAGTAACTATAAAACTATTAAAAGAATTCACCCTATCTTGAACCTCATATACCTGATTTAAATCACTATAACCATGTTTCTAGGATGCACCATAATTCTAGTTTTGAGACCAATAATAGAAATCCTATCATGAGAAGAAACATGAAACTCAAGACAAAACATTACAAGAAGAAATAAAAAACCAACACACATAATAAAGAATGAAAAGAACTAGAAATATATAGATGTAGTAGGAAATATAGAAACTCATTTAATTTTAGGTTATCAAAATAAAATCCAACATTCTCTATAATTAAATAAAGGATAGATAGATATGAAATTTATTTATTCAACATCATAATAATTTCTTAAAATATTGATGATTACATAAAGGTGTGGTATTATGAAACCTAAATATTTTATTGGTTATGGTGGCATTAGAGAGTAGGTGTGTCCAATGTAGGGTTAATGTAGATAGATTAATCTGTTAGAGAGTCATCACCCCAATGTATCTCTGTAAAATTTGTTACAAAAAGAAAGGGGGATGGTGGGGTTGATAATTGGTTGGAACTATTGGGGGAGAGGGTATAAGACCAAAAATTAGGAAGGATGGTATTGTGGAGGGAATCATATTATAATGGTTAGGGGATAAGAAGGTGGAGAGAATCATATCATAATGATAAGGGATTGGAATATAGTCATGGGACCAAAGTAATGAAGATATAGAGAGAATTGATGAGGTATTGAGAATGAGATTGAAGAAGATTAGATTAGATGGATAGGTATATGAGATAGGGTAACAATAAAAATTTATTTTTCCATAATATGTGTGGTGTAACTTAATAGGTGTGGTTTTTTTTTACTATATAAATTGGACAACAAACCTCTTGGGTTTGTAAAATACAAAAAAAACAATTAGAAAAATATTTCTTTTTTAGTTTGGTTTGGTTCAGATCAGGATGTTTTTTCCCACCACTATTAACATTATGGTTTGATGACTCACATATAAGAGGGTAGAGGAAGAACAACCCATTCTATGTTTTTTCAGTTGCACAATATTTTATAATGGAAGTGGAATGGAAAATCAATAGATGTTGTGACTAACCCTCCTTGTATGAGAATATTATTTTATTTTATATAGATTATTTTGGATTGGTTGATAAAATATTATGATTTACTTATCATTTATAACTAGTCTCTAGTGAATCGTATAGAAAATATACATGTTAATGAGATAATAAAATTGCATGGGGTACTATTATTGATAGTTTATGATCAAGATGTGTACTTTAATTAGAGGATATATAATGGGTTAAAATATTTTTTTTTGTACACTAGTATCTTGATTTCCTTTTTTATTTATATAAAAATCAATATAAAAAGAGGGAAATTCATACATTAGATGACATAATGAGGTCATGTGTCTTGAATTATTGGGTTTTAGGGTTGGGTCATTTTCTAATAGATAGTTATTATAAAATAATAAATACAACACTATTATTGACATGAAACAAATTAAAGGACTTATATGGAAGACACTATAGGTCACTTGTATGATAGATTTTGTCTATAGAGTCAACTATTTTAGTCATTTCATTGGTATAGAGTATGATAATGGAAATCTATTTGATTTAAGAGATTATGAGAAAAACCTTGAGTTGACATATATTATACATTGATCATAAGAGGTGTAAATTAGAGTAATAGGATGCTGACCATTTTCTATTAAATGGATCTCCATGTAGAAGGAAATAGAAGTTTGGGATGTTGATAAATCTATCATTCAGGTTTGTGGGGCCCTTTGAGATTCTAGATTTAGTCGGAGAGGCAACCTATCTCATAGATTTACCACATATTCTCAAGCATGTGTACAATTTTTCTACTTCACTTAATTGTAGAGATATATTCTAAACCCATCATATGTCATGGATTGGGGTATATTTTACTTATAGTAGGATTCCTATTTTATTGAAAATCATATAGAGTTATAAGATCATTGAGATAAGGTGTTTCAAGGTTGGAAAATATATCTAGTCATAGTGCTACTGAGACTTAGAGGAGTGGATGAGATAACTAGGGATTGGTGGAAGATAATAGAAGAACAATTCCCTCATATATTTTCCCATGTTATGTATATAAATGGTCTTCAGTATATGAATATTTATTTTTAAGGATGAAAATTCATATGATAGAAGGGACATAATATTCTAGAATCTTATTTATTGAGTAATTTTCCATTGGGGATAATTAAAATTTTAAGTGTAATTATTATATTGAATAGTTAATCTCAAAAATGGTAAAATGGTAATTTTACTTATTTTTTTGATTCCAATAATTTTAAGGGATTACTGTAAGAACCTGAGTTTTCAGAATTGGTAAAAATCCCAACCCTGTTTGATTTTTTGACTTGTCCTTGAGAAAACTAGGAAAATATGGGATGTTCTGGAAATTTCCAGACTACACGCTATGTACTCTAGAGTACATGTCGTGTATAGGTTAGGCGAGTGCCAGACGTGTTCATGCCAAGTACATGTCGTGTGATGACTGTGTAGAAATTTCTTACTACACGATGTGTAGTTATCGACACGACATATACCATTGACCACCTGAAGTCCTTATATGGCTTGTAGGCCTAGTGTCTAGGTAGAATCTTTTAACCAAGTACATGTCGTGTCCTCCTTGGACACGCCGTGTAGTCAAGCCATGTATGAGGAATATACATGGAGTGTGAGTAAGTCAGCGACGACAGAAAGAAAAACTAACTACACATCGTGTACACCTAGGTACACGCCGTTTACTCATGTCCGCATGTTATGGAAAGTACATCAGCATAATTTCAATAGTCTTATGAACAATATAAAGATACACCACGTGTAGTCCTAAAGTACACGCCCAGTAGTTTTTTTCTAAAGTGGAAACATCCTCTTATTGAGTCAGAACCTCTTTTTGTTTTTCTGGTTGAGTGGGGAGAGCCATCCGAGATTTCAATCCCCTCCGGTTCCTTCGTCTGAGACCCGATTTCAATATAGATTGATCTGTTGGAACCCCCTCGGTATGGATTTGATTCCCCTTGATCTGTATTTCTTGATTTATGTTCTAGAATGATTTATTGGGGTTTGAGTGGTTTTGATTCTTTTATAGACCTACAACATTTTATACCTAATTGGAGGATGTTATCGGAGTAGCAACATCGTATGAGTCTCAGGTAGGTGGTGGATACCTCTTTTTGTGTTTTCGTGGTCATTTGGTTGATGCGGCCCTCGACGCGTTTTTGAGTATTTTGAGCGGGACCCATTTTTATTTGAAACTGCATATTATATTTTTCATAGACCTATGGGATACCTTATGGTATGCATTTTTCCTATGTTTCTTGAGCGGGGCTGGGAGAGTGGTTGTCTCTCATCGGGTCATTTTTTGCTGGGGGATCCAAAATAGTATTAATTGAATTGTTTCTTCTAAACAATTGAGTTTAGTTTACTGAACGTTGATATGACTTGTTAAAGGCTTTAAAGACCTCAATGATGTTCTTAGATAACTGTTGGGCTAGTGAAATTCAACTATTTAGTATGTTTTTTCTATTAATGTGTTCTGTTTAAATATGTTATATATGTAATTTTTGAATTGCATATGCTGGAACCGTTTTGGATTTGTTGGGAATGGCCCATATATTCTTGAGTGATGCTGATCACATGTTGGGATTGTCCTGGGATACGTTGGGTGGTTCTGACCATAGGATTGGGTGTCTTGGATGTCTTTTTGGGGAAGGATGACTTTCTGGTTTGGCATGGCCCGAGTTACTGGGATGGCAAGGCCATCAGACTTGAATGGAATGGTCACAAGGACATGAGGTGAAAGAGGTGTTGTGGCTTGGGTACTATTTTGGTGATTACCGCTCACCCTAAAACGTTGAGTAGTGTACACACAAAGAGACTACGTGATGAGGTTGTTATGACCACTCATGTGGGTAGAGGCCCCCGTTATTTGGGGTTTAGGTGCTTCTGGTTTGGGGGTGCTTGTTGTAGGAAGCCACATGGACGGTGAGGAGCCTTCCGGGGATGGAATTGAGGGTATCAGGTTTGGGGTAAGAGGCTCCCTGGTATTTGAGGGAAGACATCTTTATCCCTCTGGGTACATTATTTGAGGGCTGACATCGCTATCTCAACGGTTACATTATTTGAGGGAAAACATTTTTGTCCCTTTAGTTACATACTTGAAAACATTCATCACTGTTTATCTGGGTTACTATTGTTGTGCGTGCCTTCTAGGCGTCAATTCTTGAGACACGCATTGTCAGGAGGCACATGGTTCCAGGTTACATTATAGAGATTCTGGTGTTGGCCGAAGCAGGAGACACTCCATGGTGGCTACTGAGCACCAATGGAGTTTGTATTTATTTGTGAATAATTCTATTTACTACATTATTTCTAAATACACGACTTCTTAAACACTTTTATTTGTTACACACCTTTGGGTGGTAACCTACTGAGATTTATCTCACACCTTGCATGGGCCCTTCGAAACGCGTGCAGACTTTATGGATTTACGTGCAGGAGAGATTCCAGCTTTAGGAGTTGGGTTGTATTAGCTGCTTCATGGAGATGGTTAGCCATTGGCACATATATATTTAGATATATATGACATTATTTTGATGCATTATTTGTGGTTCAGTAGTAGTTACAAGTGATTAGCATGCTATTGTGTTTATTTCCACTACTATTGTTTATATTTATTGCTTCCACTGTTTATTGATCTTGAATGTGCTTCCGATCTGTGAGTCGGGTTCGAGTCTGCTGAGTCTTTTATTCCAATGCATATTATTTTTATACTTGGACCAGTACCATTATTATTTTCCTCTGTGAGGCTATAGCATCCCCAATATACCTATAAGACCATCACAATTAGTCAGAAGCCTTTGGTTTTCGGGGAGGTGCGCAAAAGGTAGTAGCACCCGACCCGTGTATCACTGTTCGGGTGGTTGTTCGGGTCCGGGTCGTTACAAAGTGGTATCATAGGAGTTCTTGACAGGGATTTAGTAGTAGTTTTTTACTAGATACTAATGATATTGATACTTCTCTTTTATTTATCTTCTTGTTTTACTGTTTAGGATATGGTAGACTAGAGATAGGTTGTTATTGGAAACTAGGTTTCTAGCTTGTGCTTGGGTGCCTGCAACCCCATGTACGAGGGATAGACCAAGTTACCTTGGGTGGGAATTGCAGTTTTCTGTTTTCTCATATTACAGTTTATATGATTTCCACCTCAGTGGATCACATGGCGTGTGATGTTATTGATTGTGTTGTGTATCCCGTGACTCGGTACGTTAAGAGAGAATTTGACCTTGGCCTGGCATGGTAGGCCATGTTTTCTTGGCTTTTGATAGGCACATTTTTAGGGTATTTCAATTTGATAATTGCATGTAACATTTGTGAAGTTATAATACCATGTGAATGATATCAATCGCAATGCTTTGCATTCATGAAATGCGCATAGGTGAAATTCTTGATAGAATTTCATGTTTGTTGCAATGTGTATACCATGTTGTATATATTATATAATTTCATGCGATAGGGTATTGGGTTTGGATATTGTATGAGTAGGAAGGTACTATTCGCCGAGGTGATTTTGATCACCAGGATTGGGCGACTCGATCGTCGGTTTGAGGCAACGTTGGTTGTCTAGATGGGCATGACCCGAGGTAATTTTGATACTTGGCTCTCTTAAGGGTGGGTAAGGTGGCCACGAGGCCGGGATTCCATGGGCATGGGTTGCGGTGGGGAAGAGTAAGGGTAGTACTTTTATGCTGCCTCTTTACTACTTTCCTTATCTGTGTTGAATATATATTGATATATATATATGTATATGGGCTGTCTGACCATTTATGGTATTCAAGAAATTCCTTTTTGAGGACTCAGATGGAGCGGCAGGTGGGAGAAGATATCGTGCCATAGATGCAGGATCAGGTACAGGATCCGGTATAGTTAGAGCATGAGACGCAGGTACAAGCTCATGGACATGATCAGGTTTAGGATCCAGTGCAGGAAGGGAAGCAGCCGGGTTTAACATTGTTTGGACCATGGCTTGACGAGTAGCTCTGAGCGATCCTGGTACGTGTCTTGCAGTGGATCGACAGAGGCGTGCAGGGTACAAATCCATCCATGGAATACTTGACGCGGGAGTTCCTGTCGTAGCACCCACAACTTTTTCAGGGTGTGTGTGGTCAACAGGCGGCTGAGAACTGGATATAGAGTATGCAGATTATCTTCGACCAGCTTGAGATGCCTCCAGGGTGGAGGGTTAATATGGTGACATACATGCTGCGAGGACTAGAAATCGTTGGTGGGATGTGCAGGTTTAGGCTCTCAGGCACAAGGGACTGGCATTGAGGGAATTCGAGGATAATTTTTTTGAGAACTTTTACCGATATACATTGAGATCCAAGAGATCTCGGGAGTTCTTGAGTATTCATTAGGGAGATATGTCTTTCATGGACTATGAAGATTCATTCATAGCGTTGTCTCACTTTGCACTTGGTATGGTAATCAATGACACGACTAGGGTGAGGCGCTTCGATGATGGCTTACGACACACCATTCTGGTCTAGGTGAATGTTTTTAGGCTGGGTTCTTTTTCAGATGTGGTGAATCAGGCGCTCATAGCGGAGGTCAATTAGAGGGATATGCATCAGGTTGACAAGACGATGACTTCAGGTGAGGGTTCAGATAGCAGGAAGCGTTGAACGGATGAGTTCTAGTAGGTCAGTCAGGCTAAGGACTCAGCTAGACCACCTTGTAGCATTTCTTTAGTGGTTTTCTATCAGTGTGGCCAGCCAGTGAATGTTCAGACTTAGTGTGATAGGCCTCTGAAAGAGTGTCTGGCATGTGGATAGGTCAGGCAGCTGGAGAGGTTCTGCAGGTATCCTTCTCAAAAATCCAGTAGGTGGGGATCGGGACAGACGATGGCATTTCGAGTTGGTTCAGGTACGGTACCAGGAGAGGGTAGCCGAGGTTCATCTTCATATAGAGGACATGACAGAGATAGCGGGATCCAGCTGAAGAGTCAGTGGTCAGTGGCTGGAGCAGCACCGTAGGGAGGACATGAATCAGGCATCCGTACATCAGGCCAGGTGTATGTTGTGGAGTTTCCAGAGACTGAGTAGGCTGGTGAGCCGATGACCATTAGAGGTACGCCACAGGTGTGGCCACAATTTTCGTGTTTCATTTTTTGCATGACCTGTATAGGCATGTCCGTTTGAGTGAATGAGATGAACATGATCTATGTGGACTGACTAAATGCTATTCAGTGGGATAGACACAATATCAGGTGCGCAATATATTTATATATTTGAATGAGATGAGTAGCATCATGGGCATAGAGGATGTAGGTTACATGAGGTTCCTTGGTCATCGGGTCATCAAGGATGCTGGATACTTGAAGTGCCTTGGACATCGGGGAATCGATGATGTTGGGTACTTGAGTTTCAAGGCACTAGGACCTCATGGAGGCATACACCAATGTGGTGCAGGATACGTTGGGTGTCGATAATGACATAGGAGAACCATTTAGGCGCATGGGTGATGATGCGTCACGAAAGGACTATGCACATGGAAAACAAGTTAGTGAACCTTTTTTTGAGTTTTTTTGGGTTGAGACCGAGTTAGTAAAATTATAAGGTGGGGAGCCCCATTGATTATTTTAGCAAGGACATTTGATACCATGGAAGTCTGGGTTACTTTGATCAGGGTGGTATGTTCGGTGCCATATTTAGGTTTCGTTTGATAGCTCGGGGATGAGCTATATTAAGGTGAGGAGATTGTAAGAACTCGATTTTTTAGAACGAGTCAAAATCCCGACACTGTTTGAATTTTTGACTTGTCCCTAAGAAAACTGGGAAAATCTAGGATGTTATGGAAATTTCTAGACTACACGTCGTGTAATATAGAGTACACATCAGGAATATGTTAAGAAAGTGCTATCTGTGTGCATTCCCAGTACATGTCGTGTGATGACTGTGTAGAAATTTCTTACTACACGACGTGTAGTTATCGACACACCTTGTACCCTTGACCGTGTGAAGGCCATACATGGCATGTGGGCCTGTTGGACTGGTAGAATCATTTAACCAATTCCACACCGTGTAGTCTATCCATGTATGAGGAATATAAATGGCATGTGAGTAAGTCGGCGAGGAAGGGAAGAAAAACTAAGTACACACTGTGTACACCTAGGTACACACTGTCTACTCATGTCAGTAGGTTTTGGAAAGTATTTCGGTGAAATTTAATTCATCTTATGAATAGTAACGTGATACACATCGTGTAGCCCTAAAGTACACGCTTTGTAGTTGTTTTTTGCTAAAACAGGAAAGAGCCTCATATTGAGGCAAAACCTAAATATTTTCATCGGGTTGAGTGGGGAGAGACATCTGGGATTTCAATCCAATCCCATTACTTCATCCGAGACCCGATTCAAACATTGATTGATCTGTTGGAACCCCCTCGGTAAGGCCTTGATTCCTCTTGTGCCGTTTTTCTTGATTTAGTTATATAATGAGTTATTGGGGTTTGAGAGGTTTTGATTATTTTGTAGATCTAGCACGTTTTATAACTAATTAGAGGCTGTTATTAGAAGATTAGAATCATATTAGTCTTAGGTAGGTGGTGCTAACCTCTTTTTGTGTTTTCTTGGTCATTTGGGTGATGTGGCCTTCGGCACATTTTCGGGTATTTTGAAAGGGACCATTTTTATTTGATATTGCATATTATATTATTCATCCACCTATGGGATACCTTGGGGTATGCCTATTACCTGGGTTGCTTGAGCGGGGCCGGGTGAGTGGTCATCACTCATCGGGGAATTTTTGGATGGGGCACCAAAATGGTATTAATTGAATTGTTTTGTTCTAAATTGTTGAGTTTAGTTTACTAAACCTTGATATGACTTTTTAGAGAAATTAATATATCAGTACTGTTGTTAGATAACTACTAGGACAGTGCAATTCAACTATTCAGTCTGTTTTTTGTGTTAATCTGTTATGTTTAAATATGTTATATTTGTAAATGCTGAATTGCATATGCTTGAAACCTTCTGGATGTGTTGGGAATGGCCTGAATATTCTTGAGTGATGCTGACCACAGGTTGGGCTTGGCCCGGGTTATGTTGGGTGGTTCTAACCACGAGATTGGGCATCTTGGACGTCGGTTTGAGGTAGTATGACTATCAGGTTGGGCATGGTCTGGGTTACTTGGATGGCAAGGCCATCAGACTTGAGCGGCATGGTAGCAGCGACACGAGGTGTCAGAGGTGTTGTGGCTTGGGTACTATTTTGGTGATTACCACTCACCCAGAAACATTGAGGATTATGTTCATAGAGCGGCTCCGTGAGGAGGTGGTTTTTACCACTCATGTGGGTAGAATCCCCTGTTAGTTACAGTTTAGGTACTTTTAGTTTGGGGGTGCTTGTCGTAGGAAGCCATGTGGAAGGTGTGGAGCCTTTAGGGGATAACATTGAGTCTATTGGTTTTGGGGGAAGAGGTTCGCCGTTATTTGAGGGAAAACATCGTTGTCCCTCTGGGTACTTTATTTAAGGGTAGATATCTTTGTCTCTCTAATTATGTTATTTGAGCGAAAACATCGTTGTGCCTCCGGTTACTTACTTGAGGAAAGACATCGCTGTTCCTCTGGGTTACTAGTGTTGGGCATGCCTTCGAGACGTTGGTACATGAGACATGTGGTGTTAGGGGGAACATGGTGCCAGGGTACATGATAGAGATTCTGGCACTGGCCGAAGCAGGTGACACTCCGCGGGGGCTGCTGATCACCATTGGAGTTTTATTTATTTGGGCATCATTTTTTTTACTGCTTTCTTTATAAATTCATGACTGTTTAAACACTTATATTAGGTACACACTGTTGGGTGGTATCCTACTGAGATTCGTCCAACAAACTGCACGGGCCCTCCGGGAAACATGACGCCTTTATGGATTTGCATGCATGAAAGAGGCCAGCCTTAAGAGTTGGGTTGTGTTAGTTGTTTCATGGAGATGGTATGGACTTTGAGGTCTTGCCTAGCTGGAGCTTACAATGTTTTGGGTACATTTCTGTAACAGTATGCTTACTTGTTTAATAGCTACAGTTTGTTATCCATTGGACCCTCTATATTTAGATTTTTATGACCTCTATTGGATTCATGTTTTGTGGTTCAGTAGTATTTCAAGTAATTAGCATGATGTTGTGTTTATTTTCGATTCTCTTGTTTATATTTATTTCTTCTGCTATTTATTGATATTGAATGTGATTCCACTCTGCGGGTCTGGTTCGAGTCTAATGAACCTTTTATTCTACTGCATCATATTTTTATACATGGACCAGTACCATTATTATTGTTCTTCATGATGGTATAGACTCCCCACTATACCTATAAGACCCTTGCTTCTAGTCGACAGCCCTTAGCATTCAGGGAGGTGCGCCTAAGGTAGTATCACCCGACCCGTTTAGCACTGTTTGGGTGGCTGTTCTGGTCTGGGTCGTTACAATTACATTATCTAATTTTTATCACATGATTCTTATTTGGTTTATGTTTTATAATATATAGAGTTATAGATAATATTTTTTGTAATTTTATTTGAGTTACAGTAATATTTATTTTTCTTTGAAATCTATATTTACTAATAATTATCTATACAAACATATTTATGGAGGAATTAAATGATCCAAAACCCTTATCCCTTATTAACTATAGAGATGGGTGATTAGTGGAGGATCTTTTAAAAAAAGTCAAGGAATAGCCATGAGATAGGTATGGTTATTTTGAATTTGATGCAACTTATTTAGATTTTTTAAGACATAAATTTCCTATATTCATAATATACAACTGAACAATGATTTATTCCATGAAAATTAAGTACCTTATTTATTAAATAAAATATAGGATAATGAAATTGGAATCTCCAAAACTCAGTGAATATATTTTTTACAAACATAGATAGAATTATTTAATTATTAAATACATGTCTTTATTCTTTAATGGAAAAAACATATAATTATTGAAACATGATCCAAATATGAAAAAAATTATTTCGTAAAGGTTATAATGTTATAAAACTTATAGATATCATTTTTTTTATTTTTAGTGATATTATTAAGAAATGTTTTCATAAAAAATCCTGCCAATTTCAATGATTAAATAATTTTGTGAAAAATTACCATGGAATACTAATAAAATTGTGTTTATGTTGATAAAATAAACCAAATGTGACTGATTTTTAAATAATATGAAATAATTCTTGAAATAAACATTGGAGGTAAAATTACTCAGTTTTCATCAAATATATAGTTTTAATACACCTTATTAATTAATTTGTGAGATAAAATTCTTTTATTTGTGACCCCATTGATGAGAAGATATGACGTAAATTTGAAATATTTTTGAGGAAATTTTCACTCAATAAACATTCATGGGTTAAAGTGGCAGTTAAGAACAAGATGATGAAACCACTCCCATCGGATCTTCTTTTATATGGTTAGGACTCTCCCTCAAAGACCTAACTGGGAGCTTAGTTATAAAGTCAGTGAAACATGGCATGTGGCCTAGTCAACCAGTTGACTGGATGATTAGATGATCTAGGGATGTCAATTACATTCCTTCCATAGGGGGATGTGGTAGGAAACATGGACCATTGGTGTCTATCTAGTAAGTCTGACCAACTACCATCTATCATGGTTATGTATTCCACATAAGTGTATAGTTCTTCCATGATTCGGGTTATTTGATCAATTATATTAAAAAACATCCCTCAAGGGCATGTTGATCACATAGTGGATAGATCAGCTGGAGACAATCCAATAAAAATATGACTTAAAATCAAAGATTAGATATTCATAACTTCTCTATATATTAATAACATGGTGGAAACCATGTATCATGGGAGTAGTGCATGGGGTTTCTATATAGAACACCTTGGTTGATCATGATCTCTTTAAGGAACATGGGGGAGTATAACAGGTTAATTAAAGGTAGCCAAAATTCTAATGGACTCCTACTAATTTCCCAGACCCATTTCAAAAATATTTAGGAATTTTAGAATTTTTTTAGTAATTATATTTTACTAAAATATCTTTTATAAAATTTCAAACAATGAAACACATGCATTGTGGTTCCAAATTCAATGGGGAAAATCCTTCAGTAATGATAATAGTCAAAACACTGTGACATTAGTTGACTATAGTGACAATGATAAAAATAAAGTGATTTATAGATTTATAATTATGTAATTATATCATGATTTTTTTAATTAAAACCTATTTTATGATTTTTAAGAAAATTTTTCATTTAAGAAAAAGGGAACTCCATGAGGATGTTTAAGACTCATTTAGTTGACGAATTCACCCTATGGAAAAGTATGGAAATTAAATATTCAAAAACAATATAATAGGAAAATTTGGAATGATTTATTAGTCAATAATGTATTTATAAGGTCTAAGTGGTAAAATTACAACATCTAATATGGTATTATAATTATATAAAGTACTTGTGATATTAGTTGTGTGTTTTCCCTCACATTGTGTGTAATACAACACCAACTTGGCTGATTTCAGTGATTCTATGATTTAGTGAATACAATTAATATCAAATTACATGATTGATAAGAATATAGAAAAATATATTCTATTTAATACTGTAACACCCAGAGATTTTAGGATATACTTCTTTTAAAGTAATATTTTATTTCTTCGATAGATTGTTTTACAAAAAACAACATTAAATGAACAATAATGATATATTAACATACTATTATTCAATTTGACAGTTATCACATAACCATTGGATTTATCGGTATTAATAGGACCAAAATAATAATTAAAAATAATGATTAATAAATTTAGAAAATAAATTCATTGGATATCAATTGGTTAGAAATAAAAATAAATTTTGTTTATGTAAAAAGGGATGTTTCACTAAAAAACTATATTATGCATGCAATATATTTTTATGATAAAAAACTGAAGCAATCACTATTTAAGGATTTTTTTAATTAAATTTTTATATAATATAATAAATTAAATATTTTAATATTCATATAATAGTTTTTAATATAAAATGAATAAGAATAAATTCATTTTTTTACAAAAACGAATCTTACTAAAAAATGATTACACTGTGTTTTGTGCACTTATATTAAAATTAATTTTTTCTACTTATTGATTTTAAATATGATAAAACAGTTTCTATATTTGGAATCGTAATTTTGAAATTTTTTAAGGAGGTCAATTTTATTTTTGATTATTATGAATAGTAACCAAAGTAAAAATTCATTACTATAGTAAAGGTTAAAAAGGTTAAGAATGGGTTTAATTAAAGGGATAAAGGGTTAAAATAAACTAAATAATTTTTTAAATATTATTGGTTATGTGGATTTATAACTCGCAATTTATTATCTGATAATTTTTATTTCTTTGTTTTCATTTTCACTTGAATGTTAATTTTTTATATTGTAATGCTTTAAGCCTTTTCAAGGGTGAAACTCCTTTCACTTATAAAGGGGAACCTCATCTACTTTATTATACACATAACTTGAACCATTTATATCAAAAAAATATTTGTCCAAAGACCCTCCAAAAAACCTTGTCCATGACCTTGAGGTGCCGGTCTAATCAAAATACCCATCCAATAACCTGTAAGGTTCTTTTGAAATGAGGATCCCCAAAGTAGTGATATACTTTATTACTGATTTTTTTAGGTTTGTTTATATTTACAACTATTAAAAATGATCTATAAACATATTAAAATTATTTAATATATATAATTAATATAATGATATATTTTTATATCCATTTTCTATCTCATTCCCTTATGTTGGAAAATGATAACGTCCCTCGTGGGTGTGTGTGAAGTACCACTTCCACAAAGTTATGTGATTAATTTTTCATTTCATATTTATATGAACGGAAATAAGATTAAATTTAATGAATATATATGATATTTATGATACAATGATGTTTTCAAATTGTGAATTATTATTTACCCTTATTTTCATTTCATCCATCTAAAGGAGGAAACAACACTGATGATTACTTTTAGATAAACCACTTCATAAAGTGATGTTATTAATTTTTAATTAGTTATTTATATAAATGGTTTAAAAAGTGTATAAAATATATATTTATGAATGATTAAGTATCTTGATATGATGAAACCATGATGTAGAATCAAGGACCAGAATCATTGAACTGAAGCAAGCAGGGAAAAAACAACATTTCACTCAAATGATAATTTAAAAAAATAATTGTTTATAAAACGATAATTGAAAATTACAAAGGAAGGACAAATAGTAATCTCTGTATAAATATCTTTCTATAAAATATCTATAATAAGTATATTTTTAATATTCCAGAGTTTTGAACACGTATAAGTTAAGATAAGACATCAGGTAAGGGTTTATGTTACAATCTCATTTCATTATGGTATTTTATATGTTAAATTTAAATTGATGGAAATTTTATGGTACTCTTACTTTTGAAAAAATTCACTTATTTTTATTCCAATAATTTTATATTATTATTACTATTTTCCCAAGTTTCTATTTAAAAATATTTAGAAAATATTTATAAGAAAAGCCATCTTTATTTCATCATTGGAAGAATAAATTTTTATTGAATGTCCACACTCTAAAATATTTTATCGAAAATTTTATTTTATATGATAAAATGATTAATTAAATTAAATTTATAGTATATTTTATTTTAGTCTTATATTTTTTTTAAAAAAATCATAAATTTTGTTTCAATGGTAATTTGTTGATTTTTATAAAGAGATTAAAATTAATTTTTTTATTAATTTTTTCCACACAAATTAAATTTTCTAATTACAATACTATTTTATTTAAATATTCCATTAAAATTTTACATGTTTATTTTAAAATAAATCGGTTTCCAAAATATTCTTTATATTTTTTAGTTTTTCCAAATACCAAAATAATGGGTATTTTTCCAACATTCAACATAATGTTTATATTCTCTTTTAATGTTATTTTTCATCGATGTTAACAACCTTTGTCGATATTTATTCTTCACTAGGTTTATGATATGATAATACCTTTTAATTTATTTCTCTAGATAGATTATGGTGATACTAATTTTAGGTTGATTATGTGAAACTTTTTTATTTCCCATAAGTTAATTAAGCTATGATAAAATCTTTATAAGAATTTTTTCTTTTCCATAGGTTATGATGTTATGAACTATTGAGTTTTTTATAGAAACACATTTAATTCTCATATATTATCACATAAGAAAATGATTAATTTTTCTACGATCTTATAGAACACATATTTATGGTTTTATTATGCGATTGGTGGTCCTACAATTATATATATCCCTAATTCATTGGGTAAAAATTTATATTACACAAGATAATATATAATATATTGTGTTGTAAACTCATCTTTGTAATAGAATCTATCCATTATGATAATCCTAGGAGTAAAATGTAACAAAAGAAATATTAGAATTGGGAGTGAACCCAATACACTATGATAGTCTTGATTGTGAGCCATGACTAAAGAGATCAATTTATTTTCTTATCTGTATACCCCAAAACTACGTCTTTTTATTATTATATATTATCATATATATTTATAAATTATTGATGTTTACACATTATTATGACTTATATAATTGGTTATGACCTAGAATTATGCAATGAATCATGATTAATTATATTTAACTGATTGGTTATTACTTTCATAAGTTATGACCACGTTATCACACCGTTATTATTTTCTTATGCACACTTATAATAATTGATTGATATGTCCTATGTTTATCTTTACTATGATTATATACTCACCCTTTCATATTTTTATATTCCCTAGGTCATGAATTATGGTTTTAGGTAGGGTATATATAAGATGTGTACTATGTTAAAATAACATTGTGGGAGATATGAAAGATTGTTTTCTAAATAAGATGATAAGGTATCTAGTCACTAAATTCACTAAAGCCTTATGGTTTTGGGTCATGTATTGTAATCATATGTACTGAATATTCAAGTAAAAATATGCAATATTTTTGGAATGTAATTCTTGGGTTGGATTAGTTGGTATCAGATATGGTTTTTATTGTATATTAAGATGAAGTAACTTTGGTTAAAACTATGGGGGAAATTTTAATTTTAGTATAATATCCAAATTTTTTTGTATAGTAGATATTATTTTCCTTCCAAGGAATGAAATATTAGTCTAGATACTCGAATGTGTATATGGATGTGGCATAAATGCACATAAGGTAAACTCTTTGAAAAATACTAGTTGACCATTAATTCAATATTTAGTTAGTGTCTGATGGGTGGGGATAATAATACACACCTTTCTAGTCACTCCCCATGTATATTACTTTGTTAAATCATATTCTCTTTATGAACCATTATTATGAATGAGTGTATAAACCCTATGAAAACATTTTATTAGATACATTCACATTGGGTGTACCAAAAGATTTGATGGTTGAAAGAATCTATTATAATTTAGGATATAATAAGAATTATTTTTACAAGAATTTGATTTTTTTTAATATGATTATTAATGTTTAATAGTCAAACTATGTCTTTGGTTTTAGTCAATGGATATAACTAGGAGGAATAATATGTAAAATGAAAGTGATGATCCGGGAAACAATTTTGTTCGTGAGAAACAAAAATAAATGGGATATGGGATGTTATATCTTGCTGTTATGCTCACCCAACTTCCTCAATTTAAGAATGAGAACATTAATTATACCAAACATTCGAATGACCAAAGTAAGAAACAAATCACTACTGAGTATTTTATATGGCAACATCTACATTCCTTTAGTGGTTTATCCAATAAACTTATTATTGGATGTTGGATCAGTTTCATGGTAAAACAATATCTATTATCCAATAATCTTATCATGAGAAATTTATTTTTTAGTGTGTCATTTAGATCATGAATATAATCAATAATGTACTCTTATAAATAATACAAGGCAAGGGGAGAAAATTGGATCAATTACATGGGTAGAGAATAAGAATGTATTTATCAATAATTATTTTCCTTGAACAATTTTTATGAATATAGAATGGATTTTTCTAGGAAAAAAACTAAAAGGATGATGAATACATTAATTCCTGTATTGAAAATTTCACTATAATTTCAATGTATGTTTATTTTTTTCATCGAAACTCCAAGTAAATTTGATTGGACCTTTATTGATTGCAATGAAATTGTCTGGAATAAATTTTTTATAGGAGAAATTAATAGATATGAATAAATCTTTTAATGTGGTATCTAGCTAGAAATAGATATTAGAGACTCTCATTGTTGTCCTAGTTTTGGGTACAAGAAGATAAATATGAAATTTTAAGAAATTATAATATTACAACTCATATAGGAAAAAAAATTAAGCTTCCATCATTTGAAAAGTATAAATGGAATAATATATTTAATTTAATTTTTTTATAAGTTAAATTTTTTTTGTCTACAAAGGAATGACACTAAGAAATATATTATTTATGTGATATGAAGAGGCATACCAATGAAATGAATGGAGGTAATGAATGAAACAATGTTCCACCCATGATCTAAAGAGATAATTATAGTGAGTATGGATAATATACTTATCAGTACATTAAGCCATGGGTTAATGATGAAAATCATCATCAATAGACTCTTAAGGCAAGAGATAAAGGGAAAGCTTTCATGAAAAAAACTGCTCAAGTGGGTCATGAGATTGATGTGGTGAAAGGTACACTTACATTCACTCTATAACAAAAATTGTTTCATTTTATTATGGATCTACCCACTATTTTATAATTTAAGGACATACTAATGGTATCAAATCACCACCTCAATGATTTGATGTTGAGTCAAAAGTAAATTTCTTAATGTTACTATAATCCCTTCTCATATCTTGAGCTCCAATTTTTTGATGTTTTTGGGAATTTGTTTCCATAAAATCTTATGATTATCACTCTAGTATAATTTGATTTTATTTTTGGAATGTATTATGTTTCTTTATATATATTCCATATTTATTTACAAGGAAGGGAAGTCACATTTGATATTCTAAATCAACTAATTAATGTTCATTAGTGTTAGTATTAATGTGAAATTCTTAAAGAGATTTCATTTATTGAATGATTCATACTTCTGATTCATATGGTATATTTATCTCCAATTATGGGGGAGAAACTCAACATTGAAGACATAGATATTTTTTGAGGAATATACTGATGCATTTCTTGATGGATTTCATTTTATTCTTCTAAATGATGAAGTTGAGTTTTCAATAGAACTCATACATGGTTATACACCTATTTCAATGACTCTATATAGAACATACACAATTGAGTTTTAGAAATTGAAGAAGGAACACTTGGATAAAATATAAAATGGATTTGGATTCCTCCATGTTTTGAAATGGATCTTCTTGTTACAAAAAATATTGGTCAATGTTTCTTTTCATTTATTATCAAAAAAAATTAAAAGATTCCTATCCATAAAAATTATCCTATACCCCATGATGATGAATATTTTTTTCAACTACACGAAGATCAATAGTTTTCCAAGATTAAATATCATCATAATATTCATCTATTGAGGTTTAAAAAGGAGGATATACCTAATGCAACATTTCATGTGAGGTATGATCATTATGAAATTATAGTGATCCCATTTGGACTTACTGATGGTCCTACTATCTTCATGGATTCAATGAATAGTGTCTTTATATATTACCAGGATTTATTTATGGTATCATTTATAGATGAAATTCTTATATATTAATGGATAAAGAGAGATCATGAAAAAACTTTTGAGGATTGTTTTGAAGAACCAGCAGTAGGAGAAACTATATGCCAAAGTTATAAATTTTAAATCATAGCTACAAAATGTTTCATTCTTGGGTCATATAATCTCAAGTGAGGTTATATCAAGGGATCCTTCAATGATTTATGTTATTGAGAAATGTCTTATAGAAACCATGATGACTAAAATTTTAATTTTTCTTCGGTTTTTTATATACTATCAATGATATTGAGAGATTAAACATTGATATCTAATATAATAACTTGTTTACAAGGAAGGGAGATAAGATAATTTAGATTGATGATTGTAAGGAAAATTTCAAGGATCAGAAAAAAATGTTATTGAACACATAAGTAGTAACACTACCCTATAGTAGAGAATGGGTTTAAATCTAATTTAATGTATCAAATAAGGGATTTAGATTATTCCTTATGTGAAAAAATATGATGATTTCTTATCCTCGTGAAAATAGTAAAATCATGAGAAAAGCTTTCCTTCTCATTTTTTTTATAGTCAGAAAAATAATATTTTTATTAAAAATATAGAGGAATTAGATTCATAGTGAAAGATTTTATATATATATTGATAAAAAAAATCATAAAGTATATATTTAAAAATAAATAAATAATTATGATCCAAAGGATATGGTTGGAGTTGATTAATGATTATGATTTATCAATACATTACCTAACAGGGAAGGTGAATAAAGTTGGTGATGTTTTGAGTTGAAAAGGACATTATAGTTTTACTATTAGGAGTATTTAAAGAGATAAAATAATTATGGATCTATAGAAAATGGATCTAGAAATATTGATAAAATGGGTATGTTCAAATTGTTCTGTGATGAATGTTTAACAATTTATCCATATGAGGATTAAGGAGGCACATAAGGAAGATGAAAAAGTACCGAAGAAGGTGAGGATTGTTACTAAGTAAAAAAATGATTGTGATGGAATGAAAATTTTTAGTAACTAAATATGAATCTCATAATTATTAGATTTGAATAAGGTGTTATCGGATTACCCAAATAATTCATAATTCTATATTCTCTATGGAAGAACGAAGATTTTTAAATACTTATAAGATTATTTATGGTGGGAAAACATGAAATGAGATATTGAAGAGTATATATATTGATGCATGCCATGTCAATATGCCAAGGATGAGAGAACAATATCAAATGGGATTCTTCAACTATTTCCCATATAAAAAATTATATAGGAAAAAATCACCGCACATTTCATCATTAGACCACCCAAAACATATAAATTCCAGAATTTTTTTGGGTTTTAGTTGATCAAAATTTGAAGTTAAAATATTTAATTTCAAACATGGAATATATATATATATATATATTCATCATATTTCCATGTTATATATTAAGTAAGTGGTAAGGTTTTATGGTGAACTACATAATATTGTATCTGATTGGGATTTGTGGTTTACCTAAATGTTTTGGAGAATTCCACAAAAAATATTTTAATAAAAACATGAACATTAAAATTACTTGTCATTCATAGGAATATGTCCAGTCTAAGAGGATCATTCAAACATAATAAGCTATATTCAGATAATTTTCTATGGATTTTTAAAATGAATAATCGAGATATTTATGTCACATAGATTTTGAGGGGTGAATCAATGATCTTTTTATGTATTGTTACAAAAGAAATAACTTTATTTCCAAATTAGTGAGTATCAACTGAATTAGAAAAAGGAAAATGTGAAAAAAGAAATGAAAACATGTATTTCTAAGGTTAAATACTAAATAATAGTGTCTTGTCCATGAAATGGTTTAGATGAAATCCGACACAAAAAATCCATTAGAAAAAACATTTTTGTTTTTATAGTAATAAGATAATATCGTTTCAGTTTGGTATCACTGTAGTCAATTGACAGTGCATGTTCTCCTTGCATAGATATTAGAGATAATATTGTTTTTTAACAACTGTAAGAACCTTTATCGGTGGGATTTAATACATTTTAGTTTTTCTACTTTCTTATACATTACTTCTTTTATGTTCTTATTCCTCTTAGTTTTTTCTCTAGAATTTAACATGGAATTATTTTCAAAATTATATAGGAAACAATCTATGTAATCACGTATTCCTATTGTATAATAAATTGTCTATATGATCACATATTAATCTATTATACTTAGTATGATTCCTTGTTCCTCTCAACTCTTTTTCAAACTGTTCTTATTATCCCTTCCACAACCTGTTGATGTGTCTAACAATGCACATCATTCATATGATACCAACTAATAAAAAACTTTACCTGATATCTTTTATATTGTTTCCTCTCAAATCTGAAAATCTAAACACATATTCACTTATTTAGAAATTTTTCCAGCTATAAAAAATCAACACATCTTATTAGTAAAAATAAAACCATTATATAGGTCATATTTTCCAAATATGTATAGTTTAGTGTGAAATTAAAATTCAAATATTCATATTAATTTAAAACTTCATACTCATTCTCTTAAATATTTTGAAAAGCATCAATATTTTTAAAGGGGTGAACATTCATTAAGACTCAATGACAATTAAATACTCTAAAAATTTCTTATATATAAGTGAGAATACTGATTTTTTTTAATTCATTATTATTAGAGAATTGAATTTATAGATCAATATTTTCAATTTTGTGAAATTATATAAACTTCTTTTAGATCAATTAACCTTACGTTTTGACAACTTACTAAATCCTCTTCTATCCAATAAAACCATTCAATGTTTTCCTTCTAAAATTTATAGAAACAAATAAATATATTTCAAAATACTTTTCTTTGAATGATTACTTAATTCATAAACCTTCAATTTTACCTTTTCTTAGAATCCTATGTTTGATAATCTTCCATGGAAACTATTCATCTTATTAATTCATACATAGACTTCTGCCCGATGACTCATAGACATCTATCTGATTATCTTGTAACTTTTTTATTTTCAAAACATACTCTTATATAGTAATGCTGGATAGAAATTATAAAAAGGAAAACATTATTCTTCGCAATTAAGATATAAAATTTCTCTCAATGGACTATATACAATTCCATTATATTTGTTAACCTAATGGACATTGTCTGATGAAATTTTTCACAACCCTATATCCAATACATTCTCAAACGTCCTTTAATTTCAAATCATAATAAATATCTATGTGATAAAAATTTATACCATTATAAATACTTATATTCATAAACATAGAACAAGATAAAAATGTACCACAGTATCCTACATGGGATCAATATTGGATCATGAGAATATTTAAGAAACATGATGTTTGGAACTTGTATTATTAGAAAATAATAATCTGTTTTATCTCATTAAACATATCTATTTGATAGGATTCTCAAGAATATTTGGATAAAAATTATATTTCATACTTTTTAGGTAACATCATATTGATGGATTCCATCCATTATACTCAGTTAGTTGACTTCAATCCATCAGAATCTATTCGATCACCTTTGTAACAAAAGTTTTTTAAATGATTTATGTTATAAAAAATGTAAATTGATTTACATTCAACAAAAAAATAAATCAATTTTAGAAAAAATTATTCATGCATAAAAAAATTATTCTTTAAATAGAAACAACTCAAACTTATTGGCCCCCACAATATACCCCTTTGGATTTTTTTTTTCAACAATGGAACATAAATCGTTAATTCTTTGAAATTGAAGAAGGGAATTACTATCAAATAATTCTAGCACTACCAGTGGGAGCTCGATATAGGAGAAAATAATAATTAAATAGTAATACTATTCTATAATTTATCAGTTATTAAGGAACTTTTTCTTAAACTTCTTCCAATTACCACATATTTATTTTTGAAAAAAAACTCTTGAGGAAACATAAAATCATTTTTGAGTTGATTGTGTTTGTTGAAAATATGGGTTTCCATTGCATGTTGTGGATCAATAGAGATATTGTTGATGTGGTATATTGAAAAAGATAGAAGAAAAAGGAATGGATTCAATAGAAGTGGTAGAGAAAATTACATAAACAATGTGATCTCTACAACAACGACGAGCATCACGAATGTTGAATTTTCCTAGAGAATTGCGAGAGAGGGAGCCTCACGAAGAAAAGAGGGAGAATTGTGAAATGGAGGTGATGTGGATAGAAGCTTCTATAAGATATGGAAACACGTATATATAGGCCTCTACCCCCTTTATAAAATTAGTGAGGCTTAACGAAATTCTTCAGGCTTCATATTCATGAAGCTATTTCAAGAGAGAAAGTTCGAGAAGGCTACGACAACAAACTAAATGTTTTCAGAATCACAAAAGTAAATGAGTTTGTGAAGTATATAAAAATATAACAAAAAATTATGATCTTTATAAAGACTATTTGGGTGTCAATAAATTGGTTTCATTCACAATAAGTGGTTTTCTTGTGAAGGCTATTTGATATTTGCGATATAAGGATCTCCACTAAGGTAGTGAGCATCTTGAATGTATTTTAAAAGGGATTTCTCAGTGAACTACGATAAATAGGTATTCATAAATTATATGAAAGTGCAACTTCAATAGATAATCCATCTAAAACTGAGGATGTATTCATGTGTGATAATTATAGGACCTAAAAGTCCTTGATATATGGGTGAATCCCTACCAAGATTAGTGAGAAATGGAAGAGGAAGAATGTGATGATTTCCATAGGAAGTGATACAGAGAAAGAGACTCGGAGAGTGACCCTTGAGAAATTAGTGAGATGACCTTAAAAAATCTAATGGTTGTGATCCTGGGCATAGAAGTGGTCTAGCTCGAATATTGAATTTTGGCAGTGAACCTTAGTATATTTGGTACATCATCACATCACCAAGGTATGCTCTTTCGATGTAGCTTAGTGAGAGTGAACCAAGTAAAATCATTGTGTCTCATGTGTGATTTCATTTTTTTTCATACATAGTTATGGGAGAAGGAGATTAGTGGGTTTTTATTAATGGTGAAACAACATCCTAAGGGATTTTAGTTTTTATTTATCATACCCTAATTCACACCCTCATAAATTATTTTACCCAATGGGCCCATCAATTACAGTAAACATTTCTTTTAAAACATCATTAATTTTTATTACCAAAAAACTTGTAAGAAAATAGTTCTTGTAACCACTTCAACACAATATTAAAATAGTCTATACGTACTATAGTCTTATCTTACCCCTTCTAGAACCCCTAATTGATATTATCTTCCTTATAAAGGAAATGCATATACATATGGAAAAATATATATTTCATCATTATTCCACCCTTAAAAACTATATCCATAGAAAATATAAGTGATGATATCAAACACTTGACAATAATTAAGTGATGATATCAAACACTTTCAATGTGGTAGAAAAAAATCCCTATTTAGTTTATTTTATTCTACATAATAATTTTATGAAGTAATATATAATATAATTTTTCTTGCAATATGTATATTTCCATGGATTTTTTTAAGATTAATACCTCTTTGATTATCATAACCCAAGAGTAAAGTCAACTTCACATCAACTAGAAAATATTCTAACTTTGACTTCATCTATATCACATATGTTACAGCTTGAGTAGAATATACTTACTCAAATTATTCCATGATGTGAATCATTGAACCTATTTTCTTTTTATATTAGTTAAAAAAATCTATTTCCTAAAAATAAAACTCCTCCAGGTTTGGATCTCCACTATTCAACACATCCTGCCTATTCTGTATCTATGTAACCAAATATATCAATCTTTTATGAACTATTATATTTCAATCCATAATCAAATTTGATATTTATATATAATTGAATTCATTTTCCTAACATAACATTAGATTATTAAGAGCAATTTGATACCTTGAATAATGTGTAATAATATACAGAAGATCAGGCCTTGAAGTTGTTTGATATAAGGGATTTACAATCATCTTTTAAAACACTTTAAGATCAACCTCATTTACTTGCCAATATTTTTCAAATTTTATTACCACTCATATTGGTATGGAATCCATATTTTTAAATTCCATGGAAAAATTATTTACAGGTTCCTTATAATACTTTTATTGAGATAAGAACATAAACTTCTTATTTGGAGGGACATGTAAGATAATAAAGTATCTCATTTTTTCCAGCACTTATATTTCAAATAACTTCATCTACTCCTTGAACAAATTATAATATGTTTCTTCATCATTATTTGTGAATATAATGTCATTAAATTAAACAAAAAAAATGAGTAAAATATATTGATTATATTTTATAAATAGGTATTTTTCAAATATTTCTTTTCTAAAGTTAACCTTTTTAAATAAAGTATCCAATTTAGAGTGTCGAAAGTTTACATCTCCCTTAACCAAACAAAATATTATTCTTCAACATATAATCATATTGTTCATCCTATAAAATCATGAATTCTCAGAGTTTTTCTATATAAAATTATTCTTTAGTATCCCCATAAATATAATATGACTTGATATCTATATGGATTATTTTATATCTTCATTATCTAGTGATAAAAATAAAGATTCTAATAGTTTTTATACATGAAACATGGGTTAGGGTCTCATCAAAATCAATTCATTTAATCCCTAAGTAACCTTTACAAACTAGTCATGCATTGTTTCTTATTACTTCAACTTTTTCACCTAAATTATTTTAGAACAACCAATTTGTACAAATTACATTTATTGTTTTGGATTGGGAACATTTTCCCAATTTTCAATCTTTTCAATATGATCCAACTCTTAATTTTTAGAATTATTCCACTATTGATGGTATAAATCTTCTTTGAAATAATTTTTTATTAACTTGTGAATACAAGTAAGCATGTTTAAATTAACTCATGTATCCTCTAGTTCGTACCTATTTCCCTTGTTCACTAATTATATTTTGGACCTCAACTTTCTTTCTCAGCCTAGGATGAGGTTATTATATTTATTCATTATAACATGATATGAATGAGTTATATTATTCATTTAATTATGATTCAATATTACCACTCATGTGAATATTATTTTTATGCTATTTAACTATAACCACGTCGTCTTCACTTCCTTTAATATTGATAATTGACTTTGAAAATTACTTATTAGAATGTTCTCACATATTCATATATGCAACGTTGATAATATTTCTTGTTTCTTTATTATATAATTGGTATCCTTTAAATTTTGGAATATAGGAAATAAATATGCCATCTATAACTATTTTATCAAACTTCCCAAGATTCTAACACTTAACTTTTATAATTAAAGGACTGCAAAACATCATTAGGTATTTGGAACTTGGGATTACTTTGTAATACATATCATACATAGTCATATTAGAGTTTTTCCTATAGAAAAATTGATTTTGAAAAAAAATTATAATATAACATATTTCTATTTAACGAATCAATAAGTATAATTTTCATTCTACATCATCCATTCCATTTCAGCCAAACCACTATTTATTCTTTCAGAAATACAATTTTTTTTGTGATGGGTGTGGCTTTCTATATCCTTATGAATTCCATGATCTTCAATATATAATTAAATATTTAAATTTTTTTATTCTCGACTATTGATTGTCCGAATTGTCTTCACAGAAAAACCACATTCATTTTCATCACTTCTATGGAAACTCAGTACTATTTTCAGGTACTTTGAAATATGATTCTAAAGAATAATATATTTAATTCCAGTAAAATCATTATTATAGAAAATAAATTAATTCTATTATTTTTTTATTGTTTCTCATGGGCCTATGTATATCGTAATATTTAAGATCAAAGGTATTAGATTTTTTTACATGAACTTTCTTATGAGGCGAGTCTATAATATTCCATTTTAATAATGTCAAATAATACTAATTATGTTTTATCATGTCGAGAATATCCTGAATACTTTTTCTATTTGTTTTCTTGTTCACATTACAATCACACAAATATACCAACCTCTTATTCCATAACTAATTTTATTCAATCATATGAGGATAACTATTGGAACCCGAAATACCCTGAGAGGGGATGGGTGAATCATGGTGTCAACTTTTCCTTCTAAATAAATGGATTTTATTACCATGTTTGTAAGAACTTGTCAATCTTTGTTGATAGAATCATGCAGTAATCAAACATTACCATGTAGAGAGTTAACAAAACAATCATACTTGGTACACCACTAAGGGATAGTCAAAGGAGCATAAGCTGAATATGTATCAGTCATACCAATATCCAATAATATTCACAAGTCACAATCAATATATTCTACGAAAACTACCTTTATAATATTTTAGGTATAACACCTGGCCTTCCTCAGAACACCTGCAATGAATCCTACTAGTTCACTACTTATGGTGAAGTCTAAATCAATTTAAGGACTTCACGGACACTTCAATAGATTGTAATTTATGTCATTATGACCTAATTGGAATGAGACTCTACATTCACCATTGTCTTGAGTTTATGCACTTGTAAGTACTGTTCATGTAAACAAGACATTCAACCCTTCTGTTTGTGTAGCTACTTTATGAATATGCATTGTGATGCCCATTACATTTGTGAAGAAAACTACCTTCACGAAACACTAAGTCAACACAAAATAACTAGTCATCATAAAAATCCTATATTCAAGATACCTAAGAATTGGTCAAGTCTATGAAAATATTTTCACAGTTCCTAAAATCAAAATGAATACCTAATTCATGAATCTCTCATTCTTTGTGAATTTAGACTAATTCATCCTTTCCTAAAATTATTTTCATTTAAAAGGAAGTGGGTTTAGTTGCATATTTATAGGCTTATCCTTTCATAATTATCCCAAGATCTTTGAATATATTTCATGAATCTCTGAAATCATGTTAGCGAAGCTCTTCAATTTGTGAAGATCCAGTGAAATTTCACCTTTTAGAAAACATACTTATAATTGTGAATAATAACCATCAACTCATTATTAACTCATTATTATTTTTCTTATTCATAAATAATCACCGTCAACTCATGGAACACTCATGAATATTTGTTGTAGCCATGAAGAATCATTGTCTTTCCATCTCACATTCATGAAGTTCATTCATGATTCTTGATATCTTCAAGAACCTAAACATTCTAGAAACCTAGTATTCATTAAAATGATGAAATTAGAACATTTTAGATGAGTTAATCCAAGGAAACTACCTTTCATGATGATTTATCAATCCTCTGGATTTTGAGCCCAATTTTTGTGAAAATATAGGTAAATGACGCCACCTTCAACACTATATTCAAATTGTACTCTATGATTATCTACCTTAAAGACTACCTAATCAATATAGCGTGGATTCAAAAAAAAAAATAAACTTCTTTTGTAGAAATGTAAATCTTTGGTTCGAATAATAACATGATCCTTGAGTATCCAAAACTTGAAAAAAATTTACCATGATATAATACCCTCTAATAAAAAATTTCCCATCTTTAAAACATCTAAAAAACATCTATTAGGAAAAAAAATTCACTACCATCATTAAAATTCCGTGAAACACTAAAAAGATTTTGTTTCATGCATTAAAAAAATAATTTTCTAATAGACTTCACTTTTTCTTTTCCAATGATAGTATATATATTTTCTTTTATTATTAGGGCCTCATAATTTTCCAATGTTACTTTTCTTTCAACATAATAATTCACATTCATGATTAACATTGATTATATATTAATATGTGAAGGAAAAAAATAAAATTTTCATGTTCATTCTTCTTTTGTAGCCTTGAAAATAGTTTCAAGATCTATGGCACAATCCTGGAATTGTTCCTTCTTCTCATGAAAAATTTGATATTTTTTATATAAACATGGATGTGATATTAACATAACAATACATATGATAAAAATATTTCTAATATAATCACTTCATTCAAAAATATTTTCTAGAGACTGGAACTTTTTTTTTATCTTTATGTAGACTCTTACATGTTTTCTTCCTTCAGAGGGTTGGATCCCCCTCAAACTCTACCTCAAGTTTCTCTAGAAATCATTATAGTATTAGGGATTAAACCAACTCATTTTTTTCATATTCCAAAAGCCCCCAATGTACTAGGATAAATAATATTAAAATTATTTTCCTCTAGATCATACATTCTGAAAATAATCATAAACCAGATTTTAATAGTATTTCCTACCATCATCCTTGTAATTTTTTTGTTCCAAAGCTTTTGTATCCTTTTAAAAGATTATTATTATTCTTATATTTCTTATAATCCTTAATGATATATTTATTAGTTGTTAATTTAATTTTATACATTGAAACATTATCAATTTTAGGGACTTGAACTTTGATTTTTTTTCTACAAACATGGTCTTATTACCTTGATTTTTGTTCGGAGCATCATCAGATTTTTTTTATTATCCACTAATCAATTGTTTTGTTGATCGTTAGAAGGTTTAAATTTATTATAAATTTCACCATCTTCTAAAAATGATATTTAGATGCTTTACATTCCTCACTCAAATTTGAAATTTTTTTATTGATCACGATTAAATTATTTATCCATAACCATTATTGGTTCTTCAAGATTAATGTTAAAGTTTTTATATTCTTAAAGAAACTTTTTTATATCATCAATTTGTTTTAGAAACATTAATTTTTTCATGAAATATTCTTGTTTAGTTGATAAAAATATTATATATTAAACTTCTTATTTTTCCTTTCAATTTTTACCATATTTGAGAGACTTTATATCAATTCTATTTTAATCATACAATCTATTTGATTATCCCCTTTTTCTTCATAACCGTAACTATTACTTTCATCACTAGTAAAATTCTAATCATTTACTTTTGAAATGAGAAAATTCTCAATAGCATCATAATTGTATTTTTCAGCTTCATTTTCATTATCATCATCTTCCCCACTCATAGAAAAAATGTTTTTATTTTTATTTTATGAGAACTTATCATT
The DNA here is from genome assembly GCA_963277665.1 of Viscum album. Taxonomy (NCBI): domain Eukaryota; kingdom Viridiplantae; phylum Streptophyta; class Magnoliopsida; order Santalales; family Viscaceae; genus Viscum; species Viscum album. Next base: position 1,162,387,025 of record OY728158.1, on the reverse strand, counting down.
CACCGATGAATATGAAATTAAATTTTTTTCCTTATTAATCAAAGATGGTCATGATTTTTTATCATATTCATCTCTATATACTTCTTACATTATTCTTAGAATGTTTACCATAAAATGATCAATGTCTCCTCTACAAAATCACTTCTACGATATTTTCCTTTGTACATATCTATAACTATTTTAACATTATTTAGAAAAATTAAGGCTTGAATGCTTAATTTATTTACTAACCTCATATTAAATTTAAAATTCAAAAACACATTCCTAGATAAGATTCTTAGATTTTCCTTACTTAGAGGGTTTAAAAGAAATTTATAGATCATATTTTTTTATTGATAGAATTATCAATTCTCATTTTTATATGATGATAATCCTTTGGATATAATCCAAGGAAGAGTTCATAAATCCATAGCTTCTAAAGATGAAACATTGGATTAATATTTATCACGAAAAATTCTTATAATAGTTTGAATAATAGATGAATAATACAACCTCTAACAAAAAAAAAATATTATAGTGATTATAATTCCATGTAGCATTTTAAATAAGTCACCAATAGATTCATCATCTCTCATGTTAATATATTTATAATTAAAAAACCTGATATTAATCATAGATTTACTCAATTTCATATTTATTATATAGATACGTGTCAACTCTTCCATTATGCGTTTGTGTGTTCCAATACCATTAATACTCATTAAGTAATTTTTGAATATGGGTAAAGTATTACATTCATAGCTCAGATACCCTTAAACAAATTATTCTTATCTGAAGATGTTATGGGTACATAATTAGGTAGAGGGAAAACATTTTTTGTAGATTAAAAAACATTATATCCAATGAACATAAGATAGGGTAACATTTTGTTCTCCTTGATATGATATTTGTTCCCATTAAAGGAAGGAATCACCTTAATGTTCACAAAATTATTAATATTTATAGAAACCTTTATTTTCTTTAGGATTCAATAAAGAATCAATAATGGACACCTATAGATATGATAATAATTGAGAAGATTAATTAGGATCTATTTAATCAATTATATTGGAGGTGTTATTCAATGGGACTTGCGGGATTGAGCAGTGGTTGGCCTCCTCGACAATCTGCACTTAATGATTCATTTTGCCTCTGATGAAGATTTGGTTCGTACTTGGTCCAGAACCCCTCGACGTTGAAACAACTGTAAGTTATTCCTTTTTCTGTGGACAATTGAATGCTATATGAATCGAGATCCCGCTTCCCTTCCGATCTGGGTATGTCTCCCCAATCTGCCTTTACCCTTTCAAAATATAGTGATCTTTTGTATACTTGGGAATATGATAGGTTTGTTCCTTTGTTTTGATGTGCGTACATCTACCCTGTGCCACCCGATTAATCCCTGTTGCTATGTTGAGGTGGACGTTTCTAGACCTCCGGTGTAATGGGTGTGGATTTCAGTTTGAGAGGAATTTCGATGGAAGCAACCGGTTATCTCTGAATCCTGGGTTGATTACTGTTCAAGCTGCAAAAGACAGGGCCATTCCTGTTTGAGATGCCATGCCGGGTTACAGTGTAGGAGGCCACCGGCACCGAGATCTCTTGTTGAGGACAGGAGACCCGCTGTGGTGGAAAAGGAGACAGGAAATATTAGACGGCGGGGCACACTACCTGTTAATACATCCACGGGTGATCCTTCGAACCCATTGGTGTCTGCATTTTTCGCATGACTCAGACATGATTTGAATAGGGGAAGGAACAGCAGGTATGTGATCCCAAAGGTGCTGGCGATGGTGGGGTGGCATGCCCTTTAGATGGTCTCACAGCTGCAGTTCCTCAGCAGCAACCTGAGGCATCTGTTGTGCCGAACAGGGATGTCAATGCTCAACTCGGTTGGTCTAAGGCTGGTGTGGATACTCATAGGTAACTGGGTAGAAGTGGTGGTATTAGTCAGTGTAAACAGGGGTTTTATTTGAGTCATGAAATGGATATCATGCAGGGGTCTATCCCAGATGTGAGGCAGTTACAGTCTTCTGGATATAAGCAGAACCGAAATATGGAGATTGTAGGTGGCTTTAGTGGTCAGGGTAGTGTTGCTAGTTGTGTGTTTATTAACATACCCACGGGGAATCACTTTCAAGGGTTAGATGTGGCGGTTGGGGATGAGATACCTCCTATATGTGGTAGTGTAAGCATGTAGAATTAGTGCAAGGAAAATGCAGTAATGTGTACAGCTGGGATTGACGCTGAACATACAATGGCGGACCAACCTCACTATTTTTCTAGGATTGACATGAACAATCAGTTTCAGCAAAACCAGCTAGTGCAGTATCAAGAGATACAGTGACATGGGAAAAGGGGAGACCTCGCTGATAGTGATAAGGAAAATCACGTGGAGATGGTTAGGCCATCATACAGTGAGATTGTACAAGTGGGGAACAAGGTGATTTCAGTGATCCAGGACAAGGTGATTACTTCTCCGCGAGGAAGGAGGAAGAAAGACTACTCCTATTTGGCAAAGCCGATGCCTACCAAGTCGATTGTTAGAAATATGCAATCTTCAAATGAGTTTCTTGAGCTGGAGTGGCTGAATCTGAGGAGGAAATATGCAAAGGTTCTGAAGAACTACGAGAGTCCAGTGTGGGAAACAAAGACTGAGGAAGAGTATGTTTATCATGGAGGTGGTCAGGGGTATGATTTTGAGGATTTTCAGTGACTTTGCTGGTTCTGTAATGTTTTCTCTCCTGTCATTTTCTTTTATCTTAATAAATGTTCAGGGGTCCTACCTATGGCTATGGTTTCCTGGTATAAGAACATTCCCCTACAGGCTTTACTATGTTTTTACTTTGATCCTTTCTTTATAATTTCATTAATGTATGTTCTTCTTATTCATATTCATTCATTATAGTGAGAAAAAACTTCTTCATATACTTCTATATGAAATAGTATGTCCGATAACTTTTTCATTTGGTATAATCAATCAGATAAAACTCTCTTTGATTCCCTATTTATCTGATCTCTTTTAAAATTTAATTTTTCAATCACTTCTGTCATAAATTCATCGGATTTCTTATTCTCACCTTTATTTTGATATCATAAATTATTTCTTGTATCCATCAAATTGATTACTCTCCAATTCATTTTTTTATAATCTATTACCTTCTTCATTACATGACTTATATATAAAAAAATTACACATCTTCTTAGTGCACTAACACCGTTGATATATGAAATTTTACTAAAAAATGTTCGGTGTAGTACAAATGTCAAATTTAAATATTCCTCTCAATATTTGAACGTTTTTCTTGAAATATTTTAAAATTTTGCCGAATTCATTATTCATTGATGATAAGAATTTTCCTTAAGACCTTGACTTTGTGAAAAAACTTCAAAACATAATTAGATATTGACAAGAATCATGATTTTTTTCCTTTCTTATTATTAGAAAATTGAAAATCCATCTCAGCATCATCACATTTATGACATTACGAAAAATTCATAAAGATATATAATCAATTCTTCCTATAAAAATTCCCAAATGTTATTTTATAAGGTGAAACTCCATAAAATTTTCCTTCAAAACATCATATGAACTTCTTGAAATCATTCACAAGACTCTTCCTTTGAAATATGAATTTCTTTCGAAAACTTCATTCATTAACTTTAATTATAAACCTATATCTGATGAACATCATATATAAGTATTAATTTGATGGATTCAAACACAGAATTATATCTGATGACAAGTAGACTTCTGTCCATTCATCCTACAAATTCTCCACTTCAAAATATACTCTTTTAAAAGTCCATCTGAATGAAGTCACATAGAATAAAAAAATATTCTTCTTGACGAACACATAATTTTTCATTTAGTAGACCATGTATAATTCCATTATAAAGATCTTTTTTATAGACTCCGACCAATGACATTGCCCAAAGTCCACTCTTTGTTACTTGTTAAAACATCTTATTATCGATATTTTTAAATATCTAATCTATAATACATTGTACCACTAAAACTCCTTATATTAATAAACATTCAATTTGATACAAACGTACCATGATCTCATCATACGAGCAGAATAATTAATCATGATTACTTTCAGTAACCATGATGTTTAGATCTTTTAAGACCAATAAAGAATCACATGTTTTATCTTATCATACAGATCTATTAGAGATAACTTTAATGTAAATTTAGATAATAATTTGATTATTTAAACTATCTAATAACATTATATTGATGTATTCCTTTTGTTTTACCCATTACATTAAGCATGAGTCATTAGACTTCGTCTGATAACCTTTGAAACTATAAAATGTTAAGTGATTCACATTTTAATAATGTTAAATATTTTACATTTAAAAAGATAATACTTCTTGAACACATTAATTGTGTATAAAAAGTCTCATTTATACAAAAAAAAACTCAAAACCTATTGGTATCAATTATTTAAATGGTTGTTGGGATCAATACCTTTCTATGGTCTAGTTTTTATACAATAGTAGCTTTTAATCAAGAATTCATATGAATAATTTTGAATCCCTATATGGAAGGAAGTTTATTGATGTAATGTTATTATATTAATTTTGATAATTAAAGCTACTGAGGCATAATACATCTTAGGAAATGATTGGCATGGTCAAATCTTGTTAGAATCACATTTGGAGAGGCCATAGTCAATAAAAGAGTTAGTCTAAAAATCATTGGTGAGATCTACAAATAGATGTTTGTAAAAAATTTATTCATATGAATACCTCCTTGGAATAAGGCTATTATATTTTTAAATAATGAAAATATAATCCCTTGATATCTTTTTCCCTCTAAAATAATTTATTGTATCATTATAGATGATTATCTCTTGCTGCATCCATCAAACCTCTTGGAAGTTCATGATGTGTTCTGTGTATCTCTCTCAAATATGTACATAGATGATACATCACACGTACATTACTATGAGTTCATACCATATTATAATAATTTTTCTATTAATTAACAGTATTTTGAGATCTTGAATAGAATATAGAGTGTTTTATGGAATAATACCCTCATGTAGTCAATGTATCATGGGAAAAACATAAATTTACAGAAAATATCTTGGATTTCGAGAATGTGATGTGGTAGATAGATCCTAAATTGTTTGATTTGGTGTGATTTTTTTTTGGAATAAATTATTATATAGGAATATAATGAAACAAATTGTGATTTTATAATATATTTTTGTTTAAATAAAAAATTAGATCTTAGATAGAATTCTTTTAATGAAACACTCAATTTAAAAGAAATATGATATGATGTTATCATATTAATTTTAAATGTGACCATTATTTAATACCCATTGGATTGGAGGGTATTTATAGAAAATTATAATTTTTTAAAAATTAATTTTTATACATTTTTGAATTCATTGGTTATAAATTGGTTATAAATGAAAAAAATCATTTTAAAGTAAAACATGATGTTTTTCATAGAAACTATTGATATATGTATAAAGTGTATTTTGTCTTAATAAATTAAATTAATCACTTTTCAAGAATTATTCTAATGAAATGTTTCAATATTATGTTAAATAAAATTTTTTAACATTGATTTTATGGTTTTTATTAGGAATTGAAGAAGAATAAATTTAGTTTTATTAATTATTTTTTTTCTAAAAATATATTCATTGTATTTGTAGACCTATTTTAAAATAAATTTATTTTAGATATTGAAATTTAATGTTATAATTTTTTTTTCAATATTATAATTTAGCACGTCCAATTTTTTTAGGTGTTAAATTTCATTCATGGTCATCAGGAGTATTAACCTAGATAAAAATTTATTAACATAATATAAGCTAAATTGGATAATTAGGGATTAAACTAAAGATATTAGGGTTAAAATATCATAAAAAAGAATAAATCATATCATTTAAGATTATTTTCACCCAAAATTATATTTTATTTAAATTTTTGTGGATTTCGTGCCACTTTAGCTGGTGTATAACGTTTTTATATTATAATGTTTTAAGAAATTATAGGAGTTCCAGTCCCCACACTTATAAATATACACCTCATATCCTCTATTATACACACCAATTTAGACCATTATATTGTCCAGTATATGCCCAAATATTCCCCAAACATCCTTATCTGTGACCTCCAAGTGCTGGTATTCCCCAAAGACCCATACATGAATCTGGAATGTGTATTTCAATAGAGGATACTCGAGGAACAATTATATGTTCTTAGATATATTTTTCATGTTTATTTCTTCAAAAACACATTGGAAATTCCATATAAACACCATAACCTTATATACTAGGTATATATACTATAATGGTATGTTTTTTTGTTAATTTTATATCCATTTCATTTCCCCTTACCATTCATTGGGTAATTATTACATTAATGGTTTGTACATGAGGACCACTACCCCCATGAAGTGATGTGTTTTTTATATGAACATTACATGGATTGTAATAAAGATATATTTAATTAATATATATCATATTTATTATATTTTTATAGTTATTTGAAAATTAATTTTTATTTACCTTTCTTTTATTTTGTTTATGGATAAGTGGAAACATCACACTTGTGTGTATCGACTAACATCTCCATGAAGTGAAATAATTTTTTTGATCACCTATTTATATTAGTGGTTTCAAAATTGTATATAATAAATAAATATCATACTTATTACATGATCAAGATTTTAGTGATGGTGAAACCGTAATCAAGGTGAAAGGACTAGAATCATCGAACTGAAACATACATGAAAAATAGAGTATTTTTCACCCAAATTATCATTTTAATGGAGAATATGATTTATAAAAAATCATATTTATTATTTACAAGGTTTGATGGTTTAAAAATAAATATGAGACTTGAAAAAATGGTTTATGTTAAAGTGTCATTTATTTTTATTATTATCTATAACCAATTTCCATGGATGAAAATTATATTATTATTATCCTTTAAACCACTTAAATTTTATTCCCCATGGTTATTCCTAAAATTCATATGAATTAGTACCATTTTTATATCTTTTATCCATAAAAACAATGGGATTTCTTCCTAGAAAAATAACCATATTTCCTCCTTGATTGACAAACATATTCTTCCATTTCCATGTTCTTTAATTTTGTTAATGAATTTTAATTTCTATGATGAAACAATTAATTAATATAATTTTTGAACATATTTTGATTAATTTTAATAGATTTAAAACTGGTTTTTAAAATGTTTTTTAAAGAGCTTATTTATAAAATTTAACAGAAGGTGAAAATAATCCTTTTTCAACATTTAATACATGAAAATATTTTCCCACCATAAAAAATATTCTTTTATTTGAAGCATAATTTAAATTTTCATAAGATTATTTTCAGAGAAAATATTTTTTCTATAAACTAGGAATTGTTTTTATTTTAGTTTGAGTGAACTTATAGAATATTTTCCCTGTTTTTAAATAAATTTTCATATGCTCTTACAGTGATTTTTTCATTTATGTCACATCATATAAGTATTTTTATACTTTTTTGGGGATATGAATATAAGATACCATAAAATATCATTCCCTAGAAAACTTATAGTTATTACGATTTATGGTTTATTTTATAAAGCCCATTTATTTCCCATGGGATAATTATGTTCTGATGAAATATTTACGAAACTCGTTTCTATACTTTGGGTTATGATGTGATGAAATCCTGAAATGTTTATTAAACCCATTTCTTTCTAATGTATTATTATTTGTATTAATGACGATGTTTTTATGTTCTTTTAGTACACATATGTGTGGTTTTCATCATATTAAATTTGGACCCTAAATTACATATCCCTTGAATGCATTGGGTAAATATTGGTGTCTCGTGATATAATATATGATGTAATGTGGAGTGAACCCAGTTCTGTATGGGACTCCATCCATTATGATACTATTTCGAGTGAACCTTCACTAAGGAAATACTAGAATATTTATTGGACCCAATTCATTGTGATATTATTGACCACGGGACTTGACTAAATAAATAATTTTATATGTTTATGTGTATGAAAAAACCTATTATTTTTTATTTGTATATGTTATCCTTTTTCATGATTTATTAATTATGATTCTATGATCTTATGGATTATGTATTTTTTTATAAAAAATCCTTATGCCAGGATTCATGATTAAAGACTTTTTTTGATTGGGTATATATTTAGTATGATATGGTAATATAATAATACCCTTATGCTTATATTATGAAAAATTATAACCATTTGTTTAAATATCATTTGATTACCCTTATTAAGCATGTGATATCACCCTTTATTTTGTTTCCTTTCCTCAGGTCACAATGAAATATTAATCTAAGATGATTTAATATTTATGTTTGTAATTCTTGTGTCACCACATATACTCTCCTCCAACTAGTTTTTTTGGGATTGGTGTAGGGATAACATGTACTTATAACATCTAAAATGGACTAATGATATATGATATAATCTATTGATGTGTTTTCTCCAGAAATTTAGAAAACAAATATTATAATTAGAATGTTGGGGTAAATAGTGACGCATAATATTAATAGAGTTTCTTACCAAACAAATCTCAGTTAGATTAATATTATATATCATCCTTTACCTTCATTATAGTGACCCACTCTAAAAATACAAAAAAAATACATTGATTGATTGTTTTAGTTAATACATCTCACAAATAGTTTATAACCTGAGGTCCTAAAGGGTAAGTGTCTTGGAGACTAGAAGCATAAAAAAACTTATTTTACAAGTCATGAATATATATCCACACACTAAACACCCTCATATATATTCCTTGAGACATAATAATCTTCAAATATTAAATAATAAAAACACATAAAGGGTGACATAAAATTATTATAAATAGATAAAATAAAAAACCATAATAAATAGATCAAACAAATATGGGAAATCATGAATAAATAAAAAAATTCTATTTTGAAAGAACATAAATAAATTATTGTTAACCATAAGCATATAATATTTTCATATCATCTAAAATGATAACACTTCTAACATGGCACGAAAAAATAAACATAAAGATTATAAAATGATCCATGGAATTTTGAAAAGAATTCGGAACACTAATAAATATAATATTTCTTAGCTTTGTGAACCTGGATTCATACCAACCTATTCCCCCATGAAATTGTTATTAGAGCTAACCACCATCACAATCACCTTATATGAACCTAGCTAGTCACCAAACTGGTCAAATAACATCTCTATGTCACGAGATATAATACATTATAAAATTCAATGGTATGATATATATGTTCCACCTATCTTATAATCCATACAATGTAGTGTTACTGAACAAAAGATAACTTCAACATAAAAGAAACCATAGAAATAAAATTTGTTTTAATGAAATTATAAAATGGGACTTCATAAAATATTTTTAAAAATAAAAAAAATGATACCAATACTTTTCCACCCAAATTAAATACATTATAAGAGAAAATAAAAGTGAATAAGAAAATCAATTAAAGGTAACTATTTAATAGATAAAGAATAAAATTGAATAAAAACATTTGAAAAATTGTTTCCTTAAAACCACTATAATTTTTTTAAAAATAATATATTAAAATAATCTAAAATATATATTTCATATAGTTTCATAGATAATTTTAACATTTTTTAATAATTTTTTTGGGGAATAATTTTCTTATACAAGAAAATATGGGTTTGAAAAAAATATATGTTCTTGAAATAAAAATTCATTTATATTCAGAAATATTAATTTATTGAAACCCAAATAAATTTAAAATTTTTATAAAAATCCTTTTAAAAATGGGTCAAGAGAAATATGACGATTACATGAGATAATCACTTTCCATATAAAAAAGTAAAATATGATGAGAAGGAAAATTTTAGACATGGAAAGGAATGGTTCACTAGAAAATAAATGAATTATTCTTTGAAATCAATAAAATTATAAATGAATAATCAAGAAAAAATACATTTATATATAAATAATTTCCTAGAAAAAATAGGTATTATAGCATAATATCATCATAGGGATTATTAGAAAAAAAATTATATTAAGGTTTAATAAATAAGAGTATAACAGAATGAAAGGTAGTTAGGTTATCAAAACCCTTACCTTGAGTTTCTGCTAAGCCAACCATGGTATAACCTCCTATTTAATGAACATAATTATCTTGTTTATTTAATATAATAACTTATTCAAATGAATTAATGTTCATTAACATTATTTATAACAATTTATTTAAAATATAATTTTTATTTAAATTTATTCTCACTAACATATTTTATTACATTCATCTAGTCATCTTATTCAAATATAAAAATAATAGAGTTTATTATTATTATGTTGTTTTATATTTATAATTACTTGACTATTAAGGTTAGAATAATCATTTTTTCTAACAATTCCTTAAATATTATTTTCATTAATTAAAATACATGAATATGGTTTGTGAAAATGGGAAATATGATAAAATAGTTTCGAAAATTCTTAACGATCGAACAATGGTATATTTATAAATATTTAAAATATTAATTACAACATCCTAGAATCATTAACACATATTTAATTCATTGTAATTAAATAATATCAGTATTATATTATATCCCATACTTGTTTAAGACACAATCATTATAACATCATTCACGTAAGTGGTAAAACCACTACAAATGGTAACGTTTTATAATGTTTTCATGATTATGGTAATTAATTTAGATATTTATTAAATGAAATATTATAAATCTTCAACTTTCCATAATTATCTGTATCCATTTTAAATACATTCTTAGATGAATCCAAGATATATGGAGATGAAAAACAGAAATCATTGTTCATGGAAGCGGTAATACACACATACGCATGATTGACAATTGTATTTCTCAAATAGTGGATGAAAATGGTATATGATAAATTATGAAATGAACCAAACATTATTCAATGTAATTTACTTTATTAATATATAATTTTATCAAATTTAGTAATATAATTTATATAATTTACACACACCACATGATAAAACCATCTAAATTTTATTATATAAATTTTACCATTTCATTTAGAGAATATAAATTTCCATAATTACAGAAATTATTATCATGAAACAAAATAAAATAAAATAAAATAATAACAATAAGAAAATTAGCATATGATCGATCCCCAAAATAATATCGCTCATGAAAAACACTATAGACATGAAGCCCAGTATTTTTAATACAATATGCATTTTGAAGATGTATATATATATATATATATAACATTGAGAGAAAATATAATGGAGTAAATAATTATTAAAACATGTGGTATTTATATGAAATAGGGATCCCATATATGAATTAAATTTTTTGATTGTTGGAATATTAATATGATCGGTGGAATAGGAACCTCACTATTGGAATGTTAATTTTAACATTGATAATAGTAACATTGTTGTTAAAATAGTATCTTCACATTTCATAGTCTAAAATAATTTTTATGTATCATATAAAATTAAAATATGATATATTTTTAGTACGAAACATGTTTATATATGTTTTTAAAATGATATATTAAGTGCTCTTTGTAACATACCAAGTACGTAATGAATAATAGATATTTTTATCTATGTCTATTAATGATTAAGATAGTGTTTTAGAGGCTTAAAATGAAAATAAATACAATATTATGCATGGAATACATTAATATTCTTAAAATATTGTTTTACTGCCTTTTGATGGAAAACCATTTTTAAATCAAAATTTTGACATTTTTTAATCTATATTTGTCAAAATAAACATATTCATTATTATTGGGACATTGAAATTTACATTGGATAAATTTTTGGTATTTTTCTGACAATGTTCATTTTTTAATGAATAGTGAAAAATACTGCATTTTACATCAAAACTGCTTTTTCATTTAATTTAATTATATGGTTAGATTATCTTTTTAATTGGTCTTAAAGTGTAATCTGAATATATTTTTACCATTTAATCCAATGGTGGTCATTAGGATTAATTTCACTTTGGAATTGGTCATAATCTAATGCCAAAATTTTCAAAGATATTGTTTCCAAAAAACCCGCTATTTGTTTTGACAACGGGAATTATTTTTAAATAAATTATTGAAATTTATGTGTTTATAATTTTGTAAAATTGATTACATATTTTTAATCAGAAGGTCCAAATTATGTAATTAAGACTCTTTTATTTTTGGACATTATGAATAGTAACGATGGTAATTATCTTTAAATATCTTGATTAATGAGTAATCAGGTAGTTAAAGATAATAAAATGATATCATAATAATACCAAAAGACCACAACATGTGTCCTAAGGCTACTGGTTGTCTCATGGACGACCATGGGATGCCTTGTGCCAAACTTGGAGGCCCCATGGAATCACTTTTGTGAGAAAGTGACATTTTATCTTTTTATTTTTAAAGAATGTTAAATGTGACAAAGAATGTATCACCTAAGTAAAATATTTTTAATTTTGTCTACATAAATGATCTTTTGGACTATAAATATTAATTAAAAATATAAAAATATTTCCTACATCATGAATTTTTTTTTATAATTTTTAGACATAAAATCTATTAAATTATTTATGACATCATGATGATGCAGCGATTACCTCATTAATAAAGGATTTAAATAAAATGGATAGATAATGTAAAATATAAGCCCTACACATGTCCAAAACATATTGTATGGGTGGATTTCGAACCCTTATCACCTTATCTTCTGAAAACATCAATGTGGGACCATTAAAATCCGAAACTCATTTGAAAATAAAGTTACATTTTATACCTTTCCAAGAGTGCCCCTCCTCTCCTCTTATAAAAGGCCGCCACCTCTACCTCCTTACCCACACTTCCAAAGACTTTGGCTCGGCCAACCCCTGTCCATTTTGTCTCTACACTTCCCTCTATTACTCCTTGAAGCCTCACTTTGGGCAGAAGTCTTCCCAAGGAAGCCTTTGAGCTCAAACCAAAGGGCGTTACCCAATTTTAAGGACGTTAAAGAACGATTGAGTCAAGTCGGACCCGAGGTAAGGAACATCGTCTCAATCTCCTTTCATTGAGGCATATTTTTTTTATACACAACTTTCTTTTATATGGTGTATAAATCCCTTTGACTTTTACTTTTATACAAAAGGAATCTCTACGAAGCGTTTTACAAAATGACAAAAAGGAATGTTTCTTTTAACGTACGCGATGACAATGACCTTTTCCACCTCTGTGAGTATTATTTGGTCTTTGGCTTACTGAACAAGCCGTAATGTTTTTTTTAAAATGGAATAAATACCATATAATCTTTTATGTATTTTGGTATTGAAGATTGTTTTATAATGGATTTGTTATGTAAATATATTTAAGTGATATATTGTGTTCAAAGTGTGGAAATTTTTTCTTTCCATTATATTTTTTTTATGTCTTATGATTTTTTTATAATGGTACTTGGAAATTTGACGGGTGGTTACGTGATAAACCATATGACGGGTGGTTCCATGAATACCAGGACGGGTGGTTACGTTATAACCTCCAATGCATTGGGTATGGAAGTCGGCCGTATGGCTATTTCATTAAGTATGTATGGAAGTTGGCCATATGGATATTACATTAAGTGATATGTGTGGAAGTCGACCGTATGGTTATTCCACATAAGTATGTTTGTGTCCCAAGTTACCATTATATGTTATGTGATCTTTTTATGGATTTTATGGTAATATTTTGGCTACAAAAGGGTAAGTAATGATCTTTTATTCAGTGAAGAGTTTTTACTACTTCATAAAGGTGAAAGGTATTACTTTGATAAAGTATACATGGTTTACTTGTTGTTTTGATAAACTAATAGTTTTCATTCTTTGCGTATCCCTTACTGAGCTCTTTATGCTCACCCCAAGTTTTTTTTGAAATGTTTTTCACATGACCTAATGTGGAATAGGGTCAAGGATGGGATCAAGGTAAAGTCATGCTATATAAAACTTGGAACTAGACATGTTTCTTTTTAAGAGTATTTTTATTCTATGGAAACTTAGTAGAAGTGTCTACTTTTTAATATTTTGAGATGTAGTAGTTTTGTTCTAATTCTCTAGAACTCTAAACCAGAAAAGATCCTCAATGTGAATTATTCATTTAATTCAATATTAAGAGATGTTTAAGGCCAGGGCCTTATAGTTGGTATCATAGGTCGGTTTAGACAACATTAGGAGTTAGAAAATTGTTAAATTATAAGTTAATTTATGGTATGACTGAAATGATATAGCATTTAAAGATTACCATGTTGCTTCACCTAAGATATTTCTATGTTCAGAATGGTTTTCCACAGAGGAAACAAAGCAGCTATGTTGGGAAGACATCAGGAGGAAGACAACCTTCCAAATAAGAAACCTGAGATGGTCAGAATTGGAACCGAACTGTTTGTTGCAGGGATGGAACAGTTGACTCAGGCTATAAATGGTGGTGGTATCCATGCACGAGATCAGCCAGATCAACCGCAGAGGAACATGTCAGTGGTGAAACATTTCATGAGGAAACATCACCCATCATTCAAAGGATCATCTGACCCCGTGCAAGCTGAAGGGCGGATTAAAGCACTGGAGAAGAGTTTTGATGTCATGGGGTGCTTAGAACATCAAAATGTTAGTCTTGTTGTTTACCGTTTTGAAGGTGAAGCTGATCAGTGGTGGTCGATGGTGAAAAATATCAGGGATAGTGATGAGATTGAGGATCTTCACTGGGAAGAATTCAAAGGTATGTTTCTTGAGAAATATTTTCATAAGGTGGTTCGTCTTAGGATGGAAAAACAGTTCCTATAATTGAGGTAGGAGGATGATTCAGTGGCTGCTTATGAAGAAAAGTTCACTCGATTGGGAAGGTATGCTCCAAACTTCATACGAGATCTTGATAGTAAAATAAACCGTTTTTACTCAGGGTTAATGCCAAAGTATCGAAGGGCTTTAGCTTCTCGTGAGTTAAAAAGTTATGAAAAACTTGTTCGATGTGCGGAGAAGGTGGAAATGGAGTTTTCCGATGATCAGGTGTTCTATGAAAAACAACAGAATAAGAGTTCTAGTTGGCAGGCAAAGGGGAAGAATTCATCAAAGAAGCAAGGAGGTAAGAAAACCAAATATCCAACCTGTGATAAGTGTAGTAAAATGCATCCTGGAGAATGTTTATCCAAGTCTGGTAAGTGCTTTCGGTGTGGTAAGTCTGGTCATATTGCTCGTAACTGTAAGGAAGATGATCAAGCAGGCAATGAAAATCCAACGGTAAGATGTTTTAAGTGTAATGAAATGGGTCATTATGCAAACAAGTGTCCAATGAAGAACTCAACTAGGGGAAAGCAGCCAGACTACAAGCAGAAAGGGGTGGTGAAATCTTTTGAAACAACTTCAGCAGATGTTGGTCCATCGAATGAAGTAGTATCAGGTACACTGTTTGTTTTTTCAGATTATTCCAATTTGTTGTTTGATTCAGGGTCTACACATTATTTCATTTCTGATAAGTTTTCTAGTAAATTGTAAATTCCATCTCAAGATATGAACCCTAAACTTATGGTAAAAACACCCGGAGGGAACTTTGAGACAAAAAGGAATTATAAGAACCTTCTTATCCTTGTGTGTGGAAAGAATCTACCCGCAAACCTTATTGTTTTGCCTCTAGTAGAGTTTGATGTTATTTTTGGAATTGATTGGCTTTCTGTTTATCATGCTAAGATTGACTACAGAGCTAAAATGGTTTCTTTTTAGAAGTATTTTCAGTTTGTGTACAAGAATTAACCCTTGATTTTGATAACATATCAGGAAGTTGAGAAACTAGTAAAAGATGGAAATGAATGTTACCTTGCACATATTGTTGAAAATAAAAGAACTGTTCAGATTAATGATGTGCCAGTGGTAAATGAGTATCTTGATGTTTTTCCTGATGATTTTCCTGGTATTATTCATGATCAGGAAGTTGAATTTACTGTTGACTTAGTTCCTGATTCTAAGCCAATTTCACAACCCCCTTATCGAATGGCTCAAGTTGAACTTTTAGAGTTAAAGAAACAATTGAAGGAGTTATTAGATAAAGGTTTCATTCGACCTAGCACATCACCATGGGGTTCTCTTATCTTGTTTGTTAAAAAGAAAGATGGCTCAATGAGACTTTGCATTGATCATAGAGCCTTGAATAATATTACTGTTAAGAACAAGTATCCTTTGCCTCATATCGATGATTTGTTTGATCAGCTCCAGGGAGCTCAGTATTTTTCGATGATTGACTTGAGGTCGGGGTACCATCAGTTGAAAGTAAAAGAATCAGACGTTCCGAAGATTGTGTTCCA
Organism: Viscum album; assembly: GCA_963277665.1. Lineage (NCBI taxonomy): Eukaryota > Viridiplantae > Streptophyta > Magnoliopsida > Santalales > Viscaceae > Viscum > Viscum album. Next base: position 1,162,370,739 of record OY728158.1, on the reverse strand, counting down.
TACTAGATATGGCCATTATGAATTTTTAGTTATGCCTTTTGGGTTAACCAATGCACCTGCTATATTCATAGGCCTTGTGAATAAAATTTTCCATGAGTTCTTAGATAGGTTTGTGGTTGTTTTCATCGATGATGTTTTGGTGTTTTCTAAAAGTAAAGAGGAGCATGAAAGTCATTTAAGGGTTATCTTGCAAACCATAAAAGAAAAGAAACTATGTGGAAAATTCATCATGTGTGAGTTTTGGTTACAACAAATTTCTTTCCTGGGTCACATTGTTTCAAAAGATGGAATAACTGTTGATCCTGCTAAAAAAAAGTTGTTGAAGAATAGCCAAGACCCAAAAATGTAACCAAGATCCGTAGTTTTCTTGGTTTGGTAGGTTACTATAGAAGGTTTGTTGAAAATCTTTCACTATTATCTAGTCCAATGACTAAGATAACTCGTAAGGGTTTTAAGTTCATCTGGACAAAAGAATGTGATGATTGTTTTCAGGAGTTGAAAAGAAGATTGGTGAATGCTCTAGTTTGGCACTTCTTTCCAGGGATGGTGAGTTTGTTATATACAGTGATGCTTCGATGAAGGGACTTGGTTGTGTCCTTATGCAGAATGATCAGGTAATTGCTTATGCTTCACGTCAGCTGAAAACTCATGAGGTAAATTACCCTACACATTATTTGGAGGTTGCTGCTATTGTTTTTTCTTTAAAAATTTAGAGGCATCATTTGTATGGAGTAAAGTGTGAAATATATACCTATCACAAAAGTTTAAAGTATATATTCACTCAGAAAGAATTGAACATGAGATAGAGGAGATGGATGGAATTAATCACGGATTGTGATTGTACAATTCATTACCATTTGGGAAAAGAAAATAAAGTGGCTGATGATTTGAGTCAAAAATGTAATGATTCATTAACCATGATACATTTGGAACGAGATCCTTTGGTTTTTGATTTGATGAAATTTCGCATAGAATTTGTTGGTGCAGGAAGTTCTTCTGTTTTGTTTCAGGTATCAGTGAGATCATCCTTATCAAATAGAATCAAGCAAGAACACAAGCAAGACAGTGAGTTGCAGAAAAAGGTAGAGTTGGTTCAGAAGGGTATGTTGCCTGAATTAAACATTGATAATGATTGTGTTTTGAGGTTTGGGTAGAGATTATGTGTCCCTGGTGATTCACAGTTGAAGAATGAGTTGTTATGTGAGGCTCATAGTTCCCCATTTTCATTTCATCCTGGTAGTATGAAGATGTATAGGTATCTGCGGGAGTATTACTGGTGGGATGGAATGAAAATAGATATTTCTGATTTTATTGTGAAGTGTTTGACTTGTCAGCAAGTTAAAGTAGAGCGGCAGTTACCGAAAAGGATGCTTCATCCTTTACCAGTGCCAGAGTGTAAATGGAAAAATATATCCATGGATTTTGTCGTGGGATTACTGAAGACATCTAGAGGTAATAATGCAATCTGGGTTATTGTTGATCACTTGACTAAATCAGCTCATTTCCTTGCTATACGAGATAATTTTTCCCTAGATGAACTTTCCTGTTTGTATCATAACGATATAGTCAGGTTACATGGAGTTCTTCTCTCCATTGTGTCTGATCGTGATCCCAGGTTTACTTCTAACTTTTGGAAAGGCCTTCAGAAGTCGTTGGGTACTGAATTAAATTTTAGTACATCGTTTCATCCGCAATCAGATGGGCAGTCAGAACGAACAATTCAGACCTTGGAGGATATTCTACAAGCTTGTTCGATGGATTATCAGGGAAGTTGGGACCAACATCTTTCTTTGTTTGAGTTTTCTTATAACAACAGTTTTCATTCCAGTATACATATGGCACCATTTGAGACATTATATGGGAAGCAGTGTCAAACTCCAGCATTTTGGGATGAAGTGGGTGAAAGGAAGCTGATGGGACTAGAATTGGTAGAAGAGATGGCAGAAAAAGATCATTTGATTCAGAAACACATGAGAACAGCTCATAGCAGGCAAAAGAGTTATGCGGATAACCGGAGTAAGGATCTATCTTTCGAGGTAGGTGATCATGTTTTTCTCAAGGTTTATCCTTGGAATAGTGTGATGAGATTTGGTAAGAAACGAAAGCTGAGTCCAAGGTTTATTGGACCATATGAAATTCTGGAGAAAGTGGTATCAGTTGCTTACTGAGTGGCTTTACCTCCGATTTTATCTCAGGTATACAATGTTTGTCATGTTTCGATGTTGAGGGAGTATATGCCAGATCCATCTCATGTTTTGAGTCCATAGGTAGTTCAGCTGGAAGAGAACCTATCTTATGAGGAACAACCGGTCCAGATTCTTGACCACAGGTAGAAAATGTTACGGAATAAGGTGATTAACCAGGTAAAAGTTTTGTGGAAAAACCACATGATGGAATAGGCAACATGGGAATCTAAAAATGCAATGGGGGATAAGTACCCCCATTTATTCGATAAGTAAATAAATTGCGGGGACGCAATTTTCTAAAGGGGGGAATGATGTAACATCCCAAGTAAGTAATGAATAATAGATATTTTTATCTATGTCTATTAATGATTAAGATAGTGTTTTAGAGGCTTAAAATGAAAATAAATACAATCTTATGCATGGAATACACTAATATTTTTAAAAGATTGTTTTACTGCCCTTTGATGGAAAACCCTTTTTAAATAAAACTTTTGAAAATTTTATAATTTATATTTGTAAAAATAAACATATTAATTATGATTGGGACATTGAAGTTTACATTCGATAAATTTTTGGTATTTTTCGGACAATGTTCATTTTTTAATGAATAATGAAAAATACTGCATTTTACATCAAAACTGCTTTTTCATTTAATTTAATTATATGGTTATATTATCTTTTCAATTGTTATTAAAGTTTAATATGAATATATTTTTACCATTTAATCCAATGGTGGTCATTACGATTAATTTTACTTTGCAATTGGTCATAACCTAATGCCAAACTTTTCATAGATATTGTTTCAAAAAAACCCGCTATTTGTTTTGACAACGGGAATTATTTTTAAATAAATTATTGAAATTTATGTGTTTGGAATTTGGTAAAATGGATTACATATTTGGAATCAGATGGTCCAAATTATGTAATTAAGACTCATTTATTTTTGGACATTATGAATAGTAACGATGGTAATTATCTTTAATTATCTTGATTAATGAGTAATCAGGTAGTTAAAGATAATAAAATGATATCATAATAATACAAAAATACCACAACATGTGTCATAAGGCTATTGGTTGTCTCATGGCCGACCATGGGATGCCTTGTGCTAATCTTGGGGGCCCCATGGAATCACTTTTGTGAGAAAGTGACTTTTTATCTTTTTATTTTTAAAGAATGTTAAATGTGACAAAGAATGTATCACCTAAGTAAAATATTTTTAATTTTGTCTACCTAAATGATCTTTTTTACTATAAATATTCATTAGAAATATAAATAGATTTCCTACATCATGATATTTTTTTATAATTTTTAGACATTTAATTTCTTAATTTATTTATGGCATCATGATGATACATCGATTACCTCATTAATAAAGGATTTAAATAAAATAGAAAGATAATGTAAAATCTAAGACCTACACATGTCCAAAACCTATTGGATGGGTGGATTTCTAACCCTCGTCACCTTATCCTCGAAAAACATCAATGTGGGACCATTAAAATCCGAAACTCATTTGAAAATAAAGTTACATTTTATACCTTTCCACGAGTGCCCCTCCTCTCCTCTTATAAAAGGCCCCCACCTCTACCTCCTTACCCACATTTCCAAAGCCTTTGGCTCAGCCAAACCCTGCCCATTTTGTCTCTTCACATCCCTCTCTTACTCCTTGAAGCATCACATTGGGCAGAAGTCATCCCAAGGAAGCCTTTGAGCTCAAACCAAAGGGAGGTACCCGATTTTAAGGACATTAAAGAACGATCTAGTCAAGTCGGACCCGAGGTAAGGGACTTCGTCTCAATCTCCTTTCATTGAGGCATATTTCGTTTTATACAAAAAAATATTTTATACGGTGTATAAACCCCTTTGACTTTTACTTTTATACAATTGGAATCTTTTTCTACGAAGCGTTTTACAAAACGAAAAAAAGGAATGTTTCTTTTAACGTACCCGGTGACAATGACCTTTTCCGCCGTCGCGAGTATTATTTGGTCTTTGGCTTCCTGAAAAAGCTGTAATGTTTTTTTTAATGGAATAAATACCATATACTCTTTTATATATTTTGGTATTGAAGATTGTTTTATAATGGATTTGTTATGTCAATATATTTATGTGATATATTGTGATCAAAGTGTGGAAATCTTTTCTTTCAATTATATTTGTTTTATGTCTTATGATTTTTTTTAATGGTACTTGGACATTTGACGGGTGGTTACTTGATAAACTATATGACGGGTGGTGCCGTGAATACCAGGACGGGTGGTTACGTTATAACCTCCAATGCATTGGGTTTGGAAGTCGGCCGTATGGATATTCCATTAAGTATGTATGGAAGTTGGCCGTGTGGCTATTCCATTAAGTGATATGTGTGGAAGTCGACCGTATTTTTATTCAACTTAAGTATGCTTATGTCCCAAGTAAAATTTATATGTCATGTGATCTTTTTATGGGTTTTATGGTAATATTTTGGTTACAAAAGGGTAAGTAATGATCTTTTATTCAGTGAAGAGTTTTTACTACTTCATAAAGGTGAAAAGTATTACTTTGATAAATTATACATGGTTTATTTGTTATTTTGATAAACTACCAGTTTTCATTCTTTGCGTATCCCTTACTGAGCTCTATATGCTCACCCCAAGTTTTTTTTGAAATGTTTTTCACAAGACCTAATGTAGAATAGGGTCAAGGATGGGATCAAGGGAAAGTCATGCCATATAAAACTTGGAACTAGACATGTTTCTTTTTAAGATTTTATTTATTCTATGGAAACCTAGTAGAAGTTCTAATTTGTAATCTTTTGAGATGTAGCAGTCATGTTATAATTTTCTAAAACTCTAAACCTGAAAAGATCCTCAATGTGAATTATTCATTTAATTTAATATTAAGAGATGATTAATCCTGGGGCCTTATACTCTTATTTTTATTAAACATAAATATTTCAGTATCACATGTATAATAAATATAATGATTTATAAGAAATTTTATTTTTTCAATAAATCTTTATTAATTAATATTATGACCTGTTGTACTAAAAATATAATTTTATGAGACTATAAATAATTTTTCATAGGGTTTAAAAATTGATCAAAATATTGAAATTGATAATTTTTTATTAAATTTGGATTTTATTTAAAAACTAAATTTATCATATTTATAAAATTGTTTTAATAAAATGGATTTTTTTAATATACACATAAAAAATTGTTAGGGTCAATGTTTGGTATTTTTTAAAAAAATAGGGGATTATTTAGTGCAGAATGAAATATTCTATTTATAATTATAAGCTAAATACATTATATTTTGGGTAATGGATGATATAATCACCCAGTAGTATGAACAAACAAGAACTATTTACTATATATAGTCACACAAATCAGTACCATTGATATTATAGCCAAAAAAATAAACTAATGAATAAATATTAAAAATTTCCTCTTCGTCCCTTGTAAATATCACGACTCACAACCCCTTGTCCTCACACCTTGTAGAGACCCAAAGCATGACATACATGGACATTACATTACATTAGCAGAATATTTATTACATAAAAAAAACAGACACACAAAGACCGTAATATTTTAGTGTCTTTGGAAACGTGGAATGTAATCTTTCAATCGTGGTGAAAGATCTTCAACATCTCTGATAAAGATCTTCCCCTTTTTTTTCTTACCTAAAACCTTTCTTTATATCCTGGGAAAAAGAAAACATAAAAAGAGTGAGCTCAAATGCTCAGTAAGGGTAAGCATGGATAAAATAAAACATACCATATACATTTGAACTTAAAAACATGAACATAATGTTTAAACATCAAAAGCTTGAAGAATGACACAAAACATGGAAGTACGTAAGGCATAGATCATAAAGAAACATTAAGAATGATAAAATAGCTTGGGAATAAAACATGTAATTGTGGGAACCATTAAGCACATGATATGATTTCCATATTAGCCAAGGCATTGCTGCCAAGACCATCTTAGTAGACAAAGTCCCTTTCTAAATCAAGTTCACTCCTCGTTCCAGTCCTGTATTACTGAACCAGTTTAACATGCTGTTCCAGCCATGTCTATTTCATGAGATATAAATCTATACCCAATGCATTAGAGGGAGATATAGGTCCCACCCATCTCATAATGATACCATTCTTATGTGTTCCACAAAATCATAAACCATACATCATAGCATAACCCATGTAATAAAATTTTGAATCTTAAACATCATGACATCATAAAACAATTCATATAAGATAAAGGAATTCATAAAAATATTTCAATAACAATATAATCAAATCAATGTTATAACAGGGATCGAAACATAACCCTATATTATCTTAGATGGAAAATAAATTTGATAAAACACTTGAACTCTATTCCTGAGGAAAATATCCTTTCTACTTCAAAAACACTTTTCATTTCTTAACATGTCATACAATTCTAAACTAAAATAATTTGATTAAAAATAAACTAGAAAACTTGTAAAGGATGCTTCTTTCAAAATAATGTTTTAAAAATCCATTCATGTCGTATAAGTTAATAAAACATTCTTCTCATACTTTTGTCGGAAAAGTCAAAAAGTACCTCGTATGAAAAACAACAAAAGATTCCTTTCATATATTTTACTAAAAACTCACCGAAGGGTAAAAATGGATTTAAAAAATTGTAGGTGGATGGAAATAATATTAAATATTGAGGAAACATGGATGTGGATGATTAAATAAACCCCAGTAAATACCAAAGTATAAACAATCTTGGATAAAAATGAGATTGTGATATTTTCCCTTACATTAGGTCTGATATGCTTCGTACATATCCGAAACTCTTGTATAATGATTTAAAAAATTTTATTTACTTATTAAAGAATCATATTAATTGTTATGATATCATATATGGTTCACTTATGACTTTATATAACCCGTTATTTTGTAAATTCCATGTTAAAGAGCGTTTTGTGTAAAATCGTTTCATTTGTCGTCCGTGTTTTGACTTGTAATTATTCATATGATTACTTAGATCGTGATTACTTACATCCAGAATGTAAAACATGATTTTTATATAATATATATTCATAATATACATATATATAATAGATCGATAAAAGGAAAGAAATACACCGTTCATGGAGACAGTAATCCGTACGTACGCATGAACGTTGTTTTTGTTTCCTCAATGAATTGAATGGAATTAATTGGATGAAATACATATATATATATATATATATAATTCCAGTATAATTATTATGTCATATATTTCATGATTAATTATTATATATACTTTATAGTCATTTATGAATGGTTAATCATTGAGAATGAATCTCATCGCATCGTGGAGACGGTATTCCGTACGTACGTACGAGTGATGATATTGTTACCTTAATCGTGGATTTTTTTTGGATTTTATGTATACTATTACAGAATCAATATCTCTTTACAATAATCATATATAGTTATTATTTACAGCATTATACCCATCCATGTTAGGTGGTGGTGGAAAATATATTAGACCACGGCGTGGAGACGGTATTCCGTACATACGCACGCACGGTGATTTTGTTTTCCATAGAATGGATAGATGGTGAAATAAGGTTGTTTCACATATCATTATATTATTTATATCGATGTTTTACTCTATAATGAAACAACCTAAGAAGAAGAAGTGGAAGAAGAAATAAAGGTGAAAGAATCGGTAACAGAAATTACCCCTTCTTTGAAGCGCCTCTTTGAGACTTCTTCTTAGTGCACCAAAATTGGTCTTTGAAGAAGACCAGGACCTCTAGGATATTTCTAGGGACGTGGATAAGATATTTGGGCCGGGGTTTTCTGAGCCTGAAGGCTCAAAGTGGTGTGTGGAAGAGAGTGAAGAGGTACCCTTTTATAAGGGAGGAGAGGGGCACCTTTGGAATTCTTAAAAATATTAATTTATAATAAATCTAAACACACTTAAAAACCTCCAAAAATGACTCATATTAGAATATTAGCTGATATATGGTTGTAATCTCATCAAACAATCAAATTTATACATGTTTGGATCTTATTTTAAACCTTATCATTTTTATTTATCCTTATTTAATCTATTTAAGTTTATTTGTGGTAATAAAATTATAAATTTTAAATTATAAAAAATAAGTACTTTTTTGTTGTGAATTTTCCATAATTTTTTACTTTATAACATTATAGACCATATAAATTTAAATTCATAATTTTTAAATATTTTTGTGATTTTTAAACAATTTTATAATATGTTATTTTTATAAAATAACAATAGTGTCAATTTTGACACTAATCATTTATTTGAATTTAAATAAAATATATACAGAAGATATGTTCGAACTAAAAGCTTTAATAGATTCATAAAAGGTCATATGTATCTATAAAATTAGTGGATCACATTAAATAGTTCATATAATATTTATTTTATTATTTTTAAAACCATTTATTTGGTTTATCTCTTAATAGAATAATTACTACAACATTTTTGTATAGTTATTTAATATACTGATATGATGCATAAAAATTAAAAATAAAATCCTATGATTAATATAACTCTATTAAATTTCACAATAATACTTTTACTTGAATTAATCATCTTAAAATAACAATATGTAAATTGTTATATTTATTAAATTATGAAGCTGACAACTTTGGCATCATTTAAAATAAAATAATATAAGTGTCATAATCACTTTTATAAGGCTCCAAACGGTCATATATTAGGTCATTGGATGATTAAGGTGTATATATACACTACCAATAATTTTTGGTCAGGTTTGTGGGCCTTTTAATGGTTATTATTATTTCAATAAAAACTATATTACTTATTTTCCACTTAATAAATAATTTCTGTATCATCAATGTATCACCATTAATGACAATTATTTAATCCCTAAAAATTGTTAATAAATTATCATGATGTAAATAAGTTTATTATATTTCTGTATACTATTCATGTTTGAAGTTTTATGATGTTTATCACTAAATTAAAATTATTATAATTATAAGATTTAAGAGAGTGACATGTTGTCACTTTCTTTGGTTTTAATAATAATTAAATTATTTTCATGGTCAAAAGTCCATAAAATAAATCTAATCCGACCCTTAGATTATATGGTTCTACTTTTAGCCATCCAATATAATTTTGGAATGTTTTAGGGTAATTTTATAATATTATATTTACCCTTAATTACCTGATTTACCATTAACTATGTTAAATAAAATTTACCGTAGTTACTATTCATAATTCCCAAAAATAAAAAGTAGCTTATTAACATAATTTGGTCCCACTGATTCCAAATATGGAATCCATTTTTCCAAATTCAATACAAAAATGTTTCATAAATTAAATTAAAATTAATCCCGTTGTAGAAAGAAAACGAGTTTTTCTTTAAAACATTGCAAAAGATTGAATTGATTTAACCTACAAATTTATTTTAAAATCAATGCTAATTACATAAATTATATTAAATGGTAAAAATATATTCTATTTATACTTTAAAACCATTCAATATTATAATTTAACCATATAAATTATTGCGATGAAAAAAAGTTGTTTTTAATTAAAATATAGCGTGTTTTTACTTTTCATCAAAATATGAAAGTTACCAGAATAATATGAAAAATTTATCAAAAGTAAATTTTTTTTCTTGAATCCAAAGAAGAATTTTATTTTGTCAAATTAAACTTATAAACATGTCAAAAACTAGATTTAATGTGGGTGCGCTATCAAAAGGTGGCAAAACTGCATTTTTTGAAAAATACTTATTTTACACGAAAAATTTATTTTGTTCTTATACCATGTTCTAGAAAATGTGTAAGATGAATAATAATGTTATAAAATTCAAATTTTAGTTCATACTATTCATAACAGCTAGTTCATAATAATATTATAATAATATATCGTTGTTTAGTAAAACCCGGTATTGCGTACAACACATGCTATCGAGGAAGGTCACGATTGCGTGTAATGCAAGCCAAGTCAGGTTTGTGTGTTGTGCAAGAATCCTTCGTTGTTTCGTATAACAGAATCCAACCATATTTCATTTATACATTGAATATATATATATATACTCAATGTTGCGTAGAATAACTATTATCAAAATTTTGTGTAACACGATCCAAGAATAGTGTTGCCTATACTGCAAGATAATACGTTGTTGCGTATAGCGCAAGGTAATATTGGTGTAGCCTACAACACAGGACATTAATGAAATTAAACGAATATTTTTCATAAAATTTCGGGGTGTTATATTCTACCTCCCTAAATGAATTTCTCCCTCGAAATTCGTCGGGGTTATGAATGGTTTACTACTCGAAAGTTTGTTTAATAGAAACCCACATCGTCAAAAAGAATACCAAAACATTGCTTTAAAAACTAAAGTATGAAATGTAACGGTTACCCAAATTAACTCATCACTGGGTTTCCACGTAGGAGAACATAGGTTAAAATATGGATATGGAAGAAAAATCTGACCATCAAGTTCTAATAGAGAGTGGTAGAGAACATGGCTATGAAAAAGCCAACAATCACAAAGCTATTGATTTGTGATGATCTAAGGTACCATCTGATTCATCGGATATAAGGGAACTAGGACAACATTTTTGGTTTTCAAGATCATTTCCCTAAAGTTGATGAATTAAAAAAAATACTTGCATGATTTTGGTACAATCTCACTGTTGTTCATGAATTGAACAATTTCCACTTCATCACTTAAAGAAATGAAGTTGAATTTGTTATTCGTGATGTGTTAGCAGATCATGTGATAGAATGATGGGCCATTCCATCTCTTTCAAACAAAAGGTTAGAAAAAGTTATGAGTCCATATTATGGTTAGATTAATCGTATATGGTACCAAAAATGAACTTATACTTCATATATCATACCGCTTAATACAATAAAACCGGTTTCTATTAACCATGGAGTTATTGTAGGCCATTGGTAGGCGATAAAGGCCAGTTGCACATTAGTTGTGGGTTCGATTCACACAGCTTTGTCTGACGCGATGGGCTTTCACCCATCCTGCAGGTTGTCCTTTTTCTACAACTATATTACTATAACATCCCATCAATAATATCGAAAAAACTTTTATCTTTAAACAATACTAACTTATGTCCAACATAATCGATTCCAATCTTTAGGCTTATCCATAATACTACAGTCCACTCTCATAATATAGTGAAAATTATTACCAGAGATTTAATACCATCGTTGATCCCCATATATCATAAGATATGTCTTATTGGTCACATTCCAAACACTAGAAGGCCTTAATCTTGTATTCTCTTGAAAAATGAATACCCATTGAACATTAGTGAAAACATGAATGCAGTTAAAAGTTAACACATTCCACATACCAAAATCCTCAAAATTCTATATACTCAAACCATGATATCACTTAGTCCTTATATCAATCATGATCTCATGAATACAATCAAACATCTCATTATCTTCTTATTCCTTCATTATGCGCATATCATATACTTTACAAAAACATCTAAATAACCTTCCATGGTTTCTGGTACCATTCAACATATACTTTCAAATACTTTTAGGAAAAAAACAATAGTGTAACAATACTTAGATGATTATTTATTCCATAGTACCATTGACTATATAACATAACTCTCGATAAACATACAATCATTCCACTACCTTCTAAAACAACCGACTGAGCTTCAACACTTCTTTCAGCTCATATATCATTTGTAGTCTCCTAATCATCATCCACATAAATACTACCCATATGACCATGCTGATTCTCTTAATGAGATTTTCCATTAGGGAATTGTTTTGCATAATGCCCGTACATTCCACATTTAAAACATCTAATCATTTTTGATGTCATAGAAATAACATTATCCTTGTCCATGGTGTTAACTGAACCTTTTACTTTGCACTTACTGGCTTTGTGTCCTTCTTTTCCACACCCAAAGCATCTTCTAGTTTCATTGAAACAATCTCCCTAATGCCTCTTCCCACATGTTTTACATGAGGGAAATTGAACTTTCTTTCCTCTACGATCATCATGAAACTCCATCTTTCTCTTATTATCTGAGTCAGGAAACTTACCAAAGTTGAGATTATTGATCATATTATGAGATTTCTGATTAGACATAATAACGATGTTTGGACTTCCAGATCCTGTTTCATTTGGTTTCTCATTAAGAAAATCATTCCATTGTCTATCATATCCTCCATTATCGTGAATCTTTCTGTTTCCTACCATTTTCTAAAACCCAAAAAGAATAGTGTGAGAGGCAAAAATCATGCTAGGGAAAACAACATAGTAAAGGGGGAGTATCCTCAATATCTAACATCTTAGGTTAAATTCTATGAATGTTACCGTAGTTCTAGGATTGTATCCTATATGTATACTTATCTTTAGGGACATCCCTAGACATACATTAGAAATATCTCTAGGGATCTCACTAACATTTCACATCCTAGTTTCCAAAGGATGGCTAAACCTTTCCTCTGATATCAACTGTAGATACCCAAAGCTTGACGTACATGGAAATTACATTAAATTAGTGGAATAATTAATACATAACAAAAACAGACACACAAGGACCGTAATAGTTTAGTGTCTTTGGAAACCTGGAACGTAATCTTCTAATCATGGTGAAATATCTTCAACATCTCCCATAAAGATCTTACCCTTTTTTTCTTACCTAAAACCTTTCTTTATATCCTGGGGAAAAGAAAACATAAAAAGGGTGAGCTCAAATTCTCACTAAGGGTAGGCATGGATAAAATAAAACATACCATATACATTTGAACTTAAAAACATGAACATAATGTTTAAACATCAAAAGCTTGAGAAATGACACAAAACATGGAAGTACAGGCATAGATCATAAAGAAACATTAAGAATGATAAAATAGAATTGTAATAAAACATGTAATTGTGGAAACCATTAAGCACATGATATGACTTCCATAGTAGCCTAGGCATAGCTGCCAAGACCATCTTAGTGGACAAAGTCCCTTTCTGAATCGAGTTCACTCCTCGTTCCAGTCCTGTATTACTGAACCGATTTAACTTTCCGTTCTATCCAAGTCTATCTCATGAGATATAAATCTTTACTCAATGCATTGGATGGATATATAGGTCCCACCCATCTCATAATGATACCATTCTTATGTGTGCCACGAAATCATAAACCATACATCATAGCATAACCCATGTAATAAAAATTGGAATCTTAAACATCATGAAATAATAAAAACATTCATATAAGATAAAAGAATTCATAAAAATATTTCCATCATAACATAATCAAATCAATGTAATAATAGGGATAGAAACATAACCCTATATTATCTAAGATGGAAAACAATTTTGATAAAACACTTGAACTCTATTCGTGAGGAAAATATCCTTTCTACATCAAAAACACTTTTCATTTCTTAACATGTCACACAATTCTAAACTAAAATAATTTGATTAAAAATAAACTTGAAAACTTGTAAAGGAATATTCTTGGAAATAATGTTTTAAATATCCATTCATGCCGTATAATTTAATAAACATTCTTCTCGTACTTTTGTCGGAAAAGTCAAAAAGTACCTCGTACGAAAAACGAAAAAAGATTCCTTTCATATCTTTTTCTAAAAACTCACCGAAAGGTAAAATTGTATTTAAACAATTGTAGGTGGATGGAAATAATATTACATATTGAGGAAACATGGATGTGGATGATAAAATACACCCCAGTAAATACCAAATTATAAACAATCTTGGATAAAAATGAGGTTGTGATATTTTCCCTTACCTTAGGTCCGATATGCTTTGTACGTATCCGGACCTCCTGTATAATGATTTAAAAAATGTTATTTACTTATTACAGAATCATATTAATTGTTATGATATCATATATGGTTCACTTATGACTTTATATTACCCGTTCTTTTGTAAATTCCATGTTAAAGAGCGTTTTGGGTAAAATCGTTTCATTTGTCATCCGTGTTTTGACATGTAATTATTCATATGATTACTTAAATCATGATTACATACATCCAAAATGTAAAACAGGATTTATATATAATATATATTCAGAATATACATATATATAATAGGTCGATAAATGGAACGAAATACACCGTTCTTGGAGACGGTAGGCTGTACGTATGCATGAGCATTGTTTTCGTTTCCTCATTGAATTGAATGGAATTAATTGGATGACATATATATATATACACATAAATCTAGTATCATTATTATTTTATATATTTCATGATTACTTATTATATATACTTTATAATCATTTATTAATGGTTAATCATTGAGAATGAATCTCATCGCATCGTGGAGACGGTATTCCGTACGTACGCACGAGTGATGATATCGTTCCCATGATCGTGGAATTTTTTTGGAGTGTATGTATACTATTACATAATCAATGTCAATTTAAAATAATCATATATAGTTATTATTTACACCATTATACCCATCCAAGTAAGGTGGTGGTGGAAAATAGATTACACCACGGCGTGGAGACGGTATTCCGTATGGACGCACGCGCGGTGATTTCATTTTCCGTAGGATGGATAGAAGGTGAAATAAGGTTTTTTCACATATCAGTATATTAGTGATACATATGTTATTACTTTATAATGAAAAAACCTAAGAAGAAGAAGTGGAAGAAGAAATAAAGGTGAAATAATCGGTAACGGAAATTACCTCTTCTTTGAAGCGCCTCTTTGAGACCTCTTCTTAGGGCACTAAAATTGGTCTTTGAATAAGACCAGGACCTCTAGGATATTTCTAGGGAAGTCGATAGGAAAATTGGGCAGGGGTTTTTTGAGCCTGAAGGCTCAATGTGGTGTTTGGAAGAGATGGATGAGGTGCCCTTTTATAAGGGAGGAGAGGGGCACCTTTGGAATTCTAAAAAATATTAATTTATAATAAATCTAACCCCATTTAAAAACCTCCAACAATGACTCATATTCGAATATTAGATGCGATAGGGTTTAAATCGCATCAACTAATCAAATTTATACATGTTTGGATCTTATTTTATACCTTATCATTTTTATTTATCCTTATTTAATCTATTTAAGTTTATTTGTGGTAATAAAATTATAAATTTTAAATTATAACAAATAATTACTTATTTGTTGTGAATTTTCCATAATTGTTTACTTTATAATATTATAGACCATATAAATTTAAATTTATAATTTTTAAATATTTTTGTGATTTTTAAACAATTTTATAATATGTTATTTTTATAAAATAACAATTGTGTCAATTTTGACACTATTCATTTATTTGAATTTAAATAAAATATATACAGAAGTTATGTTCGATCTAAAAGCTTTAATAGATTCATAAAAGGTCATATGTATCTATAAAATTATTGGATCACATTAAATATGTCATATAATATTTATTTTATTATTTTTAAAACCATTTATTTGGTTTATCTCTTAATAAAATAATTACTACCACATTTTTGTATAATTATTTAATATATTGATTTGATGCATAAAAATTACAAAATAAACTCCTATGATTAATATAACTCTATTACCTTTCACAATAATAGTTTTACTAGAATTTATCATCTTAAAATCACAATATTGAAATTTTTATATTTATTAAATTATGAAGGTGACAACTTTGGCATCATTTAAAATAAAATAATATAAGTGTCATAATCACTTTTATAAGGCTCGAAACGGTCATATATTAGGTCATTGGAAGAATAAGGTGTATATATACACTACCAATAAGTTTTGGTCAGGTTTTTGTGCCTTTTAATGGGTATTATTATTTTAATAAAAACTATATTACTTATTTTCCACTTAATAAATAATTTCTGTATCATCAATGTATCACCATTATTGACAATTATTTAATCCCTAAAAATTATAAATAAATTATAATGATGTAGATATGTTTATTATATTTCTGTAGACTATTTATGTTCGAAGTTTTAGGATGTTTATCACTAAATTAGAATTATTATACTTATAAGATTTAAGAGAGTGACATGTTGTCACTTTCTTTGGTTTTAATAATAATTAAATTATTTTCATGGTCAAAAGTCAATAAAATGAATCTAAAAGGAGCCTTAGGTTATATGGGTCTACTTTTAGCCATCCAATAGAATTTTTTCATGTGTTAGGGTAATTTTATAATATTATATTTACCCTTAATTACCCGATTTACCTTTATCTATGATAAATAAAATTTACCGTAGTTACTATTCATAATTCCCAAAAATAAAAAAGTAGCTTATTAACATAATTTGGACCCACTGATTCCAAATATGGAATCCATTTTTGCAAATTCAATACACAAAAGTTGCAGATATTAAATTAAAATTAATCCTGTTGTCGAAAGAAAACAAGGTTTTATTTAAAACACTGCAAAAGATTGAATTGATTTAACCTACGAATTTAATGTAAAGTCAATGATAATGACATAAATTATATTAAATGGTAAAAATATATTCAATTTATACTTTAAAAACACTCAATATTATAATTTAACCATATAAATTATTGCGATGAAAAAAAGTTGTTTTTAATTAAAATATATCGTGTTTTTACTATTCATCAAAATATGAAAGTTACCAGAATAATATGAAAAATTTATCTAAAGTAAATTTTTATTTCTTAATTCCAAAGAAGAATTTTATTTTGTCAAATTTAACTTATTAACTTGTCAAAAACTAGATTTAGAGTGGGTGCGCCATCAAAAGGCGGCAAAACTACATTTTTTGAAAAATACTAATTTTACCCGAAAAATTTATATTGTTCTTATACCATGTTCTAGAAATTGTGTAAGATGAATAATAATGTTATGAAATTCAAAATTTAGTTAATAATATTCATCAAGGCTAGTTCATAATAATATTATAATAATATATCGTTGTTTAGTAAAACCGAGTATTGCGTACAACACACGCTATCGAGGAAGGTCTCGAATGCGTGTAATGCAAGCCAAGTCATGGTTACGTGTTGTGCAAGTATCCTTCATTGTTTCGTATAATAGAATCCAACCATATTTCATTTATACATTGAATATATATATATATACTCAATGTTGCGTTGAATAACTATTATCAAAATTGTGTGTAACACGATCCAAGAATAGTGTTGCGTATACTGCAAGATAATATGTTGTTGCGTATAGCGCAAGGTAATCTTGGTGTAGCATACAACACAAGACATTAATGAAATTAAACGAATATTTTTCATAAAATCTCGGGGTGTTACATTCTACCTCCCTTAAAATGAATTTCTCCCTCAAAATTCGTCGGGGTTATAAATGGTTTACTACTCGAAAGTTTGTTTAATAGAAACCCACATCGTAAAAAGGAATACCAAAACATTGCTTTAAAAACTAAATTATGAAATGTAACGGTTACCCAAATTAACTCATCACTGGGTTTCCACATAGGAGAACATAGGTGATAATATGGATATGGAAGAAAAATCTAACCATCATGTTCTAATGGAGAGTGGTATAGAACATGGCTATGAAAAAGCCAACAATCACAAAGCTATTGATTTGTGATGATCTAAGGTACCATCTGATTCATCGGATATAAGGGAACTAGGACAACATTTTTGGATTTCAAGATCATTTCCCTAAAGTTGATGAATTAAAAGAAATACTTGTACAATCTCACTGTTGTTCATGAATTGAACAATTTCCACTTCATCGCTTAAAGAAATGAAGTTGAATTTGTTATTCGTGATGCGTTAGCAGATCATGTGATAGAATGATGGGTCATTCCATCTCTTTCAAACAAAAGGTTAGCAAAAGTTATGAGTCCATCTTATGGTTATATTAATCGTATATGGTTCCAAAAATGAACTTATACTTCATATATCATACCGCTTAATAAAATAAAACTAGTTTCTATTAACTAGGGACTTATTGTAGGCCAGTGGTAGGCGATAAAGGCCAGTCGCACTTCGGTTGTGGGTTCGATCCCCACATCTTTGTCTGACGTGATGGGATTTCACCCATCCTACAGGTTGTCCTTTTTCTAAAACTATATTACTATAACATTCCATCAATAATATCGAAAAAACTACTATCTTTAAACAATACTAACTTATGTCCAACATAATCCATTCCAATATTTAGGCTTATCCATAATACTGCAGTCCACTCTCATAATATAGTGAAAATGATTACCAGAGATTTAATTCCATTGTTGATCCCCATATATAATAAGATATGTATTGTTGGTCACATTCCAAACACTAGAAGGCCTTAATCATGTATTCTCTTGAAAAATGAATACCCATTGAACCTTAGTTAAAACATGAATGCAGTTAAAAGTTAACACTTTCCACAAACCAAAATCCTCAAAATTCTATATACTCAAACCATGATATCACTTAGTCCTTATATCAATCATGAGCTCATGAATACAATCAATAATCTCATTATCTTCTTATTCCTTCATTATGCGCATATCATATACTTTACAAAAATATCTAAATAACCTTCCATGGTTTCTGGTACCATTCAACATATACTTTCAAATACTTTTAGGAAAAAAACAATAGTGTAACAATACTTAGATGATTATTTATTCCATAGAACCATTAACTATATAACATAACTCTCGATAAACATACAATCATTCCACTACCTTCTAAAACAACCGACTGAGCTTCAACACTTCTTTCAGCTCATATATCATTTGTAGTCTTCTCATCATCATCCACATAAATACTACCCATATGACCATGCATATTATCTTCATGAGATTTTCCATTAGGGAATTGGTTTGCATAATTACCGTACATTCCACATTTAAAACATCTAATCATTGTTGATGTCATAGCAATACCATTATCCTTGTCCATGGTGTTAACTGAACCTTTTCCTTTGCACTTACTGGCTTTGTGTCCTTCTTTTCCACACCCAAAGAGTCTTCTAGTTCCTTTGAAACAATCTCCTTAATGCCTCTTCCCACATGATTTACATGAGGGAAATTGAACTTTCTTCCTCTATGATCATCATGAAACTCCATTTTTCTCTTATTATCTGAGTCAGGAAACTTACCAAAGCTGAGATTATTGATCATATTATGAGATTGCTGATTAGGCATAATAACGATGTTTGGACTTCCAGATCCTATTTCATTTGGTTTCTCATTAAGAAAATCATTCCATTGTCTATCATATCCTTCATTATCGTGAATCTTCCTGTTTCCAGCCATTTTCTAAAACCCAAAAAGAATAGTGTGAGAGGAAAAAATCATGCTAGGGAAAACAACATAGTAAAGGGGGAGTATCCTCAATATCTAACATCTTAGGTTAAATTCTATGAATGTTACCGTAGTTCTAGGACTGTATCCTATATGTATACTTATCTGTAGGTACATCCCTAGACATACATTAGAAATATCTCTAGGGATCTCACTAACGTTTTCGCATCCTATTTTCCAAAGGATGGCTAAAACTTTCCTCTGATATCAACTGTAGATACCCAAAGCTTGACGTACATGGACATTACATTACATTAGTGGAATAATTAATACATAACAAAAATAGACACACAAGGACCGTAATAGTTTAGTGTCTTTGGAAACTTGGAACGTAATATTCTAATCGTGGTGAAAGATCTTCAACATCTCCCATAAAGATCTTCCCCTTTTTTGCTTACCTAAAACCTTTATTTATATCCTGGGGAAAAGAAAACATAAAAAGGGTGAGCTCAAATGCTCACTAAGGGTAAGCATGGATAAAATAAAACATACCATATACATTTAAACTTAAAAACATGAACATAATGTTTAAACATCAAAATCTTGAGAAATGACACAAAACATGGAAGTACGTAAGGAATAGATCATAAAGAAACATTAAGAATGATAAAATATCATGGGAATAAAACATGTAATTGTGGAAACCATTAATCACATGATATGATTTCCATAGTAGCCCAGGCATTGCTGCTAAGACCATATTAGTGGACAAAGTCCCTTTCTGAATCGAGTTCACTCCTCTTTCCAGTCATGTATCACTGAACCGATTTAACTTTCCGTCCTAGCCATGTCTATCTCATGATATATAAATCTTTACACAATGCATTAGATGGATATATAGGTCCCACCCATCTCATAATGATACCATTCTTATGTGTGCCACGAAATCATAAACCATACATCATAGCATAACCCATGTAATAAAAATTGGAATCTTAAACATCATGACATAATAAAAACATTCATATAAGATAAAAGAATTCATAAAAATATTTCCATCATAACATAATAAAATAAATTTAATAATAGGGATAAAAACAGAACCCTATATTATCTTAGATGGAAAATAATTTTGAAAAAACACTTGAACTCTATTCGTGAGGAAAATATCCTTTCTAAATAAAAAACACTTTTCATTTCTTAACATGTCATACAATTCTAGACTAAAATAAGTTGATTAAAAATAAACTTGAAAACTTTTAAAGGAATATTCTTGTAAATAATGTTTTAAAAAAACATTCATGGGGTATAAGTTAAAAAAACATTCTTCTCGTACTTTTTTCGGAAAAGTCAAAAAGTACCTCGTACGAAAAACGACAAAAGATTCCTTTCATATCTTTTACTAAAAACTAACCGAAAGGTAAAATTGGATTTAAAAAATTGTAGGTGGATGGAAATAATATTAAATATTGAGGAAACATGGATGTGGATGATAAAATACCCCCCAGTAAATACCAAAGTATAAATAATCTTGGATAAAAATGAGATTGTGATATTTTCCCTTACCTTAGGTCTGATATGATTTGTACGTATCCGAACCTCCTGTATAATGACTTAAAAAATGTTATTTACTTATTACAGAATCATATTAATTGTTATGATATCATATATGGTTGACTTATGACTTTATATTACCCGTTCTTTTGTAAATTCAATGTTAAAGAGCGTTTTGGGTAAAATCGTTTCATTTGTCGTCCGTGTTTTGACATGTAATTATTCATATGATTACTTAAATCATGATTACTTACATCCAGAATGTAAAACAGGATTTATCTATAATATATATTTAGAATATACTTATATATAATAGGTCGATAAGTGGAACGAAATACAGCATTCTTGGAGACGGTAGGCCGTACGTATGCATGAACATTGTTTTCGTTTCCTCATTGAATTGAATGGAATTAATTGGATGACATATATATATATATATATAAATCTAGTATCATTATTATGTCATATATTTCATGATTACTTATTATATATACTTTATAATCATTTATTAATGGTTAATCATTGAGAATGAATCCCATCACGTCGTGGAGACGGTATTCCGTACGTACGCATGAGCGATGATATCGTTCCCATGATCGTGGAATTTTTTTGGAGTGTATGTATACTATTACATAATCAATATCAATTTAAAATAATCATATATAGTTATTATTTACACCATTATACCCATCCAAGTAAGGTGGTGGTGGAAAATAGATTACACCACGGCGTGGAGACGGTATTCCGTACGTACGCACGCGCGGTGATTTCATTTTCCGTAGGATGGATAGATGGTGAAATAAGGTTGTTTCACATATCAGTATATTAGTGATACAGATTTTATTACTTTATAATGAAACAACCTAAGAAGAAGAAGTGGAAAAGAAATAAAGGTGAAATAATCGGTAACGGAAATTACCTCTTCTTTGAAGCGCCTCTTTGAGACCTCTTCTTAGGGCACTAAAATTGGTCTTTGAAGAAGACCAGGACCTCTAGGATATTTCTAGGGAAGTGGATAAGAAAATTGGGCAGGTTTTTTCCAATCCCGAAGGCTCAAAGTGGTTTTTGGAAGAGAGGGATGAGGTGCCCTTTTATAAGGGAGGAGAGGGGCACCTTTGGAATTCTAAAAAATATTAATTTATAATAAATCTAACCCCACTTAAAAACCTCCAAGAATGACTCATATTCAAATATTATATGAGATAAGGTTGAAATATCATGATAAAATCAAATTTATACATGTTTGGATCTTATTTTAAACCTTATCATTTTTATTTATCCTTATTTAATCTATTTAAGTTTATTTGTGGTAATAAAATTATAAATTTTAAATTATAACAAATAATTACTTATTTGTTGTGAATTTTACATAATTGTTTAATTAATAATATTATAGACCATATAATTTTAAATTTATAATTTTTAAATATTTTTGTGATTTTTAAACAATTTTATAATATGTTATTTTTATAAAATAACAATAGTGTCAATTTTGACACTATTCACTTATCTGAATTTAAATAAAATATATACAGAAGTTATGTTCGATATAAAATCTTAAATAGATTCATAAAAGGTCATATTTATCTATAAAATTAGTGGATCACATTAAATAGTTCCTATAATATTTATTTTATTATTTTTAAAACCATTTATTTGGTTTATCTCTTAATAAAATAATTACTACAACATTTTTTTATAATTATTTTATATATTGATATGTTGCCTAAAAAATACAAAATAAACTCCTATGATTAAGATAACTCTATTAGATTTCACAATAATACTTTTACTAGAATTTATCATCTTAAAATCACAATATTAAAAATGTTATATTTATTAAATTATGAAGGTGACAACTTTGGAATCATTTAAAATAAAATAATATAAGTGTCATAATCACTTTTATAAGGCTCCAAACGGTCATATATTAGGTCATTGGAAGCCTAAGGTGTAGATATACACTACCAATAAGTTTTGGTCAGGTTTTTGGGCCTTTTAATGGGTATTATTATTTCAATAAAAACTATATTACTTATTTTCCACTTAATAAATAATTTCTGTATCATCAATGTATCACCATTAATGACAATTATTTAATCCCTAAAAATTATAAATAAATTATCATGATGTAGATATGTTTATTAGATTTCTGTAGACTATTCATGTTTGATGTTTTATGATGTTTATCACTAAATTAAAATTATTATACTTATAAGATTTAAGAGAGTGACATGTTGTCACTTTCTTTGGTTTTAATAATAATTAAATTATTTTCATGGTAAGAAGTCCATAAAATGAATCTAAAAGGTCCATTAGGTTATATGGGTCTACTTTTAGCCATCCAATTGAATTTTGGCATGTGTTAGGGTAATTTTATAATATTATATTTACCCTTAATTACCCGATTTACCTTTAACTGTGGTAAATAAAATTTACCGTAGTTACTATTCATAATTCCCAAAAATAAAAAGTAGCTTATTAACATAATTTGAACCCACTGATTCCAAATATGGAATCCATTTTTGAAAATTCAATACACAAACGTTTCAGAAATTAAATTAAAATTAATCCCGTTGTCGAAAGAAAACGGGTTTTTCTTTAAAACATTACAAAAGATTGAATTGATTTAACCTACGAATTTAATGTAAAATCAATGCTAATGACATACATTATATTAAATGGTAAAAATATATTCTATTTATACTTTTAAACGATTCAATATTATAATTTAACCATATAAATTATTGCGATGAAAAAAAGTTGTTTTTAATTAAAATATATCGTGTTTTTACTATTCATCAAAATATGAAAGTTACCAGAATAATTTGAAAAATTTATCCAAAGTAAATTTTTATTTCTTGATTCTAAAGAAGAATATTATTTTGAAAAATTGAAATTATAAACATGTCAGAAACTAGATTTAGAGTGGGTGCTCCATCAAAAGGCGGCAAAACTGCATTTTTTGAAAAATACTTATTTTACCCGAAAAAATTATATTGTTCTTATACCATGTTCTAGAAATTGTTTAAGATGAATAATAATGTTATAAAATTCAAAATTTAGTTAATAATATTCATAACGGCTAGTTCATAATAACATTATAATAATATATCGTTGTTTAGTAAAACCCAGTATTGCGTACAACACACGCTATCGAGGAAGGTCGCGATTGCATGTAATGCAAGCCAAGTTAGGGTTACGTATTGTGCAAGAATCCTTCATTGTTTCGTATAACAGAATCCAACCATATTTCATTTATACATTGAATATATATATATATATACTCAATGTTTCATAGAATAACTATTATCAAAATTGTGTGTGACACGATCCAAGAATAGTGTTGCATATACTTCAAGATAATACGTTGTTGCGTATAACGCAAGGTAATCTTGGTGAAGCATAAAACACAAGACATTAATGAAATTAAAAGAATATTTTTCATAAAATATCGGGGTGTTACATTCTAACTCCCTTAAAATGAATTTCTCCCTTGAAATCCGTCGGGGTTATAAATGGTTTACTACTCAAAAGTTTGTTTAATAGAAACCCACATCGTAAAAAGGAATACCAAAACATTGCTTTAAAAACTAAAGTATAAAATGTAACGGTTACCCAAATTATCTCTTCACTGGGTTTCCACGTAAGAGAACATAGGTGAAAATATAGATATGGAAGAAAAATCTGACCATCAAGTTCTAATGGAGAGTGGTAGAGAACATGGCTATGAAAAAGCCAACAATCACAAAGCTATTTATTTGTGATGATCTAAGGTACCATCTGATTCATCGGATATAAGGGAACTAGGAAAACATTTTTGGTTTTCAAGATCATTTCCCTAAAGTTGATGAATTAAAATAAATACTTGCATGATTTTGGTACAATCTCACTGTTGTTCATGAATTGAACAATTTCCACTTCATCTCTTAAAGAAATGAAGTTGAATTTGTTATTCGTGATGTGTTAGAAGATCATGTGATAGAATGATGGGTCATTCCATATCTTTCAAACAAAAGGTTAGCAAAAGTTATGAGTCCATCTTATGGTTAGATTAATCATATATGGTTCCAAAAATTAACTTATACTTCATATATCATACTGCTTAATAAAATAAAACTATTTTCTATTAACCAGGGACTTATTGTAGGCCAGTGGTAGGCGATAAAGGCCAGTCGCACTTCGGTTGTGGGTTCGATTCCCACAGCTTTGTCTGACGTGATGGGCTTTCGCCCGTCCTGCAGGTTGTGCTTTTTCTAAAACTATATTACTATAACATCCCATCAATAATATCGAAAAAACTTCTATCTTTAAACAATACTAACTTATGTCCAACATAATCCATTCCAATCTTTAGGCTATCCATAATACTGCAGTCCACTCTCATAATATAGTGAAAATGATTACCATAGATCTAATACCATCGTTGATCCCCATATATCATAAGATATGCCTTGTTGGTCACATTCAAAATACTAGAAGGCCTTAATCATGTATTCTCTTGAAAAATGAATACCCATTGAACCTTAGTGAAAACATGAATGCATTTAAAAGTTAACACTTTCCAGATACCAAAATCCTAAAAATTCTATATACTCAAACCATGATATCACTTAGTCCCTATATCAATCATGAGCTCATGAATACAATCAAACATCTCATTATCTTCTTATTCCTTCATTATGCGCATATCATATACTTTACAAAAATATCTAAATAACCTTCCATGGTTTCTGGTACCATTTAACATATACTTTCAAATACTTTTAGGAAAAAAACAATAGTGTAACAATACTTAGATGATTATTTATTCCACAGTACCATTAACTATATAACATAACTCTCGATAAACATACAGTCATTCCACTACCTTCTAAAACAACCGACTGAGCTTCAACACTTCTTTCAGCTCATATATCATTTGTAGTCTCCTCATCATCATCCACAAAAATACTACCCATGTGACAATGCTAATTCTCTTCATGAGATTTTCCATTAGGGCATTGGTTTGCATAATGCCCATACATTCCACATTTAAAACATCTAATCATTATTGATGTCGTAGCAATACCATTATCCTTGTCCATGGTGTTAACTGAACCTTTTCCTTTGCACTTACTGGCTTTGTGTCCTTCTTTTCCACACCCAAAGCATCTTCTAGTTCCTTTGAAACAATCTCCATAATGCATATTCCCACATGATTTACATGAGGGAAATTGAACTTTCATTCCTCTATGATCATCACGAAACTCCATCTTTCTCTTATTATCTGAGTCAGGAAACATACCAAAGTTGAGATTGTTGATCATATTATGAGATTGAGGATTAGGCATAATAATGATGTTTGGACTTCCAGATCCTATTTCATTTGGTTTCTCATTAAGAAATTCATTCCATTGTCTATCATATCCTCCATTATCGTGAATCTTCCGGTTTCAAGCCATTTTCTAAAACCCAAAAAGAATAGTGTGAGAGGCAAAAATCATGCTAGGGAAAACAACATAGTAAAGGGGGATTATCCTCAATATCTAACATCTTAGGTTAAATTCTATGAATGGTACCGTAGTTCTAGGACTGTATCCTATATGTATACTTATCTTTAGGGACATCCCTAGACATACATTAGAAATATCTCAAGGGATCTCACTAACGTTTTCGCATCCTAGTTTCCAAAGGATGGCTAAACCTTTCCTCTGATATCAACTGTAGATACCCAAAGCTTGACGTACATGGACATTACATTACATTAGTGGAATAATTAATACATAACAGAAACAGAGACACAAGGACCGTAATAGTTTAGTGTCTTTGGAAACTTGGAACATAATCTTCTAATCGTGGTGAAAGATCTTCAACATCTCCCCTAAAGATCTTCCCCTTTTTTTCTTACCTAAAACCTTTCTTTATATCCTGGGGAAAAGAAAACATAAAAAGGGTGAGCTCAAATTCTCACTAAGGGTAATCATGGATAAAATAAAACATACCATATACATTTGAACTTAAAAACATGAACATAATGTTTAAACATCATAATCTTGAGAAATGACACAAAACATGGAAGTACGTAAGGCATAGATCATAAAGAAACATTAAGAATGATAAAATAGAATGGGAATAATACATTTAATTGTGGCAACCATTAAGCACACGATATGATTTCCATAGTAGCCCAGACATTGCTGCCAAGACCATCTTAGTGGACAAAGTCCCTTTCTGAATCGAGTTCACTCCTCGTTCCAGTCCTGTATTAATGAACCGATTTAACATTCCATCCTAGCCATGTCTATCTCATGAGATATAAATCTTTACCCAATGCATTGGATGGATATATAGGTCCCACCCATCTCATAATGATACCATTCTTATGTGTGCCACGAAATCATAAACCGTACATCATAGCATAACCCATGTAATAAAAATTGAAATCTTAAACATCATGACATAAAAAAAACATTCATATAAGATAAAAGAATTCATAAAAATATTTCCATCATAACATAATCAAATCAATGTAATAATATGGATAGAAACAGAACCCTATATTATCTTAGATGGAAAATAATTTTGATAAAACACTTGAACTCTATTCGTGAGGAAAATATCCTTTCTACATCAAAAACACTTTTCATTTCTTAACATGTCATACAATTATAAGCTAAAACAAGTTGATTAAAAATAAACTTGAAAACTTGTAAAGGAATATTCTTGGAAATAATGTTTTAAAAATCCATTCATGCCGTATATGTTAAAAAACATTCTTCTCGTACTTTTTTCGGAAAAGTCAAAAAGCACCTCGTACGAAAAACGAAAAAAGATTCCTTTCATATATTTTTCTAAAAACTCACCCAAGGGTAAAATTGGATTTAAACAATTGTATGTGGATGGAAATAATATTACATATTTAGGAAACATGGATGTGGATGATAAAATACACCCTAGTAAATACCAAAGTATAAACAATCTTGGATAAAAATGAGATTGTGATATTTTCCCTTACCTTAGGTCCGATATGCTTTGTACCTATCCAAACCTCCTGTATAATGATTTAAAAAATGTTATTTACCTATTATAGAATCAAATTAATTGTTATGATATCATATATGGTTCACTTATGACTTTATATTACCCGTTCTTTTGTAAATTCCATGTTAAAGAGTGTTTTGGGTAAAATCGTTTCATTTGTCGTCTGTGTTTTGACATGTAATTATTCATAAGATTACTTAAATCATGATTACTTACATCCAGAATGTAAAACAGGATTTATATATAATATATATTTAGAATATACATATATATAATAGGTCGATAAATGGAACAAAATACACCGTTCTTGGAGACGGTAGGCCGTACGTATGCATGAACATTGTTTTCGTTTCCTCATTGAATTGAATGGAATTAAATGGATGACATATATATATATATATACATAAATCTAGTATCATTATTATTTCATATATTTCATGATTACTTATTATATATACTTTATAATCATTTATTAATGGTTAATCATTGAGAATGAATCTCATCGCGTCGTGGAGACGGTATTCCGTACGTACGCACGAGTGATGATATCGTTCCCATGATCGTGGAATATTATTGGAGTGTATGTATACTATTACAGAATAAATATCACTTTACAATAATCATATATAGTTATTATTTACACCATTATACCCATCCAAGTAAGGTGGTGGTGGAAAATAGATTACACCACTGTGTGGAGACGGTATTCCGTACGTACGCATAGGCGGTATTTTCGTTTTCCGTAGGATGGATAGATGGTGAAATAGGGTTGTTTCATAGATATAATAACATATCAGTATATGAGTGATTCTGATGTTATTACTTCATAATGAAACAACCTAATAAGAAGAAGTGGAAGAAGAAATAAAGGTGAAAGAATCGGTAACGGAAATTACCCCTTCTTTGAAGCGCCTCTTTGAGACCTCCTTTTAGGGCACTAAAATTGGTCTTTGAAGAAGACCAGGATCCCTAGGATGTTTCTAGGGAAGTGGAGAAAAGAATTTGGCAGGGTGTGTCCGAGCATGAAGGCTCAAAGTGGTGTGTGGAAGAGAGGGATGATGTGCCCTTTTATAAGGGAGGAGAGTGGCACCTTTGGAATTCTTAAAAATATTAATTTATAATAAATATAACCCCACTTAAAAACCACAAAAAATGACTCATATTAGAATCTTAGATGAGATAGGGTTTTAATCTCATCAACCAATCAAATTTATAAATGTTTGGATCTTATTTTAAACCTTATCATTTTTATTTATCCTTATTTAATCTATTTAAGTTTATTTGTGGTAATAAAATTATAAATTATAAATTATAACAAATAATTACTTATTTGTTGTGAATTTTCCATAATAGTTTACTTTATAACATTATAGAACATATAATTTTAAATTTATAATTTTTAAATATTTTGGTGATTTTTCAACATTTTTATAATATGTTATTTTTATAAAATAACAATAGTGTCAATTTTGACACTATTCATTTATTTGAATTTAAATAAAATATATACATAAGATATGTTAGAACAATAAGTTTTAATAGATTCATAAAAGGTCATATGTATCTATAAAATCAGTGTATCATATTAAATAGTTCATATAGTATTTATTTTATTATTTTTAAAACCATTTATTTGGTTTATCCTCAATAAAATAATTACAACAACATTTTTTGTATAATTATTTAATATACTGATTTGTTGCATAAAAATTAAAAATAAAATCCTATGATTAAGATAAATCTATTAGCTTTCACAATAATACTTTTACTCGAATTTATCATCTTAAAATCATAATATTTAAATTGTTATATTTATTAAATTATGAAGGTGACAACTTTGGAATCATTTAAAATAATATAATATAAGTGTCATAATCACTTTTATAAGGATCCAAACGGTCATATATTAGGTCATTAGATGATTAAGGTGTCTATATACACTACCAATAAGTTTTGGTCAGGTTTTTGGGCCTTTTAATGGGTATTATTATTTCAATAAAAACAATATTACTTATTTTCCACTTAATAAATAATTTATGTATCATCAAAGTATCACCATTAATGACAAATATTTAATCCCTAAAAATTCTAAATAAATTATCATGATGTAGATAATTTTATTATATTTCTGAATACTATTAATGTTTGAAGTTTTATAATGTTTATCACTAAATTAAAATTATTATACTTATAAGATTTAAGTGACATGTTGTCACTTTCTTTGGTTTTAATAATAATTAAATTATTTTCATGGTCAAAAGTCCATAAAATGAATCTAATCCGACCCTTAGGTTATATGGGTCTACTTTTATCCATCCAAAAGAATTTTGGCATGTGTTATGGTATGTTTATAATATTATATTTACCCTTAATTACCTGATTTACCTTTAACTATGGTAAATAAAATTTACCGTAGTTACTATTCATAATTCCAAAAAATAAAAAGTAGATTATTAACATAATTTGGACCCACTGATTCCAAATATGGAATCCATTTTTCCAAATTCAATACACAAATGTTTCAGAAATTAAATTAAAATTAATCCCGTTGTCGAAAGAAAACAGGTTTTTCTTTAAAACATTGCAAAAGATTGAATTGATTTAACCTACGAATTTAATGTAAAATCAATGACAATGACATACATTATATTAAACCGTAAAAAATATTCTATTTATACTTTAAAACCATTCAATATTATAATTTAACCATAAAAATTATTGTGATGAAAAAAGTTGTTTTTAATTAAAATATAGCGTGTTTTTACTATTCATCAAAATATGAAAGTTACCAGCATAATATGAAAAATTTGTCCAAATTAAATTTTTATTTCATGATTCCAAAGAATAATTTTATTTGGTCAAATTGAACTTATAAACATTTCAAAACCTATATTTAAAGTGGGTGCGCCATCAAAAGGCGGCAAAATTGCATTTTTTGAAAAATACTTATTTTACACGAAAAATTTATTTTGTTCTTATTCCATGTTCTAGAAAATACGTAAGATGAATAATAATGTTATAAAATTCAAAATTTTGTTAATAATATTCATAACGGCTGGTTCATAATAATAATATAATAATATATCAGTGTTTAGTAAAACCCGGTATTGCGTACAACACACGCTATTGAGGAAGGTCGCGATTGCGTGTAATGAAAGCCAAGTCAGGGTTGCCAGTTGTGCAAGAATCCTTCGCTGTTTTCTATAACAGAATCCAACCATATTTTATTTATATATTGAATATATATATATATACTAAATGTTGCGTAGAATAACTATTATCAAAATTGTGTGTAACACGATCCAAGAATAGTGTTGCGTATACTGCAAGCTAATAAGGTGTTGCCTATAGCGCAAGGTAATTTTGGTGTAGCATAAAACACAAGACATTAATGAAATTAAAATAATATTTTTCATAAAATCTCGGGCTGTTACATTCTACCCCCCTTAAAATGAATTTCTCCCTCGAAATTCGTCGGGGTTATAAATTATTTACTACTCGAAAGTATGATTAATAGAAACCCACATAATAAAAAGGAATACCAAAACATGGATTTAAAAACTAAAGTATGAAATGTAACGGTTACCCAAATTAACTCATCACTGGGTTTCCACGTAGGAGAACATAGGTGAAAATATGGATATGGAAGAAAAATCTAACCATCAAGTTTTGATGGAGAGTGGTAGAGAACATGGCTATGAAAAAGCCAACAATCAAAAAGCTATTGATTTGTGATGATCTAAGGTACCATCTGATTCATCGGAAATAAGGGAACTAGGAAAACATTTTTGGTTTTCAAGATCATTTCCTTAAAGTTGATGAATTAAAAGAAATACTTGCATGATTTTGGTACAATCTCACTATTGTTCGTGAATTGAACAATTTCCACTTCATCCCTTAAAGAAATGAAGTTGAATTTGTTATTCGTGATGTGTTAGCAGATCATGTGATAGAATGATGGGTCATTCCATCTCTTTCAAACAAAAGGTTAGCAAAAGTTATGAGTCCATCTTATGGTTAGATTAATCGTATATGGTTCCAAAAATGAACTTATACTTCATATATCATACCACTTAATAAAATAAAACTACTTTCTACTAACCAGGGACTTCCTGTAGGCCAGTGGTAGGCGATAAAGGCCAGTCGCACTTCGGTTGTGGGTTCGATTCCCACATCCTTGTCAGACGCGATGGGATGTCGCCCGTGCTGTAGGTTGTCCTTTTTCTAAAACTATATTACTATAACATCCAATCAATAATATCAAAAAAACATTTATCCTTAAACAATACTAACTTTTGTCCGACATAATCCATTCCAATCTTTAGTGTTATCCATAATACTGCAGTCCACTCTCATTGTATAGTGAAAATGATTACCAGAGATTTAATACCATCTTTGATCCCCATATATCATAAGATATGTCTTGTTGGTCACATTCAAAACATTAAAAGGCCTTAATCATGTATTCTCTTGAAAAATGAATACCCATTGAACCTTAGTGAAAACATGAATGTAGTTAAAAGCTAACACTTTCCACATACCAAAATCCTCAAAATGCTATATACTCAAACCATGATATCACTTAGTCATTATATCAATCATGAGCTCATGAATACAATCAAACATCTTATTAACTTCTTATTCCTTCATTATGCGCATATCATATACTTTACAAAAATATCTAAATAATCTTCCATGGTTACTGGTACCATTCAAAATATACTTTCAAATACTTTAAGGGACAAAAACAATAGTGTAACAATCCTTAGATGATTCTTTATTCCATAGTACCATTAACTATACAACATAACTCTTGATAAACATACAATCATTCCACTACCTTCTAAAACAACCGAATGAGCTTCAACACTTCTTTCAGCTCATATATCATTTGTAGTCTCCTCATCATCATCCACATAAATACTACCCATATAACCATACTGATTCTCTTCATGAGATTTTCCATTAGGGAATTGGTTTGTATAATTCATGTAAATTCCACATTTAAAAAATTTATCATTGTTGATGTTGTACAAATACCATTATTCTTGTCCATGGTGTGAACTAAACCTTTTCCTTTTCACTTACTGGCTTTGTGTCCTTTCTTTCAACACCCAAAGCATCTTCCAGTTCATTGAAACAATCTCCCTGGTGCCTCTTCCAACATGATTTACATGAGGGAAATTGAACTTTCTTTCCTCTATGATCATCATGAAATTCCATCTTTCTCTTATTATCTGAGTCGGGAAACTTACCAAAGTGGAGATTATTGATCATGTTATGAGATTGATGATTAGGCATAATAACGATGTATGGACATAAAGATCCCATTTCATTTGGTTTATCAAGAAGAAAATCATTCCTTTGTCTATCATATCCTTCATTATCGTGAATCTTACTGTTTCCATCCATTTTCTAAAACCCAAAAAGAATAGTGTGAGAGGCAAAAAACATGCTATGGAAAACAACATAGTAAAGGGGGAGCATCCTCAATATCTAACATCTTAGGTTAAATTCAATGATCGTTAACATAGTTTAAGGATTGTATCCTATACGTATACTTATCCATAGGGATATCCCTAGACATACCTTAGAAATATCTCTAGGGATCTCACTAACGTTTTCGCATCCTAGTTTCCAATGGTTGACTAAACCTTTCCTCTAATACCAAATGTAGAGACCCAAAGCTTGACGTACACGGACATTACATTACTTTATCGGAATACTTAATACATAACAAAAACAGACACACAAGTACTGTAATTGTTTAGTGTCTTTGGACACTTGGAACGTAATCTTCTAATCGTGGTGAAAGATCTTCAACATCTCCCATAAATATCTTCCCATTTTTTTCTTACCAAAAAACTTTCTTTATATCCTAGGGAAAATAAAACATAAAAAGGGTGAGCTCAAATGCTCAGTAAGGTTAAGCATGGATAAAATAAAACATACCATATACATTTGAACTTAACAACATGAACATAATGTTTAAACATCAAAAGCTTGAGAAAGGACACAAAACCTGGAAGTACGTACGACATAGATCATAAATAAACATTAAGAATGATAAAATAGAATGGGAATAAAACATGTAATTGTGGCAACCATTAAGCACATGATATGATTTCCATAGTAGCCCAGGCATTGCTGCCAAGACCATCTTAGCGGAAAAAGTCCCTTTCTGAATCAAGTTCAGTCCTCATTCCAGTCCTGTATTACTGAACCGGAATAAATTTCCATTCCATAAATGTCTATCTCATGAGATATAAGTCTTTACCAAATGAATTGGAGGGAGATATAGGTCCCACCCATCTCATAATGATATCGTTCTTATGTGTGCCACAAAATCATAAACCACACATCATAGCATAACCCATGTAATAAAAATTGGAAACATAAACATCATGACATCATAAAACAATTCATATAAGATAAAGGAATTCATAAAAATATTTCCATCACAGCATAATCAAGTCAATGTAATAATAGGGATAGAAACAGAAACCTATATTATCTTAGATGGAAAATAATTTTGATAAAACACTTGAACTCTATTCTTGAGGAAAATATCCTTTCTACTTCAAAAACACTTTTCATTTCTTAACATGTCATAAAATTCTAAAATAAAACAAGTTTATTAGAAATAAACCTGAAAACTTGTAAAGAAAGCTTCTTATAAATAATTTTTTAAAAATCCATTCATTCCGTATAAGTTAAAAAAACATTCTTCTCGTACTTTTGTCAGAAAAGTCAAAAAGTACCTCATACGAAAAAAGAAAAAAGATTCCTTTCATATCTTTTACTAAAAACTCACCGAAGGGTAAAATTGGATTTAAAAAATTGTAGGTGGATAGAAATAATATTAAATATTGAGGAAACATGTATATGGATGATAAAATACACCCCAGTAAATACCAAAGTATAAACAATCTTGGATAAAAATGAGATTGTGATATTTTCCCTTACCTTAGGTCTGATATGCTACGTATGTATCCGAACCTCCTGTATAATGATTTAAATAATGTTATTGAATTATTAAATAATCATATTAATTTTTCTGATATCATATATGGTTCACTTATGACTTTATATTACCTGTTATTTTTTAAATTCTATGTTAAAGAGCATTTTGGTAAAATCGTTTCATTTGTCGTCCATGTTTTTACTTGTAATTATTCATATGATTACATAGATCATGATTACATACATCCAGAATGTAAAACATAATTTATATATAATATATATTCAGAATATATATATATATATAATAAATCTATAAATTGAAAGAAATACACCGTTCATGGAGACGGTAGGCCGTACGTACGCATGAACGTTGTTTTCGTTTCCTCATTGAATTGAATGGAATTAATTGGATGACATACATATATATATACATAAATCCAGTATCATTATTATGTCATATATTTCATGATTACTTATTATATATACTTTATAATCATTTATGAATGGTTAATCATTGAGAATGAATCTCATCGCGTCGTGGAGACGGTATTCCGTACGTACGCACAAGCGATGATATCATTCCCATGATCATGGAATTTTATTGGAGTGTATGTATACTATTAAAAAATCAATATCACTTTAGAATAATCATATATAGTTATTATTTACACCATTATATCCATCCAAGTAAGGTGGTGGTGGAAAATAGATTACACCACGGCGTGGAGACGGTATTCCGTATGTACGCACGCGCGGTGATTTCTTTTTCCGTATGATGGATAGATGGTGAAATAGGGTTGTATCATATTTATAATAACATATCAGTATACGAGTGATACTGATGTTATTACTTCATAATGAAACAACCTAATAAGAAGAAGTGGAAGAAGAAATAAAGGTGAAATAATCGGTAACGGAAATTACCTCTTCTTTGAAGCGCCTCTTTGAGACCTCCTCTTAGGGAACTAAAATTGGTGTTTGAAGAAGACCAGGACCTCTAGGATGATTCTAGGGAAGTGTAAAATATAATTGGGCAGGATTTTACCGAGATTGAAGGATCAAAGTGGTGTGTGGAAGAGATGGACGAGGTGCCCTTTTATAAGGGAGGAGAGGGGCACCTTTGGAATTCTTAAAAATATTAATTTATAATAAATCTAACCCCACTTAAAAACATCCAAAAATGACTCATATTCGAAGATTAGATGATATAGGGTCGTAATATCATCAAACAATCAAATTTATACATGTTTGGATCTTATTTTAAACCTTATCATTTTGATTTATCCTTATTTAATCTATTTAATATTATTTGTGGTAAGAAAATTCTAAATTTTAAATTATAATAAATAATTACTTATTTGTTGTTAATGTTACATAATTGTTTACTATATAACATTATAGACCATATTACTATAAATTTATAATTTTTTAATATTTTAGTGATTTTTAAACAATTTTATAATATGTTATTTTTATAAAATAACAATAGTGTCAATTTTGACACTATTCATTTATTTGAATTTAAATTAAATATATACAGAAGATATGTTCGAACTAAAATCATTAATAGATTCATAAAAGGTCATATGTATCTATAAAATTAGTTGATCACATTAAATAGATCATATAATATTTATTTTATTATTTTTAAATCCATTTATTTGGTTTATCTCTTAATAAAATAATTACTACAACATTTTTTGTATAATTATTTAATATACTGATTTTTTGCATTAAAATTAAAAATAAAATTCTATGATGAATATAAATATATTACCTTTCACAATAATAATTTTACATGAATTTATCATCTTAAAATCACAATATTTAAATTGTTATATTTATTAAATTATGAAGGTGACAACTTTGGCATCATTTAAAATAAAATAATATAAGTGTCATAATCACTTTTATAAGGCTCTAGACGATCATATATTAGTCCATTGGACGATTAAGGTGTATATATACACTACCAATAAGTTTTGGTCAGGTTTGTGGGCCTTTTAATGGGTATTATTATTTCAATAAAAACTATATTAGTTATTTTCTACTTAATAAATAATTTTTGTATCATTAATGTATCACCATTAATGACAATTATTTAATCCCTAAAAATTCTAAATAAATTATCATGATGTAGATAATTTTATTAGCTTTCTGGAGACAATTTATGTTCGATGTTTTATTATGTTTATCACTAAATTAAAATTATTAAACTTATATGATTTAAGAGAGTGACATGTTGTCACTCTCTTTTGTTTTAACAATAATTAAATTATTTTCATGGTCAAAAGTCCATAAATGAATCTAATCAGACCCTTAGGTTATATGGCTCTACTTTTATCCATCCAATAGAATTTTTTCATTTGTTAGTGTAATTTTATAATATTAATTTACCCTTAATTACCCGATTTACCTTTAACTATGGTAAATAAAATTTACCGTAGTTACTATTCATAATTCCCAAAAATAAAAAGTAGCTTATTAACATAATTTGGACCCACTGATTCCAAATATGGATTAAAATTTTCCAAATTCAATACACAATAGTTTCAGAAATTAAATTAAAATTTATCCCGTTGTCAAAAGAAAATGGGTTTTTCTTTAAAACATTGCAAAAGATTGAATTGATTTAAGCTATGAATTTAATGTAAAATCAATGCAAATGACATAAATTATATTAAATGGTAAAAATATATTCTATTTTTAGTCTAAAATCATTAAATATTATAATTTAAACATATAAATTATTTTGATGAAAAAAAGTTGTTTTTAATTAACATATAGCATGTTTTTACTATTCATCAAAATATGAAAGTTACCAGAATAATATGAAAAATTTATCCAAAGTGAATTTTTATTTAGTGATTCCAATGAGGAATTTTATTTTGTAAAATTGAACTTATAAACATGTCAAAAACTAGATTTAACGTGTGTGCGCCATCAAAAGGCGGCAAAACTGCATTTGTTGAAAAATTCTTATTTTACCCGAAAAATTTATTTTGTTCTTATACCATGTTCTATAAAATGTGTAAGATTAATAATAATGTTATAAAATTCAAATTTTAGTTAATACTATTCATAATGGCTAGCTCATAATAATATTATAATAATATATCATTGTTTAGTAAAACCCGGTATTGCGTACAAAACACGTTATCGAGGAAGGTCGCGATTGCGTGTAATGCAAGCCAAGTCAGGGTTGCGTGTTGTGCAAGAATCCTTTGTTGTTTATTATAACAGAATCCAACCATATTTCATTTATACATT
Organism: Viscum album; assembly: GCA_963277665.1. Taxonomy (NCBI): domain Eukaryota; kingdom Viridiplantae; phylum Streptophyta; class Magnoliopsida; order Santalales; family Viscaceae; genus Viscum; species Viscum album. The sequence goes on along the minus strand of OY728158.1, from coordinate 1,162,332,573 downwards.
GAATATATATATATATATACTCAATGTTGCGTAGAATAACTATTATCAAAATTGTGTGCAACACGATCCAAGAATAGTGTTGCGTATACTGCAAGCTAATAATGTGTTGCGTATAACACAAGGTAATCATGGTGTAGCATACAACACAAGACATTAATGAAATTAAAAGAATATTTTTCATAAAATCTCGGGGTGTTACACACCTTCTAGACATTGGATGTTTCACAGAATCAACCCATTTATCTTAGAAAGAATATCCACCATTTCATAGTGCTTCTGGTCTCTTGAAATGTCCAACCCAAAGTCCCTTAATGGAAAAACTAAGAGGTGACATAAAAAGGATAAGGAAATTAAGCATAATTCCATGATGATTTAGAATCATAGGGTAATAGATCTCTTCAAACCACCATTTTTATTTAGGTTATGTAATTTATCTATTTAAATCACTATATATATATATATCTCTTTTAAATTATTCAATTCTTGTAAATTATATACATATATATATATATATACGTCTTTTATACATATACCTAGCATATTCTCCCTTCCTTTGATGGGGGTATATATGCCTTTTGTTTTTTCCTCAAATGCCTTATATTTATGTCTGATAAATGATTCCATTTTTAGAGCACGTAATCATGTATATGTTATGATGGGTATGCATAGATAGTGCCCCAATTCATTGGGTAATGAAATTTTTCTCATGAGATATTATGTAAGGGATTACAGAGTGAACCTAGTCTATGATGGGACTATGTGTACCTTGGGATGTTGCCTTGGTGGTTAGCCTTAACTTATGTTCATATCAAATTTTATGATGCCACTACATTACTATGATTTAACTATATTTATTTTAATATTCCTTATCATTACTAGAATCCTTTATTCCTTATGATATCATGTTATGCCTTTTGATTAATATATCATGCTTCTCCACCATTTTTATTCCCTTACTAGGATTTATATCTCACAAATAAATTTTATATATTCCCCAAGTTATCCTCTATAGTTATAGGTGATTAAAAAGATTTCGAAGATAAATATGGTGTTTAAAATATAGTATTTTTATTTTAGCTTCATTTTTTTGTTTTATGTACATAGTCGTCCAAAGACACTAGGCCTTTGGAACATTTAGTATTATTTAATGGATATTTATGTAAAAAATGATATAATATATGTATAAAAGGATTAAGTTGATATATTTGGTACCATATGAAGATCTAGTTATTTTTGGGGTTTAGTAATAGACTACTTTAGTGAGAACCCAAAGGATAATTCTAAGTATATAATAATATTTTTGGAATTTTAGTGAAGAATATAGATATTGGTTATCAAATAACCACATTTGTCTCTCAATTCTATGAGTGGATGTGGATCTATAATATTTATACATAAGGGTAATAATCCCAATAAGGTATCATTGGGTATTATCTTGATCTTCACCGGGTGCATTACAAATAGGCCTTGCTACACACCTAGTTTGACACTCACGTGGGAAATTTTTTTGAAAATTAAAAAACTCTTAATGAACTGTTAAGATGGTTTTGAATAGATTGTTAGGTTAGAAAAACAAATTAGAAAAGTTACCTTTGATAAACTAGATTGAAACCAAGAGACTCTTAAGTTAGGATATAAATTTCACTTATAAGTTATTCCCTCTATGTTCACTGTTCTATTTTTATAAAATTTATAGTCTGAGTATTATCAATCCTTTATTATTTTAGTTAATTTCTAGAAGTAGTAGGAACCCTTAGATTAAACAACATGATTGGTAATTTGATGATTTCCCTTCTGATATTCCTAAAGACATGGGAGAGGATATGAGGAACATCATGGAAGTACTGGCTAAATTGAATCATGATATAAATAATAACTTGAATAATGTGGAATATGCTTCTTATCATTAGAATGATCATGTTTTAGTTGTGTCCTTTATGTGAAAAATGATTCCAACATAGAGGGGATCTTCTAATATCCTTATTATGGAACAATGGAATAACTCAATTGTGAAGATATTATTCATCATAAAATGCTTAGAAAAAGATAATTTAGTGTTATTTATCAATCATCATAATAGAGAGGAAAATCAGTGGTGGAAATAGATCAAGAACGTTAATTACGAAGAGAAAATTTATTCCTTGGAATTTAATGGATTTAAGAAAATAGGTTTCCATAAATATATTCCTTGAACTCTACATCATAAAATAGTGAGAGAGTTCCCCAAAATGAAGATAATGGAGGATTATTTTGTCATGATGTGTAATGAAAACATGATAATGGTTTCATAGTATTCCTTCAGCAATTATATCATTAAAAAAAGTAAGGTGTAAGAGTTATTTTGTCAGTTAAATCCAATTATTTGAAAATCATTAGCTATTTTAGATTTTTTAGCTATAAAGAGATTCTTTATTGTGACCTTAAATTTTAGATGGAGATCAGTGACTCATATTGGACTTATAGAGATGAAAATAAAAAGAATATAATCAAGTTTACTTTATGAGGATCAATATATAAATATCATAGAGGAAGGAGTACTCAACATCCCACATATAAAAAATGTCATAAGAAGCATATCTAAAACTATATTAATTGAAACAGGTGATGATTTAATTGTGGAAAAGAGGGGAATCAAGTTAATTAATGCAGAGGAGAGATGAAGAAACCCATAACTATGATAGAGAAAGGAATTTTTTAGATCAACCCTCAATATTTGGTTTAGTGTTTCAACTGTATTAAAACATTCATTATGTATAAAAATTCCCTAAGATAGGTGTTGTCAGAGATAATCCTTGAAAGAAGAATCTAATCCCTAAAGATAATGTAAAGTCATATGGTAAAACTATTATTGAGGTGACTCCCAATAACAATGTGGTGAGAGGTCAAATATTTATTTATCCAAGAATAGAAAAAAAAACTGTTTGTTTTTGGTTTTATGTATTCTTTAATATCTTGATTGTTTAGAAGAACTATTGAGAAATCACCTTAAAACACGGTGGTTGATTTACCTATTGGAATCAAAAATAGGAAAATACTGCATCTAAAGTATATTGATGGAATACTATAGTTTTAATTCAAAAAAATCGTGCTTAATTAATTTTAATTAATTTATATTTTTTAGTCATGTTTACCTATGATCTTAATATATTCTTTTATTATTATGCATAATAAGATAGGCTACCAATATTTGACAAATTAAGAGTCTCCGTTAAGGTGGACTCATTGTTGTAAATCCTACTGATGATAGATAAACAAATGAATATGTATGAGACACCATTGACATATACTTACCTATTATATTTCTCACTTTTAGCTATGAAATTGTCATCACAAATGATGAATTATAATAAAAGGCGATACACTATCAGTCATGCTACTAATAGTTGAGTCACTTTTACATCAAATGAAAAACATAATGACATACCGATGTTATTATAATTTTATCTAAGTATGATTTTCTAGTATGAGTTGTCAACACCATGAGTTACTACTAGAAGGACCTAACATCTGAATGATCTACCATCAGAACGACCTACGATCATAAATACCCACCAATCTAGAGTCACTAATACTAGTCTTGTCATTCTTGATTGTAGAATGCATTAAGTATGAGACACCATTTTCGACCTACCATTACAAGGACACCATTTAGAGACACCATCAATTATTTTTTTATCATATAAATATAAATTTACTTCTAATAAACAAATTTATGAATATTCATACCTTAAATATATATTAATTAATTTTTCTGTCTCTTATAGACAACATTTATATAAATGTTAGTGTGACGTAAAACGTACAAGGTACCTAGAAATTATTGAGATCATGATTATTATTGACCAGAGGGTATAAGGAGAATACATGATAAAATAGATAGAAGTCTGACAATAAAAAAATAGAGATCTACTCATTCACCTAAGAAGAATTCAAGTTATTTCCATGTACACTTGATGATACTATTGAGAACTCAAACTGAAAAACTCATTGTCATGAAAAACTATGAAAGGGGAAGAGAAAATCATGTAAATATCATGAAAAACTAGAAACAGAAGATATAATCACCCATTTCACTTTATTTTTATGTTTATTTGTAGTATTCGATTCAATACTCATTTCAACATAACTTTGAGGAACCTTAAAATGCATTTCTGATCACACATATCCTTATAAACTCTTTTAATTATATTATTCTATATTTTTGTATTGTTTTTACATTACAAGAATTGTTTTTACCTCTTCTATATGAACATACACTAACTCCTATGAAAAACTAGAATATACACTGATATCTTCACAAACCATATTTTTACACCAATCACTACCACAGATAACTGTGGAATAGGTCATTGTGTGGCCCGGTTGGTTTTTCAGTTCCATGAAAACTAAGGAAGTGGTATAGTTGACCTGGACAGTGTGTGCGTTATTTTTTACCCCGATTTAATGTGTGGATCCTTATTTATATATATAAGCTTTTTGGTGATAGGTTATGACTAAGTGGTGTGTATTGAGTCTCTGATTGAGACTTGAACTCTTATTGTTATTTCTTTTGTGCCATTCAATGTTCTATTTTCTTGTGTTTTATTTATTCAAAGAATAAAAAACCCCTTTCACTTTTATAGTTGATATTATATAGTGTTTATATTAGAATTTGAAATATTATATTGATTTCAGAAGATAAAATAATAATCTGTATTACCTTAACTAAGAACCAATCCCCTTTTGAGAAGCCTTTTGAAAGATAAAATGTTTTTTAAATCTGCTACTTCGGTTAAATTGTCCGGTTTGTATTTCAAATTCAAAAACATTCAAATAGGTGTTTTCTATATAAATTTTTAAAGGAACTCAATTCATCCCCATCATGAGTTTCCTACTCTGGACAAAATTTGGTATAAGAGGTTTTCATACTGTGTGAGTTTCTATGTTTTAAAAGTTTTTCAATATTTTAAACTATGATTTTAATTGTGTTTTAGAGATATAAAAATTTCTATCTGTTCAAAATTTGCACTTCTTTAAAACATGATTTCATTATTTAACGTGGATAATAAATAGGAAGGTGTATCTACCAACATTACTCCGTATTATAATGGCACAAATTATGATCAGGTTAAAATGAAAATGAAAATTAATATAGAAATGATGGTCTTGGAAATTTGATCTTCTATAGTTAATGAATATAAGATTCATGATACTTAAAGAAACACATGGAATGATTAAACTAATGCATCATATAATAATAACTAAAAAGCTATGAATTGTATATATTGTGCCCTAGGAGATGAATAAATCTATAGGATGCTTACAGATAAAATAACATTTGAAATTTGGGATTATTTATCTATTTCACATGAAGGAACCAAAATGGATAAAGAAATGAGGCCTACTATATATACCACATATATGAAAATTATAAAATTAATCCTAATGAACCTATTTCTGATATGTATCTTAGGTTTAATGAAATTTTCAATACAATGAGTACTCTAGGAAAGCTAGTTGATTCTAAGGAGAAAATCATACAACTACTCAGCTCTTTACTAGAAAAGTGGAGAGGAACCATGTTATTAATAACAGAATCCTTGGATATCAATATGTTTCAATTTAAGGAACTGATAGGTAAGCTTATGATGGGTGAGGAAGAACTGACGGTCAACCAAGAATAAGATGATGAAGATAAAATAAAATTAGTGGATTTCAAAACCACTACATCCAAGAAAAGAGAAAATTCATGTTCTAACATAAAATTCTAATAATGAATATTCATCGACTGATAGTGATGAGTAAATGGCTCATATATCTAGGATATTTAGTAAAATTTACAAAAATAAAATGTTTTCTAGAAATCCTAGATATATAGGGATGTAAGGAAACAAAGGTAAGTAAAAAAAATATTAGAAAGGAAGTGATAATACCAACAAGATAGTCTTCTATAAAAGAAAAAGAAAGTAACATGTGAAGTATTACTATCCAATGATGATGTATTAGAAGAAATATGAGGATAATGATAGAATTGATAAGAAGGAAATGAAGGATACTTGATATAAATATGGGTATAGATCATGTGAATGAGAATCATATCGTGATTAAGAGCTTGAAAAATCCAATATGTGTTTTTTGAAAAACAAACTCAAGGTAACCATATCATATCCTATAAAAACACTTATTATTCTGCAGATAAATCTAAATCCAAAAATTAATAAAATATGACTAATAAATAAAAGGTTGAATACTATAAAATACTTGAGGATACATTCAATTAGTAGAAAGATAAATATAAATCTCTCAACAACAATAGTTTATTTTATACTACTGTTAAGTCTAAACTCACTATAGAAAAGGATATGAATGCTCTACTACCCCATGAGAATAAATAAACAATAAATTTTCTAATGAGAAAATAATGAAGGATTTAGAGAGATTTAAAATGGTAAAGATACCTTCATGTAAATTCATTTCAATTGAGTTTCTCATAAGTATACAACCCGAATTGGTTATCAACTAGGGGAAGATGATTATGTTAAAACTAAATATTTATGCAAATCTGGAAAATTCATTTTTATTCAAAGTTCTAAACTTTTTTTTTTCAATTTCGACCGCTGGAAATTCTTTTACTAATTATAGTTCTTCTGTGTCATGACCCATCCCAGTGGGGCCCATGCCGCAACTCCCCAAGCCCACCTCAAATAGGTCAGGGGCTGGTGACTAGCACCGAGTATTCATGTCACTAACATGGGAGGAATTCCCTATAAACCTGTACGCACACACACACACACACAAACATCTCCCTTCCCACAAAGATGAAAAGTAAAAACTACAAAAAATGGAAATTCATGCGTAACCTAAAATCCCAACCAACAGAGTATGATAGGAAAGTAGAGTACAATAATATAAAACCCTGGGCCAAAAGTACATACCCACCAAAAGAAAGTCTGCAACAAAGTCCAACCTATAAACAAAGGTACTGGGACTGCAATCCATAGTCGTAAGAACACACCTCGGCCTGCCTGATCTCACTGAGCATCATCTGGTCCTAGTCCACCTAGAATCCTATCAAAGTCTTGTTTATCTGCACAAGACACGACACGTGCAGGCAAATCCCGTGCAGGGGTGGGTATAACAATACCCAGTAGGACATCCCAAAAACGAAAAAGGAATACAAAAAAGAAAGTACCGCAAAGGAAATGATATAGTCATCTCTACACAATATATGTTTAAAGAACATATAACAAGAATATCCATATATACTCATATGCGATCGACTATCACGAAACCACCAGTATGATCCAGATCAAAGATTCGACTAAGCATGTAACCGGGAGAACAAACTCCTAGGTCTGAAGATAGATATACAAAGTACTCATTCTGGGAGAACTCACTCCACAAGTAATTAAGAATACGATGCTTAGATAAGGATCACAAACAATAGCTATGGGGTAATTCCAACAACTTAGTCTGAACTAATCTGCTAAGCTGAGGATCGACGCCCGGGTAAGGTAGGTCACGTCGACACCAAGAACTCTACCTAGGGTACCAGGAAGGAATAAAGGATTTGGCTCTATGTCTCTCAGAGGGGATTCCAGCAACTCTATCCAAGAAGTCCTGGTGAAGGGATTATACTTTTTTACGTAGGAAATGATACCAAAAACCATCAGGGGAAACACAAAGGGTATGAACCCTAAGAAATCTAGCCCATGCCACGGAAGAAAAATGGCTCAAGCCAAGTAAAATAGGTTACACGACATGTAGTAGGATCACACGTTGTGTTCCTTGACTCCGGGTACTGCCGGTGTAAATGGACCTTGTCTCTAGTCTAGGGGTGTAAAAATAGACTACAAGGCATGTATAAGGATCACACGCCATGTCCAAGCACCTGGGGTTCGCTCCGTGTATGCCGGCCATGTGCCCGTACACGGTTTATGTCCGTGTCTCCCTTCCTTTGTAACAATACACGGCGTATCCCATGTATCTGGCAGGGTCTGGCTGGGGAAGGGTACACATGCCGTGTCCTTGGCCGTGTACCCAACCCATGTTCGTGAAGTCCCGGAGTACACGCCCGGTGGCCCGCTGACGAACACACGGCGTGTAGCCCATACTACATGCCATGTAGTTGTGAAATTTCTAGAAGCACTGCCTTCTTCCTCATGCCTCTGACAATCCTCCAGATTTGAGATCTGTTATCCGTTTGCCGTGAAACTTGAGATCCCAGGTTTCATTGTCATCGTGATGCCGAATCCGTGGGTTTTAGAGCTTTGATCTGCTCCAAAATCTGATTCTGGTCACCCATGCAAAATTTTTTCGAAGAACGATATCTTCAGATCCACTTAGATCCATCCATCTCCACCGCCGTCGCACCTCCATGGGGTTGTCCTGATGCTAGATCTTCAGTTTGGGATCTTTTTGTCGCACAAAGGATGCACAACGATCCATCATTCATACCTCCATGAAGAATGTGTAGAACGCAAAAGAAGAACACAATAAATTAGGGAAGAAAGGCACAAAAAATTGGGAGGAATGAAACTCTATCGATGATCATGTCGATCTTGGTTCATCCCCGTTATAAGTATAAACGAAACCAAAATAACCTTCAAGAATCAATCTCCAAAAGATCCTGTAGATAACCCATCCTGCATAATGATCAATCTGCAAGACAATCTGTTCATTGATTGGTCTGCATCCGTCGTGGAAAATCAAGAATGGAAAATAAATCACATTGAGATAAAATGCCCTACCCGGATCTGCGGCATTCGTTAGCGAAGATCTGTTCGCTGCGTCGTCGCCGCTGGTGAAACTCGTCAAGAACATCATCACCGTGTTGGGAGGTTTCCTCCAGAGCTTTCCAGAGCCTCCAGGGGAAAATTAGGGGTATAATATTTGTAACCCTGATCCTCTAGGAAATATTTACTTAAAAGATTAAAAAATATTTCACTAGAGAAAGACTTTATAAAATATTTTAGTAAATATATTATTACTGTTATGTCCAAAAACTAGATTTCACCACCGACCTATGCCAGCCAATGCTAGGCCTCGCATAAGGTAACATCACTGCTCTTAACACAATGGTGCCCTCTGATTTCTGATCCAAGCACCCATTCAGGAGTTATTACACATTTTCAGGAAATCCATACGCGCACATAATTTAATTATTTAATTAAATTAAAACATTTGTTCTTGGCTCACCGGGCCTCGGAACTGCATGTCATCTCAAATCCTGGTCTTTATATAATTCTCATTTAATTATGAAATAATATACAGAAAAATATGAGACATTACATCCTCCCCACCTTAGGGCTTTACATCCCCAAAAAGCCAAAACAAAGGCTACTAAAAAAGATGCGGGTACTGCGCACAGATATGAGCCTCCCACTCCCACGTGCTCTCCTGGAGATTCCTGGGCTGCCACCGGACACACACTAAGGGAAAATCTCACCCATGAAGGATCTTCTCCTTCCGATCATTGATCTCCACTGGGTACTCAGCAAAGGTCACTCCATCATCGATTTCCGACTAGCCCTAGTCGATAACGTGCGATGGATCATGCACGAACCCCCGCAACAGCGTCACATAGAAGACATTGTATACCTAGTCCATCTGAGGAGGTAGAGCCAAGTGGTATGCCTCCTCGCCAACTCTACTCAAAATCTGAAAAGATCTGATGGACCTCAGAGATAACTTGATGCCTCGAGCAAATCTTCGCAATCCCCATCGGGGTGAGATTCGAAGAACACTTGGTCTCCCTCCTCGAACTCCAAGGGCCTCCATCCCCTGTCAGTATAAGACATTTTCCAACTCTGTGGAGTCTTCATCCGGTTCTATATGACTTGCACTATTTCTTTAGTAGCTCGAACCATCTATGGGCCCATGAGTGCTGACTCTCCTGGGTCAGTCCAACAAAGTGGGGACCTGCAAGGTCGCCCGTACAAAGCCTCGAATGGTGATATACCAATAGTGGAATGATAACTATTGTTATAAGAAAATTCCAACTGTGGAAGGTGATCCTCCCAGCTATGACCGAAGTCCAGTATGCAAGCTCGTAGCATATCCTCCCAAACTTGGATGGTCTGCTCTGTCTGTCCGTCAGCCTGAGGATGAAATGCTGTGCTCAAGAGTAAATGAGTCCCAAAAGCTTCCTAAAATCCCTTACACAAAAGGGATGTGAAACGATCATCATGGTCTGAGACGATTGTTGATGTCACTCCATGAAGTTGAACTATCTTCTGCACGTAGAGGCGTCTGAAACTCTCTACTGAACTCTTCTCCCGTATGGCTAGGAAGTGGGCCGACATGGTGAGTCGGTCAATGATCACCCAGATGGCATCGTGTCCCCTAGACGTACATGGTAAACCCATCACGAAGTCCATGGATATCTCATCCCACTTCCACTATGGAACCTCAAGGGGCTGAGTCAAAACTGCTGGAACCTGGTGCTCATCCTTTACTTGCTGACAAGTAAGGCACCGATAAACAAACTCTCCCACACTCTTCTTCATTCCTAGCCACCAGAAATGACGTAGGATGTCCTGGTACATCATTTCCATGCCTATATGGAATGAAAAAGGAGGTGTATGGAACTCCTTCTGAACCTCTTCCTGTAACGTCACCGGTACAACTATGCGCCCTTTGAAAAGAACAACGTGCTCCCCACCTTTTGAATATCCATCGGCAGCATCTCCCGCAGATGTCTGAGCATGTAGTGTCTCAAAGCTAGCATCCTCAATCTATGATTCCTTGACTGGCTGTAAGAGTGGAGGGGTAACAACCATTGACTGAAGGTAAGCTCCCTCATCTCTATCCACGAAGGATAACTATAAAGAGGCCAACTACCTCATCGCCTCATCCAGGAACTGCAAACTGGATTTCTTGCTGAGAGAATATGCCACAATGACCCCTTCCCAGGAATATAAATGATCTCAAAGTCGTAATCATGGAGGAACTCAATCCTCCAAATCTGTCTCAAATTCAGATCCATCTGATAAAAGATAAATATGAGACTCTTGTGATCAGAGTATTTGATAAACCACTCTCCCATCAAGTAGTGCTACCATATTTTCAATGCGATGACTACCGCTACCTACTAAAGATCATGGGTTGAGTAGTTATTATAGTGTGGCCTCAATTGACATGATCCATAGGAAATCTCCGCTTGCCTCTGCATTAGGACACAACCAAGCATGGTTCCTGATGCATCACAGAACAGTACGTACTTGACACCCTATTCTGGTAATCTCAAGATCAGGGCACTTGTTAGACTCTATCTCAATTGCTAAAAAGCCTACTGGAATCTCCCAGTCCACATGAAAGGCTACCCCTTTCAGGTCAAAGCATTCATGGGTGCTGAAATCCTATAGAAATCAGGAATGAATCTCCAATAGTATCCTGCCAACCCAAGGAAACTCTGCACCTCCGTCACGCACCGGGGTGGCTACCATGCCAACACTGACTCTACCTTGGCTGGCTCCACTGGTACACCATCTTCTAAGATAACGTGTCCCATAAAGTGGACATATTTTATCTTGAATTGACACTTTGAGAGTTTCTCGTACAACCGCTACTCTTAGAGTGTGCCCAGAACCATCATTAGGTGCCTTTTGTGCTTCTCCTCGGACGTAGAGTACACAAGGATATCATCGATGAAGGCCACCAGTAACCGATCTAGATAGGGCTGAAATATCCAGTTCATGAGTCCCATAAAAATTTCTAGGGAGTTTATAACGCCTCAGGGGATCCCCAAGTACTCATAGTGACCGTATCAACATCTAAAAGCCGTCTTTGGTATATCCGCATCCCATACTCACTACTAGTGATAGCCTGATCTTAGATCAACATTTGAGAACCACTGTGCCACTATTAAGTGGTCGAAGTGGTCATTGATCCTCGGTAGTGGATACTGGTTCTTCATGGTCATCTGATTCAAGCACTGGTAATCCACACACATCCTCAAGCTCCCGTCTACCTTCTTAGCAAACAACACTGGGGTCACCCAGGGTGAAACACTGGGTCTCACGAAGCCCTTCTTTTTGAAGTCCTCCAGCTGCACTCTAAGCTCAAAAAACACTATAAGAGACATCTGATATGCTGATGATGATGTCAGTGTCGTCCCGGGTTGCAACTCAATTAAGAAATATATCTCATGATGGGGAGGTATTTTGGGGGCATCCTTTGAAAATATGTGCTCGTAATCATCCACTACTGTTGGAAACTAGAAACTCATATCATCTGCTGCGCCAAGGGATAGGCTACCCAACCGATATGAAATCGTATGTTCCTTCTTATGCACGAGTCCATCCTGCGCTGCCTGGGTCTCCTTTTCACTGACGAAGGAGAACCTTATTCCATCACTGTGGACACACCGCTCCCTTCACCCAAAATAGTAAATATGGGCATGAACTATGGATAGCCAATCCATACGAAGAATGACATCGTAAGGCCTCGACGCTACCACTAAGAGGTTCCAACTGAAACTCTAGCCTCCAAGGGTCTGGTCACACTATCTGTAAAGGTGTGTGATCTTCAAATATTCTCCAGTCGGTGTTTCTAAGCATAAGAGTCATGTCAATGGCTCAACTGGAATCCCAAGGTCTCGAACAAGATAAGAATCAAGAAAAGAATGAATATCACCTGTGTCTATCAGTACGGAAATAAAATTATAAAAGACATAGATTGTACCTCTAATTATTTCGGGACTACCTAGGTCATAAGCCTCTAATGGCTATAGCTATCCATACCTATGTCCACTAGCTCCCTGAACCTAGGGTGGACCTCCTGGGGGTGGTGGTGGTAAAGGGTCAAAATGCTGACCACCTCTAGCTACTCTCCCAACTCCTCTACCACCTCTACCTCCCTACGGATCTGTCTACTCCACACGTTTCCTCTACCTCAGCGGTCCATCTATTGCTCCCATTTCATTAGTATGACGGTTCAGACAATCTTGAGAGAGATGTCCCCTACCATCACATGAGTAGCATCACCTCTCTCGAGGATGGATGGATGCGCCCTGGGAACCCTATACAACAGATCCTTTGTCCTGGGATCTCCTCTGAAATCGTCTCCCACGCCTGGGTCCCTTACGTCGGCTCCATGCTGCCGAGGTCTCTGCTCCAACTTGATCACTACTGACAATTATTGGCTATCTCTGCTCTGCCATGAAGCTCTCGAAAACCAAATATCGCTCGAGCACCCTAGCATAAGTAGGAATTCTCATAGGTATGATGCTAGCTTGGATGTCTCTGCACAAGACCCACTCAAAAGACCTAGCTCTGAAGAACTGATCCCTGACCATATCCATTGAGTACCATGAGAGGTCGGTAAACCTAGATGAATAGTCATCCACCATCATGGTTCCCTACTGAAGATGAAGAAGCTTCTGTGTACGTACTGATCGCAGGGTAACTGGTGAAAACTCCTCTCTAAGGAGATTCTCAAACTCAAACCATGAAAGAGTCACCTCGTTTTGAGTCTGGATAACTAAACTCCCCCATCACTCTACCGAGCCTAGATGAAGGCTCAATGCCAGGATCACCATCTGGTCTGGTGGTGTCCTGACCAAACAGAAGACACTGGCCACTGCCTCAAGCTAGTCCTCTACTGCCTCAGTGTTAGGCTTGCCTCGAAACCTGAGGGGTCTCTATATATGAAACTCATGGAGTGTGCTCAGCCTGTGCTCCTCCTCTACTGGTACAACAGGTACTAAACACTACTCCACAGGTTGTGGAATAACTGGCACACCACCCAATGGTAAAACTACGGGATCTGGTCCCTATATCGAAGCTTCATCACTAAGGGGTTCATCCTCGTGACCGAGCTACTGGATCCTTGCGAGTGCGCGTCTTGGAGGAATCCTGTAAATAGACAATATGTATTATAGTTAGTGAGTATATCTAAAGAGTTGACTCAAGAAGGACATGGAAACCATAAACCATTTCTATATGATGCATGTACCATTATTTTCCCCTGCAACTTGTGTTCTCATGTTCCGAGTCGAAAATAAATTTATCAGATTCCTAGTGTATGGATATGTCGGCCGCCCATGCCAATATTGGGGTCCCCGACCTGAAAACTATACTCGAAACACTAAACACGGTTTCCCCAAACCGACTCACAAACACGCGGTCCTAAGGTTGAACAAACCACCTCGGATACCACTCAGTCATGACCCGTCCCAGTGGGGCTCGTGCCGCAACTCCCCAAGCCCACCTCTAATAGGCCGGGGGCTGGTGACTAGCACCGAGTAGGCATGTCACTAACATGGGAGACATTCCCTATAAACCTGTACACACACACATATACAAGCCCACAAAGATGAAAAGTAAAAACTACTGAAAATGGAAATGCATGCATACCCTAAAATCCCAACCAACAGAGTACGATAGGAATGTAGAGTACAATAATGTAAATCCCTGGGCCAAAAGTACAAGCCCACAAAAAGAAAGTCTTCAACAAATTCCATGCTGTAAATAAAGGTACTAGGAATGAAATCCGTAGCTGTAGGAACACACCACATCCTGCCAGATGTCACTGAGCACCGTCTGGTCCTAGTCCACCTAGAATCCTATCAAAGGCTCGCTCATCTGCACCGAACAAAACCCATGCGAGAAAAGCCCATGTAGGGGTGAGTGTAACAATCACTACTGGAAAGATGATCTTTCCCAACACTTCTATACCAACGGTTTGTAAAAACCGTTGGTATAGCTACCCTTTCCCAACGGTTCACCAAAACCGTTGGGAAAGGGTCCCTTTTCCAGTAGTGAATACCCAGTAGGACACCCTGAAAACCACAAAGGAATGCAACAAAGGAAATTAAACAAACAAAATGATACTGTCATCTCTACATAGTATATGTTTACAGAACATATAACAAGAATATCCAGACATAATCATACACGATCTACTATCGCGAAACCACCACTAAGATCCAGCTGAAAGATTCCACTATGCACATAACAGGGAGAACACACTCCTAGGTCTGAAGATAGAGATACTAAGTACTTGTTCCAGGTGGACTGACTCCACAAGTACTTAGGAATATGATTCTCAAATGAGGATCACAACCAATGGCTATAGGGTGATTACAAAAACTCAATCTGAACTAATCCGCTAAGCAGAGGATCGACACCCGGGTAAGGTAGGTCACGTCGATACCAAGAACTCTACCTAGGGTACCAGGAAGGAATAGAGGATCCAGCTCTAAGTCTCTCAAAGGGGATTACAACAACTCTATTCAAAAATTTCTACTGAAGAGATCATAATTTTGTACGTATGAAATGATACCAGAAACCTTCTGGGGAAAGGCCAAGGGTACAAACTCTAAGAAATCTAGCCCTAGTCACGAAATGCAAATGGCTCAAGCCATGTAAAACAGGTTACACAACGTGTGGTAGAATCACACGCTGTGTTCCTTGACTCAGGGTACTACCCGTGTAAATGGCCTGTGTCTCTAGTCCAGGTGTGTAAAACTAGACTACATGGCATGTAGAAGGATCACATGCCATGTTCATGCACACGGGGTTTGCTCCGTGTACGTTGGCAATGTGATCGTATACAGTCTTTGTTCGTGTCTCCCTACTCGTGTACCCATACATGGGGTATCCTGTGTATCTGGCCGGGTCTGTTCAGGGAAGGTTATACATGTCGTTTCCTTCATTGTGTACCCCACCCATGTCTTTGTACTCCAGAAGTACACTCCATGTGGCCCACCGACGAACAAATTCCATGTAGCCCATACTACACGCCGTGTAGTCGAAAACTTTCCAAAAGAGCTACCTTCTTCCTCGTGCCTCGGCCGAACGTCCGAATTCTCGACATGTCATCATTTGTCTCAAAACTCGAGATCTCAGTTCACATCATTGTCGTGATGTCGAATACATGGGTTTCAGACCTTCTATTGGGTCTGAAATCTGATTCTGGTCACCCATGCGGAAATCGTTCAAATAACTATATCTTCCGATCCGATTTGATCCATCCATCGCCACAACCTTCTCACATCCGTGGGGTTGTCCTGATTCTAGATCTTCAGTTTGGGATCATTGCATCACACAACAGATGCAAAATGATCCATTGTTCATACCTCCATGAATAACGCATAGAACACACACGAAGAACGCGAGAAATCATGGAAGAAAGGCACAAAAAATAGAGAGGAATGAACCTCGATCAATTTTAGTGTTGATCATGGTTCATCGCTATTAGAAGGCTAAATGAAACCAAAATAACCTTCAAGAATCAATCCCCAAAAGATCCCACAGATAACCAATCCCGCATAACGATCAATCTGCAGACTAATCTATTCACTGATTGGTCTGCGTCTGACATGGAAAATAAAGAATGCGAAAGAAATCAGAAAGAGATCAAACACCCAACCTGGATCCGCAGCGTTCGCTAGCGAAGATCCGGTCACCGCGTCATCGTCGCTAGTGAAACTCATCAAGAACATCGTCGCCGCATTGGGAGGTTTCCTCAAGAGATTTCTAGAGCCTCCAATTGAAATTAATGGTTATGAGATCTGTAACCTTGAACCCCTGCGAAATCTTTACTTAAAATATTAATAAATATTTCACTGCAGAAAGATTTTATAAAATATTTTTATTAAATATTTTATTATGGTTATGTCCAAAAACAAGATTTCACCACCGACCTGCGCCAGCCGATGTTAGGCCTCACCTTTGGTAAACTTGCTCCTCTGAACGCAATTGTGCCCTCAAGTTTCCGATCCGAGAACCCATTCCAGAGTTATTCCACTTTTTCAGGAAAACCATATGTGGGAATAATTTAATTATTTAATTAAATTCAAACATTTGATAAAGGCTCATCGGGCCTTCAAACTGCACGCCGTCTCAAAGCCTGGTCTCAAAATAATTCTCATATAATACTAAAATAATATATGAAAAAATCTGAGACATTTCATTCTGGAACTAATAATGTTCATTTTTCTAAAACTTTTAAAATTTATTACTAGAAACGAATGAATAAAATGTGGGTTCTTAAATCATTAATTACTAATATTATTGGGCCTGAGAAAATATGGGTAGAAATTTATTTTTCTCTTAAAATATTTTTTAAGGAAATATTTTTGAAGAGTTCCTACAAACACCTAAGGTACTTGGATAATGTATGTTCAATACACATGAAAAGGGACTAATATATCTTTAATAACTGTATAAATATTGATAGTAGACATGGAATCTTTGGTGGTAGTGAAAAAGGAAAAATTATTGGCCTTGGTCAAATTAGTAATAGTAACTCAGTTTCAAATTCGTATGTTCATATTTTGATGGTCTGAAGTATAATATTCTTATCCTAACATAGTTATTTGATGATATATTTCATGTTAAATTTGAAAATGATGCTCTTAATGTTTTCAATTCTAAGAATAATTTAGTCTTTAATGACTTTAGAAATATAAATGTATATGTCTTAGATATGGATTATTTAGTCTTATAGAATGTTAATTTCTTAAGTTCCTTTTTAAAGGGTCTATAGCCACAGTTTTTCAAAACTGTGGGTATAGGGTTAATATGGGGACCTATACCCACATTTTTTCTAGAAACCGTGGGTATATATTTATTTTGAACACATATACCCACGGTTTTAAAAAACCATGGGTATATGTGTTTTTTTTTCAAACCCTATACCCACGGTTTGGCCAAACCGTGGGTACAGGGTTTTCCTCGAAAACCTCTTCCTAATGTTTTTCAAAACCGTGCGTGTTGGTGTTTTTTTTAAGACCTATACCCACTATTTTGGAGAACCATGGGTATAGATTTCTCGCGTTATGGCGGGGAAAAAATTATGCGGGACGGTAAAAAAATTTGGCGGGAACATGCTTCTTTATTAATATTATTAAGAAAATACCTACATAAAAACTAAAAATATCTATATGTTAGTTGGTTCATGTGTTAATCTACTTAGCGCGATCCCGGGTTTGAATTCCGATGGATTTTTTTCAATTAATTTATTTTGATAAATATAAGTAAAAAGACATACGTATATAGAATAAAAATTCTAGCAGGTTAGTTGGTAATGTGCGGCTTCGAAGACCGATAGGTCGGGTCTTTGAATATTGCCATTTTGTTTTTCATATAAACGAATATATTAATATAATAAAAGTAATAAATATATTAATACCAGAAATGGATTTGGCTTGGTTGGTCTAGGTGCTCGCTGTTAAGCGTTACGTGAAGGGTTCAAACCTTGTTGAACACAATTTTTTTTAAAATGAATTAAATAAATTCCCGACGGTTTGAAAACCGTTGTGTAAGTGCCCTGCCACGCTGTACATCGTGGTTTTGGTGTGTAACACACCTATACCAATTGTTCTACCCAACCGTGGGTATAGGTCAAGACCCCCATATTGATGTCGTTCCAGCACACGGTTCCCAAAACCGTGGGTATAGCCTATACCCATGGTTTTGGGGGCTATACCAACGGTTTTGAACTGTAGGTATAAGCCCTTTTTCCAATAGTGCGTAGAAAGATTATTAGAAAAATATTTGTCAAGGATTTACCTAAACTAGGGTTTTAAAATGATAATCTTTGAAATCCTTGTTGTAAAAGAAAAGAAATAATATATATATATATTTCAAACTAAAGAAGGAAGTTTCAACTAATCAACCTCTTAAGTTGGTTCACTTGGTTTTATTGGTACATTCTATAATATAATGTTTAACTGGAAACATAATGTCTACGTTCTAATAGTTGAATTTTCTAGGTATTCATGGACCAACTTTTTACCTAAAATATTTAGTCTTTTTCATATTTCATCATGTATACTACGTTAGTGGAAAAATTAAGTGCACGTAGGATCCAAACCATAAGAAGTGAACATGGTTGTGGGTTTGAAAATCATGAATTTGAATCTTTTATCCCACAAAATGGCTATAGTCACAACTTCTCTTATCCTTGGACACCCCAAAAGAATGTAGTCATTGAAATTAGAAATAAAACCTTACAAGAGATATCCTGGACTATGATTAATGAATATGATCTACCAGTTTATTTTTGGGAAGACTATTTTAATACAGATTTTTAAATAATAAATAGTGTTTTAGTTAGACCTATCTAAAAGAAGATACCCCATGAGTTGTGGAATAATAGGAAGGCTAAGGTAAATTACTTCAAATTCTTTAGTTTCACAGTGTTTATTCTCAATAACAATATAATATCTGCAAATTTTAATCCAAGTGTGATGAAGGTGTTTTCCTTGGTTATTCAATCTTTATTAAGGCCTATAGTGTCTATAATAAGAGAACTAAGTTAAAGGAAGAATTTGTGAATTTCATGTTTATGAAACAAATCCACATGAGTCCAAAAACTCCCTAAAAAACTTGAGGATAACCTATTCAGTCTAGACATAAATTCTAGAATTTCTGATTCTATTTTTAAATAAGTAGGAAAACCCGGTTCTAGAAACTCTATTTATTCTAACCAAAATGAACCCAAACCTATAGATGAAACCAGTTATATCTGACATGGTATTATGTTTTGTGTGTGTATGTGTTCTCATTTCCAAGAAAATACTAAAGGATCACATCAAGTTGTTGTGTAATGAATTTTCAAGTACTTGAAATATAATACCAACTTAGGACTATTCAATACTAGAGGAAAAACAATTGAATTAATTAGTTTCTATGATTATGAATGTTGTGTTTAGAAGTTATATAGAAAAAATAACCTATGAAACATGTCACTTTTGTGGTATTTCTCCAGTCTCAAAATGTAGTAGGAAACAAAATTCTTTTTCATTATCTACCATCAAAACTAAATACATAGCTTCTTCTAATTGGTCTGCTCAAATTTTACGGATGAAACACAATTTACTAGACTATAGATATCAATTTTAAATGTCCCTATAAACTATTAAAATACAAATACTGTTAAGATTTAAAATAATTTAGTTTTTCTTTCATGGACAAAACATATTTATGTAATACATCACTTTTTAAGGGATCATTATCAAAAAGGTGATATAAACTTTGAGTTCATTGATACTAAAAATCAACTTGCTGATATTATTACTAATAATTTAAATTATGAGAGAATTAGATACATCATATAGTAATTGGGGATAATACATTTTTAGTTACACACTAATAAATACTCACCATTGATGGCTCACTGGGTAATGACACAGCATTGATGACTCGCTAGTTTATAACTCATCATTGAAGACTAACTATTTATGACCCACTATTTGAGGAATCACTATTGATGACTCACAATTATGACTCAACATTTATGAATCACCATTGAAAACTCACAATTGGGACTCACTAATGACAACTCACCATTGGGACTCACCAAGGAAAACTCACCATTAGAACTCACCATTGTGAAGTACCATTGGTCATTACTATGTCATTTCTCTACATCAAACTTCAAGTCATTATTTTATTTATTTCATTTTATTTTATTTTTAATTTTTGATTTAATATTCTATAATTCATAAATGATAAATATCAAACCAATACAAATAATTTACTACCCACTCTGCTCCCAAAACTGAACCTTTCTCTCTCAAACCTCCTCTCTCTTCATCCATCAAACTAACTCTCTAATCCCTTCATAATGGATCGGGTAATTCATATCTCTAAGATAACTCCAGAGTCTTGTATGTCGATGAAGAAAAAGGATGAATCAAGTGATCCAAAGATCAAACCTGTTAACCTTGATCTTCTTTATGGAAAATTCATACCAGAGAATAAAGTACATACAAAATGGACATTATCATGTCATTCTACCCTTTTGAATGTGCAGATAGTTCAAGGATGGCTGGAGTGGTTCTCTAACAATAGATGACCTCTCTATTTTAAACTAGATAAATAGTTCTTATTGTATGTGGAGTTTATGCTAGTAGGGAAATACATATTTTGGATTATGTCTATAATAAATGGAAAAATGATTTCCTTTTCCTATAAGAAGAGGGATGAAGGCTTGAAGGTACCACATGAAAATAATTTTTATTATTACCAAGGCATTCTTTCTCCTACACGGGAAATTTTAGTTTTGAAATATCCCCAAATGAGTTGACCAGTAATGGAATTCTAGGAAGACCTATGGAAACAGAACTATATTGTTAATGTATTTTATTATTTAGGTACATTTGGCATCAACTATGTTCCAAGAAATTGGACTTTGCATATTTGAAATAGCAAGATATTTTTTTTGTTGTATCTGATGAATTAAGTACATAGGATTAATTTTTTGAGATACCACATGGTCCACATGAGTGATATTATTAAACCTCAATCCAAGTAAAATTATCTGTTTTATTATAAGCTGAGTTCTACATTGAAGTAATATAAAGGAGTTATAAATGAAGTTGATGAAACTATGAATCAATGTAAACTTTTTTAAATTACCAAATCCATAAAAAATTAACGAGGTTTAGATGGATTCCCTAGAAGAGGTTGTGGGTTGAGGATAATGATATATTTTTTGAAAAGTTTTATCTTGTTCAACATCCTTTTATGTAGAAATATAAGGATGACCCTTATATAGGTCCATATGAGGTAGTATAATATTTTGATGAGGAGGAACATGATAACGAGAATAATAAAAGAGGATAACATCTTATTAATGGAAGGAGAGATTCATATATTATTGGAAGCCTTAAAGGAATTACCTTGGGATATCCTAGCCCTCCAAAAAGGCTTCATACCAAAGAACCACTTAAAGAAGATGATTCAGATGATTAGACAAAGGAATCAGAAGATAATGGGTATTAAAGTGGATGTGTCAAGGAATAAGATAATGTTAATAGTGAAGATGATGTTGAAGAATTTGAAGCATAATACGAATAAAAATAAGCGAATTAAGAGGAAGAATAAGTTTCTAAATTAGAAGATTCTGAAGAACAAGGTGGAAGTGATGAAAATGAAGAATAAGTGGAAAAGAGGAATATAGTAAACCTGGTAGAGAACCTAATAATCCTGTAGGTGATCATGGCCTTGATGTATAACCTATTATTTTGATTAAAATGATTTCATAGATAAATGAAAAATTGTGGAATCCAAGAAGGCTTCAGACTCAGTTGTTATTGAAGATGCAGTTCAAGGTGTTCATGTGTAGGAACAATTGTATTTTAGGAATAAAGAACCTATTGAGGGGGAGAAAAAGTCTGAAAGGGTTAGATTTGACACTCTAACTCCTTATTATTGTAAAATATTGACTAAATGGGGGTGGTATCCAGGATACATTACTATGGGCTTGGATTATCGTAATTCATATGATTCATAATATGATCTTAAGGGGTTTATGGTTGAAGTAGTAGGTCATTATTAGATAGTTCTTATTGAAAACAATCTAGTAGTGGCTCCTAGTCCTGCTTCACCTCCTTTGGATGGACCGGTTCTTGTTGAAAATATATTTTTAAGGGACTTCAATGTTTTTAAGGAGGATATTTGTTCATTTGATAAAGAAATTATCCAACCTCAACCTGAAAATATGACATGTCTTAGTAAAATTGATTCTTATATGATTGCAAAATTTGTTTTCTCTCACATTCACCCTCATGTAATTTACTAACTTAAATAAGTGAGAGTGGAAAATAAATGATCAATTGTTGACTTGGTTGTACTCATTCCTATTGTTAAAGGGATTTCATCTGAGTATGAATCATCATTTGAAAAAGTTACAGAAAGTATTCAAGATACATCCTAAGGGGATGCTACTCCTCCTCCTCCAAAACACGATCTGGATATTTTTAGATTAGCATTCAAAGATGCACTAAATGAAGCCTCTACTTCTACTTATACTGTTAATCCTTATTTTAGTGATATGGTCATATGAGTGTAAAGTGAAGAAAATTAGTGTATAATTTGGTAGCTCATATCAGGAGAGTCAAAGAAAAATAAAACATAATAGTGACAATGTCCATCATAAGATATGGTTTTACATGAATGGGGCCACCTCTTATTAGGAATAAATCACAAAGAAAGTAAATTTCTAATTTGAAATGATTTACAGCAAACATCATTTTGATATTAATTTCAAATACTTGGATGAAAATTTGAGGATACGTCATATTACCCAATCTTTCAACGAACATGTGAAAGAGCTCAAGGAATTAACTCCTAATCTTCATATTTCTGTTGAGAACAAAGATGATTTTACTAAGGATAAGGAGAATGGTGGAAAGAAAATAATGGATTTTATCAACATTTTGAATCTATACCTGCATGTCTAGAGTATAAATATTATATCCTCATAAACATTCCCTATTTGACCTGTAACTTTGAACTTGCCTTCAAACTCAATCTACCGATCTGTGGATCCTCAGTTTAGAGATAATTATCTTCCAACCATAGATTAAAACTATTATAACACCATAAGAATTCCCTATTATACCTGTAACTGAGAACCTACCTTCAATGTCAATCTACTGATATGTGGATCCTCAGTTTATAGATAATTATACTTCAACTCCTTTTTCTCATCTTCCTACAACACTTCAACCATTTCTCATGTCTTTTTCTTAGACTTTGAGTCATCTAAGGCGTGTGATCTATAAATAAATGACTACCCCTACCTCTTCTACTCGAGTTCCAACCCTAATTTGGCTTACGGGGTTCCCATTAATCGGCCCTATACATTATACCTATGTGTACTTTCTATTCCATCACTTGCAGCTCTTGATAAGAGAAAAGTAGTTAGGTATCCTTCTTTTGGAAAGATTTTATTCTGTGTTTATCTTCGATAGGGATTTATTTTTGGCTTTTTCACATCTAATGTACAATCTTTTTATCATGAAATAAATTATATATTTTATCTATTATATGTTATTTATTATTTCTTGTTTGTTATGTTTTTGATAATCCCAAAAGGGAAAAAATATGAGATGAAATTTAATTTTAATTGATTTTTATCCTATTATTTACTTTCTCATGATCTGTATGACATGATATATATGACAATTATTTTGTACTTTGATCTTTATGAATGGATTATCAATTTAATTATTTTTATCATCAAAAAATGTATATTGTTGGCTTCCTCTTGTTTTAATGTCCAAAAATCATGATTAATAAATTTCAATTCAGTTAAATTTTGTTCTCTAATGTTTTCCTATCATGTTAATATATATTTTTTATTATTTCACATCATAAGACTGGTTGCAAATATTTGAACAAGTATGAGTCACCGTTAAAGAGGAATCTATATTGGACATCCTACTAATGATAGAAAAACAAATGGATAATAATGATCAACCATTAAGGTGGACTTACCGATAACATATCTCACTATTAGTTGGCTCACTGTCATCACAAATTCTGAATATTGAAGGACGATACATCATCACTCAAGATACCGATAGTTAAGTCCATGTTTAATCAACTAATTGAAAAAATGACTTACCGATGGAATCTTAATTTTTTCTAGGTTTGATTTACCAGCACGAGATACTGATAACATGAGTTACTGCCAGAATGAATTACCATCAGAATTTCCTACCATCAGAATGACCAAAACATTGAACAATGTTATGATCTTGAGTCACTAATACTTGTATCACTGTTCCCGATTGATGAATTCATTAAGTTTGAGACACCATTTCTGACCTATAGTTCCAAAGACACCATCTAGAGATACCGTTAATTATTACTTTATCATTTAAATTCAAATTTATTTTTAACAATCATATTTATGAAACTTTATACTTCTATTTATATAAATGAATTTTCTAATCTTTTATAGACTACATTTATATCAATGTTAGAGTGTAGTACTAGGTACGAGGTAACTACAAATGATTGAGATCATACTTCTTCTCGGTTGCGATGTTTAAAGTAAATAACCAATAAAAAATATAGAAGAATTACTAGAAAAAAATAAAGAGTTTATCACGCACATAATAAGAAATCAAGATCTTCTGACTTTGTACACTAGGTGATACTGTTGAGAACTAAAAATTATGAACTTTGTACCGTGGAAAACTAAAAAGGGGGAAGATCTCTCAGATAAACCATATACATCAATGGAAATAGAACATAGAAGAACTCATGAAAATATATTTTCTTATATTATTCTTGAATCCAATTTTAGCTACATTTCAACTTAACATATAGAAACCTCGTGCTGCATTCCCTATCTCACAGAGACTTACAAACTCTATTATCTATTTTTTTCTACACTTGTTTATTCTTTTTCATTATGAGTGGTGTGTGTGCCTCTATTCTTTGAATACACAAGGAATCCTATGAAAAAATAAAAGATACATTGATATAATCACAAACCATATTTCTACACCTTAAACTCCCCTAAATAATATTGGAAGCAGTCCCTATGTGGCCTATTTTTTTTAGAACTCCCTGGAAAAAAGTGAAAGCAAAACTAGTTGACCTGGACCGTGTGTATGTTGTTATTTTCAACAATCCAGTTTGTGGATCCTTATTTATATATATAAGCATTCTGGTGGAATTTGGTCATTAGTTGAAGAGGATTAAGTCTCCACTTAATACAAAACATTTTTTGTTATTTATTTTGTTCATTTTAGAGTTTTGTTTTCCCTACTCATAGAACGAAACATTTCTTTCACTTTTATAGTTAATATTATATATTTTCATATTATAATTCTATTTGTTATATTGATTTTAAAATTTTAAATAATAGTAAATAATAGTTTAACTGATAAAAAATTACTTTGATAATTATTTTAAAATATCAAAACTTTTATAAATATCCTACATTGGTTAATTGGGCCATTTTAAATTTATAATTGGGGAAATTTTAAATAATTTATTTAGATAGAAACTTTTATAGGAACTCAATTCAATCACCCTATCTAGTTTCCTACTCTAACCAACATTTGGTTCAATGGTTTTCTTACTGTCTGAGTTTCAATGTTTTCAAAGTTATTAAATATTTTGAACTATGATATTTTTTTTTAAATATCTCAAAATTTCAATCTGTTCAAACCTTGTTGTCATTTAAATAATGTTTTAATTATTGAACATAGATAATTGATAGTAAGGTGATGCTCTCAACCTGCCTCCCTAATTTAATGGCACAAATTATGCTTAGTGGAAAATCAAAATGAAAATGCATTTAGAAAGCCTTGGATTTGTAGTATTTTCTATAAGAGTTGCTGAATATATGATTCTTAATACTTCTAGAACCACATAGAATAATTCATCTAAGGTAGCCTATAATAATTACTACAAAGATATGAATACCTTATACAGTTCTCTAGGTGTTGAAAAATTATTAGGACATCTGCATTTAAAACAACCATTGAAATTTGGGATAATTTAGCTATTTTACATGAAGAAACCACCAATGTTAAAGAAATGAATCTTAATTCATATAAAATTTAATATTATAACTTAAAATGAATCATTAAGAACCTATTTTTGATATCTATCTTTGGTTAAATAAAATTTTCAATAAAATGAGTATTCTGGGGAATCTTGTTGATGCCCAGGATTAAATCATGCAACTACATAGATGTTTACTAGAAAAGTAAATAATAACCATAGTATCAATAATAGAATCCTGTGATATCAAAATGTTTACAGTCAAGGAACTGATAGTTATGATAATTATGTATGAGGAAGAAATGAAGTTCAACAGGGAAGAAGATGATGAACCTAAAAGAAAGTCATTGTCTTCCAAAACCACTATATCCAAACAAAACAAAAAAATTAAAGTTCATACTAATAGTGATGAAGAAATGGACCAACTATCCAGGATATTTAATAAATTTTACACAATGAAAAATTTCTTTAGGAATCCCAGCTATAGAGGGAAGTATAAAAACAAATCTAACTAGAAAAAGGATTGTAAACGAAGTGATAATACAAATGAGATAGTCTACTATTGAATGAAACTAAAAGGGGCATTTAAAGCTGGATTGAACGAAGATATGTATAAGAAGAAATATTAAGATAAATACAGAAAGTACAAGAATGAAATAAAGTCTATATAGAGTGTATCTAAGGATAGATACAGTGAATAAAAATCATCTAATGATGAAAAGGATGAAAAATAAAACATGTGTTTTATGAAAAACACATCTGATGTAACCTTATAATCTCTTAAAAACACTTATTATACTAGAGATGAATCTAAATCAAAAAATTCTGAAAATAGAAAAAATAATGAAATGCTTGAATACTATAAAATGCTTGAGGAAACATTCAATGAGGTTAATGAAAAATATAAAACTCTCAAGAAATAAAATGCTCTTTATATTGATGTTAAGAATGAAGTAACTATAAAAAAGGAAATGAATGCTCAACAGCATAATGAGAATACAAAACATAAACTTTATAATGATAAATTAAAGAAGAATTTAGATAGATTTACCAATGGTAAAGATACCATAGTTCAAATGCTCGACGAACAAGTTTCTCCTAAGTATAATACCAAAATTGGTTATCAACATGGGAAAGATTTTTTTTAAACTAACTTTCTATCAAAATATGTAAAATACAATTTTATTCCTTGTTATGGAAAATTTTCTGCAAGTTCCACCACCACAAATTATTTTACTTCTTAAATTTCTTATAGAACAGTTTTTTTTATTTTTCTAAAAAGTTATAATTATCTTTCAAACCATGAAGAAAATTTTTGTTCCTAAATATTTAATTAATAATATTAATATACCCATGAAAATATGTGTACCAAAGTCTTTTCTTATATTTTTTTTGTCGAAAAGCTGTTTGAAGAGTTCCTATAAGAATATATGGTACTTGGATAATTGATGTTCAAGACACATGACATAGGGACACATTAGTTTCAAGAACCTCAAGAAGATTTATGGTGGACATGTCACCTTTTGTGATAATGAAAATGGTAAAATTAGTTGTCTTATCCAAATCAGCAACACTAACTCAGTTAAATTTCTAATTTTTTTATATTTTATGGTCTAAAGTAAAATCTTCTTATCACTTCATAGTTATGTGATGATGGATTTCGTGTTATGTTTGAAAATAATGCTGTATTTTTTTCAATTCTAAGAATTGTTTAGTCTTTACTACCTTTATAAATGAAAATTTCTATACTATAAATCTAGAATCTTTAGTCTCACATAATGTTTCTTGGATAAGTGCCTTTCATAAATACTCTTTTCTCTACAATAGAAGACTAGACCACTATAATATTCACACTCTTTGAAAGCTTACTTGACATGGATTAGTTAAGGATCAACCTAAACTTGATCTTCCAAATGATAATGTTTGAAATCGTTGTTAAAAAGGAAAACAACAGAAAATATCTTTCATACAAAATAAAAAAGTTTATCTTCTCACCCTCTAGAGTTGGTTCACATGGATTTTTTTGGACCTTTTATAATTTCAAGTTTAAATGGGAATCACTATGTCTCTGTTCTAGTAGATTGATTTTATAGGTATACTTGGACCTTCTTTTTATTTTCCAAAAGTGAGTATTGTTCCTATTTCATTAAGTATGCCAGGTTAGTTGAAAAAATAATTTGAACTAGGATTCAAACCTTGAGAAGTGACCATGATCATGGGTTTGAAAATCAATAATTTGAAAATGTTTTATCAAAAAATGGCTATAGTCTTAGATTCTATACTCCTACGACTCCACATCAGAATAGATTTGTAGAAAGGTGAAAATAAACCGTAATAGGTATTTCCCAGACTATGCTTAATGAAGATGATGTACCTATTTATTTTTGTTGGAATAATCTATGAATAAATATTGTTATATAGTCAATTGAGTTTTAATTAGAACTATACTAAATAAGAAACACATTGATCTATGTATTAATATGAATAGTAGGGTTAATTCATACAATGATTTTGGTTCCAAAGTATTTATTCTCAATAAAAAAGATAATCTTGAAAAATTCCCCCTAGAGTGATGAAGGGATTTTCCTTGAAAATAAAATATCTAGTAAATCCTATAGAGTCTTTAATAAGAGAACCATGTGTGTGGACTAATATTTTCATGTCATGTTTAATGAAATAAATCCACCTGATTCCAAAACCACCCTAGAATATAATAAGGATGTCCTGTCTAGTCTAGAAAAAAATTCTATACCTTCAGATTCTATTGTTAAACAAGAAGAAAAACTGGGTTATGGAAACTCTCCAGATTCTGACCAAAATGAACCCACACCTGTATATGAACCCAAAGTTACCTGCCCTTCTTTTTCTAGGTCTATTATAACCCTTAAACCCATCATTTGGATGTCATAGTTGGAGACTAAAACAAAGGAACATAGAATAGATATTCTCTAAGAAACCAGGTAGAATATCAATTATTTTTTTCACAACTTTAACCTAAAAACAACAGTGATGCAATCAATGATGAATTTTGGATGATGTCTATTCAAGAATAATTGAACAAGTTTGAAGGAAAAAATTTGTGGAAACTTGTTGATAGACCCAAAGAAACCTTTCCCATAATCACTAAGTGGGTGTTAAGAAAAAAAAAGTGGAAGAAGTTGTCACTATAGTAAGAAACAATTCTAGAATACATGCAAAAGTTCATAGTCAAGAGGAAGGAATAAAGTATGATGAAAATTATTCACATATTTTCCAAAATGAATCCATCTGAATACTAGTAGCTTATGAATCTAATCGTAATTTAAAACATTATCTAATTTATGTCAAAATTTCGGGGAATAATTGTTATATTATTGCGGATATTTTTGATTGACAAACCTTGAATTTGCATATCCCTTTTTCCAAATAATTATTTTTTAAATTAAAAAAAAGATTGTTATGGTTAAAAACAGGCTCCAAGAGATTGGCATGATAAGATCTACACATTTAGTATTTCAAAACTGATGTAAAATAAGTTTAAAATGAGTTTAATGGGTGAACAAAAATTCTTTCTCAGATTTCAACATTTTCAAAGTAAGGAAGTTATTATTTTAAATAAAATTAAATATACTAAAAATATTTTAGAAATTTTTAATCAAGATAGAACTAAATGTAGTGATACTCCCATAAGTACCACCTATAAATTGGATCTTGGTAAATATTGAAAATCAATGGATAAAACCAATTACAGAGGTATAATTGGAAGTATTCTTTATTTAATTTATAGCTAGCCTGATATTATATTCAGTGTTTTTATGTGATCTAGTTTTCAAAAAAATACTAGAGAGTCATATCTACTTCTTTAAAAGTAATTTTCAAGTACCTCAAATATACTACCAACTTTGTATTCTTCTAGAATAGAGGATGACCTTTTGAATTAGTTATTTTTTTGGCTGCTGACTTTGGAGGTTGAATATTAGATATAAATATCACTTCTGGAACATATCGCATTTTGTGAAATTTTATAGTTTCATGATGTAGTGTGAAACAAAATTCGGTTGCATTATCTACTACCAAAGCAAAATACATTGATGGTGGTAGTTTTTGTTCTAAAATTTTGCTGATGAAACACTCTTTATTATAGAATGTATATCAATTTAGGCATTTCCCAATAAACTGTGACAATATAGGTGCTATTAATATTTCTAATAATCTAGTTTATCATTCAAGGAAAAAGAATTTTTATGTAATACATCATGTTTTTAGGGATAATTATAAAAAAAGGTGACATAACTTTTGAGGTCATTAGCACATAACATCATCTTGGAGATATTTTTTCCAAGACTTTAAATTCTGAGAGAATGAGAAACATCAGACAGGAGATGGGGATGGTTAAATTTGAGTGACTCACTATTGACGACTCACCATTGATAACTCAATAGTTGATGACTCACTGTTGATGACTCAACATTGATTACTTACAGGTTGATGACACACTACTGATGACTCAATGTTGATGACTCACTGGATGATGACTCACCATTGAGAACTCTCCATTTATAACTAACCATTGATAACTCACAATTGATGAATGAACATTGGGACTCACTGATGAAAAATCACCATCCAAATTAACCTTTTTATTTTCAAACAATTTTAATGGGAAATTGATAACCCTCACAGTGCAATAGATCATACATCAAATGATACTATTGACTTGTTAAACACTATATTGAGATGATTCGTGTCAAATACCCTAGATTGTTTCTAGGGAAAAGAGTTTTCATGGCTTCCTGGATCAGCATCAAGGAGTTCTTCATTACAAGTTTGCAGGTACTTTCAAGCTATCATGTACTCTCCTTTGCTAATTTTCCCCATGTTGATGCCTCTAACCATTATACATAATTTCTTATTAATCCACTTCCCTTGATCCTTGGTTCCGTACACATGGAAAAGTCTACTCATCATTTGATCAATGACTTCCATTGTCGCCGTAATCACCTGATTGTCCTCCTTCATTTCCTCACCCGAGTGCATGAGTAGATCCATCCTTGTATCCGAGTCAACATCCTCCAACTGATTCCAACCTATAAGAGGCCCTTCCACATGATTCTGAAGATCATCCTCCATCATCTGAATCACCACATCTCTTTGATGAAAAAATGCCCTTGTTGCAGCCATATATTCTTCAGACTCCCGGTCGTTGGCCGATGAGGCACCTGCTCGCTTACCATCCCCATTCCCATAAGAGCCTTTCCTATTGCTCGTGTATATGATTCTAGCATTATTAGTACCCATAAGAGGGAGTTTACCCTTACTCGAGGACCTTGTAACATGAGGAATATGTATGTTAGAGTAGTCCTTCCTCCTCTCATCCTTCGGTTATGATTAATAAAGCCATAAAAATCAATAATTGTATTCTAACACTTCTTAGATGAGGATTGAAAGTATTCCTCTACCACGACCACTTACATGGGTTGAACAGGAGAGTATGAGACTGGATCTGCCTCTTCTTGGGTAGCCCCCATATCATAGAATGGTCTTTTCCATGTGTATCCACTATATCTCTTCCTTCCCCAAGTATCTAGCATTCTTCTTCTCCTAAAACATTAAATCGGTTATGAGAATTTTTATGTATGCCTATAGCTTTAATCTTCATGGAATAAGAAGGTTGGGCCCGTATCTTCGGTGTTTCCATGTCTGAACCCCTTGGTTGAAAAAAAAACACGATAGATGTATTGAAACTACAAAGAGGTGTCTTTGCTAGTGGCTGGATACACACCCATTACATCTCCCAACATGTCTCCACTGCATATGTTTAAATCCAGCTACCTACCCATATCAGCATTCAAGTGTGGCTCCCTATCCTCAAGTCCTACCTCCTTCTCCTGAATAAATCCTGTAGCTATACTGGCCCCGCTGCCTCAATGAGAACACATTGACTCAGAAGATCCTCCAACGCCCAAATCAGATTTCAATCTGCTAAATATTCCAAACACAGTAGGGTTGCACTGGGCCACCTTAGCTGGCTTCTGAGGAGCCTCCACATCTAGAGGGGCTTGTTGTCTGGTGGCCTCCAACACTACTATTACAACCCCGCGCACCTCTGAATTCCCACTCAAGCCTGCCTCACCTCTCGACTCTTCCATCAACAATCCACTCACATACGGTATGCAAAGAGAACTTTCAGCTGCTCTAGTAGCCAGTTGACCCAACTCCAAGGTCATGCACGCAACAATAGAAACAGTATACCGAAGATCCTGAGAGGGATCTCTCTGAGGACATTGAGAAGAACTTATACAACATATGATAACTTCGTGACCCAACCAGTTATATCCTACACATTACTGAACCCATGAATCATAGTATACCATCTAGTTCCAGCATAGTTCTCTTTCATCCTCAATCATTATGAACTCCCTTGAACTCTTCAAGACATCAACATAAACTAAAATTCTAGGAGAAATCATATGGAAAACCAAGCAGGTTTGGGCATCATAAAAAAGGTACAGAACCATCATATTACAAATCAACTGAAGAGTACCAGGATTATAGAATTGTAATGGTAGAACAGAGAGAGAAATCCAAATCTCTGTAACCAGAGAGTCACATAATTGGGGAAATCGAAGGAATACCTACAGAGGAAGAAGTGAAAACCATCCAGGGCTTGCGGAGAAATAACCCAAGCACAACTCAGATCCTCTTCATTAGAAAAACGATTCATAATATGCCTTGAATCCAGAAGACCAAATACCGCCAAATCCTGCAAGTGCCAAGATGAGAAGATAACCCTGTCGAAGGCATCAAAAGAGGTCTGATTCTTACCAAAATGAGAAACCAACATCAAGTCCAGTAGTGCCGAGGATTCCATGATCTCTAG
This sequence comes from Viscum album, assembly GCA_963277665.1. Lineage (NCBI taxonomy): Eukaryota > Viridiplantae > Streptophyta > Magnoliopsida > Santalales > Viscaceae > Viscum > Viscum album. The sequence goes on along the minus strand of OY728158.1, from coordinate 1,162,299,471 downwards.
AGAAGAAATCAAAAATGAAAGATCTCTTTTCAATGGCCCGAGTGAAGAGTATCTCTATGAAATCCCTAGAGTCTCTTCCTTTGAAGAAGAAGAAGGGTGAATCAAGTGCTCCAAAGATTGAACTGGATAACCTAGATCATCCCAATAGAATAATTATACCAAATAATGTAGTATATTCATTATAGATGTTGTCAAGTAAGTCTCTGATTTTGGATGTGCTAAAAGAACAAGGTTGGCTGGTGTGGATTTCCAACAATGAGTGGGCTCTCTATCTATAACTATTTCACGAGTTCTACTTGTATGTAGATTTTTTGTTGGAGGGAACATAATTTTTTTATATTAAGTTGAGAAAAAATGGAAAAGGTATTCCATTTTCTTCTAAGTATGGGGATGAATTCCTGAAGGTACGGCATGAAGTTTTTTTTATGATTACCAAGGAAATTCTCCTACTCCAATTGATATTTTTTGATATTAAATATCCATAAACGAGTTGATCAGTGATGGAATTCCAAGAAGACTCATAGAAATAGAATTTGATGGTGAATGAAGGTTATTATTTATATTTATTCAAAACTAACTATGTCTCATGAAAGGTGACTTTTTTTTCTGAAATATCAAGAAGTCTATTTTTTTATCTGATGAAAGAAGAACTCATGATTAAATTGTAAAGATACCTTAAGGTCCACATGAATGATATGATTAAAAATCAATCCAATCAACATCCATATTTTATTCTAAGATTATTTTTTCATTGAGGAAGGCTAATGGATTTTTAAATGAAGGGGATGAAACTGTGAATGACTGTGTTGGTTTGTGCATTAATAAATCCATATGAAATAAATGTGGATTAGGTAGAATTCTTAGAAGAGGTATTTGGATGAGGATAATGAAAAAATGTATGAAATATTTAATCTTCTTCAACATCCTACTAAGACGAAAGTAATAGCTGATATTGGTCTAGGGCTAGATGAGGTGAAAGAATATTCTAATGAGGGGGAACATGAAGCTAAGACTAATAATTTAGAGGAATCTCTTATTGATGACATGAGTGATTGAGATTTTATTGGAAGCCCATAAAGAATTAATTTTGGATCTCCTAGCCCTCCAAAAAGGATTCCAACCAAAGAAACTCTCCTAGATGATGATTCCGGTTAATAGAAAGAGGAAACTAAATATGTTGAGTGTGAATGAAAAAGTGGAAGTAAATAAAAGATGAATACAATAGTGAAGATGATGATGGGAATTTAAATAAGTAGAGGAAGAAAAGGAAGAGAATGATGTTAATGAAAAAGGGTCTGAAGAAGAAGAGTCTAAAGAAGAAGGTGGAAGTGATTAAAATGAATAAGAAGTTGAAAAAGAGGAATGAAATAATGCTTGTGGAGAACCTGGTCATCCTATAGGTGATCAAGGTCTGGATAGAGAACCAACAATTTTAGATGAAACTAATTTCCTAGAAAAGGAAAAAATTGTGGAATTTGAGAAGGATTTAGACTCAGTTGATGCTGAGGAAGCAATTCTAGTTGTTAAAGAGTATGAAAAAGTGTATGTTAGGATGAAATCACCTATTAGGGGGAGTAACATACTAAAAGAGTAAGAGTTGACACTATCACACCTTATGATTGTACAGTAGATTCTAAATGGGAGAGGTATCAAAGGTATATCACTTTAGGCTTTGATTATCTTGATTTAGATGATGAGGCATATGATGCTAAGGGGTATATGCTTCATGCAGTAGGTCATTCTTGGATAGTTCCTATTGAAAGAGATCCAACAGTGTCTCATGCTCTTACTTATACTCCTTTGGTTGCACCAGTGATTGCTAGCTATGTATGTCAAATTGAATTCAACGTCTTTAAAGAGGATTTGTCTTCATTTGATAGAGAAATTCTCCAACCTCAACATGCCCCTATAGAAAGTATCAATGAAAGTGATGCTGATATTATTGTAGAAAGATTTTTCTCTCATATTTACCCTTATATAGTTTTTGAACATCAATAATTAAGGGTTGAAAATAAAAGATTAAGTGATGAGTTGGTTGTCGTCATTCATAGTTTGAATAAGATTTAATCTGAGTATGAAACGGCCTTGGAAAAAGTTATAAAAGGTCTGAAGATACATCTTCTGAGGTTGATACTCCTCCTCCTCAAAGCCATGATCTAGAAATTATGACAGTACATAAAAAATGGCCTTTTGCGACGGGTTATTTGTGATGGGAATAAATCTCATTTCAAATAGTCTGTCGAAGAGGTTATTTGCGATGTGACTTGGTGTCCCATTGCAAAACTTTAGGCCAGGTATGCGGGCCAAACTATGGTAAAGGTATTTGCGACGGGGAGGCACCCCCGTCACAAATACTCGGAGGCGGTAAATCCGATTTGTGATAAAGAATTTCCCCGTCATAAATAGTTCTTCTGCGCGTCACTATTTGTGATGGGTCCCATCACATATACCTGGTGGCGGAAAATACTATTTGTGATGGGATGTTGCACCATCAGAAATAGTCTATCGGCAGGGCACTATTTGTGATGGGACTCGTCACAAATACCCTTTTAACGGCCGATAGTTATTAATGCGGACGTTGGTATTTGAGACGGGTCCCATCGCAAACAGTAGCATTTCCGATGGGATTCCCATCGCAACAAATCTAACCTATATATCCCCCCATCCGTTTTTCCATTCTTCCTCTCAATTCCTACTTTCTCTCTCTCTCTCTAAACTATAATTTTAGAGTGAAAATTTATTGGAGTTATTTTTCTACGAAGAAGTTTTTGAAGTTGTCTCCACCTATAGGAGATCATGTTTAAAGGTATTTATGTTTTCTTTATATTAATATTTATTTTATTTTGTTTTTATTAATTTTAGTTGTTAATTTGTTGTAATTAAATTAGATTTAGATTGTTTTGGCATCTGTATTTATTTGTAATAATAATTAATGATTAGTAGTAATTAAGAATTACTAAAGATAATTAGTAATGAATATAAATAATTAGCGGTAATTAGTAATTATTAACGTTAATTTGCAGCAATTAACAATAATTAAATCTAATTAGTAATAATTAGCGGTAATTAGAAATAATTTAGAATTAATAGTAATAATTAGTAAAAAAATAGTAATAAATACCAATAAACTGTGATAATTAGTAAAAAATAGTAAGAAATACTAATAATTAGAACTAAATATTAATAATTAGTAAGAAATACTAATAATTTGTAATAAATACTAATAATTAGTATCAGTTAATAATAAATACTAATAATTTGTAATAATCAGTATTAATTAGTAATAAATAGTGATAAATATTAATAAATACTAATAATTAGTAAAAATTAATTAAAATTAGTAAAAATTAGTGAAAATTTGTAACAGTTAGTAAGAATTAGTAAGAATTGGTAATAAATACTAATAATTAGTAATAATTAGTGATTAATATTAATAATTAGTAATAATTAGTAATAAATACTAATAATTAGTAATAAATATTATTAAATAGTAATAAATAGTAACAAATAGTAATAATTAGTTGTAAATAATAATAAATAGTAATAAAATAGTAATAAATAGTAATAAAATAGTAATAATTAGCTATAATTACTAATAAATTGTAATAAAGGGCGATAAATAGTAATAAATAGTAATAGATTCTAATAATTGCTAATAAATAGAAATTATTGGTAATAATTTGCATTAATTAGGAATAAATAGTAATAAATAGTAACAAATAGTAATAAATACTTATAAATAGTAATAAATAATAATAAATAGTAATAAATAGCAAGAATTAGTAATAAATAGTAATAAACAGAAATAAATAGTAATAATTATTAATAATTAGTAATAAATAGGAATAAATAGTAATAAATACAAATAATTAGTAATAACTATTAAAAATTAGTAACAATTAGCAATAAATAATAATAAATATAAAAAATAGTAAAAAATAGTAAAAAATAGTAAAAAATGGTAATTAATAGTAATAAATGTTTATAAATAGTTATAAATAACAATAAATGGTAATAAATAGTAATAAATAGTAATAAATTGTAATAATAAGTAATAATTAGGAATAATTACTAATAATTACTAATAAATAGAAACAAATAGTAATAAATAACAACAAATAGCAACAAATAGTAATAATTAGTAATAATTAGTAATAAATAGTAATAATTAGTATTAATTAAAAATAATTAGAAATAATTAGAAATACTTAGTAATAATTTTTAATAATTTTTAATAATTTGGAAAAATTTGGAAAAATTTGGAAAAATTTGTAATAATTTGTAATAATTTGTAATAATTTGTAACAATTTGTAATAATTTGTTATAATATATAATAATCCACTATTATTTTTAATAATTTTTAATAATTTTTAGTAATTAGTATTAATTATTAAATACTAATTATTACTAATAATTAGGGATATATACAAATAATTAAAGACAATTAGGGATAATTCGGGATAATTAGGAATAATTATAAATAATTAGGAATAATTAAGAATAACGAAAAATTTGGAACAATTAAGAATTAGGAATAATTAAGAAAAATTAGGAAAAATGAAAAATTAGGAAAAATTAGCAATAATTAAGAAAAATTTGAAATAATTAGCAATAAATTGTTATAAATTATACTAAATTGTAAAAACTTGGCACAATTACCAATAGATTAGTGGCACTCCTTTTTCTCGATGACTCAACTCCTTTCAACTTTTACCGACTTGAAACATTATGAAAAATGTGCTTCTACATATGCATATCCAATATCATGTGCACAATATTAGATATGACTTCATAGGAACGTATTATTCATAGTGTTTTTAGGTGGTGACAGTTGGAAGAAAATTATTCATCAAAGAAAAGGGGGATCTTCTGTTTGACAGCTCATTTACCTGCATCTTTCTCATAAAGAAAGAGGCATGCTTATGCATTCTCATATGCACAAGAATGGATATGCGTACCTCTGAGCATATTCCTCATTGTGATTTCATTATGGGAACGTTGCAAGTAAATGAGACATCAATAAATAGAGCATCTGTCAATCCACTAGAAATTGTGTCCCCCGTAATTAGTGGTAATCAGTAAGAAGTGGCTGTATTTTTTTATATTCTATTTTTTGATAGTATTTTACTTTTTTCAAATTATTTAAAATAGTAATGATTTTATATTTTGTATAAATATATGGAACAAAGAAACCAAAAAAATCATTATTAGCTGATTGCACTTGGAAAATAAGCATTCAAATCCAAACGGTTCTGGTTAAATCCTGTATATATTGAGGCTGCAGAATATTTTTTATTATTTTCATCATCAAAACAAGAATTCATTTCTGAAGTCATGATTAAGTTTCATTGTGTGGAATTTTCACTCAGAAGGATTGAAACATTTAACAACGTTGGGGGATATCTTTTGCATTTTGAATTTCAACCAGATTATTTTTTTCTATATCAACATGGTGAAAGAAGTTCCAGATAAGATACTAATAATTTGATTCTAGATCCATCATGGATTAAAAATTTAGTACATGATATTGCAGGTCCATCTGTTCAACAAAATGAAAGTTAGGATGATATTGATTTACCTCGTGAGAGGGAACTATATAAATTTTTTGAGCTGTTGAGGTCTACTGAGGATGCATTATATCTTAGTTGCAAGATAAGAAAATTAGAAGCGGTTGAAAAATTCATGGCTGTTAAATTAGGTAATGGAATGTCAAAAAACTATTTTGATCAGATATTTTCTTTGGTTAAAACACTATTACATAAAGGTAATGAGTTGCCTAATAATTACTATGAGAGAAAGAGGTGGGTTCATAATCTAGGCCTTAGTTATGAAAATAATCATGAATGTGAAAATAATTGCATCTAATATTCTAGTGAAAATGAGTAGTTGAATAGTTGTCCCACATGTTGAAAAATTGAGGTATAAAAGAAGCTCAATCAGGGAATTATGGATTGATTCTTGTAAAAAATTTGAGATATTTGATGCTTACCCCAAGGTTGTAACATTTATTTATATATCAGAACATAGCGACAATGATTTCATAACAGAAAACCAAGATTTCAACTGTTAAAAGAAAGAATCGTCCATTTGATGGTGATTTATGGAAACATTTTGACTGAGTGCATCCATATTTTTCTTTAGAATCATGGAATGTGCAATTGGGTCTTCATATTGATGGTTTCAGTCTGTTTGGTTCTTATAGTAGTTAGTATTCATGTTTTATTATCTTTATAACTCTGTAAAATTTATCTACATAGATGTTGATAAAGGATATTTATATCTTTTGAACTTATTAATCCTATAAATCCAAAAAAGAATATTGTTTTTTATTTTAAACCATTTATTGATGAGTTAAATTCATTGTGGAGTAATGATGTGGGTACATATGATGTTGCTTTGAAACAAAATTTCCTACTAAAAGCTACATTATTGTGGACAATTACTGACTATCCGGCATATGGACGGTTATCTAAATAGAGTACACATGTTCCTAAATCATTTCATTACTGTATGGGAGACAAAAAAGAATTTATGCTCATCAATGGAAAATAACCTTGTTATTTTTACTGTCATCGCAGATTTCTTCTAACTAATCATCCTTTTCGGAGGAACAAATCTCATTTTTGCAAGGCACAATTCAATAGGATGAACCTTTAAAAATAAACTGAGGTATATAATTGAAATTAGTTGTTTTCTCATTACCACCCATCACATTTGGACTAACAATAAACCAACAAAAAAATCATGGCTTTGGGAAAGAACACAATGGGACCAAATAGAGAATTTTTTGGGATCTTCCATATTGGTCTGATTTGTTGGTCTGTTACAAGTTATATGTCATGCATATTTAGAAGAAATTTTTTGATAATTTATTTAATACAGTTTTGGGTAAACCAGGTAAGACTAAAGAAAATGTAAAGGCACGATTAGATCTTTCACAAATTTGCAAGCGATAAGAACATGAACTGTTTGAAAATGTCAGATCGTAGAGGTTAATGAAGCCAAAAGCAGCTTATACACTATCTAAAGAGAGTTTCTTATTATTTTGTCAGTGGATGGAATATTTGAGGCTTCTAGATGGCTATGCTTCCAATTTTGGGAGATGTGTTAAGAATAATCATATTACTAGATTAAAAAGTCATGATATGTAATGTTTTAATGGAATTACATATGCCAATTAGATTAAGAGGTTTATTGAATTATATTATGTGGGATTTGATAATAGAAATAAAATATTTTATTTGATACATTTTTACAGCGACAAAAGACTATGATTCACTAAGAAAACTGGAAGAAGATGTTGTTGTAATTATATGTAAACTGAGAAAAATCACCTCACCAACTTTCTTTGACTTGATAGAACATCTGATATTACATTTTCCACATTAATAAAAAATTATAGGTCTATTATTTTTTCAATGGATTTACCCTTTTGATAGATTTATGTAGAAATTGATGAAAAAATTACGTAACAAAGCATCCATTTAAGGCTCAACTGCTGAATCTGATTTTCAAGAGGTAATTTCTTTTTTCCTCTCTCATTTTCTTTAAAACTGAATATTCTTAAAAAAATGCATGGGAAATAATGAGGGGAATGTTGATAATGAAATATAAAATCAATTAACAGTTTTAATCATCCAGGTCTTTGCTTCGGTGGAGTTCATGAACGATGAAGTTCAGATGAAGAACATCACAGAGCTCATACATATGTTCTGCACAACTATATAGAAATGTCATCATTTTAAATGTGAGTGATTCTATAAATCATTATATAATTTATGTTACAGTAATTAAATTTTTTTTATAGTTTATATGATAATCATATTAAAAAATTGCTTCCCAGAATTATGGTAACTGCGCTTGAAAAATTCCGAAAAAGGTTTTCTATTAATGGTTTCAAAATCTGGTAACATAAATTATTGATGGTTTACCATATCAATTCAGTTTCATATTTATTATATTTATTATTTATTTTAAAAAATTCAGGTGCCTCAACATGCTGATAAAATTGATAATTGACTATGTATATTGAGTAACCCACCATCCAAAATGGTTAAATATTATAATTCATATGTGGTTAATGGTATTAGATTTCATACATCTGCATATGGGGAATCAAAAAAACAGTGAAGAGTGGAGTTCTCTTAAGAGGATATTATCATAGAGAAACTGAAGTTGAATTTTATGGAATGCTGGATGAAATTATTGAACTGTGTTATATAGGAAAAAAAATTAAAAAATAGTGTTTAAATGTCAGTGGTTGGATACTGATAGAGTCATTCATTTCATCAGACTCATGGAATAGTTGATATTAAATATAAAAGTATTCTTACAGTAAATGAACATTTTTAAATCGCTTAACTTGAACATAAAATTTATTACGCATAGTACTGATCTATTTCAAGAGACCTGAGTGATTGGGGGAGGATAATAAAAATTAAATATCGGGAAAATCAGTTTACTAAAAGTGAATGTGTTTTCGATAAAGTGCAAGAAATTGAAATTTTTCAAGTGACTACTCGAAATCTATCTTTTTCACCAAGAGACATGAATATCGATGATGGCACCCCACAATTTAGGATCGATGGTGACGATGATGTTAGTGATGTTACAAATGAATTTTAAATAACATGAGATGATGAAACTAAAACTCATTTAGATATTTATAATGTTGTAGAGGAATATTAAGACATTGACATCGTCACATATGAAGATTATGATGAAGGATAACATTGACATAGTTAAATTCTTGTTATAATCATAACTAATATATATATATATTGGATATATTAATTTTTTAACAATAATAATTTTGTTTTTCAGATGAATGATGATCTATTTCGTGAGTTGTAGGTGGATGAGCTACCTTTGGGTGAGGAGGACTTGGGATCATCTGACTTTCATCTGACTTGTGGTTCAGGGGGTAAGTGGAGGGGGCACGGTCTTAAACGACTATGATTCTTGACCTTATCCCTGAGTGACATCCACCTCATGGCTTTGATCCATCCACATGGAGGAATGAAAACCTCTATTTTTTAGTTAGCTTTCATTAATTTTTTATATACTAATTTTTTGGTTATTTATTCTTTTTTACAGTTTTTCACAAGTAGTTATTGTACAGGGGAGTGCTATCTTGCACAATTATTTTTCTTAGCCATGGATCACATGGGAACATATTTTTGTTGATGTGCAGCTTGAAATTTTCAATCATTGGATGGTATATAAATAATTAATATTTATTTTAAAATTTATTTCATTTATAACTTTATATAATAAATTATTTGTAGGGTTCATGGTATTCCATCGATGATAGCATGTGTAACGCTATCCACGTGGCATGGGAGGTGTCTATGTGTGACTATTTCTTCCAGTTCTTACACAATTTCATAAGGAAAACCATAAAGAAAGAAAGAGTGACATTATTTGATGATTCGTGTAGAGCCCACCAACCAGAGTACATTTTATCTCACTTTTGGGATGAATTATGTTCACACTATTTAGGTGGTGGATTTCAGAGGAGATATTCATTAGGTCGGCAGAACTGGGGGAGACAAGAGGTGATCTATCGAGCTAGTATCCTTATATTTAGTACGCATATAGAGCATCTGGTAAGTATCTTTTACTAATATTTTATATGACATTAAATATAAACAATTTATTTTATATTCATATATGAAGTCGATCGGCCTGATATTAATGATTACAACGTTTATCGGAGGATGTACAGTGATCCAACGGCTTGAGAGATTAGATGTGATGTCCACCATCATATTGTGGTAAGTATTATTTCTCTTTTAGTTTAAAAATTAACATAATATAATATTTTTAGTATTTTAATTTCAAATTGGAATTGAAGGAGTCATATGATGCCACTACCTCTCAGACATAGGTTGAGAGTTAGGGCAAGACGGCTGATCAGACTAGTGCCCACCATTTCGATGAGGAGACATGGATTTAGGTGACCCAGTATGCCTTCGAGAAGGGATGAGCAGTTGGTATCAGCTCTTATTTGGCTCCGGGGACTTATTATGGTACTGATACGATATCGAAATCCAAATCAATAGGATCTCATAGAGACGAATCATCTATTGGATCATAGTATCAAGAGAAGCTCTGATATCAGAGTGATATTATTGATAGTTTGCAGAACAAGCAGGAAGAGAATCATCAGCAGCAGTAGTATGAGAAGGATATGAGTTAATGACAACAGAAACAGTAGCATCACAAGGAGGATATGCGTCAATGGAAGCAGTAGCAACAGGAGGAGGAGATGCGTCAGTGGCAGTAGCAGCAGCATGAGTAGATGGAGTACATGCTCCATCTGACTCGTAGTTTAGGGATGGGGTTTCTTCCATGAACTTCTATAGCTCCTCCACCTCAACCAGAAGACTATCCACCCAAATTTTTTTTGTTATTTTAGAAACATTTGAATTCAATATTTGTCATAATATGAACTATTTAATGTTTATGTCTTTGATATTGGTGCAAATATTTCATAATTTATTTTTTATTTTTATTTTTAATATTTTACTATTTTAATATTTATTATTAGTATTATATATTTTCATTTTTGTTTATTTCACCAATAATAATAATAATATTTTATGATTTTTTTAATATTTATATACTTTTTTGTTAATATCCAGAATTTTAATATTTTTCTATTTTAATATTAATAATATTAATTTTTTCATTAATTTATCATAATTTTATTAAATATATTTTTTATTAGTTATTTACGACAGTACCCCATCCCAGAAAGTTGACATATATTTTTTAAATAAGTATATTCCACGGGTAAACGGGTCTGTCGCAACCCACACACACATATATATAATAATGTATATAATCAGAGAGCTATTTGCAACGGGAAATTTTCCCATTGAAAATTGTATTTTTTATGGGCACATCGCAAATATCCCATCAAAAACACCTCAAATTCTAATACTGTAATATCAATATTCATAGACGCAACAAATGAAGCATGAACATCTACTACTCTTGCTCATACCTCTGGCTGTGATACGATCATATTCATGATAAGATAAATACTTCTAACTATAACACATTTATCAGATCATGAGATCCTAAGAAAATTAAAACATAACATTGACCATATGCATGATATAGTAATTTTTTACAAGAAAGGGGTGACCTCTTCTTAGGATAAAATCCCTAAGAATGTAAACTTATACTTTAAAAGGATTTATACCAAACAACAGTTGGAAAGTCCTTTGAAATAAATGATTAAATTTTTTTGGATCCCTCATGTTACTCATGATTTCAAGGGAAATGTGAAATATCTCAAAGTGTTAACTCATACTCTTTAGATGTTTATGGATAATAAAGATAATTTTACTAAGGCTTTGGAGAAATGTGGAAAAATAATAATAGATTTCATCAACCTTTTTAAGCCATTTTTATATGTCCAGAGTAATGTTACTGTAGCTCTAGAACCATTTCATAGTAGACCTGTTAATGGGAACATGCCTTCAAAATCAATCTACCGATCTATCGATCCTCATTTCAGAGCCATTGTTACTTGAAAACCTTTTTCTCCTCTACCTGCAACCCTTAAACCATATCCCATGTCTTCTGCTTGGGCTCTTAGTCATCTAAGGCCTATTATCTATAGGGAACTCATATCCCCTACCTCTTATATTCAAGGTCTCACCCCTACTATTCCTTCTATGGTTCCCATTCATCGGCTCTCTAAATCAACCCCTTATATACTATCTATTCAATCACCTACTTCTTGCCAGCAATAGTCTATATGTCATGGAAGCTTCTTTAGAGAATAATTTATTCTTGTTTGATCTTTTATAGAGTTGTATTCTTGTAATGTTCACATCCAATATACTCTATTTATATCATGAAATGAATTATATATTTTATTCTATTATATATTTATTATATTTTCTTATTTGTTCAATTTTTGATAATCCCAAACAGGGGAGGGGGATATGGGATGAAATTTTATTTAATTTTGTTTTTATCCTAAAATTTACTTTATATTGATATGTATGACATGTTAAATAAAATAGTTCTTTGGTACATTGATCATTATGAATGGATTATTAACGCCATGATTTTTGATTATAAAAAATGTGATATTTTTGGACTCGTCCAGTTTTAATTCTCCCAAATCGTTCTTAATTAAGATCAAATAATTATTTTTACGCACATTTTCCTATCATCTTAATCTATTATATTATTATTTAACATTATAAGATATGTTACTAATATTTTAATAATTATGAGTCATAATTAAGGTGAACTCAGTATTTTACATACTACTGATGACAGAAAAAATGGAAAAGTGTGAGCTCTGGTTGACATGGACTTACCGATAACATGTGTAACTGTTCATTGTCTCACTGTCATCACAAATTCCAAATTATAATTAAAAATAGGAACCATCACTCAAGCTACCAATAGATGAGTCACAATTTCATAATCCTACTGAAAAAATGACTTACAAATGGCATCATTTTTTTTTTCAAATTATGACTTACCAGGATGAGATGCTGATATCATAAGTTACTCTCAGTAAAACATATCATCAAAATGATCTACCATCAGAATTACCTACCGATCCTGAGTTACCGATACATGGATCACTGTTCTTTATTACAGAATGAATTATGTTTGAGAAACCATTACAGACATTCCATTCCTAATAAACCATTAAAATAAACCATCAATTCTTACGTTGTTATTTAAATTCAAATTTACTTCTAAAAACCAAATTTAGAAAACATTGTACTTCTATTTATATTAATGTAATTTTCTATCTTCTTTAGAAAGCATTTTTATTGATGTCAACCTATAGTAAGAGGTATGAAGTATTTAAAAATAATTTAGATCATTATTCTTATCAGCTCTAGTGTATAAAGAGAAAAATCGATTGAAAAGACAGATGTGTGACGATAGAAAAATATAAAGTTACTCATACACCTAAGAACAACTCAAGAATTGATTTATATGTGCACTAGGTGATATTTCTGAGAAATCAAACCAAATAACTTTTTTCACTGACAAACTAAAAAATTGGAAGCACTCTTCGATTAAACCAAATACCTCCCTAGAAACAGAAGGAAGAAGCACTCATGACACTCAGTTTTTCTGTCTTTTTCTAGAAGCTGATTTGAGCGTAATTTTAACATAACTTTGAGGAACCTCAAGCTACATTTCCAATCACTTAGAACCTTATAAAATATATTATCTATATTATCTCTTCATTTGTATTGTTTCTAAATAATGGGAAATTTATGTACATCTGTTATATGAACACACACTGACTCCTCTAAAAAACTAGAAGATACACTGATATCTTCAGAAATATTCATTGTACACATTACAATACCACATATAATAGTGCAAGTGGTCCATGTGTGGCATGTTTGATTTATCACTCCCATAAAAACTATAGAAGAGGTCCACTAGACATGGAAAGTGTGTATATTGTTGTTTACCTGGATCTAGGGTGTGTATCCTCATATATATATATGAAGTTATTGGAGTAAGGTGATTACCAAGTGGAGAGGATCAAATCTAATCTTGATACTGAACCTCTTGTAGTTATTTCTACTATACATTTTAAAGTTATATTTTCTTTACATTATTTTTTCATAGAAGAAAACATGTCTTCCACATTTATAATTAATCCTGGATATTTTTTATATTGGAATTTTATTTAATAAATTTATTTCAAAAGTTAAAATAATAATATATATAACTTTAACTGAGAACTAATCACTCGTTGAGAACTATTTTGAAAGATCAAAACTTTTATAAATCTGAAACATTACATAACTGGGACATTTTTTTATTTCAAATTGGGGATCTTTTCAATAATTGTTTTAGATATATTTTTTATATGAACTCAATCCACACCCTCTTGATTTTCCTACTCTGATCAACATTTATAACACTTTCCTAGTAAATGTATATGGAATGAATCTTCCATAAAATATTTTCTTATTTGGTGAAGTTTGATTCTATATTGGGAATGAATTGAACTTCGATATATAAACACATCATAAATTTTTGTGAGATGGAGGTCACACTTAACATGCTAATTAATCCTCATATTTTTTATAAGTCTAAAGAAGAGGATGAATCCCCATTGTAATTTTCTTCTCAAACATTGATATTAATTCTATATGAGAAATCCTATATGGCCTAAATTATTGAGACAAAGGAGAGAATCATTCTTCAAGATATTAACATTGTGATGGATTATACTAATATATTAATTAAAGAGTTTCATGATCTTCAGCTAGATTGCAAGGTTGATTTCTCAATCAAAAATAAACATGGATATCTTACTATATCCCTAATTCCTGATATAATATCCACCATTGAGTTAGAAGAACTAAATAAGTAGTTACGTTAGAATATATAAAATTGTTTTACAAACTTGAGTGCTACACCTTGGGGTACACCATTCTTATTTTCCAAGAAGAAGGATGGTTCAATGTGCCTCTTTATTTAATTACATGAACTCAAAAAAATAATGATAATAAAAAAATTATACAATTCCATAGATAGATGAATTGTTCGATCATCTACGTGAGGCCTAATATATCTCTAAAGTGGATCTTTGATTGGAATATCACCAATTATAGGTAAAATGATGATATTTCTAAGACTTCATATAACACCCCGACCCTAGAAGCCCAGATTCGGTGCATTATTACCTATCATTGGCATGGTCACAATAGATCAATTCTCGAAAGAACGATTATTTTAGTATCCTTTTAAGTACTAGATACATTCATAAGGTTTAAATTAGATAATAAAATATAAAAATACAACAACATTGTTTCCATGGAAAACACTGAGATCCCATAGACTATCTTTGCTGGTTAGTCATAATATACTTCTTCACATACTGGGAAACATAAAACATAGAAAGGGGGGATATCTGATGCTCATTAAGGACAACAATATGGAAGAAACATTCATAAATAAGCATAAACATTTATGGCAATGTATATGACTAAAAAAAATCATTTTAAACATGAACTTTAGCATAATATGGAAAAGATAAAATAAATTAATGACATTTACTTATTCAAATGGATATTCTAATAGTAAAATAATCACATGCAATATCAATAGCCACATTCATAATAATGGAATTCATAATGCCAAACTTTCATAACCACATAGTCAAGGACTTGTGCCAAGACTACAAATAATATTTTGTCAAGGCCTTGTTCCAAGACACTAGTTTGTCTCATGAGACCTATTGATTCATCGAGGATCTATAGTGGGATCCACCCCTCACTTACTAAGTCCAATGCATTCCTTATATGAAAAAGTTTAAACATAACAAAAAAAATCATATTAAAACTAAGATAAGATATGTCAATACTTTATCCATAAACCATTAATGGTATAAAAATAACACATCCAGAGTCAAACATATCACAAAACCTTCAATACAATATGGAATTTCTGTATCATAATAAATCAATTTCAAATAAGTTTATAATCCATCAAAGGATGTTGACATAGATGAAATCAAAACCCTTTTTAGAGAAATATCTCTTACTATTTTGAAATCATTTAAAGTCATATATTTATAAAAGAAAATATTTATTTTGGAAATATTATTATAAGTTTTTGAGAGAATCTTTCATGATGTTATAATAGCAGAAAATAGTTATACCCACCATACAAGTTAAAAAACATTCTTACCTTAATTTTGTCGAAAAGGACATAAAGTACCTTGTTTGGAAAATGATGGAAAGATTCCTTTATAAACATCTTATAAGAAGTCAAAAAAGGGTATAAATGACTTTATCCCATAGTCTAGTAAATAGTAAAAATGTTTTGAAATACATTTTTTTAAAAACATGGATGTGGATGATAAATAAGTCCCAGTAGATAGATACATAAAACCAACCCCAGATAGTAAAGATATTGTGAAATTAACACTTACCTTGTAATTTTTCATGGTCAAGGGTAGGTTAAAATCCTGTATAATGGTGAAATAATTGTTATTAAATTATATTATAATCATATACATTAATATGATATCATATATGATCTTTTAACATTTATTTGTTAATAATATCTTAGTATTATCGTCGTTTCAGGTGTTAACTGACCCGTTGCCCTTTATAAGTTTTGTTACGTAAGTAATGTTTGTTATGGATAGGATGTATCTTATTCATATTCAGAATGATATTAAGTCTTTAAATATTATTTTTAATCATATAATGAAAATTATTCTTGAATGGATTACGATGGGGAAAGAATCTGATTGCATTCATGGAGACGGTAATTCGTACATATGCACGAGTGACAATATCATTCATTTGTAATTAAAATCATAACTAAATGGATGGTATATCTTATATATAGTATAATTTACATGTTATATCTATTATTTACATCAATTAGACATCATTGTTATTCCCTTCCAAATAATAATGTATTGAATAACAACTACACCATGACGTGGATATGGTAAGTTGTACGTACGCATGTATGGTGACATGTTATTCATAGGATAGATAAGAGGGGTGAGGGGAACCTTAAGAAAAAATTGAAATATTATTCTATAATAAAACAATTTTTGGTTTATAATGGATACAAAATGAATTATTTAATTTTAATGTTGGGGATGGGTTGAAAACCACTCAAAAATAGGTTTTAGATAGGTTTGGGTCACTATATTAACCTTATCTTTTTTATTTAACTCTTAATTAAATAGTTTTACACTTATCATGTCTCTTTTTAGTTTTATATTATATGGTTAATAAACTTACTATAAACATCCAAGAGAACCCCAAATGGTTCATTAATGACATATATAGTAGTATTTAATCCATTTGGCCAAACCATAGATTTTGAGGAATATAATACCAATTAATAATATAACATTTGTTTTAAAAAATCTTTAATGTCAATTTTGATAATATTTGGTATTTTGTTTTTTCTAAATTCATACCAACATTATTACTTCGAACAAAATTCATTTAATCAACCATAACCTTTCATAATAACCTATAAAATTATTGTAATTAATAAAAAGTCTCAAATTACATTTATTTGGGTATTTATAATATCAATTATTTTAATATTTTATTTTTAAGGTAATTACTAGATCATCATTGTGTAATAAATTAAGAAAATTAGTTAATGTGTAAAAATTAAAAATAAACAACCATTATATAGGAAATATTCTTATCTTTATATTGAATATTTATACTTGAATTTATCAAATGTATAACCCTATATTAAAAATGGTTTAGTTATTAAACTTTGAATTTAACACTTTTAACTCTTCTTTGAATTAAATAATAATAAATATCCAAATCTAATCCAAGAGGACCTAAAAGATCATATTTTATTCCTAATGTTATTTTTAATCGAATTAAATTTATCTAATATAATTAGGACATGTGTTAGTGTAATAATAATATAATTTTTACTTTTAATTGCCTTTTTTACTTTTAACCGTGGTAAATAAAAGTCAAAAGTTACTATTCACAAAAAATTTATTTCTATCTTATTGAACCACATTTTACTTACTGATATCAACCTTTTCTCTCAGATTTTTAAAATTCAATTCACAGAAGGGATAAAATTATGTTTTATTCAAATTTTCAAATTCTCCTAGGATGTGGGTAAAAGACTGTAAAAAGATCGATAAAATTTTTATATATCTAAAATTATTATAAACTGAATCCAATGAATTGAATTAAACATATATAGGTATTATGTATCTATCTTGACGTAAAATAAATTTAAATAAATTAAATAATTATTTAAATAAAAAGTCGGTTTTAAACAATTACTCAGTGTTTTTCACTATTCATCAAAAATTTAAAGTTTTCATAAAAATCCAATAATTCACCCTTAGATAATTTTGATATTACAAATTCATAAATTAAGTCTATTTTACTAAATTGAAAATATATAAGTTTCATTTATTAATTTAAAATTAATTCCCGTTGTCAAAACCAAAAGGAGGGTTTTGGAAAGAAGTAATAACTATAAAAAGATTGACATGTGTTTATATCAATTTTAAATGTGAAATTACTTACAACAACCTACATTTTATTAAATTATAAAAATATAATCAAATTATATTTCAAAGCCATTCAAATGAATAATTTAACAGTATAAATCATTTCGATTAAAAAAGTTGTTTTCGATTAAAATATAGTATTTTTCACTATTCATCAAAATATGAATGTTATCATAAAAGTAAAAAAAACATTATGTAAAATAAATTTTTATATCCCACTTCTAAAAAAATTTCATTTAATTTAATTAAATATATATAAGTTTCAAATATTGGTTTTAAAAAGGGTTCTCCATTAAAAAGCAATAAAATTGAATCGTTTGAAAAATATTTCTTTTATCTGAGAAAATGAATTTGTTCTTATATTATGTCTATGAAACACATAATATTAATTTTAAAATTATTTATAGTATATGAGATTTAAAATTTAGATAATACTATTCATAACCACTTTTTTTAATGGTTAGTTTAGTAATTTGTGGTGCGCTCGAACTCAGTGTTGCTTGTAGCGCAAGCTATTGAATTACTTTAATGAGATAACGTACTATGAAATATTGTAGTGTTACATTATCCCCTTCATCAATATATTTCAACCTCGCAATCTGAATTTTTTTTCAAAAAGGTTAAAAATAGAAAAATACCTTTGTAGAAAACCTTCATTGGAAATTGGTTTAATAAAATTTACTCTTAATAAGAGGGAAAGGGAAATGATAAAGTCACCACCAAATTATGATCTCTTGGTGTGCTTGAACTCAGTGTTGTGTGTAATGAATGTTATTGATTTACATTGAAGAAATAATGTATTATAAAATTACGGGGTGTTACATTTTCCCCTCCTTCAATAAATTGGGTCCTCGTAATTTGAAATTGTTTTTTGAAAATAAAAGGATAAAAATAGAAAAATACCTTTTTGGAGTACCAACATCGAAAATTGGGTTTACAAAATTTAGTCTTAATACGAGGGAAAGGGAAACAAAAAAGTCACTACCAACTTATGATCTCGATTATGAGAACATTGGTGGCAATTAGAGACACATAATTGGAGGAAAAAATTAAATATTTATTGGGAGTGAATGAGGTCATAAATCACAAAAAACAGTAAAATTGTGGGCCTAAAAGCCATAAATCTATGATGATTTAAAATATCATCGATTCAATGAAACATAAGGTATTAGGATAACACATTTTTTGTTTTAAGATCCCTTAACTAAAATTTAAGAATTAATTTCTTCATAGAATAAGAGAATATATATATATATATACATGACAAGTAGAGTTTCATCCATCAACTAATTTATACCAAAAACTCATCTCTTACTCCAAAACATAATAGAACTAAAAAAAATCCAATTTATCTTAATCGTATAAGGTTCAAAAAATAATGAATTTATAATTAACCTATCAGAACCTTTAAAAAAACTTGATTATAAAATCTAGGGACTTCACATAGTCTAGTGGAAGGCGAGAAATCCCAATCGCAGAATGGTTGTGGGTTCGATTCCCGCAGATTTTTATGACACGACGGATTGTCACATGGTTTTCATGTTTTCCTTTTTATAACAATCCAAAAAATTACCTTAACAATAGTATCCAATTTCAAACATAATCCATTACAACCTTTAGACTTTACTAAAATACTTCTATACAAATTCACAGTCAAAAATTTATAATGAAGTTAAACACAATGAAGATCCTTTTTTCCACGGAACAACATGTGAATACCTTCATCATGTATTATTTTAAAACATGGTAACACCCTGAGTTACCATAAAACCTTATTTATTAAACTCATTCTCCCTTATCATTTATATAATTCTGGATATATTCCTTATATCAAATTTTTTTGAATATTCCAACAATGATGAAATAAACAAACTATTAATCAGTTCCAAGAATGTCATGAATATCCAATATATTTTATCCAAATCAACTATCACTTATTTGAAAATCAATACATCATTATCAGGACCATATTAAAGATTACCTTTCCTTAAACTATGTATTTTTCAAAAAGCATACCTTACTATTACGTCACTTTTCTTAGAACCATATAATATCAAATCCTAAATAAAATAGTAATGGAGTACAATCCTTATTTATCTCTATAATTCATATAACCAGTATATTGTTGATATGACACTCAAATGAAATATTTATATAATAACAACATATGAACACTAGTCATTCCTCTTCATATGAGGTAGTATCATAACTTTAGTATTATCCAATAGCATCATTTTCAGTATACTCTGATGGCTGGGAAATTGATTCGCGTAGTGTCCCAATGCCTTGAAGATAAAGAATTTTACATTTGAATCTTTTTATTACCCTTGAAATCATGTACTTGTTGTCCTTTTTCTCCACACTTATAAAAAACTCCCATTCCATTCAAGAATTTACAAATGTGATTTTCCACATTTAGCACATATGAAAAAATCCTTCTTTCCCCTCTTCCATTTATCCATCTTTCTCTCTACCATCCTTTTCTTCTCTTTATTCCCTTCAAATCCATAGGAATTAGAGAATTATTTACTTATTTTATTAAAAAATGATATTATTTCTTCATATGTTGAGAATACATGGGATATTATTTCCCTTATAAATGTTGGCTCAATACCATGTATTAAATGATCCTTCTTACTCTTTAGATCATATGTATTACTGGAGTTCACATTCCTTCAACTGGGTGCCATTTCTATACAATGGAATACACTAGGTCTGTTTATGAATCAAAATGAATAATTCCAAACTTGTAAAATACCTAACGTAAATTGAACAGTTTATAGATATAATCCGTAATCATAAAAATATTTTCTTTGAGGAGGTATATACTCATAAATCCTTTATAATGATTTGTAAAGAAAATGAGAATTATCCTATGCATATCCCACGCGAGTTTCGTAACCAAGAGTGAAGCAAGGCCCATGGTCTTGCACCAGTTCCCATTCGAGTATTTGATTAAAGTTGTGTTTTTGGGTTTTACCCCTAGGTACATCTGTGCCAGATCCGCCTCTACCTTCTTGTATCCAGATAGGGATTTATTTCCTAGAAAACTCAAAAAATCTCTATAATACCAAAATTATAGGAATTTCTTCTATACTAATCCTAAAAGTCTATCCTAGGGATTTGTCCTCTAATAAGAGTTTATCTAAATCTAGTTTCGACGGTTTGTACTAAAAATTCTCTGATACCAACTATAACACCCTGACCATAGAAGCCTAGAGTCGGTGCATTATTACGTATCATTGTCATGATCACAAAACATCAAGTATCGAAATAAATATTAGTTTATTAGCCTTAGAAGTACTAGATACATTCATAAGGTTTATATTACATCATAAAATGGAAAACAACAACAAAATTGTTTCCATAGACAACACTGAGATCCCATAAACTACCCCTGCAGGTCAGTCATAATATACTTCTTCGCATCATGGGAAAAATAAAACATAGAAAGGGGTGAGCTTCGATGCTTAGTAAGGATAACAATGTGGTGGAAACATTCATAAATAATCACAAAAATTTAAGGCAATGTATAAGACTAAAACAAAATCCTTATAAACACAAACATCAGTATAATATGATAAAGATAAAATAAACTAATTCCATTTACTTATTCACATTGATATTCTACTAGTTGAATAATCACATGTAATATCAATAGCCACTTTCATAATGATGTAATACATAATGTCAGACTTTCATAACCACATAGTAAAGGCCTATTACCAAGACTACAAATAATATTTTTCCAAGGACTTATGCCAAGACACTAGTTTGTCTTATGAGATCTATCGATGAATCAAGGTGCTATAGAGGGCTCCACTCGTCACCTTAAGTCCAACTCATTCCTCATATAAAAATGTTTAAACATAACATAAACATTCGTATTAAAACTAGCATAAGAAATGTCAATACTTTATCCATAAACCATGAATGGTATAAAAATAACACATCCATAGTAAAACATATGACAAAAAATACAATACAATATCGAAGTTTTGTATAATAATAAGTCAAATTCAAATAAGATTAAAATAAATCAACGGATGTTGACATAGATGAAATCAAAAACTTTTTTAGATAAATATTTCATACTATTGTGAAAGCATTTAAAAGTCATATAATTATGAAAGAAAAAATTTATTTTGAAAATTTTCTTATAATTTTTTAAAGGAAGCTTTGATGATGTTATAATGGTGTAAAATAGACACAACCGTAGTATAAGTTAAAAAAGATATTCTTACCTTAATTTTTTCAAAAAGGTCATAAAGTACCTTGTTTGGACAATGATGGAATGATTCCATTATAAAAATCTTAAAAAAATCAAACAAGGTTATAAATAACTTTATCCCATAGTCTATTAAAGAGTAAAAATGTTTTTAAATACATTTTTAAGAAAACATGGATGTGGATGATAAAGAGGTCCCGTTAGATACTTACATAAAAAAAACCTTATATAGTAAAGAGATTTTGAAATTAACCCTTACCGTGTACTTTTCCTTGGTCGGGTGAAACTTAACCTCCTGTATAACGGTGAAATAATTGTTATTAAATTATAATAGAATAATATGAATAATATGATATCATATATGATCTTATACCATTACTTTGATAATAATATCTTAGTATTACAGTCATTTCGAGTGTTAACTACTTCGTTTTACTTTATATGCTTTATTACGTAAGTAATGTTTGTTATGGATTAGATATATATTACTAATATTCAGAATGATATAAAGTCTTTAAACATTATTTTTAATAATTTAAGGAAAATTAGTCTTGAATGGATTAATATGGGGAATGAATCTCATCACGTTCGTGGATACGGTAATCCATACATACGCACGAGCAACAATATCATTCTTTTGTAATTAAAATCATAAGTAAATGGATGGTATATCATATATACAGAATCATTAACATGTTATATGTATTATTTACATAAATTATATATCATTATTATACCTAGGAAAATAATAATGTATTGAATAACAACTAAACCATGATGTGGATATGGTAAGCCATATGTACGCATGTATGGTGACATGTTATTCATATGATGTTAAGAGGGGTGAGGGGCACCTTTGAAAAATATTGAAATATAATTTTATAATAAAATCATTTTTAGTTTCTAATGGATGAAAATGAATTATTTAAAGGATAAGGTAGGCATGGGTCGAAAACCACAAATAAATAGGTTTCAGACAGGTTTGGGTCACTATATTAACCTTATTATCTTTTAGATTTAACTCTTAATTAAATAGTTTGACATTTACCATGTCTCTTTGTATTTTTATATTATATAGTTAATAAACAAACTATAAACATCCAAACTAATCTCTAATGGTTCAATAATGACATATATAATAGTATTTATGCCCCTTTTCCGAACCTTAGATTTTTAGGAATAGAATACGAATTAATAATATAATATTTGTTTTGAAAATTGTTTTATGTAAATTTTGACAATATTTTGTATTTTGTTTTTTCTAAATTCATAATAGAATTATTACTTCGAAATAAATTCATTTAATCAAACCTAAATTTTCATATTAACCTATAAAATTAGTGGAATTCATAAAAATTACCAAATTTCATTTATTTGGGTATTTATAATATAAATTATTTTAATATTTTATTAAAAAAGTTATTTCTACATCATCATTGTTTTATAAATAAATAAAATTTTTTAATGACTAAAATATATAAATAAAATACCATTATATAGGAAATATTTTTATATTTCTAATGAATATTTATAGTCGAATTTATCTTATATATAACCCTATATTAAAAATGTTTTAGTTATTAAACATTGATTTTAACACTTTTAACTCTTCTATGAATTAAATTATCAAAAATGTACAAATCTAATCTAAGTGAACCTAAAGGATCATATGTTATTCCTATGGTTGTTTTTGGTACAATAAAATTTATCCAATAGAATTAGGATAAGTGTTAGTGTAGTAATAATATCATTTTTGGCTTTAATTTCCCTATTTACTTTTAACTGTGTTAAATAAAAGTCAAAAGTTACTATTCACCAAAAAATATTTTTAACTTATTGAACCAAATTTTATTACTAATATCAACTGTGTCTCTCTTATTTTTGAAATTTAATTCACAGAAGTGGTAAAATTATGTTTTATTCAAATTTGCAAATTCTTCTAGGAGGTGGGTAAAAGACGGTAAAAAGTTCGATGAAATTTTAATATATCTAAAATTAATATAAACAAACTCCAAGGAATTACATTGAACTTATATAAGTATTATGTATCTATTTGGACCTAAAATAAGTTTTAATAAAATAAATAATTATTTTAAAAAAAGTCGGTTTTAAACAATAACTCTGTGTTTTTCACTACTCATCAAAAATTGAAAGTTTTTAGAAAAATTCCAAAAATTCACCCTAAGCTAATTTTGAGATTCTGAATTCAAAAATTAAGTATATTTTACTAAATTAAAAATATATATGTTTCATTTATTAATTTAATATTAATTCCCATTGTCAAAACCAAAAAGCGGGTTTATAAAAAAAGTAATAACTATCAAAAGATTGACATGTGTTTATGTCATATTTAAATGTGAAATTAATTATAACAACCTATATTGCATTAAATGATAAAAATATAATCTAATTATAATTTAAAACTATTCAAATTAATAATTTAACAATATAAATCATTTCAATTAAAAATGTTGTTTCTAATAAAAATATAGTATTTTTCACTATTCATCAAAATATGAAAGTTATCAGAAAAGTTAAAAAAAATTATCTCAACTAAATTTTTATATCCCTATTATAAAACAATTTAATTTCATTAAATTGAATATATATATAAGTGTCAAATATTGGTTTTAAAAAGGGTTCACCCTTAAAAGGTGGTAAAATTGCATCTTTTGAAAAATAAATCTTTTATGTGAAAAAATGAATTTGTTCTTATATTATGTCTATGAAACACATAATATGAATGTTTAAATTATATAGAGTATATAAGATTCAAAATGAGTTTAATACTATTCATAACCGCTTTTTGAACTTTTAGTTTAGAAATTTGTGGTGCGCTCGAACTCGGTGTTGTGTGTAGCACAAGCTATTGAATCACTTTAATGAGATAACGTACTATGAAATATTGGGGTGTTACATTTTCTCCACTTTAAATATATTGAATCCTCGCAATATGAAATTTCTTTTCAAGAAGGTTAAAAATAGAAAAATACATTTGTGGAAAACCCACATTGTAAATTGGTTTAATAAAATTTACTCTTAATAAGAGGGAAAGGGAAATAAAAAAAGTCAACCCTAAATTATGATCTTGCGGTTCCATTGAACTCAGTTATCTATGTAGTGCATGTTATTGAATTTCATTGAATAAATAACGTAATATGAAATTATTGGGTGTTACAATTCCTTTCAAAAAAATATATGGACACCATAAGTTCATAGTGATTTCCTTCAGACTCGGTAATTCTCAAAAAATGATTTTGGAACTAATTATTAAAATATTTAGATATTATGATGATAATTTCATTATAGTTTTTATGGATTATTGTCTCATGTACTCCGTAATTATGGAAATACTTGTGGAGTAATTTTATAATATATTAATGACCATAAACATGAATAATTTATAAGAAAAGTTAAGTAAATATCTATTCTAGAGAAAGAATGTATATTTATCATGTCATGTTATAAACAGAAAAGGTATATCTGTGGACCCTTCTATGACAATGGTGGTTAAGGAGTCATCTAGAGAAACATCTTTAGTTGAGAGATATAGTTTCTTTGGTCTAACATGATATTGTTAATGGTTTTTGAGGAACTTATTTAAATTTCTAAACTGACTTACCAAGATGGATCAGAAGGTAGTGAGGTTGTTTTGGTACAATGAGTTCGAAGAGAGCCTCAAAGAGGTGAAAACATTTTTATCATTTCACATATACTCACATATCCCTCAACTGGGAAAATTTTAATGGTTTACATCACTATAAAAAATAATTGATTACGCAGTGTTCTAATGAATTTTTTTGAATTGATATCCAATACCTAAAGGAAATTGAAAGTCCATGAGGTTAACTACGCAACATATGATTTAGAGTTGGTTAAATTGATCTTTTTGTTGAAAATATTGATGAATTATCTATATGTGTAAAAGTTTGAAATATATATGGATCATAAAATCATCAAATATATATTCCCACATAAGGAGTGTAATATTTTCATGTGAATAGGGTTAGGGGTGATCAAGATACATTAATTATCAATCCACTACTATCCTCTAAAAGTAAACAAAGTAGTAGAATCTATATGTTTAAAGAATTTTAAACCCTTAACAATGATAATAGTTAAGAAATATCCAATCTTATTATAGTTGAAAAATATGTATAGTGAGATCCTAAAATAACGAATATCATTATACATTTCTCAAATTATTGGTCAACCATCATTCATAAATAAGTTAATATATTCTCAAACACATCATGTATAAATATTAAAGATAGTGGAATCCACAAGAAATGGAAAATCATTAGAGCTAAAAATTAGAAATTTAGTAGTTTTTAAGATTTGGTTCATGAATATGAGTGCCATAAAATCCTCATATGAAGACAAAAATGTTTAATTTTTCACATATCATGAGATTATCCATTCTCTCTAGGTTCATAAAGATTTATCAAGATCTCCGTGAGAACTTTTGGAAGGATAATATGAAACAATATAACATAGAAAATACATCAATGTTCTTAGTATGTTATCAGTTGAATTATTAATGGAAAGAGTCCATGGGGGTGATATTTCCTTTAACTATACAAATTTTTAAATGGGAAAACATCACCATAGAAATCATCATTATAATCTCTAATATATCAATTTGGGTTAATTCTATATGGATTATATTGGACCATCTTATAAAGTCTACTAAATTCATTTTGATTAGAGGGGAATTACTACTCGATAAAATTGCAAGGATATTTATAATATAAATGACGAGGCTTCATGAAATGACACTCTCAATTATATCTAACCGATATCCAATATTTACCTCTAAGTTCATGAAGAGCCTCAACATGATCTGAACATTGAGTTGAACATTATTATGACTTATCATCACTAAAATAAGGGAAAATATACTCATAATATTCACACTAACCCCTCAATGTAAATATATATAAAACACCACCATGTTGGGCTGAATTTGGTGAATACAATCTACAGGGACCTGAAATGTTGAAGGAGACAGTATAAAAGTTAAAGAACATTAATCAACACATCAGGATACTAAAATCCCATATAATAACTATGATAATAGTCTTCAATGTGACTTGGAGTATGAGGTAGATGATAAGATTTTCCTCTTCATATCTCAGTGGAATACAATCATGAGATTTTTGAATAAGTGTAATCTATATCAAAGGTACAATGATACCTTTAAGATTCTCAATAACCTTAGAGTTGTGTCTTATCAACTAGCACTCCCAACATCCATTTTTCATGTACACAATGTGATACACATATCCTATTAAGGAAGCACATAATATATCCCTCATATGTTAATAATTTATAGTTTTTATAAGTATTAAATGATCCATCTTATATGGATAAACTGTTGAATATATTGGTTTATAGAGATAATGTTCTATGAAATAAGACAAATCACTTAGAAAAAGTATAATAGGAAAACCATATGTGTGAGGGGATGACATAGAATCCAGGGGGATCTATAAAGCAGAAGTACTCTCACCTATTTTAAACATAGTATGTAAATTAAAATTTAAAGGGAAAAAATCTTAATGGGGGAAGAATTTAATGAACCATATTATCATCATTTTAATTTCCATTATAAATATATAATTTTTTAATTTTTAGTAGTATAATATTATATAATGGTCACACACTACATGTTAAAACAAAAAATATTATATACTAATTTATACATTACATTTAGAGAGTAAAAATTTAAATAATAATTTTATGAATTACTATGAGTTAAAATATATAAAACAAGATAATAATAATAGGAAAATTTGTGTCTACTCGATCCCTGAGAATAATTTCACTCATGATAAACACTATAGAAATAAATGAGAATATTAGTAATGAAATATGAACCATGAATATTAATATATATATAACCTTAGGATAAAATATATGTGAATAAAAAATTATTGAAATATGAGGTATTTTTAAGAATTAGGGATCAGACATTATCATTAAAAATCTGTCTATTAGAATAGTAACCTAACAATTAGAACAATAATCTGACCATTGAGAATAGTATATTGACTATTAAAATAGTATTATAAACATTTTAGGTATAAAATATTGTTTAGTTTTCTCATAAAATAACAATATGATATAGTTATATCGGGATATAAGTAAATATATGTTTCAAAAAATCATAAATTAAGTGTTCGTATATTTTTAAAACATAAATGTTTTAATTTCACATTTATAATAAATATAAGGATTTTAAAGAATTTTTTATTTTATAAAATGGATTTAATAATTAATATTATGTTCTATTATAATTATAATGAAATTTTAATATAATATATTTAATTTTTCAAAGGGTCGTAAAAATTACCATAATAATAAAATTTATATTCTTCAAAATAAAAAGTATTTTAATTTAAAAGTAAATTTCACATATTTTAGAAATTATCTTTATGAAATGGATTTGATTCTTGGAATCCATACATTGAAAAGTTGTTTGGGTGATTTTCTGAAATTTTTCTTAAATATTTAATTTTTTTTTGAATATTGAAATTTGTTAAAATATACTATTTAATATTATATGCTAATTAAATGAATTTTTGATTGATGGACAATGTAAGAACCCATTAGTTAAAAATCACATGCACTAGTCACCGTATAAAGTCATAATAATAAACACTATTGATATTCTTAATCAAAAATAGTAAACCAAAGATAATAATATAAAAACAATAAGAATCTCCCCCTCTTTTAAATACCACCCCTTACAATCCCTTCTCCTCACACCATCCAAGGCTTATAGATTTCCAAAATATAGACCAATTCTCTTACCAATCCATCTCTATGTGTCATAGTGGTACACATATATTTAAATGACCAATTCAAGGTTAATTAAGTGGAAGACCAAGAAGGGACATCCAAAAGTGAAGGACATTAAGTGCTATTATAGAACGATACCCTAACTTAATGTAAGGGAGAAATTTGAACAATACTTTTCCATTAATATATGAAATAGATCTCCTTAACTCACTTCCTCTCTCTATTTGATATTATTTAGTTCTTATAAGTTATTTATATATGTTTTAGCATACTGGACCTAGATCATTCAAAAGTAACTGAACCCAGTTCTCCAGATGGCTTCAAGCACGCATCCTCGTATATGAGAGTCTACCAGCTTGTAGTTAGGGTCTATGATGTTAAGGTGGGGAGACTATAACCTCATTATAAAAGTGACACAATTTTAATAACTGATAAGTCTTTGAAATAATGATAATATAGTATTCGAGGAATAATTCAACCAAATGTTTTGCTCAGAAAGTATAATCAACTAGGATAACCACATTCACTATCATATAGAAAAAACTTGTCATGATGTTATCTAAAAATGATAACATACATACATGTTAGTAGGTGTACAATACAATACATGAACAATGAAAGGAACAAAAAGAGAAAAAATATATTCAATAATTTGTTTTCACAAGATCACCCCTCTACTCCAATACTCCATTTTAGTGTAGAATATCATGAATTCATTGATAGAAACTTCCATTTTTATACCTTAATCCATAAAGTCCTTCTGGGTAAAAATCAATAGCTTGAAAAATGTGTGAGATATACTTATAAGGTATCCAAAAATGGTTT
Organism: Viscum album; assembly: GCA_963277665.1. Classification (NCBI taxonomy): domain Eukaryota; kingdom Viridiplantae; phylum Streptophyta; class Magnoliopsida; order Santalales; family Viscaceae; genus Viscum; species Viscum album. Next base: position 1,162,269,564 of record OY728158.1, on the reverse strand, counting down.
CTATCACTATCTGATCTATGAGTTCGAAATATCTAGAGTGTAGGTAATAATTAATTTGAAGAAATTTTTAAATAAATCACATCAGTATGGGATGTTCATGGGACACGCATCCGAATATACCTAGTTTATCATAAAAGGAAATTTCTTTAAATATTTAAATTTATAATTTATAATTATATGGATAGGATACAGGGAATACCACTAAGGTATCTATATAAAGTGATAATTATGTGAGTAGTAATAGCCATGTAATGTCCAATATTTTCGTATACTTATATATTTCAGGGTGTACCCTTGGAAGTTCACTATGAGGGGAATGTGATACCTAGGCCCTAAGATCATGTCCCAGGTTTCCTTGGAGCTAGAATTGAAAGGATCATATGCTAGTAACAAGGGATGTCATTAATATCAATATGAATCTCTATAGAGTCATCCAAGGAATTAATTTAATTCAATTTCAAGAAATATATTTGAACTCTCAGTGCTATGTAATCACATTACCATCTATAAGAAAAATAAAAAATCATAGTGTGGATGTTCAATTAGAAAATCCATAAATGAATTAGTGGCGTCCCATGATCCCATCTATGAAAAAACACAACATGAGTCCAAGTTTCTCTCTTGGAATACCTTAAATTTAAGTAATTCAAGGTTGGTGAACATAATCAAGAATGATATAATAATCTGTAAAGTAACCATAATCATAATGGTATACATTATTTAAATTTTTAATTATATGAAGGATAGTTTCTATGACTATGTAATTCACTCTTTATTCATATAAATTATCCCTTTTATTAAAAAATTAATTGAAATTCACCTTAGAAGATGGTTCCATATAATATTATAGGATTAGGAGGAATAGAAAGTCATCATTTAATTTTATTAGGTTCAATTATAAGGTCCAATTCAACACACCATAATCAGTGGTTAAATTTCATTCCAAGGAATTACATTCATGGTCCTTTAAAGAAACACATTCAAATGTGTGGCTTGCTTTGAGGTAGACAACCTCCAATTATGTAAATTATGGTGAAAAAAATTCAAGTTCTCAAAAATTTATTTTATCAATTTATTACTAAAGATATCTTCACATAGAAATAATGTCTTGTGGAACAGTGGAGCATAAAATATATTTAATAAATTTTAGGGAAACGGCTTGAACACTTACCTCATATGGGTAATAGACACCTCACCTATTATGGGATATTTGATTGGGCTAGGATGAGAGATGTCAATAAAATAGAAGAAATACGGAAAAATAAGTAAAATTATCCATCATTGATTTATATGTACATATGGAGAAATAAATTATGAAATGAATTGAAATTATTGAATATATTACAAATACATATTCAACATGACCAATAATGAGTGACACAAATTCCAATCATGGTAGGAGGCTCAAATCCTTGATGCGAAGAAGAGTTGATCTTAGTAGACGGAGGTACTATTCATTACAAGGAAATGAAAATAGAGGTACATTTTTATAAATAAATATTATGGAAATTAAAATTTCACCTATTTTTATATGGTTTATGGTTGGACAAACCTTGTGCTATCAATGTAGCATGGTGTCACCCCTTGCACGGGCTAGGTGCACATTTTAGAAAATCATGCTGAAATGATATGGATCCTCTTCAATATATTACAGCACTCTTACATGGTCATGTAACTCCATTATATGGTTTAAAAAACTATGAACCTCCTCTTGATGGTCTATATGGTTACTACTAACCTTGTATCAATAGTTTTCTTCACACTATTATTCCAAAAACTGGAGCTCCGAGCTCTGAACGAGCCCTAAACACTCTTGAACCCTTACTTAATCTCATAATATATTTTATTAGAGTAAATATATATGTTTAATAAAAAATTTAAATCATACTCATATCTATATAAAATTGAGACGTTACAACATACCCATATAAAATAAATATTTCCTTAGTTTTCCTTCTGGGGTGGTAAAGAATCATCTGAGAAAATCTAGGTCCAATAAGAACATATTTCATCATATCACTCTTAGGTATCATCTTTTAAACACCCATTATTCCATAGAACTCATACCAGAGGAATTGAAATTCCTCATAGATCCTTTATTATCTGATTCATGATAAGTACTAGATATTCAAAAAATAAGAATCAATGTCCAATTCCACCTCATTGGGTTGTAAAAAATGAGATATACATGAATTAAAATGGTTAAGCTTCAAAACATGGAAGAAATCATGCATGGACCAATACCAATGAGGTGAATAAAACTAATATGCTACTATCCCTACTCACTCAAAAACATTAAAGGGTCCAACGAACCTAGGTGTCAACTTCCCATGTTTTTGAAACCATCAATGGACTAGTCTGGTCGATACATGAAAGAAAACACATGCCATGACATTGAAATCCAGTGGTCATCAATTTTTTTTTCAAATAATAATTCTTACTCTAATAATCTATATCTATAAGATTTATGATTTTCCATGACTACACCAATGTCTCCTGAATGAGATGAGGTCCTAGTAGTGTGGCCTCTCATGCATCCAAAATGAACATGGTTGAATGATACAACCTACCATATAAGCCCACATAGGGAACCATCTACATACTTTCATGGAATTTAATTTTTTAAGTGAACTTTGAAAGATGTAAATTTTTCTCCCAAGAAGCTCAAAAATCAAGGACACAAACTCTGAGGATGTCTTATAACACTCATTACCCTTAGAATATCCCTCCGTTTAAGGGTGATAGGTTTTACTCAATAGTACATATGAACCCATATCACTGTATAATGACTACAAGAAACGTGATGTCAATCAAGTGTAATTTTCTAATAATATTGTACATAAAAATATATGAAGGCATATGATGTATATAAAATTAATCAACCCAAATCCATTCACCAAACTTTTTTCCTGAGTAAGAAAGAAGTGGATGACTTTCGTCCATCTATCACTGATACCCCATACTGCATCACTGCCTCGAGGGGATATCAGTAATCCCATTAAAAAATCCATAGTGATGTAATCTCATTTAACCTATGAAATGAGTAGAATCTATAAAATCCTCATTGGTACCTAGTTCTTTTTGTTCACCTTTTGATAGGTGGAACACTGAGTAAAAAATAAAAATATATACATTTTCATCCTTTACAACCAATACCGGTGGAGTAAATAATAATATATCATGGTAGGACAAAGATTCAACTACCAATAAGAAGCATGTGAGGCTCACATAAACCACTATTATATTCCTAAAGTATCCAATACACTTCCATGAATTTATAGGACCTCATCCCAATTGAGAACCCAAGCAAGTAGTAGGTCCTCATCAAAAACGATCTCCCTTAGGACTAATCAATTGGGATGAAAATGATAAATCATATTAAATCTATCTAAAATTGAATATTTAAATTGAAAAAAAATGTATTAATAGGATCTAAATGATTCTCTTTAATCAAAATATACCTATAGTAAAATAGTGTAATAATATTCTATCCACTATTAGCCTCTTAAACTTCTTGTCTCCTATTCTTTCTATTTACAACATCAACCATTTGATTACATTTTCTTGGTGTATAGGAAAGATCCAAATCAAAAATATAAATTTATTCAACCCACATTAATTTATTGAGATTCTAATCACACTATATGAATATGTATTTTAGACTTTTTTGATCCATGTATACAATGAACCACATTCCTAACAAGTAGTGTCTCTAGCAGGGCATGGAAACAAATGAAGCTAACTAAAGGTCATGCATTGTGTAATTAGGATCATGAATAATCAATTGATAGACCTAATACACCATGAGTCGACCTAATTATATGAGAACTACTCCCATCCAAATTTTTGATGTATCATAGTAAACTACATAGCCTTTTCCAGGATAGGCAGAATCATGAATAGTTCTGAAGTATATTTTCCTTTTATCTCCTAAATTTCATCCTCAAAAAAATTCAAACCAAAAAAAATTAGACCCTATTTTAAATACCTTAATAGGTACTATAAGGCGTAATAATTACTTAATCAAGAGTCTATAATTCCTTGCTTTCCTTAAGAAAATCCATATGACAAAGGAACTCTTAGGATACTCCTAGGAAACAACATATCTCACGTTCTCTAGTTTCATAGAAATCCCTAATTTCAATATAATGTGACCCCATAGGAGAACATTATCGACCCAAAAGTGGTACTTGTTAATCTTAGAGTACAACCTATTCCCTCTTAGTTCACTCAAAATTATTCCAAGTTGTTTGGAATGATCAAGGTGAGTGTCAAAGTACACTAAGATATCATCCATGTGGACTACTATAAGGAAATCCAAATGTGGGTGGAAAATAGATTCATTATATCCATGAAAACTATTGGTGCATTTTTTGAACCAAATGACATTAACAAATACACATAAAACCATTATCTACTATAGAATGTTGTACATGGTATATCAGATTCCATGACTATTACCAAATGATAATAAACCCTAAAATAAATCCTTGAAAAAACTTATCTCCTCAAATTTAGTTAATGATTTAATATATATTATGTGAATGTTAGTAGTTAATTACTATAAGCTGGTTCAATTTATGGTATTCCACACAAATCATGAGGGTTCCATCCACCTTCTTTCTGAAAAGTATAGGTGAACCCCGACGGAAGTGTTGGGTCATTTAAACCACATTGCTTCCTAATCCTCCAAATGCCTCTTGATATTATAAGTATTAGTTGTAGCCATATTATAAGGATAATTAGATAGTAGGGACAATCCAAGATATAGCCCAATAGTAAACTCCACCACTCTCCTTGGAGGTAACCTTGAAAATTTTTCTAGGAATACATCTTTGAAATGATCCTCTGCTTGAGGGAAATAAGCATATTATGTTACCCAATATTTTATAAGGATACCATAAATTAGGGTTCTCACTCCATACCACCCATGATTCTCATTTGAAGATCATATTTTTAGGATATCCCATTTTCCATTGTGAATATAGGTTCCTCCCTTAGGTGATATGAGTGAAACCCTTAGGCGATTACAATTGGCATAGTCATGATAAAGTTCTAGCTAGTACATCTTGATAATGATGCTAAAACCAAACATATCAAAGAATTAATAGTTTATATATGTAATTATTGTCTCTTATCTCAAGGGATACTCCTTGAATTTGCATACACTTTCAGACCGTACTCCCAATAGAGTAAAAATTTTCACCTCCCCATAGAAATATATAATTTCGAGGAAAAATATTTAAACTTTTTTCTATAGATAGATAGGATAGGAAAAATCCCATTTGAAATAACAATGATACCAAGTCAGATGCTAATAAAATCATACCTTGAACTGTAAATGGGTTAAAACTCTACTTCTAGTGTATCAACTATACTGCATATATCAAGCCGGATCTGTGACCCTAAGAAATACCCTGACTTAACTTAGTATGTTCATTTAGATAGAACTATATATCATAATCTTTACTTCCTCTTCCTCATCCACCTAATTTGACTATATAGAAGGTTGTACTCCAACATCCTACCTAATACCAAGATGTATATCCCACTCTAGGACCTGGAATTAGTGAAAATCCCCTCTCACCATAAATTGGTGGAGAATTCCATCAAAACCAATATAGATGCCCCATTTTTTCACAAGCATGACACTCAATGGGTTATTTACTATAGTTATGCTCTCTGTGTTCCATTATCCTACACCGGTGGCATATCACATGGGTACCCAGTAAAACAGTCAGACCAATACTACATCCATGGGAAGGATCAAAATCTTTCTATCTAATAATAGATGAACCAAATTACTGTTTGGGTATAGAACTACCACACCTCACATATTTTTAGTCTCTAAGATTATTTTTAGTATCAAGGGCCTGATTTGGTATCTCTATGATGATATTCAATGAAAACACATTAAACCTAGATCATATGGAATATATGATCCTGTTATGAAATCTTGTAGACATAGATAACCTATCACTAAGAAGGGAAGAAACGAAGTGATAAAGATATATATAATGAGAAAAGTAATCCATAACTGATAAGGTTACTTTCTCTATGATCATAGACTATCACTGTTGGTTACAAATTAGTATTTCTTAAAATAAACATTCATAGAAGGTTTTATCATAATATCTTCAGATCATAACTCGTTGTTGGTCATCATGGGTAAATATAACTCACCATATCTTCACATACCCATGATGAACATATATTGAAATATTTACCCTCCTTTCAGAAGCTGTATCAAGGTTTCCTAAGATAGATAACATGGCCTCTATTCGTGAATAAGTATTCTAGGGACCACCTTTCCCTAAAAAGGTTGGAGGATGCTGTTACTCGAACTCCCTAGTCAACTCTACCATATAATAGGTAGGATACGAGGCTCCATGTATAGTTTTCAGTATCCATAGGAAACTATGTTGTATCAAAGAATCGTCGCTTATATCCAAAATAAGAGGACATTCCATAGGCGGAACTATAAATGAAAATATTAGTGGCTCAAGGCCCACCACCTCTAATGCATAGTAATTGTTAATCTATTGGAATATGAATCAAGGCTGGCATGGTGGAATATATTTATAGTACCAAAAACAAACATCATAATACGATTTGGTAATGGAAATTATTGTAGTTATAAGAATAAGATACGTACATGCTTTCTTACACAAAAGTCAAATCACTCTGCCTTCTCATAAATCATGGTCTATGTGATGTATAAGATTATAAAAGACCATAATAGATACTTCCAACTACCAACTACTATTCTTGGGTCAATGTAATGTTCTCAACTTAGTTCCATAGGTTTGGGTATATGGAGTTTCAATTGAAATTTAGAGAGGAAAAGACCATTTATGTCATAATTATAATTCCCATTTCAATGTTACCATTAAATTTTATAATTTAAATTTAGTAGTTGAACATATATATATATGTGTGTGTGTGTGTGTGTGTGTGTGTGTCATGGTTTATTTTTATGGTCACCATTCCCAAGTTATAAATTCACAAAATTTGAAGTTATAATTAGCATGTCTTGTAAATAAAATTAGACCAATTAAATATGGTCCCAGGATGTAAAAATAAATATAATATAATTTAATTCTATAATTTGGAATTACAAATTTATTTAAGTATATGATTTATATATCACAATTATAATTCATGTAATCAGACTAAAATAATGTTTCAAAATTTGTAAACATGATTATATAGCTCAATCAAGTGATTATTGGTTAATTAAGTTACAACACTCAAGGTATGTGGGGAAAAACCATTTATGTTGAGGTAGACGCTTAAATAACCAATTATTTATCCTCTTATTTAAAGAAATATTATTATATTTACATCGTAAAAATCAATGAACCATGACATACTGCTGTAAGTACACATAATAAAATAAATATGGAATGGCATATGTATAACACATGAATCCTCAAGTGCCTACAATGATAAAAGATATGATACCTAAATTCCTTATTGGTCTATGGGAAAAATAAAAAGCACAATGATAATAAAAATAACAACTCATGTGCATATAATAATGGTGAAATTTATACAATTATAATAGGAACAATATAGATTAAAAAGTCATATCCCATGAAATTTTAATTTTCCCCTGTACGTGTGTTTGCTACTCCAATGAACATGATCATTATCAAATTATCAAACCATCCTAATTTCCTATCTACCAATCGAAAATAGTATGAAAAAAGAAACATAAATTTATTAATTGAATTTTAGTATCCCACATCCATCACACTCATATGTAACCGAACCTAATGGGACACATGACCTCATAAACGCATCTATGTATGCTAGAAGATTTCGACAAGCAGTGAGGCTATATAATGGTTTTGGGGAGATTATACCATCATGATCATAGTATAACACTATATTACTACCAAATAATTTAGTTGAAGAATGATAATATAATTTTTGAAGCATAATTATTCCAGATAAAAATATCAATAGATGTAATAAATATGTATAACCACATCCCATATCATATACAAAATGTTTTAATAATTCTATACAAAACAATAATATTCATACATGGATGAAGATGTACATTACAATACATGAGTAACAGAATGAATAAAATGAAAACAACTATCTTCAATAGAATAAAAATAATAAGAAGTTCCCCCACTGATGTGCTCCATCTTAGTACAAAATATCATGCCTTGATAGATAGCTGATTCCATTTTTCCTCTACATGCATCCATGAAGTACGTCCATGTACTAATCGATGGCCCAAATATGGTGTGAGTCTATCTTAGTAGGTCACCACCAATGGTGTTTATCACTATCCATTTTGTGAGAGAAAAATGTGATGAGTGAAGGTAATAATAAAATTAAAGATATGTGTAAATAAATTACCTCTCACTATATTCCTTATGGGACACACATCCAAATCTAATTTCTCATTCCTAAGAAAAAATATCATTGAACAGTTACATTTAAAATTCAAAACCATAATTCTAGGACCCTTGTCATACCACCAGGTACTCTGTATCTAGTGATAATCATTTGAGTAGTAATAGTTAGGTAAATTCCCATAATTTCTACTAATTTAAGATTCATAAACTTGGTAAAGTCCACATGGGTGTACCCTTTCCATTCACAAAAAGGGAAAAGTGATACCAAATCCCTTGGATAATTTCATAGGAATCATTAGTGATATAATAGAATGGAGAAGATGATAGTAACTAAAGAAATCTATTAAATCAATTTGATTTAAAAGAGATTTATCGAAGGCATTAGTTAAATTTAATTTTTAGAAATATAGCTAAAACCTTGGTGCTATGTCATGATATTAAAATCCATAAGACAAAGACCAAAACCATATATGTTCATTCAGTTTGAAAATTCATTAATGAATTAATGGAATCACTAGATCCCATCTTAGGAAAATCACAATGGGAGTCCATGTATCACTCAGGGTATGACTCACCTTTAAGTAATTCACATTCCATGATAGTATTGAAGCATGATAAAAGAATCCATCAAGTATACAAAATTATAATTTTGATGACTATTTCATTTTATCATTAATCAGGGTCTATGTTAAATAACCGCATCATAAATCTTTGTTTATATCAATTAACCATTTCATCTAGACAATCAAGGAATCTCACATAAGAAGGTGGTTCCATATGATAACCTATGCTTAGTAGGCCTAGTAAGGTATCGATTCAGAACATCTGATTCAGTTAAAAGGTCCAAGTAAGTACACCTCAATAGGTGGTTTAATTTTGTATTAAGGAATAATATTTGTTGGCCTTTAAATGGACACACCCAAGGGGTGCCTCATGTCGAGGTAGATAACCTCCAATGATAAATAATAGGGTAAATAGAAAACATTTTTCAAGTGTTGAAAAATTATTTAATAAAATTGAAATTAAATAGGAAATAATTTATAAATCAAATCACATAACACAAATATGAATAATATTAATGTAAAAAATTTATTGTAAAACGGATAAAACACATACCTTAGAAGGGTAGTAGATTACTCTTCCTTCATTGACCTTTAACTCAGACTAGAATGAGAGAAACTGAAGAAATAGAATAGTACACTGAAAATAGGTCATATAAACTTACATGAATTTACCATTCCATATCATGAGATAAATTAATAATGGTAGATAATAGAATTAACATCTTACCAAGATAGATCCAATGTGACCAACATAGATTGAAAAGGACACCGATCGAGGGTGGAGTCTCAAAGCCTAGCATGAGGATAAGAGGATATCTCAATAGAGGGAGGCCCTCTATGTTTGAGGGAAATGAAAAGTTCAGAATAATGTTATAGAGAAGGATTTAAAATTTACATGTCACTGATTTTTGAAGGTCACATAGTTTGGATGCACTATTGGACAAACTGTGCTCTAGAACTATTTCAGGGTGTCACTACTCACCCGAGTTAAGCGGATGGTTTGAAAAACCCATGCATAGAAAATGTAGATCCTATGAAATTATCTAAATATTTATTACGTGGTCATGTGGATCCCTCACATGGGTTGAAAAACCTTGAATATCATCTGAAAGGTTGAAATGGTGGTTTTGAATAGTTACTATTTACTATGCACCAACCGTGTACGTCATGATATTATTTTAAAAACCATATCTCTAGGCTGTAATCAAGAAATTGATGCTCCCTAACCCTCCATTAACCACTAAGTAACTTTTAATAGAGTAAAAAATAGATTTGAACTATAATTTAAAGGATCTATACATTTATAAAATATCGAGACATTGTATATGTCTCTTACATATTTTCCTAATTTATTCTCCCTTCCCTTGATAGGGTAATAGCTAAATCAAATTCTTATTTCAAATTAATTAGTTTTATACATTATAAATGATTTTTTTTGGAACACCTAAGCATGTCCATGTTATGATGGGTGTTCCTACAGACCACTCCATGCATTGGGTAATGTTTTTTTCTCATGAAACATTATGTAAGTGATCATAGAGTGAAACCGATCAATGACGGTGCTCTGTCCACCATGTGATCTTGTCTTTCTATTTATCATTAACATATGATTATTTAATTTTTTATACTATTTACACATTCTTATGATTCCATCATTTTTGAATTCAAGGATCTTTATGTTATTATTTCATATGATTTATCATTATCTTTTCTTCTTTTTAATATCTTGTTATGACTTATTATTGATATTTTATACTTATAAATCATGTTTATTATGTTATTAGGATTTTTAGGTCACCCCTTTAATTTATGGATTACCCAAGTTATCCTATATAGTTTAAAAAGATCAAATAGATTTAGAATATCCTTATAAATATTAAAAAAATTAGTTTTTTTAGTTTTATGTACCCTATCATTTGAATACAATGAGCCTTTCAATCATTTGGTTGTATTTATTGGATATTTGTTTTACAAATCATGTAATAATATACATAAAATGATTGGGTTGCTATAAATTAACATTCCATAGATAGAATTGTGACACATAAAACATTATAATTCATCAAATCTATCATATTTACCACCCATGTGAGGAGTTGATGTAAAATAAACAACATCTCTTCGTGGATGCGGTTACCCGCACATACATACAATTAATGATGTTTTTTTGGATTTTTTGTGGATGAAAATAACTGAATAATCATTTTCAATTAATTTATTAACATTTTAGTATAATAATTATAGATATTTCATTATATTAATATAGATATATATTATTATAAATGACTAGAGAAAATAAAATACGAAGAGAAAGTAATTCTAACATTATAAGTATCAGTTTCCTCTTTAAAAAATCATTAGAAATAAACAAAATAAGAGATGTAAATGTGATTGGAATATTATTTTCATGATATATAGCTTTATTAGTATAAAATCTAAATAGTTTCAATAATAAATTTTATGGATAGGTGGGTCTTATATTTGTGGAAGTGTTACATTTTACAAGTGAAGAGAATAGTAGTTTTGGAAATACCAATTAAATTTCTATAAGGTTATTTCACTATTATTAGGTAAAATGAGTAAATAAATAAAAATGAATAAAGCGGTCCAGTTTAATTATCTAAACATCTAAAATTAATTTGAGAAAACGGTTTAACATGTTTTTTCCTTTTATCCATAGTATAAGACCTTTTTTCCATTTTGACTTTTTATATGGGTAACTGATTTTTATCCTAAGTAATTAATATTAATTAACAAAATTATATAAAAAATACATCTTAATTTGAAACTATTTATTTAAAATTTCAAAATAAATTTAACATTTTCAAACTCTAAAATTTAAAAAATTTACTTTCTAAATGAACTCATCTAATCTTGTAAAAACAATTTTTAGACAAAACATAATTTAAATCTTAAAATATATTTATATAGTAAAAAAACATTCTTACTTATTTTTTAGGAATAAATTAATTTTTTATATAAAATATAAATGGTATGATTCTTTTCATGTAATCCAAAACCTAATTTCACCATAAAAATGGTTGACTCAAATAATGATGAAATGAGTTTTTTTATTAATGTAACATTTTACATTAGTAATAAAAATGTTGGACATAGGTTTTAAATGTTGAAATAATATTTTAAAATGATAATTTTATTTCTTAAATAAATATATTATTAATTAATTGGGGTTTTATTATTTTATTTTATTGGTATGTAATGAAAAAATCACAAAAATATAAATTTTTATAACATATTTTTTTGAATGAAAACCAAACTATTCAGAAAAATTTCAAAATTTCATAATAAAGAATTTTTTGTTTGATGAAATGAAAAATCATATGATTTTAAAAAATTAAAAATTAAAAATTCTTATTTTTAAAATAAAATAGAAAATATATGGAAAAAGACTATACAATGTAACATTTTTCAATAATAAAATATATTGATTATTTAAATTCTAATGGTAATAGTTTTTATTTTTTTACTGTTATAGATTTTATTATATCTTTATTAATAATTTTATAGTAATTTAATTCATTTTTATATACTTTGGGTGTAGTGTTTAAAGAATTTTATCGAATATAATATCAATTTTACAAATTTTATAATTTTTTTGTCACATTTCACACAATTTTGTATAATGTTAGTTAGATCTTCACATTGAGTTATTTATTATAATGGTATGAAGATAATTCTCTATAATCTTTTGAGAGTATGAAACTGGTAGATCATTATATGAGATATTACAAGGAATTGTTGAAGGATAATGTGGTTTAGCTGAGTGAACCTATGAATCACTAGTTGAATTATAGTTACCCCACTCCCGACCATTGATGAATGGATTAGAGTAGAATTGGGAATAATATTGAGGTATTAATAATAATTCAATATAAAAATAAGATGTTTTTATTGTAGAATAGTGGGACATATATCCTTGCTATTGGTGAAAACAAGTGGATGTTACAAGGAAATTGATTTCCATTAAGGAAATTAGAATGTGATGTTTTGTTCTTGTTTATCTAAAAAATATAGACCTTGATGGGAGATGAATGAAATATTTGGGAAGGAATAATAATTATTCTTGTTTAATTGATATAATATTGATATTTTTTTAAAAAATTATCACTTTATGATATTATGTGTACAATTTCCTTACATTTCGATTTTTGCAGGTCATTCCACCATGTGTTAAGACCACACAATTTATTATATTTCAATCCTATGTTCACACTTATTCAATTCACCTTATATCCATGAATTTGAGCTTGATAAGTTATGTGGTGATTAAGAGTGATAGTAGATTTTTTATTGGGTTATTGTTGTTCTATGAATACTTACGTTACTCTTACCTTTTTAAATTATGTATTGTTGGGATGATATTTCAGATTAGATGATTTAATATAAATATTTCATGGTTCTCAAGGTTGATGTTTCATGCCTCATATTAAAGGATGTTTTATATCAATAATTATACCATATTTATTTACGTAATTAAGAGACATATTGTTCAAAGTTGTAATGATTTCTATATATGTATGGACAACTTAGTTTTAATGCTTTTTCGTAATCCTAATGGTGGTAGGTTTTGGGATTTCACTTACCTGTTTACTAATATGTTTTATTAAATTTATTAAATGCAATTAAAAATCTACTTAATGATTTTAAAATATATTAATATATGTTATTTAATTAATATGGATCAAATTGCTTTCTGGTTTTGTATTTTTTAATTATGATTATGTGATCCCCATATGAAAATAATTTGGAAATTTTATGGGTTTTAAGAAAATATTGATTTGAATAATGGTTTTTCATGTGGTTTTGAAATGTGTGTAAAATGGTTTCATGAATAAAATTATGAATAAAATGGCATGATTTAGGGTTTCTATTTTTTTTATTTTTGAGAGTATTGATGAAAATTAGTTTAATTTTTTTTTTTAAAAGGGTTTTAAAAATTAAAATTTATTTTAGGGAAAATATAATGAAAGAAGTTTTTTAAATTTTATTGTTTTAAAAGAAAAATCATTAGATACTAAGGGTTAATTGAAATATTGGGTGAAGTATTCATTTCTAATTTTTTTTAGGTTTAGAAGAATTATACTTATTCATGTATAATTGGTATTCCATGATTTTATAATTTGAACATGGAGTGACATGGGTATTTTAAATTTCATGTTTTAATATGTGTTGTGAAATAGATATTAGAGGCCCTTTCCATAATGTCTCTATTATGGGTTTTTGGAGCAGGGGACAAGTAATTAGATATATGAGTTAGTAATTTTACATGTTAAACTATTTTGGTTTTGATTTCATTGCAATATTCAAATTTCGAGGAGGACTATTTGGAAGAGATAGTTTTTTATAGTTTTTTCTTAATGACAAGGAGTTCATTAAGGAAAATACTTTCTTAACTATTAGTTATTTGGGATTAGTGAGAGAATTCATGCACCATATTTTTATGTGATTGTAAAAGTTAATAGGTTTATTGAGAGTTTGAAATTATATCTCAAGATTGTGCATGGGTGGAATTAATTATATTTTTTCTAGTGATTAGATAATGATGGTATAGAAATAAAAAAAATCTCATTTATAGAGTGGAATGGTTTTAAATAATTTATACCCTCTAGTTTCTGGAGTTTTGAATCAAAAGTGTGATGGGAATATTGGAGAGAATTTTAGGGGCCAATGATTACTTTGAAACTGGTATAGAATATCAATTTTGGGTGAATAGTTTATATGGATTATTAGTGATAAAATTAATTATGGATGAGAGTTTTTAAAGACTTTGTTTTTCTTTTGTTGGTAGAATTTAGAAAGGCTTATATATTAGTGGAGTCCAATCTATGTGCGATTATTGTTTTTGAATTGGATCAATAGGTTTTTCTTTATTAATTTTAGTGATTAAATGATTATTTTAATAAAGTATTAATATATAGAAAATTTTGGAGAAGGAAACTAATCATTAAACATGATTAACATGATATTTGGGCTGTATTATAAGCCCAATGAAAACTTGGTGGATGGTATTTTATGTTTTAGTAGTCTTTGAGTGGTTGAAACGCCCACCTCAGTGGTGAGAATCATAAACCTTACGGATCACTAGAATACCAGTGACGTTCACTAATGTTCTAGTGGTTTACCATGATCCACACTTTTAACAAGGGGCTTTTGGTCATTCTAGGAGGTCAATTTTAAAAATCCCAACAAGAACTTTTTTCCCCAAAACCCACATTATTGGTTAGCTTCTCTACTTTCAGCATTCTCCCACATTAGTCACTATTTTACCTTGAATCATTTGGATGTTTTGGGAACATTAATCTAATATGAGATATTTCCTATCCTCTAACTTCATTATTATCATTATTAATATATATCTTGGCCCATTTCCATTTGGAATTTTCAATTTTATTCCCTTAAATCTTGGTGGAATCACATACTAATGAAGGAAATTACACGTGTTATGCATTGATTAGGCTGGTATGGATAATTTGGTATACTTTTTTGCACTGGATTTGAGACGTATCATATGATGATTATTCTTTATATGCCATTAAAATATTTTTTTAATTAAAGGTAAATTTTGGTTTTTAAATTATGGATTTTCATTATATTAGGGCCTATTGTACACAATGAGTTGTTTGCACCCCATTTCTCATGGTTTCAGAATCATCACACTATGAAATAATTTTTATATGGGTTATGATGATTTTTCAACTTTTCTGTGAATTATTTTATATATTAAATAATTAGGTTTTTTGAAAATATATGTTTTTTTTTATTTCAAAATTTTCGTTATGTGTTTCCATATATTATTATATGTATAATTGATGTAGTAGACATTTACCCATTGAGTGTTGGGATTGTTTAATATGACTCTATATATAAATTGGATTTATTATTTTCATGTTATTATAATTAATTTCTATGGAATAATCGGGTAACATGAGATAAATATTTGAGTGGAAAAAAATCACATAGTCCTAGCACTTACTAAAGAACCTAATGGATTTATAAACTATTCATTTAGTAGTTTATTGGTTAAATGAGCACTAATAAAACGTGGTAAATATATAATGGAGTTGTGATACTTTAGAGATAGACTTATTTGACCCGTATACAACCCCTATGTACAAAATTCATCTCGAATGACCATAGGGATTGAGTTGAGATAAAAAAGAATTATTATATATTTATTGGAAGGTCGCATGTGATATTTATTTCTTTCAATTGTTTTATAATTATGTTTCTAGTGATCTATTCATTGGAAGAACTAATTTGATGTGGTGATTTATTTTGCTTTAGGGATATAAGTAATGTAAGGCCCCAACCATAGTTCACTAAATGATGATAATAATGTTGTTTGATCTAGGTTTCCTATATATAAACCTAGTGGAATAAGATTATACAGTGGGAGATATGCACAATTAAGAATTGTAATATAATAGCTATAATTTATGAAACCCTATAAGAGTTGAAAATTTGACTTGAGATTGTAAATATTGGTTGGCCCCGAGGCCATTACAGTTATTTAAAATTTATTATTTTTAATATATGTTTCATGAAAGTTTCTATAATTTAATTTTATATATGATTCATGTTATTAATGTTATGAATTATTTCATTTTATATTTTCTTAAATCATGTAGTTTTCTATTTTTGTTTTATATTTTTGCATTTGGTAATCAAATTTTGTCTCCCAATTTTGTATACATACATTTTTTCTATGTTTGTTGTATAATTGAGTCTTGACATATTTTATGTATATTCGAGAATGTACCTTGAATGTTTTATAATGTAATAATATCCCAAATGTTGTATAATTACATTTATAATAGTAAGAATCCTATGTGTTACATGGAGTTTCTATTGAGTTCATGTGGAAAACAAAATCAATAATCATTCAAGTTGAATGATCCATAAATATTATAAATATTATAAATATTTCTCCATCACAATGGTTTAAATGAAATGTTTCTCTCATAGGATTATGTTGATATCAAAATCATAGGAATATGTGGATATCAAAATCAATATAAAATGTGGGGTATTTCCATCCTCTATATAGGACCGTTCATGGCGCTAATTTTTTTGGTGATTTGAGAATATGTTGATTTTTTATTTATTTTATACATTTGTGTTTCCATGAAAATATTTACCACTGAGTTTCTTGAGTTTGATAAGACTAGTTAAATTAAACGAACATGAATTCTTCACTTTTTCAGTTAGAGAAAAAAACATTATTTTAATTATCATAAATTAATATCCAGAATAATATCATAAAAATTTTAGAATCACAAAATAATAAATTAATGTTTTAAAGTAAATTATAGAGATTTAAATATGAAAAATTATTAAAATTTTAATAATTAATTTTTTAAAAAATAGGGTTCATTAGAAATAAAAAATTAATATCTCATAAATAAAGTCTCCAATTAGAAATGTTTCAACATTATATTTATTTGGACACATAATTTTTTTAAGGGGTGAAATTTTTGAATTTTTGGGTTTTCGCCACAAGGATAGTAATTTTATATTAACTGTTGAATAATTATATAGTCCTTCATTTTTAATTATTATGAGGAGAGAAAAATGATTATGAATTAGAGATTATAGAGATGAATCACTATATTGTATATTTTATAAATTCATTAAGTAATTTTAGCAACATGTGTTTTAATATTAATATGAATTTTATACCCCGAAATTTTATTATAGTTGTTGTTCATTTAAATTAAATTTTATGGTTATTATTTGAATATTGGGAATGGGAAACATCAATATCCTCATATTCCACATGCCAATATAAATTAAATGCCACAACTATTATGAAAAATAATGGTTTCTTATATGAGTGTAAGGCCTCTTGAGAATTGAAAACCATCGTGACTTCAAATGAAACATTTGATGGAAACTTTTATGGGCATAAAATTGGTTAAAATTAGTTTTTGAGATGAAAATAATAAAAACATAACATTATTAATAGGTTTTATCATCAATAGAGATGTGGCTCTATATGGTGCTGTAAAACCCTGAAAAAATAGTGGTTTTATCCACCATCCAATTGTGAGGATGACAATATATATATATATATATAAATATATAAATACTATTGAAGTGGCCAAAAATATTTTATCACATATTCTAATTTTAAAAATTCAAAAACTCACATATTTATGTTTTCTTATTCATTATCAATATTTGTGTTTGAGGAACGGTAGAATATTGTACAATGGTAATAATTTTATAGAAAACATTCATTTTCTTTGTTAGATATATCATATAATTACCACTATAATTTATCTTATGAAATGAATTTACAAAATTACGTTGAGGATACTAAATATAATCATATTGGTTAATGAATGCTGGTCAATATAGTCTCATTTTTTATTCAAATATACATTTAGTTCTATTGTAAACATTTCCATTTTCAGCAATTTTGGGTGTAAATAACTATCACATTGGGATTATATTATGTATCCGTTTCATATTTCTATAATCATTACTTATAAATTGAATTTCATATGTTATTTATTTTCAACATGATCATGGTTATTTGAAGAAAAAAATTTTGTACACTATTGTGATGGATCAAAGGCCCTTATAGTTGGGGTAAAAATTATATTTTCTTGAATATTTATATTTCTGATAATTATTTATATTGATTTACAATTTTTATTGTGTTCCATGGGCACACCGATTATTAGGAGGCATTATTTTAAAGGTTTTCAGACTATCCCTTCTTCCGTAACAATCATCATTGATATTAAGAAAAATACCATGAGACTGGGGATACCTTTCATCAATTAGAAAGGTCTAGAAACTCATAAAGTATTGAAAACCCATGTAAAAATATTGATTTCCTGTGCTATTTTATTGTGTTTTAGATTTCATCATGATTTTATTAGGTGATATGTCAGTTTTATGCACTGATCTATAATAAGAGAAATGATATTTTTAAAGGAATATTAGTAAGATCTGATTTATCTCCCACTTTTTTCTCCTTATATAAGCATATGTATATCATTTGGCCTCAATTCATATGATCATTATCGAGGATATTTAGTTTTTTTAACATTTTATGTGTTTTTATATAAAATAACTTATCATATAAATTATGATAATTTTCAAAATCAATGGAATTCATATATTCGAGCAAAATGGATTTCATCTATAGAAGGATAAGTGGTTCCAAATGATCTAAAATTTCTAACTATATGTTTATGAAATAACTACAAAATTTTTTAAATAACATAGAGTAAGAAATATTTTTATTTTTATGGATCAAAATAACATTAATTATGATGTATGATCTCGTAATTAATTTCATATATAAATTTTAGAGAAGAAACTAAAATGGGTGTTGTGTTAAAAAATAACTAAAAAAATATAATACACACTATATATTTTTAATAAAGGGGATAAAAAGGGGAGAGAGCCATGAATTAAAAATCTTCATACTCAACTTAATTATGTAAATATTGAAAAAGATGAATGTTTCGACAAATATTTTAGATGGGTGAATATAAGTTTTAGTGTTATACCTGGATATAGATAAATCATAAATGATTCAATAATTTTAATGAAATTAATGTAAATTATTCTTTCTTTTTTTTAAGATTTTAGTGCATGAAGATAAGTATTTGCATGATTTAATAAACATAAAATTATATTAAATATCGATAGATTATAGAAACAACATTAGTAAATAAAGACAAAAAAGGTATAAATATTTCTTTCAAAACCTTAAATGGTTTGAAGAAAAATGAGGAAAAGAAACCTTACGATGAATAATTATATTTAAAGTGGAAGAAATTAATTACATTGAGTTTATATCAAATTTATTAAAATTATTTATAATATAATGGTAATTAAAGCGATAAAATTTTATTTAAATGTTTCTATTATATGAATATTGGAAATTTTTCAACAAATTTCATTGAGAAGAGTTTCAAGGAGGATGAATGTAATCAACCTAAAGACCAATAAAGATGAATAAATACAATATTCTTCATTATTATAATAGAATAATATTAATCAATGGTAAAGGGAAAGATACTACATCATTAATGATGATAAATATCTGTAAAAATAAAAGAGTATTCATATATTGAGGAAAGTAAAGTGACAGAAAAACATTCAATGGTTCAAAGTGATAATGATTCTGTGGAATGTCAGAGTCACTATTATTAATCATCTAGTAATGAAAAAAATAGTAAATATGATTATGAATAATAAAATATAAAGAAATAATATGGAATAAAATAGATTTTATAAATATCAGTAAAAATATTTAAAACCACGAGATTGAGATTGCATTATTAAGGAAAATAATTGAGTTACATATTATTAAAATTAATGTATTGAAACTTGAAGTGTTGTTGTGGAAAATCAATGATATTAATTCCATTATTCCTAAATTAATCATAGTTATTTATGAAAATTCTACTCTCTTGGTTATTTGGTAAGATACAATTCACTAACATCAATAAGTACTAAATAATTCTAAAATTAATTTTAGAAAATTTAGTTTAATGTTGAATTTTTTATTAAAGTATTAGGATATTAATATCAATCACTGATTGAAATTTTCATAAACACTAGGGAACCTGATAATTATATTAACAATTAACAAAATAAATACATTATACACAGAAAAAAGTGGATAATGTAATGAAAACTTCAAAAAGAAGATGAAATAACAAATTTTTCTCTTGAAAAATATTTAATACACATTTATATATAAAGGTTTTGTTTTGATAATCAGAAAATAAACTGTGTATTAAGAATATGGGATGATGTTTTGTCTCAAACTGTATAAACTTTATGATGAAAATCATGAATATTCAAGATCAAAATACAATAAATATATCAATTTCATAACCAATAAAATAGAGATAATAAGAAAATTTTAAACTCTTATGTAATCCTATTATTATATTCAAATTTAAAGGTAGAAGTTACTATCAGGGTGTGCATGGATAAGAGGATTTATTGGGGGTAAAATTTGTCTTTTAATCAAAAACCAATGATAAATGGATCATATGGGATACAACATGAATATTTAAAGAATAAAAATAATAAAAAACCTAAAGGAATGGAATAAGTGAAAAAATTTGAATTACTTTATGAGACTTATGGAAGGAGTGAGAAAAAATGGTAAAAAACTGATGATTATTTTACAATTCTACCAGAGTAGTTGAATCAATTATTAAAATACAAATGTCATAAAAATAGGTGTTATCAATATAAGAAATAGCTATTGAGGTTTCTTACAATGCCTAAAAGTCTTAGAAGACTTGGATTTTGGATAGGGGTTTCTCATCACATATGATTTAAAAGAAACTTATTTTGAAAGGAACTGAGAAATATGATAGAGTTGATATAAATTTTATAATGTTAGATAATTTAATATAAGTGGTAAAGTAATTTTCCTTGGATAATTGTTACCTCCAAAGGGAATTGTTCAAAATTTAGAAATTTACATACATAACCCTTATCTCTATAATTATTAAAGAGGTATTATACTAATAGATAGCCCAACGTCAAATACCTAGGAATAGTTTAAGAATAAAAGACTAATGTACCTTTCATAATTGCCTTCATTGAAAAAAATATTGTGTGATATATTTAATATTATTTAAAAGAAAAACTAAAAATAAAAAACTTTTTAATATACACTTTCTATAAAAATTAGAGATGTTAAAAATGTTTTAAAGGTCGTTTTTTTGAAAACTATGAATTCATCAAATTATGGAATTAATTTATTTTTTAGATTCTCAAAAGGTATATAAGCTACAATTTATTAATAATGATTAAAAAATAGGTAGTTTAATCAGTGAATACTAGAATATAGATATTATTTTTTTTATGTTATTATTATTTTTTGGTATTCCCTTTTATTACATTTTATGTTCTTATTTGGAATTTAGGAGCTTAATTATTTAAATGGGGTTTAGTTTATTATTAATTCATACATATCATTTGGAATTAGGCAATGTATTAGTATGTTTAAGAGATATTTATCTATTTTATTATAAAGTTATATCACATTAATGTGGCATAATGCATGTTGGGAATCTATTTTTTATTATCTATAGTAATATATTTTGATGAATTTAAAATTTATATATTGGTTAGGATAGATTTCTAATAGAAATCTTGTAAAACATTGAATAGAGTAAAAAGTGGGAGAAAATTGTAATAATTCATATTAAAACTCTACGGTGTTCATTATCCATTAATAATCAACTAAGTTCACTAAAATTCAATAGATCCCTATTTTCGAAACATGTAATCCTCTGTACAAGGTTGTAACTTTCAACCATTTATTTATTATATTTTTATGAATCCTAGAAAATAAAATTTTCATTTCTATGTTTACCCATTTCATAATGATTTCTTGTTATTAATATTAGATTTTTTTCCAATGCGTTGAGTTCATTACACCAAAATGTGGAAATTGATTATAAGAAGAGTAGTGATATAGGTTTTCAAAAATCCATGATTATAAAAAGGTATCTTAAAAAAATTATTTTAATAAGATATCTTAAAATGATATTGAATCAATAAAGAATAATAATGTTGAGATTTCACAATTAAAATGATTACTTAAAATTAAGGAATATTTATTCCATAAAAACATTACTCGACCTATTGATTCGGTTTTAAGGGTATCTTTATGACTGTGGCTAGAGGATATCTCAATGTGGAAGTATAGAGGGAACAATAGATTAATAAATTATATATATATATATATCCACACAAATTAACTATTATTATTATTATTATTAAATAGGTCTTATTATTTTAATTTTATAATCATCCAGAACATGTTCATTTTATAATGAACAATGTCTATAAAGCTAAATCCATAGAGAGAACACTTGAATATTAGAAAATATAGGTTCATATGAGTCCATTTAAGAATTCATTTTAAAAATAAATTTTTGTTACGGTTGAATGTTTTAGGTTAGGTATTGGGAACCAACTTCCAAAACTCAATAAATACCTCTTATACTCATTTCCACAAAAGTTACAATACTGCATTTTGAATTTTTGAATAATATAAGAAGAAAAAAATTCCAATTTATAAGTAAAAAGTGTTTCTTTGTTTATATAATTTAACCTTGTCCAATATAATTTTTAAATACAAAGTGGTGTTCAATAAATTCCCACCTCTAAATGTATCAGAAAGATGTAATAATCACTAAAAAATCATTTTTATTGATTTTCTCAAACTCATATGCCACATAAGAGACTTGGTGTTAAATGTAGAATAAAAATAGTGAGATCTTAACATGATATTTAAATAATTACCCATATCACATGGAATCAACTACTAAATATAATAATAAAAATAATATCATTGATCTTAGTTTCAATTTTCATCCTATATCATTAATGTGAGTTATAATTAAGTATCTTGTTTCACTTGAAATAAAAATTTAAACTAGCCATAATTTATTATATTATTTTTTAATACTATAACATGAAATTATATAAACATTTTTATAATAAACCATTATATTAAAAAATATATGGAACATAATTATTAAAAATATAATAATACAAATAATATAAGTAAATATATCGACTTACATCTTTAAATATTCTTCTTAAAGGTATCCCAGGAAAATAATATGATCAAGACTAATTTTAGAAAGATTTAAAAATATAATACATTTTAAAGTAATTTTAGTAATAAATAAGACATATAAATGATTAATTAATAAAATAAAACATGGGTGTATGTGTATATATAAATGATGGGTATATATATATATTTTTTATATAGAGAAATTGGGTGAAAAAATTAATTAGTAATATCTATATATTCCTTGTAAAAAGAAGATTGATTGAATTTGGTATTTTAATATTTTTTTGGTTGGATAGTATTAGATGATCAAATAGCATACCCATGATATGTGACAGTTATAAGATAGTTACTGATATGGTGAGTATAAATAAAATAAGTTATATTGAATTTTTTTATAGATTGGGAAAAGCTATGACATCATGTAGTAAAAACAACCTACATGAGGTTGATTTTAGAAAGCACAAGATGGCAGTGGTGTCATATATATGAGACCATCTACAAAAGAGTATTTTGATAGTATGAATCACTATGGGATTCATGTTAGATGAATCATTACAAAAGATAAAGTGATTTACTATCTCACCCTTAGGTATCAATATTTATTTCATGAAGGGTTATGTTATTTGATATTAATATGTAATTATTCATAATTAATATGGGAAAAATATTTATTAAGAATAATTGTTTTTATAATTATTATTGTGAACCGTTGGCCTCCACTAGTTATAATTCTCAAAAACCATTCTTAATGATGTCTTATTATGTAACATCATGTTTAATCATGATTACATAAAAATTTAATCTCTTATCTAAGTGTTTGCCTCATAAGATTGGTAAAAAATATATAGATAAGTATATGCCACTCATGCTGAATCTACCTATATTGGAGACACCATTGCATCGAGTTACTCATATCTTTTCATAATTTTCACTAAGCACAAGTCACCAACTAAGCATGAATTACTGATGGCATCAATTATCGACTACATGACCTTCTGAAAGAAGTCTAAGTTGCAAACAGAATTGAGTTATCAATAGCTTGACATATAGATAGAGAAACTAACTGATACTCAAATTTTTTGTTAATTATTTGTTACTAATAGCTGAGTTACTGATACATCCCCTAATGACTGAGTAAACCACCAATCCTTAGTTATGGATAAACATATGAGACACTGAAATAATGACCCACTGATCCGAGATACTATTCTCGATGTAGAAAAAAAATTATATGTCATTTAAATTTAAAATTAATTCTAATGGTTGT
Source organism: Viscum album (assembly GCA_963277665.1). Taxonomy (NCBI): domain Eukaryota; kingdom Viridiplantae; phylum Streptophyta; class Magnoliopsida; order Santalales; family Viscaceae; genus Viscum; species Viscum album. The sequence goes on along the minus strand of OY728158.1, from coordinate 1,162,244,754 downwards.
ATTTATGAAACTAAGTGATGATTATTATATTAATGAGTTTGTTTGCCTTTTGTAGGCAAAATTTAATGGATTCTAGAGACTATTATGAGGTACATGCTCCTTCATGCTAAATTATATAAAGATCATACCTGATCAAAAGAAAAAAAATACCTGTAGTCCCGTAGAGAGATTTTTTGCGTGTGAAAACTCAAGAACATCTACCTGAAGAAACAAAAAGATATTACTGAGAACAAAAACTAAAGAACATATTTACAAAAAAAAATCTAATAAATGATAAGAGATTATCAACCAAATCATACATCTCACTAGATATAGAATATGGAAGAAGTCATGATACTCTATCTTACTATCTATTTCAATAAGATGACTCCATCTTCACTTGTTCAATATTTAAGAAGTCCAAAAGCTAAAAAGATCATCATACAAAGCCTTGTAAATTTATTCTAATTAAATTATGCTCTATTGGTGAACTATTTTACATTTAAAGCATGGTGTGTGTTTCTCTATTATAAACACACACTTTCTCCAATGAATAACTGGAAGATACATTTATATCTTCACAATCCTATATTTTTACACCGTACAGTCCCACAAATAATAGTGGAAGAGGTCCTTGTGGGGCCTGTTTGTAAATTTCACACCCACAGAAATTGTGGAAGATATATAGTTGACATGGAGAGCTACATATGTTGTTTTGTGACCTAATCTAGGGTGTCGATCAAGTTCATTTATATAAATTTCTTGTTATAAGGTGATCACCATGTAGACAGGACTATGTCTCAACTTGATATTGAACATATTGTTTTAAAATCAGAAGTCCTTTTCAAGTTTTTGTTTTCACTATTTTATTTATTCATTGAAAATATTTCTTTACATTGATAGTAAATATTATATGGTGTTTAAATTAGAATTTAGTTTAGAAGATTGATTTTAAAAGAAAAATTAATAATACTTACTTCCTTAATCGAGAAATAATCACTCATCCAAAAGTTCTCAAAACAGTCAAATATTTTATAAATATGCTAATTTGGTTAACTGGGACATATTTGATTTTAAATTGGAGGAATTTTAAATAATTTTTTGAAGAAAAATATTTTTATAGTATCTCTATTCACCCACTATTGAGTGTCCTACTCCAACAAAAATTTGGTATCAGAGGTTTTACATTTCATTGTTTTTAAATCTTTTCAACTATAACTCTATTTGTGTTTTAAATATCTATAAATTTATGTCAGTTAAAAATTTATAGTTAATTAATCTCTATAAATAAATTTAAATGGACAATAGAAAAGAAGGTGTTTCTACAAACAGACCTCCCTATTTCAATGACACAAATTATGCCCTGTGGAAACTTAAATTTGAAATGCTTTTAGAAAGATTGGGTTTTGAAATACGGTCTTCTATAGTTGATCATTATAAGATAACTGATACTAATAGAAACACATGGGATGATTCCACAAAGGCATCCTATAATAACAATTCGAAGAAATTAATGTATTGTACTATGATTTTGTCGATGAAGAATTCAGTAGGATTTATGCACGTAAACAACATATGAGATTTGTGATACTTTATATGTTTCACATGAAAGAACAAATAATGTAATGAAATGAGGATTAACACATATAACATTAAATATGATTATATAAAAGTGAATCCGAATTACCTATTTTTGATATGTATCTTAGGTTCAGTGACATTGTGAATACAACGATATCATTAGAAAAGACAGTTACTGCAATGGAATAGTTCCTACGAATTTTGAGGAGTCTTCAAGAAAGGTGAAGAGGGACATCAGTATACATTATAGAATCTTTTGATATTAATTCACTATAGATAAATAATCTTATAGGTAATTTTATTATGTATAAAGAATAACTAAAGGTTAATAGATAAGAAGATGATGAAACTAAATGAAAATAAATTAATATCAAAACCAATACTTCTAAACATAATGAAAAGTAAAAAGTTAAAGTGAAAAATGAATGTTTCAGAGACGAATATACTTCAAGTGATAGTGATGAGGAAATCACCTAGCAAGACAAAAGATTAAAAAATCTCTATAAAAAGAATAATTTTGTTATGAATCCTAGTTATAAAGGAATGTGTGAAAACATGGGGAGATTAAAAAAGGCCAGGAAGAGAACTGATAATACTAATGAGATAGTCTTATATGAGGTCAAGATATGAGGAAATGTAAAGTATGACAATATGAAATTAAAGTAAAAAATAAAATATGAGGAAATGTACAAGAAGTGTAAAAAGTAAATGAATGAAACTTGGAGTGCTTATGAGGATAGCTCTAGTGACTCAGAGTCATTACATGATGAAAAGGTTGACAAACACAACATGTGTTTTATAATGAACACATACGAGGTAACTCTATAGCTTCCTATAATGAACTATTATTATTCTGAAGAATATTTTGATAATTCTTCAAATGAATAAATTTTTGAGTATTGAAAAATGGTTTTGGATAAATGCAATGAACTAAAGGAAAAATATAAGTATCTCAAAAAAGAACATTCTATTTTAGTTTCTATTAAATATGAACATGTTATTGAAAAAGAATAGAATGATTAGTTCCTCAATGAGAATAATGAAATAAAAATGTTAAATGAGTATTTAAAGAGAGATTTAGAGAAATTTACAAATGGAAAAAATATGACAAATCAAATTCTAGGTAATAAAGTTGCTATAATATACACTATTTTTATAGGTTATCAACTAGGGAAACCTGAATTTTATTAAAAAAAATTGTATATCAAAATATGAAAAATTTGGTTTTTTCCCAGAATTATAAAATATGTTGCATGTTCAAGAACTAGAAATTCTTTTACTGCTTCTAATTTCATTGGCTAAAATATAGTTTATTTTTATAATACTTTTGAAACTGCTTATAGGAAACCCATAAAGAAAATATGGTTTCCCACAGTTTTAACTACAAATATTACTAGACCCAAGAATGATTGGGTACTAATGTATCTTATTTTTTAATCTATTTATGTAGGAAAGATGTTTAAAAAGTTCATATAAGAGATTATGGTACTTGGATAGTCAGTTTTTAGGACATTTTATTGGGGACTATTCATATTTCAAGAACCTTATCAATATTGATGGTGTTCATGTCACCTTTGGTGATAATGAAAATGAAAAAATTATTAGCCTTGTCCAAATTAGTAAACTAAAATCAATTTTAATTTCATAATTTCTCTTTGTTGATGGTCTAATGTAAAATAATATTTTAATTTCACAATTATTTGATGATTTATTTCATGTTAAATTTGAAAATTATGCTCGTAATGTTTTCAATTCCATGAATAATTTAGTGTTCAATTATTTTAGAAATGAGAATTTAAATTTTATTAATATATATTCCTTAGTTTCTCAAAATTTTTCATGATTAAGTTTCTTTTATAAAGATTCTTGGATATGTCATATAATTATAAGACACTATAACATTTACTCACATAGAAATATTACTAGAAAGTAACAAATCCAGGATATATCTAATCATGTGTTTCCAAATGATAAATTCAGTAATCCTCATCAAAAATAAAGAAGTATGAAATATCTTTCAAACCAAATAAAAAAGTTTCAACTTATCAACCTATTGAGTTGGTTCACATGGATTTATTTATACCTTCTAGTCATTCATGTTTAAATGGGACGTTCTATGTCTATGTTTTAGTAGATGACTTTTCAAGGTATTCTTGGACATGAATTTTAGCTCAAAAAAGTAAATCTTGTTCTCATTTTACTAAGTATGCTAGATATGTAAATAACATAGGTGGACTTAGAGTCAAAACCATAAGAAGCGACCATGTCCATGAGTTTGAAAATTAATAATTTTAATAGTTTTTCTTAAAAATGGATATGTTCATAACTTGTTTTCTCCTACAACACCCCATTAGGATGGAGTGGTAGAAAGAAGAAACAGAACCTCACAAGAGATTGGGTGAAATATGATTAATGAATATGATCTACCAGTTTATTTTTTGGAAGAAGCTACGAATATATCTTGTTACATATTTAATAGAGTTTTATTTAAATATATCCTTAAGAAAACCCCAACATGATTTGTAGAATAATAGTAAGCATAAGTTTAATTATTGTAATTTATTTGGTTTCAAAGTCTGTATCCTTAATACAAAATATTATCTTTACAAATTTTCTTCCAAGAGTGATGAAGGAATTATACCAGGTTATGTACTAAATGAAAAAGTCTATAGAGGTTTCAATAAAAGAACCATGTTTGTTCAAGAATCTGTACGTATCAAATTTGATGAAATATATCCACATGAACATATGACCACCATATAAAATATTGATGCTGAATTGTAACATATTGACTTGAATTATAATCCTTCTGACTCTGCTATTAGGAAAGCAGTAAAATATTTCAGTTCTAGAAAATTTCAAGATTCTAATCATAGTGAACCAAAACCTATAGAAGAACCTAAAATAACTAGCACCTATTTTTTAGATTTTTTAAAATCATTAAAAACCATACCTTAGATATTGTATTTGGAGACTTAGATTATGGGATTAAAACTACAGATTATCTACGAAAACATGTTGAACATAAAGTCTTTTTTAATAGATTGAACATAAAAACAACAATGATTCTATCAATAATGTATATTTGGTGATGGATATGAATGAAAAATCGAATTAATTTGGAAGAAATAAATTTTGGAAACTTTTTGATAGAGCCAAAGTCACCTTGAATAAAATCGATAAATGGGTGTTTAGAAACAATGTCGATGAGGTTGGAACTATAGTATGAAATAAGTCAAGATTCGTAGCACGAGGTTATAGTCAAGAAGAAGGAATTGACTGTAAAGAAACCTTTGCACCTATTTCCAGATGTGAATCCATTATTATCCTTATAGCTTATACAACACATTTGAACATAAAACGTTATCAAATGGATGTTCAAAGTGAATTACTAAGTGGGTATATTGTTCAGGTTGTTTTTGTTGAAACAATCCGTAGTTTTAGAGATCCTCATTTTCTAAACCAAGTTTTCAAATTAATAAAATATTTCTATGATATAAATCAATCCCTAGGAGATTGATATGATATGATAAAAATTTATATTACTTCTAAAGGTTTTAAAAAGGGATTTTTGATCCTACTATTTTTATAAAAGTAATTTTAAAATATTCTTCGTTTGGTCAAATATATTTTGATGATATCATTTTTGGATATTCGAAAAATTATTTTTGTGTTGATATTTCAAAATGATGAAATATTAATTTGAAATGTGTTTAATGGGTGAACTCAAATTCATTGATGGGTTTCATATTTTTCAAGATAAGGAAGGAATTATTTTAAATTAAATTAAATTTACTAAATATCTTTTAAAACATTATAATATGGATATCACTAGAAGTAAGGATACCTTGATGAGTTCCCCCAGTAAATTGGAACTTGATGATGATGAAAAATTTGTGGATCAAACCAATTATAAAGGTATGATTGGAAGTATTATTTACATAACTACTAACTGGCCAGATATTTTATTTAGTGTGTGTATATGGGTTGGTTTTCAAGAAAACCCTAATGATTCACGTATTGTTGTTGTTAAAAGAAGTTTCAAATACCTCAAGTATTCTACCAACATAAGATTGTTCTATCCTAGGGAAGAACCATTTTACCTAGATTTTTATTCTAATACTGACTTTGGTGGTTGCATGTTAGTTAGAAAAATCCACTTTAGAACATGTCCCTTTTTGGGAATGTCTCTAGTTTGGTGGTGTAGTAGAAAAGAAAAATTTTATTGAGTTATCTTCTTTTGGACCTGAATACATAGATATTGGTAGTTTTATTCTCTAATTTTATGGATGAGACACACATTACTAGATTATGGATATCAATTTAGGAATGTCCCTATAAAATAAAAAAATAAAATTTATAATAATATCTCTATGAATCCAGTTTCTCATTCATGATCAAAGCATATTGATGTAAGACTTCAATTTTCGAGAGACCATTAAAATGCTTGGATTCATTAAAAATGAACATCATCTTGTTAGATTTTTTAGTAATCCATTAAATTATGAAAGAATGATATACATAAAACATGAGTTAAGAATGATCATCTTTCGATGAATCACCAATAGGACTCACAGATAGAACTCGCAGATGGGTCTCACCGATAAACATTGTCATTTCATTGTTTGGAAGTTAAAATGTCCTTGTTTTATTTTTTTTATTTTATTTTACTTCTAATTTTTAATTTTATGATTATATAACTAAAAATCATAAAATTAGAGTTGATCCAAATCATTTTCTTACTCTCACACTTCGGATCTCTCACTCCTTCCTTCAAACATTTCTCCATCTAACTCCTACTACCTTTCTCATTTAAACCCAAAACCCATTAATCTCCCCAATGGATTGAGTTAAGTGTGTTTATAGGAAGTTTGTGGATGAGTCTTATCCTTCTAAACATCAAAAAGTTGGATCCAGTGAACTTAAATAAAAACCTATATATCCAAAACTCGTGAGTCATCTCTTCACTCCAGAGAATGAAATAGATTCCAAATGGTTACTAATATATAAGTACCTATTTTAAGTGTGTTTCATTCAAAAGGATAGTTGGAGTGGTTCTGAAACAACAAAATATATTTTTAACTAATGATAGTGCATGAGTTCTATTTGTATATGGAATTTCTTCTTGAACGCTCGGAGATATTTTAGATTTAGTCTATAGTAAATGGAAGAATAATTGATTTTTCATACATGAAATTTAAATAATGCTTGATGGTACCCCATGTGGGTGTGTTTGATGATCATCAGATAATTTCACCACCACCTATTTATATTTTCATTTATGAGGATGCTTTGGCTAAGCTTACTAGTAATGGATCTTATAGGAAGAAAATAGGAACATAGAATGATGGTGAGTGTAATATGTTGTCCAACTTTATTATATATCAATTATGTCCACGAATATGGGATTTTCCCCTCTGAAATAGAAATATGTGTTTTTTCTATATATTTTTTTAAATGGACATAAGATTAATCTATGAAGATATTAAATGGTTCATATGAATGAGATGATAAAACCATACTATAAGGAAAATTCATTGTTTCAGTCGATGTTTGATTCTTTAATGTTGCAAGTGAATGTTTTAGTGAATGAGTTTGAAGAATTATTTACCGACTATGATGGATTTTTCATCACAAAACTTATTTGTATGATGATAGAGGTATATTATAACCCCTAGAAGAAGATTTGGGATGTGGAAAATGATATTATATATGAGAATTTAAATTTTTTTAATCAACCTCCAAGGCTAAAAGACATGGTTGACCCTGGTCTAAGACCAGATGGGGCTGTTGAATATTCTGATGAGGAAAATGGAGCTAAGTAAAACCAAATAAATGAATCACATATTAATGATGGAAGTGACCTGGATATAGCTGGATGTCTAGATGGTATGACCTAGGTTCCAATAATCCCTCCTAGGCCTCTTCTTTCCAAGGAACCTGTCCTGGCTAAAGATAATGATGATAAGTCTTAATAATCAAAACATGTGGAATATATCATTCAAAGTGGTAGTAAAGAATATGAGGTTCCAAATAGTGAAAATGAAGAAAGTAACAATGAGTAAGAAGAAGTGGATGATGGTGATCAAGATAAGCAAGAGAATGGAAAAGATGATGAAGAATCTAGTGAACAAAATGAAGATGATGGAGATAATGAGGAAGAAGAATGAAGTGGTGAATCTGATAGTGGATTAGACCACCTTGATGATGATCATTATCATACTATAGAACCTATTGATCTTACTCTAGATCCTATTGAGCCTAAAAATTCTACTAATACTACTTTAATAGAATAAGAACTAGTTTTGGAATCTCTATATACTCCTGAGTAAGCTGGGATTGATCAGAGTTCTCCATATACTCATATGCATGAAGAAGATTGTATATAAGAAGAAGTTCCTATATCTCTAGTACAAGAACTTTTTTATGCCAGGAAGAAAGCACATTTTTATAGGAGCTAAACTGTAGAGGGGGGGAAAAGTCAAAAAGGGTAATAATTGATATTCGTACATCCAATGATGGTATATTTGTAAATAAATTGGGAATGGGTCTAGGTTATATGATTTTGGGTTTGGAGTACATAGATTCAGAGGATGAGAAAAATGACACCAAGGGATCTTTGGTATAAGGAAAAATTCATGTTGAAATTGATCAAGTAGTATCTTTTACTTCAACTTCTGAGGCTATATCTGAGCCTAAAGATTAAATGATCATGTATGATCTAAATATTTATAAGGAAGAGTTATTCTCTGTAGTAAGATCTATCCTTCCACATCAACCATCTCTAGTAGAAAGTCTTAATGGAAGTGATATAGGTATGCTAATAAAAAGGATTGTTTCTCAAATTGAAACTCGGACTACGATAGTGGTTGAAGCAATCATAACATTTAATAAAATGTTTCATAATGAAATAGTATCTTTGGTTTCATCCATTAATAGTATGAAAATTGAATATATAGAATATCTATACATGGTTCTAAAATCACTTAGGGACACCACTTCTGAGTCTTCTATGTGTGATACTCTTTCATCTCCAACCCTTGATTTATATTAGTTGATAACATTATTTCAAGATGTAGTCAATGTTGCCTCAACCTTGTCTACTCTGACTATTCAGTATCATGATATTGAGATGATTGTAAATGTAATAAAAGTATATATTGAGACAATGATGGGTGGCACAAATAAAGGAAGTGTAAGAAAAATTCTGTCTAAAAATGATCATATATATGATGTGGTAAGTATTCTGGAGAAAGGTTCCACTAATGCTAAGGAATATTTAACCAAGAAAGTAGATATCTACTTTAATAGGGTTTATAAAAATCATCAGATGGATAGTTATTTCAAGTATTTGGTTAAGAATTTTAGACTACCTCAGGTAACTCAAGATTTAAAGAAGAAGTCAAACAGATTAATGAATTCACTCTAACTCATTAGTAGTTTATGGAAAATAAAGAGTATTTTACAAATGATACCGAACATGGTGGACATATCATAATGGACTTTATCAATATGTATAATCCCTTGAATCACGAGAGTGCTGAAATTGTTTCTTTAGAAGCTTCTCCTGTCAGACCAATCATGTACTCTTCTTCTCCTCCTTATGATCCCTTTCTACCTTTTTTATGTCTTATAATTAGGCTCTTAATCAAACTAGTCTTATCATTCTTTGAGAATATACAGGATTTCCTACCTCTTCTAGCCCCATTCTTTCGCCCTATATGTTTAGTGTTGTTCCTTTTCCTTCCTCAAGTATCCCAACTGTAACTCCACCCAATATCACTTATGCCTATAATTTATACCACCACTATTCCTAATAAGGGCAGATGAATGATGGATTCTACTATGGAGAAGCAGTTATTGGCTGTCTCCTTGATAGGGATCTATTATGGAATATTTAATTTATTTTATATTATTTGTTTAATGACAAATATTTTATCTTTTCACCACATTTTCTCTTCATTATCATAATTGTTTGTTTCCTTTATGATAATCCTAAATAGGGGAGGATGTGTATGGAATATATCTCTATGGTATCATAAGACTAAAAGAAAGTTTCATCATATTATTAATAGAAATCATATTAGTGATTTATATAATATTCTTGTTTATCTTAAAACTTCATCTCTTGTGATATGTGAAATATGTTAAGCAAACCTTACTTTGATTATCATAATTAAACAGTTTTGGTATATAATTCCATGATTTGTGATCATCAAAAAGGGGGATATTATTAGAATCTTCTAGTTTTAATGCTAAAAATAATGCTTAATTATGTTTTATTATGTTACATCCACTTTATTCATGTTTACATATAACCTTATTCACTTTTGAGAGTGTTTACCTCCTAAAAAAAGTTAACAAGATATGTATTAGTATAATTCACTATTTCTTGACCTACCAATAAATGAGTCAATGTTTCATTGAGTTACTTATATCCTCTCATTAATTTTCCCTAACGACGTATCACTAATAAATTCTATGTTACTTATGTCATGAGTTACTGACAACATGACCTACGAACAAATGTCTCAATTACCAATAGCTTTGAGTTAATGACAGCTTGACATACTGAAAGTGCAATACTCAAAATTTTCATTACATATAAGCTACAAAGATCTATGTTTCTAACACATAACCTACTGCCTAACCAACCCACCAATCCCAAGTAATCAATATATGTTTGAGACACTGATAGAATGTCCTACCGATCTGAGAGACCATTCGAGACTTATAGAAATATTTTCTTTATCATTTTAATTTAAAATTACTTCTAATGGTCATATCTATTATACTATTTACTGCTTATTATATTAACGATGTTTTCTGTATTTTATAGAAAAACATTAATTTATGTCAGAGACATGTATGTGGTACGAGGTGCATGTTGTTCCCCAATGCATTGTGAAGAGAACATACCTGATAAAATGGAAAAGGAGATCCATGCAGTCGAGTTGATAACTCTTACACTGGTGAAAACCCAATAAATTCTAACAAAAGAAACATAACGATATTGTTGAGTCAAAAACTGAAGAACATATTTGCAATAGAAATCTAAGAAAGGAGAATAGCTGATCGACTAAATAATATACCACATCAGAGACAAAAGAAAGAATCATTCATGACACTTATTTTCGATGTTTGTTTATAGAAGTCAACTCCATCCTCACTTTTACCATCTTTATGGTGTCTAAAAGATAGAAATCATATCACAAAGGGCCTTTTAACTATATAATATTTTATTAATGCTTTGTTTTTGAACTATTTTACATTTTTAGAATTGTGTTTTTCTCTTTTTTATAAACACATACCGTACCCGTTGTGTAACAAGAAGATACATTGATATCTTCACAAACCTATATTGTTACACCTTAAAATCCCATTAATAATAGTGGAAAAGGTCTATGTCTGACCTGTTTGTAATTTTCACACCCATGAAAATTGTGGATAAGGTCTATTGGACCTAGAAATATACGTATGTGGTTATTTTCCCCAATCTAGGTTGGGGATTAGGTTTATTTATATAAATTTCATGGTGGAAGGTGATACCTATGTATAGAGGACTAAGTATCAGTTTGAGAATGAACCAATTGTTTAAAAATATTACGTGCTTTTGAATGTTCTATTTTCACTGATTTATTTATTAATTGAAAACATTTATTCACTTTCGAAGTTAATTTTTGATATTTTTTATATTATAATTTGGTTTAGTAGATTAATTTCAAAGAATAAATTAATAATATATATTGTTTTACCTAAACACTAATCACTCTTAGTGAAATCTGTCAAATAGTTAAACATTTTTATAAATATGTTGCATCTGAATACTATGATGTATTTTATTTTAAATGGTTGGACTTTTAGATAAGTGTTTTAAGACAATATTTTTTTATTGGAACTCAATTCACCACTTCTTGTGTGTCATTCTCTTACCAACATGAACATTATATTTTAAACTAATCATTAAATAAATATTACTTTATTCATATGTGTAGAAAAATAACTAATATAAATTTATTAAATAAGAAATCATAAGAAATTCAAATATAAACATTCATAAACACAAAAATAGATTTTTTTGAAAATTTTATTTCTTACAGGTTATACAAATTATTTTAAAACTAAAATTATTATATTTAAGGATATAATTAAATAAAATGGATTCTATATTAATAATTAATATATTAAAATTAATTAAGATGATAAATATAATTTTATGTAGAAAAAACTATCTATGCTAAATCGTAAAACTATAGTAGTAAACACATTGAGAATAGTATAATGGTAAAAAAATTTTACATGTAAATAAAAAATAATAAATTTGTATCTTGAGTGGTATTTAGATGAGTAATACATGAGCCACATTCAATTTTTCCATTAATATGTCACTTTATAAACATAATATCTTCCCTTAACCATTGAGGAATGTGTATATATAAAACAAGAAATCAAATTAAATCAAAAAATGGACCATTATCTATTCATTACTAATTACACATTATATTTTACTTTTTCTATAAAATTTACAAAAATAATATTTCATAAAACAATTTTAAATTTATTTAACCCCCTTATTGTCGAAATAAATCCATAAGACTATAAAAAAGGAAGGGAAAAGGGAAATTATTTGATATCTCCATGGTATGTGTACCTTCTTCATCAATTATTGATTTCATATTATTAATATAAATATTCATAAATAGGATTTTTTTGGGTTTATTATACTATAATTATTATCAATATAATTCTATAATAATGATATAATATATAAATAATTATTACTAATGTGATTACCTTCTATATAACTCATTTTTGTTCTAGTGGGCTCAAACACCAACATAAACAATTCAACTATATTTTAGTATTTCATTCATGGGGTTTTAAAAAATTATAAATATTGGATATTTGTTGAATTTAATTTTAATTTACGTAATTTTTATGGATCTATAATGGAAAAAACTTATGAATATCCATTATTAAGTAACCCTGTTGTGTTTATAAGGTTAATTAAAATGAATGAGTTATATATTTCTTCATTATAGGACATACCCATACTTTAGTAAAATGATCTGGGATCGTTAATAATAATTGATTCGTTATGATTTTAATACCTTGAAAATTATTAAGAAGATGATATCCTAATATTGAATTATGGTCTTAATAGTTACAGTGAAACAATCTTGGAATGATTGGAATTAGAAATATCTAAAAACAAATTGTAAATTATGAATAACAAATAAATAATTAACAAATGATTATGAATTATTATTAACATATAAAATAAAAAAAATTAAATGAAAAATTAATAAAATGGGTTTTTAACAAAAAATTAGTTATAATATGTTCATGAAATTTAGAAGTTCTGTTTAATGGAATGTTTATTTTTATACTCTTTATACTTGATTATTCTCTTCTAAATCCATATTATTTCACTTATACTTATATATAATTGTATTGAATATTATATTTTCAATATCTATGGATTTATTATAATAAAAATCTCCTTTCCTTAAATTCTAGTCATTTATTTCTAAAAATTTCATATACTACTGGAGCTCCATAATTATTTTATTCAAATTTTCAAACCCCTTATTCTCTTCCACATAAATACTTTTTTTCATAATTTTACCCTGTTATAGGTGATTATTATGGGTGAAATTTAAAATATCTATTCCTTATTCTCATTTATTATCATCATAATATTTCATGGAAGTAACATTTAATAAAATATTATCTTTATTAGTGATAACATAAATGTTTTATAAAAACTAAGGAACCACAAGTTGGGACCAAGGTGGATGGATATGGTAGTAAAAAGAGTTCTCTTTTAAGAAGTGCTATCTTTTGTTTTCGAATAGGATAAATCAATTAATTTTGTAAATTTCATGGAAGACATGATGATGCTTTGATGATATGTATTTCCCAAATATCATTAGATTGAATATCTTTTGATGCAAGCCTTATGATGGAAAGGGGGAGAAAAAGTGATGCCAGAAATATTCAATTTTGATTGGAAAGAATTATTTTTCTGGAAGAAATAGATGTCACAGTACCTTACATTGAAAATATGATGATGCTAATGGTGTTTTATCAAAGAGTATATATCATGGAAGATACAGTTCTTGAACAAAGTGTCTATTTTTTTAATAAACTATAAGATATTGAAGATGGATTTGAATGTTGTCCACAAGGCATGATTTGAGGGTACAAATTCAAAAAATGGAAAAGTCATGAAGCGCCCAAAATATTCAGGAAGTGATTGAAAGATGATTTTGGTGTGAAGGACACTTATACGCCCAATGTGGCATCAACTTGAGTTTTTCACAATGCACTGTGATTTTTCTTAACATGTGTGGGTTTTTCACGCAGGGGTCAGTAATGCCTATAAATGAGAAGTGACACCCTCACATTTTTCAAGTATGACACTTAGAGAAATTATATGCTATGAAACATGAATGAATTTTATATAAAGGTAGTTTCATGGAATACATGTATTTTCATGCATGTTAAGCAATTTTCATGCAAGAATAGTGTTGCACGCAAGATTGAAGTTGCACGCAAGAGGCGTTTCATGAAAAAAGTCAAATCTTGCATGCAAGGGAACAAGTTTGCGTGCAAAACAACTAAAATGGTGCATAAACGATTTGAGTTCAGAAATAGTAATAAAGTTATGTCCAAGGTAGTTCTTACAAGATTTTGAGTAGGAAAAGAACGAATTGTTTTGAGAGTTCAGATTATTGAATGTTCATCAATAATCATAAAAACATTGTTTTACCCTATTTGTGATAAGAAAAATGAAACACAATGTTGTATTGTTTTTAAAGTGCTACATGAGTGTAATTTTATATCATACTCATTGTATTCCACATTAAATGACTGTTTTCAATCGGATTGTGTGATATTAGATTATTCCCATACCATACAAGGGACATAGCTACTCGGCATGACTAAAGAACCTTATAAGTTTATGTGATTCAATGAATGTGTGTTTATATTGTGTTTAGTAGGTAAATTTTTTTTTACTATGAGGAAAATTTATTTCAAAAGTAATGAAACATAAAATAAAAAGTTATCATTGATTCATCCCTCCCCCCCCCCCCTCAGTAATACATTGATCCTGACATAGAAATTACACCACATTGTTAAATATTATATAAATAATTCTTTTTTTATAAATAATTTTTCATCAAATCCAATATATTTTTATGTTTAACCCTATAAAATTGTATTATGTTTACTTTACTCATCCAATGAAGGATTTTTCATTATATCAGTATCGTTTTATATTAAGATCTTTGAACATTACTTATATTTCCTTTTATCTATTTTTCTGACTGAAAATTTTAATGTGTTTATAATGAAATAAATTAAAATATAAAGTAAACATATAGTGAAGGTAGAGGAGATTTATGGAGGATATAAGTTATAGAGTCTGAGGTAATCACCTTAGATAATGTTAATATATCTTATGGTAAAGATCCAATTCATGAATGGATTATCATCACTTCTTCTAGATCACCTCTAGAAGAAAAAAATATAAATTTATTTATTCCCATTTCACCATGTATGAAGAAGATTCACATTTTCATTATGTGATTATCTTCATTTTTAAGAGATGTAATCAATACTCCAATGACTATATTAAGAACCTGATAAAGTATTGACCAGCATGAATGAGCCTGATTTGACAGCTAAAATGTTGATGTGTTATAAATTGAATATAAATAATTTATGAATGCATTGAAAGAGAGTATACATGATAGAACTCCCCTCCTCATAAAAAGTTACGAATGGCATGATAGTAGATCCACATTATTCTTAGATGATTCCACCACCATGCATGATACTATGGATGTAACAACCCTAACTTTTATTAAAGAAATTTCTTCGTGATCTAATTAAATGTATGTTGGCCACACCTATTTTAATAATCCCAATTATGCATTCATATACATTAATAATCTTAATATTATATTTTTCTATATATTAATTCGTTCAATCTATGCTCAAGATGATAATAATATTAAAATAATACCTGAGATAGTTTATATAATCTTTGAAGTAATTCTAACCCATTCAGATATGTTTTGTATAAAATAGATAAGTATTAAGTCACTGGTCTGCGTTTAGCTAGAGCTACCAGTACTTAGTATACCGATAGACTTAGTCTACTGATAGAAAAAGTCACCGATACACTAAGGTCACTGATATGTACAGAGCTACCGACAGACAAATAGACCAGAGATACCGATAGACAGAAGTCTACCAATAAAACCAGTTTATAGATTCTGTCTATCGATACAGAACAGACGAGCTACCGATGTGCATGTCTACCAGTAGTTACCGATAGACTACTAATGAAAAGAGCTACCGATGGAGAGACATCTACCAATGGATAAAAATCTACAGATATCATGAGCTACCGATAATAAGAGATACTGATAAAAAGAGATACCAATAACAGGAGATACCGATGGAACTAAAGTCACCGGTATATGAGCTACCGATTCAAGTTCAAAAGAGCTACCGATGGATGGTTTTGCGACACAAAGTACACCATGCACGTCTACCAAGAAAAGGCTATTAATGTTTGACCAACCAGTCAAACCCTATACTCTTCATACTATTTATTTATTTAGCTAACAGTTACATTTGATGGTTTTAATGCAGTTAATGTTATTTAATGATTTCTGTTGCATGTTAGGGAACCGTACCTAGTACCCATGCAAAAGGCGATTATTCTTTTCTAAAAAAGATGAAAGCTATAAAGGGATGGAAATAGAACACTGTATAGATGGATGTATGTGACTTGAAAGGAACTAAGAAGACACACGAAGGGGGAAAGAGACAAGAGCTGAACAACATTCCAATGTGGAGAATTTTTCACTAGTCTACATCCATACTCCAATAATCATGGACATACATGAAGAAAATTATTCTAGAGGAGAACACAAGCTGCATATTGAGTGAAGAACTACAAAAAACATTTCATGCACTCGGGATGTTAAGCTGGTCCAAGAATCAAAGAAGAAAACGACACTCTGTTTTCTGAGAAAAACCTGAGAAGGACTCAAAAGCTTTTCTGATAAACCAAATGAGTCCAGAGTTACATTCCTAATCACTAAATAATTTCTAAACTCAATCATACTTCTCTTAGTGATTATTTCATTTACATTTTGAGTAGTGTGTGTACCCTGTTTATTTTCCACACACACACTGTCTCCTACCAAAAACTAGAAGATTCTTAAATCCTCACTGAAACTCCATAACTCTTTCGTTTCCCACTGTGGATTGTGGTAGAGGTCGAGTAAGACCTGGACAGTTGTGACAACTGTGAGCTATTGTTTTTTTCCCACAAAGAACTGTTGTAGAGGTCTTTGTACCTGAACAATGGTGTACTATTACATACCCCCGATCCGGGGTGTGGATCAATTTATATAAATTGTTGAAAGGACTAAGTCTCAGCTTGAGACTGAACCTCTTGGTTAACTTTTCTATGATTTTATTTTAAGTCTATAAGTATTACATATATATTTTACATTCCTTTGCTTATTACACTGAAATACAAAACGACTTTAAAGCTACTTTGATATTTAAATTAGCAACTGTTTAGAATTATTATAAACTAGTAAGTTAGTTTCAAAAGTTAATTTAAGCTTCAAATTAAGTTAACTGAGACCAAATGAATCTTTGGGAAACTAATTGAACCTTTACACTCTTTATAGATTCACTTGAGTTTAACTTTGTTTTTAAATTGGGGGATATTAAGAGAAATATTTTTTAACATAAATTTTTATTGGAACTCAATTCACCCCCCTCTTGAGTATCCACTCCAACCAATATTTGGTATCAGAGGATTTTTTTTGTTAAAGGACTTTTGAAATAATATATTTTTCAACTATGATTTTAGTTTCATCTTTAAAGATCATAAATTTCTGTTATTTCTAAATTTTAACTCATTAAAACTATTCTCTAAAATCTATCTATGGATAATAGACTAGAGGGTGTTGCAACTAACCGACCACCTTTCTTCAATGGTACAATCTATGCCCAGTGGAAACTGAAAATGAAAATTCATTTATAAAGCATGGGTTTTCATGTTTGGACTGCTATAGAATCTCAATATAAAATTCCAGAAACTGAATGATCAACTTGGGATGAACCTATAAAGACTTCTTACAATAATAATTGTAAAGATATTAATGCCTTGTGCTATTCTTTAGGATATGAAGAGTTTAATAGAATATCTTCTTGTAAAACTACTTATGAAATATGTGATACTTTGGGTGTTTCTCATGAAGGAACAACTAATGTTAAAAAAATGAGATTGAATACTTTTACTGTTAAATAGGAAAATTTTAAAATGAAAACTGATGAACATATTTCTGATATGTATCTCAGGTTTAATGAGATAGTCAATACAATGAGTTCACTTGGGAAATCTATTCCAGTTAAGGAAAAAATTTTGAGGATACTGAGATGTCTTTCAGAATGATGGAGAGGCACTTCTGTTTCAATCAGAGAGTCATGTGACATTGGAGCACTGCCAGTTAAAGAGCTTATTGGTAAATTAATGATGTATGAGGAAGAAATAAAGGTGAATAAGGAGGAATATGATGAACCTAAGAGAAAATCTATAGCTTTCAAGTCTACTGCTTCTAAGAGTAAAGATAAGAAGAAAATGCAAATTCCTACTGATAGTTCAACTAGTGAAGATTCTGAATCAGATAGTGATGCTGAGATGGCTCAGATAGTCAGGAGATTCAAGAAGTTTTATAGGATGAAATAATTCTTCAGGAAATATAACTACAAAAGAATGTATAACAACAAGGGACACGGGAAAAAGGATTTGAAGAAAGCTGACAAGGATAATGAAATAGTCTGCTGTGAGTGTAAAAGGAAAGGACACATAAAGGCTGATTGTCAAAAATTAAAAGTCAAAAAGAAATATGATTACAAGGACAAGAAGTACACGAAAGCTATGAAGGATACCAGGAGTGCATCTAAAGACATCACTTGTGAATCTGAAGTTTCTGATATTGAGAAGAATCATGCCAACATGTGATTTATGTCCAATACCTCTGAGTTACCTGTTTCCCCTGTACTAAATGATAATTATTCTGGAAATAACAGTGACTCAGACAATGATGAAAATATGTCTAAAGCTAACCAGTTTTAATACTGTAATATGCTGGAAGAGACATGCAATGAACTTAAATACAAATACAAATCATAAAAGAAACAGCATGCTCTCACAACTACTATTAAAACTAAAGGGAGAAAAATTCTCAACTGTTAAAGGAAAGTACAGAACTGAAAATGTCAAATGAGCAACTTAGAAAAGACTTATAGAAGTTTACAAATGGAAAGGATACACTAACTAAAATGTTAGGTAAAAAAGATTCACCTAAATAAACTACTGGTTTGGGATACTAACCTGGATAGAGACAGTTCACTAAAACTCGATTTATTCCTAAGTCTGGATAAAATTCTGCTTATTCTAGATCTAGAAATCCCTATGCATAAACTAGTTATTCATATGGTTATAGGTCAAATAATGTTTATCTTTCAAAATATTTTGATTTTTTAAATTATATGAGACCCATAAGACAAATATGGGTACCTAAAGCTTTGATTACTAACCTTTCTTGACCCAAGAAGCTCAAGGTACCAAAATCATTTCCTATCTAAATTTGTTTTGTCGGAAACATGTTTGAAGAGTTCTCAAAATAAGGTATGGTACTTGGATAGTGTATTCTCAAGACATATGTCTGGAGATTATTCATGTTTCAAAAGTTTAATAAAGGTTGATGGAGTCTATGTCACCTTTGGTGATAATTCTAAAGGAAAGATCATCGGCCTAGGCCAGATTGGTAACTCTAATTCAGTTTTAATTTCTAAAGTTTTATTTTTTGATGGACTTAAGTATAACCTATTAAGTATTTCTCAATTATGTGATGATGGATTTAATGTGAAATTTGAAAAATATTGTTGTAATGTTTTTAATTCTGAAAATGTTTTAGTGTTTTCTGCATTAAGAAATGAAAATGTATATGCAGTTGATTTAACCTTCTTAGCTAAGAAAAATGTTACTTGTTTAAATGATTTTCATAAAGAGTCTTGGTTTTGGCACAGAAGATTAGGACACTGCAACATCTATTTACTTAGAAAATTAACTAGGAAGAACTTAGTTAGAGACCTGCCTAATCTTGAATTCCCAAATGACAATGTTTGTAATCCCTGTCAAAAGGGAAAGAAACATAAAGTTTCTTTTAAATCAAATAAAGAAGTTTCAACTTCTCAACCTCTCGAGCTGGTTCACATTGACTTGTTTGGATCTTCAAGAGTATCTAGTTTAAATGGTAAGCACTATCTCTATGTTTTAGTAGATGACTTTTCTAGATATACATGGGTATACTTCTTAGCTCACAAAAGTGAATCTTGTTCTTACTTTGTTAAATACTCCAAATCTATAGAAAATCATTGTGGACTTAAGATTAAAACTCTAAGAAGTGATCATGGCCATGATTTTGAAAATAAAGAGTTTGAATCTTATTTCTCACACAATTGATATAGTCACAACTTTTTTTCTCCTAGAACACATCAGCCGAATGGTGTAGTAGAAAGAAGGAAGAGAACCCATAAAGAAATAGCTAGAACCATGCTTAATGAATATGACCTGCCTATTAACTATTTGGGATGAAGCTGTGAATACAGCTTGTTATATAATTAATAGTCTTAATTAGACCAGCTCTTAAAAAGTCCCCTTATGAGTTGTGGAATAATTGAAAACCTAATGTTAGTTACCTTAGAGTCTTTGGCTGTAAAGGTTTTATTCTTAATACAAAGGATAATCTAGACAAGTTTTCTTCTAAGAGTGATGAAGGAATTTTTCATGGTTATTCTTTAACTATCAAATCCTATAGAGTCATTAATAAAAGAACCAAATGTGTGGAAGAATCTGTTCACATCAAGTTTGATGAAACTGATCCACATGAGCCTAAAACATCTCTTGAAAATCTTGAGGAAGATATGAGTGTTCTAGACCTTAATGATAAATCTAAAGAACTTGCTGTAAAAATATCCAGTTTTGGTCATATTCCAGAATCTACTGCTATAGAACCCGAACCTATAGATGAACCTGAAATTTCTAGTCCTAGCTTTACTATATCCACAAGGATTCTAAAGAATCATCCTTTGGATGCTGTTGTTGGTAATCTTGATAGAGGGACACAGACTAGAGCTTCTCTAAGAAATCAGGTTGAACATCAAGCCTTTGTTTCACATCTAGAACCTAAAAATATCAATGATTCTATCAATGATTAGTTTTGGGTAATGGCTATGCAAGAGGAGTTAAATCAATTTGAATGAAACAATGTCTGGGAATTAGTTGACAGACCTAAGGACACTTTAACAATAGGCAATAAATGGGTTTTTAGAAACAAAGTTGATGAGTCTGGAAACATAGTTAGAAACAAATCAAGATTAGTAGAACAAGGATATAGTCGAGAGGAAGGTATAGACTATGAGGAAACCTTTTCACCTGTAGCCCGACTAGAATCCATTAGGATCTTACTTGCATTTTCTGGTCATTGGAATTTCAAGTTATATCAAATGGATGTTAAAAGTGATTTTCTAAATGGTTTTATTGTTGAAGATGTTTTTATTGAACAACCACATGGATTTACTAATCCTCATTTTACAAATCAAGTTTTTAAGCTTTCTAAATCTTTATATGGTTTAAAACAGGCTCTAAGATCTTGGTATGAAAGACTTAGTAATTTTCTTATTTCAAAATGTTTTACTAAAGGGATTGCTAATCCATCTCTTTTTATTGAAAGAATTTATAAAGATGTTTTAAAAGTTCAAATCTATGTTGATGTTATTATCTTTGGATCTTCTAAACATTCTTTATGTACTGATTTTTCAAAGAGTATGAAAAATGAATTTGAAATGAGTTTAATGGGTGAACTTAAATATTTTCATGGATTTCAAGTGTTTCAAAATGAAAATGGTATTGCTTTGAATCAAAGTAAATATACAAAGGATCTTTTAAAACGTTTTGGATTCGATATTATTAAGGAAAATGAAACTCCTATGAGTACTGTTTGTAAATTGGATGTAGATGAACCTAGGAAACCAGTGGATCAAACCAATTATAGAGGTATGATTGAAGGCTTACTTTACCTTACTGCTAGTCAACCAAATATTTTGTTTAGTGTGTGTATGTGTGCAAGATTTCAAGCTAATCCAGAAGAATCTCATTTAATTGTTGTTAAATGAATTTTTAAGTATCTTAATCATACTGTAAACTTAGGTTTGTTTTACCCAAAAGGACAACCCTTTGAGATAACGAGTTATTCAGATGCTGATTTTTCTGGTTGCAAGTTGGATAGAAAAAGAACATCACAAACATGTCATTTATTGGGAAATTTGTTAGTATCTTGTTGTAGTAAAAAAGCAGAATTCTATAGCATTATCAATTGCCGAAGCAGAGTACATAGCTGCTGGTAGTTTCTGTGCACAAATTCTGTGGATGAATCACGCTCTTTTTGATTATGGATACGACTTTAGGAACGTTTCAATCAACTGTGACAATACCTGTGCAATAAATATCTCGAAGAACCCTGTGCCTCACTCTAGGACCAAACACATTGATGTAAGGCACCATTTCTTGAGAGATCATTACCAAAAGGGTGATATAATTTTACCGTTTATAGGTACTGAACATCAATTAGCTGACATATTCACTAAACCTTTGAGTTCAAAAAGGTTAAGTTAAATTAGACATGAGTTAGGTATGTTTAACCTTGATCGGTAGGTAACCTCACCGATGTGAAGTTCTCACCGATGTGAAGTTATCACAGATGTAATGTTCTCACCATTGTAAATTTATCACCGATGTAAAATTCTCACGGATGTGAAATTCTCACTGATGTGAAATTATCACCGATATGAAGTTCTCACTAACGTAAAATTCTCACCGATGTGAAGTTCTCATCGAGGTAAAATTATCACCGATGTGAAGTTCTCACCGATGTAAATTTCTTACTGATAGGAATTCTCACTGATAGAAATTCTCACTAATGTTCGCACTGTTTTAAAACTTCTATCTGCCGCCAGAGTATGAATCGTTTTTTCTTTATTTCATTTTATTTATTTATTTTTTGATTCCTAAATGATAAAACTAAAGTCTGAGCTACTTCTAAACCCACCGAGCCTCAAACCTTAACCCTCAAACCTTATCTCCCGAATCCTTAGAGAACCTTAAATCCTTCGAACCAGCGACGGAAAAAACCAAACTTTTTAACGTCATAGATGACTCTGTTGAGCCGAAAACAAAGAAGTAGAGGACCGAGAAAGAAGCAAGTGGTAATGGAAGTGTTGCTAGAACTAGGTCAGGGAGATGACCAGTGAATCCTCATCTACAAAATCATGTTATTGTGATTGAAATGGAACTGTGTGTAGAATGGCTGCTGCCAAGAAAGTCCTTAGTGATCAAATTTCTTGAAGATCTAAAATGGGTAGAGTGTTTTTTGAACAAAAATGGTCCTTACTTTCCAAAATTAGTGAAACAGTTTTATAATTTTGTATCTTTTGAAGAATCAGAGAATGAAAATCGAGTAACCTATATTGTGAATGGAAATGAGATGTCGTTTTCATCTGTTGAATGTGATGAGTGCTTGGAAGTTCCACATAAATGAGTATCTGGATATGTCATGAGATCCATGCCACCTACTAGTGACATTTTCGATTATGAGACTGCTTTGGAAGAGATGACTGGTGATGGAAGTCAAAGACAAGTGGTTTCTGTAGAAATGGATGGATAGAACATATTATTGTTCAAGTTTGTACAACATGTCTTGATACCAAGGAGAGGAGACTTTTCCAATTTGAGATATCAGGATATCTATCTCTTGCACATCTTAAGAAATTGTGTAAAGGTTAATTTTTGCAGATTGCTGATGCTCCAGATGGAAGATATGATAAGGCAGAAATCAAAGACAAATGCCCTATTCTTTGCTAAGTTGATCTCTGTGATGATCAATGTAAAAGGGGTTGCTGGGTCTCAAGATGAGATAGTGGTAGTGAAGAATAATTTCTGTATCACAAATACAGTTTTTATGTACATGAAAATTAATTGGAACCCTTGGAGAGGAGAATGGGTCAATGATGACCTGAGGGTGTATGACAAGTTTAATCCTGTGGATCAACCTTCAAGACCAAAGGATGTGAGGGATCCATGTCTGGGACCTGATGAAGAGGATCCAAAATACAGTGAAGATTTAAAAGAGGAAGATTCCTCTACGGATGAAGGAGGTGACCCTGACTTGCCTCCTTTACCAACTCATGAAAATCTAGATCAACATAAACTAGATAATGAAGAAGTTTCTTTAGAGGCTGTTGATGTGGCTGTTGCAGAAAATGAAGAAGATTTTCATGAGAGTGAAGCATCTCTGTCAGCTGATTTGAGCCTTATTCCAGTGATTGGAAAATATTCAGTACCTATTGAGGAAGTAAATGAAGTTGACATACTATTGCCTAATCCAGAACGCCCTCCTGCTACTGCAGTGATGGAAATGATAGTGGAAGATTCTCCTCAGGATGAAAGTCCTACTTAGAATGCTACTGAGCATGATGCTGAGAATGCTGTTATCCTAATTGAGGATTCACCCATTGAGGGGGAGCATCAATCTAAGTTTGGAAGTGTTACAGTGGATGTTGGTTTTAATGATTGGGCAGAAGACCCTGGTTTTGTAGTATGTGGTTTAGAATATCCTGATTCAGATAATGGAGAATCTCTAAATAAACCAAAAATTGTTTATGATGTTGAATCTGAATTATTTCCTGAAGATGTGGTCAACATACAAGACCTGGATAAGCTGATGAAAAACCTTAAGTATTGTTTTGTGGAAGAGGTAAAGAAAATGGAAGTTTCTATGGTATATTCAATTCAATCAGTTATGATTAACTCTATGGTAAGTTTATCCCTTGAAAGAGCATCTGTAGTAGTTGGACCTTCTGATTTGGTTACCAAGGATGATATGTATATCTTAAGGGATGAGCTGATAGAATATTTTAGTGCCTCAGTTGCTGAGATGAAGCAGAGTTTTGCTGAAGAAATGATTATGTTGGAAAGATCTTTTAAACTATCTCTTACCTGTAATTTATCAACCTTTAAGGTAGAAATAACTGAAGAAGTTAAAGACTGTCGGGCTCAGGTTTCTATACATGAAGCAGATCTCGAAGATCTAAAGGAATCTGTTGTTTCTTTAGACTCTTACACGAGATCAAAATCTGAAGCATATAAGGACTTAGCTTATGTGAAGTGTGTTGTAAGCTAGATGGTTTCAGTATTTGAAGGTTTCAAAACTTCAATGAAAGATCATATTACAATCCAGGATTCCCAAGTTCAAAATCTTATCAGTGGATTGGCCAAAAGCTTCAAAGAGACTATATCTTTCTCTGTTGGTTCTCTTGCATCTAAACCTTCGATGGATTTGAATCAGTTTCGAGCTATGATGAAAGAGGAGCTCGGTTCTTCCTCAACTAGTTGCTTTGTAGACTCATCTGAACTGAGAAGAGTTGTTCTCTCTACCATAGATTCAGCTAGAGAAATTATAAAGATAGTCCAAGACTACATGAGAGAAGCCTATGCCTCTCAGAAAGAAGTGAAAGATAAGGTGGACTCTTATTTCTCCAAAATTTACACAAATACCCAAATGACCAGTCATTTCAAGCTCATGATTGAGAATATGAAACTGCCTCCTATCAATCAAGCCATAAGAGATCAGGTTAGCAAGATAAAAGAATTGACTACAGCATTGGAATAGTTTATGGAGAAAGGATAACTTCATATCCACTATTTAGAGAGGAGGAGGAATCATTATGGATTTCTAAAACTTATTGATGCCTTTTCTGCATGTTGATGCTAGGCCAGTAATTGTCACTCCTAATTTGCCTGCCTCTACCTCTACTGCTTCTCCAATTCAGCTGACTCTATTCCAAGCCATTTGAAGACTCACACCTATGATCACACAAAGGACTAATCAATACTGGTCAGGCACAATGTCAGTTTCTCTACCTCATGTGGTCATTTCAGAAATTCCTAAGCCTTCACCAGCATCCTCACCACCTGATTCCTCTTCTGATCCCAAGGGAAAATCTCACATTAAGGATGTGGATTGATCAAGTGGCTGACTGTTTGATAGGAATCCTATGAATTTTGTTTTATGTTTTTCTAACTTTTTGTAATATTTAATACATGTGATTTTCCTCTATTCCTATTGTTCCATTTCTCTGTGTTATTTCCCACTTTTTGATTATCACAAATGGGGGAGAAATATTTTAAAAAAGGGGGAGAAATACTCTTTAATTATCAAAAGAGGAAGACATATTCACCCAGAGGGAGAGATATTAATGAAAGGGGGAGAAATTTTATCTAAGATCTATCATACTTTGACCCTTTGATACCTATGAATTTCATCTTCTGATACCAGTGCCTTTTCTCTCATCCTCTGATATCATTTCATTTAGTTCTCTGATACTACTAAATTTTATCTCTAATATCATGGCCATTTTCTTTTATCTCTGATACATTTAATTATATCTTTGATAAATTTTGTTTTATACCATACTGTTTTCTCTGAGAAACTTGAGTTTAATTATATATCCTCTGATACAATGTTTTTAAATGATAATATCATAAGTTGTGATTATCAAAAAGTGGGATATTGTTGACCTCACCTGTTTTAATAATCCCAATTATGCTTTCATATAATTTGATAATCTCAATATTATATTTTTCTATATATTAATTCTTTCATTCTATGATCAAGATGATAATAATATTAAAATAATCCCTGAGATAGTTTATATAAGTTCTGAAGTAATTCTAACCCATTTGGATATGTTTTGTATAAGACAGATAACTATTAAGTCACTGGTATGCGTTTAGCTTGAGCTACCGGTACTCAGTCTACCGATAGACTTAGTCTATCGATAGACAGATTCAATGATACCCTAAGGTCACCGATATGTACAGAGCTACCGACAGAAAAACAGACCAAAGCTACCGATAGACAGAAGTCTACCGATAGAACCAGTTTACAAATTCACTCTACCGATACAGAACAGATGAGCTACCAATGTGCATGTATACCAGTAGTTACCGATTGACTACTGATGCAAAGAGCTACCAATGTAGAGACAACTACTGATGGATCAAAATCTACCGATAACAAGATCTACCAATAACAAGAGCTACCGATAATAAGAGCTACCGATAACAAGAGCTACCGATAACAAGAGCTACTGATGGAACTAAAGTCACCGATATATGAGCTATCGATGCAAGTTCAAAAGAGCTACCGATGGAAGGTTTTGCGACACAAATCCCACCATTCACGTCTACCAATAAAAGGATACTAATGCTTGACCAACTAGTCAAACCCTATACTCTTCATACAATTTATTTATTTAGCTAACGGTTACATTTGATGGTTTTAATGCATTTAATGTCATTTAATGATTTCTATTTCATGTCAGGGAACCATACCTAGTACCCATGAAAAAGGCGATTATTCTTTCCTGCCAAAGCTAAATGCTATAAAGGTTTAGAAAGAGAACACTGGATAGATGGATGTATGTGACACGAAAGGAACTAAGAAGACACATGAAGGGTGAAAGATACAAGATCTGAACAACATTCAAATGTGGTGCATTTTTCACTAGTCTACATCCATACTCCAAGTATCCCTGACATACATGAAGAAACTTATTCTAGAGGAGAACACAAGATGTATCTTGTGTGAATAACTACAACAAACATTTCATGCACTCAGGCTGTTAAGCTGGACCATGAATCAAAGAAGAAAACGTCACTATGTTTTCTGAGAAAAACCAGAGAAGGACTTAAAGGATTTTCTGATAAACCAAACTAGGCTAGAGATGCACTGCTAATCACTAAAGCATTTATAAACTCAATCATACATCTCTTAGTGATTCTTTCATTTACATTTTGAGCAGTGTGTGTACCCTGTTTATTTTAAACACAGTCTATCTCCTAAGAAAAACTGGAGGATTCTTAAATCCTAACTCAAGCTCCATAACTCTTTTGTTTCCCACTAAGGATGGTGGTATAGGTCGAGTAATACTTGGACACCTGTGAAAACTGTGATCTTTTGTTTGTTTTTTCCAGGAAGAACTATGGTAGAGGTCTTTGTACCTGTATAGTAGTGTACTATTGTATACCCCCGATCCAAGGTGTGGATCAATTTATATAAATTGTTGAAAGGACTAAGTCTCGGCTTGAGACTGTACCTCTTGGGTAACTTTATTGTGATTCTATTTTAATTCTATAATTATTACATATATATTTTACATTCCGCTTCTTATTAGTTTGAAATACAAAACTACTTTAAAGATACTTTGATAGTTAAATTATCAGTGTTTATACTTATTGTAAACCAGTAAGTTAGTTTCAAAAGATAATTTAATCTTAAAATTAAGTTAACTGAGACCTAATCAATCTTGTAGAAACTAATTTAACCTTTACACTCTATATAGATTCACTATAGTTAAACTTTTGTTAAATTGGGGGATATTAAGATAAATATTTTTTAACAGAAATTTTTATTGGAACTCAATTCACCCCCTTCTTGAGTATCCACTCCGACCAACAATGTATTATTATGAAAAATTGTTACATAAAATATACACTTCCTTAGTTTTATGTTTTTGGATTTAAAAATATTGTTAATAATTTTTAACGCTGCTAATATAGCCATTGAACAGTGAACACATGATTAGTATAAATAAAGTGCTTCAAAAAATCCAATTTACTCATACAAAGGATGAGATGACCTCATCTAGTAGACTTTCCCCATACAAAGCCCATTTTTCAAAGCTTGTAAAAGAGGTGGTGTCATTGGGATTATATCTTGACTAATCCCAATCCAAGATTCAATATGTTAATCTCAAGCATAACCGGATACATGAGATGTAGAAGTTGATAGAGATTACCACCCGAGCGATGTTATCTAAGCCACCCCAAGAGTCTGTCATCATCGCAAACCTTACCCTTTGGTCTTATGCAGATGTTATAAGGGGTAATGTAATAAGACCATAGCACTGGGATTATGTGCATTTTTTTATATAATATAGAATATATACTCATTTTATTATCGTTACGTTGTAAATAGTTTTTAAAGCACAAATAGTATATTTAGTTAATATTCAATTAAAAAATATATTTTGATGAATTAATAGATTTTTGAATTAAATAATATCATAATTAAATATTATTACTAAATTATATTTGGCCGTATAATTATTATGAATACGATTGCGATTTTTATTATGGTTAGAAAGCAATTTTTTTCAAAACCGAATATTTTTCGAAAAATGTCGGATTTTATTTTAAAAGTAAAAAATTACATATTTAGAAAATTATTTAGGTAAAATTAATATTATTTTTGGAATCCGGACTTTGAAACTATCCAATGGTAAATTCTCAGAATTTTCTGAGAGAATCGAATTTTTCGGTAAAAATTAAATACCGTTTAAATATATAAAGTGTTTTATGATCTCATAATGACCTAATAGTGATTTAATAAAATAATTTAAACATTATTTTTGGACAATATATGTTTTACCATTAAATAATGTAATTTTAGTTTTTTTGATTTATTTTACAATGTTTTACTGGACCAATTAAGACTTATAAAACATTTTTTCTTCGTAAATCGATTTAATTTAGAGTGTGACTCACCACCACATAAGAAAGACTAATATTTTAATACTTTCAGACACTGGACATATAAAATATTCTTTTCCACACCCCTTTTTAAAAAAACCATTGGAAAAACCATGGTCTGGTTTGTGGTTTGGATTAATTTAATGTGTGATGGCCAAAACCTAAATAATAAATAATTGTCTCTCTTTTCCAATATAAACCCTCCCAAGATCCCACTTCCTCTTCAATAAAAGACTTTAGAGCTCCATCAACCCCTTCCCTCCTATCTTTAGAATCCATCCAAGACACCATATTCTCTCAAGAAGTCTCTCTCAAGCCCTTACCAAGCCTTTGGGATCACACTTCCATGTAAGAGATTTCTTCCTCTCTCATTTGTGTCCATGTTTATTTATGTTGCAATACCCTTGTATTTTCAATTATAGATCTTAAATTATGATTTCAATCCACCCCTATACTATCATATTTATGTTTCAATGATAAAATACTCCTTCTTATCTAATCTATGACATCCATGTATACCCGTTACCATACCAGATTTCCATAAGGGATTCTTTCCTTTCTCATTTTATACAAGTTTCCTAATATTGTTATGACCTTTTATTATAGATTATAAATGTTCGCGTATGATTAAAAACCTCTACCATACTACCCTACTTACATTTTAATGATTATAGAACCCTCTCTCTCTCATTATTTATTCCCATGAACACCTGTTACCATGAATAAATTCCATATGTAATTTCACTCTTCACATTTACATTCAAGAAATTCTTTTGTATTATGAATCTGAAATCCATTTATTATGTTGGGAAATGTATCTATATTACCCCCTTACTACCCATTTCAGGTAAATATGATTATACACCACTTTCTATCTCACAATCCATTTTTATTATTTCTTTGGTCATGTCGTTATGCTTCTGAAATTGAACCGTGATTTTCCAAGCCAAATTCATTGTGTAGTGAATACCATGACCATTAATCTATAAAGGGTATTCAACTTTATGAACATTTACTAATTGATTATAAGGTTTAGGGTATAAATAAAAAATTCATTTATCACGGAATAAATGATGATGTTCAATGAATCCATGTTGTATGATCTATGTGGCACACTTATGCATTAAATGAAATGTTTAAGAAGGGAGCGCCCTGATAGTGCTCCAATGAATTGGGTAAATATTAGTATCATGATATGTCAAGTAGAATGAGTTTTTGATCATTATAATTCAAGTGAAATGAGTATTTACCCATTCTACTGCAAGTTCAATTAGGGTTTATGCATTCTCTTTGTGCAATGAGCCTTGGCTCATGCTAATACCATGTTAAGTGTTGTTGCCACATTTCCATGTTATGATAATCATGTTATATAATTTCTATATGTTAATGTTACTCTTATTCTCCATTTAAATTCCTATTTCGTTAAATTTACTCCATTCTTCATGTTATTCCTTTTTTACTCCCTTACTGGGATTTATAGCTCACCCTTTTCTTATGAATTTCCTCAGGTTATCCCATGCATTGCTAAGTACGAGGGAATGTAGTCATCATGAAAAGGATGTTTTCTATAAAAATGTTGTGTTTCATGATTTAAGTCATGATATAATGTTCCTAATCCCCAAATACACAATAACTCTCAATATATAATGTTGTATAATGTGAAGAGTTTATGTAATAAATCATGTTTATGTGTGTAATAAAGAACAAGGTTTTCATAGTTGGTATAAGAGGATAGGTTTAGTTATTTTGGGATTAGTATTAGGAAACCCTAGTAAAATACTTTGGGTTAAGACTATTTTTAATAAGAACATTCATATATTTTGGTGAGTATTGAGTAATTGGTTTATCAAGAAAATACATCCCTATATGGATACAAGCAGGTATAGGTTGCTCTGGCACTGATGTACCTAGGAGTGAAAAATTGGACAAGGAGTTTCGGGCTTGACCAGGCGGTATCTTTGTACACGAAAATAGGTATAGCTGCACTCTTGGCTACGACACTACCAGGTATATTCTTTGTTAAATTCACAAGCTTATTATGAACTATTATTAAAGGAATTAAAAAATCCCCCTAAGAATATATGTTAGAAAGTAGATCATGGATAACATAGATTAAATCGTATAAATTCATAATTTAAGTAAATAAAATTTATTTATAATTCATCTTTTTTTTCCTTGGATTAAAATTTTTGTGGTACCACTAACTTTACTTTTATTCTAACCAATGGTCGGTAATAAGAGGACTCAGGCTAACAACCAATGAGAAGATCAATGTGATGATTGTTCTATTGAGATACACAATCTGATGGGAGTATAAATCATGAACTTTTTCACGATACTCTCTCATTTAACTCAATATTTGAATAGAAACATGGGTCAAGAGGAATGTCAAACCCCCTCTAAGTATGAAAATTTCAAAATAGAGAGATTCATGTGACAAAGGACTCTTACTTTTAATGGATCATCAGATCCATCATTTTCCAAACAACGGATCAACTTCATTGAAAATATCTTATCTATCCTTCAATGTAATGAACAAGAGAAGGTTATTATGGAAACTTATCGTATATAGGGTGTAGCTGATCAATGGTGGAAATTGAGAAAAAATAAAAATACCATGGAGGAGATCAAGTCATTGGAATGGAAGGATTTCTAGAAAATTATTTTCAATAAATATTTTCCACACACCCTTCGAATTAAGATGGAAAGGTACTTGCTTACCCTCAACAAAAAAGATGATGAATACATCTAAGCATACGAGGAAATATACACAGGTCTTGCAAAATATTCCTTTTACATTGTCGTTACCCCTGAATTCAAGGTTTACCACTTCTTTGGTGGGCTAAAACCTAGCCTACGGAAATCCATAGAGATCCATGAATTCGAAAGCTATAAGGAAATTATTTGATGTGACCTTAATGTCAAAAAGGAGATTGGAAAATCTCAGGGGTATCAAGGGGATATGAAGTGTTAGGTTAATTTTAATTCTTCTAGTCTGATGGATAAATAAAACTGTGCTATGAAAACCCAGCACCCCTCTTGCCAAAGGTGTGGAAAGAAGAACCCCATAAATTTTCTGAAGGGTAAGTAGAAATTATTCAGGTGTGTAAGAGAATGGAACATAACCGTAAACTTCTGACATTAATAACCCAAAACTGTGATAGAGGAGAGGAACAATTATTTCAACCCTAAACACATTTTTCATTGCTTCAACTGCAATGAACCCAGGCACCTTTCAAATTAGTGCCCATAGCCATGGGTTTTCAAAGGCAACCAACAACCTCCAAGGCCGCAAGGGTGATCTTTTTCCATCACTACCACCAAAGTGATCCCCAAAAATGATGTGGTGATAGGTAATAAAGTTATTCATTCAAGAATATAGAACATACATTTTAATTCTGCTTCTACAGATTATTTTGTGTCCAGAAATTTTAGTAGAAGACTCCCAACGCCACCACAAATCATGGAATTCAATAAATCGGTGAGTATGACCAATGGGGAAATCATTGCATCCAATGAATATAAGTCCTCCCATGACATAATGGGTTGATTGAACTTACCTTAATACCTCATCATACTCCCTCTGGTAAAATTTGATGCAATTATTAGCATGGATTAGCTTCCCTATATAGAATCAACCTAAATTTCTATGAGAGGGAAATCACTCTCCATATAGAAAATCAACCCTATATTTGATAAAAGTTCAAGGAGGAAGATGAGTATTATTTAGAACCGTAATATCAAGTGTGGATATACATGCCTTATGAGCATGCGTATCTAGAACTGATGATTTTGTCTAAGTAGGCAACCATCCTTGAAGACATTCCTATTGTGAGGGAATTCATGAAAGTGTTTCCCAAGGAATTTTCTGGTCTTCCACCTAGAAGAGATGTCAAATTCTCAATTGAACATATACATGGGGTGCTTCCAATATCCATATCTCCATATAAAATAGTTGTTGTGGAGCATAATGAGTTGGTGAAAAAACTATGGGAGAATCTGGATAAAGGGTTTATAATCACAAGTGCTTCAACATGGGGTTACCTAGTCCTATTCATCAAGAAGAAGGATGGGCCAATGCGCCTCTTCATTGATTATTGTGAGATAAAAAAATCACGATAAATAACAAGTATCCTTTGTCTCAAATTGATGTATTGTTCGATCAGCTATGTGGAGCACAATACTTATCCAAGGTGGATTTGTGGTCTGGAT
Organism: Viscum album; assembly: GCA_963277665.1. Classification (NCBI taxonomy): domain Eukaryota; kingdom Viridiplantae; phylum Streptophyta; class Magnoliopsida; order Santalales; family Viscaceae; genus Viscum; species Viscum album. The sequence continues at coordinate 1,162,211,225 of OY728158.1, read as the reverse complement.
ATTACAATGTAAGCATTAGAAAGTTGGATACCCCCAAGGCTGGTTTTCGTATATGTTACATGCACTATGAATTCATAGTAATGCATTTTGGACTCACTAATGCTCCAAAAATCTTCATGGACTTGATAAATAGATTTTTTAGGGAATTCCACAATAAATTTGTTTTAGTATTTATAGATTATATTCTAATATACTCAAATACCAAGGAGGAGAATGAAGAGCATATAAGAACTATTCTAGAGACCTTTCTAAAAAAGAATATCCATGAAAAGTATAGAAAGTGTGAGTTCTGGTTTAAGGAAGTCTCATTATTGGGTGATATCATTAAAATTAATGGGATATCTGTGGATCCCTCCAAGACAGCTGCAATTGAGGGATGGCCAAGGTCATCATCAGTAACGATTATCCATAGCTTCCGGGTGTTAGATGGATATTATCACTGATTTGTGAGAAATTTATCAGGATTTTCCAACCCTCTTACTAATCTAACTTAGAAGGGAATAACGTTTTCATGGAGTGGTAAACGAAGAAAGATATTCGAGGAGTTGAAAAGGAGGCTTATCATTGTGCCCATACTCACACTTCCAATAAGTGTAGAACTCTTTGCGGTGTAAAATGATGCTTCAAAGAGGGGTTTGGGTTGTGTGCTATTAAAAAATGATAATGTGATTGCCTACACCTAAAGTCACCTGAAAACCAAGGAGAAAAACTATCCCTCACACGATCTTGAGGTGGAAGTTGTGATATTTACTTTGAAAATCTAGTGATGTTATCTCTATGGGGAGAAGTGTGAGATATATATAAATCACAGGAGCCTCAAATATATATTCACACAAAAATAGCTTAGTATTCACCAATGAATATGGTTATGGATCATCAAGGATTATGACTAATCAGTCCATTACCATCCAGGTAATGAAAAAAAGGTAGTATATACTCTATGTAAAAAACATCTTGCTTCTTTGTCAATGATGAGAATTGAAAAGGATCCAACATTGTTAGATTGGAAGTGGATAGATATGGGAATAATTAAGAGAGGAAAGTCATCAATCTTTTCTCAAATTATTTCTTAACCATCTATCTTGTAGAAAATTAAAGGATTCTCAAATAAAGGATGTGGAAATTGTAAAAATGGTGGGAGTTATCAGAAATGGGTAATCCTTAGAGTTCAGGGTTGAAAAGGATGAAATTGTGAGATTTGGTTCATGATTAAATTTACCATCTGATCTAGAGGTAAAGAAGCAGCTTCTGGATGATGAAAATAGATCAACCTTCTCTATTCACCTAGGGAGAATAAAAATGTATCGATATCTCTGAGAAAAAATTTTGTGGGACAATATGAAAAGGAAGATTACTGAATATACATCAAAGTACTTGGTATGTCAGCATCTGAAGGCTGAGAGGGAAAATTCTAAGAGGATGATGCAACCACTACCTATACCAATATGTATGTGGGATAAAATTACAATGGAATTTTTCACTATACTTCTAAGTACATCCAAAATAAACAATGGTATTTGAGTCACTGTGGATCATCTTACAAAGAGAACTCACATTATCGCGAATCAAGAGGACTTCTCATTAGATCAACTTGAACATATTTACAACAATGATGTGGTATAGATTCATGGAGTACCACTATCTATTTTATCCGATCGTGATCCTAGATTCAACTATATGATATAGAATAGTCTCTAACATGCTCTAATCACTAAACTGAACTTCAGTATGGCCTATCATCCTCAAACGGATTGAAAATTTGAGAAAACTATTCAGACACTGGAATAAATGTTAAGATCGTGTTTTATGGACATCAAATGAGGATGGGACCAACATCTTCCACTAGATGAATTCTCCTACAATAATATTTTCCACTCAAGAATCTGAATGGCACCATATGAGGACCTTAATGGGAAGAGGTGAAGAACAATGGCGGGTTGTGATGATGTCGTTGAGCGTAAGATGCTAGGACTTGAAATGGTCGAATAAATGATGGAGAAGGTGAAACCACATAGTATTATATCAAGGAATCCCAATGATGATAGAAGAATTATGTGGATTACCATTGATGAGACCTTGAGTTCAAAATTGGAGACATAGTATTTCTACGAATATCCCTATGGAAGAAGTTCATGAGGTTTGGAAATAAAGGGAAGTTAAGTCCTAGGTACATTGGCCACTTCCAGATTCTTGGTCATGTCGGGGCTATGGCCTATCAACAACACTTCCACCAACCATGGCCAAAGTACACGATGTCTTTAATGTATCCCTTTTAAGTAAGTACATATCTGAACCTTCACATGTACTCTCTTAAGAGTTAATACAATTTTAGGTTGATATTTCTTACATTGGAGCAGCAAGTGAAGATCTTAGATCATTGGAAAAAAGTTTTATGAAATAAGACAATTCACATTGGGAAAGTGTTTTTGAGAAACCACAAGTTTGAAGAGGAAATATGAGAATTAGTGGAAGTGATAAAGCAGAGTTAACCATATCTATTTTAGTGTGAGAAAAGGAAACATCATGGGTAAGATTTCTTAAGGGGGAATATTGTAACAACCCCAAATTTTATCAATGAAAATTCTTCTTGATATAATTAAATGTCTTATTATGAAAAATGGTTAAATAAAATATATACTTCCTTAGTTTTATGTTTTTGTATTTAAAAATAATGTTATGAATTGTTTGAACAATGATCACATGATTAGAATAAAAATTTTTCTTTAACAAATTCAATTTACTCAGAAAAAGGAAGTGATGGCCTCATCCAGTATACTTTCCCCAAACGAAGCCCATTTGTCAGAGCTCAGAAAGGAGGTGGAGTAAATGGGATTCTCTCTTGACCATGCCCAAGATGAGCTTCAACATGTTAATCATGGGAGATACCGCCTATGGGAGATGTGGAAGTTGATAAAGATTACCACCCGAGTGATGTTATCAGATCCACCCCAAGAGTCTATCCCCATCGCACACCTTACCCTTCTGTCTTATGTGGGTGTTATAAGGGGCTATGTTACAAGACATTATCACTATGATTATGTGAATTATTTTTTCTAATATAATAAAGAATATACATTCATTTTATTATTGTTATGTTGTAAATAATTATTTATAAAAAAAATAGTTTTTATAGTTAATATTCAATTACGAAATATTTTTTGATGAATTAATGGATTTTAGAAATAAATAATATTTTAATTAAATATTATTACTTAATTAATTTTGGCCTTATAATTCTTATGAATATAATTGTGATTTTTATAATGTTCTGAAAGCTATTTTTGTCAAAACCCATGAATTTTCCGATAAATATCAGTTTTTATATTAAAATTAAATATTCACATATTTAAAAAATTATTTAGATAAAATGAATATTATTTTATGAATTAAGAGGTAAAAATTATCTAATGGTGAGTTTTTTATAATTTTATGAGACTGTCAAATTTTTGGGTAAAAATTAATTACCGTTTAATTATATAATGTGATTTATGACATCAGAATGACTGAATAGAGATTTAATAAATCACTATAAACATTATGTTCGGACAATTTCTATTTTACAATTAAAATAATGTGATTTTAGTTTAGTTATTTTTATTTTACAGTTATTTAGTGGACCCTTCCAGACTTATAAAACATTTTACCTTTTAAAATTGATTTTCTTGAGAGTGTAACTCATAGCCACATAATCCCTCCTAATAGTTTAACACTTCATCCATTGGCCTTATAATTTTTTTATAATACACTTTTGGAATAAACATGCGTAAAAACCATGGTATGGTTTGCATTTTGGATTAGTTTAATGTGTGGTGACCCAAACATAAATAATAAATAATTCTCTCTACTTTCCTATATAAACCCACTCAAGCTCCCACTTCATATTCACTAAAAGTATTTGGAGCTTGACCAACCCCTACCCTCCTTTCTCTATAATCATACAAAGGTTCCCCAAGCTCTTATTAAGCCTCTCTCAATCCCCTCTTAAGCCTTTGCGATCACACTTCCAAGTAAGGGATTTCTTCCTCTCTCATTTTTTTTTCTATTTTTTAATATTATTATACCCATGTATATTCAATTAAAAATGTTGGGGATATGATTTCTCTCCTCCCCTATACTGTCATCTATGTGTTTTAATTATTAGGGACCCCTTACTCTCTTATCTATTCCATACATGTATACCCATTACCATGACGAATTTCCGTAAGGGATTCCTTCCATTCTCATTTTATCCAAGTTTCTTAATATTGTTATGTCCTTTTAGTTTAAATTATAAATTTTGGGTTATTATTTCAAACCTCCCCCATAATTCCCCTCTTATTTCCTAATTATGAGATACCCCTTTCTTTATCTTTAATTCCTCCCATTACACCTGTTACCATGCCAAAATTCCATAAGGAATTTCTCTCTCCACAATTACATTCAAGCAATTATTTTGTATCATGAGCCTAAATTCCATTAATTATGTTGTGACATGTATATATATGACACCCTTACTATAAATTTCATGTAAATATTATGAGACACACTTTTATGTCTCATAAACCATTTTTCTGAATTCTTTTTTCATGTCGTTATGCTGTCGAAATTGCACTGCGATTTTCCAAGAAAATGTCATTGTGTAGTGAATATCATACCAATTTATCTATCAAGGTTATTCTCCTTTATTCAAATTTACATACTGATTATAGAGATTCATGTACCAATTCCACATTCCATTATCATTGAATAAATTATGACGTTCAAGGAATCAATGTTGTATAATCTATGTGGCAGACATATGCATGAAATGAAATGTTTAAGAAGGGTACACCCTGATAGCGCTCCAATGCATTGGGTAAAGATTAGTATCACGATACGCCAAGTGAAATGTGGGTTTAATCATGATAATTCTAGTGAAATTATGATTTACTCATGTTAATTCAAGTGTAATGGGGGTATACTCATGCTCCATGTTCAATGACCCTTGGGTCATGCTAATACCATGTTAAATGTTGTTTCTACATCTCCATGCTACGATAATTATGTTATAGCATGCCTTTATGTTAATTTTTATATTATTCTCTATTTATATTCCAATTTCCTAACATGTAATGTATTCTTCATGTTATGACTTTTTTACTCCCTTACATGGCTTTATAGACCACCTGTTTCTTATGAATTTCTTTTGGTTATCCCATACAATGATAAGCACAAGGGAATGTAGTGGTCATGTGAAGGAAGTTTTCAATAAAGATGTTGTGTTTAATTTTTCAAGTCGTTTTGTAATGTTCTTAATCCCCAAATACACTAGACCTCATTATCTTCCTTGTTTTATCATGTGAATATTTTATATAAGAAATCATGTTTAAGTGTGTAATAAAGAGCATATTTGTTATAACAGACACAATACCCATACGTATTATGCTTATTCCTCAGAGAGGGAGGCTTACAATTAAATTAGTTACATGAGTCCACAATATCAGTCTTATTCCTTGTATAATTATTAGGAACATATTTTATGGACGGTATTTTATACAACAACATCTATGAAAAGAGTGCCTACAAAGGTGTCAAACATAATTAACCTATATTTTATGTACACTTCAATGGGTTTCATAGACTGGTAAATAAATGAATTTTGATCTTCCCGTAAGTCCTTGAATCCTTATGTAATAAGGATGATAAAACCTATGTAATCCAATGAAACACCTAAATGGTTGTAAAAATTTGTTTCCAAATAGAGTTCTATAAAGCTATACCAGTCATTGGCCTAGGGGAGGACAATGAGAATGTTCTAGATGAAGGAAACCCATCCACTTTCAGTTAACATATAAAATAATAATTTTGAATTACCATTACCACAACTCAAAAATTTATAAGTAATATGTTTACCATAGTTTTAAATCCCACCCTCAATAGAGACACCTTGATTCCTGATGTTCTATATTTGAAAATTGGGCTTCATTAGTACAAATATTTTCTATATATTTTCATTATATTCATCGAAGATGATCTTTGTATGACAGATTTTCAGATATTGTAAACCACAAAAAGTATCCAGAGGGGATGGTGTAAAAATAGAGAAGTTCAGTTCATTAATAAGTCGAATGATATTATAAATATACTATTTCACATCATTTAGATCTAAATCAATGAATTAAATATAATAATATGCTCATCTCATGTTAAGATATGGGATAGGAAAACCAGGGAAGTAGAGGGGTATCGTAATCAATAATATTTCAAAAAACATATATACCCTTTTTCAAATGATCCACCATAACATTTCAAAAATAAAACTAATGGAACATTACATGTTATGCCATTGGTGGGAACCACTGTATCCCTCGTGACATGAGATAGGGGATTACCTATATTTTTCTTCATCAAATTCACTCTGAGTGATTTTCCTAATATCACCTTCCACTATAAATTTTCTTATATGAATGTCATGATTTAATTAAAATTGCTATGATTTATTCCCCCTTCTTTAATTGGTTTCTATAATTTAGACGATATGGCCCAATTGTTTCATTCATCCAGGTGAGAATTCATGATGAAAATACTCATTATGGGTTCAATATTATTAATAATTAACTTTATATAATTGAACAATAGTAACACATGCATCGAAATAGAGGAGAGATCATACATTACTATAGTGATCCTTTCTACAGTTGAGGAAAACTTATATTTACAATTTAGAATCCTATCCATTATTTTACACATGATTCCATCAAAATGATGGATACAAATTCTTTCATGCCATTGGATAAAATCTAGATAGTTTATAGTAAAACCCAATCAATGTATTATTAACCACCGATTAATAATCATTGGCCTCCTTCTGAATATTTTTATGGATATATAAATGTTGTTTCTTCATAAATTGATATGGTACAAAATTTTAGTACAATAATCATTCAGGATGAATTTAAACTCTTGAATATATTATTATATATAATTAATTAAGAAAGGTATTTCATCCACAAAGAATAAACGAGGAATTATAATTAATCCATTTTTAACTCTAAAAGGATGGACCAACCCACCTTAAATTCCTTTGTAATTTCTATTACAAAGGATATCCTGGGCCAAAATAACAAGGCTCAGGGAAAGATAATATTTTTAGTCATGACTCTACATTAATATTAAAAAAATAAATCTCTTCCACATAAGTGATACTATAAAGATGATTAAGGAGAATAAATGAAAAATGTGTTTATAGACTCACATAGATATGACTCAATAAGGAATTAATCTCAAAAGAAATCTCAATTTCAACTTTTTTATGCTTTTACAATATCAATATTAACAATAAAATTGGATCCAACCACACAATTGGAAAGGACCATGATCATTTCTTGAGCTAATCCAAAGGAACCTTAAATGTTTATAACTTAGAGTAACCATTGTTTATCAATTGAAAATTGGGATAGTGTTATAATAAAAATCATTTTATTGAGAAGACATATAAAAAACTTTTATGATAAATTACAATTACTTATAGAATAAAATTGACCAATTTTTTGGGTTTACTATCTTTAGGGATGAAAATGAGGATACTAGTAGTGGTAAATCTGTGGAATTAAACACCCATTAAGTTATAATAGAATGATTCAATGACTTATTTTGATGATGTGATCCCATTTATCTAAGTAAAAAAAAATTGGGAAGCCATAAAGGAAAGGGTAATTGTTCAATTTAATAATTTGATAGATTATTTAATTTCTAATTTATCAAAAAATAGATTTAAAAGGATCATTATTTTAATCCCCACTAGAATTTTGTATATTACTATGAATTTTGTTATCAACATACTGACTTGCAGCCCCTAGTATTATATTATTCAAATGACATTATAATAATCCTGATAATAAGGAAAATATAATGGAGCCTATGATATTGGTATCATTATATTAGGACCCGTCCTCTTTTTCCATGATAATATTCCAAATAAACCACCTATTTCTTATGTAATAATTTATATAGAACATATTTTAATCTCCATCCCTTAGCCTATGGAATATAGAAACTCTAATGTAAATATTTAGTATTTACAAAAAAGATCACCCATGATGATTTTTTTGAGTAATGGGAAGGGATCATTTATCATCCTATTATTCATGAATATAGATGTAAAACTTACTGATTTTCCAGTACACCTCCCCAAATTTAGTTTTGAGACTCCATTAGTTATTTTCCTATTTAATTATATCACTATTCAACCTTTCATATAATGATTTGAATATCCACTCATTTTAGCCCCTAGATGGGGTCCATTTAGGATGTACACACCATCTTGTTGAATCCATTGTCTTTCATTCCCCAGTTTACATTAAAGATTAAAATACAAGCATACTTTGATCTTTGGATATAGAGAAGCGATGATACGGGATCAGATAGCCTTTTTTCTAAGTATGTTTAAGATAATGTGGGGAGATGGATGACTAATCTGAGGACATAAATTTTATATTATATATACTATATTAAATAAATAATTAATATTTTTTAGGAAATTATTTTTTTACCCATTTTATTTTCCAAGGTTAATCATGGAATGGATTATTTTTACAATTTTATTCATTTTCATCTATAAATAAAATATTTTGAAATATTTGTTTTATATATTTATTAGTATTAATCAATTAATTATATTTATAATGTCCGAATATTTGCGTCTTTTATATACCAATGTAATATTTATGTTTCACTTGTTTAGTATAATTAAATTATGGTTTTTGACCTATCAGTTCATGTATCATGTTTTTGTTTTTATACCTAATTAATTTTTATATAATACTTCTTTTATTTCATACTTTATAATCATTTATGTATCACATATTAATATCATAACTATTTTCTATTATTGGGTTGTTAACACGCCCTTTACATTATTTATGTATATCATTTATATTTTCTTTATAGTGATGTAATTATGAAGATTTATATGTCAATGTTTTAATGATTGCAGTATTTAATGTATGTGTAATAAGATAAAATTTATAACCAATATATAATAATGAACACCATTAGTTTATGAATGTGTGATTTAATTTAGATTTTTTATGTATAAATGTGTAAAATGATGTAAAATCCATGTGTGTGTGGTTTTTTGTGATTTTTGGGTTGTGATAGTTGTTATCATAGTGAGGTTTTGTTAATTTTATGGAAAACGTTTCAAATAAAAATAGGATAAATATTTTGACATCTTAGGATAACTAAATGATTAAGATGTTAAGATAGATTAAGATACTTTTTTTCATAAGAAAAATATATTTTATAATTTTTTTCCATATTGTTAATAAATTAATTATATTAAATATTTCAATTTTAGTTAATTGATACAAGTAATAAAAACCTTGTAGAAAAAATAAATTTGAAGAATAATGCATGAATTATCCTAATTAAATCTAAAATAGGATGCGATCTAGTAATAAAAATATTATTATTATGTTATCCTAGCTATCTCATGTTTGGAATACTTACCAGAACCATGTTTAAAATTAATATTCAACAAATGCATAAAAAATCATTATTTGATCCTTCATGCAACAATTACCACTTTTCATTTGTGAATCCTATTATCCATTAATTGTTAAATAATTTTTCAATATGATATATACTATATTTAATTTTTTTCAAAGTTCACAACACGAAAATTTAGTTTTTTCATTACTCAATGAGAATATGAATTATATCACCAGTGTACAGTAATTAAGAAAATAAAGAGAATGGAAAAAATTGACTCCATAAAAGTTGATGAAGTTAATAAAATATTATTCAATATTTTTTTTCCACATAGGCTTCACATAAAATAGAGAGAGAATTCAAAAAAATTATAAATAAAGAGGATGGATATATTGGGTTTTATGAAGAAAATTATTCAATAGTCAAATGTAATTCCAATGGTATTTTATTTGATCTCAAATGGAAAATTGATCAACAATTTAATTTCCTAAACAATGTATTCAAAATGAATTAGTGAAAATAGAGATTGATACATATTCCCAGATAAATTATCATACTGTTATGTTAGATAAAATATTTATATTCTCAGTGGAAAAATGTTTTAATATATTGAAATGATAAAATATAGTTTTATATATGTTTGTTTGATAAATAACTTAAAGGAGAAAAAATAAAACACTTTATATGTCAAAATATTGAATGAAATAAAAATAAAAACTACATAATATTATCCAAAAATTAGTTCATGTGTGGTAATGGATGTTATCAAGAAACATTTACATAAATGGGAAGAATATGATGGTCAACTCAATCAAGGATAAGAAGTTTATACCTGATTCACAACCAAACACTCACAGTTTCAATTTTATGTAATTTTTGGAATTTTTATATCGAATTCAACCTAAAAGGGTTAATGTGGAAAATTGATGTTAATAGATAAATACCAAATGTTGTGAGTGGAATGAAAATTTCTCCTGGATAGTATTCTCAAATTAACATCATGGGTATAAAAATTATAGTAAAAATAAAATCCACAGAATTGATATTTTGAATGAACTAAAATTAGAAGTATTATATATTTAGTTTTTATTAATTAATTTATAAGAATTAATGAAAATATAACTATTATGTAATAGTTTAACATTATAACTATTGTGATATGGCTATTATAAATTTATCTTTAGAAAGAGTTTAAATTACTATGGTTAATGATAAGATTTAATTAGTATAAAGGGGGGAATCGATATTAAAAAATTATTAATATTCTCATTGAAGTACGTTTATCAAATTATAGGTGTTTCATTTTGTTACATGAGTTTTCTCATGATGAGTCCCAATCAGAATTTCAATGATTGAGGTTCGAGAAAAATTATTTGTGAGACAATTTCATGTTAGTATAAGTCACAACCTGAACAATATTGGTTAAACCGCCATAGGAAGTATCATCATTATACACTGAACCCTTATTATTGTTATTATTATGTAATATGTATTGTATATTTTTGGGTTTGGTGATATTAATTTGTAACGTTTTATAAAATTTTAATTGCACCAACACCACCTTTGTTATTAAAAATATCAACCTTATTAAAAATATTAATTTCATGAAATTATTTGTTGAACTTAAAGAAATGGATTTCATATTTTGAATCATAATATTCAAATAATGGTAAGTGTGAAATTTTTGAAAAAATAGTAAAATACAACAAAAATGGTCAAATATAGTGAAATACAGTATTTATGGCAACATATATATCTAAAAATGAGAAAAATATAATATGGTAGTTCAATTTTAATAATTATTTTGTTAAAAATTATATTAAATCATTATGATGGGTAATGGGGGTTCTATGGGGAGTAGTGGGAATACTGATATAATAGAAAAATAAGATATTCAATACTTGATTCCATGGGATTCCACTCAACCCGCCTATAATTTCTCACCATCTATTTCCAGTTAACTAAATAATAATTTCATTCTATATCCTAATATATTTCTCAAGGAGTGTCTACCATATATATTTCTGTAATTTTGTAGAATTTTTTACTTCTAATAGTATGATATAGGACAAGAAGCTTAATCAAGGTAAGAGTTCTCATTCTCCCTCTTTTCAATTCCCATATTCATTTCCAAGATATTTTCCATTATATTTTCAACATTATTATTCTAATATTTTTATAATATCACATTAATATGTATCCATATTATATTCTATTATTGTAAGACCTATTTTCTCTCACATTAGATATTGATTATAAGTAATTATAATGGGAAAATTAACCCATGAGTTAAAAATTACTATTCTATCCCATGAAAAAAATACATATATATAACATATCAGTAGTAAAATTTTATTAAGTAATAGAATTCATTGGAGTCTTATGTGATGTGCGGGTTCTAGAATTATATAGCCCCTTACTATACTAGTATGGTCTCTATAGATAATAACATTTGGTATTTGGTGCATGTATTCCCATTAATATATGATTTATTATAAAAAGAATGGATTCACAGTTTGGTTATAATTATTATGTAATTATGTATTCCCATTAGAATTCTTTAGATAATATTATGTGATGGGTGATACCAACATATCACCACAGTGCATTAGCATGTTTAATAATACAATTAGTTTGGGTATTCAATGTATACCTACCAAAATTGTACGATTTCTTAACTTAAGATCTTGATAGTTTGGTGATGATTTCTTTTATAATACATTCACATATCTATTAGATCATTTATCATTATCTATGTGATTATTTATTAACTATTTTGGATTTTTTATACTCATTTTTTCATTTATACGACCCCACTAATTAAAAATTCTTCTAATTCCTTTTATGACCTAATTACAAAATATTATCTGTTGATGTTTATTATCAATTAAAAAGTGTTTGACATCACCCATTTTATATTTTTACCATTTTAAAACTAAATAATGAAAAAATACAACTAATTGGTTCCATATAAATCATTAAATTACAATTATGTGTTCTTTAATGATGATAAATCTAATTTTTTAAATATAATGTAATGCTAATGAATATATCCAATTAAGGTCTACAAAATACTTTTCATGGGTATTTTATATCATGTGATTTAATTAAAATATAATAAATAATGGATTAACTCTTGGTAACTATTGCCTAGGGCATTATTGATGGCATCAAAATAAGTTTTTAAGTAAGAATTGTCAACTCTATCTAGAAGAACATAAATATAGATTATAGATTTTACCTCTAGTATACTCTATAAAATATTCAATAATTTGTTTCACTGGTGTCCTAACAAATGAATAGGACCATATTTAATGAAAACATAATACAAGAATCATGATTCATACACCATTATTTTCTAAAACTACTAATTAATTTTTTCCAATCTTACGTAATAAAACATACTAGAAGTAATGAAAAACCATGAAAATAATTATGTAAAATTCAGAACTGTATGAATGATTTGGAAAATGGGGTTAATGTTATCTCTAATATAATTGATACAATTTTGTAGATAATAACTCAGTTTATGAAAAAAAAATCTTTCATGTGTGAATAAATAAGATTCCCATCAATAATGATCAATAAATTTTGATCATTTTGTTTTTAAAAAATATCTAATATCACGTGGGTTCACTAATAAAATATTGGAGGATAAAAAAGATAATTTCTTTAGAGAATATTTTAATTTATTTGGATGTACTAATGAAGAAAAAATTACCTTTCTTTCTATCATTTAGATTGAGTTAATGGAAAATCATGGTCACTGATTTAAAATACTATAAGACATGAAGAGATCTGAAACATATATTTGACTGAATATATAGTTATTATTCATGAAAAATGATTTTTTAAGGATAAAATTACTAATATAGATCATAAATTATTTCATATAAAACAAAAAAATAGGAGATAACGGTTGAGTATAAGGTGAATTTCGTTAGGATAACAAGGCTTGTTGGAAAATATCTACATAACCCATAAACCTAGGTGGATGACCTCTTTAATTGATTATATCTACCACTTTGAATCTCTATTTCTTCTTGATCTTTTTTAACAAATAAAGATATGGTAATAACTATTTTCAATACTAAGAAGGATTTTTCTAAATAATTTAATCATAAATAGAGAACCAATAAGAACAAGATAGATATTTTCTATATGGGATGGATAACTAGAATGGAAAATAATGAATAAGTGGAGTTAACTATATGTATTAAATATAGAAAAAAACACATTGGGGGAAAAATAAATGGAATGGTTTCCTTCTTTAAATTTGGATTGAAAGTTCATCATGATCTGGATTATAAATACAAGATATAATAAACCAATGTATTATGTTTTAACTATAAAAACATCAGACATTAATCTAATAAATTACCAAATTCCTAAGGGAATCATTCCCAAAAACTGGTTTAGGGATAATGTTCGTCATTTACAATAATGTTGAAATAATTTAAATAACAGATTTGATAGTAGGAAAATTAATTTTATACTAAACATTGTAAAATAATATATTTTATTCTATATATATACATAATTATATATCATTAAAATATGTAAAAATTATCCAAACACCCAAAAATCCAATAAAAATGATTTATCAGTTAATAAATTGAGTGAAACACTGATTTATATGATGATATAACAGGAATTCCAAGTTATAATGAATGGGGTATCTTATTGAAAATATATTTCTCATACCAATGGTGTTTTATTATGTAATTTTTGTGATTAATTTTCTCTTGCATAATAATGAAATAATTCAATACAGATGAAGACAATTTGGAAATGTAAAAGAGAATATGGAATTAATTTTTTAGTGGACATTTCATTAATTAATTTATTTTAAAAACCACCCTTATTACCCCAAATAAAAGAAATAATAGGTGACTAAATTGGTGAAAAAAATTTATAAAGGATAATGGGGTCAAAGAACAAAAGATATACCAATTTAGTAAGAATATATTGATTTATTTCCAAATTAATTATTAACATTTACCAAGATAAATTAATTGAATTATCAATTGTGTTTCCCCAAATAAAACCCCATATCTAATCCACCACATAGAATAAATCTAATTGAATTCATTGAGTTAATAAATAAGTTACCAAGTGTATGTGATGATGGATTAATTTTTCTAATTGTTCACCATGGAGAGAAGTTATCTTATTTTATAATAATATGGATAATTTGTTGATGTTAGGAATCGAATATTTTGAAATAAATGGAATTCCAATAACCAATAATTATTTGTTTCCATATATTGATGAATATTTTACCGAATTCATGTTTCATAATAGCTATTAAAGATTATTCCTCATTTAGGTTAACATAAGAAAAAATATAAGAGGTTTTATTTTCCATGGTATGATTTTTAGAAATTTTATGGTGATTATGAGATCATAATAATTTTTTATAGGTTAAAAAATGTATATTAAATTTTAATATATTTCATTAAAATATTTTTAAATATTATGTTGAAAATTTTTTTGTTGTACTTTTGGATACTTTTCTTAATGATCATGGAACTCATTTACAAATCATCATTTATGTTCTATGGGAAAATCATTTATGTGAAATTTTATAATATTTAATTTTAAATTCAGTAAGTTTATTTACTTTCCTATATTTTATCCATGAATTTTATATAATTTATCTCTTCAAAAAAAAGTTTTCTTGGAATTGAAAATACTCACAACCAAAAATTATATACATTTTTTTCTTCACATAACAATATACTATATGTGGTTTGATAAAAACATTTCATAACTAGCTAAAAAAATAACCTTGTTAGCACAAAGGGGGGTAAAATTAAAACTGTAAAGGAATATAAATAAATAACCAAGGAATTATAATGTAAATTAGTTAATGAATAGGTATTGAATCGATCAAATTGTAAAAAGTGTTTTTTTATTTGTACTGATTCATTATGTAAGGGCCTGGGATATGTTCTAAGGAAAACTAATAGAGTTTCGACCATTGCAAATTGACGATTGAAACCCTTATGATTAATAACTCAATATGTTATCAAGAGATAAAAATAAGTCTTTTTCCACTAACTATATAGAGTCTCTATTTATAAAAAGAGATATTTAATATATATACATACTATAAAAAACTAAAATAAATATTTACTCAAAAATATTTTAATATTAGGAAAAGTAGTTGGCTATAATTAATGAAGTATTTTAATTACATTATAAATTATCATCTTGTCAAAGAAATTAATTTATAAGATTCATTTAGATGAAAATATCATGGTATATTATCCACGATAATTCTAGAGATATATCCAATTCTCAAGGATTTTCTGAGAAAGGAATTTTTTAATATAATGTAAAGAGACTCATTTCACTAATTTTATGTAACAACAAAAAATTATTATTTGGAGATGATTGAGAGATATGAATACGATTATGAGACCCTATAAAATAATATATTATATATATGAAATTCAATGTTTCCAAAGATTAAGATTAGTGTATATTTAGTTTTATGGTATGGTAAAAGGTTATAAATTTAATTAATACCAATGGTGAAAGAAGATATATTTGATGTAGCTAATATCTCAAATTATTCTATAAAACATGGAAGTTTCTAGTTGGGTTATGAGAATACATATATATTTTCTATATATTTTTAATATATCAATGAGAGACGAAGTCAATAAATAATGAATTTGGGTAATGAAAGTGTTTCTAATAAACAAGAATGAAATAATGTGTTGTTTACCATAAATAAATGAGAAAACCAAGATATTTTTTTTATTCTAATATAGGGATAGCATGGTTTTAGTAACTTATCCTTTATATTATATGGTTTGAGAATTTTTTGAAGTGGAACAAAGCCTACTTCTGATGAAAGTTGAATATATATTTAAAACTAGTTTCAAAGTGAATTTGTATGTATGTGCATGATATAAATCTTATAAAGTTATAATTAAAATAAATAAATATTTTCATTTAGGTTTGAAGGAACATCAATGTAGAACTGGGATTTAGAATTTTGGTATTAGGTGAATGAAATTATTTGGAGGATATTTAACGTTTATTTTATGTGATTGGGAAGGATTAGTGTTAAAATGATGAATTCTAATTAAATGTGAAGAAGTATTTAATTTTACATTTTAGTTGAAATTTGGATAACTACATTACCATAATAGTAATTGAAATATAGTGGGAGTCAATTCAACACAAGAGTGTAAAACAAAAAATAAAGGAAAAGAATATAAATACCATTTCTATTCCATATGTGTTATTTCAATTCTACAAAAATGATATCCATTCGGTCTGTTTCACTATATTTCTATAATATCCATTTACTGTTAGTTACTATCAGTTAAGGTGGATAATAGAAAAAAGAATAACCACTCCTAACACCATAAAATTAATTTTGAATCTATTTTAGATTCATTTCAACTATATTACAGTTATTTTGATCCTCCATGAGGATTAGGGTATTTTAATTAGAGTATTGTAGGTTTTCATACGAGTCATTTTACTCTTGAAAAATACATATTGATATAAAAAATAGAAAAGACATGGATCTTTAGATAATTACTTAATAATCATTCCAATCTTATGAGAATAAGATTAATGTTTAATAATTTGATAAAAACATGAAACTAAATGTATATCATATGTTTTATTTTTATTTTATGATATAGAATTATTGGGAGCTTCATACGAGTCATCAGGTTTGTGAAATTATGTATTTTTTTATGATGAAATATCTGAGAAATTTTAGAAAACATATAATGAGGAAATTATGATAGATGATTCTTGATCTAATAATCAAGGAAATAAGGATCACAATTAATCAATATATGCATTTTTTTCAATATGAGATAGGAATAAAATAAATTATCTTTAATGAGAAGTGAAGAATTCATATCACAATAGATGTTTCCACACTATAATGGTTTCATAACGATGTCATATAGATGTCAAAGTATTTCAAATATAATTATATGGATAACATAATATGGAAAATATTTTATGAGTCATGGAAGTTAAAATTAATACAAATAATGGGATTTAATTTTTATATTTTTGTGTATTTAAAAATAAAATATCAGTAAGTTTCAATGAGATGATTAACCAACATTGAAAATCAAATAGTTTCTTTAATTTTAATAAAAACACAATATTATCCAAATATTGTTTTTAAAAAATAACGAATATATGAAATAGAGATCATATATTTTAATCTATAAGAAAAAATTCATCAATCCAAAACTCAATACTGTATTTTAAGGAAAATAATTTCATTATATTGAATAAATAAAATAACTACATCCAAGAGTGAAATATGTGTGTTAATATAGGAGGAAGAGGAGTCCTAAAATATTATAATATAATATACGAAAAGTAAAATATCTAACCACTCCGCTTTCATTCATAATAATTCTGTTAACAGTCATAGAAATCAAAGAACATTTTTGATTGAATATCATTGTGAAATTGAAGTGAGAAAGTATGGTGATCCCTAAGAATATCCGGATTCATGGACATAAAGGATAAAATGGTCAATGTTACAAAACAATAAACTATCATATTGCATCAAAGACCTTATCACAATTTTATGAAAGAACATTAATGAACATAAAATTTCATTATAAATATTGGAATCCCAATCCTGAGTAGTTAGGACTTGAAAAGTCATTAAATGTCAGCAGGTGTTTTTACTTCTAGTGGAATTTTGGTTTTCATGGTGTGGGGAACTGTTGGAATATATTGAAATTTTTGTTCATGGGATATTCCAACCCATTTTTAACAACATGTTTTATAGTGTGAAATTTTTTATTGGGGTGAATAAATGGTGATAAAATGGAGTTTAATTTTCATAAATGGGTCAAAAAAATTTAAATCTTTTCATGCCTTTCCGTGTGTTTGTATTTATGTATAAAATAAACAATGGGAAAATATCATAAGAGATAATTAGTCTCTATTATATCATAGTGGTTAATCAAATAATAAAATTGTTTTCACTAATTCTCCACATCCCCCTCTTAGTGAACCATCTAAGCTTGGGAACCTTAAGTGGTACCAAATAATGTGAGGTCACCTCTAAAAGACCCATCCTTGATTAAATTTGAAAATTGAAAACATGAGTTCATTCAATAAACTTGTTGTTCATAGCATTAATGGAAATAATTTATAATGTGGAATTAATAGGATTCTATATTATATCATATCATGAGGCCAATAAGTTATTGATGCACTAACAGAGGTTTTCCTTTACTAGATAAAATTTCCACATTTCATATGTTGAAAAAAGGACGATAGAAGCTGATGAAAAATATAGAAATGTTATTATGTAAATATTGACTAATTAAGGTTACACCAAATTTAGTAGACTCAATATAGACAAAGATATATGTGATATAATTGAAATGGTGTTTGAAGGAAATATGAATGTTAATTAATCAAAACATTTGATTTGGATATCTAATTTTGAACATAACTGATAACTGCTAATGAGGATGTAGATAAATTAATTACCAAAATAAATTAGATAGTAAATCACATAATGTTCATTGAGGATACATTGTAATATTTAACTATAATAAAAATGCTAATTAATAATTTCTCTAATAGATTTAATCCAAATAAATCTTACCTAGAAGATACTGGAGACAAATCGATTGATGAGTTTCAAAACACCATCTTCAATTATGATATAAGGAAATCCAATATATTAAAGAATAAATAAATGGATAAATGTAATTAAAATCCATGATATATCTCATTGTTATATAAAATAACAATGATGTTTCAATAGAATATAATGAAATTGATGAATATTAATAATATTAAATAATTTATGATCTTTTATCAATGATATTAAAATGGGTGGAAATTAAGAATACATTAAAACTTCTAATAAATTGATATAGATGTGGAAGCATTGGAAAAAAATTAATCAATATTAATAAAAATATTTCAATTAATGATTTAGATTAACAAAATGAGAAACCTTAGAAAAGAAATGGGTTAAAAGATCAAAATAATTACCATATCCAATAAACTAAGGAATAAGTTATCTACTATTATAGGGAGATATATTGTGAAAAGAGATTAGTTTCAATACTCATCACCATAGATTGAATCAAAATAAGATGGTTCTTATTAAAATAAAAATACTTTCATGACTCATGTGAAAAATTATAAATCCTTTTTTATTAATGGTGAGAAGGAAGAATAGAGAAACAATAATAATGGTTTAGATGCAATATTATAGTATGTCTTTAAGAAAACACTAAAATGAAGAAAAAAACAAGTTACATAAGAAAAATAAAGTAGTTAGAGATTCAAAAATAAATGATCTCATCATGTTAATTAAAACATTCTTGGAAATAATTGAATATCATTAAAAGATATTAAAGGATCATAAATAAAAAATGACTATAAAAGAAGAAGAACTGAATATGATAGTGACCATGGCTCTTTATAGAGAAAATATCTTGAATATTATGTGTAATAACACTAAACAATATTTCAATATTCTGGATGATCCATCCAAATATATTATGAAATCCAACCCAATAAATAAATTCACTATTATTTATGATTATTGTAATGATGGTAACTCTATTTTATGTTTTAAAACATATTATAATAAAAAATATTATGAGTTTGGTATGAATAAATTTAAGAAAAATTCACTTTTATATCCAAGAGAGTGGATGATTAATTAGGAATAAAATGTTCCCCCAAACAAAAGAAAAAAAAAGACCCAAATAAGTCCTGGAAGCAAGCTATTTATCACAAAAAAATTATTAAAAAAATTACAATATTTGTTTTTAAAGTATAATATGGTTTTTGTGGAATGTTTGAGAATAATTCTCTCATATTATGGCATAAAATTTTAGTGCACAATAATTTTCATGAATTAGGGGGTGAAATTAAATAAATAAATTAATTATCTCTTAGAAAAATAAATAAAGACTCTGGAAGTAAAAGCTTGTATTTAATTAATCAAAATGAATTTTTACTCAAAATTAAATTGATATTATAGATTAAATCTACAAAAATATGTGGCCAAAAAGGTCATTATAATGAATATTTCAAAAAAATTTCACTGGGATAGATATTTCATGCTATTTGAGGTAATAAATCCAATTTATATGAGTATAAATGTTCTGTTACGGATCAGAACAATAATAAAAAAACACAGGGTAATTAGTGAAAAAATAATAAAAATATTTCTATGAAGGAATATGAAAAAAAATAAAATACATATGAAGATTCATTAATGTTTTAATGATGGAAAAAATATATTGGTTGAGAGTTAGATATTAGACTTGTTTCCTTGAATAATAAACTTAAGAGTTACACATTATTACTATATCAATTGTTTTCATTATTATAAAGGAATTTATGGAAATTAATTATATTTGGGGAGTCAAATGGGTGATGTAGATTTTATACATAAAAAATAAGAATCTATCATGGAATCAATAAACATTCATGATAATGTGAAGTTGTTTTGAATCCCATGAGGGTGACATGATTTATATCGGTTTTTGAAATATTATTATTGAATGAATCTAGAATTTATTAATAGTTTTGAACTTTATGGTATAATAATTATTTTTTCCTACTCTTTTTTAAAAATTTATAATATTATGGTGGTTAATTTTCTAAACTATATAGGGTGATATACCAATCATTCACTTGAATATTTTTCAATCAGTTTGTGATATATAAGTATTGGTTATAAATATATATAGAAATATTCCTTTTTACATGCCCCATATGGGGAACTCCGAGTCGGTAACACATATGGTACTACATAAGATAACACTTATAATATTGTTAGTCACTCATGGTTTCATTACTAACAATGACTAATATATACATTGAGTTATGTAATTTTGGATAATTTTCAATAAAGTGTGATTTTAACATTTTCTAAAATAAAAAAAGGAATAAATGAAAGAAATATATCCCTTACTAGAATCATTTATTTTTTTAACATGGGAAAGGTAAAGGTATTTACATTAATAGAGAAGTAGAATTTTTAGGGGTGAAATGTGTGATGAAAAAAAAATAAAATTATCGGATACTAAAGAGCCGAATTGTATTATGATGATTATAGTATTTTTTTGATGTTGCAGTAATAGATGAAAGAAATACATATTGATTCTGGGTGATGTGGAAGATTCTAATTAATTAAGATATATGAATGGGTTTATACAAAAACATAAATGAGTAATGGAATATGTTTTAGTTTCCTTCAAATAATTGTCTAGATAGAATCTAAGAATGTATAACCTAGGTTATTTGACTTTTCATATGGATTTATATAGATGAATGAATAGTGATTATATAATTTGAATGCACTAGGTAAAATAGTTTACTAGTGTGTTTGTTAGAATATTAATTTTATAAAAGTTATAAATCTGTAACTTAATGAAATAAAAAATCAGATTGAGGTTGGAGTAACCATCCATATGGCACAATTAATGAATAATACAATATCATGTTAATGAGAACCTTTGGATAAATTCTTGAACTAATCCAAGGTGACTGAGAATGATCATATTTTTACTGATGAAGCACTAAACGTATGTGAATAATAATTGAATTCATAACTATAGTGATAATTTGGAAAATTATTATACCAAATGATTTATTTAAATATTGTGTGATTTTTCACATATTTCGAGTTATATTTTTACAAATCAAGGAAATCGATAAAATATATTTTCATTTTATATGATTTAATGTAATTAAACATATTTTATATCTGTACTTAAGTATCACTGAGTTTCTATAATAGTCAATTACTCTTAAATAATTTTACTGGATGTGTAAATTCATAAAATGAATGAAGGGTCCTAACCTCATAAGATTCATTTAGACTTTGCATCAGAGTTATTATAACTCTATAAGAGTAAATTGAAATTAATAAGATTCATTTATATTTATATTAGAGTAATTTAAATATTATGGATTACATATTGAAGGGTATGATAGGGAAATTAAAATATATTGTGAGAATACCAGAAGTGTTATTGTACTCTTATAGAAATATTTTTTTAAAATAATTTGATAATTTTAGGGAACTATAGAGTACATAATAAGATTAATTTTACTCATAAGAGTCATGTAGTTTCTAGGTCATGACGGTTTCAAAAAGTATTCTTATAGATGTAGAAGTAGTTAATATATTATTTAATAAATGATTTTTTGGTGTTAATGAAGAATAAAATGTCCCAACATTAAGGGAAGTTTGAATAAATATATTTACAAATATTTATGTAAAATATGTTTGAGAATTTATACTAGATAAAATTTACCTTTTTTAATGAGAAGATAACATATATTCAAGAGTCAAATAGTTTCTGTGATTCAAATATGGAAATAATATTATCATGATATTTTCTTTAGGTCAAATAAAAACTATATTAAAGATATATAATTTATTTTTTGTCAGTAAAATAATTTTCAATTTAGAACATGATAACGTATTTCATCGAAAAATATTCTTCTGTATCAACATGAGAAGAGGAATACATATATGGGTAAATATTGGGAATCAATGTCGGGTAAGTATATGGAATGATGTAATATTCATAAATTGCAAAAGATAAATGAGAAGATTTGAAACTATTGTTGAGGTTTATTATGAATGGATCACAACTCTTAGAGATTGAACATACACTATGATTAACGTGAGAAATATTAGTATTCAATAATATGATCTGGGCACATGGACATAAAGATGGTAATTCCTGACATTATACTATGATCCAAGATAGAAATTGTTTTTTGATATGTTTGGGAGGTTGTAGAGTACCATTAAAGAAACTATTGTTCGAGTATAAATAGTTTCATATCAAAACCAATGAATGAATACTTTGTGAGGTAGTATAAGTTAACATGACGGTATAATTTTTATGGGATT
Organism: Viscum album; assembly: GCA_963277665.1. Lineage (NCBI taxonomy): Eukaryota > Viridiplantae > Streptophyta > Magnoliopsida > Santalales > Viscaceae > Viscum > Viscum album. The sequence continues at coordinate 1,162,187,857 of OY728158.1, read as the reverse complement.
TTAGGTACTATGGAATGAGGCTACATTTCAGGACCCATCCCTTGGGGCCCATTCCATGACTACCCCAAGCCTTCCTTCCATAGGGAAGTGGCTGGGGACTTACACCAAAAGTCATATTTCCTAATACCGGGAAGGCATTGCCTTTATAACCTATAAACACACGAAACCAATCACACAATGAGATACAAACACAAGTAAAACTATATAGAAAAAATAGTTCTTAAAGTGAGAGGGGCTGGAATACAATCCCAACAGTAAAGGTTCAAGTAAAACTGAAATAAAATACAACTGAAGAAGAGAAATACAGTTACTGGGTCATCCCCTGTGGTTCCTACATGAAGGGTAGGTAAAGATCTCCTCCTCAGCACTCTACATCTGCTCGAATCCTCTACATACTGACACACCATATGGTCCACCCCTAGGCACCATCAAGTCTTGTTACCCTCATCCTCAGTCAGCACTGTCCGTCGTGTGCACCGAACACAACAAGGTGAGGACATATCCCATGTAGGGGTGAGTATATAGGCACTCTGTAGGGACCCCGAGACCATTAAGGTCTCCCAAAATCCACAAAGGATAAACCCCAAAGTATGAAATCAACTGACACCACTACTTTGGTATATTCCCATAAATATACATAATTTATCAAGTACGCCCATCTCAATCATGAGGAAACATAAAGTCCAGCTCGAAAGCCCAAGCTCAAATATTCTACAAAGGAAGGAGTGCCATGAAGGTAAGTACAACATGGGTACGAACTCAGCTCACACCAGGTATATTTTAGGTACTTTAGTAAAGATGATTAGATGTAACTATTGAATCATCTTACTCTGTTAAGTGGCAGACCCACGAAGTATCCTAAATCATCATCAGACCCACAGAGGATCATAGTACATCTTCAGACCCACACAGGATCCTAGTACAACATTAGTACATCGTCAGACCCACACAGGATCCTAGTACACCGTAAGTACATTGTTAGACCCAGAAACGATCCTAGTACACTGTAATTAGGTCGTCAGACCAACACATGATCCTAGTACACCGTCAGTACGTCGTCAGAACCACACACGATCCTAGTATACCGTCAGTACGTTGTTAGACCCACAAAGGATCCTAGTACGCCATTAGTACGTCATCAAACCCACACATGATCGTAGTCCATGCTAGTATGTCGTCAGACCCACACAGGATCCTAGTACACCATCAGTACATCATCAGACCTACACATGATCCAAGTACATTGTCAGTACATCGTCATACCCACAAAGGATCTTAGTATACCGCCAGTACGTCATTAGACCCACATAGGATCCTAGTACACCATCACTACATCGTGAGACCCACATATGATCCTAGTACACCGTCATTACCAGGTCAGACCCACACAGGATCATAGTACACCGTCAATACATCGTCAGACCCACAAAGGATCCCTGTAAACTATCAGTCTGTTGTCAGACCCACACAAGATCCAAGTAAACCATAATTATGTCATCATACCCATACAGGATCCTAGTACACTGTCAGTACATCGTCCGACCCACACATGATCCTAGTACACCGTCAGTACATATTTAGACACACAACAGATCCTTGTACACCATTTGTATGCCATCAGACCCCCACATGATCCTAGTACACCGTAAGTATATTGTCAGACCCACACAGGATCCTAGTACACCGTTAGTGCGTCATCAGACCCACACATGATCCTAGTACACCGTCAGTACGTCGTCAGACCCACACATGATCCTAGAACACCGTCAGTACGTCATCAGACCCACATGGGATCCTAGTACACCGTCAGTACGTCGTCCGACCCACACAGGTTCGTAGTACACCATCAGTACATCGTCATACCCACAAAGGATTCTTGTACACTGTCAGTACGTCGTCAGACTCAAATAGGATTGTGGTACACTGTTAGTACGTCGTCATACCCACACAGAATTTTCATACACCATCAGTACATCGTCAGACCCACATAGGATCCTAGTACATCATTTGTACATCGTTAGACCGACACGGGATCCTAGTACACCGTCAGTACTTCTTCAGACCCACACAAGTTCCTAGTACACAGTCACAGCCAGCTACAGGGTTCCCGTACTGTGCCCTCTTGTCTCCAGAGGATTCCTATACTAAAGATAATCGTCGATACTACAACTGTGTTGAAGTCCCATGATGAAGAATCTCAAACGTCCTCTACATCATAGGGTTCTCAACGTAATAGATGGTGCGTCAACTGGACGCCCGGTCTGTATGTTATTATCCTTTTAGTCTCGAGGGCCTGGTTGGATTCATGCTCGATCCATCCCAAACATAAACCAACTTTATACAAATCTCTAGTGGGCTATACCAAAGGGACCATCTTGCTCGACGGTTTTCAGCGCCATAGATTGTTCATCAAATGGACCCTCAGTTCCATAGTTATGTTCAAAAGAGTGGTAATGGGTCGAAACTGGTCAGGGTCCGGTCTGACTCGGTCGGGCCGTCCTGGCCCGACCCGACCTAGGCCAACCCAACCCGCGCTGGGTGGCCCGTAGTGTAGCGGGGTGCCGTCGGGTAGCGATGTGTCATAGCTATCCCGATGGGAAACCTTCCTCTCTGTACGGCATGGTTGTGCATCACACCTTCGTCGATGGCTGGGTCGACCAACCATCCTTCCTTCATCGCTGCTGCTCAAGCCGTAGTTCACTTCCATTAGGAGGTGTGGTCATGCCATCATCATCATCATGTTGAATGTAACAAATATTCACAATATTTGAGGAGAGTTTGGTCCAGGTTCATTTGTCCTGTACTCTCCATGTTAGAGCAGTAGCAAATGGATATGATGCCTTCTTGAATTATAAAGCATCGTCAAGAACGGGTAAGGGGGAAAAATAAAAACACCCACCCTACCTTGAAGGATTGTTGACATCGGTGTGGACAAATGTACAGAAGTCAGTTAGTCTTCGTTGAAGACATTCCACATTGGAGGATGTCAGGAGGAAGAAGCCGAAGATGTTGGAGAACGCCAGCATTCTTCGTTGGGAAAGCGTTATTCGTTTGGAGAAGCATTATTCATTAGAGAGAGTAATCCTCCAAAATCTCTCCTCTTGACAATCCTTTCCCCCCAATTTGACCAAAAAACGAGGTCCCAATATGATATGATATAAAAATTGAATTGTTGGAAAAAATTAAATTGGCATCATTAATTTTAGTTGGCTCCAAAAATTAAATGTGGTGTTGGAATAATTAAATGATGGAAGGAATTACAAGAGTTATCTATATATTAAAGAAGGTGTTTAGGGGGTTTTAGGCTCGGGTGGTCCTCACCACCATAACCCATGTGGGAGGTTTCAAAAAATAAAAATGTTAAAGATTTTTATTTTATTTTGTTCTTTCACGAAAAACAAAAATACTAACATTCACCCTCGACCAACTGCAGTCAAGGTGACAGTCTCCTTAAGAGAATACTAGAGCAGAAAGTTCAATGGAGTCCTTTGATTTTAATTCCGAGAATAGGTTCAAAATTTACAAAAACCCACTCGCACACTTACTTAACGTACGCAATAAAAAGTTCAGAAATTCATTTCGGGCACATTAGGCCTCGGAATCATGCACCGTAAATTTTCATGGACTCATAAAATTACCATATAAATAAAAAATAAATTTACATGGAAATTTCAGGTCTTTAAAGTCTCCCAAACATAGGGACTTGAATCTCTGAAATCCATATCAAAAAACTTGGAAAACAAGTGGGTGTACTTAGCACGAATCAGAGCCTTCCACTCCCATGTGCTCTCATGGAGGTTCCTGTGCTGCCAGAGAATACACACTAGAGGTATCTACTACCTTGAATGACCCTCTCTTGTCGATCCTCAATCTTTAATGGACCCTCTGTAAAAGTCTCCCCATCGTCGATGTCCAGCTCTCCAGGGTCAATGATGTAAGAAGGGCTGTGCACATATATCCTCAGCTGGAATACGTGGAAGATTTCGTACAACCAGTGAAACTAAGGGGGAATTGTTAGGCAGTAATCCACAACTCCAACTCTGCTAAGGACCTATAAGGGTCTGATTAACATCAGATTTAACATGTCATATCGATAAAATCTCTGTAAATCTCATCTGGGTGAGACCCGTAGAAAGACGGGGTCTCCATCCTCAAACTCCAGAGGTCTCTGTCTCCTTTCTTCATAAGACTTTTTCCTACTCAGTGCTGTCTTTATACACTCCTAGATGATCTGCACTTTCTATGTGTTAGCCCGTACCATCTCTGGTCCCATGAGTGCTGACTCCACTAGGTCAGTCCAGTACAAAGGTGATCTATAAAGTCGCCCGTACAACTCCTCAAAAGGTGCCATCCCAATGGTGGAGTGATAGTATTTGTTGTACGAAAACTCCACAAAGGGAAGTGGTCCTCCCAGCGGCGACTAAAGTCGAGGACACAAGCACACAGCATGTCCTCAAGGGTCTGAATGGTCTGCTCAGTTTGGCCATCCTTCTGAGGATGCAAGACAGTACTCAAACAAAGCTGTATTTCAAAATCCTCTAGCAATACCTTCAATAGCCGGGAAGTAAAACATTCATCACAAATGAAGACAATCGCCATGGGTACTCCATGTAGCCGCACAATCGCCTGCACAAAGAGGTGTCCTATGCTCTATACTAATATATTCTCTCTAATCAGTAGGATGTGGGTCGACATGGTGAGTTGGTCGATGATCACCAAGATAGAATCATATCCTCTAGATATACATGGAAGTCCTGTAACGAAGTCCATGGATATCATATCCCACTTCCACTCTGGGACATCTAATGGTTGTATGTGATGCCCCACCTTCACTTGATGACAAGTGATGCACTGAGATACAAACTCTTCTTCAACTTTCTTCATTTCCGGCCACCAATGTTGTCGTCAGAGATCTTGGTACATCTTCACCACTCCTAGATGTAACTCTAGAGGTGATGTGTGTAACTACCTCAACACATCCTCCTGAAGTGACACATGAACCATGGTACATCCTCTGAAAAGGATATTGTTCTCCCCAACAATAGAAAATCCATCAGGTGCCTATCCTATGGATATCTGAGCATGTCAATCCTCACAGTCAGTGTCCCCATGATGCTCCTTCCTGACTCACTGAAGAAGTGGGGAGTGACTATAAGAGACTTAAGAAAAGATGCTCCATCTCGATCCAGAAAAGATATGTACAAAGAGGCCAGCTACTCCATCTCATCACCTAGCAGTTGTATACTAGATCTCCAGCTGAGTGCGTCTACTACTATGTTCCCCTTCGAAGGATTATAGACTACCTCGAAGTCATAGTCCTGGATGAACTCAAGCCAACGTTGTTGTCTCAGGTTCAGGTCCTTCTGAGAGAAGATATACCTGAGAGTCCTGTGATCTGAGTAGACATTAAATGTCCTCCAATCAAGTAATGCTACCACACCTTCAGTGCAAAGACCACTGCTGCTAACTCGACATCATTAGAAGTGTAGTTCTAATTATCAGTCTCTATCTCATCTCCTGAAATCTCTGGTAACACTTCTCCATCCACATGAAAGGCTCTCCATTTTTTTTCAAAGTAAACAAGGGTGCCTCTACCCTGGGGAAGTCAGGTACAAATCTCTAGTAGTACCTAGCCAAAGCATACATCCCTCTCCCTTTGGGGAGGTAATCCTGGAAAAATATTTTGAAAAGATGTCCACATGCTCTGAAACTCCTATTTGGAACTAAAAACACAAAACCCCTACTGCCATAATTTTAACTCTGGATGACACAAGAGTGATCGTCTACACCCTCATAGGCATGAGTCCATCCTGTACTACATGGGTTTCCTTTTCATCGGCCAAGGAAAACCCCATTCCAACTTTGTAGAGAAACCACAACCTTTTATTAATACAGTCAATATGAGTACGAACTGTAGATGCTCCGTCCATACCCAAAATAAAATCGTAATGCCTCGACGCTGCCACCAAGAGGTTACAATCGAAACTCTCACCTCTAGGGTCAGATCACACCGTCGATGTAAGGGTGATTATTGAGTCTCCTTCCAAATGTATCTCCATAAGTGAGGGTCATGTCAATGATTAAACCGTAAACTCTATGTCTTGGACAAGATTTGTGGAAGGAGGAATGATTGGTACCTATGTCTATTGATACAACAGCTAGTAGTAGATACCGACCATACCTATAATCATTCCTGGAGTCCTTGGGCCACACTCCTTGACTACATGCAGCTACTCTCTTCCCCATACCTCTAGACCCCTAAGCCTGGTGGGGACCACAAAAGGGGGTGGTTGTAATATGTCGAAATATAAACCTCCTCATGCTGCTCCCCTAGCTCTACTTCCACGTCTACATCCATGAATCACTGAACGTATCGTATTCATCGAGTACCAGGAATGATGGGTACGCCTGGATGAATACTCAACTACCGACTTATCATCCTGCCGAGCTGTAGAATCTCTAGAGAACTCTCAGCCACTTCCTCAAGTTAGTACTTAGCCGCCTATGAGGCTATCTTGGCTCGGATCTTGAGGAGTATCTGTTTCTGAATCACACGTAAGGAACTATGCCTATATGTGTCCTCTACCGGCACTGCCGGTTGTAACTGCTGACCAACGGGCAGTGATATAGCTGACACACTACCCAAAGGTACTATCTCGGGTAATGGTCCACATATCGAAGACTCATCACTATGCAGACCATCCTCATGGTCACTCACTGGAATATTCAAGTAGCTAAGACCACCATCTGGTGAAATGATGTCTCAACTAGGCAAAAAAATATAGCAACCGCCTCCAGCCAGCCCTCAGTTGCATGGGAAATTGTCTCGCCTCGAAACCTCAGAGGCATATGCTGCTGGAAATTGTGCAACATGCTCCTTCGGCATGCACCATCCGCTAGTGTGCCTGGTGGTATCTTCTAGTCTTCAAGTGGTGGTACTGTTGGTACACCACCCGAAGGTGCCAAGATAGAAAGATGGCCCTACACCAGAGCCTCATCGCTTGGTGGGCCGTCATCATGTACACTTACAGGAATCATAGATGGCTATCTACGTAGTGGAATCCTGATAAATAACAGGTGGTCCATAGTAAATAAGTTATACCTGTTGAGATGAGTCAAAGAAATCTAAAAGAAAACTCTTGAAACACACACGCAATCAGTGATTTTGTGCACTGAGTCTGAAATCAGAAGTCTGGGTCCTGGTGTATGGACACGTCGGCCGACACACCGACACTGGATTCCCTAAACTAATAACCCCACTCACTACACTTGACACTATTTCCATTAAAAATATTAGAGTCCTATGTTCTACTATAGAACTGACTCCTCTGATACCAATTTTTCATGACCCATCCCCCGGGGCATGTGTCATGACTACCCCAAACCCACCTTCTATAGGCCAGGGGCTGGTGACTAGCACCGAAAGGCATATTACCTAAAACCAGGATGGAATTTCCTTTATAACCTATAAACACACACAACCAAGCACACATCGAGTTACAAACACAAGTAAAATTGTATAGAAAAAATAGTGTTGAAAGTGAGCGGAGCTAGAATACAAGCCCAACAGTAAAGGAACCAGTAAAACTAAAATACAATACAACTGAAGAAGAGAAATACAAATACTAGGTCTTCCTATAAGGTTCCTACCTAAAGGGTTGGTAAAGATCACCTCCTCAGCACTCCACATCTGCCTGGCTACTATGCGTACCAACACGCCATATGGTCCACCTCCATGAACCGTCTAGTCCTGGTACCCTCATCCTCTGTCAGTGATGTCTGTCGTCTGCACAAAACACAACAAGGTTCTAGCATAGCCCGTGTAGGGGTGAGTATAACAATAATCAGTAGGGACCTTGAGACCCTCAAGGTATCATAAAATCCACAAAGGATAAACCACAATGCATGAAATCAACTGAAAACCCTACTTAGGTATATTCCCATACATATACCTAAGTTATCATGTTTGACCATCTCAATCATGAGGAAACATAGAGTCCAACTAAAAAGGCCAAGATCAACTGTTCCACAAAGGAAGGAGTACCACAAAGGTATGTACCACACAGGTATGGACATAGATCACACTAGGTATATTTTATGTACAATTGTAAAGATGGTTAGATGTAACTACTAAATAATATCACTCTGTTAAGAGGAAAACCCACCAAGGGTCTTAAATCATCATTAGACCCATAGAGGTTCATAGTACATTATCAGAACCACACAAGATCCTAATACCTCATCAGACCCACACAAGATCCTAGTAAATCGTCAAAGCCACACAAGATCCTAGAACACCGTTAGTACGTCTCCATACCCACACATGATCTTAGTACACCGTCAGTACATCGCCAGACCTACACAAGATCCTAGTACACTATCAGTACATCATCAGACACACACAAGATCCTAGTACACCGTCAGTACATTATCAGACCCAGACACAATCCTAGTACACCATCAATACATCGTCAGACCCACACAGGATCCTAGTATACCATCAGTACGTTGTCAGACCCACACATGAGCCTAGAACACTATCACTATGTTTTAAGACCCACAAAGGAACCTAGTACACCATTAGTAACTCATCAGATGCATAAAAGATCCTAGCACACCATCAGTACATCGCCAGAGCCACAGAGGATCCCAGTACACCGTCAGTACGTCGTCAGAACCACATAGGATCCTAGTACATTGTCAGTACATCCTCAGACCCACACAGGATTCTAGTATACTGTCAGTACATCCTCAGAACCACACAGGATCCTAGTACATAATCTGTACATTTTCAGACACACACATGATCCTAGTACACTTTCAGTACATCGTCATACCCACACAGGATCATAGTACACCGTCAGTACGTCCTCAGACCCAGACAGGATCCTAGTACAATGTTAGTACGTCTTCATACCCACATAGGATCCTACTACACTGGTAGTATGTTGTCAGGCCCACACAAGATCCTAGTACACCGTCACAACCAGCTACAGGGTTCCCGCACTTAGCCCACTTGTCTTTGGGAGAGTTCGCTGCTCAAGCTAAGGGTCGATAATCAAATAGCATAGAAGTCCCATGGATGTCTATCTCAAATGTTTTCCATGTCATATGGGTCTCAAATCAACCTATGGTGCATCAATAGGACGCCCGATCTGTAAGTTATTATCCTCTTACTCTTGAGGGCCCGGTTGGATTCATTATCAATCCAACCTGACTGTACGCCAACTTTATCCAAATCTCTAGTGGGGTATACCAAAGGGACCACCTTGCTCCAAGGTTTCTAGATCCACATAAGGTTCACCAGACGGAAACTTGGTGTCAATGTTATGGCCAAACGAGTGTTCATGGGTCAAAATTGGTTTAGGTCCGGTCCGAACCAGTCGGACAGTCCTGGCCTGACCCGGCCTGGGCCCACCTGCCCTGGTTTAGTTCGACCCAGTTTGGGTCGACCCAGACCACTGGGTGGACCGACCTAGAGGCCCGACCTGGGAAGCTTGTTGTGAGGGGCACCGCGGTGGGGTGGGTTGACCGCGGTGTGGTGGTCCACTACATCTGGCTGGGTGGCCAGCCTTCCTCTCTACAGGTTGTGGTCACAGCTTCGACGGTGGCCAGTTCGGCCGGCCATCCTTCTATCACCACTATGGCTCATGCCGTGGTTCTCTTCCATCGGGTGGTGCAGGCGCGCTGTTGTCTTCATCGTGAAGAACACAACAAATATTCACAAGATTTAATGAGAGGCCAGGCCATGTTCGTTTGGCCCACTCTCTCCACGTTAGAGCAGTAGCAAGTGGCTATGATTCAATGTTAAATTACGAACTGTCATCAATAACGGGTAAGGGGGAAAATTCAAACAGCCACCCTAACTCGAAGGCTTGTTTGCATCGGTGAGGAAGGAAGTACGGTTGTCGGTTTATCGTCATTCAAGACATCCCATGTTGAAGGATATCGTGAGGAGGAAGCCAAAGTTGTTGGAGAATGTCTGCATTCTTCATTGGGGAAACATTCTTTGTTTGGAGAAGAATTATTCATTTGAGAGAGTAATCCTCCAAAATCTATCCTCTTACCAATCCTTTCCCCCCATTTCCACCCAAAAAAATGAGGTTCAAATAATATATGTTTTAACAAATTAATTGTTTGCACAAATTAAATTGGAATCATTAATATTTTTTGGCTCCAAAAATTAAATGGGGCATTGGAATAATTAAATTATGGGAGGAAGTCCAAGATTGATATCCATATTAAAAAGGGAGTTTAGGGGGTTTTAGGCTCGGGTGGTCCCCACCACCATAACCCATGTGGGAAGTTTGAACACATAAAAATATTAAACATTTTGATTTTGTTTTATTCTTTCATGAAAAAAACTAACTATAAACATCGACCAACTGACATAGATGTGAAAGTATCCTTAAGAGAATACCAGCAATGGGAGTTCAATGGTGTCCTTGGATTTCAATTCCGATCACTGGTTCAAAAGTTACAAAAACCCACTCACACATTTACTGAACGTACCCAAAAAGTTCATAAATTCTTTCCGGGCACAGTGGGTATCAGAATCACGTGTCTTAAATTTTTGCAGAGTCATAAAATTCCCATTTAATTAAAATAAATTACATTGAAATTCCGTGTCTTTAGACTACAATTATATGGGATGAATTTTAGGTTCAAGGGAAATTCTTTCTAATTTCCTTCAGTGGGACTTATAGTATATAATATGTGATTATGGAGAATACTTGATTGAAGAATGAGGTTGACTTTCAATGAAGGGGACACACATTGTATATCCTAATGTTTGTTTTTATAATATTATATTCATGTAAATTGGAAAGTGTGAGATAAAATATTAATATAAGAACATACTTTAATCAGTCATAGAGTTTGATTCAGAAGATAACAAATCATAACATATTTATCAATGATTCACCCCTCCTTATCTCTATGATATAACTGAACATGGGTACTTAAACAATGTTATATAAGTATATCTAATAAAATTTACAGTGGTAAAATATAATGGGATATATTTAAAATTACACTATATGGTTCTTTCTATACCAATATTTGAAGGAAGAGATACAACTTTCAAAATAAGTTATAAAACCTTTACCAATTATAGGAAGGATGTGACAAAGTTATTATAATAAATTTCATTACAAGGATTTCTATGACAAATAAAATGAATAATAAAATATGGTCCATTATAGATTGTATAAATATATCATCCCATTTCCAAGTAATTCAAGAATATTTAGGTACAGATCATCTTGTATGGTTGTTTCTAAATGATGTAGTGAGATTCCATGGTGTTCTATCACCAATAGTATCTAGTCACATTCCTATAATCCCTAAAATATTTTATAGGTTTCTCGAAATGTCTAAAAAACATATTTTAATCTTAAGAAAGCCTTCCAATATAAAAAATATTCATTGAATAAAATGTCAATACAAAATTTGAGGATATGATAAATTTATGCTCACTTGACATCCTATGATGTTGGGATGATTATTACCCTTTAGTGGAGTTTTCACACAATAACAGTTAAAGCTCCAAATTTCAAATGGAACCATATTTATTATTTTATTATATAAGTTGTCAGACTTAACATATTCAGATAAAGTCAGATAAGTAATGTTATTGGTTCCAAAACTTGTGCACGTGACATCTGATAAGGTAATATCCATCCAGAACCATATCATGTCAGTATGGAGGAGGTAAAAATGTTATACTATAAATTTAAATAAGGATATTTTAATCGATGTAGTGGATCACCAATTCCTAAATATATATCCTAAGAAATAAGTTATATGATATGAAAATAATAGAAATATATTTACATGGTTTGTTGGACTATTTGGAAAATTAGAGAAGATATGATCTATGTAATAAAATTTTGACATGCCTATAATCCATTATCAGGTGCATGAAATATTTCATATATAACATATAGGGAAGTATATTACATACCTCATTCATATATTAACTATTTAAAAAGTGTATCTAAATCCTATCTTATAATAAAAAAGAGATACGATCTAGACTCTTTCTATGAGAGAGAAACTACATTTAAATTCAATGACTAGAATGCTTTTTTGTTTTGTAGGGGATTAACCAACTAAATGAGGTAATAAGTTAACATATTGGTGAGACAGTAAGGGATTATCCCCCATTTTCATGGATTTATTTCTGATTTTTAGGAAAAATCATTATAATGGGGTAAATATATTATGAGAGGTATTCTAAAAAAATAAACATATATTATCAAAAAAATAAGGAATCATAAATAAAATATATAGAGTTATTGAGATCTCTATATACAAGAATTTAAAATAGAAATATAAATAAATAATATTAGTAAAATTTAAATATATCATGGATGGTATTATCTAATAAACAACATGAGTATAAAAAATGCAGAAAAAATTAAAATAATAAAGCCAAGGAATTGGTCTTTTGAAATATTTTAAACTAGGATGTATCATTTAGTGCATTGGAATGAGTGAATATATAAGAATTAAAACAAATTATATAAATATAATTCATTACAACCCATGGGAAAATAACTATTATAAATATATTGATGGTATTAGATTATATTGATAATAGTAATAAAAATATATAATTAGTGTAGAAATAAAAAAACATGGATTCGACTGGTAGTACATTTATATAATGAATTATATTTATTATATATTTGGAAGAAGGTGGCATCATAATAATTTTCCCTCGATGAGGACCTAGACGAACTTCAAAAATTACGGTTCAAATAGAATATTCTATGAGAGAATTTTGTGTTAGTGTAAATCCCACAAGTTTAAAATTGGTTGAAACACCAAATGAATGTAACAACCCTTCACAGATTACCATTAGGGATTATGTTAGAGTAATAAGAGGTTATTTATCTAGGAGTTATGCAGTGTTAATGTGTAAATTATTATAGTAATAAAATTATTTTTACTCCAATGCCACATTTTTTAGTAAATATATCACGCTAATTTGAATGATTAATTTCACAAAATTAGAGGTCCAATTAGAAAAAACCCATATTTTTATTCCAGACATCTAAATTAGGCAAAAGGATAAATTTTGAATATATATATATATATATATATATATATTCAAAATGGTAGAAGAAGGTATATATGACACCATATACATGCTAGTATGACCAAACTCAGGATAGGTAGTTGTCTTTTCCTAATTTTGGAACTAATAACTATATTTAAGGTGACACTATCATTTTTAAAATAAATATTACATATTATTAGATGAATATTAAATACATTATACTATGATAAAATAAAGAACTATTGGTTTTGTGTCCGTAGAGACCAAACACATAAATTTATTTTTTAAGTGAAATATTTATCACATCACTTAGACATTATCAAAATTTTACACATCGTAATATACCATACATAAATCTTTTCTTCATAAACTATGGAATGAAAACATAAGAAAGGGTGAGATTAGATGATTAGTAAGCGTAAAAATAGTAGATATCAATCAATTATTATATAAAATCATAAGAAAATCATAATGTTATGATAACATGAACATAATTGAATGATTTCACACCTAATCTATCATATATCGTAATCACGTGTCATGTAATAAAACATTATATTTTCAAAATAAAAGAATAATAAGAGTGAGAGATCTTCATAAATCAATCATACACCATAAGTTCAAATAACAATAAAAAAACATGACATATGAGTGTGGCACCATCACAGGTATAAAAGTAATATCATTTATAGAGGTTAACAACTAATACCATTATAACTTTGAGGACTAGGAATCGCCCACTATTTCGTATACCTTAGTGGATCGTGCATCAGCACCTATTTTTCATATCCCAATGGACAAGTAATCCCTAACTATTTCCCTTAGTAGATCTAGTACATCATCCTTTTTCCCTATAATTACCTCATGAAATATATGGATTTACAAAATACATTAGAAGTTTATAATGGAACCACCCTTTACACAATGAACCCACTACAAATGTGTGCCACATGGCAATAAATTATTTATCAATACATCATATAATAACCCATTGAAATAAAATAGGTTTCATAATCATTTCATCATAGAATAACTTGTCGAAAATAAATAATATTTTAAGAGTTTTCATCATAACATAATTAACCCATGGTAGATAAATTGTTTTCAAACAATAAAACTTAAACAATCATCTTTATAATTCATTTATAGTAAGAAATTGGATAGTATCATATGATCATATCAAGGGAGAGTCATTAAAATTCTGAAAGGATTTTGGAATAGAATAAAAATTATTATAAAAATTCTTTCAATTTTTTTTTGAAAACATCAAAAAATATCATTATACATTGATAAAATTTTGACTAAAAAATCATGTAACATTGGGAAAATAATTTTCCTTGAAATTAAAAATTGTAAATTATAATCAAATCCTAAAAAAATTATCAGGATTGTGGGAAAATCTATTCATATCATATACGTTAAAAAAATGAATTTGTTCCTTACTTTTAAAAAATAAAATATGAAATTTTCAAAAACCATTTGGTAAGATTGCATCTTCAAAAATTGAAAATAAATAAAAATCTATAGAAAACAAATTTTTTAAAACTTTTAATGTATAGTAAATAACATTTATAATTTTTTTTTGATGATTATGGATAGGGGAGAAACATTTTATCGATGAAAGACATAATATGTTTTCCTTTTCCATAAATATATTTTATTGATAAATTTTATTACCAAAAGGGGGAAATGATGATATTAAATTTAAAATAAATGAACAACCATTTGATAGGAAAATAAATTATATTTATGTGATAAAGATCATATAATTTCTCTCAAGGGAAATTCAAGACTAAAAACCCCTAATATGTAATGAGATTGAAATAGAAATATCTTACCACTATGGTAACATTTTAATCATAATCCCATGATAAAATTAAATTAAATTAATCTTTAAACATCATGATATAACGAACATTCATTATATATCAATTCAAAAGGACTGCATATTCAGCTCATAAAAGAAGATTGGAGCATAACAAAACAAATGCCCCCATGAAATAATATTGAGATGGATAACCCAAACCATTTTCATAAACAACAACTCAAAGCATATTTTTTAAATTATAGAAGGAATGTTTTTGTGAGAAATATGTAGTATTCAAAACCTTTTATTTTTGGTTTAATCCCTCATCGATTATTTATTTTCATAATAAAAGTAAAAAAAATTTCAATCATTAGGAGCTATAAATTTACTCTTAATGTAATAATTGGTTCATAAATGGTCCCTGTATAATATTTTGTCCATTTATAATTAAATATGTCATTTTTATAGTTTCTTATGTTTTTTAAATCATTTAATAAACACAATATAAGATAAAACCTCATTAATTTCATTTTGTAGATAATTAATTTAATTTGAATTTAAATATAGGGATACAACAATAAATTTCCAATATAGTCCCTTTCATTAAAACATATAAATAATAATTATCAAAATAAATTATTTCCCATAAAATTTATCCAAAAATGTTTTTTTATTGATTTTAAAAGAAAATTTAAAAAATTATTCTATAGCTTTGAGGAATACTTTATCAGCATTGTTACAAATATTTAATATAATTATACCATAACTAAAAATTAAAAATAATTTATTATCATAAAAATATTTTATATGCTTAAATATGACCATTTATTACCGAACATAACCTCTTTTATTCCACATGGAAAAAGTATTAATGATTTTAAAAGAGAATAGTGTGACATTAAATATTTTACTTTATTTAAAATTGTATTTTATTAACCCAAAAAATGGATAAAATTTCATAAATTTGAATAATAGATGATTATTGTAAAATCACACTTATTAAAAATATTAAATTCAATTCATAGAGTTCTTTTAATGTATTATATCCTATTCTAACCTAGTTTTATACTTTTTACCCCTACTGATGTGGAAAATATTAACCATGGATATTGTTCATTGTAATGAAAATTAAAGGGTCCTATTTACCAAATTTTAGTATCGTTATTCCTAATATTAATTACATTTTTTAATATTCATTATTTTGAATGTAATGAATTAATTTTAATATAAATTAGTGTTTTGAAGAAAAAAACTATTTTTAGAAAAATGTGTTTTGACCCTAAACATCAACTTTTATAAAAAAATTCAAATTTCTAATTAAAATATTGTTATTTAGATTATTCAAAATAAAATTGATCATATTTATATTTATGATAAAATATATAGAAAACCATGATTTTTCTATAGGGATGTTATTTTTTAAAAGATCAGTATTCAATATTTTTTCATAAATACATGCCTGAGAACCATAACAATTTATTGATTTTGGAGACTAGATACACAATAATGTTATTTAATTTATAATATTCAATATATCCCACCAACATCTTCCCTTATTTTAATATTATTATAAAAAACCAATATAAAGCATTTACTCATAAAATGGTGAAAGGTAACAAAGTAAAGTGTGATATCATATACTCAATAAGGTTAAAAACAGGAATTATAAACCATCAGTGGACAATATGAACACAAGGGTTTGATAACATATTAAAGTGAATGTTATAAAATTAAAATACTCATATCTATAAACACACTGATCATAATAAATAAATTAATTCACTTCTATATGTATGGTTAATAAGGATTTTATAGTAGTAATCATCTTTCAAGAGTGATAACATGGGTATGTTCTAATAAATCATAATATTTTGAACAAAGGTAAATAAAATAATTTCTATTCATAATAAAATGAGAATATAATTAATATTTTCATAATCAAGCATTAAAATATGAAAAATTATAATAAAAATCATGTCCATGAATTTTCATGCGAGCATTGCATAATGGGATCATTGTCACACATTAATATATAAACCAAGCTATTAAAAATAATTTACATAATTATAATAATTATATAATTAGATATAATTATTAATTTACACAAATTTATTGATGTATATAATAGACCCAACCATCACATAATCACATTTCATTAAAAAAATGTCACAAGATCATAAATCATTTTCCATATCATCCTGACATTACCTATAAAAAATTAAACGACTTCACAACATCAAATCATAATATTTTTTTACCATAAAAGGAATGAATAAGGATGGAATCATTGGATCTTGACCTATGTAAAAATAATTTACCTAAATGGATTTTATTTTAGAATAAAATTTCTTCAAATGAATCACTGGAATATTTTTGGATGAAAATACCAATTTTTATTTGTAATCAATTATTTAAAATAAAATAAATTAAATATTACGAAAAAATTATTTTAAAACAACCATGAAAAATTTTAAATTATTCTTAAAAATATTATGTGACCATGATTGTGGAAAATTGCATTCACTCTATATAATTTATAAGAAAACATTGCATTCAAACATTTTGAAAAATTAATAAAGTAAATTGTTTGAAAAATGACTAGAATATTTCCCTATAATTTTTTTAAATCTATGTAATGGGTCAAAATTACTTTATATAGTCATATTAAATTATTATAAACATTTTTTAAACATTTTAGAATACATGGATATGGAAGAAAAATTATTATCGACTAAAGAGAGAAATAATGTAGGTTTTCTTTAAAAACTGTCTATTGATCTATGGAGTAATTAAACAAAAGAAAATTATCTTAAAATATTTAATCTTCATAATTAAACATTTGATAATAAATATTATTTTTTTGAAGATATAATGACCAAATAATTCCCTCAATGGATACTTAAGCATCAACAATCCTTAATAATGATGAGATTGTAAAATAAACCCTTACATATTGTCTAAATTATTTCAAAAGAAATTTTAACAAACAATATAATTAATTTAAATTTATTATTATTATATAAAGTAGTAAATTTATTAAATATAATATCCCATATGATCCAATTATAATATTTCAACACCCATTTAATAGTAATTCCTTGAAATCGTGAGAATTTATTTTTGAAGTTTCGGTCCTTATACATTAATCATGGTTCCATCACTTCAATAATTTTAAACTAAATATAAATATATTATTTATTCATTATATATATTTATATATTAATATATAATATTTTTAGATAAAAAACAAATTACACCATTTGTGGAGACTATAGGTTGTATGTATTCAAGAACGTTGTTTTAACATTTTGATAGATGGAATATTAGAAAAATAAATAAAAATTATACCTTTATGTTTTTATATATCATATATAATAGTTATTCATTATATCTCTCAATATAAAAAAACTTGTAAATTGGAAATGTAAAATGAATTATGTCACGTCTTGTAGGATGTATCCCAAATGTACACACGAGCAATGTTATCGTTTTCTAATAGTTTGTATTGTAATTAGTTTGATATGATATTATAATTAAAAAATAATAATCATATATTTAATATCATATATAAAAATTAAAATCATCATTATAACCATCCATTTTATGTAGTGATGTAAAATGAATTGTATCACTCTGTGGAGACAGTAAGGCCTACATACGCATGAGTGACATTTTAACTTCCAATTTGATGGAAAATAGGGTGAATAATTATTATTTCATAATCATAAAAATCATTCATTATATTTAATGTGATTAATTTATTACATTATTTATAACATCTTAAATTTAGTTGATGTATAATACTATGTAAATTGAACGAGGTTGGGTAACATGACTACATCTTCTTCAATGGGACTCCTTTAGCTCCCTTCATATAGATTCTTGGAATTGTATTTTAAGAATACCAGCATCTCTAAATCAACTATAAATAATTTTAAAAGGTAATTTGGTTGTGTTTGGTCAATATATATTCCTCAATGAGGTGTAAATAAGAAAAAGGAGTGGTTCCCCTTTCTAAATTAAGAGAAGAAAACTAATGAAATTTCTTATTAGGTTAAAATATAATAAATTTATTATCAATAAAATGTTTCCCAAGGGATCGATATTCGAATATAATGTATGATGTTGTTTAAATTTTATATAACAAAAAATAGACATGTTTATGTATAGTTTTAAACCTTATCTTTGGCTTTAACACCATATTTTACCAATTTTAACCTTACCCATGGTAACATATTTTTCACTATTACGGGTTATAATCTTACTCATAAGATAACAATTGTCTCAGAAATGGGCAAGGGATGATATTTATGAAAATTTATATTCATATTTTAACTAATTAAATATTTTAACTATTTTTAAATATTTTAATGAAATATTATTTAACATAAAATATTAGTTATGTCAGTTTTGATAACATTCATTCAATTTGACATTAAAGACACAAATAAAATATATAATTAGAACACAATCATTTATCAAACCACTAATATGTCATATTTATCTAAAATAATTTTGATACTATATAACGTATCCAGCTTTTATTACATTTTAATATTTTTAAAATCATTTTTTTATTTTTCTATCAATTGAATAAATAACGTGTCTATGCTGCATAAGTATATAGGTTAATAATTTTTCAGTAAAAAATAAAAAAATATTAATATGATAATTTTTTAACACATAATTCAATGAAAGTTTCATAACTAAAAAACCTCTTTTTACTCTTAGGATAATATATTTTATTTTTTAAAATCTAGAGAGTGGGATTTTGGGATTTTATTAACGTAAAATAAACTAAATGTCATTATAAGGGGAAAGTGGAATAAAAATTCCATACCATCCAATTTTGAATTAATATTTTGTAATTTCTTATATAAAATGAGATTAATTCACATTTTATGTTTATTTTTATACCTTATCTGATTAGTTTTTACCCTAATTAACCCATTTTTTCATTCACCATGGTAACAAAATTTTTTACGGTTTATTATTAAAATTGACACAAAATTAATGTGTGAATAAATAAAAAATTAGGAACACCATTTTCTAAATATATAATTGATATTTTGATATTCAATTTATAAAATTGATAGAATTTAATTTAAGATAAAAAATTAAAAATGCAATGAAAAACATTTTTATGGGAAAATGGATTTTTATGTATAAAAATATATTTATACCAAATTTAACACTAAAATTAATTCCAATAATATTAATTTGATAATTCGTATTGTAAGAGAACTAATATTTCATTAACCCTTTTTATCACAAAATTTTATTACTGGCTTTAAAAATAAATGTTATCTATAGGTATCAAATTGTTTTACTACTCATTGATAAATCTGTAATTTCAGAAATTTATTTAAAAATACATATAACATAATTTTGACATGTTGATTTAAAAAATGAATTTCAATATATCAAATACATTTTTTAAATGTGTTTAAAATAAAATATATTATTTTCTCACTAAAATATAAAGGTTCATGTTTGGATGAATCATATTTTTGAAGAATAATATAACATTGCTAAAATAGATTGAATACTTATTTCCTAATAATTAATAGACAAATTTTTGTTTAGTAAGACCTTTATATATATTTCTTAATGTGGTTATTTATTTTCATACCCTCAAATTCAATCACTAGGTTATCACTGTGAAATATAAGTAATAATATTTAATGGGTTTTTGAAATCACAGTTTTGTGTCATATATAATATCAAACATTAAATTATTTTAGATTATTTTAATGTTACATTCTCTCCCACCCAATTAAATAACGTTTCATTGAAATTTTATTTGTTCTTGATAATCTAGAGTTATTTTTTTGAAAAATAATGTTTTCTACATTAAGAATCCTCCAAATTATGTCTGACCAAATGAAAAACCCCAAAAAACAAAAATATGTGATTCAACATGTATCCATATACAACATAAAGTTTATTATAATGTCACATACCAAATAGGTGAATACCATGATTCTCTTAAACCATGATAATAACTTTAATCACCAAAAAACCTCAATGAAAACATTTATACATCTAAAAACTAATAGTATCATTATTACTAAAAAATAACATACTATTGAATATATTGAATAAATATAAAAAATTAACAATATTCATCAAATATGAATAAATTTACATCATCTTAAAATCACCAAGAAATTCCAATGTTACCAATATTGGATCATTTAATTACTAAATTTATATCATCTCTTTATCCCAACTAAACATTATTATCTCAACATTAGGAACATATTAAGGGTTGTCCCTATGTTAATAAGGCATTTTAAAAAAATATCTTCTAACCACTAAATCACTTTTCTTAGTTATCAATACCATTCAAAATGTATTTTCATACCGCTTAACAAAAACAGTATTGTAAAAACCCATATAATTTTAATGGTTCTTATAACATTTATATCATTTAAAAAATTATTCTACAACAAAATTCTAGATTCTGAATACATAAAAATGTTAATAACTCAACATCAATGATAAATATAATGTATTTGATTCATTGGTTTAGAAAAAAAACCTTGGATTACATCATTCAAACAAATAATTTCTATCATTCCCTCATATAAGACATTGAATTCCACATCATTCTTTTCCCTACGAACCATTTTTACAATATATAAAAAACATCCCCTTTCATTGAGACATCCTTCTGGGTACCCCTTCCCTCAATATGAACATGATTAAAATAAAAAATTATTTTCTCTATAGTGATTACCATATGAAATTTTAGAAAATTCCATCCTCTCATCATTTGATGTTCTACGAAACTAACAAATATTTATTTTATTAATCATACATCAGGATAGAATATTAGGAATAATCACAAGTTCTGGCCTTCCAGTTTATATTTTATTATGATTCTCCTGAGTAAAAATGCATTAAATTATTCATAACATTCAACATTATCAATAATTTTCTTGGATTAAAACATGGTGTAAATTTAATAACAATATATTTAGAAAAAATACTCATAGTGTAAAATCATATAATCGATGAAAATAATTCATAGGTCTTCTATATCAAGATACCCTCCATTAAAATCTCTGACACCATAGGTATGTATCACTATAGAAATCCTTAGTTTTAATTTATTCAAATCCTTCATAATGGTTTGTATGAAAATTTGATTTAACCCATGAATTCCCTTTAAGTATATATTTCTCGGAAAACCACATAATCTATTCCATTCCAACACATTAATATATTTTAATGTTCATATATATATCGCTATGTTTATAACCAAAGTTATTGAATCCTTATATCATAAGATTGAAAAATCCTATCCTCTCATACAAACTATTGTGACCCAATATATTTATACATTGTTATTTCTTGTTAATAGAAAAATATAAAACATTTTTTTAGAAATACATATATGTGAACTATAATGGTTTAATATCTATAGATATTAAATAGAAAATAATATTATTTCCTAAAATAACTTCAAATTATCTCATAAAATATTCTCATATTGTACTCTTCTAAGAAAAACCCAACATAAAACAATAATTAATAACTTGTTACAGTCAAAGATAAGAAAGGATGATATAAGACACTCAGTAAAGGTAAATGAAGGATGTATTAATCATTTGAGTATAAAAGGATAAAAAAGTAATGATAATTTATTCATATGTTATTCTCAATATAAATTTTTATTATTTATAAAATAATAAATCATAAGCCCAAAAATCAATTAATTTCTAAAATTGTGATTTTTAAGTATTTCAGAGAAGTAATCATCATTCATGAATCATAACATGATAATGCAGTATAAAAATCATAAGAAATAATAATATTGTGAACATACTATAAAAAAGTACACTCATATTCTTGTGAGAATATATGAAAAGTTATCATACTCATGCATAAATATGTAAAAAAAATTACTCACAATTATTCCCATTTATTTTCCTATGAGCATAGTAAAACAATGATCATACTCATGCATCAATATATGAACAAATATTTATTAAAACATGTCTATGAATATCATTATCATTTAATTAGATATCAATATCACTTAAATCAATGCATTTTATGGATATAAAAAATCCAACCATCACATAATCATAATTCATTAAAATAAATGTAACATGATAACAAAACAATCTTTATATAATCTTATCATCACCTGTGGAAAATAAATTTCATTCAAAAATTTCTCATTATTATATTAATAGGACATCTAGAGAGGTAATAAGGATGGTATCATTGGATCATAACCCTAGAAATACATAATAAAAATAAATGTATTTTATCATAGATGAAAATTATTTTATAATATGCACATGAATATTTCCATAGGAATGTGCCCTTAAAACCTAGAAAACACTTATTTATAATCTAAAATTTTAACAAATATTAAAGGACAAAATTTCATTAAAATGAATAAAGAAAACTTATAAAGGAATCATTAATAAATTAATGGGTCTTGATAGAGTGAAATTATATTCATGTCATATATTTTAATAGAATATATCTTATTAATACTTATTTAAAAAAATCAAAAAGTATATCATTCAAAAAAAACAAATATATATCCTTTTAAATCATTTTGAAAGAATTATATAATTAGTAAAAATTAATTTAAATAATCATAATAGTGTATTAAAAACATTCCTCAAATATTTTTAGAAAAAATATTTATTGTAAAAATTTTTATTGATCATGGAGAGAAATAATGTTTTCATTCCATAAAAACACTTTTCTGGTCCCTTGAGTATATAAAGCGATGGAAATGAAAGGAAAAAGTTTATTATTTAAAATTTATTTAAGGAGAATAAAAAATATTATGTTTAAGATAGAAATAAAAAATAATATCCCCATCATTTACTTATACAAAATGAAACTCGAAAAATGATGTGATTGTGAAATAAACCCCTACCTCAGGTCAAAGTGTTCATTGTCCATTTTTCATGAGAATTTTAATTTAGTAGACCCGACACCTAATTGTGTATAATGGTTCCACAATATACATAATATAAAATATTATATAAATATCATATAAATACATTATTTAAATATTTAGAGTAATCCCTTGAATTTAGATATAGAATAATGAATTACACTATTCATGGAGATGGATGACCATAAGTACGCTTAAATGTTGTTTTCACTTCTCTACAATTGAAAAATCATAAAGGTAAATAATAATTTACCTTTACATACATGTTATTATATCATATACTTCATATTTGTTTGTTAAATATATCCTCATTATCATCCATATAAAGCAAAAACAATAATCAAATGGAATCTCTTTATGGGGGTGGTAGTCAACACATATGCACGAGGGGGGCTATCATATTCCAATAGATTAGAATGTAAGTAGATATATATATGATATTATAATTCCAAAATCATAATTGTTTCATAAATATCATATATAAAAATTATACTCATTATCATTAGAATCCAAGAAATATAATTATGGAAACTGATTTGTGTAACTATTTTAAGATCGTAAGTCATATGTACACACAGACGATACTTTCACATCCCATTTGATGTAAATTGGGGTGAATAAACAAGGATTCATAACCACAATAAAATTTTAAAAAATATATGATAATTAATTTATTATTTTATGAATAATTTCATGGATATAGATATGTTATAAAAGAAAAAAATTCAAATATTCCAGGTAAGAATATGAACACTACTTCAATATGCCTCTATTAGATCCCTTATTAACGATACATAGAATGCTATGTTAAGAATAGAAGAACCTATAAATATTTTCTAGGGACATTAATAAGATAATTTTTAATTATTTTTTCTATCTAGATGAATACTTTTGGTGTAAATAATTGAACGATGGGGTGTCCTTTTATAAGATAGAAGAGTGATAATCTTAGATTTTTTAAATAGATTAGAATATAATAAATAAATTCTATATAAATATTATTGAAAGTGGATTGATATTCATATATAAGGTATTATTTTATATAAACACAATTGAATAAAAAATTTGGGTAGAATAATTTGGTGTTTTAAAGATAATTTTTTTCTTTAACCTCTTATTTAACCAATTTTTACTTCAACTATCATAACACCTTGTTCACTCGTAAGGGTTATAATTTGACCTATAATGCAAAAATTGAAAAATAAATGGAAAAAGGATAAAATTTCAGAAAATATACATTAAATTTTTCGTTATCGAGATATTCTAAAAATATTTAAAAAAGTTAATTAATATTATTAAATATAAAATATCGCCATTTTCATTTTTAACAAAAATCATTTTATTTGACATTAAAGTCACCAAAAAATAACGGGATTTGAATATAATCCTACCAAACATCCATAATATGTAAAATTTATTTAAAAAATTATGGTAATAAATAATTCATCCAAATTATATTATTTTTATTATTTTTTGAAATTATTTATTTTATTTTAATATTAATTGAATAAATATGGTGTCCATGTTGCGTGAGAATATAAGGAAATTTTTTTTTCAAAAAAAAATTAAATTAAATTTTCATGATAAAAAATTATATTTAGTTTTTATAAGAAACATTTATAACCCAATATAACGTATTTTTACCCCTATGATAAATATTTTCCCTATTAAATTCAAGAGAATGACTTTTTGGAATTTTATTTTCCTAAAATTATTTAAATATTGTTATCTAGGAAAGATGGCACAAATATTCCATATATTTGAATTTGGGATGACTAGGTTTGAATTTATCTTATAAAATGAAATATATATAGGTTATGGGTTGATTTTGGGACCTTTTCAAATATGTTTTAACCATAATTGATAAATTTTCATTCACCATGTTAAAAACATTACTATAGTTACAACTCATATTGGTGATAATGTAAATACTTATATATACTTAATATACTACCTAGGTATTTATTTATGTTTTATTAGATATTTCCTTGGCTCTTGGTTGGTGTTTTCATTAAATAATAATTCAATTATCAATTGTAGTGTTACACCAATTTTAGAAATCTTAGACATTATACATAATGATACCTATTCACGATGCATATTCCAATAGCATAGGACCCTAGAAAAGTAAAATCTAAACCAATAAACAAGCAGAAGTTTTGAATCCTCCTGGAAATAAAATTCTAGCATGTCAATCCCTTACATGAATTGACAGATTCAATTTCAATAACTATAGAAAGATAAGATCTGTGAAATCCTGGAAACACGAAATTTTGAAGATATTTGATGACTTGATTACATGATGTCAGTTTCTATTACATGTAATGAATATTTTGAAGAAAATTTCATTTAATAAAATATCACAACATGAAAACAGAACATGTCATGAGAAAATTAGGATTATTAGATTTCTAGCACCCGATATTGAAAAACAAGATTACTTGATAATTATTATTTATTTAATTTTTTCATTTTATTACGTTCCTTATACAGTTTCATCTATTTTCTATCCTTCTTTATTCATCCTTTATAGGTACACACCATTCTAAAGTGTTTTTTATTTATCAAAAATTGTTTCAGTTTTTCTATTTCAGTTCTGATTACCGTGTTCAACATTAATGGTATTGGGTTTCTCAGTACCTTCATTCAAGGTAACTGTATTGATTGGTTTTAGTTGTTTAAATTTAAATTTGATTCCATAACAAATTACTTTATTATTATGCATAAAATTATTACATTATATATTTTCTGATACTATTATTATCATTCACAACGAATTCTCTAAAAATTGAGGTCAAGAGTAGGGGTATCATAATGTAAATTAATTCTTAAACCAATACATGGGTAATCCTTTGGATATTAATTAGGATAAGAACTCATGTGAAAATTTTTATTTTAAAAAAACCTCATATGGGGAATTTTAATGTAAGTACCGTAACCTAATTAGAGTTTAGAAGATGATGAACAATATTCTGTAATGATTTCGGGCTTTTGGAATAGGCTTTATGAACCTTGTCTATTGACTGCCTGTAGAACAAAGATTAGCTTTCAATCAAGGAAGATCGAATTAGTTTGGTGAAAACCAATGGGTGACTTCTATACTAATTCAAAACTTAATAAATATGACCATCCCAATCTAGAATTTGGAATAACATATTCCAAAACCATAACATTTTCCTCAATCCCTTCATTATATTCTAATGTAATAGTAAAAATGAAAAGCCTTAGAAAACATAACTGAGAAATTCAAGTGAGTAATACACCTTCTAGGTTCCAATATCTACATAACCATATTGAAAGTTATTACTTGTTGATTTGACCCCATAACACCATATCACTTCACCATTGTGGGTAGTATAGTTTGGGAAAATATAAAATTGAAATCTCATCATGCCCATGTGAAACTATTGACCTTTTGTGGTCTAGAATTTTATTTATCATTTCTAAGGACAAGATTTTTCATCGGCACAATGAACTTCTGTGTGAGAGAAGGATTTTTTCACACCTTCTTTAACCATTATCTTTTATATTATTTATTTTTACAACCACTAAAAAATAGACTTGCACTCACATCCTTTCTTTTACTACGGCATGTTCTCGGTCCCCATAACTCGTTCAAGGAACCTTAATGATGAAGATATTTTTTCTTTCAATATTTAGATAAATAGAAACCCTTCAGCTTGTTGTTATTCCTCCATTATAGTGAATCATAATTTTTTTCAACATAATCCCAAAAATGATGAACATGTTCCCCATAAACATAAGAGGTAGTGACATTTTTTTAGGGGAACTCCTTCACAGATTATATCTTGTCGTCCTTTAGTGATGTTACACCCAACCTCATCAATCATCCTATCCTAGAGCATACATTAAAAATATTACCTAGACCCATTCACAATATCTGTAACCAGGAAATATTCATTGAGTTCAGAGAAAAGATATACATGATCACATTTCATGTTTCTTAAAATTCATTTACACCTTTAGAAGTCAAGCTACAATGTCAGATGTAATCGAACATTGAGTAATTCCCTTTTTCTCACATGACATGGAAAAGGATGGGCTCAAAATCCAATCTCATGATCCTATCACAACAGAAAATGGATTAACAAAAAACTTATTATAAAAATAATTTCCTCCCACAATATCATAGAAATAGTAGAATTAAATTAATAACATTGCTGTGGAAGATGAATTATCATCTCATGAGGCTTGGGAAATATTAAATTGACTAAATTAGAAGTGACCACATCATGGAAATGATGCATCGAAATAGCACAAGACATTGTACCAAAACCTCAACATGATTCCTACACTATAGTAGGCTCCATCAATGATGGAGGACTCATTCAAAATACCCTTAGAGTCTGTAAATCATTATGGATGAAATATACCTTAATTTCAATCTCTAGAAGAGAGATTTTGGACCACTACGATGTGGAATTTAAAAGGTGTAGAGAAATATGTACCATTCTACCTAAGTTGAATCCCTCACAAATAATCTACAAACCATTCAGTTCACTTCTTCCCTACCACCACTACCTTCCACTTCTATAGAGGATTAATCTTATGATTTGTGAGAAGGAACTCAACCATACTAGGACTATTTCATAGGTATGGAAGAATAAAAAAATTTGGATTGTACATACATAAATTAAAATAAAAAACCAAAAAGTGTGAAGTCCCCAACATTACCATCATTTGTATTATAAAAAAAGAGTGATTCAATAGCTCCAGAAAGACAATCAGTGATATTACCAAACATGGAGTGGAAAGGACTAACCTCAAAATTAGGGACCACCTGGGTACCCACCTCAAAATCCAGGTCCACGGAATCAATAAATATTTCCAAAAATATATTTCCCCTATAGTGCATAGAAACTTCCACCCACTCACCATTAATGATTTCAGAAATCTCTTGCAAGGTAGCAATTATATGACCCACATCCATAGTGAAATCTTGAAAACATACTCCCTGAATTTTTGGAAAAGCTGAATCAATGAATGTTTACCCAGGAAACTGAGATACATAATCAAATGGATTACCAATGAAACCTTAAGTTCCGAATGGGTTTGATTTCAAATATGTTATTGGACTAATTACTAGGAATGTATCCTGGTAATACCAAGTAACATCTGAGGTTGGATGTTAGATTTATAGTCATTCATAGTTGAAATGAGATGAGTTTTTAGAATCCATTCATAGGTGAGGAAAATAATATAAAGGAGCCTTAAATAGTTATGAAAATAATCAATAATGAAATATAATATATCCCACACAAATCTGTTAAATAATAAAATCTAGAATATGAGAAATATGAAATAGATCTCATACAATATCGTCCTGAAATAAAAGATGTTTACATAGAACCTCCCCCAAATTGTCCCCCTATTCCCCTTCTAGAGAGAATGATACAAGGAAAGATAGTGGGGAAATACAAAAAAATTGATATGTACAAGATATTACATATTAATAACATCTTTGTAGATTTCATGACTCAAATGAATTCTTATAAAAATTTCATGAAATAGTTTATCTCTAAGAAAAAATTGAATAATTTTTTGTCATTTCCCTAAATGAAGAATGTTTTTCAGTTGTTCATTGGAAGCTCCCACCAAAGATACAAGACCTCGTACTCTTCTTGATTCCCTATAGTATAAGGAATTTCAATTTCAGAAAATCATTGTTTGATATTAGTGCAAGTATTAATCTTAGGCCAATTTGTGTCTTTGAAAAGTTATGGCTCAATGATTTGAAACCAACAATAATTTCAATTCATATATCTAAGTAACCAGTCATGTATTTTTTAGGACTTCTCATGTAGATTTTAGTCATGGCGGGTAAATTAATTTTTATTATAGATTTCATTATATTTGATATGGAGGAAGAATGAGATTACCACATCATTGTAGAGAAATTATTTTCCACTAATATTAAATAACTGATTGATGTGAATCATGGAATGTTGATTTTCAATGCCGATGATGAATGAGTGGTGTTTTATTTTGTGAATATTTCTAGGAATATTGATTATTCATTTGATCTTCAAGCTATATTTATGACCAACTGAAATTTTGATTAAGATACCATTGAAGATGTGAGAGAGACAATGTCTCTTGAGGAAGAGGAGTGACTGAAATCATGGAATAGGATTACATTGAATCTATGATGAGATACACCATCCCACCATTCATACCCCCATTCATCAAACAACAAAAATTAAAATTTATGCCTTTACCAAGAACCTTGAAATAATCATTTTTCAAACTTATGTTTTATAACTGGTTATCATCGAATCAAAGATAAATAAAACAAAATAAGAGAAATTATATTAATTCCATAAAAGGAATAAAAAATATGTATCATGAGGCATGTACGATTTTAAATCAACCAAACATGGGACTCATAACCCAAAAAAATAAGGTTCTAAACCAAAATTCTAATGCCATAAAAGACTCACCCCACTAATGATAGAAGTTCTAAATATGTAAGTTCTAATTATTCTAGACATTGGTATACCATTTTCCATCTATGAAAAATAATGGGTGATACCACTATAAGTCATCCGAATGAAATTCAGCTTGATTGTTATAAATATTAATAAATAATATTTAATCTCAACTCAAACCAAATATATATAGAGAGTATCTATTGAATATATAAATGTGAACACAATAAATATAAAATGATATTTTATACTTCCATTCATGGATAAAATACTAAATAGTTTACATAGGATAACTTCAATTTTTTAGTATGGATATTTAAGATACAATGAAATTGTTCTCGACCGAGTCAAAAATAACAAAACCATGTTAACTTTTTTGTTCAAAACCTTAGCATATCAATGAATTTAATTTGGAATATTCAATACACCATAAATATTACAATAGTGTATGATGCACATTTTTCATGATATGATGGATATGTTTCTTGATATTTTCATGTATTATTTCTCTGTGTATGGACAATACATTAAGGTCATCCTAGGAAATCAGGAACAAGTATTGCAACACTATGAGGAGAAGCAACTTATGGTAAACTAGGAAAATATCATTTATTGTTAAAAGGAAGCATAATACTTTTCAATAAAAGTTCAAATCATGGTATTTAAGTCAAACTGGTAAAACATTTAGTGATTAAAGAGTTTCCTAAAACCAAAATCATAAGAAATGTAAGAAGTTTTTTTTGGGCCTAGATGTATTTTATCCCCACTTCATGCAAGATTTTTCAAATCTTTTACACCCAATGAAAAAACTATTTTATAATTAAACTCCATTAAATTTCATTAATTTGTTTTTATTGAAATTCGATACTATAACGAATATTGTAGTGGGCACTCCTATCATGAAACCACCTAACTGGGATTTTTTTTTGAAATGATGTGTGATGATAGAGACCTAATTGTGGGTTAAATTCAAGGAAAATCGGATGGAAACATCCTTCACACCATTTATTATTTCCCTCAAACTCTAAATGATACAAAAATAAATTACATTACCATAAATAAGGAATGTTTTGTAGTGGTATTTTCTTAGAAAACAACTGGTCATATCATGGGCTCTCTAATGTCATAGTTATACTAATCATGTAGCATATAAGTACATTTTGTGTAAAAAGGATGAAAAATCATGGTTGATTATATTGATATTGAAGATATGGGGAAATTTATATTTTAATAAAAGACACAAAAGGGGATGAAAATATCATTACTAACCATATTTATAAACTCTCACTGATTAGTATTAAGGATGATGAATAACTAAATATTTTGTACGATTTCCTCGATGAAACCCTCTTAATTATAGATAAACATTTAATACTATGATCTAATGGAATTTTAAGCTATATTTTCATAGGATTCATTTTTTCACACTTCTCTCATAAACAGAATAAGAATTTACTTATTTATGCATTATTCTAATACTAAGAATAGATGCTATTTTTTAAGCATTGTGAAGGAGATCTAATGTGAACTACATCCCAAAGGAGTAAATTTATAGCGTTCTAGAGTTGTTTCATAAATTTATCACTAGTGAAAATTATCGTTCTAAATTCATTATAGTTGTAATCATAAAAAGTGGATTATTTTTCTACACACTCTACCGATATGTGGGGAGTATTGTTCAAAGTAGAGATTGGTGCCGTCAGACAGGAACTATAGGAAATATTATTGAGATTCCCCATAATCCCATCCTAGATGTAGAAATATTCAATGGTTGGGGGATTTATTGTGTGTCTTATATCCCAATTCTAATGTAATTTTATATATCTTGGGTGTCATTGACAACGTTTCAGAATGGCTTGAAGTAGATGCCACCACCCATGACAATACAAATGCAGTCATGTACTTTTTAAGGAAAATCATCATTTATTGATTACGATTTCCCAGATTACTCAATTCTGATTAAGTAACATACTTCAAAAATTACACCATCAAATTTATTTTTTAAAAATATCTAACCCGATTCTATAATGGAACTCCTTATAAACCATAGACTAAAAAACAAGTTAAATTATCTAATTGGGAGATCAAAAAAATCATGAAAAGAAAGACAATATAAGTTGGAAGTATTGGAGCCCCAAACATGATGATTCACTTTGGGAATATCACAGAACAATTAAAACACCCATCATAACTACTCCATTACATCCTTTTTATGGGAATCCCATTCATTTTAAAATATAATTTAAACAACAATCGATCAAACATAGAAGATAAAAACCTAAACATGGATGCACAAAATATGAACAATAAAACTGCTACAAAGAAATGATCAAGTAGTAATTTAAAGGGATGGATTTGAAAATTATAGAATTTTTAAGGAGAAAAAACAAATAGAATGTCTGATGTATCACACAATGAAACATTACACCTAGTGATGAAGTTATTTTGTTCATATCTCACCTAAAACTATTTAATGGGAAAGTAAAATCCTGATGGTCAAAGCCAATTAATTTTTTCATTTTTTATATAGAAAAATTGAAATACAATGGGGTGATGAACCACCATTTAAGGTCAATAGTCAATGGTTGAATGTCTATCAATAACAATTTCAATGGGGTTATTCTTTTTCATTAAAATTAAGTTGATTGGAAGTCTATCTAGTTTCTGATGTTAAAATTGTTACAATCTAAAAGGAAAGCTAGGATATGTTCTGGAGGATAGAATAGGTTTTCTAAATTTTATGTTGTTTTGGTATTTTTTGTGGTAGGAATGAGTCTCTGGTTGCAATGTTTAGAAAATGTCTCAATTCACATCATGTAAACCGTACATGACGTGAGTTTAGTGGGTTCGGGAAAAATAACTTCCTATGTTTCAAAATTCTTGATTTCAATACATAATGTAAACAAATAATATTCCTTTAAATTATATAAATCTAAGGTTCATGGGGGATGCCTAGCACTTCATCTGACCGCTCATATCCCACTTCTCCTGCTTGCCCAAAACATTGAATTCTCCTCCTCTTACCATGTGACCAACCATTACCGCTCACCGTTCCCCCCTATCAAATTTCATCTCTCCTACATGAGTTGGATGAATAGTATTAATGTTTTTTCCACCAAATTAATGGACTTCTACACCGATCATCTTCCTTCCAAATTTAAATTTTTATTATTAATCCATTTTTAGGAAAAATGGGAAACCATAGTTCACAGACTAGACCACTACATGCTAAAAGAGCTCACAAAATCATTAAAAATGAGACTTAGATTACTCAAGTTAGATACCCTATAAATTTCCCATTGTAGGGGACTAACCTCTATTTTTGGGTCCTCTCTTATAACCTCTTCAAGTTCGTTGAGCATCCTCTCCATTGTATGGATGAATTCCTCTGAGTTTATTATGCTCTAATTGAAGCGACGGGCCAGTATTCGGTCTTGTTTATCAATCCATAGATCTTTATCCTCATTTGTGCCAACTTAAAACCATATTTCATAAATTCTTTTTATCTCCCCTTTTGATACATTAGGTTGGATAGCTTTGTCTAACATTTCTTCCTTGGAGTGCATAATCAAATTCAAACACTTCATATTCTCTTCACATTCCCCCTTCATTAGGCATTTTCTTCTATTGTTCATGTCCTTCTTGACCGACCTTGTCTCCATTGGCTTTGTCAAATGGGAGTAATCCTTGAATCCCTATGGTTTTTTCCCTTAAGCCACTATACATTTCCCTGAATCTTGAAATAATTTTCCCCTTCTTCCTTTGAGGGCTATGAGGAACTTTCCCATAAAATCAATCCATGCTATCCATCAAGAGTTAGCTGTAGATTCCATCTCTTGAACATTCTTCCTCTTGAGTCAGGGGGGGTTCTTGAACCTCTATGTCCTCAAATAGGTTCTCTATCTAAATCCCTAAACTTTTTTTGATTCCCCTCTACATGCCTGAATACTCCCCCTTTCCTGCTTTGTTCTCCCATCCATTCTTTTTCCCCGATTCCCTGCCATTAACTGAGGTGTAGGGTTATCAGTGAGTGTGTTACAGTCTATGGTCCCCAATACTTTCACTCTATTCGGCCTATCTTGTCTACTTTGAGTCTCTGATTCAACCAGCAAGGAAGTCTCCTACACCATGTTGGAACCACTGAGTTGTTCATATCCTCACCCCATGAACTGCAGATTCTTGTTAGTGTATTCCCATCCATG
Source organism: Viscum album (assembly GCA_963277665.1). NCBI lineage: Eukaryota > Viridiplantae > Streptophyta > Magnoliopsida > Santalales > Viscaceae > Viscum > Viscum album. Next base: position 1,162,153,401 of record OY728158.1, on the reverse strand, counting down.
ACCACGGGTGCCACTGGTATCCTTGGCATCACCAACAATACAGTCCGTCACACCGTTTGAATCCAGTATCTACACTTACTTTTCTTTTGTTCCACCTCCCTTCACAACCTCTTTTCCAACCTCCTGTATAGGAGTAATTCCTAAATCCTCTTTGAGGTGGGAAAAAACATCTACTACCCATGGTTCTTCAACCTTTGACTTCACTCAATTCACCTCCTTCAAAAGAACCAAAGTTATCTAATCCTCTTGGGAGATAGACTATACTCATGTATAGTCCTGTTGCATGATTGATTCGACTACCTTTGAAACAGCCCTTCTCACCCCCTCATGCTCGCCCATGCCAGTATTATCCAGGGCCTGTTGACCTATGGGTTTCACCTTCACTTCATTCCCATCATCTAGAATTACCACTAGATTTGTGATATGCCTACCTTTGAGACCACAATGGTAACCAGAGACCAAATGGCCTAATCGATTGCACCCCAGGCAGAATGCGGGTCATGACTCAAAGACCACTCTTTTCTTCCATATGAAATCTTCACCAACAGAGATCCATAACGATTATGTTAGAGCTTTTTATATGTTTACCTTGACACATACACAAGGGGCGATTACATGAAAAACCACAGTGGTGAGGATATCAGAACATAAATACCTTTTGACCAGATTACCCAGTATACAGATAATCTAAGGATTAAGAAAAGGGAGAGGCATGTTAGGGAAGCTTACCCAATCTACTGTCGAAGCCATTTCCCGATTCATGATGAACTCAATTGACTATCGAAGTAGGTGAAAACCATATATGTTGAAAATGAAAGGGGCGCTGGACCAGGCGACAATTAGATCTTCCTCTTAGGCAAAACATATCATCAAGTGGCACCGATAAAGCAGACCCACCACCGCCCGATATTGAAGCCCCCATGAGTCAAAATAAATCTATCAAATCTGTCCACTGATGGCCATATACCACTGAATAGAGCCACTAGAATCAACCTATAAATATTTTAATCCACGTTGAACTCTTTTGTTGAATGCGTGATCTATTATTCAAATCTGGGACCTTTCGGTAAAGGTGGATCGACGTGAAAGGAGGAATGAAATTTGGGTTAGTGAAAGGGATGAAAGGTATAGGCACCAAAGAGGCAGCAGCCCCCCTCCCCCTGGTGAGGAGGAGGGGGCCGGATCTATAGGCATCCCCGCTAGGTCATCGCCGCCAGCGAGGCTTCAAACTCTTCTCTATGAGTATACACCAATCCTCTTCTGCCCAAGCATCCGATGTTGGATCCTTCACCGCAACTATAATATCCCATCATTTTCTAGGCATGTCTCTCTATGAGATTTTTATTTTAGCTTGGTGATCATGTCTTCTTTAGAGATAGAGATAAATTATTGTAAATAAATCACTAAATTTCAAGGACGTATAGGAGTTTGATTTATTATAGTCCATGTATAAATGGGACTATATGTTAATATGGGTTCTTGGTATGTTAGTAAGTTTTAAAGGGAGTTTGGGTTTCTTGAAAGGAAAATGTGATGAAAAATACACTACAAAACATTTACACGTCCTGTATAGGGTTTACACAACAAGTAATTTATTTTGGGGTATAATAAAATAAATCTGATGCTACATGTTTTTCAGAAAATTCTATTAAAACATTTACACGACTTTTATCCACATTAAATTCTTAAAAAAAATTGACCTTATGTTTTAAACATGTTATGCATTTGAAATTCATTCAATTTTACTGCACCTCCTCTTATATAAACCCTATAGAATTATAGATGTGATTTGGGAATTCATCTTCCCATCCCACTATTCGATTTTTGTTTTCAATCCCTAGTGTGTTTCTTTGGTTATTTGTTTTCATTCATCCATTTGTCATTTTAGCTGTTATAGAAAAATACTTTGGATGATTGAATTTTTGGTTTTGTTCTTGATCATTTTTGATATATGAGCTTCCTTGAAATCATCTTCACCATCTTCTTTGAGGTATTTGGACATTAGAAGTGTTTTTGTATTGTCATTTAATGGTACGTGGTCTGAATCTTAGCCATATGGTTTGATTATTTCCATGTCTATACAATATTGTGATGGTGCCATTATTTCATTAGCCCAAATTAATAAAATAAAAAATTGAGATTATTCCTTGAATTCTGTTAATTTCAATTGGAATCTGACCTGGGTTATGGCTACTCATTGGGTGAGAAAGTCTTTTAATATAACTTAATTGAAAGGTGTCTTAATGTATGTTTATAATTACATGTGACTTAGAGTGATTTCTTGTTATAGAATCCTTAAATTGTGGTTTATTTATAATTCATATAATTTTTATTTAATTGTTAATTGAATTGAATATAGAATATATAGAATGAACAATAGTTCAAAAAAATTACCATTGATAATTTTTATGTGATATGGGAATATTCATTCTATTTGATAGAGATTGTGTTCCAAGTTATAATGATTATATATAGAGATGGGCCACGGAACATGACCACTTATATGATTTAATGATGATATTGAGCTGGAACGGCCTAGTCTATGCAATAATTCTTATAGAGAGTGGGATATTCCCAGTCCCCTGATGTAATGATTATAGGTATTTGACATAAAATTTTTAAAATGCTTATAGATATTTGACCTTGATTGTCGTGACTATACCATGGTTATATGGTGGTGGTTGGAATATTCATTTCACATGATTAGATATATTCCGGCCTGGAATTAAAGAAGATTATTTTAACTTGTTTATATAGTTATGGGTTTCATGGTTGTAAGACATTCTCATATATATACTAACGTGGTGCTGTGGAAGGTTTTTGTATTTATTTAATTATTAAATTAATTAATACACTTATTTATTGCTTAATTTCACATAATTCTTGTTAGATTGGTTTTGTTTAGACATGGTGGTTTCAACCTAATGTGTCATAGTCATATCCTATTCAGGACGTCAATTGGAACTCAAGATGATTATGTTGATATAGGTTTGGGTAAGGGAAAGGGACCTTACTGTTGATTTCTTATTTGATGTTGGGATAGATTTCGGAGATGGGAATGACATGGGGTTAGGGATATGGTACATTGAGTCTTTTTTAAGCCTAATTGCCTTTTATTTTTTCTTCTTGTATGACATTTAGTTACCTTTATTTCCATCATTACATTAATCATTTATTATTTATTGGGTTATTCATTTATCTTTTATTGATGTCTTCTTCTACGTATATACTTTGATTATTTTCCCACATATTATGATTTTTATACTTATATGAAACTTCACACCAGATGGTATAGTCTCCCTACTATACTATTCAAACCCTCACTACTAGTTCCCACACTATTGCATATGGGGAGGTGTGCTTGAGGTCTCATGGCCAACCATTTCTAGCCTCGTGAGAGAGTTCATATTTGGGGGATGTTCAAAAGTGGTATCGGAAGACTAGGTTTTATTTTCTTTTGTCTTAATATTTAGGTAAATGTATAAAGGATAGTAGGATTTTTCAAGACATGGTAATGAGATCATTCATGGTTGTAGCTAACCAATGTAAGGGGGAAAATTCGATTCCCCAAGGATGGGATTTCCCTTTGTATTGTGTACATGTTATGGTTGATGTTATTTCACCTTGGGTGGTAAACATGTTTTGTGAGGATATTATTTGATGATATTTCTATTTGTTGATATTTGTGCTTTTGGCCTAGTATGGAGCGGTATAAGAATACATGCACCATAATAGACACATAGAGATATATTAACATGCATTTTTCATGATATGAACATATCTATTTTTTCATGTTTTATATACGTTACTGTTGAACTATAATATGAGTTATCTATTTCAATGATTAAATGAAATGAGTTATCATTTCATCCTAAAATACTTGTAATACATATACAGAGAGACTCCTTGTTATTGGTAATCTGTTGTAGTCAATTTTTGTGGTTGACCTCGTAGCTAGAAATTTCTTTATGGTGTTTGATTTTCATGTAGGGAAAATGAATCCTTTCCTTATTTGACTTGATCATTAGGAGTATGGTTATCAATACTCTCATAGCACAATTGAACCATATCTTCCTGTAGATCCTAAGGAGTATATATATGTTCAGGTATGCAATTGCTTCCTCTGGGTCTTATGATCCACGAAAAGGATGATCCTTCATACTGTTCCTTCGATGTTTGAGTTAACAAGTGAGTTTCATCATCATCATCATCCACTTGTGTTTATAGGGGAAGGGGGACCTTAGGTTTCTGAGTTCTTGATCGTGCTTTTCCAGACAATGTTCAATCATCTTGAGACACCTATGGATAGAAGTGTGAACCTTTCCATGTATATGATTCATGGACCTTTTAATAATTGGTATGATATTCTAGAGGAAGCTGGGAAGATGAATATGATATCTCAAAATTAATTCGAAATGAATTTCTTTATCCATTTATATCCTAAAACATTGAGTGATGAAAACATCATGAGTTTTTGCATCTAAACTAGGAGTGTTTGTACGTGATGAACTATGTTAGACATTTTAACAACCTACACTGCATTGTTCCATCTTTGGTAGCTGATAAGATATGTAGGGAGAGAAAGTTACAGGACAATCTTAATTATTAGATCATTTCATAGGTAAAAAAAAGTTTTAAGAAGATTTTAATATGTGATGAATTAGGAACTCATTAAGAAAGGGAATCAAAGAGAGGCCCCTAGATGTTATCAAGATGTTTCAATAGGGAGATCTAGATGTTCTTATTCTAATGGTAAGAGTTTTTTTCATGACAGTCTCCACCAATGTAATAGTGGGATGAATAGTCATGGAAGAACACTACCATATCAAGGCTGTGTTTTGTTTCGGTGCAATCAGTGTGGAGAGTTTGTCCACAAGAACCCACGATGCCCTTACCCTATAATCAAGTGTCGTATAATGGCATACATGGACATCATTAGAGGTTTAGTGTAAATATCCCATAGTAATCAATTGGAATAGGATCAAGATAGAAACTAGATTTGGGAAGGGTCTTAGATACCCCTCAAAAGATGGGTAACTGGAGTTCCACAGGCTGTTCAGGCCGAGGGAGGGGATATAGTACCCATGTTCAAGAGAAATAGTCCCAAGAATGGTTTGTTTCTCAGGATAATAAGGCTGAGCCCAGTTAAGAGGGAAAGGTTAGTTTCATATTATATAATCTACTCCAGTTAACATGGAAGCCTAAAATTCTACTGTGAGAGGTATGATTCTTGTATCATTTACGTTATCATATGTTTTGTTTGATACAGGAGGATCACATTATTTCTTATCTACGCTTTTTTCAATGGTTTGTTCGTGTATGTTGAAATCATAAATGGTGTTATAATAATTAAGAAAGTATTGGGAGTCTGTTCAGAGAATTTAAAATATTTCAAGAAGTGTTCTATAGAGATTGGTGGTTGCTACTTCATTTTGGTACTATTCGTGGTGGAAATGATTGGTGTCGTCTGGATTCTTGGTCTAAATTGGTTTGTTCAATATCAAGATCATATTAAATGTTACTGGAGGAGAGTTACCTTCTTATGTATAGAAAGAAGTAATTATTCTTAGTAGGGTGAGTGGTATCGTTAGGATGACATTATGGGACCAATTTAGTTAATATATGATTTTTTCAATGATCAAATCATTAATATTTCTCTAGATAAAAGTGGAATGCATCTTGATTATTTTCCTCCAATGGTAGATAATTCCAAATATGTTTTCCATTATTATTTATATGGGTTACCTCTTAAGAAATAATTTGAGTTCGTGATTGAGTTTGTAGTGGGATTGGAGCCAGTTTCTATCCCACCTTACCAAATGGAACCAATAGATCTTCAAGAAATGAAGGTTCAATTGAAAGATCTAGAATCTAAAAGCTTCATACCATTTAGTACATCACCTAGGGGTTCTCTAGTTATCATATTTAATAAGGATGATGTATCTTTTCACATATGTGTGGATGATCGTAGGTTGAACTAGATGATGGTTAGGAACTCTTATCCTCTTCCAGGCATTGGTAATCTTTTCGATCAGTTGATAGATGTTAAGATCTTATCTAATATTTAATTGAGATCAGGATGTCATCAGTTAATGAATATTTTTTCAGAAATACCTTGGGCTGATTTTAAATAGGTGTGACTTATATGAATTCATTGTGATTCTATTCTGGATGACAAATACACCTGAGTCATTCATGACGTTAGTGAATAGGATCTGTTACCATTTTTTGGATCAATTTTCGGTGGTTTTCATTGGCGATTTCATAGTGTAATACAAGTCATTTGATGAAAGTTCTAGATATTGTGACATCATCCTAAGTATAATGAGAGGCCATCATATTAAAACCAGCCTAACAAAATTATGTATTGAGATAAATTAAATGCATGTTTTTGTCCCATGTCATCTTAGATGTAGGAGTCTTAGTGGATCCAAAAAATTATCATTTTTAATATATTTGGAAAATACAACGAAAATCATTGAAATTCAGAGATTTCTGGGATTATCATGGTGTTATCGGTATTTTATCAAATATATTTCCCATTTAGAAGCACCAATGCATGGGTAGAAAAAGAATTAGGTGTTGTTTTTTGGCCCGATACTAGTGAAATATATTTTCAAGAGTTGAATGGAAGGCTAACCTCATAACCTATCGTCAATTTACCTATAGAAGGTAAAACATATTTCATGTATTGTGACACAACTATAGTTGGACTTGGAGTATGCATGTGGATTTTGTGTTTATTTATGGCTCTAGGATGCTAATACTGCATGAGAGTAATTACCCTACACATGATCTAAAGTTAGCGGTTGTTGACATGATCTGAGATTTTGGAGGCACAATCTCATGGGTGATAGGTTTCTGGCATACATGGATCACAAGAGGATCAAGTAAATCATTTCCCAGGGAGACCATAACCTTCAGCAGAAGAGGCTGGTCAAGTTTATACTATTTATGGACATTGAATTGGCTGATACACTAGTAAAGGGAAACATCGTTTCCAATGATTTGTGTTAGAATACAAAAAAGAGCCATTATGGGAATCTTTTGATGAGTTTCCAATAATGGTTCTTTGTGATGACAAGAATCTGAATGTTTATAAATATTAGGGACAATTAGCTCAAACTTCAACATCAGTTATACCCATGCTTTTGGACTGTATTAAGAACAATATATTTTTTGACACAGATGGCTCAGTTCTAAGAGTCAAAATATATGGTATTGATACACCATCAGGATTTTCTATCAATAGTGAAAATTCTCTTCTTTTGTTTGTCTGAGTATGTGTTCCTACGAGATTTTTTGAGGAGCTGATCTGGGTGTTTCATGCATCTAGATGGGTAGTGAATCCTTGTTTAACAATGATGAATCAGGATCGATGTAAACAATATTAGTGGTCAAAATGAAGAATAAGGTGGAAAGATTCAAGGATACGTGCCTCACATATCATGAGGTTATATCTTGTAATCAGAGATTGGCTGGTCTTTTGAATCCTTTACCCATACCTTAGTGGAAATGGTATGATATCATGATAGATTTTGTGACAGGATTACCCAGGATAACTGATATGAATCAGGCATTATGGGTTATTTAACAACTCACTAAGGTAGGAAACTTCACTCCCATTCGGGAAACCATTACAATTGATGATATAGTAAACCATTATAGGCATGTGGTGGTTCTATTGAATGTTGCTTCCAAGAGTATAGTTTCAGAAAAATATTCTCATTTTACATCACATTTGTAGTTGGGTCTTGAGAAATCCATTGTACCTTTAATTATTTTAGAAAAATCTATCATCAACAGAATGATGGTCAATCTGAGAGGACTATTCCTATTTTGGAGGATATGTTACAATCTGGTGTTTTGGATTTCATTGGTTCATGGGAGAGACATATGAAACTCGTGGGGTTTTCATATAACAATATCTTATAGGAATTGATCCAAATAAAACTTTTTTAGGAATAGTATTACTGAACATTCCATTCTCCTCGTTTTTCTGCATGTAGGTGAGTCCACACAAGTTAGGCCTAGTCTCATGTAGAAGAAATATGAGCAGGTTCATTTGATTAGACAATGGTTGGTGACCAAGTAGAGTAGGTATAAATAATATAATGACCATTAGATATGACCTCTAGAATTTGAGGTTGGTGAACATATTTTCCTTCAGGTTTCTCTTATGCTAGGGAAGTACTGTATCTATAAACATATAAATCAAGGACTTATGTTTTTCGGGGCATTTGAAATAGTGGAAAGGGTCAGTGTAATGGTGTACCATTATGCCAGTCCACAATTCTATAGTTCCAAGAACAACATGTTCCATGTGGTGAAACTATGAATATATCATCGAGAACCTTCCCATGTGATAGACGTATAAGGCATCAAGAGTTTTGTTGATTCATCCTTTGAGGATCATCCAATATGGGTTATAGACTACAAAAAAATGGACACATTAGGAAGGGTTATTTTTTAAATAATAAGGGGTTATAACACCTTCTAAATACATTAGCGGCGGTTGTGAGGAATCGCCGCTAATGTGGTCTCCTACTTACTTTAGAAGCGGTTTTGAGTAAGTGTTGCTAAATGCATGATGACATTAGCGACGGTTACATTAGAAGGGATTTAAAACCCCTCTAATATTGACATAAATTGACAAGTTTCTACAACCTACTCTATTTGGAATGCATTAGGGGCGGTTTGAATTGCCTCTAATAAGGGATTAGATTAGGGGAGGTTGTGAAAAACGCCCCTAAAGTATTCTATTTTTTTAGGACTGATGCTCGGTTCCCTCCCCTCGTTCCCACCCCACCCCAGGCCCCCTCCACCTCTCTCCCTCACCGTTTCCCCTCATCCTTCCCTATTCCCTCCCATACCAATCCCCCCAGCCCCTCTGGTCCCCTCTGCCCCCCCCTCACATTCCACCACACGAAGCCCCCATCGCCCTCCCCCTCCCTCCCATTCCCACCTGAAGTCCCGAGACCCTTCGGTTCCCACCCCCAGTGCACATCCCTCTTCCCGCTTCTCCACTACAACAATCCTAAATTCTCACACCTAATTAAAAAAGGTAGTGGACAAGATTTGAACCTTCACGTTCCATGTGGTGCAACTATGAATATATCATCGAGACCCTTCCCATGTGATAGATGTATAAGGAATCAAGATTTTTGTTGATTCATCCTTTGAGGATCATCTAATATGGGTGTTAGTGAGAAATGTATTTGGAGTTGGACTATACCATTGGTTCATGTGAAGTATTATAATAGAAGACTTTAGAAAAAGAATAGGGAGAGATAGTTTGATATTAGAAAATAGTGGCCACCATTGTTCAATAAGACCTTATAGTGATGAATGGAGAATCTCAGGTATGATCTGTTATAAGGTGCGGAGGTGGTGAAATACCATATTTTTTTATGTAAGTCTCTCTATGAGTTTTTCATTTCATCTTGGTGGCTGAGTCTTCTTTTTATATAGGGAGACTTTATTGGATAAATTGAACAATAGTTCAGGGATAGATTATTTTTTGTGTTAATAAAGTCAGAATATAAATGGGAGTAAGTGTTAATATGGGTTTTGGTATGTTGGGAAGGTTTAAAGGTGGTTCTGGTTTTCTAAAAGAAAAATGGGCTGAAAATTCAACTACAGAACATTTACATGTCATGTAAAAGGGGTTAAATGTCAAGTAATTGTTCGTGGGTTTTAAAAAAATAAATTCCAGGAGATAGTTTTTTTTTAAATTCCACGAAACACTTTTAAATGACATGTAACCACATTACTCTCAGTGTAAATGCTCGGCCTTCTATTTCAAAAATTCCTTATAGATGAAATTCGGTCTATTTCATATCATTTCCTCTCCTCTCCACCATAGAGAATTCTCCAATAGAATTTGGAGTGAAAAACTCCCTTTTAGATGTTTTTTTTCATCTTCAATCCCTCTTAAGTACCATTTTATGCTTATTCTTTCTTCCCTTTTGTTCCAATCTATTTTTGTGAAATACTTTGTCCAATTACATTGTGTGTTTTGATCTTGATTAGTTTTGATCTTGTAACCTCCTTTAAATCATACAAACCTTCTTCCTCATGGATATTGGCCTATGTAATCATTGTTGGATCTTCTGTTAAAGGTAGGGGGTCTAAATAATTACCCTATGGTTTGATTAAAAATAAGGGTTTTCAGACTTTTGATTCTACTGTCGTTTTGTGCACCAAAATTATGAAAATAAATAATTAGGATCATTACTTGAATTCCTTTCTTTTCAATATCAATATCACCTATTTTAGGGCTACCTTTTGGGTGAGAAAACCTTTGAATATAATTAAATTGAAATGTAGAATAATGTATGTTCATCATGATGTTGGACCTGGGGTGATTCTATATTATACAATCAAAAAATTGTGGCTTATTTTTTCCTAATATAATTACTAATCAACTGTGAATTGAATTTTGAGTGGAATATGAAGAAAGAAGGGTAATTATAACATTTAACCACTTAAAATTGTGATATGATACTATGTTATCCATGCTATTTGAAAATAATTGTATTCCATGATGAAATAATTACATATCAGGATTGGACCAGAAACATACACACATAAATTCTATAATGATGGTATTGAGTGGGATCAACCTAGTCCATACTATAATGCTTTTAGATAGTTGTCAGTGGCTAGTCCCATGATTTATTAATTATATATATTTGACCTATAAATGATCTAATTATTCTAGGGTAATGACCAGGATTATTATGACTATACAATAGTTATATGGTGGTGGTTTTCATGGTCATAAGACATTCTATTTGATATTCCATCATGGATCCAATGTATGAAATTTTAGATTGTTATATGGTTTTGGTTGTCAAGGTTATAAGACATGCTCATAGATATTCCATCAAGGAGCTGATGTAGGTTCTCATATTTATTTAATGGTTGAATTAAATAATACATCTTTTTATCACTTAATTGCATACACTTCTTGTATGACTGGTTTTGTTTAGGCATAGTGTTGTCATTCTACAATGTTATACACACACCCTATTTCGGAAACCATTTGGAACCTGAGTAGATTATGTTGTTTCAGGTTTGGATACAAATAAGGGAACTTGTTATTTATTGCTTGTTTGTTCTTGGGCTAGATTTTGGAGATGGGACCGATGTGGGGTTTGGGTCCTAGGACAATAAGTCTTTTATTTGAGCTTGTTCTTAATTTAATTTTATTTTGTAGCTTCTAGTATGTCATTACATTTTTTCATTTTTATTTGTTGCATTATTCAATTATATTTTTTTACTGTCTTCCTCTGTGTGTATAAATTTTTTAATTTTTCACATAAAATGATTTTTTATACTGATATGAAACTTTATACCAGGGGTATAGTCTCCCCACTAAACTATTCACATCCCCACTACTAGTATGCAACCTTTGACATATGGGGAGGCATGATTTATGTCCTGTAACCAACCATTTCAAGCCACGTGAGAGAGTTACAGATTGGGGGATGTTATGGACACCCATATATCCTTACATATTATTATTTTCATCAGATTCCACCACTCTTACAACATCCATCCATTCCCTTTATTATTCTTCACATGATTTGTAGGGTGCTACCCAACAGTTGTAGCTCTATCTATATCAACAGTTTCATGAGATGGAGCATCAAGTCTTCCAAGTATATCTGTAGACAAAGACAAAGATCCCAAACAAGACACATGATCTAGTCATTCTCAGGAAGATCCTCATCATTGGAAAGGTCATAGAGCTCATCAGGTGGATGCATCTATACATCATCATTGAGGTACGTGAGGAGACATACCATCAGTTATTCCTTGATTTCCAATCCATGTTGGGTATTAATGTTGTACACATAACGTTTTTTAGGTGGAAGGCTTTGGGAGGTCATGGGGAAATCATTCATGGGGATACTATATGGGGCTTCTATAGAAGACCAAGAAGCATTATGAGTGGACCCCAGAGTATGTTGATGAGGCTAATGAGTGCTAGATATGCCTTCTCTAGTTCATGTGGTAGCCAATTTGGTTCCCCTATCTTTCTCCCATTCTACCAAACCATATTTTTCTAAATCGAGTACCTCACCACCCCCGCCAATATTCCTCCATCCGAGATACCATCATCTTGTAATTACTAGCCTAACACAACTTTTCTTTCTAGATTGTGGGAGGTAATTCTCAAGCATGATAGTTTTGTCCAACGTATTCTAGAAATACAATGGTGAATATACCTTCATTTTAGAATTCCCTTTAGTGATCCTTACCATATTCTATATATTGACCCATCTTATTGCCCTAACACTCATGAAACCCACCCACCAGCTACTACAGCAAAGCCTACCACCAGATTTTTTCTTGAACCATCAACCCCATCCCTTACTTTTCCTACTAATTAGATCCATCCTAATATTACATATGTCGACACTCATAGGGTATTCTTAGAATATCAAGAAAAATTGGTAGGGACCCAACATTATTTTCTATTTATATGGTTCCATTTAATTATTAAACTACCAAATAAAAGACCATTATACAGATCAGTACATCACTCGTTTCAACCAAACTCATAGTCATCACCTTGACACCAGATATATTGGTCGAGTTACCACCCCTCCCTTCTTTATTTCCACCCACAGTAACACCCCAAGTGTTTAGGAATTATTTTTTAAAAAATTAATTATTCGGATGGCTTGAATGACATGAAACACTATTTTATGATTTCTCTATGTGTAAGATTATCTTAGATTATATCACATGAAATACTAAGTTCATACAAAATAATGATATATTTTCAAAATAATTATTTAAATGCATCCATTATAATAGAGCCGTTAAACATAGTGACATGAATAATAATAAATACATTTTAAATATTATTTATAATGGTTTAAATAAATAAAAAAATATTTAAAATAAAATACATAGTTTTAGAATGGTCTTTATGTTTTCAATGTATTATTTTCACAAAAAATTACTTTTATATCTTTTCTGAGAAATAATTGAAATAATTTTTTAATTTTTTATTATAAATTTGATAAAATAAAATTGATTTTTCAATTTATAATTTTTAAAAAATAGGGTCAGGTTTCATAATAATTCTAAAAAAGTTATTTTTTTTGATTAAGAGTGAAAAATGAGAAATTTTAATTTTAAACTGCCCTTTTTTAATTTTTTTTATATAAATTTAAATTATACCTTAAACAATAATAAAGAGAGTAAAAATGAACAAAAATATAATCATAATTTTATCAAACCAATAAATTTAAATTATACACATCATATTTCTTGAAATATGGAATTTTCATTCCATTTTCCATTGAATAATACCCATATAATGCATTAAATAATGACAGACGAAAAAAAGATACTTTTATTACTTTCAATTCTAACAAGTTTTGGGATAAGGAAATAGAAATATAGGATTAGTTATAAATATTATTTTGAAATATTCATGACTTTTTTCTATATTAATATTTTATTTTAAATTTTTATATAAATATTAATATATTTAAATTCTTAATAAAATACATCACAATAAATATGTAGTTAATAATAATCTAAAAAATACTAAAAAATTAAAAGTTAAGTAAATATAATGAATTATTTTATACCATTATTTTTATAGATTAATGTATTATTTTAGATAGGTTTTGACGTAATAGATTCTAATTATATCATTTTATTAATACTTTATAAATTCAATTTAAATGAATAAGATAAAAATGACATTATCCTTATTTTATGTTAAATTATATTTTATTAAATGATTGAAAATTACTAAAAGTACAATATTATTAAAAGTTATTTTTAAATACTAATAAATATAAAATACGGACTATTAATGGACTAATTATTTCTTTATAATTAATTCATCGACCCCTACATAGTAAAAACTATGTTAGCACAGTTATGCTTGAAGTAGTATTTTTTCACGTTATAAGCACTTATGTAAAAATTAATTTCCAAATGATATTGGATTATTGTTTTCTAAATAATATATCATATATAAAATCATTGGGTTTATATTATCTAATAAGTACCACTCAAATTAAATCATTTAGGATTAATTATCTAGGTTAGAAACTTAGTTAACATAGTTAAAACCTAAAATAGTATAAGTAAGGATGATTAGATGTTAAGGGAATGCATGATTAAAACATGTTTTAATTTTTTTGGATGTTTGGAAAGACATAATAAAACTTGAAACCCATTAATAATAAATTTTTGAAACACTTAAGTTAATATTTTCCTCCCACTTGTCAATAATAAAGACTATTTACCATATTTTCACTTATTCTCAACTATAAAAGGGAACTAACTCTCCTCACATCTCCAAACCTCTCAAGCTATTTGACATGACCATTATATTACAAAACCACTTTCCTACTTCCATTATTTAATCCTAGAGGCCTAATATTTAACATAAAATCCAATCAAGGAAGGTGTTAATGCAAACCTAATTTTGATACTCTAAAAAGAGGTAAAATTCATCCATGAGTGTTTTCGTTTTATTTCTTACACCACCAGAATAAATTATTATCATAACATGAACATATAATAAAATCAGTGACTTCCAAATAGAAATATATATTTTTGTTAAATGTATGACCTAAAACCACAGACAATCTTATTAAATGGATTACAAATTCTTCTAGCTTGTGTACAATAGACTACCACCCCACGAACCGATGTCATTCATTTTTCCATTACCACATTCAATGTTTGGGAATAATGATGGATTTATTATTTATATATGATATTTAGGATATTTATGATGTTATTATAATTCTTTAATTTTTACATAACATCCTTCTATGATTTCCATTTGTGGAATACGATAATTTCATTCATGTGTACGCAGGATTATCGCCTTGCGAAGTGATTTGATTTGTTCACTCTTTACATGGAATATATTATAGATGGGTTTAATAAATATTTTTTAATCATATTAAATAAAAATTATTTTGGAATTATTATATATATCATTTTATTTTTTTTCTATAAACCCAACAATAAAAAAGAAACAATGTTTAAGCAAACGTATAGTTGACTATCTTCGTTAATGGTGTATATCATCTCTTATAAATAAATACCATGGTTAACTCTAAAGACGTATATAATAAATATATATGATATTTATATCATGTTTTAAATTATATATATTGTTAAACCGCTATTTAAATAAGAGGAAAAAAATGAAAAGCCAAAATATATAATAAACTAAGCAGTTATTACCCAAAACATTACTTTAACATGGAATTGTTAATAAACATGTAATAAAAAGTTATAAGAAAAAATATATATTATTATTAATATGTATATGGTTATTTAATATATCTATAATAAGTTTATATTTATTATATATGATTTTTGAATGAGTACAACAGATATCAAGGCTCAAGGTAAGGGATTTTCATCTCACTTTTCCTTTCTATGAGACAAATTTCATATTACCCTAATGTTTAATTTATTTTTTTTAGTTACTAAACATGAATATATTTTCTTATAATTATAATTACAATTATTTATGTTTACATATATATTATATTCATTCTCTTTCAGGGGTTTAATTGTTTAAAAGTAACCAAATTGGTGAGGGATCAATATCCCAATTAGCCCTCTTTTAGACATACATTATAATATGCACTGATATTCATTAATGAGGTGTCAACAAAACCTATTTAAAATGAAATATCTTGAATTTATTAACACTAATGATTTTCTATTTTTTATTTTTCTGGTATTCATTCATTATTCTTATGATACAGTGTTACCAATATGGTAATGATTGTATGTTACAATCTCATTATTTATCAGGATTATTTTTGGTTAAGTATCCCATGAAAAAATATCATGATCTACATCTAAATAATTCTCGTTAGCTTTATTATCCCATTTTTATTAATGATAACTCAAGTAATGGCACATTTTCACCCATTTTTACTTAATATAACTATGAAAAGGTTTCTAACATTATCTAACATTATTTCTCTTTTTCTATGGAAATCGATTTTCTTCCAAAATTATGTTTCGTAAAAAATATAAAATATATTTTTAAATGATCATTTAAGAAATTTTTCATAGAAAAGGTTTTTTATATTGTTTTATGTTTTAAAAAAATTTAAATTAATTTCAAATATCCCTTTATAAGTTTTAGAGGTCATTTTCAATGAAATAATGTTTTAAAATATTTTATGTTTTAGTAATTTTTTAAGTGATTTTGAAATAATCTTTTAATATTTCAAATGGTTATTTTAAAATAAATGTATTTTTAAAATTTTTTATGTCTAAAAGTGTTTAAAATGATTTTAAAATAATCCATTATAAGTTTCAAAGCTTATATTCAAAGATATTGATTTTGAAAAATGATTTTTTATTAAAAAGTCTTTTAAATGATTTTAAAATCATCATTTAAAAATTATATTGTTATTTTAAATGAAAATGGATTAAAAATACATTTATGTTTTAAAAGAAATTTTTCAAAAGTGGAAAGGCTATTTTGATCATAAATTGCTTTTAAATTATCTTCAAAAATTATTTTCCATCTAAGATGATATCTAGTAGTGTTTTGGATGCCTCATCAAAGATATAATCAAATGATATCATTCTCATTATTTCTTTGAAAGGTTTATGTTTTTATAGAATTATGTTTCTGAAACCTTTATCTCTTCCATGGTTTATACGATGAAGAAATTATTATGAAGCCAACTTTTTTTACATGTTATTATATGATGCAATGATTATGAATCCTACATCTTTTCAATAGGTTATGATACAATGAAATGGGTTTGATACACATTTCATTTCATGGATTATGATTTAATTATTGTTTATAATATTTTGGCACATATAAATATTATTTTTATTATATAATGGGGGATACATATATCTCCTTCCAATGCATTAGGTAATGATTTATATCTCATGATTGTTGACGCTCCTTTCGTCACAGAATCTAAAGATCGGAAAAGGGAATATCTGAGTCCAATGTGATTCATCCTTTGATGAAACATCAAAAATCGACAAAGGGATACACAAGGAGAACATTTCCCATAGGTCGCGCAAGTTCCCTCATGGTCGCGCAAGTACACTTGCGCGCCACCTAGTGGTCGTGCAAGTACTTGCGCGACGCCTCATGGTCGTGCAAGTGACTTGCGCGACGTAAGTGATAACCGCCCGGTAACCACCCGGTAACTGCCCAGGGTCTTCTTTTGCCTATAAATAGACCCTGTGGGCCCCCCATTCGAAAAGATCTCTTCCCAGAAACTCGGATCAAAGCTCCCGACGCCCAAGTCTCTTCTCAAAGCTTCAAGAACACTTCTAAGGTAATTTCTTACCTAAGAATGGAAGATCTAAAGGGAAGAAGGAAGGCCTAAGTGTTGAAACTTATCAAACACTTGCGCGCCGACTTAATTCCTTCAAGATAACTTGCGCGTCCCCCTTCTGGAAGAACCTCAAGAGGATGGGAAAGGGTTTAATAAAGAGTCGGTCAAGTAATTCAACTCTGGTTGAAAATCGCGCAAGTATCCCTTATGTCGCGCAAGTATACTTGCGCGACCAATACTTGCGCGCCGCCGCAGGCCTTGCGCGACCTTCAATACTTGCGCGCCCCTATTTTTTTGGGTGCCCATCTTGCCCTTTTTCACCCCTCTTAAGCCATTTCACCCTTCCTATTCAAGATTCAGTCTTCAAGATACTCTTCAAAGCCATTTATGGCATGATTTCTTGATTTGACATCCTTATCTGAAAGGAATTATGTGAAATATCTCTCAAAACCTAATGATTTAAACATCTTTATGTCATCAAAGATTGAGAGTTCATTCATTCAACCTCATCCTTTAAAATGAGAGAATCCTAACCTGGGTCTCCTTTTCAGGAATAAGACTCAGTCATAACCTTGGGCTTCCTTTTTAGGAGTAAGCCCCAAGTCCCCTAACCTAGGCTTCCTTCTCAGGAATAAGTCCTAGTCATAAATCTTGGGCATCTTCCTTAAGAATAAGCCCCAATCAAAGTCTCTTAAAATTTCTCTTAACCAGTCATAAATTCCCTTTGATTTGGGTTTCCTTTTCAGGAATAAAACCCAATCATAAGTCCCCTCCTAATTTGGGCATCCTCCTTAGGAGTAAGCCCCAAGATTAGAGTATTCAAATCTCCATAAAGCACATATAACTTTGTGGACCCTATTCATGGATTCTTTTCCTAAAAGTAAATCCTAAACCTTCACCTATCTGGGCAGTCATCTATACATAAGCCCCAAAACAAATTCTTATTATTGCATCTTTTATGGCACAATTGTCTAAATTTTACCAATACCTCTTGTTTCTCACACCGAGCATGACTCACGTGAGCTTAGAGTGTAAAAGTAATTATGACATTCATCTTTGAGCCATCAATCATAAAACATCATATCCCATTTCCTCGAACTACGTGGGTTCTGATTCCTTTTTTCAAAACAAAGGATACGTAGGTAGCCCATTCATGGGTTCGATCCCAACATTGAAATAATCTCTGTCCTTCTGAATGACGATAAACTTCAAGTGCCCCACTGAGTGGCTTTAAAACCAGCCTGGTCATCAAAATGACCAAGAGACTTTTATATAAATGTTTTGAAGGATACCATTGACCAAGAATCTCTAAACAAATATAGATGATTCTATATTGATGAAGAACCTCGAATACATATAAAAGATTCTCTAAATCTCTTGCATATTTAATCATTGATTGTTAAAACTAAAGGAAAGCTCATTTTATACTTGGTAATGTAATAAGGATTCACGAACTTAACTTAAATCTATAAAGAGAGTCCCGGAGTAGACAATAATTCCCCTCAAAAAGGTGTGATGAGTCCGACCTCCCATCCTCTCGACCAATGCAAATTCCTAAGCCTTATTAGCCCACAAGCTAATGAGCGCCTGCCTTTGGAAAGTAGGTCCAAACGGATGTGGAATCATTGGATGTTTCCGGTTCTATGAACAAACCCGTTAGAAACCGATCGGAACGTTTGAATCTCCCGTCCAGGAGGTCATCCTCGGATTCCGCGCGAAACAAAAAATGGTGAACCCGACGTGAATCCTTAACCAAGTTAAAGTGATGTTCTTCTTAGATGTTAGGCCCCTTGGGCCAACAAGGCAATCATTGACATATGATCATCCAAAAGATGCAGTAGCCGGATTCATCTTGATTATGTCTGTTATATGGAACAGGCACTCTTTTTTCAAGATCTTCTACAAAAAATGGCTTTCCTTAAATTCACCCCTGTGAATACTGCTGCTGAGAACACCTCTACTGTGAGGTCTGCTGCCATGAAAACCAATGCTGCTACTCCTGCTGGAACGTCATCCGCTCTGAGGATGACATCACCAACTCAGCGTCTTCAACGCTGTGTTTCAAATGCACTGGTTAAGGAGTACCGTCGTAACGGTACTATCCCAACTCTGGAGGCCGCTCGTCAAGCCCTCCAAGTTAACAATTCTACCTGGTCGTCCGGACAACGGCGACCAGCAATCAAGAAGCAGGCGGTGCTGACTACCGTCTCCAACCGTTTCGGGTCGTTATCCCCGGAACGCAATTTCCATTCACTCCCTTATTCTGAGGAAGTGAATGAGCAGGTCCCGCGGGACCTTAATTCAAAGAGACAGGAGTCCTTCTCAAGAGCTCCCATCAACAATCGCCGCCAGACTCGTGCGGTAGTGCACCCTCAACATGATGAGGGTACCGGCTCCAGGCATTCAGCTCAGGTTCCTCGAACCCGAGCAGGCAAGATGAATCACCAGAGACGGAATCCGGTTAATAATAGGCAGGTTGTCATCCCTGCCATCTCCGAAGAAATCCACCAACCTAACTTGGTGGCAAACAACGAGCAGGCACACACACCTGCCCGTTTTAATTCAGCTGTCGAGCAGACTCGTCTGGCAGCATCAAGCCGATCCCGCCAGGAAATTCCGGCGGAGTACCATAAGCAGGAACATACACCTGCTTATACATCAGCAGTTAGTCAGCAGGCTCGTCTGACTACATATGATGGATCTCGTCAACAACGTTTGGCGAAGTGTAATCAGCAGGCACATAAACCTGCTAATACTAATCAAGTCTACCAACAGTCTCGCTTGGTAGCACCCGGAGAAGTCAGTCGGAAAGTCCCGACGACAAACAGGAGGCAGACTAAACTCTCTGCCTCCACACTTGAGTACTGTCAGAATTCACTGACAGGAAAAGGAGGACAGGAGCAGGCACATACACCTACTCCAAGCCCGGAATGGACGTATATCCCTGTTCCGGCGGCTGAAGTCACCAAACATATTTTGTCAATGGTGAAAGAGCAGAAGCAAATTCCTGCTCATATTCTGGATGCTTGCCAGGATATCATAACAGCTTCAGCATCATCTCAGGGACAGACACATAAATCTATCCCTAGCAGTGGAGTGACACATCAACAATTCACTCCGGAACAGACACACACATCTGTTCCAGTCCAAGAGGGTTGTGGGGCCTACTCCCCCATATCATATGGACAACCAAGTCAGGCACATACATCTGATTTGAGCGATGATCGTCAGCCTAACCTGACCATCTTTCCTGATCAGGCACATACACCTGCTCAGAGCAATCACTTTCGTCATCAAGTGATTTCTAAAGCGAGTAAGAAGGCATCTAAGAAAAAGATCCGCCCAGCACAGTCAGGAGATCAAAGGTCAATCTGTAACAAGGCCTTGCTCGATGCTGGAGTTCTTGAAACCCTCAGACATTTATCTGTCGGAATTCAAGATTCTACTCCCTCAGTTCCCAATAACAGGAACATTAATCCAGAAGGTCTTCAACAGACACTTCCTCATGAAGACTTGCTTCATGAAAATTCGGTCAATCTTGAAGTTTCTTCTTCAGATGAGAACCACAGGAACCCTCTGTGTGGTCAGAAGACCAAGGAGCAAGAGATTTCATCTTTTGCTGTAACCCATCATGAAGGTCCTCCTCATGGTGATGAACTTCGCTGCGAAAGTCCTCTCCGCAGTAGTGATTCACATTGTCTCGAAAATTCTTCAGAAGGCAATGTAGTGACGAGAAAGCCCTCCTATCTCGAGGCACTTGCAAACGTAAAACCAGTCATGTCTGAAGTTTTACTATCGGCAGGTGAAACTCTTTCTCCATCAGAAGATAGCTTGGGGTTCAGGTTATTCTCCGAACCTTCCCTAGGTCATTCATCTTCCAGCATGAATAGTGATTCCTCTACCAATCTTGTTGAATCTAATGAAGCAACAAGGAAACACCAACTCTGGTCCAAACAGGTAGAAGAATCTTCATTTAATGATAAAGAGGAAATGCTGAACATGAGGAAAAAACTGGCAAAAGGTGAAGTACCAGTCATGTTTTGGCCTTTGGCTGATTCACAGTATGACATTCCAAAGATGTTGACGGATGATGGAATCCATGATATTCGTCTTAACATATGGAAAAATCTTTGTCAATTAAAGAAGAAGGTATTATCTTACGATGAATATGAAAACCATCTTAAGATAATAGAAGGGTTACAACGCCAGATTGATTTGGCATCTCTATCAGTCTCTCGGTATCCGAAGGCTGAAAAGCAACAGAGAACCCTTCAACGTTCATGCCTTGGCGCGCTGAGAAAATTGCGTCAGTTAATTTCCAATGCTCCATCTAATGTTCATATCAGAGGATGGGGTATTCACGGAGCACTACATTTCACAGTGCTTTCCGGTCAGCAAAGCCCGCCGAAAATGGTCTCATGCAATGTTATTGCCCATGGCCGGCCACAGTCAATGGGCTTTGTTCATAATCAAAATCTTGCTCGAGATCAAGCTTCAACTAGTTCCTCTCAAAATCAAGTATATAGAGAACAGGTTGTTGAATTGCTCCTACATCAAGCAGGCGAGAATATTGCGCAAGCCTCTCGTCTGGAGCAAACACGTCATCAAATGACGGAAGTTTCGGAAATCATCCAACGGTCTGTTGAACCAGGTGATAAAAGTGGATACAGGTTAATGCATCCAGCTAATTTCCGAACTAAGATCCGCAAGATCAAGAGAGATTTCAAGAAGATCTCAGACATAGCATGTCAAGAGACACCCCGGCTTGCCAGACTGGGGACTTCTCTAACCCAACCCTCAGAATCAACGAATGGGATTCGAGGAGTTGAGCAGAAGCAACAGGACACCCCCAGTCCACCGGACTGGGGACTTTTTCAAATCTTCAATCCCTCCCTCAGAGAAAGTCAGTATTCTCTCGATTAGGGAATAAGCCTCAAGAGGAACGAAGAGCCAAGATGTCAGGAGATTCTCTCCAAGTGACGGTTCACAAAGAAATTCCTGAAGGGTCAAGTCAACGGAATGCCATGTCTTATCATGGACATAAAAGGAGACAATATCATAGAAATGCTGATAGAAAGGATTTCATGAAATATGCATCCATTAATGTCATCACTGCCGTTGCTGCTGATTCACCAGATGAGGCTCAATCAGAGGGATCAGATGAAGAGGTTCCTGCTCAAGAAGTTGCGCACACAGACCTAAATGAAGAAGGTGTGCGCACACGTAATCAAAGGCTTACCCAAAATTTGGGTATTCCTTCAAGTAACCCACTTCCCCCTCTCCGAAAAGGATCCAATAAGGGGAAAGGAAAGAATCAGGTTACTTCTCACCCTTCCTCTGAAGGAGGTCAATCGCTCTCATTAGAGCAAAGGCTTGCACAACAGGAGGAAGAAATGAAAGAATTAAGAAGGTTGAATGCAGAACTACTTCAGAGTAGTATTCTTCTTAAGAATGCTGAAGTCCGACAGCCGAAGGAATTTGTTGTAACTACTGAGATGGATCAGGAATATCCTCCTTTATCAGTACACCCACAGAGGTCTAATCCTACGGGTCAAACGCAACAACGGTTGGCAGCACTACCATTAGTTGCAGCACCAACCTCCACGGCTGTCCAAGCTCCATTCATTGCACCTACCCAAAACCAAGTTCAACCTGACGTTTCTCAAAAGTTAATAACTACTATTGAGTCATTAACAGCTCGGTTAGAAACTATGGAAGGGAAACGGGCGCAAGTTCAACCTGAAAAGAAAGTTTACCCTGAATGGGTAGATTCAATTTCTCCTCCATCCAGTTTTGGAAACCCTATTTTCCCTACTTTCAATGGATCAGGCGACCCTGAACAACATTTGACGCATTACGTGTCTTGTTGTGATCCTATGATGGGAACTCCAGAACAACAAGAAGCAGTGAAACTCAGATGCTTCGTGCGAACCTTACAAGGACCAGCTTTTGTCTGGTATACAAGCTTGAAATCCCGGTCAGTCATCGGATGGGAGGATCTTCGTCAAAAATTCCTTCTTCAGTTCAGCTCAACTTTGCCAAAAACGACAGTTTTCGATCTTACAAACTGCAAGCAAAGGGAGAATGAAAGAGTCTCTGATTTCATTGCTCGTTGGAAGGGATTAACGTATTCCTTGAGTTTATCACTCCCTCAGGAGGAATTATTGCCAATCTGTGTGGAAAATTTGCGTGACGAATTACGCACGCCATTGATCCCTGTGAAATACACAGGAGGGTTTCGAGACCTTACTTCAATCGCTCAACAGATTGAAGATTCCCTTATGCAGGCTAAGGTTAAATCTCGTGTAATTCCATCAGCTCCAGGAAGAAGAATGGGTAAAGCAGAAACTGCTACAGTTATGCTTAAACAGGCACCTGTACCTATTTCTACTTGAAAACCTTCATCTTCTCGAAGGGCTCCACCTCCTGAACGCCAACAACAAAGGCTGTTTCGTCCAAATGATCAAAAAGATCAACGACGAAAACAATTTGAGGATATGAAGAGTAAAACATACTCTTTCCGAAGTGAGCAAGTTCCTGGTTACTTCATTTCAGCTCTGGAAAATAATTTGGTTCAATTACCAGTGCCGAAGAGACCAAACAAGGAAGGAGATGAAGACCGTCCCAATTATTGTCCCTTTCATCAAATGTTGGGACATCCCATCCAGGAGTGTTTTGTCTTTAAAGACCTCCTACAAAAGATGGTTGACTTGGGACAAGTCAAATTGAAGGGTTCTTCAGCTCATGTAGCGTGTATTACCGCTACAGATCCAGAGGAAGGAGGCGAGTGGCAGGAAGTCAAAAGCAAAACTGCGAAAAAATATGATGATTGGATGGTCAGAAAGACAATCAATCGGACTCATTCCATTTTGCGAACACAATTGAAGAAACCAATTGTGTCTCCTACAAAAGCTGCAGTAAAGCCTCCATCAAAGGACAAATCCTCAAAAGGACAGCGTAATTCAAAGAAGAAAGAGGAATCAGAAGAAGATGAGTATGTATCAAAGCCTAAATTGTCTTTGACTCTGGCAGATTTCATGCCATCTACTTCAAAGTCACGGGCACCGTCCCACCAAACGGCACAGCCTAAACAGGCCAACCAGGCAGAGTCTTTATCAGACGAAGAATTGATCTTTGGTTCTGTTAATATGATTCAATTAACAGATTCATATTCCAGTCTTGATGAGCCTGAATTCCCTGTATCAAATAAAGGAACCCGAGGAAGTTCTAGAGGTTCAGGATATAGGGGAAAACGTGGATCTTTCCGAAGCCACTACTCTAATTCTACCCCTGCTGGCACTGTATATGCAGCAGAAACTCGTGGTAGAGCCCTTCAGCGAGCTCAAAATGAACAAGCAAGTTCTTCTGCTAATGGCCAACTCAGCTTCGGCACAATTATTTTGGAAGACCGATTAAAGGTTCCATCTTCTTTATCTCAGCAAGCAAATGGATCTAATCAGTCTAATTTTCCAAAACCAAAGATGTTGCCAACTTCAATACAAGATGCATCAGCTTCCAAAGCATCTGCTTCCAAGATACCTGCTAAACCACATATTCCTATTGGGAAACGCAGGCCTCTAGATCAAAAGTATGATATATTGAAACACTTGGCCCAAGTACCAGCCAAATTATCAATTTTGGATGCTTTGAATCTATCAAGAGATCTTCGGGAAGCACTCATCGAAGCTTTGTCAAGTCCTCAAGAGTTTGAAGCTGAGATTGCTGCAGCTGAAATTTATCACATAGAGAATAATCCTGCAGAATGCCATGCAGTGATATCTTTTACTGATAAAGATGAGGATGATGTTGTGCATGGGCACATAAAACCTTTGTACTTATCTGGCAAAGTCAATGGTATAGATGTTCGAAGAGCTTTCATTGACAATGGTTCAGGAGTCAACCTCATGCCCATTCGCACACTTCGTCGATTGGGCCTCACAGAATTTGATTTATCTCCTTCTACCATGATGTTGCAAGGATATGATAAAAATGAACAAGAACCACTGGGAGAAGTTACGCTCAGAACTCAGTTTGGAGATCTTGTTTCCAATTCATATTTCATGATTGTTGATCAAGACTCAGCTTTCAATATCTTGCTTGGAAGACCCTGGTTACATCAGCATGCAGCTATTCCGTCATCATACCATCAATGTCTCAAATACTGTTTCGATGGTCAAGTTGGAACATTATATGGTGATAAGGCCCCGTTCAAAACATGTGAGTCTCAATACATTGAGGCGGAATTTTATCACATGAAGGGAAGAGAAAAATCTACAATAAAGGAAATTACCAAAGTTAATGCTCCATATGGTTTGGAAAAAATTCCAAAAAATCCATTTTCACATGTGAGTACAGATTATGTGTTACCTATCAGTCAAATTGAAAAAATAGGCCCAAATCAAAATACTCTTATGGAAAGATCCATAATGTCAATTACGGCAATCGAGCCAGACAACATGGGAGAAATTGGTAACTTACCAAGCAATGATGAAAGCATAAGTGGTGACGTTTTCATTTCGTCTGCTGAAATCCAACAAGTCTATACTTCGCTAATCAGGCCAGAAGAAGTTATAGCAACACCAGAGGTGAATGTTGATGTCGATTCTCAATCCATCATCTCCTCTTTATTTCCCAAAGAGGACCCTTGTTCATCAATAGGGACGGAAATGGAAGCTTCTTCTTCAAAATGTGAAAATTTTGACATCTCTTATGATCATGAGAATTTCGTTTTTTCATCTACTTTGCAAGTAGAAACGGAAGATATAACACATGATGAAGAGGAAGAGGAAGATCTTAGAGATGCTCCTCCAGCATTTGAAGAGGGTATCTCTACCACTGTGGATGAACTCAGAGAAGTAAATCTGGGTACAGAGAAAGATCCACGCCCCACTTTAATTAGTGCGGCCATGACCTTTGAAGAACAAGAGATGTATATTTCTTTTCTAAAGCAAAATAAAGATATCTTTGCTTGGAATTATACAGAGATGCCTGGCCTTGATCCTGATGTTGCCACCCATCATTTGGGTTTGCCAAAAGAACATCGAGGATTCAAGCAAGCCGCGAGAAGAACACACCCAACCTATGCTTCCAAAATCGAGGCTGAAGTGGATAAGCTTATCAAAGCTAACTTCGTCAGAGAAGTTCAATATCCCAAGTGGTTGGCTAATATTGTCCCCGTAAAGAAAAAGAACGGACAAA
Source organism: Viscum album (assembly GCA_963277665.1). Classification (NCBI taxonomy): domain Eukaryota; kingdom Viridiplantae; phylum Streptophyta; class Magnoliopsida; order Santalales; family Viscaceae; genus Viscum; species Viscum album. Next base: position 1,162,126,873 of record OY728158.1, on the reverse strand, counting down.
TTAGGGTTTGCATCGATTTCAGAGATCTTAATCGGTATTGTCCCAAAGATGATTTTCCAGTTCCGATTACAGAACTCTTAATTGATGCGACGGCTGGCTATGAAGTACTTTCTTTCATGGATGGATATTCTGGATATAATCAGATCCGAATGGCCCCAGAAGATGAGGAATATACAGCCTTCAGAGCTCCTCAAGGTGTGTTTTGTTACCGGGTGATGCCCTTTGGTTTAAAGAATGCAGGTGCAACATATCAACGCGCCATGCATCGTATCTTCAAACCTTTTCTAGGGAAATTTGTTGAATGCTATGTAGATGATTTGGTGGTTAAATCCAAACAACGTTTTGATCACTTGGCTGATTTAGAAATCATATTCCACAAGCTTCGACAACATAATTTGAAGATGAACCCCTTAAAATGTGCTTTTGGGGTAACCTCAGGAAAATTCCTCGGCTTTGTTGTACGCCATCGTGGTATTGAAGTCGATCCTGAGAAGACCAAATCAATCCTTGGTATGTCACCTCCTCAGAATTTGAAAGAATTAAGAGGACTTCAAGGACACTTAGCCTATATTCGGCGTTTCATCGCCAATTTGGCAGGCAAAAGTTTACCTTTTACCAAATTATTGAAGAAAGGAGTCACTTACCAGTGGACTAAAGAATGTCAAGAAGCATTTGATGTTCTCAAGAAATACCTCTTAAGTCCACCAGTACTCATGCCACCTGTTGAGGGTAGACCTCTTATCCTCTATGTGACAGCTTTAGAGCGATCATTGGGTGCCTTTCTCGCTCAAAAGAATGATGCTGGGAATGAAAATAGTCTCTACTATCTCAGTAGAACTATGCTTGAAGCAGAAACCCGGTATTCGAGTATTGAAAAATGCTGCCTAGCATTAATCTTTGCAGTTCAGAAACTGAGACACTACCTGCAACATCACGAGGTCCAATTAGTATCTCGTAATAATCCACTCAAATTCATCCTTAGTCGTCCAATGCTTACAGGACGTCTGGCAAGGTGGGCGGTTATTCTACAGCAGTTCGACATTCAATATGTGTCTCAAAAGGCAATTAAGGGCCAAGCTCTGGCTGATTTCCTGGCTGAACACCCTTCAGTGGAAGACACATATTCAGATATCGAACTCCCTGATGAGGAAGTTTTTTCTATTCAAGAGAATCCTCAAACATGGGAAATGTATTTTGATGGTGCTTCTAGAAGTCCAACAGGGAAGAAAATGGAAAATCCTAAATTCAACAAAGTTGGTTTAGGAATTTTGCTCATTTTTCCAGATAAGGCAGTGTTACCTTATTCTTTTTTGTTGTGGGAAGGTGGTACCAATAATGAAGCTGAATACCAAGCTCTCATTGCAGGCTTGGAGTTAGCGCTTCAAGCACAAGTGAATCACTTAAAGGTAAAAGGTGATTCAGACCTGGTAATCAAACAAATCAATGGGGATTATGCCATCAGAAAAGAAGAATTAATCCCTTTGTATGATTACGTCAGAGAGTTAATGTCGGAATTCCCTTCAGAACCGACATTTTCTTATGTCCCAAGATCACAAAATGCTCAAGCTGATGCACTGGCTAATATAGCCACAGCTTTAGCAGATCCAAATCGGGACGAGACAACCATCGGTATTGCCCACCGTCGTGCAATTTCACCTTATGTTCAAGTCAGAACAGAGGAAATTAATGAAATTAGTCCCATTCCTGAACCATATGGTCATACTACAGGATGGATGTCACCTATCAGGGAATACCTTCAAAATGGAACACTTCCACCTGATAGAGCCAAGAGAGAACAAATTCAGCGACGTGTGGTCAATTTTACTCTTTATGATGGTCCAAACCACCTCGAGAAAATTCTCTACAAACGTGGTTTTGATGGAGTTCTCTTCAGATGTATTGATGGTGAAGAGACAATGGCTGTCATAAAAGAAGTGCATGCAGGAGTCTGTGGTGCCCATCAGTCTGGACATAGATTGTCTGATCAAATTCGAAGACTTGGATACTTCTGGCCTTCAATGATACAAGATTGTGTTAATTTCACAAAGAAGTGTCATTCATGCCAAGTATATGCCAATTTCATTCATCAACCTCCAGAATTGCTTCATACAGCTAAATACTCATGGCCATTTTCCACATGGGGAATGGATGTGGTGGGACCTTACCCTTCAGCTACGGCCAAGCAGTTTAAGTACATTCTTACTGCTACTGATTTCTTTTCCAAATGGGCAGAGGCAGTACCTCTCAAAGAAGTCAGTTCTAAATGCATTGTTAGCTTCATCAAGTCTAACATCATTACTAGATTTGGTGTCCCTCATACCATATTGACAGACAACGGCACCAACTTCTGTTCTTATGAGGTAAAGAGATTGTATCAAGAATACAACATTAAGTCCAACCATTCATCTCGATATCATGCAGCGGCTAATGGCCAGATAGAGGCCTTCAACAAGACTCTTTCAAATATACTGCAAAAGATGGTGGATAAAGATAAGAGGTCATGGCCTGATAAACTCTATCATGCTTTATGGGCTTATCGGACTACCACTCGCAATGCAACGCGGTCTACTCCATATTCATTGATATATGGAACAGAAGCAGTCTTGCCAATTGAAGTCCAATTGCCCTCACTCAGAATAGCCATTTGTGATCAGTTATCAACAGATGAGCAATCCCAAAAGCGGTTGAATGAATTGGAATAGTTAGATGAGAAAAGATTGTGCACTTTGCACCACTTGGAAATCTATCAGAATCGAATAGCACGAGCTTTTAACAAAAAAGTTCGTCTTCGTTCATTCATTCAGGGAGAATTGGTATTGGTTCTCAGAACACTAATGATACCAGGAAAGAAACCTCCCAAGCTTGAACCAAAATGGGAAGGACCTTATTCAATACATAAGGTCTACTCCAATGGAGCGTATTCTCTGATTTCAATGGATGGAGAACACATCACGACTCCAACTAATGCCAGATTTCTGAAGAAGTATTTTGTATAAACACAAAATATTGGTCCCCAGAACCAAGACTTACAATTGGTTCATACAGCATGACCTTAAACTGCATCAGCAATGGTCCAGTATGACCTTAAACTACAACTACGTCCAGCATGACGATAAACTGTATGGTCCGTGCATATGACCTTAAACTATTCGCACTTATGTCCCTGCAACATGACACTAAACTGTGCAGCACCAATAGTCCTAACTGCAAGACTTTAAACTGCATAGTCCCTGATTTTGTCCTACATGACAATAAACCGTATAAAAGTTCTTATATTTTGTCCGAGATGACATTAAACTATATTGTGTCCTAGCAACATGACATTAAACTGTGTGGCACTTCCAACGTCCAGCATGACGATAAACTGTAAAAAGATCAGAACTGATATCCTCATATTGATTCACCTTAGTCTTAGCTACATGACTTTAAACTGTACAGCATCAGTTAGTCCTAGCTACATGACTTTAAACTGTACAGCACTAGTTCGTCCTTGCTATATGACGTTAAACTATACAGCAATGGTCCCGTATGACTTTAAACTGCATCATCCCTGGTCCATGTATATGACCATAAACTATTTGCAAATATGTCCAGCAAGACGTTAAACTGTGACGTCCTAACTACATGACGCTAAACTGTATAAAAGTCCCTCACGTCCGGAAAGACGTTAAACTATATAATCATCAAAAGTCCAGCATGACATTAAAACTGCACAATCCCCCTTTCGTCCAATATGACGTTAAACTGTATTGTCCCCATCGTCCTAACTACATGACGCTAAACTGTACAGAAAGTCCTTGATATGTCCTACATGACATTAAACTGTGCATCGTTAAGGTTGTTATTACCTCTTGTTTCTCACACCGAGTATGACTCACGTGAGCTTAGAGCGAACATCAACCATAACACTCCCTTTGGGCCACTAACCATGTGTAAGTCCCAACAACATTTTTTTTAGATCATTGTACACAAGAACAACTTGATCATTAATTCATTCTTTAATTGAACTACACAGACTTTGATCCTTGCCCTCCAGGCTGGGTATGTAGGCAACCTCTCAGGGTTCAAGCCCAAAAAACAATCTCTTCACATTGGTTCACCACCATCTCATATGATGATGATTTGTGAAACCACCCCTGGAATCAATATCTTTACATTGATTCACTTTCGTCCTTGTTATATGACGTTAAACTATACAACACTTTTGTCCGGTACGACAATAAACTACAATATTCTTTGATTTCCTCATTTGAGAAAGAACCATTATTAACATTGATTCTTTTTCATTCATGTTTTTCATTTTCAAAAGACTACGTACATACATGGTAATGCCTAAACATTTTATTTTAGGTTAAAACCATCATTGCACTAAAGTCCCCTTTTCACCCTTCACATGTACGAACCAAATTTGTACAAAGGGTAGTTCTAGAACTACGTGGACTTGATTCCCATCCTTATGGGATACGTAGGAACATTCGAGTGTCCCTCGAATCCAGTCCCAAGTCTTTTGGGCCTAACCCCAAATTTCACTTTCAGTCCCTTGGCTGAAAAGTCTTCATGAAAACACACATTGTGTATTCATTATTATGGTCCGAATTATATGACCTTAAACTAAGATCACTCATACTTTCGTCCTGCACGACGTTAAACTACATTTCAAGAACTACGTATGGCCTGATTCTCATTCTTATGAGATACGTAGTGAAGTCCAAAATTTCAATTTAGGACCCAGCCACAACATGATTATGGTTATCATTGACCTATGTATCTCTATATACATTGGACAATACCCATCATTATGTGTTATAATCCTAACCTTAAATATTTTCAGATCTTCATAACCCTTTTCATGACTTCTAGTCACAAAAATGTCAAACTTCTGAGAATTCTTTTTCCTGACTATGCAGCACGTGCCCATAGGTGGCCCTGCGTAAACAGTCCACATAACAGACTTGTCAGCCAAAAGATGCTATTTTATTTGACTATGCAGCCAATGCCCATAGGTGGCCCTGCATATTTCAACCCCCTAACGGGTTTTGTTAAATAATAGTAACTTCATTCTTGGGAAGAATGCCTCTTTTGTCCTTATTTGTCTTAAACAACAGTATGTAGGGATCCGCAAAAATAGTCATCCTTAACATATTTGTCCCATATCCTTTTTCATGATCTGAAAGTATTCAAGTCTATGGTTTATTCTTCTTCCCTTTGTTTGGGTCAGACCTTCGTAGGAGTGATGTTCATCCAATTCTTCGATATTCTTGTTCGGAAATATCTTGTCCATAGTCAAGTACCTCTTTCCATACAACAAACTCTATACTTTAGAAAATTTGAATCTCCATAAACTTTCACTGGCTTTGAGCACTAGGAAAGTAAATTTCTAAGAGTTCTTACGCCTGACTATGCAGCACGTGCCCATAGGTGGCCTTGCATAAACAGTCCACATAACAGACTTGTCAGCCAAAAAATGCTATTTTATTTGACTATGCAGCCAATGCCCATAGGTGGCCCTGCATATTTCAACCCCCTAACGGGTTTTGTTAAATAATAGTAACTTCATTCTTGGAAACTACTTCTTCTAAATGCCTTTTAGCTCTTTTTTATATCATTCCTCAGATTCAAATATTCTTAAGCCATAGTTTACATTTTTTCCCTCATACTTGAGTATGGTAATATGTTTTCAGATAAATTGTCAAGGAATTGAATCCATTTTTAATCCATTTTCGGTCAAAGCTATTTCGACCTTAAACATTAGCCCCTTTATGTCTGGCGTGCATGACTTTAAACTGCCCACACAAAAGACAAAGGAACTCTGAATAAAACTCAAGTTCCAGCACACTTGTGCACTGCCTTCTGCGCACTGAAGACTTGGAAACCACCTTTTCCTTTGGATGTCTTTTATTTCCTCAGAGTCAAATCCTCATTTCTCTCCGGATCCAACTCTGAGGGGGGACTTTTGTTGACGCTCCTTTCGTCACAGAATCTAAATATCGGAAAAGGGAATATCTGAGTCCAATGTGATTCATCCTTTGATGAAACATCAAAAATCGACAAAGGGATACACAAGGAGAACATTTCCCATAGGTCGCGCAAGTTCCCTCATGGTCGCGCAAGTACACTTGCGCGCCACCTAGTGGTCGTGCAAGTACTTGCGCGACGCCTCATGGTCGTGCAAGTGACTTGCGCGACGTAAGTGATAACCGCCCGGTAACCACCCGGTAACTGCCCAGGGTCTTCTTTTGCCTATAAATAGACCCTGTGGGCCCCCCATTCGAAAAGATCTCTTCCCAGAAACTCGGATCAAAGCTCCCGACGCCCAAGTCTCTTCTCAAAGCTTCCAGAACACTTCTAAGGTAATTTCTTACCTAAGAATGGAAGATCTAAAGGGAAGAAGGAAGGCCTAAGTGTTGAAACTTATCAAACACTTGCGCGCCGACTTAATTCCTTCAAGATAACTTGCGCGTCCCCCTTCTGGAAGAACCTCAAGAGGATGGGAAAGGGTTTAATAAAGAGTCGCTCAAGTAATTCAACTCTGGTTGAAAATCGCGCAAGTATCCCTTATGTCGCGCAAGTATACTTGCGCGACCAATACTTGCGCGCCGCCGCAGGACTTGCGCGACCTTCAATACTTGCGCGCCCCTATTTTTTTGGGTGCCCATCTTGCCCTTTTTCACCCCTCTTAAGCCATTTCACCCTTCCTATTCAAGATTCAGTCTTCAAGATACTCTTCAAAGCCATTTATGGCATGATTTCTTGATTTGACATCCTTATCTGAAAGGAATTATGTGAAATATCTCTCAAAACCTAATGATTTAAACATCTTTATGTCATCAAAGATTGATAGTTCATTCATTCAACCTCATCCTTTAAAATGAGAGAATCCTAACCTGGGTCTCCTTTTCAGGAATAAGACTCAGTCATAACCTTGGGCTTCCTTTTTAGGAGTAAGCCCCAAGTCCCCTAACCTAGGCTTCCTTCTCAGGAATAAGTCCTAGTCATAAATCTTGGGCATCTTCCTTAAGAATAAGCCCCAATCAAAGTCTCTTAAAATTTCTCTTAACCAGTCATAAATTCCCTTTGATTTGGGTTTCCTTTTCAGGAATAAAACCCAATCATAAGTCCCCTCCTAATTTGGGCATCCTCCTTAGGAGTAAGCCCCAAGATTAGAGTATTCAAATCTCCATAAAGCACATATAACTTTGTGGACCCTGTTCATGGATTCTTTTCCTAAAAGTAAATCCTAAACCTTCACCTATCTGGGCAGTCATCTATACATAAGCCCCAAAACAAATTCTTATGATTGCATCTTTTATGGCACAATTGTCTAAATTTTACCAATACCTCTTGTTTCTCACACCGAGCATGACTCACGTGAGCTTAGAGTGTAAAAGTAATTATGACATTCATCTTTGAGCCATCAATCATAAAACATCATATCCCATTTCCTCGAACTACGTGGGTTCTGATTCCTTTTTTCAAAACAAAGGATACGTAGGTAGCCCATTCATGGGTTCGATCCCAACATTGAAATAATCTTTGTCCTTCTGAATGACGATAAACTTCAAGTGCCCCACTGAGTGGCTTTAAAACCAGCCTGGTCATCAAAATGACCAAGAGACTTTTATATAAATGTTTTGAAGGATACCATTGACCAAGAATCTCTAAACAAATATAGATGATTCTATATTGATGAAGAACCTCGAATACATATAAAAGATTCTCTAAATCTCTTGCATATTTAATCATTGATTGTTAAAACTAAAGGAAAGCTCATTTTATACTTGGTAATGTAATAAGGATTCACGAACTTAACTTAAATCTATAAAGAGAGTCCCGGAGTAGACAATAATTCCCCTCAAAAAGGTGTGATGAGTCCGACCTCCCATCCTCTCGACCAATGCAAATTCCTAAGCCTTATTAGCCCACAAGCTAATGAGCGCCTGCCTTTGGAAAGTAGGTCCAAACGGATGTGGAATCATTGGATGTTTCCGGTTCTATGAACAAACCCGTTAGAAACCGATCGGAACGTTTGAATCTCCCGTCCAGGAGGTCATCCTCGGATTCCGCGCGAAACAATGATATAAATAGTGATGGAAGAGGGAGTGAATCCAGTTAATGGTTTTGATATGTAGGGTAAGTTTTCCCAATTCTATACTCTTGTTCTCCTACACATATGTTCATGTTATTCTTATTTATCTTCCTTGTTTACTCTTACTACACATTTGACCTCACCATTTATTATGTTTCATTTCTCTATGTTATGAAAAAATATTTTGAGGAGGGTAAATTTTCTATGATTTCTAAAGTGGATGATCTTAATGGGAGATGTTAAAGTTTTTTCACCAAGATAAAATATTGGGAACATATTCTCCAAATATATTAAACTATTATAGTCCTTAAGCATGATGTTTTTTAATTTATTCAATATTCGTCAAAAAATATGTGATATTTTTGAATGAAAATCCCAGGTTTCTATAAACAATATTTGAGAGAGAACCTCTGATGTTGATACCAGAGAGTATGTTTATACTATTTAGTCTTTCCCTCATGCAGAAATCCCACATTGTACTCTATTTTTAGTGAATGTTTTATTCATTATATTCCCAATTTCATGTTAAATCATTTATTTTATCTAATAGATGGGATATTATTTTTAACTACATTTATTTATTTCATTTTAATTTTAATTTATGTATTTATTTTGATATGTATTCATCTTATGACTTTTCTATCGTTATCAATGAGTCTACTAAGAAAATAATATGGCCTTCCCAATGATTTATTTCCTCATTTAGTTAACATAGTTGGATGGATCCAAGATAACCTTCAACAACTTATATAGTTCTACCCTCTTTGACCTATATGGATGTTCCAAATTCCACATGATATTTTTGGTTGAACTATTATTGAGTAGTAGAGCCCACTAAACAACCAACAATGCCTGAGGATGCATTTACTAGTTTCTATAATAGTTGAGGAATAGTTGACCTGATGTAATCCATCAACTGATTTTTTTTCCATTAGTATGGCTGAAAAAATCATTGCTTGCACTTTATGGGTGCCAACACATATCTTTGATATTTGATTTTTTGATCAGCTACATTCAAAGTTTTCTTTTCTTTAATATTTTTTTCTTTATTAGTTTGATACATCATTTTTACTCGGTCCATTCATATATATGATATTTTTAATACTTCTTTGTACTTATTGAACCAATCTATTTTTTAATTACATGTTGTTTATATCCTTTCTACCGATGGTTTTTATTTTTTATGTTTATTTTACTTTTAACAATTCTACATGGTCCTTATTTCACACCAATATCCATCATTTTTTATAATGTGAATACATTTTTTACAATGATATCTATATTCCATACTCAAATTTCAATAATTCTATTTCAAAACATATTTTTCTACCTTTTCCTTCTTGTAAATATCAATTTCTAAAACATTGTGAACACTATTTTAATTAAAGTGTGGGGGAACATTATTGAAAATTATTTTATATATACTAGTATGAGTGATTATTCATTGTTAGACTAGGAGAATGTTTTTATTTGAATCACAATTTACCATAAAATATCATTAAATCCCTATAAAAAAGGATGAGAAATGGATTCAAAATATTAAAATTTAATTTCTTTAGTTTTTCTATGAATTTTAGAATGATTTCATAGTTGACTAATTTAATTTTTAGTATAGATTCTCAAAATTTATTTTTAATGTACTACTACCGGTTTTTATGCCATGAGTTATTACCTTTGTTTTATATTCCCATTCTCAAGAGGATTCTAGAACTACATTTTCATATTATGATAAATGTATATTTTATGAGAGAATGTGGGGTCATATAATCATTTAGAACATGCATTGAGAACTTTTCGAGTTTATGTCTTAAAAAATACACTATTGAAATTATTGATGCATTTTTTTGATCCATTTTTCCTATAACACACCTATAATTTTATCATTATAGTGCTTATAGAATCAATGAAGGACCTTGTTAGTATTGTTATGTGTTAGAAGTCAATTTTAAGCATTCTTACCTTAATCTTGGTATAAATACTATTTTCACACGGATATATGTGGGGAATGAATTGATTATAGATAGACATGGGTTATGATACTAAGGATATTTATGGTGACTTTTCCACCTGATCTGCATGATGTGTTACATGGTTCTTCTACAAAACCATCCATGGTTATCTTGTAAAAAATGGGTTGTGTATTCAAAAGGTAAAAAATCACCACTAACAGAATGATGAATCATATGTTGATTCATATGAGGTTATTTTTTGGATTTAAGATATTTCCTTAACATGAATTTAAAAAACAAGAAAAAAAGAACAAATATACTTTCATTCCACTTTTATGACACATCCATGGACCTAACCATAGCTTTTGGGTGGGTGGAGATTCTGTTTTATAGAGGCAGTCATTCATTTCATTATTCCTAATGGTCATGTATTATACTTGTTACAATACACTCCTTTTAGGAATTATTTTTTTATCATCTACTGACCAACCCTCATCCTCGGATTCATTTCAACCTGATTACTAAATCCATCATGATTAATTGTGTCTTTTTTTACAGAGTAGATATGTTATAACAAATAAAATCTCATGGATTGTATCTTGTATTCAAGGTAAGATCCTAAAACCAATTTCATTTTCACTTGTGTTATAAGAGATAATAGAGGGTGGGGTAAATTGAAACATGGGTATTGATTCTAACAGATATTTGAAAAATGTAATCAGAGTAAGAAATCATTTGAATAATATACTAGATAATGAGCTATGATTTGTTTTCTCTGTATGAGTTATTTTTGAGGTATATCTCTTATTGAGTCAGTAAGGTTTTCTTTATGACTTTTCCATTCCTTCTTGTTTTTAAAATCACAAACACATTATCTTAAGGAAAATCTTGTTTTACATTGTTTTTATTCTATAAGGAAAAATTCCCTTCCCCAAGGAAATGTACCTTACCTCATTTTCATTGTTCATATCATTTTCGTGTAAAATTCGGATTGAGACCAAAACCTAGGAATCATATAATACTTAGATATGAGGAATTATATTTAAGACTCCAAATTCTAGATACGAACTCTCATGAAGTTCAAATCTGAATTCTGGATACAAACTCTCATGAAGTTCAACTCCAAATCCTGGATACGAACTCTCCTGAAGTTCAACTCCGAATTCTGAATATGAACATTCATGAAGTTCGACTCCAAATTATTATTACGAACTTATGAAAAGTTTGACTATGAATTCTGATTACAAATTCTGGATACGAACACTTCTGAGTTCTGACTCTAAATTATGATTACAAATAATTGTTATGAACTTATCAAATTTCTGACTCCAATTTCATTGAATAAAAACTCTGAACTCTTAATGTGTTATGACTATGAATTCTCATGAAATCCAACTCTGAAAATTGTAAGTTTAGTTCTGAATTCATGTGAATCCAAACTATGAATTTCCTTGAAATTTAGACTCCAGAATTCTAAAGATTTCAGGTTCTGAATTCCTACAAAACAAAATCCGAATATCCTTGTATTGTAGACTCCAAATTCATTTTTTACATAGACTCCAAAATCACATTTAATTTCATTCCGAATATCATTATTTGGTTATGATTACACTCATTTTGTTATAAAACGATGTCATGATTAATGTTATCAACTAACCGTTGTTTGAGTGACACATATATAGGTCCCTCTGAAATTCATGTAAAAATATGGTCGTTGGAGGAGGAGCCGACCATTGGAGTCGCATCTATAAATAGGATCTCATTTGAAAGAGCTCACAACATCTGGATTATTTAATGATCAGAATTTTTAGAAGTGATTTTAGAGAGAGACACTCTTATAAACTCTCAGGCTTCATGTGGAATGTTTTGAATTTCTCATTAAAACTTTGCTTCGTGTATATTTGCTTAGTGCAGTGGTTCGATTTCATTGAAAACAGAGATGTCGGGTTGTGAAGTGAGAGGTGTCGATTTCCATACAAGTTGATGGATTTCAGGGATAGCAAGATAGATATCGATCTTTAGATTGAGTGATTACCTGGGTTTGGGTAAGACAGTCTTTCATGAATGTGTAAATCAAGGGACCTTTTTTCCAGGTTGTTGGATACCCTCCTCATTGGGTTAAAATAGTAACTACTTGTTACTTGTAGTATTTTGTTTTCCACTGTGTATTTGTATTTTTGAGAGAAGTTTAACTTTTTTATACATTCTTAAATTTTTACTATGATTTAGTTAGATTAAATAAGCTTTAAGGTAGAATATTATTTATTGTAGGTTATGTGAATTTTGGGTATGAAATAATTCCTTAAGAATTTTTTAAAGTATACAATTCACCCCCCTCTTGTATTTGTATCTAATTTTACATATTTTGTCCTACTTTTGGTATTATAAAGTATATCATACTCAGAAAAACCATTCAATCAATTGGTATCATAGCATTGGTTCAATATGAATCAATCTCATGATTAGATTCAGAAAAAATTAGTTTTTGGAAAAGAATTTTCGGATTCATATTTTCGAACTCATATAGTTCAGATTTGGTTTTTCATAGAGATAAAATATCTATTTCCTTGCTTAGTATATTTTATCTTGTCTAGAAACTCTTACTACTAAGAAGTTTGAGTGCCATAGATTTTCTGAAGGATGGCAGGTTTAAATGTTGGTTCTATTGATAATCTAAATCCTACCAGATCACTTATTTTTGCTAGAAATGGTTATGAGTACTGGAGAGATAGGGTGAAGAATTTTTTTATCAATACTGGAGTTGATAACTATATACTGTTGACTAGAGATTATAATATTCCTTATAAGGAATTAAGAACCTTTATGAATAAAGAGAAATCAGAATACCAAGATAACATTAGAGTCAGAAATACTTTGTTATGTTCCATGGCTAGGAACATATATATTCAAATATCAGCATGTGAAGCTACAAATAGTATCTAGAAGAAACTTTATGTTACACATTTTGGTACATCTAACGTCATAGAGACTAGAAGTTCCATGTTGAGAGCTGAATACTATATCTTTAACTTTTCTTATGGAAAACCTGTAAGTAAAGAGCAATAAAGGTTTATGAATATCATGAACTGTTTACAATATATGGGAGAAAAAGGTTTGGATTATGAGGATCTTGTTGATAAGATCATAGATATCATGCCAAATTATAGGGAGTCCAAGAGGATAGTTATTGATGAGAATAGGAATGTCACTCATATTTCCTTAGATGAGTTGTTTGGAACTCTTCTTCAAAATGAAACCAGAATGAAAAGAGATGCTGATAATGTTAAGAATAAGAATGAGAATAGAGGATTTTCTTATAATACCACTTATAAACATATGAAATCCAAGACCCCAGAAAGGGTAACTAGATCAAAAAAAAAATAAAGTCATTATTCAGTCAGAATCTAGTGATACAGAAAAGTTAGAGAATGAATTAGCCAATCTTTCTTGGAGAATGAACAAGATTGTAGCTCAGAATAATCATCAGAATAAGTACAAGAAGAAAGACTACATAAATAAGAAATATGGATAAGTCATTTGTTATGACTATTGAAGAACATGTTACATCAGACCTGATTGTCCCTTGTTGAAAAAGAAGGAAAATAAGGAAAAAAATTCAGAAAGGAACAAGAAGAAATTCTATCGATCAAAGCACACGAAAAGTCTTAAAGCTAATGATACATGGAGTGATAGTTGTGGAGACTCCTCATAAAGTGAATCTTCTAAATATGATTCATTAGTACAGAAGAATATGGGATTCATTTCTACTACTTATTTCCATAATACATGTCTTATGGCTATGGTATGCTCTACCAAGGATTTAACAAATTTATCTCTTGATAAGAATTACTATTCTGAAAATAGTACTTCTAATGAAGATACTTAATCATTAGAAAATGAAGAACCTTCATATAGAGAATTATATATATTTACCAAGTTACTTGAAGGAAAATTCTTTAAAATTTCTAAAAATTAGACAAGGAAAATACTAGGGAATAAATTCTTACAAAAGAAATTTCAAAGCTTTCTAGAGATCTTGGAGATAAAGAAAAGATTTTTGAAAAACATTTAAAGACCTTGAGAAAGAAAATATTTTTAAGGATGAACTTTATAAAGATCTTAAGAATGCTATTTTGAAGATAAAAGTTTTTGTGGAAAAATCTAACTCTAAGGAAATGATTCACGAGGATAGGAATTTAGTCATCAGACTGAAATCTGAAATATTTTCTCTTAAAAAGACTCTTGTAAACTTTAAATCTGGAAAGGAAAACTTTGACAAGATTTACTCTCAGATTAAAACTCAAGGAAACACTACTGGAGTAGGTTATACTCACCAAAAACATGTTTTAAAAAATAACTATTTTTTTCTTCTAAAGCCCCTTTCGGCACTAAATGTCAAAGTGGTGGGAATTTCAAGAAAAGTTTCTCCTTGAATAAAGTTCAATATCTTGGGTTTCATAAGGCTTATTTTTCTAAAAAAATGTGGATACCCAAAATTGTGTTGTCTAACAATTCCGGATCCAAGAAAGTTTAGATTCTGAAAGTCTAACTCTTTTATTTTATGGAAATAGAGAAGGTACCAATAACAATCCATGGTACATGGATAGTGGATGGTCCTGGAATATGAATAGTAATAAAAACTATTTTAAGAAGATTATCAAGACAAAAAGAGATATCATTCTTCAATTTATCAGAACTCAAGATCAACTTACTGATATTTTCACAAAATATTCACCTTCTGATAGATTTGAATACATTAAACAAAATTTAGGAATGATAACCATAAGGTACTATTCCTTGATTAACTTCCTGAAGAATCAATCTCATTATGGTAATAAAATTATTCTTATAGGGGGAGTACATTTTTTATTGATGTTTTTCAAAAATATTCATAATGATGTTTTTCAGAAAAATTCATATTGAAGATTTTAAAAAAAATTCGTATTGAAGTATTCAAAAAAATTTATAATGAAATTTCCAATAATTTTCATAATGATGTTTTCAAAAAAATTCGTAATGATGTTTTTCAAAAAAAATTGAAATGAAGTTTTTCAACAAATTTCGTAATGAAGTTTTCAAAACAATTTTGTAATGGAAATCTTTAGACATGGTATTTTTGTAATTAAAATCTTTAGACCGGATGTATTCGTAATGGAAATCTTCGGACGTGAAATTTTCGTAATAGAAACTCTCGGATTTGAAAATTTTTGTATTGAAGATGTATATACTAAAGATTTTGGTAATGAAAATTTTCGTAATGATAATTTTCGTAATGAAAGATAAATGTCATGAAATTAGAGAGATATGAAAGATAAATGTCATGAAATTAGAGAGATATGAAATTTATAGGCATATTTGATGACTTGATTACATAAAATTAATTTTAATTAAATATCATGCATGTTTTGAGTAATAAGTAATTTAAATAATTTTCAATATGTTGAGGCATTACACATATTTTGATATCTATCCTTATAAATATTCTAGTGCCCGATGTTGGTCAAATATACATATTAATCTTCCTTCTTACATTAATTATTTTTTCTTATTACATTCCATACCTTATATATTATTTTTTGATTTACTTTTTCATTCATCATTTGTTTATTCACATCCAAAAATAATAATTATGAATTTCTCCATCATTTTTCTACATTAATGATTCAATTCTAATTACCACATTAAATGTCAATTGTTGTGTGTTATTCTCTCCCTTCATTTTAGGTAACTGTGTTTTTTTACATTGAATGTTTTAATCATGAATTACATATTTCATGAGCATCTTGATGATTATGCTATTCTTTCTACCATTTTATCTTTCTTCTGATATTATTGGTATCATGTTAATAAAATCCACTAGGGTTTGGGGTCAATAGTGGGTTTAGCTTAAACCTAATCAATCCTTAAACAAAAAGATATGTAATTGATTATATAGTAATTAGGATAAGATCTCATGTGAATTTTTTTTCTTTTACACAACCTAGATCCAAGTATTTTCAATTGAATGACCCTTACCTAATTGGAGTTGAGTAGACTGTGACCAATAGTCAGTGATGTTTTCTTCTTTTCTAGGTGTGCCTTTTGAACCTAGTTTGTCGACTACATGTAGTATAAAGAGTAATTTTTAACCCACGTATATCCAATTGGTTTGAGAAAAACCAATTGTTGGCTTCCACAATAATTCAAAACCCAATCATTAAGGCCACCTCTATATATATATATATATAATAAATTCCTTGGACTCGGAATTTAAATTTACCCTAATCCCTTTTTTATCTTTTGGTATAATAATCAAAATTATTAGTATTATTGACACAGTTCAACGAATAATGTGGTGAATCCACTTAATGGGTTCCAATCACTAAGTAACCATATTTCCATATTTCCCTTAGAATTTCAACCCCATACTACTACTATAGTACACATTTGTGGCTAGTGAAATTTCATATCATATAAATTTAGAATCTGATCTCACCCATGATGAACAAATGATACAACATTGGTCGGTCAATTGAAAAAAATATATGGGTCACATTTACCAAATTTAAAATTCTAAATTCTAAATTTGGAATTAATTTTTAGTGATTAAATATCTATAAGTGGAATAAATAAATTTATGATAAATATAGTAAATACAATGAAAAATAAATTTTCAAGAAAATGAATTTTTAAATATAAAAATATTTTTATACTATACTAAATTGTAAAATGAATTCTGAATAACAAGATTTTATTATTAGTTATATAAGAGAACATATTATACATATTAAACATTTAAAAAAATGCATCTTTCTAAATTTCTGATATAAAAATATGGTTTTTAATAAAAATTGAATTTTCTATCATTCATCAAAAAGTGAAATTTTTAGGTAGATCTTAAGAATTCACTCTAATAAAATATTGGAATGTTTATTTTTGAAATTAATTTCAATTTATCTAATAAATTCTTAAAAAAGTGTTAAAACATAAATAAAATATTTTCTCTCAAAAACCAAATTTTTGTTTTCAAGGAGATAAATATTTAAAGCATAATAGATATTTACTAAAGAAATATATGATTTATTTTCTAAGAGTTAATAAACACATTTTTATTGTGTAGGACCTATATATATATATATATATCATAATGTGGTTATTATTATTTATACCGTCCAATTCAAAACATATCGTGTAATGGTCATATTTAAATAATAAATTTCCATTTTTAATTTAATATCAATGTTTCATGTCTCATATTCAATAAAATATTATTTTATTATTTAGAAAAATCCGGTTGTTAAAAATTAAAAAATATAATATACCATTTAAATTAAATTATTTAATGAAAATAAATGAGGGTACTAAAACTTGTGTATTTTTTAATTGTCATAGAAAAATCAGTCATTATTTCAAAATACCAAAAATACCATCATATGTTAATTTTGAAATTATGATTTATGAAATGATTTTAATTTAACAAAATAAAATTTAAAAAAGTTTCAGAATTTTATTAATATATTTACTCAAAAAAGTATTAAAACAAATTCTTTAATAAAAATTATATTTTTATGTATAAAATTATATTACTAAAATCTAGGGCTTATTAATAAATATATTTTTATTGATTATGGCCATTATACATATATTTATTAATGTGGTTACTGGTAATCTTGCAAGGTTTTCCTTATTAATTTTCCATTCCTTCTTGTTTTAAAAATCACAAACACCTTATCTCAAGGAACATTATGTTTTACCTAGTTTTTCTTGAATAAAAAAATTCCCTTCACTACAGAAACTTACCTTACCTAATTTTCATTGTTCATATCATTTTCGTGTAAAATTTGGATTGAGACCAAAACCTCGGAAACATATAATACTTAGATATGAGGCATTCTGTTTAGGACTCTAAATTCTGGATACAAAGTCTCATTATGTTCAACTCCAAATTCTGGATATGAACTCTCATGAAGTTCAACTCCGAAACCGGGATACGAACTCTCCTGAAGTTAAACTTCGAATTCTGAATACGAACAATCCTGAAGTTCGACTCCGAATTCTGTTTACAAACATATGAAAATATTGACTATGAATTCTGATTAGGAATTCTGGATATGAACTCTTTTATGTTCTAACTCCGAATTATGATTACGAATTCTAGTTACAAACTTATCCATGTTCTGACTCTGAGTTCCCTGAATACAGACTCTGAACTCTTAATGAGTTCTAACTCAGAATTCTCATGAACTCCGACTCTGAATTTTGTATCTTCAGGTTCCGAATTCTTGTGAAACCAGACTCTGAATTGCCTTAAAATTCAGACTCTGGAACTCTACAGATTTCATGTTCTGAATTCCTACAAAATAGAATCCGAATATCCTTGTATTATAGACTCCAAATTAAATTCTTACATAGACTCTAAACTATCATTTAATTACATTCCAAATATCAGTTCTTGGTTATGATTAAACTCATATTTTTATAAAATGATGTTGTGATTTCAGTTATCAACTAACCGTTAGTTTGAGTGACATGTGTATAGGTCCCTCAGAAATTCAAGGAAAAATATGACCATTGGAGGAGGGAGCCCGCCGTGGGAGTTGCACCTATAAATTGGAGCTCATTTGAAAGAGCTCACAACTTTTTGATTTTTTGATGCACAGAATTTTCAGAAGTGATTTCTAGAGAGAGATACTCTTACAAACTCTCAGGCTTCGTGCAAAAAGTTTTGAACTTCTCATTCAAACTTTGCTTCGTGAATATTTTCTTAGTGCAGAGGTTCCATTTCCTTGAAATCAGAGGCTTCAGGTTGTGAAGTTAGAGGTGTCGATTTCCTTACAAATTGAGGGCTTGTGGGGATAGAAAGATAGATACCGATCTTCAGATTGAGGGCTTACCTGGGTTTGGTTAAGACATACTTTATTCAAAGTTTAAATTAAGGGACCTCTTATCTAGGGTTGTTGGATACCCTCCTTTTTGGGTTAAAATAGTTACTACTTTTTACTTGTAGTATTTTGTTTTCCGTTTTGTATTTACATTTTTGAGGAAAGTATAACATTTTTATACTTCATTAAATTTGTACTCTGATTTAGTTAGATTCTATATGCTTTAAGGCAGAATTTTTTTGTTGTAAGTTGTGTGAATTTTGGGTATGAAAAAATTCCTTAATAATTTTTTAAATTATACAATTCTCCCCCTCTTGTATTTGTTTCTCTTTTTACATATTCGATCCTACTTTTGGTATTATAGAGTATATCATACTCAGACATAGCATTCTAACATCTCTTTCCATCAATATTTGCTTTTATATTCTGGTTATATTTCATGTTTTCTATATAAAAAAATCATTTTGAATCTGTGTTGAGATTACTTTTTCTTGAGGAAAATAAATTATACTAGTATGGGATAATTTGATAAGTTGAACTCATATATATATATTGGATAAATTTAATTAATATTTATTCATATTTTATTATATGAAGACTTTATTTTTGGATAGTTTTTATAGAAATTTGAATTCAATTCTAAAAATATGTGTCTAGTTAATTATAACAATTTCAAATATTATACATCCTTAAAACTATTCATGTCATGTATTATTTGAGAACAAAACCCCTATAGATCAAAGGCTAACTCATGAAACCAATACAAATCATGAATCCTCTTGGGGGAAAATATAAAACATAAATCCATTATACAATGTGAAAGATTCAGTTTATTTTCCCACTGAAAGTTAAATGTCATGAAATTAGAGAGATATGAAATTTACAGGAATATTTTATGACTCGATTACATAACATTAATTTTAATTAAACATCATGCATGATTTTAGTAATAAGTAATTTAAATAATTTTCAATATGTTAAGGCATTACACATATTGGAAGATCTATCCGTATAAATATTCTAGTGGTCGTTGATGGGAAAATATACATATTAATCTTTCTTCGTACATTAATTATTTCTTCTTATTACTTTCCATACCATATATATTCTTTTTTCATTTACTATTTCATTCAAAATTTATTTATTCACATCCAAAAAAAGAATTATGGTTTTCTCCATCATTTTTCTACATTAATGATTCAATTCTAATTACAAATTTAAATTTCAATTATTGTGTGTTATTCTCTCCCTTCATTTTAGGTAATTGTGTTTTTTTCACTTGGATGTTTTTTAATCATGAATTACATATTTCATGAACATATTGATGATTATTCTATGCTTTATACCATTTTCTCTTTCATTTGATATTATTTTTTCATCTTAAAAAAATAAACTAAGGTTAGGGGTCAATAATTGGGTTAGCTAAAACCTAATAAATCCTTAAAAAAGATAAGTAATTTATTATATATGTAATTAGGATAAGATCTAATGTGATTTTTTTATTTTACACAACCTAGATCGAAGTATTTTCAATTGAATGGCCCTTACCTAATTAGAGTTGAGTAGACTATGACAAATAGTCTGTGATGTTTTCTTCTTTTCTAGGTGTGCTTTTTGAACCTAGTTTGTTGACAACTTGTAGAATAAAGAGTAGTTTTTAAGATCTAACTGGTTTAAGAAAAACCAAATGGTGGCTTCCACAATAATTCAAAACCTAATCCTTAATACCACCTCTAGATATATATAAAAGAAATTCCTTGGACTAGGAATTTATATTTACCCTAATCCCTTCTTTATCTTCTAATGTAATAATCAAAATTATTAGTATTATAGACAGAGTTCAAATAATATTGTGGTGAATCCACTTGATGGGTTCCAATCACTAGGTCAACATATTTCCATATTTACCTTGTGATTTCAACCCCATACTACTGCTATAGTACTCATTTGTGGCTAGTGTAATTTCATATCATATAAATTTTGAATTTGATCCCACCCATGATGAAAAAATGACACAACATGGGCTGGTGAATTGAAAAAAACAAATGGGTCATATTCACCAAATTTCGACATATTAATTCTAAATTTGGAATTAATTTTTAGTGATTAAATATCTATAAGTGGAATAAATAAATTTATGATAAAAACACTAAATACAATGAAAAATAAATTTTCAAGAAAATGACTTTTTAAATATAAAAATATTTTTATACTATATTAAATCTTAAAATGAATTCAAAATAACATGATTTTATTATTAGTTATATAGGAGAAAATATTATACATGGTAACCATTTAAAAACAAATTGTATCGTTCTAAATTCATGAAATTAAAATATGGGTTTTAATAAAAATTGTATTTTCTATCATTCATCAAAAAGTGAAATTTTTAGGTAGTCTTAAAAAATTCACTCTAATAAAATATTGGAATGTTTATTTTAGAAATTAATTTCAATTTATCAAATAAATTCTTCAAAAATGGTTAAAACATAAATAAAATATTTTCTCTCAAAAACCAAAAAACTTGTTTTCAAGGAGATAAATATTTGAAGCATAATAGAAATTTACTAAAGGAATATATTATTTATTTTAAAAGAGTTAATAAACACATTTTTATTAAGTATGACATATATATATATATCATAATGTTGTTATTATTATTTATACCGTCTAATTCAAAACATATCTTATAATGGTCATATTTAAATAATAATTTTTCATTTTTCATTTAATCTCAGAGTTTGATGTCTCATATTCAATCAAATATTATTTTATTATTTAGAAAAATCTGGGTGTTAAAAATTACAAAATATAATGTATCATTAAAATTAAATTATTTAATGAAAATAAATGAAGGTACTAAAAATTGTGAATTTTTTTACTAGTCATAGAAAAATCAATCATTATAGAAAAATACGAAAAATACCATCCTATGTAAATTTTGAAATAACGATTTAAGAAATTATGTTCATTTAATAAAATAAAATTTTAAAAAGTTTCAGATATTTATTAATATATTTACCCAAAAAAATTAATAAAACACATTCTTTAATGAAAATTATATTTTTATGTATAAAATGATGTTACTAAAAACTAGGGATTTTTAATAAATATATTTTTATTAATTATGACCATTATACGTATATTTATTAATGTAGTTACTAGGGATCTTATAGTACCTCCACTTAAATAGTTTTATTATAATTCTCACTTTTAAATAATCATAATTCCCTTGTATATCTTGGCTAGTTCAAACTGAATGTTTCATGTTATATAATTTATCAAACTCTTAAAATCTATTTTAAGAAAAAAATATTTTAAAGTTTAATTGTTTTAGATTATCTACCCTAAAATATTTTTTTTAAAATTTTATTTCAATCATACAATATTCAATAATTAAAAATACATTTGTTGAAAACCATATCCTAAAAGGGATAAAAAAATCATTTAAAACTGAAATGGAAAAAATATATTTTACTTAAAATAATGGATAATGGGGTCCCAAAATATGAATAACATTGAAAAGGATATTCAATATAGTCATAGAGGAGAAATATAACATCCAAGGAATAATAAAGTGTGATAGAGAATATGATCATGATTATTTTAATGATCCAAACACCATAAATCAAGGAGAGGTGAAATGACTATCAATTCAGAAAAAAACATAAAATAATAACATTTTTATTTTCATTATCCTATTCTAAAGTTGAGTTCTTCACATACTATCAAGATAAATATCTTGGTAAAATACATATACTTGGTATTTTATATTTTTTAATTATAATTTCATCCTTTTGTTGTGATTCTATGAATTTCCACAACATCTCTTACTCCATGAAATGAATATTAATGATGAATCTATCCTATATGAAGCACTAAAATTATCTTTTATCATATAATAGGATTCAAAAAATAATTAAATTTAATTATTCTTATCACTAAATATATACCAAAAATATAATTGTTTTCAAAGGATACCCAATATGGATAAATATAATACATTAATCTCTAAAACGTCAACAATAACACCCAATGTTCATCTTAGTCTTACCTGTACATATTTAAACTTATGAATTCTTTAAAATATATCTAGATGAATTAAAAACAAAAAAATGAACTACATAATCATAGTTTTTTAATAAGATCAACAATTAAATTTATCCATAGACATGATAAAGTATCTCATAATTTCTCATGAAAAACGTATGAATATAATGACCATATATTCACTTCAAACATGTTAACAACCTAACTTTCCATAAAACCTCCATGATAACATATATGCTTCCAAAAATTACTCTCTACTTAATTTTAAAATAAAACCATAAAATATCAAATATATTCCATAAATTAAAAAATTCCACAAACAACATAATAAATAACCTTTAAAAGAATCACTAATCATTTTAAGGTCTCCAACACTATCAAATTTATTTTTTCAATTGCAATTATCTATTTATCCAAACTAAAAATTATTATCTCAACATCTGGATCATATTATTGGTTATCTATCCCTAATGATTGGGTTTTTACGTATATCCAGTTTACACTAAATAACATATACAATTCATTTTTTCATTATAAAATATTCTTTACAATTCTTAAGAAAAACTATTGCAGAAAAAATCAATATAATGTTTATGATCCTTGTAAGTATAATACCATTTATAGAACACTCCTACCACTTAATTAATAATTCCTAATACATAAACACTTTATAAATTCAACTTAAATTATTTTCATATCATAATAACACCCTTTTTCTATGACCTAATCCATATATTAGGAAATTGACTAAGATGATGAGAAAGTTCAACACACATATTACATTGGACTATAAATAGTATAATATGATGAAATTCATTTTACTTTATTAAGAAATTCATTTTTTTCTTTGGAAATGAAAATTTATTCACTTAATATAAAAATATAAAACATCCTATAGATCCATTGATACATTACCATGAGTGTTTTTACCACATTCCTAACATGTGGGAAGATGAAACTTTTTTCCTCCAAAGACAATCAATTTTAACACCATGAAACTCCATTACTCAATTTTTAGGCCAGTTAGAAAACTCAACTATATTGATATCACTATTTATATAATAAGATATATTTTTAGTCACAATCACTCAGTTTCTCATTCTAACTCCTATTTCATTTTTTTCTCATGTGGAAAAACATTCCATGATATATCACGTTCATAATTACCACAATTCCTCTTAATTACATTCATTGACTCAAAAAATGAGAACATAGTGTGAGAAACATTAAATATAGTGATAAATCTTGTAATCATAAAAAATAATTCCTTGGAATGATTGCAACTTAATTTTAATATAAAAGACCATAGGATTAACTAGGTCATTGATAGTGATAATCTATTTAAATTATGTATAATGGTTTACAAAAAAATATTATTTAATCCAAGAATATCCTCTTGGAATATCATGTTTTGTGTATAGTCCTATTTCCATTCACATTCCACCTATTACAATCATATTAATCCACAATCAGCTGCTTTTAGAGTTATTAACCCTAGGTGCATCTGTGTTATAGCCACATACAGATTCTATTATCTAGTTAAGGATTTATTGAGAATGAAATTCATAGTCTAGTCTTTACCATAACTTAATATGTTCTCCTATACTTAGACATATCCATAGGGTTTTCAGCAAAGTTCACTAATCCTAATCTCTAAAAATAATTAAACCCTTATCTAATACCAACAATGGAATCCCCATAATTACATACATAAATATTACATATTATTATATGAACATTTCATAAATAATATTATGATAAATGGTTGGACCATATAGGTTTAGTGTCTTTAGAAAATAGATACATAAACTTTTTATTCAATTATAATATCATCACATATTGAAAAAAATCTTATCACATTATACCCTTATTGAAAACCCTGACTTAAAAGAATTCTTCATAACTTGGAGAAAAGAAGTATATGAAAGGGTAAAATCATATGCTTAGTAAGGTTAAACATGATGGATATCAATTGATGAGTATATGAAATCACAATATATGTATAATTTTATGAGATTATGATCACAACATAAAATACTCATACCAAATATTCCATAGATCATAAAAATGTGTAATTGCATAAAAATTAATCATTTAAAAGTAAATGAATCATAAGTTTTAGGAATCATAATAAATTAATGATGAACCATAATATATATTCATAATCATAAAATGTGTCATAAAATTGTATCACCATCATAGTCATATACATCGTATCATGTGACCAGGTTAACTATCAACACCATCATATTGTGAAATGAAAAATGGTTTAATAATAATTTCATCATAGAATATGTCTTAGAAAATAAACATATTTCATAATGATTTCATGATAACATTATTAACCAATATTAATAGAAAAATTTTCATAGAATAAAACATAAAAAATCATCATAATTATCCATAGAGAAAAATAAACTTTATAGTATCATGAGAGAATACCCATAATAAGGCATAAGAATCCAAAATGTATGTTAACATGGATGAAAAATTAAAATAAAATACTATTTGATCTTTTCATTGAAAATATGGTAAAAATAACATTTTCCATTGAAAAAACTAAACTAAAAATTTAAAAATATTAATAAAATAATTTTATTTTAAAATCCATATGGAAGCCTATAGGAAATGAATTTCATAAAAAAATTTATGATTTTTTATTGGGAGGAAAACAATTTTCACTCGAGGAGAGAATATGGTTGAATTTTCAATAAAAACATTTTCAGAGTCATTTTTAGTACCAAAGAGGGGAGAATGGTATTATTACATGAGAAATCCACAAATAAGAAAAGTATAATTAATTTAATGTGATTATTTAGATAAGTATCACACAATTTATCTAAATGGAAATTAAAGCATAAACAATCCCTATAAAAGATTGTGATAGAAACACAAATCCCTTACCACGTTGGTATCTTTTGAATTGCAATCCCCATCAATGAATAACATAAAATAGAACTTTAAAAATCACTATTATCATTATATTAATTATGTGACATTTAAATGGGGTTTTATCTTTACATAATACAAGAAAATACTCTCATATTATTAAAAACATTCCAAAAATCAATATTTAGATGATGACCACTCTCTGTTTTGGAAATCAATGAACCAAAACCTCATGAAAGAGATAACATTATATCAATTTGTAAATAAAAATAAAATTCATAAAAATTATCATAAAATATATTCTTTTGTATCATATAATTTACTTAATTTAAAAAAGTGGTAAATATGGTGTACTTCTCACCAAAATAAATGTGAGAAAAGAAACTGTTACTTTATGTCAGATTTGATTCGTAAAGACCCAAAACTCATGTTCAATAAATTAATATTTATTATGATTCAATAATATATACATTTTTATTTATATAAATTTTTATAATACCATATATAGTTCAATTATAAAATTTAATCACCTAGTTATTAATTTATTAAAAGCAATGTTCTGAGTGATAAATTCTATTTTTATTATTTCATATTTTGGTTCGATAGTACCTATCCTTATACATGGATAATGGTTTTATAATATTAAAAAGTCTAATCATAACATAATTATTAAATTTATTATTAAGATAAACTTTTTTAATGATTTAAATAAACTAGTGATCAAACATGAATTACATCACATCATGGAGACAATAGTCCATACACACGCATGAGCAATGTTTCCATATATCGATAGATAGAACAAAATAAAGGTAAATATTAATTATAATTTTCATAATTAATATTATATAATAATTATCATATATATTTATGAATTATATCATTTTTATCATCCATTTATGATTAAATGAATAATGAATTATATTTTATCGCTTCCAGGAGGTGGTAATCCACACGAACTCCCAAGGGACATTATAGTTTTTCAACATATGGAAAGGGGAGAAGGTAGATAAGATATTGTAAATTACAACACATAATTATTTCATAAATATCAAATATAAACATTCCATACATTATAATAACCAACTAGGATATATAGTGATGGAAATGAATTATATCCCTATGGGGAGGTGGTCGTCCACAAGTATGCACAAGCAACACATTTACTATCCATTTTATAGAAATTAAGTTGAAAAAGGTTATTCTATAATCATAATAAAGTATCATTATATCGATGATAATTTATTCATCACGTTATGTTGGTTATATAACATTTGGAGAAGTATTAAGGATAATGATACATGAAAAAGTTTTCTAAGAACAATTACCTCTTCTTCAGGTGTACCATTTAGGTGTCTTTTTAAGGACTTTGAAGATGGTATTTTAAGAATAAAAGATCATCTATAACATGTATATTGAATTTAATAAGTTAATTAGGTGGTATTTTTCAGAGTTATGTGCCTCAGGAAGGTCTATAAAATATAAGAGAGGAGGTGTCCTTTTATAAGAGCAGGCAAGTGAACTCTTGTAATTTTTCCAAGAATTAAAATATTATATTGTCAAATTCATTGATAAGTGCATCCAAAATGACTTAATTTAAAAATAAATATAATATATGGATAAATAATTTCATTAAATAATATTTAGAAAAGTTTTTTTCACTTTGATCATTATCTCTTTAGTTTAACCACCAGATAACCATTTTTGTCCTTAACCGCGATAACACATTTCTCAATCTTGAAAGGTTATAAATTAAATAATATGGTAAAAATTATAACATTATATCCCATGGATAAATTTTTAAATGCATTAATATTCAACTTGTCCACTTTAAAAAATTTTATGACTTATAAATTGTTCAATAATTAATATATATCATAAAATATCATGAATCTCAATTTTGGGATAATTCATTTAATTTAAATTTAATGTTAAGAGGAAAAAAATATTCTTAATATTTACTATTCTAAAAATATTTATACAAAATAATTACACAAAAAATCATAAAAGAACAAAATTTATTAAAACCAAGTTTATTTTAATGTTTTTCAAAATTATTTAGTAAAATTTTCTATAATTTTCACATGCAGTGTGTCCAAGTAGCGTAAAACTTTAAAGTAATTATACAATAACTAAAAATTATATATAATGAAAGATCATAAAAATAATTTATTAATATTCATAACATAAATTTAATACACTCCATACCATCTTTTAGTCCCTATTAAAAAATATTGTAGTTTTAAAATTAAAAGAAAGTGACATTTAGATTTTTTGACTTCTTAATCTAATCTATTTGTCACTATCGAAGAAAAATTGCACAATAGTTTCATAAAATTATATATTAGATGGTAATAGTTGATACCCAATCATAAAATATATTAATCTAATATTTCAAGGATATTTTAATGACTAAACTCATAGTTTTAACCATATTTTACTCATTTTACTACTACCGAGGTGATAAATTTTAACTATAAAAACAATTCACAATGAAAAAAATAAAAGGGTCATATTTACCAATTATTTACTAATTAATTACAAATACAATTTTTTCTCAAAATTCAATATCAATAAGATTCAAAATTAATTTTAATATAAATTCATAAAACACAATGATATAGCAACTTTCAGAAAAACACGTTCTTAAGACTGAAATTTAACTTATATACAAATAATGAATATTTATGAATAAATAGGAATTAATTTTTTTTATTGTAAATAAAATTATTAATATTTTTAATTAATAAAAATCCAAATATATATTGGTACTTTTAAATTACATTATTTATTGAAAAATTGGCATAATTTTAAGAATTGTTATCTTTCACTATCCACTAAATAATAAATAATTTCAAAAAAATATTCTTAATATAACACTAAATTATATGTGATATGATAATTTATAAAATTATGTTCATTTTAAAAAATATATTTTTAATTTTTTTAAATATATTATAATATTTATTCCCAAAAAAATATTTCCCTTTTATTAAGAGAAAGTATTTTTATTGTAAAAAAGGACTACTAAAAATTAAATTATTATTAATATATAAATTTTTATTGAGTAAGAGAATTATAAATATATTTCATAATAAGGATACTCATATTAATACACTCTAATTCAATAGATTTATAATAATGGTTACATAGAAATAATAAAAATTTAATTGTATATCATAGTTCATTCAAACTCACTGTTGTATGTCAAGAATGCTATCAAACAATAATAATTTATTTAATGAATGTATATATATATATATATATATTCAAAAGTCATAGTGTGTTGAAATATTAGAGAATTAATGTAGGTAATGGTGAATCATGAACAGTAGTGGATATCATGAAATATTGGAAATAAAATAGTTATATACCTATTCTATGGGATTTAGCTCACAATGTGAATAAATACCCATCCCATGATATAATTTCTCCTCGAAAAAAGTTTGAGTTATCTTTTTATAGTACTCTCATGTAGTATATCCAATATAAGAGCCCTCAATATTTATGAGTTTGAGTTGTTCTAAGGGTTAGTTTTAGGAAAATAATCTTACGCAAGATAAGGTCTGTATTCTACATTATTTTAATTCCCTTTTCATTTCCATTATTGAATCCTCTCAATTATACAAAATATTATTCTAATATGATTTAAATATCAATTTAAGTTGTTTAAATGATATTAAATGTATGAGAACTATATGTTGGTGGTTAATTTTATTTGAAAAAACCTAACAATAATTGTTTTACCTCCTAAATTTCATAATTGATAGATTATATGATATTTTTATCAACACAAAAAACATATTATAGAAAAAATAATATGAGTAGAAGAAATTAAAGCATCATAAAATTAAAATTTATTGACAAAAGGATAAGTATAGTGGAAAGAAATTTTTCTAAAAAAGTTTTAAAAATAATGAAAAAAATGAAACATGCAGCATTATTTACAAAATCAATAACCCCTTAATGGATAGAATAAAATCAAACTTTTCCCCAAAGTTTAAGAAGAATATTTAAACCTATTTATATATTTCCATGAATATAAATCTATTGAATGTTCCACCTTCCTATCCCCAAAATCCATGGAATGAAACTAGTTTGAACATATGAGAAGATTAACTACAACAAATTTTTCTACCTCCTTTGAAGCCCTTGATCACCCTAATCATTAAAAACATGCTTCAAGATCCCAAAATATCATGGTCACATTTATTGGAAACACAAATATTTCCGTGTATCATAATTCCTAAATATTTATTATCCAAAAACATTACAAATAAAATAGGAATTTCTATGAAATTTATAATGAAATCCTCAATAACAATTTATAGAAAAACCCAAAAAATGAAATAATACAATGATTGGAAGCTATTAAAAAATAATTTTCATGAAATAGTAAATTAAATCTATATTGTTTGATTTTTTTAAAATTTATTATTCCATTCTTCTATAAAAATGGTTAATGATATCATGGAACTATTTAATGGAAATCCTCCAATGCTGGAATTTCTCATTCCATGAGATTAGTTTTAACTATATCAAAATCTTCTCGAATAACTTCTAATAAACTCAACATAACATCCCATCTTCAAATATAGTATTCCCTTCACCAATATAGTGATAATAAATTCTATGAATATATTCTATAACAAAGTCATATATCTCTAAATTTTCACAGTAAAATGCTCGAAAAATAACATTACTGGGTTTTGATATTTACAAAAAATATAACTTATACAAAAAACATAAAGATAAAAAAATATAAAAACATTTTTTAAGATTTTGAAAATAATGAATGAAACGTATTCATAGTATCAATACTATTTACTATACTCAAGATATCGAATAAAAATGAAACATCATTTATCTCACATTATATTTCATTTATAAGCCTTTATATTTCCAAAATTTACCAAATTATATAGAATTATACATCATTCCATGATGAAAAATCCTTATTTATGACAAGTATTTAGCATAATTTGAATTAATTATTTCTAGGATGTTTACTTTGTAAATGTAAGGATGATAGAGATATATTTGAGTGATGCATTATAAGTTCCTAAGGGGATTAAACTTGATTTTGTTATAAGGTCACCTTTTCTATCAATGAATGAATGAGAAAAACCATGATTAATATACATTCATTTTACATCATTTAATATGAATATTATTTATATATAATGAAATAAACACCCAAAAAAGAGGTTTACTATTTTTTGATATTAGAACCCTAGGAAAATTGTTTTGAAACACATTCAACATCTCCAAAAAATAGTTTAATCACATGATACCCTATAGACACACCATATATAATACCCTTCTTCATAACTTGGGTCATGGAAACATAAAAAAGGAGAAACAATGGTTATCTGTAAGGGTAAACATAATAAACATCAATAAATTATCATAATAGAACATATGAAGGTATTATGAATATGGAAATATAATCAACGTTCATGGTTATAATTAAATAGAATCAAAAAAATTAAACATTTATCATAAGATGTTACTCATGGAATACAACTTTATAAAACAAAAGTCATCGATAATAAAAGTTTGACAAAATGAGTCAATAGTCTTGAGCTATGAAAATATATTATATGAACAGGAATAGTGAATAATCATAATCATGTAAATCATAACATATTTCAAGGATAACCAAAAATTATTTCACACTATAATGGAGTATACTAATCACTTTCCTAGAACATAGTATACTTGGGTAAAAAAACCTTATCCCATAAATAATTTCCACATGGGGTCACCACTCATCGATCTAATGTCCTGAAGGCTGAATTTTTATTTATTTATTTTAAAACAAAACCCTTTTAAGGGAAGAAGGGGTAACCCAAACAAACTTTATGACCATAAACAAATCACAGCCTGAAGGTCTTAACAAGTAAAACTAGATGGGGTCACCACTCAAAGGGAGGGAATATGGTATGAATACATGTAAAACCTATGAATAACAATATTTTAAAAATATATATTCATTTTATATAAAAATAACATGAGATATTACTAAATTGTAATATAAAGATAGATAATATTGATTTCAATGTGCTATTAGAATGAATCCCTTAAAATTAAACCCAACATCCACGAGATAACTTTAAAAAAATGTTTAATAAGCCTAATAATATTAATAATTTATATAAGAACCTTATTCATATTTATAAACTTTTAATAAATTCAATAATAATCATTCATTACACATATAAATTTTATTTATTGTTTATTTTCATCATAATATATTAAAAATATTGATAATTTCATACATGTTCTATAATGGCGATGTGATTACGCATTCATTGATATAAAGGTATTAATTAACTATGTTATTAGAATCACTTTTTATTAATTATTTATATTGTTCCATGATCATTTAATGTAAGGAATGGGTTGAGTTTATGAGAGTGGAATCCATGATGAACATGAAATAGCAAATTTAGTGATAACAAGAAGTTGCATTACAATGATAATTAATGTTAATATTATACTTACATATATATAATTTGGAAAAATATTACTCCTTGATATCATATATTACCATTACAGAAATCATGATACTTAATCATAGTGAAAATGGGGATTTTCTTACAATATATTTCATGCAGCTGGCTGACCAAACCAAAATAAGAACAAATTATTCAGATAAATGATTAGCAGTTCAGAGTTATATGATACTAATATCATTTTCACATAATAATAATGATGATTATATAACATCATTAAACTGGAGAATTATATTATAATGTTTTTTTATTTTAACTTCTTTGAAAATTTTAGGGAGTATCATAGATACAAGATGTATTTATTTCCTCAAAAATCATTCCTTTGGAATGAATGATTTAGTATTACTTCAGATTAATAGAATCTACCAAATTTTTAAGAAGTAAATGGATTAGTAAAAATTTATTTGGTTATAAGCGATAAATGAATAGTCTAGGTGTGTTGGGATGGGTAGATGATGGGTCATTTTATATGTGAGTTTTGAGTTAGATTCCCACTAATATTCATTTAATAAGGTATAATATTTTCATTTTAAAAGGAATTTGGAGAGTAAAAATAATCAATATGGGTAATGTATCCCCTCATCAACATAATTTAGGGATATGGTTTTGGATATGATTTTTCTTTCACTACCTCTTAGCCTAACCATTTTTATCTTATTTTACTATTATTGTGGTAACTTGATTTTTACATGGGATACTTATTTTTATGGAAAATATTAAATCAAAATATTTACCTAATTTTTATGTATTGATTAAAAATTAGTAATCTAATTAATATAATTAAATTTACAAAAATTATAAATTTAATGTTTATTTGAAAACATATTATATTTAGAAAAAACTAATTTTAAAGAAAAATGGCATCTTAAATATTAAATATTTATAATATTTTTTCATATCTATTTGTAATTTAATTAGTATTAATTTATTTATTATAGATTATATTAGATTATTTATTTAAACATGATCAAGTATATTTATTAAGATAAAAATTACACAATACTTAGAAAATAGTCATTTTATATATATCATTGTTAACATCAAGATAATTTTAACCACATCATATTAAAGTTAATTATTCACCTTATAACTATAAAACATCATCAATCTATTTGTATTAAAATATTTATTTGATTTTATAAATATATCAAATCATTATTTAATTACAAGAGTATTCATAATATTATGTAATTTGAAAAGTTATACTTTTTTGTAAAAAAATATTTTAATTAAATATTATCATTTTAATTCATTATTTATCATTTTTGAATTATTCTCAATTTTTTACCAACCATGATAAAAATTAAATATAAATATATGATACATGAATATGCAGTGACCATATATCCAATAACCATATTCTCAATAAAAATATGTCTCACAACCATATATATGACCATATTATATTTAATAGTTATATACAATTACTATATATAACCTTAAAAACATCACTAAAATAATTCAACCTATTTTCTGATTTATAAACAAGTCTATTATATTATTCTTTTTTTCCTTCTTTCAATAGTTAGAATCAAGGTTATGATCTTCATTGAAAACCAAAATGATAATGATTTCTTTTTCATGGTATTTTTCTACATATAGATTTCTTCCACTTGTATATTTTATAAGTGTTTTTCATATTTTATTCTCATAAAGTGTTGATGTATATCTTGAATTAAATTATTTTATCTGAATTAAATGTATCATGGTTAATTTTAGGTCGTATTTATGTATGAAACTAAATATTCCACACTATGTTTATTTAAAAAATACATTTTAAAATTTTTGGGTGTTACATTCAACACCCTTCCAAGAACCTATTCTAAAAGTTTTATTACTATGTATATAATAAAATAGGGTATTTTTACCTTATTAGATCTTTGGTTTCCAAAATAACTTTCTATAGATTATTATTCTTTTTTATAATTTTAATATATTGAGTGATTCTTTTTTGTATTAATTTATCACTATAATCCAAGATTTGTTCTGATTTTATCTCATAAGAGAGGTCATTTATAATTTCACTATATCTGAGTTCAGTACTTTTTAATGGTCAAATAAATTCTTCCTAAAAATTGATACGTGGAACAAAACATGAAATGTGTATAGGTTTAGATGGAGTGAATTATGATTAGCTTTAATCCCCAAACAATCAAATATTTTAAAGGGGGTAATATATCTAGGGATAAAATTTCACATATTCTTTAATATCATTACCCACTTCCATTGTGAAATTTTAAGAAATACCATATGTCTAATTTCAATCTCTAAATATCATCAATTATTATCAGAATAGAAAATCAATAAAATTTCACAAATTTTAATGTGTCACTAAATGGTTTGAATCTTGTGTTAAATTTACATAAAATGATCTGGTCCCATTAAAATAGATTCTCTAACATCATCCCATCATCTTAATATTCTTCACATATTCCCAAACGGAGGCTCATATAATTCCATTTTATGTTTTTGATGAAGTTATTTCTTATGATAACTTCACAATGGGAAGATGCTGATCCTAACCTCATTTAAGATCATTTGAATATGATCTCACCATATCATCTAGAGTTTTAATGGTACATTAAAATTAACCATATGTATGAGAACAATAAGTATTTTTGATGCATATTTTTGTATTGTATTTTTGTTAATGACTCCTCCAAAACATTATTGTAAACCTAAAATCTCGATAAGATACAATTGAGAGTGGTACTCCATACAACCTTACCTCTTCCATTATATATATCATTGAAATTAAATCAAGTGATAAATTAATTAAAAACAAATGAAATGTTTTTATTTAATGTGGTGATAAACCACGGCCTTAATGGAATTATGAAAAAGAATTTTATTTGGAAAACACATGAAAAAATCGATGGTGTTGTTCTAATATTTTGTTATTGGTATAGGTAATATTTGCATCATCCCCTTTGATTTCCAACATTCATCCTTTATGTGTTGGAATACTAAGAATTTAGATACATACTCTACAACTTCCAGCATCATATTGTTCAACAAGAAGTGATTCTTAAGATATATATACATCTTTTTTCCTTACAAAATGGATATATAATGATTAGTTTTATATATCTTCCAATAACTCAGTCTTCAATTCTTATTTTGATGGACCACAAACTTGTTTATAAAATATTATTATTCCCTAACATAAAAAGTAGTACATGAAAATATTCCCTAGATTATTCATAAGTTCATTATCCTCCATATATTCTTCAAGGATTACAACATGGATGGCTTGTTGGAAATTTATTTAGGAATGTTGGGATTTAACACCTTCCATTTTTATTTCAATTTGATCCTTCTTTTCATTCGAAGGGAATTAATGTCTGAAGTAGTCATAGTCACAGATAAACTTCAAACATCTCTATGAGAGCTCATTCAAAACTTTCTATATGAATATATAAATTATTTCACAACACCCTCCCTCCAATGGTACCCAACATGGGATGTAAATTAACCAAGGGAGATACTGACTATTGAATCCTGCCTTTATTGGTTAATGGGGTGGCCACTAGCATCAAAAGTATATCAATCACATATTTGGGCGGCAGTCCTATCTAAAATGTTTAATTATTAAGATAAAATATGATATGAACCACCAATTCACACCAATAATAGACTATAAGGAACCAAAATATATGTAATGTCATAAATACGAAAAAATAAAACATCATGTATAAAGATTAAAACTAGGCTACGACCCCTGGAAACTCCCTACAACTTCTTAAAAACTTCTGTGAGCTAGTAACAAAAGGCCCAATATCTAACTAGGGAATGAAACAATGAAACAAACTAACCACCTAAATAGTTACACTATCCTTTCCCATCCTCACTATGGATTTCTCACCAAATAAATTCTAGAAATAAACCATTCTATAAAAAATCATATATATAAATGAATTTACCCCACTTTATTTCTCTATTATTTTTTCACTTTCACACCCTAATTGCACACATCTAGTCAACATCCCCCCAATAAATAATCATATACATCATGAAATAGTATCAACACCATTACTTTATCTTTTCCATCATGAAATCTCATTATTATCATATCCAAATAGTAAACAAGTGTATTTCTAGAATCCACTACAACTTGTGTAAATTCATTATACCTCAAGCTGGCGCAGCCCATGCTTTTACACCCATGTGAACCTAGAGTGACCACGAACTGAAACCTGTATGTTCTATACCTCAAGTTATTATAGTCATAATATAAATTTATATAAGACTATAAACCATTACATCCCATGTAGGAATATACCCTATAACATAGTTCATTATTTCACAGGTTACACATATTGGTGTATATATAGATGTTGATGGGAGAGGGAGAAGTTAGCTATCTGTTCTCTTTCCATCATGGATGTTAGAGAAAACACATACCCTCTAATGTTGGTTTAGTTTTCCCTTATATCATGGGTGGGGAAATGTATGACATAAAGTAACATAGGATAATATTCTAGGAAATTAAACTAAGGGAAATTACCTAGCATTAGATGCATCTATTTGTACCATCGCATTGGACCCACCACTGCCTCTACCAAGGACTGGATTTCAAAAAATTATACTATCTTAAAGTTCATTATAAATTAATTAACTATTAATTAATTCATATTATCATTTCAGAAGACTGAATTTTTTATCCTCTAATTGAGGTTCAAATGGAACTATTGATTTTCTCTCTTATATTACCAGGTATGTCATTATCTATTGTGATCAACAGAAACCAACCACATTTCTCTATTAATACATTAACTATTTATTAATCATATAGGAAATATAGGGATCAACCTAAGATACACCTAAATTATTAACTCATGGTGAATAACATCAACTTCATCTCGTATTTAGAAACTAATCAATAATAAATCATCTAGCCAATTTCCCATTAAGAAACATTAAACAAGCATCAAGAAATCATCAAGATTGATTAATTTTATATCTACATGAAAGACCTGATTTAAGTACATACTGATCACCTTGTTTTCCAACACCATTTCCCTTAGTATTATCTTTCATAGTGTCAAATGTATCGATCATCACTATAGCCTAGGCTCCCAACACATAGCTCACATAGGTTCGCAACCACAAAAAAGTCAATAGTCAAAATAAGGATACTCTAAATCCCTAAACCACATATAAATTCAAACATATTTTTTACACATAAGCTTGGTAACTAATGCCATGTCATTGAGGTATTCCTGAATCCTAAAAAAATAAATGGGTCTATTTATCCCCAAACATTTTCTCTTTATTAAAAGAACAATTTGGCTCCAACTTGAATTATATGGTTAATTGAGCATATATTTTCCCCAAAATAAAACATAATGGCATTAAGTAGCCATATAAAATGAGAGAAATTCTTTCATAAATTATATCATATAATGAAATGTAATATGAGATGTGGAAAATTAAATCTGTACTCCTCTGAAAATTACAATAATTGGGATTCCTATTCATATAGTCTCAATAAGATGACCATGAAAATTAGATAAAATAAAACAAACTTCAAAACATATATAAAACTATTGTAGTAAACAAAAATATGATTTATAAAAAACATAAAACACAAGATATCTCATAATCAAAACATTCATTTATTTATATAATGAAAACAATAGTTATCATGAGCATGTGACAATTCTATCTTGAATTCAATAAAATACAGTATTATAATCAATTCTCAAAATAATATAAGATGAAGATAATGCTATAGAATGTGATAAACTCAATGGTTATTTGAATTTAAAGAATTAAAGAAGCTTAAAACTAAAAGAAACACCCTTCAATTCAATTTCTAATTAAATTCCTGAAATAAGGACAACAACATTATTCCATGGAATGTGGTAAATTACATTGAATATTTAAAACAAGTTTATGAAATAATTATTCTTATTCCTTACTATTTAGAAATTATTGAATAACCATTCTACATTAGATTCCTATTTCTCTATTATAATCCTATTATGTCCAATAAAACTCATATATAATGTGATAAATCATGATTATTTAACAATTTTACATAAACTAAAGTAGAGGTAATAGATCCATTTCAACAATTATAATCTCAACATTCTCATTTAAATAATACATAGTCAATTAATGATATCCATCATATAAAACTTAACCAAAATATAATGAATGATTCCAAATCCTAATCCGGCAAAACACAATCAAGGCCAACTTGATTAATTGCCCAACAAATAGGGAAACCCCCACTAGAAATGGATTCTATAAGGAATAATAGAGAAAATGAAGTTTTTAAGGGAAAATAGAGTTCATTAATCATTTTTAAATTAATATATAAGAAAAATGGGTTATATAATCAAGGAGATGTGGCTGGAGGGAAGTTAGAGGCATAGAGGTTATATAGAACTTGAGATAATTACATTAAATATGAACAATGACCAGTCAAGAATTCCAATTATAGAAGAATATTTTATGTATTTCAAAAAACATAGTGAAATATTTACACACATTCGGTACCCTTAGTCAATGTTTTATTAGGGTTTCAAGGTGTTTGTACAACATGGATTGCGTGTATTTAAAACTGAGTCAAAACAATTTGACCGCAACACTGGCCTCCACTATAGCATAGATTCAAAACCCAATGTGTTTTTCCTTACCATAACAAATCTATAATGTGGTGAAACTCATATAGCCCATCTATAATATTGGGACTCTCTGAGCACCACACCCTACCTAACATCCTTAATATGGACTATCAATCTATTTTCCCATCGTTATTTATTATAGGATAAAACCAATGGAAAATTTTCTATCCATATAGCTTGATAGTTCATCCAAAAAGTCATGGTATACTACATCACCAAACTATCATCAAAAAAACAAAAATTAAAAATCTCAGGGCTAAAATATCCCACACAATTCTCAAGATTCCAATACATCTTTTAGATGAGACACAACCATTCTTACTAACATATTTTGGTGACCATTAAAAAAGTTGATATTCTTTTCCAACCTTCTTAACTCCTCAAAAATCCATAGAAACATATCAAGGACATTAGAAAATTCAAGGGGTGGTATAATATAAAAATTATAGACCGTACAGTGAATACATATCAAACAATTGTCATCCTAGAGATGTTAAAGAAACCCTTTAAAGAAAGAGAAAGGGGCCCTAAAAACTACCATGAGATATACTTCTCAATGATCCCACTACAATAAAATCAAATCCAACATAACTTGAGGACAGAGAACATAAATAGGAAATTCAAATAAATTAGAAAGGGAAAAATAATATAATTAACAAACTATAAGACACAAAATATCAACAAAAGATACACAAAAAAGGAATTATAACTATTTGGGTATTGATCATGAATATTTTAAGCCCTCTCCCATTTTCGATCATCTTATAAATCATGTTTCCATAGGGATGAAACCATATGTATATCATGTCAAAACAACAATTTATATTAATGGTCTAGAATCTCAACAGGTCTATAATTGAGGATCTCAATATCTTATTCACCTAACTCAACTCATTTGATGATATGAGAATTTTCATCAAGATATTAGTGAAGTTGTGATAAAAGGACGAAATGTTTAATCTAACCCATCATAAGTGTTAATGTAAACTTTTAAGTCGTGGCTCCAATCTAATCCAAAAACTCAAAATATCCAGTATACCTAGGAGAAATCTTACTCCCATA
Organism: Viscum album; assembly: GCA_963277665.1. Classification (NCBI taxonomy): domain Eukaryota; kingdom Viridiplantae; phylum Streptophyta; class Magnoliopsida; order Santalales; family Viscaceae; genus Viscum; species Viscum album. The sequence continues at coordinate 1,162,086,823 of OY728158.1, read as the reverse complement.
ACTAAACATTTACTCACCATAATGAGGAAAAACCATAAAGAATTCGGAATTACCATCTTCAAAATCTAGTGGAATTTTCCTATGATCACCATATGAATTCTGATGATCTTTCAGCAACATCATTTCCTCCCATATGACCTGTACAATATTTTTTGAACTCTACTGCAATTCTAGTGCAGGAATACTTGGCTCTTTACCCTTGGTCTTACACAAAATAGATCATTATGTTAATCCATACCAATCTCCCAATGGTGTCACACCAGTATAGTGTAGATAGTAATTTCTTGACCACTATTATTTGGATGAAAAAAAATTATAAGGAATACTTTGGAACAAAAATCACTCTAAAGACCTCTCCACACCATACGGTAAAATGAGGTCTACGGTTATAAATGATCATCATCAAAACCCAATGAAATCTTACTATGTTCTCCATGTACAGCCTTGAAAGGACTTATACTGATCTCAACACATTGATCACCAAAATGTGAGATGACTTCTTCAAGTAGTATATGATAATCCATATAGCAACATAAACACATTGAGATCTAGGTAAAATGATAATTAAGTCAATTTAAATGTCCCCTCACTTCTTCTAGTGTATATAATTAGTCTATAGAAAAAAAATAATAAACATTATTTTCAAGTTTCATATTTTCTCAATCCAAATTCTTGGGGAGAAACAAGGTAACTAAGGGATTTATACTATACCAAAAAAATAGATTTATCAGATAATGATGCATATTGGTCACACCATAGTGTACCACTAATGGTGATGTGTAAAACATATAGAGAACCAATTCACTCATCACCAATTGAATGAAAAAAAATCCCAAGAAGAGCACTTGATGATGTTAATTGTCACACTATACCTTAGGATAAATACTATAAAAACTCTATTGGGCCAAACCTCTACTTTATAATCCCTCAGCAGTTACTATATAAGGACCCATGTTTCTTTAGACATAAATATTAAGAATAAATTTTATCTTTTGACTTATGATACTGTTAAATGGGTTAAATGATATTTTACAAAAGAATATAATCCTGAATAATTTTTCTAGCTACTATGTTGTTCCTATAATAGAGTTATTAACCTATAATATGAGTTTGTTGGGAATCCAAACCATTCAAATTTTTGTGAAATAATTAATATTTAATGTTTAATTAATTAAATATTAATTTATTTGTTCATGTAGTTTCGGTGATAAATTTTGAATAGAGAAACAAATAGAGATTTCACCTATTCCATTGCGTCTAGAATAAAGATGTTTATCCTAGGTTTTGCATTAACATGAGTTGGGAACTAGGGCTAGACTAGGCCCCATTTTATTTTATTTTCTTTTTCTTCTTTTTCATTCTTTTGTTTTTATTTTCACATATTATTCCTTCCTTCTTATGCACACCCTTCATGCGGATCTGACTTTTCATGAACTAATAGAAAAAGATGGATTGAGAGAAAGATAGTGACAAAGAAAGAGATAGAAGGAAAGTAAGGTATTGTGGAAAATCACCTGACCACATTGATCGATGTGCGGAAGCCTTAGACCGTATAATTGAACGTAGATTCAACGGTTTCTGCCAAAAGGTAGGTACATTTATGTTTTTCCATATAATCTCATATATTTTCCATTTTCTTTATTCAAATCCCTATTGTGCTTTTTTATGGCCCTTGGTTTCTAGATATACTATTTTTGGGACAATAATTGGGGTTATGGGTGATCTGAAGGTTTTTTTTGGGAAAACTGGTTTACACATCATGTAGTCTTGGGTAGCACTTTGGGTGTTCTTCAAATTTAGGGAAGATAATGTTTTGAGAGTATACGCTGTCTATGGGGTCATATAATCCTTGTACTGGTACTCAACCGTGTAGCTGAGTACCTGGCCAAGAGAACCTGTATAGTGGTACATGGCTGGGTACAGTACATGTCTATACCTCATGTGGGGGGAACATTGTGTATAATTACATTTTCTAGCCATGTATCTGGCTAGGATGATTAACGGACAAAGGCATGTACCACGTGTTGGGTACATGCCATGTACCCATCTTAAACACCATGTACGAGGGTAATTTAAATGCCCTGCCCATCAGAAGTGAATGACCACATAGGATGTTTGGACTATACACCATGTATCGAGGGTGACACTCCAAGTACTACCCCCTTTTAACCATTTGAGTATTTTTCATGACTTCTTGTCCTGGAGTTGGAATTGAACCTCAAGAGTAGTCCATTATGAGTAGTTTTCCACAAATATCATGATGTCGAAACCCCTTGGAGTGATCTAAGGACTGAAAATGGGTTTTTGGGGATTCTATCTAAATAGAGAGGTTCAAACTATAGTAATCAAATTCAGTTGTCTCTTGAGAGGGACTTGAAGGAGAATTATATATTGGGTGTTTATAACAATCTATTTTGATAACATTCACCTGAGATGAGTTGAGAGTTTTCTCCTGTGACTGATGCCTTCTTGGATTTTATTGAGGATTTCTCCCCTGTGAGATGTTCCCCTATAGCCTATGAGGCCATGAGAACTATCAATTTTAGGAATCCCTTAAGGGATTCCTTTTCTTATATAATGATTTACATAGTCCGTTATAAGATCCATGTACATGTATGTCGTTCCAAGGATCAATTGTAGGATTCATTCATTTTATTACCATTTTAAGGATCCCTTGTAGGATTTGACATTTTTTCATATAGCTAAGGATTCCATGTAGGACTCCTTCAATTCTGTTAAGACTCTATGATCCTAAGTAGGATGCCACTTTAGTATGTTACTTATGAAACCTAGTGGGTGCCTGTGGTTTGACCAATACTTAGATGGTATGTCGAGTTTTGGTAGAGATGGTACTGGGTGTCACCCTAGACCCCATGCTGATTTGATAATCCCATGGGGATATGAATAGATTGTAGGGTTGGTAATTAGGGCCACTCTTACTCATTTGTTTTAATCTTTTACATCGCTATTGCCAATACAGTGATTTTTACAATATTCTCTTCCTAGTTGTTAGTTTTGGAGCCTTATGTGAGGCCTCATTCATTATTTTGGGATGATGGAGATTCGTTTGGGATCCATATTTCTTATTTTGATACCCAGACATGCTTACCTAGGATCCATCATTTAATACATACTATTTTCCTATATTTTATATTATACCCAGAGGTACTACCTAGGACATGGCTATTGAGCATGGTTATATATATATATATTATGATATATATTTTGTTGGGATTACCAGAGGTGCTTCCTGGTACCATGTTTCTGACGTAGTAGTATGAAGATCGAGTGAGCTTCCATATTTATTTACAAAGGACCATGCAATCCTTTGAGTAGGAAGACCATGTGAGCTTTCATTTTAGTTTCCAAAGGACCATTAGAGTCTTTGATTATGAAGACAATGTGAGATTTTATTTTGGTTTCAAAAGTAACATGATATCCCTTAGGATGGATGAATATGAGGGATTCCCCACTGGAGATTGGCAGTAGACCATGAGAGTTACCACGATGATGGATGGTTGTGGTTATGTCCTAATCCTTCTAGAACGTGATTGTAAAGAGACCGGGAGAGCTCTTCGAGTCGGGCCAGGGGATAGACATTGATTACTTTAACTAGTGATGGATTTTTTTTGGGTTACATCCCTGCCCATCCAGGACTAGTATCCCAGGTATATAACCTTTTGGAATCGGTACACACTTGGTTCAAACCCTTAGAGATTATCTGAGTCACAATATCATGACCTTTTTTGGACATGGACCTATCGCTCAGACTTTGGACTAGATTTATAGGAATGGGCATCATGGAGACTAAATTAGTGACCATTATAGGATTTACCATGGGTATACGACATCCTTATTTACTGGATTGATCATTTGTATACAGTATACCTCTTAGTTATTGAAGGTGGGTAACGGTGATCTTAAGTGTAGTATGAGTATCCACCTATGGTGATGTAGCTTGCTAAGAGATATAATTTCAGCATTGGATGAATCTTGTATATTATTATTGGGATTAAAAACAATATAGAACCACTTAATGATGCACGACATTAGTGGAACAACTTCCATCTCAATTCACAGGCACATGATGTTCTGTCTTACGAACTCAAGGAGTGATTACTGATGTGGTTTCATGTTTCATGATTCACATACTAATTAATATTCATAGTTATGTATATATGTATTCATATATAACAATTCATGTATACATATATAGATATGAACATCCATGGTGGCACTTTCCTAGTTGAATGGTATTATGGACCAATGCTTTGATTGAGGTTTAATATTTGGTTTTACATACCTTTTTAGTTGTTTCTTTGTAAGTCAGAGGTTTTTATTTTGCATACTCTTATATCGACACATTAATAGGTTAAATTTTGGGGTGGCCTACTGAGATTATTTTTTACACCTTCATGTGATTCTCAGTGTATGTGTAAGCCTTATATCTGTTTTTCTTGTTGAGGATGAGTTTCATGGTGGATAGGGATGGGGCCAAGAGTTGCATGATTGAGTAGAGATTCTCATCTGGTTAATCTGATTAGGATGGTGTAGTTTGATAGCATCTGGAGACTGGGTCTATGGTCTGGATCAGATTTTGTAGTAGATCCATGTGTTATTACTTTTAGTTTCTTTTGTACTTCTGTATTCGTATGGTCGGCCAAATGGGTTAAAAATGTTTTATTTTATAACATATCCATTCATGATTTTATATAATTTTAATTTATTATTAAAAAATGTTCTATTTCAGTTATTTACATCATGCACACTCTTTTTTACTTACTGTTGTGTATGATACTTAGCTATTTATTATGTTACCTTCCTCTGATATGTGGGTATTTTCTCTCCACTATTACACCTTAGGACTATAATTCTATTTGTCAACCTCTAGCATATAGGGAGGTGTAGTTGAGGGCTCAAAATCCACTGGCTCGGACCATCGTTTCAGTGGAACTCGGGTCAGGTCATTACAATGTGGTATTAGAGATATTCTTTTCATGGTTTTTACAATTTGGGGTATGTTATTTATGATTAGTAAGAATGTGTTGGAACCTAGGATTGATATCAAACTGGTGCATCAAGAACACTTGTTCTCGTAGGAGGTCATGGTTTTTAGGGTATGGGATTATTTTCAAGATCTATGGATTTTGACTCTTTTCCAAAAAAATAAATATATGCCTCATCCATAATACTAGTCACATAAGATTACCATAATATATGATTTCTAGTGTGAGGTTTTATGGATGAATGTTGCCTATTATATTGGGGGTGCTTATTTATATATTTACTTTGATGGTAGGGTATATGGATCGATGTTGAAGAGATTTTTTGTGAGGATGATGACTCAGTCCCCATGAAGGGGAGGTGTAGTGACCCTAGTAAGTCGATATAAATTGTGATTTGTTTCCGTTGTACCCCTTGTATGGTATTTTTATACAGTTATGTTTTTATCTAGTCGGGTCGCTGAGTACAATGTTGATGGATTCCAAGATGTTTCTTAGGAACTAGACCACTAGGGTATATTTTCATATAAAGGTTCCTTATGAAGGTTAGTTCAAGCTCTCTTCTCTGTTGGGGTCGTGACATCTAGTGAGTAGTAATTTTCTTAGTGTGGTCAGTGAGGATCAGGATCTATAGGTTATTTTTTATGTTTTGACCCTTGTTTTTCATTGTGATCCTTACCTTCTTTCAAGAGGTATTCTCTTTTAGGAATGGTTTCTAGACCTTCTGACCTTGCTATGGGACATTCTCCGTAGGGCTTAGTGGGATACCGAGAGACCCTTAGTTTTGACTCGGACCCTTGTGGTTCAACATTCCTTTGTTGAAAGGTATCCAGAGTAAGAGGATGGCCCATGTTTCCCTACATCTATTTAGATAGTGATATTGGTTTTATTCTCATTTTCTGATCGTTGCAAGGTAGGTGATATAGTTTTGTGTTATAGTCATGTTGATGCCTTCATCGTTTTCTAAGTTCACAGGGTGCTTATTTTTCATAACTAGAATCGATGGGTATGACTATTCAGGTGCCTATCCTAGTTGACCAGTACTTTAACTATTGATAATGTAGTCATAGTGTGGGTATACACTTGTGACCGGGACAATGCCACTTGATTTAGGTCGAGTAATGAATTGTGTCATGGGTCAGATGCTCAATTTTGAATATGGTTTCAATGATATCTTCTGTATTAATGATACTAAGGTGTCGTGTAGCATGGTTCTCTTAACATTGTAATAATAAAACATGCTAGATTATGAGTCGAGTGATAAAGATAAACATCGGTTGCATGTTGTATCATTTGAATCTAAATCGATGAGTGTTTAGGTGTGATATGAGGACCTATGCATCAAGAATTGTCATGGATTTGGATCAAGGAATTTTGTGTTGGATATTATCTCTATGGTAAAGGTAACATCATTAAATGATGGTATACCGTGAGATTCTTGACGCATAGAAAAATCCTCCTCCAGTTTTGACTGTATGTGAGCATGGCTTAGAGAAAGTTGTACATTCCCATTTGTAAAATCATAATGTACTTTTGTTAGAGAAGATCATGATCTATATTGATTCATATTCAGTGTGCTGAGAAGGCTTTGGCCCTACAAATTGCTCATTTTCTTAATAAATGTTATTCCCTTGAGAGGAGGAACCTGTTAACGTTGGGATCAAGGAGAGGTGTAAGGTAACCCATATAGTGGGGGTGCACCTTTGGCTATTTGACGTTGGTGACCCTCTTTTTCGGTTGATCTTTGGTGTTTATTGTGTGCTATTGAGCTCTGTTTATTTTTTGAGATGAAAATAAGGATATTCATATGATGTGGTGTACCAGATCGGTCATAATAAAAATTCTTCCATATAGGAGACTGTTTTTGGTGCTTTGAGGTTGGTTGTTTGAAATTCCAGACAGACAGATTGCAAATATTCTTGAGTTGAGAGCATGGCTGATGTTATTTTCACCCGGAATCTCAGCGATGATAAATTTTATGGTGAGGTGTTGTTAAAGACATTGTTCCTCCATAATGCAGTTTTGGGAAGAAATTTCAAAATTCCATTATGATTCTTATATATGTATAAAATGGTCTGTTCCTCCCAAATATGATCATGGATAATTTTTCGGACCATTATGTTGGTCATTGAATAGGGTGTTTAGCATTTGATAAGAGGTTGGTGGGAATCTGACCCATAGGAATACTATCAGAATAATTTATATTTAATATTTAATAAATTATGTATTAATTTATTCATACTGGTTCATTCGGTGAAAAATTTTAAAAAAAGAATCAGATTGGTATTCTATCTCAACCATATAGTTCAAAAAAAGGATTTTATCCTAGGAGAGGCATAAAGGTGATCTTTGCGCTGGGGTCAGCCCCGAACCCTTTTTTAATTTTTTTCTTATTTTTCTTTCATTAATTTATATTTTCTTATTTTCCTCCTTCCATATCACACATTCCACTCCTGTGGATCCCCCTTTTCCTGAAATAAGAGAGAAATAGAGATAGGAAAAAATACAGAGATAAGGAAGGGATGATATGTATCCTCACCAATCCCTTGACCTGCTCGATCGATGGGTGACAACCATGGACTGTATAATCACACGAAGATTCAATAGTTCCTACTAAAATGTATGTTTGTTTTTTTTTCACCAAAGATTCCCATAAATTATCCATTTTATAAATTTAAATCCCTATTATGATTTCTTGTGCCCCCTAGTGTCTGAATCAACAATGTTTTCGATGAAAACTATGGTATTGGGTGATCTGAAGCTTTTCCATTTGATAAAACCAATTCTCATGGAATGTAGTCAAGGTTGAAATGACGTGTGTTATTCCCATTCATAGAAGATGATGTTTAGGGACAACATGATGGGAATGGGATCATACACAGTGTTTACTGGTACTCATCTTTGTATCTGTGTACCCATCCATGTGAACCCATGTAGGTGTACATGGTTCTGTATAGTACAGGTCTAGACCCCTTGTGGGTGGCATGCTATGTAGAAGTACACAACTTGGTCGAGTATCTGGATAGACTACTCGAGGAAAACATTCATGTACCCTAGGGTTGGTACACATCGTGTTCCTGTCTTACATGTCATTTACCTAGAATGTTTACATGCCTAGTCCAGCAGATTTACATGCCCATGTGCACCATTTGGAGTATCTGTCATGTACTGAGAATGAAATGAAGTGTACATACACTTTTCAACCCTTCAATGTTTTTTTGTGTCTTATTTCCATAGATTCAGAATTATAGATGACTATTTTCCATTCTAAGTGTATTTCTTCAAAGATAATGATGGTGAAACACATTGAGGGATCTAAGGACTCCTAATGGGATTTTTTGTGGATTATATCTAAAATGATAGGTTCTTCCACCAATAATCGAATTAAATTAACACTTGAGAGACACTTGAATTATAATGATAGGTTGGTTGTTCCAACTAACATAGTTTGATACCTTTGATCTGATATAATTTGAGAGCTATCTCTCATGGATGATGACTTTATGAATTTTTCTAAGGATTTCTTCCTTATGAGATGTGCTCCAATGGCCTATGAGGTAATGAGTCATATTTCTTTTGATGATCTCAGGGGGGATGCCGTTTATTATATGAAAATCTAGTGATACCCTTGTAGGATTCATGCACTCGTATGCCATTCTGACGATCCCATATAGGATGCATTCTTTTTCTTACACTTTGAGGATCTCATATAGGATTCTTCCTTTACCATATATCTAGGGATCCCAAGTAGGATGCCTTAACTTGTGTTAAGACTAGAGAAACCAAAGTAAGATGCATCAATAGTGTTTAGCTTGTGGGACCTAGTGGGGGGATATGGTTTGACCAACCCTTAGAATATTGGGTTTGATTATAGATGGTATCAGGTGTCACCTTAGAACTCTTGATGAACTGGTAATCCCATTGGGATATGGACAGAGTGTTCGGTTTGGAATTCTGGTCGCCCTCACTTGTTTGATTATATCATTTTCATGGTTATTGAAGATGAAAATATGTCTAGAATATATGATTCATGGTTGGTTTCTATTGATCCTAACACAATGTGTCTTTAATTATTTGGGGATGTCAAATGTTCTTAGCAGAATATTTACATCTTATTGGGATGCCGAAACATTCATACCTAGAATATGTCTTCAAAACCATCCTATTTTTAATTATTTACTTTTATACCCCAAGTTAATACATGGGACTAGGCTATTGAGACAGAATATATATATATATATATATATATATTGTGATATATATTTTGTTGGGATTACTAGAGGTGCTTCCTAGTACCCAGCTTTTAAGCCTTGATTAGGAAGACTATGTGACCTTTAATATTTGGTTCCAAGGTACCTTGAGAGCCTTTGAATTTGAAGGCCACGTGCGATACCATTTTTGTTACCAAAGGACTATTAGAGACTATAAGTAAGAAGACCATGTAATCATCCATTTTTTAATCCATGTGACTATGAGAGCCCTTTGGAGGGGTGATTTTGTGAGATTCTTAGCTAGAGCCAAGGGATAGACCCTGAGATCTCTCGTGGTGATGGATGTTTATGGTTACGTTATGGTCCTTTCATCACATGATTTCTAATCAATAGTGAAAACTCGTAGATCTAGTCTAGGAGGATAGGTCGTGATATATTTCTATGGTGAAGGATTCATATGGGTATCATCCCTATCTTACTAGAACTGGTATCCTAGATATATGACATTTTGGGATCAGTATGCACTTGGTCTAGACCCTTATGGATTATTTGAGTCACATTGTCTTGATATCCCATGGACCGAGACTGTGGGCTTATACATTGGACAAGATTTACCAACCTTGGTAGCATGGTGATGAATTAGTGGACTTTACATGATTGAAAAAAGGTATACAATATCCTTCTTTATAGGATTTACCTTGATTATACGGTATCCATGTTAGTTATTAGATATGAGTATGGGTGAAACCCAGTGTGGGATGAGTACCCCCTGTGGGGATGTATCTTGCTCAGAGATATCATTATGTCATTGGATGAAGTGGTTATATGTTGATTCGGATTATGGACCCAGAGATAGACTTAAGTATACATAGATTGAGTGGAACAATGTCTTTCTCAATTCCCTTGCACATGATGTCTAGGATATTGGGATTATGGACCCCATGATGGAATCATGATGTGGTTATATGTTTTCTGATTCACATACTCATGAATATTAATATATATGTATATATGTATAGTTATGTGACTATAAATGTATAAATATATCGATATGGAATTACATGGTGGAAATTTCCTAGTTTACGGGATTAGGACCTAGGGTTCGACTATGGTTTAATATTTGGTTTTAGTTATTATGCCTCAACAAGTCTAAGAGGTAGATATTTCATACACTTATAGCTGTACATTTATTGGATTATTTTCAGGGTGGCCTACTAAGATTATTTATCACCCTTGCATGATCACCTTGGTGTATATATAGTCCATATGTATTTATTTGGTTGAGAATAGGTTTCATGGGGGGTAGGGCCAAGGCCTAGAGTTGCATGATCAAGTATATCTTCTCTCATTGTTCTTCTGATCAGGATGGGGTAGTTTGACAACATCTGGTAACCTGGTATGTGGTCTGGATTAGAGTTAGTAGTATGGACCTATGGTTTTACATTCATTTTCTATTATACTATTTTATCTATATGGTCGGCCCAATGGGTGACTAGTTTAATATTTTATAATAGAGATATTATGGATTTTATATCATTTTCATTTATTATTACCACATGTTCTATTTCAATTGTTTACTACTTCCACACTCTGTTTACTTACTATTATGTATGATACTTAGTCATTTCTACTGGCATCTTACTCTAACAAGAGGTAATAGGCTTCCAACTTTCAAACCCTAGTCCCTTACTTATAGTTGGAAGCCTATGGTATACAGAGCAGGACGATTGAGGCCTCGTAACCCAAAGGCTTGGAGTACCATTTTAGAGGAATATTGAACAGGTCTTTACAAATTGGCATTAAAGATGTTCTTTTCTAGTTATTTACTATTTGGGCTACAATATACAAGGGTATTTGGAATGTATCAGATCCTATGATGGATATCGAACTAGTGCATCGTGAACACTTGTTCTAGTTGGAATTCTCATTTTTTTGGGGTATGGTTTTGTTGTTCTAATCTATGATGTTACAGTTGTATTTGATTATTTACTTGAGAGACACACATGTAGTGTGGATTTTATGATTTATTGGGGATCTCTAGCTATTGGACTATTGGAAAGAGGGTAGGGATGAATTTTGACTCTTGGACAACAAATGGAGGAGGCATCTCATTCTTTATACTAGGCATGAAGGATGCAAATCATATAGGGATTCTAGTGGTTGATTTTACAAACAAATGTGGTATATTTTATTGAGGAATGATTATGTATATATATGATTTTGAAAATAGGTTATGTGGATCTGTGTTTAAGATTTGTTTTGGTGAGGATGAGGACTCAATCCTCAAACACGGGATGTGTGGTGACATTAGTTGCTCGATATGGAATGTGATGCCTTTCTATTGTACACCTTATATGGTTTTCTTTTTCAGGTATGTGGTTATATTATCAAATCAATGAGTACAATGATAATGGATACTGAGATGTTTCTCATGAACTAGACCACCATGGGGTATTTATATATATGGGTGTCTGAAGAGTGTTAGTTCAACCCCTTTTCTGCATTAAAATCATGAAATATAGGGACCAGTTCCTTTAGAGGATGTTTAGTGAGGTTCAGGAACTTGTAAGCTGTGTTTTCATTTATGACCCGTGTTGTTCATTGTGATACTTACCTTCGTTAGATAGGTATGATTTTTTTTCTTGGTGGTTGGAACTTGTGACCCAGCTATGAGATTGGCTCTATAGGTATTGGTGTGAGACCTAGAGGCCCTTAGTTTTGGCTCAAGCCCTTGTGGATCAGTATTTGTTTTTTTCATTGTAGCATGCATGAGAGTTTGGCCTATGGTTTAAAAATTTTGTAAGGAATTATCTTGGTTTTATGAACATTTTTTGATCAATTTATGATAGGTTCTTGAGTTTGTGTTATATGCATTGTAATGCCTTCAGATTTTGGTATGCACCTAGGGTGCCTGTTTTTAGAGAGTAGCTTCGATGGGTCGAACTATTTGGGTGTCTGGACTAGTTGAAAATTGAATATTCTATTTATAATGTATTTAGAATTTGAGTATATTCTCATTAATGGTATTCCAATGGTTGAGGACTATCACGAAATGAATCATGGAATGGGTGATGTGCCTGATTTTGAATAGGTGTTCAAACCCTATTCATCCATATGTTTTCTCCTTGATCCACTAGTTCTGGTGTGTGGGGATTATCAACCCCATCTTGAGTCCAGCCAAATCAATCCAACTTAGAGCTTGGACATTTCAAATTTCATGACCTTATTTTAGTACCCTATACATGCATAACTCTGTTCTGCAGTCCTTCCCTACTACTTTCTATAGGTTCCCTTCTTGAGCGGTTTCTAAAGTTCCCTATCTTGGGAACCCCTCCAAAATTTCTTCCCAGATCTGATCCCCTTCCTAGTCCATGATATAGGAAGATGATCATGGAGAGAAGATTCCAGGATGATAACTCATTCCCTATGCGGAAGGATGATCGAACCAATGAGGTGATCAAAACCGCCCAAGATGGACCATCAGGTCCTCTAGAAACCCGGTAGTCTGAAAAACTTGTATCTATGGCCCAGTTTCTTCCAATTGAAGTGATAGGTAAAACCATCCAAATAACATCTCATCTTCATCTTTTATAATCAAATCCTCCTAATCAGAGTCTGTAGAGGTTCACAAGATTGAAATTGAATCTAAAGTAGACTCAGGAGAGAACTTCCTCCCTCTACAAAGAGACCAAAGTGCCTAGGGCCAAATGTAGGCCGTCTCATTTACAATGATACCTATACTAAGCTAGAACTCTCATTTCCTAGTATCATGGGTGAAAATGAACTTCATTTCCACCAACTGAAAAATATATAAGGCTCATATTAATATTTTCCTTGAACACAAACTGAAGCTAGATAATATTGGAGAGTTCAATCATATAATCAAGTTGCATGAATACATGCTTTAATACCTTATCAACAATCACATATAGATTTTATAAAATAGGGAAATCTCGGTTGAACTTGTTTAGGAGAGAGAACAATATTTTTTTTCCAAAATCACAATAGGTATTATAATTGTTCTTATGTTCTCTGTCTATGGTAGTTGCGATTTATAATGCAGGGCAGTGCTTTGGAACAATCTAAATGGGTTTGACCTAGGGGACTTGCCATGGATATTTGGAAGCGACTTCAATATAGTTATAAAACTAGTTGAGAAGAATGTCAGAGGCATGTTTACCTGACAAGATAGTATATACGCTTCCTAGTTCATGGATAGAGAAGGATTACTGAACATTGTGTATGCGATTGAACCTTTACGTGGTATAATAATCTACAAGGGAGAAGACAGTTCTAGAATCACCTCAATGCCACCTCACCAATATCCACTCCCTCTACTTGTTTCCAAATAAAAATGTCAACAACCTGGTCCGAGGCATCTCTGATCACACTCCGCTTATACTATCTCTGTATACTATAAATGTATACCATGAATGATTTATGTTCATTAACCATAGGAATATCACACTAGGGTACCAAAAGTTAGGGAAGGAGATGCTGGGGGTGGGGGTGACCCAGTGTCACCCATGAGGGTCCATTCATGAAAAGCATGGATGCTTCAAACAGTGACTGTAGTTGTGGGCTAGTAACTTTCCTTCTAATGAAGAAGACATGGATGATCTGAAGTGAGAAGTTTAGCATTCAGAACCTTGTTTAGAGGAGGCCTAAGATAACTTAGGCTATAGTAGTCTCTCTAATTAAAAGAACATATTGCATGAATGGGTTGTCTCCTTGGAGCACAAGGAAAGGGGGAACTCGTTGATAAACTGAATCCTAGAAGGTGAAAAAACACAAATTTCATCCATTCCCACATTAGGGAGGAGAGATTCCCCATCAAGCCCTGTATTCAACTTGAATATGGTACTTTCACCGATGATAGTGATGTGGATGGGGGTATGGATGACACATTCATCAAAGACCACCTAGAAGGACCAAGCTTGACCATGCCTTACGGTTATCTGGATGGGGGAATAGAGTTATATGACCCTAGTGCTTATTCCGAAGATAAAAGAACCCTGCAAAATCCTTTCTTATAGACTGGTGTGTACGTTCAATTTCACATACATGATCCTAGGGAGTATTCTTAAAATGAGGTTGTCCAAGAATCATCCTCAATGGATCTCCCTCGAGTAACAAAACTTCGTGAAAGGGTGATCAATTCAAGGAGTGACAACAATGGAACATGACATGCTAAGAGACATTAATAAAAAGACACATAGGTATAATATATCCTTCATGTTATACAAGAAAAATTCATATGCTAATATCAAATCGGGTATCATCAAGAGAGTGCTTTCTAAAATAGGCATGTCGTCTTGAGCATGTGACCTCTTCTTCAGATGTTTTAGCACTTCATGGTCGGCAGATTTTTATGGGTAGAACCCATGGTATTGTTAAGGATACATGTGGACTAAGACAATGGGATCCCATCTCCCCAAGTATCATCATATTCGTGCAGGACACTACTAGCTATATGATCCACTTAGGCATGTCCAACGGTGAAATCTTGTCCAATAAAAGGAAACAGAACCTTCCTTCTATATCTCATACGATGTTTGAGGATGACACACCTATCTATATAAATTATGGTAAGAGATCTATATGGGGGATAAATAAGATACTAGAGGACTATATTCACTATAGCGATCAGGTTATCAAAATGGACAAGGGAGACTTCTTTATTTCAAATAAATATGCAGCTAGATGGGTTGTATATCTGTGTAATGGGTTTAAAGTGCAGTGAGGCTACCACACTCTGGATTATCTTAGAAATCACATCTCCTTAGGTATATTGTGCATCAACAACATTGATCATGTGGTGATTAAGATTCTGAGTCGTGTTCTCAACTGCAAACATCACTTTCAATCCTTTGTGGCTGGATTTTATGGGTTGAAAACATACTATACAACCATTCCTTTCCATGCCTTTTCATCCACAAATGTGATGAAAGGGTTTATAAAAACTATAGATAAAATGTTGTCTGGGTAAATTTGGGAAGCTTTATTGGAGGGAAAAGGAACTAGATTTCATGGGATATGATGGATAAGGCCATTCATGATGAATAAGTAAGTTGAATAGTCTAGAAGACACCATTCACTACATGCACGTAAAACTTTCATGGGGGATAGTTGAAGAACAAATTATATGGGTGAATACTATTTCTCAAAGATTGGGTCATAATGTAGAAATAGTAAATGTGCAGGGCTCTCCACTCTATACTGTGATTTGTAACCTCATCCCAATTTTGAAATAGAAAACATGGTGGATCATTCGGGAGGGAAACATCCTTTTCTGACATCACAACTGGGTAGGTGACATGTATGAGTATTCGGGGTTTTCGTCCCAAATAATCTCTTTTAGGGAGGTGAGTCTCCACACTTATTTCATCATTTTTGTTTTGAACAAGAAGAAGAAAGAGGTTTTTAATCTTATTGTGATCAACTCAGAGACCAATTAATGTGTCTCCACTCCATCCAAAATGGTGAGATTCAATGAAAATGAAATTATTAGGATCTTCAATTCTTAGACTCAATGCGACATAGGGGATGAAGTGGTCTGGAGCCACACGATCCGAAAACAGTTCCAATTATTTATCTAGAGGATCAAGAATCACAAAATACCTTCAGATGATAGTACCAGAAAGATGTGAATCATCCAAGATTCCTTTCGTCATTGTTTAATGACCATGAAAGAGGAAAACATATATCACATTGACTTTGAAGGTGATTCAGCCCCTGAGGTGTGGAACTTCTATGGATATTTCAATCCATACTCCTCTAGGGACCTCTGTGAGGCACCATTCCTTGAGTGCTAGTTTATGGGTATTGTCAATCCGGGCCTGGAAGGAGCAGCGAGATCTACTATTCTGAATGATGGGTGAAGATGATTATTGAAAGATCCAAAATGTAAGAGATATGAGGTTATTTAATCAAAGGGAGATCTATCATTGCTAAAGAAATAATAATGTTGTTTGAGTTGGTGACACCCACCAGTAATTGGGGAGATGCTCCAACTCTCGAGTCATTATGCATTTCCACCTCAGCAACACAACCCCTTCTCTCTAGGTCATAGGTAAAATTGGCGTGGTGGTTCCCTCCTACGATTGGTCTCAAATTCTTTACAGAGGATTCATGTATCTTAGGAGACATGAGAGGGGGAGGGGTCATGAGAGACTACATGGGAAGCATTGTGATGACCATCGTGGTGCATTATGGTAGTGGAAATTTTGTTATAGGAAGAGGCCAATGCGGTCCTAATCAGAGTTATTTTGTGCATCCAAGAGAACATCCACCTCTCACAGGTGGAAACCAATTCTATGATTATACATGAAGAATTTCATGGTAAATTATACACTATATGGAAAATATATTACATAATAAGAAAATATAGAATGCACCTTTGTACTAAAACAATGGTCAGTCACATCTGGCGAGAATGGAAAAATGTAGATCACCTCACTTCTCTAGAGGACCAGTTCTTCAAATTCACATTAATTTCAAAAAAAATCTTCAAAACTGGGGGGTCAATTTGATCTGAGGGGATGCCCTCGGTTTGCATTAATTCAGGACTCCTTTGGTATTTGGTTCATGTTGTCTGATTTATTTCATTTTCCCTCCATTCTAAAAATATTAAAAATGTCAATTTTATGGTTATAGAGGTTTAAAGGGAAGTAATAGATTTATAAGATTGATATGACATGTAGAATACTCGCCTTATCATTGTAATGAGAAACTCACTCGAGTACAAGTATGGTGATAAATATACATGTTGGTTGCATGTGGTATCATTTGAATCTAAATCGGTGAGTGTTATGGTAAGATATGGGGACCGATGTTTAAACACATTCCATGGGTTTGGATCCAAAAATTTGTGTTGGAATGTCTCTCTTTAGTATAGGTGACATTGTGCGATGATCAGCCACCATGAGATGGTTGACCCATGGCTGAATCCTGGCCAGGATTGAACATGTTGTGAGCATGGATGGGAGGGTACTATACACACCTATTTGTAGAATTCTAGTGAAATATTATGAAGGATGATAATTCTATATCATTATTTTTTTGGTATGCATAGATAGATATAGAACTACACAGAGAACCTTTTATTTCTAAATGTTATTTCTTTATTAAGGAGGAACCTGTTGAGGTTGTTCTTGAGGGGTAATGTAAGGTAATCCATTTGGTGGGGAGTGAACCTATAGACATTTTAGGGAGTTCACCCTCATTTTTTGTTGATCATAAATGTTTTATAAGGGACATTGAGATGTGAGTTTAGTTTTGAGACAATGATAGTGGTTTTCTTATGGTGGGGAAAAATGGATCGATGAAAGTAAAACTTATTCCATATAAGAGATAGTTATTGGATCCATGAGGGTTGGTTGTTGGATAATCGTTCTAGATTGGGTGTATAGATTCTAAGTTGATAACATGGAATTCTTCCTTTTCATCAATATTCTCTGGGACTAAAAGATTTATGGAGGCATTGTTTAAGGGCTTGTGTTTCTGTATAATGTGATTTTGAGAAGAAATTTGAATTTTTTTCATTCAGATACTTTTAAACGGGTAAGATGATATTTTCCTTCTATCAGATGATATAATTTAATTTTTTTGATCACTCGATTAGTCTCAGAATATGGTGTTTTCCCTAGGATAGGATTTTGGTTGGAAGTTGATAAATTAAAATTTTAACATTATAATAAAAATTTCATATTTAATAAATTCAATATTAATTTATTTTCATAGTTTCACTGGGTGATAAAATTTGAACAGATCATAACACTGATATTTATTCTCCGTTATTGAGTTTGAAAATTGAAATTTAGCCTAGGAAAGAATAAACATGAATAGGACATCGAGGTCAGTCAAGGATCATTTTTCTTTTATTTTATTTTCCTTCGTTTTCATTCTTTCATTTTTATTTTCAATTTTTACTCATTCCTTCTCATGCATGCCCCTCTGGTAGCTCATACCTTCATTGAACAAATAATAAAATATAGAGAGGGTGAAAGAGAGAGATATAGAGAAAAGGTAAGGGAATACAAGTACCATTATGAATCCCTCGACATGCCCAATCGATGAGTGGTAGCCGTGGACCATGGAATAAAAAAATTGAGCAGTTTCATCCAAATGGTAGGGACATGTTTTTCTATATATTACTATAGATTTTACATATTTTAAATTTAATTCCTTATTATGCTGGATTGTGGCCCCTAGTGGCTAGATATTCTATTTTGGTAATGAAAGCGATAGTTTTGGGTGATCTGATGGTTTTCTATCCTAGAAAACCAAGTTACATGGAGTGTTGTTCCAGATGACACACCATGGGTTATTCTTGTTAATAGAAGATTATGTTCTGGGAGTACACGTTTTGTATGGGTTTATAGAAGCCCTCTACTAATACTTGTCCATTTAACCGAGTAACCATCTAGGCAAACCCATATAGGGGTACTTGGTTCTATTTATTACAAGGCTAGACCCAGTGGGGGGGGGGGGAACACCACGTAAAAGTACATGGACTATCCAAGTATCTAGAAAGTCTAGTTGAGGGACATGGGCATGTACCCTGTATTGGGTACACATCATGTACCCCTCTTAAATGTCGTGTACCTGGGGATTTTACAAACCCAGTTCTGGTGAAGTAGACACCCATGAGGGCAATTGGGTGTACATGTTGTCTACCAAGGGTGACTTACCATGTAGTTTTCATTTTTAACTATTCAATTTTTCTCATGCACTTTTTCTCTGGAGTCTTGATTGGACCTTAGAGTAGTCTATTCTCTGTTGATTTCCATGAAGATAATGATGTTGAAACCCATGGGGAAATTTGAGGACTCTTAATGAGTTTCTTAATGATTCTATATAAAAAGAGTGATTCTTCTTTTATTAATTGAATTTAGTTGAATTATGAGAGGGAATTGAATGAGAATTATATGTTGGGTGTTTGGCCAACATAGTTTGATACCTTTGAAATCTGATGTTTTGAGAGATACCTCACGTGACTGATGCCTTCTTGGATTTTCCTAAAGATGCCTCCATTGTGAGATGTGCCACTCTGGCCTATGAGGATTTGTGAGTTTCATTCAAGGATCCCATGAGGGATTTATTTAATTATATGATTTTTTATAGAGTCCCTTTTAGAATCCCCATACATGTATGTCAAATCCAGTATCCCTTGTAGGATGCCTTCATTTACTTACTTTTTTAGGATCCCATATAGGATTCCTCCTTTACCATACAACTACGGATCCCAAGTAAGATGCCTGCACATACATTAATACTATAGAATATCATGTAGGATTTCTCTGAAATGTTTTAATTGATGGAACAATTGGTATCTCATGGTTTGACAGACCATGATCATGTATTTCAGGTTTGGGTTGAGATGGTATCATGTGTGAGCATATAACTCATGCCCAACTAGTAAGACCATTGGGCTATTGATGGAGTTTTGGGTTGGTAATTAAAGCCAAACTCAGTCTTTTTTTATATCTTTTACAATTTTATTACTAATGAGACGATGATTACCAGAGGTTCTTTCAGGATGGTGGCGTTTGAGCCAGACGTGAGGAATTTTTCTTCATTTTTTATGCCCGACATTCTTTCGTGAATACGTATTAATTATTGGGATTCCCATAAATTCTTTCCTATGATCTAGACAATGATATGTGCTATTTTTTTACATTTACTAGTATACCTAAAGGTTATACCAGGGACTTGTTTGTTGATCCAGGTTGTATATATATATTATAATATATATATATATATTTGGATAAGTAGTGGTTCTTAAGGTATTCAGCACTTGATCTTTGAGTAGGAAGACAATGTAGCCTTATATATTTGTTTCCAAAGGACTATAAACTCCTTTGAGTATGAATATTGTGTGAGATTCCATTTTTTATTCTAAAGGACCGTGAAAGCCATTGAGTAGGAAGACCATGTGAGCCTCCATTCTGGTTTCCAAGGGACCGTGAGATCCATTGGTAGGGATAATTGTGTGAGCTTACAAGATAGATACATCATATAGACCATGCATGATCATATGAAAATTGATCTATGTTGTTTTGTAACGATCCTACTAGCACATGATATCCAAGAGATCTCGTAGTTGCACTTGGGGATAGACCTTCAGCGCTTTCTATGGTGCTGGATGTATGTGGGTCACATCCCGGTCTGGGAAACACTAGTATCCCATGTATATGACCATTTGGAACCAGTACACACTTGTTTCAAACCATTAGGGATTATCCATGTCACAATTTTGTGACCATTTCTGGACCAAGACCTTGTGCTGGGACATTATATTGGATTTACAGACCTAGGAATCTTGGTGATTGACTCAGTAACCTTTAGAGTATTGACCATCAGTATATGGTATCCTTCCCTATA
Organism: Viscum album; assembly: GCA_963277665.1. Taxonomy (NCBI): domain Eukaryota; kingdom Viridiplantae; phylum Streptophyta; class Magnoliopsida; order Santalales; family Viscaceae; genus Viscum; species Viscum album. The sequence continues at coordinate 1,162,066,224 of OY728158.1, read as the reverse complement.
TTATTGACCATCATTATATGATATCATTTTTAGTGATTGGAGGAAATTATGGGTGAACCCAGGTGTATGGAGAGTATCCCCCAATTGTGATGTGGCCTGCTCAGATATATAATTATGGTGTTGGTCGAAGTAGGTATATGTAAATTGGGATTATGAACCTAGAGATTGAATTAATGACACACAACTTTAGTGGCATGATTTCCAACTCATTTCCCTTATAGAGGATGTTATGGTGATCCATTTTACATACCCAAGGATCAACTACTGATGTGGATTCATGGAATTTTATTCACAGACTCATGAATAATAATATTTATTTATAACTTTATAGGTATGGTACTTTACATGTATATATATATGGTCATTTGTGGTATAAAATTCCCAGTAGATTGGGATTACAGACCCAGGTTTTGATTATGGTTTCATATTTTGTGTTACTTGCCTTTTTATTTATGTCTTAGAAAGGCTGAGTACTTTCTTTTACAAACATGTATAGAAAAAAAACATATAAGATTCTTGTTAGGGCGGACTACTAAAAAAGTATTTTCCACCACTACAAATCCACCCTTGTTTATAGATAGACCTTATGACTTTTTTATGTGGATCATGAGTTGCATGGTGGATATGGATGAAGCCCGATGTTTCATGATTATATAGAGCTCCTTGTGTGGTTATTCTGATAACGCTCGCACATTTTGATAGTGTATGGAGATGAGGTACGTGGTCTGGATCAAAGTTAGTAGTAAATCCTTGTTCTTTTACTTTAATTTCATTTTAAATTCTAAATATATATGGTCAAACCAAGGGGTGACCCGTGTTGTATTGTATAACATAGATGACTGGGAATTTAGAGAATTTTCATTTATTACTACAATATTTCATATTTCAGTTATTTAGTGCTTCGAAACTCTATTTAATTACAATTGGGTATGATATATAGATATTTCAATTTCATGATTAACTTTATATGAGGTCATTATCTCTAGACTACCACACTAAATTCCCAAACTACTAGTCAGTAGCCTCTGGCATATAGGGGGTGTGCTTGAGGCTTCATAACCCACTAGCTCAAAGAACCATTTACTGTCATTTGGGTCTGGTCATTACAAAGTGGTATCAAAGATGTTATTTTCCTAATCTCTTCTATTTGAGATATGGTAGATAGGGGAATTAAGACTTTGCCTGAACCTGTGGAAGATATCGTGCATGTGTATTGGGAACACTTGTTCCTATATGATGTTCTAGTTTTTTTCGTTTGGGATTATTGTTTAGATCTATAATGTTATTGTTGTATATTATTTTTTCTTTTAGTGATTCAAGTGTTTTGTGGATGTTTTCATTTTTTGTGGATATCTGGTTGTTTTCCTATTATAAAGAGACTAGGGATTGATTTTAACACTTGGTCAACAAATTCATAAGGGATATCATGTGTCATATTAGGTAGGTATGATTCACATCATATGATCCTACTAGTGTATGAATTTTCTGATGACAAAGGTCTATTCCACTGGTCCTACTTATATATGTATTTTCTTTTGATTTTTGGTTATTTGGATCTACCTTATGGATTTTATTTGTGATTTTGATGATTCAATCCTCATACATAGAAGGTGGAGTGACCTTATTAGGTCAATATGGAACATGATTCTTTTCTATTGTACCCATTTCAGGGTGTTTTTAGGTATTTTATTATTTAGTCAGATCATTGTGTACAATGTTGATCGATACTAAGACTTTTCTCATGATCTGGACCTCCATGGGTATTTCCATATATGGGTGCCCGATGAGTGTCAGTTTAACCTCTCTACCATTATAGATGATCATTATCTATATTGATTCGTATTGATATTTCTTTTTTGACCTCTCTTGGATTGAGGTCTGGGATAATTTTCTTTTTTCCAACCTTCTCAGGGATAAGAAGGTCTATGGGGGGAGTTTTTTAGGACATGTGTTTCTTTGGAGTGCAGTTTTTAGTATAAATGTGAATATTTTTCTTTCAGATGCTTATAAAGGGGTAAAATGATATGTTTTCCATGTTAAATGATGCTAGATAAATTTTATGACCACTCCATTGGTCTTGGAATAGAGTGTATTCAATATGGTTGGAGTTTTGAGGGAATCTGAACTCTTTATATTTTAAGGGAATAATTAATAATTAATATTTAATAAATTAGATATTAATATATTTTTGTAAGTTCATCCAGAAAAAATTCAAATGGAGCCTCAGATTGATATTTTGTATCTTCTATTGAGTCTATAAATGGCATTTTAGCATAGGAAAGGCAAAAGTGTGAGATGGGCAATAGGACCGACCCAAGAACCATTATCTTTTCTTTTCATTTTCTTGTTTTTATTTTTTCCCATATAATTTTCTATTTCATCCTCCTTCCATATCGTTTTTTCCCCTACTATGGATCAACCTTCGTGTCAACTAAGAGATAAAGATGGATAGGTAAAACAAGAGAGAGAGAGAGAAAATGGAAAGGAGTTACCATTGTGAATCCCTCAATGTGCTCGATCGACATGCAAAAGTCATGGAGCACAGAATAGAACGATGCTTCAACAGTTTCCACCAAAAATGGAGAACAATTTATGTTTTCATCATAGATTCATGTAGATTTTTTTTCTAAATTTTAAGTCCTATTATGTTTTCATGTTACCCCTGGTGGCCTGATCTACTATTTTTTGGATGAAAATGGGGGTTTCGGGTGATCTGAAGGTTTTATATTTGGGAAAATTGGGTTACACAACATGTTGCCTAGGGTGACAGGCTGTGTGTTCTTCATATTTGAGGAAGATGATGTTTTTTTAGTACACTCTGTGTGTGGTGTCAAACACACTATGTAGTGGTACTCGACCATGTAGTAAGGTACCCACCCAGGAGAACCTATGAAGGTTACATAGTTGTGTATAGTACATGGAGATATGTTGTGTCGGAGGAACACCATGTAAAAGTACATGACCATATTGAGTATCCAGCCAAGTCAGTAGAGGGACATGAACATGTACCTTATGTTTTGTACACAACATGTACCCACCTTACTATCCATATACCTGGGGAAATTACATGCCATGGATGAAGAAAGTACATGCCCATGTTTTCTGTTGAGAGAACACATCGTGTACAAAGAGAGACACACCATGTACTTCCCCCTTTTAACCCTTAGTGGGGGTTTTTCACATCCTCTTTCCCCTGATGTTAGAATCTCACCCCAAGAGTAGTCCATTATGAGTATTTTTCTATGAAAACCATGATGGTGAAACCCATTGGGGGTCTGAGGAATCCTAATGGGTGTTATGGGTCTTCTTTATAAATAGATAGGTTCTTCCTCTACTAATTTAATTTAGTTGGCTCATGAGATGGACTTGAATGAGAATGATAGGTTGGGTGATTAGAACAACCTAGTTTGGGACATTTGATCTAAGATGAGCTGAGAGATATCTCCCATGATTAATTACTTAGATTTTCATGAGGACATCTCCCTTGTGATATCTGCATATCCAGCATGTGAGGTTGTGAGACCTATTTCTCCTGAGGATCCCATGAGGGATTAATTTTCTTATTTAATTATTTAGACATCCCCCTATAGAATACTTATTCATTTCTTCCATTTCAAGGATCCCTTTTAAGATTCTTTCATTTTCTCACCATTTGATGATCCCATGTATTATTCCTCAATTATATTACATTTAAGGATCCCAAGTAGGATTCCTTCAATTTTGTTAAGATTAGAGGATGGAGAGTAAGATTATTATTTAGTGTTTTTATTTTTGGACCTAGTGGGAACTCGTGGATTCCCCAACCCTGATCTATTATATTGGGTTAGGGTAGAGATGGTATTGGGTGTCACCTTTGAACTGGGATAATCAGGCAAGTCCATGGGGCTATAGATGGAGTGTTGGGATTGTTGTCCGAGACACCCTCAATTGTTTTTTTATATTTTTGACTTGTTTATTGATGGTGGTATGATGTTTACTAGAGGTTATTACTGTTTGGTGGCCGTTTAAAATGACATGGTGTGTCTTTCCTTTTTTTTGGGATGCTGTACATTTCTACTAGAATCCTTACAACTTATTTTTATGCATAGCTGTCCTTACCTTGGATCTGGATTTTTTATCTATACTATTTTATAATATTTTTCTAGTATACCTAGAGTTACTTCCTCGAAAATGGCTGTTGAGCCTGGTTGTATATATATATATATATATTGTGATATATATTTTGGGTAAGTAGAGGATCTTCCTGGAATCTGGATTTTGATCCTTGAGTTGGAGGACCTCGTGAGATTCATTATTAGTTTCAATAAGACTATGATATCCTTTGAGTATATAGATCTTCTGAGATTCCATTTTGGTTTCCCAAGGACCATGAGATCCTTTGAGTAGGAAGCCCATTCCGTATTCTATTTTTTTTTTCAAGGGACTATGAGAGCCCATGGTAAGGATGACAATGTCATCTTTCTAGCTAGATCCATGGGATATACATGGAGATCTCCCCTAGTGATGGGTGTATATGGTTACATCCTGATCCTACCAGCATGTGATTTCCAAGAGAATGTGAGATCTCCTAGAGTTGGGATAGTGGATAGATTGTGAGTAATTTACCTAGTGATGGATGTATGTGGGTTACGTCCCAATCTAGGCAGTATTTGAATCCTAGGTGTATGTGTTTTGGCATATGTATGCACTTTTTTCTGACCCTTAGGGATTATCCAAGCCACTATATCATGACAACCTATGAACCAAGACCTTGCGATCCAACATTGAATTGGATTTACAATATTTGGTAGCTTGGTGAATGACTTAGTGACCTTTAAAATATTATCCATCCGTATGTGATAAATTTATTTAAAAGATAGATCATTGGTATATGGTATCATTTTTATTAATTGAAGGAAATTTTTGGTGAACCCAAGTGTTGGAAGAGTATCCTCATGTAGTGACTTATCTTTCCGAGAGATATAATTCTATAATGGAGAGAAGTAGGTATATGTCCATTGGGATTATGGACCGAGATATTGATATAATAATACACAGCTTCAGTGGCATGACATCCACATCAATGACCTTTGCATATGATTTCTGGGTGATCAATATTATAGACCCAAGGATTTACTACTGATGTGGATTCATGTATTTTGATTCTAATACTCGTATATATTCATTTATATATATATAGGTACATTACTATACATGTATATGTATATAGATATATATATTCATGGTGGGAAATTCCAATTTGACTAGGACTACAGGAACATGGTATGAATCTGGTTTCATTTTTGGTTTTACATACCATTTGATTTATTTGTCAATATAGATGAGAAGTTACTTTTACATACACTTATAGCAGATCATTTATAGGTTTCTTGTTGGGGTGTCATACTGAGATTATTTCTCAACCCCTCACATGTTCCTAAGTGTATGTGGAGACATAATATATGTTTTTCAAATTGTAAATGAGTTTAATAGTGGATATGTTTGAGGACTAGAATTTCATGATTTATTAGAGCTTCTTGGGTGGTTCTTCTGATTTGGTTGGTGTAGTTTGTCAACACCTAGATAAAACATACGTGGTCTGGATCGAAGCTACTATTAGTCCCCTATGATTTTAATTTCATTTTATTTTGTACTCTTATGTCTGAATAGTAATACTTGTGGGGGACCAATGTATCATTTTATAACATATTTGTTTGCGATTTTATAAAATTTTCATTTATTATTACTACATATTCTTTTTTAGTTATTTACTACTTATATACTATGTTTACTTATTGTTTTGTATGATACTTAGCTATTTCTTTTGGTTACTTACTCTTATGTGAAGGTATTGTCTTCTCATTATCGCACCCTAGTCCATCGGTACTAGCCAGTAGCCTCTCACATATGGGAAGGTGTGCTTGAGGCCTCATAAACCGCTATCTTGGAGCACCATTTTAGTGAAATTTGAGTTGGTTCATTACATACCCTTCCACTTACTACACTAAGGATGACTGCACTATCATATGGTAAAGTAAAACTTTATCCCAAATTGCATCTACATCAAGGTGAAATGATGATAACTCTTCTATTACACTCCAAGAGTATCCTGAAATGTATGCCACACCACTACATGAATTCCTTCCCAAGGAATCTACCACAGAATTTAATTTACTTGGTTTAAAGGAAATTATGAAATCATAATCATTTAAAAAATCCAAAAAAACTTTTTCACATATTCACTATCTTAAATGAGAAGATATACATTTGGATTTTTTGATCTATGAAGATAAAAACATTCATTGATAAATTAGTGTATATAATACTCTATATAATACACAATTAGAGCAATCTGATGATCTTGGGAATGAAAACCCACATTTTTATGCACTTTAATTCATAATGTATTTCATAATGGTACATTTAATAAATCCTCAAAGTATAATGAGCCCTATAGTTTTTGGAAAATTTAGTATAGGATATGATAACATAAAACAAGGGAACAAAATAATTATTTAAAAACTCCAAAACATTACCATCATTTTGTTAGATCTTCTAAACCTACATGGTATTACCTTGGGGCCTTCATAACAAAGGGGTGAGCTAAAAGGCCCTGAAGTGAATAAAAAATTTATAGAATATGATATATAATTACATGTGAGATATGAGAAATATCACGTTAACACAATGTGGGTTAGATTCATCATCTTGAGAAATGAGGCATGATATAATATGATAACATAAAAGAAAAATTGGAATTTTGAAACAACATCTAACAAGATATCATAAGAATAAGTCAAGTCTTGCTGAAAATAAAACATAACATTGTGTTCTAAATATACAACCGTGAGCCCCATAAATGGGATCTCATGAGATAAAAACATTACCCTATGAATTATAGTGCTATATAATTCATGTCCCACCTATAAATTTCATATCATGTTCATGCATAAGTATTCAACAATGATAATAAAACATAAAGATACATCTCATCAATTTTTACCCTATGATTACAGATTCTGTGTTACATACAATGAAATAAAAAATTAATGATGGATAGTTATATCTATGTGGTTACTCTTAATTGGAAATTTCTATGGGTATTCATTACACAAATTTTTGGCATTGAAAATAATCTAATAATTTCTATAACATAATAGGTGTACATAATGGTTTATAAAAGGGGTTAATGAGATAAAATGTGATCTCTCCTTATTTGGGAATTATACATAATGTATGAGGGATGCACAAAAACTCATCCCAACATGAATAATTCCAAAATAAAAAGGCATGACATAATTAATGTTCTTGAAAAAAGAGGAGATGGAGAGGATATCTTACCAAGATATGGTGAATCATAAATCTTTGTGGGGGGGGGGTTCTTAAGATCTTGTGTCACCTTGGGAGATATGTCATGATATAATGATAGAAAAAAAATTCTATAAGAGTTCTGAGTGTTTGGGAGTGGGAGTTTGGGTGGGTTTAAATATAAAAAGTGAGAGATATTTTTATTATTTTCCAAACATTATTTTTGGAATAGGATGATTTTTTCATAGGGGAATATATTATAAGGATCATGAAGTCTAGTTTTTTGGTTGGAAAAGTGGTATGTGTAATGTCAAAATATATCAGCAAATGTAGCGAACCGCACAACATAAGATGCAGACTTAGTAAAGGAGTTGTTTCTAAGGAGAAAATGGTTTACATTGATGTCATGTGGTAAGTGGAAGGATTAAAATATGGAGGATGGATTTTTGTTCACAGAAATGAGGTGGTGATTTGAGAAGCTATGAAGGGAATAGTTCATGAAAATGTGATGGTGATTTGGGACACTATGAAGGATGAAAGGGATTACAGGGACCGTGTAGGGAAGAAGGGTTCACAGGAGAAGAATTATGTGGTAAAGGACGTAACACATTAAAGATTTGTAAAATCAAGGATTAGAGGAATTTTCATTTCTATTTTTCTATATAAGTAGTTCTAATTAAATCATTAAGAAGAGATGAATCCATTAGAAAAAAGGCATCACTCTTAGAATTCGGCTACCTCCAAAAGTGATTCATGAGGGATAATTTTGTGAAGTTGTTTATGCGGAAGAAATTCAACCGAAGGTATTTATGACGAACTATATTGCACAATGGAAGTGTAATGTGGAGGAGAATGATATGGTACATGAAGGAGGAAGTCCCGTTATGAATAGGAGAGATGGTCTACAGAAGAAAAGGTAGTCTGCGGAAGAGGGAAAGATCCTAGAAGTGGAGGTAGTCCGTGAAGTAGGGATGGTACACATCGGATATATGGTTTTTGGAGAGATTATATTCAAAACATACCCTTTACATTGTTTTTTGGGGAATCAAGGTGGTTCGAAGAAGGCTCTAGGAATCTTGAAATAGGTCAAAAATGGTTCATGATAGAAATTTATTCTAACCTAATGTTTGGGGAAAATTGGAATTCATCAATGGTTGAAAAATTTACTTCAACAGAGCATCTACCTATAGTCGAGGATGCATGCTTTCAAGAAAATAAAGGTGTATAAAAGTCCATAAACTATGAGTGGATCCATTCCAAGAGTAGTGAGAGAAGGAAGAGGAAGACATTGATCCTTCCAACTAGTAGGGAGCTTGAAGAAGAGCCATAGGGAGTGACCCTTTGTAATGGAGTGAGCCAACCCTAAAACATATCCAGGAAGTGAGCCATGGTATAGAAGATCTAGCGTTAACCTTGTAATTGGTAGTGAGATTTACTCCATTTGGTATATCAACACATCATTGTTGTTTGATCATTGGATGTAGCCTAGTGAAGGTGACCTAATTAAAAAACTATATGTGATGTGTATGATTTTATTTATGGTCATATATTTTCATTAGAGAAATAGATAAGTGTGTTTTTTTAATAATGAAACAAGATCTGAAGGGGCGGTAGTTTTAATATGGCATACCCTAATTCACCCCCTCTTAGGGTATTTGACCTAGTGCACCTAACAGACTCTATATAATAATGTAATCAAGACCAAAAAACATTTCCTGGTTTCTAAAAATATTTTCTACAAATTAAGAGTGGTTTTAATTATTTTATAATTCTATGAAATGAAAGTATTAAATTAATACCTTTGGTGATGTAATACTGAGTCATATTTATGAAGAATTTATTTTTAAACCTTACAATAAATTATAGGTTTTGGATGATTCATTATGGCTATATGAAATTAATCAAATAACTCAAAAAAATATTATTATAAAGTGAAAAATATTTTGGGTAATTAATTCCTTTTATAAAATAATTTTAATCACTTTGGGTCAATGTTGTGTCATAATACATATGGTACATTTATATAATTTAATATTTTTATTCAAAATATTGACTCTCCCAGAAAATTATGAAAAATTCAAAATTGGATAATTTTAATGTTATTATTTCAAAAATAATTATAATTTTAGAAAAATATTTCTATAAATATGAATATGGACACTTTTAATCAAAATCCTCAATTATTAAAAAATAGTATTTTTTGACAATGATAGTTTTTATGAACCTTATAAAAATAAAATTTCACTTAATAAAATTATATTATCATTTATATTTAATAAATATTATTTTATTATAATATTCTACTAAAATATAATTTATTTAAATAATAATTGAATTCTGTAAAAAAGTGTGTCTTGATTGAAAATATATATTTTACAAAAATACAATTTCTTCTTTCATAGTATCAAAATATTATTTTTTAAAAACCCATTTTTTAATCCTTTATAAAATCAATTATAATAAAGGATAAATAATAATTATTTTATTTAAAAAATATAACTATAAATTTTATAATTTTAGAATCTAAATACCCATAACATCATTACAACAATGAGTTCCCTAAGGGGAATTTGTTAGATTGTGAGATTTTCATGGGGTGGTTTGGAAAACATGGTTTGGGTTGCGAACTAGATGACCATGAACTTGTCCCATTAATGATTTTTCTTTTACATCATTTGTTTAATCTTGGTTTGGGATTAGTTGTAATGACAAAAAATTATATCGACGAAATTTCTTATTATAATAATGTAATAAAAAAATCAATCCCATAAATATCATAATAAAAAATTATTATTACAAATGAATAATGAAACATTAGTCAGAAAAAAAAAGAATTCCAAATATTATATTGAGACACTTAATAGAAAATAAGATAACATGAATTGGAAAATTTGGATATGCTCGATCAACTAGAATGACTATACTCATGAAAAAATATGTAGAAATTAATCAGAAATTTAATAGTATAATATTCATTTTTAAGATGAAATTACATAACAATAAGAGAACGTAGAATTGAATTAAAAATGATTGAAATAATAGGTATTTATTGAAATTAAAGAAACTATACAATTAGGAATAGTTATATTCATTTTAGAATAGCAACGTCACATTTAAAAGTATAAAAACAATTATGTGTATTTTAAATAAAAAAAGATATATTTAAATCATTGTATAAGTAAATAATTTTTTTTCGAAATGATAAATTAGGAGTTAGTATTTTTGTAAAAAATAATTCTTTTATAAATTTATATTTAATTTAATGATTTAAAAGAAACTGTAGTTTTATATAAATGATTCAAAAATTAAAATCATGATTTATAATAATTATATAAAATTATATGAGACCCTAATTAATTTTCCTATGTGTAGTAAAATTGATTATAATATTAAAATCTGTATTTTTTTTAAAAACAATGATTTTATATTAAAATTAAATTTCTCATATTTAGAAAAAAATTAAAAAAAATGGATTCTATTTTTGAAATATAAATATCAAAAAATGTTTAGGGTAATTTGTTCGTATTTTTCTAAAATAGTCAATTTTTTGGTGAACAGTGAAATATCATAATTTATTGTACTTCAACATATAAGATAAATGAATAAACGTCTTATACATGGATGATATTGGAACCCATTATCTGAAACACTCTTTCACTATTTAATATATTTAGTCATAGTAATCAATGTTATTCACAGTCTTGGTCCAAAATAATAAACTAATGAATATAAAAATAAAAAACCCCCCTCTGCTATAAATACCACCCCTCACCTCACACCTTATAACCCTTGTATCATTTCAATATTATTCTTGATAAACTTTCCAATCATTTTAGACAAGTATAAAAGGTTATGGTATCAAAAAATGACAAATTCCATGTTTCATAAGGGGTCATTCAAAGAGGTGATGTTCAAAAGCTGAATTTCATAAACCATCGCTTTTAATTTAATTTCTTATTATACTTCACTTCACATCTCTTATCCATAAATTAATAATAACTCCATTATCATGTATTTAAAATAATTTTATATTAAAAATATTATTTATTTGTTCAACCTCTTTTCTCATTCACTCTTATTCAATGAAACAATCTCATTATCCTTATTTTTGTGATTTACCGTCTCTGTGAATAACGAGTTTTCATTTTCCAACACTACCTTCATGGATTTTCCTAAAACCATTATTACGATTAACCATAATTTTAATGTGTATCTTATAAATTTTTTCAGGCTTTGTACCTAATATATAAAAATAATATTAAATAAAATGAAACTTGTTCCTGAGAATTTATCACCCACCAAAATATACAAAACATTTATCATTAAAATTTTATAAAATAAATCATAATAATACCATAAAAGTTATATATGTGACCATTTGAATTTATTTAAAGAGATTAATACCATATAGTTTCACATATGGGTGATTATTCCCATTTTATAAGAACTTCCATAGTTATAAAAAGTAAATCAACCATCGAATGCTCCTATAGCAAAAAATTGAACATTATAACTCATTTAAATGGTAATTAATGAAATTATTTATGTTATAGTAAATAAAATAAATATATAAGGTATTATTAATCAATTAGTTAACTAATCTATCTTTATTATCTCAGCCATTAATTGGATGTGTAGAACACAATCTGGCATAATGTTTGGGATCATTCTGAACATCTATATTTCCATTACATTATGTTCCCTATCTATCCACCACAATATATAACTTAATTATTATTATATACTTATTCTATGTTATTTATATATATCTAAAACATATATACCTTGTTTATTTAACCATTTTTATTCAAAGATATACATGTAATAAAGGATTCATTCGCAATTCCTTTCGAAAAGATGATTAAAGGGAACTTCTCTATTTTCATTGTCACATTTAAATTATGACTCAAGGAAACAATTTAAAACCTATATGATTTATTGAAATAGTCCAAAATTTTTTGAAAAACATTTTATTTCAGTTTTATTTTATGATAATTATTATTCTCACCCCAATTTTAAAGAATCATTTCCTCTTCTCGTAAAACCCCGCTGAAGCAATACACTTCCAAAGTTACTAAACCACACATTTTACATGTTTTCCATTTATAAGCAAATAATTTATCATAATATATAATAATTTTATCATTAATTAATGTCCATCCAGGATTTAAATCCCTTCTTTGATGGATTCTGTTATGATATTACCTTTGGTTCTGCCTTACAACATTATTACAATATCCATTTAATTCAATGGGTAAATCTTGTGTTTATTCCTTATGCTTGATTTCTTTTTTAGAACACATATTGATGAAAATATTATGACGCATGTTCCCAGATATTCTTCTAATCCATTGGATAATATTTAGTCTCCTAAGAAGTCATGTATGGGATTAGGTGGTAAACCTAATCCATTAAGAGACTTTGTCCAGCATGCGATATAGTATTGTATGTTATCCTTAACTCATGTTTATGTAATGATAAATGTTTCTTACACATTCTTATATTTTGAGGATCAAATTATTACATGTTCTATATGTTATTGTTCCATATATTTATTCTTGATCCATACCTTTATTGTTATCATGTTATTCCACTCTAACTCACATGATATTTTTCATTCACATGTTTATTCCCTTAATTATATTCTTATCTCATACCTTTTTTCTATGTATTCCACGTGTTATCTGATTTAATTAGAAGAGATCAAAAGGATTTAGGATATCATTATGAAGATCAAACAAAATATTTTTTTATTTCATGTTTTCTAATCACACACCTAGTTTTACAAAGATAGTGGACTATTAAATACTTGGTTTATATTACGAGTCAAATTATATTATATTTTTTTGTAAAAGAATGGGATTTATATAGTTGGTATGAGGGAACTGTCTAGTTAGTTTTAGGGATTAGGAATAGAAAACATTATTAATAACCATAAGGATAATTATATCACCATGGATAACATATGTTTAAACATAGTGAATCACAATTTAGGATATAATTTTCATTTATATGTTATTCCTTCTAGGATTATTGCCTCTATTATATATTCTCATTATATTGATATTAAAGTATTGTAATTGAATATTTTTCTCTTTTTATAGTTAATGGCGGGAAGTACGAGAACCCATGTTAAAAAATAATGTGATAGGAAATGTGATTATATCCATAACGAAATGAAAAATCTCATGGGAATGGGAGCTCAAAAATTTAGTATATTACTATCTCAACCAGCTCAATTTATGAATAATAGCTTTAATCCTATGGTATTCCCTCCTTCTATAGAATATTAATTCGTATTTTAATCTTTTATGCGAAATTTAACTCTAATATTTACTAGATCATACAATTTCCTTATCGTAGAATAATTGATTAAATCCACTGAGATGAAATCCTCTGTTTTGAAAAACTCAAAAAAGTGAAAGCAATATTGGAGGTATATCATTTTTATGGGGAAGCTGATCAGGGGTGCACACTAATAAAAAATGTCTAAGGATAAAATGGACTCCATAAATTGGGAAGGACATAAGAAAATATTTTTCCCAAACTCACTGTCTTAATAAAGAGAGGTAGTTCCATAGACTATAGGAAAAGGAAGATGAAACTATTGGGGAATTGGAGGAAAAAATCAGAAGGCTTTCATGATATACCTCCAAATTTTTAATGAACAATCAATACAAGGTGGATTAAATCTTTAGTGGAATAAATTCAAGTCTATGAAAATCCTCATACAATCGAGAAATTGATGGTTATGAGGAGATTGTGTACCCTTAATGTCAAAATAGAGATCTAAGACTCTCAATGGTCTCATGGTCTCTGAGATAAAAAGAGTAAAATGTATTTTAATATGTTTGGATCAATAGATAAATCCTACAAAAAAAAATAAAACCCAACATCTCACATTTCTAAAAATGGAGGAAGAAGTATCTAGAGAATTGTCTAGTGGTAACTAGATGATATTTTGAAGTTGGAAGAGTGGGGATCCTGGATAATTATTATTGAAGATATTTAATGAATTACACTAATGATAAAGAATAAAGTAAGTTTATGAATAATACTTAGTCTCTGTTGAAGTGTTTTAACTTGTAAGAACATCAACATTTGTGATACAATTCCCTAAGCCAAGGGTTGTTGGAGACAATGAGCAATGAAAACTACCAAGGTGACAAGGTAGGGAATATTCTATCACTACTATTGAGGTTGGCCCGACAATGATGCGGTGATAGGTCTGCTGTTTATTCATTCAATAATATTAAATATACTATTTGATTTTGGTTCTACTCATTATTCCATATCTTTCTTGTTCTTTAGAACTATTAAATCAGTACCACAAAATATGAATGTTGATTTTTCTATGATAACACATAATGAATAAATTATTTCATCTAAAGTGTATAACTCCTCCCTTGAATTTTTTTGGGACATAAAATCCTAAAAAATATTGTATTACTTCCTTTGGTGGGGTTTGATGCTAAATTGGGAATGAATTTGTAATATTTATATAAATCTATCATTAACTTCCTGGAAAGGGAGATCACTCTTTACATACTGATGCATCAACCAATTGTGTACATGTATAAAGTGGATGATGAAACTTCTTCAGAATAATCATCTCAAATGTGTATATTATTTCCTTATAGGAAAGAATATCTATCTCATAAGATTGAGAAAACGGATAAGATCATGCCTGGAGTTGTTCATATTGAGAGGGACTACATTTATGGGTTCCACGATGAATTAATTAGTTATCCACTAGAAATAGAGTTTGAATTATCAATTGTGCTTATACTAGGATCTATGGATACATCAAATATTCCTTATTGGTTGGCCCCCATATAGTTGGAGGAATGTAAGAATCAGTTACAAGAAAAAAATAAGAAAGGGTTTTATATACATGAGTGCTTCATCGTCATGTGTTCAAGTATACTTTGTTAATAAAAATGATAGATCAATGTGCCTCTACATTGATTTTCATGAGCTTAACAAATTCAGGATAAAGAAAAAGTGACCCCAACCCTGGATAGATGACATGATCAATCAGCTACGCTAGGCCAAGTATTTCTATGAGGCTTGCATTCAGTCAGGATATCATCAATTAAATATAAATATGGAAGATATTCCCAAAAATATATTTTTAACAAGGTATGAACACTATGAGTTCATAATGATCCCTTCAGAATCATTACTGCTCCAGAAATGTTTAGGGACATAATGAATAGGTACTTTTGATATTACCATGAAATATTTGTGGTATTCTTTATAGATTATCTTTTAAAATATTCCAAGAGTATGGCGGAACATGAAGATAATTTTAATACTATTCTAAATAAATTTATATTGGATAAAATATACACAATATAGAGTAAATGTGTGGTCTGGATGGATGAAGTATCATTCAAGTGTTATGTTGTCACCAAGAAATGAATATGAGTGGACCCTTATAAAACAATGGAAATTGAGTAGTGTACCATACCAGAATATCTAATAGATATTTGTTGTTTCCATGGACTAAGTAGGTATTTTTTATGCTTTTTATGAACGTCTCGTGATTTTTAAACCTATTAATTTGGATGATGAGGAAGGGTGTAATGTTTTCTGGACTAGTGAATGTTAAGAATGCTTCAAAGAGTTGAAAAATAGGATTATCACTACATAAGTACTTTCACTAATGACACATAGGGATCACTTTTTTTTATACATTGATGCATAAAATAATGGATTAGGATATTTACTTATATAAATTTTTAAAGTAATAGACTATTCTTTAAAGATTCTATATGTTCATAAGAAAAAATACCCTGCATATTATTTGAAGTTGTTAGTTGTAATCATCAAATTGAAAATTTGGTGGAATTATCTATATAGGGACAAATGTGAGATATATACTGATCAGAAGAGACTCAAATATATATTCACAGAAATGCATCATATTATTCCCCCCTTTAATGTGGTTAGAACCCATTAATAATAATCATTACTCAATCCACTATCATCATAGTAAAAAAATATAGTGCTATATTCATTAAGTAGAAATGATCATCTAACATTATCAACAATGATAATTGAGAAGTATAAAATCTTCTTATACTTACAAATAATATAAATGAGAGTCATAATGTAATGTACATCGTAATTCCTATCACAAATTATTTCTCAACCACCCCTTTCAGAGATGATTAAGGATTCGTAAATATATGATGTGGAAATTCAGAAAAAAGGTAGAAGTTATAAGAATGAGTAAATACTGAGAGTTCAATGATTATGAGGAATGAGTTGTATGATTTGGGTCATGGCTATGTGTACCATCGAATCCAGAGTTAAAAAATAAATTCCGAATGATGCACATAGGTCAACCTTTTCTAACAACTTTGGGAGATGAAATATAGATTGAGAAATCTGAGAGAAATATAGGTGGGACAATATGAATAATGAGATAACTAAATATAGATCAATGTGTCCGGTATGTTTGGAGGTGAATCCTAAAAGGATAATGTTTAAGGGAATGATTCAACCATTACCAATAACTACATGGAAATGGGAAAAAATTAGAATGGACATTGTCATAGGACATCAAACGACATCCATAGGAAATAATGCTATATGGGTCACTATGGATCATCTTATAAAGACTTATCACATTATTTCAATCATAGAGGACTTCTCACATGACCAACTTATAGGAATATACATCAGAGAAGTGGTGAGGCATCATAGAGTAACATTATTGATTATATTCGATCATGATCAGATATTTACATTCTTGTTTTAGATAAGTCTCCAATATTCCTTAAATACTAAGTAGAACTGCAGTATGGCTTATCACCACCAAAATGATGGCCAATATGAGAAAAAAATTCTTGTACTAGAATATATGTTTAGAACATTCTTAATAGACTTGAAATGACTATAGCATCAACATATTACACTAGTGGAGTTATCATACAAAAATAGTATCTACTCAAGCCTCCAAATGGATCCATATAAGGACTCTTATATTAAAAGATATAAAACACAAACCTTTTGGGAATATGATGGTGAATGTATGATGTGGGGACCAGAAATGGTCTATGAAATTTAAGAAAAGGAGAAGACTATCCAACAGAATACATGGGTCTCCAAAATTTGACAGAAATGATAAAAAATAATTGTAAACATGATTTAGAGTTTGAGGTTCATGAAAAGGTATTCATCCTCATATCTCTAAGAAAGATGGTAATTAGATTTTGGAATAATGGAACTATTTGTCCCAGGTACATCATCCCTTTTGATATTCTTTCTCAGGTTGGAAATATGGAATATCGAATAGCACTTCTATAAACCATGTCTCATGTAAATTATGTATTCCCCATATCCTCCTGGAAGAAGTACATAATAAATCCCTTATAAGTACTTATCTCAGAGGATGTAAAATAAAAAAAGGATTTCTCTTATGAGGAGAAATCGATGATGATTTTGGACTATAAGGACAAGGGTAAATTCAACAAGACCACTCATCCAGTCAATTTACTATGAAAAACTATAAATATGGAGAGGATACATAGAAATTAGAGGATAAAATAATGCAAAAAGTAACATCACATATTTTTAAATAAGAATGTAAAAACAATTGAGGGAAAAAATTTATATGGACGGAAGAATGTAACAACCCATAATTTAAGCAATGTAATTTAAATCAAATAGTTAATGAATAAAATAAATAAATCACATAGATAGCCTATTAAAAACATTTATCTCATAAATGATGAATGATATTTTAGTCAAAAAATAAAATAACATGAATGAAAAATACTACCAACGGACAATAAATAGAAAATATTATAATAAAAACGAGAAAATTTGGATCTTATCATTCAAATAGAATTACCATAGTCAATAATAATGTAGAAATAAAATAAATTGTTTATAATTAAATATTAATTTTTAATATGAAACTATATAACCTTAAGATAAAATATAAGTGAATATAGAATGAATGAAATAAGAGGTTATTATAGAAATTTAGGAACCTATATTGTTAAGAATTTTAATCCAGCCATTATAATAGTATCCTTACCTATTAAATAATGAAATAAAATTTAGTTATCATGAATAAATAAATTAAATATTTATATCATGGTGTAAGTTAATTAATGTTTTAAAAATGGAAAATTATGTGTTAATATTTTTTAAAGCATAAATTTTTAATTATAATTTTATAATTAATATAATTAATTAAAATAAAATATAATTTTATAAAATAGATTCATAAATTAATATCAAATTCCTTTATAATTATATGATAATTTTTTGAGACCTTGATAAATGTTTTTAAGGGTTATAAAATCGATTATCAAATTGAAATCCGTATTTTTTGAAAAAATGATGGTTTTATTTAAAAATTATATTTCTTATATATTGAAAAATATTTTCATAGAATGGATTCCATTTTTACAATCTAAAATATGAAAAAATGGTATGGATGATTTTTTTTGGAGTTTTATAAAATATATTATTTTTTGATGAGTACTAAAATACGACAATTTTCGGTATTTGACATTATAAGTTGAATACATGTATTTTTGAATAATATATAATGTAACAACCCATTAACTTAAACCCTAAATTATTATTTATTTTATTTAGTCATAAAAATCAAAATTATTTATAGTATTGAGCTAAAATAATAAAATAATGAATATATTAATAAAAAACACCCCTCTCCTCCCCAAATAACTAACACACCTCACAAACCCTTATCCTCACACCTTATAAGAATTATATATTTTAAATATTATGACCAATTATCTTAAAAATCCTCTTTACCATGTCGAAGATCTTATGGCCGCAAAAAAGACCAATTCCAAGTTCCTTAAGTTGTCCTTCAAGTAGGTGATACTCAAGAGGTAGCTTTCTCAAAAAATAATATATTAATTTCATTTATTATTCTACATTTTTTTCACATACTTCAACTATACAATAATAATAACTCCAGTATCATGTATATACCATAATTTTACATTTATAATGAACTATATTATATCCACCTTTTTCCTCATCTTCTATAATTCAAATAAATGAAACTGTTTTCTAAATTAGGTTTGTTTACCGTCTTTGTAAATAATGATTTCTCATTACACATTACCGCCCTCTAAGATGGTTAAAAAACAGTAAATATTGATAAAAAAATTTAATATACAAACTATAACTTTTATAAAGTTTTTATAATAATATATATATATATTCATTATTAAATAAAATTAAACTAATTCGTGATGATCGAGAAATCGAAAAAAATGATTTCTCATTGACGATTTTTCAAATAAATCACCTTAATTACGAAGAAAAAAAAAGAAATATTGGGACCATTTAAACTTTTTGAATTTAATAAATAAAATTTAATTTAGGTTCTAGATATTTATTCACATTTTACCAGAACATTCATAAATATATGCATGTAAACCGACCATGAAGCCATGAATCAAATCTCTCCCAAGATGACAAAATTGTGCTTTATACCTCATTGAAATAACAGTAAATGAACTTATAAAAATATAATAAATAAAATACATATAGAATAGATTCTAAATTAAGTGATTAATGAGTCATATTTCATTATCTAGGATATTAAGTTCAAGGTCAGAACACATTCTTTCATAAGGAAGGTGATCTTTCCAAACCTCCAAATTTTTATTAAGTTACATTACCTCTTTAACCAACTCAATTTATCACTTAATTATTCATATAAACATATTCTATATTTCTTAAATCCATATTAAACATATATACCATGTTTATTTAATCTTTATTTGATGGGTAAATACATGAATTAAAGGATCCATTCATATTTCCTATTGAAAAGACGATTAAAGGGAAGTTGTATATTTTGTTTGTCTCTATTAATGTACCACTAAATTAAATGTTTTAAAACTTTTATTATTTATAAAAACACTACTTATTCTTCGAGAAAAAAAATATTTCACTTCTGGTTTTATGTAAAATATTATTCTCTCTCTCCATTTTAATGACTCATTTCCAACTTTCTTCAAACCCTACTTAAGTGGCATAGTTCTAAGCATGCTAAAACACCGTTTTTAAATTTTTTATGTTATTTGGAGTTAATATATAATTATATATGGTTAATTTTTTATTATTAATTAACAATAATAATTTAAATAATTTATTTCATGGATACCATTATGATATGACATTAGTTTATTTTTTATGGCACGATTAGAGAACCCATTTCATTTCATCAGTAAATCGTATGTTTATACCATGTGTTTGATTTAAAATTGTTGAACACATATTCATGAAAATATTGTGTTGAGTTCACAAAGATATTTCTCTAATACAAAGTGGGTAATGTTTCGTCCCATGATACATCATGTAATGTATTCAGAAGAAAACCTAATCAGTTACAAGACTTTTTCAACCATGTGATATAGTCTTGCTTGTTAGCATTGAATCTTGTTTATATCAGGATACATGTTGGTTCCACATCCCAATATTTTCATGATCATAAGATTCTGTGTTCTATATTTTATTCTTCTAAATATTTATTCATGAACAGTGCCTATTATGTTATAATGTTATGCCATTATAACTAATATGCTATGTTTCATTCCCATGTTATCCTTTACTATGTTTTCTAGAGCGTTGATTTTTTCAATTTATTAAACATGAGATCCTATTAAGTTATAGGGTCTCGAAGGGAGTTAATACCTCATTAAGGAGAATAAAAAAATTATTTTTAGTTTCATTTTGTTTAATCATGTACCTAGACTTTCCCAGACACTATATATAACGACCGAGGGTTTTCATACGTTGTTATTATATATTTTTTGAAAAATATATATTAAATTTCACAAACACATGCCTAAGGACCACAATAGTTTAGTTCAATTAGAATCTTGAAAAACATTATTCTAATTTGGTTATGTATATTCAACAACTCCCAAAAATATATTCCTCCTTTAGTAATCCTATATAAATTATTTATTTATAAAATGAGGAAATAAAACATAATAAAAGTTGAGCATAGATAATAATTAATGGTAAACATAAAAGATACGTATGAATAAAATTAATATAAGGGTATGAAAACATCGTCATAACATTTGAACATAATACCTAGCATATTAAAGATCATATACATGAGTTATAGAATAAAGATTAGTTGTTCATAAGTCCTGGAAATTGTGGAATTCACATATGATTAGAATAGCTTACATAAATGATTCCTACCATGAAATTCATATTATGTTAGGCATGGGTTAATCACCTATGTACCTACTTCAGGTTTTGTATTTCCTCCCATGTTCATTTTAGTTTTGGGCTTGGGATGACCTCTCATGTACCCTCTTCTTGCGAGCATAGGATGCCCTCCTATGTATCCTATTGTTGTGGTTTTAGGATTACCTCTAGTGTACCATTTTTTAACTCATAGAAATTATATCATTTCTCAATGAATTATAGGGAGATATGTGTACAACCCGTTATAAAATAAAATCCATACATATGTGTGACATAAGAATATTAATCATTCCCTATATCAAAACCTAAGGGATGAAATGGGTTTTATAAATATAATTCTAGCATGGACATAATCCATTATAAAAAATAATAAGAATGGTATTAGTAAATTGTATCCACACTAATACATAATTAACAACAACTAATGTTTTATCTAATGGAAAATATTTCTGAGTTATCACTTGAAATAAATTCCTGAAAAAATTATCATTTCATCTTTGAAAACATTTTCTTTTCTTAATATGGGAAAAAAATTTAAAAGAAAAAAATTTCCCTTAACATAACCTAAGAATACTGTTAAATAAACTTAAAATATATTTATTCAAGATGGGGGAATATTTTGTTCATGTCCAATAAGTTCAAAAACACTTATTTCATAATTTTTCTAGAAAAGTCACAATGTAAATCATTTGGAAAATGGAAAAAATATTTTTCTTAAATCAAGTTGTAAAATTAAAAAATGGGTAAAATTAATTTAAAATTTCATAAAAGAATATTCAAAACATTTTTGGAAATCATTTTTTGAAAACATTGACATAAAAGAAAAATATTCCCTAATAGAGACTTTAAATGAAACAATCACAAATATTGATGAGATTGTGAAATAAATACTCAACAATTTATAATAATTAGAATTTTCATGCCCCAAAAGAATGAGAGTTTTATGTATATGAAAATAAAATAAAAATCTGAATAAAACTCATAAAATACATTCATGGGCAGAATATACACCACAAAGAAAAAACAACTAGTGTATATGGCATGTGTCCTACAAAAATAATGTTTGACAAAAATACCTTAACTTATGGATTGAATTACTTTGTATACTTTAAAAAATCATATATAATAAATAAAATATTAATATAAATCTAACATAGAACAATATTCATATATATAATACAATATATGATTTTCTTATAACTTTATATTACTCGCTTATTAACGATTCTGTGTTAAAGTTTTGTTTTGGGTAATAATTGCTTTGTTTTTCCTTCATGTTTTGACTTATTACCTTTATTACACTTACATAGATCATAATTTAATCATATAAATAATTATATAAATGATATAAATATCATATATATATATATATATTATATGTATTCATGGTTATTTATAAAAGTTAGAGATAAAAAATAAAATACACTGTTCATAGCGACGGTAGGCTGTACATATGAAAGAACGCTATTTAATTATCTTTTTCACAATGAAAAAATAAAATAATATGATATATTTTAATTAAATAATAATTTTTTTTATATATTTCAAATATATTCATAAATTTTATATTTATTACCACCCATGTGTAATATATATGAAAAACGAATCACATCACATCATAGAGATTTTATGTCCAACGGACGCAGGAGCTAAGCTATCTTTTCTAAAAAATTTATGTTATACAATGTTAGATTTGATATTATAATTTTATAAGTATAATAATTTCAAAAATATATTATATAAACATTAAACCCATTTTAATTTACACTCCTAAAATATTGTTATGGAAAATGAATTATATCGTTGCGTAGAAAAGGTAAGTCGCACATATACACGAGCGATATGTTCAATTTTTATTTGATTGGAAAGAGAATGTATAATGGTGTTTTAAAAATAATAATAATATTTATGAATATTTTGGATTATTAATTTATTATTTTATAATATATATCATATAATTATAGATGTTATAGAATATCAGAAAAATTGAGTGATCACTTAGAGTGATTCCCTCTTCTTCAAAAGTCACCTTTAGATCTCCACTAAATGACGCTAGTGGTGGTCATTTGGGAAGACCATAACCTCTATAATGTGTATATAAAATATGATAAATTTTTTTTGAAGAGTGTTTGTGAGCTACAATGCTCAATGAGATGGAGTGGGACGACGGAGGATGTGTCATTTTGTAATAAAGATGAGGCACTTTGGGAATTTCAAAAAAGATTAAATTATAATAAATTGAATATAAATAAAAATACCTTAAAATTGAAATTAATTTTATGAAAATATTTTATATGGTGTAATAGTATCAGAAAATATATTTTAGTCAATTTTTGTTCTAAATTTAAACCTCATCATTGTTATTAACCCTTTGTTAAAGAATGTTAATTTTAAATATGGTAACAATGTTGTAAATATTAAAGGGTGGTGTTTTTTTACATATAAGGTGTTAGTTAAAAATTAAATAGAAAATTAATGATATTTTAGGTACTAACTTATCTATTTTCCCTTATTTATTGTTTTTATTATTTTCAAGTGACATAAGAAAATATTATTTTCATAACATATCATTTCATCCAATTTTGACATTATTCAACACATTGACTTTAGAAAAATAAATCTAGTAATCTAACTTCAAAACAATTAATTTAATACACACATATTAATACATATTCACCTATAAAAATCTTGTTTCACCATATTTAATTCAAATAATATTTATCTTAATATTTTTAAAAACACTTAATTGGGGTTTTTGAAAAATAGAATAATTACCGCGTCATCATTTTGTAATTATTTTTTATAATTAATTATTAATTAAAAATTAAAAATAAATTCCCAAAACATATAAAAAAATATTATATTTAAAAATAATACATATATTTTATCATATAATCTATTTATTCCCATATTAAAAATATTTAACTTATTAAAAGTATGACTGTGATATTTTGTCATTTTTTTATTTTAATAACATCCCAATATTTGTCATGGAAAAGTTTCCATTATATTATTAATTTTAGATCCCTATGTGATAAAGTTCTATTTAATTTCACTGAATTACATTTTCTAATGTTTTAGGGTAGTTTTATAATCCTTGAAATATTATTTGTACCCTCAATTATCTGATTTACATGTAACTGTGGAAAAAAAAGTTACTAAATTTACTATTTAAATTTTTCAAAAATAAAAGGGTCTTAAATACTAAATTTTTAAATTTAGGTTAAAAATTTTTCAAGAAGTTTTATAAATTAAAATCACATAATTTTAAAAAAAATATTTAAAAATTAATCACATAGATGGGACAAAACACTAAGTTTTTAAAGTGAAAATGTTAAAAGTATCAAAAAATATTATTTCAAAATTCTATTATAAAGTGATTAAAAAAACCTATATAAGATTAAAAGATAAAAAATTGATCAACTTTTACTTTAAAACCAATTAAAAATTAAATTTATCACTATCAATTATTTAGATGAAAAATCTGTTTTAAATTAAAATATAATATTTGTCATTATTCACCAAGACATGAAACATAATAGTAAAATATAAAATATTAAACTAAATTAAAGTTGGGTATCCTTATTTCAAAGAAAAATTTATTTTGTCAAATATAATTTATGAATGTTTCAAAAACTAGATATGAAATAAGTTCCCCATCAAAGGGGTTAAAACATTCTTTTTTAAAAATATATATTTTATGCATAAAAATGGTATCAATATTATATCATGTATATTAAAAAAATAAGACAAATGTTAAAAATTAGATTCAATATTATATATATATATATATATATTTAATTAATATAATTCAAAAAAAATTATTTTTTTATTTATTGGTATAAAACACTTTTGTTCACATTTATTTAGTTTTTTAAGAACAATATTTTCTTTTATTTTAAACAGTGTGTTACATTTATTTTTATTAAATTGGTGAAATAATTATATATACATGTGTAAACCATAATTTCATAATTTAGTTAATCATATTAATATTCACCATTCTAACCGATAGTTTATAATTGTATGGTTTAAATAATTACAAAAAAATGATGTTTTGTCGAAACCTAGTGTTGTGTGCAACGTAAGCCATGCTGATGATGTGGGTAGTACAAGATAAAACATGGCGTAGTGTGCAGTGAAAGCTACCAAAAAAATAAAAAAAATTAGAAAAATAATTTCATGAAAAAATATAGGTGTTACACTATTCTATTAGATCCTCGGTTTTTATTATTTTTAAAATCATATATTATTATTTGTAAATGGATAAGGTCACTATATTTGTAAATGGAAAATCCCAATGACACTTTCTTCCATGGAATCTCTGATAAATGGGATTCATAGGGTACAATTACACGAGTCGAGGCCATCACTCCTTCCTTTATTTTTAATTAGACTTTATCATAATCATTAATATTCTAATCATGATGGTCAATATAGAATGGTTTTAGTATCAATGGTTATAATACTTAATAGTCTTTTAGATCTGACATGATATAACTTATATCATTCTAAATATCCAAATTAATGCATCAATTTTCTATTTCTAATTTACTTGATAAGGAATTTATTCATTAAAAAAATTACATTCATAAAATTTTTAGTCCTTAAATTCTTTCACCCTTCTGAAGTTTCTTCCTCATAATTTTCATTTAATACAAGATAATAAATTTGGGCACTTCTATTTCATCACATCTTTAATTTCCCATGTTGATTCATCAATCTTGTGGTTCTTCCCCAACACATTGGCCAGGTGAGTTGAATTGTTTAATAACACATTGTCTCAATTATCTAATATCATTTTCAACAACTTCTCATCTGGAAGATCATTTTTTAATGGTACCACCTGTAGATTAAATACATGTGAGGGGTCATGTATGTGTTTATTTAAATGGTAGACGTGGAACATATCATGTACATGAGATAGGTTTGGTTGGAATTATAGCTGATAATTCACCACTCTGATGTGATCAAGGATATGAAAATGAAATTTGTATATTAGAGTCAACATTACCTTCTTTACAATCCTCATGACATTTTTCTACGGTGTTATATGAAGGAAAAATTTATCTCTAACCTCAGACATCATGTCTCATTGATAATTTTCTCTCTATCTTTTATATAATCATTTTTTAATTTCATATGATACTAAATAGAAGAAAAATTCTCAATCATCTCTTATATATGATCAACTCCCATCAGCTTCTACTCTACAACATCATCCCAACATGATGGAGTCCAAAACAACATTCCATATAGAGCCTCATAAGGTTCTATTTTGAATTCTATTATGGAAACTATTGTTATATGAGAACTCAAATAGGGGATAGGGTTGGCCCTAACATCCATGGAAATCCATTGAACATGATATCAGTATATCCTATAGTTATTGAATTGTCCTTTTATTCTAACAATCCATATGAGGGTTATAAGCAGTGTTGAATATTATTTCTGTATCCTACTCTTACTATAATCATCTCAAAATCCATGAGGTAAACCTCAGATCTCAATCAATTTGAATAGAATTTGTAACTCCATACAATATTACAACTTCCCTTATTTATATCATGGTGATTTGGTTAAGATATAAATATTCATTTTTAGTTTTGAAATGAAAATACTTGGTAAGGTGGTCGACTACCACCCAGATGTCATTATTTTTATTAGGAGTCCTATAGATTATTATGTCAAAATCCATGGTTATGTTTTAGAATTTCCAGAACAATACTGGATATGGATGCATTATACCAATACACATATATTATTCAACCTTGAATTTTTTGAATAGAAATCATCGAGATACAAACTCCATAATATCCTTCTTCACGATATCCCACCATATGTCTTGATTAAAATCTTTGTGCATCTTAGTTCTTCCAGGATGAATAGATAGGGGTGGTCTATACACATTATCCAATTATTGGTCCCCTCCATCACTATGATCTCCTCATCGAGTTGTTCATTTCTTACTAACATCCACATTTGATTTGTTTCCCCTATATATAATAAAAAACTACCACAAACCTATTTTTATCATATCATTGATGTATAGAGAATATCATTTTAATAGATTTATTCCAATGCTCTATCACTATGGGATCAGACAATCCACTAAAAGTTGAAAACCTTTTTTTCACATAATGGTCCCAATTGAAACTTTTTATTTAATATGGGGATTTGGGGTTACCTCCCAACACATATTTTATTCCATGATTTGATTTAATTGTTAAATAATTGTCATGATGTTTGTAATTATTTCTAAGAACAGGTTGGGAATCTCATTTAGTCATTCATCACTTTTCCCCTTGCATTGGCCGTTGATATGGCTTCTCTTATATCAATCCATTGGCTGAAGTTATACTTAGGGGTTATTATTTTTAATGTATTAAATATATAAATATAAAACTATGAAAGTATAAGGGTTAACTCCTAATTGTCATATCTTAAAAACCTATGAATTTATAGCATTCAATATATTTTATCCACAATATATTTCCAAAAAAATAATTTATAGGAATTCTAATTTCTTTATTAATTTTTTTAGTGGAGATCAAGAATTTTAAAAATCATATTCCATTGGAGTGTCAAAGCATGTGCATTGTATGTCCCATTTCTATGCACCATGTGACAACTGAGTCAGTCTCAATGTTCCATTTTTTATATCATTACCACTAGGTACATCTATACTAGAGCCTCATCCACTTATAGTATCTGGATAGATATTTTTTTATGGAAACCACATACTTTATTACATTAATGTACACTTAATATCACCCATATTTTACTACTCATTAATTGATGATTTATTACATTATGGTTCACTTAATACAACAAAAAAATTTCTTGAGGGCTAGTGTTTTCTTTAAATTTGGTATATAACATAATAACATTAAGCATGGGTATAACATAATTGTTTTAAAGCTGTTAACCAACCCCGTATAGTCTTTCAATATTCTAAGACTTCATAGGAAAAACTGGGGACACATATAAGAAATGGGTGAGATATAACATCCTGTAAAAGAGAAAACGATCATACAATAATGTAAATCAGTACATGTGATACAAGATTCATATCAAGATAAAATAATTGGGGGGATTCATATTCTTAACCAATTGGGAATGATATAACATGATAACATAATGAAAAAGACAAATGTGGAAACAATATATAACATGACATAATAAACATAAGTTTAGTATAACTGCAAATACAATATAAAATAATGTTCTTAGGAAAACCTCACATTAACTACACATGGAATCTTAGCAGATAAAAACATTACCCAATGTATTGTAGGGATATATAATTCTTTGCCCACCCATCATAATCATATCATGTGTGTAGATAATAGTTCCACATAAATCACACAACATAAGGATTTATTTTATCAATTTTAACACCAAAATAATGTATTGTGGGTTAAATACATATAAATAGACAATAAAGGGTGGATAGGTTCAACTAAGTGTTTACACATGAGAATAAATGGGGACTGTTATTAATTACACAAATGTCTGGCATGGAAAATCCTAGGATAATTTTAGTAATATAACAGTTGTACATGATGGTTTATAGAATTAATGAATGACAGAGAAAGGGGTCTCAGATTACTTTTGAATCATAAGGATTATATGAGTGATTTTTAAAAATATATCCCAACATGAAAAAATCAAAATCAAAATTCCTGACATAATGAATTTTCTTAAATAAAAAGGATTAAGGGAGGATCTCTTGCCATAAGGTGGAATTTATTAAAGCCTTAGAGGAACATCTTTAAATATTAGGGGAACCATGGGAGGCATCCAGATAAGGGAATGATGCGTACCTTAATTATCCTTGAGTTTGGAGTGAATTTGAATATGAGGTTGGGTGAGTTTATATAAAAAAATGGGGATAATTCATTAATATTTTCTAAACATAGGTTATGGACTTTATATAATAATATTAACAATCCAAAAACCAGTACCATTGAATTTTTCATAGATTCTACAAAATATGATTATTTTAGTTATTTTTTATTTCCAACAACCTAACTCATTAATATAATATCCTTGTTTATGTGGTGGTGTGTCATGTTTATAAATAATATATCTTAAAACCATAAAATATAATATAGGTTTTGATCGATTAATCATGAGGTTATAAAATTAATAAAATGACTTAAAAAAATATAATTATAAAGTCAAAACATAATATCCATCATTAATACATTTTATAGAATATATTATATTAATTCTCTGTTATTATTATTTCATTGTACATATTATAATTTTCATATCATATTTAAGGTTTCCCAAAAAATTAGACTAACAAAAATTATTAAAAAAACAAACAGTTGAATAATTGGAACAATTTAATTTGAAAATTAATATTTATTTTATAAAAATTGTTCAGAAATATGGAATATATAATTTTGGATCGAATACACATTTATTAAAAAATATAGTTATTGACATTATATGTTTTTCTGAAAATTATACAAATTATATTTGACTTCTTACAAATTTAATATAATTTATATTCAATATCTATTTCTTATTAATATTAAAATATTAAAATATAATTTACTTTAAAACTATTGATTTAATAAAAAATAATGCATTTATTGAAAATATATATTTCTGAAAAAAAACAATTTCAGTTTCATCATATCAAAATATGATTTTTATCAAAAACATTATTTATTCATTTAAAATGAAATAATAATAAAGGAAAAAGATAATTATTTTTTTATTACAAATAGAACAATACTAATAAATAATTTTAGGGTATATATATATCCCTTTATTACACCATATAATTCCCTAAGGATAAGGTGTATTATGGAGAGAATTTAATGTGTTTTTTAACTTAACATTGTTTGTGTTGTGATATTTATGAGCTTGAACTTCTCCAAAAGATGGTTTCATTTGTGATTTAATTATTGAGTCTCCTATATGAATTGGTTATGTTAAAATCTTATTTATTATATCTCTCTCAAAATCTTTGATATGTTAGATTCATAGTGAACGGGCCTACTAGTTGAGGCCATCTCTCCTTCCATATTAGTCAATTAGACATTATTGTGACCCTTAATATACTAATATTTATCAAAACTATAAAATATCTATATTATAATTCGTTTTTATTCATAATGTTATTTTAAATATGATAGGGCATTACTTATAAGAGTCTAAAATAGATAAATTTTTCATGTCTTTTCTATGTCTACTTTACTAGATAAGGTGTTTATTTATCAAAAAATTTAATTCCATTTATAAATATTTCGGTTATGAAATTATTCCCCCATTTACAAATTTTTAAATAGAAATTTTTATTTCATACACTAAAAAATATTATTTCACATATGTTTCATCACATAATTTAGTTCCCATGTTGGTTCGTTAAACACGTGGATTTGCACAAACTCTTTGACCATGTGAGTTATATTATTGCATAGAACTTTCTCTCTATGGTCTAATATCTTCATATTTTTTTAATATAGGGAAAGATCATTTTCTAATGGTTCCAACTCTATATTTTTTACATGTGATGCCTATAGTACGTACTTCCGCATGAGGGATGTAAGGAATACATCACATACTTCAGATAAGTTAGGTTGGATTGTTAGTAAATAAGCCACAAACCTAATGCAATGTAGAATATTAAAGTAGTTGATATATATTGGACTAATATTTACCATCTCTCCCAACCACATGACTTTATTATAAGGTGAAACAAGAAGGATCTCATTATCTCCAACCTCAAGATTCAGTCCTCATCAATGATGGTATATGTATAATTTTATTCAATTTTA
Organism: Viscum album; assembly: GCA_963277665.1. Taxonomy (NCBI): domain Eukaryota; kingdom Viridiplantae; phylum Streptophyta; class Magnoliopsida; order Santalales; family Viscaceae; genus Viscum; species Viscum album. The sequence continues at coordinate 1,162,034,908 of OY728158.1, read as the reverse complement.
TATAAATTTCATATGATTCTGAATGGTTTGAACAATCCATATCATATCTGGGAAAAGATCACATCCCATAATATTCCTTTATCCAAAATTATTATACCATTCAGAATTCAAACACCTATTCACATACACAACCTTATAATGTTCCATTAAAATGTTTTAATGAAAATTATTATTTTTTGATTATTCTAATAGGGGAAGTTTTGGGTCAAAAAATTCATGTAAATATATTGAACATTATCTCAAAATATCCTTAATTATTTTAATGGCTCTTCTAGACTTACCATGCATATAAGGGACATAAGAATTTATGATTATTATTTCTATATCCAATGCTTTATAGGTTTCTTCAAAACCCAAAGGCTGACCATGGATCTCGATTAGAAATTATATTGAGTGGAACTCCATACATTCCCAGAAATTACCTTATGTATATCCTAGTTATTTGGTCCATATAGAACTATTCCATGATATAAATTTATTGAGCCAACTTTTTAATGGGATAAACTACTATATAAATTACTTTATTTTCATTGGGGGTTCTTGGGGATTCCTATGAAAAAATCCATCATTCTATTTTCCCATTTCAATTATTTTATGGGAAATAGAATTATCAAACCTCTAAACATATTTCATTCACCCTTTACTTTATTTCATGACAATAATCGTGATACAGACTCTAAAATATACCTATTAGTGGTATCCCACAAAACGTTTTGATTCGAATTTCTATACACTATAGATCATCAATGATGAGTAACAAATGTTGAGAATTATGAATCATCCAGAATTTCCCTCTTCAGTTCTAGTTTTCATAGGACACATGTTTAGTTTCCAACCATTATAACTCCATATTTATAAAAGTTGAAATTTACAGTATTCAATAACTTTTCCAATATCATCTCATCACCTTTATAATTCTGCGTGATCTACCCAATAATGGTTTTTTGAGAAGTTATTTGATCAATGTAGGATTAGGGTCATTTTATTATCCCCATATCCATTATTGTATGTCCATTATGATTGGATCTATTTAAATTCACATCATGGATAGTGTTTTGAGATCTTTTATACTCAAAAATAATATACCACTTTGTTTTATTTCTAGTGATGGTGATATATTTGCTGATCATAACCCTTGATCAAATCCAACCACCTTTATTGGAGCTTACTGGGATCTAATTGTTTGAATATAAAAATGTGTATTTTATGATCTCTATATATGATACACTTTTCTCCATTATGATAATGCCACCTTGTATTCAATTTTAAGAACCCCATAGATAATCCAAAATCATATGTTGGGTAGTTTATCTAATGAATCATTAATTGTTCAGAGGTATATGATATCAATTTTTCATATTTCCTGATCACACAACACCATCCATTTTTGGATGCATCATTGTAGATCATAAATCCTTCCCCACTAGTGTGTTATATGATAACATGTGTAGGGATTATAATTTTATTCATCCCTTTAAATATTTACTCACATTGATTAGTCCAAAATATATTGAATCACTTAAGAGTTAACTATTTTAGTGGGATTGGAAATCATGAGATGTTTCTCATAAATTCAGGACAGTACCCATTTAATAAAAGGAAACTAGGAATTTATATCATGGATTTTGGCCTTATAAATTATTCAATTATTATTGTTTTTGAAGGATATGTAGATATCTTTTTAGTGGTGATAACATTCCTCATGAAGGTAACTATTTCCATCCAAAACTCATATTTATTATACTTTACAACAAGATTTTCCTTTCACAATATCGTCATTAAATAATTCAAATACCTCTCATGTTCTTTATTTGTTTTGAAGTAGGTAAAATATCATCTAGAAATACTACAATAATATTTTCAAGGTAATTACTAGAGACATTATTCATCAAGATTAGGTATATTTTTTGGATTACTCATGAGTCCAACTAAAATTACAATGAACTTTTAGTGACTATAACCTATAAGAAAAGTAGTCTTGGGGATATCCTCCATCAAAATTAAATGGTAATATCCAAGTTGGAGATCCACATTAGAAAATTATTGAGATCCACATTGTTTATGACACAGTTCATCAATCTATTTTAGAGGAAACTTGTTCTTTATCATGGTCTCATTGAGCTCATTATAATAAACACATAAAGACATTGTCCCATCCTTCTTCAAAAATAATATGACCACAACACCCCATGGTGAATCACATATGTGTAAAAACATGTTATATGGATTCTCTTGTAATTGTTTCTCCAAATCCTCAATTTCAAAAAAATTAATTCTATATAGAGTCATAGATATTTTCATTACTCTGAGAATAAGAATTTTCTAGAACATAACTTAATGGTTATGAGAAAGACATAAAAATTAATTAGGAAACACATAAGTTAATTCCTCTATAGTGTGTATTCCATCAAGGAAGATCTTTCTTATTTTCATAATCATTTGAGAAATATTATATTGCTTTAATATCCACACTTTATATGTTAGTATAAAAAATATTGTTCATCCTAATTTTAAATGTATTAAATTAATGTAGAATTGTGATATTGATTTTGATTTATTTCTCCCAACAATTTTTTTTGGATCTATAATTGATATCCAATCAGTGATGAGAATAGTATCTAATTTCTCTATGGTTTGGATGAAAAGTATTTATAGGAAAAATTTCCAAAAATTTGGACAAAGTATGAGTTATATTCTTCGTATCCAACAATTGACCCATGTTTCATCATCACCGACAACTCAACAAAAATGTTTTTTGGTGGAATATTAATAGTCTAGTAAACATTCATGTTCTGAACTAATGTTAAAAACTCGAAACAATAAGTATATTGTATATTATTAGGTGAAAAACAATTGTACCTATCAAAAAAAAATTTCTTGGTCCTCCTCAACAATTTTTATTATATAATATTTCATTTTCTCCCCATGACATACAGTATTTAATAATTTTTTTTCATCAGAAACCCTTATATTTGGGAAATGATTCACTTAGTATCCTTATTCCATGTAGTTGAAACATTAGGAAAAAGGATAAGTGTTTTCTTGAGAAATCATTTTTCCATCACATTAGCAGGATTCTATATTTAGATATCATTAGTTAGGTGTACATAATCCCCACACATAAATCAGATAATTATCCCCATTAAGAAATTTCTATTACGATTGTTCCCATAATTTTGACTAGTGGGGTGTTGGACATTCTTGCCCCATGATTTTTCTAAACCATATTTCCAAAATTAATTTCCATTATTCGCTTCCTATCAATAGACCCTTGATATTAACTGATCTCTAAATTAACTTTTATGTAGTATCTATCAATTTACTCTAGCATCAATTTCCCAAATAGATAAGGCTTTATATAGACTCACCTTTATCCCAATAAATAATCAGTAAACATTATTTTGAGGGTAATAAAAATGTTCGAGCCATATCATTTATCTATTGTGATGTTTCCTCATACACCCAAATCAATTCATCATTTTTTTGAGGATTATGAAATCTCAAAATATTTTATGATGTAGGGTGGAATGGAAATATTTATTGAGGAATATCTCCAAAATTTTATTCCATTTCATCACTTTTATCTCCTCCTCATGATTTTTATTTTTGAAAAACGTATTCCATTGTATAAATTATCCCTCTATGTAAAAGACAACCATCATGAACTTATCATTATCAGATCACAGAAATATATAGATTATATTTTTAGTTATGTTGATTCATTGAATTGTGATTATGGTACCATAAGATCTATATAAAGTCGGAGAGGTTTTCCGCATAAAAGTTTGGATTATAACATTTACTTTCTTATGTGGATTTTGGTGTTCCTACTGACATAGGTTTAAATTAAATACTTGATTTAATAGATAAATTATTTTCATGAAATTCATGATTTTTTATTCCATTTGGTTAAGAATATCATTTGGGAAGTCATTAAATTTTGCCTCTAATTATGTTTTTGAAAAGTTTTTCCCTACTTCCAACCACTAACAAGCAATAGAGGGAATATTTTGGGTCCGAATTTATTATATATTGCAGAAATAAATGGGAAAACCTCAATATTAAAGGGTTCACTCATAAATTAATAATATTCTTAAAATATTAATTTATAGGTTTCAATATCAATTATAAACTATCTATTTTCTAATTAAAATATAATGATATTTTTTCAATTAATAATGGTTGATTATGAGATTGTGAATTTAATAAAATATATCCCACAAGTGTGTTAAAATAGATGGGAATCAATGCCTTTTGTTGTACACTATATGATAATTGATTCAATCTTAAGGTGCTATTTTAAGGGTTATTACCCCTAGGTACATCTCCTCTAAAGCCACCTGCACTTGTAGTATCCAGGCATGGATAAATTTCATTGGGAACCACTTAATCTATATTGAACCAAGCATTAGTGATGTGTTCCTAGGAATAGGATTATCCATATTCCCTCACTAGATATTTCTAATCATAATCCCAAAAATTACTAGAATGTCCTCTTATACAAACTATGATAACCCATATTTTAATACACATTAATTCAGTATTTATTATATAAAGGTACAATTATTAAACCCTTGTAAGATCGTGAGGCCTGGAGTCTCTAGGAAATTAGGAACACAACATACTGATATAAAGCATGGCTAAAATATCATTGTTTACAAATTATGAAATTTTCATTTGTATTCCATATATCTTCTAAAAATTCATGAAATAACATTGGGACATATATAAGAAATAAGTGGGATATAGATCCTAGTTAGGGAATAAACCCAGAATATAATAATTTAATGCAAGACATGTGATCCAAGAGGTATATTAAGGTGACAAATTAGGGTTGAAAATGATAATCTTGAACAAAAAGTAATAATATAACAGGATAACATATAAGAAATACAAAAATGTTTAAAAAACATATAAAGGGAAATAATAATGAAAAGTCATCAATAATTAGATAGAGAACGCAAAATGGTTTTCCTAGGATAACTTTCTGTGCACTATACATGGAATCTGATGAGATAAAAAATGATAACCAATGAATTGGAGGGATATTTTATTCTATGAAAATCCATTAATTTTATATCATTTACATGCATAAGTATTCAACAAAGATCCAACTACATAATGGTTACTTCCCTCAAATTTTTCCAATGATTAAGGATTGAATGTTGAAAACATTTAAATCCATAGTAAATCGAGGATTTATAATACTATGTGAATAAAACTGAGGGGAAATAGATATGAGTATTCACTACATAAATGTTTCGAATGGAAAATCATTAGATAATTTTGACAACATAATGTGTGTACATGAAGGTTTTTATAATGGGGGAATGAGATCAAAATTTGTCTATCATTACTTAGTAATAATACTAATTCTTTTATGGATTTTTAAAAACATAAACCAACATAAAAATTTTGAAAATAAAAATGCATTATGTAAAGAAAGTTATTGAATAAAGGGGATGAGAGGAACCATTACCTTTAGAGGGTACATCTTAAAGATCAGGGGGAAATTTTTAGAAGATTTAGTGAACCTTAAAATGGATATGGATGGGTAAGGTAAAATAAAATTCATGATCTAAGAGTTTTAATGGAATTTGAATGGGATTTTTGGTGGGTTTATATATTCAAAGAGAGGATAATTCTTTATTAATTTCAAAACATTGGTTTTGGAGACTGTATAATGAAGTAATCAAAACCATAAACCTTTTCATGGGGTTTTCCCACAGTTTCCACCAAAATGGAGTGTTTTTAATTATTTTACATGCCCATGAATGTAACTAATTAATATAATACCCCTGGTTATGTTGATGTGGGCCATATTTATAAAGTGGTTTTAAACCTTAAAATATAACATAGGATTTAAAGGATTTGTTATGGGACTATAAAATTAATCAATTTAACTAAAAACATATTATTTTAAAAATAAACATAATTTGGGTCTTGGATACCTTTTATGGCATATATTTCATTATTTTTGGTCATTATGATGCCAAAATACATTCGATATATTTATATTGTATTTAAATTTCACTCAAACATTCGAATGTCTCCGAAAATTATGAAACATTTTCTTTAAGATAATTTTGATGTGTTGATTTAAAGAATAATATGTATTTTAACAAATTAGTTAACTAAATATGAGAAGTTACACTTTCAATAAAGATCTATATTTATTGAATAATAATAGTTTTTCTGAAAATAACTGTTTTCTTTAACATATAAAAATGGAATTTAACTTTGTAAAATTTATTTATCCTGTATATTTATAGAAAATTATTTAATAAAATTATTTTATTAAAATATGATATATTTCAAAAATTGTCAAATTCATCAAAAAATTGTCTATATTAAAACTATATATTTTTCAAAAATAATCTTTATGTTTCATCATATTTAAATCTAAATTTTATCAATATTGTTATTTAATCATGTAAAAATTTATATTGACAAAGGTTATATATAATCATTATTTTATTTTAAAATATAAAAATAATAATTCATAATTTTTGGGTATCGAGAAATATCACTTTATTACACCATTGAATTCTCTTTGGTTAAGGTGTGTGATGGTGATATTTTAGTGGGGTTTAGCAAACATGGTTTGGGTCATTATCTTGATGGTTTGGAAATTATCTAATAAGCAGTTTTTCTCATTCCTCAACAGTTGAATCTTAGATTGTGCTTGACCAAGGAAAAATCCAAGTGATTTTATATCCCTCAAAATCTCTAATAAATTGGATTTATTGGGCATGATCCTACTTTTCAAGGCCATATATCCTTCCTACTATGTCACTTTGACTTTATAATTACACTTAATATACTAATCCTAATGATCACTTTGAAAAAACTATATATTATCAATGGAAATAATGATTAACAATATATTAAATACGATAAGATATAACTTACAATAGTCCAAAACAGCCAAAGTAGTTCATATGTGTTCTAAAACTGTCATAATGGATGATTAATTGATTCTATTAAAAGGGGGATTTCATTTAAAAATGACTAGGTCATTAAAATCAGTTCCATAGTTACATTCTTAAAATTCTGACTACCTAGACCCAGAACAGAATGGTTTCCCCAAATTCATCAATATGAAGCCGAAACCAATATGGGAAGTATGATAGTAAACCTTGATAGTTGAGCTCTTTGTTGTAGTTATAGTACGAATGTAGTTTTCTATAGACCCCACCAGTCAGTCAGTGGTGGTGGTAGAACCTAGGTGGCCATTCCATGCACACTAACCAACTGATGAAACTAATCCAGGTGTGCATTAAATACACCCCATAAATTTTTAATTCCATATGTTTTGACCATTTTTGAAATTCGAAATATTTCCTTAATCAACCTATTTAAAATTAAAGACCACTCCTCTTGACACTTGAGCTCTCCCATTCACCTCACTTTGGTTCTTCACCATATGATCAATCTATCCATGAATTATCAGTAATTTCTCTCAAGATGTACAAATAAATATGATTCCTTCTTATGAGATGTTCATGGATCTATAATGTATCTATGTTCTGTATTCTTGTCCAATAAAGAATTATACCCTCCTTCATATATTATTTTTGAATCTAGTGAGTTGATAATTCATCTTGATAAGATCTTAATCCGCTGTTAACTATTATAATATAATGTGTATGAGGTTATGGTTCTTTTTAATAGACATTTTTTTGATTGGGGATTAATGATATAACCATAATATATTCATAATAACTTTATACACATCAAGATCTAATGTGATGTTGATGATCCACCGGTATACTAGATGTATATTCCATGTTTCAAGGACATCCCATTAACTGAAGCTACATATATTTTAAATAGTGGATTATTCTACGAATATTTCCATATATCAATCTTCTTGAGACTATATTATTCTTGAATATAATATTGTATCTATTTTATGATGAAGTAGGGGTGATAGTTGAAATATTTTTTAATAAACGTCAGTCATTATTCTAGTTTGATAAGAAATTCAAGATCCTCTATTTAATCAATAATGGATTTGGGCAATTATCATCCTCTTCTTCAACAAATCTTGTAATTATTTATATTGAAAAAAATCCATGAGTTATGTAATTCTACAACTATCTTCCATGGATTTTAATCTACGTAGGTCACTTATACTAACCCCTTGTTAACTAGAAACCAAGATAGGAATTATTGATGTGTGAGCTACTACATCATGGGATGGAAATGTGATTTAGGTTGTGATCCTTGATGAATATTGGAGTATATCATCAATAATCTTAATTTAAAATGTTCCGTTCTATTTGGGGCCCTCTTATTCACTCATTTCGTTAATATATTTATTATGTCATAAAATTGTGTTTATCATACCAAATTGTGATCACATGTTTGTTTGTGTGTGGCTTCGGAGACCCTTATATATTGTTTTATTCAATGATTTTGGTTATGTATCTGGTTATCCATGTTGGGTTTTGATAAAATGTACTTTTAAGATGAAACTAATTCTCATGATTCTATGTGATTTTTCTCTTATGAATGATCTACTATGTTTTTTCTTATTTCCATTCCATTAGATGTATTATTCTTGGTACTTATTAAGGTGGATTGTGATATGGTTATCTATTAAAGGGGTAGTACATATGGAATTTGATGTTGATTCTTATTTACATGAACACAAGTAAGGGTAATGAAGACCTTAGGTCCAGACAAATGGAAGTGGTATTGGGATATGAAGGGCTTGTGGCTTGGCACAAGGCATAAATAGGGTTTTGTGGTCTCATGCCCTGACCTATAATGAGAATGAATATGATGGTCATGTGGCCTGATCTGACTTGATGCCTTCCAAAAATTGAGATATATCTTCACTATTAGTGTGAATTTATCTTTTTCATTTCTGATATCATTATGATTATCTGTATAGTATTGGGTTGAGTCATGTATAGGAGGGTCATGTAGAGGATAAGTTAGAACATGATTCCTCAAAACATGATTTTCTGTGATTTATTTTGATTTTATTTTATTATGGAATACAATTTTTATACATTTAAAAATTTTAAAGGATTCATTGGTGGTGTCCTACTGGGTTATATTTCTCACACCCTTAATGGGATTCTCGGTTGATGTTAAAACAGCATGTATATGTATATATATAATGTAATGGGACCCTAAGAATATAGGTGATTTGTGGATCATAGATCTAGTAGTAGTATGAGGACATACTCTAAAATGTTTTTCAGTGTTTATTTATTTATTTATTTACTAGGGATTTATTAATTTGGTTTTGATTTCTATAATTGTAGTCTATTTTTTTACATTTGTTCCATTTTATATTACATTATGATTATTATTCTTCCTCTTTGAATAAAATGTTTTTTTATAATTTATTTATACTTTTTGGTGTATGGCTATGATACCATGGGTTTAGTCTTCCCATTGATGGGTTTTAGACCCTCTATTCTAGTCAGAAACCTATTACATATGGTGAGTTGTAGATAAGGTCGTATTTATCTTTGATTCAATCCAAATTGTTCAGGTGAGATATTATAGTTGGGTATGAATCTCTTATAATATCCATATAGTACAAGGAACCTCTGTAACATTGTTGGGGGATACCCTTGAAACCATTATACCGATATTAAAGGGTTCAATGGTTAATCCGTGATGATATTTGAAAATAACCATAAACCAAAACCCAGTATCCCATCAATCATCCATCAACTGCTAAAGAAACCAACGAACTCACAACATATCCATAAAATGAATTGCATTAACCTCCAATGATGCTAAAAACAAAATATTTCATCAATTGATGTCACCAGGAACTGGTCCAAAAACTCTACATTTTGTAACCCCATGAACACATTTTATTTATTAATTACATTGAATGACATCAAAACAAAAATAAAATTCTCATAACACCATCTAAAAGTAGTCTTTGGGATATCTTCATCATTTTATTTTCTATTATGATTCTCATACCACAATTTGATCATCGATAACCAACATTCTCCCTTCAACGGATTGAATAAATCATCAATAATTGGGATTTTTACATGTTATGCACCATTACATGATTAAAACATTGATAATAAACACACAAACACAAACTAGCCTCGGACATCATTGAAAAAATAAATAAATCTCTTTAGAGAGAATTAGTAGGATGAATACATCCAATATTCTAGATATCCTGGACAGAAATCTGTAGCTCTACCAAGTCAAAAGGATTCATACGATATAGGGAAATCAGAATCAAAGAAACACTTGGTTACAAATCAATCCAAAAATCAACTTATTCTTAATAATTTTTTTATAAACTCTTCTAGATAAACACTATGGTATTAATCTACAACTCTCAGTAATAATAATAGATTGACCTTTGATGAAATTAGAACAAACTCATCCAATAACGAATATATAGTACCAATGTTCCTTCATCCCATCCAAGAGCCTCTCTCACAAATTAATATTTCTAAGTCTCTATTTGTGTCATAAAAATTAATTTCCCGACCAAATAAATCTCTTATGACCTATACTTAATATAGTCAATCCATGTTGAGGATGATGTCTTCTTGTTGTATCAATAATAATAGGAACACAATCCAATAACAGTGCCTCCAAAAAACCAATTTATAGTCTATTCCTACATCATATAGGCTACCTCATCATCTAATTTAATAACCAGATATTTTAAAAAGAAAAAATATTATACAGTGTATAAGACACCCAAAATCAATCCTAAATGACCATGAAATATTATTATTTAAATATAACTATTATTCCGGTTGTAAAGTCCCCACCTTGGGAGCCACTAACTAGTGCCTCGAGCCGGGTGGACAGATTCCCTCAAACGTGCCTGCCCGTATGCTAGAGGTTGATGAGTACCAGTGATGGTCTATGTTTTTATGTGGGGATACTATACCCACTTTTTAGCAGAGTAATCTACAATAGTAAAGATATAAAGAAGATAAACACTATAAAACAATCCAGACAATTCATAAATAAACCATTCCAAAACTGGGTAAAACACAACCAATGGTAAGTATGACATGCTTTGTTAAAGTGAAAAGTAATGCAAAACCAAAATGAATACAAATAGTGGAATACCCAAAATGTTCCTAGAACTATGTACTAAACCTCAACCGTGATCATCCTGAATCCTGACTCAATTACCAAGAACTGGTCCAATTCCCTTATCCTGAAATACAACCTTGAAATCTACACGGGTATCCAACGGCGGCCCAACCAGGGTGTGAGTACAAATGAGCAGGCTTCCACCAACTATATCTATAAAATATACATCCCATATATAGTTTATGTAGTAGTAAATAGAATTATGTGAATGAAATATATTATAAGTCCAAGCTTAATTATGTTCTTTTGGTTAACCTATAAAATAACCCAAACTCATTCCAATATACTTTAATTATAAATTCACCTTATATATGTATTCAATGGATTAGAAAAAATCAACATTCACAACATCTGGTAATCCAAAAAGTCATATCTCACTAGGAATCATAACACAAAATCTTTCATTATCCTCACCTCAAAGCCTTAGTCCGGGTTGATGTAAGAGTTAAGGGAAAAGAACCTCTCCCCTTCCCTAACTTGTGCATTTAGAGGTAGAGTTTAGAACCTTAGTTAATTCTTGAACTGTAGGCATAGAACAAAAAGTAAATACCCTACACTACCAAGCCATGTGAACTTGCTTTATTTTACATTCATCACATTCAATCACCATTCATAACCAAGCATCACTAATGTCATTAGAAACATCACAACGGTATAAACAAATGGAAATTTAACATTACGCCACAATCCATTAACATGTTCTCAATTTCTAACCCACCACATTCATCCCCATTTTCCATTTCCCCTTCATATCTCACTAATCACAATCAGGTATAATGACAATCCCTTATCATTTCACCATATCTCACTTAACCACTTTTTAAGCCAACAAAACACCCATATAGATCACTGCCCAACTAAGGTGTGTTACTAGGATTCCCATTTACATCCTTCAAGATTAATATCTTATTCACAGTGATATCTATGTTCTCAAACAACATCCCTACATTTACATAGCTAAACTCTAAATCCAGGAATGTAGGTGCACCACTTGGGTGGCCCTAACATAGGTCACATCTTCATCCATTCATCCTGTGAGGATCTTGAGGGTTCCATTAGGTTGTTTAGACACCCTAAAAATAACATCACAATAATTGTACGAAAAACTCATCATAAGAGGTTAAGAATCAAAACACTACATGCACAAATATCCATAAAACTCAAGGGATATAACTTATAGATCACCTACCTCGAATCTGTTGATGAACACCCACTCAACCAAGGCATTAGATCACGATTTGACACCCTATTTTATCCCCATCCTAGATCTCATCGAAAAGGAAAGGTTTGAGAGATTCAGATGGAAATCATCCAAAATACAATACCTAAACCAAAAATTAGAGAGAGGAGGAGATTATACTCACCCAAATCTTTAATTCGCATCCAATGGTAGTCCAAAAGGTCATGAATAGAAATAGATCAATACATGGAAGCTCTAAGTCCCTTTGATTCATTCCAAGGGTTTCAAAGGAGGAGAAGGAGGAATATCTTTAGTAAACATAAAAACCACAGAGTGGAAATTTTTTAATTTTTAAAAGTATTTGGGCTGCATAGATTACCCGAACTGTTTTATTAACTATACGCAAACCATGCAGATACAACTACCAAAAATATGACATCCTATACTACTTTCCTAGGTTGTCCATACGGTTAGAACTAACTTTGCGTAGACCGTGCGTCCTACCAAAAATACCTTTTTTTCTCCTTCTTCATGTCCCAAACCCTCAAAACACCCACAAGCCTCCTTAAAGTCATTGGTGAGAACTTAATTAACCAAAAATATAATGGTATTAAACTAAAACATAAGTAGAAAGTACCTTACAGAGAAATATGGAATCTTAAACTAGAAAATTTTAGATAGAAGAATTTTTTTTGTCTATTTATTAATTAGAATGAAATAGTATATGAGAAGAGAAGATGAGGCTGACAACTTTCCCATGTCCAACAACAGAAATATTAAAATTCATAATATAGTAAACCATTTAGATAAACAATACTCATCATTAGTGTACTATTCAGATATAGATTAACCTCGAAGTAAGAACCTATAAATCATAACATAAATCTTCCTTGACACCTTAAAAGAGGAACTTGTAGAAATGGTCCATGGAAAACTGGAATCATCTTTCCCCAACCTTCTCTTCAGGGGAGAAGAGATAAATCCCTCATTTTCTATCACCGTTTTTCACGTGTGATAATGTATTTAAATCAGTCTTTGATGAATCTTGGGAATTTAGGTATATTGATATCATTCACTTTATCATCATTAGTAACAATCTCCCACCTGTTAAATTCTTTCGATAACAATGATGTTTTGGAATATCATTGAGGAAATTAGTGTTTTTTATGTCAGCACTATGATCCCTATATCTAGGGTCCTACACATTTATATCTGATAATTTTGTCTAAAAAAATCCACATTCCATAAATTAGGGTTCTGTGTTTGTGTCCTACATTAACAAACATTTTTCATTTGCTCATATGGCTCGATCATCACAAAAATCCCCATTCATCATTGCATCTTTGGTCGAAATCAATTATACCTTCCTATCTATAATCCCATATTCTTTATTCTAAATAAGACCAACACCTTCTAGGGTTTCATGACAAGAAGGATGACCGGATGATACATACTTATTACCTCTATTAAACATAGTTTGATTAAAATAACCATTATATATACCTAGGTTATCTTCCACCATTGCACCAGTATGGAGATCACCAACAAAATTGTAACCCGGATGACCCACATATATGTGGGGATTATCCACTCTTTTAGGATTGTCCCTTAAATCCACCACACTAACTTAGGCTATAGTTCTTCATGGAGACCTTTCCACTTTTCGGTCTCATTTCAACCTATCAAAAATTTTAGTTACCTTTGGATTAAATGGTAAATTTTATGCTTACTTCTTCTTCTATACTTCACCCAAACTCATAGTCCTAACATATTTTCCAACAACTCGAATAGAAACCTCCAAACCCTTAATTGATGTATTAAAGTCCAAAACCAAGAGATTTCCACAAACAATAGATGTACCAACATTATCCAGATTTGTCTATTTATCCAAACCAGATCCCTACTGAATCCACCACCAATTCTTGCAAACTGTTAGGCTATATCCCAACTTCTTACACGATGAATAGTAATTCCACCATGATTCAAAAATAGCCAACTGCTTATAATTTAATTATTCACCCAGAGAAATACAAAATAATTTAATAAGAACCTTAGATAGATAAACCTCAACACACACACTTAGTAAAATTAGGTGACATATCGTCATAGTCCTACTATACAAACAGATATAACACACCACCAGTTTTTTGATCATATGAATTATCAAAGGATTTTGACAGGGAATTGGGAGTTACAAAAATCATACACAAGTTTCCATTTTTTTCAAAACTTTCTTCATAAAAAATAATATAACCATTTGAAGAGGATAAAATGGAACCCATCACATGTACAAGGTTTTCTCGACCTGGAAAGGGTCAAGTTATCTTCTGATATGAACCAAATCATGATGTGTTTGGAGTCAAGCAACCCTACCGTCACATGGTCATATAAACCTTGTGATACGAAATTCATGCAATAAAAGTATTAAAACAATGAACTATGACATTGGATTCACAAAATCAGGGTAATATTAAATAGAGATAAGACCTTAGTGAATTCCAAATAAGAGGGGGACAGTTTTGGGGATCCATTAAAGCATTCTGGGACTTTCATTTCGAGGGAGATTTTTAGGAAATATGGATGAAAGTCAGTCTTTGAGAAAGAGTAAAAAATGTTAGATCTCTAGTGTGAGACGGTGGAGGACCCTCCCCCACTGAGGTGGGTTGGGTTAGTGCGGTACCCATCACCACCTAGGGCATGACAACAAGAGTCATCGACCGAGTGTAGCACCCTCTCTATGACATTTTTAACCTAGACATTAAATTGAAGGATACAGATAGAACTAAATGATTTATTATATATATATATCCCAATGAATATGAATTTATTGATAAATACTTATGATGTAATCACTCTAATTTTAAAGAAGACAACTTTTCATAAATAATGATTTCTTTAAAAATTAATTCTTTTTCATTTTGTGAAAAAATGCTATAATTAGTTTCTAGAAGCATTATAAAATAAATTTGATAAAATTAATTTATTTTTTGAGATATTAATATCATTATTTACCTAGAGTTAAAATCTAGTATTTTTTATGAAATGATTTATTTATACGAAAATAGTGAAAATTATTGATTTTTAAAATATAGTTGTTTCTTTTCATTAAATAATGTAATTTAATATTCATATTATCTTTTTGATTTGGAATAAAATTTTTATAAAAAAAATTAATTTATAATAATAAATTTAATTTTATCTTAATTAGGAATTTTCATGGTTTTGGTAAATTTTTATTTTTATGCTTAAAAAACGATTTTTTTAGAACTGTTTTTAGGTGAAATAGTTTATCAATTTTAAATAATCAAAATAATCCCTAATAACGAATTATTAAATAAAATTTTTATATTATTTATTTATTTATAGTAATTAAAATTCATATAATGATTATTTATAGTCATAATGTTACTATAAGATCATTAATTTATTGAAATATGTAGTTTTATAAGGAGCCATTTTTCATCCCCTTTTGTCAGTTTAACCGTAAATAAGATTCTAACAATTATTTTTTAAAAATATTTGAAGATTTATTACATATTTGGATTTATTAGGTCTAATTTTTTTTTAAATATATCATTTTTATTTTTAGTTATTTTTTATAGTAACTGTAGTAATATATTTATTGCCACAATAATGGTGAAATGGGTTAATTGAGGGTAAAAGTATTTTGATATAGAATAAAAAGTAAAACTAATTTCTCCATTATTTATTCGGGATGAGTATATTAATCCATAATCATAAAAAATTAAAATACATTAGGTTTCTTCTATATTTCTATGAATGAGATATTTATAATACTTTATGAAAAGAAATAAAAAAAGTGTAAGTTTCTTTCTTTTAATAAAAACAATTTTCCTAAATGGAATAAAAATAATCTGTTAGAATTTATTAATATTAATTTGAAATATAATTTTTATTCATTTTAATTTATCACTAACGTTAATAATTAAATAGTTTTAATAAATCCTTATGTATTGTCGACATAGTCATTGCCTAATTAAAATGAAAATAAAATAATTGATTTTAAAAGTATTAAAGGTAATATTATTTGATTACATTTTTATATTAAATTTTTTTAGATAATTATAACATATTTATTTGTGTTTTAAGTAAATAAATTCAAATTACATCTTTGTATTTGTGTCATTAATTTCCAATAAAACAAATAGTTCCAAAAGAGACATTAATGATATTTCATAATATATAATATTTTATTAAATGATTTAAAATTAATTGAAATATTAGAATCGAGAAAGGTAATGGAATATGTTTTATTTTATCAACCATGGTCAATTTATGAACTTTTTCTTTTTTTATTCTTAATCTTATATGATTGAAATAGTTATTTCCATTACTAAAGGATAAAAACAAGGTTTTCTGCGAATCATGCTCATTTGTTAAATTTAATTTTACACAGAGATAATATTTTTATTAGATAAATTGGATTTAAAATTTAGAACCACTTGGTCGAAATTATTTAATAGATACAATTTATTTTTAGGCTTAAAATAAAATTTACCTTGGTAAAAAACTAGTTACAATGATGAAAAGTAAAATGGTAAATGTGAGTAACCATACTGGTCATGAGAGTAACATGTTTAAATAATGATTAATTTTTATATTTATATCATTTTATTGACTTGATATTCCCTCCACCCAATGATTTATAAATTTTTTAGGCACTTGGATTTAGAGTGACTTCATATTGTTGAATAATTTCTATATTTACATAAAATGTCACTCCTATATAAAAAAAAGAACCTCATATCCTCTCTTATTCACAATTCAAAATCCTTTTGGTTCTAGAAATGCATACCCAAATTCCATAATTACCCCCCATTACAAATCCTATGGTCATTGGTTTTTTTATCAAAACCATTATAGAAGGATTTTGGTGTAGAACTAAAGAGGAAGCTCTAAGAAAGAACATTGTTCTTAACCAAGAATTTTTATTTATTTCTTCTCCCACCACCTTAAAATATTGTCAAATTTTTATGAAATAATGAAAAATATATCTTACGCATACTAAGATGTTATTATGTTAATGTAATAACCAATATATATCTCTTAATCCATAAAATGTGGAATGAAACTGTTGTTCATGTGTTCGATGGATTACAGCCTCGTAAACCGATTAAATTTTTTTTCCATCAACGCCTCTCAAAGAAATTAATAGCTGTGAATTTAATGCATATATATATATATATATATATATTATATTCAAGATATATTTTTCATTATTAATATATAATATATCATTGACCTTTTTATCTTTCAATTCACAGAAATATGATAACGTCGTTCGTCTGTACATGTGGGACATTGCCACCACTAAACAATGTTATCAATTCTTCATCACCACATATCATGGATTATATATATAATTATATTTAAAGAAATAATATTTTATTAATTAAATTATTTCTATAATATGAATATAATATAATACTTTTCTTCTTTCTCTATTGATCATTGAAAAATGGAAACATTATATATGTTTACGTATGGCTTACCCTCTCTACAGTTTTAATGTAATTCATTTTTCAAAACCATACATCATGGTTACTTTTAAATTTATAATTTATATTTTAGAATAATAATTATGTAATTATTATTATTCAATATATTACTGAGTTATTACTTCTTTTACCATATAAAACCTACCATATTCATTTTGTACATATGAACTGAATATCATTCAAACATTTAAAGTGAACATAATCGATTAAGTAAATAAATATAACATAGTAATAAATAAATTAAAAGTAATAAAAATGTGTAAAATTTTCTAAATAAATTATCATATTTAAATTAAATTTATTATTAATGATGATAAAATATTTATGCGAGTATTTGAACTCAATGAAATAGATTTTTTATCAATTTTCCATCATTGAAGCATATTTTAATGTTATGAACTTAATTAATTTTATAATTTGTGTAATATTTCCCAATAAAAAATTGAATAATCAATAATTAATACATAATTTTTTTATTAAAATTAATTTTAATTCATCCCAGTGGATTTGATTCGAATGCTACCAACCTGGTAAAGTCATTATATTACAATATACTTTCATTTCGAGGCTATTTATGTTAAATGTTTATTTATGTTAAATAAAATAAACATAGTTTCTTGAACCACATATATTTTATCCTAATATTATTATAATTGTTTTTAAATGTTTTGTTTCTATTTCATCCATTAATAAATAAAGAAACATTAAGAAGGTTGTTAGTAAGTATCACTGATATTGTATCATCTTTTAGATCAGGAATATCTATCTTCCTTGAATATATTTTTGGTAAAATATTTTAAATAATTTTTGTACAATTCATTAATTGGATACTAATGAATTTTTCACACATGTTTTAATTTTTTAGAAAAATTTATTAAAAGGATCCTTTTTATCATTTTTTGAACTAGGTAATTATTTACTTTTTTACAAACAAGAAAAATAAATGTTTTCTTTTAAATTATACTAATTTAATGTAATTTTACACCATATTTATCACTAAATTAATTTAAAATTAAATTATAAGTTTCCATGTTTCTTTTTAAAAAATATTTATTATATAATATTACATAATTTTTTTTGATTTTCAAGATGATATTTCAAAGTGAAAAGGGAATTTTTCCTCAAGAAAATTTCCATGCGATCTTTTAGTGATGTTTTTTTCAATGAAAAAACTTTTGAGTAAAATTTTCCTTATAAATTACATATATATGTCTCCTAAATATATAATTATCTCATTATTCTTCCTTTTATAGTTTAATGCATGCCTTATGTTCATTTATCAAATTCCTTATTTATTAAATATCCTATGAACTTCAACATAGGCCAGATTTGGCATGCAATTTCATTCCATGGGTAATTTTTTTATTTATACCTTGTGATTTATTTATTTTTTATAGAACACATAATATATTACATGTTATGGTGGGTTTTACCAGATACTTCACTAATGGATTGGGTGATTTTTTTGGTCTCATGAGACATTATCAATGGTATTAGGGTGTAAACCAAATCCATAACGGGACTTTGCCACCATGTGATATCTTCATGGAATTAATCCTTTATTTATTACTATGTCATGTTATATGTTGTTTTAACATTTCCAATATTTGTATGATCTTATGACACAATTTTCATTAGGTTATGCGTTTATGTGATTACTCATGAGCCTTCTCTTCTATGATATCATTTTATAACTTTGACTCATACATTATATTTATTCATCAATATTATTCCCATATAGGGATATTAAATCACACATTTCTTTTATGATTTCCCCAGTTTATCCAATATAGTTTTATAATCTCAAATAGAATTAAGATCTCACTAAGGAGAATAATAATAAGGTTTTTAGTTTTTCTTTTTTTGTTTTATGTATGATGTCTTCCAACGACTATATGCCTCTGGATAAATGGGTTTTAATTAATTATTGTATATGTTAAAAATAAAGTAACAGTAAGTGTCAAAGTACTAGGTCATAATAGTTTAAATATGATAAATTTCTAGTTATTTTTTGTCATTTTTATTTTTAAATAGTAGTAAAAAAACATGGGGATAAGTATAAGTATTTTATAATATAATAATGTTTTGGTAAAGAAATAATTTTGTGGTTTTTCTAGACGACGGAAGGAACAATATTCTAATAATCATTGAAGTGAAAGGGTTTATGTGTTTATGTTCTGTGATTTGAGGGTTATATTGTAGACGTCTTTTTCTCAAATGTGTTTTTTTATAATAATCATGAAAAATGTCTGAATTGTTTTAATTTCTCGAAGAATGTTTGATTTTACTATATATTTTTGGGGATTTAAATTATTTATAGAAATTATTATCATCTATGAGTAGGGAATATATATTTGGGTATGAAACATTAAGAGCGATTGGGTTTATTTGGAGAAAAATATTATGTTTATCTTTGATGAATATGTGATCAAATCATTAAAATATTTCGGTTTCAACCTTATTCATAAATATCATGAAGTGTTTTAAGATTAGTTATTTTCCAAATTATCAATGTCAAAATTTAGGTGTTATTATTGAATAATTTAATATTAATGTATCATTTCATCATATTAAGGTTTATTAGTTTTGAAAATTATTTTACCTTATTCTATCCATTTTTTTAGTTTATGTATAAATACCCTAAGAGTAAATTATTAGCATATTTTGGAATTATGTGATCCATTAGAAGTTTGTTTTATTCTTCAGTCATTATATAATTCCATCTTGAGTACTCATCATTTGGAGAAAATTATGTTATTATTGTATAAATCGACTAAATCGTGATATTTTACTTCCCAAGTAAGTATATATTTCTTATGTACTTAGTCTAGTTTGTAAATATTTCTATAAATATATGCAAATGATTATAAATTAAAAAAATTATCCTATTACCTTCATTTCTGATGAAATGATGGGTTTTTACACTAAATTGTTTTATAGATATCAATATTCTCATAATTATTCACTTTCATGTAATCAATGATCAATATCACTCTCCCTCATTATTTGGGAATTAGGATTTTCCTAGATGTCAATATTTTTACTTCCGACAAATTTTTTCCACACTGGGAACATATTATATGTTATTCTCAATGATCATCATACTTCCATTACTCTTTTATCTAGAGGATGTTTTGCGAACCATTTTTATGATGTTTTATTTTAACAAGGGTATTATGATATAGAAAAGCTTTGATTAATGATATCATGTTAAATTTATTTGGATGCAATTTATTAAGTTGACGATAATTTAATACCTCATTATTTCAAAAATAACACTATGATAGATAGTAAATATGACCCAAAACTCTAAACCTAAACGCAACATGAAATATTACTATTGAAATATGACCATTATACACTAGCCATTTCATTTGTGGTTATCAATTGGGTAGAATAATTTATTTAATATATATAAATATCCTAATCAATGTTATAAAATATGATAATTAATTTTGATAAATTTAATATAATTTAATTTAAAAAATGAAATATTTTTTTGAAATTATTACATCAATGTAAACATAGGGTAATATTTTTGGATTCTAATGAAATTATTGATTTCAATGAAAATGTAGAAAATTACAAATTTTTCAATTACTGTCATTTATTTTAATTAAATAATAAAATATAAAAACCCCACTATATTTGGGATTTTTTATATTGACATACAAAATATTTTTTCTAGAATAATCTAATTTTTCATTTGAATCATCAATTTTCTTTATTTTTGTATAAATTTATTTATATTCCTAAAATGCAGTTTTATGGTATGAATAGACTGAAGGCCTTATTTTTTATATTTTTAGAAAATTAAAATTTTAATTTAGTTAATATGGAACCTTTACATGATCAAACGACCCATAGGCACAAGGCCCTGTAAAAAACCTAAAGGCACTAAAACACAACTTCCCTGGAGCTGCCCCTCCCTGGAATTTCCTCCATTCATGGTGCCTACATCCTTACCTTGCATAGTTGATCACCTACAATTACCTTGTGTTGATATAAATAGTGCCTAGTGTCGATAGTGGAGGTAATAACCTCTATTAATTCCAAATCCAATTAGATCTACTTTGGGTGTTTCTAATTACTCTAATTCAACTTATAAGGCATCCTATTTTATGGTATAATATGACTGCTTCATGTCTCAGAGGCCCTACGCGAAAAAATATCATGGTTTAAATCTCTTAGGGGGCATAGAGGCCCAAACGACCAAAGTGATTTGGTGGCCTATAGGCCCCAACCAACATGACGAAGTCCAAAACCAAATTAAAAATTCTACATCAATAGTACCGTTATGGTACCAACTACAATATTTCTGTAGTAACATGAGAATATTTCACAACCAGAACTTCATACTAGGTTTCATGTAAGATTATGAGACATTTTAACCACTCCTATACCACCCTAAATATGGTTATCAGATTATTATTATGTTTGTAGTGTTTATTCATTTTAATTTTTTAACTTATACCTTAATAAGGAAAGTTTTCATTGTAATTTTTAGATTATTTAATTTTTTATATTAATTTAAATTCATAATATGATTAATTTTAGTCATATAGTTAACATTGCATCATCTATTTATTGAAAATATTCATTTTTTAAAACATGTTTTTGGGCTTGTTTTTTCAGTTTAATCATATATTAGATTTTAATTCTTTTTTGGAATATTGGAAAATTAATTACATATTTGGAAATAACATGTCCAAATGTGGTAAATAGGTCCCTTTTTACTTTTATCATTACGAATAGTGAGCATAGTAAATTTTTATTACCTCATGGTAAATTGGGATAATTAATGGTAAAAATTATTTGATATGAATAAAAACCAGTAGCCCTTACTCTTTCATTATTTTTATTGGATTGATATATTTCATCCACAATCATAAAAAAATTTAATATATGATCTTGTTTTCATATGTCCATGATTATAAATATTATAATACATTATGTAAAGAAAAAAATCACTTTTATGTTGTTAATAACATTAGTATTTTTAACATGGATAAAAATAACATATAATCAGTTATAACTAATAATTTTAGCTATATAAGATTTTTTATATCATTATAAATTATTTTTAATTTTTATTAATTAAATAAATCTCATAAATGATTACACAATGATGACACATTAATTACCTAATTAAAATGAAGCCAAAATAAATTATATTAGAAATATTAAAATTAATAAAATTTCAATGAATTATTTTATTCTACATATTTTTTAGATAATTATGAAGTATTTTTTGTGTATTAAAATAATATATTCCAGTCTAATATTTTTCTTGGTGTATTTACTTTTAAATTAAATGAATACTTCTAAAAATGACATTAAGGACATTTTCAAATAGGAAATATGTTTTTAAATTATTTAAAATTAGAAAAAAAAAATATCTTAAATATGATTAATTTAATAAGGATGAATATATCTACCATAATCCATTTTGGGAGTCATTTTTCCATTTATGATAACATTATTAACCATTTAATGTTGAAATATGTTTACCACCGTTAAGGATAAAATGGGTTTTTACATGTTACATGCTCTTATGTTTAAATTAATTATACACACAAATAATATTTTTATTAGATAAAATAGATTTCATATTGAAACTTAGTGGTTCAAATTTATCTTATAAGACTACTTTTTTATGATGAAAGGAAAAATTACATAGGTAAAAAACAAGTTACCATGGTGAAAAAATGGTAAAATTTATTAACCATAGATATAAAGGGAATACAATGATTAAAAATGTTTGTTTTTTTGTTTCTAAGGTAATTCATAACCTTATCTTCCCTTAAATACATGATTTTTCAATTCTTGGGACACATGGTTCGACCGTAACTACCCATTATTGAATACTTTTGGGTAATTAAAAAAATTTCAGTCTCCTGTCTTATTAAAGGGAACATAAATCCAATATTATCCACACCTAAAAGTAATTTTAGTTCAAAAATTCCAAAAATAAATCCCTTATTTAATCCCTTTACCATGTCCTCGAATCCATTTTTAATTTAAAAAACACTACATAGAAATATTTTGATGCAAACATGGAGAATTTTTTCAAATAAGAGGTATTTTTCATAACCACAATTTATATTTTATTTATTATTCCACCTCATTTAAATCATATTAAAATATTCATAAATAATAACACCAATATCTCTTGTATTTTTTATATTTTTTATTGTTAAGGTAATAATATATATCTATATTCTCTTCAACCAAATGGGAAACAAAACCATCGTTCTTAGGTATGTTAGACTACCGCCTCAAGAACGAATTGAATTTTTGTTCCATAATCCCCTCTAATGGATGTTTATAATGAGGGATTTAATGTATATATATTATATTCATGAACTATTTATCATTAGGAACTAATAAATATCAGTTACATAATTACCCTTATGATCATTAAAAAATGATTGCATCATTCATTCATACGTGTGGACTACCACCTCCACAAAGAAATGTTATTCATTTTTCATATCCAAATCATATTGATGAAATATATATAATTATATTTAAATAAATAATATTATCATTATGATATAATTATAATTTTTTAAATATAAAATAATACATACCTTCTTCCTATGATGATCCTTGAAAAATGTAGACATTACTCATGCATGCGTACAACATACCATCTTTGATTGTAATGTTGTTCATTTTTAATAACCATATATCATTATAGGTTCTAAAAGTATAATTTATTTATGTAAATAATATTAATTTCATGATTATGACTTTTGATATGATGGGAAAAACATCCATAGTAAACAATTCGAAGTCATTTTTGGCATTTGAAAAGAATATCATCAAAAAGGCCATCGTGGACATAATGGATTAATTAAATAAAAACAGAATGGTAATAAATAATATAAAAGGAATAATAAAAATTAAAAATTTTATTAACCAAGTAAAAATTATTTTAACAATTAGGGATGTTAATGTTTACATGTGATGAGTCAAACTCAATATAAGGGGTTCAGTCTGAATTTCCCTTCATTGGGGAAATATTTTTTTGTTATGAACCTCAAATCAATTATATGGTGTATATACTTTCCCATTTACATATTATATCATTAATACTTCATTATTTATGGTATTTATAGTTACAATTAATTTTACTTCATCAAAATGTATTGGATTTAAATGTTACCAATGCAGTAAGGGCTTTATGTTACAATCACCATTCATTTCGAGATTTTTTATGTTCATGGTTCATTTGAGGGAAATCATAGACAATTATTTTCATGAATTGAATCTCTTTTAAATTAATCTGTTCATTAATGTGTTTGGCATGTTTGGTTTCTATTTCTCCCATTATTGAATAAACAAACTTCATGAATGTTTTTTTTGTAAATAATACTGATCATGTATCGTCTTTTAGATCAAGAATATTTCACTTCCATGTCTAAATTTTCCTTAAAATATTTTAGAATTTTTTAATATTATAAAATTATTTGTTAAAGAAAATTTTACCATTGTTTTAATTATAAATAAATTGTTTAAAATGAATCTCTCTATCATTTTCTAAACATGGTACTATTTTACTCTTTTTAGAAAAGTGTGAATTGAATATTTTATTTTAAATTTTACATCCTGAATGAAATTTACCCACATCATAAACACTCAATTAAATGAATACCAATTTACATGTTTCATTGGTTATTTTAAATTAAATTTATTTCTATAATATTTGTAAACCTATAAATTTTAAATAAGTGATTTCAAAATGAAAAGTGTATTTACTTCAAAAAATATTTTAGGTAATCTTTAAAATAAGTTTCCATCAATGAAAACACCCATTAATATTATGGACTACAAAAAAATTATATATATATCTTACATATATTTCTAGCTCATTATTTCATCATTTTATGGGGTAATACATTCCTTGCTATCATTTATCAAATTCCTTAATTATTAAATATAATTTTATTGTGACATGACGAAATATTATGAAACCCATTTATTTCTAGGGATAATTATTTTATTTTTTTCCTTATGATTTATTTTCTTATTTTCGAATACATATTCATGTACATGTTATGATGGGTGTTACTAGATATTACATCAGTTAATTCCATATTTTTTGTCTCATGAGATGTTATATAATGGATTAGGGAATAAACCAAACTAATTATGGGAATTACATAACCATGTGATGTTTTCGTGAGAGTTAGCCTTGACTTAAGCATATTTTTAGTTATAAATTGCTACTAGAATTCATTGGATTATATATTCCTATACTACCATGTTATTTATGTTAGGAATTCATGTGATTAATCAAGATACTTCTATTATATGATATCTTGTCATACATTTGACTCACATGTTATATTTTTTTATCATGTTTATTCCATTACTGGGATTTATATCCCATCTATATATTTCATATATTTCCCATGTTATCATATGCAGTTTTAGGAGATTAAATATATTTTTGATCTCACTCAAAAGAATAAAAATAATGATATTAAGTTTTAGTTTATTTTTATATTAATTGTTCCTAGTATAACTAATACACAATGACTCAAGTTCATTTGGTTGTAATTAATATTTTCTTATATTAAAAATCATCTAATAATATTTGTAAAAGCACTGGGTCTCAATATCTAAATAGCAGAGTAAATAACAAGGGAACTATAGGACTCTCTACCTCATGTCTAAAAGCATGGATTCGTTATGGTGAAATGGATTGTGTTGATATATAACTAAAAAAGGTATAAACCCATGTATAAAAGAGACAGATGGTACCTCGAATGATGACTTTATCCCCTAGTTGTAGAAGCAATAAATTTGGCATCTGAGTATATCATACTCCATGGGCTCTTAGTCCCTAATGGTTACCAAATCCATTGTTGTTCTCTACCCATTATCCCTAAGGATGATGGACTTCCCATGTATATCTTATGTAATCTTGGTCTCCCCTCCAGTGATTAAATGTTGGAATTCCATATTACTGCTACTACCTGGACTAAAACTTATCAAAAGGTTGGGCCCAAAATGGTACACCAAAAAAACACTAATTTCAGAGAGATGTCAATCACTCTCACTTTTGATGACCATGAACTCCACAAATAAAACATACTACCCATGACCCACTAAAAATGGTATGCGAACTACTCACTCTATTAAAATGATTTCTTAAAGGCTAAAAAATACACTGTGTTGATTGAAGATTCATCTTCTGGCTAGAAAACTGAGAACCCTTTATCAGAATTATACTCTATATATGTTATTTTGTAATTTTAACTCAAAATTATCCGGTATTATCCAAATCCTTCTTCATAACCTCTACCTTCACTAAGACTTCATTATAAGAATTCCTCCTAAACTGAGTGACCTGGCACAAGATATTTAGATGAAACTCCTCCTTGAAATACCTCTCCCTATACTCATTATATTGAATAAGGTCGGAATAATATCATATTTATTTCTTGTAGAAGATAATTTACTCATGGATAATGGAACTTCTCTATATAAGGGTATGGATATCTTACCAACAATCTGACATAGCTGTCGATGATAAAAACTATACCTAAAAATGATCCCTAAAATTTTCCCAACAAATAGATGACTCCTCATGATCCCCATGTATGAAAATCCCCCACTAAAAAGTTGAAACATGAATCATCATCATAGCTAAGGAAACAATATTCTCCATCCCTTAAAGAATCAAACATAATTTTATCTCTGCATCCTATAATCAATCCTCTATAAAATGATTTGTAAAAGGTCATTCACACTTGTGTTGAAAATGATTTTGAAATTATCAAATTGTCATCCTCCATGTCTTAACTTCATCGTCCTAAAATATATAGAGATCCAATATAACATTCTATTGAACATCATCTATATGAACCATATGTGGATTTTGAACTGATACCATATCTACAAAACAATAGATGGTAGTTCTCCAAATTATAGGAAAAAAGACTTTTCTAAGGACGATTAATTAATTAATTCATTCATCTATTTTCAAATTTCCCATTTACTACCCAAATTCAAACAATGGTATATTAAAATTAAGATGCGTGATCCATACATAGGTATCCATCATGCTTTAATAATCACTAAAATTAGAATTTTTAATAAACATGTAGGTCCTTTTATTAGATCATAGGGGGTCATAAAATCTTGTATCATTGCTCATCTCCCATTATTAAAACTCTTAATAAGACTTTTTGATGTTGATAACCTCAAAATATATGTATCTTCATTAGTTACAAACAATAAACCTAAATATATATCATTACCATCACCATTGTAACCTAACTTCTGTGGCCATCTCCCACCAAAGTACCCCACCTGTGCTAGAAATGATGAAACATGGATAATGACCCATGAATCATTCCTTCAATAAGAAATTGGTTGGTGACTAGAACTGATGGTATATCACTGAAAAGGGAGGAATAACCCTCCATAATGTTTATTTAAAAAGAGAAACTATGAGAATAATCACCCGAAAATTCCTTGCATAAAATTGAATAAACCCCATTGAATATAATTTCATATGTAGACTAGAATGAAAAAAATGTACCAAAATTAAAACTATGAATTGACAACAATATCCAGAAATCCCCTATAACTATTGTATAAATCCTCTTGGATACTAAAATCTATCCTAATCTATATGATATTCCTAATAAACTAAAAATAGTTACATATATGTTGGGTGAGTATAACACGTATACTTGGTAAAATTATCCCTGAAATATCTCATGAAAAATATGAAAAAAATACAAAATCTCTATTGATATAAAAATGAAACTAACTCATCACCTAAATTGATAAACTTTTATTCTACCATCCTATATAAGGATCAATAACTAAATTAAATATATAATTAACCATAACAAAAATATATATAAAAATTATAGTACCCGTCTTCAACTTGTACATTGGTTTTTACCCACACACCCAAATGCCACATATCCTAATTTAATCCCTCCGATTAATCATCATGAACATCATGAAATATTATCCCCACCATTACTGTAACATATGTATCCTGACATCCCATTGTCATTATATCCCAATGTAAATGAATTTTATATCTAGATTCCACTACAACCTGTATAAATGATTTATACCTCAAGTAATTATATCCCACTCATATACACTAATGGGAAGATAGACCTGCCACAATCATGTTAAAGTATATAATTAAACTCTATACATTACATACCACACATGAATGTATATATAACCATTATTCATCAAA
The DNA here is from genome assembly GCA_963277665.1 of Viscum album. Classification (NCBI taxonomy): domain Eukaryota; kingdom Viridiplantae; phylum Streptophyta; class Magnoliopsida; order Santalales; family Viscaceae; genus Viscum; species Viscum album. Next base: position 1,162,005,852 of record OY728158.1, on the reverse strand, counting down.
GACATGAAATGAATGGATCCTATACTATAATCCATTGAATCCTATGATGTGCCTACTCTTATATTTTTAGAGAGAGTGGGGGAGAGGGAGAATTCATCCATCCCCACCCTCTCAATCCAATACATTAGAGAAAACACAAACAAGAAAATTTGGATATATGCTAACCTACTTATGTGGATGTGGTAGTGTATGAAATATGAAAATATATAATAATATCATTGAAAACCACACTATGTGTAACTACATGGATATAAACTTGTCTAGAAATATTTTCACACAAGACCTCCAACTACCACTACTAAGGAATATACACCAAATTTTAATACAAGAATAAATTTTATTATTAAAAAAATAACCTTTACATAATTCATATAATCATTTTACACGAATGATATTTAAATCTTTTAATTCATGTGTTGATAGAACTATTAATTCTATTAATTATATTATCTAGTATGTCATCATATTTTTTTAACACCATACACCAACTTCATTCATTTATTAGATCATTTAGTACTGATTAATCACCTAATAACACTGTGACTCATCCAAAGATATCACATGAATGAAGAAATAACATTACAAAGCAATAAATTCAACAACATTTTTTTATTTTATCGAACAAACATCATCCGACCATTGGGCCACCTAACAAGCATTAACTGAAAATTAAGAGATCATCTAATAAGATTTATTTCATGTCTATGAGAAATACAAGCTCTATGTTCCTCCCAACCACCATGGATTTCCATAACACTATGTGTTTTATAATCTATCATGCCATCATCAATATAGATAATCATTATAGCCTAGGATCCAATCTCATTGATCATCTTGATTCCAAACCACAATGTGCTCATTATAAAAAATAGAAAAGGATCTAAATAGCTAGATCACACATTTATTTAAAATTATTTCTCACACATTGGTGAGGGAACTATGGCCATAGAATTGATGAATTCATGCCCCCCACAAAAATTAATGAGATAATTCACCCCCAAAAATTTATACCTTACTAAAAACCAATTTTAATTCTATTATTAAATAACCAATTCAATAAGAATTTTTTATATGTGAAAGGAAACATAAAAACATTATATAAACATAGCTTAGAATAAACATAACTTTAAGATTTATTTCATATAATAAAATCTAAGATGAGTAGTAGAGAAATTAATTAGGCCTCTTCAATTATCTATCATCATTTATATTTTTATTTTTATAGTTTAATGCATCTAACCATGATAAAAAACAATAAGGAAAACAATGCAAAACAAATACACCACTATCTTAAAGTAGCATAAAAACACTATAATGATATAAAAACCTAAACACTCAATTAATTATTTTAGAGAAATATTAATTATCATGAACATCTGATAATTATATTTTTTATTAATTAACTAATATGATTGTAAAAAATTTCACTATAAGAATGATGATTACACAACCATATGTGATAGCATAATTGGTTAAATTAGTTTTTTAATTTAATTAAGTTTTACCCTTAAATATGAAACATGAGATTCAATTTATAATTCAGCTACTAAAATAATGACAAAAACATAATTTCAATTCATGTGATTAATTCTGAATAATTAATTTAAAAAGTTCATGAAAAAATTATTATACTTCTTTATAATTTCAATGTCTATGAATAATCATTTAACATGTGATTCCTTCTTAATAATCATTATATTTTTATGTTCAAAAATATTCATATAGATAATGACATAAAGGGAGATTAAGTAAAAATATCACATAACGGAAAGAATAAGTAACAGATCCACTACCTCAATTAGAATCCTAATATTCTACAAGAAAGAAATGACAACAGATGTATAACCCATGATAAATAAAATACTAACAAAACCTATCTAATTTCACTAAAATATAAACATGGAAACCTATATAAATAATAACATGATTGATTTTCCAAAATTGAGGGAACCCTCCCACCAATAACCAATATCAAAAGGGATAATAGAAAAATTGAGGTGAAGTTGATAAAAGAGAGTACCTTGATCCTTCAAACCTAGATCTGGGTGAACCAAGGGGTTGGTATTTCAAGGGTATATTTGAGATTAGGGGTTAGAATCCAAACCATGACTACTCAGGCATTCAATTAATAGATTATTCTCATAATTCCTCACCAGGGCGTTAGTGAACTCCCAAAATGCATGTTGACCCATTTTTAATGTACATTAATGTTTTCAAGGAATTCCAAATCCATAGATTACACACCTTTAAAACAAATCCAAACCACTTTAATCATTGAAAAAGACTCCAATACTCATGATTCCAAATAAAATAGATATATTAACACCACCACACCTAAAACTATGGTTTGGCTGGTTTCATATTGCATGTGTTTTACAGGGGTACCCACTTAGCACCATACCCAACCGACCTTCCCAAAAACGAATTCACAAGATGTATTCTCATCCTTATGTCTGAAATGAGAAACCACAAGAAAAAAATATTTGTAACATGGTTGTATTGTTCATATTGACAAGTCATTGTGTACTCCAACAGTAAATAGCCTCCACAAAAGTGAAACTCTAAACTCTCAAGGAAAAATGGATTTCTTCATGCTAAGGCCCTTAGTCCAGATCTAATAAAGTAAGAACCATGCCTATCACTATGGTATAATGAAACTTAGAAAGGATAAAACTCTTCTATATTCTCCGTAACTCCTCCAAACATACTTATAATACCATTGAGAGAAGTAAAAAATAGAAAGGTAATGAATTTATCAATTCAAGACCCTACACTTTGAGCTCTTATTATTAGTATATATTTCAAAATTTGAACCATAGACATAATTCATGAATAAATTTAAGGCAAATATTACCACTACTATCTCCAAATCATGTGTAAGGTAATTTTTCACATGAATAATTAATTTATTTTAGGCTTAAGATACCACTATTTAATTCTTCACAAGAAAAAATATCAACCTCATCTATGATGAATCACTGTTTATTAAAAACCCTTATCCACTTTAGGGTACTATGAGTATAGGTGCAATAAAAACCTTCTCGTGAGATCCGTAAATTTTTATTCATACTCATATATCCATAGGAACATGTCTCTAATCCATCTAAACATAATTAGAGTATTCTACAATCATGAAAAATTTCTCACAATAAATCGATAGTATTTATCTAAATGAAGAATACTATATATCTATATTATAGTTTTTTTCTAGATAATATTCAATACAACCTTCTTTGAATTAACATAAAGAGACTGACACTTATTTTTACATTAACCGGGATTTTTTTTCAATATCAATAATTCACACATGATATATTTGGAATGAAAATTATCTTTTATGAGGGACATGAAGTAATCCTCAAATTATAATTAGGATGATCCTTAATCTTGGAATATATGAGAGTATCATCTAGAAATATATTTAAAAATTGATAGAGGTAATACATAAAGACTATATTCATAAAATATAAGAAGTTAGTAGTGTAATTTGTGGGTTAAAATGGCATCACAATGAATTCAAAATTCTCACTTTCATGGTAGGTTGTCATGGGAACATCTTATCCTTCTAATTTTAAATGATGATATCTATATAAAAGGTCAATATATGATAGGTATTGAGGCCCTTGTATATGATAATAAAAATATTCAATATAGGGTAGACTGTATTTTAATTATATTATTTTCTTGTTAAATTTATAGTAATCATTTAAAAGATACATTGATCGCCATTTATTAATAAAAAGGGGAATAGTATACCTCATAGTGAATCACATGGTAATAAAAAACCTTATCCAGATAATACTATAGTTTCTTCTTTAATTCATCCAATTAAATCATGTTCATTCTATATGGAATATTTGAAATAGGAAATAAAATAAAGTATAAAATTTATTGAAAATTCAATTTAGTAATTTGGGGGAGACATCAAAACACAGTATTAAAAACATAAACATATTAATTCAAAATGGTAATATCCTCATATCCTAGTTCCTCCCCAACCATTTTACCAAAATACCAAAAATTAATTTTTATTAATACCATATAATGGATGTAAATTCCATAAGGATATCATGCTTATCCTTATATTAATAGATGATCATAGGTCAATTTAAGATATGAAATGTGATTTTCATATCCAAAAAATAAATATAGGCTATATATAGAGAGAAACAAAACTTTTCAAAAGTTACATAAAAGTTTTTTAAAAAAATGTAGTGTAATAATAATTGTCTGTAATCTAATCCCAAAATATTTTATTAAAGAATAGTGGTATACTTTTTATGAAATAATCTCACACTCATATTTTTTCCTAATAATTAAATTTATAGCCATTATGGTGGTGGTTTGATGCCTATAAGTAATTCTCTAGATAGAATTTGGTTGTTAAAACAATAATAAAATATGATATCTATAGTTCTTGAGTTGATTATGGGTATAACATACAGTACTTTTTTATAACCCACTTTAGTGTATTTTATCAGAGTCTTTATCATTCCCCCTTAGAATTTGGGTATTTTTAATGTCAGATGACATCATTAACCCTAGGTTTTAATAACATAATTTTGTTAACCCAATATACATAACATTAATCATTATCATTTTTATTCAGTAAAAATGTAAAAAGGGTAAGAAGGGGAAAAATGAAAATTCGGGCCTATGGAGGCCTAAAATGAACCATACAACTAAAAATTGAAGAATTGGAGTGAGGGTTATGAATTTACTGGATCAATCCCTCCAACTATTTCATCTGCTGACCTATTCATATCTCTTTGGAATTCAAGTGATTGATCTCCTTCTATTTTACACTTGAAGGACTTATTAGTTTCATTGATAAAATTTTATTAATTATTCTATCCACATTTCTTTCATCTTAGAAGATTAATACACTTTTATCAATGAGTATTATAATTTGAGTTTCACGTAAAAAATACTTTTTTATTTTCTTTCCCAATAAACATGAGAAAAATGGAAAATTGATAAAACAACCATTCCATGCATTTAACATTAATTAATGAAGAATACATGTTTTCCTATACTGATCTATTTCTATATTATTAATGGATTAAATGAAAAATAAAGTTGGGTGGACAATAGATAAAAAAGGACATAATGGATAGTTTCTTTTTCCTTGGCGAGTTTAGGTATTTGGTTATATTTATGTTGTTTTTCTTAACATGAGAAAGCTGGGTGAACATCAACATAATAGTTTATAATATATCTACAATACCACTTAGTAACTCATTTGGAATGTTGTTATACAATTTATCACACCCATTTCTAAATCAATTACTCAAAATTAAAGTCACTGAATAAAAAACAAATAGGTTATAAAATCATTAATAATTAGTTTAAGTAATCATATGATAAGGAGAATCAATCCAAAAATATATTCATTATTATGAGATATTCATTTCAACCAATAAAATATTACGGTCTTCCTAAATCACATTTTCATAAACATATATTTTTATTTTCTTTCTACTATTTTGTTAAACTAATACCCAAAAATAAATAAACCCCACTCTGATACCAATTTTGGAAAACCAACCACAAAATGTAGTTATATTTCATCTTTTTATTTGAAAATTATTTACATCTCATATAGAGGCACTCAATAAATCATATAAGTTTTTTATACTTAGAGATTAGATACATGATGAAATTATAATATAATAATTTCATCATCACTAAGAAATATTATTAATGCATGATAACCTTTTACATAAATTATAAATAATAATCTTCTTCAAAACAATGAGAATAAAAACATAAGAAAATGTGAGATTAGATTATTAGTAATTCTAAATTAATTTATATAAATGAAATATCATAAGTGAATAAAATATGAGAATGTGGGTATAAAAATATAATAAAAATTAATATTCATATCATAATATAATGATACCACATAAAACAGGGATCATATATCATGATTCATGGAATTTTTCTTGAGTATAACATAAATAACAAGTAAAAATAGTGTGGAATCATGATTCAATAGACATGAAATATGAAAACATATCATATAAATTAGTATGTGAAAAAAATAATCCTAATAATAGATCATATGTAAATGATAAACTCCAAGACAATCATATTATAATATACTAGACTAGACACCTATCCATAATATAGTAAACGTAAGATAACGACTTGTGTCTCATAAACATTTCATACTGAAGCTAACCACTAGTATCCCATCCTGATCTTTTGATATATAAAAATTTATCCAATTAATTGGAGGGACAGAATGGAACCACATGTGACATAATGACATCCCATACATATTTGTTCAATAATAACATAAAAAATATTCCTAATTCCATCGTATATTAATTATCCTCTCAAACTCAAACAAGTTTCATGAAAAAATAAAAAATACATTATCCTAATTCATCCATATAAACTAATAGGATGGAATAATTAGTTAATATTTCTAATAAAGTATAATAATCATTAAAGGATATTATTGTATATTACAAACATTTTAGAATATCATTATTAAATCTCTTTGGTAAATAAAAAAAATTATCCTTTACATTGGATTATATTTATTTTAAAATAAAATAATTTATAAAATAATGGGAAAATAAAATAAAATAAAGAACCTTGAAATTTTCTAAAAAGGTTTTTTCAAGAAAAAAATTGAAAAGGGTTTAAAAACTATTCATATTAAACTTCTTAAAAATGATATTTCTTTCATACTTTTGTAGAGAAATTCAAAGACATTAGAAAATGCCTCACATAAATGTATTTAAAATATTCCTTTTTAGACTTTTTAAAATTAAATAAAATATTGTGTAAAGTGAAAAAAAGAAATTATTGAAGTATATAGATGGATATTCACAAGATAATATAATTAATATGCACAAAAAATAGAAGTGGTTATATTAAAAAAGAATAGTTAAGGGAAGTCCTTATTTAGGAGCATTATTTTGGATGAATTATGAACCAAAAGGGAACAAAATGGTAACAATACATGTAAATCACAATAATAACCCTATGTAAAAGAATTAATGTTTAAGATAAAAATAATATAAAAATTCTATAAATAATAATTTAAACATTATCAAACACAATTTCAACATGATATTAAAAAAATAATTGTTACATTTATTCCAATCATCGATGAAAATGACACATCCTGCATTATGTTAAACATATTAATAATAAAAATTAATATTTTATGATATTAATATATTTTATATTTTATAAATTTCAATTATAATAATTTATTACAAATATATTAGTTAGTTATTTTATTTTTTCAACTTCGGATGTTTGCGGTATTTAATATTTCGTACAAGTTTCACAATGGTGGTGACTACCGCCTTTCTTTAATTCCAAAATTTTCACTATTAGATTATTCAAGGTAGAAGAATAATTTTTCTTCAATAATTTATTTATTCCCCTGTTAATTTGGTAAAATTTATCAATATGGTTCATGAGAATGGGATCCATGAAAAATATGTTTCGCGTAATTATATAGTAATAATGATTTATTCTGTATGTATTGTTAATTTTTTCATCCTTCCAATAAAAAAATTCAAGAAATATTTTACTAATTATTATTATATATTACCATTATTAATTTCATCATAGTTATTCATGGTGAAAATAAAGATTTTTTTATAGCACTGTTCACATATATGGTTAAACTAACCCAAACAATAAGATGTTATACAAATGAATGATTTAGAGTTTATAGTTATATAATAGTATTATCTTTTCCGTAGAAGATTAATGATTTCAATATAATATAACTAAATAGTATAATGATATTTAGAATAAGTGAATCTACCAAGGTTACTGAAGAAGTTAATGAATAACTTAGATACTTATATGAGGAATTCACTCCATTAGAAAACGAGTTCCTTCGAAATAAATTCATTGATATTCCTTCATGAAACCAAAAGATATCCCATCTATAAGAAGGAATATTTAGAGGAAAATGGGTATATTTTGAAGAGATAATTAAATGGTTTGATTAATTATTTTGGGGAATATGATGGGACTTTATAGGTGAGTTTTGAGTTCCATTTCAATCAATATAAATTTAATTCTCACAAATATTGATTATATAAGGTGAATGGATGTAAGTTAAAAAGTAAATTGGATAAGAAGTGTAAAAATAATGGATATGGTTCATGTATACCCTCAAAAAAATATTTTATACACAATTTATACTAATATTTTATGTCTTTAAAACTTAGGTGAACTCTTTCTACCATGTTTTACTTTTACCATGGTTACTAAAATTTTATCTTTGTAACATATTTTTAGGTGTAAAAATGAAATTGAAATTTTATCTAATTTCTACATGTAAATTATAAATTTTAAATCTATTATATCAAATTATATTCATAACTGGGATATAGTTATCTTTGAATTGAGGACATAATATATTTAGAAAAAAATTGCTAAAAATAATAACTACATAAATTTTTACGTGTTCTTAATATTATTTCACATCAGTTACTAATTATATTAATTTTAATATATTTATTCTAATTAAATTAGAAAAATAATTTAAAAATAATTAAATTAAATAATTATGATAAATCGATACACAATAATTAAATTTTTTTTAAAAAATAAACATTAAAATGATTCTAACCAAAAGCTACTAAAATAGGATGTTGAGCTTCTAACCATTTATTTTAATCAAACTATTTTTATTAAAATATATATATTAATATTAAAAATATATAAAATAATTATTTAAAAATAATAATAACAATACTATTTATCATATTACAAAATATATTTTAATTAATTATTATACATTTGTTTCATTATTCATCTTTTGTGAATATTAATTTTTTTACTAATAATTACACAAATAAAATACACATATTGGATACACTCATACCCAATAACCATATATCCAAAAATCATATTCCCAATTACCCTTTATCCAATGTCCATATATCCAACAACCATATATATATATATAACAATTATATTCCATTCCTACATGTAGAATTACTAACATCACTAAAATCATTCATCCAATTTTCTTTTATCTCAACATTTATATTATATTTCTATAATCTTTTAATATTCCCATAGTTATAATCATGGGTTTGATATACTTGGAAAATAACAATGATAAGTATTTCAAGGTCACAATATTTTTATTTACTTGCTAATTTTTCCCGCTTTTACTTTTCATAATAAATTTTCATATTATATTCACATAATGTATTTTTTTTTAATTTTAATATTTTATCTCAATAAAATGTTTCATTGTTAATTTATTATCAATGCTATGTTAAAAATAATATATTCAATAAAATATTTTTTTAAAATAAATAAAATATATTGAAAAATTGTGCAGTGTTATACTGTCATCCGAGAAGTTTCCAATTATTGAATTTTTATATCCATAATGTGTATAAAATATTTTTTTAATATAAACTCAAAAGTTTAATGTGGGTTTTCTCCTTTTTCCATGGTTTTCAAGTATTTAAAATACATGTATTAACTTTTCTAAAGACATTTATCAATATAATCATTGTAATTACTTTGTATATACAATTACATATTCATCATTTAATCAGAGTACATATTTTGACATTGTGAAACCTTAGACATCATTAATTATTACTAATGTAATTAATAAATACATAATTATTTATTCATGTTTAGGGTAAATCTTTTTATATGTTTGTGCAATATTTTATTTTTTTGAAAATATTAAAATATAAGATTTATTGAGTGATTATGAGAATCATTTTAAGGTGTTAATCATTTAACATTATTCCATTTATTGACTTTGATATTTTTGAATATAATATAATAAATTGGGATTTTATATGATGTGTGGGGAAGTGGGTCATATATTCCATTGGTGCACAAGTTTGCCTCATGAGAATACACGCTTTCAGATTTGTTGTATGCCTACCCATTTATAAAGGATGTCTTATAATACAAATTGTTTTATTATTATTATGATTTAATGAGTTCCAAATTCACATTATAATTCATTTTATTAGACTTAGTAAAAGTAAAATCATGTAATAACTCCATAGTGAGCTGGTTGGTCCAATGAGACAATTAGAAAGGGTATATAAGGTATACATGACTCTTGTGTTTGATGGAAAATAATATACATTTATATGAATGGAAATTATATGTTTTTAATGTAATTTAAGGATGATGTATTTATCCTCATAAATAATATTAATCATTGTCCATGGGTATGTGATATCAATAAATATAATTACATGTAATAAATAACCCATCGAATCTAAGTGATTGGGTTTGAGGGTGTTACAAAAACCACTAAAGAAAAGGGTGTAATAAAGAACTTACTTAATTACTATCAATGATGTTGATCATTAATTAATGTGGGTAAACATATTTTTGTTTTGAAACAAAAAACTATGAAATATTATTTAGTCTCGGTTGAAAGTATTACTTATTAAATTATATGGTTTTTAATACTCTGGATTCAACACCTTAAAGATTGGATTTTGATTTACCAATGATGATATACTAATTTAATATGAATATATTTACATGTTTCACAAAGTTATTATAATACTTCCCATATAATGTGATGTATATGTTTTGACTGAATTGATAATTCATTCTAGGATTATATTAAAAATAAATCCTAAAACATCTTCTTTTGAAATTTAAAATTTGAAGAATAAATTACAATTAGATTTAGGGAAGAGTTTTATATTCCTATAGGGTGAAATAGTCCTTAGTGTTTGGTAAATGGATGGGTTAATAATTTAATACATTGATTTTATATATATTTAAAAGACCATTGTAAATAACATGTATCTTCTACCCTAAATTGATGTGATTTTTATTAAGTTTTAATGGATCAATACTATTAAAAGGTGGATATTTCACTTTTATATCACTGATTAAGGGGGAAGTAAATGATATAAATAAGATAACCTTCTTACAAAAATGTACACACTATGAATTCAAAGTGGTTCAATTTGGTGTTATAAATACTATGGTAATCTTCATAGATTTAATTGTGTATCTTTTATAGATTACATAGATAAATTGATATTGGTTTTTATATATGATATTATCATAGATTAAAAGAGATAGGAAGAACATAATAATAATTTGGGGAATGTATTAAAGATATTTTGGAATGATAATTTTTTTTCCATGCTCTAAAATTATGAATTTTATTCTGTAAAAGGTATCATTATTATCCCATGTAATCATATGTAAGAGTATTTTTATAGATTATTTGAATAGTAATATTCCTAAATAATGGATCATATCAAATACCATGATAGGGATTTATGTTTTTCATATATATTTTTTATTTTCAAACACCAATTCTAATTTTTCATAAGATTTTAATTAATTTTTATCTCTATTGAAATATGGGAAGGCTAGGTATCAATTTTATTCATTTTGTAAAAAAACTATGTTGTGCAATCATTAAAAAATTAGAACATGGTTAATAAAAACTATTTAATTTAATCCCATGTGTGAGATTTATTATTTAGTGGTGGAACATGGTCTATATAATGGTAGCTGAAACTATGAAAATTAATAATGTGTACAGTCAGTTTAAACCATGTCATTTAACCATCAATGTGGGTTTTCTAGTCTAGTTAAATTGATGGTTTCGTACATGATTAGAAGATACAGTGTCCAATAACCATACCCTGGGTTCTATCCTAGTGTTTTCTGCATGGTTTGTGAATAGTTAGGAGAAACCATCAAATTTATCCATGAATGTTTACACAAAAAATTTATAATATTATGTATGATTGGTGATGTTTAGGAAAAAATATTTGAGTTTCATGTTTTTTTTCTTATCTAATTTCAAACCCATTGTCCAATTTCCATTACCCCATATGGTTTTCATAACTTCTAATCATCATTCACTTTTTCATTCATCCCTATCTCTTTCCCTCTCGAATATATTATTCCATTACAAGGATTGAATTTTTAATGTAATTGAATCTAGTGTAACTCCTCTCTTATCCTTCTCCATTATCTTCTATTTTTAACTCTTAGATATGAACATGGCATATAGGGTTTTTACATTGATAAACATCATAGGGTTTGTTAATATTTTTATTTTAGGAAATCATTATTTGAGGAATATTTTTTCATTTTATCAAGGGATTATGTTATCCACACCCCATTTTCACTAAAATAATTAGGTAGCTCTGTGTTTTTTTTCTTGAACTATAGAATCATGATTTATTAAAAATATAATATTTTTTTAATAAAATATTTTTTAACTCTCTTGAATGATTCATACGGAATCCTTTAATATTTTCAAATTTTTTCATAAACGTCAATGTGATTTTTCTATAAATAAATTTTCATGGTTGGTTTTCAACTAATATATGAACAACATGTATTTGATAAAATCAAAACCTATTATTTTCATTGATAAATTGAGGGAACATTAATGGGAGGATTTTTTATAAATTATAATTAATTGAAATCCTACTTTATTCATAGTTCTCAAAGAATTATTCCATATTTGGGCATTTTTAAACTTGACTTATATGTGTAAATTATGTTTTAATTACCCTTTTCCAATTATGTAATAGGTTTGGGAGGATGTTAAATTTTATTTTTGATTACATTCATCTGGTCTTCAAAAATTTATATTTCATAGAACATGCTTTGATTAAATATTTTATTATTTATTTGCCTTTAGGTGTTCTTATAAAGACCCTAGCCTTTTACACATATAATTACATGATTTTAAGCATAATTAAGAATCAAGTTATATGCATTAGATCATAAATTATTGTGTCTTGAATATTAGGTACATAATTAAACATCATTATTTCAAAATAAGAACATGTTTTATTTAATTTCCATAATGACACCCTAATTTCATTACACCCCTTACAACTGGAATGGATAACCCGGATGAAATACAAGAACAATGGGATGAGATAAAAATCCCACTAATGAAAAAAACATTAAAAAAAGCCTAGCACATGGGTTATAAGGCATATTATAATGATATAAAAAGGCATGGTACATGATTTGTAACGACCCGACATTTTTGAATAAATTTTGTTTCCTAACATTGTGTGTTATTTTATTTTATACTCAATAAAACTATTTCATTTAATAAAATGAGCATAATTAAAATAAGTCCATTAGAAACTAAATGTTGAGATTAATTTTTATAAATACAAGTGATATTGATTAATTAATATAGAAAGAATATTTAATGGCCCCATATAGTAGTCTCGGGCCAATCGAAGCCCGTGTGATGGAACTCAGGAAGGAGGTAGCACATTTGGGCTTTGCTCTAGACCAAACCCAAGTGGATCTTCATCGTGTGAAGCTGGAATGGAATCTCCTTCACAAGAAGTTCACGCTGATAGAAATCACTACTTTGGAAATGTTGGTCGAGCCGCCCAAAGATTTTATCACCCTAGCACACCATACTCTTAGGTCCTATGCTGGTGTTATAAGGGGTTATGTAACGAGACCGTAACTGCCATGAGTAATCCTTTGATTTAAACAAAAATTGTGATTTCTTCTTATAATAAAGTTTTTGAATTTTTAAATGTCCGAATAAATATAGTATGCATATTATTTGTGAATATTAGAGTAAATTTATTTTAAAAATATTTATGTAAACCTTAAATAAATAAAAATGTGTAATGATTTTTGAAAAAGGGAATTCTACGGCTGTGTTCAGTATGAAATTTAGACTCTAATAAGATCAACTTAATATTTTGTTATTATTAAATTAGGAATAGTGATTTTATTCTTAGGATTAGTAATGTGACCAAATGGATTTGTAATCTCATTTAAAGAAAGTAATAATATAATTTAGGCACCTTGATTAAGAAATGTGATTGATTAAAATATGTAACTAACTATTTCGAAAATTATGGGTTAAGTATTAGTTTTCTAAATTGAATAGTGTTTTTTATTTAAAAATAATGTTTAAAATATTTAGAAAATTATTTTCCTAAAATGGAGTTCATTTTTGAAATCAGAACATTGATATTTGGTTAAGTTGAATTTTTGGGAATTTTCTGAAACAGTTGATTTTTTAGTGAATAGTTTTTTAAAAAAATTAAATTAAAATTATTTTAAAAAATATGTTCAAAAAATGGAGTTCATTTTTGAAATTAGAGCATCGATATTTGGTTAAGGTGATATTTTGGGTTTTTTTGAGAAAGATGAATTTTTGGTGAATAGTGAAAATACAGTTTTAGAGTTTCTGGTGTTTAATGACATCATTAAGGATGTATTAATTATTCTATAATTCTAGTCAGCTTATGAATAGTAGGATAGTGTATTAGGTGTCCCAAGTGGCCAATACCATGGGAAACACCACGGCCAAGCCCTTGGTTTTCCCAATACCACCAATGAGGTGTCCCTTTGAAACTAATGCTTTGTCCCCTCACTTCTCCTATAAATATAAAGCCTTTCCCTCATTCATTTCATTTCCAAATCCTCCTCAATGACGTTATAGTCTTCTTACCTCTCAAGGAGTTCTCCCAAGGTTCCCTAAAGCCTCATAAGGTCCCAAACTTCTCGATTTCGATGTTTCTCTTCATGGTAAGGGATCCTACCTCTCTTTTTCCTTTCATGTACTCTCGTTTATGTAATTTCTTTTAATCCCCATGTTCCCATGTTAGAGGTGTTACTTTATATTAATATTAATGTCCTTTTTATGTTCATATTATTATAGACCCCCTCTTTCACTCATCATTTCATTTTTTGAATGTTTAAGTGGTGCTGTTAGGCTGCCGAATTTTTGTAAGGGATTCTTGCACCCTTCTCATTTTCAAAGTTCTATTTTATTGTCAAGTCGTTAAAGTTTCTTTTTCTTATGTTGGGTTATTATCTCTATATCCATCACACTTTCCTTTTTATTTTCATATGATTATATACACTATTCTATCTCATTAATTCATTTTTTCGTTGATTTAATTGACGTCATTAGGCTACCAAATTTTCATAAGAGAAATCTTATTTTTTTCCTTCCTTTAATGTTTTTCATCTCATATGGTATATCCTTAAAATTTCATTACCAAGTTATTATATCCTTTATATTCTGATCCCCTACTGTTTTATGGATCATTTATGAGTTGGTGAATCATGTCTCCTCTCTTTTCAATGTTTTCTAAAAACCCTGCAACATAGCCATTATACTGCCGAATTTTTTTCTCAAAATGTCTCTCTCTTTTCCTCAAATTATTTTATTTTATTAAGTTGATACTAAAATATTTTTCTTATAAAGGGGTATTCACATATATATCAAAACTTTATATTTTAATTCTGGGATTTACATACATGAAACCCGCTTTCATTTTCTGTGGGTTTAAAGTGACATAAAGATCATGTCTTTAAAGTAGTTTTTAAAAAGTTAAAATTATGAAATGAAACCCATTTCTTTTTTTCTATATGTGTTATTTATGAAATTTTTTATGATGATATGTGTGGCTCACATGATAATAAATACAAATTAAGGGTGCTCCCTAAGAGCACTCCAATGCATTGGGTAAAGACTTAATCTCTAGAGATGACCATTTTAACAATGCCTTGGTGAATAACCTTGGTAAATTTTTTAATGACACCTTGGGGATGCACCGTGGTAATACAGAAATGATTATCCAAGTAAAATGTTGTGGAAACATCTTCATTTTATGAAAAAATTTATTTTTATTATGATATGCCTCATGTTCTCTTTCTCATTCCTTAAATTTATCATGTCTTTATTGATGTATCTCAAGTTCACATGTAAAATGATTCTCTTGTTTCCCTTACTGGGCCTTCTACTCACCCTTTCCTTTGATGTATACTCCCTGGTTATGAGATGCTATAATAAACATAGGATGAACAATGAATAAGACCTTTAGGTGTTTAAGAAAAATGTTTTATGTCATCATGTATTAAGTTTCTGGTTTCCAAGACACTAAAAATTAAAGATCCTCAGTTTTGTATAATGTAGTGTAATGTAATGTAATAAAAATTCGGGATACTATAGTTGGTATCAAAGTATGGTTTAGTTATTTATGGGAATTAGGATGTGAAATCTTTAGTAATAAACTTATAGAAAAGTGTAAATATAAGAAATATTCCTGGTATTTTGGTGAGTATTGAGTAAGTGGTTTATCAAGAAAATACAACCCTGCCTGGATAGGAGTAAGTAGAGGTTGATCTAGCACAGATGTACATAGGGGTAAATCCTGAAAACATGGCGTTGAGCTAGACTCGAACGGGAACTAGTACATGACAATGGGCCTTACTGGACTCTTGGTTACGACAGTCCCGAGGGATATGTTTGGTTAATCATAATATTATTATGAATCCTTGTGAAGGAATTATAGAAAAATGTAATATGTCTAAGCATGATGTTTTAAGACATAAAACTCTTTTTTGTGAATGATTCATAAAAGAAATATGTTTCTCATGAAGGATTTATTCTTTTAGATAATTTCCACATCGTCTAGGAATACGTTAATGTATTTCCTGAGGAGTTACCCAGACCTTCCCTAGAAAGAGAGGTTGAGTTCTCCATTGAACTCATATCTGGATATCATCTGATGTCAAAGACCCCCTATAGGATAGAAAATGTGGAGCTATAGTAATTAAAGAAAAAACTCCAAGATCTTTTGGAGAATGGTTTTATCTGACCAATTGTGTCTAATTGGGGAGCATCGGTTCTCTTTGTGAATAAGAAGGATGGATTGATGCAGCTATGCGTTGATTATAGAGAACTAAATGGGATAACAGGGAAGAACAAATACTCTCTTCCAAGAATTGATGACTTATTTGACCAATTTTTTGGGACTCAATTCTTCTCTAAGATTGATCTACGTTCTGGTTATCATCAATTGAGGGTGAAGAATGATTATATTCCAAAAAATGCCTTTCGATCAAGATATATGCATTATGAGTTTCTTGTTATTCCCTTCGGACTAACACACCTTCTATTTTTATGGATCAATAATAAGTTGATTTTGGAAACTAATATCAAATATATATCCTTTGTATAAGAAAATTATTTAGTGATTAAATGATAAATGTTATTTTGGACGATGTTTTCTCTTTTGGAGTACTGTATGCCTAAGATACTACAAGATTTAAATTGAGGATGAATGGTTGAATTTATTTTTTGTAATAATTTATATATTTATTTTGGACATATGATGAATTGGGTTATTTCTGTAAAATGGTGAACCTAGCATAGAGAATATATGAATAGGTTAATTACACTTTAGTATGAGACTTTAATAGTAGTCGATGTTATTTGGAGATAAATGTTAAGATTTTTTTTGGAAGACTATGTGATCAAATCCATCTGTGTTTTGGGTTCCAATCTAAGTTTGGATTATTCTGAAGAATTTTAAGGATGGTTGTGTATTTAATGGTCTTTCTAGAACTTTGGGTACTTTTTTTGAATTTTGGTGATTAATAGTCATATTTCTTTTTATAAAGGATTATCATTTTTGGGGATTATATGATCTCCTACTAACCTTTTTACTTTTAGTTGATAACTAAAGACAAGAGAAAAATATAGTTATTCTTTTGTGGATTATGTGATTCTCTAGAAGATTATTCTTGTGATTTTGATGAGACAGAGTCTTTATGAATGCTCATTGTTTGAAGAAAATATAAGTCTTGGTAGAAAATTATAAATGGATGAAACTCTAATTGAAGGTAAATATATTTCCTTATGTTTTTATTCTATGTAGTAAATGAATACTTGAAATTTATGAAAAGGAACGTAAAACAAAAATTTTGTTGGGTTATGTTTCCCACTGGGTAATCAAAGACCATTTAACACATCATAAGTTAGTGATCTTCTTGTGGTTAATTTCATTCTAATCATGTTTTCTATCACTCTCTATTAGAACTTGACGCTTTGATTCCTCTTCCATATCCATGATTTCTTATATGGAATCCTAGTATGGATTAACTCAGGTGACCTTTGTACTTCACTTTCTTTCTATTAAAGTAATACTTTTACTGACTCTTTTCGGATGTGGGACTTTCAAAAAAATTTCCAAGCCCAATTTTAAAATTGCGAGGATGAAATTTCTGAAGGGGGAAAGATTGTAACGACAAAATATTTTTGAATAAATTTTGTTTCCTAACTTTTGTGTTATTTTATTTTATACTCAAAATAAATATTTTATTTAATAAAATTATTATAATTAAAATAAGTCCATTGGAAACTAAATGTTGATATTATTTTCTATAAATACAAGTGATATTGATTAATAAATATAAAAAAAGATTTGATGTCCCCATCTAGTAGTCTCGGGCCAATCGAATCCTATCTGATGGCACTCGGGAAGGAGGTAACATCTTTGTGCTTTGCTCTGGACCAAACCCAAGCCGAACTTCACTGTGTGAAACTGGAATGGAATCTCCTTCGCGAGAAGTTAAAGCTGATAGAATTCACTAATCGGGCAATGTTGGTCGAGCCGCCCCAAGATTCTATCACCGTAGTAAACCTTACTCTTAGGTCCTATGCTGGTGTTATAAGGGGTTATGTAACAAGATTGTAATTGTCTTGTGTAATCCTTTGATTTAAATAAAAATTTTGATTTTTTATTATGATGAAGTTTGTGAATTTTCAAATGTTCGGATAAATATAGTATGAAAATTATTGATGAATTTTAGAAAAAATATATTTTAAAAATATTTATGTAAACCATAAATAATTAAAAATTTGTAATTATTTTCAATAAATGGTCTTCTAAAGTTGTGTTCAGTATAAGATTTAGAGTCTAATACGATCAACATAATTTTTGATGAATAGTAAATTATGAATACTGATTTTATTCTTAGGATTAGTAATGTGAACAAATGGTTTAGTAATCTCACTTAAAGAAAGTAATCATATTATTTGGGCACCTTGATTAAGTAATGTGATTGATTATAATAGGTAAATAGCTGTTTCAGAAATTATTGACTAAGTATTAGTTTTTTCAAGTGAATAGTGTTTTTTATTTAAAAATAAAATAAAAAATACTTAGAAAATTATTTTCTTAAAATGGTGTTCATTTTTGAAATCAGAGCATAGATATTTGGTTAAGGTGATTTTTTGGGATTTTTCTGAAACAGTTGAATTTTCTGTGAATAGTGTTTTTATTTAAAAATTAAATTAAAAATATTTACACAATCATTTTCATAAATTGGAGTTCATTTTTAAAATCATAGCATCAATATTTGGTTAAGGCTAAATTTAGGGTTTTTTTGAGAAAGTTGAATTTTCAGTGAATAGTGAAAATACATTTTTTGAGTTTCAGGTGTTTAATGACATCATTAAGGATGTATTAATTAGTCAATAATTCTGGTCAATTTATGAATAGTAATATAAGGTATGATGTGTCCCAATTGGCCAATACCATGGGAAAATACCATGGAAAGCCCATGGTTTTTCCAATACCACCAATGAGGTGTCCCTTGGAAATTAATGCTTAGTCCCCTCGCGTCTCCTATAAATAGCATTAATTTCCCTCATTCCCTTCATTTAAAAATCCTCCTCAATGATGTTATGGTCTCCTTACCTCCCAAGGAGTCCCACCCATGGTGACCTCAAGCCTCCCAAGGTCCTAAACTTCATTATTTTGAAGTTACTTTTCAAGGTAAGGGATCCAACCTCTCTCTTTCTTTTCAAGTACTCTCGTTTATGTCATTTCCTTTAATCCCCATGTTCACATGTTGGGGGTGTTATTTTATATTCATATTACTGTCATTTTCATGTTAATATGAGGAGAGACCCCCTCTTTCTCTCATCATTTCATTTTATTAATGTTTATGTGGCGTTGTTAGGCTGCCAAATTTTTGTAAGGGATTCTTTCACTCTTCCCATTTTCAAAGTTCTACTTTCATGTCAAGTCTTTCAAGTTCTTTTTTTCCATGTTGGGGTATGATCTCTATATTCATCATACAGTCCTTTTATGTTCACATGATTAGAGTCCCTATTTAATCCCATCAATTCATTTTTATTATGTTTTCAGTGACGTCGTTAGGCTGTCGAATGTTTCATAAGAGAAATCTTATTTTTTGTCTTCCTTTCAGGTTTTTCATTTCATATGGTATGTCCTTAAAATATCATTACCATGTTCTTATATTTTTTATATTATGTCCCTCTATTATTTTATGGATCATTTTTGAGTGGGTGGACCATGTCCCCTATATTTTCAATGCTTTCTAAAACCCTACAACATAGCTGTTATGCTGCCGAATTTTCATCTCAAAATGTCTCTCTCTTTTTCTCAAATACTTTTATTTTATTAAGTCAATACTGAAATATCCTTATTCTACAGGGGTATTCACATATATATCAAAATATTATATTTCAAATTCTGTTATTTACATACATGATGAAACGCCCCGACCCTAGTTACCCAGAGTCGGTGCATTATTACATAACATTGGCATGATCACAAGAAAGATCAAATCTCGAAAGACCGATTGGTTTAGTAGCCTTGGAAACACTAGATATATTCATAATTCTTACATTACATCATAAAATGAAAAACTACTACAACAACATATTGTCTCCATAAACCACACTCATATCCCCACATAATATCCCTACAGGTCATTCATCATTTACTTCTTCACTTCCTGGGAAAAATAAAACATAGAAAAGGGGTGAGCTCAAATGCCCAGTAAGGATAAAAATATACGGG
Source organism: Viscum album (assembly GCA_963277665.1). Lineage (NCBI taxonomy): Eukaryota > Viridiplantae > Streptophyta > Magnoliopsida > Santalales > Viscaceae > Viscum > Viscum album. Next base: position 1,161,985,210 of record OY728158.1, on the reverse strand, counting down.
AAACTTTCATAAATAAGAATAAACATTTAAGGCTATGTATAACTAAAACAAAAGCCTTTTAAACTTTAACTTCAACATAGTATGGAAAAAGTAAAATGAAATAATTCCATTTACTTGTTCACATGGATATTCTACTAATCGAATAATCACATGCAATATCAATAACCACTTTCATAATGTTGGAATGCATAATGCCAGACTATCATAACCACATAGCCAAAGCCTCGTGCCAAGACTACAAATAAGATTTTTCCAAGGCCTTGTTCCAAGACACTAGTTTGTCTCATGAGACCTACTGATGCATCGAGGAGCTATAGCGGGCTCCACCCGTCACATATTTAGTCCAATGCATTCCCATATGAAAAGGTTTAAACATAACATAAACATTCGTATTAAAAATAACATACGAAATGTCAATAATTTCACCATAAACTATGAATGGTATAAAAATAGCACATCCACCGTCAAACATATCACAAAACATTCAATACAATATAGAAGTTTTTTATCATAATAAATCAACTTCAAATAAGCGTAAAATCCATCAAAGGATGTTGACATAGAAGAAATCAAAACACTTTTTGGAGAAATATCTCTTTCTATTTTTGAAATCATTTAAGATCCATATAAAATAAAACATTTTCTTGAAAATATTCTTATAATCTTGTAAGGAAAACTTTGAAGATTTTATAATGGCAGAAAATAACCGCACTCACCGTATAAGTTAAAAAAACATTCTTACCTTAATTCGGTCGAAAAGGTTAAAAAGGACCTTATTTTGAAAACGACGGAAAGATTCCTCTTATAAAAAGTCAAACAAGGGTATAAATGACATTAACCCATATTCTTGTAAATAATAAAAATGTTTTTAAATACATTTTGAAGAAACTTGGATGTGGATGATAAAGAGATCACAGTAGATTATTACATATAAACAACCTCAGATAATGAAGAGATTGTGAAATAACCCTTACAAATTTGGTAACTTATGAAACATACAACCCCTGAAAGAGGTATCATACAATGAATACGTAAATACCCCTAAATTAAAGTGTATTACACAAAGAATATAATTATGGGCAGTACATACACCACACAAAAGGTAATGGTGGCAATATGGCATGAATCTCACAGGAATAAGGAGTGAGATGAAAACCCCTTACCTTGTACTTTTCCTTGGTTGGGGTAGGTTAACCTCCTGTATAATGGTGAAATAATTGTTATTAAATTATACAAGAATCATATGATATCATATATGATCTTTTAATATTGATTTGATAATAATATCTTAGTATTATCGTTGTTTCGGGTGTTAACTTACTTGTTTTCTTTTATATGTTTTGTTACGTAAGACATGTTTGTAAAGGATAGGTTGTATATTATTCATATACAGAATGATATAAAGTCCTTAAACATCATTTTTTAATTAATCAAATGATAATTATACTTGAATGGATACGATGGAGAATGAATCTCATCACGTTCGTGGAGACGGTAGTCTGTACGTATGCACGAGCGACAATATCATTATTTTGATATTAAAATAATATATAAATGGATGGTATATCATATATGATGAATCATTAACATGTTATATTTATTATTTACATGAGTTACACATCATTATTATACCCATCCAAATAATATTATATTGAATAACAATTACACCACGACGTGGAGACGGTAAGCCGTACGTACGCACGTATGGTGACATGTTATTCAAAGGGTGGATAGAATACTGAATATGGTTGTACCATATTTATAATTACATCACAGTATATATATGATACTGGAGTTATTATTTTAGAATGGTAACAACAAATGAAGAAGAAGTGGAAGAAGTAATGAACTTGGAAAAAGGGTGGTGAAATCATTACCTCTTCTTCGGGTTCTTCCTTTTGATTTGATCAAAAGGGATGCTTAAGTTGGCTTTCTGATCAAACTAAGGCCTCTAGGTTGTATTACGGGAAGTTGGGAGAGTATTTGGGCAGAGTTTGGCCGAACCAAAAGGCTTTTAAGGTGTAAAGAAATGAGAAGAAGGAGTTCCCTTTTATAAGAGGGGTGAGGGGCACCTTTGGAAAAGCTAGAGATATTAGTTTATAATAAATTCATATTCGGTTTCCAATGGCTCCAAAGTTGACTATTCAAAGGATAAGGTGGGGATGGGTCGATAACAACTCATCCAATAGAATTTAGAAAGGTTTGGGTACTTATATTAACCTTATCTTTAAGTATTAACTCTAAGTTAATTAGTTTAACTTTTACAATGTCTCTTTGTATTTTTATATAATATGGTTAATAAACTTACTATATACATCCAAGAGACACCCCAAGTGGTCCATTAATGATGAAACTATCATTATATAAGTATCTTGGCCGAATATTAGATTTTTAGGAATTTAATATCAATTAATAATATAATATTTGTTTTAAGGACTCTTTTATGTCAATTTTGACACTATTCAATAGTTGATTTTTTTGAAACTCATAACAGATTGATTACTTCGAAAAAAGTACATTAAATAAATCCTAATATATCATATTATCCTATTAAATTAGTTTAATTCATTAAAAGTTTCATATTATATTTATTTCGGTATTTATAATATCAATTAATTTAATTTTTCACTATTTTAGTAATTACTGCATCATCATTGTGTGATAAATAAAATAAATTATTTAATGTCTAAAAATTATAAATAAAATATCATTATGTAGGAAATCTTTTTATATTTCTAATAAATATTTATAATCTAAAATCCAACATAGATAACCCTATGTAATAAATGTTTTTCTAAAATATATATGCTTGTGTCATTTTTGTATTCATTTTAACTTAATTAAAATAAAGTGTCCCTATCACCTACAAGTGGCCCCATGGGGTCCCCAAATCGACTCAAAGATACCTATGGTCGAACATGTATCAACCAATAAGGCTAGGACACGTTTTAGGGTAATTTAGTATTATTATAATATTATGTTTTAACCCTTATTTACCAGATTTACCCTTAACCATGGTAAATAAAATATTTACCACAGTAATTATTCAAAATGTCTAAAAATAAAAGTTACCTATTTACACAATTTGGAAATCCTGATTCCAAATATGGAATCCATTTTTCTAAATTCAAAACACAGAACTGGATGAAATTAATTTAAAATTAATTCCCGCTGTCAGAACAAAAAACGTGTTTTTAAGAGATAATAACTATCAAAAGATTGACACTTGTTTATGTTCGGTTTAATTGTAAAATTATGTCCAATGACCAAAATTAAATTAAATGGTAAAAATATATTCTAAATATACTTTAAAACCACTCAAATTCATAATTTATCACTATTAATTATTTTGATTAAAAAAGTTGTTTTTAATTAAAATTTAGTAATTTTCACTATTCATCAAAATATGAAATTTATCCGAAAATTACCAAAATTTCACCTTAGGCTAAATTCGATATTCCGAATCCAGAAATGAAGTCCATTTTAAAATATAAAATATATATTATTTTGAAAAGTAGTTATTACTATTCATAACGGCTAGTTTGATTGGTTATGGTGTGTTAGAACTCGGTGTTGCGTACAACACACGCTATCACATTATTCAAAGAGAAGCGTACCGTAGAAGCTTGGGGTGTTACATTCTCCCCTCCTTCAAATAATTTCATCCTCGAAATTTCTAGAATACTACCGCATGAAAAGACTCGGGTGGTTCTTCATCATAAGTTCCTCGGGTTCCCACGTTGCCTCTTCCATCTTATGTTTTCTCCACAAAACTTTTACCAGACGCGTCGTCCAGTTTCTCAGTACTTGTTCTCTTGTATCAAGAATACTGACAGGCTCTTCACAATAAGACAGATCGGGTTCCAGTTCTAATTCCTCATAGGTAAGTACATGCGTTGGGTCAGGCATGTATTTCCCCAACAGAGATACGTGGAACACATCGTGAACTTTGGAGAGACTTGGCGGCATTGCCAATCGGTAAGCTACAACCCCAAATCGTTCTAGAACTTCGAAGGGTCCGATGTACCTGGGACTCAATTTACCTTTCTTACCAAAACGTATGACTCCCTTCCATGGAGATACCTTCAAGAAAACATGATCACCGACTTGAAATTCCAAATCCTTCCTTCGATTATCAGCATAGATCTTCTGCCTACATTGAGCTGCTTTGATGTGATTTTGGATTACCTTCACCTTTTCCATCGTTTCCTCCACCAGTTCTGGGCCTACAAGTTTTCTTTCACCAACGTCATCCCAACAGGTTGGTTTACGACATCTCTTTCCGTATAACGCTTCATATGGTTCCATCTGAATACTCGAATGGAAGCTATTGTTATAGGAAAATTCTACCAGTGGTAAATATTGATCCCACATACCCTGAAAGTCAAGTGAGAAAGATCTCAACATGTCTTCTAAGGTCTGAATGGTATGTTCTGATTGTCCATCTGTCTGAGGGTGGTAAACAGTACTCAAATGAAGTTCAGTATCCAGGGATTTCTGAAGACTTTTCCAAAATCTTGAAGTAAAACGGGGATCACGATCAGAAAAAATAGATAGGGGTACTCCATGAAGTCTCACAACTTCATTAATATATAGTCTTTCTAGACGTTCCAGGGGTAGATCTTCTCTTATAGCAAGAAAATGTGCTGACTTGGTAAGACGATCAACAATAACCCATATTGCATCATTCCTTCTAGGAGTATTTGGTAGCCCCATGACAAAGTCCATCGAAATATTGTCCAATTTCCACTCCGGTATGGGAAGAGGTTGCATGACTCCTCCAGGCTATTGCCTTCCAGCCTTCACTTGTTGACAAACCATACATCTTGACACAAAATCAGCAATCTCTTTCTTCATGTTGTCCCACCAAAAATGTTCCTTCAAATCTCTATACATTTTCGTGCTCCTAGGGTGTATAGAGAAATTGGAACTATGAGAATCATCGAGCAATTCCATTTTTAGATCAGGTAAATCGGGAACACAAAGTCTCTTCCCGAATTTCAAAATTCCATCTTCATACACAAAGTCTTTCAATCTCCCATCATTCACAGCTTTAATATTCTTTTGAAATTCTTCATCATCGGTCTGAGAACTCTTAATCCTTTCTAGTAAAGATGGTTTGGCAACCATTTGAAAAAGCATTGATGTTTCACCTTCCCTGGTTATTCCCATGTCCATCTTCACTAGATCCATGAAAATTGGATCCCTTTCAATTCTCATATTGTTCAAAACTCCATGGTCTTTTCTACTCAATGCATCTTCCACCTTGTTTGCTTTCCCCGGGTGGTAGTGTATCGTGAAATCATAATCCTTGAGTAATTCAAGCCATCTCCTTTGCCTCATGTTGAGTTCATTTTGTGAGAAAATATACTTCAAACTCTTGTGATCAGTATAAATCTCACATTTTTCACCATAGAGGTAGTGCCTCCATATCTTCAAAGCAAAGATCATAGCTGCTAACTCAAGATCATGAGTAGGATAGTTTTGCTCATGAATTTTCAACTGTCGTGATTCATAGGCAATAACTCTATCATTCTGCATAAGGACACAACCAAGTCCTTTCTTTGATGCATCACTATAAATAACAAACCCATCATTCCCCGATGGTAGGGTCAATATAGGAGCATTGACTAATCTTCTCTTCAGTTCATCGAAACATTCTTCACACTCTTTTGTCCAAACAAATTTAACCCCTTTACGGGTGAGCTTCGTTAATGGGTTAGCCAATCGGGCAAAATTCTGGACGAAACGTCGATAATAACCTGCCAAACCAATAAAACTGCGTACCTCAGTTATACTCGTAGGTGCTGGACATTCTTGGATTGCCTTGGTTTTAGAAGGATCAACAGAGATTCCATCTTTATAGACAATATGGCCAAGAAAAGAAATCTCCTGAAGCCATAATTCACACTTGCTAAACTTCCCATATAATTCATGCCTTCTCAGAGTCGTCAAGATAATGTGCAAGTGATTTTCATGATCTTCGTAGGTTTTGGAGTATACCAAGATATCATCAATAAATACGACCACAAATTCATCGAGATACTCCTTGAAAACTCTATTCATCAGATCCATGAATACAGAGGGTGCATTAGTCAATCCAAATGGCAATACGGTAAACTCGTAATTCCCGTACCTTGTTCGAAATATTGTCTTCGGAATGTATTCCTTCTTCACACACAACTGATGGTATCCGAATCGAAGGTCAATCTTTGAAAAGTATTGAGCTCTATTTAGTTGGTCAAATAAATCATCAATACGAGGTAGGGGATACTTTTTCTTGATCGTTATAGCATTGATCTCCCTGTAGTCGATACATAACCTCATAGATCCATCTTTATTTTTAACAAAAAGAACAGGGACTCCCCATGGAGAAACACTAGGGAGAATAAATCCCTTATTACTCAATTCCTCTAGTTGTTTCTTTAGTTCAACTAATTCTACAGTGGCCATTCTATAAGGGGTCTTCGATATAGGCCTTGATCAAGGAATTAAATCAATGGAAAACTCAACTTCTCCTTCTGGAGGATGTCCAGGTAAATCTTCCGGAAATAAATCTACAAATTCTTTCACAACAGGTACATCCTCTATTTGAACATTCCTTTCCTCACCGACAGTTATTTCATTATCTTCCTCCCCAATAATTGAATTAAGTTGGGCTACTGGGGGTGGATCTAAATAAGAATTAGGTGGTGACGATTCTGCTCTAAAGATAAGGTTTTCCTTATCATTATCATCAAGAATCGTAACCTCTTTCTTCTTACAATAAATCTTTGCATCATAGTCCGAAATCCAATCTATACCGAGGATTATATCAAACTCAATCATAGGTATGACGATGAGATCAGCAGATATCAAACATTTATGTGCTCTAATGGGGACTGATTCACAAAACTTTGTTGCAATGATACTTCCCTTAGGAGTTTTAACTGACAATTCCCTTATTAAATCAAATTTCAAAAATCTAATTTTCTTAGAAAACTGGGAAGATATGAAAGAATGCGATGATCCAGAGTCAAATAATGCATTTGCTAAACTTGAGGAAACCATTAAATTACCTGCCACCACGTCTTTCGGAGCTTATACCTTAGCAGTAGTGATAGCATAATCCTGGCCTTGATCCCTTTGCCTTTTCTGAGGTAAGTTTTCCTGACACTTAGGACATGAATTTGCATAATGCCCCATCTCCCTGCAATTGTAGCACTGAACGTTGGTAGCTTCCTTCTTCCCCTTGCAATCACGAGCTTGGTGGCCTTTTTCACCACAATTGTAACAGACTCCCATTCCCTTCAAGCAAGTACCGGGGTGTTTCTTCCCACATTTACCACAGGATGGATATTCAACCTTTCCTTTCTTCCCCTTATTTCCATTCCCAAATTGATCAGCAGGCCTCTTCTTCTCTTGCTTTTCTTTAAAGTCATAAGACTTAGAGAATTCCTTTTCGGTCTTGATAGCACATAAGACAATGTCTTCGTACGACGAAAAGGATTGTGAGACTAATGCTCGATGGAGAAATGGTTTGAACCCATCAAAGAAACGATCAATATTACTTCTTGGGTTACGTATATAATCACCATCATACCTTTCTAACCTTGTAAAGTTATCCTCGTACTTTGTGACATTCTCATCCTCCTTCTGTCTCAGACTTAGAAATTGTCTTTCCATATCTGCCCGATGGTCACGAGGATAGTATTTTTCTAAAAACAGATCTTTGAACTCCCTCCATTCCATATTTGATACTTCATCATCTTCCTTCATATTTTGAATTAATGACCACCATTGATCAGCATCTCCAGTGAGGCGGTAAACTGCCATGATAACTTTTTCCCTTTCACTGCTCCCCAAAGCCTGAAATATTTTCTCTAGGGAATTTATCCATTGCTCAGCTACTAAGGGATTTGTACTCCCATTGAACGTTGGTGGTTGTTGCCTCATGAATCAATCTAACATTGATCCTCCACGCTGTGGATCAGGGTGCTCCATATGGGTAAGGTTATTATTCATAACAAGGGTAAGTTGTCCCAGTATGGTGATTAGCTGATCGGCACCAGTTGCATCACCAGCTCCACTATAATTATCTTGAGAAGGAGGGAAATCCCTACATGGAGTGCGTGCATTGATACGGTTTCCATTTCATCCACTATGCGCCATTTCTAAAAAATGGCATAAACTAGATCAGTTTATGAATCAAAATACATAATCCCATACTTATAAAACACTTAACATAAATTGAACTATTTATGGATACAATCCATAATCATAAAAATGTTTTCTTTGAGGAATTATATACTCATAAACCCTTCATAATGATTTGTAAAGAAAATGAGAGCTATCATAAGCATATCCCCCAGGAGTGTCGTAACCAAGAGTGCAGCAAGGCCCGTTGTCGTGCACCAGTTCCCGTTCGAGTCTAGCTCAAAGTGGTGTTTTCGGGTTTTAACCCTAGGTACATCTGTGCCAGAGCCGCCTCTACCTGCTCGTATCCAGACAGGGATGTAATGCTCGGAAAACTCACAAAATCTCTATAATACCAAAATTCTATGAAGTTCTTCTATACTAATCCTCAAAGTTCATCTTAGGTCTACGTGCTCTAATCAGATTTTATCTAAATCTAGCTTCCAAGGTTTGTACTAAACTTCCTCTGATACCAACTGAAATGCCCCGACCCTAGTTACCCAGAGTATGTGCATTATTACATAACATTGGCATGATCACAAGAAAGATCAAATCTCGAAAGACCAATTGGTTTAGTAGCCTTGGAAACACTACATATATTTAAAAGTCTTACATTACATCATAAAATGAAAAACTACTACAACAACATATTATCTCCATAAACCACACTCATATCCCCACATAATATCCCTGCAGGTCATTCATAATTTAATTCTTCACTTCCTGGGAAAAATAAAACATAGAAAATGGGTGAGCTCAAATGCCCAGTAAGGATAATAATATATCGGAAACTTTCATAAATAAGAATAAACATTTAAGGCTATGCATAACTAAAACAAAAGCCTTTTAAACTTGAACTTCAACATAGTATGGCAAAAGTAAAATGAAAAAATTCCATATGGATGTTCACATGGATATTCTACTAATCTAATAATCACATGCAATATCAATAACCACTTTCATAATGTTGGAATGCATAATGCCAGACTATCATAACCACATAGCCAAGGCCTCGTGCCAAGACTACAAATAAGATTTTTCCAAGGCCTTGTGCCAAGACACTAGTTTGTCTCATGAGACCTACCGATGCATCGAGGAGCTATAGCGGGCTCCACCCGTCACATATTAAGTCCAATGCATTCCCATATGAAAATGTTTAAACATAACATAAACATTCGTATTAAAAATAGCATACGAAATGTCAATAATTTCACCATAAACTATGAATGGTATAAAAATAGCACATCCAAAGTCAAACATATCACAAAACCTTCAATACAATATAGAAGTTTTGTACGATAATAAATCAACTTCAAATAAGCGTAAAATCCATCGAAGGATGTTGACATAGATGAAATCAAAACACTTTTTGGAGAAATATCTCTTTCTATTTTTGAAATCATTTAAAATCCATATAAAATAAAACATTTTCTTGAAAATATTCTTATAATCTTGTAAGGAAAACTTTTAAGATTTTATAATGGCAAAAAATAACTGCACTCTCCATATAAGTTAAAAAAACATTCTTACCTTAATTCTGTCGAAAAGGTTAAAAAGGACCTTGTTTTGAAAAAGACAGAATGATTCCTCTTATAAAAATTCAAACAAGTGTATAAATGACTTTAACCCATATTCTTGTAAATAATAAAAATGTTTTGAAATACATTTTGAAGAAACATGGATGTGGATGATAAAGAGATCCCAGTAGATTATTACATATAAACAACCTCGGATAATGAAGAGATTGTGAAATAACCCTTACCAATTTGGTAACTTATGAAACATACAACCCATGAAAGAGGTATCATACAATGAATATGTAAATACCCCTAAATTAAAGTTTATTAGACAAAGAATATAATTATGGGCAGTACATACACCACACAAAAGGTAATGGTGGCAATATGGCATGAATCTCACGGGAATAAGGAGTGAGATGAAAACCCCTTACCTTGTACTTTTCCTTGGTTGGGGTAGGTTAACCTCCTGTATAATGGTGAAATAATTGTTATTAAATTATACATGAATCATATGATATCATATATGATCTTTTAATATTGATTTGATAATAATATCTTAGTATTATCGTTGTTTCAGGTGTTAACTTACTTGTTTTCTTTTATATGTTTTGTTACGTAAGACATGTTTGTAAAGGGTAGGTTGTATATTATTCATATCCAGAATGATATCAAGTCCTTAAACATCATTTTTTAAATCATCAAATTATAATTATACTTGAATGGATACGATGGAGAATGAATCTCATCGCGTTCGTGGAGACAGTAGTCCATACGTACGCACGAGCGACAATATCATTCTTTTGATATTAAAATAATATATAAATGGATGGTATATCATATATAATGAATCATTAACATGTTATATTTATTATTTACATGAGTTACACTTCATTATTATACCCATCTAAATAATATTATATTGAATAACAATTACACCACGACGTGGAGATGGTAAGCCTTACGTACGCACGTATGGTGACATGTTATTCAAAGGGTGGATAGAATACTGAATATGGTTGTACCATATTGATAATAACATCACAGTATATATATGATACTGGAGTTATTATTTTATAATGGTAACAACAAAGGAAGAAGAAGTGGAAGAAGTAATGAACTTGGAAAAAAGGTGGTGAAATCATTACCTCTTCTTCGGGTTCTTCCTTTTGATTTGATGAAAAGGGCTGCTTAGGTTGGCTTTCTGATCAAACTAAGGCCTCTAGGTTGTAGTGAGGGAAGTTGGGAGAGTATTTGGGCAGATTTTGGCCGAACCAAAAGGCTTTTTAGGTGTGAAGAAATGAGAAGGAGGAGTGACCTTTTATAAGAGGGGTGAGGGGAACCTTTGGAAAAGCTAGAGATATTAGTTTATAATAAATTAATATTCGGTTTCCAATGGCTCCAAAGTTGACTATTCAAAGTTTATGGTGGGTATGGGTCGAAAACAACTCATCCAATAGAATTTAGACAGGTTTGGGTACTTATATTAACCTTATCTTTAAGTATTAACTCTAAGTTAATTAGTTTCACTTTTACAATGTCTCTTTGTATTTTTATATAATATGGTTAATAAACTTACTATATACATCCAAGAGACCCCCCAAGTGGTCCAGTAATGATGAAACTATCATGATATAAGTCTCTTGGCCGAACAATAGATTTTTAAGAATTTAATATCAATTAATAATATAATATTTGTTTTAAGAACTCTTTTATGTCAATTTTGACACTATTCAATAGTTGATTTTTTTGAAACTCATAAAAGATCTATTACTTCGAACAAAGTAAATTAAATCAATCCTAATATATCATATTATCCTAGAAAATTAGTTTAATTCATTAAAAGTTTCATATTATATTTATTTGGGTATTTATAATTTCAATTAAGTTAATTTTTCACTATTTTAGTTATTACTACATCATAATTGTGTCACAAATAAAATAAATTATTTAATGTCTAAAAATTATAAATAAAATATCATTATGTAGGAAATCTTTTTATCTTTCTAATGAATATTTATAATCTAAAATCCAACATATATAAAACTATGTAATAATTGTTTTTCTAAAAGATATATTCTTGTATCATTTTTCTATTCATTTTAACTTAATTAAAATAAAGTGTCCGTATCACCTAAAAGTGGCACCATGGGGTCCCCAAATCGACCCAAAGATGCCTATTGTCGAACATGTATCATCCAATAAGGCTAGGACACGTTTTAGGGTAATTTATTATTATTATAATATTATTTTTTAACACTTATTTACCAGATTTACCCTTAACCGTGGTAAATAAAATATTTACCACAGTAATTATTCAAAATGTCTAAAAATAAAAGTTACCTATTTACAAAATTTGGACATCCTGATTCCAAATATGGAATAAATTTTTCTAAATTCAAAACACAGAAGTGGCAGATATTAATTTAAAATTAATTCCCGCTGTCAAAACAAAAAGCGTGTTTTTAAGAGATAATAACTATCAAAAGATTGACACTTGTTTATGTTCAGTTTAATTGTAAAATTATGTCCAATGACCAACATTATATTAAATGGTAAAAATATATTCTAAATATACTTTAAACCCACTCAAATTCATAATTTATCACTATTAATTATTTTGATTAAAAAAGTTGTTTTTAATTAAAATTTAGTAATGTTCACTATTCATCAAAATATGAAAGTTATCCGAAAAGTACCAAAATTTCACCTTAGGCTAAATTCGATAATCCGAATCCAGAAATGAAGTCCATTTTAAAATATAAAATATATATAATTTTGAGAAGTAGGTATTACTATTCATAACGGCTAGTTTGATTGGTTATGGTGTGTTAGAACTCGGTGTTGCGTACAACACACGCTATCACATTATTTAAAGAGAAGCGTACTGTAGAAGCTTGGGGTGTTACACATGAGACCCTCTTTCTTTTTCTGTGGGTTTAAAGTGACATAAATATCACGTCTTTAAAGAAATCTTTAAAATGTTATGACTATGAAATGAAACACATTTTTTTTGTTATATTGGTTATTTATGAAATGATTGATGATGATATATGTGGATCAATTGATAATAAATACAAATTAAGGGTGCGCGCTGATTGCACTCCAATGCATTGGGTAAATACTGAATCTCTAAAGATGACCATTTTAACGATACCTTGGTGAATAAAATTGGTAATTTTTTCTGACACCTTGGGGATCAATAACCTCGGTTTTGTATAAAGTAATGAAATGTTATGTAATAAAAATGCGGGATGCTATATAATTAAACAAAACGAATCATAAAATACATAAAATGGGATAATATAATAATGGAATAATAGTAATGTTACAACAATTTAAAACCTGAACATAGCATGATTCAAAGATCATTTCCCATAGGGGAGCATGAGTCAAGGTTAACCACCATGACCATTGAACATAGATCACGAGTCAAGGCTAACCATAATGACCATTGTAGCTAAATTATCAGGAGAATAAAAATTACCCAATGCAATGGAGAACTATTTTAGAGTTCCCAATAAAAAAATTTCATGAAGATGTGTTTCACATGAATAATCATACACAGGGAATCAAACTCAAATATAAGTGTTTCCCATGGTAAGAGTTGGGTATCATAAGCTTTTCAAAAGGCATAACATAAGGGATTATAACAATGGTGTCCATAAAATAAAAGATTTAAATAATAAATGAACATTCATAAGGTAGAATAGTCATGGTTCAATATAGGTGATGAAAAAATAAATTTAAGAAATGTAAACATGGAGTTTAAAAAACATAATAAATAAATAATTTTAGTGTTGTTTAAAAAAATATTAAAGATAATTTAATGAAGAAATAGGAATAATAATTCATATCAAACCAAAAATTTAACCAATAATGTTTTCATAATAAAATGTTTTATTTTAGAAAAATAATGGTGACTCAAAAAAGATAATATAGTGCACTTGTAAATGTGTAAGAATATGAGAAGTTCCATTAAATCAGGCTTACTTATCGAGAAGAATCTAGTGGGGATCCTTTTTTAAAAGCATATACATTCTCAAAAAATAAGGATGAATGGATATTGATACATTATTTTGGGAGATATATAAATAATTTAGAATATGTTCCTAAAAAATATAATTTTATTCCAGAAAAAAGTGAGAAAGAATAACCTGAAGGAGTGATGGAGGTTTGGGAAGAATCGCTTACCTTAAGAAAGAACGTGTTCTTCACTTGTTCTTAATTTCATGGATAATAAAATTAGATTCATTAATTAATAATCTAAGAACACTTTATACATTTATTTGATTTATTATGACTCTATTACGTTCATTTATGTAATTTTTAATAGGTTAAGAGATTCAATTTCATCGTTTGGGAGTGTTGGTTTCCTTCATTTTCATGATCAGTTTACTTGTATACATGTTTGAATGGTAGTGTATAGTGAGTATAATTATCTAGAGTTGAACTAAAATTTTATTAATGATCATATAGATGTTCAATTGACCTTATATATCATTTAGTTTTATATAATAAGGATAAATTACTAGATAAATAGTTATTGATAATCATTTGTGTTTATTTTGGACGCTTTTCGATCACAAAGAATGCATTTTGTTTTATAAATTAATAACATGTTTAGAAAATGATTCCAAAAACATAAATGAGATATAATAAATATATTATAATTTTGTTTAAATATAAAAATGGTTTCATAACCAGCCTTGAAGATGGTATGGTAAATTGAAAACATCATCTTCGTTGATTGTTATAAATCAAAACATCCGAGATAATGTTCTCATTTTTAGTATAAAAGTAGTGGAAAAGGGAGATGATGATGATCTATAAAATTCGTATAAAAACTAACATTATATTTATGGTATTAAATCTATCATAATATCTGGATGATGGGAGGTGAGGATAAAAAAAGAAAATAATGGATATGAAAATAAATTAAAATAAAATGAAGAGGGTTTTACCTTTTGATTCCTTAATATTGAAAACCTCCATAGGGGATTGGTTTTGGTATTTTATTTATAACTCAAGATCCAGGATGTGAGGGAGGGGATTGTAAATATGTTTCACTACAATTTCATCAATTCTGAATGCTTAAGAGGTGTTAGGAGAAGAGGTGGTGAGATGTGATATTTATAGAGGAGGATAGAGGTATTTTCTCATTATTTAATTCATTAATTTATTACTTTTATCCATACAAGAAATAGTGTTTATTATAGAGAATAAATTCTGTAATTAGCTCCTGTTAGTTCAACCAATGGTACTTGAATCATCCATGACCCAATGAATAGTGTATTTAACTTATAATATGTGTATACCGTAAATTACAATATTTTACTATTTACCAAAAATTTAATTATTTCAGAAAAATAAAAAAATAAAACCTCAACATTTATTGACATGTAGAACTGAAAAATGAAAACCATGTTATGAAAATATTTTTCTAAATATGAGAAATTTAATTTTTATTAAAATCAAAATTTATTTGAAAAATACATATTTTAAAATTATAACTAATTTTATATCACTTTGAAAAATTAACTAAGTTATCATAAAATTATGTTATAATAATAATACTTAAAAACAAAAATTCATGAATATATATTATGAAAATATTTTTTTTTTAATTATTAAATTGTTCAAAAATTGTAATTAAATATTTACGACCTACAGAAATACCAACAGTAAATTAATAATTATTAAAAAATAGTTAATTACTTATACTATGATATAATTATATCATATACTCCCTTATAATATGTATGAATGTTTATTTATAATTTCATTGGCGAGGTTAGTATTTAAATTTATGGTTATCTATTCATAAGGTTCATGTTACTATTTCAAAACTAAAGTTATTATTCTTTTGGTATATGTTTCTTAACTTCTAAAAATTCATTTTCATTAATTAATTATTCTTTTATAAGGTTTATATTGTGTTATTAATGTTATTTTATATGACTATACTATGTGAAATGATTATAAGAAGTTAATTTCCACAAATATAATTCAGGGTAATTACAGAGCCACATTGTGTTCTTTATGTGAAAGTAAATGTTTCAAGTGGAATAACATGTCGATGTGTATAAGTTTTAAGTACATAATAGTTGTTGATATATCATTAATGATATTATTAAATGGTAAACTTATATTATTGGTACTTTGAGAAGAGTTTATTCATTGATTGTAATGTATTTCTATTACACTAATATGTTTGAAATTAACTTTCTTAACATTATTTATATGTCATCATAATTGTTAAATAGCTAGGTGGGAAATCATTGAATGGGTACCACACTATTTTTTGATTCCACATTGTCTACTATTATAATGTTAGGAATATATTATTACTATAATATTATTCCTCTAACTCCACCCATATATAGTAAAAATGTGTGTTTTGGAAGATGAATTACATTAGGAATAATGGTTGGGATTCTTTTTTGGTATTTTCCAGTATTTCATCCATAGATCCAAGTTGTTACGATGATGTTTGTGATGATATTTTAATATGATTATTTATTTATAGTTGTTTCATATAGGTTTCAAGTTATTATTTCTGGGTATATTATGTTAGTTATTATTTTCATTATTGCTTACTATTTTTAGGTATTATTATGTGTATTTAAGGATAATATTTTTATCTTCTAATGTTTCTCATGTTGATGAAATTTTATTTCCTTAAAAAGCTATAATTATTCCTCATATATATCTTCTATAGGGAATTTAAAAGATTAATTTTTCATTAAATTTTTTCCCTTATTCCTATAACATTGTTTCATTTAAGGTAGGGCTCAAACATTTTTGTTGGATCAGATTACAAATTTCCATAGAAGATTAAAATTAAGATCTATAATAATTTTTAATATATAAACATATTAAAATGATCAGTTTTGGATAATGGACTCTCATATATTAATTTATTCAATAAGGGAAAATCTAATTATCATTATTGTGTTTCAAACTAGGATGATATAAGATCTATTTTTAATGATGGTTTATGGTGCATGGATATGATACCTACTCATAATTTCATTCTCAAACCAATTATATTTTAAAGATTCATTATATATTCTTCTTGGATGTGGTGAGAAATTTATGGACACTAGTTTTGATGTTTTAGTACTAGAATGTGAGGAAAATTCACTTAAAACTTTGATGTGTATATTTTGGGATTACTATGAAATATTGTTGGGATATGTATTTGGTTTATCTGGTATAATATTATGTCAATTTGGAATTCACTCTCACATTTCATCTTAATATTATGTTGTATCATTTATTAAATTATATCCTTATTGATGATGGGATATTTTTTATGTGTTTATTGGTTTTATAGATAGTTAATTTTTTATTCTTACACCATTTCTACTTTTAAGGTATTATTTATTTATAGAAAATTATTTTTCTATATGTATAATTCTCTTAATTACAAGGTGGTAATTAAAAACATCATTTTTTATGTTCCTTTTTTACTATTGTTATATGATTTAAAATTACTCCCATAGATGTATTTTTGGATTCCTAATAACTAGATGTAAGCCAATGGTAATCGATAACATTACTAAGGCCTTATCATGGACCGCTCAAGTATCGTAGAGAGATAAACGATGTTTTTTCATGACAGGACTACTATGGAAAATTTTCATGAAATTTTAAATGATTTCGAAACCCACAGACCAATTTATCTTGAAAATAGAGAAACTTTTATCTACAAATATTAATATAAGTAAATATTTATAAAATATTAAGAAGATTTTTTTACTGTACATTTACTTATAGAACCATAAATTATTGAAGGAATTGTGATATATTTTAAATCTACAAAGAAGGTTTGGGTTATATTCCCATGAAAAATGAAAGGAGATATTTTATTAGTCATGTCAATTTGAGATTAATGAGAAAAATTATCCAACGTGAGTTCTAGAGTTATAGGTAATAAAATATTTATCATTTATATGATGGAATTATCTATAAGGATTAAATTATGATATATATAGTAAAAATATAACGTATATATTCACATATAAAGAGTTTTACATGCACCAAAGTAGCTGATTATATCAAACCAAGGAATATGATTTCAAAATACATTACCATCCTATGAAGAAAAATATGTAAGATAATTCACTCAACAAAAAGAAACTTATTAACTTATATATGATGGTTATTAACATGGATACAATATTTATTTTTGTAAAATGTATGGAGAAAAATTTCATAAGGGATAGGATAAAATCATATATTTACCCAAATATTTCATAACCATCAATCCATTTAATCATTAATGAGATATTTAAGGATGATTTAGAGATACATAATAAAATGGAAAATATTTTAACGTTTAACCTTGAAAAGGATGGAGTTAGATTATTTGGAATAGAAATATGTGTCCCACATATGCTATAATTAAAGGAGTTATTGTATTATACATATTTTCATATTTTTCAATTAACCCTAGAAGTAAAATGACATGTAGAGATATCAAATATCACATATAAACTGAATACATGAATATGAAGAAAATCAAGTATACTAGTTGATTCTTAAACGTCAATAAATTTAAATATAAACAATGAATGTCTAACAAGTTGAGGAGAAAACTACCCATTATACAATGAAATGGTATAATTTTATTCGGGATTTAATTATAGTTTCTCTCAAAACCTTTAAAGTCAATAGTTTGGTTTTGGTTTTGGTTGATCATCTTACATAGACATACCACTTTATTTTTATTCAGGAGGATTTCTCTCATGATCATCTTTATAAGATGTATAAACTAATATATAATGTGGAAATCATGTATAAAATATATTATTCAATTATAACTAATCAAGACTATATATTGAATTAAAACTATAAGTATGTATTCAATTTTAAAAAAATATAATACAATACATTTCAACTATTTACCATTCATAATCATATATAAAATTAAAATGATAATTTTTTTTTATATGAAATAAGATCTTACATTATATATTTTTGGACCAATAAAATTATTTGGTTTATTTCTCACATAACAATAGTTTCATTCATGTATTAAAATAGAACTATATGATGAATTATATGGGAATATAAATAGAACTCTACCATGTTAGTATTATAATGGAGGGAGAATCAAAATGAGAGTACAAATTTCTTAGCAAGTGGAAGAGAATATAAAACCACTTAATAGCATATAATAGAAAACTAAATATAAAAATATAACTGATGATAATAATAACTAGCGAGATTCGTAGTTTGGTATTGTTTTGAATGTATTTATTCAAATATGTCAATATAAATGGTTCCAAATAATTTGTAAGTAGGCAAAGTTATTCCCTAGATAGAACGACCCCATTCAGACATCTGATCATATAGGAAATATAGATTACTAACTAAATATTCTTTTATAATTCTAAAAAATGGTCATTTTATTTTACATATCACTTTTTAATAAGTTGAAATAAAATTTGGAACACATAATAAACACAAACATTGGGATATATGATCAAGGTCTCTTTTATAAGGGAAATATTTATAAATATTCATGGCTTATAGAGATATATTTATATAAAAAATTTCTACTCTCATAGTCAAATATCTATAGTTAAATAATAATTATGGGAAAGTGATATTGAAACTTTAAGATTTAATTTTAGAAACTCACCAACTTATTTTATCAATATAGAATGTAAATTTCAATTGAAATTTTTTAAAGGGTATAAAATGTTACACCATAGATTATAGTATGTATTTTAATTATATAACATCAATGGGAATTTTAAGTGGGTAAATTGTTTTGTAAAAAATAAATATCTAAATGATAAATTATTTTCTTAATTAATGGAGGATATACCAACATGAAATGAAATAAACATTATTGTTTTAATAAAATTCATGGTGATTCTAATTTACCTCTTTATTTAAAAATAAATGAGGATAACAAATTAAAGTAAATACAAAGACTATATTAATTTAATATTCTATATCATTGTATAACTTAAAAATCATATAAAAATTTTAAGAATATGATACATATTTAAAAAAATAAATAAGTGATTTTTATTACTATTTAATCAATGTATTTAACAATGTATTGGTATATATATAAGATAATGATATATAGTCCTTTTTAATATATATCCACTAATAATGTGTGTGTGTTTCTAGTCCTTGGTTAAAATTTATTTCAGGGAAATGTTATTTAATTATCCTATTAGATGGATGATATTGGATACTCAAATGACGTAACTATAAGGTTTGATAGCTATAATATTTATCATGATGTTATGAGCATAAATATTTTTAGTCACATTGTGAAATTTATACTATAAATGAGAAGTTATGGAATCAAGTATTATAATCCTTTCTTATGGAAAGCATTTTTATAATATTGGTAATAAAGTAGTACAACTATGGATTTCCAATGAAAAGACTAATGATAAACATCAATCATTATGGACTAAATAGATACTCATACTCGAGAAAATCTATATGGTGGAGTTCACAACAAAATCCATTTTATTTTAGTTTTTAACATTATATACCTCAATTTATTATCTTATCCTTAGGGATTATAAATATTTCATAAAATATTATTTATGTAAAATTTAATTTTTAACCAATATATAAATATTGTGATGAGAAAATTTTATTTTTTAAAATTATATTATGATAATTTATATTATGAAAATTATATTATGATAATTAATATTATGAAAATTATATTATGATAATTAATATTATGAAAATTATATTTATAATTAATTATAATAATTTCAATTATTTTTTATGTGTAAATAAATAATTAACATGACAAAATTAATTAAGGAAGGATAAACATAAAAATAAAAAAAATCATTAATGCTCAAAGAAATATTTTCTATTAAAAAAATACTATATATTATATATATTTATTTAAATAATTATTTTTTAGGTTTAGAGTTTCAATTAAATGTAATAGATTCTGCGTTTGGAATTAGGATTTCCAAATTAGATAAGATGGTAAATATAAATTTTATTTTGAAAAAATTATTGTGGGTAATCGTGAAAAAATAATCGATTACTAAGTTCATTATGATATTATAAAAAAATTTATTTATAAGGGAATAAAAAATTAAAAAAACATAAAATTGAGACTATCCTAAATATGAAATTCATAAGGTACTATAATTGTTTCTATTTAATATCAAAATTTCCCAATTTTTTCCCTTAATCATTAAGAAATAATAATTTCAAAATAAAATCTATCTATAAAATAGTCCATCCTCAAACATCTATAAATCAAACCTTAAATAAAATTTTCTCCCAAAAATCTATTCATATCCATCCAATTATAATCATCCCTTTCTTCTTATAAACACCCACCTGAAGAATAAATTTCATTGAATTGAAAAATAATATGTTCACTTTTTTAGGATTTGATCTCATGAGGTTATGTATTTACTTATTTATTACTTATTTATTTTAACTTATCATTATAAAAACTCATAAATTTGATCAAAAATGTAAATAAAATATAATTAAAATTAATATAATTATATAACAATCATATAATATTGAAAAATTAATAAACTTATAATCAAGAATTCTTTGTTGCTGTTCTATTCTTCATTCAACTCAACCACCAAGATGAATGATGCAACCCTGATTAAATATTTATGATCATGGAGAGAAAAATTGTAGATATATATGTTATCTAAGATGAATTTTTGTTATTTTTATGGATTGGGAAGGGAATTATTCTAATAGTTATTCATTTTAAAAAAAACTCTTCAGGGTTGATAAATAATATTAAAATGAATAATTTATGGATTTCCCCTTTAGAAAAAATACAAGTACCATCCATAAAAAGAACATGGGGATTTATAAGCAATAAAAAAATATAAATCTAGTACCAGGAATATTCTAGAAATGATGATTCATGGAAAATGATTGATGAATGGAAATATTCTACTGAAATAGTCATGGAATTATATAAACTACTATTATCCAATGATTGGTAAGAAATAAAACTGACTAATAAATAAGTAAAAAATGTATATACATGATTTATATTGAAAAAAATAATCATGTTTATGCTTATAAAATGGTAATTTAATAAAGTATTGTTTTTTATATTTATAGTTAATGTATGTTGAGATAATTAATTATTTAATCTTAGGGAATCCTTCATATTACACTATACTGAATATAAATCCATCATATATAAACTAGTATGACATAAACAAAATATATATTCACAAAAACCCTAGGCTAGAATATGTTCCCTGGGTATCAATGTATGAAATATAAATAATATACCCCTGGTGAAAATTAAACAGGTAAAAGAAATACATCAATCATAAATCCCAAAGAACACACTCATATGTTATCATGTATTTATAAAAGAATAATAAAAGGAAAAAGATACACAACTAACAAGGAATTACTTATAAACAAACCATAATAGATTCCATATATATATTTATGTTACAAATATTCAAATAAAATGGTATTTTTATGAAACAAAAATAAAAATCTTAGCATATATAAAATGAAATGACTAATTATATGTCTATAATGCCTGATCAGACGCATATATATCCACCTTCATAGTGTTATTCTGGTTTTTGTGGTCTACTCCTTTGAAATAGGAAACATTATTTTATGAATATATGATATAAAAATGGAAATTTATATTAACTTTAGAGTTTTATGTGTATGATGTGAGAATAAATCTTTATGGGAAAAATATAAGGATTATATACACTTAATTTTAGAAGAAAATAAATTCTAGTCATAAACTAAATAATGAAAGTAACATTTCAATGTTATATTTTTTATGAAAATAAATACACTTTAACCTTTGTTAAAAAATATTTATTACACCAATCGTAACCAATATAATCACTCATCATGCATCATGGAATAAATGTGTAATACATCAACCTAGGCACCGAAATCATAAGATCTGAGTTAGGATTCCATACATCCTCAAGAAAATTTCAGGACAAAGAATGTCTCTAATAAGTTACAATAGATAAAATATATTAGTGAGAAAAATGTATCAAAATGTAAGATCAACCCATTCATGATGTCACATCGAGGAATGGTTTTGTGTGTTTACATATTTAAAGTTTTTCTAAATAATCAAACAAAGAATTTTAAAAAAAAATTATTAAATGTAATCTTATAATCAATATTTTAGATTTTTCAATAAAATATAAATGATTCGGTGTTCATATGAAATTATTTGTGTCAAAATGTGGATTGGTTATGGGTATTGGGACCTTGTAGAGGTGTTTGAACTGTAAGTATATATCAGGAATTGTGATTGGGAATTAAATCATGGATTAGGGCTGGTTGCTCCTATTATTTAATATATGGAAGGTTTGGATATGCGAGGGAGTTATATAGCCAATTGGAGTATGTTTTGAATTATATTTTATATGTATAGATTTTGTATATTTTTTATAAAAGAAATGAATGTATAAAACATTCAACATTAAAATTAACATAAACAAAATATATATATATATATATATAAGAGGGAGGAGAAAAATATTTTATTTATAGTGAAAAAATTATATTATTTATAAAAATAATATATTATATGAAAAATTATCTTTTGTAAAAAACCATATATAATTAAATAAATATATCATCTATGAAAATATATTATTTTTACTATGTAAAATATATTATGTATGAATCAATATGTTATGTGTTCATTTTATATCAAAGAAAAAATAATATATTAATTGTGATCATAATATGTTACGTAACAAATTATCTCAAGGAAAACTTTCATAAATATTAGGATAAAACATCATATATTTAAATAATATATCATTCATCAAGTTTCTCATAAGTAAAATCTATTATGTATGAAATAAAATATATTTTGTTTGAATAATTTATAAGTAAAATATATTTTATATCATAAAACATATTATGCATTAGATTTTTTCAAAGTTAAAAACATAATCCTTTCAAAATAAGTTATTAATCCCCGCCAAAAATATTATATTAGGTATTTCCAAAAGGGAAGAACATTTTGTATGGATAATATATTATGCATCTCATAAAATATTGTGTATCGGTTTTCCCAAGGTAAAATCATTGCTTACAATTAAAATATGTTATTCATTTTTTTTAAATGATAAATCTTATATAATACTTATATATGTTATGAGTGTATTCGAAACATGGATATTAACTTAAGATAATATATATCTTCTTGTATTGACCACTTATGGGAGATAATTATGGTTTTTTGTTAGGGGGTTCAAGATATTTCTATTTTTCCATGAAATGAACAGTGTTTCCAATATCTTCTCAATGATAAATAAATGATAAATACACATATTTGAGTGAAATTATGAATTTTTTATGACTATAATATAGAATGAAATTGTAACATATGGCTATTATAAATTTCATTATCTCTATGTGTTATATTATTCATTTATCAATGGAATTAAGAATAGTTTGATCTAGGTGGTAGATATAGGTAAATTTATGACTTATTGAGTTTCAACTCAATATTTCTCACATTGTTTAATAGTTTATCCAAAGATGTAATTTTTATACTTTTCTTAAGTGGGTTTTTCCAAAAAAAAACATGACTTCTACAAATTTATATGGGATAAAAAGATGATATTTAATGAGTGGCAACATTCGATCATAGTTTTGGTTTCCCTAAATTAATCCATAAATCTTATATCTTTTCACTAGACATATAATTTGTTATCCCAATGAATTAATACTCAGTTTTCCTATGGAAAATTCTACATTTTTCCACATATATGATATTCTTTTCATCAATATATACATCATTTCCAAATATAGGTCTTCATTGGTGTTTATACTATAAATTCTTCAAAATGTATCTTGGTCAAGTGCATGGGAGATAGTGAATAGGACACCTTTTAGTTGGAATTTTTTCCCAAATTATAAATCAATTATTGATTCAAAATATGTTAATGAATCATTCACAAATCCTATTTTAGGTCTAGTTACACTTATAATATACATTGAATCAAAATTATGTGTTAATTTGAACATTTGTATGTGTCAAACTTTCTCTTTTAATCTGATTATCATTATGTATAAGAAGATCTTCATTGATGTTATAATATTTATGTATCATAGGTTCTTTATCATTATCTTTTTATTTGATTATTCCATTTCTTAAATCCATAAAATTGAAAACTCTCCAATTTATCTTTATCTATGGAGGAAGTAGGTTTTGTGATGTGTTGGGATCATGTCCAAGAATGTGGACTTAAATATATCCCTATAAATGGAATAAAAATCTATATATTTTTACACTTATTATTGGAACATGTTTTACAATTTAGGTTCAAGTTATGAGCACCATGTGGATCCTTTTATGTTCATGCATCTTTGGCCTATTCCAATCATAGTAGAGTTGACTATTTAAATAACGGTTCATATCAATAGTAATTGTATGAATTACACATAGGTATCCCATCCTTGTTTCCCATTTCTATTTGTAACTATATGTGAGAAGCTATGATGGGAATAGTGGGGAATATCATTCTAGGAAAATATTATTCTTTAAGTAATATTCCCTGATATTTAAAGATGGTATAGATCATAAGGGTTACACTCTAGCAGGGACATGGGTTTCGAAAAGGATATGATCAAATGGAAACTTAGTTTTGGATTTTGGGTTTGAGCCTCAAAGTGGAATAAAATTTATTATGATTATTTGGAATATGGTCCTACATAATTAAATTTAGACAGTTTACAGTTGTGTGAAAAGTCTATACCATGATGTTTAGTGTGATGATATGAGGATTAATTAAATTATTTTAACTACATACAACTAGGATATTTGAATCAGGAAGGGGGAAACAACAATGGTTCGAATGGGGGATCACATATGTGAATCCTTCATATTCTTCTTATAGGGAATTTTTTTTCCATTGAGTGATGATGGTTTGATGGAAGTATGGACCTTTAAGTGGTTCTGGACCAAAGGTAACATTTTTTATTGAGTGACTATATATTGAAGGAAATAATATCATTGAGTACCATTTCAAAAATTATAGGGCCCTATATGGTTGAAATAGGTATTATGTATATGATTATTAAGAATATATGTCAGGGTTTTCACCTATTATAAGGCCCACATGTGTCTCTTCCTCCAGTTATTTGATGTTTGGATGATGAAGGTTTTCTAGATACACTGTGGATGAAAACATGTGAGGAATTTATTTTGGATTATAAACTTCTAAATTATCCACTATGTGGGCACAATATAGCAGGATTCATCCCAAGAACATTGATGAATCATTTTCATGAATTCTTCAATGGGAACATGGATGGAGATATACTGAATTATGATTCCCATTACCCCAAGGCTTATACTTTATATAAGGCCCTTAATATAGACACATAGGTCACCCACATGGGAATCCTAATCTAGTGCATATATTACTGATATCCTTAATGGAGGATCCCCCATTATCAAGGTAATACATGATCATGATTAACCTAGGAATCTTACAGGTCATAAAATAATACATGGAAGATGAATTTTATCAATGGAATATATCATTGATTGGGTACATCGCTGTTTCCATGCTATAATCATAATAATATAGTGGTTTTTAAAATAACTTAAAATTTTGATACATAGGTAAGAGTACTTGAGTAAGGGATGGATAAAGGTGGAACATAAAGGGGGTCTTAATTAGTGAAGGAATTTTTTGAATAGGTTTTCGCATGTATAGATCCTAAGGGATTCATTAGACTAGTTTAGAGATGGATGAAAATATTTGTTCAGATAAGGGATAGAAAAAGGTTTTTTTCTTAGAGAAGGTTGGGATAATGGTTTTCCCCTCATTGAGGAAAGGAAAAGGGGTCACCCAGTTGGATATTGGGTAAAGTGGTCAGCCTGGTTAAGGTAGAGAGAATGTGTCTGCTTGATTTAGGTAGGGCAGTGCAGTGGCCCTTTTAGGGTTGAAAAAAAGGGTTTCGACATATTCTGAAGTTCCCCAAAGGTACTTGGTTGTATTTTTTCAGAGTATAGTGCACCTATGAAAGGATTTTTGAATGGTGTTGTAATATTTATGACCTTGTTAGTGCATCACTTTATTTAATACACAAAGTGATTAAGTATTATTTCAGGAAGTTTTTATCAATGGGTGACACAACTGCCCCTCTCTTTAGTTAGTTAAAATTTGTTTAATAATTTTTAATCACCCTAAGGAGGGATATGGATACATAAGTGAAAAGAGTTATGACTGTATCTTTTTATTCAAAAAACAAATCAAAATGGGATCCTAAGAGGCTATTTTATTGAAGAAAAAATGTTACCCAAGTTTTTTCTTATGAAAGGGTTTATCAGTACATGACCAAATTCCAAGACCCAAGTCTCAATAACTATGAACAATTACTAGGGGATGATAACTGGATTACAGGTCATTAGTTAAAGGACCTTGTAAAAAGTACATGGTGTAAGGACTTATTGTGAGGACTTGGGATAGAAGGCCTTGGCATGAGGGCCGAAGTACAGACAATTGGGAATGGGGGCATAAACATGGGGACCTAATCATGAGGACTTGGGAAAGATTATATGGGTATGAGTTCATAATCATATACCAAAACAGAAAAATTTGGGTATGTCCTATATACTCATAGTTTAAGAATATGTCCTGGAATTAATTCATTACATCGTTAAATATTTTTATGATCGAGACTGGGAAATAATCCATTGGGAATTGTCGGATGAGATCCCCTAAGTTAATGAAAACAAAAATTATCTCGTTATTCTTCTTAAAAGGAATAATATTGATAAGATATTTGAGGTAATAGACTACTAGAATAAAAATATATTTGATTATCTTATCATATTTAGATTCCAAATTAGTGTAATGTACTAGATGAATTCTTAGATATGTATTCTTATAATCGTGAATATCACCTAGTAAACCCAAAATATGCATAGTTGTATTAGTATATAAAATAATATTGTAACTATAACGATAAGATAAAATATCTTGGTACTTATTTAGGAAGGATATATATTTATCATTATCCTAGGTATACATGGAGGCCTTCATCAACATTGATTGATGTTATTCCTATGTTTCTAAATTCACTTGTTTGAGTATATCTATAGTGGTAAACACACCTTTCTGAAATGTTGTAGGGTAATCTTTGATATATTTTTCCAATCCTTTATATGATTAAATTTTTCAAAAGTGTGAGATGAATAATAATCCTTGGATCTATAATATAATATGGGGTTATTGTTATCCCCAAGAAACAATGACAAGGAGTATTAAAATATTGCAAGAGTTGACTAGGAGGAATCCTTATAGATGGAATCTTGGGTACTTTCTACATCATACCAACTATCAATGGGGGAAGATGTCATGTAGATATTGTGAGATTTAATTGGATATATGGGGTCATTATCTACTTATGTAAATAAAGAGGAAATATCCATGTACAATGAAGGTGATTATATGTCAAGAATCTTTAGATCCTGACACAAATAAAAACAAAAGGCTAAAAGAAACCATGTATAGGACTTATTATTATATTTATCTCTATGTATTGTGTTCTATGTGATTGAGGTGCCACAGTTGTGTGGTTTGAATATCAGTGAACATTTCCCAAGATTAGAAGCAATAAGTATCAATATTGATCCACAAAGACAGTGTGGTAATATTTTTCTCCATAAACGTGGATTCACTGTGGGGGTAGCTCCCTAACTATCATATTATAGGAAGATAGTTAGATACACTAGCCTTTTAAATAGTTTTTTCATGAAATAGTTACTTTTAAATTTGAAAAAAAAATTGATCTCATTAATGGGGAAAACAAATTGTTGAACAGTTTTTCTGAATGTGTTAATATGATTTATTTCTAAACCATTGGGATTGGTGACATGGATAGTGGTTTCTACCATCACTTATTTCGAATCGGTCATATATAATTCAAATACTATATATTCAGGGCTGTAGGATTTCAAGGGGGATTATCAGCATGAAATAATACAACTTCTTTATGGAAATGGTATATTATAAACTTGTGGTATGATAATGGAATTTTTATACACTTATAGACCCATGAGCTTCCCTAAAGTACATTGAATTTTTTATCATGATTAACTGTAATTAATTTAGATTTAGATACTAAATTACCAATCTTGGCCATTAGTCTGATCCTTCCAAGGGGATACATGTTTCTCTTATCTGACACCTAAATAATAATGTTAAATGGTGAAAAATCATCCATGATGTATTTCAAGTATCAAAGGGTCTGAACTGGTATGATATTTATTATAGAGTTTTTATCCATTATAACCTGATGAAAATCAATTTTTTAAAATTATTAGATCTATACAAGGGTTTGATGTGTCCTTGAATGGTAGTCTCATGATCCTTTAATATTAGGGAGGTGAGTACATGATATTTTGTGTGTTCATTTTCTACACAAAATAGTTCGGTCATGATAATATCCACCTCACATTCTTAAGATATTAGAAGGTCCTCCAAGATTGCAAACAATTTCTCTTTGATTATGATTAAAAAATATATAAAAGATATTTTATCTTAGATAGTGGATTTTAATTTTACAATGCCATAATTTTGGAATAAGGTATTGTTTTTTTTTCTTGAGTTTACTCCCTCATATAAGGCTTGGAGTTCAATTCTCCTTATGCTGGTATTTCAACTTTATGAATAACATTTGGGAAAATTTTCAAAGCCCAAAGATTGGAATGATTTCGATTTCCAATGTTTTAATATTTCCCAAACAATTCCATATTCACCATTTAATCCTTTAATATGAGTTAATATAAGCAGTATCAAGATGATTAAATGTTGGATCGATGCTCTTGTTAAGAAAAATAATGAATATCTCATTGTACCTATGGATAATATTTGGCTTTAGTGGAGATGTGGCCAAAATAAATTCATCCTTTTTAACCCATTTATCATATACCTCCTCCCCCCCCCTATGGATTATTCTCCCTCCTCCATGATTTGGTGGGGGGAACATAAAATAATATATTTATTCTTCATCTAATAATAGTATTTTTATCTAAATAACATGGATGTATCCATATTATTTCTCTATATTCAATGAAAATATTATTTGGTTATGTGGTTCATATTGACTCAATTTGTCAAACAGTTCCCATACTCTCAATGATTGAGGTGGATAGTATTGAAGAGCCTAGATTTTTTTTGGTTTCAACAGAAATTATTTATCCAATGAATTATTCTTATTTAACTAGTTATGACTATTCTAACTTTATGAGGATCAAGAATATGTATATTTATCCTCAGGTATTTTAGTGGATATTACGGTCTTGACTTTCCAATTTTCCAGAGTCCCAAGTATGTTGTGCATTAGGTTAACCTATTTTTCGATAACCTAGTTATGAAATCTATATGAATTCTAGTTTTGTAGTTCCTTGCATTCCATTCTTCTTTGAGAAGAGAAATATAAATAAAGACGACTATTCTAGAGTTTTTCTCAACTTAAATTTCCTATAATAAAATATATTTTGGATTGTATCCTTAAAGATGGTGTAGTATTATATATTATTCTCCAATATCAAATGGAAGGGGAAGTAATCAAGGTCGTTTCTTTATCATAATAATTGATCTCCTTGACCTCTGGGGGTTTGAGGAGATTATTCTCCATGGCCATAATGAAGTATCCTAGAAAATTACTTTTTTAGATGGAATATATATTATTCCTCCATTCCTAATACTTTGGAAGATATTTATTCCACCTTCATTCATTATTAGAGTGTTACTATTCATTTTAATGAGTTGAATACTTTTGTTCATACTTTATTTTGAAAATTACCATACCAATAATATGAATATAATGTTAATCAATATTTTTTAGTTTTTTAGTTTTGTTAAATGTAAATCTATAAAATAATTTCAAGATATTTTTTTTGAAAAGGTAAAATCTTAAGAACATTAGCTTCATGTGAAAATAAGAAAACTAAATGTATAATCATTTTAGTGGTGCGTAATTTACATTATCAGAATATTACATGTATGATTGAGTCCACAAAAAAGATTAATCTAATTTTGAAATAATTACCACTGAACCCCAAATATTTTGTGATCCAACTATTGATGATTTTTCTATAAAAAACTAATTTTTTAGTGTGTTAATCTATAAGAAAATTGATACTCTAGAAATAACTAAAAAGTAATTTTGAATATTTCAATTTTAGGTTACCGAGTCTTCTTCTAATATTTTTAGTATTTATTTATAATAGTTTCACATAGTGAATTTTTTTATTGAGGATGTAATTGTAAATTCTATAAGATTTCATACTATAATTTTCTTTGTTTTTTTATAATTGATAATGGTATTTCAAGGATTTGATATTGAGTAGAGTATTATAGATCTAGTTCATCAAGGGTTTATAGGGATAGGAATGAAATTCTTATTAAGATCATATATGATTAAGGTAATCTAGGGATATGAGTTTAGAAAACCTTCTATGTCGATTATGTTGAGGGATTTATGGATATAATGATACAAATTCCAAAAATATTAATTTCAGTAATACCTTAGTGCAGGTTTAATGAACATACTTGTAAATTGGGTAAATGTGTGAATTTTATAATATCATTTAAGAGTATTTGGATCGTAATCTATAATTATTGTTTTTTTATTTTATATCATTATTACATTTTATATATTTTTATATTTTTTGGACCTTGCATAAATTCAAAAGAACCATATTTTTGTTATGTTTACAAGATAAATTTTTTGTTCATATTTTCAGTACTTTCATATAAATTTATTCAATACTATATTTTTTCTATTTTTAATTTGTTAAACTCTATGTTAATTGGTAAATCATTAATTTTAGTTTCATTTATCTTGAGATGAACAAAAATATTACACCGTATATTTAGTACAATTCACCCCACCGCCTCTTCTAGGTTTCAATCCCTTTTATATCTAGGTTGACATTTGGTATTATTGAATGATTATATAAAAACTATGATTTTTTATATTTTATATTTATTTTACAAAATATTATGAGTTTTCCTTCTAACACTACATTTATTGTAGAATAAATTTTCTTTTTTTATAATTGTTTCAATACATGTTATTTTAATTAATAAACATAATCCTAATCGTCCGCTAATATTTGTAGGAAACGATCATGATTATTTGAATGATAATATAAGGACTATTATTATTAACACTTGAGTAGATAACTATATAATGGTTATTAAAAATTATAACATTCTATAGAAGGATCTGTCTAGTTTTTCTAGATATGGTAAGCTTAAATATCAGGAACACTATACAGTGTATGACACTCTATCATTATCATATTTGAGAAATATATATCATCAAATATCTTATTATGAGATTTATAATAAAATATAGAAGAATCTATAGATTACATAATTTCTAACATCCAATGTTCATAAATTTAAAAGATCTATATCTCAGGTAGATTATCTAGCGTTAGATTTTCTACCTACAGAGTATATTTCTTAGATGCATTGTTACTACATAAATATTGTTTATGGACTAAAATTACATGGTTATAATGATCATTCAAATGATCATATTATTAAAAAATTGAATAATATACATAATAAGGGGTGGGAATATTAAAAAACAGTTGTCTATGATATGAATTATTTACTAATAATTGTATTGATGAATTTATTCAATCTATAATGAAGTATAAGAGTGTATTTGAAAGATATTTTGGGAAAGATAATCAAATAATGGTGTAGTGTTTTCACATACATTATTTAAGGTGACTTCTAGATCTATAAATCCTAGACCTTATCTTAAAAACAAGAATTCAAGTTGTTCACCAGATGTGATAAATTATGAATCTAGTAAAGATTAATGTTCCCACTGAGTAAGAGGAATGAAAAAGATAATAGGGAATGCGAAGTTATGATATAATTATCCGAAATATATTTGGGTAAAACATGAGAGGCAAGCATACATATATATTATATATTATGAATGTATAAATTATTATACATATATTTCATAATTTCCAAAAACAACAAAAATATGTATAAATTTTGAGGAATAAATATAATAGTATATACAATATAAGTAGAAAATACTTTGATACATGTAGTAAAATTGGAGGTGAAAAAAATTCTCATGATTCCATAAAAAAGTGGTAGTGATAATCAGAATATTGTGGGTTTCCATTAAAATTTTCATAAAGATGGGAAATTTATCTTAGAAAGTGAAATTGTTCTTTTTCTAATTTATATTTAGATTTTAACCTTTATTTTACTCTTAAATATGATTATTCATCTTCAATGGATGATGAAAAGAAATTTTATTAGAAGGTAAAAATTTTAATTCATTGCATAGTGAAGAAGAATCAGCTACATGTGATGAAATTCTTAGAATGAATAGTCTTTTGAAAAAATAAAATAAATAGTTAAAGAAAAACTATGAAAACTGTAACGCATATATTATTAAGAAAAATAGTATAATTTCTAATCATACTACAGAAATTTTAAAACATTCATCATAATTACAATTTAAATCTATTTATAATTAAATTCTTGATGATCATAAATTTGTTTCCAAACATAAATATAAAATTAGATGTTTAAAGACAATTTTTATTGAGTTCACTTTTATTGAAGAAAAGGTTTACATAATGTTTGATAAATTAAACCATATATAGTTTCTAAAAAGTTTAGTTATAATTTCATGTAAAAGTAGTTTTCAAAGGATACAATTTGTACATAGGAGTAAAATATTTTATAAAATGATTCAGAGGAGAGGTCAAAGGAAAAACAATACATTAAATCATGATCAATCTTTTGATATTCATAAGGATTTTATTTCTAAATTAAAATTATGTTCTTAGAATAAGATACTAGGAAAGAATATAGTTAAAAAAATATTGTCCAATGTTAATGTATCCATGGAAGTTTCCATCCCAAGTACCTAGTTTAAATATTTTATGGAAAATTGATTGAATAAAAATAGGTGAAACTAGTTATACATGAATAGTGTATTATCATGATATATCATAAAAGAAAATTAAGAATTTTGTAATATGAATAATTATATATATATATATGAGTCCATTTTTGAGACAAATCACAATGTAAAGTTATCAAAATTGGTGTTGTTTGAATTCATGTAAAAATATTTAACTTCAAATTTACTGTACTCATTAAGACTTGTGAAAACATTATTATTATAACAAAAAAATGCGATGAGCACTACCTTTTGAAATTTTATAATGATAAATGTTCTATTATTATTTTATATCATTTTTATTATCTATAAAATGGTGTGATAGTATTTATACACTTGACTTAGAAGACCCTCAGTATCAGAATTATCCCTTCTTAAGTGTTGTTAATGATTTTTAATGGAATTGAAATAGATGTTTATAATAGTGTAACTTTTTAAAATTATATAAAAATTATAGGAAAGGTATATTTAGGTATATATCTAAACATAAGTTTAACTCAACCGGACTATGTGATCCTTGTTAATATAGAAATCAATACAAGTTTAGTTTTAAAAGCGTTTTTTATGTTTCAACTTACGATGTAATACAGTTTGTGTAAATGAATTATTTTTTCCAAATAAACTGGAAGGGTTTATGTAAATCACTAAGTGTATTCCCTCAGTGATTCTTCCACTATGTTTACTTGGAATTTTCTTCTCACATGAAAATAAAAATCATTGTTCTATTTTAAATAATTATACACATCCATTAAAAATGAGAAAATTCAACCATTGATTCTATTCTGAGGGATCACTGTGCTAATTTTGATAATTTCAATTTTGATACTTTATATATTAATAATGCTGCTAATAAATAAAATTTAACAAAAATAACACCACAATAATACGGTTTATTTGAATTAATAAATATATTTTTTTTGGAAATGAATCGAACAATATTGGGTGAATATTTTTTACAAAAAAAACTAAGATGAGACTGGTAGTAAGTCTTATTTTACAATAAATTGTTTTTTTATTAACATATTTATAAAAAAATTATTAATATTTAGTGGACTATAATAACACCAAAATTTTCATCCTTTTGATTAATTTAATGTAATTTAGTTTTATTGAATTTTAAAGATAAACTTCTTAAATTTCTTCTTAAAGATAACGAATAAATTTTTCATGGTTACTATATAACTACTACTATATCTTGATTGTTTAATAATTGAAAATATTTATTGATGAAAAAATTCTTGTCAAATATGATGAATCTTATCCTTATGTATTGGAAAACCTTGAAATGTTAATCCATTGAATGAGGCTTCTTAAATTAATTATATTAATCAACAAGAAGGTGTAACACAACCATCATTACTGAATACACTATATATTAAAAAAAGTTATTTTAATTACTATAAATTTATTACAATAGATGATACAGAATATATGGCTTAGGTAAAACATACATTTTTACGAAAGGAAATAAATCCTTTGGAACTATTCTATTGATAATATCATTGGGTATGTGAGTCAACAATTTAAAACATGAAATTCTTTCAAAAAATGAATGTGACTATCATGAATTCCAATATAAATTTGGACCTAAAATGTTTTATGATGCCTTTTATTATGTTAATTGGATAATTCCCATGTATAAAGAGACTAATCAATATTAATTGATTAATTTTTGGAGTTTGTTTGAAAAACATATGGAATATCTTGTGTAAGAGGAAAAATGGGACATTAGGATCAATAATGATGAGAAATGAATAATTTTAAAAAATAAATGATAACTAATTTCTAAAAGACACTATCATGAAGAAGGAAAGTTTATGATGAAACATATTTATATGTATCTACACATGATTAAATTTATATCTTACTCACCATTAAAGAACATTTTAATTTTTCTATATTTTATATGGATGTGAAAAGCACCTTTATAAATGGTTTTTTTCAAGAGGAAGTTTTCATTTAAATACATTTATCATAAGAATATAAAAAATATTTATACGAAGTATTAAAACTTAAAATTCGTCTTATGGTCTTAAAAAAGACCCAAGAGCCTTGTAATATAGACATTAAGGATTTTTACTTCAAGAAAATATTATTTAAGGTAAATATAGAGCCAACTATTTTTATAATGAATGTTTTTTAATATTTGAAACTTTATCTAAATTATATTGGTGAATTTATACTTCACTAAACATTAAAATTTATTTCTAATGACTTTTAAAAAAAATATAAAGTGTTATTTTGAAATGATCATGATGGGAGAATTAAAATTTTTACTAATATTTGAGATTTCCTAAAAACATGATGGAAAATTTTAAATCAATATAAATATATTAAATATTTACTAATATGATTTATCTTTTCCAATTCCTCATATATTATTTAACTGGTAGGTAACTTAATAAAATTATATCATGATAAATATAATAAATTAGAATATTGAAATAAATATAGAGGTATAATAGTAAATTTAATATATTTAATAGATAGTTTTCCAAACATAATGTTTTCAATATTTTAATGTGTGAAATTTTAAGAATACATGAATAACATGGATCTATATGAGGTAAAATATTTTATATATTACTAGAAAGGTTAATGAAATATAATTTTATTTTACTATTTTAGAATATATTTTACTCTAAAAAATATACACAGAGTGTTTCATTAGAATTTTTAGGTTAGAAATAAAGATTACTTCTGAAACAAACAAATTCTAAGTGTAAGAATAAATTTTTTGTTATAGAAAATTTTAGGACTAAAAGATACCAAGCTACCCAAATAGGCGGGATGAATCTGGGTATGGATATTCTATTTCAAAGTTCTTCCTGTCCCAATGGATCATGACAACAGTATTATATAGGTCATCGTGTTTTCACTTATGTGTTACTATTGATCATGTCCTCTTAACATTTATCTGATGATGCTGCTTTAAATGCAATGCAGGGATGCAACTAGGTAGACACAATGTTTTTTACATGGTTTACCTTCATTGGGCTACGTCCAAGGAGCATAAAATGGTGATGTTCCATTGTACGAAATCCATTAAAGCTCATTGCTAATATTGTTCGGGCTAGATCACTTCTATGCCCCATCTCACAGCCTTTAGAAAGTTTAGGGTCATCTCACTACTTTCCCAAGGGTCACTCACTATTTCTCTCTCACTATCTCACTTCTTATGGAATGAATAACATTTTTCATCTTCC
Organism: Viscum album; assembly: GCA_963277665.1. Taxonomy (NCBI): domain Eukaryota; kingdom Viridiplantae; phylum Streptophyta; class Magnoliopsida; order Santalales; family Viscaceae; genus Viscum; species Viscum album. Next base: position 1,161,948,333 of record OY728158.1, on the reverse strand, counting down.
TCTGCTCACTACACTTAGAAGGGATATACTCACAATTTATAGACTGGTATGTCTCTTCATTATCACTAATGAATGAAACCTCCACTGTATGAATATACTCTATTGAAGTCCAAATTTCATCCACTGATGAATACCCATTTTCCACTGATCACTAGGAAACACAGTTTGGAAATACCTTGTAAAAGTACCATACTTTGTGAAGCCCCCAATTTCTCAAAGCATAAACAAGCCTTTGCGAAGTTCCAGCCTCTTCATGAAGCACACACCTTCGCCAAGCTCACTACCTCACGGATCACACAGCTTCACGGAGCACATACCTTCATAAATCACAAGACATCGCAATTATTAGGTCACCTTATAGCTCAATGTGAAAAACACCACTTTTGTGGAGCTAAATTATCCGCCGCGAAGCTCCTTCCTTCATGAAGCACACTGCCTTCACGAACCACCATCACAAGTAGAGAGAAACAAATATTTCTTGGAAAACTCTCTTACTCTCGAGGGGATCAAGGTCTATTTATAGAATATTCCACTTACCCTCAAACATTCCACACAAATTCAGTGCCATGTCATCTCATATCGTGAAGCTATGAAATTTATGCCGAAATTCTCTATATATCACGAAGCACCAAGGAAATTTTCAGATCATAATGCTCGTCGTAATCACATAGATTTATGTCAATTCCTTTGTGTCTTCTCTGTGAAGCTGCACTCACAATTCCCTTCAATGCCGAAATTCTCACCAATGATTCTATTCACGAAGCACATCGTAATCACAAAGTACATCATCAACTTTTTTCATGTCTTTGTGAAATCCAAATCTAAAATCCTATCTTCACAAAGAACACTCTCAAATTTAATCATGTGAAATTTATTCATGTCTTTGTGAAATCCACACTATCAACTTTCTTCATGACTTCTCTTTTTGTACCACCTCCAGATATTTTAATCATTTGTCATGGTTCTTTTTCAACATGGATTTTCCACAATATCTCTTGAACTCGAAAAATCACCATGGAAAACTTTATTGTAAACAAACAAAACCAAACAAAAAAATGATTCAATGTTACGTTCAGGGATTTTTTCCCAATAGAAAAAATAACATTTTGTTCCACTCTCCTCTACTATATCTAAATATGTGGTATTTATGTGTTTTGTGGGCCATTTTTTGCATATGCAACACACATTCAAGGATTTTTGTTGAAAAATCACTCTAACACTCGTCAATTGTGATAACACTAGAAAAATTACATTTTTTAGAAACCTAACACATCAGTCATGAGGTAAGAACATAGATGTAAGCAAAATTTTTCTTCAGGATCACACACAGAAAACGATAAACAGTCCTTTAATATATCCTAATTAAAATTATCTTACTGATATTTTTACAAATCACTTAAATTTATTTAAATTAAAATTCAATAAATAAATATTGTGAATGTTAAATTTAATTTTATCATAAATTCTATTCTTATATAATCTATTGCAGAATGTTGAAAAAATAATGAAAAAACGTTTTAATTTATTTTGAAAGTATATTTTGTTTTTATAGAGTTTATTATCTATTAATTTTACTATATGGTTTATATTTATTTTATATATAATACAAGAGAATATATTTTTTTCTAAAATAATAACAATATTCTATCTTATGACTAATCTATAAAAAATACATCTGATTTACTTGTATAATTATTATAAAAAAAGAAATATTTTTATTATTATATAGAAATATTAACTTTAAAAAATAAGAACCTAATAAATTCACATTTAATTATCACTTGAAAAATTTCACAAGAAGAATATATTTAGAAGGAATTAAAAGGTAACATTTAAGAAATATGGCAATATTCATTATCTTGTCATTAATGTTTTTATGATCATTATTAATATCTAAATTTAGAGAATAAATTTTAATGTTTATATTTTCTTACCAGAAAAAATTCATTATCTAGGGGGGTTGTTTATGTTTATTCGATGATACAACTAGAAGTTTAAAATATTTTTTACTAAAATTATGTAAAATTAAAATTATCTATAATTTTTATACTATTATATGATTAAAATATTTTAAAAGGGTCGAAATCATAGAAAATATTTTCCTTCTAGAATCATTCAATATTTTATTATTATTGGTATTATTTAAATTCTTCAATTACATTATCCTAAAAAAGGAATGCTTTAGAGAATCTAAAATTTAATCTTTTCTAAATGGGAGAAATATATTCTGGGGGTGGAATTCTTTATAATGATCAAAAAGGGGAATATATGAGAAAAATATAATATGTTTTTTTTCATAAATAGGAGAATGATTTTCAAATTGGAAGTAATATTTTTTTTATTAAATAAGAGGGTAGATTAGTCTACTTATATTAATTGTAACTAATGAGTTCATTTTTTTAAAGATTTTATAACAAAGAGAATAAGTTCATTTCATGATAGTTTATTGGGAGTATCTCTTTAATATTTATTTGAACTCATCAGTTTATTTGTGTGTATTGTGTTTTGAATGAAGTGGTAAATTGTTGAGTCAGACTCATGTGATTTTATGGTTATTTAAACCACAAAACACTTACTAATAACTTGATTTAATTTTATTTTATTTTTTTATTTTTTTATGATAAAATCTAAATCCATAAAATGAATTTCCAGATATTTTATTTAAAAATATGAAAATATTGGGAGATAAATATTCATGTAAAATTGAAGAATTCATATGTATAAGAACTGTAGTGGTTCAAGAATAACTTCATAAAAATATAGGAAGTCATGTTGAGTTTATTAGAAAATGATAAAACCACCTCTGCTATAATTAACAATTACCCCTAATGATAATGGGATATGACCTTAAAGGATTATTTATAAAATGACTATTTCTTCAAGGATTAGGAAAATCATACGAATAATAATTCTATAAAGAAGTGAAATTTCATTTTGAATCTTATAATTTATTATTACTCTGTTCACTTTAGATATATATAGTTATTATTTTTAGATTTTCTCTTATAGAATTTGTTAGTGATAATCTCATTGTAAATAAACTAAGTTGTTTTGATTCACTAGAAAAACACAGGGATTTTCACATCAAATTTTTATTTTTAACATTCATTATCTAGATAATTAATTAATATTGATGCTGAAATTGTGTTTTTCACATAATTTATTATTATAAAAAATGAAAAATTTTATATCATATTGATTTTTTAAAAGACTAATATAGAAACTAGTATAAATATCTTGAATGAGAAGGTTTTTTCACATCATTTTTTGTATCATTGATGTGAAATATAAGTTTATCTAAGTCTTTAACATCATTTATAAAATATAAAACATGAAAAATAAATTTATTTTAAACAAAATTAATATAAAATAAAATTTCCTAGAAGAATATATACAAAATTATAACCAAAAAACATTTTCATTAACCAAACTAGATAACAAAAACCCATATTAAAATTATTTCAACATTAAAATTTAAAATATCATCCTTAAAATATATATTATAAATAAGTTAAAACCAAGTCTAACCTATGAAATAATTTACCCATGCTTATTGTAAGTTATTTTACTCATTTTTAGAATAATGGTACGGTTCATAAGAAAGACACATATTAAAATGAAATTAATTTACATGTTTTATCACTCTAATAAAAATATAAATTAATGTAATTTTTATGACAAAATTTAAAATTGTTAAAAAATTTAACTATCTGGGATGAATTTTTTTCAAAATTATTTCATAGAACAAAAATTTCAAATTCTATACTCCTTTTTATTATGATATTTTTATTTTAAAGTTTTTTTAATTTCAAAATAACATTCTAATTTCATGAATAAAAAAATAATAATAATAATTGAAAAGGATTCCTTTTAGAACACATATTTGATCTTTGTTTCAATTTTCCCAAAGGTATCACTAAAGTAATTCTATGCATTTATTAAAAATTATATATATGAAATAAAATTGAATTTCATTATAATATAAAATTATTCAATTAATCAAACATACATTTTCCAATTTTTTGTGAATATTTTCTAGTGCTTTTCCATGTATAGAGAAAAACATTAAATTTTCACCTCTTTAAAATAAGAAAACACAAAAAAATTGCATACTAATGTAAAAAATATATTTTGAATGGTTATTAAATTGAGAAAAATAAATATTTAATAAATATCAATTCTATAAAATTCATTGTAAGGATGAATCAAAGAGTGATTTTTTTTATTTTTAAATATTTTCGAAATATATATCATTCTTTTTATATAGTTCATTTACATCATTATTGAATAAATTGGTCAAAAATTAGTATTTTGATGTCATATCATAGATAATATAATTATTATAAATATACCTAAAACAAAACAAACAAAATTATTTATTTACATTGAATTTAAATGACTAAATTAAATATGATAATGAAATTACATGAAAAATACTTGTATAAAATTAATAACCAAAAATTCTCCCGTTACAATCATTATAAGATCTCTATTTGTAATCACCATATTCATTTTACTCCTATAAATGATAGTATAAGTTGGAATATCATAAACATCCACAAAAAAAATGAATATGTAAATACTATATCATATCCTAAAGAAGTTATATCTAATGTCATAGTAGCCTATACATGTTGTTCTCTCTACATTGTGACATTAACATTAAATTATTACTATAAAAATATATAAATATGTAAAATTTTAAATATTAAAATAGATTTAAAACCATTATTAAATAAAGGATATAATCTATACATACTTCAGTGGTAATTTATAAGACAATTATAATTGAAAAAAACTAAAAAATGGTTGATACTTTGTTCAATAATATTTGACATATAGTTAAGAAATGAACCTATTTTGGATTATCCTATTATATAATACATGAAGAACCTAATTTGATCCATGTTTATGTTTTTATGATGAATAGAATCACACTAAAATTTATAAGATCATATTTAACAATAATATTCTCAATAGCGTCCACATATAAGTCACAATATATGGGATGTTTTAGTGAAGGAGCTTTTAGGGTGGGATATACAAATGTATTTGGATGGTTGGAATATTAATAGGAAGGTGGAGGAGTGGTATTTGAATCCTAAAATTATCATTAAATTTCAACAAACAACAACTGTATAGAATCACTAATATTTTCATGGATCATACACCCATCTCCAAAACATTATATACTAAAACATCAGTTTTTTCTTTTATATACATCTTCGTTGAAGAATCTACAGAATGAAAAAACACCTTTTTAATAAGACACGAACCTCATCACTTTGTATGTAACATGTGTTTATGTGGCTTCCAAATGAAATATCTAAAAAAGATTCCTTACACACAATAATGTTTGTCCCATGTGTTCTCTTCCAATCAAGAAAATCCTATATAGAATAATTTAAAAATCTCTATGTGAATCATAATATATAAATAGTTGGAATATCTTAAATAACACCTCAAAATCCTCTCCTTATATTCCTTAAATCCTCTACAATATATATTATTTTTTCTCTTTTATACCATCTTCCATATTTCTTGTCTAGATGAGTCAAAGGATGGACAACCTCTATAGTGCATAAACACTCAACTCTTGATTTTTGAAACTCTTCAACCATTATTTGTAATTATATTAATATAAACCCCCCACATGATAATGTGTGATGGTATTTGTTTTTTTATTTGATCACCTAGTGAGGTCTCATAAATTTCTGTTAATTAGGGATAAAAAGTCATTAATATTAAAATTAATAATAATAATAATAAACGTAAAGAAGCTAGAATTTTATATTCCAAAAATTATGTTTGTCATCTACCTTCAAAAAAATCATACATGTATATTAATCTAAAATATTATATATATGAAATGGATTTTTCATTTTTTTTCTTTCCCCAAAATATAATTTAATTTGAGGGGTGATTTAAAATCCTGCTACCTTTTGGAATCCAAAGAAAAAAAATTATCCCCGACTTTCCTTTTGTTATTTATATCATATAACATCTGATAAAAAGGTGAAAATATATATTATAAATGATATTTATTGATGAGTAAAATAAAAATTAATGATCTTACTAAAAAAATCACCCATAATTTAGAAATTTTCTCTCTATAAACATTTTTCTAGTCACAAATGAAAATAATAACTTTTACCCATACAATGATTGAAACAAAAGGGAAAAACATTAATTTGGTTCTCGGGTGTTGTCAATATAAACAAACTCAAAATATATATTATATTCCATATTTTGTAAAACCAATAATATTTTTAAACTAGTGCTAGCATATGTACCAACCATAGAATCCTTATTTTTCTTTATGGAAGTAGATGGTTCCTTTACAGAAGGATGAGGAGGCTCGTCAGTGGAATAATTTGTATAGTCCACTACAAAATATCAAGGTGACTCATCTAATAGATATAACATTATCCTAAAAATAAAATTAACAAAATATTATTAAACAAATATAAAAATACCAATTTTATATATAAATATTAATGAAAATGAAAAATAATCCAAGATAATGTAAACTAAACTAATGTTTTTATTAGTATTTGTTAAAATAATTAATTAAAAAGTTAAACAAAATTATTGATATATGAAATGATATAAAAAATAAAAAATAATAATTAATATATTATTCAAAACAAATAGTTAGATAAAATTATTTATAAAAAATAATTAATAATACACATAAATGAATACAATAAAAACCCCCTCTTTATCAAATTCAATTGAGTGGTTAACAATAGTGTTACAAAGAATAGTGAAACTATTCATTATCTTAGTCATTTTCTATTTTAATAAAGTTTGGATCTGAAGCCTGCTTTTATTATTAATGAAAAGAAAAGATAACTTTTGACTGAGTATAGGGAGACCCATTACATAGCTTGAAGGCCTAAGGGTATGAAAGCCTATTTTTAGCCCAATGGGCCCTCCGGTGAATAATACTACACAAATTAAAATAGAAAATGTATCATATTTTCAAAATAATTATATTAAATTAAGAAATAAACTAGTATTTCTAACATTTTATGAAAATTAAAATGTTTAACAAGAAATAAATATATGTTACCTTTAATATTACGAAATTTCTGAATGATTATCATACCATATTCCTTTCTCTATATCATTTTCTATGGAACAATCCTTTTCTTTGATGTGATCATCAATATTTTATTATAATCATATAATGAAATTATAGATCTTATATAAATTAGAATTTTAATTAATTTTTCACCACAAAAATATTTTTTCCTTTGTAAAATGATAGACCGCTACACATTTATGAATCAACAATATAGAAAAATTCTATTTTATGTGTTTCCATGATAAAAGGATGAGTTTTAATTTATAATATATTTAGATTAACTAGTGTCAAACCAAATTCATCATATTTGGAACTATTTTTGACAATAACCCATTAATAAATAAACACTAGAAATAAAAAATTTAACGTAATTAATCTCCCAATATTCCTAAACAACTCTGTAATATGAAATTGATGTGGATATGAAGTTTTTTTATTTGTAATTCCAAAAATGAATTGATTCTGTGAACACCAATACACTATTATTCTAAACTACACTTCTATTATCTTGGTCTTTAGTATATCTTATATATCCATTATTTCCACTCCTAGACCATGTTATAAAATATAAACATGGGAAACCTGACAACTTTATAAATATTTCTATTACATATAATCTACATTTTATGATATCTTTAATCTAGAAAAAAATGAATTTTTTAAGCTCATTTAGTATCTACATAACTTTCCTCTCCAGATTACATTATTTTAACACATTAATATGAGATTTTATATATGGGAAAGCATCATCTATGTTATTTATGGTATATAAATATACATGATTCATCTAGTCACCTATTAATCATTTTACATTCAAGTCACATATCCACTTTCCTAAAAAACAAACTCATTCATGGAGAGGTGCAGTCAAACAAATTTTTTCACTATAGAGAAGTAGTTTATAAAAACAATTGATGTATCTTCATAAATATAATTTTTAATAATGAATGCTTAATTTTGATACAGATTCAAAAAATATCCCAATAATATATTCATACAGCTTCTAAAATGATACATCCAACAAAGACAAAAAATTGAAAATAAATTTTTTTCACAACAAATGAAAAATTAAATGCACCATGATAATAAAATAATATAGACAAAAATTCACTTGTAGTTGAAAAAGTATAAAAACTTCATCATTATACAAATTTTTCAATGAATTAAAATAAGTATCTTTGTAAAAAATTGACTTCAAAATTAACACACATTCACGATAGTTATTCAAATAGGGATGGTTAGTATTATATGAAATGAATTAAGTGGAAGTCACTGCTTAATTATGTGAACATCTTGGTATTTCACGCTTTCCATCATCAAAATATATAATGACACAAAAAATATACATTAGAAAAATAAACTTATGGCACCATCAAATCATGTGACACATAAGAAACTAATTTTCTCCTCCTTGGATAATTTATGACAAGCCAATGGTTGGTATATTTATCTTTCAATATAAGTGGGAGAAAAATAATAAATATTCCCATTTTTTAAAATGTTGGGGCTGAAACCTCATTTATTATTAAAGAAAAGAAAATACCTCTTTTTCAGGGTAGAGGGATACCCATACATATCACGAATTCCTAGTGGGCATTTAGCCCATTACATGGCCCGTAGACCCATTTTTTTGGCCCAAGACCCATTCTGTGAATAGTACTAGTATAGTACCTGCGATGCTACAGTACTACAGAGTACCCGCCACTACTACAGTGCCATGCCGCCACTATAATAACATGTTGCTTCTATAGTTCTCGTCAGTGCTACAGTTCTACTGCTTCTACAATATGCTACAGTACTTGTGGCCAATGGGTTTTGAACCCCCATTTTTCATGTAGAATTAAGGGGTTCTTACCACTAACCCAAATCTTGCATTCTAACTATTTATAAAATTTCTTTCAATATCTTAGTTTTTATAATAAATCTATTTTATATATCCTTCTTCACATGTAGAACATAAATTACATGCTTGACCTCATGATATTTCTAATATAGTTGCTCAAAAAATATTGATCATTTCTTGTAAAATGTTTTATATTTACCAAACTTTTGTTTCTTTATAAATGCGACATGAATGCTTTTCACCATATAAAAATAGGAAAATTTGGAAAATGGTTTTGGAGAATTTACTAATTCATTTTATCTATTGAAATATGTTTTTATTATTTTATAAGAGTAATACATAGATAAAAATATCTAATGGCACAAGTGTAATGTTTTTCTCCCATGTCATAGTTCATAATCAAATTTCATTCTTCAGAAATTGGAAAAGATTTTTGCCAATTGATAATAACTCTTGAAAATTTTATATAGGTTGGTAAGTTATTTATAGTTAACATAATTATTTAATGTTGTTTAAAATATTACATTTTAAAAAAACCATACATTTTCAAACTATCCTACCATAAACGTTTCAAATAATCAATTAATTATGATACAAAAACATCAACATTATTTATATGTTTTCTTGTCTTGTAGTCACTAAACTCAACATGAAATATTTCTACATAAAATAACATTCATGATATAAGTTATATATTACCAATAAGTAGTCACTGAACTATGCTTTCTACTATCGATTTAATATGGATTCATTCCATTTATACATAGTAAAAGAGGGATATTTCTAACTTCATTTCTGGAAGTAAGAAACTATTGATCAATTTTTTTCCATTATAAGAAATCAGTTGTTTGACATTACTTTATATGAAATACATACTCATATTCATTCAATTTTAACTTTTTTAATAATTTAAATTTTCAAATAAATGTTTTATATGATGAATTGTAGAATTACACCAATGTTTTTGGCATGAGTCATTATAACTGCTAATGAAGCGAAAGATTTTTCTTCCAAATTATACTATGAGGTCCCACATTTATGACACTCTAAAATACCTTTATCTTCTTTTTTATATAAATCATAGTTATTAATAATGGAATTTATCTTATTGTACCCGCAAACTTGTTAGGTATAATAATTTATTCACTTAATAATCTGAATCTAGAAGATTTTTTCTTTAGAAAATCCTACAGACACAATACAATGGATTTTTTCTCTTGAGTATGTCATGTTTATCTCCTCAAATATCTATAATCTAATTTCATGGGTGAGGAAGGGTTGCGAAATGGCTGATGAATATTTTTTCTTATTCATTTACCCTACTCATAAAATTCTTTTCTATTGGGATAGGGGGCATCGTTCGAAATTTCCAGGTGGGTCTGAGCACAATCAGACCCCCTAATAAAAGGTGGATGTCTGTACAATAATTGGATCAATGATATACAAAAATATTATAATTGATTATGGTTGTTCCTTTAGGGACCCAAGATCTAAGACAATGATGGATATATAATGAGGTACTACAGGCAACAGAAGTGTTGGGATCTTTTAATGGAATCACCCCATTTTAACTTTCATCCAATGGAGGTAAAATATCGATAGTAAGAGGTGACTACCACCATTTTTATGTGGTCCACAAGTTTTAATTTCGAGGTTTGCATTGATATATAATTTGCATTAAATAAAATAAATTTCAATGAAAAACATAACTACATGGAATTTAGTCTAGAAGAACACATGTTTTGTTCCCTGAGATTCAGCTTTTAGAGTTTCCAGGTGGATATAAGTATCACATGTCATGTAGGACCCCCACAAGAATTATGACTAGGTTATAGTGGTGTGGTTAGTATTCAGGGAGTACACGGGAAGGGAGATGTATATAAAATATTTACACAGACTAACTACACTGTCTTGGAGATATTCATGTACCTAGGCTAGGACGCTTCCAGGTACACGAGCATGGCCCGAAGGAAACTGACACAGGAAGGGGCACACAGGTATGCCTCAAGTTTTCAAGACACATTGTCTGGTAATTTTACAATGTGTTTCATTTTTTATGCATAAGAATAATAGGCCATCACTAATTATAGAGGATAATAGGTATACATGAGTTTATTGACTATATATGGTGGTTGTTCTTGGAGATCTAGTGTAGAGAACACTTATAACTTCTTTTCTAGTTATTGTTAAGTTGGGAAATCTTGTATAGGTGGGAATGATTTTTTTCCCTTTATTTTTTTATTAATCTATGACACTCACATGTATTCTATACATATTTTTATATGCATTTTTTTACTATATATATTACTATATTCATTATTATTCCTCTACACTTGTGTATAGAGATGGTTTGGTGTGTACATTGAGGTAATTCGAGAAAATTCCACCCATTTTAGTGATACATTATTGGTACTTGTTGAATTCCCTTGGAGAACGGAGATGAGCATCGGGTTATGGTGGCTCAGTATTCCACCGGTCATAATATTCACTGTGGGTCATTTTTTTATAGACTACCATTAGAGGTGGCTAGAAATTTGGATAGTGTTTGGATTTTACCCTTGTGTGTCTTGGATTGGAATTTAGGGAAACTATGAAAAAATGTATCAAGTATACCTTTCATTCTAGGGAACCTCATTTTGGTGTGGCATGTGATTTATTTATTCATCATGACTCTAAATACCTTCTTTTTGACTCTACTTATTGATATATTCCTTGTAGGGTGAGTTGTTACATGAATCATATTGGATTGAGTATGCTTCTTAATTCAAATACTCGTGTATATATAATAAATTGACCATGGTATGTCTTGATTAATTTTAGGATTCCTCTATGAAGAAAGCCAAAAAAATTACTAATTTCAGATTAGGATCATGATCCCCTTAGTGATGATGCCTCAGTTCAAGGTCCATATCACTAGATCTTTCCTCCAAGTGTGTAGGTAGTAGCACCCCTTCCCATCGAGTGATATATTATACTAGTAGAGTAGGACGTAGAAATAACTAGCACACTCTAAGAGTTCCAGCACCAATGGCCGCTCAAGATTAGTGGTGATCCAGATCCTCATGAAGAATAGGATTTGATTGATTCGTTAATATGATTTTTCAAAATTGTAAGGACACTGATTAGTAAGATAGGTGTACTGCCAGCCGATCTGTTCCACGATGCTGATGATTACACAGATTCCCACTGTGCACAATCATTCCATGGCTATGAAAAATGTGGAAAAACATGATGATGGCTCCAATAAACATCATTCTACCAGGGGATCCCAGGGGATTTCATTCCTGGACGCTTTAAAAAGCTCAGACCAAGGAAATGATCTCATGATGAAGCTCTATGGTAAAGCGACTGGATGGTGGAGGTTACCTGGTCAAAACGTACCCTAATTCCCTTCGAAAACATGCACACCTATGAAAATTCTTGGTGATGGGTCATAATCCCTACAACAAAGTAACCTTTATTGGTCCCTTACTTAACTCCACTCATGTATTTCACATTGCTGGAATACTGATAACTGAAAAGTAATCCCCATAGTAAAAGTATATTTTCACATACTGTTAAGATCCCAAGATGATTTTTAAAGAGTTTGGAAGACATGGAATCTCAACCTCAAGCCTGGTATACTTAAACATTTAGAGTGGGACTCCATATTTAACCCACAGACACACAAAAACACTTCAGCACATTTCTGGATCAAATTGCATGGACATAACAAGTTTTTTTGGCACCCAAAAATTCTGGATGATATTGTCACATTCATAAGAACTCCTCATAAAATTGATCACAGTACCATACATGCAGAATTGGGCCTCTTTTCTAGAGTAATGGTTCAAATAAACCTTGACTCAAAACTTCCCAACTCAATTAACTTCAATGCCAATGAATACAAAACTCAAATTAGAGTAGCATATGAGTGAAAACCCCCATTTTATGATCCCTATAATATCATAAGGCACATCATCATCAACTTTAGGGTGATTGAGAATTATCTAATAAAACTATCTGAGAATGATTAGAAGGAAATAAGGAGATATAAAAAAAGATAATTCCCCCATGATAGGCATACCTGAAACATCCAAAAATAAATCTAAATATTTTTTCAAAAAACACACATTTTCATACACAAATGAGATAGTTCTAGAACTAACTGGACAGATGAAGTGGAAGAAGAAGAAAATTATGTTAATGATAAAAACCTCCCAATAGAAATTTCAAATCTTTTACTAGACAATATTAAAGTATCAACTAAGGTGGAAAATTTCACTAGATATCAACATGAACTAGCATGTCATAATCTTCATCATCTGATCTTGGATAGAGGGCATTTTACTAATAATTATCTGAAGAAACTAGCCGGTAACACTGGCACTTCCACAAAAAATAATTATGTTTTCACCAAATAAATTCAAGCTATGGATGACACTCCATACTTAGGCCCCAACCAGACACAAATTACCATTACAACTAAATTATGTACTCAACAGGAAAATCAAAAAACCCCCCAGTCATCTAGCTCCATGGTGAAACCTTCCTCCATTGACCTAGAAGCTAGAGCAGGCATGAAAAAAGATCTTAAAATCTATTTTACATAATAATTCATCTTCAGTTATAGTACCCAAGAATATGTATGTTTACAATGTTCCCTCGGGGAATAAGCAGATTCTCTATCAGAACAATATCAAACAGAAATGTTCTTTGGATCCTCCTATCCCTGGTACTTCTTCTCCTCTTTCATATGAATTTGAGGACTATTCCAGGATGACTACAAACTAAATTATGATTAAATTGACTCTTTCACTGATTTTTTCTCTAATAATTATATTTTATTGAACTCATGCAACCTGACTACTACTAACCCATTCTCTACGACTCCAAAAAAATGCCTCTTTAATGTATAGTAGCATAGTTTTTTTTAAAGTTGACACCACAATTGATAAGAAGCATGAGACCAAATCACATGACCATAAACTAACTCCCTCTACAACAACCAACACTTCCCCCATTATCAGGGTCGTTCAACCCGAGTCATAAAATGATGAGCACACCCCACATGCTGACAAGAAAATTGAACATACTGCTCATGCCAGCCCAGCTGTTGTTCTGTCGACTGATAGTCTAGAGACTAAGGACTCCCTAGAACAAAATCATACTACCATGTTGTTATCTATATTGGATAAAATTCCTCCAAGTGTAAAGGATTCTACATAATCAACTATGACGACTCAATTAAAATAACCTACAAATAAGAACAATTTTATCTCTCACAATGTTCAGGAAAAGACCACTAACACAGGGGTTAAAGGGTATACTAGAAATAAGTGATCTAGAAAAAATAATAAAGGTAATTATAACTCCAATACCAAATTTAAATGAAGATCCTTTGTTATAATTGTTTGGGTATCTCCAACTCTAACACCCTCAAGGTTTTGAAAAGAATGATTAGAATGCATCACCCTAACCTTTTTTATTTTAGTGAACCTAAAATCACTTTCTCCTCTAAATATTCTCAGTTATGTCAACACAATTATTATTTTGCTGGTGCAATCAATAAAAATTTCAATGGTGATTTTTAATATATTTTTACACCCATTTCTTCACATGATTTTAGTGTTTTTTATATCTCATATTAGATTCTCACTTTCTCCCATCCTATTGATGGTACTCACACTTTCTGCTCCTTTGTTTACGCTAAGAATAGATATCAAGAAATAAGAACTCTTTGGATTGACCTATCTTATTTAGGCTTGAACACTATAGCCCCTTGGATTCTCATGAGAGACTTTAATTCTATTCTAAGCTCTTGAGAAAAATTTTCCCATCTCACACGTCTATTTCCTGTATCACTCTTTAGAAATTAAACTCTGATCATCATTATATCCTGGAAAAATTTTCCTTCAAACCCATGAATCTTTGGTTACCATTCTGTTTAAAAAATGTGTTCCTCTCTAATGAAAGAATTTAATCATGTCATCCAAAACTTTTGTTCCCCAATGTCTCACAGCAATTGGGGCTTTTATTGCAACCTCAAACAAAGACACTGCAAACAGAAGCTCAAATCTTAGTGTAACACCAAATCCAAACAAATCAACAATGATATTAATCTTCTTGAGACTGATATCAATGAATACCAAAACAAAAATACTAACTCTAATATCCACTCTGATCATGTGCATGAAATTAACATTTTGGACAAACTCAATTCCTTGACCACTTTTAAGGAAAATATAAGAAACAAATCTTATAAAGTCAAATGGTAAACTGACGGGGACAGAATCACCCAGATCTAAAACTCTCTCCATAGAATAAAGAAGGCCTACAGACCTCTCAACTTTCTAAAGAATGGGGATATGATTCTTGAAAAAAAATATGACACCGCTAATTATATATTCTCCTACTATGAAACCCTCTTCAATGGCCCTGATAATAACAAGGGCCTCCTCCCTGAGTTCATTCCATTAATGATAAATGATGCGGGCAATTCATTCCTCCATAACCTACCTCTTGATCATGAAATCAAATACATTGTCTTTAGTCTGAATCCTGACAGTGCTCCAGGTCATGATTGTTTTAACAACGGCTTTTTCCAACACTATAGGGATGTGGTTCATATCGATGTTTTTAATCTAGTTAAATAATTTTTCACTAATGGGTTGCTACCACATTTTCTCAATGCTCAGTTCCTCACCTTGACCCCCAAAGTGGATATTCTCTTTTAAATTTACCTTTTTAGACCCATTTCTCTTATCAATAATCCTTACAAAATCATCACCAAAATCATTACTAATCGACTCACAACTATTACTGACAAAATTTTCTATTTGAATCAATTTGTCTTTATAAATAGAACATCCATTCAATATTTTATATGTATTTCCTCTAATTGTATCAACAACTTGAATAAAACTAATAGAAGAGGAAACATATCTATTAAACATGACATCGGAAAATTTTTGACACCATGGATTTTAGCATTATCTTTAAATTCTTTCATAGTTTTGTTTTTAGTGCCTCCTTTTTCACTGCTATCAAAACACTCTTCAACTCGGCTACTATCTCCATCTTGATCAATGGTGGTCCCAAAGGTTACCTTAAATTCTCTAAAGGCATCAGACATGGTGACCCCCTATCTTCTATTCTCTTCTCAATAACGGAAGACAACCTCATTCTTCTGATCAATCGGCTCGTGGTCCAAAATAAATTGAAACCCATTCATGTCACTAAGGAATGTAAATGCCCCCACTCTACTCTTTTATTCAAAAAACATCATCATTTTCTTCCTAGGAATCAAAAGAAACATTATTTACCTCAATAATTCATTACCTCACTATGAAGATGTTTCAGTTCAAAACAAAAGTTGGAACAAATCCTGTATCTTCATTGGGAAAAACTTCCCCCTTAATAGGAAATGAAACGTCAACACTGATTGGGGATGAAGGAAGGCTCTATCCCTTTCACTTTCTTTAGGGTCCCTGTATTTTGGGGTAGACCCAAGTCTTACCACATTGTGACTATTTTTTTCAAGTTCTCAACCATATTACCTCCTCTAACGGTAAGGCTCTCTATATGGATAAAAGGACTAGCCTTATTAAATCCATTATTATCTCCAAAATTCCCTAATCCATGATAGTCTACAAATTTCCTACTGGTCTTATCAAAAAAAATGAACACAACTATTAAAAACATCATATATACCGGTAGTATTCTAGAATGATATCTTCTAATAGTTCCTTTGTCCATTTGTTGCAAACCCATTGAAATGGTGGCATTGGTATAAAAATTTTAAATTCCTTTAACGAATCTCTCCAAGATCTCCTTACTTGGAACCTTTTTCACAATACATCTAATTCTATCGCCTTTCTTGAGAACAGATTGTTCGAAAAACATAATACAGGAAACATGAACTTCAATAATTATTCCATTTGGCCCACCCTCAATCCCTCTATTGCTAACATTAGAAATAATTCCATATGTATGGATTCCATAGATTCCTCCATGAAATTATGGTTAGACAACTGGACCAGAACACCTTTAATCTCTATGATTCCTTCGAATCAAACTTCTGAAAAAAACAATAGATCTATCAAAGACACTTTAAATTCTAAATATGATCATCTTCCTGCATATATTTTGAATCTCATTAAAACTATATTTTTTCTTAAAATTATGATTTCTTAATTTGGGAGCCTACTCAAAATGGTATTATTACCTCAAATCATTACTACAATCATATATTCTGCAACAATGAGAATGACTTCAACTGGATTAAACAATTCATCAAACAATGGATAAATCCCTCAAGATTCAGTCTCATCTGGAGAATTCCTCACAACAGATTTCCCACTGTGTTTTGGCTTCAATCGTTTGGAATACAACCTTTCTCTAAATGTAAAATCTATATCCAACACAGAGAAGATTCTAAACACCTCTTATTTTCTTGTCTGATTTCTTCTACTCTTTGGAACTATATTATTGAAATATTTGATTGTAGATGGATGAAAATTGACTCTATCAAAACTAAAATTAATAAATGTGCAGAGATGGAGTGCTCTCATCATATTAATAATATCTTCCTTGCTGGAATTTATGAACTCCACCATGTGATCTGTTATGAACAAAATTTTATTATTCATAGAAACTACACACTCAATCTTAGTCTAAGTCGGACCCAAATCCTTATTTCCATAATGGAAGCATCTTTGTTACAAAAAAGGTCATTTCTATTACTCAGTGCATGAATTTGGAATCCTAAAATGTCTATGGATCAATGGGTACTTTTGTAAGCTGCATAGTACTCTCGAGCTGTTCTGCAGAGACACACCCCTTGTATGGATCAAAATCAACATTGACGGTACCTCCAAGGAAAATCTGGGGCCTACTGTGTGTGGTGATGTCATCAGAAACCACCTCTTACAGATTCTAGGTTGGTTTATGGGTCATTGTGGCATTTCCACCTCCATTGAAGCTGATATGTTTGGATTATTTATGCAATACAATTTTCCCTTGTATTTGGTTAAAACAACCCTTGGATTTAAAGTGATTAGATGAAAATCGTACAAGCTATTTGGAATGGTGTAATTGTTCTATCTTGGTCGATTACTACCCATTGGATGGAATGCAACCGTTCACTCAACGATATGAACTACATCATCACACATGTCTATCGGGAAGCAAACATGGTTTCTAATGGCTTGGCCAACTTGGGAGTTAATCAAGACATTACCTGATGCGATGACCTCCCTGCTGTTCTTATTCCTTTCCATGTGAAAGATTGTAATATTATCTCGTACTTTCGACTCTTGTAAACATTATTTTAAAAAAAAATCTTTCACCACATAGTTCATGGAATCATCCTCTTAAAATAATTAGACACGTGAAGATTCTGCACTCTCATGGTCTATCATCCATTGTTGTTCTATGAAGATTATTACCCCTCATTCTTGCACATTGTTCAAATTTGTAAGATATGGGAATAGAAATAGAAAGGGATTAAATTAGTTGAGTATTTAATTTGGTTCACTAACCTTAAATGGTACTCCCTCAATATGATTCAGGATGGTTAAATCTAGGAAGATAATTTTTATGAGAGTCTCTACAGAGATATCCATACCATTGTGGTACCCTTATGCATTCCCACATATGTTGTACTACTAGAGAGGACACTGGTGATGGAGATATTTCTATCTGAGAGATACCATGTAGCAGGAGCTAATAGTGGCCGTCATGGGGATAAGTTTTCTAGTGTAGTGAGCATGTTTTAGTCGGTAGGGTCTTTTCATTAGAGAGAATCCCATTGAAAGACTCAAACAAGTTCTTATGTGGATTAGGTAAAATGTAGAGGAAAAGGGTACCCTATAGAGGGGTGATGATATGCATGTGTTGGGAGAGGTCACATAACATTAAATTTCCTGAACCAACATAGTGAGGAGGGTATGAAGACAATGAATGTACCACCCCAGTAGAGGTAGAACTGTTATCCTGGATCTCCCTGGTTAGGTTATGGTGGCACGTAGGGAGGTGAATATGGAAGAGGTGGAGGTGTGGCGCTAAGAGAAGAAGTTATCGGTGGAGTTATTTATTATTAGAAAATTCCACCGCAACCATAAATCATCAAACATCATGCATAGGGAGCTAGTGGATGGGGGTGAGTGCAGTTGTAGGTCATAGAGGCTTGTGACCTGACAATTAATAAGATGATTATAGGTATGATAAATTTTTTACTTTAGCCTAGATTTAGTACTACTAAAAACATTTTTGATTCATTACCTCATATCCTTACTTCAGGTGTGATGGTTGGATCACACATTTTATACATTAGCATAGAAACACTAGCATGAGGTTCCTTTAAGGAAGACTTCTTCGATATCACTTATCTTTTAGAAATGTGATCTGTCACATGGTGGAGAGTTTTTATCATGGGAAATATTTATTTTAAAGATGATACCATATTAAATAATCATGTGTATGGAATAGTTTCCCGAAGTCTAATCCCAGATTGAATATCTTCATAGGCAAGTCAAATGCCTTTAGAAAGATGAGAATATTTTCCCCTTTTTTGGTGAGAGAGATCTCATAGAGGAGTTAGTGTGTCTATGAGATATAATTTTTTACCCATAACCCATTAGTTAGAAATTTTATACCATTTTTCATTGGTATGTTTAAGTATCTAGGTTCTTTCAATTTTTTAGGATTATATGGATGTCTTTCCAAATGATGTTATGGGACTACATTCATGAAAAAGGAAGATTGAAGACATCAAATTTGTATTGATTTTTTTCACCTAAACCATGCCAATATAAATAAAATTTCCCCTTAATTATGACTTATTTCCTCTTTGATCAGTTACAGGGGAAAATATATTCCTCTATGATCGATCTCAGGTTCAACTACAACTAGTTGAGGGTTCATGATGCTGATATTTTGAAGAAATCATTCTGTTGTCACTATGGACACGATGAGTTTCTGGTGAGGTCATTAGGTGTAAAACATTAAACCACTATGATTATGTCTCTAATGAAGTGTATCATCAATCCATACTAGTACTAGTCTCTATTTTTCTTCATTGATAACGTAATTATCTACTCTGCATCAGAGGATTATCAAGTAGATCACTTGAGAATAGTCGTAAACTTACTCTGAGACCATCATATTTATGGTATGTTATCAATGTTCCAATTTTTTATCCACAAGGTTTACTTTAGATGGTATTTTATTTTTTATGAATTTATTGATATGAACCTGTCAAAGATTGATGATGTTATTTCTTGAGATCCACCCAATACTGTGTCAGATATGTGGCGTTTTCATGTCTTGGGGTACTAAGTGAGGATTGTGGAAAAATTATTCAAGATTACCGCCCCTTTTACCACCCTGAATTATAAAGGGATTTCATTTACCCAGATTTAGTAGTGTTATATATCGTTTGATGAGTTGATTTTAATATAGAGTAGTTCTTCTTCAGTGATAATATCAGAGGAGGGATTGGAGTATGTACTATATTGAGATTCCTCTGTTGTTTGTTTCATCTATGTGTTGATGCAGAGGGAGGTAGTGATCACAGGTTGTTTGAGATAGTTGATACCCCATGAGTAAAAAAACATGACTATTGAATTGGAGTTGGTAGTGGTAGTCTTTTTTTTAGGATGTGGAGGCACAATCTTTTGTGACAGTGATTTTTTTTACATCGACCAACAGAGTCTCAGGTATGTCTTAATGTAAAGAGTTATAAAAATAAGATAGATATCATGGTTAGAGTTACTAAATGATAATAAATTTGAGATAATATAAACTCCATGGAAGGGAAATGTGGTGTTAGATACTCTAAGTAAGTATTCTCATTCTCATTCGGTCAATGATGAATTTGAGAAGTTGACTTCCATATTGCGGGACCTCATAGAGGATAGGGGTAAAGCTTATCTTAAATCAATGGTATTGACTGATCTACCTCTTCAGCATATGGGGGAGGCTCACATAGGAGAAATAAACTATGATTTCCTATGTTTCTAGATATCATCAAGATATACATCAAATGGATTCTCTAAAGGTGGGAATAATGTCATCCTTTTTTGGGGTTGGATGGTTGTTCCATTCACATTGTGAGAGGAGGTGATGGAGGAGTTTTACCCTTCTCATTTGGTTGTACATTCTAGTGTAAGGAATATTTATAGAAACTATCATCAAATGATTTGGTGGGATGGAATGACGTGGAGCATTGTTGAAGTCTTCTCTTGATGTTTTACATTTTAGTTGGTGAAAGATGAGTAGCAAGTACTATTGAGTTTGCTACAGCCTCTTGAGATCATGAGGTGGAAATGGGATGGAATATTAATTAAATATGTGATGGGCCTCTATGAACAATGAGTGGCCATGATTCCATCTTAGTGATAGTTGACTAACATACCAGACTAGTGAGCTTCCTTCCTATAATGTAATGGAGTTCAATGGGGATTTTGGGATAGAAATTCATGAGGGAGATTATCTTCCTTCATGGGTTTCCCTTGAATATATCTTGAAACCATTATTTATGGTTTACATCACAGTTTTAGAGAGTCCTTCATAAGGAATTTTACACCAAGTTGAGGATTTGTTTAGGTTTTCACCCCCATACATATTGGCATACTGAGCACACCATCTAGTTGACGGAGGATATGCTAAGGGACTTCAAGTTACACTTCGGTTGGAGTTGGTAGGATCAATTTAATTTGGTATACTTTTCAAATAAATATAGATATCACACTATGATTATCATAGAATATTTTAGTCCCTGTATAGGAGACCCTATACATCACCCTTATCTTGGAGTGAGATAGGTGGGGTATATCTTTTTGGGATAGAAGCGGTGCAGGAAATGATGGATAATGTCCAAGTGATATGTGAGTGGAAGAGGACATCCCATATGTGAATGAAATATTATTTGAATCCACAACATGGCCCTTTAGAGTTTTAGTAGGGACAACACATTTTTTTGAGAGTCTCTATAGGATTAAGATTGTAGAGGTTTATCAGGTTAGTAATCTATCCTTGAGTTTTTTATGGTTATTCTACAACCACTAGGGGTTTGGATATGTTTCTTACCACTTATATGTATCCCCAAAATGGAATTAGGTGCATGATTTTTCCCATGTGTCGTAGTTGAGGATATACGTTCATGATCTGACACAGGCTATTGAATGGGTGAGATGGAAATTGATTATGGGTCCACCATTGTGGAGCACCAAATAGTTATTAAATATAGGTTGTAGAGTATCCTTAATGTATATAAAATTACCTTCGATTTTGTGTTTTGGATTCATGTGAGTATGTAGGAGTGATCTTGAGAGTGGGTGGTCCAGTTACGAGCTCATTATCTAATTTTTTTCTTAGTATGTTTTTAGGGATAAAAATCATTTATGGATGGAATAATGTATAGACTCATTTTTTTTCCATGAAATAATTTTAATTATACAAGGGAATAATTTCATATCCAAGAGCTAAGATGGAGTGGGATTCTATGGCCCAATGAACCTAGAATTTGTCTTATAAAAGTTTTACAAAGATTTTATATCACGCATTTAATTTTTTTAGAAATAATGTAATATATCTTGATTAGGCCCTCAGATTGAAAATATGTAACCATAATTAAATCTAAATCACGGGATTCACCATAGTGAAAACCTAATTTTATTCATATCTAAACGGTCGGATGCGATATCCTTTAGTAGGTTTGTTAAGTGGATTAATTCATTCATTCATTAATTTAATAAAAAATACTATTGTCTATATAAAAATATTATTATGGAAAATAATCATTGTTATCCACAAAACAACAGGATAATTGAGATGATATTTCATCTGTATTGATTGGTGAATTAAGATATGAAGATGACCATTGATCGGATCGAGGTGGATTGGCTGACAGCGAACACAACAGATCCTCCCTGTATCTTTCAAATATGTTCTTCCCCATGGATTTATCCATAATTGTAGTATGTATCATCATTTATTGATTTAAGTTGTTTATTCAATATATTCTTGAGTATTACAAGTTTGTCACCAAAATAACATTTATCAATTATCGTTTTCCAAAAATTATGGGACATGAATTGATTCACAACTTTTCTTGTTCATTTCCCTCATATTTTCTTTTCATTCATCATCATTGGGATACAGTTCCATGATTCAACATTTTTGGGTGGGTCAAAACATGATTGGACCTCCATATTCATTGTGGATGTAAAAATAATGAATGGATAAATGATTAATAGATAGATATAGGCAGAATATAGGTGTTGTTTCGTGGATAATGGATCATAAGTGATGACAATTGGCGACACGATGTGCTACACTTGACATACCAGATTCCAATTTACAAACAACAAAAGAATGAAATAAAAGGCCCGACTTGACTACTACCATTTTCAGGTGGTCAATGGGTGTGAATCATATTGGTGGACACATATCTAGAAGCCACCTAAATGAAACGTTATTTCTATGAAAAACATGACTAGACATCATGTAGTCAGGAATAATACACAATGTGTTGTCCACTAGCTGTAGCAGATAGGGTATCACAATGAAGAAATATGTCACATGTCATGTTGTTTCCCCACATACCATCTGACTCAGTGTTAGTGTCTTGTTGTGTAATGAAAAGTTTTATGGGAATAGAGATGGATAAAAACAAAAATACAGTTTGAATACATGATCTTAGACATGGCTAGGTACTTAGCAGTGAAATGGCATTATATATGGCCATGTAGATGGGAATATACTGAGGTACAAATACATGTCTAGGATCACACTAGTAGAATCAGGTTGCTGAGACACACCATGTGGGACCCATGAATGTTTTGTATAGTAATATGGTCATCAAGTCATTTCTTAAGGAGAACACATCCAGGTAGTAAAGTGGGACCACATTTCATGTGGTTAACTTATATATTGTGTACTGTTTTTTTGTAACTTCATCATCTCATATATCTTTTGTTTGAATTCATATTTTGGCCATATTATAGATTAAACTAGGTTTTTATCCATGTATAAATCAATGGTTTATTTCATAGTGTCTTTTGAGATACTTCATGTAATTTTTTTTTGTGTGATGCTTCTTTAGGGTATGCTTGACGAAGGTAATGATTAGGAAGAATCATTAGAGAGAGGAAAATGGTTTTAAATACCCCTATCATACCATGTTTTTGGTCCCCCATACTCCTTACACTAGAATTAGTTGAAACCACTGACGAACTATGGTGTGGTCCCTCAACCTACTAAGTGGAACCCCCTGATGGACAAGTGTGTTGGTGCTCTACCTACTAATTTCTACCCTAATGTATTAGGAAATGGTTCCTAAACCTACTAAGTAGAACCCCCTAATAGACAAAGGAATCAGTTTAATGCCTACTAATTGAAAACACTTAACAAAACTGGTGCATGAGATATCTACCTACTGAGTAAAACCCCCTGACAGACTATGGTAGGGGTCCTCTGACTTCTGAGTCACCCCTGATGGACTAGGGTGTGGATCCTTTACATATTGGGTGTCGCGCCCTAATAGACTAGGGGTTGGTTCCTCTACTGAATGAGTGGAATCCCTTAATAGATGAGGGTATGGGTCCTCAACCTACTGAGTAGAACATCTTTATCATACTAAGGTATGGGTGCACCACATAGAGATTTTTCCTCCTTGACTGTGTGTCTCTATGTCGAGGTGTGGGTCCTTTTCACATCTACTTCTTTAGACACATGATATTCCAGGAATCAAGGATAGACATCTTAGAGTTGTTGGAGGACTCATAAACCGAGTACGGGTTGTGATATTTATAACTAACTACTCTCCCATTTATGATCCTTATATGATCATATATATCTTTGTTGTTGGGTTTTATTTCCCTCTTACTTTAGTTTGATTAGACTAAATTTATCATGCCTCCAATTTTTTGTCTTCAATTTCTAGGAGTCCTCATGGCTAGGTATATACTCACCCATTCATGGTATTCTCCTTCATATTTCATGTCTTATTAATATGATGATTTGTTGGAAATGATTTATAAAGAGTATTGGGATACTCGATTGTATAGATTGATTATAGTGGTCAAGCTTGGAGATCTGTAATTAAACACTTCTTGTATTTCTATTTTAGTTTTTGTGAGGTTGGAACATCTTTTTTGGGTGAACATGAATTTTTTAACATTTCATTTTGGTTTACTTTTACATTCACTTTTCTATTACTTGGAGATTATTACAAACATGGTTTTTAATCAACATGTTATTATCATTCATTAATATTCCTCTACACTTCTACATGGATATGGTTGAGTTCATGTGTTCTTGTACTTTAGGAAAAGACCTCATATTTTGGTTATTCCTTCTCGATGCTTGTTTCTCACCACTGGCTTATGGAGGTGGGGTTTGAGTTGTGGAAACCCGGTCTTATTCCAGGAAGTTGGGCCATAGTGGGTTGGGTCATTAAAAAAATGATCGCTTATTATTAATATGTAATTTCAAATTTATATATTTATTATTTTCAAATTAAGTATATAAATATCGTATTACAATGGTAAAAATATTATAATGTGAAAAAATAGATATTACAAAATAGAACGAAAAATAAAAATACATGTCCACACTTACACCAAAATTGATATGCATTGGTGAGTATAAAGGCACACTCATTGGGCTCATCAATAAGAGATTCCATAAATATTAAAAATTAAATGAGTGTCCAATAATTATAATTATATATTATTATAATAATTAAATTATTGGGAAATGTGTAAAATAATATAATAATTAAAATAATTAAAATGAATCAATATATAAATACATAGGTATTTGTATCATTTTATATTGAAACAACTATCCTATAAAAATCATTACAAGTTTCTACCTAATTGAAGCCCTATTTAGTCTAATGGGGTTTAATAAATAATGTATTGAAATAAAATTATCTCTTTATATGAAATATGATCCAAAAATCATATTTTATTTGTAACATGATTAAGTTGAAGTAAGAAGGTTTGGTTAATCATAATACAATCATTCAATAAGTATTATCATATATATATTTATGTATTTAAAATACTATATATTCAAACTTCATAGTCCATTATACCTTCAAAACCCCCGTTCACAATGTAAGAAAAAAATATACCTTAGACACTCGTTAAAAATTCAATTAACATTATTTATGACACCAATTCATCAATATAATATTTTAATCAAACCATAATCTCAAAACATGAATTGGCCAATTTAAAAATATCTTAGATGCATAAATAATTGAAACTAAAAAAATAAATCTCAAAGAGATATCAACTACAAGTGGTTATAGAGATCATTCAACAAAAGAACAGTCCCAAAATAATATTCATTAAAATATACATACATTGGAAACATAAAAATAAAAACAATAAATAAGAAATGAAAATCGATATTAAATTGATGTTTTAATAGAGGAGGTAAATGAATGAGAATGAGAATATGACTCTAATAGTGACGTCAATGGTTACGGTAATGGAATGAATAAGAGTTCAGATGAAGTTGAAGAATAAGAGAAATCATAGCCTAGTGATCAAGGGAAGAAAAAGAGGATAAAAATAACTTTAAATGAGTGAGAGACACAAAATATGATTATTTTAAAAAATATATATAATTTTAAATAAATTTAAATTATAAGATAGTTTTCAATGGTAAATAATTTTTTAATATCTTTTAAAAAATACAACTTTCACATCTGGTATTATAAAATTAATTTGAAAGATAAACCAAATTTATTTTTTCATCCAATTAAAAAAACTAAAACAAAAATATTATAACATAAAATTAAAAATATATATTTTTTACTAGGGATTTATTTGTTTTGTTTAAAATCATTGATCAAGGGCTTAAAGAGATTGGAATATTGAGCTAGGTATTTTTTTATCCTATTGATCAAGGGATACCTAGGACAAAAATATAGAGATTAACCTAATCAAGATGTTCATGGAATTATAGGGATATGCAAATATGGCACCTTCTTGTGAGTTTAAGAGAAGTACCTTTTAGGGTAGAAATATAAACCCAATGAGTAGTTTAAATTTGGTGATACCGTGGTTCATTTTTAATGAAATTTCTTAAACTTTTGGTAAAATTTACTCTTTTATAATAACCTTTCATTGAGTATTTTTTATTTTAATGTATTACTATATGTTTTTTTATCATCAAATAATATTATGTTTTATATATTTTTATATATTTTCATTATGAAATTATGAAAAATATAATTTTATGTTCTTATTTGTTATATAATTGTTTATATTTATCCAATTTTTAAATAGATCTTATTTATTACTATATTTCCATTGTTTTTACTCTGATAAACTAATATTTGATTGCAATATCATTAATTTTAATAGTTTTATATCTTTATGTGGATTAAAATTATTATTCAAGTTTTTTGATAAAATTCACTCACACATGTAGGTTTCCTACCATATCATATGTCGGAAAAGTGTTTTAATTGTTTTGGCGGAGGCACCATGTGATATTATGGGCTCTATTTCAAATGGTAATCTACGAGTTCTATCTTGAGTTTGATAGTAACAATATATCCTCTACTAAACATCATTTATTTTGATTATATAACCCTTTGATACTTATCCTTGGTTTGTTATATTGAATCCTCCAATAATTTAGAATTATAAAAAAATATCATAATATACCAGAATAATTTTATTCAATATGTATTGTTTGTATCTCCTTACAAATATTTATATACATATCTAAAATATATTATCTTGATGAAGAATCATGTTTACTAAAAATGTTCATCCCATCCACCTAGGGATGATGTCAGTGATATTATTATTTTCACATTTATTTCAATTTTAATTTTCAAGGATGGTTGTAATATTTATCAATGAGAATTATTGGTAAATTCTTTTTTTGAAAAAATCTTCCTAGTTCAGAAAAAAACTATCAACAAATTCTTATACTAGACAAATATTGGTTCATCAATGGTTTGAATGAAGAAACTGAGTTTCATTTCCTATTTATATTCTAACATTCCAATAATGGGGCCACATAAAGACATTAAATATGTTAGGTGGTGCACCTTATCATCATATCCACTAAAACTAAGGAAAGTGGGATTTCAAAAATTAGGTAGAGCTGGAGTGGCATCCACCCAATTTGGATATGCCTTTAACTCTAGTGAGACTGGTGTATATCATCCATCCATAGGATTCATTTGATATGTAGATACTCAATAGAATCAAATATATTTGGTGGAGGTTTTTTAAGTGGTAATTTCTTGTCAGAAGAGTAGTCATATCCTAATATGATTAGTTTTCACATGTTTTACGTTGATATTTAGTTGTATTGTGCCTTGACTGTCCATATCAGAATAGTGGCATCGATAACCCCAATGGATGGAAATCCTAAAATTATACATCTATGAGGATTAAATAAACCATTAATATATTACTAGAACCATTTGGGTTTTGTAAATATACTTTTATTGGTTGAGTATCACCTTTAGTTTGGATATGTACTTGGGGAGACAACAGCCTCCTCCTGGGAAATTTTCTCAGCTAAAAACTTGCTAATGTTAATTTATCATTGTGTTACATTAGTTCCTCCAACAATGTAGTAATTTAGGAATGTGTTTCCTTTATAAAAAGTAACATTGTTACATTATATGGTGGGTGGGATATGGATGTAGGTGAACCTTTACTTTTATTACTGTTCGAAGCATGCCTATTATGCCGTTATTGGATTTTTATTGATGCCCCCATATTCTATGACTACCTAAGGTTTTGTTTATACATACCCTCATCATCAGTTTAGACCATTTTTAGGAGGATGTCTCCTCAATTTTTCCTTTCATTTTAGGGTTTTTCCTTAAGTTATTTGTATCCACGATTCCAAGAAATATTTTTGACACAAAATTTTTGATGAATAATCATTTCTTTATAACCTCATTGAACTATGATTGATTTATACTATTGAAATATCATCCACAATGTGGGTTCTGTTTTTCATAAAATTTTAATTGATTGTGGATATATTCGAATTATAGACCTTGTGAGGCCTCTGTACTAATCCTCTATGAATGTTTACTTGAAGAGAGTCTCCTATGATGTTCACAAAACACTCACCTATTAGAGGAAACAAATCCATCAAGGGGAGGAACTGTGAGATTATTTATTCCTATAGAGCTTCCCCTAGCTATAGAAATACTTATTTATTTGGTAGGGAACCAAAAATTAATAAAAATTCCCCTCAAAAAATAGGCTATAGTTGACTTGATTCATCCAAAATCATTTTATAGATTTGGTCTAGTTTTTATGACCCAGTGGTGGTGGTGGTATTAAAAAACCCCAATTTCTAAGAGATAGTGTTCTCTTGCAATGTTGTGGAGGAAACTATTATTGTTTACATCTTCATTTTATTTTCCATCACCTTAAAATAGTCCATATTTGATGTGTGATATTTATGTGAGTAAATATCCCTTAATCATTATCCAATGGTTATGTGTATTATGTTCTACAAAGAGGAAACATGGTAAAAAAAATTTGATTCCTAATTCAAGAGCCTGTAAATGGAATTATCCCATCATTTATGAAATTGTTTGCTCTTAGGGATTTTAGTAGTTGTTTTACATAATAAAAAGTATATATGTTTTTGAAACCTAATATTTATTCAGAATCGATAACATTATACATTGTCCTCTATGATGAAATTTCTTTTCTAGTGACGTATGTTAAGTATAAGGCTCTATATTCTATCAATCGTATGACATTCACCTCTGATCAATAATTTCTTATTAGCAGGTAAAGTTCATTCATGCTATTAACATATGGCCATTAGAGGTATTTTTGTTTCATTCCTAACTATTTATGTCATGTATATGAGTGTGTAGCTAAGTTGAGATGGTTTTTGAACATAATTATTTCCTTTTTGTTATTAGTGTACCCATGTATGGAATGTACATTATCTTGAGATAGATGACATTATTCCATATTTATAGGTGTAAATAATGAATATATTTTACTTTAACAGTCTTTAGAGTGTTATACCCTGAAGTAGCTATTCGTTATAAAAAATAAAATATTTCCTTCAACCACATCCCTCTACATAACCATTCTACATTTTTCATATTTGGATATTGATTACAAGACATGGTCTAAATACATTTGTTTTTGTTCTGTTACTTTGTTAAAGAAAATAAGATCATCTAGAATTTATATAATTACAAACAAGAAAAAGTGATCTTAAATTCAGATAGATGAAGATCGGTTCCTAGGTATATCACTCGAGATAGATGAGATATTTCAACTAGGGGATGAAGAACATTTTGTGGATAACCTCATCCCTTTGAGTGCCTATTTGTATGATGAAATTATCAATGTATCCTGGTCTATGTGACAAAACAATTTTCAAAGAGAGATTCAACTCTGGAGAGGACCTTGGTAGTAAATTTTAGGGGGAAATTTCCAAGGACATATTTATATCATCCACCATGGGGATCACTTCCGTTATGGATTAATGTATATCTATAGGGAGGACCACTAGAACATAAGCATAAGGTTGTTCTTTTAGGGTGGAATACTTGTGTTTCCATTTAAATGACCTTTGTGGTTACAAATGTTTAATGTATGAGAAATGGTAGGAGCTTATTTTTTATTAATATTTAGGGTATGAGGGGAAATTTCATATCTCACAACATTAGAATTTTTTTGATGAAAAATCTTCATACTACCATAATGATAACCTCTATGGATGGAATCATGTGAAAGACCTATATATCTTCTGATCTTAGTACAGTATGGAGATCTCTAGGAAGACACCTTCTATACCCTTCAAATGATAAGATATAATGATCTTGGGGAACTATCAAGAAATTTTAATGGACTTAAATAACATCATTATTGATTAGGAATGTAAAAAATCCTAATCCACTTACATATATTTTTCTTTGTGGTTTTTCTCTGTAGATATTCCATCAAGTGGTTATATCCATGCACTGTGAACAACAAACATCACATGTGGGTTCCCTTCTATTTGAATCCTGTATATCCCTCAAAATATATAGAAATACTTATTAATACTGAGAAAAAATATAATGCTACTCTTTGCTCACTATTATAATATAATGATGACATTCTTCTGAATGGGATGAAATTTGAGATGGATTCTTGGTTAATGTTGGGATATAATAGTATGAATATTTTCTACTTATCGGTTAATTCATAACTATTCTAGTGTGTTCCTATGAGGTTGTAATGTTTATGGTAATTCCTTGAAGTGGTTTTCAAGGAATGTTTAAAGATTCATTAAAAAATGGATATAATCA
This sequence comes from Viscum album, assembly GCA_963277665.1. Lineage (NCBI taxonomy): Eukaryota > Viridiplantae > Streptophyta > Magnoliopsida > Santalales > Viscaceae > Viscum > Viscum album. The sequence continues at coordinate 1,161,917,091 of OY728158.1, read as the reverse complement.
TTATTTTTTTATTTTTAATATATAGGATATAAAGATGTTATGTTATAATGGGAGAGGGCTATGATATCTCTATTGAGTAGTCACCGAGCCAAATTGATTACCATTTTAAATTATAGGATTAGGTGTATGGGATTTCCTTTTTTTGGACATTATCATATGTTAAATATGGTCCTATTCTACCAATTTTAGTATATAATGATAAATTTGAATGGTTAAGAAAGTGATATAATCCTAACCATAGATTTCCAAAAAAGTACGTTGATGGGATTGATCTATATGAATGGTGATTTGGGCCCACTCGTCAGTGCGTGTGGGTACACGAACCCACTCTAGTCCTCTATTCATTATAAAAATATGTCAATGGACTTAACCAGTGGGGGAAATGGTATCGCACATCTCCCTAAGAGTCATCGCAATTTTTCTTTGAGAATCATCTGATGCTGCCAAAATATACTAGAATTGATTTAGTGTGAACATGAATATAATAATACACTCCAGTTTCCATAAATTTATTTAAACAAGATTCTTTCATAGGTTCGTGGATATTGGCCATCTCCCTACCAACGATGACCTGCTACACCTGATGGGATCTCTTATTGGGTTACTAGGTATGAATGACCATCATTTCTATTTCCTAGTCGACTATATAGGATTCATTATGAGAATGTATTTTATGACATTATAAGTGATAAAGGTTATTATGACCTCTCATGTGCATATTTTTTTCATTATAAGGATGTTAATTTCCTCCTCCTTCATCTCTCATAGTTTATTGATTTAGGTGTTGACTCACTCAAGATAAAGGATCATTAAGATGTTATAGGGGAAAATTTGTTCCACCTTATATTTAATGTAAATCATATGACATGGTGACCTAAGGGCCTTGATTATTTTGAGTATTACTTAATATAACTACATGGTTCAGATCACACCATTTAATAGGTAATTACTGGCCAAATCTTCTACCACTTTTTGTTGGAGGTGTTAAGTCAATCAGAGGATCCAGCTAGTCAATGAGGCAATAAGCATATTATATATTTAGTTGTATGTATGATGAATTTATAGTATCATTTATATCGATCAACAAGTGTTCTAAGAAGGGTTTAGAAGTCTCGTAAGGTCAAATAAATACAAAAAATCCCCAATAGTTATGTATGAGGTGTAAGACCCAGAACTATTGATCACATGCATGGGTAAAGATTTATATTGGTTTGAAAATTATATTTTTAATAGAAACATGAATTAACATTAATGATAATGATTTCTTGTGTTTCATTGTAAACATGCTTTAAAAGTTTTTTCAGTTTCTGAGTTCATGCCAATAATACTTTAGAAAAACTATTTATTGAGAGGATGGAAGGATTCACTCATCCAAACCTATTGGTGGAATTATTTCCAACCCTAATAATATATTATAGATTTTATATTGGTTTTTAAATCCATTATGAATTCTAGTGCAGTTCAAGTTACACTTATTCTATCAACTAGATCAAAATACTGCACCGATGTAATCATATGTATGTATTAAAGGTATTGAATTAGTGTTATCATATATATGTATCACAATAATCTCATTTATGTGAAAAAATATATTTATCATTGATTCTTAAAATTTCTTTTGTAATATTATTTCACTTTTTTTAATGCCACATAGTTGGGAACTCTAGAATTTTTTATCATCCAATAAGGTAACATCTGTTGTAATGTGTTGGGATTTATCCAATGAAAAAGGCTTCATATGTATGGATATGAATAAAATTAGAAACAATATATTTTTGTGTTTCTTACTATGATATTTTGTTAATTTTATGGTAATTTAATAAGGACTATGTTTTTCTTTTTATGGACATGCAATTGTAACCTATTACATATAGTTTAAATTATTGTGTAGTGGTCTACCAGATGAAAGGTTTCTAGAAATGTTCAATGTGGGAATTATATATTTGAAACCATTTTCATTTTACCCTGTCTATTTTTTTCTATACTGGATAATTTATGATTGGATCATAGGGTAATATTGGTCTAGTTAAAATATCGTTTGTTTTGATATAGTCAGATAAAGAGGGATGGTAACGATCATAAGCAGTATAGCATAGTGATGGCATGGGTTTCCTAGGGGGCATGTCCCAGTGAAAACATGGTTTTGAATATTTGGTAAATACATAAAATAATTTCCCCATGTATACTATTTAATATAATTCAAATATCATATAGTTTTATTTTAATATTTTAAGGTTGTGTGATGGGAAGATACCTCGAGGTTTAATTTTATCTCACTGTGATGATTTCATTCAATTTTATGTTTTGTGACATTGATGATATTTTTCATTAAAGGGGTAAAATAGATGATTTAGAGGGGATTACATTTGTCTGTTACATATAATATTCCCATTGGGAATATTCCCCTTTTAGTGAAAATGTTTTATATGGAAGATATATCGTTGACTAATTTTAGGTTGCATGAAACATGGTCCTTTGAGTGATTATATCTCATAAAGAATATGGCTATTTGAGTGTGATTTCAAAAAATATAAGGCCTTTTCAATATTAGTTGGGTAATATATATAATCTTTCCTACATATATTGGTTTGGTATTATAACTAGTAGGATGCCCGTATTTTTTTCTTCTTTCCATTTGATGTTTTGATAAATAATTATGAATGGACTCATAGAGAATATGGACCCATGAGGATGTGATTAGTGATAATCTACTTTTCATTATTCCCATTATAAGGCATAAAAAACATGGATACTTTCCAATCCCATTGTTAAATCTCATTGAAAATTTTATAAATGGAAAAAAAATATTGGGTATTTCCCCTAAGAAGGATTCACATTAAATCGCAGCTGAAAACGAGCAAAGGGATGTAAAAATCGATACATTGGAAACCAAGATAAAAAAACTAGGTCAAGGTATGTCCCAACAGTATCCTCATGATAATATACCTCATCATCAAAGGAATATATGATATTTTTTACCCTAAAAATCCTATTAGTATGAGAGGAAAACCTAGGATGTGACTTTAATATAGTTAATACATGGTTGATGGGGTGTCTTATGGTGTCAACGTCCGATCGTGTTTGGTGGTCTTCGAGGTGTCTGTGAAAATTGGATACCAAAGAAGGATAATTGGGTGAATTAATTTTCTATAAATGAAATTATTCTAGACATGTTACTATAGTTTGGGTTTGGAGGTTGAGTAATCTCCAAGGTGAATGTCCTAAGTGAAGTTCATTACCTAGGTATAGGTATTAGGGGAATATTTTACCTCATATAATGTTTTATGAATAGTTTAACCTTGGTATAGGTATAGGTGACTATTTTTTTCCCTAGTGATGGTGAGGAAAAGGGTTTCCCATAGGAAGGGTTGGGTGAAGAATTTCTCCCTCTTTTATGCTAATATATTTGCTTTCCGTGGTTGAGTAATTATGAATTAGTCACCCATGATGAGTTATGGTGATTTGGTAACTCTAGTTTTGGAGTTTGGAGAAGGGTTCCACCCATTTTTGAACTTTCGCTAAGGGAATTGAGTGAATTTCCCTTAGTGTGGATCTCCACAAAATGGTTGGGTAAATGGAACTCTAGTATTGGTGACATTTGGGTTCCTTCACCCTAGTACTATGATAACTTGGTAAAATGCTTATTATTTAATTCCTTATATTATAAAGAATCGATTAAACCACTCATTATTTAATTTAATTAGTTTTTTTTTGAAATCTACATAGACAGGGAAAGGTAGACCCAATAAAATGGATCATTGGGTTTTATATTGTCTTCCGAAAAGTGTGTTAAAGTTGTATCCCAAAGTGCCTATTAATAAGAAAAATTCAAAATAAGTTCACATATTATAAATGCTTTTGTGGTTTAATGAACGAAGTAAAAACTAGTACATCAATATTTAGGCGTAAAGAATTGGACATGATAACCTAGGTTCTAGGACTAGAGCGTGAGGACTTGAGAAGATCGACTTAGGTGAGGGGATCAAGGCATTAGGACATGGGCTTGTGGACTTGAATGAGAGACCTAGATAATACATAATGAACCTTATTTGATAAAAGTACATAAATTCAATGACTTGGTAGAATCAAACATGTTCCTGAGAGTATGAAAAGGTATAGAAGAGGGATCTAAATAGATTGAGATTATCAAGTGGGGAGCTAGGAACATGGGGACTTAAGTTTGGGTATGGAATTCACAAATTCTTCAAAAATACCCAATAATAAGTGGACAAAACATTCGATTTGGGTGTCTATATTGTATCTACAATAAATCAAATTAAAATGGTGAAAATAAATATTACTCTGAATACTTTGGTCCATAATTAAAGTTTTTTTTAGTTCAAAATGTCTCCATAGTGTCATTAAAATTATTTTTATATTTATACCACCCCATTTCATCTACAAATAGGGAAGAATTTGGAATAAAGATTATGATATTCAAAAGGTACTCAAGTACTTTAAAAGAACAAATTCTCAAGTTTTATAAGGATCTTTAAACAAATATATAACAGTAAATAATAGAAACTCTAATTGTTTCTTATTTTTAGGGATATAGTGAACATGTATTGACTTTTTGTTGAATTGAATAGTGGGCCTCAAAATCTTTATATATTTTTCCTCATTTTTTATATTCTAATTTTTTATTGTATTCACCAAAAATTTTACAAAACATTCGATTGGGGATAATAATTATTTTATAACTCAAATTTTTCATAGGAGGCTCTATATGAGTTTCATGTGCATAAATTTTATTCCATTTACGTTTCAAACAATCAAATATTCTTATATCATGCATGTTGGACGCCCAGGGAGTGTAGAATCAACTTTTTATTATGATTCCCAATATTTTTTTCAACCTATTATGTTCTAAATTCTGTAACATGGTAATTTTATGGTCATTAAATGTAGACCAATGTAGTTGGATTTTAATGTTGGAAAACAATGTAAAATAGTTGAGGTAGTCAATAAAGATACACAAGAAAATAAAACCAAAAATGCATGGAGATATCAATGTAACATATGAATATATCTTAGGAGATATGTGCGCATAATTTTTTATCATGATAGTTGTACCATATATGAATTATTTAAGGTTAAAAAAAATTTACCAAATGAAGGGTTAGTCAATGTTGAAAGTAGACAGAAAGAAAATGGAATGAATGAGGTCCCCAATACTAGTTCATACCACCCTGAAAATAGAGTAACATCATTTAAGTTCAGTATACATGGAGCATTTTTTTATTCCAATTTGGGTTACGTCACAGGGAGTGGTAAAGTCTCAATAATAGAGTTTCATATCCTAATTTTTATGATAGATATGACGAAAAAAATGTGTAACATCGAGGGTATCAAATTCAAAATAATAATTGGATCATGAGTTTTGTAAATAATAATCCAAGGAATTTGGAATAGGTTATTGTGACATAAAACAGGTGTGTAGGGATGAATGTTGACCACATAAAAATATTGCGTTCAACTATGATGTTTTCTGGGTGTACAGAGATTAGGGGGCCTTATCCTTGGAATGAAAATGCTTGTATGTGGAATTGTAGAGTTTGGTGGATTCAATGATCATTACCAAAATGATGTGTTTTTTGAAATTGGATACAACCATTTAAAATACCTATAAAATGTTTTTTAGGATTCAAATAACATTGGGAAATTAAATATGTTTTTGTAGAGAAGGTCATTCAAGAAGGTTTTGAGATCCCTAATGTTCATGCCACCATGTGTTGAACTCATATTTATGGAAATGAAATATCTTCTGAAATTTCTCAGATGTTATCCAAAAATAGTTGGTCTAGTGAGAATATATTGAATTTTTGTAGGTTCATATAGTGGGACCCATGATATTTTTTACTTCCTTCATCAAGAGTCTAATGGAACCTATTAGTGAAACATACCCTTTATTTTGATCTCACTGTGGGATATATCCTTGACCTATTTGGAGAATAATTCAATGGTAGTAAGGAAGTATGTAATGTTTTTAGTTCTAGATGTGGTATATGGTCTAATGAAACATATTCCTCATATAGTAAACAACTAGGAATACTTAGTGGTATGCATAGATCTAGGGGCTGATGGACAAAATTGGTATCTATATAGAAATAATGGAACCTATTAGTGAACTTTATTAGATATCCTTTTATCGTTTTCTATAAGTATCCATGTATTTAAATATTATGGGATAGTTTGGTTATATATTGATAGTAATTATAGGTTCATCAATGAACATTTTTCATAATAGTCATTATTTCACCGCATTCAATGCATCTAAGGGGAACTCTATCAAATCCTCATTTGTAGAAGAATTTATCTGAATTCAGGCATTCATATAGGGATAATGTCAAAATCTATCATTGGATATGTTACTCTTTAAATAAATCTGATGGAACAACTCAAATTTATTAATAGTATAATATGGGGGAAATCCATCCAATGTTAGTATTAGTAGGTGATTATTACATCTCTCTTTATTATATTTTGCTGTTAATATCATTGATTTATTATAGGTTATTACTGGGGAATGAAGATGCCACTCTATGTTGTGTAACATGAATGGGTATTTTCTTTGGGTTATGATCTATCTGGGCTATGGATACATTAGAAAATTCATCAGTATGGGGGTTCTAAAAAAGATGGATTTGAGAGTGTCAAATCAAAGGGGAATTTTTCCTGCAGTCCCCACACATAATCATGACAGGGAATTAATTATTCCTTCTCAATGAAAAATTTACCATTAATATTCTTAATCACTCACTCTCAATCATATTTAATGTTTATGAAGGACATCAGTATTTATAGGTATGGATCCAAACCTACAATGAGATTTTTGTGTTTTACATCATTGTAGGCGTAGCCATCTGACCGTAAGAAAGAATATGGAACAACTTATTTCAATGGGAAAATAAGAAAAATCCCCAAGAAATTTCTAATAAGTTTTCAATTTTCCATTATTCTTCATATCAGGATCTCAGAGGAACTATTGAATTACAAAAATTATATATTGGGATAATTTCATATGGAGAAAAAATATTCATCTAGAGATCTGCATCTACTACTTTGTTTCCTATGGCAGGGTTCACTATATGAAAATATTCCAATGACTACTCTATAAAAAAATTTACAATCAAAAAAGATATTATACTATTTTAAGATGACTTCCCATTATTCTACATGTATAATTGACTTAGGATGATAGATAATATTTTATTGTATTTCATTACAAGAGATCAAATTGACCTAATGATGTCATACGAAGTATGTTAATTACTATACTATTAAGATAAGTTCAATAAAATTATTCTAAATATTTGAAGATCATGTCTCAATATATAGAATATTTTTCCTTATGTAATAGATATTATTCTCATTCTCTACACCATTCTTCTACATGAGAGGGACTCTAAAAAATTACTTCATAGTTTACACTTATAGGATGAGTGGATTTTTTTTATAGTACATTCATCATGATATGTGTATAGAAGAGATAAATCTTGAGATCATTGAAATATTCTTGAAAATATTTATCTAATTAATAGGTGAATTCATTCATTATCAAAATTTTAAATAGAAATAACATACTAGAGAAATTTGGTATGAATATTAAAATATTGGAAATATAATACTAAATCCATCTCAAATATTTGAGGTTTTGAGGAAGTAACATGGAAAGGATATACTTGGTCATCTTGTGGTTAACATTGATTCCATGATTGAACACCAAAACTCCAAAATTAATACTTATTTCACCAGGAAATTATATTTTAGGGAATTCATATTTAATATTTGTCTCCATATATTTATTAAATCCATTTAAATATTAGTAATATTATAGAAACTTTTTTGATATTTGACTACTCGATCCTCAATGTAGCATTATATAATTGTTATGAGAATCAGATTTTTGATATATTTCATTTTACATGGGTATGTAGGACTAGTATTTTTCAAACCAAATGGCATAATTTGATGTTATTGTGTGTACTTGGGGTGCCTTAAAGAATGTTAGGTTCCCGTCTTTGAGTCCCATATAGGTTTTTTTACCCTAGATACTCATCCACTAAGGATATGTCTTAGAATCTATCCACCTCATGAGTAAATAGCCTAATGATTGGGACCACAAAATCGTCCTTTGGCAAGTGATGGTTAATATCCTTAAAATCATTGAATACATGAATTATCTCATTATTCTTATTGATTGGGAAACTTTTGGAGATTTATCTTCAGTAATGGACCTTATTAATTAATTTATACATTATGACCATATCAACCTCAACTTTGACCTTAGTCGAATGGGAAATATGTCTTCTTTTGGTTTTCTACTATATCTATGATGATCATCAATCAAAACCAATTTATGGGAAACTAAAATATGATCTAAACCTTAAATTTAATCATAGTTTCTTGAGAATCTGTCTAGGTACTTCTTGGGAATGGATATTTATATCTATTTTCCCTAGCGAGACCTAGGGAGATTAATCAACAAGGGATAAGGGTCTTCCTCTAGAGCTAGATTCACATTACTGAGTTCATCAATAGTGGTGGAGACACTTCCCAAAAATATTAGAGGGTCATATTTGAGATCTTATTAATCCCATTGATTTTCTTTAATATTTCCATAATTATGAGATAATGGTTAATTCTTGTATCAAGATGATAATATAGGTTCATTTCTATCTCCTATAAATGATGAGGTGGGATCATTTGATCTTCAAGGTGATAATGTCGAGGAATAAAAAATAATTAAATTTGGGATATTTTCCCTTTCCTCTTTGGAATAATCAATGTAAGAATATGTGTCGAAATTATGTGATTCAAGGGATGATGTTGGGATACTATATTTATCTATCAAATATGGGGAATTATTCTTGGGTAATTAAGGTGGTGATATGAGGGCATGTTTGGATCTTGAAGAAAATGATATCATAGGGATAAAAGTAAATATTCTGAGGACATATTCTCATTTCATTATCCAAGGTTTGTGGTTGATGTGATTGAAGTGTCAGAGTAAGGGAATTTTAATATCGAACTAACTGGCCCATGAGTACAGGTGCTAGAGTGTAAGATTGACTGTTATTAATGATTTGGTATTTATTTCCTCCATCAGTTGTAGCTGGTCAGTGGAGTTTTTCCCAAACCATTATATGATTGGAAGGTAACTAGATACATCAATATCTCAAATGAAATTCAAATGACCTAGTTAATTCCTCAATGTGAATTCATTTCTTCAATCTGATTGATAGAAAATACATAGTATTTACTAAGTTCACAAAATGGGTTAATATAATCTATTTGCATAGAATTGGAAATGAAGTCTTGGATGTATCTGTATACCATCACTTCTTTCCCTCCCCTATTATGGAACCATTTGTATATATATTCAGATTAATGGGAGATATAGGTGGAACAATCACTGTAAAACACTTAAACTTTCCCATGGAAAAAGTATTTGGGGATCTATTGGTATGTTAAAGGAACCATAACAGGAATATAAATCCATAACCTTCCCAATAATACATTGAATTTTTTTTCCAAATGAGTCACCTTGATTTCTAAGTCATATTCCAAATCACCAAAACATGGATCCAATTTTGATACTTTTAAGGGAATTTTCTCAATATTAGCATACCCCTAGATCATCATCTTAGATGGGGAAAATTTTCCTAATAATATCCCAAATTTAAGTTGGTATGAACTAGTATTATATTGAATCTATGGTATTAATCAATGAAAAACCAAACAAAATTTCGGTTGTTGAGGTTACTAGATGTATATAAGAGTCGTATTTGTCAATTTACAATATCCTATTGAAAAAAATTATATAATGTATATGTCTGTATGATATTCCACAAGACCATTTTATTTATAATAATCTTCAAGCATAGAAACAACATCCTTAAATACTTAAGGGATTAGAATGACCTCATTGAGTGTCTCATTGATCTCTATAGAGAGTTGAAGCACATCAAAATAGATACTTTAATAGGGAAATTGACAACTGTTTATGTATGTCATATTTATATAAATCGGATGTAAATTCAAGAATTATATCAAACATATTAGATTCATATTCCATTACTGTTCTTGTATATAACTGAATACTTGACTATGATTTATTAGTGGGTAATTTAATGTGTCAACTACAATTTTTATAGTCTTTACCTATATAACATGATGGTTTCATCTTATTTAATTGATTATATATATGGATACAATATAATTCATCAGAAGTTTTTATATTTATTATAATTTTTCTATTTAATTAAATTTCAATTAAATTTTTTATATTATTTTACTTTAAAATTTCTAATATAAAATTCATTTAATCGAGCATATACTATAAACCACTAGTTTAAATAAAAAATGACATAATGTGGATTCGTTATATATATATGATGATGACCATTTTAGGGTTTAATGATTCTATATAATGTTCATGGGTTATGAAATTTCTATGATATTAGATGAATATGATTGTAAGATATTGTTCTAGTTGTTGCATTATAAGAACTATGATAGAAATAATTTCGATAAAATTACATTACAAAATATATATCATGTGTTATAGATGGACATATCCTTGATGTCCTCTAGAGGTTTCTAGGAGCATTTTGATGAGCATTCCCAATGGGTAGTTGGGTTCAAGCCTATAGTAGGTCCGGAATAGGTGATGGATGATCATCTCGTTAAGATCATATTACATGTTCTAAAATCGATAGAGAGAGATGATCCATGAGCTAAAACTATGATGTATGAGTGCGATCAAGAGTTTTAGATTCAATATAATCCATTATTTTCATGTTAGGGTGTCCTATGATTTGTAAATATCAGGGTGGGTTCTATTTATAAAATATATGATAGTTTAGTGATACCCTTTTAAAGGAGGGTCAAATTAATATTCTATAAGATTGAGGCGTGGCTTGAGATGTTGGGATGTTTTTTCAATGGGTACTAGTATGTGAGATTATCTTGTAGGAAATTCCAGTATCATTTTTATAAGTATTTCTTCTTAGTGACATTAAGGGATGATAGGGCTTGATAGTTCGTCCATTTGATGAAATAAGAGATGTTAGTAGTAGGCTATATTGCACATTTTGTAGGGATATAGTATTTTCCTATAAATTGGTAGGAGAAAGAAAAACCATGGTTAAGAACATTGAGCATTTCATGAGTTATCACAATCAAGTATAGGTAAATATATTTTGGTCTTCAACATTTTAATAGATTTTGAATCAGGCCCTTGTCACCAAGAAGAACCTAACTGAATGTAAAGCATTAAGGTAGTTGACTTAAACAAAATAGACATGAAGGGGTTCTTCAGGTAGCATGAATAACCACTTAAATGGTTAATTTCAAGTTAGTGGTGGTGAAAAAATATAAGTAGGTGTCATTTCTCTTCCCACATGGGGAGATAGTTCAACATAGTTTCACTAAGGTGGTCGGGTAATCTATATTCATTCACATTGTGATTATAATACCAACAAGTGATATCTATATGGGTGGATGGGATACATATAGATACTTCATAGAAGTTATGTGTATTTTCCATATTATATAGGATCTAAAAAGGCATAGGGTTTTAGGGTTGGATTAGGTACAACACAGTATGTGGGTAGTTATATTTCTACCAATCATTCAAGTCAGGACAAAGGATATGGCATCTAGTGTTAAGTCTAGTAGTGAGATTATAGTGGCACATTATAGGGTCATAATGAGTCATTGACCAGATAAATATCATGTATCATACCCCCTCTGACTTGGATATTGGACTAACAACAAACTAAGTTATGATTTTTATGGATTTTACTTTAGCTACTGGTTTATATAATGTGGGATAAATGCATTATTTGCTTTATACACTATTAATATATGGTTTTGAGAAACACATAGAATATTTTTATAGAGTAATGTCTATTGACATGCCTTTAGGGTTTTTATTTGAGTGCATTATTCAATGGAGGGAATACACCCTTATAATTGGTACCAACATGTTATTCTGAGTTTTCACTATATTAGTGATGATTGGATTCCATTTTATATGTGGGATTCATTGGTTATTATTGTACCAATCTGATATCAACTGTTATCATTTATGGGTGTCAATTACACCTCTTAAGGGTGAAAGGTGTGTCTATTCCATAGATTGAGAAATTCTGGTGGGTTGTATATGACCTAACCATCAGTACATGGGAAATATTACTACTCAAGTTGCTAGTCTAGTATTAAATTCTATGAAAATATATTATGTAGTATTCAATACTATTCGGACTAGTTCTAGGATGTATTGAATGATTATTTACATATATTTCCACCCATTTGTTAGGTTAAGTTTAATATATATATCATATCAGGTCCATAGCCTATTTTTCTTCCTCCTTAATGCATGGATCTAATAGATATATAAGAGTTAAAGACTCATTGGGGGTAAAAACATGAAAATTGGTTCATAGACATGAGAAAATCTCCTTGGAGTGACTTATTTCTATTCTCTATGAAATTAGGTGGATATTGGAGAATATTGGTATACTATCATATGTTAAACCAATTTATGGTAATAAACTAACACCCACTCCCTCATATTAATGATTTATTTGATCATATTAGAAGAGCCAGGGTGTTATCAAAGATTTAATTGAGATAATAATATCACCATCTAAGGTTGAGTCCTTAAAAAATTCCTCAAATAACATTTAAGAGATGGTATGTTCTTCATGATAAATTAGTGATTTTGATCAATTTGAAAATACATCGACATTATTTATGGCCCTAGTGAATTGGTTATTCCATCCATCCTTGGAAACATTTTTGGTCATTTTCATTAATGAAATAATTTTCTAAATTAAGTCAAGTTAAGAGCATAAAAAACATTTGGATATAGTTTTTTTCACACTAGCGATCATTAGTTATATTCCAATATATCAAATTTAAACTTTTGGATTAATCAGATGAACATCATGGGATATGACATATTTCAGGCTAGAGTATCTATATACCTTTATAATTTTAGAGTAGTGGTTTCATAGGAATTTCCTAATAAATTTTATGAGATAAGTTAAGAAAATTCTTTTTCTATGAAAGAAATGTGGTCAATAATGGGTTTAGGAAGGTAAGGTTGTATAATAAGAACTACCTAACATGGGACTTTGAGCTTGTTTTAGTGTTGAATACAATAAAATATTGGTGGAATTATATATTGGTAAAGATATTCATACTGTATATTAATAAAAATAACATGAAGGCCATATTAAAGTTTTAATAACTAAACATTAAATCTTGAAGGTGGGTTGATTACTTGTAGTCTTCTGATTTTCAGTTGGTCTACTTTCCTGGAAATAGAAAATTTATTATAGATTCATTGAGAATAAATACTCAAACTAATGTGGCTTAAGATTCTAGAGGTAAATGGAAGACTATGAGCATTATTATTAAGATTCTTCTTAACATTCATGATTACTAGGTTTTAGTTCTCCTTGTGCCTTTATTATTCTTATTCACTCCTCAACTGGTTCAATAAGAAGCACCTATCATATTTAGTCATTCTCATAATGGTGGAATGTTTATTTGGTCGACAGCTACTAAAAGACTATTCCTTTGATAATAATAATGTTATATATGTCTGAAGTCATATAATGGTCCCTATGAACATATATGATGAGTTGATTGAGCACTGAAACACATAAATGAGGGTTGAGCACCATGATTTTCCATTGATTTATTGTGATATACATTGGCATTACAAGAGACTGGGATGAAGTGGGACAATTCGGGGATTGTGACATTATTTGAAATCTATAACCATGTGGTGGCCAAGCCCTATAGACCTACTTGTCTACCGTAGAAACTACCCCTTCCAAAGTGTAGGTGGGATGATTTGATGATGGATTTCGTAATAGGGTGTCCATGTACACCATGAGAAAATGGTTCAGTATGAGTGATTTTCGATATAATGGAAAAATTACCTCACTTATTACCAATTCAAGTGACCTTTTTAGTTTATGAGAGAGGTAATTTAAATGTTCAAAAGTTACTTCATTTTCATGGATTACCATAGAAAATCATATTATATAGTGACACACTATTTAATTCACACTTCTAGACATCATTTTAGAAGTTTCTTTACATGTTGGTGTATTTGAGAAGTAAAAACCACCTTTAAACATATGGTCATGAAAAGAACACCATCAAGATTTCATGGGACATGCTTATAGTATGTGTCCTACAATTTTTAGGTGCCTATGAGAACCATTCATGTTTACAAAATTGGAATAAATTGATAGATTTTTGTTCTTGATTCAAGTTGATACATTAGAGACATTATAAGGTAACCCTTTTCATTCAACTTTATATTATCCTAACGCTAAGGAGTCAACAATTAGGGTGCTAAAGACCATATAAGAGATGTTGGATCATATCCAATTTATCTGGAAGTAATTAGAAACCACTCATACAAATAAGATGACATATACCAACTCGTGATGTAATCCTTTGGAGATTTAGATGGGTTATTGAGTGTTTCGAAGGTTATTTTTGTGGTTGGGAAAAAATTGTACTTGGAGATAGGGGAATCTAGAACATAGATATGAAGGGGTGTTTTAGAACATAGAGAAAATCAGTATGGTGTCATATCGATTGGATCCTCCCTAGTAGTGTATTTAAATGAATGTCATATTTAATGTGTCATATCATTAGTGGTGTTATACTGATCCATCTCATTTGATCAATACTATTGATGTCATGATTGAGATTTATTTATCATTAGAGGAGGCTCTAATGTATATTTTTGATCATATTATTAAGACTCTATGTGTAGTTATGGTTCCTTAAGTATGGGTGAAATTGAATCATAATCATATCCAAGAGGAGACATGGGAGTGGGAGTCTAATATGTGTATAAAATGGATGGATTTTTCACCAAGAACCTTAGTGATTTGTAGGATCATTGATAACGGAAAACATGATATATGGTGAGGTGTTTGTAACAACTCAGGCTAGTTTTGGCTCTTTGCTTGTTTAAATTATGTCCAAAAGACAAAAATATTGATAATTTTACTTATATATTAAATTTCATCTTATAATCTATATTTTAATTATTTTGGAGTCATTATAAATGATTTGGAATTTGAGAGAAATGATTTATTTCAAGACTTATTTGAATTTGGAATCAATGTAGCAGTTTATAGTATAAAAATATGTAATGAATTGGTCCTGGAAATTGACACAAGTGTGAGGGATAGTTGTTATTATTTTTTAATCATTTGGGAGGCTTGGAGAGGATTATGGTTATTATATGAAATTAAATGATGTTTGGAATGATTATAGAAATTTTAAGGATTTAGTTGAATTTAAAAAAATAATTACAAAACATCTAACATGATAATTCTCCTATGTAAAAAATGTTAAATATCATAGGTAGGATAAAATATCATATGTATGTGGAAAATTATTGTATATGTCAAAAAAATAAATTGTGTAACTTTACGTATGACAAAATTTATTAGTGATGGTTTTCCCTCAAATGGAAAAATAATATATGCTTAGATAAACATGTGATGTATGAAATTATTTTTCATGTACTGAGGAAAATATAATACCCATGACCAATATTTTATGTATTTGTTTTATAACTAAGGGGAAAATAATATATTACCTAATATTGTAATCAGTTATATATAACATGTTATAGGATAAAATATCATACATATGTATAATATGTTACACATCATTTTTCACCTAATTCAAAAATGTTACTTATGAAATGAAATATGTTACATATGATATTTTTTTATATAAAATATCTTATATATCCTAAGATATATTATTTATTTTGTTTTTTACAAAGAGAAAAACCATATATTACATATGATTTTTCTGTGTGAAATATATATGGTTTATGAAATTATTTCAAGGATTTGCTATTTTTTGAAAAAATAATTGTGTTTAAAATTTTTAAAAGATATTAAATAATTTTTAGAGACACCTATTGAAAAAAAATTATGGATCTTCCATGACCTATATACAACAAAAACATCTGAGATATATATCTTATCCATTTCATCATCTCTAATAGATATTTACCACATCTCTTAATGGGGTTAAGTGTCATTTGAACTATATAGTAGTTAATGGTGAATCTCCCACTATGTGACTTAATTTTCTTAGTTTTCCACATTGTTTCATAAATTCATGTTGGTTCTAAATATTTATACCCAATATTTGGGTTTTTTAGAAACTCTATCTTCTTCCACATTATCTAGAATTATCAGTTGATATTTGATGAATAGGTAACTTCAAGTATAAGATTGGTGGTCTAAAAAACATCCCTAATGTCTCTCCTCTTTTATTTATGCATATGATGTCAAGTCCCGCAAACATGACTTTGTCTTAACATAAAAAATAAATAAAGGTTTTAAATGTTATCCTCATATTAGTAATACCTTCTTTTGGTTGTGAGGCGTATATTGATGGGATCAAGACGAGACTCATGGCCACCATGTAAGGCGATCCTTATTTTAGGGAAAATTAGGGGTTTTTAAGGTGGCCTAATAAGTTCCATACAAGGAGAAAGGGTTATATGTTGTAAGAATTAGGGGGGAATTATTCCCCTCAATTGTATACTATGATATGTGCAGGGAAGTATCCTTTATTCATGTTGTATATTATAAGATATGTTCAGTGAATTTTATTCTACATAGTTGTATACTATGATATGTGTGGTGTGGGAACCACCCTCCCCCTCTTGTTTACAATGAGATGTATATTGTGGGAAATAGTCCCCCCCCCCCGAGTTTTATATTTTGAGATGAGTGGGGTGGGTTATATTACACCACATTGTATATATGATATATGTAGGGTTGGATCCATTACTATTGGAAATATATTATTATATGTGTGGGGTGGGTACCACTCACCTAGTTATGTAATATTAGATAAATGGGGATTGGGGTTTCCCAATTAGTTATGTATTGTGAGATGTATAGGGTGGGAACCCTTTCCTCCTAGTAATTGTTTTTGAAATATGTAGGGTTTCAAACTTTTCCCCAAATATTTTTACACTTATATCATGTCCAGATATAACCAACACTGTACAAAGAAGGTACAATCTTCTCTGGGTGTCATATTAGAACCCAAGGGTCAGTTATTATTTATTTTCCATACTTATACTATTTTCTATTGCACATAATCAGGTACTTTTAATCATACTATATAAATTTATAAATTTATTTGGTGATGTCTTAATGAGTTTTACTCACACATTCCTCAATTCCCTGGAGGTACCCAAGTATATTTCATGATTTTAAGAAAGGATAAAGTAATGACCCCTATGATTGTTGGTTAATCTGAATTGATGTGATAGAGCATAAGTGATTTTACTAAGGAACATTTTTATTTACATTTCCGTTGTTAATTTTTTTCATCCAATTTGGACCTATTTGGGCATGATCTTCCAATAAAGAATTGGGACCTAACCTATATTCTTGATATGACTTATATAACATTAATTTTCATATTTAATTGGTTGTGTATTATTTTTTATCAGTTGAAATGATGTATGTTTTCTTATTCATCTGGATATATATTATTATTATTTTTTATACAATTATTTCTTACTCGAATATAAAGGTATTGTCTCTATAAGGTAACAATACAGACCATATCTTCTTTTCAGATTCTCCTAGTATATGGGGATGTGTGGATAATGTCATTTATCCCTCTGGAATGATTAATATAGAGTGAGTCAAATCATTGTGTCATGTATGATCATATAAAACTCATTGATAAAGAAACCAAGTATTCAATTTTAAAGTAGTGAAATAATAACTATTATAATGATAAAAAAACAAAACCTGTAATGTGAACAAAACTTCCATCATCTAAAACCATAAATAAGTCTCTATTCAATAACTGCTAAATTCATTTTAATAAAACATTTAGAGCTATAGATCTCTACTATAGAGGAATGAAATATTCCATTTATTAGAATCATGTTTATTAATGCATATATGTCAACTAATGTTAACATGTAAGGGATTCCATACACTTAGATGGACTTCCACAAGAATTTATTGTATGCCCATAAAGATGAAAATTTAAAATAAAATACTAAAAAACCATGTTAAAGAAAACAAAACATTAAAACTAAAATAATTCACTTGATAATTATTTTCAAAACAAAAGTAATATTTAAAAAAAAAATATTTCATTAAAACATTTTATCAAGGAAAAATTTCCTAATAATCATTAAATCCATTTTTCCATATAATCCCATATTTATAAACATTCCATTTTCCCAAATTATAATAAAAATACATTTTGGTAGGTTTTACAATAGAGATTGTAAGTGACAGGAGTAAGGATAAATTTTCAATATTATACAATTAGAGAAATATAATAATATAGTTAAGAATGTTGATAAATATATAATAAAATATTCAAATATAAAATATTGGTGTAGTGATTGTTCAGAGTGTATGTATACTAATTTAAATGACATATTATAATAATATTTTTATTAATTTAGATCGAAATAAACTTATGTATGATCTTCACTCTCCCATACCATGACTATGGACATCCAGTATCGAATATTTACTTTTGGAAGATAATGAAAACTCTTAAAACCATAACTTTTAAATACCTTTATTCATAAAAGAAAACCCTACCTATTACCAGACCTAGTAAAAATCCATAACATTCATTCTGATGTAGTGGAATAGTCAACCTTTCCTTCAAAATGAATAGTGCGAAACATGTGTCTTTATTTATGATTAAGAGTGCATTAATAAAAAAACCATCAAATGGAGGTGTAACTATTGTTTGAGTTGTGTTAAAACTCAATTAAAATAATAATAGATGATAATATTAAAATGATATGGAACCCAAATGTCGAGGTTATTTTAAATATAAATTAATTTTTATTTATTTTGAAATTTTTGGTGTCTTGCACTTAACTTAAAATTATTTTAATGTTTTTCTTCCATAGAAAGAGTACTGAATGGTTAGGGAAAATCGTTTGGTTTCCAATAGGAATCATGTGAGGAAATGTATGATTTTAATGTGGGTGATGCATAGTTGTAATGTTTTTTGAAAAACATGTATCAAACCATGTTGTGTACCAATTATCACATAAAATATGAATTTACCTTCATTCCAATTTTAATTTTTAGGTTTTTTAACCTACTTTTCTCTAATTTTAACACAATTGATATATAAATACTTCAAGGGAGGGATCTTTATACCTTATTATTTAGTTCATAGCCAATTATCTTTTGATTTCATGAATATTTTCAAAGTAATCTACCTTTCACTTCCCCATTTGTCACCACTATTCTCCCTTTTTCCCAAGGATTTTATTTATCTTTAGAAACATAATGACTATTCATATTGGATTTGGGGTCTCATTTTTATAGTCATTTAGGATTTATTTTTTTAGGTTTGTATATTGTGATTGTTGTTTGGGTTTTTATTCCACTATTGAAGGAAATAAATTTCTAATTGGAATGATGTAGGTGTTTGTATTAACAAAAATTGTTTAGAAAATCATTAAATTCTTGGGTTTAAAAATTCCTTTTATATAGAAATATAATTATATATAAAATACATGATGGGTTTTTAAAATATTTCTCAGAAATTATTATCAAGTAATAAAATATTTTCACAATGTATTATAACTATTTATTTGAAAGTAAATAATTATACATTTCTAGAATTTTTGAAAATTATTATGAGCCCCCTCTTAATGATTTTGAGGTTGAGATAATAATTTTTTCCTATCTAATTTTTAAATAAAGGAAACCATGATTCAATGGATTATTTTTTAAAAAGGGTTGTTCCTATTTTTCTGTGATTTATAAATAATGTTTTAGTGGAATATTTTTTATGAAATGAAAAATGACATGGAATATTGACGCAGATATGTTTTAGATTCCCATTGGAAACTTTATAAAATGAACCATTCATGGGTTATTGAGACCATCAGGTTCCCCTTTAGTTTTTACTCCCTTTATGTGTTGTGATTTGTTTTTTGATGTTTGTATGACATGAAAATGGGTAGTTTCATATAAGGGTATTAGAGGTGATGTTATATTTATTTTTATTCTTTATTAATGTATATAGTTAAATGGGATTGATTTTTCTCTAACAGCCAAATTGATTATTCCAGGGGAGTCAGAGTAACTATGTTGTAGATCTTGATTTATGTTTTACTATACTAGAGCACACAGTAGCTTGTGTTCCATACTGGGGAACTATGTTAATGCTGTAGGATTTCCCAAAGGATGCCATTACTGGAGAACCATGCAGGTTGGGTTTTTTGTTTTGAAAATACACTAGAAAAAAGTTAGACTTGAGATATTATTTATTGTTAGGATCACCTCACTTTAGTTCATCAACAGTTTCCAATAACAAATATTTTGTTGCTGATAATTACATATATGGTATTTCAACTTCATGATTTTTTGTGTCCTCTATAAGTTAATTTTCTTAAAAATCCACCTATATTATCATTGTTTAGTTTTGTTATATTATATTATTATAGTGTTCTTTTGTTGTGCAGTTCTCTTATTTATACATCGGTTGGTATGTTTTGTAAATTGATTTTTCAATGTTATTTTGGGAGATATTTTCAAATGAATTATGTTTTGAATTACATTTTATTTTAATAAAGGGTATAAAATATGGGAGAAATTATTTTTTAATTTTTAGGAAACCAAATTTACTAAATTTGGATTTTATTGTTTCTTCACCACTAGGTGGAGATCCCATTTGGATTGAATAAAAAATTATCTATTATTTATTAATAATATCTTGATTCTTGGATTATTATCTTCTATTAAAAATGTATAATATTATTTTGAAACTATTATTTTGGATCCATTTTAAGAAAGTAGTTTCATAGACTCCATGGTAAGATCCTACCGTTCATGTTAGCTCAAACACTGTATATGTGTGTTTATGTGTGTCTTATACTCTTATGTTATATACATGTGATAGGTTCTATTCCTAATTAATTATCAATTTCAAGGTAAAATAGATGGTGCTTTTGAATGTGGTGGGTGACTATGTTCAAATTGATAAAAACATGCTATATATTTCACTTTTTGTTTATATTTTGACGTTTATGTACCGTATTACTTATCCATCCATTTATTTGTTTTTTTAAGGATCTTTTAGTGTATCTATTTTTTGGTGATTCTTTAATTTTTTTGGAGATGGGTTAAAGCATTAATATTTATTTTTTATGAAATTATTGGTTCATCACATTATCAGTATCATCTAATTTTGTTATGCATGGATTTATAATATATGGAAACACCATTATAGATTTTGGTAATGATATAATTACTTTTTTCTCTAATTTTTGGGTGTAATCATTCTCACTGGTTTTATATTTTATTCAATAATATTCTTCCCCGGACCATGGTGACTAGGAATGTGTTTTGGGACGAGTTTTGGGCCGAATAGGGGGATGTTATAGGTTAACCCCCAAAAGATTAGGGAAATATTGTATCATTGTTCTCTACTATTATTTGTGTGAAACCGGGTATTATTAATATTAATGTTTTGGAGATCAAAAGGTAAGAATGGGGATACTCGAGTTAACACTTTTTTATTCTAGGATAATATTTTCCCAGGGTGGTTGGTTTTTTTGTCTTGATTTTGATTTCTGATTAATTTTCCAGAGGTTAGTTTTATTTCTTTATAATTTTATGAGATATTTGGGTGTTTTATTATTTTTTTGGGATGAAAAAAATAAGAAATATTGGTTCATGTTTTCCCATATGGTCTTCTAAACCGTGAGGTTCCCATGAATATGGTTCTGATAAATCCATAGTCGTTATTTCATGATTGGTTCATGGTCTACCATAAAAAGTATCCAACCCATGTATAACATTCTGTCCCACCTATATTTTTTGTTTCAACCTATCTTGTTTTCAAATTCCCTAAAAATTATTTCCACTTATTTAAAATATATTAATATGGGACTTAATGATGTTTTAATGTCATTAGAAAGAATTTGATGTAAATTATTATGCAATGTTTTTTTATTCTTGATGTTTTTATATATTTCTTTTGGAAAATAAAATGTTATAAAATTTATTATTTTAATACCAGTTATTAAAGAATATTTAAACATATCCTCTACCTTTTATGAGGGGTTATAGGAATTTTTTGATTTCACTGTATAATTTGAAAAATTATTCAAAATTGAAGTGAGTTGTTATATAATTGTCTGTGGACTTCTTAGTGGTATCATTTGAATTTTACCATATAATAATTTTGTGAAGCAATTTAATTTAGTTTATAAAATATGTTTTTTTATATTAGAAAATGTTTTTTTAATTAGGTGTTTATTTTTCAAATGTTTTCCTCAGACAAATTGGTTTTTAAATATTTATTATAATATAGTGATTTTAAAGAAAAAAAAATTTAGAATTTTATAATTATTTGTAATTTTTTTGTGAATTTACCTTTTTGTATCTGACCCTTAGTTTATAATTTAAATATTTGGTATGAATTATGATTAATTAATTGACAGGGTTCATAAATATTATTTTTTATATTATTCTTCCATGAAAAGATCACAATGAAAATAAAAAGTATATCTATAAGGTTGATCCTCATGATTAATCCTCTCATCTCTTGGAGAAGATTTATTCAGTTCGAAAATATTCACAAACTCCAAATAGAGTTATTGACTCCAGAACCTATCCACTATTTCAAGACAATTTTATAATTTTTAAATTAGCACTTGAATTATTTTTATATAAATCACGTTCTTTCTAAAGTGGTAAAATAGTAAGATATGGTTTAGGGAATACTCAATTCTCTCAAAAACATTTATACATTAGGGGTGAGAGATGTTAAAAGATTTGTTGTTAGAACATAATGATTTTAGTTCATGACTAAGATCCCATCTCAATTTTATGAGTAAATTTCATTACAGGTTTTCAATTTGAGGTCCATTAAGTGGTTCTATATAAAGGAAGGGAAGGTGAAGAGAGGTATTCAGTTCAGGATCCTTTATCAAGATGAAAAAATAATGAAGGTATTTATTGAACATTTCTTAGAGTTTGTTTTATTTGATACTAATCTAGACATTAATTTTATATGAAGGCTCAATTATTTTGGGGAGGTATTTTTTCAAACACCAGATCAGCTATTATTGGATCTATATTGACATATTTCATAGAGATGGTAAAGAGGATCATTCAATTATAAGATTACTAGGCTATAGATCATGTCACAGGTGAAGAATAAATTCAATATATTATAGAAAAAGGGTAAAAAATGTTTTTTGGATCATAAGATAGATGATCCCAAATTGGAAATAAGTGTTGATTGGGTTTAATCTTCCTAGGTGCTTGGGTTTTATCATAAGAAAAAGATACCTCTTTTCTTTTCTAATGTGGGGATCATGGGCAATATAAGCCATATTTTGTGAAATATATAATGAAAAGACTTTTTTTCTTTATATAATCATAATAAGTTTAAAAAAATACATTATTGAAAAAACAAATTAGGCATGACTTGGTTTGTAGTGATTATATGTTTAGTGGATTACTTTGGGTAGATTTAAGATTGACTAAATATTTTGAAGTAATTCTTATAGTACATTTTATTTGGGAACCTCTATGATAAAATTTTGAAGGATGTTAGTTATTTTTTTGTTATTATATTTATCAATTAGTGGAATATTTTTTCATGGGGTTTACGTATGTAATAGTTTTATGATGAGGATTTATTATTGATAGAATGAAATTTGGAATATCATGGATGTGTTATTGGGTAACTAGGATATAGACAATAAAAATTTAGGTTACTCCCCATCTTATGTTTTCATTAGACATTTTTTTATTAATATTTGGTCAGTGATTCTCGTATGAGGTCCTTAGTTACCCCTAATCCCTATCTTTTGACCTAATTTTGGAACCATTCTGCTCCTAGTTGTGGTTGGTTTTGGAAGTTAGCTTTATTAATTTTAATTGGAAATATATTATTGTATTCATTGATAGAAAATAATTTCTTTGAATATTGGGGTAATATTATTGGATTTATATCTTTTTTTATTTTTTAAGTTCCTTCTAAATTGTCACTTTTGATTGGTGGAAGTTTTATTTTCCTCATATGTTTTATGGAGGATATTTTAGCCTTCGATAGAAGTCTCCTCATATGACTGTATACCCTTAATCTAACTAATTTAGAAGATTTATAAATGGAAGGAACAACTATTATTGGTCCCCATTCTCTATAATATCTCGGTTAGGTGGTTGTGGTTGATCTATGCATGGGAATTTTTGTGCTGTTTGATGTTTAGGCTATAGAGTTTTTAATGTTCAGTTGACTTCTATTTTCAATAGATGACATTCTGAAGGAAAACATTTACAGTGTGGGGATAAATTTTATAACCCTCATGTCCCTATTGTTTTAGTTATTAATTAATTATAGATGATTTTAATGTTTTGGATTCTTAGATCTAAAATTTATCATTTCAATAGGTTTTCTTCTAATACATAGTTACCTCACTGTTAGGAAAAAATGAGTGGGTTAGAGTATGAACTATATGATTGGTCGTAGGATTTTAGTGTGGGTGTGACATGGTTGTCACAAGGTTTCCTAAACTATGTGGATAAACAAAATGAAGTAAAATTGATAATCCTAGCAATGCATCCAGGGATGGAAACTAATTTATGAAACCATGCAGACAAACCCGGTGTCTTGTCTAGTTTCACATAAATTATGAATTTACCTTTATTCCAATTTAAATTTTTAAGTTATATTTTGACTTTTCCACCCATGTTTAACATGAAAGACATCTAAGGAGTAAAATAAATATTCCATCATTAAATATTATTTAATTAATGACCTCTTATATTTTTATTTTATGAATATTTTTAATGAAGTCTCTCATTTACTTATCTTTTATATTCACTTATATTCCCCCTTTTCATAAAGATTTATATTTCTTCATAGATCCATAATCATTTTAATTGTGCAATTTTTGGTTTCATTCAAACTACACTAGGGGAGTTGTTCATTTAGTTTTTATAGAAAGCGATTTCTTCTTTGGTTATAATTCGTCTTTTGAATTTGATTAATTTAAACTTGGAATGAGGTTGGTGTTTTTAAAAACATCTTTTATTTGGTAGTTCATGAATTTCTGGGGGTATTAAAATTCATTTCCAATATAAGAATAATTATGCATGATAACCATGATGTGCTTTCAAAATAAATTATCATGAATTATAATCTTATAATAAATAATATTTTAATTAGATTTCATGTATTTATTTGAAATTAAATGGTTTCACTTCCCAATAATTTGTGAAAATTCATGCGATGATCATTTTAATTGTTTAAAAGGGAAAAAAATATTTTATACTCATATTGATTTTTAAATAATGAACACCTATCTTTATAGGATATTTTTGGATAATGGGGTGTTTTTTTCTAAATGATTTTCAATTATTGTTTTAAATAAATATTTTTCATGAAATGTAACATGAAATTGAATACAATGTTTATTTTGTTTAAAACTCTAACTTATAACATTATAAAATGAATAATTACATGATTTTTATGACCCTTATAGTGTCTCTTATGTTTCTTCTCCCATTAAAAGGGGTTTCCTTTATTTTGTGATTTTTGGTATGATGTGAAGGGGGTATTTTTATATGATGGTGTTGTAGGTTTGTTTATTTGTCTTATTTATACTTTATTAAAGTATATTTTGATCTTGGATTTATTTTTTTCTCACATTCACATTCATTATTTCATGGTAAGCTAAGTAATTAAATTTGGGATGTAGATTTATACTACATAAGACTATAGGAAATGTTTTTAATAATCCATAGTTGAGCATTTTTATAGGGATTGGAGTTCCCTTTTAGAGTTTATTATTTAAAATCAGGTGTCTTATGGTTTTTTTGTATGAAAATATGACTATACATAGTACTATATTGTTATGTTTTTAAAAGATCATTTCACATTAAGACCTTGGAACTTTCCCATGATAGTTGTTTCATTTTTTATTATTATATTAAGGGCATCACCATTTCATTATTTTTCCCCATGTTCTTTTTTTCTTTTAGAACCACATACATTACCATCCATTACTTTTCTTTCATTCCCTTACAGTTATGGCTCATGTATCACCATACTTTTATTCATTCATGGTTGTTTTAGTTTTCTAAATGTATTTTCAAAGTATGACTTAAATATTTTTATAAAATAGATATGATGTGATTATTTCCAGAGGATTATAGTGATGGTTTTTAAATGTGTGAAAAAATTCTTTGGTTTTAAGAAACCAAAGTTATAGAATTTGGTTTTTAAAGTGTTTTCACCTCTAGTTGAAGATCATACTTTTCTGGAATAAAAAGAATTTTTCAATTCTTTTTCCATGAAATCTTGATATCTGGTTTCTTTTATTTATTAAAAATAGAAAATCATATTTTATAATATGTTTTAAAACTATAATTTATAAACATTTTATGTATGAATTTCATAAACTCCTTAGTGAGATCTTGTTGGGATTGTTAGCTCACACATTATATATACACTCTTGTGTATTTGTGCGTATATGTAAATTTTATGTTATATAATTGTTAAATGTTAAATTTACATATTTTTTATCCATCTATAAATCTTTTTTATGGTGTATTTTTATTTTTTCTTCAACACCCAAGCTTCAATTATAATGCGTAATCTTTTTTATCTATAGAAACAACAGTATAACGTACATATATTAAAACAATAATCAGATTAAAATGTAAATTCAAAAATATTATAAATTTAATTTGATTAAATTATCTTCATTTTTGAGTTTATAATTTCAAAATTTTATTTTGGTTATTTTTTTATATTTTTTTAAAAATAGGGGATTCTTGGGGGAATTCTCAATAATATTGATTTTAAAAAACTATTCACTTTTATGAAATTATAGTGATATAAGAATAAAATAGTAGTTTATAATGCCTTTTTATAAAAAAAATATATACTTAAAAATTAATATAATCATTATAACAATAAAATTTTTAATTTTGAAATATATTCTTAATATTTTGGGGATCTATGTTATGTTTTTGTCTAAATAAAAATAGTTTTGAGTTCTTCTCTTTTAATAAAGTTTTTTCAAGGGTACTTTTGGTTTTGAATATCCTTTTAAGAGAAATGAGTATATATTTATTTAACATAATCAACTTAATTCTATTTGATTCAATATAATACTTGGTTTTTCTAAAAATTCATATTTATTCTTAAAACAATAATATTTCTAAAAAAATCTTTGTATTTTATAGACATATGTGAAAAGTATTTTTTAACACTTATGAAAATTTAATATTTTAAAATGGATTAAATTTTTATATAAATCATAATTAGTAATATTTAATATGTTAAAATATTTTTTAGTGAAAAGTAAAACCAGGGAATATTTATTGCCATTGTTAAGGTTAAAAGGGTTGTTTGGGGGTTGAATAGTGTGATAAGGGTAAAAATGTTGCTTGAAATTCTATAAATATTATTCCATGAATAATTTTAGAACTTATATTATATGATATTATAATTAGTTCTATTTGGTTTTAATTTTACAAGAAAATGAATATATATTATTTAAATATTCTGAGTAATTCCATGTGTGTGTCTCTAATCACTAAAAAAAGGTCACATATTCTCCTCCATTATTAACAAACTTTAATCCATCCAGGATATCCAATACCAATCCAAAATATTCCTATATTTCGTATTTTTAGTTATTGAGCTTCATTTATTACCCTAATTTAAATAAAATAAAGCTTAAGGTGTAAACCAAATGAGGTCAATCAAAGAATAGGTAATTTTCTTACTCAACTCTTTCAGGGTATATGTTTTTCTCATACATCCACTAAATTTGATTCATCCATAGGAAAATAATGAATAAATTATAATAAATACAATGATATATTATTATTATTATTATGGTAAAACCATTTCCCACCTACCTTGAATCAAATGGGAAATAAAATCATCACTCGTTCGTATGTGTGGACTTCCGCCTCCATGTATCGATATGATTCCTTTTCCATCACTACCTCACATTTATGGGTATAAGGATATATTTAAAAAATATTTTTGATATTTATGATATAATTCTTATTTTTGAATTATAAAATATTAGTTAACTTTTTTTTAAATACTTCTTTGTAAAATGTTAATAGTGTTCATGCAAACATACAGACTACAGTCTCCTTGAATAGTGTAGTTAATTTTTCAAAATCTACCTTTTATGGACAATTATAGTTAGGGACCAACCATAAAAATAAAATAATCCTATATATTTATATTATAATTTACATTATAAAATTCATAATTTTCTTTTAGTTTAATGTCTTTATAGAGTTATTACATAAAAAACCCAAATATATACAAATGAAACAATTCTATTCAGTTTCCATTTTTTAACAATATAGAAATTTAATAATAAAATTGATTTATTTTGATGTAAAATATTCATGAATTCAAAAATAAATATTTTATTTACCTTAAACTACCTTAAATCCTAGGAAAAAAGTTTTTGAACATGATATGACCACAAAAAAGCTCAATAAGGGACATAAACGTAATTAAAAAAACTATTAGTCCATAAATAATTAAAAAAATTATCCTTTTTTAAAATCAACATTGGGCTCAAAAAAAATTCTTACTCAAAAAATATACTAAATCCACACAGATAATTTCATAGAAAATTTCATTTGAAAAATTCAAGTTAAAATATTACTAATAATGGTTTATTTAAGAAAATGAAAAATCATAATAACTTTTTCCCAAAATTAAATTTTTCAACAAATAAAAGTAGTGTACGCTTCTCTTTAAAGGTAAGATCATTATCATAACATATGGAATAATAATATTATATAAATAACCATATAAATCATAGAAAAATATATGTAGGTTACCTGGGATTTCATTTTCATATCACTCTTACAATCACTCTTACAAACGAAATAACAATACGATCGACATTCAGAACCAATGCATAGGAGGGATATCATGAACCCATCCATCGTTGGTTTATCATGGGAACAACCATCTTTTGATACAAAAAAAACCACCCATAAATGGTTTATAACTGAATAACCTATCATCATAACAATTTCCAAGAACCAAAATTACCTGAAATATTTTATTTTCATCATTACACTAATAAAATATTCTTGAGGAAAATAGAATTTGTTTTTTTAAAATAATTACATAAAACTATTAAATTATAAAAGAAAAATTATATTTTAAAATAACCTAATAAACTTGTAAATGAATCTTCAATGTATTGAGGTATAATGATATAGGTAAATATTATTAATCTCTTATAAATTAAAAAATATTTTTTCTATACTTTTGTTGGAAAAGACACAAGGTATCTCAATTGTAAATTTACAAAAAAAAATACATTAAAACTATTTAGTAAAAATTAAAACATGGATAAAAATTATTTACAGCAATCATAATATAATAAAAAAAATTTAAAACAATTTTAGAAAAAATTGATATGGAATAAAAATAGAGTTTTAAGTATATGATAATTTTTTTTAAAAGAACATTCATGACCTCAAGATTGAATCATGACATTATTTATTTATCTTTATAAATAACAAAATTATGTAATTTTTATATTTTATGAAGAAACTTTTTAAATTTCATTTTCTAGTTATTTCATTTAATATCATGTTATATTTGAATAATTAATCAATTAAATTCAAAATAAAAATTTTGATGATATTTGGATCATATGTTTGAAATGAATAAAATAGGATGAATATGGTTAAAGAGGTCATTAATACATCATATACAGAATAATAACCATGAAATAATAATCATTTATATACATAAACTCTAATTTTAAATTTTACTATTAAATAAGTTAATGAAAAATAAACTACATTGTAATCATGGAGATGATAGGTTATACATACGCATGAGTAATGTTTCCATCATTAAACGATCCTTATGGAAACAGGGTACGTATTATTATATTTTTACAGAATGATAATAATATCCTAAATATCATATAACTCATTTAAATAAATGTATATATATCATGCATGTGAACTGGTGACAAAAAAATAAATCACATTGCTTCGTTCTGATTATTGTCAACACGTATGCATGAACGATGTTACATTTTTCCAATGAATGGAAATGAAATAAGGTAATTGGTATATTATCTTTTAAAATGAAAAATATGTCAATAAATATCATATAAAAATAATAAATCCATCATTATAAACTCTATTGAAAAAAAATTGAAAATTGAGGTGGTTTTTAGGTGGGGTTTTCAAGACCCCCAATAAATATTTTTTCATCATTTCTTTAATGCCAGTTTTAGGAAACTAGTGCTACATTTGTTTTTAAAAAAATTTATTTAAAATTTTTTATCAGTGGTTTTTAAAACCCACCGCTAAAAATAAAAATAATCAAAAAAACATATTTCAACATCAAATGAAAATAACTTCTAATCTGTATGTCCATTTTTTTCTTCACAACCAATCAAATTGAATATTATTAAGTGATATATGATGAAATTAGATAAGAATTTTTTCAGGATTAATAGAAAAAAATTAATGACACCTTAAAATTACATTTAAAAGAAAACAACAACCTCAAATGGTCATAACTTTTTATTCGGGTGTCTATTTCAGCACTACCATATATCATATTGAGGTCAATGATGTGTTCTATGTTGTATTGGTTGGGGGGATCGATTATTTTTTGTTAGAGGTCAAAAAACAACAAATTTTTTCTAAAACTGAGTTTTTTTTCTGATATCTTGATTCTGGAACATTTGAAAAGATTGTAACTTAGTTTAAGAGTGTCTTTATATGGTTTTTATGACTTCTATGATTTTATTACATGAATTTACATTCTTGTTGATTTTATGGGGTTTATATTACAGTGGGTTTCCCTCTTTTGGTAATTTATTATCTGTTATATATATATATATGTTTGTATTTTGATACATTAATTTAAATTTCTCTATAATTAATAATTATTTATCCATATTTAATTAAAAATTATATATATTTGAATCTAGAAATATATATTTATATGTATTTAGGAATATTTTTCTATATTTATATGTATTTATGTATATTTATGTATATTTTATATGTGATGTTTGTATATATATTTATATGTATTGTATTTGTTGGGGTCTGTATGTGTGGGTCTTCGTGCTTATATTTATATTCATTTATGAAAAAATAATTGTTTTTAGACGATATATATAACTATATTTAAGTGAATTACCGTATAATTTATGTATTTATTTAATATTTATTACATATTACTTATTTATTATTATATTTTATTTATTCAATTATTATATATTTTTAATTTATTTTTAATTTACTATTAATACCCCCCCCCCCCCCGTACTCAGCTCGAGTGGTAAGGGTGGGATGGGGTTTGGGGTGTGGTCATGAATTCAAGTATTTGGGCTAGTAGATTTACTTCTAGTTTCTTTATTGTGTGTGGGAGCTTCCATTTGCAATTGTGTCTAAAAATATATTATATATATTAACTTACTGCTAATTTTTTTAATTTAACACTAATTTATAATTAATTTATTACTTATATATTATACATCTTTTATTAATGTATTATTAAATTAATTTGAATTTAATAATTAATGTACTAATTAATTAATTTTTATTATTTTTCTTAGTTTTTTATTTTTTTTATTTTTTTATTAAGTACTTATTTATTATTTATTGTTTTATTATTTATTATTTGTTATTTATTTATTCATCCATTTTTTATTATCATAATAATTTATTATTTAATGATTATTATTTAATTATTATTAATTATTAATTATTATTTATTATTTTTCTAATTTTTTAATTTTTTAATTTTTTATGTTTTATTTATGATTTATTAATTATTTATTTCATATATATATATATATTATTTATTATTTATTATTTATTATTCGTTGTGGATTATTTATTATTTATTATTATTCTTTAATATTATTATTTAGATATACATTATTATATGCATTTATATGTATATATATAAGTATATTAAAATATTTTTACTCAACACTTGAAGAGCTTGTTAGGGTGGTTGAGTCTTTATAAAATACTCAAGAGTTAAGAAGTTCAAATCTCACCCAATGCATATATATATATATATATATTCTAAATTTATACATGACATGGATAGAATATGAATGCATGGTAGAATAAATAATAGATAATAAATAAATAAAATATACATGAATATGTAAAAATAATAATGATGATTATTAATAGTAAATAAATAAATAAATAAATAAATAAAAATATATAGATAAATAATATATAAATATTATATAAATAATAATAATAAATAAAAAAATATTACTAATAAAAAAATATTACTAATAAATAATAAATAAATAATAAAATAAAAAAATAAAAAACCAACAAATTATAAAGAAATAAATAATATAAAATTTTTAAACAACTAAAAAAATAAAAATTGACCACTAAAGATTTTTCAAGGTATTCGAAATGTCCATCAAATCATTCCACAACAATTTTTGAAAAGAGCCATGAAATATTTCCTGATGCATCATTTCAATGAGGTATAAACCACCACTGAACCCAAAAACCCACTGTTGAATATTATTTTCCTATTGTGAATCCATCTATGAAAGATAGTGATAGAAAACCAATTACATCAATTTGTAAGGTAGTAGTCTGTTGTGTACACGAATGATTGTTTCATTCACCCTGTGATTGAAGAGTATATAGATATAGATTGTGTCATTAACATTACAACACTTATGTATATGGACAAATCTGGTATGAAAATATAAGCATGGTAAATAATATTTGAATGAGTTGGAGGAATAAATAAAATAAGAATGATTGATTAAAAACAGTACTTATACTTCGGACAACATTATTTTTCTAAACACCCTAGGACCACTAAATTCAGTGTATCTTTCTATCTAAGGAATATATAAAGTCGATAGGAATATTATTAGGGTATTTGGGTACATCTTGGCTAAGCCAAAATGGTTTTGAACTATGAAGTCTAGGGAAGAAGAGTTATCATTTTCTAAGAGAGATGGTAGCACTCTTAGAATTTTTGAAAATATTAAATTAATATAAATTGATATTCAATTCTAAATGGATTCAAACTGATTTATTTTGAATATAATGTGACTATATATTTCAATAACAGCTTCCAATTAAATTTATCCATGTATTGACAAGAAATTACTCATATATTTTTTAACTCCTCGTTAACCCCACCCACACTTGTTGTGACATCAAATATTTTTACTCTTTAAGGGTCATTATAGTTTTTAGAAGTTGATAAACGATCCATAAATGGGACGTGGTTGAAATCATTATCCATATCATAATCACATGGCAAAATTTAATATATTTAGGGGTTTTATATCATTTAATAAAATATTATATATTATAATATTTCATTAATGTAATTTTAAAACAATTCATTACATTGGTTTTAATAACATTAAGGCAAGAAGAAAAATTAGAAACAAATATTTTAATCAAACCCTAATATTTCATATTCATATATAATTTGTATTTATTATTTAAATTATCTCAAAATATATAACTTTTAATAAATTTAATATTATCTATTTTATTTCTCAATTGATTTAATAATTATTTCATTAGCAATTTGTAAATTAATAACTTAATTATTTATTAACTGAAAATTTAAATTAATTTTCCAAGATGAATATATATAATTTATGTTCTAAATATTATTTATAATTGAACATATCCCCTAGTAAACCATATCTAAAATATATTATAGTTAATAAAAACAAGAGTGTGACATTTTTTACTTTCATTTATATAAAATATTATAAAAGTTGTTCTCCCATTCAGATGGCCAAAAAATATTGTATAATAAAACCATGGATGATTGTGGATGAAATGGACTCATAAAATAAAATTTATCCAAGTGTTTGGGACATTTTATAGTTCTTATCATTTTATTATTTATACTCAAATTACCTGATTTACCCTTTTCCAAGGGAAAAAATTATCATGGTTACCATTCATATTGACAAAAAATAAAAGTTAACTATTCACAAAATATGGACCCAATTATTTGAAATATAAAATCCAATTTTTATAATTCAAAACACAAAATTGGTCTATTTTAATTTCAAAAATAAACTGGGATGACGTAATGAAAACCGTTTTTTATAAAAGTCATTTAAAAATATATTTTTTTATACTAAATTTAAATTTAAATATTATTTGAAAAACATAATAAGACCATTTAACATAAAAATGGATAAAATAAATTTCAAAACTAGCCAAATATATAATTTTATTTAATAAATAATTTAAGAAAATACTAGTTTTAAATTAAAATTCATTATTTATCCCTATTCGTTAAAAAATTTATTTCCCGAAAAATATCAAAAACAGATCCTAAAATATTTTTGACATGATGAATTGAAAAATGAAAATCATTTTTTCAAAATAAATTTTATATATTTTCCAATAATTAATTATAATATTCACTCATAAAAATCAAGAAAAACATATTTTTAAAGAAAACATATTATTGAAGAATAAAAAGACTTTACTAAAAGTCAAGTGATAGTTTTAAAATCATTAATTTTTAAATTATAAATGAGTAGAGAAATTATATGTTTTTATTATATATTTAATACTATTCATTCAATGTAATTTAATTTATATGATATATTAGTAATGTTTAAATATTAATAATTTTTTGTTTGTTTTAGCTCGGTGTTCCGTATATTGTATATTATCAAAAAAAATTATTTTTTAAAATATAATAATATTATAGTTATAAATTTGTATATAATGAATATATATTATTCTTATATCAATATTATCATTATGATGATGATACATCATCGATCAAGATTTAAGGATAATAACTACCAAATTGAAATATACAAGAAAAATGAAGCACATAACAACCGAAATTATTATTATAATTAAAGATTATTAATTAAAAAGTGAAAACATTTTATAAAAAATAAAAAATGGTATTATCAGTCTGAATATTCCTCTTTAATATATGTATAATTAATTAAAATTTATTATACATGAGGTTAAAATCATTTATATTGATACTCAAGCTGGAGATAAGGGTTTTATGTCACAATCCCACTTTTTATTAGGATTTTTCACGCTTAAATTTCTCAGGATGAAATTCAATGATCTATATATCAATGTTTCATATGTTTTATTATCCTATGTTTTCATGGAAATTATAATTTTTCGTTTCATCTATCCCTCTCTATAAACTCAAAATCCTGAAAGAATATTTCTATGGAAACCGACTATGATTTTCTATTTGATTAGGAATATTTTTCTTCATTTTCTATAAATATTTGAAATATTTTCAAAAATAATTGTAATATTATACAATGAGTCATTAAAGAAATTTTAACTCGTATTTGGATTTTTAAAAAAAATTTAAAATGAATATTATTTTCATTTTCCAAACAACGTACTTTTTACCAAATGTATGTATGGAATATTTATTTTAATTTTGACCAAATAAAAATATTTTCCCACAATCATGAAGATTATTTTCCATTAATATTATTTTATTAGTATAAATAATTCATTTTAAACAAAAGTTATTTTCTATTGTAATGTAAATTTTCAGATTTTAATAAATAGATTTGAAAAATGAAAATGGTGTTTTTCTCAAGAGATGTTTAAATAATGATTTAAATGTATTTTCATCTATATGAACATCCTTAGATGGATTTTATAAATTACAAGGGATATTCTAAACTGATACCATCCAAAATATTACTCTGTATGTGTTATGATCATGTTTTTTATAATTATTTACTAAGGTAAATATTAATATTTCATTTGAAATGTTTTCAAAAATATTATTTATATTGATTTGGAATTGAATTTTTATTCATTGCATTCATATAATTAATGCATTGTAATAAATAACAGTCCTAAAGAACCCATCATAGCCCCTTGATGTGTAATATCCTATATTTTTACAGGTACATCCCTCTATGAGTTTTTAATTTGAGCCTTGATGGTTATGTAATATTCATATATGGAGAGCCTTTTTGGGGAAATTACAAAAAAATTGTTATGTAAGTTTTTTTTAAAATATTGGAGTCTAGGTATAAACATGTTAAAAGGTCTTACATGTGTTTTCTAAGATTTTCTATGGATTTATAAGAAATTCAGGCCTTCTCTTTGAAAACAAGAATGGAAACTATTTCTGGGAAATTTACAAATTGTGTACATTGTACAGGCTGTGTAATAGTTACCATGCAAAAAAATTAAACCTGATTCATGTTGGGAAAGATATACATATTTTGATTCTATTACATTCCATGTAATTTACATGATGGATTAAAATTAACCTGGCATGATGCGGTTTTTTGTGTCCCATTTAAATCAAGAAATACATGTCATGTTAGTCGCGGAACCAACAGTTTTAAGTCTATCGCCAATTTGATTTTTTGTCATTCCTTTAATGAATCTATAATTCTATCAAACTATGATAAATCCGAGGAAATATTTTATCCTTATTATCCCTTTTGGGTATTTCATTTTATCAAAACATTCTGGGTATGTCATTGTATTTAGGTTTTATATTATTTCCTACTATTCTCTGGTTGTTATAGTGTAATCTATTGATCGTGGTCATTATTAGTTTTGATCATTACCTATAATTATATAGGATCCTTCTTGAAGATATATTCACCTTCATTCTTATTAGTAAATCTAACGGGAAGGCTTTTTTGTCATTAGTTAATGGAATGGGTTTAAACCATAACCCAAAAGTCTATTTAATTTAAAAGTATCTGAAATATTACATTTGGTCCAACATAACATGTAACTAAACTAATTAAATAATTAATTGCATTTCCCTTTGGATCCAATTGTTTTTACATTTATTATGGGTACTGTTTAGGTTAGAGAACCCCAGATTATAAATTAATTTATTAATGACTTAATTTGTGTTTATCCTGACAACAGTTTTAGGTAATTTCTTGATATAGATTCACCTAAAAATGGAGTGGTTATTTAAATTACTAGAATATTTTCGGTTTATAAAAAAATGATAAATGAAATGCGTAATTGATATAAAAATTGTAATTTTTATAATTAACCATTGATCCTTATGATGTGTTATTATGATATACATGTTGTTATGCCCAGTGATTCATACAGTAATGATTATATAGTGTTCTATTCCCAGTAACACATGTTCTAATTATTTTATAGATATATATTCCAAGTGATTCATGTTATAATTCTTATATACTAGTATTGGACCTGATATATAATTTAATGCTTATATAATTTGTTATTCTAAAAGACACATGTTGTAATGCTTATATAGTGGGCAACCCCCAATGATTCATGTTGTAATACGTATATACTTGTATTTTCCCTAATAAATGTTGTAATGATTATATATAGGGTTATTCCCACAGACACATGCTATAATGTTTAAATAGTTGTATATTCTCTATGATTCAGGATGAAATGGTTATATACCAATCTTGGCCCTGATATATTCTAAAATAATTTTAAATTGATCCTAGTAATGATTTATTGTTGAAATTATGGTACATTTTATTTGATTCAAATTTGGGTGATTTATAACATGGGTATATGGTTATGGTTTCCCTGGTTTTTGTACACGTTTAGAGACATTCTAGCATGGCACCAAAGTTTGTTAGGATTTTCCATGGTTATATGGTTATGGTTCACATGGTCATGTGACCTTCTCATAGATATACCAGCATGATGATGATGTTTTTTGATGTGGGATTAATTTAATTATTTAATTAATTAATACATATATTTATTGAATTGCTGAATACACTTATTATTATAATGATAATTTGTAGATGTGGTGGTGTAGACCTTGTGTGTTATACTCACACCCAATTCAAGACACCATTTGGTACCCGAGAAGACTACATAGATGCAATATTGGACATGTAAAATATACATTGATGTTTATTATTACTTTTTGAATGGGTTAGAGTATAGAGACGAGACTGAAACAGGGGCTCAGATCTAGGTAATTTTGATTTTTTTTAGTATATATATCTTTTATTTTATATTACCTCTATCATGAATTAAAATTACATTTCTTGTTGACATTACATTATTGCTTTATTACTTTTTGGATTATTCAGTTGGTTATTTTGTTTGGATTTTCTCCCATACTGTATTGATTCCATTATTTCATGTACTCTAAAAACTATTAATTATTGGATTATTATGTAGTTGTTTGACTCTATAAATGGGGGATATAGTATCCTTACTCTACACATCAGACCCTAGTATTTATTAGGCAGCCTCTAACGTATGAGGAGGTGTGTTTGAGGTCTCATAACCAACCATTTCTATCCAAGTGAGAGAGCGCCAGATAAGAGTAGCTAACCCATGAATGGAGGAGAGTCTATGTTCCTATGTTATATTGTTCTTTCTTTACATTTCATGTTATTTCACCTTGGGTAATTAAAATGTTGTGGGATGTTATTGTTAGTGATGATTATTAGCTCTAGATATTTATACTCATGGCTTGATATGGTGTTATATGAGTATGAATGAATCATGATAAGCATAAAGGGATATATATTTACATGAATTATTCATGAAATGGACATATTTATATCATGTTATATATACTTTATTTTTTAAACATTGATCTTAGAAATATATTATACCTCTTAAATGGGATAAAATTAATTGGCATATCATGCTAAAACACTTGTAATCCATTTTTATAGAGACCATGATTCATTGGTTCAATGTTTTTTTCACTTATTAAGGTTGGACATGTTGTTTTTCCTAGGGTTTTAAAGAGTGAATATGTATTGAAGAGAAAATAAAGCATCACCATCTTTGAGTTGATTGTTAGGAGAGTGGAAATATGAAAAATCCTAATATAGCTAAATTAGAGCTTCCTGCAACACTTGAGGATCATAGGGATGTTCAACATCATAGAATCTACCTATGGAACATGTGATCCATGGAAAGAGAGGTGGTTCACACTGTTCTTTCAATGTTTCAGTAGGTGAGAGAGATACAGTTTTATCATCTTGAGACATCCATAGATAGGAAAGTGAAGCTTTCTAGATATATGCTTTGTTGACTTTCCAAGAATTAGTGGGATATTTTGGAGTAGTTTGGACAATATGAGGATTTATTTTGTATGGACATAGAGTGAATTTTATAGATCCATTTCAATCATAATATGTTAAGATAACTGAAGGATTGTGAGTTATAGAACATGACATATGAGGTTATGTTTGTTCTAGAATACAAATAACATTTCACCAACTAGTGGTTCTTATCTCCATATCAATAATCAAATGAGATTTATATGGAAAGAAGTTTTCAATGTGGGATTCACTATTAGATCATGCATAAGTGAACTTTTTCTATTTAAAAAGTTTTGGAGATGTGATGAATTAGTCACTCATCACATAAGGAAATTTTTTATAGGGTAGTTGGAAAGAAGGATCACTACAAAAATTTTCACTACGGAAAAAATCTCCAGAGTAGTTAGGGTTGTCGGAATCCATGTCATGATCAACCTCTATTGTAGTGTTATATGTGTGAAAATATAGGGCATAAGAGGTCTTGGTTTTAGTACACCAGATCAGAGTGTCGTGATTATGATGGGATGGGCCACTTGTAGAGGTTTTTTTATAAGAATGTTGTAGAAGAGTAGTGGTAGTGGATCATGACTGGTACTAGAGTCGGGGATCAACTCATCCACGCCCCAAAAGATAGGTATATTGAGATCTACAATAAGTTCTGGTCGAGGTAGGGTATGTGGTACACATGAATTGGAACAGTATTACCAAGAATATGGACTATCATAGGGGACTCATACTAGATCTTAGAGCATAGGGGTGAGTCATATGCACATTGTGTAGACTACTCCAACAACTTTGGATGTAGGACTTCCTACTATCAAAGGTATGATTCTTATATCATCTACCCTTTCCTGAATTTTGTTCGATACAAGAGCATCACATTATATTTAATTTGTACTTTTTTTAAATGAATTGGGCTTGGATTTGGAAATCTAGGATGATGTTTCCTGACCATTGATACACCATTGGGAGTGCGGTCAGAAAATATCAAACATTTCAAGCTGGGTTCTTTAGATATTAGTGGTTACTATTTATTTTGAGAACCATTCGTGCTAGAAATGATAGGTTTCGATTTGATTATTGGTATAGATTTTATAATTCTATACCAAGCTCTTGTCGACTATTATTGGGGAAGTGTAACATTTCTATCTTGATGAGTAATAATTTCTCATGTTGATGAGTGAGATATTTTGGTTCGTCATGAAAGACCAATTTAGTGAAGATTGGATTTTCCAGTGGCTTAAAAAGTTGTTCTTGCCTAATATTATAGAATAATTTAGTATTATTATTTTACTTCAATGTTAGGTAATTTTTAGGATGTATTTCCGGAAGTGTTCTACACCTTACTTTCTGAGTGATAGATCGAGTTTACAATTGATTTGGTACTCGGAGAAAGGACAATTTCTATCCCACCATATAGAATAGAACGATCATAGGTTTGAGAGTTGAAAGTTTAGTGTAACTAATTTGAAAGCATAGGTTTTTTGGGACTTGTAGATCTCCTCATGGTTCTCAAGTTATCTTTTCCGAGATAGCTGATGGGACTTTTGTTTATGTGTTGTTTGTCAAAAATTTATCCAGGAGACTTTAAAGAACTGGTATCCTCTTCCATGCGTCGATGATCTTTTTGATCAAATGAGGGTTGATAAGATCTTTTAAAAGACCAATTTGAGATCTCGATACCACTAGTTAAGTATGAGACTATTATAAATTCCACAAACTAATTTTGGGGTGGTTTGGATTTTATGAGTTTGTATTGATTTTGTTTTGATTGACCAGTTCACTGATGATATTCATGTACTTGATGAATTAAAACATTCATCCTTTTTGGATCAGATTGTGTAGTTTTTTTCATTGTTATATTAGTGTACTCTCGGTCAATACATGATCATGATAAAAATCTTGGCATCACCCTGATTTCATTGAGAGAGATTCATATTTACGCCAATATAACCTAATAATGTTTCAGGATTGATAGATGTCACCTCATAGGCCATGTCATCTCATAGGAAGATTTTTCAGTGGTCCCAGATATGGTTTCAACCATGGAATCTTAGGATAATCCTTATAATGTCTTTAAAATAGGAATATTTATTGTTTTAGTGGGTTATTATTGGCACTTTGTCCAAGAATTCTCCCATCTAGAAGCACTGATGTAAGGGATGACAAAAATGGAGTGATGATTGTTTTTTATAATGCTTCCTATGGATATTTTCTATGGCATAAAGAAAGAATGAACATTGAACCAATACTCATTTTAATTACTCCAATTAAATCATATATCATGTACAATTACACATTTGGAGATGGACTTGGAGTAGTTATAATGTAGGAGGATGGAGTAGTTGTTTATCAATCTAGATAGAAGGGAAAACAAGAGAGTAATTTCCCTAATTGCGATTTAGAGTTACTATTTGTGGTAAATACAATGATATGTTAGATAAATTATCTAATTTTTGACATTTTTTTGGTGTTTATGGACTACAAGAGCCTTAGTTACATCTTTTATTAGGGGGACATGAAATTTTGGAAGAGGAGGTGGGTCGAGTATCAGCAGTCTTTCGACATTGAGTTATCCTATACACCAAGAAAGGGAAATGTTTTACCAATTCAATGAGCTGTAAGACGTACAAAAATTTAGTGAAATGATCATTAAATGGGTGGTGTATTAAGTAAATATTTGAAGATATACATATTGATGTATTAGACTCTCAAGGACAAGCAGCTCCAATATTGACAAATGTTATGATAGTACTTTTGAAATGAATAAACACATTGCATTTATCTTATCCATAAGGATTAGTTATAAGATATTGCTTATATCATGGGGAGACACCATTGAGATTTTCTATTTGCAGTGGAAATTATCATCTTTTCTATGTATGAGTATGGGCATCTATAGTCTTATGTGAGGAGATTATGAGTGAGTTTCGTGCCTCTTGATGGGTGGTACATCCCGGGGTAAACATTATGTGTTGAGAACTCTGTACAAATATTGGTGATCATTAATGAAGAAGAAGGTATTGAACATCATGGATATGTGTTTCACTTTTCTGTAGCAAAAAGGCAAGCCTA
The DNA here is from genome assembly GCA_963277665.1 of Viscum album. Classification (NCBI taxonomy): domain Eukaryota; kingdom Viridiplantae; phylum Streptophyta; class Magnoliopsida; order Santalales; family Viscaceae; genus Viscum; species Viscum album. The sequence goes on along the minus strand of OY728158.1, from coordinate 1,161,874,850 downwards.
TGAGGCCATCTGGTCTTTTACAACCTTTTCTTACTTCTACGTGGAAAGGGGATAATGTTAACATAGATTTTTTTGATAGTATTACCTAGTACAACCCATAATAACGTTGATTTATGGGTGATAGTGGATCAAACTATGAAGTTACCCCACTTCATTCCTATTAGGGATGCCTCCATAGTTAATGATATGGGGTGTCTTTATGTGTGTGACATATTTCATCTAAATAGTATTCTGAGTAGTATCATTTTATAAATATATCATTGTTTCACATGACAGTTCTAGAAGGGACTTCAAAACACATTGGGATCATTTTTTATTTTGATTATGGCCTTTCATCCATAGACTGATGGTCAATATGAGAAAATAGTTTGGGTTATAGAGGATATGATATGACCTTGTGTAGGTATTATGGTGGTTTTTGGGAGAATAACATGGAACTCATGGATTTGTTATATAATAACAGCTTCTATGATTCAATCTATATCAAAAATTTCATGTCCTGTTATGGTAGTAAGTTTGGTTTTCCTCTTTGTCAGTTAAATGGAGGCGAATCAATGCTGTTTGGGCCTAGTCTCAGGTAGTATACATATGAGAAAGTTGAGTTGACTGGTATGAATCTGGTGATCGACTATAGTAGAAATAAGTCCTATAATGACCATTGGAGGTGACCTCTAGTGTTCTAGGTTAGTTATATTGTTTTCTTTAGGGTGTCACCCAGATTGGGGAACTGTAGAATTTGAAAATAAAGGAAGATGGGGAATATGGTTTTAAGACCATTTCAGATAGTTGATAGGGTTGGTCTAGTGGAATACTAGTTATCCCTTCAACACTTATACAGTTCCATGCACGACATGTTCCATTATTCACAGCATTAGATATATTATCCAGAACCTTATCATGTACAAGATATAGCAGACACTGAGCTTATTGTTAATGGATCCTTTGAGGAGAATATAATACATATTATGGACCAAAGTGGCATGTGTTACTATGGTAGGGAGATCCGTTTGGTTTGGGTGAAGTTAAATCATGGGAGAGTTTAAGAGGATACCTGGGAGAGGGAGTCTGATATGTAAGCATAGTGGTCAGATCTGTTCACCGAGAAACAAACAAATTCGTAGAACATATCAGGTATGAGCTGTTATATTATGGGGAGGTTTTTATATCATATTATTTTTCCGGTCTATCCCTCTTTGATTTTTTTATTTGATCCTTAGTGGTCAAGTCCTATTCAGAGATGGGGAGACTTTACTGGGGAAAATTACATAATTTTAAAGGATATTTGTCTTTTAGAATAATTATAGTCCATTTATAAATGTTTTTAACATAATTACATGGTTTTTTGATATTTTGGTTGGATTTGGAGGTAATTCAAGGAATATATATTTGAAATTTTCTACAATAAATTTACACACCGTGTACAACTTACATGATGTGTAACAATTCCTGGGAATAAAACATGAACTCGGTTCCTAACTTGAAATGAATATAAAATTTAAATTAATTATACATTTTGTAATGTTCAAGAATGGTCAAAATTTTCCCTAGGTGATTCATTTTTTTATATCTCTAAAATAAAGAAATATATTTCTTGTAATGATTACATGGTGAGTAAGTGATGGCCACATTCATTTTAAGTGTGTTGTGCATTCGATATTTCTTCATTACATTGGTACAGCCTTGCCATTATTGAACTAGGATGGATTATAAATGATCTTAGATCCTTCCATCCTATAAATATTTCATGTTTGAGAAATCAATCTGTAGTAAGTCTTTATATTTTGGTTTAACCTTCTCTCTCTTTATTATCCATCCATGTTAGTGTAATATCTTCATCATTGTCTTTATTGGTTTTGAACTTCATTGCTTATGATATATAATCCTTCTTGGAATCATGTTTCCCTTCGTTCAAATTGTATTATCCTGCTGGGAGAATTATTTGATCATCTGTTAATATTAGGGTGTCTAAATATTATCTTCATGATCTGTTTAATTGGAAATTTTGTGCAATATATAAATTTATATAACATAAAATGTCCCTAAACTAATTAAATGATGAATTAGATTACCATTTAGAAGAAACTATTTTTGACCATGATTATGGTTTTCATTAGAGTGAGAAAGCCCTTGATTATAAATGAATTCCTAAATTTCTTAAAGTGTGTTTAGCATGATATTATTTTCGGGTGATTTCATGATATAGATTCATGTTGGCATGGAATTATCACTGAAATAATAAGAATTTAGTTGGTTTATGAAAAATGACAAATGAAATGTTTCATTGAAACATATATGGTAATTTATGTGATATTATGATATCATTGTTGTTACACGGAGTGATTCATGTCGTAATGCTTATATAGCAGACTATGCCTAGTGATACATGTGGTAATTCTTATATAGTGGGATATGACCCATGATTCGTTGTATAATGAATATGTACTGGACTTGGCCCTAATACATGCTATAATGCTTATATGGAGAGTTATTCCCATAGAATTTTTTTTAATTCTTATATAGTGGGATATGATCAGTGATTCATGATGAAATTATTATATACAAGGATTGACTCTGATAAACGATGAAATTATTATATACTAAGATCAGCCCTGATTTATTACCAAAATAATTATATAGAAGGATTGACCAAGATTTTTTCTATTTATTCCATGGGTATATGGTTATTGTCAGAATGTCTGGGAGGCATGTTCAAAGTCATTCTATCATGACGCCAAAGGAGGTTATGAATTACCATGGTTATGTGGCTATGGTTGGAATAATTATGAGACATGCTAAGGGATATACTAGCATGGTTATGAAATGGGAATATGTGGGAATAATTTATATTTTATAATTAATTTTACACATGTTATTGCATTATTTCATACACTTATTATCATACTAGTTATGTATATACATGGTGGGTCAATCTACTGAGTTATAATCACACCCTATTTAGGCCACCATTTGGTACCTGATAAGATAACATGGATGTAGGATTGGACAAGGGCAAGGGACCTTGATGATGATTGTTACTTCTTGTATGGGCTATATTTTGGAGAATAGACCAACACGGGGCTCAGAACAAGGGACTTTTGATTTTTCTAGTCTTTTATTTGTATTAATTTTAGAATAAAATTTAGTAACATTTCATCCTTTCATTACATGATTACTTTTTTATTTATTGGATTATTCATTTGTCTATTTGGTTTGTCTTTTCTGTTGTATTTTAATGATTTCATTATCTACACTACTATAATATTTGTTTATTATTGGATTATTCTGTAGTGTTTTAGCTTTGTAACATGTGGTTATAGCCTCCCCACTATACACATTATACCCGTATTTCTAGTTAGAGGCCTCTCATATATGGGGAGGTGTGGTAGAGGTCTCATAATCAGCCCTTTCTAACTGCATGAGAGAGCAACAGATCAGGGTATGCTACACGATGCATTGATAGGTCTCAAGTGGCTAACTAGTTGAGGTATTTAGTGTATGCCTTGCTTATTTATATAAGATCTCCTGGAAATAAAAATTGTTGGTAAGATCATTATGTTTGGAATTATTCATTGTATCATTATAGAACATGTAATTGGTAAACATGTGATTATTTATATTTTTATTCCGTCAATGGATATATTCCCCCTTTAATGATATTTGTTATATAGAATATTTTATTATTGTTTATCGCTATGATATTATTCATGATTTATTTATTATATGATATATTTGTTTGTATGTTTTCTCTTACTGAGCATATGATCTCACCATTTATTAAGTTTTCCTTTATATTGGAAACTAAGAAGGGGTCAATGAATTATTTTAGGGATTTACTATAATAAATAATAAAGTTCCAACTAAAATTTTAATTTGTATTTCATGTCTTCAATTTAAATTTGAGAACCAAGTATGAATCTTATCTCCAGATATAAATAAATTATTGTATGCTTTAGGATATGATCTATTATATCATGTTCCAAAATAGTAAAATAACCATCAGATCTGAGTTACATGATTTTGTGTGTTAAAGTTAGTATCAATGGAAGTTTATTATAGACCATGGAAACTATATTTACTAAAAAATAAGTTAGACAACATAACCCAATGAAAATATCTTATGATTATTTTAATTATAGTATAATTTCATCATGTTTCGGTAAGTTTTAGAATGTTTGGTATCCTAAAAGTTGTATCCCTTTCTTGATACTAGAATGTTGATTCAATAGTGAAATAGATTCACCTTGGGGTAATACACCCTGAAATGTTTGGTTGAGTATCAACTCAATCTTCAATCAATGCACAATGAGTGGACCTAATATTATACACCAATCTAGAAGCTCTCGAGGGATATTCTTTAGTTGATTTAGATAATCATTGTAATCCATTATGAGATATTTAAAAAAATTTATATGATTTGATGATATTATAACACATACTGAGCTTATGATTCCAAGATTAACAATGATAAAATTTTAAATTTATGTTGAGGGTTTCACTAAATTTATAAATATATACTATGATTAAAAATTCAATTTTTTTAACCTAATTAAATATATTACATTGGTTAGAAATGAAACCTAGTTTAATTAAATAAAACTATATCAACACACCTACTTTATTTAGGTGTTTCCCTCTTGAGAAATACAATTAAGATTGAGCTTGATATGGAGATAGATATAAAAAAATTATATCTATATTTGGGATTTAACTATGTTTTTGACCAATAACCTTTCATTTAGGGAGGTTCCTGTTGACCCCAACATGGTGTGATAATGTTGGAATGGTTCATGATATAGAAACATCCATAATTTATTAAGAATTTTATCCATTAGTAGTTGAGTAGTAGATAATGTCTCTAAAGAATATATTTCATCCATTTGGAAGTAGTGAAAGTGATAATGTTATCAGGGTAGTTTATCCTCTAAAGGAAGCTCTGGATAAATAGTCTTCATTGATCCAGAACACTAAAAAGTGAGAGAAAATAAATATAATGGATTGGAAGTATTTTAGAAGGTTTTTCTTTGAAAATTATTTCCTAATGAAGAATTATCTGATATAGATATTAAATTCATCAAAATATTTAATAAAAGGAGAAAATATTTTAAAATATTTTCCTAACATTACAAGGCTATTAAATAATGTTCTATATTATATACGTACTCCATTAAGAAATATTTACTGCTTCTTTTATGGAATAAATATGAGACATCATAGGTTATTGGTATCTAAGAAATTTTTAGTATATTAGGATATCGTATCATGTGACATCATTAAATAGAAATAGATTTTCAATTATTGTGTTTTATATGGAAAATTTGAAAATAAGTGGATGGTTGAGCACTTTGAAAAAATAAATATAGAAAAATGTTTGAAGAGAAGGGTATAATTTCTATATTTTAATAAATGTGTAAAGACACACTATAGAGAACTCTCAATGGGAATGAGATTTTCTTTCAACTATATATAAGAATTAAATCGTTATCATAATAGAAATGAAAATAAATAAGGTGCCAATGTCCAATGCATCAACTATAAGGATATGAGGTACTATTCAAAGGAATAATAAAAGCATCGGGGAAATTTTTCCATGGATTAGCTTCCGTAAATACTACACCTAAAGTTAAAGTCCCTAATGATGTTTTGTCAGGTACTTTTTCCACAAACTAAAATTTAGCTAATGGTTTATTTAATTTTAAATATTATCACTCTTTATCATCATCCATATTTTCAAAGAAAATTAGATATTTTCCTAGTATCATAGTAATGGAGTTTGAAATAAAGACTCCCAAAAAACCTTATATTATAAAAAAGATATTTCAGTCAGTTCCCATTATGACACAAATACATACCCTATTTAAAATCATGATTATTATATATATGTTTGACTGTGATAAAATCATTGGTATGGATTTTCTTTAAAATAAAATTATAAAAAATTAATTTTGAGATAATGAGATTTTATTTATTATGGTATGTAATTTTTTATATTAATATGGGATAATAAATCCTCTAAAAATACCTAGATCGACCTCTCGTAGCTCTCTTTTATGAAATTCATGGATATATATGACAAACATATCTTATATATTTGAAAGTTACCATTATAATAGAGTATATGATTGTTGTCTAGGAAAACATTTAGGTCTTTCTTGAAAAACTACCTACAGAACCACCCTATTGTGAGGGTTAGATTTCCATGGATCTCAACCTAAATGAAAAAAATATATCAATTAATCCTTATAGGATGGTTATATTGGAATTATTATTACTTAATAATCAATGGTGGAAGTTATGTGATAATGGATTTACATACCCCATTGTTTCACCATGGAGAGACCAGATTCTATTTGTTAAGAATAAATATGGGTCTATTAGGTTGTGCATCAATTATAGGAAAATCAACTCCATTACTCTTAATAACAAGTATCTTCTACCCCACAATGATGAATTGACTGATCAACATCAAATAGATCAACATTTTCAATGATTTATCATTATTATGGGTATCATCTATTGAAAGTAAAGAGAAAATATATTCCAAATATGACATTTTAAATGAGGTACATACATTATGAATATATAATAATTATCTTTGGAATGACTAATGTACCATTGATTTCTATGGATATAATGAAAAATTTATTCAAGGTTAATATTGATAAATTCATTATAATATTTATTGATGGTGCCTTGGTATACTATAAAACTCATGTTCAGCATAAGAACCTTTTATGATTCATTGATAAAACTCTTATAGAAAATGATGTACATGGAAAATTTAGAATACGTAAATTCTTGTTTCTTGAATATTATTTTCTTTTCTACGTTATCTATAATGATGAAATATCACTTGATACTTCAATTAAAATATAGTGATGGAATGGACAATTCCAATGAATAAAACTAAGGTTTGTAGTTTACTTAAATTAGTAAGATAATATTGGGGATTTGGTCAAAAAATTATTCATTATTTATCATGTTAAACAAGTTGAAATGTAGAAGGGTTATGTTCATATGGTAAGAAAAAAGTAAATAATTTTTTGAATAATTAAAGAATATATTGGTCAATACACTAACATTACCATTTCCATTTGAAAGGGATGGATTTGGGATATATAGTGATAAATGAAATTAGGGACTCAGATGTGTCCTTATATATAATGATAGAGTTTTTTACTATGTATCAAGGTAGTTAAAGATTCCTGAATATAATTATCCAACCCATGGTCATTACATATAATCTATAATTTTTAACTGATGATATAGAGGAAATACCTTTATTTTGAAATATTTGAAATATATATGGATCATAAATGTCGGAAAAACATATTCTCATAGAAATATCTAAACACGAGGACAAGGATATAGTTATAACTACTCAAGGATTATGATTTATCAAAACAATAAAACCAAGGTTAGAAAAATATGGTGGTGAATGTGTTGATTTGGAACAATAGTGGATTTTTAAAAAAATCATTGAAGAAGATATTTTGTAATGGATTTAGTAATGTTAGATATGAGAATCATTAACGATGAGGAAATATCAATTCTATTCCAAATGATTTCCAAACATTTCTTATTTGTGGAAATAAAATCTTCCAAACATGATGATAATAATATTTCAAAAAATAAAATTTTGAAAAATGGGAATATGGTAGACTTTATTAGTGAAGATGTTTTTTACAGTGTGTAAAGATTTTATGAATTCCATTACTGATTTCCAGAAAAGAGAATTATTATATGAATAAAATAGCATAAATTTCTTTATACACCTTGGTAGCACAAAAAATTTAACATAATTTGAAATATAATTTTTGGTGAGGTAATATTAAAATGAAATTGTATACTATGTATCAATATGTTGGGTCGGTCAGTAGGTAATAGATGAAAGATAATATCCTAAATGAATCATGATTCCTCTACCTATTACAATATAGAAATCAGATTATATTAATATTGAATTTCTCATCATGTTTACAAACACTCATAGGAAGAAGGATTTAATATGTATTATTCTTAATTGTCTTACCAAGTTGACATATTTCCTCAGGATAAGGGGATACCTCTTTCTTGAGAACCTTATGCAGCTCGATATTAATTATGTTCTTAGAATTCATGCTTCACTAATTTTGATTTTTTGGATACTAATACATGGTTTATATTGATATTTTGGAGGATTCTTTAGATAGATCTAGACATAGAGATAATTTTGAGCACCACTTATCATCCTCAAACTGATGGGAAGCCTGAAATGACTATTCAGACAGTATGATACATGTGGAGGTCATTCCCACTTTACAATCAAGTAATGTGGGATTAGTATTTACTATTGGTGTAGTTTTATTAAAATAATTTATTCTATTAAATCATTAAAATGGAACCATATGATGAATTATATGATATGAGGTGTCATACTAAAACTTCTTGGGATAGTTTTGGTGAAATTAATCATTTTGGGAAAGATCAAATAGTTTAGAAAATAGTGAAAGTGAAGACTCTTCATAATCATATTATTTAATCTCAATGTAGTAAAAAAAACATTTTCTCAATATATAAAAGAATTATTTATATTTTCAATTGGGAGATCATTATTTATTGAAGTTATCTTCAAGGAAGGGTGATATAAGGTTTGAAAATAATGTTAAACATAGTACTAGGTACGTCATGGATTTCGAATTTATAGAAGTAACTGGAGTTATAGTTTACCATTTAGAAATTCCACCTTACCACTATAAAGTTCATGATGTCGTCCATATAACTTTTTTAAAGAAGTAAAATCTAGGCCTAATGAATTGTATCACTACTAAGTAAATATAATAGAAACTCAATATATCTTGTTGTTAAAATTAAAATCTGATTCTGGAAATCGGAAAATAAATATTGTGGAATCAGATGACTCGAATGGGGAAGGGACTTTGGAGAAATCATAAAATATAAGTGGAAAAGTAGGAAGTTAAAAATGTAACAATTAATAACTGCCAACATCATTTCCTGAGGTGAAATTTTATAAATGTATTGGACAAATGTTTCATTGGGGGGGGGGGGGGGGTAATGTACCACTTGATCTTCTATTATAGTAAGTAACCATTCCTTCTAAAAAAAGTAGTGTCAGGCACATAGATTTATTCAAAAATTTCTTTAACTCCAAAACTTTATAAAATATTAATATAATTTTTTAATTCATCATATAAATTTTCTCATTGGGTTTTTTAGAGGTTTCTAGAATAATTAAATTTTTGGTGAATCGTTAATAATACCATTTTCACAAAAGCCATTGCATGTATGAAATTGTAATAATTTCAGAATAATTTGAAATTTTATGAATCAATTTTTCCTAGAAAAATATATACTTGATAAGTAATAAAATTAATATTAAATTATAATTTTTATCTTATAAATATTTTCATAATATTTTGGAAATCACTGAGTTCTTTCTATTTAAATAAAAACTTTTTTAGTTCTTCCCTTTTAATCAACTATTTACAAGGTTACTTTTGGTTTGGGTTTGGTTTTTAAGAAACATAAGTATAATTTTATTTAAAATAATACAATTAATGAAATTTTAATCAAAATTATACATTATATTGGTCAAGAAATCATTTTTATGCTTTAAACAAACATTTTTTCTAAATATATTTTATATTAAATTTTAGAGAAAAACTGTTAAAAATAATTTTTACCAATTATGAGAATAGAATCATGTAAAATGGATTAAATATTTTTAATCATAATAATTAATATTATTTAATAATTTTACGTTAATTTTTCTCATAATGAATAGTAAACATAGTAAAAAATCCCTAGTTAAGGTTAAAAGTGTTAAACTAATAGATAACGTTAAAAAGGAAACATATAATTACCTAAATATTATTGGTTTAAGTTATTTTAAACATATAATATATTATAATATAATTAACATCCATTATTTTTAAATTTAAAAATAAAATGGATTTATATTATTTAAATATATTATGTAATTCCATGTGTGTCCCTCCCCTCACATATAAAATGTGACCTCCTCTCTACTATTATTCACAAACATTGATACCTATATATTGGGAAATAACTTCTTAAAAACATTACTAGATTACTTTAGATAATTATTGATCTTATGTTATCACCCTAATACAATTATAAGAAGGCTTAAGGTGTAAGACATAGGATGTCTCTCAGAGTTGAAGTAATCGTCTTGCCCAAATCTTTCAATGATTATTTCTTCTTATATGTAATATAATTATATATTATCTATATTAACATAATTAATATAGTTTAATAAATACAATTATAACTAGTTATGATTATGGGATTACCATTTTTCACCATCATTCAATCAATTGTGAAATGATGTTATTGCTTGTGTGAATGTGTGGACTACCCATCCACACAACTATATGATTCATTTTCGTCATCAAATCAAATTGATGGATATAAAAATTTATTAATACACACACACACACATATATATATATATAGATGATATTTATGAAATAATTATTGTTCTATAATTATAAAATATTATATAACTTTCATTCCTTCTTCCATGAGAAAATAAAAATAGTGTTCATGCATACATACGAACTACCATCTCCATAAATGGTGTAATCCATTTTTCATTCTATGTATTTTATTGAAGGATATAAATATGTATATAATAAATATATATTACATTTTTATCATTATTAACATTTTTTCATATTATAAATTTGATAAATATTCAATGATCATAACTATTGAATCGAAGCATACATGAGAAAAATCAATTATCACCTGAAATGATGACGTTAATGAAATATCATTAAGGATCAGGTGATAAGATGTTATAGTTAAACCATGTATTATATTATACTTATTAATGTGATTATTTTATATTATTATAATAAATTTAAATTTATTATATAGGAGGGTAACATAACATATGATGCAAGTCAGACTTGAGGTATGGATTTTATGTTGCAGTCCCACTTTTTATCGAGATTGATTATGATTAAATTTATGATGATGAAATTATATGATATATCTCTAAAAATTATTATTTATGTCCTTATCCTATGGTTATTTATAAAAAAATTCCTTCCATATTCAAATCTCTACATACTCAAAATACTAAAATAATTCTTTTAAAGAAACCCAACTAATGTTTTATTATTCATTTGAGAATAATTCTATTCCACATCCATGTATTATTTTCAATTTTTTCAATAATTTTTTTACTATTATTTAATGATATAATAAATTCATTTTACCCATTTTTTAAATTATTAAAAAAATGTGTTAATGGAATATTCTTTTAATTTTCTTTAATGTGGTACTTTTTACTGAAAGACTAAACGATATATTTTTTTTAATTTTTAATACAAGAACGTCATTTCCTACCATTATAAATATTATTTACCTTTTTTATTACATTACATGTTTTCATGGTTCTTCTCAAAGATAATTTCCTTCTTTATATTCTAGAAATTTTTTTATTTTAAATAAGAGGTATTAAAATGAAAAGGGTATTTCCCTTAAAAATGTTACAGTGATCTTTTAAAAGTATATTAATATACATAAGAATCCATTAATGAATCTTATACATTATTAGTGATACACTCTAATGATATTATCCAACATTCCAATATTAATGTCTTATGATCATGTTACTCTAGGGATTGAATGTTGAAAATATTAATATTTTGAATTCTAGTTTTCCTATAGGAATGTTTATGTTTATTATGTATAGTGTTTTTAATCATTTTTTAATGTGATTAACAAATTATAATTATTATGTGACATGTGGTGCCTATTATAACCCATTTATGCATCTATATGTCTTATAAGACAAACTAGTTTTGGAATATTCAGTATGATTGACCTATTTATGTAAGATGTCTTCGAACGAGACCTTATTGGTAAGATTATAATATACTACATTGCACATTCTCTCATTATAAAAATATTTATTATTTTACTTGTGATTATTTATATTGTTATGTAATCCATGGATATATTTCCATTTTATGATATTAGTTAAATGTTTTATTTGATAATTTTTTTTCTCAACTATATTATTCATATTTTTTTATTCTTTGATAGCTTATGTTGGATTCTATCCCTTACTAAGAATATTAGAGAAAACATTATTATGTTATCCTTTCCATATTTTAAAAATAAGGGATCTATAAATGATTTAATAGATATAATAGAATAAATAATAATTTTATCATAGTAGTTATAAGTTGTATTTCATGTTTTCTGAATTTAATGTGACAACTATATTTGTATCTAATCTTCCAAGGATGTTAAACTATTCAATCCTTCAGTAAGATATCTCTTATATAGTTTTCCAAAAAATTTAATATAACCATCAGATATGAGTTATTATAGATATGATGGTAGGTAGTGGTTCCCAATGGGTTTCATATAGATGGTCCTACAGTACGGTTCATGTTAGGTTTATTTTTAGACCTTGATATATCAATCTAGTCTTTAATTTCATTACTTATATTTTGTTTCCTTTTTTTTAGACTTAGATGAAAATATATTCTTTCATAATTCTTGTGTTTTAGATAAATTGGGTGTAATCATTATTATTTATTGGTTATGAATTGTTTGGATCATCTTTTAATATGTATGTTTTTTTGCATAAGAGTTCAATTTATAGCTGAACAATGATAAATTTCCTAAAAAAATATACTACATGTTTTACTCTAATTGTAGGAGAAAATCATTCCCATTGGTTGGATATTGGATCCACTCATTCTTTTCTCTGTCCCGCAGTGATCAGGAACACACAACAAGAATTATAATGGGTTAAACTAGTTGAAATAGTAGTTTTACCTAGGTTGGTACATAAAAAATAAAAAATAAAATAATGAAATATCAATAGGTGGATTTCAGTGGTCACTAGTATAAAATAAATCAGCATCGACCCCTAAAACTAAATATAGGTTAATAATTCCATAAATAAACCAGAACATGATTATTAATTTGGAATGATGGAAGAATAAACAATGTAGAACAAAACCTTTAATTTCATAGTATTATATTTAACTTAGTGGGAATTTTCATCAAACATTATATAATCAATTTTCAATACCACTTTTCTTGGGAAAACAATCTACAGCCTGATTAAAATGAAAAACATTAATTACATATGATTCTTCCATAATTACCTCTAGGTATAATGATTACAAGAATTAATATATTCAAACATAAGGAATGTATTTAAAAAAGCAGAATTGAAATTTTAATTTAAATCAACATTTATGTCTCCACAAAACCATCTTTTAATTTTTCAATTTAAATCTGTATAAAAAACATCATTTAATTAACTATTAAAAATTTAAATGAAAATTGATATTAAATAATTTCAATAATCCCTGAAAGCATCACCACACATCACAATACAACTAAAAATACACAAATAATAATTTTGAAATAGTTCAACTTAATCACACATTAGGCATAAGTAGATATGTTCTAATCCTGAGTGAGAATTTCATACCCCCATCCTCATATTACCTATTATTTTATATAACTATTTTTTTAAAATTTGATATCTTATTTTTTATTCTTCCCAATTCATTTTGGGTGTTCTAGGGGTAACTATTCTTTCTGGATGTAGACTGTAGTAGGCCAAAACATAACCATTAGTGAAACACCATCAGGAACCATGTATGTACTATGTAAGGGTTAGGTGATTTCTTTGAATAAGGGTATCCAGTGTCACCATTACATGGTAACCTACAGTGTAGTAACCCATTATGTAGACAATAGGGATACATATTGGGGCACTAGAGCGGTATCGTGGTAACTTGTATTAACCTTATGTAATTGTAGAAACTTATTGTGTAGCCTATGGAAATCAAAATTTAGAGTACCCCATTTCTAGTGGATCGTGACTCATCCTTTAGGTGGTGCCATGGTGAACTAATTCCAAGGTAATGGTATCCCTTCCACTTATGGCACCCCATACCTTAATTGGAGGACCATGCCACAAGGGTTACTTAGAGGGGGGACAATTGTAAGGCCCCAGTCTTAAACCTTACTTAATTTTGAGTTATTACAAGATTACACATTGTGGATATTTTTAGGTTTTTATTTTTAGAGAATTAGATCATGAAACTTTCATTACATTCCACATTTAAACAAAGTGGTTACATAAAATACAGTATTCATTTTTCCCATCAACGGAAACATATTTAAAATAAAACCTGGATTCTTCCTTGACACTTCCAGGACACTATCATCACATCATGTACCTTTCCCTTGACCTGTGAAAAACATTTTAAAAACATGGGATCAACATAAAAAGCTCAGTGAGGGTTATAAAATGTATGGAAAGGAAACATGAGTACATATATACATAATAATGAAATCATACTTTATCCATGAAGCATAAGCACTTTAACATACCTCTTAAAATAATGAATAAATCATATAAATCATAAGACATAAAGGTAACTTGAGGCATTCATAACATTATTACGTAGGGATTAACCCTCTTGGTTACATTTGTAATTCCCATCACAGTATATTCCCTAAGAGTCAATTTGTGCATAAGAACAATGAAGTCTCAATAGAAATGTAAAATGAGCGAAAATCCCTTATAATGAAGGTATCCTTAAATTAAGGATGATTCAATCTCATAATTATGTGTGAAAAACATTAATACACCCAATATAAGTGGATATTAAGTGTAAAAAAACAATTTTCATTCACACATATTCAAAGGATAACATATTCAATAACTACATGTTGAACCCAAGGAAATAGAAATTGGGTTAAGAAGTTCCCTTGGAAAAATTCGACTGCCTAACGGCGTCATGTTAAAATTCATAAAATTAGTTGATGAGAGAGAAAATGGTATCTTATCACTCGGACATAAAATTTACATCAATAAGGATATATAATAACATATCCCAACATAAAAAGTTGTAAATTAAAAGACATAACAAAATAAGTCTTTAAAAGAGGAGTGTGAAAGGTTCCCTTACCGATTTGGGAAACATTCAAAACGTACACCCCATGAAAGAAGGGTCATACAATGAAGATGTAACTACCCATAAATGAGAGTATATTATACTAATAGTAATTTCATGTGCAGTACATACACCACACAAAAAGTAAATAGTTTCCAATGTATCATGAATCTCACGGGAACAAAAAGTGAGATGAAAATCCCCTTATGAAAATTCGGCAGCCTAACGGCGCCGCATAAAACTTCCCAAAATAGATTTATGAGATAAAATAGGGTCTATCATCACATGAACATAATAAGTACATAAAGGGGAATTTAAAAGAACATCCTCTAACTTAAGAACATGGAGCATAAAAGAAATGACATAAAAAAGAGTACTTGCAAAGAAAGAGAGAGGTAGGATTCCCTTACCTCGTGTCCGTTATGACTTGATCTTTCTTTAATCTCATGAATAATAAAATTTGGTAAATTTATAATTTCTTAAGGACATACTTTAAATATTATTATTCATTTCATATCACATATTATAATGTAATAATAATTGGTTAATAAAGTGAGTTCATATCAGACATTTTTGTCGATGTTCAGTACATGAGTAAAAATTGAACCTATTGGAAACTAATTTTCCATGTAGTTATAGGTAAATCATCTCCAGAATAGTTTTTATGTTTTAAATATCATATATATCCTTTATATATTCATTTTATACTATTCCATAGCATTTGGAGATAAAAAATTAAAAGCACCGATCATGGAGACGGTAGGCCGTACGTACGCATGAACGCTACATTCATTTCTTTTTTTATTCAATGGATTGAAATAATAATTACATAAAGTTATATTATAATTACAGTAGTATAAAATATTTAATACCATTAATTACATTCTTTATACGTCCCACATATGGAATTAAAGAATAAAATCACTTTGAGGGGGCGGTAGTCCGCACTTCATATAATGAAGATATCGCGTTTACCCATAACGGAAACCATAAATGTATGCCATAAATGAAAAATAAAGAAGCTTAAGGAAAACATAAACATGTTTTATATCATATATAAATATACTTACATCTAAATTTCCACCTTTTAAAGTGTTAAAAGAATATAGAACAATCATCATTTCGTGAGGCAGTAATTCGCCATCCACAGAAACAGTATGTTCTTTAACCATTAGATGAAGGTGTGTGTAAGTGTAGCTCGAATAATTCACATAAAAAAATCCTAGTATATTGAAGATACTGGTGTTTTTACAAAATAAAAGAATAAAAATAGTTTACGGGGTTGGAGAAGCAAAATGAAACAAAAGAACACAAGGAAAGACATTACCTTTAAATCGGGTAACTCTCTTTGATTTGAGCTCAAAGGCTTCCTTGGAAAGAATTCTGCCCAAAGTGAGGCTTCAATGATGAATAGAAGGATGTGTAGAGATGCAACGGGCAGGTTTTGGCCGAGCTAAAGGCTTGAGAGGTGTGTGTAAGGTGGTAGAGGTGGGGGCCTTTTATAAGAGGAGAGGAGGGGCACACTTGGAAAGTTATAAAATATTACTTTATTATAAAATGATTTTTGGATTTAAAAGGTCCCAAAAGGATATATTTTGCGGATAAGGTGATAAGGTTTCGAAATACACCCATCCAATAGGTTTTTGACAAGTTTATGTTATAGTTTTATCATTATATTTTCATTTTATTTAAATCCCTTATTAATGAGGTAATTGCTGCATCATCAGGATGTCATAATGAATTTAATTTATTTAAAGTCTAAAAATTATAAAAAAATATCTTGATGCGGTAAATCCTTTTATCTTTCTATTGAATATTTATAGTAAAAAATATGACTTGTATAACCCCATTTAAAAATTGTTTTAGTAAAAAAACTCATGTTTGTGACATTTTAATTTTAACATTAAATAAAAAGGTATTTATGTCATTTTCCAACCAAAGTGGCTCCATGGGGTCCCCAAGTTGACCCATGGATTTTCTTGGCCGTTCATGACACATCCAATGAGTGTAGGACATGTTTCAAGTTCATTTAATATTATTAAAACATTATTATTACCTTAAATTACACTAATTCCCTCTAATCATGATTAAAAACATAAAAGTTAATATTCACCAAAAAATGGTATTATTCCCATTAAACCAAATTTTACTTCTTAATGAAAACCATGTATGTAAGATTTTTGAAATTCAAAACACAGAAGTGGTAAAGTTTCATTTAAACGAAAAATCAGTTTTTTAAGTACCACTTAGTGGTTTCACTATTCATCAAAAATTGAAGTTTTTCAGAATAATACCAAAACATAACCCTAAGCTATATTTGATATTCCAAATTAAAAAAGGGTATATATTTTTCAAAATTAAAATCATATAAGTAACATTAATTAATTTAATAATTAATTCACACTGTCATGACAAATAGCTTGTTTTTATGAAACAATATATATCAAAAGATTAACACTACTTTCAGTCAAATTTCAAAGTGAAATTAATTCCAACGACCAATATTGGATTAAATGGTAAAAATATATTCTAATTTCCATTTAAAACCAATTCAAAATATAATCTAATCATGTAAATAAATTATATTAAATATTGGTTTTGATTTAAAATACAACATTTTTCACAATTCATTAAAAAATGAACTTTATTGGAAAAATACCAAGACTTTACACAAAGTACATTTTGATGTCCCGATTCTAAAGAAGAATTTTATTTTGTCAAGTATAACAGATAAAATTGTAAAAAATTGGATTTAAAAGAGGTTCTCCATCAAAAGGCGGTTAATCGACCTTTTAAAGAATATTAGAATGTTTACGCTTAAAATTGGATTCATTCGCATTTTTAATCCTATAACATTTATTGTAAAAAATAACAATATTTAACAAACATATATAATCATTTTGTAGTTAGTTCTGTTCATTCCCGCCATTATAATGGCTAGGCATTAACTACCATTTAAAATAATATTATTTTATTATTAGAGTGCAACGTAATATTTCAAAGGAACTCGTTGTTGCGTATTGGGTAAACCATCGAGCATAGCGTTCCCTTTAAATTAATATTAAAATTTTATTCACAAATAGGGATGAATGTGAAAATATCATATTCTTTATTTACCTGGGCTGTTACATCCTTCCCCCCTTTTGGTAATTCTGTCCTCACAATTTTAAAATTGGGCTTGGAAACTTCATTGAAAATCCCACATCGGAACAAGAGTCAGTAAAACAATCACTTTAAAATAAAGAAAGAGATGTACAAAGGTCACCCAAGTTAACCCATACTAGGATTCCATGTAGGAAAATATGGATATGGAGGAGAAAACAAAGGGTCATGTTCTGATGGAGAGTGATAGTAAACATGTCTAGGAGAAAGTTAACCATAAGAAAATCACAAACTTGTGATGGGTTAAACGGTATTCGATTCCCCAGTATGAAAATTTAATAGACAACATTTTTGTTTAAGTTACTCTTCATTGAGGAATTTATTTTTGAGCTTAACTAAATCATAATTAAATATACTTACTTTTTATGTAGACTTTCAACTTTTACTAGATTCATTAATCAAACTCATATTTTCTCCAAAAGACGAGTATTTAAGAAGACTTGATCACAATAAGAGTACCATAATCAACTTCTTGAGAATCACCTAATCCACAAAATAGAACTATATATTTCCCATGTATTTAGACAGAATCCAAAACCAAAATTTTTAGTATGAGGTCAGATAATCCACAAAATTATAATCCATTATAAAAAGAAAATCTATTATTAATCTCCAAATTTTGTCCAAAAAACCCAAAGTTCAAAGAAGACCATTCGATAAACAACTTTCCATAAAATTATTCAAAGTAAACCAAACTAAGATTGAAACCCAAATATTTGATGGATTTAATCACATAGTCTTCCATGGTACAAATTAACATTTATCTCCAAATAACATCAGTTGCTCTTAAATTGTCATATTGAAAAGTAATTAACCTAATCACATATCCTCCATGATAGGTTAATCATTTCCATAGATAACCCAAAATAAACTTACTATTGATTCCTAAAATCATCTAACTAAAAATAATTAGTCAAACTAACCAAGGAATTCGCGTAGTCTAGTGGTAGGCGATAAATACCAGTCGCACTTTGGTTGTGGGTTCGATTCCCGCAGCTTTGTCTGACGTGATGGGTTGTCACACGGTCTACGTGTTGTATTTTTTCCAATACTATATAATTCTTAAAACAGTCCCCAAAACAAGATAAAATCTTCAAAAATAATCATAACATATTTTAACCTCAATTTTATCTCATGCCATTCATTTTCCATCATAACATATAATAACCCATAATTGCCTCAAAAGTAAGGATCTTATTAACCCTAATGGTTACCTTTATAATTATTACCTGAACATCCACATCGATTAGTCATCTCGTACATGATTCATTACAGAACATACCAAGGTTAAAGTGGTTGATCATGAATCCTTGATAGTAGGTTTATAACAACCATGAGTTTCATCATTTAATCCCCCATTTCATCCAGTCTCTTAATCAGAGAACCACCATAGTTTCCTTCAAACCTATTGTCACATTGGTGCCTTCTAGATCCATCCATTCACTAAAAACAAAAATGTCAGTGTGTGTATATCAACAAAACCATCATGTACTAATGAGTAAGATATAATTACTCATTCACTTTATCTAAAAACTATGACTCTTTTTGAAATCCTAACCATTATGGTAATGTCACTTATGCTTAAAGAATACCCTAACCTCTAAAGTTATCTAAACCAACCTCTGATACCAACTATAAGGCCCCAGCCTTAAACCTTACTTAATCTTGAGTTATTACAAGATTATACATTGAGGATCTTTTTAGGTTTATATTTTTAGATAATTACATCATGAAACTTGCATTACATTCCACATTTAAACAAAGTGGTTATATAAAAGACAGTATTCATTTTTTCCATCAACGGAAACATATTTAAAATAAAATATGGATTCTTTCTTGAAACTTTCATGACACTGTCATCACATCAAGTACCTTTCCCTTGACCTGTGAAAAACATTTCAAAAACATTGGATGAGCATAAAAATCTCAGTAAGGGTTATAAAAATTATGGAAAGGAAACATGAGTACATATATACATAAGAATGAAATCATACTTTATCCAGAAAGCATAAGCACTTTAACATACCATATAAAATCATGAATAAATCATATAAATCATAAGTCATAAAGGTAACTTGAGGCATTCATAGCATTCTTACATAGTGAGTAACCCTCTTGGTTACGTTTGGAATACCCATCGTAGTATATTCCCTAAATCTCTTTGGAGAAACATGAACGTTTAACCCCTTCGCGTTACCCAATGCTTTGGAGAGCTATATCGGGCTCACCCACCCTTAGTTTATCACGGAACCACCCGTCTTCATAAAAAATGCCCAAGAACCATAACATAATCATAGCACATAACGTAAGCATAATGGAAAGATAATGTTCCCACATTGCAATAACAATACAACATTTTAAGATATTGAATGAATTCTAAAAAAAAATCAAAACCATTTAAAACATTTAATAAAGATATTTTTTAATCAAAGTGTCCCATACTACTTTGAAGATTTTAAAATTTTACACCATTAATATCCACATAAATAAATCCTTGAAACCATTTTGAAAACATAGATATTAATGAGAAATATTTATAAGAATAAATCATTAAAACATTTAAAACGATATTTTAGTTAAACGGTTTTTATAAAAATGAGAGACACTTGAATAAAAAATTGAGGAATAAATTTTAATCAGAACTTTATAATATCATGAGAATAAAGGGATTCATGATATAATATTCCAAAGGACAGTATATACACCATATAATAGTGAATTGGTGCATAAGAACAATGAAGTCTCAATAGAAATGTAAAATGAGATAAAATCCCTGATAAAGAAGGTATCCTTAAATTAAGGATGAATAAATCTCATAATTATGTGTGACAAAAATAAATACACCCAATATAAGTGGATATTAAGTGTAAAACAATCAAAGTTCATTCACACATATTCAATGGATAA
This sequence comes from Viscum album, assembly GCA_963277665.1. Taxonomy (NCBI): domain Eukaryota; kingdom Viridiplantae; phylum Streptophyta; class Magnoliopsida; order Santalales; family Viscaceae; genus Viscum; species Viscum album. The sequence goes on along the minus strand of OY728158.1, from coordinate 1,161,853,818 downwards.
CATATTCAGTAACTACATGTTGAACCCAAGGAAATTGAAATTGGGTTAAGAAGTTCCCTTTGTAAAATTCAACAGCCTAACGGCATCACTTTAAAATTCATAAAATTAGTTTCTGAGAAAGAAAATGTTATCTCAAAACGTACACCCAATGAAAGAAGGGTCATACAATGAAGATGTAACTACCAATAAATGAGATTATATTATACTAATATTAAAATAATGGGCAGTACATATACCACACAAAAAGGAAATAGTGGAAAATGTAGCATGAATCTCACGGGAACAAAAAGTGAGATGAAAATCCCCTTATGAAAATTCGGCAGCCTAACGGCGCCACATAAAAATTACAAAAATGGATTGATGAGATAAAATAGGGTATCTCATCACATGAAAATAAAAATTACAGAAAGTATAATATAAAATGACATCCTCTAACATAAGAACATGGAGCATAAAAGAAATGACATAAAAGAGAGTACTTGCAAAGAAAGAGAGAGGTAGGATTCCCTTACCTCGTGTCCGACATGACTCGATAGTTCTTTAATCTACTAAATAATAAAATTTGGTCAATTTATAATTGATTAAGGACCTACTTTAAATATTATTATTCAGTTCATATCACATATTATAATGTTATAATAATTTGTTAATAAAGTGAGTTTATATGAGACGTTTTTGTCGATGTTCAGTACATGAGTAAAAATTGAACTTATTGGAAAAGAATTTTCCATGTAGTTATAGTTACATAATCTCAATAATAGTATTTATGTTTTAAATATCATATATATCCATTATATATTCATTTTATACTATTCCATAGCATTTGGAGATAAAAAATTAAAAGCACTGTTTATGGAGACGGTAGGCCCTATGTACGCATGAACACTACTTTCATTTCTTTTTTTTGTATTCAATGAAATGAAATATTAATGATATAAATTTATATTATAATTCCATAAGTATAACAGATTTAATACCATTAATTCCATAATTTATACGTCCCACATATGGCATTAATGAATCAAATCACTTTGAGGGGGCGGTAGTCTCCACTTCCTAAAATGAAGATATCGCGTTTACCCATAATGGAAACCATAAAGTTATGCCATAAATGAAAAAAACAAAAGCTTAAGGAAAACATAAACATAATATGTATCATATATAAATATAGTTACATCTTAATGGACACCTTTGAAGGTGTTAAAATAATATTGAACAATCATCGTTTCGTGAGGCAGTAATTTACCATCCACAGAAACATTATGTACTTTAACCATTATACTAAGGTGTGTTTATGTGTAGCTCTAATACTTCACATAAAAACACCATATTATATTGAAGATACTTTTGTTTTTACAAAATAAAATAATAAAAAGAGTTTAGGGGGTTTGAGAAGCAAAATAAACCAAAAGAACACAAGGGAAGACATTACCTTTAAATCGGGTAACTCTCTTTGATTTGAGATCAATGGCTTCCTTGGAAAGTATTATGCCCAAATTTAGGCTTCAATGATGAATATAGGGATGTGGAGAGATGAAATGGGCAGGTTTTGGCCGAGAAAAAGGCTTGAAAGTTGTGTGTAAGGTGGTATAGGTGGGGGCCTTTTATAAGAGGAGAGGAGGGGAACTCTTGGAATGTTATAAAATATTACTTTATTATAAAATGATTTTCGGATTTAAAAGGTCCCAAAAGGGTATATTTCAAGGATAAGGTGATAAGGTTTCGAAATACACCCATCCAATTGGTTTTTGACAAGTTTATGTTATATTTTTAACATTATATTTTCATTTTATTTAAATCCCTTATTAATGAGGTAATTGATGCATCATCATGATGTCATAAATAATTTAATTTTTTTAAGGTCTAAAATTTATAAAACAAATATCATGATTTAGGAAATCTTTTTATCTTTCTAATGAATATTTATAGTCAAAACGCCGACTTGTATAACCCCATTTAAAAATTGTTTTAGTAAAACAACTCATGTTTGTGACATTTTAATTTTAACTTTAAATAAAAATGTATTTATGTCATTTTCCAACCAAATTGACTCCATGGGGTCCCCAAGATGACCCATGGATTTTCTTGTTCGGACATGACACACCCAATGAGGGTAGGACATGTGTCAAGTTCATTTCATATTATTAAAACATTATTTTTACCTTAAATTACACTAATTACCTCTAATCGCGATTAAAAACATAAAAGTTACTATTCACCAAAAAATTATTTTAATCCCATTGAACAAAATTTTACTTCTTAATGACAACCATGTATGTCAGATTTTTGAAATTCAAAACACAGTAGTGTTAAAGTATCATTTAAATGAAAAATCAATTTTTTAAGTACCACTTAGTGGTTTCACTATTCATCAAAAATTGATGTTTTTCAGAATAATACCAAAACTTCACCCTAAGATATATTTGATATTCCGAATTCAAAAATGATATCTATTTTACAAAATTAAAATCATATATGTTACATTAATTAATTTTATAATTAATTCCAACTGTCATGACAAATAGCATGTTTTTATGAAACAATATATATCAAAAGATTGACACTAGTTTAAGTCCAATTTCAAAGTGAAATTAATTCCAACGACAAATATTGGATTAAATAGTAAAAATATATTCTAATTTCACTTTAAAACCAATTAAAAAGATAATATAATCCTATAATTAAATTATATTAAAAAGTGGTTTTGAATTAAAATACAACATTTTTCACTATTCATTAAAAAATGAACTTTATCGGAAAAATACAAACAATTTACACAAAGTAAATTTTGAGGTCCCGATTCTAAAGAAGAATTTTATTTTGTTATGTATAACACAAAAAATTTTCAAAAAGTGGATTTAAAAGAGGTTCTCCATCAAAAGGCAGTTAATCGACCTTTTAAAGAATGTTAGAATGTTTATGCTTAAAATTGGATTCATTCACATTTTTAATCCTCTAATATTTGTTGTAAAAAATAAAAATATTTGACAAACATATATAATCATTTTGTAGTTAGTTTTGTTAATTCCCACCATTAAAACGGCTAGGCGTTAACTACCATTTAAAAGAATATTATTTTATTATTAGAGTGCAACGTAAGATTTCAAAGGAACTCGTTGTTGCGTATTGGGTAACCCATCAGGCATAGTGTTCCCTTTAAATTAATACTAACGTTTTATTCACAAATAGGGATGAATGTGAAAATTTCATATTCTTTATTTACCTGGGGTGTTACAACAATATTGTGGTGGATGATACCACATCATAGTCAATGTCTTTCTATCAATGTTTAAAAAGTTTAAACACCTATATTTCATATTTTTGACATAAATACCCTTTAGGATCTTTATTCCCCATCAATCAAGTGTCAGAAACTGATTATATCCCTATGTAACACCCCTCTCCTTCTTATTCAATTTCAATCTTCTTCCCTCTAATTATTCATATTTCTTCAAGGTGAGGCCCACATTTCTTCTATTAATAAATTTCTTATTATTATCCTTTCATACCATTCCCTGATGATTTTATGGGGGAACAAGGGTTTGTGGACACTCTATTTTCAATATGTAGTTTGGTGTTTTAATATAACATCATAGTTACCTATATTTTATTCATTCCTTCTAATGGTGGATAGCTCTTCACTTTGTGAAGGTGAAATTTTTAGGTGGTTTTTTTAGGTATTGTTTATTAATTTTACAACCATCAATTTTGTTCTTTTAAAAATTTGGGTTTTGATTATATTATGATGGTATTAAATATTACCAAGATTTTATCAATAAGGAATCCATTTTTCACTGGACTACAATGGAATGGAAAGAATCATTATTTGAAAATATATATTTTTAATTTATCATCTAAAAAAGGAATATTGGGTGTCTGATAAAATTCCCAAATAACTATTATAAAGAAATTTTTTATTGTATTATTTTTTGTGATTTAAATTGATTTTAAATTCTTATTCGAGCTGAAAAAGTTATAATTGGTAATTTAAAAGGGTCTTATAAACTATGAAAATGGTTAAAGTATTTTATAATTTAGTTTAATTGGTTTTAAAAGTTGTTTTTATAAATATTTGGTTTTAAAAGATTATTTGGAGGCCCTATTAAGTTTTCTTGTTCAAAAACCATCCTTAGAATGTTCCCCAATTTTTTAATTAATTATAATGAAATTTTCTTTTGTATAGGCCCAATTTTTTATATTTCAATGATTTTTTAATAATGTATTGTTTCTATAAATGGTGACCATAGTTGAGGAATTATTTATAGTTCTTTATTTTTGTAAATGTATATATACATGTATTTAAATTTCTAACATTTCTTGTTACCATTTTTTGGATCACTTAAATTTTATATATCTTGAGAAACCAAGAGTAACAAGTGGAATTTATAAGAGTAATTAGGATCTTGAACTGTATAGAATAAAATAGTATAGATTACACCCTACTTTTGGAGTTTTCCCCTCAGCTATTCCATGTTGGGTATGAATGATTATTGTGTAGGGTGGATTGGACCAGGCACACCTATATGATGGATCATGTTTTAGTATGTTCTTGGTGGTCCCCTTATCTAATAAGTATTCCCATTATCATTGGTACTTGGTTAAATTATATTTTTCACTTTTCTATATTCATATATTGATATAATATGAATTGTTTTCACATTTCTATTATTTCATTAATGCTACCATTATTATTATTATCTCTCATTTTTTCACCATACTCTTTGGCTAAAATAAGAAATAATGATTATATTTTGATTAAATATGGGTTGTAACTCTCTGATTGAATAATATATATGTTTTTAAATTAATGGAATGTTTTTGGAAAATCCATTTTTCTCATTTATGTTTCAATTACCACCCATTTTAAAAAAAGCACGACTATAATTATACAAATTAAAAAAAAATAAGGCAATAAACTATTTTTTATCCATAAATGGGAGAAAAAATTATGTTTATATATTATTTTTCATACTACCTTAAATAGAACTTTATTCAAATTTTATTCATTAGGTTTTTTATTATGGTATTTATAGATATTTATGCACAATCCTATTAATATTTTAGTTTTAGGAATAGCATTTGGTCACTCATCGACTATTGTGGTACTAGGGTTGGATGGTGCCCAGTGGTTTTATGAAGTGATCAGTTTGAATATTAGATTATTTTTTAGTATTACTATTTAATCAAACAAGTAAGAGACTTATGTGTTGAATTATATTCTTATTTTTAATTTTTTTCTCGAATTAGATGATATTGTGTTGTTTATTCTCTATTTTTTTGTGGTTATTATAAAATTATTCTTTTCTACTAATGCATGGACCTCTGATGTATAGAGTTGGAATGTTGAATTTTTTAGGGGAAGTATCATGTTTAATTTTATGATTATATGGAGAGTAAGTTTCACAATTTTATATTTTACACCTCTGAACAAATTTTCATATCATATTGATTGGTAACATACTTCAGTCCAATAATAGGCTAGATCAGGTTCTCAATTGAGGTGTTCAGACCTAGTTCATGTGAAAAAATTATCAGATCCTATGTTTTTAAAAGAATTGAGGTTTTAGAGTTTGATTTTTTATTTGGGAAGTAATTATATAATAAAGATATTATAATTATTACATTCAGTGTAGGAATAGAGATGTTTGTGTCCAACACATTCAATACAAAACCATTAGTTACCATGGGATGTCGGGTGGGGGATCTTGAATTGTGAATTGTCATTGTTTGATACTAAAGTGTTGTTGTTTTTATTGATGGTCTTTCTTATTCTTGTGGGTATTTTTTGAGTATATAGTGGTGATTATTTTATTTGACCCCAGTTAATTTATTTTCGAAATGTTTTAATTGGAATCAATATTTTGAAATATATATTTCATATATATGGATTATTTAAAGTATTCTAATGATTTAGGGAGTGGCGGTGGGATTTTAGATGGACATACCTTGTGATCTTGTAGTGTTAATAAAACCTTGTGAATCCAGATAGTGTTTTTCGATATAACACTCATTAAAATATTAATGATGGACTCATGGCCTTCTGATCCATGTAGTCAGTTCATGCATGGCCACTATTCCCTCTAAAGTTTTATTTTATGTCGTGTTGTGTGATGATCTAGTAGTATTTATTTCTATTGATATTTTGAAAAATGGTTTATATTTTTAAATAGTGTTGTTCAGTTTTCAAATTAATAAAGATAATTTTCATATTTTTTCATGTATATTTGGTATTTGGTAATTTGAATCATTTTTAAAAAAAATGAATCAAAATTAAAATATAATAATTTGTATTAATGATTAAAATTTAGTTTTTTAAGTAAAATATGATGTTTTGATATTTAATAAATGTTTTATAAGATGAAATAAAATGATCTTGATGTTTGGAGATGGGAAAAATGTTTTAATAAGACATTTTTGTAATTTTTAAAATGATTTCTTAGTGGTGTCTTGTGATTATCAAAACTGAGATATGGTATTTTGAAAAAGATTGAAAAGAAAATTGTCCAAATTTTATGAGTTGTGATTTGATATTGTATTTATTTTATGTCGTGATTTATTTCTAGTTGTTTATGGTTTGAATTTGTGTGATTATTGATTAATTTTTTTATCTTCTTCTTATTTAGAGTATTTCCCCAAAAAGCATCCATACATTTTCAAGGAATAGTTATGTGTGGGACTCCACAAGTAGACACTTTAGTTGATCAAACTAGACATTTCCATATAGTGTTCAAAATATTTTCACCTCCCCCCATTTATGTCTACCAGATCATTGTATAGTCGAGAAATGGATATGAATTATGTTCACTATTTCCCTGTATTTGTGCCCTATCTTCTATATTTCACCATGGAAGACTTCTTGAAGGATAATTATTTTAAAAGTGGAATTCAACTTAAAATTTGGTTGAGTTAATTCAGATATGTTTCACCCTATATTTAGATTTTGTGAGGTATTTAGTTTGGATTGATCACTCCACTTCATGAGTAATTCAGTAGAATGATACTTTTTATATTCCTAGATGTAGTGAAGGGAGTTCTAATAAGATAGAGGGAGGTAGAATATGTCATAGAAAAAAATTAATGGTATCAAGTGGAACTCGAGTATCACATGAACTCTCTAAATGTTTGGATATATTTATTCCATCAATGTAGAAAGAAATATAAAAAAGAAGACTCTTTGTAAAAATGATATGAAGACTTATCATGGTTGCAGCTATCTAGGTCATCTACAATGTTTTTGTAAATGAGTCACTCATAAAAGGAGTATAATATTATCTACCTCTTTAAAGGATAATCAGGCATAACCCATTGATTTTGATGATGATTAATATTTTTTTTCGAGGTATTATTCATTCCTTGTTTACAGATTTTTATTATTTTCCTTTATTTACCAATCATTAGAGAAAGAATTAATCATTGTGATAGACTATTCCCTCTTATTGAAATTTTTTAGTGTTAATACCTAGATTCATTATTTATAGTTGTTGGTGTTATATGATTGGTATATTTCTGTTGAATCTGTTCATTTTCTTTCCTTTTTTCCATATTTAATTTTTTGGAAAATTGCTATTTTATTCTAATTATAATATGGTGGGGGGGCCAAAAAAATTCCTAACCATGACTCATGTGGTTTATTTATTACATTTGGTTCTAGAATACATATTAATGAAAACGTATATGTCTTTTAGTAATGAAGTGTTAGCTTCTTCTAGAGATGAAGTGAGTTTTAGGGATAAATTTGAAGTAATTAAATTAGTGATTTATACCTTCTCCTAGTGGTGGTTTTTATGTTCCTAGATTTTAATGAATTGATTTTTATATAGGAAGTTTAATATTACACTTACAACAGATCAACTAAATCCACTAAAGCTTTTCATGGGAATAAATTCTTAAACTATAGAGAATTATCACACCCCACCCTCTCATTCATACTATTTTACCAAGTTATTAATTTTTTGTTTATTATCATATTTCTTGGTATTCTCGATTATTTTGAGTGTTTTTGGTAGTGAACTACAGTTTTGTCTATAGTATGCCCCTGGATAGGCCACAGGGATCCCTCACTATGTTGCATTAGGGTCAGAGTTCTACATTGTCTCATAGTAACTATTTTTACCCTTATATAGGCACCTATGTTGTAGTAGTCCATGGAGTGGACTCTATGGTAACATTTTGTGGCATTTTAACTGTTTAATGGTAGCTAGTTATACTAGTATCTATGTACGATAGGCTATAGTGTGGCCATGGGGACCACGCTATAGACCTACAACTATTTAGTGGACTATGTTGCAGCCTTAAGGTTGTGTTATTGTGCCCAAGGGCCCCAAGAGAAGTGTCCCTTCCACTCAGGGTTTAACTCCCCCAACTCGAACCACCAATTCAATGATATACATCTAAAATAAAAGATTCAATCCTCCACATAATCAGGAGTCTATCAACTAGGAGTAAGGATACAAATGCAATCAGTGGGAGACTATACTCTCTAGTAATCATTTCCGTGCAAAAAAATATATATTTAACAATATAATAATCAGACTATAAGGAATAAAAATTAATATTAATTATAATAACATATGTAACACATGTTATAAAAATAAATAAAACCATGATCCCATAGTTGCAATACAAATCAGAGTAAAAAGTGAAATAATATAAATAAATAAAACTCTAGAAAAATTCACCAGAGTATTTTTTAGTCCCACATCTATCATCATGTTACACAACTAAGATTTGTATCATGGTCTACTTTCTATTACGTAGATCCCTAATCATGAATATTTCTTGTGAATCGTGGTTCCCATGCAGGGTGTGAGTAATAAAACAAAGTAGGACACCACCAATTCATCATTAACAAGGGTGAACATGTATAACAATATTATTCCATGATAATAATAGATCTAAAAGCAATAACAATGATCATGTATCAATCACACATGTGATAAGAATTCCAAAATGACCCTGATTGTATCTACTTAATCTCCATTCCATTAGGATAATCATATGGATATTGAATGTTTCGAATAGAAACCATATGGATTGTAACATGTCTCTACATAGTCTCAAGTCATCGAGTCCAATCAGGCCACAATATCATCATAACCTAGTTTCATTATGGTTCAATCCTCCAGACCATGGATCCTCATTTGTGCCTTGGGTCTAGGCACAATTTCCTCATACCCCAATGTCTCTATGACTATTCTTTACATATGGTTGGCATGACCCTACCCTTTGTTCGAGTTTACCATTGTCATCATCGCATTTACTATGCACTCATCCTCTAAAGGATAACCATGTCACTAAGGTTTACATGTTTGATAGAGATAATATTTTCATTATTTTTCATATATGTTTCAATGATTCATCCCCTGCTAATTAATCCATTTGATCTGATTTGTATCATTTTAGTGTATTTGTGAATTATTGGCTTAATTGTGGAAATTAGTTAATTCTGGAAATTTAGCAATTCTGTGGATCTTCTATATTTCGAGAATTTCATTTTCATTTTTTTCCAAATTTTGTGATTCCTTTTTTTAGGATTTGTGTGCTCGTGGGATTCAACTTTGTCCATTGGACCTAGGTCTAATTCGGCACACTATGGCCCAGAAAAATTCATCAAGTGGAAAAAGTTTTCTAGCTGGCAGAATGGACCCTACCATAATTAATGAGGCATATATCGTTCTACACATGTCCAAATTATGTGATTCTATCTTTGGAAGAAAAAGGACTCCAAGACTCATGTTTTCAATTAATTTTATGGGGAAATTCTGTCCTTAAGGCATCCATATAATGCGTACAAAGAGAGGTATTTGAAGAGTCGCATCATGTATAAAACAATGTGAGTGGTAATTTGAGAATAATGTTTTTTCCACAAGTCCAAATTCTCTGATATTTTTAAGAAGAATTGAAAAGACATAGATTAAAAAGATTTATTAATACACCTTCCAGAGTTTCAGCCATTAAATATGCCTATCGGACTCAGACATTTGGTGGAGTAATTTTGGAGGAAACTTTTCTACTCCAAAAGCCTATAAATAAGAGTGTCCACTCCCATTAAAATGGGTTTAAGAAGGTACAAGATGGGTTGTATTGGAGGGTTGAATTCTTGAAATTATTTCTATTTTATATTTTCACACTTCTTGGTTTCATCATGCTCTATTCTACCTCTTTCAACTCTAATACCCTTCACATGGAGGGGTAAAACCTTTGAGTGATCGAGGAAGGGGGAGTTTCTCTTTTGTAATGTCGGAATTTTGTGCTTAAATGTAAAACCCACATTTTCTTTTGAATGACTTCTATTATCATTTTTTCCTATTTCAATTAATATGATCGTTTTTTCTATTTGGTGTATTCATTTTTAATAGCTTTGGTTAAGGACTTTTATTCTCCCTCCGCCTAGTGCAATTTGTCTCGATCGAGAATATTGTGTTCGGTGGTGAGTATCCAGTAATAGTTGGCACGTGTGTGGAACTAGTAAACTTTTTCTAGAGTTCTAAGGATCAAAAATTCCTGATCAGGACTTGCCTTAGTTGTTTAGGAATTATTTATCAACTTCAATGCACATAGGAGTCAGTTCCATTTCTTTCTTCAACCAATGGTGATTGATAACTTGATCGAGGAGTCTTTCATTTTTCATTCAACAGGAAGAGAGGTAAGATGATATTTGTGGCCATGATGACATTAAAAAAGTTGATCTTTTCCTGACCTCATAAATCTATTCATCCATTAGTGTTCAACCTTTCTTTTCAATTTCTTGCTTTATTTTTCAACTCTAACAATTTCAAAAAGAACCTCTTCTTATTTCTTTAATTAATGTGACAAACATAATTGTTGTGAACTCCCCTCTGGAGAAAACTTAGGTTACCCACATTGCTACATTTTAACTTAGGTATTATTTGTTTTTGTCACACCCCATGATAGTCTCATGTCAAAACTTTGCTCCGCTTCCGGGGAGGTAGTGCCAAAAATTTTCTCTCTCTCTTTATTTTCTCTTTTCTTATATTCATTCCAAGTTGCATGACTAAAACCTCAAATGTTGAAACTTGTCCCATTGATCTTGAAATTGAAATAAATTTGTTTAATAGGCTCTGAAAACTTAATTTACAATCTAAATTAGAGGAAATTTCTCTTAGAGACTTAAGTGAAACTTCAAGTGTTCACTATGAGCCTATCATAATGGCTGGAAATCAAAACCCAACTCTCATACACCTTTGTGTCCCACAATTACATAATCAGAATAATCAACTTATCATGACAGTGTTGCAAAATGATTTTGAGATGAAACCTAATATGATACCATTGCTTCCAAAGTTTCAAGTCTTGAAAGTTGAAGATCCCAACAAGCATATTAAAGAGTTCACACATGTCTTCTCAACCCTCAGACCACGTAGAGTAGCTAAAGAACAAGTAAATTGGAAGGAATTCCCATTTTCATTGGAAGGAGCTACTAAAATGGTTGTATGGTCTACAACCTGGAGTTGTGGATGATTGGAATGGCCTGGTGAGATGCTTCATGCAATGATTCTTCCCCGCCTCCAGAATCACAGCCATCAGAATGGAGATCTATGTTATCAAACAATCATATGGTGGAACCCTTTATGAGTACTGGGAAAGATTTAAAACGATATGTGCCATCTGAACACATCAAGCCATTGAGGATAATCACTTTCTTGTATTCTTCTATCAAGGATTACTGTAAAATGATAGGAACCTTCTCGATGCATCCTCTGGAGGTGCATTGATTGAAAATTCGCCAGAAGAAGCAAAAGGTTTCATTGAGAAGATTTGTCAGAACTCGCAATAGTTTGGTACAAGAGGTACTGGAACAAAAGGTATTCATGAGGTACAAACTTCTCATCCATCACCCTTACTAGAAACTAATATTGAAGAGATAATTAGTTTAGTGAGACAGATAGCCTTGAAATAAGTGGGTGACCAACAAGCACCAGCTAAGGTATGCGGTTTATGCTCATCACCTGATCATTTCACTGACCAATGTGCTAAAATACATGGAATAGAAACATGTGCGGCAACATTTCAACCAAGTCAGTACCAGCAGAATCAAGGATGGACAGAGCCTAACCATGTTCAGTATGGGTTTGGTAATCAGTAAAATCAAGCTAGACCTCTAAACCAAAACCAGTTCCAAAACCCACCACCATTTCAAAAGAAGAAACCTTATAACCAGCCTCCACAACACCAACTACCCACATACCCAATACCTTATGATCAACCATCTACCAACACAAAATCTTCTGTGGAGTAGCTACAGTCTAGGTTTGATGACCTAGCAGATAAGGTTGACAAGCTGGCAAACACAGTGGGATGTTTTGTTGAAATCATGACCCAAAATCCCAGGAAACTTCCTTCCCAAACAATCCGAAACCCAAAAGAGAATGTCATCATGATAACAACAAGAAGTGGAAAAGAGATATCACCACCAGAATCCCATGAAACAGAAATAATACCACTTGTGTTGAGGGAGAATGAAGTTGAAAACTCTAAAAAACCTGTGAAAATCCATTGTGAAGAAGAGAAGAAATAGGAGGAAGAGATGGATAGGCCATGGAAAAAGAGACCAGAAACAACATTTCAAAGGAAACAAAGGGAGAAGAAAGACTTACCCCCTAAATTTCCATCAAGTATGATTGAATCAAATAAATTGCAGGAGGAAGCACTTCAAAAAGAAATTATGGACACCTTCCAGAAATTGGAAATTAGTATACCCTTACATGAAGCAGTCAAACAAATTTCAAAGTATGCTAAATTTTTTAAGGATATTTTTACCAAGAAGAGGATACATCAAGGGAATGAAAGGATCAACAAGGGAAGAAGTTTCTCAGACCTTGTCACACAACAATTTCCAAAAAAAATTCAAGATCCAAGGATGTTTTCTATTCCATGCACCATTGGTTATTTAAATTTCACTATTTATTTGTGTGATCTAGGTGATTCAATTAACATATTTCCTCAATCGTTATATACTTCTTTTTAGATTGGAGACTTGAAGCCCACAAGAGTGGTGGTCCATCTTGCAAACCAATCAACAGTTTTCCCTGCAGGAGTTTTGGAGGATGTCCTTGTGAAAGTCAAAGATATCTTATTCCCAGCTGACTTCTACGTGCTCAATATGGAAAAAGATAGAAGCCCATCACACTCACCAATAATTTTGGGGATACCTCTCTTGAATACGTCCAAGACCATCATCAATTTCTATGAGGGGACACTCACAATGGATTTTGGAGAGAGCATGGTCCACTTTAATATTTTTTAATCCATGAGGCACCAATCAGATGATCACTCCCTCTTTTCTCTTTCTCATGAAGTTGGTGCAGAACCCATTGAAGAATCAGGTTTTCTCTATGAACTCTTAGACTTAGGAGAAACTTCTTCCGTTGAAAATATCATTGAACATGTGGATCCCCAACATGCTGGAGTTTATGATTTCATTTGGGAGGAAAAGGAAAAATCTGATTTCTTTTATGATTTATTAAATGATAAGGAAGATGATATGGTTTCTTGTGTGCAGGAGGACAAACATTTGGAAGTGGTAAATTTCAATTTAGTTTCATCCCTTGAGCATCCCCCTGATTTGGAACTCAACCCACTCCTCACTGATTTGAAATATGTGTACCTTAGGGAAGGCAAGAAACTACCAGTGATAATTACTAATAATCTCTCTGAAATCCAATATAAATCATTGATAGATCTTTTGAGAGAGAATATCCAAGAGATAGGGTGTATTTTAGGTGATATTCTAGGAATCAACCCAAATATATGCTCACATTTAATTTTTCTTGAGGGAGATTCCAAACATGTCAGGCAACACCAAAGGATGTTAAATCCCACTTTAATGGAGGTTTTGAAGAAGGAGGTTGAGAAGCTATTGGAAGCCGAGATCATCTATCGCATCTCAGATTCACAATGGGTTATCCCAATTCACGTAGTTCCGAAAAAAACTGGCATAACCACTATGAGGAATGAAAATAATGAATTAATCCCTGTGAGAATTCAAAATAGGTGGAGAGTGTGCATTGATTTTAGGAAGTTGAATCAGGTTACTCGGAAAGATCAGTTCCCCATTCCCATCATTGATCAGATGTTAGAGATATTGTCTATAAGAACTCATTATTGTTTTTTGGATGTATTTTCAGGACATTTCCATGTACCCATTGCTCTTGAGGATCAAGAAAAGACAACCTTTACACATCCCATTAGAACATTTGCATATAAAAGGATGACATTTGGATTATGTAATGCTCCATGTACATTTCAGAGGTGCATGGAAAGTATATTTTCTTATCACATTGAAGATTTCGTAGAGGTTTTCCTGGATGATTTCACGGTTTTTGGAAACTCTTTTGACCATTGATTGAGAAATCAAGAAAATGTTTTGGAAACCTGCATTGAAAAGAATCTTGTTTTAAATTTTGAAAAGTGTCATTTAATGGTTGGGAGAGGGATTGTTCTAGGTCACGTCATTTCCAAAATGGGAATTGAAGTTGATAAGTCAAAAATTGAAGTGATAAATTCTTTTCCTTACCCAAATTGTGTGAAGCATGTTAGATATTTTTTAGGACATGCAGAATTCTACAGGTGGTTTATCAAAGATTTCAGTAATATTTCTCTCCATCTATCTAGATTGTTTTTGAAAGATGCTGATTTTTATTTCAATGGTTCATGTAGGGAATCCTTTGATGAGATGAAGAATATATTTATTGAACCACCTGTGTTGCAGCCACAAAATTGGGAAGAACCATTTGAGATACTTTGTGATGCTTCCAACCAAGAGGTTAGAGCAGTCCTTTATTAGCAAATTGAGGGCAGGACACAAGTCATTGCATATTCTTCAAGAACCTTGGACATGGATCAATTAAATTACACATCCATAGAAAAGAAGTTTTTAGCAATTTTTTTTTCTTTGGAAAGTTTCAGATCATATCTTATTGGAACTAAAGACAGTGTATTTTTTGATCATACAGCTCTCAGGTACTTGATAAATAAGGATGAAGATAAACCAGGGCTGGTAAAATGGGTGTTACTACTGTAGAAGTTCAACATTGAAATCAAGGAAAAAAAGGGATTAGAGAACCAAGTGGCTGATCTTTTAAGAAGACATCCCAACACTGCTGAAGATGAAATTCCAGAAAAAGAACCATTGAATAATCACCTTTCCAGAGAGTAGTTTTACTTGGTTAAAGAAGCAGTGCCTTGGTATGTTGACATGGTAAATTTTCTGGTAACATCTCAGTTCCCATCTCATTTCAATTCTCATAAAATTCAAAAACTTAAAGATGAATCTAAATATTACATTTTGGATGATCCGTTTCTTTGGAAGATTTTCAATGACCATGTGATAAGAAGATATTTTCCTGAGAGTGAAATTGGTTGTTTCATTGAGTTTTATCACACATTAGCTTGTGGAGGCCACTTTGGACCTCAAAGGATACCAAGGATGGTTTTAGAATCTGGACTTTATTGGCTAACAATTTTTAAAGAATCTCATGAATTTTGCAAAAGGTGTCCAAAATGTCAGTTTTATGGAAACATTTCAAAGAGACAAGAAATATCCCAACTACCACTTAATTTTTGGGAGATTCTTGGAGTCCGGGGGATAGATTTTATGGGCCCTTTCCCACTGTCATTTTGAAATTCTTATATCTTTCATGTGGTTGATTATGTTTCCAAATGGGTGGAAGAAAAATTCACCATGATTGAAGATGCTAATGTTGTTTGTGATTTTGTCAGGACTAACATATTTTGTAGGTTTAGAGTGCCTAGAGCCAACATAAGTGATCAAGGGACTCATATTTTCAATAGGATAATATAGGATTTGATGAAGAATTATGGGGTGCATCATAAAACATCAACTTCCTATCACCCACAAACAAATGGTCAAGTTGAAGTTTCCAAAAGAAAAATCAAATGAATTTTAGAAAAGACTGTTAAACCAAACAAGAAGGATTGGATACAGAATCTGGTAGACACATTATGGGCCTATAGGACAGCCTAGAAGACCCCGATTGGAATCAGTCCATATAGGATGATTTATGGAAAACGTTGTCACCTACCTGTGGAATTGGAGCATAAGGAGTATTGGGTTGTGAGGAAGATGAATTTGGATCTTGAAAGTGCTGGGAAAGAGAGAAGGTTTTAGTTGTAAGATCAAGAGGAAATTAGAATAGAATCATTTGAAAATTCTAGGATTTACAAAGAGAGAACAAGAGTGGCTCGTGACAAGTTGAGCCAACCAAAAGAATTCCATAATGGAGATAAAGTGTTGTTATTCAACACTAGTCTCAAGATGATGTCAGGTAAACTTTGTTGTAGATGGGTGGGTCCATTTATAGTTACTCATGTATATCCTTTCGGTGATGTGCAGATTTTGAAGGATGGAGATCAAGATCCATTCACTATTAATGGGCACAGGCTGAAGAAATTCCATGGGACCATTCCATCAGATCCACTATAGGAGATCCCGCTCCTCTAACTTGTCTATCAATAAGATCCATCAGGTTGTACCTCTCCTATATACTTTCTTACTATTTTGATTTATTGTAAAATCTATTTACATGTTAAATCCACTTTAATGCATCGAGGACACTACATCATTAAAGTGTGGGGGAGGAAACCTGGGTAATTTAGGATTTTCATTTGTTGTTTTTTTTCAAAATAAAAATAAAAATTTGTGTGTTTTCAAATTTTTGTGAATTTATTTTTCAGTTTTTGGTGTTTTTTAAACTTTTGAGATGAAATGATTGTTATTTCTATTTTTGAAACCCATACCATTGAGTGAACCAATTTATTCCATGAAACTGATCTTAAATGAATGCTGAAAAAGATTTCGTTTCAAGTTCAATTCTTTGAAAATTTCATGAAAAGTGCTCTTATTTTTGAATCTCATGCCACATCTCACTGTCTTTATATTTTTAATCACATTCCTATGAGGCTTATGAACAATTGTTTTTATATTCATTTCATTCCCCTATCATCTTGTGAGAACCAGACCATGCTTGTTTTAACCAAAATTTTATTTATTCCTTTCAAAACTTGAGGGTTTGGGGTACAAGTGTTTTAAATTATTGAGGCATTTATTTGGTTTGAAAGCCCAATTTTCAAAATAATCCCTTTCATTCTAGCCTACCTTGTAAATGTAATCCTTGTAGCCCTTAGAATACATGAGCATCCTATTAGGTTAGCCCCATTACAAGCCAATTTCCATTATCCAACCTCTTCATGAAGTAAAAATTGAATGATCTAGTTGAGATTAAGTGTAGGGGAAGCTGTCTTGTGTTGTGATACCTCATTTGGTAAAGCATTGGGTGGAAAATCAAATTCTGAAGAGATGTGTGTGCTGATGAAAAATCATACTGTTGAAATCTGTGCCTTTTCTGGAGCTTTCATGATAAAAGAAGTTGTGCCTTTTTGGAGCTTCTAATGGAGGAAGAAAATTGTGACTTTTCTGGAACTTTCAATAAATATCATGTTTGAGAAGATTGAATTTTTTGCTGTTAGAATTTCGGGATGTTTGAAAATATTTGTATATTAAATGATGATGGAGCTAAATTTCTACTAATGGGTGTAGGGAGGATACCATTCTTAATTGAAAATTAGAATTGTGCAATTTTAGTTCAAAAAGAGTCAATCCCCCCTCATTCGGCCTCAGAATGTTTCACATAAAACCCCTACCAACAAAAATCCATTGAAAACCCCTATAAATTCCTCATGATAAACATATGTCTTTGACTCACATCGGGTGGATAAGTAAAAGTTTTTCAAACTTATGGTGACCCTTTCATTGGTTTCGATGTGAAAAACATTGTTGAAAATTGATATTTGTGAGATGAGAGAAAATTCATGTGAGGTATGTGTCCTGTGTACATGGGAGGATAAATTAAGAGGAAAAATATTTAATTATCTGATTTGAGAACTTGGAATAATGGTTTTTGATGAGGCATGATATCTTTTATTTCATGTTGTGGAATTGGTGGGTCTTAATGGCATGTGTTTTAAATTTGGTTTGATTTGATTTTGATTTCGACTTGTCCGGGATTCCATCTGCTAAGTGTAGGGGAATTGATAGTGATAATATTTTAATTATTTTTAATATGTGTTTCAATGATTTATCCCCTGACAATTAATCAATTTTAGGTGATTTTTATCATTTTAGTGTATTCGTTAATTATGGGCTAAATTGTGGAAATTGGTTAATTCTGGAAATTTAGCAGTTTTTCGGAGCTTCTGTATTTCGGGAATATTGTTTAAATTTTTTATACAAATTGTTTGATTCCTTATTTTTAATCTTTTTTGTGCTCATGGGATTAAACTTTCTCTTCAAGACCTGGGTCTAATTCATCACACTATGGCCCAAGAAAATTCATCAAGTGGAAAAGGTTTTCTGGCCGATAGAATGAACCCTACCATAATTAATGAGGCATATCTCGGCATAAACATGTCTAAATTAGGTGATTCTAGCTGTAGAAGAAATAGGACTCCGAGAATCGTTCTTAGGATTAATGTTATGAGGAAATTCATTCATCAAGGCATCCATTTATTACCTACAAAAAGAGGTATTTAAAGAGTCACCTCAGGTAGAAAAAAATGTCATTGGTAATTCGAGCATAACTTTTCTTCCACATGTCCGAATATTCTAAGCTTTTCCGGACACATTTAGAAGACATATGGGAACAACATTTATGAATAAATCTTGCCAATATTCGGCAATTTTATATGCCAACCTGACTCAAACATTCGGTGGATTAATTTTGGAGGGAATGTTTCTACTCCAAAAGCATATAAATAAGATTGTTCACTTCCATTCAATGGGGTTGAAGAAGGTGCAAGAGGGGTTGTGCTGTAGGATTGAATTCTTTAAGTTCTCTATATTTTACATTCTCACTTTTCTTGGTCTCATCATTCTCTCTTGTTCCCCTTTCAACTCGAATTCCCTTCACATGGAGGGGTAAAACCTTTGAGTGATCGGGGAAGGGGGAGTTTCTCTTTTGTAATGTCGTAATTTTGTGCTTAAATGTAAAACCCTCTTTTTCTTTTTAATGAATTATATTATCATTTTATCCCTATTCTTTTAATACGATCGTGTTTTGAGTTTGGTGTATTCATTTTTAATAACTTTGGTTAAGGACTTTTAATCTCCCTCCACCTAGTGAAACTTGTCTCGATCGAGCATATTGTGTTAAGTGGTGAGTGTCCACCAATCGTTGGCACATGTGTGGAAATAGTAAACTTTTTCTAGAGTTCTAAGGATCAACAATTCTTGATCGGGACTTGCCTTCTTTGTTTAGGAATTATTTATGAACTTCTGTGCAAATAAGAGTGAGTTCCATTTATTTCTTCAACCAAAGGTGATTGATAACTCGATCGAGGAGTCATTCATTTTTCATTCAGATGGAAGAGAGGCAAGATGATATTTGTGACTATGATGACATTACAAAAGGTGATCCTACCCTGACTCCATCACTCTCTTCATCCATTAGTGTTCAACCTTTCTTTTAAATTGCTTGCTTTATTTTTCAACTCTAACAATTTCAAAAAGAACCTCTTCTTCTTTCTTTAATTTAAGTGACAAACGTAATTGTTGTGAACTCCTCACTGAAGACAACTAAGGTTACCCACTTTGATACATTTTAATATAGGTTTTATTTGTTTTTTTTTCACACTGAATGATAGGATCGTGTCAATGTTCCAAGTATTGAAGAAAATAACTCGAAATGAATTATAATTTCACATAACAAAGTGGACAATATATATGAATAACAAAGAATAGAATCACGATAATTAGTATAAACAAACAAGTACATGTGACCAAAATAAAATATGGCTAAGAAGGAACATAAAAAATCCTATGGAAATAAATAACATATATGGGTTTCATGGGATACACACACATACATATGATTATTATATTGCATCATAAAAATTCTATTCTAATATAAGATCCATACCATTAAAACAATTGTATACAAGATACCCAGTTGGTGAGGAATGTTTTCAATCATTTTCATTAATTAAGTGCTCTAACATTCATCAAAGTATTGAATATTTAACCATGTCACACACCCATGGAGAAATATCCCACATGTCAAGGATTCTTATCCTAGGATCTAGTTCATTGAAGAATAAATTTAATAAAGAGACCCAAGGATATTTTATTTCAAGAAGAGGGGTTTTCGAATTACATACCACATGGATCCATTCAACCAAACTAGTATAGAGATATTTCAATGGCGATCAGAAAAATTCACTAGATATTTTGTTGATTTTAGAATGGGTAGTTAATTATTAGTCAAAAATAGAGTAGAACTTCATTTCTAGCCAACTGACAACAATACACGAAGAATATATCTTCAAAAAATAAATCAAAGATGATATTAAATAATAAAATACTCTCAATGTGATAGATCTAAGAAAACATACCTACAAATTTCCATTATTCATGAGGTATTATTCTTTGATCTTGTGATTTCATCAACATTTCATGTCCTCTATAAATATAAAAAAGGATCATCAACATATTATAGTTTTATCAAAAAATTTCCATAAAGAATATGTCAATAAATGTAATCTATAAACACACACCCATAAGACAGTCATATTTGATAGTAGATCTTGATCCAACAAATACACATATTCAACTCACAATATATGTCACCATTATATGAAATAGGGAAGAAAAAATTATTATACCCAAATGGAATTCATAGAACCATTAAAAATCCATTCATCCATCTCAATGATGAAAAGTAATTCTGTGTAGATCTAGAAAAATATTTACATTATAGAATCATTGGGAAGATCAAACCTTGAATAACCAATTTTATATTAATTGTAGATGCCATGAATAAAGGGAGGAGGTCTCAAATTCGAAATAGGGGGTTTGGGAGAGTCTTTTGTTTTTAAAAAAATGTTAAAACCTGATTGGAATTCCATTTTCAGGGGGTAATTTTAATGGATACTAGGAGATGATGTACTGGGTAGATGGTAGGCCTTATAGACTAGGTGGTGTCACTATTATCTTGATGATGATTGGGCCCTAGTTTCCTATTATGTAAGGAAAACCCACACTGGTTCTTCTTGTATGATCATGTAAATCATGGGGATTTTAAAAAATATAATCATATAGTAACTCCATGGACTAATAATTGGACTCCGTCGAGAAGATGGTGGAATTAATACCACCAAAGTTCATCCAATCCTCTTTTCACCACTACGACCTCTTATTCCTAGACCCATTTCAATAACAAACCACCTACTAAACAACCAAAACATAAATGAACTAATATGAGAAAGGAAAATTTAATAATCTCGATACACCTCATGAATATAATTTACTGTGGATTTTAAAATTCTCCCCATGTAATAATTTATCATTCTTGTTATATACATTCAATAGTTCTTTTCAAATAGCTCCAGATATTGATCCTGAACATTAGCTTCCACCCCTCAAGTCTCCAACAAGATTCGTATAAGACGCTAAAGGATTTGGACAGGTGGTATAATCTTTCCTTATACAAATTTCTTTCTCCAATCTACAATCCAAACCTATAATTCCTCATATAATGTGTTAGGATCAATCTCAACATCATTGTAGTCTATAATAAGCATAAGATCGAGAATGTACCTCTGGGGATGAGACCCAAAAAACACATCATGCATACCTCAATAATGAGAAGGGAGATCTAGGTGGTACTCCACTACTATAATCTTCTCGATGATCAAGAAGTGTCCAAAATAATGTAGTGCTCACTTCCTTACCATTCTCAAACAATGGTGGCCTAACTAAAGAGTCACTCTAGGAAAAATATTGTCCCCTAGAGATAACTCTTGGATAATTCTACTCGGTTTGGAAAATTATTTTTTCGTATTCTAATTTTTTGTTAATATCTTCTGAATTAGTTACACTCCCTTGGTGGTCTATTATATCATAATTTTCCCCATAAATATTACCTCACAATCCCTATTCCAATAAATTGGTGAATGATGTGGCCTATCATAAAGATCCTCATAATGTTCTATATAGATAGAATTCTGGTAACTATTTCTATGTGTGAACTGTACTAATTGAAGTTGATTATCACAACCTGCTCTAATATCTAAAATATAGATCCATAGAATGTCCTCGAATATTAAAATCAACCACTCTAAACTTACATCTTCCTAGTCATAGTATATTGTGCTAAAATTCAGTTGTTTCCCAAATGTTTTTGGTAATAACATCAAATCATGAATTAAATTTTTTTTTCCCTATCAGGTTCAATGCTCAATGGAATTCCATGCAGTCATACAATGTCATAAACATAAAAATTTCCCAACACATATACTAATAGATACATGAAGATATTTAATAAATTATTAAATTTCATCAACCAATAAACTACCACTTAGATAGTTTCACTACTCCTTGGGGTCCTGGATAACCCCGTGACCAAGTCCATCATGATATCCTCCCACTTCTATATGGGAATAAGAAGTGGATAGAGATAAACCTTAGGACCTTGGTGATTTTCCTCTATCTTCTAGTAGGTAAGGAATTAGGAAAAAAATCTATAAATGTCCCTCATTATCCCTAGTTAATAGAACTAACTCCTAAGGTAGTAGTACTACTTTGTCTCTCCATGAAGCATCACCCACATATTGGAATGGATGTTGTTAATCAACTCTTTTATAATATAATAATGGACTATAACTCCCAAATATACTTGGATCATGTCATAATAATCCAATAACCACCAAGGTATTGGGTCACACCCACTTGTTTTTCCCATATCACAAAACACTTTGGATTTGTTTCCAGACCATACATCACCTAGTCTACCAAGGAATATGTGATAATAAATGGGGAATGCATTGTCAATACATATCC
The DNA here is from genome assembly GCA_963277665.1 of Viscum album. Classification (NCBI taxonomy): domain Eukaryota; kingdom Viridiplantae; phylum Streptophyta; class Magnoliopsida; order Santalales; family Viscaceae; genus Viscum; species Viscum album. Next base: position 1,161,830,945 of record OY728158.1, on the reverse strand, counting down.
ATCATTAGTATATATCCACCAAAAAACCTACAAGCACATCAGGAACCACTCTTCATCTAAAAGTAATTCACCAATTTTTTGATCTAACCATGTATTAAAGATAAGAGATTTTGAAATGAAATTATTATTACTTAGTTCATAGTCCATGTCAATGTTAAAAATATTCAGGTATTCTACCTCATGCCTCTACCTCAAATTTACTCCCCTCTGCAAGAATAAATTGTGAAGGAAATTTTGATTAGTATAGATAGAAAAATAATATCCATATATATAGTTTCAAGAACACATAAAATTATGGACCACAATTTCCAACACCAAGTCATGGTTAAGATACTTTCCCTCATAGAGTTGTATCTGATGTGACCTATAATGTACTACCCACTATTCCTACATCATAACTACCCCCAAGAAAAATCTTTATGTGTCACAGTATATGGAATAATCAATCCATATATTCATAAGAATCAATATCGGAGATTTAGAAAACCACCTCTTCAATTCAAAAAAAGAATCTTGACACTGGTCCAACCACTGGAACATAACCCCTTTATTTGTTAGTGAATTCATGGGAGATGATAAATGGGAGATGTTCTATATAAAATTATGATAGTATCCCATTAAACCCAGATATCACCTGGTCTCAAACATATTCTGGGTACATGTTCAGAACATCATCCCCTATAATTGCTCGTGTTCCACTGATACCCTAGCCTCAGTAACAACATACCCCAATAATTTAACATTCTAATTTAAAAACTAACACTTTTAAAACTTGTTATGATGCCTATGATCTTGAATTGTACAAAAAAATATCTTAATATTTTATTCATGATACTCTGAATTTAGTGAGTAAATGAGGATTTCATTAATGAACACTATGATGAATGAGTCAAGATGTGGATGGATAATATTTTTCAAGAGATCCATGAACATTGTCATTGTATTATTAAATCAAAATAGCATCACCAAGTACTCATATTTCCCACACCTTCTTATAAACACTATTTTTATGACCACCTTTATAACCTGCAAAAGGTGATAGATTGATTGAAGATCAATATTGTAGAACCAATGGGCTCCCCATAGCTAATCAAATAGATCACCGATCCTAAGAAATGGTACATATTTATCACAATCTACTGGTTCATCTTATGATAATATATATGGAGTTAAATAATATCATCCATTTTCTTGAAGAAATGAATAGGTTCACCCCACGAGGAAGTACCCATCCTAGTAAACCCGTTATATATTAAGACCATGAGTCTTACATTGATATCCCTAAACTCTATTGGTTCTATATGATAATGGGGTGATCAAATGTTCTATATAGCTCAAATGATTACTATCTTGAGTGAAAATCATCTTTAAAGGGGAATTCATTTTAAATAGTCTTATAAAACATTCTAATAGATATCCAAAAATAACTTAAATGGTGAGGGGGATATCAATGACCCTTTTGAAAGAGTTAAGACCGCAGTATTCACCATAATCATCCTAATATGGCAACTTCTTGAACACAATATACCTACTAAAAACTCATATTCACTAGTAAACAGATTATTCTAAGCCTTGGGAGATTTAAATGATACATGTAACAAATTGTAATAAATTTGTATTGAAAAATTGTAGTCCATACCATAATATTAATCACAAAAATTCTCGTCATCTCCAAAATCATGAAGTCCTAAAGGTTTCGATAACAATAAATTACTATAGGAAACACTTGGAATGACTAATTATAGACCAATTTCATTTCAAATATTGAATTAAGGTAATGAAACATTGAGTACAATATGACTAGATAGTAATATATAAGAAAACATTTTTTAGATATAAAGGAATAGGAATCACTTCTATAAATAAAAGAAGTAAAAAATGTTGAATTGGTCAATACTATACCTTGAACAGTATATTCCCCCCCCCCCACAATCAAGTGGAGACTAATCTACTACATATACCTATCAGGACTTTGATATGAGCCCCTATCTCAGAGGTACATGACTCATATGAGTCATCATTTTCTGAACCTACAGTTATGGAACATTACCAAATTTATGGTTCCCTAACATCGTCTTCCTCGATCCCTTATGCAAGCCTAACATCAAAACATTAAAGAAAAATAAGAAATTTATAATCTTACCTTACATATTATACATTCTTTGAGTTGTGCATAGAAACCCATGGTAATTTCCATCTATACCATAGTTGAATCACAAAGGAACTCCTCGTGTGGGGGATGAATAAGTCGTACTCATCTCCACCTACTTACCAATACCCTAATGTATGTCCCCAATATTATTTTTCCTACTACCAGAAAGGACACTCTTCAAAAATATCCGAGTTCCATCCTCCTAGGAAATTAAGGGTGGAAGAAGACCAAATGTGTGATCCTCATCCTAGCCCTTCTTAACAGTCAAGTCCTTATATAGAACCTATGGTTAATTCATTAGGTCTAAACTCCTAACCTGTCATCTGAATATTGAGATGAAGACTGATATACAACTTCCTTTCTTTCAATGACATGTTTCTAGCCAAGATAGAAAATAAACTAAACATCATAGTGAAATGATAAGAGTATGATGATATAGTCATAGACCCTAACTGTTACTCCATAAACTCATGCACTCAGTCCATATTCTAAAAATAATGAAATAATTCACTAAAAAATAGGGTCTTAAAGAAATCCCATGTGAGACCCTCATGCATACCTACCTTCCTTACCATTCCCCAACCACATCAAGGATTATCCATGTAGTATGAATTCCACCATCATTACCTTTATGTCACCATGAATATCAACAAGTTCAAAGAACCCATTGATGGTATTGATCTTGTCCTCTTCATCATGTGGTCCCTAGTTCTATGATATTATAGTGGATATTTGATATGGAAGTCTCTATATTAGTCAAACATGGACCTTGGTGCCCATCCACCCTAGGAAGGTACAAGATGAAAGGATCTCAGTTGATGTGGACCCATTATCTATGCCATTAGAGAATGCGTTGTAGCACTATCTGTTACACCTTCTTGTATAGTGGGTGATGGAATAGGGAAATCCTCTTTAGTGGGGGAATCATGGCTCGCATCATCTTGTGGTCTCATCAGTCTTTTTCAATGTAATTTTTTCTAAAATGTGAAAGAAACATTTAGAATTTATGATTCCATTATGGTATATCGTAATTGGTATAAGGGACCACACTATGTTTGTCCAAGGAGGTATCCCATCACCCTAGGTATAGTAAACCTAGTACTATCCAAGGTTCTTCATCCCCACACCATAGAAATGGTCACATATATATAAAAACATAATAGTATTATCATGTTCAATAATTTAACTCCAGTATATATATATATATATAACAAAATGACATGAAAAAAAGATATATTACTCAATAGAGAATACAATTCTACCTTGAATAGATACAAAATTAAAGGAACTAAATTAATGAACTAGTATATATCACCTAACATGTATATATTTGTAATTTTATTTTACATGTCTAATCATGATGCATGAATGCACCCAAATGTTATAAAAATATAAAAACAACTGGTCAATGGTAATGTGAAGGTCGGTTAGACAAGATCTGGGAATACACATGGAAACTCCCATACATGAGTGCCACAAGTCCAATCTATTTTCAACCATGTCGTGGGTTAGTCAAAATAAAATAAGTCACATTTTACTATGATACCATTTTGTAACACCGTAACCTATTCCATTGGGTTCAATATGAAGAACAATAATACATCATGAACACCTCACCATATGCAAGTGGCTACCAACTAGTAGAGAGGGTTAGAATAACATTAGTGGGATAATATACCTTATCATTGAATCAGTCATACTAAAAAAATATAATTAATAGTATAACCATGAAAATTTATTACAAAAGAAAAAATATCAAATGTAATAATGGAAGAAACACATATCAAAAAAATAATTAAAATGGGCTCGAATAGTGGAAATCTAAACCAATGTATAAAGGTAAAGTGGTTAAATAAAGAAATATCTATTGAAATCCTCTAGATTCTATTGCAATCTGGACATTGGATCCATGCTCTATAACTAATATATCTCTCACGAACCCATTTCCCTTGCATGGAACATTTCTCATGAAATCTACACATGTATCATGATTCCCATACATGGTGTGATCAATAAATACATATTATGTCACCACCAATGCATCTTTAACAAGAGTGAATAGGTATAACAAGTGAATTCTATGATAATAATGAATGCACAAGAAATCAGAAAAATAATCTATCAGGAACCCTTATGGTAACCAAGAAAACATGATGCTTGAACATTTATTCATTAGCACCATGCCCGAAGGGTAAAAAAAGGATGTTGGAATTGACCAAGAGAAACCAAATCGCTTTTAGAAAGTTTCTTGACTCTTTAAAGGCATCAATTCCATTCAGTCCAAAAGAAAATTGTTTCCCTGCTTCATCACATGTCACATATCATAACAATCAAACCCCCTTCGATGCCCTGGGTTGGTCCACAAGGTTGTCATACCCCAATTTAATTAACAATGGTATGGCCTCAAGGTTTTAATTCCCTTACATTGGGTTCATTTCCACAATCATCATCGTCGTATGTCCAACAAACTCCATCTATAACATATAACCATGTCATGATGGTCCACAAGTTCTATATACGGAGGATAATACCTCGAAATTCATATTAATTTCAAATAACATGGTAGATCATACTTATAAAAAACATATAATGGAATTCAGAGAATTATTGGAAACAAACAAGTACATGTGATCAAAATAAAACATCCCTAACAACTTATATAATCACTATCATGGAAACAAATGACATATATTGATTTCATGGGATACAGAATCATTTTTTATTGTTATATAAAACCTTCAAATAAGTTATTTCAACACAATAATCACACAATGTAAACAAGTGTATACATGGTCCCCATATGGTAAGGAACTTTCTACCTAATTCTCGTGGATGAGTTACTCAAAATATTATCAAATGATCAAAACCTGAACTAGATCATACACCCATTAAGAATTAGATATCATGTCAATGATTTCTATCATGTGAATTAATTCATCAATAGATAGGTTAAAAATTATACTAGAGGAGGTTTCATGTTAAGAAGAGTGGTTCTATAATTACAGACCTCAAAATGTCTGTTAATTTTACTTGTTCGAAGATATATCGAAAGAGATGATGTCAATTCATCATATTCGTTATTGATTCAAGAAATGGTAGTGAACTAATTTTCAATTCTAAAAAAGATAATTGGGTCCATAAAAATAAAATTGATCCATTAGGAATCTCTCATCGAGAAATACATACAAGATGAGATTCAAGAAAAAGAATGTCTCAAGATTATTAATCTAAGTGAACATGCCCAAAACACCCAAAATTCATGGAGGATTTATCATTGGTCAAGATATATCAATAAAACATCTTATATACCACCAATATACCAAAATATCATCAATGGATTATTGTCTTATCAAAAATATTCCATCAATAATAGGTCAAGGATCTTGATCCATAAATAGAAACCTAAATAATGTTAGTATTTTATTATCATTCTCAATTTGATCAAGAGACATAATCAACACATAAGATTCATCTTCAATATATAAAGAGGGATTGGAATATAATTTGATACTAATGAAATTCATAAGAATTTCATATATCCATGAATATCAATACATTAAGGAGTGTAATTTTGTGTAAATCTAGAGAAAACTCATTGTTTTAGTGTCATCGACCTGATCAAACATTAAATAACCAAGGGGGATGAATGAAAGAGGATAAGAATCAAGTATGATGGTCTCAAATTCTAAATAATGGGTTTAGGGATTAAATTCTGTAAAAAATATTGTAAAAATTTATCTAAATTAAAATGGCATAGGGATATTATATTATACACCAAGATAGGGTGTACCGATGATTCGGTGGGCCTAACTAGTGATCTGGTGGCACCACAGGCTGGTTGGTGACTAGAACCCTAGAAATTCATTTGGGTTTCTAGAAAACATCAATCAAGTATTAACTCCACTAACTAGATGTTGGATCATTAATTCAATGATAGTCTTACATCTATCATTTAGTGAAGGTATTTCTCACCACACTACCCTCTAATTCATGAATACTTTTCACTAAAACCCCACCTTAAAACAATCATAATAGTGATAAACTAATAGGATAAATGATAATTTAATATAACTAAAACATTTAATAAATAAAATTTGGAAATTATGTAACATAGGGAACCTCCATGCCACTTCCATAAGGCTATGTAGTTGGGGTTATGGAGCTACAACACTATGTACTGGTGTATAAGACTACACCATGTTTCATGCCAAGATAAATTTTTAAATGTTGAAATTCATCTCTTTTCCTTGAAGACATAAAATCTTATTTGGTCTCTTCCGTATCTTTCCCTCATGTATCTCAATTTGAGGAAATACCTAGGAGTCTCCCATATCCTTTTACTTTAATTATTTTCTTATTCCCATTAATTTTTGGTCTTTATCCAATTAATGAACCTTATTTATTTTTTTTCATCTTTATTATCCTGCTCCTCCCTTCTTATTTTTCATTGAGGATTTCTGGGACCACGGTTTACCTGATGATATATTTTTTATTGGTTATTATTTGTATTTAGGGATCTTCTTTGTTCTCTAATGATCATAAATTACTAACAAGGGTGGATAGATACATGATTTTTCAAATAAACAATTTTATGTATTTTTTTCCCATGTATTGGAAATTAACTCTAGATCTATCAATATATTTCATTCAAAAATATTGTTTTAATTATTTGATGATAGTATTAAAAATGGGAATTAATTTTATATGAAATAAAATTGGTTTTTAATTAATTTCCATGAAATAAAATGGAAGTTTCCTTCAAAAATACATACTCTAAATCTATATTCCCAACCATGTACATTAGGTGTTTTTATTAAATGCATGAATTGATACTGTAAAATAATTATGATATTTAAAGAGATGTTTTGGGATTTTAAATAATTTTAAATTTTTACTCTTGTTTTAAATGGTGTTTTTGGTTCCTTAAACAGTTCCATATAAACTAGAAAAATATTTTTGTAATTTAATAATGATATGTAAATGGTTTAAGAAGATTTTATTATAAATCTTTAGTTTTAAATGATTATTTTGAATCATGGTTGTAACTTTTAAATAATTTTTCATGGAAAAACCACACCCTTGGAACATAACCCTTGTATTGATTGTATTAAAAAATGAAATTATCATTGTTATAGTACCCATTATTATATTTTTATACATAATGACTTAATTTATTTTCCATTAAATGGTTCTTGATGGTGAGGTTTTATTTATTGTTCTCTATTTGAACAACTAGGTATGAATGTGTATAAAAAAATTAAAAAAAAAATTGCTACCATTTTTTAGATCAAAACCATTCTATATATTATGTGAAACCAATTCTATCTAGGGGAATATTTTAGATCACGTGATATGATATTTTAGGATCATTCTCTATATAGTGACCCTTGGCATAAATTATCCCATGCTTTGGTAGTTTTTCCCTCAGTTAGTCTTTATAGGGTATAATCAGAAATTAGTGGGGTTGGATGGTGGTTGGTGGAGTGATACGAAGATTTAATTGTGTTTTAATTTATTTTTGGATTTATTTTTATATCATATAAGTAGGCCTCTTATGTGCCAGATCACATTTTAATTTATATATTTTTTCTATGACATAGATCATCTTTTATTTTTGATTCACTTTTATGTTCTACTTATTATAAAATTGTTATTTTTTGTTGTTGTGTAAACCTCAAATGTATAGAATGGTCATCTTGGTTTTATGATGCACGTTTTATGATTAATTTTAAGATTACTAGGTGAAATATTTATTATAAACATATATCTGATGCCCAAGATCATGGTCTCATCTTGGGGAAATCAAGAACGTGACTTAAGACATGTCTCATTTTAGCTCGAGTATCCAGATAAAAGTTGACATAGTCAGTTCATGATAGAGAAGATTATAATTCTCTTATTTGAGATTCCTGAGATTTATATGTGTGATTTTAAATTCTCATGTACTTATCATATGAGACCCAATGCCTGTGGTTTTATTTTATATAGTGACATACAACACTGTCCCATTCTGATATGATATTGACCATTATTTTTTATATGAGTCGCTTCTCTATGAATTCTCCTTTCACAGTGAATAACGATTCATATGTGGCATATAACTTGAGGAAAACACATCTTACATGAGAATGGAATACACATTACGTGAAATGAATCTGCTACAACTTTAACTTAGGTAGTTTTTATCTTCAAAAACATCACTTTATATGGTGTTATATATTATAACATACCATCATGTTTGATTCATAGGAAGTATTAATATTTATGTCTCACAAAATAATAATCTTCAAATATAACTAAATATGAAGTAATGAATATGTTTCTTTATATTAATCATTCTATCGTTAAGGGAAAAATCTTCAGTAAATGCATGAGATATTTTCATATATAATATATTTCCTTCAAATAGAAAAATTATAAAATATGACAAATATGAACTAATTAATAAGATTATTTCTATATTTCTTACATAAACATTGTATAAAGCATTATAAAATAAAAATAATTAATAATATACATTGAACATAGAAATATTAAAATACATATATATATAATCAAAATAATCAATATGAAAAATAAATGTTGGATACATCAATGCATATTTTGATAAAAAAATACTAAAAACATCTAACTATATTTTGATTTAATGAAGAAATGATTTTAAAAGGATTAATGGAGCCTATAAAAATCAACCAGTGAAGCCTAAAAACCAAAAAAGTGATGTTGATTGAGAAATAAACATATTCACAATTAAAATTTGAAATTAAACAGCACAAGTGGTGTCACCACCCTGGGCTATGAGATACTAAATACAAGCCTTGATTTTGGCTCCCATGACACGCGTACCCACCATAAACTCTAAATAATTCATTGTTATACCATTCAAAAATAATTTATATCACTGCCTTGGATAACCACACAATAAAATATACATTTACCACTAATAGTCTCCACTACACCATAATTCACTCGAGAAAACACTTGTTCTATACAACTCACCTGAAATAATTCCCATTGTTGATTGCAAACCAAATATGAAAATAGAATAATAGGGTGTTACATTATAAAAGCCATAAAACCCTACTTTCATAATCACCACTAAGAAAGAAAAACCATCACATCGAAATAAATTATAAATATTGGGGATATGAAACAAAACTCCATCACTGGTTTCAGACAAACCATTGGGAACAATAATGATAATGATAAAAGAAGATTTTTTTTAACAATTTCTAATGGAAACTCCATATTTCATAATAATTCTAGTAGAATTAATCATGATAACATATATTATATTTATAACTAGATTTACAAAGGTATTAACTCATTTGTACGTCCAAAAACACACAATAGTAAGTGTTTCTTTAAAATATGATTATCCCAACAAATTAATGCCTTAATTGATTCTCTCTATATTCATATCATTACCATGGTGTAATCTTAATGGTTTTAATAAGAATGTATATCTAAAAAATAACACATGGAAAAAGTTTATATGGTAAACCTAGACTCCATGCTAATTGTTGCATGTTCAAATTATATAAAATCAATGTGAGTTATTAAAATAAAATTAAAATTAAAAATTTTACAATTTTCATAAAATAAAATCACATTTAAAATATATATAATTGAAATTGAAACCACCATTTTTAATTGTAAATTAAGTATAAATACAATTTTTAATAAATATAAATTAAAATATTAAAAATTAATCCATCTCATACTAATGAATATATTCATTTTTAAATATTTAATTATTTCAAACTAAAAAAACAAAAAATACCAAATTTAACATAAATATCCATTTACACCAAAAAAACTTTTTGGTGAAGCCATAATTTCAAACAAATAAATCAATTCATCCATCAGATTAACTATAATAAATAAATAACACATAAGATATTAACCAATTCAAAAAGGTGTTTAAAACCACATATTTGTTCACATAAAATTTGGAATTCCTCAAATTCAAGAGTCTATAAACCACATATATAAGATGAATCCTTTAACACCGAATCACAATGCATGAATTTTCCTTAAATTATATTAAATAAACCCATAATTCCAAAACCAAAATTTTTTGTATTCAATAAAATCAAATACATTAAGATAAAAATTCAAGTAATGAGAATAATTTTGGACCCTGAACATTGATTCCAGATATACTTGGTCAATAATCTTATAAATATAGTGTTCATAATTATATAATAAACAAATCAACCAAAGAACTCTATATTCTTCGGGTGCAAAATGAGAGTGATAATGGGGTCATAGTGAGTCTAAATAGGTTTTATAAATGAAATTCATGTTGAAATATCTAAATAACATTATTGGATCAAACAATTATACAAACCATGAATATCTATAATAAAATTATCCCATGACACAGGTTTATCTCACATAGTAAGGCTATCCTTATGATCAATCATGTGATAAAAATAAAAAAATTCAATCCATGGGTAGTTGAGATATATAATTAGGTTAATAATACCCTTAAATTTACTTCACTGATAAATCCTCTAAAAATACCTATTTTCACACTGAAACTCCCAAAATACCAAAAAATTAATCCTTTGAATTATTTGGCATTATAATTCACCCAACTATAGGATATTTCTTCCTAAAAAACTGATTAGGTTCTATTCTCCAAAATTATCTACCACCATTTCCAACTTATTTTATCCACCTCCACCCATGACTCTTCTTAAATAAACAAGTGTTATCACAAAAATCATTCTAATGGAATTCTATAACAAAAAATAATTTAATTTTCTTGATCCAAATCGTGAATCAGTCTTATAAAATATGAATCACTATGTTTCAACTCTACATACTCCCACTACAAAACATGATATGGATTCAGGTGATATTTTTTCAATTGGAAAACATGTAAAACACAATTAATAGTTACATAATATTTTTTGACAGGTCATATTACAATCCAAAAAACAATTCAAATCAATGATTTAAAATGGTACAAAAAACAATGGAATTTAATACACATGGTTCCCATGATACATATGTAAAATTATATGAGTCAAACTCTAGAATAAAAAATACCCAAAATTAAATATCAAAGGTATTCATATATTATCAGCATAATGTTTCCCCAAACACTAATAAAAATTATATTTTTTTGAATGAACTTAACATGATTATTATCTATACTTTATATTGTGTCTTACTTTAGTCTTTTCTGTTAAATTAGCACAAACCAATGTTGAATAACATGATCGTCCATACAGTGCTTTCAATAGTTCTATATGCATTATTGAATAGTGATTATTACTATATATAAATTTAACCAAAATAAGATTATCCTCCTAATACCATATAAAATCATGCACAAGTGCTGAATGAGTATCTTCTAAAAGATAGATAATATATTCTATATAAACTTATATTTGAGGATAATATTACACACTCATATTTAGTTATGTTACCAAGTCATTATATAGACACATATAGAATCATGAAATAAATTAAGGGTCTCTATCTATGATGATTGGATTTTTAAACTCGTGAAATATAATGATATATTTCCTAAAATTTCTTTCAAACTCATTTTCGGATCCAAAAAAGATCTCAAAAAAAATTTAGTGATAAAAGTGATATTTCGTGAAGAATTAAAAATGGACATAATACCTGTTAAAGTACAGATCCAAGTTCTTCGATAATGGTAGGTTTGTGCCCGAATCATATTAATGTATACTTTTTACACAATTAGAATCAGGTGGGGAAAATTATGTGGAATTCTTTAAAGATGAGGCACTGTGAAACACACCCTACACTAAATATATTGATACCACTCTATTTTGATACACTTGAGTTTTTAATTTTCTATGATAGACACCAATGAACTTATATAGTTCTAAATTTACATTATTTTAATCCATATAGGACTATAAGCTACCATCATTATGTTCATAGTGATTTTCATCTAAGACATTCAATTTGGGGGCTGAGAGCTATCTCACCTCTCTTACCTCCACATTAGTTAATATGGCGCAAAAATATCTATAAATCCCCTCCAATATAATGTATTAAAGTATAGATAATTTTTCACAAAACACTTGAGTATGAAATTATATATATAAACCACTTTCCCCACTAATGTGTGAAAAAATTATTTTCATGGACCTTAATGGTGAAAACCAAAATTAAGATGCATTCTCCAATAAGTGCATAACATACGTGAAAATAAAAAATATTTACAAGAAAATATTCCAATATTTGTTCCAAAATGGAACAAACATTTCAATATATTTTGAGAATAAAATCATTTATGTTAGAGACTCCAAAATAACTAAGGCTTGATGGGATTATAAAACACATATAGCTATGTCGGTCCCCAAACATCAGGTTTTTTAGAATAATATCATTGCCCCATGTTAAATTTATAAAACATTGGAAACCAAAATTTATATTGAAATCCTACTTTTCTCCTGAGAAACATGTGTTTTAATGTAAAACCTAAATTTTATTCATTGAGAATATGTATCATCTTCTGAACAATAGAGAAATACACTCACCCGTAAGTTTATGCATATTCCATAAAGGAGTGAAACCCATTATGTGAAATTATCTCTCACCTGTTCCCATCACCTGTAGAAAATGAATATTTTGGTTCAGCTTCAATAAATTATCTTACCTTTCTCCAAGCTTATTTATAATCCCAAAAATCCACGATGATTTTTTATAATCCCCACTCATGTTATGTTTCCCACTCAGGTACCTGTAACAAACATTCCCACACCACCTGAACACTAATGAACATTAGGACTTTCATACATAATTGCTCATTATACGTTGGATTCATGTACTTTTATAGCATTGTGGGACTCTAAAAACATGATGAGTATTTGTGGAAGAAGCTTCTAATCTAATATAAACATAACTTTTCTACCAATGTTTCCCATATTCTATTGGTCATAAAATCGTATCCCATATTTTCCACTAATGGAAAGAATGATATTATAAATAGTACACTATCTCAGAGAATTCCCTCTATACTTTAATCGAGTTCATTAGTGAAATCAATATATAGGGGCCTCTAATATAGTGTAATCTTTATCTCTTTACATGTATCACCTATTAAAGAAAATAGAAAAATGGTAGCTCATCCATAAGTCTCAACCAAAATAATTGTTACTCATATAACACCTAATGGTCTCTGTGATATGACATTAAATAATGAGTAAAAATTTATCAGAGTTATAAATCCTTAAAAAGATAACCATCAATTCAGGATGCAAGTCCTTATATAGAGAACAACTGATCGCTAATATAAAGACATAAAAGATAAAAAATTACCTATCACATGGTTATGGAACATTAAATAAAAACAACTTGGGTTTTGATTCCATTCATATCGATATGTATAAATACCCATTCCATGGGCCTAATCCTAATAATACCTCACCACCCACTAGTAGTAGTCCAAAAATCCTCCCACATTATTTTGATTTATCTGGTATGGAATAAAACTATAGTTAAACCCTCATTATTAAATATCAACTTGAATGGAAAGCTTTGACTCATATGTTTATACTAGCGATGAGTCAGTCAATCCTAAATTCCATTATTGAAGAGAAAATGAATCTTAAACTCCCTAGTAATAATCATGTGATTCCATTATGTTACTGGTAACATTCCATTGAATCCCCTTAAAAAACATTAAACCATACTAGATGGAATTAAAATCTACAATAACCATATGTCTTCCTATTAGACCTTGAATACATAGGATAATATTTAATCCTTCCATGATGTCAGGAAACGAGATTGTAATCTATGTCACTTGGTATCCATTTAAATAGATTGTTTCCATAAACATATAATTCTATTAGTTATGGTCCAATAGATTAATATACCTGTGATGAAAGAGTAAATCATTATCTTAATAGTGAAAATCCATTAATTATTGAGTCTATTTGTGATTATCCAAAAAATATTAAATCTTAATGGTGATAAATAAATGAATAATTAAATCTAATAGTGATGATCAAGTGAATACATGTATCAAATGATGATGGTACAATAACCTTATATTTATTGATAGAGGCCTGAGAAATACAATATCCCGCTACAAAAAAGATAGAAAATTGAATTCATTACTAGTAAAAATATTTTTTATTTATATTTCTATTTCCATTATAAGAATATGAAATGAAACTCTTCAAACTTCTATATATGATATTAAATTATAGAGTGCCAGTATATTTAGCTTTAAATAGTAGAGTAAAAAATGCATAGATGACCATGTAAAATATTCATGACATTCCTTATTCTATGTTAATGATGTGGTCTACATTAATCCATGTATATAATAAACTAAAAAATCAAACCCATTTATGTTGGGGTTTCCCACTAAGGTGGAATACGGTATGAAATGAATAGATATAATTTTCAAGAATGACATACTTAACATATTCCTTATCATATTATAGGATACTAGATTAAAAATAAACTCCTGCATGAGATGATTTGACCTCCCAATATCTTGATTCAAACACACTACACTATAAGAAAATAATAATAATTGGCACATCAAAAAAATGTACAAAAATAGAAAAATGTTGAGATCGATGTAAATTAATTTATAAATTAAAGAGATCAATCAATCATGAATGACTATATATTAATTTTAACTTATTTTTATTTGATTCCACCTTGATATCCCCTGACATCTAAATGTCTTCTGGTTGATAATAAGATACTTCACCCCTTAATTTTAATGGGGTAACCAAGAGTTGTAATTTGATCCATGACCCATAATTTCTTTACTATTATCCATCGTATCTATATCACTACTACCTTAATCTCAGATACTAAAACCCACATCCCACTCTATCCCACCTTGTGGTTAAAAGGGAAAATTATAAATACTTTTTTTCAAGAAGGCATGTCCGATGGAAAAATCAAAACATACTATAAGGATTTATAAAGTGTGTAGAGGATGAATCCATGTAGTTAAATATATAATTCATAGATTATTAGAGGGTTGGTGGAAAACATAACTATCTTCAACCATTTTTGGAGTCTCTATCCAAAACGAAACAATATCCACCTCACTTATTTGGAGGTGACTGATGATGTTTCTACAAAAATTCTGTTTTATTCTCAAGGGTCACCCTAAAGGTTTTCAACTTACTATAGTATTCATCGGTATCGAATAAATCATACTATACTTGAGTTTACAAAAAAATATATGGACCTATGAGCCCATAAATAAGAAATGATGTAGAGACCTTATCCATGGGAATTAAAAACCATAACATTGGTGGGATAACAATTCATATATTTATGCCAACTATATTATCAGTTTCCTTCTAATTTAAATGAAAAATAATGTATTATTCACTAGTACAATGTCTAAGAGTCCCCAAAAATCTCACAGACATACATTGGTCACTATAACATCGCACCTTTCTCCCATGAGAGAGACTAACTCTCATATAGTAAAACTCAATTATAACATAAGTAGGTGATTTCATAATCCTACCGCTTATAGTGAGGACATAATCCTTATAATTCCTCCCAACTTATCAAAATGTAATCCCAACCCATGTTCACAAAAAAATCCTAACATAAATAGATCCATAATTTTTTCAAATAATATCTCATTCCATAGGATTTCTTATAAAATATGAGGAAATGATTTCTTTTCAAGAGTAACTCCATTAATACATATTCGAAAATAGTATAATGTTGATATCCACCATGTCACCCAGTGGGCCTGAGGAATCAGAGTTTAAGTTGGTGTCCCACGTAGCAAATCAATTGGAATATTTTCCATATTCCCTTTACATTCCCTTATAATAGGGGATTCTTATAAGAATATAGATACCTATGACAGGTGATTCAACATAATTATAATATTAATTAATTCCATCCGTAGGTTTATTAAAACAACTATCATTATATATCCAACCACTAGAAACTATATCCCTAAGTGAAATAGAGAACTTCAAAATAAATCTAACCCAAACAGATAAAGCTATAGAAAATGAATAGCATATTTGGAACAACTAGATTAATCATTAAAAAAATTAATCCCATCATTAGGAAATTTTGAATTAATTCAAAGAATATAATATTTTAGTCATTCAATAAACTTTATCCACCTACAAATACATGGTTCCCAGAAAATATTAGAAGATTATATTCCCTATATCCACCCAAAGTTTTGAGAAATGCTATGTTAATTCAGGAGTGACTGTATACCATATATAGGATATATGAATCATTTAATGATAATTAGTTAGTGATGAGTAAAGTTTAAACTTGTTATTCTTTAAATTTTATGATACTTTAAGTATGATCATAAACATGAGAATATTTAAGGATCTTTAATATATTGTTTTAGAACAAATCATTGAGTTATTGAATAGTATTCCACCCATGTACCTATCAAAGGATAGAGAAAATTTATTTCCATTCACTTTAACCTCTTATTAAATTATCTTGTAATATAATTAAATCCATCTTAACTCTCTCATCTAAATAAACAATATGGTAGTCATGTAATTTTGTGGCATTTAGTGGCTCCTCAAAATAGATGAAATCCACCATCCATTCTAAATTTTCACTATTTCCCACCTTAAAGGAATAGAATAGATGGACTGATTGGATTAGAGATATTGAAATAACTGTTAAATAAGTTATACAATTTCTTAATGGGTTAAATAATAGAAGATAAACTCTATTAAAACTAGAAAAAATCCCATAACAATTCCCCCTAAGTTGGTGTTGGCTACGCAAGACGAACCTCTAGAACTATCCCTCCATCTAGTAACAGTGTGGATATCACCCCAATAAACTAGAAAATTATCAGCATAAATATCATATCGAAAAATTTGTTAACTCCCCATACCTATGTTTTGGGGTTCAGTTGTACCCATATCTCTATTACCATCCATACCCTCGATAATGAAAATGGTGGTTTCAATGATATTAACCCCCCCCCCCCAATGAGAAATTTGAGATTAAATGGTTGGGGGAAACCCAAAAAAAGGATAATATACATATATCTCTTAAAGGAACCTATTTAGTGGATGTAAAAGAAAAATTACCACTATGTTTCATGACATGTATAATCTTATTACCTGCAATCAAATGTTCAACCTCACGAATAGGTGAAAATCAACAAGGGTTTCAAAGCATTAGTCCCGATGATTAGTCAACCACTATAAACAATCGAAACCATATATTTATAATCATTTTTTAAATCATGTTGAAGCTTCATACTTCTCTAACATTGATAATTATCTAGTACCAATTGTGTATAAAATTTTTGGAATCATCACTACTAGGACCACTAAAGTCCTTAAGAATCATTAATATCATAAACTATGTGGAAATAATCCTCTAATTGAAAACACCAAGAAATGTAAAGAAATTATAAATTCCTATGGACCAAATATTAAAGGAAAACTTAATATCTTGGTTCCCATCAACTATTTTATTTTTTGACCAACCTATTTACATTCTATAAAGATAATGGAAAAGTCATCAATAATTCCTCAACCCACCCTCTTCTTGAAACCATTGGGATACTAATATCATAGGAGTAACATTCTAAATTTAAGTAAAAAATTGATAGAATATAATTCATTAATTTTGATCACTATAAAGAAAATAAAAACAAAACTAATGATGTTCAAGATGAAATGGAACTCCTAGAAGGTAATACACCTCCTAGGGAATATATTTCACATCCATAAAGAGTAAAACCTACTTGTAAAATGATATATAGATAAAATCAACATATATGGTTAAATTCCACTATATGGAGAACCAAAATATTACACCCATATATTTTTCATTACCTCTAGTAAATGGGTAATGCTTTTCATATTTGGTCTATAATATGATAATAATACCTATGATTATAAATGCTAATGCGTTATCCATTAATGATCACCATAACAACTTCCATTACCATAATGTTTTATGGAATACCATTAGATATTGTTCGATTTTCAAAAGAATACATCCAAAATTGGTGTATGGTGGATAATTGATATTGTATGTCCTAAATAAACACATTAACTGCACGTTTTCATCCTTAATAAAGAATAATAAGAGTCAAAATAGGTGTAAAACAAAAATGTGTGACATTTTATAGTTGGGTTACCTAAAAATTAGTCAAATATGCACATAAAATCATCAAGGAATGATTGAACTTACAAATAGTGTCCATGATTGCCTTAGTAGACCCATCGACACACCTAAACCATAAACAATCACTCGAAACTGGAGTTATTGAACTCATTATGTAAACTAATGTGAGTAGGGTTCCATGTGGGTCCATAACCTAGTTGAAAACCTTAATGATTTCATGCCCCCCCACATTCGGAGAATGTGTTCCACCCAAAGAAATGTAACCCTCCTCCTTGGAGGATGAGAAGTATACTTATTTTATTTTCATTCAACTAATAAATTTCAAGGAATATTATAATGAAAAATATAAACCAAATTTATAGAATATAATTAATAAAAGAATCCATATAGGTATAGTTATACACAACTATGGTCTACCAAGTAGTCCATATGTTGTCCAAAATCACATCAATCTCACTATTGATGCTTCAAAAATAGGAATGCAATAAGATTTACAAGATATGTATCCACATGTGAGGCACCTAAAAAATTATACAAGACAAATTCAACTTGTTGATTTCCCTTATAGGTAATCATTATTAATTTAGTATTAAGGAAATTTGGGACCAAGATATTCAAGCATTAATGTAGATAAGGAACCATCCCATTATAATCAATGGGTGTTAGTATAACAACTATAACAACCGGTGATTTTAAAAGAAGAAAGGTAGATTTGATAGTGTATATAACATGAAACACTGATATTAGATGATAATTTAACACCATATTACTTTATAATATATTTATTTATGAAAAAATATCGTCTCTTTGAAAGAATGTGGAACACACAACCCCGAGTCAAAATAAACCATAAAATAATATAACATTATATCATAGTCATTAAATTGGAGAGAATGAATAGTTATACATAAATTATGAAAATTATATGGATTAAAAATGTATAAAATAAATTAAATGAATGTCTATTTGTTAGAAATAAAATATGAATCATTTTATTAAATAAATAAATATTTTTTGGAAAAATGTATTTTACAAAGAAAATGGTTTCATTGAATATTGAGCACATATCTTAAAATTATATTATACCACTTTCAGAAAAGTTATTTTTAAAGATCAAAGTGATTTTTTATAGAAGGATATAAAAATTATATTAAGAAAAAAATTTCATATTCTTCTAAAAAGTTTCAATTTTCAATGAATAATAAAAAGATACTGATTTTTATTGAAAACTTCATTTTCTTTCGAATAATGAAAAAGGTTAAATTATATTTTAAATTTTTTAAAAGTAAAATTTTAAAAATTATATGAAACTTTATTTAATTTTGGTAACTATAATAAATTTTATATAGTTTTATAATATGAAAACCCTCTACACTTATGATAATTTTCCCTTTGGAAACCCACTTTTTCATTACCTCAATATGTTTAATTTTAAAATGGATTCTACCATTTTTGTAAACTGAATTCAGAAAAATGGATTCAAAATTTAGAGTAACAATAAATTATAATATCTAATATGTTCTACATAATATTTGAATGTTATGAATACTAAGAACAATAAAAATTAATTACCATAGTTATTGTAAAAATGGATTTACCGTTGGTTAAACTAAATAACATAATGGTAGCAAATGACCCACCAACTCTTCGAAAATTAATTCAATTACTATATTTCGGCCTTATAACTTCTAAGAGACTATAATTACTGATTTTTACGCCTTTAATTATAGAAATATGGGTGTAATTTATTGTTTTTAAAGATATCCATGTGTGTCCTCTCCCACAAATATAAAATGACCACCCCCCCTGTCACACTTACAAAGACATTTGGTTTATAAAATTCAAAACCAAATCACTTACTTGATCTTATACCAACATCGTAGTGTCCTTTTATTAATAACTAAAATTTCAATCTAGAAAATATAATTTTGAAAACCTATATAATGTTTCTAAAGAAGAGTTAACATTCTTAAATGACCAATTTAATTTTTTTTCTTCATCCAACTCCCTAAAATATTATTTAAACATCACTATATAATACCCTCAGTATCTTAAATATATTGAAATTTTATTATGTTAAATTAATAACCTATATTAATACCATATTCACTCAAATGGGAAACAAAATCATCGATCGTGTACACAGTAGACTACCACCTCAGGAACCGATGTAATTCATTTTCCATCACCTCATTTAAAGGATAAATATAATGATAGAATATAAACATGTATATTATATTCATGATACTCTTATAATTATTGAATTATAATATTAAATATACCCTTTTTTACATTCCCTTATTTTTTAAAAATGATAATAGATCTCAAGTGTATGGTAGATTGTCGTCACATGAAGTGATGTGATTCATTTTTCAATTACACATTACATGGAAAGTATTAAGGATACATTTACTCAATATATGTGATATATATAGAATTATATTGATTATATAATATTAATACATCACTAAAATTTTTATCCTTTCACTCATTAATGAAATGATGTCGTCGCTCGTGCGCAGTTACGACCTACATCTCCATGAAGCGATAAAATTCATTTTACCTAAAAATCATTAAAGGATGTTTCTAAAAATGTTTATAATGACTCAGTATTATATTCATAAAATTAATATCATTGTTTATATGATGTATCTATATCCTATACCTAAGAACCACAACATTCATTTCAAAATGAGCATGAGAAAACATGGAAATTATCACTAGAAACAAGGAAAATAATGAAAGAATATTAATGAAATAGTTAGGAGGTGTTATATTAGGATAATGTATGATGTTATAAATATGAATATTGTTGTTGTACAAATTGTTAAAATTATTAAAACCATAATACATGAGTTTAAATAATTTTTATCAAAATAGAAACAAGAATTATGGGACTTGGTCATAATTTCCCTTCATTGGGTCATATTTGTAATGTTGTGCACCAAATGTATTTTATATGATGTATATAATTACCCTATGAAAAGTAATAACATGATTAATTAGTAATACATTGTATTTTAAGTTTTAATTTAAATTATTTTATCCAAGGGGATTTCAATTGATGATTTCCAAATGGTTATGATTTTCATGACTCAATTCCTCTCCATTAGATTACATTACTTTTTCATTGTATTTAATATTCTTATATTAAGTTTGTAATGACTTTTGATTGTATTATTTTTTATTTAAACTTATATTCTATGGACATAAATTTTAAAAACATAATCTTCCCATTGATTAATTATTACTTAAACGTTATGAACCTCATGAGAGTATATTTAAAAATATCATTTAATGGGGATTGTTTATGTATATATTTCCATTAAAGAAAATTATTTATTTATTAGCTAATAAACCCATTTTTTCATATCCCCTATGTATTTATTATTTTAAAATGTAATGGTACCATTTTTCTTCTCATTTGTACTTTATATTATTTATAAAATTATTTTAATAAAATCTCACTTCATTTCCCTCTTCGGTCAAAACATATTTTACTTTAAAAACCATGTTTTTGAAAAATAAAATCAAAAACATTTTATCATTTTAAAAATTATTTATAAAATAAATTTTTAAAAATTTATAAAATTTTATAAAATTTTTTGAATTGAATTTTCATGACCTTTTCTAAATAATACTCATTTGAATTTATAAAAAGTGTAAAAGAATCTGTGTTTTAACACATATGGATTATAAGGAATTTCCCATTTAAATATCCACTAAATATTGTAAAGATTAAATTAAAATTCACAGAGGATATTTTAAAAGAAAATTATTTTTTAAATATTGTTTGAAATATTATTTTTAAAAATATTTTATAATTCAAAAATTATATTTTTCTCAAGAATATTTTTAATGACATGTTAATGGTGATTCTATTCACCAAAGAGAACAACCCTTTGTTTTAATTATACTCCACTAGGGATATATTTTATTAACACCATCCTTATTCTTTTTATGGATGCTTTGTGATCATTTTTACCATGTAATGTATGGAAATTAATTTTCATAATTTATTTATGTATCCTATAATTTTCCTTTAAAATATTCACTTTACTGTGGTCATTGGGAATAATTTTATCCAAAATAATGATATTATTTATCATGGATATATTTATTCCCTAAAAAGTATATCATTTCTACATACATTATTCTATATTGAATTATATTTTTTTATCTAAATAAATATTGATAAATATATATTCTTTACTCAATATTAATATATTATGATAAGGCACATTATTCAAGATTTAAATTGATCATTTGATATATGAAGGATGATTTAGACATGCATATATGGGCAGATATTGGTTATATATTTCCCCTCAATACATCAATACTCTCATGAGATGAATTAATTTTTTGGCTTAACTTATATGGGTATTTGGTGTATACATGCCCTTCAGTTTTAAATGGTCTAGTAGAAGGTCCTCAGAGTAGAGTTATCGTGATTTCTATGACCATGACTCCCAACAATAGAGTATTTTCTTCAGTAATAATTATAATATTATTATCCATATGATTTTTTTAATGATATTATAATTTTATGAATTTCATTCTCAGATTATTGACTAAGTGGCATGTGTGTTTAGTAATTTACCTTCCCATAATGATTATGCCTTATATATTCATGATAGTCAAGTTATTGATTAAATGAAATGTGTGTTAAGATATTTTTCTTGCCATATTTATTATTCCTCATCTACTAAAGTTACTAAAATTATTTAAATTGAATGTGTATTAATTTATTTACCTTTCCATGTTGATTATTCTTATTAATTCATGATAGATTCTACTTTATTGAACTCTTGCAGAGCATCTGATCTCTGCTTTATTTTTTCCCTTCCCAAGAATCCAAGAAGTGTAAAATTAAATATATGCAAGGATATACTAGATATAATATCGATATTCTTTAAAAAAATAAGTTTTGGTTTTTTGTGTTAAAATTTAATTCAAGAATCATGTATATATCTAGTTTACCATGATTATTAAACTACTCAATCCTTCAGGATGTGATTCCTTGTATCTCATGCCAATGTAGTAAATTAATAACTGATTTTGATCTATTAGGGTAAATGTCATTACAATTGGTATTAGAATATGTTTTTAGAAACACTGGGAACTAGATTTAGGAAAATGTAGATTAGGGATCAAAACCCTATTATAAATATTGAATATAAGTATATAAAACCGTCATAAATTTTTGATAAAGTTGATATTATGTTATTTTTCCTAGAAATACATTCATTTGTGAATACTACATGTGGATGTGGTTCAGAAATGGATGTATATAAGAGTAGTAACTCTAAAAATGAATTTTGGGATTTATTTGAGCTTTACTTAGTACCTGATAAAGTTCCTTACTACACACCTGGTTTGTCACTCTTTCAATACATGAATTGGATAATTCTATTTTATTTAAAAACCATGTCTCACCTAGTTCTTCATGTCTTGGTTTTTATCTGGTTCTTTGGAAATCCTGATCCTTTTCTTGGTATTTTGGTGAGATTAATGTTTATTTTTGACGTTCCATATATGATTATTCATCCTACCATCTGTTCCCCATTTATTGTTTGGGTGATTTTAGAGAAAATGGTTGTTACTTCAATATTAGGGTAAAACTGTGAGCACATTTCCATATTTAAAAAAAATATTTCTTTTATAATTACTTCATTTACAACATTTTTCACCCATTCCTACAACCAATTGGCCTCCCATAAACTATTAAAACAACCATATCCATTTCATCCCCTTAATAACTCATAATTATGGTATATTTGGGTTATTTATTCAGTTCTTAGGTCATCCCATGAACCCATTTCTAGTTTTAAAAATATATGTTGTTTCTTTTATATCTTATTCATTTTGTAATATCATTCAGTCATTCCACCTCTCACTCGAGATAAAGAACACTAGGATAACCCCTATGTCCCATTTTTCATCATTAGAGTTCGTCTTCATTGGGTATTTGGTCAATCTTCCAAAAGGATTCTAAAATCGTCCATATTCGAGGAATGTAATTTGTCTCTTTCATAACTCGTTAATTTTGTACTATTTTCCGCCAAATATTCCTTCCCTAGTTCTTCCAGAAATAAGTATCATCTACAAGGAGTTCCAAGCAATTCCATATACTCTATGGGTGTGGATATAATTGAAGCTGAAGAGTTATCGAGTTATCATTGTGAGTTTCCTTCTCCTTTCTCCTCCTTCCACTTCCTTCCATTATTTCAAAGATATACCTTCCTCACTAGTCATGAATGACCCAGGTTTATGTTATCACATGATTTTTTATGAGGGTTTTTGTTCATTTGGGGATGGTCCAGATATTTTTAGTGTTTATAAACCATCAGATTCTGATATCAATTGTGTGATTCAATTCCACCAAGGATTTGAGGTAGGATTCCCATTGCAATAGTCCATTTTATTTAATATTCATCTTTTTCATGGTATTTTCACCCTATATACATTCTTATTATTGTTTTATAATTCTTAAATAAATTTATTTATTGAGAAAAGTGTGGTTTATTCCTGACTTCTTAAAAAATAGTGTTATTTTGTTATAAAAGTGGACACTAAGTGTTTGTTTAAATGTTATGTTATCTTTTGCTCTAGGTTTTTGTTGTTGAGAACCTATTTTACCCATTTTAAATAATTATTTTGCATGAAAATTTGGTTTTTTGACCTTTTTAGTGTTAAATATAATTGGTTTCATTAAATGTTGCATCCACATTTTCAGGAAAGTGCTCAGTTGGTTTCTGTATTCACAAGTTGATATAAAATGATTGTTTTGGTTTATGAAAAATATTTGTAGCATTTGAATTAATGTTTTTGGGTTCCTTATGTCTGTTCCAATCTGTTTTTCGGTTTTATAATGAAATGAGTATGAGTTATTAGGGTGTTTTGGCATGTGTTCTTGACAAATAGCATGTTTAGAAACTCTATAGAAATGGATGGGTTTTGAATGTGTAAGCTGAATTTTTAAGTGTTTTGTGTAAAAATTTGGTTTCATCCTATGGTGTTTTTACAACTATTCATTAAAAGTGTAATTTTTTATTTTTATAAATATTGTTTTTCTGAAGAATGAAAAAAGGATCATTTGGAATTTTTCCAATAAAACAAATTTTAGTATGTATTCTTTGTTTTATCATTTGGGGTCATTTTATGATTCATTAAATTGATTTATTAAATGGTTTCGGGGCTAAATAATCTAGTTTGATATGGTATTGGTGGATATTTGTCCTAAAAGGATCATTTTTAAATTGATTTTATGTGTAAAGTCTCACTGTACTTCTTGATTTTTTTAAATTATAAGTGGTTTATTGAACCATGAAGGATATGTGAAACATGGTTGAGTTCTGTTTGGTGTGTTTATGATTTAGAAATGAAATTTTAAGTTCATTGCTTATGTGATAACATGTGTAAATTTGTTGAGGATAAAGATGGAAACCCGGGTACCTAGGTGGGCGGATGGGTACTAGTATGCTAGTGATCCGGAGTGGTTTCATCCCTATTTCACATAAAATGTTTGATGATGAAAAAAGAAACAAAAATATGATGAAAATTTTTGGGACCACTAGGTTATTGGTACTTTTCCAAAATAGTGGCTCGTGCAAGAGAACAAATATTTTTTATGGTTAAATTTTTACGAGATACGAGGTAGATGGTGGCTACAATAAACCAGTGCCTGGGGGTGTTTTTGTGAATAGTTCTAATTGGATATATTGTATTCACCATCAACATATGGTCTATTTGTATGGAAAATTCAGATTCATGTGTTTTTATAGGTGTGCTTTCTTTAAATAATCCCTCTTGAAAATAATTTTAATTTTAAAGTTGCAAATATTTGGAAATTGTTCTATCATTCTTGTGTATAAAACATTCAATATTTTGTCTAATAACTTCTGTAGCATGGAACCTTTTTTATAAAACATACTTTTATATATTTTTTTCAAACATGGAATCTATGTATCTTTTATTTTATGTGTATGTGCATTGGGAATAGAATACTGAGAAAATGTACTGATTTTTAATACTCGTGCCTATAGTTTTATTCTATTTTTAGACCTTGTGTAGGTTTCATCTTGAGTTCAGTAAGCTTGAGAGACATGGGATCATTGGGTTTCAAAGTGACCATACTATTCACATGATGTTAGTTGGTCATCAGTTCTAGTTGGTTTAGTTGTATCGTTCATTTTTACTTTTAGTTTTTTCATATAAATGATATTAGTTCAATTTTTATATAAATTTGTATTGGGTTATCCTTTATTTCTAATATATTTTATATTATTTATATGAGGGGAAAATTGTTCCCCTATATACTATTTTGATGCCTTCAGTTCTTGTTTCCATCTTGGGAGGATTGTGAATGTCTTTCAAGACTATTTTTGGAGCATCCCGAGTGACCAGTTAGGGGTCGACTTGGGCTTGTTTATGACAAAATGGTATCAAAGGATGTCATCTCTTAAGATGCCTTTATTTTTAGAGTTCCCTTATTATTTGAGGGATGTCAAGGTAGATGTAGTATAATTTTCAAAAATCTAGGGGTAGGTTCAGGAAGAGCATCATGAACTGTTGCTCATTCTGATCCTACGGTGTCCTTGGAAAGTCTGATTTTATTAGATTCTATGGATCTTAGGGATTTTTTGTGTCTGGTATACAACAAGGGGATTAGTTCTAATGGCCTCCATGAGCTCTCATGTCCTAGTAATCCATGTGGATCAGGGTAATGGTCCTAAGAACGCTCTCTATATTGGTGGTGTATCTGACATGTGGCCACCAACCATATGGTTAATTCACCAATTGACAGTAGTTCCCTTTTGTGGGTCTCTTAGACCTTTCATGAATTATTAATTTTTTATAAATCCTTCTGTGATAATTGTGGAAGTGTGTTTTCAATTCTTAATATAGGAATGTTTTTTTATAATGGTGGGTTTTTGTGAAAAACATTTTTGGTAGAAAGTGGAATCATTTAACAGGGTTGAATTTCATTAATCTATACTTACGGTTTGTTGAAAAAAAAGGTTTTAAGGAATTAATTATTTTAAGATGATTCTAAAAATTTGTTTAAAATGGGATCTTAAGGGCTGTTGAAGTGTTTTTGAATCTCGTGAATTGGATTTGGTTTTTTTTTGAGTAGTTGTTGTTTTCCTAAAAAGGGTTTTTGCCTTTTTTAATGTAATATTAAGAAAAAATACCTTGATAAATTTATTAAAATTGGAAATATATGTTTGAATGGAAATTTTATTTTGGTAGTTGTTTTAAAAAAATTAAATGGGTTCTAAATCAAATGGTTCTTGAAAACCCCTAGTTTGCTGAGATGCTGAATAATGTTTTGAATGAAGGGATAGTATTGTGATGGAGACCTGTGGGGTTTCTTTTTCAATCTTCGTAAAATGGTTTTTAGTGTGGAAATTTGAAAATCGTTTTTGATTTAGTGGTTAGTGTGACTATGGAAGGTATGTGATTTCTGAAATGGGTTGAATGTTTTTGGATTGTAAAATGAGCATGTTTGTTTTATCCTTTAGTGTTTTCATGAAAACCCACATGCATGGTTTTGTACATATATATTGATGGATTCCTGGTATGGCATAGTGTTTGGGTGAATTGGGTGGCGCGAGAATGTGCGTGTGAGTTAGACATGATGAAACACCATTGGTTAATGTTAAAATCCACCAAGTTATTTTCTTTTTCAAAACTATTTTAAGATTAAATTTGATTGTATTTTTATACACCGATGTTTATGTGGGTAGATTTTTCCTGTTTTAGAAGTGTGGTCTGTTTGTTACTCTTCCCCATGATCTTGCAGGGACTCTCTTGGTGTGTTTTTTAGATGGGATCTTATTGTTGGATCGGTTTTGGAGAAATATTTAATGGGTTTCATAGGATATGTTGGATGATGTGATGTGGTCACATATGGTTCTTATTTAGTAATAAATCTAATTGACCATCTTAATAATTCATTTAAAACATTAAATTCACCAATTCGAATGATACCTCAACTGGTTTGATAGAATATAGAGTTTTTTGGATTGATTTAAAGAGTTTTCCAATTGGGATAATTCTTTTTGATATAGAAGTTCATTACGGTGATGTTGATGTGTTTCACCGTATTCCTTGTCCATTCAATTCCATGTTCAGAGTGAGATAGAATGGTGCCATATATCTATGAGTTCATATATAGATTAAGTTGGGTTGTTTATAAATTGAGTATTTTGGGGTGTTGTGATCCTTAGCTCCTCTCCATGGAAGAGCAGCTGCTTTAAACATCAAGGCACTATCCATAGTCCTTGGAGTGATGCTTTTTATGCAGTCATGAAGTCAATATAGGTGTAGACAGATCGACTAAGCTTCTTCTTTCACTATTGTGGTAAGTCTATTTATATGTATTTATTATGGTTTCTCAATATTGTGCTTTTCCTTTTTTCACAGAGAAAATGGTGGACTTACCCCACACTTAGTGTCTATGGTTATGCCTTCTTGGATGTGGGTTTCCGAACAATATCTCTTTGTGGAATGCCAATGTAAATCGGGTGTAGACATGGATTTACCTATTCATAGGTGGAGTGTTTTGGGTGGTTCCTCTATTTATTATGTGGTTTTAGTGGCCCAACGATTAGTTCCCCTTCCCTCCCTTCCCCATGTGGTGGGGTTTTTTAACTACGCCGAATGTGTTGGCCCAGTTCTTATACCCCCCATTCGGGAGTGGGTAGTTTAAATTTTTATGTTGTAACCCTCATAACGTGGGTTTTTACGTTGTTTTGTGAGATTTCTGGTTGTCATGTGTGGTTGAGGCCCGATTATAGTTCATGTTTAATTCTTGTTCGTGCATTTCTATTTGGTCTTTAATGGTGGGGAGACCCACTACAAGTCTTGAAGATCTTTCCTTTTAGGATTTTTCAGATGGAAGTTGTGATTTAATGGTGGGGTGCCCATTATGGCCTCCCACCTCCAGTTATTTGGCTTTAGTGAGTGAACATTGGTTTGGCTGATCATAGGGTTCATTGGGATAAGGCCCAACAATCTGGTTCTTGGCTTGGTTTTCGAGGTGGTGGCTTGATCTTTCTGTCGATTCTCAGGAAGTGGATGTGAGTTGGTGTTTTGTTTAGGTAATAGGCATATGTTATGTTGATGTTCAATTATATTTAATTTGATTTAGAGGATGGATGATGTTGATAAGGAATCCTTAGGTGTTGTTCTATCATCTTGAATGTTTTATGGCTTTCTAGGGGTAGAAAGCTATAATGGTGGGGAGAATTGACACACAAGGTTTTTCACGTCTTGGTTTTAATCATGTACATCAAAAATCCTAATCCTTTTCATGGATTTTGGGTGAAGTTAATAATTATTTTTTAATTTACATATATTTCTAATAATCCTACCATGGGTGCCTCATATCTTGTTTGGGAGTTTTTGGAGAAAAGAGTGGTTACTTCATGATTTAGGCCAAACCTTTAGCCCATTTCCAGATTTATGAAAAACAAATCTTTTATAACTCCATTTTTTCAACATTTTCACCCATTAGACATCAAACATGGCCCGACATGGCCAATTAAAACTACCAAATCCATTTCAACCCTTTGGAACTCATAATAATAGTAGATTTGGGTTATTTATTCAGGTATTGGGTCGGCCTATGAGAAAATTACCAGTTTTAAAAAATATTGTATTCCTTTTATATCTTATTACTTTTTTCATATATTTTTGTCATTCAACCTTTCACTAGATACCACCAACCCTAGGAACACACCCATGTTCCATTTTACCTCTTTGGATCTCAATTATATTGGGGATTAGGTTGAACTTCACCAAAGGTTTCTCAAATAGTCTTGATTTGAAGAGGTGATTTTGTTTCATTCATAAATCAATCATTTTATAACTATTTCCCCAAAATATCCATTCGTGTGTTGTTCCACACCTAAGTAACCCCTTTGTTGAGTTCCAATTCATTACATCTCTTCTATGGGTGTGGATATAACGGATGATAAAGACTTCACAAGTTATCAAGTTGAGTTCCCATCTTTTTTCTCTTCCTTATTCTACCTCATTCCATTATTTATTTTCTCTCTCTTCCTCCATGGACATAAAAGACCTAGGGTTCTGTTATCACATGATTTTTTAATGGTTTTTTTGTTCATTTGGGGGTGATCTTCATAGGTTTAGGGTTTATAAACCCTCAGATGGTGATATAAGGTGTGTTTTTCCATTCTACCAAGGATTTGATGTATGTTTCTCATTGCACTTGTTCTTTTTATTTAAGACTCATATTTTTGTAACACCCCAAGATTTTATAGTATGTTCTTTCTTCAATGTAATTCATTTACTTTCACTACCCGAAACATCGAGTTCTATCTCATCATGACTTACCAAACAAGCCGTTCAAAAGCAGTTATGAATATTATTAACTGAATTTTGGACAATATATAATCCTTATAATTTTAGAATCCATATTATGAGTTTCTTATTCATAATTTAAGAACAAATACATTTTTTTCCGATAAATGAAGTATTTTTTAAAAAATGCAATTTTACCGCATTTTAATGGAGAAGAAGCCTTTTTAAATAAAATATTTGAAACTTTTATATATTAAATTTGATAAAATAAACTTCTTCTATAGAATCGGTACATAAGAATTTAGTTTCAAAAACGATTTTGTGTTTTTCTGAAAACTTTCATATTTGGGTGAATTGTGAAAAATACAATATTTTTACTGAAAACAACTTTTTAAATAAATATAATTTATAGTGTTAAATTATACATTTTAATGGTTTGGAAGTATAAATAGATTATATTTTTATTATTTAATCCAATGATGGTCATTGTAAGTAATTTCCCTTTTAAATTGGACATAAACAAGTGTCAAACTTTTGATAGTTATTATTTCTTAAAAATACACCTTTTGGTTATGACAGCAGGAATTAATTTTAAACTAATAAATGAAAATTATATGTTTTGAATTTGGTAAAATATACATAATTATTGAATTTGGAATATCAAAATTAGCTTAGGGTAAATGTTTTGTATTTTTCTGAAAACTTATAATTTTTTATGAATAGTGAAAAACAATGAGTTATAGTTTAAAACTGAATTTTTTTTAAATAATTATTTATTTTATTTAAATTTAATTTAGGCCTAAATAGATACATAATTCCTATATAAGTTCAATGTAATTCATTGGAGTCAGATTATAATAATTTTATATATATATAAATTTTATTGAACTTTTCACCGTCTTTTACACACCTCCTAGGAGAATTTACAAATTCACATAAAACTTATTTTTACCGCTTTTGTGAGTGGAATATTGATTATCCAAGAGACACGGTTAATATCAAGGAGCAAAATTTTGTTCAATAAAATAAAAATATTTTTTGGTGAATAGTAACTTTTTACTTTTATTTACCACGGTAAAAATCAAATATGGTAATTAAGGATAAAAATGATATTATTATTACCCTAAAACATGTCCTAATTCTATTGTCTAAGTATAATTCCACCAAAAAGAATCTCAGGAATAAAATATGAACCTCTTTGGTCCTCTTGAATTAGATTAGGACATTAATTATTATTTAATTTAAAGAAGAGTTAAAAGAGAAAAAATCAAAGTTAATAACTAAAATATTTTTCATATAGGGTTATACATAAGATAAATTAATTTATAAATATTTATTATAAAGATAAATAAATTTTCTATATAATGGTATTTTATTTATAATTTTTAGACATTAAATAATTTAATTTATTTATGACACAATGATGCTGCAGTAATTACTTTATTAGTGAAATATTAAAATAATTGATATTATAAATAGATAAATAAATATAATTTGAGACTTTTAATGAATTCAAAGAATTTTGTAGATTAATTTGACAGTTTAGGGTTGATTAAATGAAGTTTTTTTAATTAATAATGCTGTTATGAATTTAGAAAAAACAAAATACCAAATATTGTCAAAATTGACATAAATGAGTTTCTAAAACAAATATTATATTATTATTTGATATTCTATTCCTAAAAAACAAAGGTTCGGCAAAAGGACTTATATAATGATAGGTGTATAATTAATGGACAACTTGGGGGACTCTTGGAAGTTTATATAACGTTTATTAACCATATAATATAAAAATACAAAGTGACATGGTAAGTGTCAAAATTATTAACTAAGAGTTAAAACAAAAAGATAAGGTTAATAATGTGACCCAAACCTGCATAAAACTGATTGAATAAGTTTTTTTCGACCTATACCAACCTTATACATTTAATAATCCACTTTTAGCCACTATAAACCC
This sequence comes from Viscum album, assembly GCA_963277665.1. Lineage (NCBI taxonomy): Eukaryota > Viridiplantae > Streptophyta > Magnoliopsida > Santalales > Viscaceae > Viscum > Viscum album. The sequence continues at coordinate 1,161,798,378 of OY728158.1, read as the reverse complement.
AATTTGATCTTATTATAAAATAATACTTTAAGTTTTTCCTAAAGAACCCCTCCTCCCCCTTATAAAAGGACACCACTTTTAACCAATTCCTCACACCTCTCAAGACTTTTGACTCCTCAAAATTCTACCCAATTTAGCTCCCTATATACCTCTCCTCCTCCTACAAGCCCTACCGTAAAAATAAGGCACTTAAAGAGTCCTTTTTGGGTCAAACCAAAGAGCGTTACCCAAATTAAAGGTAACAATTTCTCTTAGCTTCTTTTCTTTTCTTTTACATATCCAACCCCTAAACTCTTCTTATTCATTTCTTTTCTAAAAAAACAAGTATACTCAATATACTAGGATATTTTTATGAGAAGTATTCGAACTACACTTACACACACCTATATCTAATTGGTGAAAAACATAATGTTTCTATGGATGGAATCCAAACGCCTCACAAAACGATGATTGTTCAATTATCTCCTACCACCTCTCATGGTGGCCATTATGATGGAACTATAATTAAATATGATATTAATGATATTTATTTTATATATAATCTTATTTAATTCCATTTTATAGCATACCATTATTCTTTTCATTTTGTATATATATATATGATAATTTCATTTGAGGAAGTGCGGACTACCGCCCCCTAAAAGTGATATGACTCGTTCATACCATACATGGAACATATAAATAATGGTGTTAATGAACTTAAGAAACACATATAAGTTATTATATTATACTGGAATAATAATATACCTATGTATCATTTGGTTTTTATTTCTTTTAAAATGAAAAATGAAATAGAAGTAGTGTTCGTGTGTATGTACGGACTACCGTCTCCACGAACGCGATGAGATTCATTCTCCATATTATCCATTCAAGAATAATTTCATTTTATGATTAAAAATAATTTTTAAGGACTTGATATAATTTTGTATATGAATAATATACAACCTATGGATAACAAACATGGATTATGTAACAAAACATATAAAATAAGACGAGTAAGTGAACACCCGAAATGACAATAATACTAAAATATTAGTAACAAATAAATATCAGAAGATATTATATGATATCATATTTATGTATATGATTATTTTATAATTTAATAACAATGATTTAACTATTATACAGGAGGTTAACAAACCCTTGACCAAGGAAAATGACAAGGTAAGGGTTAATTTCACAATCTCTTTATTAACCAAGGATGTTTATACGTATTTATCTACTGGAATCTCTTTATCATCCACATCGATGTTTCATAAAAATTTATTTCAAATTTTTTTAATATTTACTATATTATGGGTTAAAGTAATTTATATCCTTTTTTGACTTTTTATATTATGTTTATAAAGGAATGATTTTGTTGTTTTCCAAACAAAGTCCTTTTTAACCTTTTTGACATAATTAAGGTAAGAATGTCTTTTTTTTTAACTTATACGGTGGGTGGAGCTATTTTCCACCATTGTAAAATCTTAGAAGCTTCCATTACAAGATTATAAGGGCATTTTTAAAGTAAATGTTTTATTTTATAATTTTGTGAATTTTATATGATTTCAAAAAAGGAGATATTTATCTCAAATAATTTTGATTTCATCTATGTCAACATCCTTTGATGATTTTTAAGCTTATTTGATGTTGATTTATTATGATAAAAAACATCCATATAGTATTGAAGGTAATGTGATATGTTTGAATGTGTATGTGTTATTTTTATACAATTCATGTTTTGTGGAGAAAGTATTTACATTTCATATGCTAGTTTTAATACGAATGTTTATGTTATTTTTAAACCTATTCATAGGAGGAATGCATTAGACTTAGTAATTGATGGGTGGAGCCGGCTATAGATCCTCGATGCATCGGTAGGTCTCATGAGACAAAATAGTGTCTTGGAATAAGGCCTTTACAAAATATTATTTGTAGTCTTTGCATAAGGCGTTGACTATGTGGTTATGATAGTCTGGCATTATGCATTCCATCATTATGAAAGTGGTTATTGATATTGCATGTGATTATTCGACTAGTAGCATATCAATGTGAATAAGTAAATGGAATTATTTCATTTTATTTTTTCCATATTATGCTTAAGTTCAAGTTCAAAAGGGGTTTGTTTTAGTTATACATTTCCTTAAATGTTTATGCTTATTTATGAAAGTTTCCGCTATATTGTTATCCTTACTGATCATCTGAGCTCACCCCTTTCTATGTTTTATTTTTCCCAGGATGTGAAGAAATATTTTATGACTGACCTGTAGGGATTGTCTGATGTTGATTTGAGTGTGTAAAATGGATATTATATTATTTTAGTTTTTCACTTTATTTTGTAATGTAAACTTTATGAATGTATCTAGTGCTTTCCAAGGATACTAAACTAATAGGCCTTTTGAGATTTGATCTTTTGTGATCATGCCAATGTTATGTAATAATGCACCGACTCTGGGTAACTGGGGTCGGGGTGTTACAGTTGGTATTAGAGTAAGTTTAGTAAAAACCTTGGCAACTAGATTTAGATAAACTCTAATTAGAAAACATAGACCTAATATGGACTTTGAAGATTAGTATAAAATAATTTCCTAGAATTTTTGTATTGTAGAGATTTTGTGAGATTTCCAAGCAATACATCCTGGTCTGGATACGATCAGGTATAGGCGGCTCTGGCACAGATGTACCTAGGGGTAAAAGCTGAAAACACCGCTTTGATCTAGACTCGAACGGGAACTGGTGCACGACAATGGGCCTTGCTGCACTCTTGGTTACAACACTCCTGAGGGATATTCTTAGGATAATTATCAATTTATTTACAAATCATTATGAAGGGTTTATGACTATATACTTCACCAATAAAAAAATTATTATGATTATGGATTATATCTATAAACTGTTCAATTTACGTTAGGTATTTTACAATTTTGAAATTATTGCAATTCATAAACTAACCTAGTTTGTGCTATTTTATAGAAATGGCACCCAGTAGATGGAATGTGAACTCCAACAATAGGTATGATCCAAAGAGTGAGAATGATCATATCTTTCAATATATTAAGACAACATTTAGAAGAGAAATAGTCTCTCATGTATTCTCAACATTTGAAGAAATAGTATCATGTGCTAATAAGATAATTAAATAATTCTCTGAGTCCTATGGCTTTGAAGGAATGAAAGAGAAGAAAAGGATGGAATAGAGAAAGATGCATAAAGGTAAGAGGTAAAAGAATAATTTTCCGATCTGTGATAACTATGGGAAGAAACACCATGGAACTTTCCTAAAGGGAATGGGAGTTTGTTATAAGTGTGGAGAAAAAGGACACAGTGTACATGACTGCAAGGGTAAGAAAAAGGTTTCAAATGTATAATTCTTCACTTGAAAGTAGTTGGGACACTAAGTGAACCAATGTACAAATCATCAAAGTTTTCCCCAAATGATGCTATTGGATAATAATCATGTTATGATACTACCACAGATGAGGAGGAATGATTAGAGTTCTTATGTTGTTATTAGAGAATTATGTCATTTTATTGTTGTATCAATAATGTATTGGTTACAATAATTATGAAGTATATAAGGATTGTACTACAGTACGATTTCATTAAGGACTTGAGATTGTGTGGAACCATGAAAAGTGACTCAATAGAAGGTTAAATTTTTGGAAAATATATGGTTAAGAGAAAGATAAACCACAATATGGTTCTGATACTGAGGTAGTGATTTCGGAATAATACATTATTGATTTGGATAAATTATATTGGTTATTATTGACTTCCTTGAAACTGGTTAATGATTTATATATTCCATCATTGTTGGAGTTTACAACATTTTTGGATAGAAGGACTATATCCAGTATTCTATATGTAATAAGGGATCATGAATGTAATCAATAAGGTTTTATGGTAATTCTGGATGTTGCAGTATTTTAAAAGAATACATGATGAAGGTGTCCACATGTTATTATACGGAAAAAAGGATCTTCATTGTGTTTACCTTCCTTATAAATTTTGGACTGTGAGTTTGGATAGAAGTATTTTGGGTAATTCTAGTTTGAGATTATTTTTGTATTTCCATAAAAGGACAACCCGGAGGTCGGGCGACAACCCGTCACATCCCGTAAGGCCGCGAGACTTGAACCCACAACCGAAGGGCGACAATGGTGTATCACCTACCATTGGCCCACATGATGTCCTTGATTGAATAATGTAGTATTTTTTTAAAAAAAATATGGTAGATGAATTATAGACTCATTTTTTACCCTATACGAATAAGATAAATAGAATATTATTTTTATGTTTTATTATCTTTTATAGTGAAAGATGAGTTTGTGGTATAAATTAGTTAAAGCCTGGGACTCTACCTTGCAAGTATATATATTTCTTCTTATTTTATTCTATGAAGAAATTAATTATTATACTTTCGTGAAGGTATATTAAAAAAATATATTTTATCCTAATACCATATGTTTTTTTTTGAACTAATGGTATTTTAAATCATCATAGATTAATGAATTTAAGGCCCTCAATTTTACACTTGTTTGTGATTTATGACCTCAATCACTACCTAGAAATATTTCTGTTTTTCCTCCAATTATATTTCTCTAATTTCGACCAATGTTCTCCAAATCGAGATCATAATTTGGTGGTGAACCTTTAATTTCCCTTTTCCTCTAATTAGGACTAAATTTTATTAACCCAATTTCTGATGGGGGTTTTCCCAAAGGTATTTTCTATTTTCAACCTTTTAATTTCGAAATATAATTTCAAATTGAGAGGATGCAATTTATTAAATGAGGGAATAATGAAACACCCCAAGATTTCGTAGTACGTTATTTCTTCAATGTAATTCAATAACTTTCACTACACGCAACACCGAGTTATAGCACAACATGACTTAACAAAAAAGTCGTTCAAAAGAAATTATGAATAGTATTAACTGAATTTTGAACTTTATAAAATCATTATAATTTTTGAATCCATATTATGAGTTTCTTAGACATAATGTAAGAACACATACATTTTTTTCAGATAAATGAAGTATTTTTCAAAAAATGCAATTTTACTGCTTTTTACAGGCGAATCCTTTTTAAATACAATATTTGAAACTTTTATATATTAATTTTTACAAAATAAACCTCTTCATTAGAATAGGAACATAATAATTTAGTTTCTATAAAGTTTTGGTTTTTTTCTAATAATTTTCATATTTGGGTGAATAGTGAAAATATAATATTTTTACTAAAAACCACTTTTTAAATCAAAATAATTTATAGTGTTAAATTATAAATTTTAATGGTTTGGAATTATAAAAAGATTATATTTTTACCATTTAATCCATTTATGGTCATTGTAAGTAATTTCACTTTTAAATTGGACATAAACAAGTGTCAAGCTTTTGATAGTTATTATTTCATAAAAATACGCCTTTTGGTTATGAGAGCGGTAATTAATTTTAAATTAATAAATTCAAATTCTATGTTTTTAATTTGGTCAAATAGACTTCATTATTGAATTCGGAATATCAAAATTATCTTGGGGTAAATTTTTGGTATTTTTCTTAACCCTATTAATTTTTGATGAATAGTGAAAAACACTGAGTTATAGTTTAAAACAGAATTTTTATTTAAATAATTATTTATCTTATTTAAATTTATTTTAGGTAAAAATTTATACATAATACTTTTATAAGTTAAATTTAATTAATTGGAGTCATTTTATAATAATTTCAGATATATAAAACTTTTATTGAACTTTTCACCGTCTTTTACCCACCTCCTAGGAGAATTTTCAAATTCACATAAAAATTATTTTTACCGATTCTCTGAGGGGAATTTCAAAAATCAGAGAGACATAGTTAATATCAAAGAGTAAAATGTGGTTCAATAAGATAAAAATATTTTTTGGTAAATAGTAACTTTTTATTTTATTTACCACGGTAAAAAGTAAATAGGGTAATTAGGGGTAAAATTGATATTTTTATTACCCTAACACATGTCCTAATTCTATTGGATAAGTATAATTACACCAAATACAACCTTAGGAATAAAATATTAACCTCTTTGGTCCACTTGAATTATATTAGGACATTAATTATTATTTAATTCAAAGAAGAGTTAAAAGAGATAAAATTAAAGTTAACAACTAAAACATTTTTAATATAGGGTTATACATAAGATAAATTCAATTATAAATATTAATTAGAAAGATAAAAATATTTCTCACATAATGGAATTTTATTTATAATTTTTAGATGTTATGTAATTTAATATATTTATGACACAATGATGATGCAGTAATTACCTAATTAATGAAATATTAAAATAATTGATATTATAAATACCCAAATAAAAATAATGTGACACTTTTAATGAATTCCATGAATTTTATAGGTTAATATGACATTTTATAGTTGTATAAATTAATTAGGTTCGAAGTAATAATGCTGTTATAAATTTAGCAAAAACAAAATACCAAATAGTGTCAAAATTGACATAAAAGAGTTTTTAAAACAAATATTATATTATTATTTGATATTCTATTCCTAAAAATCAAAGGATCGGACAAAGGACCCATATAATGATAGGTGTATCAATAATGGACCACTTGGGGGTCTCTTAGAATTATATAGTAGGTTTATTAACCATATAATATAAAAATACAAAGTGACATGGTAAGTGTCATACTAATTAACTAAGAGTTAAAACAAAAATATAAGGTTAATAATGTGACCAAAACCTATCTAAAATTTATTGGTTGAGTTTTTTTCGACCTATCCTTACCTTATAATTTGAATAATATACATTGTATCCATTAGAAACCGAATATGTTTTTATTGTAAAATAATACTTTAAGTTTTCCTAAAGAGCCCCTCCACCCCCATATAAAAGGACACCACTTCTAACCAATTCTTCACACCTCTCAAGCATTTTGTCTCGTCCAAACTCTTCACAATTAATCTTTTTACATCCCTCTACTCCTCCTATAAGCCTTACCTTAAGAATAAGGCACATCAAGAGTCCTTTTTGGGTAAATCCAAAGGGAGTTACCCAAATTAAAGGCAGCGATTTCTCTTAGATTTTTTTGTTTATTTTACTTCTCCAACCCCTAAACTCTTATTATTCTTTTCTTTTGTAACAACACCAGTATACTCAATATAATAGGATATTTTTATGAGATTTATTCGAACTACACTTACACACACCTCCATTTAGTGGGTGAAGAACATAATGTTTCTGTGGATGGAAACCAAATGCCTCACGAAACGATGATTGTTCAATTATCTCCAACCACCTCTCATGGGGGCCATTATGATGGAACTATTATTAAATATTATATTTATGATATTTATTTCATATATAAGCTTTTGTAATTCCATTTTATATCATACCGTTATTTGTTTCTTGTTGTATATATATACGATAATTTCATTTGACGAAGTGCGGACTACGTCCCCCTCAAAGTGATATGACTCACTCATACCATACATGGAACATATAAATGATGGTGTTAATTAACTTAAGTAACACATATAAGATATTATATTATACTGGAATAATAATATACCTATGTATCATTTGGTTTTGATTCCTTTTAAAATGAAAAATGAAATGGAAGTAGCGTTCGTGCGTACGTACGGACTACCGTCTCCACGAACGTGATTAGATTCATTCCCCATCGTATCCATTCAAGAATAATTTCATTAGATGATTAAAAATAATTTTTATGGACTTTATATCATTATGGATATGAATAAGATACAACCTATGGATAAAAAACACGGATTATGTAACAAAACGTATAAAAGAAAATGAGTAAGTGAACACCCGAAATGATGATAATACTAAAATATTATTTACAAAGAAATATAAAAAAAATATTATATGATATCATATTTATGTATATTATTCTTGTATAATTTTATAAAAATTATTTAACTATTATACAGGAGGTTAAACTACCCTCGACCGAGAAAAATTACAAGGTAAGGGTTAATTTCACAATCTCATTATTAACCGTGGTTGTTTATACGTATTTATCTACATCGATCTCTTTATCATCCACATCCATGTTTCTTAAAAATTTATTTTAAAACATTTTTAATATTTTCTATACTATGGGTTGAAGTCATTTATACCCTTTTTTGACTTTTTATAACATGTTTATAAAGTAATCTTTCCATCGTTTTCCAAACAAGGTCCTTTTTAACCTTTTCGACAGAATTAAGGTAAGAATGTCTTTTTTTAACTTATATGGAGGGTGTGGCTATTTTCCACAATTTTAAAATATTATAATCTTACCTTACAAGATTATAATGATATTTTCAAAGTAAATTATTTATTTTATAATTATGTGACTTTTAAATGATTTAAAAAAAAAGAGATATTTCTCTCAAATAGTTTTGATTTCATCTATGTCAACATCCATTGATGAATTTTAAGCTTATTTGAAGTTGATTTATTATGATACAAAACTTCAATATAGTATTGAAGGTTTTGAGACATTTTTGACTATATATGTTTTATTTTTATACCATTCATGGTTTATGGAGAAAGTATTTAAATTTTTTATGCTAGTTTTAATATGAATCTTTATGTTATGTTTAAACCTGTTCATATGAGGAATGCATTGGACTTAGTAAGTAACGGGTAGATCCCGCTATTGCTCTTCGATGCATCGGTAGGTCTCATGAGACAAACTAGTGTCTTGGCACAAGGCCTTGACAAAATATTATTTGTAGTCTTGGCACAAGGCCTTGACTATGTGGTTATGATAGTTTTGCATTATGCATTCCATCATTATGAAAGTCATTATTGATATTGCATGTAATTATTCAACTAGTAGAATATCCATGTGAATAAGTAAATGGCGTTATTTAATTTTATTTTTTCCATGTTATTCTGAATTTCATGTTTAAAAGGCTTTTGTTTTAGTTATACATTAGCTTAAATGTTTATTCTTATTTATCAAAGTTTATGCTATATTATTATCCTTACTGAGAATCTGAGATCACCCCTTTCTATGTTTTATTTTTCCCACGATGTGAAGAAATATTTTATGAATAACCTGTAGGGATAGTCTAAAGGGGATATGAGTGTGGACTATGGAGACTATATTATTGTAGTTTTTAACTTTATGATGTAATGTAAACTTTATGAATGTATCTAGTGATTTCTAAGTCTACTAAACTAATATGTCTTTTGAGACTTGATCTTTTGTGATCATGCCAATGTTATGTAATAATGCACCGACTCTGGGTAACTGGGGTCGGAGTGTTACATTTTTCATGTGATTTCTACCCTCTACACATGTTTATTATCGGTTTATAAGACTTAAATAATTTTATTTCGTGTGAAAAGTGGTTTTTATGCCTTCTTTTGTGAAAAACACTGTTTTTTTTGTTTTAAAAGTACACATCAACTATTTGTTTAAATGTTCTTTTATTTTTCACAATCGTCTTGTGTTGTTTATAGAATTTTTCAGCCATTTAAATAGATTTTTGGGTCAAAAATTTTGTTTTATGGCCATTTTAGTGTTAAATATAATTGGTTTCATTAAATCCATCTTGCCACATTTTCGGGAAAGTGCCTAGTTGGCATTGGGTCCTCAAGTTGTTATAAGAGGATTGGATTGGCTTCTGAAAAATATTGGAATCATGTGAATCATTGTTTTTGGGTTCATTAGGTGGGTTAAAATATGGTTTTGGGTTTTATAATGGAATGAGTATGGGTTTTTAATATTTTTTTCATGTATTCCTGATAAAAGTCTTGTTTGGCATCTCAATAGAAATCGTTCGATTTTGAATGTGTAACCTAAATTTTTATGTGGTTTATGAAAAAAACAATTTCTGAAAATTGTGTGTTTACACCTTTTTATGAAAAGTTTAATTGTTTTTTTTATATATGTTTTTTTCATGAAAAATTATTAAAGGCCTATTTTTAACTTTTCTTGTAACATTTGTTTTTGTGTGTATTCCATTTTGTATCATTTGGGATCAGTTTATGATTCAAGAAAATTGATTTATTAAATGTTTATGGGGATGAAAACTCTGGTTTTATATGTTATTGGTCGGATTTTTTCCTAAAAATGGAATTTTTAAATGGATTTTATGTGCAAATCCTTGTAATACTTCTTGAAATTGTTTTTTGAAAATTTTCTGTGGTTTATTGACTCGTAAAGGATCTGTGAAACATGGTTGAGTGTTCTTTGGTGTGTGTATAATTTGGAAATGAAAATTTCATGTGAAACGTGTATGTGATAACATGTGTAACTTGATTGATCACAAAAAGTAAAACCTAGGTATCTAGGTAGGCGAACATGTACAAGTATTCTAGTGATGCAGAGTTGTTTCATCCCTATTTCACGTAGAAAGATTGATGATGACCACACTAATAAAATTTGATGATGATGTTGGGGAACACTATTATATGTGTATTTTTCCTTACTAGTGGCTCATTCATGAGTATGAATATTTTTTAAGGTTACTTTTCACAGAGTTACACGGTACCTGGGTCCCACAACGAACTAGTGCCTAGGGGTTTTCCCGTGACTAGTTCTCATTGGATATATTATATTCAAAATATTTATATGGTGTATTTGGATGGAAAATTCAGTATCATATGTGTTTTATTTAAAATTTTACTTTATTTAAAGCATCCCTCTTGAAAATTTTTTTCATTTGGAAGTAGCGTATCATTGGAAATTGTTCAAGCATTCTTGTGTGTAAAAATTGAAAGATTTTTTCTAATAACTTCCATAGAATAGAACATTTTTTTGAAAGAATACTTTTATATATTATATTTGAAACATTAAAATTATGTTTCTTTTGTATAATAGAAGGGAATTGGGAATATAATATCTAGCTAACCTATTGGTTTTTAATATACACACATATATTTTTCTTCTATTTTTAGCCCTTATGTAGGTTTCAGCATGTGTTCGGTTTCCCTGAGTGACATGGGATCATTATTTTTAAGAGTTACCAAAGAATTCACATGGAGTTAGTTGGTCATTATTTCTGGTCGATTTAGTTGTATTGTTTAATTTTAGTTTCATTTTTGTCTTATAAATAATGTTAGTTCAGTTTTTATATAAATTTGTATTGGGTTGTCCATTATTTCTGTTATTTTCTTATTGATTATATTTGGGAAAAATTATTAACTTGTATAATATATGTATTACCCCGGTGCTTTTCTCCATCCCTGGAGGATCAGGAATGCCTTTCGGGACTTGTCCTGGAGTGGTCCGAGTAACCTGTTCATGGTCGACTCGAGCTGGTTCGTGACAAACCATTATGAAGAATTTTAATAGATGATGATAATAAATCACCTAGGTTAAACCTAAGGTTTCTAATATTAAAAAATCATTATTATTTATATATATTATAAATTATTATAAGGTTTTACCACTATGATTATTCTTACATACACTATGCTTTTGGTTTTAGTCAATTGCTAAAACCTGAAGGAATCATGTTAACATTAAATATTAAGGGCAATGTGGTGTCCATGAGAAACAAAATGGGATGATGAGTAGAGTGAAAAATATCATTATTATTTCTAAAAATTAACCTAACATATGATAAAAGAGGTTAAATCACATTCAACCAATAGGAATCATGAGGTAGGGGACTTCACCTCAATTTTTCTTCATTAAAGCATATTGTAAAGTTTTTCACCTAATTTATTTTATATAATTTATATAATAACCCCTTAACATGTAATTACATGATTACATAATAATTCATGTCATTTATGTTTCAATTATAATTATTTCATCGTATGGGATTTTAATCCAAAATTACCAACTGGTAATGAATTTCATAACTCAATTTCTTTTCAATTGGTTTTATTACTTATTACTTTTATTTGATGTTCATGGATTATGTGTGGAATTTTTTTTATTAAATTATATTTTACATAAAATTGTTTTATATGAATTCATATTTGATTCACATAATTTATACATTGATTAATTCTTACTCCATCATTATGATATTTGTGGGGGATTATTTTATAATATCATTTTAATCCGGATTGTTTATGTTTGAACTAAAATTGAATGAAATTATTTTATTATTGGATTATAAACCCATTTATATTTATTCTGCTCATGTTATTAATGATTTTTCCATGTAATTGTTACATTTTTATACTCTTTGGTACTTAAAATGATTGAGAAAAGGTTTTCAATAAATTCCAACCTCATTTCACTCTTTGATTGAAAATACTTTTTATTCCAAAAACATGTTTTCTAAAAATTATTTCAAAAATGTTTTTAACATTTTCCAAAATATTAATTCAATATATTTTTATAAATTTTTAAAAAAATTGAAATTAATATTCACGTTGTTTTTTAAATAATTATCATTTTACTTTTACAAAAAAATGTAATAACAATCTCTATTTTAGAATATATGAAATTTACTGAATTTCCCACAATCATGATCACTAAATGTTTTAAATATTAATTTATGTTAAAAACTTTATTTTTAATGAAATCAATTTTAAAAATATTTTATTAAATTGTTGTTTTGAAAACATTTACAAATAAAAAAGTATATTTTCCTCAATATTTTTTTAAAGATATTTTCTTTTGTTTTTGTTCATCAATAGACAAATAATATTTTACTTAAACTCCACTAGGGATATATTGTTTTTAACTCATCCTTATCCTCTATATAAATATAATGATCATTTTTACCAAGTAAAATATTCATAATCACTTTATTAATTCATTTTGTTGTCATTAAATTTACTTTAAAATGTTCAGTTACAGTAATCATTTGACATTAAATTTTCCCTGAGTATCGATATTATTTATCATTGTTATATTTATTTCTTAAACCATATATAATTTATACAAAAAATGTTCCGCATTGGATGTTATTTGATAATCTATGGATATATTTTAAAATCTATATTCTTACTCAATACATATTTTTTATTATAATGTGTGTTATTCATGTTTCAAATCAATTATTAAATATATGATGAATTATTTGGACATGCTGATACGAGTGTGGTCATTTTATTGATATTGGTTCAATTCATCTTTAATTTCATGTGATGAATTAGTCGGTTATCCTAAGTGAAATGATTATCTTGGTGTATACCTACCCATATATTTTAAACTATCTTTTGAAAGGTCTCAATAGAAGAGGTATCATGATTCTTGATATAAAGATTTCAAAAAAAATTATAATTTCCTTCTCTAAGAATTATTTATTATAATCCATGATATTTTCACAGTGATATTATCTTTGGATTCATTTCATTCTCAGTTTATTGATTAAATGGAATGTGTGTTCATTTATTTATCTTTATATATTTATTATGCCTTATCTATCTTGGATAGTCAAGTTATTGATTAAATGTAATGTGTTTTCAAACATTTCCCATTCCATATTGATTATGACTTATCTAATCATAGTAGTAAAATTATTTAAATTGAATTAGTGTTCAATTGTTTAAATTCCCATGTTGATTGTGTTTATTGATTAAAGATAACTTTCACTTTACATAACTCTTACTAAGAATCTTAGATCACCCATATTTGGTCCCTTTACAATGAATCTAGGATGTGTAAAATGAGTGAAATTCAATCAGATTCTATAGAGAGTAATGATATGATTGAAAAATATTATGATTTAATTTGTGTATTCAAATGCATTTAAATACCCATATATTTATATAATTTACCAATACTACTAAACTATTTAGTACATCGAGATGTTATTCCTTGTAAATTATGCTATTGTAATAAAGAAAATACTAACTCTGGGATATGACATTTGGTGTTGTTACAACTATCCACCAAGTATTTAATATACTAATCTTAATATCATGTTGATAGTAGGAAAACAATGCCACTGACCTAAAAATGATATTATATTTCTTATCATTATATCTTTAGTATAAATCATTAATTTATAAACACTTTGTGTATATAAACAACTCACATAGTACCTTATTAAATCTTTGAGAATCCAAAAAAGTTTGAGGTTGAGGTGGTAGAAATCGATGAATTGTTTACTAAAAATGAATGTGTTTACAACAATAATGTCATTTCATCTATTGATCCTATCCAAGGAGAGATGGTACCATGGAATATTAGAAACCCTATGTGTATGTATATCTAAAAAAATGGAATTCTATCATGTCTCATTGGATAGTATTATAGTATCAACCACATCCAATACAGAGAAATCCACCATATTGGATTAATTTTGATTCTCTAGCCCTATCTTACGTAACAATACATAGGTGTGAAAAGACTCATTAACAAACAGTAGGAATTGTTATAGGAAGAACCCAACTCATATATATTAACTCAAAATTTATGTTCAAGTTCATCAGTTAGGATATAATATTCAATGGCCATTTAGGTAATCCTTGGCTACACATAAACTTAGTTATGCTTCCATCATACAATAAAATTTGAATGTACTCCATAAATGGGAGAAAATAGTTCATTTTGGTAAAAAAAAATCCCCTATTGAATAATGTGATACTTGGTATACTGATGTTATATATTATAATAGAAAGGTAAATAATCCCCAAAATAAAGGAAAAATTCTAGAAATAGATTTGGATGGATTTGAACTTTCCACCACTAATCCATGGAATGTTATTAAATAAATATTCTTGTTATAAATTCATCACATTAAAGAAACAAAGTTATATCCGTAAAGTCACGTTATTATCCCACAAAAATGTAAAACCACCTAAAAAATACTTCTCTTATATGGGATAATCAAATGTAGTCATTGAATCTACATCCTATACTATTACAGTACAGAATCTATCTACACTCCCCATGTGAGTAGAACCTCACAAGCCTCGTATTTGCTAGAATCTTTGATTAATTGACAAATATTCATTAAAAGGTATGTTATTTCATAATATAATTTAATAAAAATGTGATACAAGACTTATGAAACTCTACCATCAATTTTTTTATCTCGATGGAGGTGTAATACCCATCATCATCATCCAATAAAAAACCTCAATATAAGAAATTTTTGGGGAAATTCCTTCTTTTGGGACTCAAGAGGAAGATCATTCCACTTATTCTATGCATCCTAAAGAAGAATATCATAATTATGATCCTATTTATATCAATGATTCTTCAAGATAATTTTTGAGGATCTTATATTTTTTTAATCTAAGTATTGATGGACACACACAACACATATTAATCAATGTGTCCATTCCCATAAAGAAAAGATAACTACATCACATTCATTATGAAATGTAGGGATTTGATTATAATAATTATAAAGAAATTCCATGTCCATGATCTGTAGTGGTAAAACATTTATTCTGTATCCAAACTACGAATTATATAAATAAAAATAAAATATAAGAATAAATTCATCCCATAGATACATTGTTGTACTATAATTGGAAAATTAATTAGGATTAAACTTATTATTATAGTTGAATACCAAAAATTATTTGAAAACAATATTTCTATTTAGAAAAATTATAGAAAAATTAGAGTCTATATCAACATCTAGGATATAAACTGCCACTATCAAAAGAAATATTTCCTAGTCCCATTCATAGAATTGTTTCTAAATATTTCGGAATTTCTTAAATCTATATCCACCATGGATGGGTACTCCAAATATAATAAAATTCATTTGTAACCTATATATAAATAAGTAACAGTATTCAGAGTTCCCAATGGGATGTATTATTTTTAATTTATTCCATTTAGTCTCAAGAATTTTTAATCCACACACTAGTGTGTAATGTACCACATATTTAAACCCCTTAAATAAAAAACTATAGATTACTATGTGGAAAACATGTGGTGATTTATCTCCAATGATGTGACCAATTTTCAAACCTAAAATTAGTTTTCACAAAAATATGACAACACATCCAAAAAAACCCACCAAATTACTCATTTGGAGTTACGTAGTGTAAATTTATTATATTTTTTAGCCAACCCTCTTGTCATTAATTTTAACCATAAAATGTAATTTGAAATATAATGCCTTACCATGCATCAAAAAACATCCAATGTTAAGAGGCTTTTAAATATTATATTTCAACATCTAGCATTTTGTTGTGAACCTTGCCAAAAAAAATTGAAACATCATGAGATTCATGAAGAAATGATAATTTTATTAATGGTTTGAGGATTTTGGGAAATTTTTTGATATCTTGATGTAATATCACTAATATTCTTGAATTTTAATTCCCCATATGGAATTAAATCCTATCATAATTTATGTGGATACTCTAGACTATTCACTGGGGAGCATTATTTCCTTGAAATTTGATCAATAAAAAATAATAGTTTAAATTTCCCCAGCTTCAAAATTACAGAAACTAATTGAAGATATATAATAGTCAAGAAGAAATATCTCACAATTATCTTTACAATTCAGAATATATGTAACTACTTGATTCTTTATAAATCCCACTTGTCCACTTGAATTAATTCAATTATATATATATATACATATATATTCAGTCATCTTATATTGAATTGGTTTTCAAAACAATATTCCACTATACTATAATAATTCTTCACTCATTTTATCTCCAAGAAGGAAACCAAAGGGTAGTAACTTGTATATTTATTAAATACTCATCCTATACTAGAGGAATCATATATTGAAGTTTTTTACCTAATATGGTATTTTTCTCTAACAATAAAACATCCCAATTTTAGGAGATGTATTTAAATGGTTCTTCTTAGAGCATAATGGATAGAATTATTTAGTACCATAAATTTAGTATATTCATTCAGGGGACTATCTTCACTAACTCTACAAACATAGTGCTTCTATATTCATTCCAACATTTAGAGTGATATAGTAATAATTATATAAAATACATGGAATTAATCATAGGATTAAATCTTTCCTTGCAAATCTGTATCTCTCGTATCAACACAAAAAAAAGTTTGAAGTTAATCATTAAGTGAATCAATGTGGAATATACTATTAAGAAATAATATTTAATTCCCTTAATTGATCTTAAATTAGGATTAATGTTAGAATTTTCAATGATTCCACCTATTTTTATATATAAAATCTATATAAATCTTGGGGGGATGCATTTGATAGCTTGGTATCTACCCTCATTGAACCAAATCAAAAAGAGATAACCATATATATGGAACATATAATGTTGGTGAAACCATTATTTATTAATTAAATTGAGTAATAATTTTAAATCAATACTAACATATCTTGGGTATACATCATCCCAATTAAAAAACTCATGAATCCAACTGGATATCCTCAAAAACATATTACCACTATGTAGGTCTCTTCACATGATCAAGCTAAAAGGAAACATATTCATATATTAGAGGACCATTTTTTTCTATTAGATGCCCCAAACTCTCCACAAAAAATTTATAGGTTGAGATTTTTTGGGGTTTCCCTTAGATACATTAAAGGAATAGAGACCCTTTAAGTAATAGAATAAGTACACATTAGAATATGTGGCATTCATTAAATGGGGTCCAAACTCGCTCACCCAGTTAAAAGGTATGGATACTTATAACCTTCAATGACACAAAACTATGTGAAGATTAAGAATAAATTTAAATATTGTTGAACTTAAGCCAATTTCATACAATAATCTACAAATCTATTTTGTATCACGAATTACTCCAAGCCATTTTCAACATGGGGTTTTGAGATCATGGGGCCATACCCACTGATCAAACCCAAAATTTAAATTTATACTCATAAAAACTAATTTATTAAACAAGAAAACATAGGTTGTACCCTTTAATAATCCTTTAATAAAATAAATGATTTATTTTATAAATTCTAATACCATCACTTGATTTGTTGTTCCTCATGATACCCTTATTTAAAATGGAATATTTTTTTGTGAAAATGATTGTAGAAGATCACTCACAAAGTATGACATCCAATCCAACCCCTCATCATTCTATCATGTAGCTTCTAATAGATTGATAGAAGAATTTTATAAGATTATATAGAAAATCCTATATAAGATGATGGAAAATGGTGAAAATTAAAATTCAAAAACATTTTCATTTAATTTGGCGCCTATCATACGGGAACATACACTGTAAAAGAGGCCACTCTATATTATTTAATGTATGGGATATCGGTTTTCCTTCCAATTTAGTTTTATATACCCTCACTCAAAAATAGTCATATATAATCAATTGACCAAATATAAATAATCAAAATCAATTAATGATTACGATACACTCGATGAAAGGATATTTTAAGATCTGAATAACATTGAATGACAACAAATTCAAATTTCAAGAACATTAAATAAGTGAATTTTATATCAATCATTCATAAATGAGAATTATTTATACCTATGAATATGAAAATGATCATCAATGGGAATCCTCTAAATTTTGAACGTAAATGGGAGGGAACCTACAAGTGACATAATATCAACTAATAACAAGAAAACTCTCTAATTATAATGGATATAAAGAATTGATGGGGGAACTATTTGTAGGGTACCCATAAATAAACCTTTACCCCAAGTCATCTAGCCTAGAGGCCAGACATATGTTTACTTTCAAGGAGTCACGCATAGATTTTGTTCTTCATTCATTTATTATTATTTGTTTTTTTACTTTGGATATTTTAGATAAAAAACATGGAAAAGTTTTAGAAATTGAAAATGAAGAAAAAGAAAAAACATTATGTGTAAGAATTAAAGGACATGGTCCCTATGTCAAATTGTGTGCATTATTCATTATCAATTAAGTTTTTCTTAAAATTATCCTATATTCATATCAATATCATTCTATAAAACCTGAATGTTTGTTATGAAATATTTTCTCTAAATTTTTTCAATTCTCCAATATCTTTCATTGCACGCAATCGTGAGTTTAAAAGAACCACAATATTACTTTGTACAAAATACCCATTTTAACCTACCCATTGGGTTTGCATGAATAAATAAAACTAACTTATGAAAATCTATGGTGAAGTCATTCTCTATGAATTATTTTTGATAAATATAAATTAATTATATATTTGTATTTTTTGAATTAATAAATTGGGTGAATAACTATTAGTAAATTAAATCAATGAAATATATAGATTATATACTTAATAAAATATTTCTTATATTAATCCAATATATATTTTTGTCATTGGTTATGAATAAACCCTATTTTGTGTATACAAACTATATTTTTAAAAAGGGCAATTTTATCACCTTTTAATAGAGAACCATTTTTAAATCAAGATTTTGACACATTTAAAATTTTATATGAAAAAAATAATTGGAATCGATATATAAAAAAATTAATTTCAGTGAATTTTTAATATTTTTCTGATAAATTTCATTTTTTTGAATTATAAAAATAAACAAAATTTTAATGGAAAAGAATTTATATAATAGAAATGGTTAATATGGTTATATTATAATATTTAATGGTTTTAAAGTATAAATATAATAAATATTTATCATTAAATACAATTTATCTCATTAGCATTGATTTTACATTGAATTTATATGTAAAAACATTTCAATATTTTGCAATGTTTTGACATTTAAAAACTCATTCTCTCTTTTTGATAGTGGTAATAATTTTAAATTAATCACTAAAACTTCTGTGTTTTAAATTTTGAAAAATATATTCCATATTTGGAATCAATAGGTAAAAATTATGTATATAGATTTACTTTATATTTGGGAATTATGATTAGTAACTTTGGTAATATTTATTAATACGGTAAAATGTTAATTTCGATAATTAAGTATAATAATACTACTATAAAGTTACCCTACAACTTTTATTAATATAATTGCATGCCTTTTTTTGGCCTAAATAATCCTTAGGTTGAAATAGTGTCTTTTGGAAGACACTTGGATAATATTAGGGCATGTAATTTATTTTATTTAAAGAATTTTAAAATATCACTCACTCAAATTTTAATAACTAAATCATTTTTTAAATATGTTTGTACAGAATATAATTTTTATTTTAAATTCTCATTTCAAATATAATTTTTTTTCTTTATAATGGTAAATTATTAGTAATTTTTAACAAATCGATAATTACCTTAAAGACTTATACATTGACTATGTAAAAATTAATTAATTCAAGAGAAATCAATAAAATTATAATTATTAAAATTATAATATCCATCAGAGGACAAAAAAACATGACCAAATATTATTGGACGATTATATCTTGACCATAATCATCCAAGGGTTGTGTTATTTACCATTTTGTCCCTTATATAAGACATTTTGACACTTATATAATTTTATTTAATGTGATGTTAAAGATTTCTCATTCATAATTTAATAAGTATATCATTTTAAATGCTGGATTTTCCAATAGATAAATTTGACTACATATATTATTTTGACATCTTTTAGATTTATCATCATCACATTATCTTATTTTTACTTTTTATTCCTCAGAAATGTGTATTAAATAATTTCAAAAAATTGATGTAGTAATAATTTTATTAATAAAGATAAAAAATAAATGTTATTAGAAATATTAAAGTAAATATAATTTGGAATAATTAATAAGTCTAGTAAATTTATATATAAGTCCACTTCCTCATAGGAGGATAATAAAATAGTTATTATGAAGTTATATCATTATGGTAATATTGTGAAAAAAATGAATAGAATAGTGTCCAAATTCACACTATAGATTATTTATCAAAATAATATTTTATTAAATTATTTAAATATCATAAAACATTTTTTTGAAATATATAATAATTATAATATGTTTGAAAATGTTATAAGGTATTTATTTATGTTCTAATGGACATTAAATAAGTAAATATGACACCCTTTTAATATTGAAAAGTTTTTTACCCAAATTTAATATTAAATAAGATAACTAACTGTTATTTAAAATGATAAGGTTTAAATGGACATAAATTCTTGTAAATTTTTATTAGATGATAATATTAAAACCAAGTCCCAGATCATCTTTTAATTGGTACATTTTTGTGGTTTTTGGATGGGGTTATATATTATTATAAATTAATATTTTTGGACATCCCAAAAGTTACCCTCACCTCAATTATACAAGGGCACCTCCTGCTTCACCTATTAACTTAACTTTTAGCCCTAAACCCTTGAAATCCAATACCATTTTCAATTATAAATTTCCCAATTTAGATAATAGATGTTGTGGCCTTCTTCGAAGTCCAACTATAATGCTCTAAGAGGAGATTTAGAGGAAGCTTGTTGAAGAAGAGGTAAGCACCTCTATCAATTTTTTCAAACTTGTTTCTTCTTCTACTTTCTATTCATGATTTACTTAATTATAAATTAATTAATACAATATGAAATATATACTGATATGTTATTATTATTATTATGGAACAAAAATATTCTACATTCTATATAAGGCCCCAGCCTTAAACATTACCTAATCTTGAGTTATTTCAAGAATACACATTGAGGATCTTTTCAGGTTTAGAATTTTAGAGAATTATATCATAAATCATGCATTAAATTCCACATTTCAACAAGGTGGTTACATAAAAGACAGTATTCACTTTTCTCATCAAAGGAAACATATTTAAAATAAAACGTGGATTCTTTCTTGACACTTCCTCGACACTATCATCACATTATGTACCTTTCCCTTGACCTGTGAAAAACATTTAAAAAACATGGGATGAGCATAAAAAGCTCAGTAAGCGATATAAAAATACATAAAGAAAACCTTAGTCCATGTATACATAAGAATCATTAAAAACATACTTTACTCATAAACATATGCACTTTAACATACCTCATGAAATAATAAGATTTATAAATAACTTATACAAATCATAAGACGTAAAGGTAACTTGAGGCATTCATAACATTCTTACATATGGAGTAACCCTCATGGTTATGTTTGGAATACCCATCACAGTATATACCCTAAATCTCTTTGGAGTAACATTAGAGTTTAACTCCGTCGCGTTACCCATTGCATTGGAGAGCTATCACGGGCTCACCCGCCCTTATTTTATCACGTAACCACATGTCTTCATAAATAATTCCCAAGAACCATAACATAATCGTATCACATAAAACATGCATAAAGGAAACATAACATTTCCACATTTCAATCACAAGATATCAATAAAACACATTGATATAATCAAAACATTATCAAAACTATTTTCAATACCAAAATAAAATAAAATTAAAACATGGTATTTATTTTTCAGTTAAAAATATTTATGGCTTTTAGAGGAAGCCGAAACTCAAATATTGGTCACGGCAGCGGAGAAGTCGTTGTCACCACATACATAAGACAAAAACATTCCCTTTTCTAATTTAGTAAATTTATTCATATAAAAATATTCCTTTTGAATAAAAGAAAAAGTCAAATTGGTTTATACACCATATAAAATAAAGTTGTGTATAAAACAAAATATGCCTCAATGAAAGGAGATTGAGACGAAGTCTATTACATCATGTCCAACTTGACTCGATCATTATTTAATCACATGAACAAAAAACTAGAGTTAATTTATACTTTCTTAAGAACCTTTTTCAAGTTCTTTATTACTTTTATATAACTTATTACCTTTTTATGAACATTATGTAATTATTTAAGTTAGTAACGGTCATTTTTTCGGTCATTGGTACTTGAGCCAATAATAAACTTCTTATAATTACAAGTTGTTCATGTGGTAAAATATCAATTATATCAAAAATTATATTGATGATTTATATATCATATATATCATATATATCCCGTATAGACATTCATTTATAATATTACATAACATTTAGAGTTAAGAAATGAAATGCACCGTTCATGGAGATGGTAAGTCGTACGTACGCATGAACGCTAATTACATTTCTATTTCATATATAATGGAATGAAATAATAATTATATAAAGGTATATTATATTTATAGTATAATATCATATATAATATCATTAACTCCATCCTTTATACATCCCACATATGGCATTAAGGATTCACATCACTTTGAGTGGGCGGTAGTCTGCACTTCCTAAAATGAAGATATCGTGTTTACCCATAATGGAAACCATAAAGGTATGCCATAAATGAAAAATACAAATTCATAAGGAAAAAATAAAAATAATATATATCATATATAAATATATTGACATATTAATTTCCACCATGAAAGGTGTTAAAAGAAGATTGGACAATCATCATTTCATGAGGCAGTAATTTTCCATCCATAGAAACAGTATATTATTTAACCATTAGACTGAGGTATGTGTAAGTGTAAATAAAATCCTTCAAATAAAAACATTATAGTATATTTAGGATACTATTTTTGTTACAAAAGAAAGGAATAAAAATATTTTTTTGGGTTGTAGAAGAAAAATAAAACAAAAGAACATTAGAGAATACATGACCTTTAAATCGGGTAACTCCCCTGGGATTGAAACAAAAGGGTTTCTTCAAGAGATTTATGCCTATGGTAAGGCTTCTAGGTTGAATATAGGGATATGGAGAGATAAAATGAGTATATTTTGGCCGATCCAATGGCTTGAGAGGTGTGGTAAAGGTGGTAGAGGTGTGGGGCCTTTTATAAGAGGGAAGAGGGTCACTCTTGGAAATTAAAGAAATGTAACTTTATTATATAATGAGTTTCGGATTTTAAAGGACCCAAAAAGATATATTTATAGGATAAGGTGATAAGGGTTCGAAATCCACCCATACAATAGGTTTTTGATAAATTTAATTCTTATATTTTACATTATCGTTTCATTTTATTCAAATCATTCATTAATGAGGTAATCACTACATCATCATGGTGTCGTAAATAAATTAATTTATTTAATATCTAAAAATTATAAAAAAAATACTATAATGTAGGAAATATATTTATCTTTCCAATTAATATTTATATTTTAAGATCTAGTTACACAGACAAAACTAAAATTGTTTTACTTAGGTGTTACATAATTTTGTGATATTCTCCTTTATTTAAAAATAAAATGATAAAGTGTCACTATCACCCAAAATTGATCACATGGGGTCCTTAAATTTGGCACAAGGCATCCCATGGTTGTAACGGACACAACCAATAGCATTATGACACATTTTGGGGTCATTTGGTATTATTATGATATCATTTTATTATACTTAACTACCCGATTACTAATTAATCGTGACAATTAAAGATAATTAATGTCGTTACAATTCATAATGACCAAAAAAAAAAGAGTCTTAATTACATAATTTGGACCTTCTGATTAAAAATATGAAATTAATTTTACCAAATTCCAAACACATAAATTTCATTAATTAATTTAAAAATAATTCTCGTTGTCAAAACAAATAGCGGGTTTTTTTAAACAATATCTATCAAAAGTTTAACAATTGATTATGTCCAATTTCATAGTGAAATTAATCCCAATGACCACAATTTTATTAAATGGTAAAAATATATTCTATTTACACTTTAGAACAAATTAACTAAGTAATCTATCCATATAATTAAATTAAATGAAAAAGCAGTTTTGAAGTAAAATGCAGTATTTTTCACTATTCCTTAAAAATGAACATTGTCAGAAAAATACCAAAAATTTATCCAAGGTAAATTTAAATGTCCCAATACTAAATAATAAGTTTATTTTGACAAATAGAGCTTATAAAATTGTCAGAAGACAGATTTAAAAATGGTTCTCCATCCAAAGGTGGTAAAACAATCTTTTAAAAATATTTGAGAATTCAATGCTTAAGATTGAATTTATTATAATTTTAAGATTATAAAACAATATATAATTCATAATTAGAAATAGATATGAAAATATATTTTTCTTTACCTACTTGGTATGTTACATTCTATCCAACCTGCAAAAAAATAAATCACCACTTGTACCTACGTACGGCTTACCGTCTCCACGCCATGGTCTAATCTATTTTTCACTGCCACCTTAAATGGATGGGTATAATGATGGAAATAATAACAATATAATATTTTTATAACATTATATTAATTTTTAAATATTATACACCATAAAATTAAATATCTTTCAATAAATATGGTAATGATATCATCGCTCATGTGTACAAACAACCAACCATATCCACAATGCGATGTGATTCATTCTACATGATCTTCATTAAATAATTATTATATTACTAAAAATAATGAAAAAAAACTTATACATTATTTTAATATTATTTTTAAATGATATAATTATGACCTATTCTAGATAATAAAAACTTACTCAATAAAACATACATGAGAAATTGAAGCAGTAAATACCTAAATTACAAGTAATAATAAAATTTTGTTATTAAATGAATGATAATATGATCATATAGGATATCATAAAAATGGATATTATTCTGAAATAATTAAATTGCATTATTTAAACCAGAATACATGAGGATTTGATACATACAAAGGAAATCGGATATAAGGTAAGGGATAATTTTGCAATCTCTTTTTTATTTGAGATTATTTATTAGTAAGTATTTATTGAATTATATTTATCATCCACATCCATGGTTTCTATATATTTAGTATTATTTATATTATTCTACAATTTTTTGAATTAAATTTTACCCATTGGAAATTTTTTATCAAATGGTATGAAAACATTCTTTTTTCATTATTCGATACAGGGTACTTTTTGAATTTTACAACAATAGTATGAGAAGAATAATTTTCTAAATTATATGGAATGAATGTATTTTTACACTTTAATAATTAATTATTTTAATGAAGATTACTTTACATGATTTTAAGTTGATTTTAAATTAAATTATTTTCTTTTAAAATTAATTGTCATTTTGAGAGAAGAAAATACTTTTGAAAAAGAAATACATATTCCTTTAGAATTTATTTCAAGTATTTTATAAAAATTGTTTTCTATATAATATTACATTATATAAATGGGCTTATGTTTCTAATACCTTTATTAATATGATTTTATTGTTTCGTGATGGAAATTTATTTGTGAAATTCATTTCTTTTATAAGTATTATGGTGGAATGATGTATAATAAACCCATTTTAATCCTTGGGTTATTCAATGATGAATGATTGATGTTTTTCTATAACATGTAAGAATGATTTCATTATGTGATGGTTGGGAGCCAATATATCTCTCTGGTACATTGGTTAATTATTTATATCTCATGATATAGACATGGATGGAATGAGAAATGATCATGGTTCAGTAATATAGGGCCAGAACAAGTTGTGAACTTGGTTCAGTAATGGATTTTATAATCTATCATAGTATTAGAAATGAGAATTTACTAATATGAAATGATTTTATTGGATTATGTGTATCGTACAAAACATCATGTATTATGTTATGAACTTTTTTATTATGTTTATTTATTCTTATTAACATTCATTATTTATCCCATGGCATGAAATCACAGTATTTCATATGCTGGATAAGATTTTCAAAAGTTATATCCTTATGTCTTATCATTATGATATGATTAATGTATTCCTCTTTTACCCTTAATGATCGTATGATCTCACACTTAAATATTTTTCTCTTCCCCAGATTATGAATAATTGTATTTAGTAGGATATGAAAAAACGGGGTCTAGTTATGATAAAATAAGTTGGAGATAATGAAGATTTCTTATGAACCAGTTTTTTATGATTCCCAGTTTTTTAAATACATTATACCTATACGGGCCTATCGTATCCTTATTATATTTTTTAATGAATATTATTCAATGTTGATGAAATATCAACATATTTAAATTATGGGTTGTTATATTTGGTATTAAAGGAAAGGTACATTTATCCTTTGCAAACTAGGATGAGAAAACCTTAGTAAGAACGCAAATGATATGTCAAATTAAAGGTTTTAATCCTAGTGTTTTAAAAATGATCATGAATAACCTAGGATAAAATATAATGTGACCTAAATAGAAATTTTATTCTTTATTATTTGGTTTTACCATTATGATTAATACTACTCACACTATTCTTCTTCGTTTTAGTTAATGGATTGAACTCGAAGGAACCGTGTTAATATTTAATGTGACAGGAATTGAAATTATTATCCTCCTGAGAAACCAAATGTTATGGGAGCTAGAATGAAAAATCTTGTAGATATTCTCACTTAAATTTCTCAAGGTATAAATCATGCAGTACTTACAAATGAGAAAATTAAAGAACATAATTATATTAACACTTTCATCAGGTAGCATCCATCTTCCTTCAGTGGGACTTCTGGTCTATTAGTTGTTGAAAAATGGATCAGTACCACTGAAAATATATTTTCAGTCATCCGGTATTATAAACATGATAAATTCATCTTATTAGTATATCTTTTGGAAGTTTAACTTATTCAATGGTGGAGCCTTATCCAGAATATAAGGAAAATATATGAAATTTAATCCATTGAATGGGATGAGTTAAAGAACTAATTTTTAAATAAGTACTTTTATCATATTCTTAGAAAAAATATAGAGAATTATTTTTTCGAACTTAAGATAAAGGACGACTAATATGGTTGTACCTATGAAGTAAATTTTACAAGACTTTCATGGTAATCTTAGGGAATTATTATCTAACCTGAGTGTAAAATAGGTCGTTTGATGTACTCTAATGGATGAGATGGGGATTGGAGTAACCCAACAGTCCTATGGGTTTGATAAGAAGCGAAAAATGGAATTCAAGGGAAAATATAAAGACCACACAAAAAACAATATTTTTTTCCCTTATGCTCAAAGTTTGTAATGAAACATAGAGGAAATTATCTTAAAGGGTCTAGTAAATGATTTAAGTGTGCAAAAGAAGGTGGTGAGGTGTGTAAATGCAAAATTGATGGGAAATAAATGAATACTGATGTTAATAGATAAATTTATACACATAATTCACATCCTACACTTCAATTTTATAATTTAAAGGAAATGGGGAATTATTCCAATCAATGCTATAATTTAAGGGTTAATGATAGTGATTATTTTCATCAAACTCCTAAGGCCAATGGTAATGGAAGGTCATAGAAGATGACTATCAGTAATGTGGAGTATGATAAAGAAGTGGTGAAAGGTACACTTTCCATCCACTCTAATGTGAAAAATGTTTTATTTGATCCTGGATCCACCCACTTTTTTATTTCTGAAGAACATTCTAAGGGTATCATTGTAATACCTCAACAATTTGATGCCGAGTTTTCTATGAAAACTCCTAATTTCACAACGGTCACATCAAAATTTTATAATTATTCTCTAGTTGGTGTTTTTGAGAAATTAATTCTTTAAAATATTGAAAGCCATCTTATATTGTAATATGATGTGATTTTCGGCATGGATTGGCTTTCTCTATATTTATCTCATATCAATTAGCAAGGAAGAGAAGTCTCATTTAATATTCAATATCAATCTATGATCATCTATTGATTCAAGGATGAATATGATCTTCCTCTAAAAATTTCATCCATCATATGGGTGTTGATCCCTATAAATGAAGATTACCTATCTCAAATGGTTAGGTATAAACTCATAATTGATAATACACAAATTGTACCGGATTTTGATGTTGTCTTTCTAGAAGAATTACCAAGTCATCCACTAAATTGTAAAGTTTTTTTAATAAAACTCATACTGGATTATTTTTCTATTTCAAATAAACCTTATAGAATGGCCCCAATTGAGTTGTAGGAATTGAATAAGCAATACCAATAGAATCTTGAAAATAGATTCATGCACCCTAGTGCATCACCTTGGGGTGCACCTATTTTGTTTGGTAACTAGAAATATAGATCGATGAGACTCTGCATTGATTATCAAGAACATGACAAGAACACTATCTAGAAAAAATATCATATTCCCCACATTGATGACTTAATCGACCAACTATAAGGAGATCAATACATTTCCAAGATTGATCTTCATTCAAGATATCATTGATTATGGGTGAAGAAGGAGGATATAACAAAGGCAATATTTCATTAAAGGTATGTTCACCAAGGGGTCCTCTGGGCCAAAAATGGGCTTTCAAGCCTTTTATTTAGGCCACTTGTCCTTGGGCCTTCGGGCTATGTATTGGGTCTCCCTCTAACCAGTCTAAAGAGGTCTTTTCATTAAATAACTTATTGAGGCTTTGGCCCCATCCTTTAAAAAAAGAACATGACGATCACTTGAAAATTATACTAAAGGCCCTGAGAAAGGAAAATTTTTATGAAAAAAATTCCAAGTGTGAATTTTGGCTTCATAAAGTTGCATTTGGGTCACATAATATAAAAAGATGGTATATCTATGGATAAAGAAAAAATAAAAGTTATTGAAATTTGGTCAAGACCAATAAAGGTAACTGAGATCCAAAGTATTATGGTTTGGCTGGATATTATTGATGTTTCATGAATGATTTTTCATAAGTACCTCATCTACTCACCAAGTTCTCCTGAGAAAGAGTTATATTTTTGTGGACATAGGATTTTGAAGAGAATTTCAAATATCTCAAAATAAGTTTAGCCAGTGCACCTTTTCTCACACTACCTTGTAGTAGAGAAAGTTTTGTGATCTACAACGATGCATCAAAAAAGGGGTTCATATGTGTTGTCATGAAAAATGATATGGTGATAGCTTATGCATTGAGAAAATTGAAAATCTACTGGAAGAATTGTGCAACTTGTGATTTAGAGTTAGTTGTGGTAATCTTTGACCTAAAAATATGGAGACATTATGTTTATAGTGAATGATGTCATATATATTCTAATAATAAAAGTTTAAATTATATTTTCATACAAAAGTATCTGAATTTGTTTCAAATAAGATTGTTGGATATGATTAAATATTATTATTTCTCAAGATATTACCACCCTGGGAAAGTGAACAGGGTGGCATATGCTTTCAGTCAAAAGAACCATGCTAGCATATTCAAGACAAGGAAAAAAAGATCCAATATTTATAGATTTTCAAAGGATGGATATTAAAATTTTAAATGAATTGTAGAAGTCTTTCCCTTCTAAAATGAATGTTCAACCATCTATACAATTTAAGATTAAAGAGGTGCAGAATGGTGATATAGATCTAAAAAAGTATTTGTGAAATGTTTCTGAATTCAACCTTAATTGTGATGGAACAATAAATTTCTAGGACCAAGTTTTTATTCCTCCCATGCAAGAATTAAAGGAGATATTTTATTAGGCTCATAGTTCTTCATTTTCTATTAATCCTAGAAACACAAATATGTATAGGGACATAAAATAGTATTTCTGGTGGGATGGCCGGAAAATATATTTTACCGAATATGTCTCCCTGTTCTTGGTTTGTCAATAATTTAAGGCTAAAATCATAATTATTAAGGGATGTTACAACCATTACCCATACCAAAATAGAAATGTTAAAATATCACTATGGACTTTGTATTCAGAATTCCAAAAATATCTAATAGACATAATGCTATATGGGTTATATTTTACCACCTTACGAAGTCGGCACACTTCATTTTTATTAGAGATGATTTATCTCTTGATCATCTTGCCAAGATATATGTTAAGTAAGTGGTAAGATTTCATGGAGTATCAATTTATATTGTCTCGGATTAGGATTGTAACATTACCTTGAAGTTCTAGAGAAGTATTTAGAAGGATCTAGATACAGAATTACGCTTCATCACTACTTATCATCCTCAAATAGACATTTAGTCTTAGAGGACAACTCAAACTCTAGAATACATGTTGAGAGATTTCTCTATATATTTCAATGGTTGTTGAGATCAACACCTACCTTTGGTGGAAATTTCTTGCAATAATAGCTTTCAATCCCGTATTCAGATGTCTCCTTATGAATCCCTCTATGGAAATATGTACATAGCTCCAAATCTCTTAGATGAAGTTGGGGAATGAAATCTATTAGGACCAGATCTTGTTGATGAAATGGAGAAAAAGTTTAGATGTATTCAATAACACATAAGAGCAGCTTAGAGTTGAAAAAAAAAATTTATGATGACAACTGAAGATAAATCCTAGAGTTTAATGTGGGTGAAAATGTGTCTCTATGAATATCTAATTGGAAAGTAGTAATGAGATTTAGAAATATGGTCAAGGTGATCACTATGTATATCGATACTTTTTAAATTCTAAATCGTGTTGGCAAGGTAACTTACCAATTTGCACTTCCACCGAATCTCTCTCAAGTTCATGATGTGTTCCATGTGTAGATACATAGAAATTACCTACAATATCCATACCATGTACAAATCCAAGAATTCATACTACTGGAGAGAGATAATTCTTATTAAGAAAAATCGATAGGGATTAAGGATCATAGTGAAAAAGTTCTGCGAAATAAGACCACTAGCTTGGTTAATGTTTTGTGTCAGAACCCCCAATTTGAGGAATCTATGTGGGAACTTAATGATATGATGGGGGAAAGATATCCTCATCTTTTTATATCCCAGATATGAATTTTGAAGGAA
Source organism: Viscum album (assembly GCA_963277665.1). Lineage (NCBI taxonomy): Eukaryota > Viridiplantae > Streptophyta > Magnoliopsida > Santalales > Viscaceae > Viscum > Viscum album. The sequence continues at coordinate 1,161,767,046 of OY728158.1, read as the reverse complement.
AAATTCATCTATGGGGGTATAATGTAACTCCTAAATGTTTTTATGAAATATTTTCTCTAAATGATTTTAATTCGTCGATTGCCTTCATTGCACACAATCATGAGTTTTATCAATCTATGAGATTAATTAGTATAAAATTACCATATTAAACTAGCCATTTGGTTATCATGAATATATATAACTGACTTATGGAAATGAATGGTGAAGTCACTCCCTACCAATTATTTATGAAAAATACAAATCAATTATATATCTTTAATTTATGAAATAATAAATTGAATAGAATTACTATTAGTAAATTAAATTAGTAAAATTTATACATTATATAGTTAATAAAATATTTTTATATTCATCCAATAGATTCCTTTGTCATGGGGAATGAATAAAACATATTTGGTGTATAAAATCTATATTTTTAAAAGGGATATTTTACCGACTTTTAATTGTGAACCATTTTTTAATTTTTATTTTGACACATTAATAATTTTTATATGAAGACAAAGACTTTTAATATTTAATTTTTATAAAAAAATTCACTTTGGATTAATTATTAATTTTTTCTTAATATCTTTCAAATTTTGATGAATAGTAAAAATACACGAAATTTTAATTGAAAACAAATTTTTTCATCGAAACAATTTATATGGTTAAATTATAATATTTACTGGTTTTAATGTAGAGATAAAATATATTATTTTCATTAAATATAATTTATGTCATTAGAATTAATATTACATTGAATTCAATTGGAAAAACATTTCAATATTCTGCAATGTTTTAAATTTTAAAAATTCACTCTCTCATTCCGAAAAGGGGAATAATTTTAAACTAATTACTAAAACTTATTTGTTTTGAATTTTGAAAAAAGGATTCCATATTTGGAATTATTAGATCCAAATTATGGAAATATATTTATTTTATTTTTGTAAATTATGAATAGCAACTTTAGTGACTTTAATTAATATGGTAAAATGGTAAATCAAGAAAATAATGGTAAAAATACTATAATAAAATTACCCTAACACTTGTATTAATATCATGGTATGAGTGTGTTTCAACCTAAATAATATTTGGGTCTAAATTCTATTCTTTCGAATCTACTTGGATAAGATTAGGACATGTAATTTATTTTATTTAATGAAAAGATAAATATGTCTCACTCAAGTTTTACTAAATAAATAATTTTTATATTAAATTATAAAGAAGATAAATTATATTATAAAAAATCATTTTAAATATAAAATGTTTTTATTTATCATTGAAGTTTGTTTTTAATTTTTATAATTAAATATTTTCTAGAAAGCTTATACATTGAGGATTTAAAAATATATTAATTGATGAGAAATCAATATAACCATTTTTATTAAAATTATAATAACCATAAAAGGACACAAACACTTGAAAAAATATTATTTTTTCTATATATCATGACTATAACCATGAAAGGGTCTATTTAGTAAACATTTGGAGCCTATAGAAGAGATTGTGATGCTAATATTATTTTATATAAAGTGACGTTAAAGTTGTCACATTCATAATTTAATAAGTATAACATTTTAAATTTTGGATTTTCTAAAATATAAATTCAACAACATATATTATTCGGAAAGATAGTGGATTTATATTCATCTTAGAATTTTATATTTAATTTTTAATAAAAAAGAAGTATACCGCCCCGACCCCAGTTACCCAGAGTCGGTGCATTATTATATAACATTGTCATGATCACAAAGGATCAAGTCTCAAAAGACTGATTAGTTTAGTATCCTTGGAAACACTAGATATATTTATAATTCTTACATTACATCATAAGGTAAAAAACTACAACAACATCTCGTCTTCATATCCCCTCATACTATCCCTGCAGGTCATTCATAAATTACTTCTTCACATCCTGGAAAAAATAAAACATTGAAAGGGGTGAGCTCAGATGCTCAGTAAGGATAACAATATAGCATAAGCTTTCATAGATAAGCATAAACACGTAAGGAAATGTAAAACTAAAACAAAAGACTTTTAAATTTGAACTTCAGTATAATATGGAAAAGATAAAATGAAATAATTCCATTTACTTATTGACATGGATATTCTACTAGTCGAATAATCACATGCAATATCAATAACCACTTTCATAATGATGGGATTCATAATGCCAGACAATCATAACCACGTAGGCAAGGCCTCCTGCCAAGACTATAAATAAGATTTTGTCAAGGCCTCGTGCCAAGACACTAGTTTGTCTCATTAGACCTTCCGATGCATCGAGGAGCTATAGCGGGCTCCACCCATCACTTTCTAAGTCCAATGCATTCCTCATATGAAAAGTTCGAAATATAACATAAACATTCGTATTAAAACTAGCATACGAAATGTCAATACTTGATCCACAAACCATGAATGGTATAAAAATAGCACATCCACAGTCAAACATAACTCATTCGATACAATATGTAAAATTGTATTGTATCAGATTAACCTCAATCAATAATAATGAAGGATATAGACATATATGAAAATAATCATCATAACAATTAAAGAGAAATATCCCCATTTTTCTTGAAATCATTTAAAAGTCACACTATTTGTCAAGAAGCCATTTAAAAATAGATTTTTGAATCAAAGTGTCCCATACCACATTGAAACTTTTAAAAGTAATTTTAATTTTAAAACATTAATGTCCATATAAATAAATCCATAAAATAATTTTTTATACGTGGACATTAATGAGAAAGATTTAGAAGAATAAATCTTTGAAACATTTAAAAATGTATTTTAGTTATAGTTTCTAACAAAAAGAGAGACACTTGAATACAAATAATTGAGGTAATAAAAACATTGTAATATCATGAGAATAAAGGGATTCTTGATATAATATGTCAAAGTACATTATATACACCATATAAAATTGATTTGGTGTATAACAATAAAGAAGTCTCAATTGGATGTAAATTGAGGTTAAGTCTCTTATAAAGACCGTATCTTTAGGTTAAGGATAAATCAAAGACATAATTATGTGTGAAAAATATAAATACACTCAATATTATTGGATATTGAGTGTAAATAAATCCGAGGACATTCACACATATTCTTGTAAAAACAACACCAATGAATTGGATGTTTAACTCAATAAATGGAGATTGAATTAAAATTACTCTTATCAAGTTCATATCAACGAATTGAGAATTTATCAATGGAGTGATTAAGTGTATCAAAATTATATCCACAAGAAGGGGAGTGTAAATTTTGACATAATCAAATTAATAGTGATTCCGCACATAATCTTGGAGTAAAATAATCAATGAAGTATGCCTAAAGCCAAACGAGTAGAAATTGAAATTTAAAATTCCCTTATCGATTAGGTAAATTATGAAACATACACCCATGAAAGAAGGATCACACAATGATGATGTAAATATCCTTAAATTAAATTATATTACACAATTAAGACAATCATGGGCAGTACACACACCACATGCAATAAATAAGTGGTGAACAATGGAATTCTCACAGAATTAAAAGTGAGATAAGAAACCCCTTACTTTGTACTTTTTCCTTGGACGACGGTAGGTTAACCTCCTGTATAATGATGAAATAACTGTTATTGAATTATACAAGAATCATTTACATTAATATTATATCATATATGATCTTTTAACATTGATTTTTTAACAATATTTTAGTATTATTGTCGTTTCTGGTGTTAACGGATTCGTTTTCCTTTATATTATTTGTTATGCAATCCGTATTTGTTATGAATGGGATGTATCTTATTCATATCCAAAATGATATAATATCTCTAAAATTTATTTTTATTCATCAAATGAAATTTAGTCTTGAATGGATATGATGGGGAATGAATCTCATCGTGTTCGTGGAGACGGTAATCCCTATGTACGCACGAGCAACAATATCATTATTTTGATATTAAAATAATATATAATTAGAAGATATATTATATAGAAAGAATAATTATCATGTTATATTTATTATTTAAATGAATTATACATCATTATTATTCCCATTTAAATAATAATATATTGAATAAAAATTACACCACAACGTGGAGACGGTAGGCCGTACGTATGCACGTATGGTGACAAGTACAACTAAAATACAATACAACTGAAGAAAGAGAAAATAAAACTATTGGATCATCCTCTAAGGTTCCTACCTGAAGGGTAGCTACAGATCACCTCCTCAGCACTCCACATCCACCCGTCTCCTCGTTGTACCATCACGGCATAAGGTCCACCTCCGGGTACCGTCTAGGCCTGGTACTCTCATCCTCAGTTGGCGATGTTTGTCATCTGCATCCAAAACAATAAGGTGTGGTCATATCCCATGAAGGGGTGAGCATAACGATACTCAGTAGGGACCTAGAGACCCTCAAGGTATCACAAAATCCACCAAGGATAAACCACACTCTATGTAAATAAAATATAAACAGACTTAGGTATATGCCCATACATATACCTAAGTTATCAGGTAATCCATCTGAAAAAATAGGAAACATAGAGGTTATGACTCAGCTCACACCAAGTTTAACTTATGTACAGTAGTAGAGATGATTAGTTATATCTACTAAATAATCTTACTCTGTTATGAGGCTCTGCTTCTGACCTACATAGAATCTCTAGGACCTGACCCACATAGGATCGCTAAGAGCATACCCACACAGGATTACTGGAGCTGAACCACACCGGATTTCTAGGAGCTGACCCACAAATGATCGTTAGGCGCTAACCCACACAGGATCCTTAGGATCTGACCCACACAGGATCGCTCATAGCTGACCCACACAGGATCTCTATGATCTGACCCACACAGGATTGTTGGAGCTGACCCACATAGGATCACTAAGAGCTGACCAACACAAGATCACTAGAGCTGACCCACATAAGATTTCTAGGAGCTGACCCATAGAGGATCGCTAGGAAATTACCTACAGAGGATCGCTAGGAGATGACCCTCGCAGGATTGCTAGGAGAGCACTTTTCTCGTCATAGCCCGTCATTAGGGTTTTCGTACATGGCTTGCTCATCTTCGAAAGAGTCTTCTCCCCAAGCCACTGGTCGATTCTCCAACTGCCACACTGTCCCCAGAAAATGTATCTCAAAGGACTTCCATGTCATAGGGGTCTCAATGCAACAGACGGCGCATCAATTAGACACCCGGTCTGTGAGTTATTAGCCTTTTAGTCATGGGGGCCCGGTTGGATTTGTGCTTGATCCAACCCAACCATACCCTATCTTAACCCAAATCTCTAGTGGGGTATACTCAAAGAGAACATTTTTCTCCAAGATTTCCAGCGCCGCTGACGGTTCGTCAAACGGGCGTCTGGTGCCAATGTTATGGTCAAAAGAATATAAATGGGTCATAGTGGGCCCCAGTAAGATCTGACCCCGTCAAAACGACCCGGCCTGGCCTGCTGGTTGGCCTAACCCACTGGGTCCAACTCGGCAAGCCACAAGGGGCTGCAGAGGGCCACGGGCGGCCACAAGGCCGCAGAGGGTTCTGCGAGGGCGTGAGGCCGCGAGGCGGCTCGGTCAGGGCTGTTCGGCCGGAAGGGCAGTGGCGGCTCGGGCGGCGGCTCAGCCCAGACGACATCGTTGGATCGGATGGCGGTTCTTCTAGGCGGTGGCAGCTCAGTAGCGGCTCGGCCCAGACGACAGTGGTAGGTTGACCTGGAGGGCGGCGGCGGTGCCTCAGCCCGGACAACGGTGGCGGCTCGGACAACGGAGGTGTCTCAGACGGCGGTGGCGGCTCAACCCGTCGGGGGTCGCTCGGATGGCGGCGATGACATGGGTTGGCTCGGTTGTGGACGGTGTAGAGTGATGGGGGGGCTGCAGGGTGGCGGTACCTGCAGAAAGCAGAGCGCTGCGGAGCATAGAGTCTATGAGGCGGTGGGGCATCATGCCTTTGTCGGTGGTTCTCGGGTTCCACCAGTGTCGGCCGTTGGCACCAGTCTCCCTCACCAAAGTCTCCTTCTTCTATCACAAAGGGGTCATCATTCAAGAAGAATGGCGGAGGGTTCGGGCCATGTTTTTTTGGCCAGAACCCTCGGCATTAGAGAAGTAGCAAGCGGATCAATAAGAAGAAGAATGTGTATGGAAGATGTTTAAGAACATCAATCGCCACAACCTTCGTCAATCACTAATCATATTTCGGAAAAAGAAACATAGAAGGGAAGAACATCGGAACAAAACCCCTAACTCATTTGATTCATAGACAGAGATCACGATGGGGAAGGTGGCGTCATTGGGGAGGGGAAGGTGATCGTCGATTGAAGACGTCCCACATTGGAGGATGTCCCAAGGAAGAATGTTGAGGTCGAGGTCAGCATTCTTCGTCGGCATTCTTTGTTGAAGAGATTTATCCCAAGTTTTCCAACCCTCTCTCTTTTGCCTAAACTTTTCTCCAATTCCACCAAAATAAAAAGGTCGCCCAAGATAATAGATTATGATATCTATTATTTGTTTTGTTGGAACAAATTCATTATATCCTAATTTAATTAAATTTTATTGGCACAATTAATGTGGAGGAATATTAAGAGGCTCCTCCACATTAAAAAGGGAGTTAAGATGTTTCTCCCTCATTAAGAGGGAAGTTTAAGAGTTTTAAGCCTCAGGTGGTCCCCACCACCGTAACGTCTCATGGGAGGTTAGGCTCGGGTGGTCCCCACCACCATAACCTCTCATGGGAGGTTAATTTAGGTGGTCACCACCTGTGAAAACTCTAAATGGGAGTTTCAGAACAAAATAAAATAAATTTTTTCATACTTTATTTTATTTTATTTTTTTCACAAAAAAACCCAAAAATTAACTTTCACCCTCGACCAAATACCATCGAGGTGAAAACCTTCTTAAGTGGATATTGGCGCTATGAGTTCAACGGTGCCTTCAGATTTCAATTCCGAGCACCGGTTTAAAAGTTAAAAAAACCCACTCAAACGTTTACTGTATGTACGCAAAAAAAAGTTCAGCAATTAATTTTGGGCACTCTGGGCCTCGAAATTATGTGCTGTCAACATTCACAGACTCATAAAATTCCAATTTATTAAAAAACATTACATGGAAATTTTGGTTCTTTACATTCTCCCCACATCAGGTCTTTACATCCCTATAAGCCATAACTAAAACAAAGGGAACAAGTGGGGGTACTGAGCACGCATCTAAGTCTACCGCTCTCATGTTCTCTCTTGGAGGTTCCCATGCTACCAGATAATGCTCACCAGAGGTATCATCCATCCATGAAGGACCCACTCTTTTTTATCCTCGATTGCTACTGAAACATCCGTAAAATTATCCCCATCGTTGTCGTCCAGCTCACCATGGTCAATGATGTGAGTAGGATCATGCACGTATCTCCTCATCTGAAATACGTGGAAGACATCACAGACCCGATGCAACTGAGGTGGAAGAGCTAACTTGTCTGAAACCTCTCCAACTCTGCTAAGGACATAAAAAGGTCTAATGAACCTTGGAGATAACTTTCCACCATGGCCAAATCTCTGCAATCCTCATCAAGGTGAGACCCATAGAAATATGTGGCCACCATCCTCTAACTCTAGAGGTCTCTATCTCTTGTCCGCATATGACTTATGCCATCTTTGTGCAGTTTTCATCCATTCGTGGATGATCTGCACTTTCTCTGTGGTATCCCATACCATCTCTAGTCCCACTAGTGTTGTCTCACCTGGGTCTGTCCCTCACAAATGAGATCTTCAAGGTCGCCCATAAAAGGCCTCGAAACTTGTCATCCCAATGGTGGAGTTATAATAGTTGTAAAAAAACTCAACCAACGGCAATTAATCCACGCAATTGCGACCAAAATCGAGGAGACAATCAAATAGCATGTCCTCGAGGGTCTAAATGGTCTGCTCAATCTGACCATCCATCTGAGGATGGAAGGCGGTTCTCTAAAAAATCTGCATCTCGAAATCCTCCTGCAACCCCTTCCATTATCGTAAAGTAAAACGTGCATCAGGATTGGAGACAATAATCATTGGTACTCCAAACAACCGCACAATCTACTACACATAGAGATGTCCCAATCCCTCTACTAAAACCTACTCTCTGATCAGTAGGAAGTGGGACGACGAGTCGGTGGACGATCACCAAGATCGAGTCATTCCCTCTGGACGTACGTGGGAGTCCTGTCACAAAGTCCATGGATATCCTATCCCACTTCCACTCTAAGACTTCCAAAGGCTAAACCAAGCCTACTGGTACCTAATGCTCCGCCTTCACTTGCTGACAAAAGAGGCACTGAGAGATAAACTCTGCAACCTCTTTCTCCATTCCCAACCACTAGTGCTATCATTGGAGATCGTGGTACCTCTTCGCCACTCCTGGATGTACTGCTAGAGGGGATGTGTGGAACTCCCTCAACACATCCTCTTGAAGTGACACTCGTACCATGGTACGTCCTGTGAAAAGGATGATGTGCTCCCCACCATTAGAAAATCCATCTGGTGCCTTCCCTATGGATATCTGAGCACGTCAAGAATTGAAATCAGTTTCCCCTCGATGTGCCTCCATGACTGGATGAGGAAGTGGGGGAGTGACTGTAATAGACTGAAGAAAAGCTTCTCCATATCTATCCACAAATGATATCTACAAAGCGGCCAGCTGCTCTATCGTCTCGCCTATCTGTTGTATACCAAATCTCTGGCTGAGTGCATCTTCTACAATGTTTGCCTTCCCAGGAGTATAGAACATCTCGAAGTTATAGTCCCGGAGGAACTCAAGCTAATGTCATTTTCTTAGGTTCCGGTCATTCTGAGAGAATATATACCTGAGACACTTATGATCCGAGTAGACTATAAAATGGTTTCCCATCAGATAGTGCCGTCATATCTTAAAGGCGAAGACCACGACTACTAACTCCAAGTCATGAGTAGTGTAGTTTTTCTCATGCTATATCAACTGTCGAGAACAATATGTGATCACAGCTCGCTCCTGTATCAGGACACATCTAAGTTTGGTCCCTGATGCATTGCATTTGACTACGTACCCTACACCCTCCTCTGGAAGCCTCAAGATGGAAGAACTATTAATCCTCTACCTCAGCTCCTGAAAACTCTGATGGAATTTCTCTGACCAAATGAAGGGTTTCCACTTCTTCGTCGATGCTGATCAATGTGCTGCAACTCTGGAAAAATTTATCACAAACCTTTGGTTGTATCCAGCCAAACTAGGGAAATTCTGAATCTCCGTCACACACCTGGGTGGCTCCCAATAAAGTACCACCTCAATCTTTACTGGATTCACTATAACTCCAGCCTCCGATATGACATGTCCCATAAAGTGAACCTCTAGGATCTAGAACTGGCACTTCGAGAGATGACCATAATGTTGGTGATATCAGAGTGTGTCCAATACAACCTGTAAATAATAGGCATGCTCCTTCTTAGTAATAGAGTAGATCAGAATTTCGTCGATGAAGACTACTACAAAGAAATCAAGGTACGGATAAAAGATCTAGTTTATGAGTTCCATGAACACTGCTAGAGAATTGGTAGCACTGAATGGTGTAACCAATAACTTGTTGTAGTTGTACCGACATATGAGGGTCATCTTCTACACATCCTCACCTCGTACTCTGAGCTAGTGTTTGCCTGATCTGTGGTCTATATTCTAGAACCACCGTGCTCCCTTCAGCTGATCAAAGGGATCAACAATCCTCGGGTGTAGTTACTTTTTCTTCATGGTCACCAGGTTCATCCACCGGTAGTCAACACAAAGCCTCAATCATCTATTATCCTTTTTTTAAACAAAATCGAGGTTGACCATGGTGAAATACTGGGTCGGATGAATCCATTCATCTACAAGTCCTCTAGTTGTACCCCCAACTCCCGAAGCTCCATGGAATCCATTCGATACACTGGTGTAGATATTGGTGTTGTCTCGGGGTACATTTTAATGTAAATGTCGACCTCTCTATGAGGACATAGACCCAAGATATCATCAAGGAAGAAATCCCCATACTGGTCCACCACTATAGGATAACTCGAACTCTCCGCATCAACCTCTTTAAGGGTAAGGCTAGACAACTGATGTGTAATCGGATGTACCCTTCTCCGGGTAAGTCCATCCTACACTGTAAAGGCTCCCTTCTCAATGGTGAAGGAAAATCTGGTCCCATCTATTGGGAACACCTCACTTTGCACCTAATACAGTCAATCTGAGCATGTACTGTAGACAACCATACCATACCCAAGATGATTTCGTAAGGCCTCGACGCCGCTACTAGGAGATCCCAGCCGAAGCTCTCACCTCCTAGAGTAATCTCAAATTTCTGACACCAATGCGTAATCAACAAATCTACTCCCATAAGAGTCTATAGCCATAAGTATTGATCCAACGGCTCCATCGGAATCTCAGAATTCCGAACGAGGGATATGGAAATAAAATAATAACAAGCACCTGTTGTTGGGTCGGAACAAATACGGGAAGGATGGCAAGAGGGGGGGTGAATTGCCTTTTAAAAAAAAGATTAACAAATTAAAATCAAAGTAAAAAATGCATCGGAAAGTAAAGAGGCAAAACACAAAACTTGATAACGGAGTTCGGCCAAAAACCCGGCCTACGTCTCCGCTCCCAACTTAACCGTTGAGAGATTCCTACCGCTTGCTTTTCAATGGTTTTAGCAAGAAACCCACTAGGCTTTGAGGTAGCACTAGGACCTATTACAGCTTGCTTTTGAATTGGTTTAGCAAGAACCCACTTGCTTTTAATGGTTTAGCAAGAACCCACTATCCTTCTTACAGGTGAAGGATAGCTCACCTATGTCTCAAGCTTTTTAAAGGAAAAGCTTGTGAACCTCTTCACACCTTAGTGGTGATGTGAAACCCAAAAGAAAGGGAGGATAGAGAAAAGGTTGGGGTTTGTAGGCACAAACCCAAATTTAAAGCTCAAAAAGATAAATACAATAAAACCCGTAATTGGAGAAGCCTTGGGCGCCTTTGATTGATTGATGATGTTTGAAGGCCGCTTCCAAGCTTCTTTGGTGGTGCTCTTGGATGTGGAATTGGATGGAGCACTTGGGGTTCCTTGAGGTGTCTCGCCGGAGGATTGCCGAATGATCAACAAAGTGTCCTTGGGCTTGATTTAAGTTCCGGTTAGTGCCCGGGGCTTCCTTGGCCTTTATTTATAGGCATGGAACCCTTGGGGAGGCTTCGGAGTCGTTGGAAAAGGCCTCGGAGCCGTTGGAGGCCAAAAGAGGGTTGACTGGTCAAAGCCAACGGCTAGTTTGACTGGGCTACCGGCTGGCCGGTACAGATCCACCGGCTGGCCGGTGCCTTGGAATGTGGAGAGTGCTTCTGCCCAGGAGCCACCGGCTAGCCGGTGAGAAGGCCACCGGCTGGCCGGTGGTGAGACAGTAGGTCTCACTATTGAACCAGGATGCCACCGGCTGGCCGGTGACAGAGCCACCGGCTGACCGGTGGAACCTGGCAGTGGGCAATGCCTCTTCCAGGTCCACCGGCTGGCCGGTGCTATCACACCGGTTGGCCGGTGGACTGAATTTCAGTCCACTTGATGTCCGTTCTTGGGCCAATCCTTTGGCAATCTTTTGCCTATCATCCACAACACTTAAAAACAATGTTAGACAAAAATAAAAGTGATTGTGATCATGAAAATCAAAGAGTGTGGGGTACAACAATCTCCCCCTATTTTGATGATCACAATCACTTATCTAAGCAATGTAAAAACTTAAATGAAGGCATGCTTTAAATGAGAAATTGAAAATAAATACTAAGCATGAGAGAAAAGATTCTCCCCCAATCAATCAAGAAATTTCTCCCCCTTTGTGATTATCAAAATAGAATGGGGCATAAAAATTTGATTGAGGGAAATGAGATTTGAAAAACAAGATTTTAAATCAATTGAAAATGAAAATTTGAATAACAGTTTGAATTGAAAGTTTTGAATCAAAAACCAATTGAAACCAAGAGTTGAAATTGAAAGTTTGAATCGAAAATTTGAAATTAAAAAAAGCTTAAACAATCCTAACTCCCCCTAAATAAAAACAATAAATCACCGGGGAGAGGTATTTTGAAAAGAGACAATTTTAGGCCCGGAGAGACTCGCTAGAAGGGATTTTTCAATCCATACTTGTCTCATGGCGGGTCTTCTCCTATAGAACTCATCGGAATAGAAAATAGACTTGGTTTGGCCGTACCGGGCATTTTTGCAATCACACTCATAAATGAGGTGCCCGGGTTTTTTGCAATAATTACAAAATTTAAAGCATGAGCTCCCCCTAACAAAAACAGTGGGTGCATGGGAGGAGGAGGCTTGGTTGGTATAGCCAAGCCCTTGGGTGGTTCTAGATATTCGTTGGGAACCTAGGAGATTGTTCAAATTTTGTTCCCCTTGGGTGAACTTAGCTAGGGTCTCCCTTAGGTCTTTGATGGTTGATTCCATGGAATCAACATTAGGAAAATTTTGGATTTTAAGGGTCAACTCGTCCTTCTCTTTGAGAAGTTGTTCTTTTTCGGAAGAGAGTTTTTTGAAATTCTTTTTCAAAGCAACAAATTTTGAAGAGAGTTCATGAAAACCATTTTCAAGTTGGTCTCTAGCGTGTGAGAGTTCTTCATAAGATAAATGATTTAAAGAATTGGAATTTGAAGAACAAGAGGAGGAGTCGGAAGATGTTACCTCATGGAATGCCATTAGGCATTTTGTACCTTGGTCGCTCGAGGAGGAGGAGGAGGAGGATGATGAGGAGGTGTCACTCCATGTTGCCTTGAGGACCTTTTTCTTTCCTTTTTCCTTAGCCCGTTTCTTGTTGAGTGGGCAATCGGGCTTGTAATGGCCCTTTTCGCCGCACCCGTAGCATTTTACCTTGGGCTCGGATCTTGCGGTGGGTTATTGCTTTCGCGCCTTGCGGGATTTCTTCTTCTTGTGCTTCTTCATAAATTTGTGCATTTGGCGGGCGAGATTCTCCATTTCCGAGTCGCCGCTTGATGATGAAGAAGATGAAGATGATGATGAGGAGGAGGAGATTACTTCTTTTTGTACCTTGAGGGCGATGTTATTTGGTGTCTTGATTGGTGTGCCCTCCTTTTGAGCTTGCCTCCTCATCGTGATCTCGTAGGTCATTAGGGATCCAATGAGCTCCTCGTCCGGCATGTTCTTTACATCCTTAGCTTCTTGGATAGCCGTCACCTTAGGTTCCCATGAGCTCGGAAGGACCCATAAGATCTTCTTGACCATCGTCTCGGCTGAAACATCATCACCAAGAGATTTTCTACCATTGCAAACGTCAGTGAAGCGTGTAAATATTTCAGAAATGGACTCATTTGGATGCATGGAAAAAGATTCAAAATCTTGTCTATACATGTCTAACCGAGTATCCTTAACTTTGTTAGTGCCCTCATGGGTCACTTCCAATAGTTTCCAAATTTCATGAGATGAGGTGCAAGTGGAAACTCTGTTGAACTCATTTCGGTCAAGGCCGCAATGTAGAGCGTTCATGGCTTTGCCATCAAGCTCAAAGTTTCTAATATCGGCGGGGGTCCATTTGGATTCGTCGGGGGTAGACAAAGTAAAACCTTGCATGACAATTTTGTAAATAGGATATCCTATGCTTCTTAAAAAAGTGGTCATGCGGGTTTTCCAATAATTATAGTCGGTCCCATCAAAAAATGGAGCCCGACCCAATGAGTAGCCCTCGGGGGCGAAAGAGGTTGATGCCATCTTAATGGATCTTAAATTTGAAACCGGGTTAGGGTATTACTCAAAATTTTCCTCTGATACCAATTGTTGGGTCGGAACAAAGACGGGAAGGATGGCAAGAGGGGGGTGAATTGCCTTTAAAAAAAGATTAACAAATTAAAATCAAAGTAAAAAATGCAGCCGAAAGTAAAGAGGCAAAACACAAAACTTGATAACGGAGTTCGGCCAAAAACCCGGCCTACGTCTCCGCTCCCAACTTAACCGTTGAGAGATTCCTACCGCTTGCTTTTCAGTGGTTTTAGCAAGAAACCCACTAGGCTTTGAGGTAGCACTAGGACCTATTACAGCTTGCTTTTGAATTGGTTTAGCAAGAACCCACTTGCTTTTAATGGTTTAGCAAGAACCCACTATCCTTCTTACAGGTGAAGGATAGCTCACCTATGTCTCAAGCTTTTTAAAGGAAAAGCTTGTGAACCTCTTCACACCTTAGTGGTGATGTGAAACCCAAAAGAAATGGAGGATAGAGAAAAGGTTGGGGTTTGTAGGCACAAACCCAAATTTAAAGCTCAAAAAGATAAATACAATAAAACCCGTAATTGGAGAAGCCTTGGGCGCCTTTGATTGATTGATGATGTTTGAAGGCCGCTTCCAAGCTTCTTTGGTGGTGCTCTTGGATGTGGAATTGGATGGAGCACTTGGGGTTCCTTGAGGTGTCTCGCCGGAGGATTGCCGAATGATCAACAAAGTGTCCTTGGGCTTGATTTAAGTTCCGGTTAGTGTCCGGGGCTTCCTTGGCCTTTATTTATAGGCATGGAACCCTTGGGGAGGCTTCGGAGCCGTTGGAAAAGGCCTCGGAGCCGTTGGAGGCCAAAAGAGGGTTTACTGGTCAAAGCCAACGGCTAGTTTGACTGGGCTACCGGCTGGCCGGTACAGATCCACCGGTTGGCCGGTGCCTTGGAATGTGGAGAGTGCTTCTGCCCAGGAGCCACCGGCTGGCCGGTGAGAAGGCCACCGGCTGGCCGGTGGTGAGACAGTAGGTCTCACTATTGAACCAGGATGCCACCGGCTGGCCGGTGACAGAGCCACCGGCTGACCGGTGGAACCTGGCAGTGGGCAATGCCTCTGCCAGGTCCACCGGCTGGCCGGTGCTATCACACCGGTTGGCCGGTGGACTGAATTTCAGTCCACTTGATGTCCGTTCTTGGGCCAATCCTTTGGCAATCTTTTGCCTATCATCCACAACACTTAAAAACAATGTTAGACAAAAATGAAAGTGATTGTGATCATGAAAATCAAAGAGTGTGGGGTACAACACCTGTGTCTATAAGTATTGCATATGAGGTGGATTAGACACATATCGTACCTCATATCATCTTTGGAGCACCATGATCGTAGGTCTCAACTACCTGGATCTGAGTTCACCCCTATCCACCTGCTCCCTACGGTCATGGTGGACCTCTTGGTGGTGGTGGCAGTAACATCTCGAATCATCTGTCACTGCCAGCTACACGAATAGCTCCTCTGCCACGTCCACTTTCTCCCAGTGGACCTCCTAGGTTGAAACACTATCTCTACCTAGGTAGTCCTTTGTCAATCTACTGATCATTCATATACCGGGTCGGACAGTCACGAGCCATGTGACCCTACCCGCCACAACTATAACACTTCCCACTCCTCATATGACTGGCTCCGCCTCGAGTGGCTCGCACAACCGATCCTGAGTCATGGGATCGTCCACCTGTAGGTCTGGTCCTCTGGGACATTTGCCTTCTTCCTGCTACAGAAGACTCTTCTATGTGACGAATGGTGGTGGATCTCACTACTGGTGACTACTCAGCAAGGAAACTCTCCCCTATGAGGGCTCTCTCTAACAACCCCACCTGCGTCAAGATGCTAAGTGAGATAATCGAAGCCCGGATCTCCCACCTGATTCCCTTCTCAAAGGTTCGGGCCCTGAAGAAAGGGCCCCATACCATATCAGTGGAGTAGCATGAGAGGTCAGTGAACCTTGTTGAGTACTGAGCAATAGTCATGTTTCTCTGCTGTAGATGAATAATATCATGTATGTGCACTGCGCAAAGAGTCGCTCGGACAAACTCTGCCCGAAAGAGGCTCTCAAAGTCTGCCTAGAGAAGTGTAACCTTGTTGTGAACCTGGAGCATCAAGCTCCATTAACTGTCCATTGATTCCTATAGAAGGCTGGTGGCAAGGATCACCATGAGATCGGTTGGTGTCCCTACCAGTTGGAAGACTCTCACTACAACCTCCATCAAATCCTCAGTTGCATGGGGGTCCATCTCTCTCCTAAAACTGGGTGGCCTCTGGCGCAGGAACTCATGAAACGTGATCAAGCAGCATGCACCGTCAGCTGCTAGGTTTGGTGGAATCTTTGGACCCATGGGGAATGGTACTATTGGTGCCTCCGCTAGTGCCTCTACTGGAAAACGGCCTGACACTGAGGTCTCGTTGCTCGGTGGGCTATCAGTGCATGCTACTCTCAGAACCCAAGCAGGCTGTCTGCATTGAGTAATACTTAAAATAAATAGGTTCACCACTGTCAATAATTTATACCCGGTGAGATGAATTAAGAGATCACAAAGAAAACTCCTGAAACCACACTCGCAATCAGTGTTTTCGTGCACTAAGTCAGAAATTAAAAGTCAGGGTCCTGTTTTATGGATATGTCATTTGTCGCACCAACACTTGATTGCCTAAACTAAAAACCACACTCACTACACTTAACACTATTTCCATTAAAAAGAAAGATCAGAGTCTGATGTTCTGTGGTAGTACCGAATCCTCTGATACCAATTTTTCATGACCCGTTCCTCAGGACCTGTGTCATGACTACCCGAAGCTCGCCTTCCATAGGCTAGGGTCTGGCAACTAGTACCAAAAGGCATATTCCCTAGAACTGGAAAGGAATTGCCTTTATAACCTATAAACTAACGTAACCAAGCACATAGCAAGATACAAACAAAAGAAAATTGTATAACAAAATGAGTGCTGAACGTAAAAGGGGATGAAATACAAGCCCAACTGTAAAGATACAAGTTCAACTGAAGAAAGGTAAAATAATGATATTGGATCATCCACTGAGGTTCCTACTTGAAAGGAAGGTATAGATCACCTCCTCAGTACTCCACGCCCACATATGTCCTCTATGTACCGTCATGTCGTATGGTACACCTTCGGGTACTGTCCAGTCCAGGTACTCTCAGCCTCAGTTAGCGTTTTCCATCGTTAGCATCCAAAAAACAAGTTGCACCTTCCATTTTGGGAGCCTTATTCATTATAACTCCATAGTTAAGAGTGTTTGGCATGAGGTAGTGATTAGGATGGGTGACCTTCTGGGATGTTTCTTAGGGTGTGTGTGAGTAAGGAAAAAGCACACTGGAAAGGACATGTGTTGGCCTGTGGGGACAGTAATTAGTCAGATGACCTATTCAGGCATGTGGGTGGGCACTGGTGTGGGGACCACATGTATGTGGGGCAACTGGTGGTAGCTGGTGGGTCAGGACCTGACGACCATGTTAAAGGCAGGGTGCCTGTGCTTTTACTAGGATCCAGTTGTTACATGTTTTTTTCATTATAAATTAATAAATCCAGTATCACTAATACACTGATATGTTATTATGATTTTGGAATAATAATTTTCTACTATCTATCCATCTTACGAAAAATGAAATCACCACGCGGGCGTACGTACGTATTGTTGTCTCCACAACATGGTGTAATCTATTTTTCACCACCACCTTACTTTGATGGGTTTAATAAAGAAAATAATAAATATATATTATCATTATAACATTATATTAAT
Source organism: Viscum album (assembly GCA_963277665.1). Lineage (NCBI taxonomy): Eukaryota > Viridiplantae > Streptophyta > Magnoliopsida > Santalales > Viscaceae > Viscum > Viscum album. Next base: position 1,161,749,544 of record OY728158.1, on the reverse strand, counting down.
TCTATAATATTATAAACAATCCAATTCAATACCATTCAAAACTTATGGGAATGATATCATTGCTCATGCATGCGAATGACAGACCGTCTCCAAACTGTGATGTGATTAATTATAAATTATATTAATTAAATAATGGTTATATAAAGGTAAAAAATGAATAAATATGTTATATATTATGTTAATATAATTTTGAAATGATATTGTTATGACATATGAAAGATAACTGGACCATATTATACAAAACATGCTTAAGAAAATGAAGCAGTTAATACCTAAATAACAAGTAATAATGAAATGTTGTTAACAAACAGATGACAATATGATCGTATATGATATCATAAAAATGAATATGGTACTGAAATAATCCATTTAAATTATATAAATCATTATACAGGAGGATTGAATACATACAATGAAAATTGGACCTATGGTAAGATATAATTTCGAAATCACATTTTTATATGAGATTGTTTATATATAAGTATTTAATAGGGTATATTTATCATCCACTTCCATGTTTACTAAATATGTAATATTAGTTATATTCTTATAAGAAATTTTAAAGTCAATTTTACCCATTGGTGAATTTTTATTAAATGGTATTAAAGGAATATTTTGTAGTTATTCGATATGATGTACTTTTTGACTTTTCTGAAAAAACATCTATAAGGAGAATGTTGTTTTAACAGCATAACTAAACATTATTATTTAATTAAAAGAAACCAGTAAAAAGTTCCTACAATATGAAATTAAGGGGGTCTGAAAAAATGAAACTTCAGGTAATCTGTCCAAACAAACTCAATTCCCTCAAGATAAAAATATATAGGGCTATAAAAGATCACAACCCCAACATTTGGAGAGGCTTTAAAAGCAATAAATTCCACCACAAAATTGACCTCATGCCAAGTGTGAAGAAACCTCATGTAATTGTTCATAATTTTCTTTCAAATTCAATTCATATATTCAATTGTCCATGGAACATGATTCTACCTGATAATGCATTGTAAATAGCTAACAAATCAATCTCAACCTCAATAATAGGGATGCCTCTCTGGTTGGAGATAAGAAGACCCAACATCATTTCAGGTGCTTTTGTGGAGTGAATCACAATTCCTAATGAAATATGATAAAGTGACCAAAAATGAGCCTCTAGAGTCTCTGACCACCCCAACACCTCGCATAGAACCCTAACTAAAAAAACAGTCGATGTTATGTATGAACCCAGCTGATGGATTCATTTATTTAATCAATTTACCATGGACTACGATATTGTTACTGGATAAGTCTTGAGGGGCCAAATCCATAAAAGAAGGGGCACTCCCCAAATTTCTGCACAGCCTATATAAATCCAGACAGGGGCCTCTAGTCTAAAATATGAGCCCTATATTGGACACCTAAGTAAATTGCATACTCTTCACATTCATGGCAGACCAAAGAACCCAACAGACTTCAATGAAAATAAATGCTCTGAACTTCCTCTTGGTTTTGGGCTTTTCTTGTCCACCTTACCCAAGTTGGTAGAATAACTCTATAAAAGAAGCCTGATCGGTCCAACCAGTGAACTGGCCAAAAACCACCTAGACCACCTTCACCCATTTGATCTTAAAAAATAGGTGATTTTTGGATTCAATAATTGAATCCCTATAATAGAAAAACATGGACCCTAAACTGATACCACATCATTGGATACACTCCACAGAAGGCGGGGCGTTGTTACGAACACACAAAGTAAGAAAATAGTACTTTTTAAGAGGCTCCCTACATCATAATCCCTATACGAAATGATCCTTTAGTACTTGATTCTTAAAAAAAATATCTTAGTGTGAAAGAAACAAATCTTGACCCTAAGGAAACACATATATTTGGTCCACTATACATCAAAGTGGAATAAAAAAATCCCTTATGGATATTATTTAATGTGTCACCAATAAATATGTGAAACTTGTTGTCTTCTCTGCAACTTATATCTGAAATGGGGATTTTTGGAAAACCCAAGATATCACCTAAACAATTGTTGTTCTAGAAACTAACACCCCCTACCAATAATCCATATAGAGTGCTATTGAAGAATTAGGAAATAAGGCTGAATGTATTATCACTTTTATAACGCGATATTTCCATGATGATTCCATTACAAGATTTCATGTTTATTTCCAATTAAATTATTTTCATTTAAAACTACATGGAATTTTGGCAAATGAAATTATTTTGAAAAATAAATGAAATTTTTCTTAATAATTAATTTCATGTTTTTAACAAAATCATTTTCTATCTAATATTGCATTCTCTAAATGGGGTTATGTTTCTATCCCCATTATTACTATGATTTTATTGTGTTATATTGGAATGATATTTATGAAATACACTTATGTTATATGGATTATGGTGGAATGATATTTAAGAAACCAATTGTATTCCTTGTGTTATTCTATGATCAATGATTTATGTTTTTGTGGAACACATAATAATGATTTCATTATGAGATGAATGGGACCTATATATCCCTCTAATGAATAGGGTAAATTTGTATATATCATGAGATAGACATTGATGGAATGGGAAATTTCTCCATTCAGTAATATATGGTTGGAACAATAAGTGGAATCGATTAAGAAATGGACTTTGTCCGCTATGGTGGTCATTGAAATGAGACATGACATATATTAAATGATTTTCTATGCTTATTTATATCCCATAGAACATCATGTCATTTGTTATGACTTTTAATATTGTGTTTATTGATTCTTATGAACTTTCATGATTTATCCAATGGCATAATATCAATATCATTCATATTCTAGATAATATTTTCAAATTCTATATTCTTAGGTATTATGATTATGATATGGTTGATATCTCCCTTTTTTACCCTTACTGAGCATCTGGGGTCACCCTTTCATTTGTTACTATTCCCCAGGTTATGAAGAAGTTTATTAAGTAAGATATGTCAAAATGGTGTCTAGTTATGATGAAATTAGTTGGAGATAATGACGATGTCTTATAAACCAGTTGTTTATGTTTCCCAATTTTTAATGATATTATTCCTATATGGTCCTGTCATGGCTTTATTATATTTTGTAATGAATATACATCAACATTGAATTAATATCAATGTATATAAATTATGGTTTATTATAAAATCACTAATCATCTTTTTATATCTATGTTAATAAATTTATTGTTCCTTAGAGAACACTTTTCAACTAATTTCCTTCTCCTACATAATAGAGAATAGTGAATATGCCAAGGACATGAGTATTCCACCACTCAAACACATAATTCCCCAAAATTTAATTCAACACCTCACTTACTGAACACCATCATATAAAGGATGATAATGTTAAGGGGTATAAAGGAATTTTTTATAACAATTAATACAATTGAGAATGAGAAAAATAAGAACAAAACTCCCAAACATCATTCTCACACTCTCACTAACATATAAAAATTATAAGAAAACATAGTAGAATTAAAGTAAAGGCCTTTTTTACCTATATAATATCCCTTAGGAAACATCCCTTTGTTTATCTCTCTAAGAGATAAGATATCATTATAAAGGTAGTATTTGGAAAATTAATTTAAAACACTATGAAAAATTAAAATGAAATTACAAAACTACATAATACAATTTCCTTTACATAAAAATCAGTGGGAACAATATTTATAATTCACATGTGTACCATTAATAATAACCAAAAAATTTAGATTCCTTATACTATAGCATTAGAAAAATGTGAATTAGTTCCAAGGATCTTCTTTATCATGTATTCATTAGATCATCTTCCTTTTGATTATTCCAATTTCAGGATTTTATTAGAAAATTGGTGTAAAGGGCCTTTTTTTCTTCCCTAGGTTTTTTCATGCAATACAAATGGAATCCTCTTTTCAATGATGGACTATAATCTATTAAATATAGCTATATTTGATTCTCTGTTATATATGTGTTCAAGTTGAGTCTCTTCAAAACATGGAAATGTATAAATTGTACATGATTCAAGCCACTGAAAAAAATTACATGTATTCCTTATTATTCTTACATAGTCAGTTCAGAAATGAATTTATTATTACATGGATCCTAATTCTTCTTACATGGGAACTAGAATTTTCCATTTAAAAATTCATAAAAAACATTTAGAATTATATAATATAGGATAGTAATTCCATTCTATGATGAAATCTTCAATCATATGTGGATTCCACATCATTTGGTTTACTCTTATATAGAAACTACAATTCCTTAGTTAATATTATTTAACTGGCATAAAAAAAGTTTGTTATTACATATAACCTAGATTTTATTTATCCTCCTTCAAAAGATAAAAATACTAAATTTAATGTAGGGTAATATACATAATAATTTAAAAATTAATATATCAATTAAAATCATAAATTTAATCCATTCTATAGTTAAATATAATAATTTTATAATAACTAAACAATATGATTAATAACCAGGAAAATTTTAAATTATTAGGATTCAATTAAATGAAATTAAATAAAATATTTATGAAAATATGGATCTCCTAAATCCCATTCACTTAATTTTTCACTATAAATAAAAAACTATATCCAAAACAAAGTCCATTTAAAAATAAAAATTCAAATCATATAAAATCAATCTTTAGAATAAAAAATACCATGAATCTTTTATAAAAAAATCGTCTACAGTTTTATATCCTAAATTTCAAAAAAAATCGAATATATTATTCATAAATTAACCAGTAATAACCAACCATACTTGTTAATACATGTCACACTTCACTTAATTGAAAATTCTATGTGGAGTTACCCTCATCCTTAAAAAATTCATGTTCTCTATATGCTAATAATAATTATTAATCTTCAAAAAATGAGACAATGATAAATTAATCAAAACATGATCTATGTAAAGGTAAGTTATGTATTGTAGGGTTAGTGGTAATAATTTATAAACACAGGCCAAAATGAGGAGGTTTTACTCTTCAATATAATGCATGGTTAAATTCAATAATTCTTAATGAACATACAAAACTCTATTACATTATATCTATATCTCATCTAATTAAATTCTTTATCATAAGGGTAAATATTCAAATAAATAAAGAATAATGAATGATTAAATTATTTTTTCTATTTTTTTAATTTTTATTCTAATTTTACTATTATTATTATTTACTTTTGTTAAAAAATCATAATAATTTCAATTTTAAAGGAAAATAGAATGAAAAATACATAAAGGTAATTGTCCCCATTCCCATTTATTTTTCAAATAATCAAAATTAATAAACCACCTAAACAATCACCCATATAATGATATGACTCCAAACGATACATATAATGTCCCTTTAATTCACTTGAACATCAAATAATCCTGAAAAAGTTTCTGCATTGGGGATAGGTAAGGGAAACACTACATGAAATATTTCTTAAAAATAATAGGCCACTCATATATTTTCATTTAATACACATGGAACACTATAGAAAAATATAAACTTAGCAGTGATTTTTTGTGTTTATTGGCTTTTAAAGACACCACTGAATCATCTTATAGTGGTTTTGAAAACTTTCTTCAATACTGTAAATCGGTATTTGTTTCGTGATTATTTTTCTTATTTTTTATGAAATTTATTTTGTGGTAGTTTTTATTAATTAAAATTTTATAAATACTACCACTTTATTTAGTATATATGTGTAAACAACCAATAATGTTTTCCAAGATGTAAAAAATTTTATGGGGGTTTATATAACAACTAAAAAATATGACAAATTTTTAAAATAGTATACATATTTTATATTAAATTTTACAACCACTAAATCTAGGATATAAGAAAATTCCTATGAAACCATATTACATTACACAAATAAGAAAAATATAGACAAAAAATATATAAAAAATATATATCTCGTATAACATAACAATAAAAATGACTATCAAATGTCAATATACACCAAAACCATTTGTAAAAATTAACTAAATTATATTAAAATTAATAAAATGTGAATTACTAAGTAATAAATTATATAAAATTATATAAATTTCCCTGAAACATCACTCCCTCAATACACAACCTCAATGGCCTCCTCTGCTCTCCTCAAATGGGTCATGATTCTCATAACCTCCTTTCATATTTAATGTGTATGGTTACTACATTTGGAGTAGTTAAATAGGTAGTAGTGATGAATATATTCCAAAATTAATAAATGTTGTTCAAAATATAAAAAAAACTATAATTATGTGAACTAAATAGTACAAAAATTGACCTTACAATATTATACCTTAATAAATTAACAATATTGAAAATAAATAAATAAAAACGATCTAAAATAAATAAAAGTGACCCAGAGCCAACAGATTTTAGTATAACCAATAGAAAATAAATGGTCAAGAACAATCCATACTCAAGTGGAAGTGAATTTATTTTAACAAAAAAAATAATTGAACCAGAAACTACCAAACCAAATAGATACATACTAAAAAAACTAAATAGAGAATAATAAATACATCCCCTAATATATGGAATAATATAAAATTAATAAAAACCCCATATAACCCAAGAAAAAAATACTAAATTGACTGGGTCTGAATCATGTAAAACTAAATGGTAATAACCCAAATCGGTGAAAACATGATGAAACCAAACCAAATCAAGAGAATATTAAATTATAATGACCGAAACTAACTTAAATAATCTAAACTAAAATAAATTAGTGCAACATGTTACCACGACAATTAAAATGATCTTATATAAACAAATTTGAACTAATATTTCACAAACAAAAAAACTCGAATCCACTAGAACCATATTGAATTTAACCAACGATAACTAAATTAACTAAACAAAAACTAAAAAAGACTAAAATATTCTAAAATGAACTAAATATTCCTAAATATAATGAAGACATTTAAACAAAAAAAGCCAAATTTATTTGATAGAAATTGTACTATATAGAATAAAAAATCAAACCAACCCAAACCAATAGGACCTAACTTGAATATCCCCAAAATAACTAACATCAATGAACCCAAAGATAAACAGACATGAACATGCTATAACTAAACTTTATTAAACTAATCTAAATTAAATGAAATTGAATCCTTTAGGCCAAACCACAAATATATTCTAAAAAATATCTCATGAAAATTAAATTGAATAGGAATAATCCCTCTGGGGCTGACCTAGACTGAATTGATTCAAATCAAACTAACCCTAGAAATCCATATAGAATCAAACCAAATTAAATAAAAATACAAATTCATCAATCAAATTGAAATGAACAAAACTAAATGAAAAACGTACTGAATTAAAACATACCAAAATAAACCAAACAATGTGTATTGACCAAGAAACCAAAACTTGATATATCAAATTCGTCACCATTAATTGTAATAAATTGAGTTATATTGGACATTAAAAAATCAAAAAAACGAAAAAAAAATAAATTATTGGGCAAAAAAATGAGTAATGTTGAATCTACCCAAACAAACATGAAATAAATTCAATTAACATAAACTGAAAATATAAAAATGTGTTAATTCAAAATGTATTTAACCAATCCAACCTAACATAGTTGGGTCTAAGATAATATAATCCAAATAGAAAATAGTTGAATATAGATAAATCTATATTAATTAAATTGTTTGAAATTTAATAGAATCTAAAGGAACCAAATCGAACTAAAAGAAACTAATAAAATCGTGGTCAACTAAACTAAATCCAACAAAAAAACTAATTTGTCCCAAATAAAATAACCTAAATCATATGATGTTTTCTTTTTATGTTTTTATTTGGTTGTGGAGAGTGTGGTTAATCTACTAATCCAAATTTAATTATGAAAATATATAACAAAAGTGAGAATTTATGAAATATTGTGGTCCAAAATCCCATATCAGTGCCTATATTTCAATGGGAATACTACCTTCAATCCTCTTAAACATAGTTGATAATTCACTATCCAAATCTAATATCGTTCCATCCTACGTCTTAATATTTTATTATGATCATTAATAGTTTTATTAAGGGTATTAACTTTCCTAGGTTCTTTAAGATAAAAATATTTTTTACCCACTATAGATGACATCAACGTAGAAACATGTATATGAATTTTCAAATACCCATGATTGATATGGTCCACAACTAAAATCACTCACTTGAACACAATTCCCATTTCCTAAAACTTGAGCCACAACATCCATTGAGGATACTATAGTAGATAAGGAAGCGTAGTAATCCTGAACTTCTTTCATTTAATTCTATAATTGAAATAATATTAAATTTTAAGTTATTTTAATAAGACCAATAATTAATTAAAATTTATTATATAAATTTTTTTAGGATCATTCACATGTCTTTAATTATTTATTTTTATATCAATTCAAACATCATTCCTTCTAACTATATTACTTTACTACCTTTCCTATGTCAAAATATTAATTAATAACATTTATAAAAACTATATTAATTTAATTATAATAGGTATATATCTTAATTAATTAAATGGAACTATGAAATCTCAATTTTTTACAAAAATATTCAACCCAAGTATGTGGAGAATTATATTACTCTCACAACTAGAAAAATGTCTCATCAAAGACACCTAAAATGGCCATATATAAATAAGGATTGCAATGTTATTAATATTTTTTTATTAATATAATAACATATAATAATATACACGATATTATTTATCCTAATGGTGATCAAAAAATTCCATTTACTATTACCTAATAATCCCCTATGATTCATTATAATACATCTATTATATTGATAGTTATGTTTTGGGAAATTCATGCCACTTTCTACACTTTAAATATTTCTATTACTTTCTAATGTTTTTTATCAAACCTAGAAATTAAACCTCCTATGTAATATCAAAATGGAATAACATAAACAAATAAAATACCTAAAATTCATTAAATTATTAAAATACTATAAAATATTACTCAATTACATTATATATGAATAAATGATTATGATACTAATTTTAAATGACTATCAATTGACAGATTATTAATAGATAATGGAATATGAATTCAATTGGAATAATGAATGTTGGTGGGTTCCAACTTATCTATCAATCATCGTAGAATATATCCACAGATGTACGCATCATCCCTAATCAGTGCCGTATATACATAAAATTATATTGATATCTTAATGTATATTAAATTACAATCATATTTCATGTTGATGTATGTCTCTATTTATTAGTATATTTTTTATTAATTTATGAATTAACGAATTACTATAAATATTTATAAAAATAGATTTTAATGTAATTATACATCTTGATAGTAGTGACATTCTCATAACTTCTCAATGGTAACAACATCATGGTCTGGATGACTGATTTACGATCACAATCTGACCCACTGGGCTCATGCTACAACTACCCCAAGCCTGCCTTCATATGTCACGGGGTGGAGATATGCTCCAAAAGGAATATCTAACATAGTATTCCATTTCTTAATGAACCTGTATGCACACAACCAACAAAATCAATGTAGAAGTGAAGAGAAATAAAAGGAAAATATGCAATATCTAGAGTAATAACCATATAAGAAAAACCTCTATGGTTTACAAGAATATGATAGTTTAAATTGAATGTAAATGGGATAAAATTCATGCCCAACCATAAATATGTCCCAATCTAACAAAACTGTATAAGTAAATGTTGATATCTCTAAGATCTGACCACCATATTCGGTTCAATGCACCAGGTTTCCCGATTATCCTCTGTATTCACTACTGAAATGTAACGCCCCGACCCCAGTTGCCCAGAGTCGGTGCATTATTGCGTAACATTGGCATGATCACAAAATATCAAGTCTCGAAAGACCGATTAGTTTAGTAGCCTTGGAAACACTAGATACATTCATAAATGTTACATTACATCATAAAGTGAAAAAATACAATAACATAGTATCCATTTTCCACACTCATATCCCCTTCAGAATATCCGTGCAGGTCATTCCTAAAATACTTCTTCCTATCCTGGAAAAATTAAAACATTGAAAGGGGTGAGCTGAGATGCTCAGTAAGGATAACAATATTGCGGAAGCTTTAGTAAATAAACATTAACATTTAAGGCAATTTATAACTAAAACAAAAGCCTTTTTAAACTTTAACTTCAGCATAATATGGAAAAAATAAAATGAAATAATGTCATTCACTTACTCACATGGATATTCTACTAGTCGAATAATGACATGCAATATCAATAACCACTTTCATAATGATGGAATGCATAATGCCAGACTATCATTACCACGTAGCCAAGGCCTCATGCCAAGTCCACAAATAAGATTTTGTCAAGGCCTCGTGCCAAGACAATAGTTTGTCTAATGAGACCTACCGATGAATCGAGGAGCTATAGCGGGCTCTACCCGTCACTTATTAAGTCCAATGCATTCCTCATATGAACAGGTTTAAATATATCATAAAACATAACATAATTGTATCATATAAAAAATGTATAAAGGAAACATAACGTTTCCACACTTCAATCACAAGATATCAATACAAAATATTGATATAATAAAAACTTTATCAAAACCATTTTTCAAAACCAAAATAAAGGAAAATTAAAACATTGTATTTATTTTTCATTTAAAAAAAGTTATGGCTTGTAGAGGAAGCCGAAACTCAAATAATGGTCACGGCGGCGGAGAAGTCATTGTCACCGCATACGTATGGCAAGAAAAACATTCCTTTTTGTCATTTAGTAAAATTCTTCGTATAAAAAAATTCATTTTGAATAAACGTAAATGTCAAAGGGGTTTATACACCGTATAAAATAAAGTTGTGTATAAAACCAAATATGACTCAATGAAAGGAGATTGAGAAGAAATCCTTACAAAGATCATTTTTAAAATAAAATAGGTCTATTATGTGTATTCACTATAAGTACACATAAAGAAAGTACAAATACAAGATATGACATAATAATATCATGACAAAATTTGAAAGTAGGAAATTAACCCAATGAATGGAAATTGGGTTAAGAAGTTCCATTACCTCGTGTCCGACTTGACTCGATTGTTCTTTAACCTCCTGAATAATAAACTAGAGTTAATTTATATTTACTTAAGAACCTTTTTCATGTTCATTATTCCTTTTATATCACTTATTACTATGTTATAAAAATTATGTAATTATTTATGTTAATAACAGTCATTTTGTCGATCTTTGGTACTTTAGTCAAAAATATACTTCTTATTATTACAAGTTGTTCATGTGGTGAAATATCAATTATATCCATAATTATATTCATGAGGTAGATATCATATATAACATATATATCCAGTATATACATGCATTTATAATATTACATAACATTTAGAGGTAAGAAATGAAATGCACCATTCATGGAGACGGTAAGTCGTACGTACGCATGAACGCTACTTTCATTTCTATTTCATATTTTAATGGACCGAAACATAATTATATAAAGTTATAATATAATTCCAGTATAATATAATGTATAATATCATTTACTCCATCCTTTATACATCCCATATATGGTATTAATGATTCAAATAACTTTGAACGGGCGGTAGTCCGCACTTCCTAAAATGAAAATGTCATGTTTACCCATAATGGAAACCATAAAGGTATGCCATAAATGAAAAATACAGAAGATTAATTAAAACATAAACATATTATATATCATATGTAAATATAGTTAAATCTTAATGGACACCTTTTAAGGTGTTATATGAGTGTTGAACAATCATCGTTTTGTGAGGCAAAAATTCATCATCCACAGAAACAGTATGTTCTTTAACCATTAGATGTAGGTGTGTGTAAGTATAGCTCGAATCCTTCTTATAAAAACAACCTAGTATATTTCAGATACTGGTTTTGTTACAAAAGAAAATAATGAAAATAGTTTAGGGGGATGGATAAGCAAAATAAAACAAAACAACTTTAGGGAAGACATTACCTTAAAATCAGGTAACTCTTTTTGATTTGAGCCAAAGGCTTCCTTGGGAAGACTTGTTCCCAAAGTGAGGCTTATAAGAGTAAGGTATGAATGTTTAGAGAGTATTTGGGTAGAGGTTGGCCGAGCCAAAAGGCTTTGAAGGTGTGAGTAAGGTGGTAGTGGTGGGGGCCTTTTATAAGAGGAGAGAAGGGGCACTCTTGGAAAGATTGAAATGTTAATTTATTATGAAATGCTTTTTCGGATTATAAAGGTCCCACACTTATATATTTCGAGGATAAGGTGATAAGGGTTCGAAATCTACTCATACAATAGGTTTTTGACAAATTTATGTCTTAGATTTTATATTATCTTTTCATTTTATTTAAATCGTTAATTAATGAGTTAATCGCTGCATCATCATGGTGTCATAAATAATTTAATTTATTTAATGTCTAAAAATTATAAAAAAAACTATCATGATTTAGGAAATCCTTTTATCTTTCTAATGAATTTTTATAGTCAAACATATGACTTGTATATCCCCATTTAAAAATTGTTTTAGTAAAACAACTCTTGTTTGTGACATTTTTATTTTAAAATTAAATAAAAAGTTATTTAAGTCATTTTCCTACCAAAGTGGCTCCATGGGGTCCCAAAGTTGACCCATGGATTGTCTCGGTCGGCCATGACACATCCAATAGGAGTAGGAGAAGTGTAAAGGTCATTTTATATTTTTATAATACCATTTTTCCTTAAATTTCACTAATTAACTTTAATCGCGATTAATTAAACATAAAAGTTACTATTCACCAAAAAATTATTTTAATCCCATTGAACCACATTTTACTTCCTAATGACAACCATGTATGTCGGTTTATTGAAAATCAAATCACAGAAGTGGTAATGTTTCATTCAAACAAAAAATCAGTTTTTTAACTGCCACTTAGTGGTTTCACTATTCATCAAAAATTGAAGTTTTTCAGAACAATGCCAAAATTTCACCCTAAGCTATAATTGATATTCCAAATTCAAAAATGATTTCTATTTTACCAAATTCCAAACATATAAGTTGCATTAATTAATTTTATAATTAATTCCCGCTGTCACAACAAATAGCATGTTTTTAAGAAACAATATATATCAAAAGATTGACAATTGTTTATGTCAAATTTCAAAGTGAAATTAATTCTAATGACCACCATTGGATAAAATAGTAAAAATATATTGTAATTATACTTTAAAACCATTAAATAGTATAATTTATCACTATAAAATACTTTTCTTAAAAAAGTTGTTTTTAAGTATTTTTCACTATTCATAAAAATTGGAAGTTCTCAGAAACTTACAAAAAATTCAACTTTGGATAATTTCGATATTACGAATACAAAAATGAATTCCATTTTGAAATATAAAATTTCTATAATTTTAAAAAGTCGGTATTACTATTCATAACGGCTACTTTGATTAGTCGTGGTGTGTTAGAACTCGAACTTGCGTACAATGCAAGCTATTGCATTATTGAAAGAGAGGCGTATCGTGGAAGATCAGGGTGTTACATTATCCCCTTCTTCAATAAATTGCGTCCTCGCAATTTGAAAATGTTCTTCGAAAATATATGGTTGAAAATAGAAAATACCTTTGTAAAAAACCCACATCAAAAATCGGGTTAATAAAAATATAACTTTAAAAGATAGAAAGATAAGTACAAAGGTCACCCGAGATATCCAATACTCGGATTCTATGAAAATATGGATATGGAAGAAAAAAAACCATCAAGGTTTGGTGGAGAGTTGTAGAAAATAGGATCAGGAGAAAGTTAACCATAAGAAAATCACAATCTTGTGATTGGTTAAACGGTCATTGAATCCCTAGTTGGAAAAGTTAACCGGCAACGTTTTTGTTTTAAGTTACATTTTATAAAGTTGAGGAATTTATTTAGGATATTTACTAAGAATGTAAGGGAATATACATACTTGTCATGAAGATTTTCATTCTTTAATAAATTTTTACCATAAACCCATCTTTCACTCCAAATGGTAACAGAACTCAAAAATATTCTATGTATCCTAATTGTATAAGGTTATAAATATTACCACATACCATTTAGATTAGGAAAAATATTTTGTAATAACCAGCGACTTCCTGTAGGCTAGTGGTAGGTAATAAAGGTCTGTCACACTATGGTTGTGGGTTCGATTCCTGCAGCATTGTCCGACGTGAAGGGTTATGGCCCACCCCGCAGGTTGTCCTTTTCCTAAAACTATAGTATTATAATATTCCAAAAATAATCTTCAGAAATGTTTTAACCGTAAACAATACTATTCAAAGTTCAACTTAATACATCCCAACCTTTATTGTTATCCAAAATACCTCTGTCAAAATGTTCTCTAAAAGGTATCTTAATTCCAATATCAATTTATCTGATTCCCCAAACAAAGTAATGTTTCTCTTATTGTCACATACTAAAAATATGATTACCTTCATCATATTAAAACCTTAATGAAAAAAACAAGTACTGTAGTACAATCCTTATATATATCACATTATCCTTATAACCAGAATATAATCCTTGAGTCCAAAAGCACTAATACATTAATTATTCCACTTCTACTGTAGTAATAGCATAAGATTTTCCATGATCCCTTTCCCTTTTCTGTGTTATGTTTCCTTGACGCTTAGGACATTCATTTGCATAATTCCCCATTTCCCTACAATTGTAGCATTCAACATTGATAGCCTCTTTCTTTCCCTTACAATCACGATCCTGGTAACCTTTTTCTCTACATTTGTAACAAACTCCCATTCCCTTTAGGCAAGTACCAGGGTGATTTTTCCTCCAATTATCGCATAATAGAAAATACTTCTTTCCCTTTTTCCCTTTATCTATCTCTTGTTCTACCGTTCTCTTCTTCTCTTGCTTTACTTTGTTGTCATAAGACATAGAGAATTCCTTTTCTGTCTTGATAGAACACGAGACTATATCTTCGTACGTTGAGAAAGATTGTGATACTAATGCTCGATGGAGAAATGGTTTTAACCCATCAAATAAACGATCGATCTTACTTCTTGGGTTACGTATATAATCTGCCGCATGCCTCGCTAACCTTGTAAAGTTTTCCTCATACTTTTCGACATTCTCATCCTCCTTCTGCCTCAGACTTAGAAATTGCCTTTCCATATCTGTTCGATGGTCATGTGGAAAGTATTTTTCTAAGAAAATATCTTTTAACTCTCTCCATTCCATATTTGATACCTCATCATCTTCCTTTGTGTTTTGAATCAATGACCACCACTGATCAGCATCTCCAGTGAGGCAGTAAACTTCCATGACAAACTTCTCCGTTTCGCTACTCCCCAAGGCATGGAATATTTTTTCTAAGGAGTTTATCCATTGCTCAGCTACTAATGGATTTGTACCCCCATTAAATGTTGGTGGTTGTTGCCTCATGAATCGATCTAACATTGATCCTCCATGTTGCGGATCAGGGTGCTCCATACGAGTAAGGTTATTATTCATAACCTGAATGAGTTGTCCTAGTATGGTAATAAGTTGATCAGCACCAGTTGTATCTCTAGATCCACAATCATTATCTTGGGATAGAGGGAAATCCCTACACGAAGTGTGTGCATTGATACGGTTTCCATTCCTTCCACTAGGTGCCATTTCTAAACAACAACATAAACTAGATTAGTTTATGATTCAAAATACATAATTCCATACTTGTAAAATACCTAACATAAGTTGAACTATTTATGGATATAATCCATAATAATAAAAATGTTTTCTTTGAGGAAGTATATACTCATAACCCTTCATAGTGGTTTGTAAAGAAAATGAGAATTATCCTAAGCATATCCCTCAGGAGTGTCGTAACCAAGAGTGCAGCAAGGCCCGTTGTCGTGCACCAGTTCTCGTTTGAGTCTATCTCAAAGTGGTGTTTTCAGGTTTTACCCCTAGGTACATCTATGCCAGAGCTGCCTCTACCTGCTCGTATCCAGATAGGGATGTATTGCTCGGAAAACTCACAAAATCTCTATAATACCAAAATTCTAGGAATTTATTCTATACTAATCCTCAATGTCTATCTTTGGGCTATGTTCTCTAATCAGAGTTTATCTAAATATAGCTTCTAAGGTTAGTAATAAACTTCCACTAATACCAACTGTAACGCCCCAACCCCAGTTGCCCAGAGTCGGTGCATTATTGTGTAACATTGGCATGATCACAAAAGATCATGTCTCGAAAGGTAGATTAGTTTAGTAGCCTTGGAAACAATAGATACATTCATAAATGTTACATTACATCAAAAAGTGAAAAACTACAATAACATAGTATCCATTTTCCACACTCATATCCCCTTCAGACTATCCCTGCAGTTCATTCCTAAAATACTTCTTCACATCCTGGAAAAATTAAAACATTGAAAGGGGTGAGCTCAGATACTCAGTAAGGATAACAATATTGCGTAAGATTTCATAAATAAACATCACCATTTAAGGCAATTTATAACTAAAAAAATCCTTTTTGAACTTTAACTTTAGGATAATATGGTAAAAATAAAATGAAATAATACCATTCACTTACTCACATGGATATTCTACTAGTCGAATTATCACATGCAATATCAATAACCACTTTCATAATGATGGAATGCATAATGGCAGACTATCATAACCACATAGCCAAGGACTCGTGCTAAGACCACAAAGAAGATTTTGTCAAGGCCTCATGCCAGGACACTAGTTTGTCTCATGAGACCTACCGATGCATCGAGGAGCTATAGCGGGCTCCACCTGTCACTTATTAAGTCCAATTCATTCCTCATATGAACAGGTTTAAACATATCATAAACCATAACATAATTGTATCACATAAAACATCTATAAAGAAAACATAACATTTCCACACTTCAATCATAAGATATCCATAATACACATTGATATAATAAAAACTTTATCAAAACCATTTTCAATACCAAAATAAAGGAAAAAAAATATGTATTTATTTTTCATTTTAAAAAAGGTATAGCTTGTAGAGGAAGCCGAAACTCAAATAATGGTCACAGCGGTGGAGAAGTCATTGTCGCCGCATAAGTACGGCAAGAAAAACATTCCTTTTTGTTGTTTAGTAAAATTCTTCGTATAAAAAAGATTCATTTTGAATAAACGTAAATGTCAAAGGGGTTTATACACCATATAAAAGAAAGTTGTGTATAAAACCAAATATGCCTCAATGAATCGAGATTGAGACGAAGTCCTAACAAAGATCATTTTTAAAATAAAATAAGTCTATTATGTGTATTCACTATAAGTACACATAAATAAAGTACAAATACAAGATATGACATAATAATATGATGACATAATTTGAAAGTAGGAGATTAACCCAAAGAATGGAAATTGGGTTAAGAAATTCCCTTACCTCGTGTCCGACTTGACTCGATCGTTCTTTAACCTCCTGAATAATAAACTAGAGTTAATTTATATTTACTTAAGAACCTTTTTCATGTTCATTATTCCTTTTAAATCACTTATTACCATGTTATGAACATTATGTAATTATTTATGTTAATAACAGTCGTTTTGTCGATCTTTGGTACTTTAGTCAAAAATATACTTCTTATTATTACAAGTTGTTCATGTGGAGAAATATCCATTATATCCAGAATTATATTCATTATGTAGATATCATATATAACATATATATATACAGTATATACATGCATTTATAATATTACATAACATTTAGAGGTAAGAAATGAAATGCACCGTTCATGGAGACGGTAAGCCGTACGTACGCATGAACGCTACTTTCATTTCTCTTTCATATTTTAATGGAATGAAACATAATTATATAAAGGTATAATATAATTCCAGTATAATATAATTTATAATACCATTTACGAAATCTTTTATACATCCCACATATGGTATTAATGATTCAAATCACTTTGAGGGGGTGGTAGTCCGCACTTCCTAAAATTAAAATATCGCGTTTACCCATAAACATATTATTTAAATACAGAAGCTTAAGTAAAACATAAATATAGTGACATCTTAATACAGAATCTTAATTAAAATACAGAAGATTACGTAAAACATAAACATATTATATATCATATATAAATATAGTGACATCTTAATGGCCACATTTGAAGGTGTTATATGAGTGTTGAACAATCATCGTTTCGTGAGGCAGAAATTCGCCATCCACAGAAACAGTATGTTTCTAACCATTAGATGTAGGTGTGTGTAAGTGTAGCTCGAATCCTTATTATAACAACATCCTAGTATATTGGAGATACTGTTTTTGTTACAAAAGAAAATAATAAAAAGTGTTTAGGGGGTTGAAGAAGCAAAATAAAATAAAACAACATTAGGGAAGACATTACATTAAAATCGGGTAACTCTATTTGATTTGAGCCAAAGGATTCCTTGGGAAGACTTCAGCCCAAATTTAGGCTTATAAGAGTAGGTGAGGGAAGTTTAGAGAGTATTTGGGTAGAGGTTGGCCTATCCAAAAGGATTTTAAGGTGTGAGTAAGGTGGTAGTGGTGGGGGCCTTTTATAAGAGAAGAGAAGGGGCACTCTTGGAAAGATTGAAATGTTACTTTATTATGAAATGATTTTTCGGATTATAAAGGTCCCACACTTATATATTTCGAGGATAAGGTGATAAGGGTTCTAAATATACTCATCAAATAGGTTTTTTACAAGTGTAAGTCTTAGATTTTACATTATCTTTTCATTTTATTTAAATCGTTAATTAATGATGTAATCGCTGCATCATCATGGTGTCATAAATAATTTAATTTATTTAATGTATAAAAATTATAAAAAAACTATCATGATGATGGATATCTTTTTATCTTTCTAATGAAAATTTATAGTCAAAAATATGACTTGTATAACCCCATTTAAAAATTGTTTTAGTAAAACAACTCATGTTTGTGACATTTTTAATTTGACATTAAATAAAACGTTATTTATGTCATTTTACTACCAAAGTGGCTCCATGGGGTCCCAAAGTTGACCCATGGATTGTCTTTGTCGTCCATGACACATCCAATAGGGGTAGGACAAGTGTAAATGTCATTTCATATTTTTATAATACCATTTTTACCTTAAATTTCACTAATTACTTTTAATCGCAATTAATTAAACTTAAAAGTTACTATTCACCAAAAATTATTTTAATCCCATTGAACCACATTTTACTTCCTAATTACAACCATGTATGTCGTATTTTTGAAAATCAAATCACAGAAGTGGTAATGTTTCATTTAAACGAAAAATCAGTTTTTTAACTACCACTTAGTGGTTTCACTATTCATCAAAAATTGAAGTTTTTCAGAACAATTCCAAAATTTCACCATAAGCTATAATTTACCACCATTGGATAAAATAGTAAAAATATATTCTAATTATACTCTAAAACCACTCAATAGTACAATTTATCACTATAAAATACTTTTATTAAAAAAGTTGTTTTTAAGTATTTTTCACTATTCATAAAAAATTGGAAGTTCTCAGAAAATTACAAAAAATTCAAATTTGGATAATTTTGATATTATGAATACAAAGATGAAGTCCATTTTGAAATATAAAATTTCTATAATTTTAAAAATTGGGTATTACTATTCATAACGGCTACTTTGATTAGTCGTAGTGTGTTAGAACTCGAACTTGCGTACAATGCAAGCTATTGCATTATTGAAAGAGAGGCGTATTGTGGAAGCTCGGGGTGTTACATGAAATGTCCACCGTTTACATAAGACATGACATGTGTAGGAATATCCCATGAAAGAAAGAGTATATATAGTCCTAGTAGGAGACCGTAAAATTTGAAGTGATAACAGTTAGAGACATGATAGGAATAGACAGACAACTCAAACTAAAGAGAGTAACGAAATCCCACAATGTATATTCAGATATATATATATGCTCGAACCAAAAAAAACCCAAAGAAAAGATAAATAAATCTCTGTCTCTCATCTAATCTCAGGTAAAGAGTATCATCTACTCCATAATAATATCAATGATGCCTAGCCTCTCACGCATCTCACTAAAGAGACATCCATGTACATCCACACCTCGCCACTATTCCGCTTTGTCCAGGGGAATAATATCCGGGTATAGGTCCCATGTCCTAGTAGATCATAAAAGTTTCCAATAAAGTAGGTCTAGTGAACATACTAAGACTCCATAGAAGAGTATCACTCTGTAGTAGATAGAGGACCCATTCCCTACCAAGTAGGAGGGTACCACTCATGTAATCGAAAGAGGAACCTACCCGGCCAAGCTAGAGGGTTCCAATATAGTAAACAGTACTGGAATCATACTAAACATAGTTGTAGGGTTCCACTGTAGTGGACAAAAAATTGTTCCCATATATTGTAGGAGGGTTCCACTCGGATAGTAGACTGGGGACCCATTCCCTTACCCGCAAGATATTGCCACTATAGTGGTCAAGGAACCATTACCTTTCTATACCAGAGGGTAGACCTCTGCTGATATGTAGAGAACCCATGACTTAACCCAGAATGAGGGTTTCACTATGATAATTTGTATAGGAATCATTCTCGTCCCTACAAGAGGGTGCCACTCAAATGGTTGATTGTGAACCCATGTCATACCTAGCAGGATGGTTCCACTCTAATCTCTCTAATGATCCTACCTAATTAGTAACTAAAGATTCATCGCACTTGAACACCTCTCATCATATACCAAAATCCACCTTAGAGTCCACCATCACTTTCTACAATGAAAAAAACAAAGGATAGGATACTCATGGTCCAAAATATAATTCCAAAAAAGGAGATATAAGAGACTAAATGTTACCCAAAAATGAAGAAGGTATACATAGAGTGTAATGGGACCCACATGGTGTGTAGTACCCCATCTCTCTATAGTTTTTTACTTGATTTTACATGGATCACTAACCATATATCAATATATGGCGTGTATTTGGGCTACATGGTGTGCCTCGACCTCTCAGGGTCCTTCCCATGTTCTAGTCCATGTCTCTGTAAAACTACCCATGTACATGTACTCAAGTACACACTATGTATGATCCAAGATGGCACTTGGTGTTTGGTTCCTACTCAGGCTTCTGTACTCTTCAAATTTTATGGCATGCCTCCTACCATACACAATGTGTAAGGGAACATGGGTTCCTAGGTGTGTACTGCCTAAACATATCAAGTCAATCATCTATGGAGACACAGTGTGTGGTCCCTCCACAGGATGTGCCATAATTAACTCCAAGAGAAACCCTTGATGCCATAGAAATCCCACTACATAGTGTGTGTTCTTTAGAATACAAAGTGTGTAGTTGGGTTTTTCACAAAAACGTAGATTTGGGACGTGTGTTCCATATCTTTACTTTCATTCTTGTCTCTCATCATCAGGCTTCCCAAAAATTAAGGAAATAGAATCCAATAATCATTTTTGGCACTTATATGGCTGAAAAATGAATTATCTATTTTTCACATGAAACTCGAACACATCATTCATATCTCTTACCACCTGAAATGACTCACCAGTATTATGATTCTTTTTGGAATCACCCATATCCCAGAAAATATCACAATTTCATCATTGATCATCGATCCATTAATCTAACATGAATCCTTCGTGAATCTAGTTTATGGTCAAGGTTGGTCCCGCCAAAAAAAATTGAATCACAGACCTGTGGTCTATCAATGACTGGATAAACAAAATAATTGTGATAAAGGAATCAATACAAAGTTATAAAAAAATTTCCAAGAATTATTTTCCAATGAATAAAATAGGGATATAATGGGTGAGAAAAACTAAATAATCTGTTTAATACCCTTACATAAGCACATGAAATGGATTGTAATTGACGCAGATCAAAGAATAAATATGATCATGATAAAACCTTTAATCAATATGGGATGAATTCAAAAATTGATGGGTCCTACCTAGTTTTGGTTAATCTATTATTGAATAATTCACTCTTCAATGAAGAAGATATGTTGGTGTGTTCATTTCGTCTTAATATTCTAGGATTTGGAGTTCCAAATCATTGATATCATGATTCACCAATGAGAGGTGTAAGGAAAGCCTCTCGATTATCCTAGGGTTTATAAGGATAAACCTAAAGGGTTGTTATAAAGTGGAATTTATAGACATATTTTAGTTAGGGGAATTAATAAATAAAATTAATTAATTATTTAATTAATCAACTTAATGTACCACCAATGTCTGTTTTATTCAAACACCTTATGTCGATCCATTTTAGGATGTGAATAGGGTAAACCATGCATTCTAGACTCAGTTGTGGTCTCTGATTTCTGATCTAATTTTTTTTAAGATTTGTTGTATTTTATTTATGAAACTGTGGACGTTTAATAAAGAATTTTTTAAAAAAAATTAAATTAATTCCAGAAACATCGGGCCTTCTAATCGCACAATGTCTGAGCCCTTGGATCCTAAAATATATCTAGAAATATTTAAAATCTGAAAAAAATAGAGTCTCTGCATCATTACCTCATTCAATATTTTCATCCATAAAAAGAAATACTAAACAAAACTGTTCAGAAACTGAGCCTTCGTCGGGATATCCCACTCTAGTGAGCTCTTATTTATGCTCTCGTGCTACCATATCACATGATCCAATGGTATGGTCCATCCACATGGGGTCCTCTCTCACCGATCCTTGATCTCTATCAGGAGATCTAAAAAATCGTTCCATTATCATTGGAAAAATTTCCCAAGTCAATAATGTGTGTGGGGTCATGAACATATCTCCTCATCTATGATGTGTGGAAGACATTATGCACTTGCTCAAACTGTGGGGGTATGGTGAGGTGTTAAGCAACCTCTCCAAACCCAATCAAGATCTCAAATGAGCCGATGAGTCTCGTGAATAGCTTGCCTCCCCAGTTGAATCTCACCAAACATCATCGTGGGGAGAATCTAAAAAAAAATTGGTCTCTCGTCTCAAACTCCAAGGTCCTAGGATGTTGATCTGTGTAATATTTTTCCTTCTCTAAGATATCCTCATCTCGTCATTGATTATCTATACCTTCTCTGTCATCTCCAAACCCATATCTTGACCCACAAGTAATGCTTCTATGATCTCTTTGTAGCATAAGGATAACCTAAAGGGTCACCGATATAGGGCCTTTAAAGGTTCCATGCTGATAGAAGAGTGGTATCTATTATTGTATGAAAACTCTACTAATGAAAATTTATCCCCTCTACCTCCATCTAATGTCAAACACACAAACCCTTAGCATTTCCTCCAACACTTGTATAGTGCACTTGGACTACCCATTTGTCTGTAGGTGGAAGGTTGTATTAATACTCATCTAGTTCATGAATTCCTACCACATGAATCTACATAAACATGTCATGAACCATGAATCATGGTTTGATACAATGGTTGTGGACACCCCATGAAGTTGAAAAATATCACAAATGTACTACTGCCCAAAACGATCTTCCAAACTCTTCTCTCTAAAAGAAAGGAAGTCTGTGAACTTCATGAGTTGATCAACTATCAACCAGATAGTGTCATGGACTCTTAATATCTGTGGAATCATTGTAATGATTTCCATGTATATGATATCCCATTTAAAATCCAAAATACCAAGGGGATGCAAAAAAACATTTCAGAATCTGGTGAAAATCCTTCACCTGCTGACAAGTGAGGCATCGTGAGATAAACTCATCCCAACTCTGTCACATTCCTTCCCACAAAAACAGTTGCTAATGATCTATGTACATCATCCCACACTAGGATTTACAGACAAAGTATAAGTGTGTAAATCTCTTATCACCTCCAACCACAACATTACTAAGACCACCATCTATCCCTAGAAACGGATGATGTGATTCCCTCCAATATAAAATATATTTGGTGAATCCACTAAGGATTTCTGTCCATCCAAGACCTCACAGTCAATTTCTCCCAACTAGGAATCTCTCACACACTGATGGAGTGGAATATTCAACAACAATGATTGAATAAAACTTTCTCCCATCTCATCGACTAGGGTTATCTATATGGAATTGAACTTCTCAGATGCCTCCTACACTAAACGAGCATAGGACATCCTATTGAGGGAACCTTCTATCACATTACCCATCCCTATACTATATATTATCTTTAATTAATAGTCATGCAAGAAATACAACCAACCCCTCTATATCAAGGTCATGTATCTATTTGTGAATACATACCTCAGACTTTAGTGGTCAGAGTAAACCACAAAGTGCTCACCCAAAAGAAGGTGTCTCGACATCCTTAGAGCGAATACTACCACTTCCTACTCTAAGTCATGAGTCACGTAGTTATTCTTGCGGGGTCTCAAATGAATCTACCCATAAGTGATAACTAACTTTCTCTACATCAACATATAGTTGTGACTAACTCGGGAGTCATCACAAAACACTACGTACTACATGCCCTCCTATGATAGTATCAAAATATGAGCACTCATTAGCCTTAGCCTAAACTTCTCGAATGCTCTATAGAACTAATCAGCCCAAGTAAATGGATTCCATTTCAACATCGAGATGGTAGAAGTTGATAAAATTATATATAATTTTTTCACAAAACTTTTTTAGTACCCATCCAGTCCAAGAAAATATTGCACCTTTGAGAAGCTCTTGAATGGATCCCAAGAAAGCATTGTATTGTCCTTTGTCAAGTCCACAGCTAAACCATGTTCATAAATGGAATGCCCCAAAAATTTAAATTCATGTATCCAGAATTGGAACTTCAAGACCTTATTATAAATATGGTTCTCCTGAAGAAAATATAAGTTCATCCTCAAGTGATCTACACGCTCTTCTAATAACATAGAGTATAAGAGTTTGTCATTAATAAAGATAACCACAAAAAATTCCTAGTATGACTAGATGATCTGATTCATCAAATCCATAAACACAACAAGGAAATTTTTTACACTAAAGGGATTCAGCAGGAACTAATAGTGTTTGTAACGATATTGGAACACCAAATTCATAATATCAACCTTGATAACACTGAATAGGTTGTAATAGGGCCTGAGATCAACATTCAAGAACCTTTCATAACCTCAAAACTAGTTAAAGAGTTAATGAATCCTTATAAAGTGGTATTTTTTCTTTATCATACCCTAGCTAAGGTGATTATAATTGACAAAAATCCATAAGTTGTCATTTTCCTTTTTCATAAACAATACTAGAGCCACAAAGGGGGACACTCTATATTTGAAGAAACCCTTCACTCAATGTTCCTCCAACTATAATCATAACTCCCAGAGCATAATATGGTCTTTTTGATATGCCAAAGAAAATATATGAGCTTTCCAAGGATGAAGATAAATAAAAAAATCCTTCTCCATCCCCAGAGGTAGTCCAGAATAATTCTTAGGTAAGATGTCCATAAAATCCTCCATGAATGAAGGAATCCAAATTCTTAAAGAGTCTAGTGCGCCAAGGGATTCACTATCCAGCTAATAGTTGTTAAATCCCAGCCTCTTACTCACAGAACCCACTCTACCTGTCAAGAGATCTCTCTATCCAAGAGAAGAGAATCTCTTCACATCATTGTGAATGAATCTAAATCATCTACAATTAAAGTTAATATGGGACAAGACCATGGAAAACCATTCTAGAACGAAGATAATGTCATATGATTCCATAATTATGACCAAATGGTCCTATAAATACCTCTTGACACCAAGGTATAGCCCACACTACCAGAAGATAAATGATATCAAAGAAATGTTCCTCATAGGAAAATCTAGATGAAGCTATTGTGATAATGCCTCAATTGGGAGCTCCAACTCGCTCACCAGGAATAAAGAGAGGAAGGAATTATTCATACCTATGTCCACTAACATTGAATAAATAGTATAATAAACCCATATCGTACCTCTAATCATCTTTTTTGTCCCTAGGATGTAAGCCTCCATAGTTTGTAGTTATCTGTGGCCCAGGCCAACAACTCTCGGAGCCTGACGTGCGCCGCTTGGTGGTGGGGTTTCAAATATATCATAATGTCTTCCACCACCCACATACCATCCTCCTAATGATCCACATACTCTTCTTATATATACTCTTATCTAGAGGGAACCATAACCTCTTCTGGGAGATCCCTGATCATGGTGTTACCTATTCCATGGTGGTCCATAAACTATTTTTTTCACTCTTTATCACATCAGGTTGGGTAGCCACGCACCATGTGACCTCAACCATAGATTTCAGAGCACCCCCACCCCCTAGAAGGCTACCCTATTCCTCTGTGATTCACCTAACCACATGACCAAGCTGTGTCCTATGAAGATCTTCTACGTCAAGATCATATCATCTGGAATCTTCTAGCTATTTTAGATGAATCATCCTTGTGACTCCCAATTCTTGTCCAGCATCTGAAAATCCATCTGACATGAATCTCTCCATCCCTAGTTCCCACTCCATAACCCTAGAATAGTTGGGAGTGTACAAGTGTGCCACACTAGAATTAATATCTCGGCAGAGTCCCTACTCAAACTTCCATCCTCAGAGTTAGTCATCCTGAATCATGTTGAGGGAGTATCAGGTAAGGTATGGGAACATCATTACATTCTCTGCCACTATCATACCTCCTTGTTTCATCTCAAGAATCTTCTGATTCTAAAAAAAATGTATGAAGGGGGGCTAGTACTCCCAAAAAATATCTACTAATAGTTGGACCACCATAGTTTCGACGTATTGTGCATGTGGGAAACAAGAATCCCCTAGTTATTAGCTACACTATTTAAAAGACTAGCTACTAGTGAAACCAAATAATCCATCGGTGTTTGAATAAGATTAAAAAACATACAAATCAATCTAGACAATCCTACAATACCTATGCATCTGAATCACTGCATAACCTCAGCGACCTCTGGTGCTGAAACTCACGGATCACACTAAGCCTGTGAGCATCATCAACCTTATTTTCTAGTATGATTTAGTTTATATGAAGTGATGTTGATTCTACCTATAAACCTTGAGGAAGGATCTCATGGTACAGATCCTAAACTGGCCCATCATCACTCATTGGATCATCATCATGATCCAAAATTAGTAACATGGAAAGATGTCATCATAGAGGAATTCTGAAAAATATAATCAAACAGTACCACTGTCAAATGTTCAAATATATGCAATGGGGACCTGTATTAATAATTATATTCAAAGAATCAATCTTATATAATTCATGTAAATTTTAACCCTGTAACAAATAACTTTGTATGTCTAGTCTATAAGTAGATATTCAAGGTCCTAGTGAATTGATTCGTTTTCCACTACACAAACATTGGGTTCCCTGTCTTGAAATATGCTCTCAAAATCATTTGAAACAGTTTCTCAAAACACAAACCCAATCATCATATGTGGACTACGCCACACAAAATCTTATGTATTGAACCAATTATGATATGTGTCTTTTAATTCCTGGCCCACATTGGCTTCATCCATAACTTTCCCTAGCCCACTTCTATAGGCTATGGGGTGGTGAGAAGTATATAAAGAAATGTCTAACATTAGAGGCCTTGGCTTAATGTGAAAGTATGCACATTCCAAACAATCTAAATGTAGTAGTGAAGATGAATAAAAGGGTAAGATGCAATATCTACAGTAATAACCATACATGAAAAACCTAAAGGGTGTACAAGAGTAAAATTGTGTAAAATGATAGTAGAAGGGTAAAAATACATGCCCAACCAAAAATATATCCAAACCTAATAAAACTAGAAAAGTAAATGCTAAGAGAGCCTAGTTCTTAATCACTAAACTCTAACCACCATATGTGATCCAATGCACTGGGTATCCTTATGATCCTATGTAGTCACCATCAACTTATTCATAATCAGCATAAAACATGACAAATGTGGGAAAATCCAATGTAGGGGTGACTATATACATACCATGTAGGATTCCTGGGAAGCTGAAGCAAGAGGAGTAAGTGACATATTAAGAATAGATAGACAGCTCAACCAAAACAAGAGAGTAACAAAATGGAAAAAAATTATATATATATTTATATATCTGTGTGTGTGTGCGTTTGAACCAAATTAACATAAAAAATAGAATGGGTTTTGCATCTCATACCCCATCCTAGGTAAAGAGTGTCATTAGTTCCAAATGTTCATCAAATGTACATCATCATACTCGTCTATCTGAAGAGACATTAATGTCCATCCACACCTCACCGCTATGTCACATAGTCGAGGGGAAAAATGTTAAATTATAAGACCCACGCCCTGGTATAATAAGAGGGTACCACTCAAGTAGGTAGAGGACCCATACCACAACACCCCAGGAGGGTACCACTCATTGTTTGGTGGAGGAAATGTGCCTTACTCAGCAAAAGGGTTCCAATAAAGTAAACAGTAGAGGACCCATTACTAGTGAAGCTAGAGGGTTCTACTCTTGTAATTGGTGGAGTAATCATGTACGACCCAACTAGAGGGTGCCACTATAGTGGTCTAAGACCCATGCCCGGATACCAAATGAGGGGGCCACTGAGATAATAGATAAAGGAACCATTCCATACCTAGCAGGAGGGTTTCACTCTAGTAGTAGGGGACCCATGTGCTATCTTCAAAATCGATATCAAACAATTGATTGGTAAAGGACAAACACTTTGTCCTAGTAGGAGGGTGACACTAAAATAATCGATAGAGGACCCATTCCCTACCCAACAAGAGGGTTCCACTCTGATCCCTCTAATGATCTTTTATGATCGCTATTGTCATCAAGTGTCACGTAAATATAAATAAAACTCAAAACACCTTCAATCATATCTAAAAAGACATTATAGATGACACAATCACGTTATATGTGGAAAAACACTCAATATAGGGTACTCGTTACCCAAAATATGAATCTTAACAACGGGTATATGAGAGACTGAAGGTTCCTCTAAAAGGAAGAAGGTATAAAAGATGTGTAAGTGGACCCACATGGTGTGTGGTCCCACTTATCTTCCCTATTTTTTCTTTGATGGTACTTGGTTCATGGAGTGTGTTACACTACATGGTGTGTGTGTTGGCTACATGGCATGCCTCAGCCACCTGTGGTCCTTCCTATCCTCCTGGTCATGTCCAAGTAAAATTTCATGTGTTTGTGTACTATGGTATATGGAGTGTATGGCCCAAGTAGGCACTGGACATCTGCCGCCTGGTCACACCCTTGTACTCTTTGATGAAAATAGAATTCCTCCTACAATACGTGGTATGTAAGGCCACATGAAATCCTTGTGGCGTACTCATTGTACACACTGATCTAGTTAACATGGGTTATGAGGCATGTGGTCCCTCAAAATGGTGTTTCATATTTAAGTCTATGAAAAATCCTAGCCACCATAGAAACCATATTAGACAGTGCACATTATTCAGACAACATGACATGTAGTCAGGTTTATCATAGAAACATAGATATCTATTGTTCATTCCAGATATGACCTTCCCTCCTCATATCTCACCTCTAAGCCTCCCAAAATCAAATGAAATTTCTGATAATCATCATTTTCAACCATCCGATTTCTGTAAATTTAATCCCTTCTAGTTCACTCAAAACTCAAATGCGTTATGTGTATATCCTATTACTTGAAACACAACACAAATATCTTGGTCCTCTTTTTAGTTACCCACATTTTGAAAATCATATCAAATATATCCTTGATCGACGATCCATTTTTCATACATGTATCTATCATGAATCGGGGGGCACGATCAGTCTTAGTATCACCCAACAATATTGAATCATGGCCTCATGGTCCAATTATAACAAACACAAATACTTTTAGGTAAAAAATGCATCAAATGAACCTTTAACAAAAATTCTCTATGTTTTATTGTCTAAAAACTAAAAATAGGGATATTTAGGGTGATAAAACTGAATAAACAGTATAATGTTTGTACACAGGCACATGAAATTGCATTTAATTGACGTACACTAAATAAGTAAGATTATCATGATAAAATATATAATCAATAGGTGAATAATATCCAAATTGATGAGCCCTACACAGTTTTGGATTGTTCTTCATCAAATAATTCTCTCACAAATAAAAAAGGAGTCATTGTGTTCATGTCATCTTGATATGCCTGGATCCGAAGTTTCATCAACATCGTGTCTTGATTCACCAATGAGACAGAGAAAGAGAACCACTCAATTCTCCTAGGGTTTACATAGATAAACATGTAAAATTATAATAACAAGTAATAAATAGATATATTTATGTTAATTCCATAATTAAATTATAATAACAAGAATAAATAGATATATTTTGGTTACACCTAGACAAAATTCACATTTTGGACTCAACCATGGTATGAGATTTATATTATAATATTCCTTTTATGAGTTATACCATTTTATTTAAGAAATTGTGCCCAAGTAACATAAAATATTTTTAATGTTTTTATAAAATTAATTCTGAAGACATTGGGCCTCAGAATCACACATCATCTCAGCACTAGGCTCATAAAATACATCTATATATATATTTCACAGTCTTACAAGGAAAACACAAGGTCTATACATTTACCAACATCATTAATAGTAGGAATAAATATGAAAGGAAGTATAAAAATATATGAAAATATAGTAACAAATATTATAAAAGTTATAGGGTACCATGTATAGAATTGAGATATCGAATGTTCTATACCTTAACACCATAAGATTTAAAATAAACCCTAATTCCCAAATCAAAAATTCAAAATCTTGAGGATCATTGGAAGGGTGATATGTTAGGAAGAAGATAATCTATATTCAGATTCCTCCCTCAAGCCAAGCTTATCCATCCATGTGTCTACCCTATCACATCACTGATGCAATAAACACCCACACACACTTACTACCAATCCACAACCCACTGAAAGATCAACACCACTAGAAAAATTCTAAATTCCTTAAAAGAACAATATAACCATCCTAGAACCAATTTCATGTTTTTGTAAACATCTCTAGTTCTTCATATGACCAACTTCACCACGTCCATATCCCAATTCTGATGTCAAAAAAATTCAGGAAGCAATACAAAGCACAAAATTGAATATAGAAAAAATAAAGAAAGTAGAGAAAAACCGACCACTACTGAAGGATCCCATTTCCATCTCTATGTTAATAAACTCGAGGATAATGAAACCCCCCATATATACATAAATACATAAATAAATAAATAAAATGAAAAATCTCAAAATAATGAAGAATCCTTCAATCATCACTATAATCAAAACAACAGAGATTAATCTTTACTACAAGTGATACACCAACAAGAGAAAGTTGTACTAGTAAACCATATACCATAGGGAAAATTGTAGAACAACTCCACTCTATGCTGAAAGTTTCACCTAAAATAGTGATTTCAAAGATGATACCCTCTTGCTAGACCTCAAACTGAAAATTCCACCTAGGGATGGAATCTATACAAGTTTAAATTCTAAAAAGGAATCGACACTAGGGTTTGATAACTATAGAGCACATCCAAGGATGCACTAATGGAAAGTGTAAATGATAAAAAAGAATAAATGAAATGAAGAACCAATGAAAAGGAATAATTTTACTAGACAACCAAAGAAATGAAGAATCAAAATTAGGAAAAATAATCATAAATGAAGGTGAAGTGATTTACTGTATCAAATGGATTTAACACATTTTTTATTTTGACTTTTAATGTAAAATAATGTTTATTTTTCTATAAAAATTTATTTTATTTTAATTTCATATTTAAAGGATAAATTTACAAATATAAAAAATTTATTTGATTAAAGAAACATAATTTTAAAATTAATCATGAAAATACTTTCTTAGGATATATTTTTTATATTTTTCAAAAATAATTAATTTTTAGATGAATAGTGAAAATAATAATTTTGCACAAAATTTTCACCTTTAACTAAATATATTAAAGGTATAAATAAGTAAATTCAAATGAAAGTGTTTTATATAAATTATATATATAATAATTAATAATAATTATTTCAAAAAAACTACTTTGAATTTATAATATCCATGTTTAACATTTTTGAAGCTTGGGTAATATTTCACTCTAAAAACTATTTTTATTTGTAGATATTGAATATTATCTATATTAACTTGTATAAAGTGAATTTAAAAATAAGGATTTAAAATTTTATATCATAACATTCATATTATATAATATTTTCACTTTTGTTTCTATGAATAAATTTATGATTACCAATATTAAAGTTAATTACCATGATAATCGAGAAACTATTCCATTTTTTAAAGAAAATTTTTATTAAAATTGGTAAATTTTTATCAGTTAAATTAATTTAATATATCTAAAATAATGACACTAAAATGATATTTATGACTTCATATAAGTATATTGGAACTCATTTCATTGGTAATCAATGATAAATAAGATTAAGAATATATAATGATTAAAACAATATTTTTTTACAAAAATAGATTTTCAACACATTATAGCTTTTAATTTGAATCTGAAATTTATCATATTAATAAATATAATTAGATTAAAATGAGTCTGAATTTGGATTATAGAAATCAAGATTTTATATGAATTCTTATATTTTATTTTTATTAATAATATAATTTCAATCCTTCTATTTTAATCAAGATTAATAAGGGTTAAAATGAATAATATAATGGGGAATGATTTTACTAAATCAATTTAACACCTAGATCTTCTATAATACCTTTTATAGGATTAACATTCATATCTAAATATATCACCAACATTTCCCCACATAACATGCCAAACTCTCTTGAAACTCTATTTTAATAAATACCATTATTTTTATAAGATTTTACCACTTTTTAACATATAAAAGGAGCTCACTTACACCCATTTCAAACCAGATCCTTAGTTTTAATATCCCATGAAACTATACCAAATTAATTTATTATAGATCCACGATACACGTTTGGAAGCCACTATCATCAATAAATCTCCTCAAATACATCATTTCCAAAGGATAGCTTAAGAGAAGCCCGACCTTCTCAATGTAAGTATTATATACCCTTGGAAATTATTTATTTTTCCTTATCATCAACCCTAGTCCAAATCCATTAAATATATATATATAATGATATCAGTATAAATAAAATAATATAATTTAATTGTATTGATTGTATAACCAATATAAATTCCCATCCAATTAAATAGAAAAATAAGAACTTTTCTCAGGGATGTGTGTGGACAACCACATACTTGAATGAAAAATTTCCTTTATTAGTCTCTACCATTAAAGGATAGTTATATCGATAGTTTAGTAAATATATGTGTTATTTATAGCATTATTTATTCACTAAAAATATAAATTGGGAAACCTATAAGTAACCCAAATAGTAAATTATCATTGTAAAAATAACCATATAAAACAAACATACCCAGAGGAAAAGAGATTTAGAGATGTTTTGATTGAATATTTTACTTTGATTTTTTGATCATAATGTAATTTCTTTGGTGTCTTGTTACATGGCTCTCTGTATCTTTATACTAGAATGTATGGCTTCGTCTGGTTGATAAAGTAAATCTTAACTCATGGAAACACACATCTTATTATATTTTATTATGAATTCAAGGTGTTTCATAATAGATAAGAGTATATTATTTAAGCTGAATTAGAAAAAAATAGCTAGGTGGATATCTAACCAATATTTATGTGGCTGAGTAGTATATTCGTGATCTACAATGCTATCAAGTTTTAGTTTTGATATACTTTTTCATCATGGTGGGTCTATTAAATTTTAAAATATTTTTAGTAGATATTTATAGTTTTTTGTAGGCACAACTCTAATGGATGTGTTTATAAATAATTATTCTTGTAATTTAGGCATTTAGGGTTACAGTAAAACAATTTTATCCCTGAATTTTTTCTCTATAATAGGTGATGCATTGGAAATCATGATAGCATATTCTAGTATAAATAATTCTGTTCCTTCTGTATTTTAGGATAGAGAGTGATGATTTACCTCCATTAGATTGATATTTTTATCGTGGAAAAATCAATTTTAGATTTTATGGATTTTATTTTAATTTTTGTGTTCTAGTAATAGAAATTGTGGTAGATTCTTCTTTAGTGGAATTCAAATTGGATGTGTTCACTTTTTTTATCAAAGACAGTATTTTCCGAAAAATATTGTGTTTCTGGTGGTGATTGGAGAAGGTATAAGTTAAATGATGGTGATGGTGGATTTACTGTTGGAATTTTTTTTGGTGGTTCTCAAGGGCATAAAAATGTGTTAGTTCATATAGAAGTGCTAGGATCGACATGTATAAAGTTCAATGCACTCCTATATGGACTTATCAGCCTTCTAATTTTTAATCATACCTAGTTCTCTAGTGGTTTTTCTTAATTTCTAGATTTTAATGGATGTTCCTCATCTACATTGAAGTGATTAGAACTATCATTTTAGGGTTGTGTTTTGGGTGATAATGATTTCTATATCATAGGATTTATACATATTTATCCCATCTATATGGGTTTTAATCCCCCATGTAGATATTTTAAAAATATAGAAAATAGATTGGTGTGAGTGAGTGAATATTTTCCATTTCCATACTCACTCATAGATTATAACATGTTTTGTGGGGTTGGATTAACTACATACATGAATAGTGATACAAATTTCTTTCAAGAAATAATTTGGAAAATTATTATTGGATTTTAAAAAGTAAATAATATTTTTTTTCTATAATGGTAATATATAAAGATACCAAGTTGTATATTGAAGTTTATTTTTTTCAATACGTTATGAAGGTGAAAAGTCAATGTTTTTTAAAAGTGATGATTGTTGACCTATTTGTAATAATAATACAATTATAAATATATTTGGATAATTCAAAATTTTACATCAATTAAATATATAGGAGTGAGTGTAATGGAATGATTTATAAATAATCACCCAATTGTGTTTGAAATTGATGTGGGACAAGATAAGTGGAACAATATCTATCTATCTTAAAGAGATTCAAAAATAATTTTGTACATCCAATTGAGTTTGATATGATTCAATCATTCGCTACTGAGATATTGTCTTCTACCTAATACCTCGATCAAGGGTTTCTCATACACCAAAGCTTATTACCGAGTTGTTGTGATTGAACCAATACGGAGTTAGAGGTTTGGATGATCAAATGAGATTTTAAGATTACATAAAATGGTGTAAAAACATATGTGATGTGTTTTATGAGAGTTTGTGATAAATTTTATACAAATACGGTGATTCTAGTAGTCTTGAATAATGTGATCTATGAAAGTGTGTACATGATTTGAGGTGGAGTGCATATTCTGTGGAGTGAAGTCGGGAGAATAAGTCTGTGGGGGTTGTCTAAAAATAACCCAATATATTCTAATTTCTAGAGTGATCTAAATGATTATCTAATAGTGTTAAGAGATAAACAGATCAAACAAGAACTCTTTGTATTCACATATAGTTTTCATTCATTCATGTTGTACCATTCTAATCTGTTGCATTTCCATGATGATATTTTGATTCTATAGACCAGTGAAGATACCCACACTATGCTGTGTAAATAAATTATTAGAATTTTCCTGTGTATAGTGTTATGTAAAGTGATATACTACATACTCTTTCATTAAAACAAATTTTTGAATCATGCATGATATAATTTTCATTCATGAAGAAATTTGAAATAAATTATGTGAACAATAATAAAACAATATCCTTACATGAAAACACAATTCATTCATGGAGATTGATTCTGTTAAATGAAATAGTAGTGGGATAGTGTGATATACTTGTGTGAAGGAAGATGAATGTTTTCTATGTGTGTTTCATGATGTTTTTCAAATGTAAAATAAGAGTTTTGAGTTTCTTTCTTGAAGTGAAATATTGAATCAGTATAGTCATGTTGTTCTTGAAAAGTAGTGTGAAACTAACATGGATGTAAAGAATTACATGCAGAAGTTTTCATGCACATGAGTTAATTCATCTATAAAAAGTTTGAAACTTGTGTATTTATAATGTTACACGAATAGTGTGCAACATATTTAGACTAAATCCAAAGTATAATTTTTGGAAGGAATTTATATAAATCTTATGAGGGTATTGAAGTTTGTTTCAAATCATTTGGATGTAATTGAATAGTTATTGAGGAAGAGACTTCATCATAAAGAAGTAATAATTGTCTGATCATTATTTAACTATAGAAGCTAATCATATATAGGTTATCAAATTTATTTACAAATAAAGACAGACCTAACTAGAGTATTCTAAGGGTATTAAAAGTTCAAATCCATCAATATCATGGAGAAATATCAATAGATCATCACATACTAGATCAACCCAAGAAATAGGTGTTTGTGACTGGGGTCTAAGAATTTTCAGAAGAGGCTCAATACTAGGGGGTGTAACCAACTAAGGTGTAAGAGTTGTATTTTTGGGGGATATAACGAAGATCAACTATAAGAAAGACTACTGGTATCAAAGTGAAGGTTCCATCTCTGGTTGGATCTACTTTACTTACTTAGTTACATAAATATGAAGAATGTGGATTGCATATTTTAGTTTGAATAAAATCCATAATATATTAAAATGGAGAATCCTACATATACTCTTCATGTTAGAAATGTGGATGTTTCAATCATGTCTTATAAAATAGAATAAAAAGAGTTGAAAATTTGTTGAAGAATAATTCAAATATAAATGAAGATAAAATTCCAGCAGAAGGCACTCAAAGTGGTAATTAGTCAGGGAAATTAATTCTTTATAATTCTGATTAATCAAGTTCAATCTGTGAGGAAGATGTGTTAAAATTATAAAATCATACATAATTTCATCAAATTTTCCAAATAAGTGGCCACATTTATGATTACAGTTTTCAAGTAACTTTGGGATGTAAAATTAGATGTGCAATAAGATGTTAATGTTACTGAAGAAGCATTAGATAAGAATTTTTAAACCTATAACACTCTATTAAAAGCTGATATAGTCAAGTGATATAATTGGTTGATTCATAAACAAAGTGGCTACATAATTGAAAAATAAAATGAAAAATCATTATAACCTTACCAAAAACATTCTTTGTTTTAAAATTATTTGTAATGGAGCCTGTGTGGATTGGATGTAGGGGAAATATTTTTTATTGATTTTTTTACATGCTCTTTAAAATAAACATAATATATATTTGAATGTGAAATATTCTTAGATATATTTTAGATAATTTAAATTAATGAAATTTAAAATATACTGTAGGCCAATCAGTTTCACAAAGATAATATTTGGATGATAAAGATTCAGTGGGAAGAAAACAAGAAATTAGAGGTGAGAAGATTTATCTCCATATAAAATGTATTGAATTTGAATTAAAAATGATAAATAGGGAATTTACACTAACTGAGACTTCACAATATACTAATAAAAGACTTTTTCCAAAAAATTCATATAATAGGCTTATTTATAAAAAGTCTTAACCTAATAGAAAGAAGAGCTCGATTTTATTAATGGATAAATATACTATAGGATCATCTAAAAAAGTAACCCTTTATTTGGATAAATCTATGTATACTAATGTGGGTTTTATCACTAGTTCATATTCAAATTTAAATATAGAAAAACATTGGCAAAAAAAATTATTATTCATTTAAAAAAAATTATATATTGATGTGAATAAGTGTAATAATTATTATTCCACAATGAAAACAAGAAATATAAAATGTGTCGAACAAAAACCCAAATTTCTCATTGACAATCAAAATTTATCACAGAAGAAGAAATCACGATTTTTTTTGCTATTATTTATGATGTTGGATATTTTTTGATCCTGATATAAATTATTATCACAAGATTTCATTGTATTGAAATTTTTGAAAGAAATCATTCATGGAAATTAGAGCTGTAGAAAAGATGAAACTTTTAAAACAGAAGCAAAATTATTAGAAATTGAATAATTCATTAAAGAAAAAAATTGACTTTTTTGACTTTTTTATTGAAATAGAATTTGACACTTTTATGATGAGTATTGGTATATAGAAACCACACAAATATCACATGTTCATGTGATGAGAAGACCACAACAAAAAACTGAATCATGTAAGAAAAAGAAGGTGAAGGGTCTGACATAGGAGGTGAACAAAAGAAGAATACTATTAAACAAAAAAATATTGGGAATTTTGGGAAGAATGCTATGAAGAGTGTCACACCAAATAAAATTTTCTTTTTTGGGTCGGAAAGGACACATCATAGACCATAGTGAATATCTATTAACATCAATACAAATTTGAGAAAACTGGAATCAAAGAAAGAATAAATCTTAGAAAGAAACAACTGGATTGATTTTTTGAAATGCATCTCTAATGAAGAATCTAAAAATATTCCCCAAATTGGTAACTTGACTAATGTTAAATATTTATTTGAAATATAAAATATGTTTAGAAATTTAGCTAAAAATTCATGATTTGAATTCCTATACAATAAATGTTCTTGAATTAAAATATAAAATAACCTATGACTTCTTATGATACAAATATTATTGAGAAAATAAGTCTCCACATAGAGTTAATAATGACCATGTTCTTAAACAGTGCATGATCATATGGCTATAATAGTAGGAAGTGGTAAGAATCATAGATCAAACACAAAAAAATAGAACTTTTTTCTTGAAAATGTGTAGAATACTTTTTCATCTAAGTGTATAGATGGGTTTATAAGAAACTATAATACTTTTTTCAGTTAATAAGAGGCATTAATGAACCACCTTATTCCCACATATGCAACTTTTTTTTATTTTCATGCGGGGAATGAATGTAAAAGTTCTCTTCATGGTGATACCTGAATTTTCTTAAAATATGTAATTATCTTAGAATAAGAATTTTATCCATTATAGAGGGAAATTTTCATCATGTTTCCTCGTTATAATAATTCATATAATATCATAACATACTTTAAATTTATTCTCAAAAAAATAAAATCATAACGAGGAAGTATACAGTTCATATCTTTAGGGGGAATATAAGAAAAACCCACTAGATATATATATATATATTTATTTATTTATTTACATTAGCTGATATTTCAAAAATATATGAATTTATCATAAGGTATAAATATGATAAAAATTTTCTTCATTTAGGTATTTTAATTTCATTTTCTTATCTCAAGTGAAAAATAAAATCAAAATGTATCATAAGAATGGTATCCATGATGATCATGTTCCATATAATTTATGAATAATAACAAGTTACTTTATAATAAACATTTACTTTTTTGTCACCCTTATAAAAAAAATCATGAAATAAATAAATCATAAATATCATATATTACCAATATTAATGTCCCCATACATATTATTATTGAAAAATCAATTGATAGTAAAGCATTTTTTATGATCGTGGTTATATTAACCATAACAATGACATGATATACGACATAATGTGTAAGAGTATTGAGATATATAGTAGAAAGATTATTTTTTACACAATCATAATGATGTTAATATTAAATCATTATAGTGTAGAATGATATATTTAAGTATTAGTGATGATAAGGTAATTGAATAAGATAGTGAATAACTAGATACATAATTTGAGAAATTCTCTTCCTTCTTGAAACATGTTCCATCAGAATGAAGTATTTAGGATTCCTTCTTTGGATCAGAGCCTAAAAAAAATCTATGACAATATTAGGAGAATATAAATTGGTAGCTATTTTTGTGATAATATATAAAAAATATTAGAAAGGTATTGGTAGATTTGGGGGCCTTTTATAGTAAATTTTTGAGTGGCATTTTTGAAAATACTCATTCCTTAGTGTGTAAGGTTTTCATTTATCGGATAAAACAGATCCAAAAACAAATATTAATAGATGTGGGTAATTAAATACCTTACCCCACAATTTATTGATAAATTTAAAGATATTTTTATCCCTTACACATAAATTTACCCATTTTACCTCACATTACCTTTACCATGGAAACTCAATTTTTACCTCAGTAACAGCTTATTAATTCTAAAAATGAAATTCATGTAATTTACTAATTTCAATGTGATTATTGAAAATTTAGAATTCTTTTATTATAATTTTATGTTAGGTTTCCTAGACCATCACTCCTAGATTTGGTGCTAAAAATAAGATACATTACACATTTCATTTGATATATATCATTAATTACAGTATCCTTAAAAATAATGTATCATTTACTTTTTAATAACACTTTTATGTTTAGAGTTTCAGAGAGTTAGGAAAAATATTAAACTAATAGAAACCATTTTCATTGTATTAAGTGTTAATTTTTTCTTCTATATAATCAATAATAATTCTTTAAAATATTACATAAATTATTCACATAAGATAATCTTCTAGAAATATTTTAGGTGTTATGTTTCAACATAGAAAAGGGAAATAGAAACATAGGAAGTGGTGAGATCAAAAACAAAGTAAGGGTAAACATAAGTGATAATAATTAGTGATCATAAGTTACCCTAATATGATCTAAAGGTGCAATCATGATATTAAGAAAATGAAACCTAGTTAAACTCATCTAAAAAACATAGTGTAAGTAATGAAATAAGATAATACATTAATCCAAAGTGTGTTGGGACATCAATCAATAAACATGATACATGGTATCAAAACATATTCCATAGAATAATCATAATACTTTGAAATAAATATAATCATAGTTTATTAAAAATTGTGGATCATATCCAAGAAAGACCATGATTTAGTTTATGAGAATATCTAAAAAGGATCACCTAAAATTTTGTGATAATATCCAATAATGATCACAATTTAGTTTTGTATTATACCCTCAAAGTCTCGCAATTTATTTTGTAATCATATCAAGTAATTTTTTCCCTTTATTATCTCATGATACATAAAACATTAACAAACGAATTGGAATAAAATATACGTTATCATCCATCTCTATCCATACATATGAGTGACATTTAAAATTGATTCACTCATCTTATCATAATGAACCCATAAAAATAAAATTGCTTCCATATCCATTTTGAAATTGATATAAATAAGGGATCATTCATAATTCCATCAATAATTATGAAATAATAAACCCATAGAAAATAAATCAGTATCTAATGACATCATGTATCTTTCTAGGAAAATAAAATTAAATAAAGATAAAAGATATGGTACTTTCATAATATAGAAAAAATATATCATATTAATAAAATAATTTTCCCCAATAAATTAGTGTATGACATCTATGTTACCACCCTTTAATAAAATGACTCAAAAAATAGGTTATTCATGGAGGTGAGGCATTGGAAGAAAAATTAGGTCAACAAACATTTAATTACTAGTAAATATAGATGTAATGATTGGTAATTTTTATAATATATTGAACTAAAATAAATCATAAATAACTAAACATGGTTGTCCATATGGCCTCAACAGCACTTCCTTCACACTAGAGTTCTCCAACATGTAATGAGAGTGTGTGTAATGATGTGTTGGGGAGATTAAACCCTCATGACCAGACTGTAGCATAGTGTTTTAAAATAATAGTGAGTAGTGGAAACCAAATAATTAACGAACTATGGAATCATAAACCATTAAAAAAAATAAATTGGAATAAGTAAAATCTATATAATATTTAAAAGGAAGTCATTTTTGTGACCTATAAAAAGGATCACATAGAAGAAGAGTAGTTGGAATATAAAATATTCTATATAAAATGAAAAAAAGTCCAAAATTTGTCTCTGAAAAAATCATTAGTATAGAATCGGTCTAATACTTCCATATGTTAGACTAGTATTATAAATTATGAATCCAGTGTAACTCCCCGACCCCATAAGCTCGGAGCAGGTGCATTATTTTAATACATTGGAATAGATACAAGGGTCGAATCACAAATGACTGATCAGTTTAGTTGTCTTGTAAAATAGATCACATGCATGAACTTTACATTGAAATTCATAACATAAAATAACACATAGATAATAATTTTAAAACGCAATTATTCTCCTTGTTTAACCATTTATATCAATTATAATACAGATATTGTTATATTTGAAAAATAAATCATAAGGGGTGAGCTCAGATGCTCTATAAGGGTAAATAATACAGTGGATGATTTAATAAATGGGTATAAAACTTTAGGGAAAGTATAAAACTGAAACAAAATCTTTTTAAAAATAATCAAGGGCATCATATGGAATGAATAAAAAAATAATTCCATTTAAATATTCACATGGATATTCTGCTAGTCGAATAATCACATGTAATATCAATAACTAATCTCAAAATGAGGGAATTCATAATATATAACATTTGAAACACACCGTTTAGTCCCTATTCAAGACATATAAAAATAAATGTTTACAGACTCAAACAAATCCATATCTAAAAATAAATGGGAAAGGCCTTGACAAAGTACATATCTAGTTTATCTCATGAGAACTATCGATGAATTAATGGGATTTCATTAACTGTTCCCCTACCCATAGTGATTTTATTAACTGGTCCCAAACCCATAGGCCTTTCATTAATCAGTACCCAACCATTCACTTACTAATTCTAATGCATTATTCATATGAATATGGTGAAACCTAACCAATATAAATAGATGTATTAAAACTAGCATAAAAAATGTAAATACATTAACGATAAACCATGATTTGTATAAATTAGAACATTCATAGTAAAAAATATCATAAAACCTTTAATACAATCCGATAGATTATATCATAATAAACCAACTTCAATCAATCATAAAATCTAACAAATTATGCTAACATATATGAAAATAATCTTAAACAATCATTAAAAAAATTGAAAAAATATCACTTTTACTTTGAAATCATTTATTCAAAAGTCACGCAATAAATAAATACATTTAAGAAGATATTTTTGAATTAATGTTCTTCAAAACACTTTGAAACAATTTAGAGGAATTAAAAAAATTAACATTTTAAAATATTCATTTGTTATAAATAATTCCATAAAACCCATTTTGAAAACATGGACATGAAGGAGAAATATTTAAAAGAATAAATCATTGAAACAATTAAAAATAAGTTTTAGTTAAATATTCATTAAATAAATACTTAAAAATATTCATTTTGAAAACATTTTTAAGAATAATAGACATGGATGATAAATATATCCTTGAAAATACTTAAATATAAACAATCTCAGACAATGATGAGACTGTGAAATAACTCTTACCGTTGGTCTGATTCCCACTATACATTAAAGAAACTCTAGTATAGTAGTAAAAAATATATTATTAACTTGTACTAGAAGAAGAATAATATTTATGATATCATATATGATTCATTTATGACTTTATATTTCCCATTTATTAACAATTCTGATGTAAAGTAATGTTTTGGGTCACAACTGTTTTGTTAATCATACATGTCTTGACTTGTTATATTACCTACATCATGATTTAATTACATATATAATATAAAACATAATTTATATGTAATATATTTTTAGTGTTTATA
Source organism: Viscum album (assembly GCA_963277665.1). Taxonomy (NCBI): domain Eukaryota; kingdom Viridiplantae; phylum Streptophyta; class Magnoliopsida; order Santalales; family Viscaceae; genus Viscum; species Viscum album. Next base: position 1,161,706,223 of record OY728158.1, on the reverse strand, counting down.
TATAATATATGTAATATAATACATTGTTTATAAAGATGGTAGGTTGTATGTACGTGTGAATGTTGTTTCTCTTTACTTATCGTATTGAATAGAAGAAAGTAAATGAAATATGTGTGTATATATATATATTATTCAAGTAGAATTATTATGACATATATTTAATACTTATTAATAATATATATTTTTTATTATCATTATGTAATTGATAATGTGGAGGATTAATCTCATCGCATCGCGGATGGATAAAGAAATTACACCACAGAGTAGAGATAGTAAGCCCTATACACACACACATGGTGATATTGTTATTCATAGGATGGATAAAAGAAATAATATGGTTGTACCATAATAATAATAATAACCAATAAGAATATATATTATAATAGAGTTATTACTTTATTATGGAAACAACATAGTAAGAGTATGTTGAAGAAGAAAAGAAATTGAATTGAATTGGTAAAACAATTACCTCTTCTTAAAATATCTCCTTTTTATTTTCACAAAAGAACTTATTAGGATATATTTTTTTACAAAGTATGTAATACAGGAATAATTTAAAAAAAATTTAAGAAAAATGGGAATTATTTGGCAAATCCAATGTTTTTAGAGGAGTGAATGAAATATAAGGAGAGGGTCCCTTTTATAAGATAGGGTAGGGGAACTTTTGAAAACTTCAAAACTATTAATTTAATATAAATTTATTTTTGACTTAAAATAGATCAAAAGTGAGTTATTTATAGGATAAGATTATTTTGGGTCTAAATCCTCTCAACCTATTAATTTTAGACATGTTTATATTACAATATTAATTTTAACTTTTGGATTTACCCCTTAGCTAAATAATTTAACTCTTACAATGACTACTTTCCTTTTTACACTATAGGATTAATATAGTTACTATAAAATTCAAAAAGAAAAATAATTGGTTAATTTATAAAATATTTAACATTATTCTATTTCTTTAGATCAAATATAAATTTTTATGAATTTTATATCATTTAAAAACATATTATTCATTTTAAAGTATCATTTCTGTTAATTTTGATACTATTTATTTTTTGTCTTTTTCAAAATATCTTAAAAACATGATAACTTATAAATTACACTTATAATATATCTATAACATTTTTAATTTATCTAAAAAATAATTTTGATTCATTAATTGTGAAAATTTATATTTTTTTAATAATTATAATATCATTTATTAGATATTTTTATTACTTAAACAACAATTATACCACCATTATACAAGCCGTTAATTAACTCATTTTTTTCAAAAAAAAAATAAAAAAACATGATAAATATATATTAATTATTTTTAAAATGATAATTTATAATATAATTTATCTTTTGTATAACCTTATATTAAGAATTAATTATTTATTAAAATTCTGAGTATGAGATTTTTAACTTATCCTTAAATAAAATATAAAAATGTATTGTTCCAAACCAAGGGGATTAAAAATATCATAACATCCCCCTAAGGTAGATTTTGGTAAAAACCCACATATCAAATGAAATTAGGACAAGTTTTAGGGAAACTTCTATATATTATATTACTATTTTTACCATTAATTACCTAATTTACCCTTAAATGTAGTAAATAAAAAAATTATTAAATTTACAATTCACCAAAAAAATTATATTGAGACTATTAGAATCTAAATTTAATACTAATTAAAATTTTCTATGTCTCTTTTTCAGATTCTACTCACAGGTGTGGCTAAATTATGTTTAACACTAATGTGGTGAGAAGGCGAGTAAAAAAGATGTTTAAAGCTAAGTAAGTTTGTATATCTAATTTTAATATAAAATGTTTCTAATGACCTAAAATACCTTAATATATTTATATCTGATATATTTCTACTTTAAAATTCAATTTAATGTATAATATTTATTTAAAAAGAGTCATTTTTAACAATAGTGTAGTATTTTTCATTATTCATCAAAAAAGGAAACATTTCATAAAAATACCAAAAATTCACCCTAAGATAATTTTAATATTTTTAAATTAAAAACAAAGTCTATTTTTAAAAATATAAACTTTATAATGTATTTAACACTATTCATAACCTCTTTTTAAATAGTTAATTTGATAGGACATAGTGTTCTCAAACATGGTGAAAGTGCAGTGCAGGATATTAAAGAGATTAAATTTAAAAGAGATATAATTTAAAATCTTAGTGTGGTACATTCTCCGCTCCTTCAATAAAAAAATAATCGCAGTTTAATATTGGTATAAAAAAAATTAGCATTTTTAATTTTTTAATATATCTTTAATGGAATCCCGCATTGAGGAAATGATTAATGAGACCTCTAATTTAAATTAAAGCTTGGTGTAACACCTCGGTTCCAGGAGCCACCCAAAGGTGCATTGTACCTAGTTGGTCACATGGCCTCAAGTGTATTTCCCCAAATTCCTGAGGCTATATATTAGCAGCGAGGGAATTTGGTGTGATAGTGGGGAAACTATTACCTCATTATTAGAGGAATGCAGCATAAATAAACAGATAATAATAGCAGAAACAGTAATAACATGCAATAGGTAAACAATAGAAGACTAAAAGAAATAAGCAATATGGGCACATATTTAAATGATTCATGGTACATATGTCTAGTAAAAAATCCAAACATATCACAATACTAAAAATAAAGTACTAAACTAAAGTACAAATGAAAATCAAGTAAACTGATCCACAGCATCGCAAGACTGAGTTTGGTCCCTTGCTCCCCAGTTCCATAGAAATCAAGTACCTGAAGTAGAAAATCACCTTCCCTTATCTAGATATGCAACAATATAATTTTTTTGGGCCCAAAACCATTACCCAGATAGGGTGTCAGACAAATCCTAGTAGGAAACCACCCAATGATTTGTGCCTAACAGTTAGTGAACATATATAGCAGGCAATAAGAAAAAAGAAGCAGAAAACTAGAAGTACTCAAAAGTAAACAGTCGTACAGTTTCAATTGAACTCATTTTCATATATCAAGTAAAAAACTAATCAAAATAAGTTACCCTTTAGGATGTACTCAAATACTGACCCCTCTGGTTCAGATTAAGCATAGACTCTCTGAGGAATCACTTGACATCAATTCCGCCTGTGGTCTTCTATCAATAACTATAGATACTCTATGGAAGCACTCAATGTCCAATTCCCCATGTGGTCTCCTAAAGAGGAACTAAACACACTCTGATAGAGAAAAAATTCCATCCCATCTATAGTCTCACAACGTAAAAGTAAACGGACACTCTAGAGAATCCCTCTGCATCCATTCTCCCTATAGCATACTACCTCAGCTTCCCACAACCCTGTGTAAATCAATTATGCAGAAATGATATATAGCAGCTAAAGTAAACCACAAGAAATAATTAGATAAATAGTCTATAGCATATCAAAGCATGTCAGATAAAATCACTACATCCTAACAATACTAGGCATGGAAAACAAGTCATCCTAACAATCAAAGCTAGAAAAAACAATCAATATCAGGAAAACATGGAAACACGCCCATAACAAGTTAAATAATCCTATTTACAATCATAATTCCTTTACTTAGGCCCAAAAGGTAGAGCAGGAATTAACAGGGGTAAAAATCATAAACATGCAATACCCCGAACAAGGGTATCAAGAACTTTTACACATTTAACAAAAGGGCCAATTATGGAAAGTCACAGACCACCCATCTCGGCATTGAATGATCGATATACATGAAACTTCGTCCTTAAATCTCCACAGAACTTCGTAGATATACAAAAAATTCTAAAACATTCAATTGAGGATATCTCATGAGAGAGAATAAATCAAGAGGTGAGGAACCAGAATAGATTGATCACTTTAAAGCATTCAATTGAGGATATCTCATAATGCGAATCTCTTTTGTGGTCCATAATATATGAATAAATTGATCACTTTAAAACATTAATGAAAATATTAATTCTTCAAAATCTATAAAAAAGTAGTATAGCAGTACAATCCTTATTTAAAACACAATTCTTACAACTATCACATTGATGCTAAAACACATAAATTACATAATTATTTTATCAAAACATAATAACATCAATCATTCCTATTAATTCGTTGTAGTAATATAATCATATCAATGATCCATTAGCCAATTTTTTGGGGTATTATTTTGATAAATGAGACATTTATTTGTGTAGTGTCTCATCTCCTTGCAGTGGAAGTATTTAACATCGAAATTTTATTTCATTCCCTTGTAATAAAGAACATGGTGGCTTTTTTCTCTATACTAATAACAAAATCCCATTACCTTCAAGAATGTACCATGGTTTTTCTTTCCACATTTATCACATGCGGAAAAATACTTCTTTCCCTTCATTGATTGGTTCAAAAAATTTACAAGATATCCTTTACTTATCATGATTTCCTCTTAATCAACAACACTTAATGTATACAATACCTATCTCATTGTCACTTCATATTATGTCTTTATATGATGAGAATGTTTTGGATAGTATTACCATTAAAAATATTGGCTCAATACCATTAAATATTTGATCCATCTTTCTCTTTGGATAACGTACATCAGTGAGGATAACAATCCTTCTAATGGGTGTTATTTATAAATGGTGACATACACAAGATTAGATAATATAATAGTGTGTAATACAAAATCGAGAAAAAAATTAATATGAATAGAAATATTTATTCATATCTAATCTCATAAACATGGTTTCTTTGGGGAAATATTTACATTTATGTCCTTCATAATGGTTTTTTAAGAAAATTCCTTGGGAGTGTCAAACAAGGTGCGCAGTAAGGCTCGTTATCATGTACTTTGTTATCTCTAGTCAGGCCCAAAACACCTTGTTAGAATTGCTACTCATGAGAGCATATGTTCCAGAACCACAACAACTTTTAGTATCCAGAACAGGATGTATTACCAGGAATACACACATAATCTCTACCTTTCCAAAATTCTAGGAGGTCCTTCTATAATTATCCTTAAAGTGTATATTAGGGTTATGATCCCTAATATTTGTTTTCTAAATCAAATTTCCATGTTTATTATTAAACTTCCTCTGATACCAACTATAACACACTCACCCCAAAATCTGAGTGCTTGTTCATTATTTTAATACATTGACATAGATACAAGTATCAAACCCAAAGAAACAATCATTTTAGGAGTCATAAAAAATAGATCACATACATTAACATTACATTAAAATTCATAATATATAATACAACATAGATAATGATTTTAGAATTCCATTATTCTCCTAGATTAACCCTGAATATTAATTATAATACACATCTTGGAATCCTAGGAAAATAAAACATAAGAAAGTGGTTATCTTAGAAGATTATCAAGTGTAACTAATTTATAATAAGTTTTCATAAATAAGCATAAACTTTTAAGGTGAGTATAAAACTAAAATTCAAGCCTTTTAAACATAATCTTGAGCATAATATGGAAATAATAAATCTTATAATTTCATTTTACCGTTCACATGGATATTCTACTAGTAAAATAATCACATGTAATATTAATAACTAATCTCATATTTAGGGAATGAATAATGCTCGATATTTGAAAAATGTCATCAAGGCCTCAACCAAGACATATGAAATTAAATAGTTAAGGTCTCAGCCAAATCCACATATGAAAATAAATTTTAAAGTCCTCAGTTAAGACCATATATTGTTTGTTTCATGAAACCTACTAATGGGTTGAGGGGATTTCATTTACAAGTCCGAAAAACTAAGGGATTTCATTAATTGGACCACAACTCGTCACTTAAAAAGTCCAATGAATTCCTAATATGAAAAGGTTGAATCATAAGCAACATAAATAATTGTACTATAACTAACATATGAAGTGTTAGTCATTAACCATAAATTATAAATGGTACCAAAATAGTACAACCAAAATAAAAAATATATATAATCCCTTCAAAATAATATGATAAACTCTGTCATAAGAAATAAACATCAATTAATCATACAATACAACAATCTATGTTGACATAGATGAAAATAATAAAATTTATTCATTAAAATTTTGGAGAAAAACACAATTTTTAAAAATAAAAACTAAAAAAAATTGAAATGATGTTTTTCTTAATTATACCTTACATAAAAAATTAAAAATATTCCTTTTAAAAAATATTTATGAAACATGGAAATGTAATTTAAATGCCTCCCATTAAATACTTGTGTATAAATATTCTCAGATAATAATTATATTGTGAAATAATCCTTACCGTAGGTCTAATTCCCACCATTTGTGTCTTAAACTCTCATTTATTGGTATTAAACATATTATTAAATGGTACCAAAATAAAAATAACATTTATGATATCATATATTATTAATTTCTTACTTTATATTACCTATTTATTAACATTTCCAAGTTAAATAAACATTTCAGGTAATAATCGCTTTGTTTATCTTATGTGTTTTGACTTGTTATATAACATAGATCATGATAAAATTACATCAAAAATATAATAAATGATATATATATCAAATATATTTAGTATATATATATATATAATAATGAATGAAATGCAGCGTTAATGGAGACAGTAGGTTGTACATACGCATGAACGTCATTTCTGTTTTATTATCGTATTGAATGGAAGAAAGTAACTGAAACGTATATCTATGTGTGTGTGTCTGTATTATCCTCATGTCATTATTGTGAGATATATTTCATAATTAATCATTATATATATTTCTATAATCACTCTTTAATGGTCAATGTGGAGGATGAATCTCATTGTGTCTTGGGGATGGTAAGTCGTACGTACGCACAAGCGACATTATCATTCTCATAGTGGTAAAGGGGTAATTAAATGGATGTTATGTTAATTATAAATAATAAATATCAATCCATACCGATTATTTATCTCCATTATTTTATTCATCGTTATAACCATCCAAAAAAAATTGTTAATGAAAAACAAATTACCCCACAATGTGGACATGGTAAGTCGTATGTACACATGCATGGTGATATTATTATTCATAGGATGGATAAAAGAAGGAATATTGTTTTCCCATAATCATTATAACATATATGATACTGTAGTTATTACTTTAGTAAGGAAAATACATAGGAAGTTCAGGTAGCATAAGAAAAGAAATTGAATTAAATTGTTAAAGGAATTACCTCTTCTTTAAGTATCTCTTTTTGATTTGAACAAAAAGAATTATTAGGTTGTTTTTATTCCAAAATTATAGCCTCTATGATGAAGTGAGTGAATTTTTTAGAAGAAATGATCAGATTTTTCTGATCCATTGGGTATTATAGGTGTGAATAAAAGAAAAGGATAGGTTCCCTTTTATAAGTGAGGGTAGGGGCACTTTTGGAAACTACAAAACAATAAACTAAATATAGATTGATTTTTATTTCAAATAACTCCAAAGTAGGTTTATTCGAGGATAAGTTTATTATTGTTATAAACCCTCTCAACCAATATTTTAGACATTTTTTTCACAATATTATCCTTACCTTTGGTCTTTAACCATTATCTAAATAACTTAACTCTTACTGTAACCACTTTCCTTTTTACACTATAGGGTTAATTTAGTTTCAATAAATTTCCAAAAGAACCTTAATTAAATAATTTGTGAAATATTTAACATTATTATAGTAATTTGGATAAAATATTGATTTTTATTACTTTTATATCACTTGATAAAATATTATTTATTTTAAACTATAATTTATGTCAATTTTGAAACTATTTATTATTTATATTTTGGAAAATATCTTAAGAACGTGATAACCCCTAACTAACACTTCTAATACATCTCCAAAATATATATAATATCTTAACAATACGTTTATGTCATTAATTTTCTCAAATTATATTTTTTTAATATTTTTAATATCATTTATTTGATATTTCTATTAATTAAAATATTACTATATCGTTATTATACAGGCCTTTAATTAAATCATATATACTTAAAAAATTAAAAATAAAATATCAAGATGTAGATAAATTTATTAAATTAATAATCAATATTTATAAAAGAATTTTCCTTATGTATAACCCTATATTAATAACGACTTAGTTATTAAAATTAAGATTATGACATTTTAAACATATTTTTAAATAAAATATAATAAAAGTATTATCCATGCCCAAGTGGCATAAAAAGATCATAATTTCAGCCAAAGGTTTATTTTGGTTGAAAGACACTTGTTCAATGAAATTAGGAAATGTTTAAGGTTTAATTTTAAATATTATAATATTATTTTTACCACTAATTACCCGATTTACCCATAACCATGGTAAATAAATAAAATTTTACTAAGATTACTATTCACAAAAAAAATTAAGTTTGTACTATTAGACTGTAAATATTTTACTAATTATAACTCTGTATATAATTGTTTTAAAATTCTACTCATAGGAGTGGCTAAATTATGTTTAACGATAATGTGGTGAGAAGGCGGGTAAAAGAGACATTTAAATGTTCAGTAAGTGTTTATATCAAATTTTAATATAAAATGTTTCCAATGAACTAAATTAGATTATTATATGTATTATATGTATATATATATATATATTATTTGGCATTACAAATCAGTTTAATATCTAATAATTATTTAAAAAAAGTTAGTTTGTAACTACAATACCGTATTTTTTACTATTCATCAAAAAATGAAACTTTTCAGAAAAATTCAAAAAATTCACCTGAATGTAATTTTGATATTTAGAATTTAAAAATTAATTCTATAATAAAAATTTAAATTTCATAATGTGGTAATTACTATTCATACCCGCTTTTTAAAAGTCCAATTTGATAGATCATGGTGCTCTCAAACTCATTATTGTGAGAAGCGTAGGATATTGTAGAGATTAAATTTAAAAGAGACATACTATAAAATATTGGGGTGTTACATCCAAAGTCGGATGATTCTCATTCTCAGTACCTGCATTAATAGATTCTACCAATTGGAAGGCTAAATAGGGTGGATGATATGCTCAATATTCTACCACTAATGATGTATTGAACTATTTAGTATTTTCATATAAAATGAGTAGTGTGTAAGAAATAAACAATCTATGTCAACAAATAAAACAAATAACATCAATATGGGTCCCTCATGGGTCACCCGAAAAATACCACCTTCTTTATATTAAGCCATAATTTGTCTTCACAGATGTCAACCCATATAATTATATATATATATATATAAGCATGTATGTTTGTATATAAATCCCAAATGTATGAACATATATGTGCGTATGTAAATAGATACTCATTGTTTTCCCAGACTAAGTTATATACCCAAGGTGTTAATGCATAATCATAAGAGGATTTTTGATACCCAAGGAATATGTACTTAAAAAGAAAACATTACTAGGTCATCATATAATTTTAGTAGAGACTCACACCAATTATGATTTTTGTCATGGAATATTAAACAATTTATTTATTTAACTGGCTTCTTGAGATCATCTAAGGCATCCCATAATAAAGAACTTAGGTATCACACCAAGAGAACTATAAAAACACACCACCATCAGAGTATGTCTGAGGAACTCCGTATAAGGAACCTGGGTTCACGAGTGGCATGGTATCAAGTCATAAATCTATGAGAACCTACATGGTATACTACATAGGTAACCAAGTATCACTTATAGAATGGTTCAGTAGCATTAACCTCTGATCCCATCTAAGTCAATCCATTAGGCAACCAGGTATCACTCCTGGTTAATATAAAGGCATCCACTCTATGAGACCTTCCATGGGGTTCTATAAATATCTTGTGTACCACTCCCAACATGTTTCAATTCATTTTTAAACTTCTAATTATTATGATCGATGAGCCCATCCATGGAATTCTGAATCTGAACCATCATACCATTCTAGGCATGTCATGCAGGATGGCCAGCACTAATATTAAACACATACCATTTAAATTACCCATTTAATTCAATTTTTCAATTTATTTCACTAGGTTAGTGTATAATATAAACAAGAAGGTAAGGGTCTACGTACATGGCCAAAAAATTTCATTTATATGAATTCAAATGACATCTCATTTAAAATGGAAACTCTATACACTTCACTTTGTGGTTCTAATTCATTCCAATATATATGGATCGTGGAATTTAAAAATATTCACCCTAATGAGTGTCTTGTGTCAAGGTGGACATCCACAAATGATAAAATTTATATTACCAGGCCAACCTTAAACTAGGAATTATCATTGAATTTAATTTATTTTATATTTAGGAGGCATTGCATGGAAGGTATTTCAAATGGCACAATAGAGCAGAATATAAACATCAAAACTTATTGTAAAAAGAAGTAACCACATAACTTATATGATTAGTACTATCCTTGTCCATTTCAATCCTATAATTCAAACCGAAATGAGACAAATCAAAAAAATAGAAAACTAATTTTGGAATTTGGAATATTAGATCATTTGGAAAATATCTCTCATGAGGGAGAGGTAAATGTGTAAAAGAGGGGAGAAGATATAGTATCTTACTCATACACATCCAATATAATCAACGATGGAAGAATCATATATCAGATGAAGAACCAGGCTCTAATCCTACGTGAAGGGGGAGGAGGATCTTCAGACACTGGGGGTGCTGCAAGTGAATGTATGTGAAAAATGGAGGAATATGTATTAAAAAAGATGTTGGAAATTGAAATTTCACACCATTTTAAGTGGCAAGCAGTTTGGTCATACGGTTTAGTAAATCGTGCACCTAAATCATGAAACACCACAGGTTAATTGGAATTACCAATTTGGGCTAGGCGTATGGTTTGGAAAAATAATACACAATATGTCTGGGGACTCTATAGTTTATATAATCTCCCTAGAATATTTCTGTGGCCCCCCATTCATGTTTTAAAAAAAAATAATGCATTGCCCTTTAGGGCCCACATGGTTGAGTCGCATGGTTAGCACTAACTGTGTGCTAACCATGCGACTCAATATAACTTTTCAAAATCCCGACCTCCAAGATCTGAACAATCCCTATATGATCATGAACCACTCCATGGTCTCTTAAGTGTATTTCATGTTTAAAATAATATGTTAGATCATAAATTTATTGTATTTATACCTCTTGTAAAAAATAGGATGTTACAACCTCCCCACGTTAAGAAAACTACTCCCATTGTTTTGATTCTAAGGGTGTTAATACTTCATATAAAAAATGTTTCATTCACTGATTATGTATGTTTGTCTTTATCTCGGCTAGATAAAATCATACTCGTGGTTTTTATACCACATCACCTAAACCCAAGAAACTATATTGCCTCAGAGAGCCATTGTGCTCCAATCAATGATATGAAAAGTATTCTCCTAAAAAAGAAGTATCTACCTTCAACTCAATATCTTAAGGGTCTAAAGAGTGATATGGGACGAAATAATAAAAAAATCAATACATGGAAAACATTGGGAAAGTCCTGATACATTTGTGGTAAAACTAACCAATAAGCTACCGGTCAGACTCTCTCTAATATCTCGAAAGGCCCAACATAATGAGGTGATAGCTTGCCCTGTTATTGAATACATCTATGACCAATCCTATAAGAAACTAATACAAATAGATAATGTCCAACATCTAATTCAAAATACCTACAATGATTATCGGTATTAGACTTATGCATAGACTAATATATATTTTTATGATTCTGGATAAGTTATACAATCTTTAAAGTCTCCTGAACGAGATGAGGTCCCAATAGCACTGCCTCACTCACCTCTAACCAGTACGGGGGTAAAAATCAAGTTCTATATTATAATACCTCAAATTAAGGCACCGTTATAGTTTCCTAAAAAATCTTATTGTAATAAAACTCAGCGAGTTATAGGTTTTTATCCAAAGCACCTTCAATTTCAAGGACACATTCTTTAACCATGTCCTATAACACCTTTATTGTATGATCATACTGGCTGTCAATCTAAGGGTGATATAATGTACACAAAAGAACCTATGAACCCAATTCCATATTCAACACAATCTAGAACCCTTACATGGATATATCTTCTTAGACTGATAAGATACAATGGGTTACAATATGAAGTTATGTAATCTCCCCAATGTAAAGCCTCTTGAATTCATCCACTAAAAAGACCTATTTTATCATTAGAAAGTGATCATCGATGGTCAACCCATAGATGGTCAACCTTAATAAATCACCAACTCAATGGGATCTTGGAAATACAATCACAAAATCTTTGGTGGCATCATCCAATTTCAACTTTGAAATAGAGAGTGGTTTAAAAAGTATTACAGGTCACCGATGTTCAATCATAACCTACTAACAGGTGGAACACCATTTGATAAAAACTAGAATCTGATCTTCATACTAATCTAGTAATAATATTATTGTTTATCCATTTAGATTATGGAGATTCAAGGCTTTAATTCCCAAACATAGTTATTAGAATCTCATATCAATTTATTTCCTTCGTCTACCAGCACGCAGATATCCATGAATATATAGAATTTCATCCTCATTAATAATAGAACTATGTGGTGGGTCCTCACATTAGACACTCTCCTAAAAGAATAAACCCTCATTCTCATAAAATTTCCTCATCTTTACTAATGATAGATGAGAATACACCACTACAATGGATCCTAAAATAGTCTTCCTATAATATTCCTAAACCTCTAGATGCATCTCATAAAACATGTCCATCAGCCAACACTCTCCACTAGCCTCCCAAACATCCTATGTTTGAGTATTATAGATTATATAATTAGAAAAAACATTACCTTTCCTAAGATAATAGGTAACCTCGAATTCAAGGAACTGTTGTTATTAAACAAACCTTCATTGGATGAGACTCAAGTCACATGGTGTAAAGATATATTTATAGTGTTTTTTCATAAACCACAAACAGAACTACTAGAAAATAGTTCCTACAACAATTCCAAGCATGAACCATGGTCACTATCTTTAGATCATGCATCAATTAAATATGTTTTATAGACATTGAATAATAATACTCATACACCAAGACTCAATATACCAATATCGGAACTAATCCCATCCAAATTTCTGAGGAAACACAATAAACAATACAATATATTCCCAACACAAGAATAATCAGGGTCGGTGTTGAATCCAATATTATTTTTATCTCTTGGAAGTCTCTCTAACATAATTCAGATCATGTAAACCTTACCCATTTCATGGTCATTCCTATAATAGGTTCTTATAGGTATGAAAATCCTTGAATAAATTGGGTAAAATACCCTTCCATCCTTAAGAAACATTGTACATAAATGAAATTATTGGGAATCTCTTATGAAACCAAGGATATCACCTTTTTTGGGTCAATATATACTCTTGAATTTGAGATGATGTTACCCAGGAAGTGAAACTTTCCAATAATAATGAGTCATTTAGTGATATTTTCATACATCTAGTTCTCTCTCGTTGTACTCAACATGATATCAAGATATTTACCTTATTTGTGTTAAGTATGATAATATATCACGATTCCATCCAGGAAGACTACCAAAAATGAAACAAGATACAAGTGGAAGACCTAATTCATTTGATCTATGAAAAATATGGATGTGCTCATGAGACCGAACTATATGACCAGAAATTCATGTAATCCATATATACTATAGAATTTTCTATTTGGTATGTCTAATTCTCTCACACACACTTGGGGATAGCTAGACCTCAAATCAATCTTTTATAAAACTCGAGATCTTAAAATCTAGTTCAATTGATCTTCTATACATGGTAAATGATATTAGTTCTTCAACATAAGTTTATTCAACCTCTAGTAATCCACACAAATCTAGAACGTACCATCTGACTTCTTGGTGAAAAGGATAGGAGAACACCATGGTGAAGTTTCAGGTTTTATTAAACCATTATCTTCAAAGACGTCTAGATACTTCCTAAGTTCCTAAAGTTCAGTAAGTGATGTCCTATAATGAGTAATGTATATAGGTGCTTCTCTAAGAAATAATTCAATAGTGAAATCCACCTCTCAAATATGTGGTAACCTAGAAACGTTTTTTGGGAATACATACTTAAAACGATCCAAAACTGGAGAGAAAACTATATTTCACATTCCCTAATTTCTCAAAACAAGACTAGTAATTAGTGGTGTCACTTCACTCATATCGTGATACTCTGGTCCAGCTCGACCCACAATCACATCCCATTCAACCTTATTAGTATAAGTAATTCCCTCAGGTGAAATGAAGGTAACCCCTTTTGTGATAGCAATAAATATTCGATTTAAAAGATACTAACAAATACATTCTATATATAATGTCAAAATACATATTATGCTAGGAAAAAAGTTCAATATGAAGTGATAATCCTCTATCTCAAGGGGGAATTATTTATATTAGAATATTCGCACATATAGGATCCCCAATGATGGTTTAATAGTCATTACACCGTAGAATTATTCTATCTCTAGCCCCCAAATTTCCATGACTTCCCTGGATACAAAATAATGTGATGTGCTTGTGTCAAATAAGGAAGATGAAAAAGTAGAATCTACTATAATAGTGCCACGAACAGTTTATTTATAGATAATATTCCCCTAAACAGTAGGCTATACTATATAAATATGTCCTTATATGTGTCCCTGAGATACAACCTGACTACCCAGGGTATGTCTACTATACATACACTATATATCTGAATGCTTGATATCTCATCCATGTCCACCTCCTTGACCTGTTGAACTCTAGCTCTCTTCCTAACCTGGAGTTGTTGATCCTACACCTGAATATGTCATCAGTGTAGATCCAGTATCACTATTCACTGGAAGGAAATTTCTAAAAAAATCTTAATATGACACATCTTTCCACAATCTTAGCACACGATTGGGTATTTAGTACACTGGGTTTTCTTAAGGATCAGCCTTTAACATGGATAACATACAACATAACAATCAATGTATGTCATCTAAGTAGAGCTTCCCCTACAAGTATACTCAAAGAAATGTTTCCTATTACAAGTGGAAATTCCCCCAATCTTTATGTTTAACCACCATAACCCACACTTCCATCTTCCCTCAGTTTCTTCTTGGTGATGAGGTCCAAATTTAGTATCTCAAAAATTATTCTCATCCAAAAAACATTCACCTTTGATCAGATTCCGCACATAAGGCCATCCTCAAACTATCTCACTATTGTCAACTCACCACCAGGAAGTGTCAGTATAAATCATCAAAACTCCATAAAAAGAGTTGAATACATCAGCACATACATTCCACCCTATTATATATGTATTGATTCCATTGCATAGTTTTTTATTACCAATTGTGGATAGAAGTAATCATAGAAAGTTGTCAAGAATTCCACATATACTATACCCTAATGAAGTTTAGGCTAGGTGATCATGTCCCACCAATTTTTGGAAAAATCATGAAGAATATAAGTTGTCATCATGAACCTACTCTCTATACGTGTCTCCAAATTTTTCAAGATAAAAAATATGCCCTATATCCACAACTCATTCTCATGAGGACCACTTTCCCTCAAAAAGGTAGTAGGGTTTTATTGTTGGAACTCTCATGTCAGGTCCTTCATAGTAGGGGAAGGTCATGGGGGTCCCAATATATACTATACTAGTCACATGAAACTTCATTATATCTGAGCATTGGCACCAAGATTATGAATGAAAGAGGTGTTTCTAGAGGCACTACATGAGGTAATACTGGTGGCTCAGGTCCCACCACCACTAATGCAAAGTCATATCTATATTCTTAGAATACAAAAATAGGATTTCATGGTGTCATGTATTTAAAATGTCTAATCACACACATCTTATAAGGATTAATAATATATAGAATCATAGATAAGAAAACATTTCATGTAGACACCTTCATATATAAGGGTCTCACACCTCTACCTACTCCTAAATTTGGGTCTAGGTGATAAGGATGATCATAGTGAAACATAAGATACACTTCTTACTACCCACTAATATATTTGGGTCAAGATCAAGGTATCACATCACATAGAAGAGGTCCCAATATATTGAGTTTTAATTGGAAGGTATACAGGAAAGCACCCATTACATTTCAATTGATATCCCTATTTAATGGTACTCGAATTATTTAATAATTCAAATTCATAGGATTTTCTACTCATTTATATATATATATTTATCATAGCCTAGTAAAATGTGTCACTATTCCCATGTTTTAAAGGAATAACCTTAATAGGTTGTAACTAGAATGTCGTGTAATTAAGAACTGACCCTTACATCTAGTATCAGGGTGTAACAGGTTGTATAATGTGGTTTGACTAAATGAATCTCCATTCCCAATTTAACAAAGAAAATTCATCATAAATTTAAATTGGTATTCATGTAATCAAAATAAATTAACATTTTATCCCATGTGACCATTATTTCATGCCATAAACATAGAAAAGTTGGTTGATTAAGGTCACACCATCATGATATATAAGAAAACATCACTTAAGTTTATGTAGAAACGTTAATTACTGCAATTATTCTATCCCTTCAAAATACATTGGCACATTCAAGGATATAACAGTCATGGAACCAAAGATATGTAGGTATAATTCCATAAATTAATATAAATATGGAATTTCACATGATTTACATGGAATCATGACGTGCCTACTATGATGCATGATCAATACCCCTATGCTTTCTAAGCCAAGGGAAAAATAAAATCCATAAGAATAATAACAAAAACAAAACCAAAAAATAGCATGCATCACCCATTGGTGAAATTAATACTACTATAATAGGAATGAACAAAACAAAAATTCCCATCCCAGATAATTTTACTTTTCAATGTATAAGGGTTACCTACAACCAGGCACAATCTCATCACCAAATGCTGACTCATTCCTAGTCTTCAATCTAATAACCCAAAAAGTAATACAAAAATGAAAAGAATCACTAAAACAAATTTTTAATATCTCATGCCCATTTAAATCATAAATATTCAAAACCAGTTGGATACATAGCCTCAATTTCTCCTCCCCATATTTTAGATGATGTTGACTAGTAGAAAGGGTGTCTGATGATATTGTGGAGAGAATATACCCTCAAAAATAGAGTATACTACAATGGTTTAAAATAAAAATAAGAATAAAAAATAATATAATGGATGAACTAAAAAATCATAAACCATATGGACATAATAAATTGGAAGAAGTATAATCAATGTCATATACAAAATTATGTCAAGGCTATACAATATAGAAAAAGGGAATCCATGGAATCAAATCAGCAAGAATATAAAAAATGATATACAAAATGAAAAAAAAATAACAAAATATATCTCCAATAGAATCAATAGAATATGGTCATCCCCATTTTTCCTTACTTCATCCTAGTATAGTAATCTATGCATCATAATTTGGATACTTCCCTTTATCCCTACGTTATCCATAATATCTGTTTGGGTACCAATCGTTGTCCTAAATAAGGTGTGAGATATACTCAGTAGGCCACCATTTATGATGTATAGAAATCTATAGTATTTTCATATAAAGTTAGAAGTTTTTAGGTGATGACAAATGTATAATAGAGAAACAAATAATTCACATCGATCTGGATTCCTAAAGGGACACCAAATCGAAACCACCTTCTTTAGCCTAATCTAATATGTCTCAAAAGAGTATCCATCCCATAAATATATATCTTTTTGGGTGTGTGTGTGAATTTATATATTTATATATATACATAATATACAAATGAACATGAATGTGTATATATGTTGATACTCAAATTTGGCCAAGATAGGAGGTGTATACCCAAGGCATCCATGCATAATCATATGAGGTTTCTTGATACCCATGGTATATGTGGTTGGGAATAAAACATAAGTATGCCATCATATAAGTTTTGTAGTGACTGACTCCAGCTATGTTCTTTGACATGGAATACATAAAAATTAATTTCATTAATTGTATTCCTGATCCTATCTAAGGTGTTCAATAAAAATGATCCAATTTATCTCTCTCGAAGAACTATAAAAACCGATCACTATAAGAGTCCATACAACGCATTCCATATAAGTTAACTAGTTAACAAACACAGAATGGTATATGGGTATTACACTATGATCCAATCCATAGTATAGCATAAAGGGAACTCATAATAAATCATGGCTTGGTATAGTATAATTTCCATCCAAGACGATCTAAGTAAATCCACACTTTAATTAGGTATCACTCATGTGTTATATCCATGCATCCTCCTAGTGCACCCATCAAAGGTTTTATACGATGAACTTTTGTATCACTCCCACCATTTTTAATTCATCAGTAAACTTATAATTATTATGATCAATGATCCTATCCAATGAATTATGACTTATAACCCATTTATCACCCTCTTCATGTCATCTAGGATGGTCATGGATGGAATTAAACCTATACCATTTAAAAAATTCATTTAATTAAAATTGTCCTTTTTATTTCATATGGGGAATTCATGCTATAAACAAGATGGAAAGGGATTAAGTACATGGCCTACCATTTTCATTTGGTTTATTTCAAATATATCTCAGTTAAAAGTAACAACTCTACACACCTCAATTGGTTGTTCAAATTATTTCCAGGATATAAGGATAATGCAATATAAGAGAAATACACCCAACGGGGTGGCTTGAGTGGAGGTGTACATACTCTGATGATAGAATTTAAGCTACTAAGGCTACCCTAAACCAGAATTATTAATATTATTTAATTAATATTTAATTTAGAATGTGTCTCATGGAAGGTCTGGTGCATTTAAAAATGGTTCCTAATATAAACATGAAGAATTTAGATAATAATTACTAGATGACCTTTCTTATACGGTTATTCCTCACCTTGTTTGTTAGAATACTTCAATTTGGGATTGAATGAGAGAAATAAACAAAATATCCAAATACCATAAGAATGTGGAATACTATCTTATCTAGAAATTATCATTCTTGAGGGATAGATAAACATGGAAATGAAGGATAGTTTTTTAATCTCTTACCATCATGAATCCAATGCAACTTATGGCAGATGAATTATAGTATAAATGAAGAACCTAGCTAAAATCCAAGGTGAAGGGGGGATCCTGATCTACAAGTGGTGATGCACATGTAAGGGGATGAAAAGGGATAAATAGGTACTAAATAAGTTAGGGTAAAAAATAAAATTTCACACGCTTTTAAGAGGTAATTTTTTTCCGCACGGTTTACCAAACAATGTTCCTAAACCATGCAACACCATTGGTTAAGTGGAACAACCTGTGTAGGCTAGGTACAGAGTTTAAGAAAATTGTGCACACCAATATGTCCCCTATGTAGTTTTTTCATCTACCTCACATGGCCATACCCCCCCCCCCCACCGTATGTTTTAAACAAATCATTCATCACTCTTTAGGGCCCATGTGGTTGAGTCGCATAGTTAGCACTAATTTTGCGCTTACCATATATCTAAATATGCCCTTCAAAAATATGAATCTCCATGCACTAAATGATTCTTGGACACTTCTAAACCACTCAATGAACTCTTAATTATATTAATTTATAAAAAAATAGGTTCTGACATAAATGTGAAGTATTCATACCTGTTGGTAAAGTTGTGATGTTACAATTATCATGGTAGAAGAGTATATTTAATAAGATATATAGAGAAAGAAGGTGGATGTAATAATTTTAATAATATCATTCATCAAACATAATATTTATAAAAGGACATTGACTTAGATAAAAAACCATTTTTATATGTTTTAAAAAATATTAATTTGAAATGAGAAATATTGTTGATATTTTAAAATCAATTTAAAATAAATATAATATAAAACTAATAGATAAATAATAACTTTTTTAAACAATGTCAACATATATATGATTATTCATATTAAATGAAAAATATTTCAAATTTATGTGTTCTTGAGTAATCTCTAAAAAAGAGAATCTTTTAACATTTTGACGAATGAAAAATATTAAAAATTTATTTAAAACTTTTAAAACAAGGTCCGGTGGTAGAAAAATAAACTTAATCAATTATTGAAGAAAATATAAAATGAAGCACTCAAAAACATAAAGTGAATATATATATATATATATGCAAAAATGGATGTTCTCAACCATGAAAAAAAGATAGGATCATTTTCACCAAAAAGAAACACTTCTGGTAAATTATGATCCAAGGTGAAATGAAATTTTGAGGGGCATGTAAAATCAAATGAATATAAAAATAAGGTTATGATAGATTTATAAATAATAAAAACTCTCAATATGTATTATAATTCTAAAAAGTATATATATTAAAATAATATTTGAAATAAAAAACCTTACAGTTTGAATAACATTTTAAAAAAAACCCCATTCAACTTTGGTATCTTTTAAATTAAACCACATATAAAAAAGTAAATGATAAATATATTAAAACCTCGTGAACTAAATTAATATGGTAAAATACATTAATTATTTATAAATAACACCATATAAAATATATCATGGTGAATAACATGAAATATGTCTCAAAAATTAAATCTGAGGCAAGGTACCTCTTACCTAATATTCTTACATAGTCAAATGTGCTCTAACATCTTGTATAACAAACATTAATCTATTAATAAATAATTTTATAAACTTATTCATATCAACATCCCATTATAATATTTATTTATGACCATTATCTACATGTACATTAGTTAATTATCATCTATTTTCATTAGCAGTTGTGAGTAACCATTGTAATTTTGAATTAGTTTCATAAAATTCATATGGTTCTCTATTTTTCTCCCAAATTTCATCATTCAAAGATCATAAAATTTACTATAATTCATTCTTTATAATGATTTATAATTTTAAAAATTTATTCTGTTAGAGTTTTGGTAACAATCTATAACGATGAATTCAGAGATGATTTTGTTTTGATGATTATTAGAAACTCGTAGGTATTTTATTAAATAATGAGTTAAATTTTTATGAAGACAACCTATAAAAACATGTTAATTTTTTTAAACAAATCATGTTTTCTTATTAATCTATTTTGGATGGTTGAATTTACAAAAATAAAATTAAACCTATAATTGTTAATAGGTTTTCCAATTTGACTCAATATAACCTTAATACTTTCATTAAAATGATATTTATCCCTTAAAAACAATATTATAACCTTTCGTGAGTAGAGTCAATAAAATATGGTGTATATCATTTCATGGGGGTGGTAGTCCACACATATATATATGGGTGATGATTTCATTTATATTACACGGTTTAATATTTCAAAACATAAAATATTTTATAAATATCATTTGTATATACTAAATTCCAAATAATTAGAATCATTTTAATTTTATAAAGTAAGAAAACATGTTGTGTCATGGAGACGGTAGTTTGCATATCTCCACGATTAAGGTTTTCATTTTTTTCTTAATGGGAGAGGGAAAAGGGTAGATAAAATAAATCACATAAACATAAAAAAATCAATATATAGTTAATACTAATTTTATTACGTCATAATTGGTAATATAGTTTTAATGTGAAAATATATATAAGGAAAATGATTAAAGATTGAGCAGTACTTACATTGACATTTTAAACTCTCTCTTGAAGTAATTAATAGAAATGGAAGAACCTTAATAATATATTTTTAATAGATTCATAATATAGTGAAATAAAATTATATTAGAAGTAATATTGTGATAGTTTAAAAAGAAAACTGATCTTTTCAGTGTTATTGAAGTTGTAGTGAGACACCACATTTATAAGTAGTGATAATGGATTTTTTGGTAAAGATAACAAATTTATATAAAGAAAAAACATGTTAAACATGTACAGTGGCACAAAAAAGGTCAATAATTTATTGGAAGAAGATATGAGGTCTATAATATCTCAAAAATAAATTATAAACATGTTTTTACATGTTTCAAGCCCTTTTCCCATATATTTATTCATTTTACTATAATATATTTTACAAGACGAACGAGTTTTTATCAAAAATAATTTAATTTTAATGGATAAAAATAAAACATCCAATATTAAAAAATTTGGAAATAATTATTCTAAATATTAATTTCATTTTGTCATATAAAATTTCAATTTCTATGAAAATATAATATTAATATTTCTGTATGAAATGTGTAAACTCCATTTTTAGATTAAATGTACTATTATACTTAGAATTTTTGTGTTGGGTAGAATTTTTCATGTATTTAATTTTAATGATATTAGCTAAATTATTATAAAAAATAATATTTATGTGACTTAAAAATGAATCTATAACTGAATATTATGATCAAAATTATTAATTAAAACAAAATAATGAAAAAAAAATAAATTAGAATGGATCCTTTCTTATGTTCTGAAATGTTGAACTTGTGATTTCTATGTTCAAAATAATATTTTAAAATGTATATTTATAATCATTAAATAAATATATAATCAAATAAAATGTTTAATAAACATTTATGTCTTCTCAATTTTTTGATAAAGTCATAAAATCTATTATTTTGGTAAAATTTTTATTTTCTCTATTCACTTAAAAATAAATTATTTGAAAAACAATTCCCCAAAAATCATACTGAGTTAATTTTAATACTATAAGTACACAAATGAAATTAGTTTCATCATATTCAGAATATAAAAATTAAAAAAAAACTTGTTTTTTAAAATTTAATAGAAATAAAAACTACTTTTATAGGAACAAATAAGCATTCCTTTTTTCCTTAAAAGTCAAAATGAGAAATGAGTAAAATTACATATCAAATTAATAAAAACCTAATTATATCATCCTTATTTATAGTTTCATATCCCCTCAATATATATGTATAAGATATATGAATAAGGTATGATCTAGTAGTAATTGAGTTCCATAATTCTGCTAGATAGTACTCATGGTGATTATCCTGAGCTTGAATTTCCCTCACATATGATTTCACTCATACAATAGTTGTTTAAGTTCACCTTGGTCTTTATTTATAGAAAACACTATATAAGATAACTTATTTACAAGTTCTAATAAATTATCATTATAAGGTATACTACAGCTAACTGAGGTCATTTCTTTCCTTTAATTAACAAATTTTATAATATGGGTACATAATTTTATACACACTAATTTAATAGCTATATTATAATCATATCATTTTATTTTACATATCATGGTTTCATTTTTTGTATAGATATAATTATTAATAAAAAAATTTATTAATAAAATTATATAGTAAAATCTTGGGATGTTACATATTTTCTTAATATGGAAAATTTAAATTTCAAATGAAAACATAATATATATAGATATATAGTTGTGTATATTAATTAAATTTTTATACATTATGTGTTCTTAACCATTTCTTATTTCAGTTAGTAATTAAATGGGGGTTAATATATTTATTTATATGTTGAAATATTTCATTAGAATTGTATATTGAAATCAGATAATTTATTTTATGACAATAAAAAAACAAAACACATAATAAATAATTCTTTGAAAAATATACCCTTTTTAAGATTAAATTATTTTAATCTCATCCCCTAAAAACTAAATATATTTCTTATAACCATTTTATTTATTTCAATTCATTGGAATTAAAAATTAATTTTTATACTTTTAGCGTTTTTAACCATATTTTTTAATTAAAACGTAAATGGGGGTTAATGTATTTATTTACATATTTAAAAATATTATTAGAAAAATCATTTAAATTTGTTCAATTTAATTAATTAAAATAGAATAAAGAAACCTGAAAAATAATTATTTGAAAAATATCCCCTTTTAAGCATTAAATGATTTCAATAACACTCTATTAAAATTATTTATTTATCTTCTAAGATGTTAATTTAATCATTTTATCATAGGATAAGTAGATATTCATTAATCTTCTTCCATGGGGCTAGTAAAAATTATTTACTTTCTCCACCTTCCCACACTTTAGGACAATCCTCACTTTTTGTTTTGAACCTGAACTATTGAAACCTAGAGGATTATGTTGTATTTTTTTCAATACATATTTACAACTGAAAATTAATGAACTCATCATTATATTAATGACATGCACTAGTGCAGTTGAAGCTCTCGACCTAGGGTTTCCTCCCTCTCGCCGCGGCCGGCTCCTCCGCTGCGGAAGGCGCGACGATTCCCTCTCATGCTCGGTGGGTTGGTGGTGGCCCTTTGCTGCTCGGCGCTGCGTGGTTGTCTCTCCAGCGGTGAAGATGCTCTCGAGCTTCGGTAGCTGCTGGTCCTGGTCCGCGGGTGTAAGACCGGTCCTGTTGACGGCACACTCTACGGAGCGCTCCTGGACCAGATCTTGGCAGTTTTCTGATGACCGGTGGTGTTTTTACTCGCGTTCGAGGGTCGCGCTCTTGCGTCGGCGGTTTGGGCTTTGTCCCCTCCCAGGTGAGTTCGATGGGGCTTTCGTTGTCTCTGTCGTAGCTGGTCTGTCTGGTGGCGGAGGGATCTTCAGCTCCTTGGATGTTTTTCTTTTCATCGTTTGCGGTTTTGATGTTTGGTTGTTGTTGGTTGCTTTGAGGGATGTAATCTGTATGTTTTTGGTTTCTTTCACCGGATTTTCATGGAAATCCGGTGATTTTTTCTACGATGCGCTGAGGGTTTCTGCCTCGTTGAAATCGGTGATGAGGGTTTCTGCCTCGTTGAAGTCGGTGAAGGGGTGTTGGTGTGCTGGTGAAGGGATGGCAGCGGTGGTTGCCGGTGAAGAGGACGACGGTCGCTGGACGACGACGGGAGTCGGTGAACCTCACCGGTGCTCCGGTCCCCGGTGTGACGACGGCGTTTGGCTTTCCGGCGTTGTGATGATGGGAGGCAGATGGATCTGACGCCGATGCGATGGGCGTCCGCTTCGAGGCAAGCACGTGAATCGAGTTGAAGGGTGATGATGATGTTTAGTTTTTGAAATTTGAATTCGCGGTCTTCGGGAACCGGATACCCCTTAAACCGGCTTTTTAAAAATCCAAAAAAAGTGATTTGCAGGCAGGTATAAAGAGAACCCTGAGATAATTTTAGAGTAATATTAAACACCTGTCTTATGGTATAGAAGCATCATAATGACATGACATTGATTATGTATGTCTATTAACTGTTGGGAGATCATAATCACTAAGACTTCATCTCATGAAGTTCACTATTGGTGATCTCAAGTAAATGAGATCATGAGGACTGATCTTATAATAGGAAAACCACATATTTTAGGTCTCATTGACAGTTTATATCTTCCAGAGGCCAACTTGCACCCTGGATTTATTAATGTTGTACTAGGTGAGGAAAAACAGGAGGCATTCGGTCTCATTATTATGATTTCAAATGAAGACAAATGTGTGTTTACTGGTTTTACTGAACTTCTCCTAAAAGGACTTCTGAAGGATATCGATACCATAGGGGTAGGGGATAGCTGGAACAACATTGTTTTTTGTAAGAGAGTCCCAAAAAATCAATTTCCTCACATGGAGGATAGGGAACCATACTGTTGGAATCGATGAAAATTTGAACAAGATGGGGGAAAACCTGACTTCTAAATTACAATGCTGTAAGAACCACTAGGAGGAGAACTCACATCACATATTCTTTGTTGGTGTATGGGCCCAAGTTTATTGGAGGTTCTTCAGTGAATTCATTGATTTCCTTTCTTCGAATCCTCTAGATTCCTCCTTCTTAGAGATATTTTTTCATAGTGTGTATGCATGTGGGCCAAAAAGAATTAAATGATTGATGATCCTGAGAGCGGGATGTTGGTGAATATGTTATGCTAGGAACAAGGCCATGTTTTAGGAGATTATGTCGATAGTGATATCCATCGTCATAAAAAAAATGATCCCTTCTCATTGATGTTCTCATCAGTGTCAATAACTGGCATGATTTTCCCTCTTTGAGTTCACTGCTAGTGAGTGTGTCACAACTATAGTTGTCCTTCTCTAGATAGAGGGGTCATTAGGTGTGGTGGCTACAACCATCCAGGGGTTTCAAACTCAATTTTGATGCCTCGTGTATCTCGGGGGTGATGCGAGTTGGAGGTTTGGTTCACAATCACCGGGGTAGTGTACTTCTTTCTTATACTGTATAATATGGGCATGGAATTTCAATATAGGAAGAGGAAAAGGAAATGTAGATAGGGGTGAGCCTAAGTGACCAGAAGAACATATCCCTTAACCAAGTGTAATCCGACTCCATTATTATTTATTATTAAAGGCATGTTAAAGGATCCACTCCTTGACCCATAGACTATACTATCAGGTAATGTAAGGCCTCATTCACCATCAGTGACATTCATATAGTCCATACATAGAGATAAATAAATAGGGTAGCATATTATATTGCCTCCATGGTGGTGGCATATCATGGTTCCAGCATCCAATGCTTCTCATATTCCCATATTTTAAAACTGTAAGGGGTCAAATTGATCAGAGGAGACCATCTTAGCTAGTATTACATTAGGCCTCTCTAGGATAATATGTATTATGCCTTTCTTTGGGTTTAACATTCTTCAATAATAAAAATTTAATGAGATGGTGATGATGATATCTTTGAGCAAGTGTATTGGTATCTTGACTTGACAACACTATAAAAGGTTACCATTTGATTACATACATTTCTGTAAGATGAGAACCATAGAATTGATGTTATATATAGGTATCATTTTTTGGGTTTTTCATTAGTGGTATGGAATTAGTTGAATAATCAAGAGAGGATTTTTTATCTCATAAAGGAAGACATCAATTGGGCCCAGTTGATTGGGATGGTTGTACCATCATTAATTCCATGAACATGGTGATTAAAGAAAAGTTCATATCATAAGTTCAATGAACAAATAAAACAATAATGCTTGAGGACACAAAGTGTTCATCTTTTTTTATTAGATATCATTAGACAAAGAGATAATTTTAAATAATATTTTTTTATAGGATTTTTTAATAGGTATAACAAACTTTATATCTTTTTGGGGCATGATATATTTCTATATACCACCCATTATATAACGTTATGACTCACTGTTATCGTGATAAGGGCCTATAAGGTCAAACACTAAGTTTATCAAGATGTTGATGTATTCTTATGAATTTTAATTTAGGAATAAGTGTTCCCCACAAGTTGGTGATAGTGAAAAAATGAGTAATAATAGTCATAAATAAAATAATTCAATTATATTATTCATTTTTATAATATTAATTTTTGAATTTATTTCTCATAGTTTTTACAATTTATTTAATGATAATAGTGAATAGAATAAAATATAACATTTCAAATAAACATAACATGATTATGGTTTATAAAAATATTAATTGAGTTTACATGCTGAGTAAATGATTTCCATTTCATCAAATGATATGTTTATTTTTACTAAAAATAGTGAAAATATATTATTGCTACTTAAAACCATTTAACTAGGTTGTAAGTGTAATTTTTGGACATTTTTTATGGTTAAGTTTCAATATGGACCAATTCTCAATTAATAGAAATAGAAACCATAATGTAAATATATATTTTAATCCCAGAATGTGGTAACCAATAACATCCCTAAATATTAGGGTTATCCTCTCCTATCTCTCTCCCTATCTCTTGTTTTAGAGAGACAAGACAAAGGAAGAACAAGCTTTGATCAATTCCCTCCCTCAAATGAGTAACTTGTTCTTTAGGATATCAAATGGATGTGTTAGATCACATTTATTTTTTTCACTCCCACTCAGGAATTGAATAATTGTGATCCAAGAGAAATTTTCCATGTGTGAACAATCAAAATGATTCCACACTCTAATTTCGAGACACAACATAGTGATGGTGAATAAATAATATTATCATATACAAACAAACAAGGTATAATTTCTGGTTTTGTTAAAAAAAATCTTCATTCTTAAATTGAATTTCACATGATATATGAGAAATTATGGAAGGCAAATTTTGGATTCATTATTTTTAAACATGAATCTTGATATAAAATTTTAAAATACTCATTTTACATGCTTACATAAATCCTTAGATTCTATCAATTGTTGTCAAAGAGGACATGAAATTATTTAAATCAAAAACATCATATTTTTTATTAAATTTCCTATAATTTAGAAGGAGGGTTTAAATATAGACTCAACGAAATTTTTGGTATATCAATCAGATTTTATACAACTGGTATATTTTTTATCAATGAATGATAGGATTTAAAAAACATTATGATAATTTGTAAATACTTATTCTTGTTATATATATATATATATATCATTTGGGAAGGTGTTTGGATACTGGTGGATAAAAAGGATTCATAGGGAACAATTTCAATGGTGTAGGAATTGTTTCAAACAATTAATGTTGATAATTATAAAATATATTAAAAAAGAAATGTTGTCCACACCCTTTAAATGGTGAAAAGACATTTTGGCCTCTCATCATTTAGATAAGTGACTTTTTTGTACCACCCATGTGGGTGATAAAAAAGAAACAACAGTGTGTGTGTGTGTGTGTGTCTGACACCCCTTTGGGTGACATGAATATCCCATATGTTCCGAACTCGGCTATCAGTCGGGTCACCCCATCTCTGGTTGGACTAGGTCAGTTAGGATCCAGCCTTCCCAACCTTTTAAAACCAACGTAATCCCTGAATAAAGTTTTGAGGATCCTATTTATGTCCATATAAGCTCAAAACAATGTATAAAACTTTCAAAAAATAAATTTAAAAATCAATAATTTAATTAAATTATTCCTAGTTCCATGGAACGTGTTGATAATTCATTTAAATAATTTGAACGCAAGACTAATTCATTATAATTACTCTCTAATTGAATTTTAGACATTTAAATTTAAATTATAAAATTGAATTTTATGTTGAATAATCATGATCTGATACCAACCCATGCATCTTTGGTTTAATTTTATTTAAATAAATTAATTAATTTCAGTTTTTAAAAATGTAATAATTATTTTTTTATGATCTATGAATCTTTTCCCCAACATTAATTATATTAGGGACTATGTGTCTACTTGTAATTGATAAAATTTAATTTGACAGTCCATATTCCAATCTCTAATTTTTGAATATACAATGTAATGATCATACATTTTCGAAACAAAATGGTTTGAGTTGAGAGTTAGTGAAAAAAATAAGTGAAATGACTGGGAGATTTTTGGTACTACAATCTGAGACATATATTTACATAATGAGTTACCATTTATTTTACTTAATTAATTAATCTCTTGCTGGTTAACTTATAGTTAAAATCTCAAGATCACATCACTAATTATGTATTCATTATCATTTTCATGTTTATTGTTTTTGAAATGTGTTTTTACATGATAATATTGTATACTAATAAATGAGAATTCATTAATAAAAAATTAATACGTGGTGAATGTTTATATTTATGCATGGTTAGATGTGAGTGTGGTAACATAGTGAAATAATTCTAACTAGAAATAAACTTCATTCAATGATATAAATTAAATTCCCTCATAATTATATTATATGAAAAGTCCTTCCATTATTATAATTTCAACACAACCATGTGTTAGAGGTTCTCATCAACTTGATTTGGGGTGTCTCTAAATATTAGGGAATTATCATTAAAATGGTAGGTTGTCTAAACTAATGTTGATAGAAAATATTTATCCATAGATATATTGTTGAAATATTATAGGAAAAGTGTTGAGTAAAACAAAACTATTATTTTTAGAATATGGGACTCCACTCAACATATCAAGGAACCATGAATTAACACATTTAGAAAGACAAAATGCTACCTTATCCTCTCAAAGTAGTGATTATGTCATTGCTAATGATATGAAGAGATGATTAAGGATCATTTCCACTTGAATACTCAAGTGATTTAGTATTCTAAATATTTTATTTGAGGGTAACTAATATTTAAAAAAACAGTGGGAGATATTTGAAATTTAAAAAAATTGAAAACTTTGTTTGGTAATCAAGGTAATGTACCAATTTTCTAGATTTTATTTTTATTATATCAGAAGGACATATCCACCACCAATATAGTCTCACTACGATTAATATTGGATAAAGATAATATATTGACCAAAAATTACATCCAAGAGTTATATAGGCTCATCTTCATATTACTACCTCAAAAAAGGATGCTTTTGGTGTTGGAATCCCCACATCTTATTGATCCCTCTCAGGGAAAAATCAAGGATAATAAATGTAAATATAAGAACCATGTAGATAATAAACTTGATTTCCAGTGTATCATTTTCTCATCAATTTCCATTTAGTTGCATAGAATTCATGCGTATAAATATGCTTAAAAGGTGATATCTTATCTCAAAGAGTTATAATAAGAGTGTACTTAGTAAGAAATATATGAGATATAAAGTCTAGAACATATGCCTCATCCTAGTTGGTGAGGTATTCTTAAGTGCATCCACAAGACCCATGTTCAAAACCAAGTAGAGGCATATTTCTGGTACTGTAGAAGTATTGTTGCCGGTACTATAGCAGGCACTGTTGTAGAACTGTACACTGTACGGGTACTGTAACAGAACTGTACACTGTACAGATACTGTAGTGGACTGTACACTGTGTGGGTACTATAGAAGGTACTGTTCGGTACTGTAGCAGTTGGAACTATTCACCTTGGGCCACAGTTTTGGGCTTGGAGTCCTAGAGGCTTTCGGGACACCTAGGTCTTCAGGTCAGTAGGGCTTTCAGGCCACCTTTAAGGCCCTCGGGCCACCTCAAGTCCTTCGGGCCACATTTAGTTTCCCTAGACACACTACAAAAAAGGAGCAGCCCTAGAAGAGGATTCAGAGAAGGTGCACTCACCAGAGCAGAGCCAAATGGATTTTCAGAATCAGAGGGTATGGCTATGCCATCGGTACCAGCCTGTGCTTGCACGGGACGCCTATCTAGACGGCCACGCAAAGTTGGAGAGCTACTATCATGATGAAGATGCTGGGGAGGGACAGTTCCTTATAGATAGTCTGGTTGAAATCCCTAAGACCTTCGGGTCATGCAATCTCTTAAGCTTATGGGCCTTGTAATCTCTGAGCCCACTGGCCTTGTAAGGTTTCCCCCTCATCCTTTGATATGGGAGTTATCAAAAAATCAATAAAAATGAAGGCCTTCGGGACATTAGAGCAAGTGCACTTTAAAAATTAAAACAAGAAAAAGGAAATCATGTAGGTCCTCATGTACTCAAAATTATTGGGTACATTGAGTGACTAGAATCCCTTATGTTCAAATTGACCCAATATCGAGAAACAAATATTATTTTTTCCAATCTACTACCTATCTTATTGAATTCAGTCATTAATTATAATATGAATAACCTGAATAATTTTATCCTAAATTTATTGGATTAAGTTTATCAAAGAGATAGGGATATGAATAATTCCAACTCTTTTATCCATATAGTGATCAATATAAGGAAATTCATGGCTAAGGTGTCAAAGGCTAAGACAAAGTCAAAGAAATCAATGAACCACCCCTATAAGAAGATAAATATATAAATATAAAGAAATGAGTAGGTGGTTGTCATATTTTCATGTAAAAGAAAATCCACTAGAAGAAAAACAGAACAACTGGGAAGATTAAGTAAGATTTGTATTCTATATCAGGTTTATTTTAAATTTTTTTTAAAGATTTTAGGTAATCCCTTTAATTTAGCATAAAAATATAGAATACCTCTTTTGAAAAATAAGAAAATAGTAAACCCATTAAAATCATAAGAAATTTTCTTTAAAGAAACATGACCCAAAGGTCTTAATGTTACTGAAAGTCTAAAGGGAATCAAACATCAAATCTTACAGAGTAAAAAACCTCATTGCCCCCTCACTAGACAATGAAACAAAACAATGTTGATATGTCCCCATTGAAAATATGTTGCACTGTTCTAGCCATCACAAAATGTCATAGCACACCTCCAACCAAAAACAACATGTGTATTGTATATTTTTCTCTCTTTTCAGAATCCCACCCAAAAAATCATTTGAGGAATTCACATCAATTTCAACTATATGCAACAAATTACTAGTATAAAAACACTATGAAAAAGTAAACATAAAGGTCCCCATATTTCTATAAAAAATAATGACCTATGGAGTAATGTTGGTTGTTATCACACCCATTCCTCACTCAAGACTAAACACCTAGTATTTCCTAAGAAATGTTTTACCGCCTACCAAATTCAACGAAGCAGAGACATGTTCTTTCAAATAAATCTTCACCCCGATAAATAAATAGTCCTAAATAGAACTGTAGAAATAAAAAAACCACACCAAAATTCATAAAAAAAATAAAAAAAATAAGCTTCCCTTGAATTTTTCTAGAATTCATCGATGCTCAATGTCTAGATCACCATCGTTGATGAATAAACTCATATCTATCTTAACATATAAACCCAAAAAATCACTCACCTCTTCTTCTTAATCCACTCCCATCTTCCACCTGAACTCATGCAGTCATCAATGAGTTCATTTCAACATGTCTCCTTAACCATTTCCTAAAATCAAATTCCACCAGACCTCTAAATAACACCACCCAAAATAAGCCAAGACACTTCTTGAATCAAACCTCTCAACCCAGGAGTCATTATACAATTAATTATGAAATATTTTCTCCTGATGAACCATTAGAACATTTTGAAAAACATGATTAAATAATAAGAAGCCTAGATCTGAACTAGATCTTTGGACGAGGGATGTTGGGGAGGAAACATAGCGACTGTATAACCCAAAAAATCCTATAAGGAGCTCAAAATAGATATGGAAATATAAAATACATCATGGAAGATAAAAACCTATACTTACTATTAGATATACAAAAGAAAACCTAGAGAACAAATCTATGTCAAACATACTCCACCAAATCAATGGTGAAAGATGCTGTTTGGAAAACCCAAAACCCAATGTTCCACTTTTCATGGAAATTAAAGATCTATTCTAGGGGAACATATATTTTTAATCCTTTATTTTTCATTTAATTATATCTTTCAATATATAAAAATTGTGTGTGAGATACAACTTTTTTCTCACTCATTTTTATACAAATATTGGAACCAAGTAGATTCTAAAATATTTTAAAGGGTGAAGTGGATATCTGAGTAGAAAATAGTGCATGAATGTAATCATTAGTGGTGGGTGATTGTCTTCTCACTTTTCGTAGTGATTTGGTTATTGAATTAAATAATAATTATTATGTACATTCTATTTCTATAAATATGATATTAGTGTCATATTTAGATACTGTGGGAATATATATGATGTTTGGAAATAATGTTTTCACATTTATATGGGTAAATTATGTTATGGTGAGATTAATCTTGACAATGGATAATATATACTTTAACCACAAAATAATTTCTTGGAAATCATTGACAAATCCAGTTAAAATGATGTATATCCTACCTTCCTATGGAACTTCAATCTAAGTAATGTAAATGAAAATATTTTAAGAAAACTATATCAAGAATGATAATTTGACTCTACTAATTTGAAACCCCTTGATGTATGTCATGCTTGTTTATAAGGTAAAATGACCAATGTACCTCTCTTTGGGAAAGGAGAAAGTGATATAGAATGACTAAATTTGATTCATACTGATGTGTCTGGTCCATTTACAATAAATTAAAGGGGATATTTTTCTTACTTCATTACATTTCCCAATTACTATAGAAGATATCAATGTATATATATAATGTGGTACAATTCATACTCATTTAGTATTCTTACAGTATGTCTTAATGAAGAATAAAAAATGCTTGGTATGAAGCTAAAAAGTATTCACTCATAACATTGTGGAGAATATCTAAAATAATCATTTATCTACCACTTAGATGAGTATGGGAAAATCTCCTAACTCATTCCTCTATATAAAAATTATTGGAATGATGTTAGTGAAATTATTAATCATACCTTTCAAGATAAGTTATGATCGATGATAATTCATGAAAATATACATTTATCCTTTTGGGGAAATTCACATCCAAAAGAAGCATATACAATAAACTAAGTACCAACTAAAGTAGCAGATGGTATTCCATATGACTAATGGTGTAGAAGGAAACCCATATTGTCACACATATGTGTATTGGGATTTAAGTATTTTTTTAAGACTACATTAATCAAAAAAAATCTCAAAGAAAAAAGTTCATCTTTATAGGATACCCTAAAGAAACTAAATGATATTACCTATGTAACCCTTTAGATAGAAAATTTATTGTTGAAACAATTTCCATATTTATAATAAGGGAACACATTTCCAATTGATATATAGGGAGAAATATAAACTTTGATGATGTTAATTCCCAATATTTCCAAGAGATGGAATGGTAACAAACTCCACTATATTATATGGTAGATGAAGATCTTCCTAATACACAAGTGTAGAGAAGGTAAAATTGTGTGTTTAGAGAACCAGAGAAGTATATTTTTCTTGTAACTGAGTTAGTTGAACCATTTCTCCATGAGGATTATTAACCTCTAACCTACAATGAAGTAGTTTATGTAAAGGATAGTGAAAAGTGTAAAGAAACAATGATTCCATAAATGGACCCTATACACCAAAATCATGTTCAGATTTTTTTAGAACCACCAATGGATTTAAAACCTATTATGTGTAAAATGTTATTCAATAAAATTTAATATATTGATGGTAAAGTAAGTACCAATAAAGTAATATTTTTTATCAAAGGATTTATTAAATTTCAATGTATCGACTGTGATAAAACCTTCTCATCAATTACAATGCTAAAATCTATCAGAATATTACTTTAATTAAATGATTTACATGACTAAAAATTTTGGGAAATGGATGAAAATAAAATTACCTTTCTAAATGGTAAATTGGATGATAATGTATATATAATTTCACTATAAGTTTTTACTATGTCAAATAAGGTCTATAAATTATAGAATCTATCTTAGTCCTCATCGAATATCTCTTTAGGCATCTCTAGGGTAATATTGTCACTAATCGAAACTTTAGGACATCCCCTTCCTAAGGGGTGGGTAGGAAATGATATTTTTCATTCTTATATCATTTTCCCATCCTGTACCTTTTCACCCTTCACTAACCAAGGGCTTCTCCACACTTTTCTTGGAATTTCATTTGTCTGAAAGACTCCTGGATTTTCTATTATATTCCACTTGTTTATAATATCCTCATGTAATTATCATAATATTCTTTCCCTATACAATATAACACATGAATCTTTCTTCATATAGTATAGTCCTTTAGGGTAATGTTTTGATATATTATCCAATAAATAGTGAGGTATCCATCCTCATGTAGTGGTTGGATTTCTTTAATCTCATAAAATGAGGATTGTTTTCATTTATAATGAACATTTAGCCCTTGTGTGGTCCGAATACTAGAAATATATCAATATATTTCATTTATTTCTCTTACATTGGACCTTTTAACATCACATGAATTGTGACATGAGGACTAATGTAATTTGGGTTTGCCTCCAACGTTTTCCTCTCTCTTTAAAAAATCTATCCATTTTTTAGATGTTACATAATCTCAAAACTCACATCCTTGTTGTGGATCTCAGGACCGAAGTGTTCAAAAATCTCATTGAACACTAAATTTAAATTGAGGATAAAATATATAAGCACGCATTGGATTTCATCTATATTGAGATTGAGGGAGAATAAAAACAAAAATAACCAATAATTTAAGAGTCATGGAATCACTATTTCTACTCATGCTTCCTTAACGGGAATTCATCTTAGAGATGGTGTCATAGGTGTATTGGTACTATTAGATAAAATATGATTAAGGATTATTTATCACAACACATTGAGGTTACTAATGTAAACAAGATCATTACTGCAAAGGGTTATCTTCCTAAGAGTATCAATCAACAACAAGTTATTCAACCTTCTTATGAGGAAGTAGTGATTCTACCACACCTCTTGGAAACATGTTTGGGAGAAAATATAAATGATTCCAGACATGAAAGTATGATGTAACTATCACATTATGGTGGTCTGATCATGATATATGGTAAGGTAGGGGAAAGAAAGGATTTTTCTAAGCATGGTGACTGGAAACTTTATATAGGCTAGTCTATAAAGTGATTCAACAAGACATACAATGGAGTTGGAATCTATAGAAAATTATTTTTATTAGCCTATGATGAGCCTACCCCACTAAAAAAGGTATATTGTGAGGATATAGTTATTTAAGGAAAAAATCTTCAGGGAGGAAGTTTATTTGACAAAGAAGTTTAGAAGGGTTATGACTCTGAAACTCGGTCCACCAAGAGAAAAGAAAGAGAACAAGAAGAAAATTACCTTAGGTCCTTTATAAAGAAAGGAAACAAAACCCTTGTTTATTTAGATGGTTTCATTTTTAATTTTTAGGGCACATGGAAATAGATAGACTACTCAAATTTACCTAGTACTCTAGTTAAAATATCATCTAGAAATAATATCTCCTTTTAAAAGAAATTTTTTGTTGTGGTGGATACTCCAAAGGAAAATGGAATTGAAAAAGGAAATTCCAAAATTAAAGGTAATTGTTTCATGAAACAAAAATCATATAATTATTCGAGGCTTGAAATGTAATAGGAGATCTAAACACCTCTCTATGATGTGTCTATGAAAACTCAAGAAGATAGGGAAACCATCCTAGATCCAAAGTCAGAAACAACTCTTAGCATTCCTAAGGGTGCAGATAAAGAGAATGTTAATAGAGAAATTTTCAGAGTGATTATCCATCATTATAATTTATAGATTCTTGATTATTCCTTTGTGATAAATGTTTCAAATGTATATTCCCAAATAATTCTTGAAATACAAATTCGAGTGGATTTAAATGAAGGTAGGTATTATTGGATTGATAATAAATCATATTTTGATGCATGGCTTCAACAAGTGGAAAGTAGTCCTGGAGAAACACCTATAGAAATGGGATAAGATGTCCTACCACTTCAATAATATCATCAATTAAA
This sequence comes from Viscum album, assembly GCA_963277665.1. NCBI lineage: Eukaryota > Viridiplantae > Streptophyta > Magnoliopsida > Santalales > Viscaceae > Viscum > Viscum album. Next base: position 1,161,669,386 of record OY728158.1, on the reverse strand, counting down.
ATATAATCTTTAAGGTAACTTCTATATAATAAAGACTATATAGGGATAAGAATTCTAACTCAGTTAAATTTTTTGGAATGGGCTAGTTATCTCATATGTGTTTTGATATTCATTTGGTATCTAAACATTTTTTATACTCTCACTTTCCCATAAAATTTCATCTTGAAATAAAAAAAATTAATTGTCATTCGATAAAGTGTGTGAGTTTAATTGATCCATTTATAGATTGAATTATAAAACATGATCATGGAATATTTATTTTGATAAGGCCATAAGAGCATTTGGTTTTGTTAAGAATAATGGTGGCCCATGTCTCTATATGAGGTTTGGGTAAATTTAATCATTTTCCTAGTATTCTGTATTGATGAAATATTGATTATGGTAAATGAAGTGAAAGTCTGATATTTTGTTAAAAATCGATTAAATGAATACTTCTCTGTGAAAGACTTCGGTTAAGAGCCTATATTATAGTTATTAGGATATATTAAATGGATCTCGTAGGGTTATTGGGATAATTCCATGTTTATAAATTGATAAGGTACCAAAATTTATAATATAGAATAATGAAAAATAGGATTTTTTATACTACACATATTATTTATATATCCATGAAAATTTTTCTAATGACATAATCGGGTATTGAGGATGAGAGAATACCTTATTCTTTATTAGTGAGATCTACAATGTATGCCATGTTATGTAGTTAGGGTGATATTGAATTTTCTTTAAACACGGTCGTAAGATATTAGTCCAATCCAAGATAGCTATATTAGGAATATATAAAAACTATCCTAAGTACTCAAGAACCCTAAAACATATTTTCATGGTGTATGGAGGAGTGGGGAGCATGGAATGTTAGGATACACTAATGCAAGCTTCCAGAAAGATCAATATAATTTTAAATCATTTCTAGGCTATTTAATTTTACTAAATAGTAGTTCATGGAGCTGTAAAAGCTCAAATAAGTCTATGTCCAATGATTCTATAGTGGCGCTTGAGTATATTGAAACATTTGATATAGCTAAAGAAGTATCTTGGATATGAATATTTGAATTATAACTTTGTGTTTGTATCTAATAGTGTATACCATGGTATACATTATGGTGACAATAAAACAAGAATGGTAAATTTTAGGAAACATGGGTCACATTCTTGTAAAAAGAATATAATTTATTACATTCATATATTGAATTATTTTACATAAATAGGTGAATTCACAGTTAGTATAGTATCAATTGAGGATAGCGTGGAATACCCACCAACTAAAGACATATATTAGCAAAAGCATGACTCTCATGTGAGAGGTATTGGGTTAAAAGTAACATATAGTTGGCTCTAGTTCAAGTGGGAGTATTTTTTGGGTGACCTAGACCCAAATTCTATATGTAAATTCATTACCATTACATGAATATAGTTTTAAATATACATTTTTTTCTCTTACCATTATAGTAATGTTTCTTCTATATGTACTAATTTCATATTAATGTCCTTATATTACATGTATTATCAAATGTTATAGAAGTTACGAACAATATTTCGGTCATCAAGATACTATGATAGTAACATTAAACACAGGTTACATGGTCTAGATACATCATACCGATAAGACATAGATGATGTCTAGATAGATTATTTTGGGGGAACGGAAACATTGATACTTATCTCATTAATTTCACAAATGGTGATCTTGAGTAGAGTAGATCATGAGGACTGACCCTCCAATAATATAACTACATGTTTGGGTGTCATTTTTTGTTCATGTATATGACCATGTGTACTAGTCTCTTTAATTTAGACCATCATTAATGTGTGCCACTTGATCAAATACATTGATAGGTTATTAAAACCATAGAATTGAAGTCGTGGAGGGGTAGCTGGTTTTTTGTGTGTCATTGGGGATATAGAATTAATTAAATAATCACGACGGTATTTTTCACTTCTAAAATGAAGGAACATCACATGCCTAGCACATTAGGATTTTATTTCTATTATTAAATTTATATCCATAGTGATTGAAGGTAAATAAATCTAGTGATTAAAATGAAAAAATTAAGGAATAAATTGTGATGACACAAAGTGTAAAAAAATTTATATCATTTCTTTAAGTTAAATATATTATATAATAAGATGTGTGTTCATGGGAGATTTTCCTAGTTATAATATTATTTACCTCTTTAGGTTATGTGATGTGTTTATAGATATCCATATTGTTCTATGGGTATGACTCACTACAATCGATATATGGACCTAGACGGTAACAAATTAGGTGAATCCAGAAGTACCACCAATTTGGTTGAATGGGGGTTTAGGATGAATTGTGCCCCGTGTGTAAATAATGGTAAATGTATAAGTGTGAATGATCATAAGTAAAATAATTCAGTTATATTATTCATGTTTAGAAAAAAATAATTATAGAATTTATTTCTCATGGTATTCATAATTTATCTTACATTAAAAGTTAATGAGAAAATATTATATTTTGAAAATACATAATACATTCAATGTTTTTCAAATTATTAGTTGAGTTTATGAACCAAGTAAATGGTTCTCATTTTACTACATGATATGTAAATATAGTTACAATACTATGATGAAATATTTACAATGATTATGACCATTTAACTATATCATAAGTCTCTTTTTGGGGAATGTTTTAAGGTTATATTCCCATGGAACGAAAATAAAATTTCTGGAAACTTAAACCCAAATATAAATTAATGTTTTAAGACCAAATCTTGGTGACCATCCACTTCCAATATTTTTCTTTTTTTCTTGTTTAGACATATTAATGTCATGCTAACATTTCTCAATATTTCAAATGTTTTGATACTCACAATATCACTATTTATTTTACTAATAAAATCATTTTATGTGATTTCAAGAAATTATACATTTTCTTAAGTCATATTTTATTTTGTAATATTTTGGTAAAACATGATTTTTATTTGTTTAAAGAAAATTTCAAGGGAATATATCATAAGAGCTTATAAATTATCATATGAGGTGATAATTTATGAAACAATAAATGTATTGTCATTAACTGTCTGGAATTATAATCTATCAAAAGAAAATTGTCATATTGAGACACAGACATCTTCAAGTATAATTTTAGATTCAAAAAAATTAAATTATCATATTAAATTCTTATATTTGTTATTTATCATATAATATAGAATAATATATTAAATCCAAGATTTTGGAAAATATAATTATCATATAAATATTAAATTATCATACATATTTCCAAATTTTACTAAGTCCATTGAAATTTAGAATGCTAATATTTGAAAAATAGAATAATCATAGAAAGTAGAGATTTATGGTATATGTTTCAAAACATCATGTGAGGATAGAATTTATTTTATGGGATAGTGTTTTTAGTTAGATTATCCTATGAAAATTATAATCTTATGAAAGTTATAAAATATCATACACCACATATTATCTCACAAAGTCAAAAAAATTTATAAAAGAAAATTTATTCTTTGAAGTTTTGAATAATGTATTTTACTAAGCCTTTTTAATTTTTTAATATTAAAATGACCTATAAATAAGGTAATTACCTTAAAAGCTTAATTCATTTTATGTAAGTGTTTTAAGTGTATTTATTCACTCCTTCAAGTTAATTATTACCATTTCATAAACTCAAGAGAAGTACATTGATACAATTATTTTTTATGGAAATTGGGATTTATGGATAAGGAAATATGAATTAAATAATAAATATTTTCGATGAATGAATATAATTAAATTGAAAATAGTCATTACATTCAAAAATTATATCCATGATTTTTTTTCAGAAACAAAGTTCACATGTGGGAAAAGATCTTTTTTCTGGATTATTCAATAATATTTTGACTACTAGAATATATATAGAGTTTTGAATTCAAATTTCATGGTGCAAAAACAAAATAATATATAAAAAATAAATCTATGACACTAGTTAAATAGAGTAATATCTGAGGAACATCTACGATACATTGATGCCCAGTACATAAAAGTTAATACTTGCTTTCTTCAAATAATAAATTTTCTTGCTATTATTATTTGAATATATTTTTATTTTCAGTTGAGAGGAATTTTGGAGATGATTATTGAAGTATTATTATTTATCTAGAAGAACCAATCATATTTTATAAATTTTATCTTACAATTGTGTGGAGAATTTGTATCTCTACTATAAACCTTTATATTCTATGAATACTATGGGTAGGTCCTATAAAAACATAGATCCCTAGAAATGTATTAGTACCTTTTGTAATAAGTTATAATTTCTTACAATTAATTACTGAGTTCCCTGGAAAAATAAAATGCATAGTGAAAATTACCAAGCTTACAGAGGGAGCATTGGTGGAGTAGACTAAGGTATTTTTGTGCACTGAACTACTATAAATCCTCTACATTTCTTCAAATCTTTTCTAACATTAAATTTATTAACTTTTGATAAAATAATTTATAATGGTTCAAGGGACAAATTTATTTTGGATAAATGTTTCAAGAACTCAATACCCCCAAGGTTCATAACATAACTCCCTCTATATCAAATATTTGTATCGAGGGATGATACTACTGAGTTATCATCACGAAAAGTTTGAATTTGTTAAAATAATTTTTGAATGGTTGAAATTATTGATGATATAGTGGGAAGGATTATGACTAATGATACCTTTTTAAATAAAGAAAAATATAGGTTCTAGAAGGTTTTTATGATTATATATTTGAAGATTATTTGTCTAAATTTTATTCAAAAGTTATCATGTTATACAAAAAATCCTAAAGTGGATCCATTAAAAGGGGATAATACTATTAACGATAAATATTAACTGAAATATAAAGCTATAAATTCCATGGTATATGGTTTATATTTAAGTTAATTCAATAGAGTTTCTTAATGTTCTAAAACACATGAAATTTGAACAACTATATTTTTAGCCAATGAAGGTATTAAAAATGTAATAAAAAGTTTGTATAACACTTCTAATTTTAACTTTGATACATTCAGAATGAATGATGGTTGTTGAATCACTAAAATGACTAGAATGTTGACTGAAATAATAAACAACGTGGCTTCCTTGAGAACTCTTATTCCTGAACTCGGTCAAGATTTTATGGTTCTCAAAGTTATTCTATAAACATTTATTGGAATTTCATCTCTCATTTTCAAATATACATCTCTAAAATATTTCAAAATAAAAGATCTTTTAGGAACACTCATGATGTACAAAACTAATATGAAAGATGAGACTAGAGATTATAAAATGATTAAAAGATAAGATTATTCTTTAGAGGTATCTCCATTAAAAATGGGAAGAAAAACTATGATGCGTTATTTTCATGATTATTGGAAAAATTAAATTATTATTTTACTATGATAGAATAAAACTATGAGTCTTTGAATAAAAATAAAAAATCTTTAAATAAATCATATAATGTTTTACAATGAAAATTAATATTTAAATAAATATATTTCTCAAATAAAAAGTTAATCTAGATGACTCTACTTCTAATTATGATGTGTATGGTAGAAAAAAAATTGACGATTGAAGTTAAAAATTTAAAGGATGATTCTATTGGTTTTCCTATACGGGGAAGTAAAATATCATTAGTAAGAACAAAGAGAATAAAGAGAAATATTTCATAAGATGTAGCAGAGAAAAACTCAAGTTATATAAAAATTATTTTATACCTAGCTCTAAATATACAAATATATCTATATCACCTATTTTAACTGTAGATAAAATGGCTATTTTTAATGATGATTTCCAAATAACTCATTAAATATATTGAATAAAAAAGTAATTTATTTTTGAAAATTTATCTAATAGGAAAACTCAAATAACCAATATCTTAGGGGTTAAGGAATGCACCCTCCCTTTTACTTATCTTGGTGTCCTAATATTCTAGGGTCGCCCCAAAGCTTGTTATTTTCACCACATTGTTCATCAAATCCAAAAGAAATTTTCTTCCTGGAAAGGTAAATCCCTTTCTGTGGCTGGAAGAATTTACCTTGTTAAATCTACTATTGTCTCTAAGCTAGTTTACTCCATTCTGGTCTACAAATGGCCTTTAGGCCTGATAAAATGGTTAAATACTGTTATAAGAAACTTCATCTAGAGTGGAAGCACTCTGGAAAGAAAATTGGTCACGGTCTCTTAGGACACTTGTTGTAAACCCATTGAAAATGGAGGCATTGGTATTAAGAATCTTAAAATATTTAATGAGGCCCTCCAAGCCAAACTCATGTGGTCCCTAATTCATAATAACTCCCATTCCATGAGATTCCTCAAAAATAGTTTCCTTGATAAGCTTAAATCTAGTTCTTCTCATTACATGACTTCTTCTATTTGGCCATCGATCAAAGCTTCTTTTCAAACAATCTTGGAAAATTCTAGATGGATTATTAGAAATAAATCTTCATTAAAAATCTGGTTTGATAACTGGACTGGTTCCCCCCTCATTTAGGAGATGCCCAATACTTTTTCCCTTAATCCTGTGAACTGCTCTATCAGGGACATGATCAATTCCCCGGATTCTCAACTTCCTAATCCTATCAAGGGGATTGTAGATAATTATCATTTCACTTCCAGTGAGGATTTTCTTGTTTGGGAACCTGCTCATAATGCCTTGTTAGATTCTAAAAAATTTTATCACCATCACTTCCCTAATGAGGACTAAAATTTTAATTGGATGGCCAAATTCAATAATTCCTGGATCAAGACTTCTCGTCTTACTCTTATGTGGCGTATTTCTCATCAAAAAACTCTGACTGATGTTTGCCTGCAATAATATGGATTTTATCTTTTTTCTAATTGTAGATTATGCAATCAACATCGCGAGGACATTAATCATCTCATTTTATCTTGTGATACTACTATGGCCCTTTGGAATTACATCTTTGACCTTTTTGATTGCAGATGTCTTTTAGACACATTTATTTTCTCACAATTGAAAAGAACATTGGAGTTTCCATGGTCTCCCCAAATCTAGAATCTCTTTCATACTGCTGTTTCGGAGCTTCTACATGTACAATTGTATGGTATAAATGATTCTTTTTTCAACAATAACTATTTTAATATTAATACATGTAAAATGAGGATTCTTCTTGCTATAAATAAAGCGGCTATGATCCAAAAAGAATGTTGTGACAATTCTGTCATAGATTTTGAAACCCTCCACCAAATTGGTGTCAAAGGTATCTTCCCGAAGCCACGCTTCACTATTGAAGTCTTCTGGAAGGCTCCTCCTCCTAGATGGATTAAGATAAATGTGGATGGAGCCTATAAGGGAAACCCGTGACTCCCGGGATGCAGAGGAATTTTCAGAGACCATCAGGACCGGATCCTCGGATGTTTCATTGGAAGTTTTGGCATTGCTTCTGTGCTGGAGGCAGAAATGCTTGCTACCATTCATGCCATTTCCTATGAAAAGTCTTTCAGCTAGAATAATATCTGGATAAAGAGAGACTCCACTACTATTGTGGAAGCCATCTGGAAGAGTGATGCTCATCTTGCATGGTTTCTCACCCCCTGATGGATGGACTGCCTTGCCGCACTAAATGGCCTCAAATTTATTGCCACTCATACCTATCGTGAGGCTAATATGATCGCTGATGGGCTTGCCAACATGGGGGTCTCAAATGAGATCACTTGGACAAAATGAACTCCCTCCGGAGTTGACACTTTTTTTATTAAAGACTCTATAAAATTTCCCTCTTTCTGTTTGTTGTAACTTGTTTGTTTCTCTTTCTTTTTGAATAAATCTCTAAGTTCTGGTCTTTTGACCAGAACTCACCCCCTAAAAAATTTCTAAAAATTATATAAAATGTAATAAAATTTGTGTTCCCAAATATTTTGTATCTAACACTATTATACTTAATATCATTTGAGTATCAAAACATATTTTTTCTTAATTTTTTTACTATAGGAAACAGCCTATAGAAATTTTAATCCCAAATGGTTTATCGATAATTTTTGTTAAAGACATATGGGTGGAGATCCTCATCTATTTATCATCATCAAATAAATTTATGTTGAAGGTTTAAATAAAAACATGATAATTATTTATCAAATTTGTGATGATAGATATTTAGTTTTTTTTATAATAATACATTTTTAGTTTTTAATAAAAAATTATAAATATAGTGCACCAAGGACTAGAAATGTTTACATTCTACATTTTCTTTCTTTGTGTAAATAAAATCATAAATATTTTAATGATTAAATTAATAAATCTTGAATTTGGAATAAGAGGATTGGAAATTATAACATTTATTCATTACAGATATTGTCTAAGAAGAATTTATTTCTTATTTTCCTCAACTAAAATTTGATAAAATGAAATTATGTGATTCATGATAATTTTTTAAGTATAAAAAAACATATTTTAGACTAATTAAAAAAGTTTCTCCATCCAAACCATGAAAAATTATTAATAAAGATATTTTTAGACCATAAAGAACTACAAGCCCTAGTAATAAATCCTTTATTTATGTTTTAATTAATGATTATTCAAGATTTACATATTTTTATTTTATAAAATTTAATATTTAATCTTGTATTATTTATATTAATTATTTAAATATTGTTCAAAAGGAAAAATGCGCTAAAATATTTTCCCTGAGAAGTGATTATGGGGAAGAATTTTAGAATGATGGATTTAATTCGTTTTTTTGAAAATTTACCATTAAATGAAACTTGTCATGCCCTATAAGACCTCAAAATGGTTTTTTTATATAAGAAATATAACCTTATAAACAATTACTAGGAAACTTTTGTGTGAATATTCCTATAATATTATAATAATTTTGAATCTTTTTATTTTTTAATTAAAATTCAAGGATAATTGAAAAATTTACTTATGTAAAATTTGATGAATGATATACTTTTTCTCAATATAAAATAAATTTTACGACTTCAATTATTCAATTTGAAAAAAATGATGAATTAGTACATGATCATGAACAATCCTATTTTAATAGAGAATAAAATAATGAAACTGAAAGTGTACATCCTAGACAGAATATGACCTTTAAAATCTATCCTCACAAATTATTATAGCAAACATAGATGAATATATTATTACAAGAATGAGAGGAAAAAATGTTACTGAATTTTCTTCCATTTTTAATAACTAAAACCCAAAACCATAGAACAAATCTTAAGTGATCAGAGCGAGATTTTTTTATGAAAGAAGAATTAAACCAGATAAAAATGAATAAGGAATGAAAATTAGTTAAGAGACCTTTAGACTATCCTATTATGGGAACCAAGTGGTTATTTGAGAATAACATTGATCATTAATTTTTGATCACTAACAATATGCTTATATTCATTTCTAAAGGTTATAATCCAGAACAATGAATATATTATCAAGAAAAAATTTCATGATTTTATATTTTAGAGGAAATTAGAATTATTTTAGAATATACATCATATATGGATTTCTAATTATATCAGATGGATATTTATTACATCATTCTACATGGATTTTTAATGGAGAATATATATTTGGAACAAACTATAGGTGTTAAATACCCTCATTTAAAAAATTCTATTTTTAAGATTATCAAATATTTTAATTGTCTATCGTAATCATCTCGATCTTGGTATGAAAGACTCATATCAATTATTTTATCAAATAGTTTTTCTGTGGGTTTTTTAAGATACCACTTTATTTAATAAACAAACTTCCAAAGATATTTTACTTACACAAATACATTTTTATGATGTTATTTTTGGTTCTATATATCAAAAAAAATTAATGAATTTCCAAAATTTAGAGACAAATTAAAATAGGAATTATATGTGAGTTGAAATTTTTTACATTGATTTAAAATTTACCAAAATTATTATAGTAATGGTTTAATTCAAATTAAATTCATAAATGGTTTATTAGAAATATTTTTTACAAAAAAATAATAAGACATGTTAAACTTTGAGGAGTTCAAATATTAAGGATTTTTTGGATGAATCGTAAAAAAATAGTTGAAAACAAGATATATAGGGGAATAATTGGGGGATATATTTATCTAACTACAAGTATACTATAGATTATGTTTTTTTTATATCGAATATTTCAGGATAATCAAAAGTAATATCATTGGAAAGATACCAAAATAATTTTAAGGTATTTAAAAAGAACAATTTATTCATCATTAATTTTCCAATAAAAACATAGTATTTTTATTTAACTTCATATTCTTATGGTTATTTTGGTGGTTATTTAATACATGGAAAACATATATCTAGACTATCACTTTTTAAGTAAATCTCTAGTTTCTTGGTCAAGTAAAAAACCACATTATGTTCCATTATCATTTTATGAAGCTGATTACAATGTATGTTTTTGTTCTTAGGTGTTGTGGATAAAACACACCTTAATTGACATAGTATATAAATTTAATCACATCCCATTAAAATTATTTAACATTAATGATATAAATATTTTTAAAAATCTGAAAAATCATTCATGGACCAAGTATATTGATTAGAGACATCACTTATTAAGAGATCATTCCCAAAATGGTGATACATGTCTTGAATTTTTTTTTACTGAAAATTAATTAGAAAACTTATATTCCAATTAATTTTTTGATGATTTCTTTGGTTTTATTAAAATTAATTAAGATTATTTAAGATTAAATTATTTCACGTAATGTTAATTTAATTATTTCTTTCTTTAATATCTTATGAGATGTTTTTAATTACCAAATTTATTCTTAAAGAAAATCATTTTTAAAAAATAATATATTTTCACACACCCTAACTAGTTATAGAATTTATTCATTTTAATATGTCACTTTTGTAACAAAACTATGTGTATTCAATAGTAAAAATTTTGTCTCTCAAAAAACTAAACATCTACAACCTATTGAACATTATTCACTTTTAATTTCAATACCCTTCTTGACCTACCCAAGTTTTTGAACCATAACTCAATTCATAATTGTTTAGAATGATAAAGTATAAAATATCTACATTAGGGCCATCAAAAAATATTAAAATTTCAATAGTTTTTTGAAATATTTTTAGTGGAAAGGAAATGAACTTTTCATGGCTCGACAACTTAGATTTTATTTTATAGAAACTGTTAAAGATTATATAATGGACGTTTGTGTTTGATAAATGGTGAAATTAGTTCTATCTTAAGAATGGTATTATAGTGTTCTCTAAAAATTAATTTTTTTATGATGTTATAGATTTGGAAGTATCAAAAAAAATTTGTAAGTGTTTCTCAACAACCTCTATAGAGTATATTAAAGTTCTTTTCTTCCCTCATGAAAGAGGCTATGAGTTTAGTTCACTCCATTTTGGTATAGATGATATATAAACATTTTAATACATTACATCTCTTTTTTTACCCCTAATAGAAATGAAAAATAACATCATGTACTTAGAAGATGAGAGAATAATTTTTTTAAGTTCATTAAAACAAGGATCTTTCAGTTGAATAACGAGTTAGAGAAATTACTAAAATCGGATATTCATCTTCTCTATATACTATTGGATGAGATGAAAGTTAATCTTTTAATATACATTTTGAGATATATTTTCTCTTTCTAAAAAAATCATGAGATTTCTATCCTTATGGGACAATTCTTACTCTATTTTTTGAGAAATTTTGAGTGTATATTAGTTAGGTTAAGGAAAAAATATTTCATAACCTAAAAAATCTTGATGCTGAATTTGATTTTTTGGAGCTAGTATTCAAGAAATTTATTAGCAATTGTGGTTGAAGAAATTTAAGTAATCTATGCTCAGGTTAATGGAGAGTCTACTAATAATATTTTACCTATTTTTCAAGAATAATTGGAGCAATCAATGGATGATAAGCCTTTATGTATGAGAATAAGATCAAGGATAATTTCATCTGAATAACTTTCATATATATTTTTTTCTCAAGTTAGAAATGACGAATAATATATTTTTTATTCACTATCTTCTAAGGAAGATACTTTTGTTCCAGAAAAAGAATCTATTATTGCTATAGATGAGTATCAATAAAATTTTATTTGGGTGTCTATAAAATATGAAGTTATTATTTAAGCTTTATTTGATTAATTTGATCTACAAATAAAACATTCTAATCAATATCATAGTGTTTCTCTTAAAAAGATCATGTTTATACAAGTTATTAATTTAAGGACTCTCTCATTTCATTATTTTTTTTACTCAAATATTATCCATACTGAATTAGATGAAATTATTTGTATTCAATAACTATCATTTTATCAGTCTCATTGGGTTGTTAAGGATAAAAATAAAGGAAGAAATAATGTTTTTGAACATGTTGGTTCTAAATAAGAATTATATTTTTGATGAAAATTCCCTTTAATTTGATGTCAAGAAAAAGGAAACCAATAAAGGAACCCTCTCCTATTTCATGGTATAGAAGGAATATAGATCTTGTTATGGAAGATCATAAAATCTATGTAAATGATGAGTTTATAGATAATTTTTATAATATTATTATTCGTGAGTTTATCTCAATAAAATGTGAGGTTGATAGACTAATGATTTATATGATAGACCCAACAACAAATTCTATTTCAGAGATGAATTTTAATTATTTAATATATTTTCTAGAACTTATATAGATACCTTAAAGAGTATTCCAGTTGTTTATTCATACATCTCAATATATATTCAAAAAGAAATAAGTCTTATCAAAATAGACATTTATTATTTAAAAAGGTTTGTAAATTCTCAGTTTGAGTTTAGGAAGAAAATTTCTTCTTTTATTTCTGCATCCTCATCTGAAGAATTTTTAGGTCCTACATATGATCAAGTAATGGATTTATCCTTATACTTGATGATATTATATGGGAGATTTCAGTAACTTAAATGTGATATGTTATCCATGGATACCATTTAGGACTTAAGGAATGATATCCTTTCTGAACAATGTCTTCTTAAAGTTCATTCAAAAATAGGAAGAGAAGGAATCCATAAAAAATTAATGAATTGGTTGGATTATTGATGATTGTTTTCATCCTAAAAGGAAACTATAGTGGGGAAACAAATTTTTACTTAAGAAATTTAACATTCAATCTCAAATTGGTAATTTTCTCTGAATAAAAATATATAATCCATGTAATACTCACTAAAATTAATGTTTAAATAAGTTAAATATTTTTCTTCATTTGATTATGAATCTACTAAATATAAAAAATTATTATAACCAAATGAGTTATCTAATATTCATGGTGTTGATGATGAGATAGTTTCTAAAATGGGAAAAATTCTCTTCTTAAATTATCATTTCATTTGATAGACTTCAAGTGATTGTGAATTTATATGAGCTGTTGTAATTTTCTTTTAAAGGAATTCACATTTTGAATGAAAACATAAATGATAGAAGTAGAGTTCCCAAGGATTGTATTTCTAATATTTTAGTGTAATTTTGATACATGATTAATAAGTGACATTTTTCCCTGCTAGATGTTTGTCAAGATGTTCTTCTATCCGAGTTAGAAATGTCTGAAAATGTGTTATATCATATTAGAGAAAGGTGACCTCAAAGGGATAATCCACCTATCCATTTTGGGGATATCATTGAGAGGATTGATCGTTTATTTTATCCCCCTAATAAAATTTAAATAGATAATTATATACTATAATCTAAAATTCATATAGAATCGTCTTCCCTTACTCCATAGAATCCATTTACCAGATTGACTTTCCCCTTCTCTATTGATTATAATTTTGATGATTCAAGGTTAAAGATTCTACATTATTGTATTATGAACATTATCAGGACACTATTTGGTGACACTATTGGTCTTGGTTTAAATGGAACTGGATCTTCATTTTCTATTCCTAACCTCAGAAATGTTTGTTAGGCCTTTACCACTTCAAATCCTAACCCTCATTCAAAAGGCTGATATATTTTAATGATTGGTTTAAAAAAAATTAGATTAAAGTATATTGATGTAATAATATTAATTTACTTAATTAAATCCATTTATTTGTGATTTATTGATTTTTCATTTCTCAATTATTTAAATATTATTTATTTTAATTTCTATATCCAAGTCAATTTAAAATTCTATTCATTTTAGAAATATCTCTTCGTCTATTTCATAATTTACTATGCTAAATTGAATGTGTTATCTCACATTGAATTGTTTACATTTTGGGGTCTCAAGATGGGGGATAAGACTTTCAGGCACACGGTTTCATCACATAGATAAAAAAGTGAAAAATGTAAATTCCTTCGAAAAATGAGAAGAAGATAGATGAGGAATGAAAAGATTTGGAAAACCTTAGAATGTGTTTCACCCAAGGTATCCCTAATTAACAACGGTGTGAAATAATGAGAATTCAACCCCACTTTTATGACATGTCAGCTTTGCCCATCGTCTCATATTTTCCTATAAATAGACAATTGGGGTCTTTATTTGTATAGATGAATTTACCCAAAGGTAGATTGCTTCATTCATCACCTTTGTACTTATCTCAAGTCCTCGGAAACCTCCAAGGTAATTTCATAATTCATAGAGAGTTAATTGAAAGGAAATAGTGATACTTAATTCCATTAATTGTTAAAAATAAATGATGCTTCCACTAATTATTTTCCAAACCCCCTTATTTAAGAAAACTAGAGAGATTAACCTTCCTGAAATAGGATCTTTTGCTACTCATATCTGGGTATAAATATAGACACCCTTGAAGTCTTGAGAAAATTATAACCCAACTGTAGTAATCCAAGTTAACTGTCACCCATGGTGCAACCAATTTTCCCAAGCCTACATTCTCGAAGAACCCCTTCACAGATAACCCATTTCACGGTCTTCCTTGGTTCATCTCACCTTTCAGCCTATGTGTGCCTTTAATGAATCCTCCTTTAAAGCCATCAATGGTATGCATTCTTCTAGTTTGGATCCCTTTCCTGAGTGGTATACAATTAAAACCTCCAACATGACCTCCTAATTTTTAAAACCTTGGGTAAGGGCACATTATCATGTATCCAATTTGGATTTGGATTTCTACTATAAAAGGGTTCCCACACTTATCCTACCATATTGTAAGGACCCTCAAGACATATTTAGATTTTTATATCTATGGTCACATGGCAAATTACCCAGGGGATAGTTTTGAGGAGTCCCCAGCCTCAGATTCAAGGGATAAGACTGTGTATGTCCCATCTCGTCTATGAGATTCAGTGCCTCCAATTCCTAGCTGGGAGGAAAAGTATCACACTTTCTTTTCCCATAAACATGGGATTATATCATCCTCTAGGTGTAGAACCAATTTTTAGGAAACCATCGTGGTGTAAGCCCCTATAATATCTTGTAGGAGGTTGTAGACTTTCTCCTCTACATAATTAACCTTTGTTTATTACTAACATTGGATTCATGTCTAATATAATGTGAAGATTGGTATGTGTCTTAGACATAGACTCTTCCACCATAGCCATTTCCTTTTCCATAGTCACCTTGGCCTCTTCAACCTTCATCATAATACTCTTCTATTATAAAAGGAAATAAAGTGCATGGTTTTTTGAATATTTGACAACCTCTTGTTTCTCAAACTAATCCTAACTCATGTGGTCTTAGATTTTTTTAATGATCACAACATATACACAATTCACCTAAATGAATGAACTATGATAACTCAGATTCCCACTGTAACTGGGATACGTAGGAAGCCTTCTCAAGGCCTTATCTCTATATAATCTCATCCACAAAATGGGAAATCATGACCCCCACTAAAATGGGACTCCTCCTAGGTGTAATCCCCAAACCTCATTGAACCACAAGAACTCTGATTCCTACTCAAACCAAGATATGTTGGAAGCCCACCTAGGGCCAGAGCTCAAGGGACATCCTCCTCAGGATTTAACCTTAATCCTAATTTTCCTAATATGGGTATCCTCATTAGTAGTAAACTATTAATTAAACCCCTAAACCATTAGGATTTAAAACACCACTCATTATTCCTTTTACAGGTAAACCTCTTCAGGATTAATCCCAAAATTAATCCTCTCAAAGGGAAATACACCGTTGTGATACTTACCGAACTGCATAGTCATTGATTACCATTAAATAGGATATGTAGGAAGCCTCCCTAAGGATAAATCATAAAACCCTATATCATCCCTTCCCTTTTTGAACCAAACAGCAAAATTGTATAATTCAACTTGGAAACTCAAATACCTTCGAAGTTCCTTGGTCTATTTTGGCATAAGTCACATGCCAAGATTTGACTAGGAACCATCCACCTAGATTTCCAGGACATATGAAATTAAATGGTATGGTTAGGTCCTCATCAAATGACCTTAAAAGGTATAATGTGTTCCATTAAGTGGCATCGAACTATGTGGGTTAGGATTCCTTACACAAGGATATATTGGAATCTCATTTATGGGTTTGATCCCAACATTATAAAAACATCATTATCCCTAGATGATGATAAATTATAGAGTGAAATCCATCTTCCTAGATGACTATAAACACCAAAGTTACCCTCTGTGTAGATAGAAAACCATCATCATTGTAATAATGACCAAAGAATCTTTAAGTAGTATATGAGTATATACCATTGATGTATAACCTTGAATACATATAGAAATACCCATCAATGAGAAACCATGAATAATAGAGATGATTCTTAATTACACACATGTTAATAATTTATTTATAATATTTGTATAACTCACCTCATACTTGGTAATTAATGAAGGATTCATGAACATATCACAAATATATAAGAGAGTCCCGGAGTAGGTAGTTACTCCTCCAAAAGGGTGTGATGTGCTCGACTTCCCATCCTCTCAACCAATCTAAGTTTTTTAACATCATAGGTCAGAAAACCAATAAATTCCTACCTTTGGAAATCAAGTCCCTTTAGATACAGGACTGTTGGGTGTTTCTGGATCCATAAAAAATCCATTGGAAACCGTTAGGAAATTGTGATTCATAACCAGAAAACACATTCCAGGGGAAAAATGGTTAACCAGATGTGAGTAACTAAATTATGGAATTTCCTTCAATAAAAGGTATATAACAATCAGTCTCTATTAGGCCACTCCATTCCTCAATGAAAACATGTTTTTTTTAGAAATAAAAAATTTTAAACCTGACATGAATCCATTAATAAGGTTATGGTTCAACCAGATGAAAAATACTATATAAAATAGGTGGTTGGTTATTCTCCATTGAACCATTTTTGTTATAACCCATTATAAAACAAAAAAATGGTGAAATTGACGTGAATACATAACCAATATGATATTTTCTTCTATCTCTTATGACACTTCCATTCTCAAGAAAATGAGGACCGAACAAGACAATCAACCACACATATGTCCATCAAAAAGGATTTTTCCTTATCAAGGATCTAATTCATATGTCTATCACATATAAAAGAACTCATTTTTATAACTCTATTAAATCTAATCGCTTCTTAAAGATTACACCCAAGAACACCCTGGCTACTGATCAAGTGGGATCCTCATCTTCATAAAGGACGCCATCACTGAATCAAAATCTACAACATTGGGTATCTAATTCACATGTTCGAGAGTACCTTCAACACGATACCATCTGTAAATTTAATTTTTCCCAATAGGACCTCTATAACAAGAATCACCTCTGATTTTCCGGTCAGTGATGACTAGTGTTCAAGAAGCAGATGGTTTCGACCATCATCTCCAACCGTTTTAGAAGCTTATCCCCATAACTCAACTAGAAATCCCTCCCATATTCCAATAAGTATGACCAATTTTTCACATAAAACTTCATACTAAAGACACAGGTGTCCTTCCTGAATCTCCATGACAATAATCACCACCTCCAACACCACACGATGGTAAACCCTCAATATGATGAGGGTGTTTCTATTTCCTATTCAGCCGAGGTCCCTCAGACCCAGGCTCACAAGACGGCCCACCGGGGACAAAAACGGATAATGGGGAGCAGGTTCCTACCTTTTCCCCCTCTATAGAAGCCCACTAACCATATTTGGTGGAAAAACAGGAGTGGGAATATACACCCGCCCACCATCAATCATCCAGCCAATAAACTTGTCAATTGGAATCCAATGAAGCCCACCATTATAATCTGGTGGATTACCATAAGTAGAAACATACAACTTTCTACATCAAAAAACACTACCTATAGACTCGTGTAATGGAATTAAAATGATCCCACCAACCAAATATAGAATAAACCCGCAATAAAAATATACACATGTCGTCACCAACCAAGCATGTCAACAGACTTGTCTGGAAACACTCAAATAAGTCTTCTTAACCATGTTTGGTGGTAAACATCAAGTAATCATACACGCTTGATGACATTTATCAAGCCTTCCAGTAGCCTATTCTAGTAGCACATGGATAATTCAATAGGAAAGTCCTGATGACACATAGAGGGTAGACTCAACTCCCTTCCAATGAGTAATATCAGTATCCAATGATAGGAAATAGAGGATAAGAGAAGGTATCTACACCTAATCCACACTTGTAATGGACGTATATTTTTGTTCTAGTTGCTGTAGTCACCAATCACATCTTGGAAATGGTAAAAGGGCATAAATAAATCCATTCTTATATCCTATAGACTTTCCAAGATATCATCATGGTAACAACAACCATACCTTAGGGATAAGAGAATAACTATATCCCCACGTGAAGGGTGTCTTATCAATGTATCACCCTGAAGAAAATGCATACCTCTATTCCCATATAGGAGGGTAATGGGGAAAAATTATCCATATTATATGGACAATCGGATCACGAACATAAACTCATTCCAATTGAAGATAATCAGTATATTCTATCTGACACTCTAAGTATAGCACAATTACCTACCCATGAAAACCACTTCTCCCAGAAAGTGGCCCCAACTACATTTAAAAAGGTTCCCAAGAACAATTCGTATCAAACATAGTATAAAAATCATGAGTAGATATGTGATCTGGTTCTTCTCAATGCTAGAGTTCTTGAATCCCTTAGACATATATCTATTTCATCTAAATATCCAACACTCACATTACCAAATTATGGGAGTAGTAGTAGTAATTCTAAAGTTACTCATCAGAAACTTCCTCATGAAGGATTCATTCATGACAATTCAGTCAATATCAAGATCATATCTCTCAATAAGAGCCATGGTAACACTCTGTGGTTCAAGAATACCAATGTCCAAGATGTTACACAGCATATTGTAATCCACCATGATTTTCCTCCCTATAATGGAATTAACTAAAAAAGTTCTCTCCACAGTAGTGATTCACATGGTCAAGATAATTCTTGAACTGACAATGTAGTGATGAGAAATCCATCTTATCTTGATGAACTATCAAATAAATTTCCAGTCATGTATGATTCCTTTTCACTGGTGGTTGAAATCCTTTCTGAGCGGGAAGCAAAACAAAGGCGACGGTCATTCTCTGAACCACCCTTGGGCTAATTATCTTCCAATGAAACAGAGAAAATTTCTATCGATGTTGGTGATTACGATGAAATTGAATAGAAACACCAACTATGTTTTGGTCAGGTAGAGAATCCTCCAATAAAATAAAAAATGATATGTTTAACATGAGAAAACAAATGGATAAAAATTAAATGTTGGTCATGTTCTAGCTTTTCTCCACACATCAATACATCATTCTAGAGATGTTGGTGAGAGATTGTGTGCAGGACATCAGCCTCAACATGTAGATAACTCTGCATCACCAGAAATAAAATATATAAATTTATGAAAAATAACCAAGTCATATCAGTGGATGGGGTGAAAATGGAGCATTTCATTCCAAGGAACTCGAAATCTATAAAAGACCACCAAATATGGTCTCAAGCAATGATATTACCCCAAGACAGATACAACAAATGGATTATGTTCATGACCAAATATATGATCAACAAGAATAGGCCTCGACTGACTCTCACCAAAGTTGGACCCAAAGTGAGCCATCTGTTAAAAGAATTTGGCATCAATCATCAGAGAATAATGAGCAGACCTCCAATTTAAAGGATTTCTATCATCAGATTGCACAAATATCAGGTAATTCCATTTGGCATGAAGAATGAAGGTGCTACATACCAAAATTTTATGAATCAGAACTTCAAAACCATTTTTGTAAAGATTGTGGATTGCTATGTTGGTGATCTAATGGTAAAATCTCAACAACACTCAGATCACCTGGATGACTTAAAGACCATATTCATCAAGCTTCAATAACATAATCTGAAGATAAACCTATTAAAATTTTCTTTCATCATTAGCTCCAGAAAATTTATCGTTTTAATTATACATTATTGGAATATCGAAGTTTATTCTAAGAAAAATAAAGCTATCATTGGCATGTCACCTCTTAAAAACTTGAAAGAGTTGAAAGGAATGCAAGGAAAATTGGCCTACTTCTGATGCTTCATAGAAAATCTGGCATGAAATTTTTTTCCCTTCACCAACATGATGAAGAAGCGGGTCACATATCAATGGACCAATGACTGTTAAGAGGAATTTGATACCCTCAAGAAATACCTCTTGATCCCATTGTAATTAAAGACACCTAGTGAAGAAAAGTCGCTAATTATTTATGTGAAAACCATAGAGAAATAACATGGGTCCTTCCTTGCAAAAAATAATAATGCTGTGAATGAAAATAGCCTTTACTATCTATGTCAAACCATACTCAGCGCAGAGACTCGCTATTCGAATATTGAGAAGAGATACCTAGACTTAATATTTTCAATTCAGAAGATGAGGCTCGATTTACAACATTAAAACATCCACTAGCATGAATGGACCAAAGGCCTTATTTTTATTTTCATTATTGATAATACCCTTTTTATGGGTTTTAGGGGAACCCGTACATGACCCGTAGGTCCAAGGCACAAGGCCCGACATGACTTTCAATACATGACCCGAAGGCCCATATGCATACCATGCCCAATACATGACCTGTAGTCCCAACCCACTAGAACTGCCCCTCCCTGGATTCTGCATCATTGATCACCTAGATCCCCACCGTGCATTACTAATTAGCTAGAATTTCCTCGTATAAAGCTGCACGGTACCTGGTCCCATTGTGGTGGTCATACCCTCTCATTCCTTCAATCTGGCTAGCTCTGATTTTAGTGACTGCTATTCTTATTGCTCTGATACTCTTTTGGGGAGATCTATGTCTAAATTGGGAGACTCCAAGGTCTCAATGGCCTGAAGGCCTTGTGGCCTAAAGGCCATTGATGGCCCAAAGTCCCTTGAGACCCGTAGGACTAAACCTGTTGCCCGAAGGCCCAAATCGGGTGAATAGTTCTGGGTGCTATAGTACCAAACATTGACTGCTACAGTACCTGCTATAGTACTGCTCTACTACCTAAGGATAAATTTGACACTCATCATGGAATACCTCCAAAATATATTACCTACATTAGATAGAGTCAAAAGAGGGAAAATCTAGTGATGAGCAGTTAATTTCACTCTTTATGATGGCCAAAATCACTGAAAGATCCTCTATAGATGAGGATTTGACAGAATTCTCCTCAGAGGAATCGATGGGGAAGAAACTACGGCTGTCATGAAGGAATTACATAAAAGGGATTTTGTCGAAAACTAGTCATTGTATAGGATTTCTTATCAAATATAAAGGCTTTGATAGTTTTGGACTTCAATGCCATAAGATTTAAAAGAATTCTCTAAAAAGTTCCATCCCTTCAAAGTTCATTCCAACTTCATCCATCCACCCCCATTGTTACTACATACATCCAAATACTCCAAGACATTTTCTAAATGGGGAATGGATGTATTGGGGAAATATCCTACAAATATGGATAAGTAGATCAAGTACATCCTTACAGCTACCAATTTTTCTCCCAATGGGCAGAGTCAGTTCCCCTTAAATAAGTCAAGGCCAAAAGCATTGTCAGCTTTGTTCAAGCTAATATAATCACCATATTTGGTGTCCCTCATACCATATTGATAGATAATGATAGCAATTTTTGTTCAGAAGTGGTAGGGAATTTATATGAGGAAAAAAATATCAAATTCAACCCTTCATCCCACTATCATGCAGTGTCTAATGAACAAATCAAGGATTTTAACAAGACTCTATCAAACATAATCCATAATATGGTAGACAAAGATAAAAAGTCCTAGGCTGACAATCACTTGCATGCCTTATGGGATTATTGGAGTAAATCCCATACTGCCACACAATCAACTCCATAGTCATTGGTATATATGAAAAATACAGTTCTTCACATTGAAGTTCAGTTTCAATCACATTGAGTTTCCATTTGTGATCTGCTTTCCACCGATTAGAAATCCCATAAATGGATGGATGATTTGGATTAATTGCATGAAGATAGATTGAATACCTTGAATCATTTGAAAGTATATCATGACTGAATAGCATGGGACTTTAAGAAGAAGTTCCTCCATCATTCATTAATTCAAGAAGGGTAGGATTTGGTTTTTAGGACTCTAATGATACCAAGAATGAAGCCTCTAAAGCTTGAGCCAGAGTGGAAGGACATTACTCTATACATAAGGACCAATCTAAAAGAGATTATTCCTTAATATCAATGGATGGAGAACTCACTGCAACTCTAACCAATGAAAGGTTCTTAAAGAATTATTTTGTTTATTAACCCAAATTTTGTTCTAGTTTCAAGATAATAAATGGTGTTACAACCATTATCTTAGCTATAGGACATTAAACTGAATATAACCATATTTCTACATGTTGTATGATGTTAAACTATTTAGCATCATCATCCTTGATTCCCGATGATAAAATGAATGACATAAGGTCCTAGTCACAAGACCAAAACTATAAAACATCATTTTCCTCACCAAATGACTTTAAACTGTATAGTTAACATCTTTATTGTTTGAAGTCAATTAACACCCCCCCCCCCCCCACCCCCAAATAACATGATTTGACATTCCTTGGGGTCTCTTAAATGGTGGGTATCTTCTATGAGTAATCATCACTCACATCAATGGCACTCCTTAGTAAAACTTGAGCCCTTTTTCTCCCTGGGTTTTGGATCAGACCTTCATGGAAAACAACTATTTAATAACTAATTGTGGATTTATTTTCATCCCAATGAGATACATAGTAACACTTTGGTCTTATTCCCTATTCTAGACTTAATGTATTTCTCATGTCAGGTCACCTTCATCCATATCACATGACGTTAAAATACAAAGTTCTTTAACAACTATTTGTGGCTTGATTCTCACTCTAATGAAAATATTATTGATGCCCAGATTTCTAATCTTGGGTCCATCTGTAACCATAAAAGAAACAATATTTCAATTCCCTATATATGTTACAATTCTATACTAGGAACTTTTCCAGAATATATACCATTTTTCTCATTCCATCTTTTATCTTGGGATTGACCATTATTTTGGAAAGTGTTAAATCCCCTCCATTTATCACATCAAAATTCAGTTTGTGTTGGAAACCATCATCAAGAACTATATACGGCTTGATTATTACTCTAATGAGATGCATAGTGATGCCCAAATATCCAATCTTGTTTCCATCTATGATAAAAAAACCAATTTTTCATCACTGTGTGTATGGATTTGACCTACATAGGGAATTCTTCTTCAAGAACTATATGTGGCTTGATTATTTCCCTAGAATGATACATAGTGAAACCTAGGTTCTGATCCACGGTCTTGCCGTAATATTTATTTCTCTTTGCATCTGTTTATCTTCATCCATACCATAGGATGTTAAATTTCATGAAAATTCAAGAATTATGTATGTCTTGATTCTCATTCCTGTGGGATACGGTTTGACCCTAAATCTCTTATCATAGGTCCAGTTTCAATTTAAAATACCCAATTTTTATTCCCTATGTATATGAATAAAAGCATCATAGGGAACATTTCAAGAAATACATGTGACTTGATTCTCATTATATTGAGATACATAGTGATTCCATGATTTCTATTCTGGGGTTCATCCATGATTTTGGAAAATAAAAACATCTTCCTCTTTCTTTTGAATGAATTACATATACCTAAGGAAATTTTTGAAGACATATGGCTTGATTCTCATTATAATGGGATACACGGCGATGCCTGGATATCATACTTTAGGTCAAAACATTAGTCTAGAATTTATAAAAATCCCACTTTCCCCACATCAATTCCCAATTGGTGTGGGTAACATTTATCCAGAACTATATGTGGCATGATTCTTTCCCCAAAAAGATAAGTAGTGAATATTAAGTCTTATACCCTGGTTTTTCCTCCATATAGTCATCATTCCCCTATCATTCATTTGTGTTACCTTTGTATTGTAGAAGAACCTTTTATTATTCCTTGTTTACCACACCGACCACAGCTCACGTGGGCTTAGGAATTTGGTAATGGAATTTTCTTCATAAAAAAGGTGTCTCAATCCCCCTTAAGGTTCTCAATAGTCTTGGTTATAAGACCTTAAAATCCAAAACAGATGTCCTCATTGCATGATAATAAACTGCATGATCATCTAAAGAACTAAGTGTGGATTGATTCTCATTCTATTGAGATATGTGGAGAAATATGAATCTATTATATCAAGTCTGGCCATAATTTAAAATCCCCCACTCCCTGTCTAAGGATTATTCTTACATAGGGAATATTTTCTAGAAATATCTGTAGATTAATTCCTTCCCTCATGGGATATGTAGTGAAGACTGAATCTTATGATCAAGTCCAGCTTCTATTCAAAAAATGCTCCTATCTCTATGTATGGGCCAAGCCTATGAAGGGAGACCAATTTCTAGAACTACATATGTCTAGATTCTTGCTCCAACAAGACACGTAGTGACACCTCGGTCTTATCCCCTCATCCAGCCTAAATATTCTTTTTTTACGTTATAATCACTCATGTACTCACTACATTATGATAAACGGCATGGTTCTTCAAGAACTATGTGTGGATTGATTCTCACTCATATGATATATGTAGTGACATTCATATTTTCAATCATGGTCCCAGTTGTAACATGATACAAAAAATGCCTCTTTTCTCCCATGTATGAGTCAGATCTATGTGAGGATATTTAATACATGTTCTCATCTTATGTATGAACTTGTATTCAAAGAAACACCCATTATCCTCCACTTATGAATTCAATAAGGGTGGGGAAACCTTATTTAATAACTACATGTGGCTTGATTCTTACCCCTATGAGATATGTCGTGATGTCTAGAACGTTAACCCTAGGCCCAGACGCATCCTAACATAAAAAACCCTCTACTCTCCCACATATGAATAAAAAAATATATACATCAGATTTAATTTTGGGTCCTCTCTTTAGAGAGCCCGCTAATGAAATAATAAATTTCCCCATTCTATATCTGGAGTTTGTATCGTTATAAAGAACTCCAAACTCATGGCTAGTATCCACAAAAATGATTCCCTTATGCATTAAAAATTTCCCATTTAACATATCATACTCCTAGTCTTGAATAAATTCAGATCTTCAAAAAAATTCATCAACTTCTATTAGAAATATATATGAAACTTGAGATCTCATTTACCCAACTATGTAGTAAATTCCCAAATTGGAATTTTATAAGTTTCCCTTATGATAGTAATTTCAACAAAAGGATTTCACTGTTTAACTATGTAGTATGTTCTCCTAGTTGTACTTACATGAAATATCCCCCATGATGGGTTTTTCAACCAGCGATAACTTCTTCCTTGGGAGAAGACTCTTCTTTCCCTTTATGCATTGATGACGGTATAACGCAACCCATGAATAAATGGTCATTCCATGTATCTTTTTCTAATTTCCTTTCTCCAAAACTAAAAGTCTCTAAAAATATGGTTTACACTTTTACCATTTCACTTTTTTAAATCTTATTGGAATAGCCTTGGTTCATTTGACCACATATCAACCATTGTTTCTATAATATTATGGTCATAGTAATATGACTTAAAACTCAATAACCATACATCCTATTTCTAGGTCAAACATTCATAGAAATCCTATTCTCAATATTCCATGGAGATTATTACTTGAAATACCCTTTTTGTATTCAAGAACTTCTCACCACAAACCAAACTCTTGGTCTGGGGAAATCGGAATTTCCATAAACATTTATTGGATCTTAGAAATTGATTGTTGGAATTCTTGAGATCTCCTTTACCAAACTATGAAATACGTTCCCCTGTTATCCTTTCATAATCTTACCACATAATGGGAATGTCAGCATAAGGATACCACTATTGACTATATAGTATGATCCCTAGATGGACTTGTATAAAATACCTCACATAAAAAAAAATTCAAGCAATGTAAACTTCGTTCATAGAAGATACCTCCTCTATTTCCATTATCCATTTTTTCATACCACTCTTCTGATCTGGGAATCCCTAAATCATAGCTTACAACTTTCTCCTTCCATTCCTTGATATAGTAGTATATTTCCAAATAGATTAATCAGAATTGGGGAACTATCAAACGGTTGGTCAAAGGAAAATACCTTAAATAAAATCACCTAATTTCCTTGTTACATGTCTTTAAACTGAATAGAATAATGTCCTTGTTACATCACTTTAAATTGAGTACCCCCCCCTGATGTCCTTTCTTTTTGACTTTATTCTGTGTAGCCCCTAATGTTCTTGTTGTATGAATTTAAACTAAAAACATAATGTCCTTGATTCATGATGTTAAACTTCACATCCCCCTAATTTTCATGTTTCTTGACATTAAACTACGCATAATAATATTATGAATCACTTTTTTGAGAAAATGTACCCTCCTCTAGAAATAAAATTTTTGTAGAAATGGATTCTTATTCATGGAATGTGTCGATACTGAGGATTCCCTTATTCTCAACCATATTCCAACGGAAACGTTACCCAGTGTGGTCTTGAGACATCCAAATCAAAAAAAATATTCTTTCATTAGGAAAATAATGATAGAATTATTGAAAACTCTTTTACCCAACTATACAGTATGTGTCCCTAGTTGTCCTTACATAATTCACCCACATAATGGGGTTTTCATCCAAATGATACCACTACCTGACTATGCAGTATGTGCCTCAGTTGGCCATGGATAAAAATAGCCTCCTAATGGGGGTTTCACCCATATTTTAGCTTTTTAGATCACAAAATTTTCTCAAGATTTTCCCTGGAAGTATCTCGACAATATCAGAACATTCCTAGCTAGCAGTCTTTGTCTGGGTCATAATCTCAAAACTCATGGTCAAAGTTGTTCGACCTAAAACACTATTATTATTAGTCTGATATGAATGACATTAAACTTCCCACAAAAATATACATATTACTCACTAGGTTTAACACCCATAAATGGAACTATATAAAAATTCAATTCTTATCTCCCTATAACTACACTCTATATGGTTTAGGAAATATCGAGAAATAAAAAGTTAAAAGTCTTAAGTCTTGTTAGGCTGAAAACCTGAGAAAGTGTTTTCAAAGAAAAATCCAAATCAAATCTACAAGTCTCCTCCATATTAGGATTATGGAAAGAAATAGTATTATAACACAAAAGAAAAAAAATTATAAGGTTGTCGATACAACCCTAGTAACAGTCAAATTCTCTTCACTAGGCCTATTGTCATAGGTAAAAATTAGAGCACCCCAAAACTATCATTGTAATTATGGTCAGATAGAATGAATATTTAATGCAATTAAAATCATCTTTGGAACAATGAGTATAATAAAAAGGAAATGATGGAGACATAGATTCTTAGAAGAAAATTTCTTTTTATGAGAAGCAAATTCCATCAGAGGAACATCCACAAAATGGAGCCTCTCTATCAAAAATCACAAGAGGCCTTCAACATAACTCCTAATTTGTTGAACGGTCTCCTAAGCCCCAAATTATACTTATTGAAGTTCATTTAGTTGACCAGCCCCAGTCTCCTCGACCTATTGAAGCACTTCATTGGTAGTCATAAGGGAACTAGATAATTCTAGTAGATTTTATTCTATTAATTGATGGAGTTTTTCAAGTACCTTTTTAGTGGTGTCCAACTCTTTCTCAAGGAGAGACACTTCAATTAATTTATCATTGATTTGTTGTCTAAACTCTGTCAAATTTTCATTATGGATGGCCTCATCTTAGGATACTACAACTTGTTAACTATCAATGTTGGGGAGAAGATTATCCATTATAAGGTCCTTCCAAAGTATATTCTCTTTCTCTCACCTACAAATAGTCTCTTTCACTGCATCATGAATTTGATGGTAATCAAATACACTAAATCCTAGAATGTTAAATATAGATTAAATCCATGGGATTCATGAAGGAAGTTCCTTAAGAGGAACCTATAAAATTATCTTCCATATATCTCACCAGGCCTTGAGACGTTAAATATAGATAGTGCTCTACAATTTGGTATCTGACTCAGAATCACTATCATAAGGGGAATATATTTTGGAATTAGTGATCTAAAAGAAGTTCCATGTTCTACTACCTCTTGAATAGTGGATTCCTTTACTCCCGATGCAATTAAAGATTATGAAAAACTTTCACCCCCTACATAGCCACATATGCTGATAATTCTAAATGATGAAGTAAAATCATCATTATCATCAAAAGAGTGGTAAAAAAGTACAAAAATCTCAATAATTTGGGACCCTTAACTAGGGTTATATCAGTATCTTGAGAATATTCTTCCCTATCATTCCCAACCTCAATAGTTTGGGTTGGAACTTCTCATTTAAGGACACTCCCCTAGGTCTACCTAAGGCTTGCCATATGAGATTCCAGAAAGCTTCCTACTTCAATGTACACCTAAATTTAATCCTCCTCAACAGTGGTATTGGGAGTGATTTCAACACCCTCTCCATGCACCATTACTTGTAGTTTAGGTAGATGGGTTTGTATATTCCAACCAATCATGATTAGAGAATCAATAATTAAATGATTGATTAGGTAGAAAATAAAGTTTCACATCCATTTGATTTATATAGCATCCCAAATTCTTCAAAATTTGTAGGAATATTAGTATGTTCTGATATTTCATAAATAAAGATTCCCAGATTCACCATGGATTCTATTTCTATCCCAAGTCCCAAGTTAGTCTCACTAGTGGGACCACTTGGGATATTTGGTTAATGATCCTCCAATGACTTGAGACCCTGGACAGCCTCATCAATGACAGTCGCAGGGTCAGTATCAATCATTGTAGGATTATACGGTGCATGTGAAGAACCTAAAATATTCAGAAATGCAATTTAGTTATTGGTATATATTTCATTATGAATCACTTATAATATTCCAGATTCATCCTCTCTTTTGACAGTAGTAATAGGAGTTCTTTTAGTAGTAGATGATGTTTTCTCTTTACTGGATGCCTCTTCATACAAAGTGTTCGTTTCATTGGAAGGAATATACACATAGTCCAAAGTTACCTCTTTGGTACTCCAAGTTTCATTTATAATTTCCTCTAGTGAAGAAACATAATAATTTCCTGAAATTTATAATTATTTAAGTACTTTATTTGGATGAGGTCAAAAATAATGATGTTAGGAAGACTTACTATTGTTGATAAAGCATTTGGACATTGCTTTAATTTTTTGGAATCTCTACTTCTTTGTTTTATTTAAAGGGGCACTAAAAACATCATCTCCCAAAATAGGTATTGAAAGTGGAAATTCTCCTTCCATATCATCCTCCATTGCCTATCAACCTTGATATAATTCTCCCTATTAAAGGGGGGACTTAGTAACCATGATCGTGGTTCCACCAGGGCTATACCAAAGGGACAAAACCTCAGATGATTTTCCTTTATCCAGCTATAAATTAAAATGGAATTTACACTGAGTGATAATGATTTGAATAAAATATAAAGGAAATGTAGAAATTAATATGAGAAGAAGAGATATTATGTCTTCAATATCAACAAAATCATGTGATTCTTCAAAAGATGATTGGTTGATCCCTTCAGTTGTTCCACCTTATATTATGTCCTTCACACCTGCTTCATGGGGAGGACTATATCATTAGTTTAATATATTTGAATCTACATACCTAGGATATAAATTCTCATTACAGCAGGATTATCCAAAAATCTAATATCAGATAGGACTCGAAGTTCTCGTATCCATAGAATACGCAACCCCTTACAAAAATATCCCACAAAGTTTCAGCATAAAAAGACAAATTCTACCACATTTGAACTATATTGAGTTATATATATTTTTAACAAATCATGGCCTCCTATGAGGATGGTCTTGTCAATTTATAATTTACAGGCTTCCCAATTCATGTCATCATAGATGGTGGACAAGAAAATGGAACTTTATTCTCTTCTTGAAGATGGAAACTAGATATCCTAGGTGAATTCTCAGTTGGTTATGATGGTGTGAACCTCCTGATTATGATTGGTGGATTCTATCTTGCACGAGTTTTATTTGGTGATCTAAGAACCTCCTCACCTTTTCCCTCCGACTCTGATGACTCAGCCTCGGAAATAAATGAATCACCTTCCAAACAAGAAGGTTATGTCTTACTCTATCTCTTTACTCCAACCTAAGGAGAAAAATTTTCTAGCTCCCATTCAGGGTTTGATGCTACCCAAGCATCAACATTCCAGATAGTAAATATTTCTTTTTTGCATCAGTTATGGGTATATTAATATCTTCCCTTATCTTTTCCACATCCATAATAAACCATAGATATGAAGCCACCATCAGATGTTGTTCTATTATAACGTGCACCAGAGGGGATACATTAATTATTTCAATTATATTAATTGGAATGTAAATTGATAAGTATCATAGGCCTCACAAATGATTTTTTTATCGATCCTGGTTTCCAAGAAAACATCCCTAAAAGCTACCATATACAACTTTAGTGGTATGATGGTCATCTCATCATCCACAAAACATCCCATGGGTGTATTACCATAAGGAAAGAAGTTGAACTCATTGAATAAAATCAACATTGTATGAATTTCGTGATGTGTCAGTAATAAGGGTGGAATACAAGACAATGCTTGAGCGGATGGTAGGATAAATTCTCCAAAGGACCTAGATCCCACTATGAACAACATAAGTCGTAAAATGAGTCCATATATATCCCCCACAAAACCTGTAATGGTCCTAAAATTCTGAAATTAGCCTTCACTATGTAAATGTGAAAAAATCTCTTGTGGATCTTTTCCAAAATAGGGGTCGCTAACCCCACCATTTCCCTCCCTTCCAGCTTGGCTGCTACAAATAAAATCTAGGCCTTATGTCACCTTTGGAATCAAAAATAATAAATTGATAAATACTGAGCCACATGGCCTTTAATCCCAAAATATGTGTCTTGGATGAAATTTTGGGATAGCTCCATATCCCCATGGGTCAAATTCTCCATTTTCTAGTGTTGTCTAGAAGGTTCCAGGTGCATCTCTATTTTCTTCCTTTGGGATAGCTTATTGGATGATTTTACATGGGGCCTTTATCTTTCTTCTGCGTCCGGAATATTTCCATCCGTGCCACATTATAAAGATCCCTTTTTCATGGGGATTTTTCATTCTTAATATCATCAGCTATTTTCAATAGCTCGCACTCTTGGGATAGAACACTATCTATTTCATTACATGTTGCCTTTGGAGGAATGAATTCATCATACATATCTCTAAGGAGCAGAGCTCTGGATATCTTATGAATGTCCCAAAAACTGAAACCCACTTCTCCATGTATCAAATGGAATGAATTCATCTGTGGAGTTCATTGGCTCGACAGTTATTTTAAAAAATCATCATTCCTATATAAATATTTATACCCTACCCATAAATCCCCATAAATCCCAGTTCCTTCTAAATCATTTTGAACTCCACACATGTCTGGTGTACAAACTATGCCCATATCCATGTGGGCTTAACACCCCCTCATGGGCAAAAGTCCCAATATTTATTCCTGCCCTTTGATTTAACTATTTATGTATCTCATAAAATGAACGAATAATAGTGTGTCTTTAGTTAGATAGTATTTGGTTTCAGATATATATCACCTGGGAAACGATTCATAACATATGTTTTGGTTGTTGTTCCGACATTAATATAAGTGACCACACTATAAATTTTTGAAGATGAGAAGTTCTTGTAATCTTGAAACCAAGAGGCTGGTAGATAATTATTCAGATCTTGTGTGAGGACATATCATAGATGGTCATAACAATAAATTGGATGATAAATGATCTTTGTAAAATCATGGTGATACTTCTTTGGATACCTTTCTAGATCAGGAAGGGTGGTATCATAGATGTCCGTGTAGTCATTCTCGGTGATCTGCATCATCTCCTCAATTCACTTACTATATATTTCGTCATTATTGGTGAACTTTTTTGAAGACATTGAACATAAAAATAATTATCAAATTCATTTTTAGATTAGTTCCATATCAAAAAATGGAAAATAAGAGAGATTTGGAAAAGTCATTACGGTGCATAAGTGAAATTTAGGCACCCAAGTGTGTCACTCAAACATGCAGTGTGAAAGTGTATCACTAAAATACATATAGAATCTATGCGATCAAAATCATCAACAAGATAATCATATGTGATGAATAATTGTGTGGAGAGAGCTCGATTTTTGGAATCATGAGAATTTTTTAAAAAATTAAAGGCCTTATATGTAGATGAATTAGATTACCTATGCGATAAGCCTGCATGGAATACACGCGCATAAGACATGAATGATCAACCAAACATAGGAACTTGGGAAATCAACCTATACTTTTTCATCCCCTTGCCTTAGTATTAGACCCTCTTTCTTTGGTCGTATCCAACCCTTAGGGGGGTTTTACACTCTGTATCATCACATAGTTGAGAAAGTGACAGAGGGAAATGCCTTAGAAAAATCTGGAGAATATAGATGAAAAATTCCAAGATTTTCAAATCCTTAGAAATTGGTTCCCCTAAGGTATCCCTAATCACCATTGGTGTAGAATAACATGCACTCCACCCCACTTTAGCAACTAGTCACCTCCACCGAAGGTCTCATATTTTCCTACAATATACCCTTTGGGTCTTAATTTATATAGACGAATTGCCCCAGAGGCGGATTTCCACTCTGATCTCCCTAGTTCTTTGCTCATGTCCTCTAAAACCTTCAAGGTAGTCTCATAATGCCAACAAAGCAGGAATTAAATGGGGATAGTGATACTTAAATCCATTCAATGTTTACAATAGACAACAATGGTGTGACTTATTCAACCAACCCCCTTACTTAAGAAGACTAGGGAGATAACCCTTCTTCAAACAAGATCTTGTGCTACTCACTTCTCGGAACACCTATATAGACCCCTGAAGGATTTATAAAAGTCTCACTTAAGTGTATTCATCCATGTTTTTCTTCACCAAAGGTGTAACCAATTCACCCAATCCTACTTTCACGGAGACCCCCAGCATGGATCACCCCTTGCACGGTCCTCTTTGGTTCACCTCAACTCTCAGTCTACGTGAGCCTTTCATGAAGCCTCCTTTAAATCCATCCATGGCAGGCCTTCTTCAATTTAGGCTCACTTTCTAAGAGGGATGAAATCAAAACCTCCACCAAGAAATCCTGATTTAAAAAACCTTAGGTAAAGTCACATCATTGTGTCTCCAGTTTGAATTTGGATTTATATGGTCATTGGTTTACCAAAATTGTCCAACCAAAGGGTAATGATCCCTTGTACATCTGTAGATTTTGATATCTACAGTCACGTTGACCCTTACCACTGGGATAGTGTTGTGGAGTTCCCGGTCTCAGATTTTGGGGAAACGAATTTGTCCATCTCTTCTCATCTCTGAGATCTAGAGCCTCTAATTCCCATATTGGAGGATAAGGATCAAACGTTATTTTCCCTTCAACATGGGATTAGATCCTCCTCTAGTCATGGAATAAATTTTAAGACAACCAACCATGTGTAATCCAGTAGCCCTTCATGTAGGAGGTGGAATTCGTGCTTCTATCTACATCCTTCACCTCTATTCCTTACTAACATTGGATTCACATCCAATATAAAGTGAAGAGAGGGAAGTTTCATAGACATGGCCTCTCCTAATATAGCCACTACCTATTCTGTGGTCTCCTTGGCCTCTTCTTCCATCATCCTCTCCATCTTCCCTCATCAAATAAAGAATAGTGTGTGGTTTGTTGAATATTTTAAATCCTTGTCTTTCTCACATTGAGCATAACTAACTTAGTCATATATAATTGTAATGTTCACTATAATTCCCCGACCCTAGTTACCCAAAGTCAGTGCATTATCACATAACATTGGCATGCTCACTAGATATCAAATCTCAAAATACATATTAGTTTAGTAGCCTTGGAATTACTAGATACATACATATGTTTTACATTACATTATGAAATTAAAAAAAACATTGTGTATCATCACATAGCCTATCCCTGTAGTTCAATAATAATATACTTTTTCATGTCCTGGGAACAATAAAACATAAGAAGTGGATGAGCTCAAATGCTTAGTAAGGATAACAGTATAGTTGAAACTTTCATACATAAGCATAAAAATTGAAGGCAATGTATAAGACTAAAAGAAAATCCTTTTAAAATTACACTACGGCATAATATGGAAAATCTAAATCAAATAATTCCATTTACCCATACACTTGGATATTCTACAAGTTGAACAATCACATCTAATATGAATATCTAATTTCATAACGATGGAATGTATAATGATGGACATCATAACCACATAGTCAAGGCCTTGTTCCAAAACTAAAAATAAGATTTTTTTAAATGCCTTGTGCCAAGACACTAGTTTGTCTCATGAGACCTACCAATGCATCGAGAAGATATAGAGAGCTCCACCAGTCACTTACTATGTCTAATTCCTTCCTCATATAAAAAGGATGAAACATAACATAAACACTCATATTAAAACTAGCATGAAAATGTTAATACTTAAACCATAAACCATGAAGGGTATAATAATAACACAACCACAGTGAAACATATCAAAAAACCTTCAATAAAATATGGACGATTGTATCATAATAAATCAACTTCAATAAGTGTAAAATCACTCAATGGTTGTTGACATAGATGAAATAAAAACTATTTGAGAGAAATATCTCTTTCTATTTTGAAATCATTTAAATGTCACATAATTATAAAAGAAAAAATTTAATTTGAAAATATTCTTATAACATTGTAAGGGAATCTTAAACGTTTTTATAACGGTGAAAAATAGTCACACCCACTGTATAAGTTAAAAAACATTCTTACCTTAATTTTTCAAAAAGGTCCTAAAGTACCTTATTTGGAAAATGATGGAAAGATTCCTTTCAAAACATTTTATAAAAAATAAAACAAGGTAATAAATTAATTTAACCCATATTATAGGAAATATTAAAAATTTATTGAAATGCATTTTTTAAGAAACACAGATGTGGATGCTAAATAGGTTCTGATAGATACTTCCGTAAAAACCAACTCGGATAATAATGAGATTGTCAAATTAACCCTTACCTTGTACTTTTCCTTGGTCGAGGGTATGTCAAACTCTTTTATATTAGTTAAATAATTGTAATTAAATTATAAAAGAACAATATACATAAATATTGTATTATATATGATCTTCTAATATTTTTTTAGTTAATAATATTTTAGAAGTACCATTGTTTTGGGTGTTAACTGATTCGTTTTACTTTATATGTTTTGTTAAGTAAGTCATATTTTTTATGCATTGGATGTATTTGATTAATATACAGAATTATATTATGTTATTAAACATTATTTTTGGTCATAAAATAAAAATTATTCTTGAATGGTTACAATGGGGAATGAATCTCATCGCGTTCATGGAGACGGTAATCTGTACGTACGTACGAGCGACAATACAATTCTATTGATGGGAAAATAGTACGTAATTGGATGTTATATCATATATACTGAATCATTAACATGTTATATTTATTATTTAAATCAATTATACTCATTACTATTCCCATTCAAATAATGAAGTGTTGAATAACAAACTACACAATGACGTGGAGGCGGTAAGCCATACGTACGCACGTATGGTGACTATATCATTCAAACGATAGATAGAAAAATTAATATGGTTGTAACATATTTATAATAACAACACAATATGTATAAGGTACTGGATATATTGTTTTTTTATGGAAACAACAAGAAAAGAGGAAGTGTAAGAAGAAAATAACTTTGAAAGAGGTGATGAAATTATTACCTCTTCTTTGGGTGATAACTTTTGATTTGATCAAAAGGACTCCCTAGGTTAGCCTAATAATCAATTCATGGACTCTAGGTTGATTTAAGGGTAGATGGTAAGATATTTAAGAATGGTTTGGCTGAGCCAAATTGCTTTGGATTTTTGATTTTGAGAGAAGGGGAGTCACCCTTTTATAAGAGAGGCGAAGTTCACTTTAGGAAAATCTTGAAATGTTAATTTATTGTAAAATAATATTTGGTTTATAATGTCTCCAAATGTATTTATTTCGAGGATAAGGTGGGTATGGGACTAAAACCACTCAAAAAATAGGTTTTATACATGTTTAGGTCACCATATTAACCCTATATTGTAGATTTAACACTTAGATAAGTAGTTTAACTTTTACCAAGTATTGTTTTATTATTATAATAAATTGTTAAAAACATACTATAAAAAAATTGAAACAAAATTGCTTCATTAATGACATATATATCATTATATTAGTACTTTTTAATCCTTATATTTTTAGTAATGTTATATCATTTAATAATATAGTATTTGTTTTTAAAACTCATTTATGTCAATTTTGACACTATTTAGTATTTGGTTTTTGTGAAAGACCAAAAAACTTGATTAATTATAACCAAATAAATTAAATCAATCCAAACGGGTCATGTTACTCTAAAAAATTAGTTTAATGCATAAAAAGTCTCAATATACATTTATTTTAATATTTATAATATAAATTATTTTAATCATTCATTGATAAGGTAATTACAGCATCATCATTGTGTCGTAAATAAATTTAATTATTTAATCTAAAAAAATTATAAATAAAATAAAATTATGTTAATTTTTTTATCTATCTAATGAATACTTATAGTCTAATTTATCTTATGTATAACCCAATATTAAAAAAAATAGTTATCAAACTTTTAATTTAACACTTTTAACTCTTCTTTAACTAAAATTATAATAAATGTCCTAATCTAATCCAAGTTGATCAAAAAGGATCATATTTTATTACTAAGGTTTTTTTGTTCTAAACAAACTTATTAAATAGAATTATGACATGTTTTATGGTAATAATAATATCATTTTTTCGTTTAATTACCTTACATACCTTAAAGTGTGGTAAATAAAAGTCAAAAGTTATTATTCACCAACAATTATTATCATCCTTTTGAATCACAATTTACTAAATGATGTGAACTATGTATCTCGAATATTTTAAAATCAATTCATAGAAGTGGTAAAATTACGATTTATTCAATTTTGTAAATGTTCCTAGAAGGTGGGTGAAAGACGGTAAAAAGTTAAATAAAATTTTATATATCTAATCTTATTATAAAATGACTTCAAGGAATTAAATTGGACTAATATAGGTATTATATATCTATTTTGACTTTAAAATTAATTTAAATAAAAATAATTACTATTTAAATAAAAGTCGGTTTTAAACATAAAAAAATTCACCCTAAGCTAATTTTGATATTCCTATGTCAAAAATGAAGTCTATTTTGAAAAATAATATTTATAAAATTTTAAAAAGTTGGTATTAATATTCATAACAGCTAGTTTGATTGGTCATGGTGTGCTAGAACTCGAAGTTGCATAAAACACAAGTTATTGTATTATTCAAAGAGAAGCATACCATGGAATCTTGGGGAGTTACATTCTTCCCTCCTTAAAATAATTTCTTTAAAGAAATTTATAGAATATTATTGCATAAAAAGATTTGGGAGGTCATTTATCATATTTTCCTCAGGCTCCCACGTTTCCTCTTCTATCATATGTTTTCTCCAAAGAAATTTTAACAGACGATTTGTCCATCAGTTTGAGGGTGATAGGCAGTGCTCAAAATAAGTTCAGTATCTGGGGCCTTCTGAAGACTTCTCCAGTATCTTAATATAATATGTGGAACATGATCAAAAATAATCAATAGGGTTACTCCCTAAAATCTTAAAACATCATTAATATATAGTCTTGTAAAAATTTGAATTGATAAATCTTCTCTTATAGAAATAAATTGTACAGACTTGGTAAGACGATCAACAATGACCCATATTACATCATTCCTTCTAGGATTCTTTCGTATACCCATGACAAAGTTCATTATAATATTATGCCATTTCCACTCAGTTATAGGAATATTTTGAATGAATCCTCTAGGTTGTCATCTTCCAGCCTTCACCTGTTGAAAAACTGTACATCTTGACACATAATCCACAATCTCCCTCTTCATATTGTCCCACCAAAAATATTCTTTAAAATATTTATACATCATAGTGTTATAAAGGTGTATAGAGAAATTGGATCTAGGAGAATTATCCAACAATTCCATTTTTAGATTAGGAATGTCAGGAACACAAAACCTCTTCCAAAATTTTAAAATTTCATCTTCATATACGAAGTCAATAAATCTACCAACATTCATAGCTTTAATTTACTTTTGAAACTCCTCATCATTAGGATGAGAACTATTTATCCTTCATAGTAAAGATGTTTTTCCAACCATATGATAAATTATTGATGTTTCACCTTCCATGATTATTCCCATATCCATCTTTACAAGATCCATGAACATAAGATCCCTTTAAACTCTAAAATTGTTCAAAACTCCATGATCTTTTCTGCTCAAAGAATCTTCCACCTTATTTTCCTTCCTTGGGTGGTAGTGTAATGTGAAATCATTATCTTCAAGTAG
This sequence comes from Viscum album, assembly GCA_963277665.1. Classification (NCBI taxonomy): domain Eukaryota; kingdom Viridiplantae; phylum Streptophyta; class Magnoliopsida; order Santalales; family Viscaceae; genus Viscum; species Viscum album. The sequence goes on along the minus strand of OY728158.1, from coordinate 1,161,630,560 downwards.
TTCAAGTAATCGTCTTTGCCTCTTGTTGAGTTCTTTCTGTGAGAAAATATACTTCAAACTCTTGTGATTGGTATATATCTCACATTTTTTACCATAGATATAGTGTCTCCATATCTTCATAGTAAGGATTACAGATGATAACTCAAGATCATGAGTGGGACATTTTTGTTCATTAATTTTTAGTTGTCGTGATGCATAGGCAACAACTCTATCATTTTTTATAAGGATAGAACCATGTCCTTTCTTTAAAGCATCGCTACAAATAACAAACCCATCATTCCTCAATAGTGGAGTAATGATAGGATCATTAACTAATCTTTTCATTAGTTCCTAAAAACATTATTCACCCTGTTTTTTTTTTTCAAACAAATTTAACCCCTTTACATGTGAGCTTGGTTAATGGGTTATCCAATAGGGAAAACTTCTAGAAAAAACGCTGATAATAATCTTCTAAACCAATAAAACTATTTACATCAGTTATACTCATCGATGATGGCCATTCATGGATTGCCTTTGTCTTTGAAGGATAAACAGAGATTCCATCCTTAGATACAATATGGACAAGAAAATAAATCTCTTGAATCCAGAATTCACATAGGATAAACTTCCCATATAATTCATTTATTCTAAGAGTATTTAGAATAGTGCACATGTCATTTTCATGATCTTCATAGATTTTTTAGTAAACCAAGATATCATTAATAAATATCACTAAAGAGTCATCAAGATATTATTTGAAAACTCTATTCATTAGATCCATGAAGATAGAGGGTGCATTAGTCCATCCAAATAGAATTACTGTGAAATTGTAATGTCCATACTTGGTATGAAATGTTGTATTTGAAATGTCTACCTTATTAACACACAGTTGATGATATCTAGATCAAAGGTCAATCTTTGAAAAATATTGAGCTCTATGAAGTTGATCTAATAAATCATCAATGTGAGGTAGGGGATACTTGTTCTTTATTATTATATCATCGATCTCTCTGTAGTTAGTGCACAACCTCTTATATCCATCTTTCTTCTTAACAAAAAGAACAGGGGATCCCCATAGAAAAATAAAAGGGTGAATAAATCATTTATTACTCAATTCATCTAGTTGTTTCTTTAGTTACATTAATTCCACTATGTTTATTCTATAAGGGGACTTCGATATGGGCCTTTAACTAGGAATTAAATCAATGGACAACTCAATTTCTCATTCTAGAGGATTTCCAGGTAAATCTACTGGAAACACATCAACATATTCTTGAAAAATAGGTACATCCGCTATTGTAACATTCCTTTTATCACCTATAGTTTGTTAACTCACTTTCTGGCCGTTAATTAAATTTAGTAGAGATAGTGGGGGTAGATCTAAATAAGAATCATATAGTGACGTTTCTGCTATAAAGATAAGGTATTGCTTATAATCCTTGAAAATTGTAACCTCTTTCTTCTTACAATAAATTTTCACAACATGATCTGAAATCCAATCCATATCGGGGAATATATCAAATTTAATCATGGGTATGCCGATGAGATCAACAGATAAAGCACGTTTATTTTCCCTAATGAGAACTGATTCACAAAACATTATTCCAATGATACTTCCCTTATGTGTTTTGACTGATAAATCCCTTGTTAAATAAAATTATAAATATCTAATTTTCTTAGAGAACTGGGAAGATATGAAACAATGCGATTATCTAGAATCAAATAAAGCATTGTCTAAATTTGATGAAACCATTAAATTACCTTCCATCGCATCATTCAGAGCTTCAACCTCAGTAGTAGTGATCTCATAAGTTTGGCCTTTCTTCCTTTTCCTTTTCTAGGGAATGTTTCCTTGGTGCTTAGGAAATTCATTTTTATAATGCCTCATTTCTCTACAATTATAGAATTCAATATTGATAAAATATTCCTTTCCCTTGCAATCATGAGCTTGGTGGCCTTTTCACGACACTTATAGCATACTCTCATTTATTTTAGGCAAGTACCGGGATGTTTCTTCCCATATTTACTATATGATGGAAATTAAACATTTTCAACCTTCCCCTTACTTCTATTTCTAGAGTGTTCAGCAAATATATTCTCCTCTTTCTTTGCTTTAAGGTCATAAGACTTAGAGAATTCATTTTCTGTCTTAATAGCACATGATAAAAAAACTGTATGATGGGAAGGATTGTGAGAATAATGCTTGACATATAAATGGTTTTAACCAATCAAAGAATCGATCAATATTACTCCTTGGGTCATGTATATAATATATTTCATTCCTTGCTATCCTTGTGATGTTTTCCTCATACGTTGAGAGATTCTCATCCTCCTTTTTCCTCAGACTTATAAATTGCATTTCCATATCTTCTCAATGGTCATGAAGAAAGTATTTTTCTAAGAAAATATCTTTAAACTCCCATCATTCCATATTTGATACTTCTTCATCCTCCTTTGTGTTTTTAATTAATGACCACCATTGATTTGTATCTCCCGTGATGCGATAAACTGTCAGGAAAACTTTTTCCCTTTCACTACTCCCCAAAGCATGAAATATTTTCCCTATAGAACATATGCATTAATCAGAAACAAATGTATTTGTATTCTCATTATATGTTGGTAATTGTTTCCTCATAAATAGGTCTAACATTAATCCTCCACGTTCTGGATCAGGGTGCTCTATACGGATAAGGTTATTATTCATAACCTGAGTGAGTTGTCCCAGTACAGTTATAAGGTTTTCACCACCGGTTGCATCACCATATCTACTATAATTATCTTGAGTAGGAGGTAAATACCTACATGGATTATGTGAATTGATACAATTTTTATTCCTTCCACTAGGTGCCACTTATAAACAATGGTATACACTATATTAGTTTATGAATCGCAATACATAATTCCAAACAAGTAAAATACCTAACATAAATTGAACAGTTTATCCATATAATCTATAATCATAAAAAAATGGTTTCTTTAAGGAGGTATTTACTCATAAATACTTCATAATGGTTTGTAAAGAAAGTGTGAGTTATCCTAAACATATCCTCCCATGAGTTTCGTAACCAAGAGTGTAGCAAGGCCCATTGTCATGTAACAAGATAACTCAGGTCAAGACCAAAACTCTTTGTCAATGTTTTCACTTCTAAGAACATCTATTCCAGAGCTGCCTCTACCTTCTCATATCCAGATAGAGATTTATTGGTTTGAAAACACACAAAATCTCTATATTACCAAAATTCTAGGAAGTTTTTCTATATTAATCCTCAAAGTTTATCTAAGGGTAAAGTTCTCTAATCAGAGTTTTTCTAAATATAGTTTCCAAGGTTTGTACTAAAATACCTATGATACCAACATTAACTCCCCGACCCTGGTTACCCAGAGTCAGCGCATTATTTAATAACATTGGACTTATCAGAGGAAATCAAATCTCTAAAGACTGATTAGTTTAGTAGTTTGGAAGTACTAGATACACACATAAGTTTTAGATTACATTATGAAATAAAAGAACAATATTGTGCCTCTTTTTAACACACTCATATCCCATAGCCTATCTTTATAGGTCAATTATAATATACATCTTCGCATTTTGGGAACAATAAAACCTAAGAAAGTGGTGAGCTCAGATTCTCGATAAGGATAAAAATATAGTGGAAACATTCATAAATAAGCATAAATATTGATGGCAATGTATAAGGCTAAAACACAATCATTTTAATATTATACTTCAGTATAATATTGAAAAGGTAAATGAGATAACATCAATTAATTATTCACATGTATATTCTACTAGTTGAATAATCACATGTAATATTAATAGCTAATTTCATAACAATGTAATGCATAATGTCAGACATCATACCCACATAGTCAAGGATTCGTGCCAAGAATACAAATAATATTTTATAAAGGCCTTATGTCAGGACACTATTTTGTCTAATGAGACCTACTGATGCATCGAGAAGCTATAGTAGGCTCCACCCATCACTTACTAATCTAATGCATTCCCCATATGAAAAAATGTTGAAACAAAACATAAACATCCGTATTAAAACAAGCATACAAAATGTTAATACATTAACCATAAACTATGAATGGTATAAAAATTCCACTTCCACAATTAAACATATTAAAAAATCTTAAATACAATATGGAACATTGTACCATAATAAATCAACTTCAAACAAGTGTAAAATCCATCAATGGATATTGACATAGATGAAATCAAAACTATTTGAAAGAAATATATCTTTTTATTTTGAAATCATTTAAAAGTCCCATTATTATAAAATAAAATAGTTATTTTGAAAATATTATTATAATCTTGTAAGGGAATCTTCAAAGGTGTTATAACGGTGGAAAATTGTTTCACCCGCCGTATAAGTTAAAAAAACAATCTTACCTAAATTTTTCAAAAATGTCATAAAGTGCCTTATTTAGAAAACGGAGGAAATATTCCTTTCAAGAAAACATATAAAAAATAAAACAATAGTATAAATGACTTTAACCAATATTCTAGGAAATAGTAAAAATTAATTGAAGTACGTTTTTTTTTTAAACATGGATGTGGATGATCAAGAGTTCCCAGTAGATACTTTTGTCAAAACAACCTCGGATAATAAAGAGATTGTAAAATTAAACCTTACCTTGTTCTTTTCCTTGGTCAAGGGTGCATTAACATCATGAATAATAGTTAAATAATTTTTATTAAATTATACAAGAACTATATACACAAATATTATATTATATATGATCTTATAATATTGTTTTCTTAATAATATTCTATCAGTATCACTGATTCGGGTGTTAACTGATTTGTCTTCCTTTATATATTTTCTTATGTAATTAATATTTGTTATAGATAGGATGTATTTGATTCATATAAATATTTATATTAAGTTATTAAACATTATTTTTAATCATAAAATGAAAATTATTCTTGAATGGTTATGATGGGGAATGAATCTCATCGCGTTCATGGAGACGGTAATCCGTATGTACGCACCAGTGAAAATTCCAATCCATTTATAGTGAAATAGTATGTAATTGGATTCTATATAATATATACAGAATCTTTAAAATGTTATATTTATTATTTACATCAATTATACTCATTATTATACTCATCCAAATATTGATGGGCTGAATAACAAACTACACCACGACGCGGAGACGGTAAGTCGTACGTACGCATGTAAGGTGACTTTTTCCTTCATAGGATAGATAGAAAAATGAATATGATTGTACCATATTTATAATAACTTCAAAATGTATCTATGTTTTTGTAGTTATTATTTTGGTACGGAAACAACAAGGAGGAAGTGTAAGGAGAAACGAACTTTGAAATAGGTGATGAAATTATTACCTCTTCTTCGGATGCTTCCTTTTGATTTGATCAAAACGTATCTTTAAGTCAGATTTATGATCAAAGTAAGTAATCTAGGTGTATGTTAGGGTATTTTGGAAGATATGTGATCAGTTTTTGGCTGAGAAAAATGGTTTTGGAGGTGTGAGTTTTAGAGAAGCTGAAGTACCCTTTTATAAGAGAGGTGAGGGTCACTTTAGGAAAATATTAAAATATTAATTTATTATACAATCATATTCAGTTTATAATGGCTCAAAAAGGATTTATTACAAGGATAAGGTATGTATGGGTCGAAAACCTCTCAAAAAACAGGTTTTAGAAAAGTTTATGTCACCATATTAACCATATCTTTTAGATTTAACTCTTAGTTAAATAGTTTACATTTTACCATGTATTCTTGTATTATTATAATAAATTGTTAACAGAAATAATATAAAAAGCCAAGAGAACCCCAAGTGGTTCTTTAAATAAATATATATCCTTATATGAGTCCTTTTTCCGAACCTTAGATTTTTAGGAATATTATATCATTTAATAATATAGTATTTATTTTAAAACCTCATTTATGTCAATTTTGACACTATTTAGTATCTCGTTTTTGTGAAAGTCATAAAAAATTGATTACTTAAAAAAAATTTAATCAATATAAACATGTCATATTAACCTATAAAATTAGTTTAATTCATCAAAAGTCTCAATTTACATTTATTTTTATATTTATAATATGAATTATTTTAATCATTTATTTATAAGGTAATTACTACATCATCATTGTGTCAAAAATAAGTTTAATTATTTAATGTCAAAGAATTATAAATAAAATAAAATTATTTAAGAAATATTTTTATCTTTCTAATTAATATTTATACTCGAATTTATCTTGTATATAAACCTATATAAAAAATGTTTTAGTTATGAAAATTTGAATTGAACACTTTTAACTTTTCTTTGACTAAAATAATAATAAATGTCCTAATCTAATCCAAGTGGATAAAATAGGATCATATTTTATTCCTAAGGTTGATTTTGGTCTGAAAACACTTATCAAATAAAATTAGGACATGTGTTAGGGTAATTATAACTAGTACTTGCTCGTGCTATTGCACGACATATTCTTCTTACTGGTTTTTCATTTAATAAGAGAATAGTATTTATAAAATTTGAAAAGATATAATAATGTTGAAGAAAAATTGGATAAATTAGGGTATAAAGAAATAATACATATGGTGAAAAAATAGAACTATTAATGGTAGTATATTTATTTTAGTATGTACTATATATTTTACACGGAAAATACATTTTCTTAAAAAGACACTTCTTGGATAAGTGGAAACCATAAAAAAAACTTATACATATCAACCACACAATGTTTCTTTTTCAATGAATAAACATCATGAGTATAAATGTTTAAAAACAATATTGATACATATATATCCCAAAGTGAAATCTGAATAGAACTGCAAATGGCAAAAAAAGGGAGACCAACTAGAAGAACCAACAGCCCATCACACAGGAGACTAAATCCACCATGTTTGATTACCTATTATGCCAAAATGTAGCATTCAGTGAACCACTACATCCTCTAAAAGATCTTGGTGGAGCTCTTCCCTTCAGGGGAAGAACATAAAAAAATATAAAATCGGTAAATGGGCTAGTCGCATTAAATCACACCAAAATCGGGAAGCAGACTGATGAATCTATTGGAGGAACAAACAAATCCACCAATCCACTGAGGTTAGAGTCATCGATCAATAGGATTGACCATTCAAAAACATAATTTCTGGAATCATACCTCTACTCCCCCATCAAGTTTCCAGACATTTGGGGCCTCTTGAAGAGTTGTAAGAGATAATTGAAGCTCCCTAGAGGTTTGACATGGATCCATAGGATTGTTGGAGACAACTCCTTTGAAGTGAAAGTTTGTTATTTAAAATAAGACGGTAAGGTTGTGGAAGTAATATAGAAACCTGTAATGTGGGTGATCAATTAAAAAAATTATATATCATGTAGAAAATATCATGAAATAAAATTAAAAATAATAATATCCATTCCCTGAGATAAGAATATTACTCTTTGCAGCCTTCCCTTCATGAATCTTTCTTTATTGTTTGAAGTCGTGTGACATCCCTACAATAATATGATAAGATATTCAATAATAATAATTTTCACAATTAAGAATCTAATATTTAAAAATAACAGTTAAAAAATAGTATATTTTAAAGTAGAACTTATTCTTAGAGGGATACTGAAATTAAAGAAGGATTGTATTAGTGACATAAAAAGGAAATCAACATATATCAGTATAATTGTGGTCATAGAAAAATATAAATTAACAAACAATTTTGATGAAACTACATGTTGGTATAATATCTAAAGGCCATGAGTAAAAATTCCATGAACATGAGACTTCAATGACATAGTCACTATTTTAGTACAAAATGCAAATTCTTGATCAAGAAACTGATGTAGAGAACATATTTTTCCAGTTAAGGGAGAACACTCACATTGTACAGAATTTAATACCTCTATGCTATAACATCAATGCATAATAAAAATCATACCTAAAAATTCCAATGTATATCCATCAGTTGCATAACATCCCTGAAAAAAGGAAAGAGTAAGATATGTGAACTAAGAATGTTGAAAATGTTACCATGAAAAACATTATTTGAATACGTCAATGAAAATCAATTTACATTCCTACAGTAAAATAAATATAATTGGGGCTCCACACTAGATTTCCAAACCATCACGTTGTTACTACCTTCAACCGATGCTAGGCTAGTAAAATGGCTGACCCACATGAGTTTTAGCACCTACAAAATCATCCAAAATAAAGCTGTAGTTTTACCTAGATATTTATTTCTAAGCTATAGTTATGGAATAAGAGGTAATGATCTAGGAGTTTCAGCACTTACAAAATCATCCAACATGTTTACCTATAGATACAAAAATGTTTAAAAATAAGAAGACATTCTAATTAAGATTACCGTGGCCTTATTTTGTAGTCAAACCTCATATCCTATAGGGATTCATTCAGTACATACTAATACCGCATATCAAACTATCCATATCAACCTCATATGGTGATCATAAGAAATCTGGAAATATTTTTCAATAAGAAATATAGAAACACTTATTAAGAAAAAATACATAATCAAAACTAATCTCCTCCCATATTAAAACTCATTTTTTAAGAATACATTGGCCATAATAATGTAGTCAAAACTTATAGCATATTGAGATTAATTCAGTACATACTACTCAATATCAAAATATCCAGATCAACCTAAAATAGTGATTATAAGAAATCTAGAAGCACTTATGCATAAGAAACATGGAAATGGTTATGCATATGAAATGTGTAAAAATAGTATGTGTGAGAAATTGGAAAAAAGTTGAATATTAAATCCATAAATATCGATGTATAACTAATATGGAAACTGTTACATATTAAAAATATTGAAACACTACATTTTTTATAAAGTTTTAAAAATTATTTAAATTTCATGGACATCTGAATGCTGGTTCACATAACTGGTATATCCAAGTAAAATAATGATATGGTAGGTATAAAAATATATAGAAGTCAGTGAGGACATAGAAATATCCTAGATATAAGGTGATGTTATTAAGGATGTAAACAGTATAAATATATCCTAAAAAATAAGAAACGCTAAAAAAACAAATTCTAAAAGAGAGAATATTCTGTTTTCATGTGTGCATCTATAAGGGGTAAACATACATGTACCTTCTTTTTGTAACTATCTTCATTGTACATATAATATGTGTTTTGAAAAAAGTTTCGACGTTTCATTCTATACAACCTGGGCAATAAATGACAGCAATATATGAGAAAACAACATGTGCAATAAATCACTTTCCGGCACTAATATGATCAACATGTAAAAATATAGGTCATCCTATACCTATGATGGATGGTATGATTGATGGATGGTTGAATCTACATAGCCCATGTATTCCACTGATATGCTCAGCATCATTTCTCATTGAAAACAAAAAAAAGTAGTGCATCATGAGAAGAAAATGAATGTAAATAAACCAATGTAGTGGGGGTGACTATCTATCATCTATAAATATCTGTAACAATTGCATGTTCTTGAGGAATAGACTTTAGTGGAAAACTGTAAATTCACAAAGCAATTCACCCCTGCTCTTTGGTTATATCAAATCAGGCTAGTGGTCCCAACATAACCCAACCAATGTGTGCATTCCATGGGTTTTTAATTACACATTTTATGTATGATTCATTGAATATCTAACAGTAGAGTTCTGGGGGAAAAATCAGTAGCAGAAAATATGTAACATTATGTTAATCCAACAGATTGATCAAAATGATAAATGCATCCCTTAAGTATCAGTTCAACTGCTGACATTGAGAAGATGCTACTTCAAATCTGTTTAAAGAGTCATAACATAATCATGGATGAAATATGGTGTCATTACCAACAGTTAAAATCATTTTCATGCCCTATGATTACTTAACACATTTCTTCAAACATTCCAACATTATTCTTCAGGAACCCTAGGATGAGCTCAGAGGATTTCGGATTTGGAAAAGTTGAGGGAAATTGCATGTGGGAGTGGGTCTGTAGGGATAGAATAATGGGCGAACGATGTAGAGGAGGGTTTTCAAAGAATGAAGCACAAACTTCTCGTTGATAACCCTTCCTGGAGTGGAAAATAAAACCGGGAGTGGGAGCACCATGTCAGTATACTTTTTCAGGAACCACATAGGGTAATTGCGAGTGAGAACTATAAGAGTATCTTACGAAAATTGTGAGAAGGGGTGAGTCTTACCTTACTCATGGAATTCCTCTTGTTTCCCATACACTTAATCAGTCAAACCAGAAAAAATAGAGAACATAAGTTCCTAAAATTCCAAAACAGTATAAAAATAGAGAACTTACAACTATTGAAACAATGATAAAAAATAGGACATTTTAATGTGAGAATCACAGTGATCTTACAAACGTTCCAACATTATGAAACAAGAACCCTAGGATGAGCTGAGAGGTTTTATGAGTGTGAAAAGATGAGGTAAATCGCATGTGGAAGTGGGTCTGTTGGGACAGTATGAAAGAGGAACGATGTAGAGCAGGTTTTCTGAATAATGAAGAAAGAAGTTCTCTTTGAGAAACCTTGCTGGTGTGGAAAATATAACATCGAGTGGGATCATGATGTCAGTATAGTTAAAAATAAAACCAGGAGCGGGTCTGGAGGGACGGAATGAAATAGGATTGATGAAAAGGAGGGTTTCCGAAGTATGAAGCCCAAAGTACTCTGTGGGAAAGCGTTCTAGAGTTATAAATAAAACCAGGAGCCACGGCACGATGACAACAGAGTTCTGCAGGAACCGTAGGTCAAGCAGAGGGTAATTGCGAGGGAGAACCTTAAGAGTATCTTATGAAAATTGTGAGCAGGATCAAGTCTGATCATAACATATATTTCTCCATTAAAAAAACATTAACCATTAAAAATTCATCTTAAATGTATTAGGGAAAGAAACAAACTGTTTCTTAATGTAGAAACACCCTAGCCAACTCCTCTTACCATTTTACTCTTACTCATTGCAGTCCTCCTGTTTCATGCACACATAATCGGTCAAACCAGACCAGATCAATAATATTCTTGTAGTTAAAAACATAAAATCATCTCTATCATAACTAATAAATGAATATGCAATAAAATAACATTTTGATAAGGTGGAAAGACATAATATAAAATTAACCAAACCTACAAAGCAATAGTAACATTATATTTGGGATGCTCCTTGTGAACCAAATGAAAAAAAAAGTAAATTTCTTTATTCAAGGACTACAAGAGACACTAAAAATTCAAATGTGGAGGAAATGTAAAAATCCTATTTCATAGATGGTTCTAAATACTCTGCATTCATTCATTCGCCTTATATCTTTCATAGGCAACTTTTTGGGAGCTCCAAGCAAACCGTTGATTAAAACAAAATATTTGACCTTCAAAACAACCATTTGAACATTAGTTAAATATCTTAAACACAGTGAAAGTAATTAAGGTGAAGAAATTTGAAATTTTATAAATCATCAACAACTGGGATTGGTCCATGATTTCTCTTATATAACAACTTCGCTAGTGTAATAGAGGAAAGCAAGGCTGATCGATGTGGTTCTGTATAGAAAGGCTCCTGCATCCCAACACCAAAAGAATATCCACATGTCATCCCTCCGAATGGTGGTATTTTAATAATAATATACCAAAATTTCCATGGACAATAAAGTTGGAATTCAATTCACATTTCTCAAAATAATCAAAAAATAAAATAGGAGTCAAAACTCAAATGAATCAACACTTTCACATAATGAATGTGTCCAACATGTAAAGTTAATGTGAATTTCATATAGAATATTGGAAAAATATGAGTACTCTTATTAGCAAATACACAATTAGAGGAGAATCGTAGGGAAACCAAGAGCAGGAGCATGATTCATGCGTTGTTTTATGGGAATCAGTAGCAAGATCACGATGTAGGCATGGTTCTATTGTAACACCATGAGCTTCCATGGTACGCTTCTCTTTGAATAATATAGTAGCGTGTGTTGTACGCAACTTCGAGATTCTAACACACCACAACCAATCAAACTAGCAGTTATGAATAGTAATACCTACATTTTGAAATTGTATAAATTTTATCTTGCGAAATGGACTTCATTTTTGGATTCATGATATGAAAATTAGCTTAGGGTGAAATTTTGTTACTTTTCGGATAACTTTATTTTTTGATGAATAGTGAAAATTAATAAATTTTAATTAAAAACAACTTTTTTAATCGAAATAATTAATAGTGATAAATTATTAATTTGAGTGGTTTTAAAGTATATTTAGAATATATTTTTACCATTTAATACAATGTTGGTCATTGGATGTAATTTTACCTTTAAACCAGACATAAACAAGTGTCAATCTTTTGATAGTTATTATCTCTTAAAAACATGCTATTTGTTTTGACGACGGAAATTAATTTTTAAATTAATTAATGCAACTGATATGTTCTGAATTTGGTAAAATAGACATCATTTTTGAATTCATAATATCAAATATAGCTTAGGCCTAATTTTTGGTATTTTTCTGGAAACTTACATTTTTTGATGAATAGTGAAACCACTAAGTGGTAGTTAAAAAAACTGAATTTTTCATAAAACATAATTTTACCGCTTCTGTGAGTGGAATTTAGAAAATCCGAGAGACACAGTTAATATCAAGGAGTAAAATGTGGTTCAATGAGATGAAAATAATTTTTGGTGAATAGTAACTTTTTACATTTATTTACCACGGTTAAAAGTAAATAGGGTAATTAAGGGTAAAAATGATATTTATATTACCCTAACACATGTCCTAATTCTATTGGACAAGTGTATCTCGACCAAAAACAATATTAGGAGTAAATTATTATAATTTAGGTCCTCTTGTATTTGATTAGAACATTTATTATTATTTAATTCAAAGAAGAGTTAAAACAGTTAAAATGAATGTTTATTTACTAAAACATTTTTAATATAGGGATAGAAATAAGATAAATTCGATTTTAAATATTCATTAGAAAGACAAAATAATTTCCTACATAATAGTATTTTATTTATAATTTTTAGATATTAAATAATTTAATTTATTTATGACACAATGGTGATGCAGTAATTACCTAATTAATGAAAAATTAGAATAATTGATATTATAAATATCCAAATAAATTTAATTTGAAACCTTTTATAAATACCAATAATTTTCTAGGTTAATATGACATGTTAGGATTGATTTAATTAACTTATTTAGAAGTAATAATTCTGTTATCATTTTTACAAAAATAAATAATTGAATAGTGTCAAAATTGACATAAAAGAGTTTTTAAAACAAATATTATATTATTAATTGATATTAAATTCCTAAAAATATTCGGTTCGGCCAAGAGACTTATATAATGATAGTTCTATCATTAATGGATCACTTCGGGGTCTCTTGGATGTATATAGTATGTTTATTATCCATATAATATAAAAATACAAAGAGACATTGTAAAAGTGAAACTAATTAACTAAGAGTTAATACTTAAATATAAGGTTAATATAATGACCCAAACCTGTCTAAATTCTATTGTTTGAGTGTTTTTAGACCCATCCCCGCCTTAAACTTTAAATAATCTACTTTGGATCCATTAGAAACCGAATATGAATTTATTATAAAATAATATTTCTAGCTTTTCCAAAGGTGCCCCTCACCCCTCTTATAAAAGGGCACTCCCACTTCTCATTAATTCACACCTTAAAAGCCATTTGGTTTGGACAAAATCTGCCCAAATACTCTCTCAACTTTCCTCACTTCATCCTAGAGGCCTTACTTTAGTCATAAAGCCAACCTATAGAGCCCTTTTGATCATATCAAAAGGAAGAACCCGAAGAAGAGGTAATGATTTCACCACCCTTTTTCAAGTTCCTTTCTTCTTCCACTTCTTCTTTCTTTGTTATTACCATTCTAATATTATGAATCCATTATCTATTATATACTGTAATATTATTATAAAAATGGTACAACCATATTCAGTATTCTATCCATCCATTGATTGACATGTCACCATATGTGCATCCGTACGGCTTACCATCTCCACATCGTGGTGTAATTATTATTCAATATATTATTATTTGGATGGCTATAATAATGATTTTTAATTCATGTAAATAATAAATATAACATGATAATTATTCTGTATATATGATATAAAATCCAATTATATATTATTTTAATATCAAAATAATTATATTTTTGCTCGTGGGTACGTACGGATTACCGTCTCCACGATGCGATGGGATTCATTTGCAAGTTCACCATTCATAGACGATTATAAAAATATATATTACTAATAAGTATGTAATATATGACATAATAATGATACTAGAGATATATATTTATATATATAAGGATTTATTTACTTAAATATATCTTATTCACTTACTTCCATTCAATACTATATTAAAACAAAAACAGCGTTTATGCGTACATACGGACTACCGTCTCCATAAACGGTGTTTTCCATTTCATATATATGTCTATTATACATATTTATATTCTAAATATATATGATATATTTATCATGTTTTACATTTTGAAATTATTTAAATCATGATCTAAGTGACACAACCAAGAGTAACAAGTTAAAACATGTATGATAAAGAAGGTGATTATTACACGAAATGTTAACTTAACATGGAAATTATTATTAAATGGGTAATATAAAGTCATAAACGAATCATGTATGATATCATAAATATTAATATGGTTCAGGTATAATTTAATAACATACTACGATATTCGTACAGGAGGTTAAATGTACCCTCGACTAAAGGAAAGTGCAAGGTAATGGGTTTTCATCTCACTCCTTATTCCTGTGAGAGTCATGCCATACTGCCACTATTAACTTTTGTGTGGTGTATGTACTACCCATAATTGTATTCTTTGTGTAATAAAATTTAATTTTTGTGTATTTACATATTCATTGTATGACACCTCTTTCATGGGTTGTATGTTTCGTAAGTTACCAAATTGGTAAGGGTTTATTTCGCAATCTCTTAATTATTCGAGGTTGTTTATACGTAATAATCTACTAGGACTTCTTTATCATCCACATCCATGATTCTTAAAAATGTATTTCAAAATATTTTTACTATTTACTAGAATATGGTTTAAAGTCATTTATACCCTTGTTGACTTTTATAAGTTGTTTATAAAGGAATATTTCCGTCGTTTTCCAAACAAGGTCATTTTTAACCATTTCGACAGAATTAAGGTAAGAATGTTTTTTTACTTATACGGAGGGTGTGGCTATTTTCCACCGTTATAAAATCATCGAAGCTTCCCTTACCATCTTCTAAGAATATTTTTAAAATAATGGTTTTCTTTTGTCATTATGTGATTTTTAAATTATTTCAAAAAAGAGAGATATATTTCTCTCAAATATATGAAAATCCAGTGAAAATGTATACGTATTTAATGCAAGTTTAAAAATGTTTTCAGAAAACCCAACTCTTGATTGTGGTAGATAAGAAATTATTGGGCGTGGACCCATCATGGCCTGTAATTAGTCGAGCAGTCTGAGAATTTAGTTATTTTGATTTCAGAAGCTTGCATAATGTTTTCAGAAAAACACTGGAGTATATTTGAGAAATTTTAAACATAAGTATCTTCTAAAAAATTTCATCGGTAGGTCTCATGAGACAAACTAGTGTCTTGGCACAAGGCCTTGACAAAATCTTATTTCTTTTCTTGGCACGAGGTCTTGGCTATGTGGTTGTGATAGTCTGGCATTATGCATTTCATCATTATGAAAGTGGTTAGTGATATTGCATGTGAATATTAGATTAGTAGAATATCCATGTGAATCAGTAAATGGAATTATTTCATTTTATTTCTTACATATTATGATGAAGTTAAATTTTAAAAGTCTTTTGTTTTAGTTTTATACATTGCCTTAAAATTTTATGTTTATTTAAGAAATTTTCTGCTGTATTTGTTACCCTTACTGAGCATTTGAGCTCACCCATTTCTATGTTTTATTTTTCCTAAGATTCGAAGAAGTCTAATGTGGTTGATATGCAGGGTTAAGCCAATGGAATAATGGCATTCATAAAGATTATTTATGTTGATTTGTACGTCTTAAAGTGAAAATGTAACATTCATGTATGTGATCTATTTTTTCAAGACTGCTAAACTGATCGGTCCTTCAGGACTTGATTCCTTTTAATCATGCCAATTTATTAAAATAATGCACCGACTCTGGCTAACTGGGGTCGGGGAATTATAGTTGGTATCAGAGGAAGTTTAGAAATAATCTTGGAAACTAGATTTAGATAAATTCTGATTAGACCACATAGACCTAAGATAGACAATGAGGATTAGTATAGAAGAACTTCTTAGAATTTTAGTATTGTAGAGATTTTGTGAGTTTTCCGAGAAATGCATCCATGTCTGGATACAAGCGGGTAGAGGCGGATCTGGAACATATGTACCTAGGGTTAACACCCGAAAACACTGCTTTGAGCTATATTTGAATGGGAACTGTTGCACAACAACGGTTCTTGCTACACTCTTGGTTACGGAACTCCTGGGGGATATACTTAGGATAATTCTCATTTTCTTTACAAACCATTATAAAAGGCTCATGAGTATATAATTACACAAAGAAAACATTTTTATGATTATGGATTATATCCATAAACTTTTCAATTTGTGATAGGTATTTTACAAGTCTGGTAATTATTCATTGAAATTCATAAACTGAACTAGTTTATGTTATTGTATAGAAATGGCGCCCAGTATAAGGAATGTGAACTCCCGTAATACGTATGATCCAAAGAGTAAGAAGGATCATATCGTTCATGGTTCTAAGCCTTAATATAGAAGGGAAATAGTCTCCCACGTATTATCATCATATGAAGAAATAGTATCATGTGTTGATAAGATGATTAAAGAATTATTGGAGTCTTGTGTCCTTAAAGGGAATCCAGAGAATAACAGGATGGTAAAGAGAAGGACAGATAAAGGGAAGAAGGTAAAGAAGGGTTTTTCCCATATGTGATAACTGTGGAAAGAATCACCATGGAAAATGATTGAAGGGAATTGGAGAATGTTATAAGTGTGGAGAAAAAGGACACCAAGTACGTGACTGCAAGTGTAAGAAAAGGGTTTCAAATTTACAATGCTTCATCTCCAAGGAGTTTGGACACTACGCGAACCAATGTCCCAGTCATCAGACTATGCCGCAAATGATGCTATTGGATAATAAGAAAGTTATGATACTACCACAGATGAAGAGGAATGATTAGTGTTCCTATGTTGTTATTTTAGAATTATTTCATTTATGTGTTGAATCAATGATGTTCTGGAAATAAATTAGGATTATACTGCAGTACTATTTAATTAAGGATTTGAGATTTTATGGTACTAATAAAAGTGACTCTACAATGAGTTAATTTTTTTTGGAAATTACATGGTTGAAGGAAAGATAAACCTTAATATGGTCCTACTATTGAGGTAGTGATTTTGGAATAAGAGGTGGTTGATTTTGGTAATTCAGGATGTTGTGGTGTTTTAAAAGAATATATGAGGAAGGCGTTCACATGTTATTACCTGGCAAAAAGGATCATCATTATGTTTAACTTCCTTGTAAATTTCGGACTGTGAGTTTGGATAATAGAATTTTGGATAAGTCAAATGGTTGGAATGAATTAAGTTTGAAAGGTTATTTTTTTTGGATTTTTATAAAAGGACAACACGCAGATCATGTGATGACTCGTTGTGTCGGACAAAGCTGCGGGAATTGAACCCACAACCATAGTGCAATTGGGATTTATCGCCTACCATTGTGCTACATGAAGTTCCTGGATTTTATAATGTAGTTTATTTACATAAAGGGTCTGATATTTGAATTATAAATTCATTATATTTGGAACCCTATACGATTAGGATAAATAGAGTATTTTTGAGTTGTATTATGTTTTGGGGTGAATGATGAGTTTGTGGTAGAAATTTGTTAATGGATAAAACTCTAATTATAAAGTAAGTATATCTCCTCATGATCTTATCCAATCCCATAAATAAATTACCCAACATTAAGAAAAGGAACTTAGAACAAAAATATTGTCCTAGATGGTACCTTAGATCATCACTAATTTATGGCTTCGGGATTGTTGGCCTTTTCATAGCCATGTTCTCTACCACTCTCTATAAGATAATTGATGGTTATATTTCTCTTTCTTATCCATATTTTCCTACATGGAACCCTAGTATGTGTTATTTTCGGTAATCTTCATACCTTCCACACTTTATTTTAAATAGAGGCCTCATTAATTCATTTTTCGATGTGGGATTTCAACTAATATATTTCGAAACATAAAAAAAATGTTATCCTAATACCTTATGTTTTGTTGAACCGATGGTATTTTAAATCATCGTAGATTGATGAATTTAAGGACCTCGATTTTAAACTTGTTTGTGATTGATGACCTCAATCACTACCTATAAATATTTACATTTTTCCTCCAATTATATGTCTATAATTCCCACCAATTTCCTCCCAATCGAGATCATAATTTTGTGGTGACCCTTTCATTTCTCTTTTCATCTTGTTAAGACTAAATTTTATTAACCAAATTTCCGATGTGGGTTTTCCCACAAAGATATTTTCTATTTTCAACCTTTATTTTCAAATAACAATATCAAATTTCGAGGACACAATTTATTGAAGGAGGGGAGAATGTATCACCCCGAGCTTCCACGGTACGTTTCTCTTTGAATAATACAGTAGCGTGTGTTGTACGCAACTTCGGGATTCTAACACACCACAACCAATCAAACTAGCTTTTATGAATAGTAATACCTAATTTTTGAAATTCTATAAATTTTATCTTTCGAAATGGACTTCATTTTTTTATTCATGATATCGAAATTAGCTTAGGGTGAAATTTTGGTACTTTTCGGATAACTTTCATATTTTGATGAATAGTGAAAATTACTTAATTTTAATTAAAAACAACTATTTTAATCGAAATAATTAATAGTGATAAATTATTAATTTGAGTGGTTTTAAAGTATATTTATAATATATTTTTACCATTTAATACAATTTTGGTAATTGGATGAAAATTCACTTTTAAACCAAACATAAACAAGTGTCAATCTTTTGATAGTTATTATCTCTTAAAAACACGCTATTTGTTTTGACGACGGGAATTAATTTTTAAACTAATTAATGCAACTAATATGTTTTGAATTTGGTAAAATAGACATCATTTTTGAATTCATAATATCAAATATATCTTAGGCCTAGTTTTTGATATTTTTCTGCAAACTTTCATTTTTTGATGGATAGTGAAACCACTAAGTGGTAGTTAAAAAAACAGAATTTTTCATAAAACATAATTTTACCGCTTCTGTTAGTGTAATTTAGAAAATATGAGAGACACTGTTAATATCAAGGAGTAAAATTTGGTTCAATGAGATGAAAATAATTTTTGGTGAATAGTAACTTTTTACTTTTATTTACCACGGTTAAAGGTAAATAGGGTAATTAATGGTAAAAATGATATTAATATTACCTTAACACATGTCCTAATTCTATTGGACAAGTGTATCTCGACAAAAAACAATCTTAGAAGTAAAATATTATCATTTAGGTTCACTTTTATTTGATTAAGACATTTATTATTATTTAATTCAAAGAAGAGTTAAAATAGTTAAAATCAATGTTTATTTACTAAATATTTTTAATATAGGGTTATACATAAGATAAATTCGATTGTAAATATTCATTAGAAATAAATAAAGATTTCATACATAATGGTATTTTATTTATAATTTTTAGACATTAAATAATTTAATTTATTTATGACACAATGGTGATGCAGTAATTACATGATTAAGGAAAATTTAGAATAAACCATATTATAAATACCCAAATAAATGTAATTTGAGGATTTTAATAAATACAAATACTTTTCTAGGTTAATAGGACATGCTAATATTGATTTAATTAAAAAAATTCGAAGTAATCATTCTGTTATGATTTTTACAAAAATAAATAATTGAATAGTGTCAAAATTAACATAAAAGAGTTTTTAAAACAAATATTATATAATTAATTGATATTAAATTCTTAAAAATCTTATGTTCGTCCAAGAGACTTATATCATGATAGGTGTATCATTAATGGACCACTTGGGGGTCTCTTGGATGTATATAGTGTGTTTATTAACCATATAATATAAAAATAAAAAGAGACATTGTAAAAGTGAAACTAATTTTCTAAGAGTTAATACTTAATGATAAGGTTAATATAATGCCCCAACCCTGTCTATATTCTATTGGTTGAATGGTTTTCTACCCATACTCACCATGAACATTAAATAATCCACTTTGGAGCCATTATAAATCGAATATGAATTTGTTATAAAATAATATTTCTAGCTTTTCCAAAGGTGCCCCTCACCCCTCTTATAAAAGGGCACTCCCCCTTCTCATTAATTCACACCTTCAAAGCCTTTTGGTTTAGACAAACTCTGCCCAAATACTCTCTCATCTTCCCTCAATTCATCCTAGAGGCCTTCCTTTAGTCAGAAATCCATCCTATGGATCCCTTTTGATCAAATCAAAAGGAAGAACCCGAAGAAGAGATAATGATTTCACCACCCTTTTTCAAGTTCCTTTCTTCTTCCACTTATTCTTTATTTGTTATTACCATTTTAAAATAATGAATCCAGTATCTACTATATACTGTAATATTATTATAAAAATGTACAGCCATATTCAGTATTCTATCCATATTTTGAATGACATGTCACCATATGTGCGTACGTACGGCTTACTGTCTCCACATCGTGGTGTAATTGTTATTCAATATATTATTATTTGTATGGTTAAAATAATGATTTGTAATTCATGTAAATAATAAAAATAACATGATAATGATTCTGTATATATGATATAACATCCAATTATATATTAGTTTAATATCAAAATAATGATATTTTCGCTCGTGCGTACGTACGGATTACCGTCTCCACGACGTGATGAGATTCATTTCCGGGTTTATCATTCATCGATGATTATAAAAATATATATTACTAATAAGTATGTAATATGTGACATAATAATTATACTGGAGATATATATATTTATATATATAAGGATTTATGTACTTACATATATCTTATTCACTTACTTCCGTTCAATACTATATGAAAACAAAAACAGCGTTTATGCATACGTACGGACTACCGTCTCTATATACAGTGTTTTCCATTTCATATATATGTCTATTATACATATTTATATTCTAAATATATATGAAATATTTATCATGTTTTACATTTTGGAACTATTTAAATCATCATCTAATTGATACAACCAAGAGTAACAAGTTAAAACACATACGATAAAGAAGGTTATTATTACCCGAAATGTTAACTTAGCATGGAAATTATTATTAAAGGGGTAATATAAAGTCATAAACGTATCATGTATGATATCATAAATATTAATATGGTTCTGGTATAATTTAATAACATACTAAGATATTCGTACATGAGGTTAAATGTACCCTTGACTAAAGGAAAGTGCAAGGTAAGGGGTTTTCATCTCACTCCTTATTCTCATGAGATTCATGCCATATTTCCACTGTTACCTTTTGTGTAGTGTATGTACTGCCCATAATTGTATTCTTTGTGTAATACACTTTGATTTTTGTGTATTTAAATATTCATTGTATGATACCTCTTTCATGGGTTGTATGTTTCGTAAGTTACCAAATTGGTAAGGGTTTATTTTGCAATCTCTTCATTGTCTGAGGATGTTTATACGTAATAATCTATAGGGGATTCTTTATCATCCACATCCATGTTTCATAGAAATTTATTTCAAAACATTTTTACTATTTACTAGAATATGGGTTAAAGTCATTTATACACTTGTTGACATTTATAAGTTGTTTATAAATGAATCTTTCCATCGTTTTCCAAACAAGGTCCTTTTTAAACTTTTTGACAGAATTAAGGTAAGAATATTTTTTTTACTTATATGGAAGGTGCGGTTATTTTCCACCGTTATAAAATCATCGAATCTTCCCTTACAATCTTATAAGAATATTTTTAAAATAAAGGTTTTCTTTTATCATTACGTGATTTTTATATTATTTCAAAAAAGAGAGAGATATTTATCTCAAATATATGAAAATCCAGTGCAAATGTATATGTATTTAACACAAGCTTAAATATGTTTTCAGAAAACCTGACTCTTGAGTGTGGTAGATAGGAAGGGATTGGGCGTGGACCCATCATGGCCTGTAATTAGTCGATCAGTATCATAATTTAGTTATTTTGTTTTCAGAAGCTTGCATAATGTTTTCAGAAAAACACTGGAGTATATTTGAGAAATTTTAAACATAAGTATCTTCTAAAAAATTGCATCGGTAGGTCTCATGAGAAAAACTAGTGTCTTGGAACAAGGCCTTGACAAAATCTTATTTGTAGTCTTGGCACGAGGCCTTGGCTATGTGGTTATGATAGTCTGGCATTATGCATTCCATCATTAGGAAAGTTTTTAGTGATATTGCATGTGATTATTCGATTAGTATAATATCCATGGGAATAAGTAAATGGAATTATTTCATTTTATTTCTTCCATATTATGTTGAAGTTCAAGTTTAAAAAGCTTTTGTTTTAGTTTTATACATTTCCTTAAATTTTTATGTTTATTTATGAAAGTTTCCGCGGTATTACTTACCCTTACTGAGTATTTGAGATCACACCTTTCTATGTTTTATTTTTCCTAGGATTCCAAGAAGTGTAATGTGATTGATATGCAGGGTTAAGCTAAGGTAATAATGGAATTCATAAAGATTATTTATGTTGTTTTGTACGTCTTAAAGTGAAAATGTAACATTCATGTATGTGATCTATTTTTCCAAGACTGCCAAACTGATCGGTCCTTCGGGACTTGATTCCTTGTAATCATGCCAATGTATTAAAATAATGCACCGACTCTGGGTAACTGGGGTCGGGCGTTACATCTATGGGAAATATTAACTTATGAATATAAGGAATATTTTTTCATGAAATGTAAATGGAACACCTTTTGCGTAGATTGTGTTGGTAAATACAAGAAGTGGTATAGTTAAGGTGGAAGACCAAACTTAGTAGATCCTCAATAAAGGAAACATTAAAGCAGTAATATTGCATTACATTATGGAAGTTTTGTATGAATAGGTCTTGATGGATAATTTCCCACACAAAATATCCCAGTGACATAAATGGACATCTATAATAGAAAACCATTCACATAAAATTGCATTAATTCAAACAAATATAGAGAACAATATATAATACCAATGATAAAAATGGAAAATGAATAAAAAAATTAAAACATACCAGCTAGAAGACTAATATCATCACCTGAAATCAAACACAGTAAAAAGTCCTGTTAATTTTTTCAATATTGGTCGAGTGCTGCAATCAAATAAAATTTTTCCAAAGAAAATTGATATAAACCATAGAAAATGAGAAATTGAAAACAAAGAAATATTGGATAAACAATGAGAATAGAAATTGACACCAATAAAGCATAGAACATGGACTGGTCGCCAATGTGTACCTCAATGGATCATATAATGATGTATGGAGTCTGCTGAAATATGTAAAAGTGGATAAGTGTGGGGAATAGTTGGATGAGATGAGGGTATCGGGGACCAGGATGTTACAGGGTAAAAGGTAGGGTTACAGAAATAGTTGGAGGGGAAATATGGCATCAACGCATTTTTAGAGTATTTCCACAACTTAGGTGGAGCTTTTGTTCAGTTGTAGCAGTAGATGATGAAAACCTCTAGCAGGAGGTGGGTGTTGATTTGCTAGGAACCGTGGAGGAGTAGAAGGAATTCGGGATCCAGAAACGATGGGGGTTTGTTTTGAAGTGGACAGACAGATAGAATTTATCAAGGTATATGAGAATGGGTTGATTTTAGTATAGTGGAGGACAAAAGAAACTGGGATTTGTAGTTTGAAAGAGTTGTGCATGAGACTAAGGTGGAATGGATGAGAATATGGAGGAGAAACCGTAGGATGCTCGAGGAATGGTGGGTGGAAAAAAAACCAGAGTCGTAAGTGTTGGAGGTACTATGTCAACCAAGGGTAGAGTAGAAACCGGGAGAAAGTAGACAGTGGAGATGAAGGTCGATCGAGTGCAGGTAGACTGGGAAATCTAGGACGATGGAGGCTGGGTTTGAGGAGAGGATAGGTCGGGACACGCGATAAACTCAGCGGGAGCGAGAGAGTGGGGTAGAGATAAGAAGAGATACCATGTGGTGGGGAGATACACGTGGAAGTTTTTGTCGAAATCATTAGGTGGTGATCGGAGATAGACGGGTTAGAGACTCTGACCAGGAGGAAGGTGATGGATGGATTACGCTGGAGAGCTAGGTCAAGACCCAAGCGTTTCTCAGCGGAAGGAAATGTGGGAGCGACTCAGTTACGCGGTGCAAAAAAATTTATTCCATGGGGAGGAGGTATGTGGAGATAGTGGCTGATTGACACGTTAGAAAAAGAAGATGTGGATTGATAGTGGAGGGACACGTGGAATTTGTAAATGCCAGGATTAGTATAGTTAGTAGATATCATCTGAACCTTTAATTACCCTATCTACTTATATCTGTGGTAAATAAAATTGAAAAGTTTTTAACCAAAAATTATTTTCATCCTATTGAACCAAGTTTTACTTACTCATGTCAACAGTATATCTTAGATTTTTTAAATTTAATTCACAGAAGCGGTATAATTATGTTATATGAAAATTATCAAATGTGCCTAGAAGGTGGGTAAAAGATGGTAAAAAGTTCAATAAAATTTTATATATCTAATCTTATTATAAAATGACTTCAATGAATTAAATTGGAATAATATAGGTGTTATGAATCTATTTTTATGTTAAAATAAATTTAAAAAATAAGAATTATTATTTAAATAATATTCGGGTTTAAAAAATAATGAGTGTTTTTCACTATTCATCAAAAAATGAATGTTTTCAGAAAAATAACAAAAATGCACCCTAAGCTAATTTTTATATTCTGAATCCAAAAATGAAGTCCATTTGGAAAAATAAAATTTATAAAATTTTAAAATGTGGTTATTACTATTCCTAACGGTTAGTTTTATTGGTCGTGGTGTGCTAGAACTCGATGTTGCATACAGCGCAAGTTATTGTATTATTTAAAGAGAAGCGTACCGTGGAAGCCTGGGGTGTTACAATCACAACAACCACAAAAATAACTTAAAGGAATGAACTATAGAAACACTGATTCCCAGCCTAACTTGGATATGTAGAAATCCATTGTAAGGCCTATGCTCTATATCATCTCATCCATGAAATTAAAAATCACCCCCCCCCCCCCCCCGCTAAAATGGGGCTCATCCTTGTCGTATGCCTCAAACCAAATTAAACTATGAGAACTATGAGTCTTGTGAAAACTATGATATATATGAATCCCACATTGGGCACAAGCTCAAGGGGCATCCTCCTTAGGATTGAACCCCAATCTTAATTCCCTTAATCCATTAATCATCTTTATGATTAATCCATGAATTGAAACCCTAGCCCATATTTAGTTAACACATCACTCTTCATTACTTTTATAGGGAATCATCTTCAAGAGTAAGCCCCAGCTTAGTCCTCTCAAAGGGCCATACACCCCTTTGAGACATACTGAATTATATAGGATTTGATTCCAATCTAAATAGGTTATGTTGGAATCCACTCTGAGGATAAAACCTAACACCCTATACCAACCCTATTCTTTTTGGAGCATACCCTAGTAGGGTCTAATTCAACTTGGAAACTCAGATCCCTCCAATGTTCTTTGGGTTATTTCGGCATAAGTCCATCCCCAGGCACTGACTAGGCACCTTCAACCTAGATTTCCTTACTATATGATATTAAACTATAAGGGTAGGCCCTCATCACATGACCATAAAAGGTATGATATTTCTCTTTAAGTAGAACTGAACTACATGGGTTAAAATTCCTTTCATAAGGATACGTAGGAATCCCATCTATTGATTCGATCCCAACATCATAACAACTTTCATCTCCATAGATGACGATAAATTATAGAGTGAGATTAATCTACCTGGATAAAAATAAACTCCAGAGTTCCCCACTACATGGCTAGAAAACCAGCATCATCATAATAATGACCAATGAATCATTAAGTAGTATATGATTAGATACCATTAATGGATAACCTAGGATACATACAGACATCTCCATAAATGAATAACCTCGAATAAATACAGGCGATTATGAATTCCACACATACAAATAATTTATTGAGAATATTGGGATAACTCACATCATACTTTAGAATTAATTAAGGATTCATGAACATATCTTAAATCTATAAGAAAGACCTCAAGTAGGAAGTAATTACCCCCAAAAGGGTGTGATGAGCCTAACCTCCCATCCTCTTGACTAATGTGAGTTATTAAAAATCCTAGGTCAACAACCCTAACAAATTCCTAGATTTGGAAGGTAGGTCCCTTTGGATACAGAACTATTCTGTGTCTTTGGTTCCATAAAAAAATCCATTGGAATCCATTTGGAAATAGTGATTCCTAACTAAAACACCCATTATAGGGGAAAAAATTGTTGAACCCGACATGAATGAATAAATTATAGAATTTCCATCAGTAAAAGGGATGTAATAATCATTCTCTATTGTACCATTTCATTCCTTGAGGAAAACACATTTTTGTCAGAAACAAGAGTGTTAACCTCAAATTTTACCATTTATTTTACAAAATAAAATCTTAAAGGATTTTATATATTTCTCTGATATAATCTATAAACCATTATATTTAATTTATAATGGGATTTTTGATCATTAAAATGAGGGATATTATTGGAGAGAGAAAAAATTCCTAACATATCTCAATATTTCATATGTTTTGTGCTCAAAAAATCCCTATTTTTTACCGATAAGCTCTTTTTTAAGTATTTTTAGATAATTATGTCTTTTCATTGGTAATATTTCACTTCATAATATTTTATTTAAACTTTTATTTTTCATGATCTAAGTAGTTTTCTATGTAAAGTATAATGTGAGATAATAAATTATCATACAAGGTTATAATATATCATATGAGCTGTGATTTCTAATTATATACTAGGAATTATATTTTCTAATAAAGGTGTAACAACCCAGATCATAGTTTCCCAAAGCCAATGGTCACTTTACTACAATTTCAAAGATATAAGAGATCATGTCACCAAGGACCAATCTATTAATATTCTTGAAGAACTAGATATATACATGGTTCAATAATTGCATTGGAAACAAAACATAGAGAATGAAAAAATAAAATAAGATGATTATTGTCACATATTCAAAGATTTCATATTGAAATCCTAGGAATGGAAAACAAATAAAAGGTTGAGATCAAATGCTCAGTAAGGTTTATATGAAATAATAATAAGTGAATAAAATTCAATAATGCATAGAAATTATAGTAATGTCAATAATCTAAAAAACCCATGCCATCAATAAACTAAAAATGAAAATGAAACCATAGGTTTTTCATAGTGAAAATATATATGGAAATTAATAACTGAATAATGAATGAAAAAAATGGTTATTTATCATCTTCCATGGATTTAGAAAATGAACCATTAAACTGTTAAGATGGTTTAAGTCTATAAGTAGAACCCCATCTGAATCTACATGGAAACCAACACAAAGGGTATATCTCCAACTGTTTTGCCTCATGAGAAATATTGATTCATAAATGGGCTACCTATAACTAAGACTCGTTCATAAATAAAATTAAAAATCATTCTTCATACATAGATTCAATTGAAAAATATTCAAATAAAACACAGTATTTCAGAATGGTGTATAGCTAAGACAATAATCCTCTCCATGATACAAGACATATGAATATTTAATGAAATAATTAGTGAATGATGATCATAAATAAATGGTAGTATTTATAAACCACACAAAAGGAATAATTGGTAAATAAGGCATAGATCATGATAACTTATGTTAAACTAAAATTAAAACATGTAAAAATTTTGTTTAAGAATCTTTAGAAAATATCCTCTTTAGTGTAGTTTAAGGAAAAAATCGAAGAGTATTTTGAAATGGAAAAGGAATAATTGTTTATATAAAATAACAAATGAAAAAATATAGTTTTTTTATGGTGAAATAAGTTATTTTATAAAAATAACATCGGCTTAAAACGGATTACAGTGTGCACTTGAAAATGGGTAAATAAACATGAATGTTCTCTTAAATAGGGATTTCTTATCGGGAAGAATTGATAATGGAGCCTTAAAAAACATGTATTTACCCATAAAATAGTAATTAATTGACACAGATACATGATTTTGTAACATAACCACATAATTTATAAGAATAATACAAGAAGAAAAAAGTATTACATTGGGGTAAAGAGAGAGAAATCATTACCTAAATGAAAAATTGATGTTTGGGTAGAATCCTTTTCATTATGTCTGACAGTGTTGACCACTTGATCTTAATTTAGTATAATTTTATTTAGTTCATTTATATCCTTTTTTATGAGTTATAGTATTCAATTTTATCTTTCAAAAGTATTCGTTTCCTTGGTTTCCATTATTGGTTCTCAAGCGTATAACTATAGGAATTCATGTAAAATGGAAGAAAAACTCCAAAATTGAAATTATTTAGTATTAATGAGTTTTTTTAATATTAAATAGCTCATACACAATTTTTTTATGTGTAATTAAGATGATTCGTTAGATAAAATCTTAATAATAATCGTTTTTAATATTTTGGCATTTTTTTATCATCACGAAGAAGTTTTGTGTTTTCAATTAATATTATGTGTATATATACTTGTTCAAAAAAACTAAATAAGATGTGATATAAATTTTTAATTATTTTATAACTATTATAATTGTTTTATAACCATTATTTAATGATTTATTAGAAAATAAAATTACATCCTCCATGATGGTGGTAAATCGACACATCACAGACAATATTTTCATTTTTTGAATAAAAGGATGAATAGAAGGGGATTGATGATGGATTTTACGTTAACAAAATAAAATTTCAGTATATATAAGATACCATATTTATCATCAATTTTTGGACAAATTATGTGAGGTAATGATAAGAAAACAAATGAAATTGAAATAAATTAAAAGACATGGGTTTAAAGTTTTAACTCTTGAATTCTTCTCATTGAGATCCTCCTTAAGGTACTTGGGTTTGGTATTTTATTGAAACCAAGTGATCATGGACATGGGGGAGAAAATTTATAAGAGTATTTGGAAGAAACTGTAAATTTTTTAAGGCTTTTGAGGTGTGATGATAAGAGGTGGTGATGGTGGATTTACAGTGGGTGGAGATGAGTGTTTTTTATTATTTTATTTATTTATTTAATATTTTGGTTCATGACTCTGAATAGTGATTATTCAAATAAAAAAATATAGTAAATAGAGATTATGATTTAAAACCAATGGGTACTTACATCATTCATTCATCATCCATGACTTAATAATTCATTTATTTACTTATACCGTAAATTACTACAGTTCACTATTCACCAAAAAATCAACTATTTTAGAAAAATCCCAAATAATTTCTCTATCTATTTTTAAAAATTTATAATTAAAAATTTGACACTGTTTTTTTTTTAAAATTTATAAATTTGAGAAATTTAATTTTTAATAAATATCTTCATTTACTCGAAAAATACCAATTTTAAAAATATAACTAATCTTGTGACACTTTGAAAATTTAATTAATATCTTATTAAATTATCTTATAATTATAATACAAAAACTATTAATTAAATAATCTATTTTATTAAAATTAATTTTCTTTTCAATCAATTTATAAATTATAAAATTATAAATAAATATTTATGTTTTATAAAAATACCAACACATAATTTATCATTTTCAAAACACTTATTTACTTATAATATGATATAATTATATCATATTTTCATTTATTAGATGCATAAATTTTATTTATACTTTTATAGGTGAGGTTACATTTCTATTGGTTGAATTACTATTACTTGTGGTCATATTACTATTCCAAATGTCATGCTATTATTTCATTGTTATATATTCCCTAATTTCAAAAACAATCCAATTATTTCGTTCTTTCTTCATTTGTTACATTTTTTTGTGTTTTATATGTTATTTAATATGATTTATACTTTATGAAATAATTTTCTATTCAATATAATATATTTAATGAATGGAATTTATTTAAGAGGATACATAGAATAAATTCTTGGGGTGTTATAAAAGGAAATAATTGTATGAACAGACAAATATCTTCATGATGGATTTTAGATTTTGGGAAAATTAAATTATTCTATGGAAGTCATGAATAATAAATTAATCATACGACAAAAGATAATGTCTTCAATATATTCTTTTGTAAAAGGAAATTTTCACGTGAAGATCAAATTATTTTACGACGCACCAAATTTTACTATAACCTCAGGAAGCGAGAATGTTAATATTTGATAAAGGAAATTATCATACAATTTGAATATTATTTGTAAACAAATCAAAAAAAATCATAAAAGGATAAAATTTATCTTATGAAATAGTGATTTTAATTATATTCTCCAATAAATATTATATTTTCTTGTGAAAGTATGAAATACAATAGACAATAAATTACCTTACAAATTCAAAGATATCTCTCAAATAAAAATTATTCCTTGAAGTTTCAATTCAGTAATTTCACTATGTCATACAATGTTTTGAAGATAGGTATAACCTAAGAGGATAATAATTCAATTATAAGATAAAGTTATTTGAATTAAGTATGTTAAGAGTATTTGTTCACTCTTTGGAGGTAATTATTACCATTAAAAAACTCAAAAAAATCCACACCATTTTCCCTTTTTTATTGTTTTGGAAATTATTATGTCTAGATAATGAAATAAAAATGAAATAATATGTCTATGTCTAAGAATTAATATTGTTCTAATAAATACCATCACTACATTTAATTATGTTCTCATCGATTGTATTTTCTGAATCGAATGTCACATTTTGGAACATATCTTATCCTTTTGGATCATTATATATACATTTAACAATTAGAGTATGTATAGAGTTTCAAATTAAAATTTTAAGAAAACAAAATAAGATATAGAACAATAAATATAGTGATAACACTAGTGAAATACAATACTTTCTAAAGATTTTACACAATGATATCATTTTTTTACATACAAGATATTCATTAT
Organism: Viscum album; assembly: GCA_963277665.1. Classification (NCBI taxonomy): domain Eukaryota; kingdom Viridiplantae; phylum Streptophyta; class Magnoliopsida; order Santalales; family Viscaceae; genus Viscum; species Viscum album. The sequence goes on along the minus strand of OY728158.1, from coordinate 1,161,599,369 downwards.
TTTAGAAGGTGAAAAATTTCTATTATTCTTTGAATATCATAAATTATAGAGTTTAAATAACTTCTAGAGATAATCATTGAAGTCTTATTCTTTCTCCAGAATAACCTCTCACCTTATTTTAGTTTCATAATAATATTGTGAGATAAATTTATATCTATATTATACACCTTAATCTTTTGTAAAAACCATTGGTATGTCATGTAAAATGGGATATCCCTATAAAATCTTTCGGATCCTTTTATAACAAGTTGCAGTTTCTTGCACTCAACCTTCATGATCCCTGGGAAAAAAGATGTGCATTATGGAAATCACAAATCTTGTGAAGAGAGTGGTGTTGAAGTGAATTTTTAATTCTTGTTCCCTAACCCAATATAAATCCACAATTTTTTTTCATTATGTTCTTTGTTATATTTTTTGATATCTTTTTATAAAATAGTTCAGAAAATTTATGGGGATGAATTTATTTTATGGTAAAATATTTAATAACTCAATCTTCCCTAACACCTAATACATTTCATAACTATTTATATATCAATACTATTCTCTTATAACCTATGTTTTAGAGGGATATATCAAAGGAAGAACAATATTTTATGGATTTCCCCTCTCGAATTTATCCTTTATTCTTCATGCAATGAAAGAGACATTATAAAACACTTTGATTTCCCATGCTGGCACCCTGTATTTAAAGAACAAAAATCATGGAGATATGGTGAACATTTGGATAATATAGAGGGTTCATATATTGTAATCTTAAATCTACCCCAAGATAATGGTTAGAAAATAATATTGTAATTTTGAAATAAATAAGGTATCAATTACGGTTTCATTCAATTTTATTCTTCATGCTTAAATTAGATTGCACGTGATCCATGAGAAATACAAGAAAAGGTTATTTCATATTTAGTATTTATAAACATCATTATAGATTCAAAATTTTCAAATATATATTTTACATACTTCCACAAATCCATATGATCTTTCACTATATTAACATATTATAGAAGTTGGATGTTTCCTAGCATGTGAAGAAGTCGGTCAAGGATTGGAGGTTCCAAACCTTTTTTCATCACATTTAATATATTAATCATAAGTAATGACTACATTTTGGAATTTGTTTTAAATAGGTCAAAAATGAATGGAGTGGATATGATAAATCCTAGAACTCATTTTACGAAATATTGTAACTTGAAGGTGAAACTGAAAAAATTAAAAGGTCTAATAATTTAATATTTTCTTGCTAAATGTAATTTGTCGTACTTTATTATAAGCCTTTAGAGTTATTATTTTAATAATTTAATATGAATTAAATCCTGTAAGATATATAGAAATTAATAATCATATACCTTTGAGATGATTGTATATATTTGATAGTAATTTATCATCATTATATAGATTCATTGTATGTATTTAAGTTCAACTGTAATACTTTGAGATGAACATATGATTTTCAATGTGTCCAAAAAATTTGAAAAAAGCAAAGAACTAAGTGTTTGAATCTATGTGTAAGATTTTGTAGTATAATATTGTACACTAAACATAATACTTTTTATTGGACATAATACTTCAATTGTTGTATATATTTCTAAGGGTGTGGTTTTAACAAAAGTTGAGATTATATAATTTAAATTTTAAAGAAATAAAAGAATAAATAACTCAAAATATCAGGGTTTCATTTTATTATTGTATCAAACATCAAGATCAAACATGTGATCATGAATCTTTCTAAAATCAAAGGACTTCTAACTAGAGGAGAATTTTGGGCTGCTGAGATGATTTCCATATCATATAATGAGATCCCACATCACTAAAACTACATGTAAATATCAATTAAAATAAAAGGAATTTATTTTGTAGATAATTTTATTTGAGAATAAGGAAACAATAATTTAGATATCATGCCTATTAAAGATCCCAATCTTTAGTTGAACATTCAAGATGTTTTGAAAGAAACTTTTAGTCAAATATTGTGAATTTGAATCAGTCAATAAAATCCATGGAAAGTTAATAAAGGTTTCAATAATTGAATATGGAAAAAGAATTTTCAGTTTAATTTGTAAATATAAATAACATGAAATAAAATAAGAGTTAAAATTCATATTTTGATCTGATACGCTATTATATCAAAGGTAGAAATGAATAAATGATAAAAGAAGTTGGAGATTTTTGTGAAAGGATGAGAAATGTCATCATCAAATGTCTGAGTGGAATCTCATATGCTTATTTGTGATCACTATTACTCAGGAGTCATGTGTGATTTATTGATGTGATATTATAACTGGTTGGTTCCAACTATTTGTATGTCCTCAATTCCATGCCATTTCTTTAGTTCCTTTTGATTAAAATAAGGGGACTGTTCTTGTGGGGTAAAAACAACATGTCATTGGGGATATAGTCATCCCTATGATCTGAAAAATGTTAACAAAATTTATTTTTAATTTTATTTTTCTAAATAATTGTGTATCATTGTATATATTCTAGAATATATGTAAAGGTATAGGGATTAAAAATTATAATAAAAACTAATTAACCCCCCCCATGTGTATCACCTGTTATTCGGTCTAATAATTGGTATCAAATCACAATTTTACTCTCTTATTTATTAGGTGTTTGATATTGATTGAGATAATTCAGTTAATAGAAATATGATCTTAATTTATTTTGGTAAATTTTTTCACTGTTGGAAAGTGATAATGGAACCTTACATTATTTCTCTGGGGCTTGATGATCATGATTCTGTTCAATTTGGATTCACTTTTCTGGTAGAAAACTCAATGTAGTCTCAAACTGACCGATAAAATATTGAAAATAATGGGAATATTAGAAATTATTTATAATATTCTCTATCAAAAAACAAGATGAACAAGTTTATCAAATCTATAGCTGTTAATTCTATCTAGAAGAAACCTCATACAATCTATTATATAAATAAAAATGTGAATGTAGAAAATCTACAAATTATTTGATAATATAATGCAAATGTTAGTATACAAGTGCATGAAAATATTTATGAATTCTTTACGAGAGTAAATTTCATTTGGAGAAATATTATAGGAATTATAGAAACTTGTGGATACACTACTACTATGAAATTTTTGACAAAATCCTTCCAACTTAAATTTATTCAAATATCTTGTCTCTAGAAGATACAGGTTATGATGAATTCACCATTCATGAACTCTGTAGTACTATAATTAACTATGAAATGATAAGAGGACCTACTCTTAAAAGAAATATAAATTAGTAAAAGAAAATTTCTTTTAAATAACTCAAATATTTAATGACTATAGAAAAATATTAGGATTCAGAAGATGAAGAAAACAAAGAATATTTTCCAGAAATTCTCTCTATGGATAAGAAATTTCACAAGATATATAAAAGGTAAGCATATATATAAAAGTATTTTTAAATGTTTTCATTACAGAAATTGTGGATAATTTTTGGTTAACTTCCCTAGTAAATTTGGAAGAGAAAATTATTATGATGAAACTTCTAGTAATACCACACCTAGAGATCTAACTTATGCACAACCAAAGGAAAAATGATTTTTTCACTTAGGTCCCTCAAAATGACCTTTTTATCAGTAAATGAAGTTGTGTCTAGTAGTGTATAAACTGGTGATCATGATTTTATTAGTGATATTTCATAGATAATCCTTATGGAATAACATAAAGTATAATTAAATCCATTAGAAGATGAATATAATGGTGACTATTCCCCAGAGGAAGGGTAAACTGCTATGGAATATACTATGAGAATGGATATCAAATGTGTTTAAAATAAATTTGATGGCTATGAAAATAAAGCACAAAGGGGGGATTAGAAAAAAATGAACTTTTGGATGAAAAATAAAATCTTTTAAAACAACTTATGACACTAAAGAATTAAATTTCAAAGAACGAAAAAAATCATTAAAGAGATGCCCACCACCATCATCATGGGAAATAAGGAAATTGATAAACTCATAAGAAAAAAGGATGAAACCAAAAATAAAAATGATAAAATTAAATACCACAAGAATAATGATGTTATAGAATTAATATCATGTTCTAAAAACCTATAGAAAATATATACCCTATGAAAGAAGAAATTTATGAAAATGAAAAGCATATAGAGGTTCTAGTGCTAGGGAAGACTAAATCAACTAAAGAAGTACATGATAGATAGAAATATAGGAAAGATTAATTCTATGAAGAAAGTATCAAATATGATCCAATATGGAATGAAATAAATCAACAAAAATAGACTTCATAAGTTGTCAATATTCATGAAAGAGCACCAAAAAATGACTTTGAGATATTCACAAAATAATTGGTTAAAAATAGAGCAAGAAATCAATCACATCTGTAGCATAGTTTTTTTTAGAATAAATTATTTTAGGGGTACTATTGGTGTTGGGGCATGTTTTCCCATAAATATTATAATGGGTGGTACAATATGTATCTCATTAGACTAAAAAGACATCAAGAATCATGGGGAGAGAGCAAATAGGTGATAGCTCTACCAAGGCATCAATAATTTCAAAAGAAGGTTTAAATGATAAATAGATTTAAATTATTTCAAACAAATTTTTAGAATATGTGATTAATAAAGCAACACCTCCTATATATATGTTTTTTATCCTAGATTGGATGAATATATTTCAGGATTTTGGTAATATCCACAATCAAGTACATTTTGGGAAATAGGAAAATATGATTGGAGTTGAATTTGAGGCATGTAAATCTGAAAATCCATAGATCATAGATTATGTATATCCATATCACATGATAGATGAGGTAATCTATAGGAAAAATATATGAATATTTAAAATGATGGAATATAGGGAAATAATTACAAGGATTATAGTAACCTCAAAAGTTTTTTTAAATTAGGGAAGCAAGCGTGGGTTGTTTCTTAGTAAAATAAGAAAAAAATGAGTTACGGCATAGAAGACTGGGTCACATTGGCCAAAATAATATAAAAAACTGATACATAAAGAAGATTTTAGAAATAATTCCTTACTAAAATAATACCCCATTACTATTTGTAATATTTTCACAAAGGATAAAATCATGAAAAAGACGCACCAGGGAGTTGAAATTCAAACTTTTAAGTCTTTTGGCCTAATTCACTCTGATGTATATGTTCCTATGTGTACATAGTCCAAAAATATAGAATGATATTTCATCACTTTCATAGATTATTTCACAATTATTAGATGCATCATGTTCATTAAACACAAGTCATATAGCTTAGATAGATTCAATATAATTATAAGACATAAAGATAAATAGATAGGCTTGTACTTAAAGAGGTTGAGATCCCACAATAGGAACGAGTATTACAATTGACAGTCTGTAGAGTATCTTCAAAAACATGGAATTATGCATGAAAATGGTACTTTATATACACCACAATATGATGGAGTGACTAAAAGGAATACTATAAGACTAGTTTATATGGAAAACATCGTGCTGGTAGAACATGAAATCATAAGTTATTACTAGTAACAAACCATCACAACTACATGGATAATTAAAAATTAATATATCATAAGTAAAAATTAATACATGAATCCTTATGAGATGTGGTTTGAAAGGAATCCAAATATTAAACATTTTATAGTTTTTAATAGTCCATTATTAATCAAGAAAAAGGAAAAAGTGGAGTAAAGTTAGATTATAAATCTGCAGGTGGAATATTTCTTAGGTACACACCAAATGGAAAATATTATTGGGGTTAAAAAAAAGATGTTTGAAATAATTATTAATAGTGATTATGTAATAGTTTTTATAATAATGATGAAATGAGGAAAATAATCAATGTGAATGATTGGGAGGTTGTTATCAGTTTAAAACCTATTGAAAAATATATAGAAAACACACAGATTCAAAGCTAGGATGAAGATTCTGTATTTTCCAATGATGAAGATGAGGAATTAATGTCTAAAAATAAAAATAAAGGACTAATAAAACATTTTTATGTTGATAATATCATTGGGTATCAGAATCAAGGTGTGAATACAAGGAGAAAAATCATAGAAATTATTAATACCAGCCTTTTTTCAAAAGTTTAACCATGGATGGTTTATGAATATTTTGAACATAATGAATAGATACAGCCCATAAATGAATAATTGAAGCAAATTAATAAGAATAAAACATGGGAACTTGTTCCATGACCTATATAAAAGAATGTGATCATAGCCAAATGGGTTTTTAGAAATAAGCTTATTGAGGATGGAGATAGATATGGAAATCAATCCAGAATTCTATGTAAGGGGTACATATAGATTAAAGTAGTTGAATTCCATGAGACATTTTCCTCAGTGACCAAACTAGAGCCTATCAGAATATTCATTACCAGTGAAGCTCATATAAGAATCAAGATATTTTAAATGTATAATAAATCTTATTATCTAAATGGTGAACTTGATGATTGAGTTTTTATGGAACATACTAAAGGATTTATGATTTATTTAGATAGTATAACAATATGAAATCTAAATAAATATCCATATGAATTCAAGAAGAGTCTAATAGAATGGTATTTCTATACAAATGAATATCATAATGTTATGAGTTTTTAAAAATCTAAGGTAGATAAAAACTGTTATTTAGGAAATATGGGCCACACATCACTTTTCATTATTGTCTATAATGATGACATAATTTTTTATATTAATGAGGTAATATTTTGTGAGGAATTATAAAGGTACATGAAAGAAATATTTAAGATTTTAGTTCTTGGAGAAATTAATTTTTTCACATGATTGTAAGTGAACTAAGTATCATGTTGTATTTTTGTTTCACAAGAGAAATATAATTATCAAATCTTATGGAAGTTTGACTTATACGTAGCTAGAGTGGTGTCCACACCTATTTAATTGGGTAAAAATATGAGCAAGGATAATGAAGGGACTAAAATTAATAATAATAATAATAAGTTTAGAATCATTATGGAAGGTCTCATGTATTTGACATCTACTAGAGTAGACATTGTGTATGTGGTGACTCTTCACCTTAGGATCCAATCCAATTATAAGGAATCACATCTGTTAGCTTTAAATAGGATCTTGGGATATATTCCTAATACATTAAATTATGTATTAATGTATATATATATAGGTGAGATGTATCAGGGAGGATTTATTTGTGCGGACTGGGTAAGAGTTTTACATGACAGATAATCCACATCTGGCGGAGCATTTTTTGTTGAAATAAATAATATTTCATATAATTCAGTAAATAAAACCTCAATTATTATAATATCTAAAAAATATATGTAAGTTCTTATATCACTAGCAGGGACATGTATGATATGAATTAAGATATAGATACCAGAATTAAATATATAATCTTATTATCCCTTGTTAGTGAGTTATTATAACGAAAGATCCATTAATATTTCCAAGAATCTAGTACAAAACTCTAGATAAAAACACATCGATTTTAAGTACCATTTTATAATGTAGAAAGTCTAAGAGAATATTTTGATAATGGATTCATAAAAAACCTATCACAACTAAACTGTTCAAGAAGCTAAGGTCGTAAATGGGAGTGCATCCCACCCCCTCTTGTTGAGTTAAGTTTTATTTTAGTTTCCTCTTCCATTTTTTCTTTTTCTTATTCTTGATGAGATTTTGTTTATATAGGGATAAATTTTCTTCTTCGGGTTATGTATTTTTTGTGTGTGTTGAGTGGTACTGAATAAAACCAATGAAATTTTAGTTTTACATGCATAAATATATGACAAGGTTGAGTTGATTTTTCATATAGAAAACGTTAATGGTTGGTTTAAAAACTTTTCTTATAAACGAACTTGTTCATGTAGAATAATATATGATTTATTCATTATTCCCTTACTAATCAAAGTGTAAGTTGATCCCTTACAATATCACTCTTTGATTTTATTACTAAGAAGGGGGATAGATGGTCGGTAGATAAAAAATAGAATAGGGGATATTTTTGAGCCATAGAGGATGATGTTGTAGTTTTTTTCAATACATGTTTATGTTTGATGACTGATGAACTACTCTTTATGCTAAAGACTTGTACTAGTGAAGTAAAAGTACTATCTACACCTGATTGTAGAAGTTAGAATTTTTCTAGAATTTTAATAAGTTTGTCGAGGCATATAGGTTACATACATATATACAATAAATTTTATTTTCTAAAAAAAGGTATTGAAAAAATATTGGATTATGTTTTTAAGTGATTAGGAAGGACTGGAGTTTCTTTGAATAATCATAGAACACATTTGAATAATGAATGTAACTTGGAACAAAAATAGAAAAAAATTCCTTGAACGTAATTCTTTTCCTGCTAACTGTATGTCTTTGTACTGCATGTTTTGTTATTTTAATTCTTAACATAAGTCTTTAATAGGAATGTAAACCTTTGATCTAGATATTAAATCTTTATTATAAACCTTTGAGCTGATCGAAAAGCTTCATCATCAGAAGGATTCATTATAAGTAGTTAAGCTCCATTTTAATACTTTTATTTCATCCTAATACATTGAAATGTTTCTAGAAAAATGATAAAAGAATGATCATTAGTCACTGAATATGAAAATTATACTTTTTAAGTGTAACACTTTACATTGAATGTAATTATTTATGACTACTCTAAGATTTTAAAAGTTAGAGATATTTATTGGGGTGTTTTTGTAAGAAAATATGAGATTACATCATTTATATTCTAAATAAATAAATAAAAAATATCCCAAATGATGCAGGTAAAATGTATTTTATGGATCAAACATCATGATCGAACACATAATCAGAGTTCTTTATAAAATCAAAGGAGTTCCATCTAGAGGATAATTTTGGGGTGATGATATGAGTTCCACATCATAGAATGAGATTCCATGACACCATATTTGTCTGGAAATATCAATGGAACTAAAAAGAATGGATTTTATGGAGAATTTTAATTTTGATAAAGACCATGATAATTCAAATATCATAACCCAAAAAGTGAAAAGTCTTATTAAAAATTTTCAGGATGTTTAGAAGGAAAATTTGAGTTAGTGATTATAAATTTGAATTAGTTAATTCAATCGGTCAAAAATCGAGGGAGGTTTTTATAACAAAAAATGTAAAAAATAATATGATTCAGTGAATATAAATAATAATAAATTAAGTAAGTGAGAATATCGAGTGGTTGATTTGATACGATGTTATATCAAAGGAAAAAATAATAATTTACTAGAGCATCATAATATTTCTATGAAAGGATAAGGTAAGTCATTACCTATATTCTAGGTGGAGGCTCTTATGCTCATCTATGATCATCTTTCATAAGGGTCCATATATACTCTATTGATGCAAGATTTTAAATGGTTGGTGTTATCATATTGTACAAGTTCAAGTTCATACACTATCTTCACATTCTTTTAATAATAATAATGAGATTATTGTCTGGGGATAATGACCATGTGTATCTAGGGACATGGTAATCGGTGAGGATTTAAACCTTTTTAACAAAATATTTGTTCATTTTTATTTTTTTCATCAGTATGTTTCGTGGGAGTGGTGCTGAGAATTCTCGAAAGAGGGATGGATTTAAAATTGTCATACACTCTAATTCACCCCATGCACCTTCTTAGTGTGTATAAACCTTCATGTGATCCGATATGGTTCATTTAAAATATCATTGATGATATCCCTCCCAAATACCATATATTAGATGTTGAATGTTTTAATTAGTATAAACCTACTAAGTATATTGATAATGAGAATATATAAACTAAGGGATTTGATTTGGTACTTTCGTGGGAACTTAACCACCAATACAGCACACAGATATATATCTAGGGGAATATATCTATTCTAAAGAAAAGACTCTATAAATATATATTCTATTGAAACTATTTTTATTATAACCCAACATTAAAACATGGTCTATCTTAGTGCACAATATTTATATCTCTATGTATAGTAATGGGCTCATCATTTGAATATTTTAAATGTTCACCATATCTTATATATTATCAATCCATCATACCCTATTTAAATATTTATCACTATAATTTATATAATCCCAAATTCATGTATTCAAGGAATAAAAATATATGTAGTTCTAATGTTTTCATTTGGATTTAACAGCACAAAAATAAATTAGAAAGTAATTCAAAATTCCTAATTATTGGATATTCCAAGACATTACTTATCAATTCCAGAGAAGGTGTAGTAACCAAATAAACATCTTGTCATTCAAGGAAATTTTATTTAACATTCCCATGTTCATCTTTCTGGGGGATATCTTTTCAAATATGGTAAGACGTTGATGAGAATTAATAGTGATTAATATATTATCATTCATAACAGAGAGGATGGTGGGTCAAATTATCTCATTACTAGGCTAATTATCTAGTCTATGACTCACTTTTAGACATAATACATGTTTATAAAACCCTTCCCTGTAGGAATACTAGTTACCCTTTGGTGACTATGATTAATGGAATCTAATACATTTACAAGACCATAACACATAATAATTATAATGTCTATCGTTTGATCGAGATATTTGATTGTCTTTATTTTCTATCCATGTTGGAAGGAAATATATAATTAAAAACCATTCATGGAGGAGGAAGTTGTTTTGATGAAGAAATTGGTCCCATGAATTTGGATTCTTATATATCCTAATGCAGGGAATCAAAAACAAAGTCGTTTATTTCCATTTAAAGAGATGCATTATAATATTTTTTCATGTGATAAATACCAAAGTATTTTTTTAAGTTCAAACATACATAACCAATAGTACACCTTGTATGGTTTAGTATCAAGTATTTTGTTTAATTATTTAAATCTATATAAAGTGGTATACTGGGTGAAAGGTATAAATAAAATGTTTGGTTTGGTAAATAAACATGAGTAAATCTTTTTTATTTAACCTAATGAATGATGGAATTTTTTATCATGGAAAGGAGGATCAAAAGTCAACGAATTTTGGTATCCAAGTTGAGTATCTCAACTCAAGTAATTTTAGGGAATAGATAAGAGGATCTTAGCTCAATTTTTTAAGAAAACAAAGAGGATTTTATCAACTCATAAAATTTAAGGAAACCAATTTGAGTATCTCAATATAATTAATTTAAGGATTCTAATATGTGGATCTTGATTCAAGGAATTTGAGGAACCCAAGAGGAGGATCTCTCCTCAAGAAATTTTTGAAAACCAAGAAAAGTATCTTACCTTAAGGAATTTAAGGAAATAAAGAGGGGGATCAAAACATAAGTAATTTGATTAAAACCATTGGATTATCTTAACTAATATAATTTTTATATATTAAGGTACTAATATTTTGTATAATTTCATTAAATACTGATTAAACCCTCACAAAAAAGTTTACGATGTAACATATTAAATTCTATAGTGGTCGATGACGGAAGTATAGAGATCATGAAGAAGGACCAAGATCTAAACTCATTGATGATATTCACTAGGGTGGAAGTGGATGATCCCCTAGGGTATGGACCAGATCAGTTATTCCAAGAACTTATAAAAATGAAAAGATTCATAGAACCAAGGTTAATGACCCTAGACATGACCTCAAATTAAAGTCCATAGAAAATAGGTACCCTAGTTGGATAGCTTGGGTGTGGGTCCACATAAGGAAATCATGGGTAAATTGGAACTCTAGTGGACTTTGGATGGTTAGGAATGGCTCCACATAGGGATACCATGGGCTTGGATCCAACTAGGAAGGCCTAGGTATAGCCCTAATTAAAACTGCTTCGATGGAACTCTAATTGTGAAGGGATAGGAATGGTTCAACCTAGTGACCCTTGAGGAAGGTGTAAATTTCATAAGTTATGATTCAAAAATAACTTATGGGAGTCCATAAAGTACTAAGGAACTAAAATTAGAACTATGTGTGCTCTATAGATGTTATCATTTCCGAATTTATTTGGAGTGTTAAGTCTAGTTAATGGGGGTAATTTTATAGGAAAACACAACCAGGGTACCTTTTCATAGGTGGAAATATCATGTTACCATATTTTAGAACCAAGGTGTACCACTAGGAACAAATGAACCATAATAAAGGTATAGGTGTTGGTTCATATCTAAATGAGAAGGAAACATATATATTATATGATAATTTTCCGTTGATAAGTTTGGGTGAACACACAGTTAAAGTAGAGTGATTAGTTCAATATTTTCGGAGATAATACTTTGAAACTGGAACAATGTACTTTTAAAATGATGCATTTTTAAGGCAGTTATTTAATATCAATGTTAGTTATAATATTGTATGTCTATTATAAAATAACTGATGTGAAAAATGAGAGGCATATCTCCCTAAAAATGGTTATATAATTAAAACATGAAAAGCTTGAAAATTATAAAATGTTGGGAAAATCGTTTTGTATTGATTTATTCTCATGAAAATAGTCGGTTTTCTCTCACGCGGTGGACCCAAACACTCATTTCTTCAATCTTGTGGCATTCAATATCATTAAACTTTCCTTAATAACTATCACCCACACTACACCATCATCAACTAAAACTTTTGGGCACTCCTTTCCATCATTCATTTCTCTTTTTTAGCATCCCATGCCCTCTCAACTATCTTCATTATAAGGGTAATGGTTTGTTATACCTTATAATTATAGATTTTATAATCATCAATATAATGTTGAATGACAAAACTTTTTTGGTTAATCATTATAATTCTTATTTTTAAACATTCAAAAAGTGTACTCATCTCCATCATCATAACTTTCTCTTTCATCACCCTCCTTATATGCGGGTTCTCTCATAAATATTTTTTCAATTTTCATTTATCATTCTGATTTTCCTTGTATCCAATGTAAGATTAATTTTATGAATGATTTTTTGGATAATTTTCATGAATAATATCTAAGTCTAATTCTATTTGACTTCTCTCCGTGATTTTTATTTTTAGTTCTATTTATTTTTGAATCCAAGATATTTTTTTAATTGATGAATTATTTTATATAAATTAAGCATTGTCTAAATGATTATTTAACGAATTGGTGTTATAAATAATGTTAATTTTATAATTCATGGTTGTTTAATTTATATTTTTTGTTAGCATTGAGAATGGGTAATTTGATCTCATAGTGGATTATGGAGTTTGAATAAAAGATTTTATAATATATATTTAGATGATCATGATAATTAAACGATCATATTGTTATCAAAAAAATTATAAATACTACTTAATCATGTAACTAATTCAAGATATATTACCTGATTTTATCTCAAATAGAGAGATACTTTTATTTTAGCATATTACTTATTAATCCCCCTTAGAATAAACAAATATTAACTCAAGTTGAATTATGTATTGATTTTAATATATTATTTGTATCTATTTAAAATATTATTAATACATCTAAATGTAAAAATTAAATCAATTTAACTTTTTACCTATTTTATTATAAGACACACTTCTAAATATTTTAATTTTTCTAATAATATAAAATTAAAATAATTATATATTTTTTTAAATTTTATTTCTATGGAATCAATTTTTGGTGAGCCTATTGACTATGTGTTTTTAGTCACTCTTTCATATCAATTTAGGTTTATGTGTATCATGTATTTTTATTCTATATAACGTTTTTTAATCTTATTTTTTATCACTTTATAATATTTTTCCCAATATATTATGATATTTATTTTTTTAATTTGATAATACTAAATATATATTTAATGAATTATATAATAAAAATAAGTAATAAATGTGATTTATTTTTGGACAACCATTAAATATCAATGTTAACATTTTTATACCTTTCTTTATTTTTAAAGTTTTATTTTGAAGGTTGATAATTAAATATTTTCACAATGATACTTTTGTTTATCAGATTTTGTTTATTTCTTTTATTTTGTAAAATATATTAGGTTTTTTAAAAAAGTAATTTATAAAGGTAAATTTTGAATTAAATTTCAAAATATAATAAAATATTTCCAATTCTAGAAAATTTTTATGAGAAATAATCTATCAAATCTATATTACTACATTGTGAACTAGTGATGAATACATGGAAGGTGTCAATTATTTTTGAAATTTTATATATAAAATCTAATAAACAGCATCTTATTTTTTTTCCATGACTCAAATTTTTACATATACAAATTTTGAAAATCAGATAAATTAAAGATCATTTAATATATTTATGCATCAAATGTTTAAATATTAAAATTTTGAAAATCAGATAAATCAAAGATAATTTAATTTTTCATCGTTTTCATCTAAGTTATAGTCCTTCAATTTGGCATGGTGGAATTAAGAATAATTCAATATCTATTGATGATTATTATTTTTAATATGATAATAATGATAAAATTGAATGAATGATTGTTGATATTAGAGTAGAGTCAATTGGGAAGGAATAGATAATTGAGAATCAATATGGTGATGCAACAAAATCATTATATCCAGGTTGTATATAATATATAGATTTATCAATGGTGTTGAGATTGATTAACTTGAATGTGAAAAAGTGATATAGAGGTAATAATTCTACATAGTTTTTACAGCAGTTGAAAGTCATACTTCATAAATACAATAATCGTCAATATTCATATTATCATGTGAAAAAAAATTTATACCCAGTGGGTTTATGTTACAAGTTGCTACATATTTATTCAAATGAATGTTTTCTATATAGAAAAGAATTTAAATTTCTTCTAAAGTGTCCAAAATGTGGAACACCACATTATAAGGTGGAAGAAATATCATTGTTAAATTTAGTTGTTACAAGATAAGGAAATTTGGTACCTTCCTATAACTCCTTATTTAAAACATTAATTTTCAAATTCAATTGACGTAAAAAGGTTAACATGGAATATATATGACCATATATCAGATGTAAAATTATGTTATCTGGATGATTGTCAAAATTTTAAAAAAATTGATCAATAGTTCCATACATTTAGAAATTAATTTTTTAATCTCAGACTAGAAGTATGCATGGATGGTAGGAATCCATATCAATACCTTTTTAGAAAAAATATTTCATCAAATTTTTTATTACAAATTTAAAACTACTCTCTTGAATATTTTATGAAACCGAAATATTTCATGATGAGTTTACTAATTCGTGGACCAAAACATCCTAGAAATGATATTTATGTTTTCATATTACAATTAATTGATGATATCAATCTTTTATAGAAGTAAGATATCAAAGTTTATGATTCTTATAAAATGAAACATTTTCAAATATATGAAATAAATAATTTCACTATAAATTTCTAGCTAGAATATGAAGATTTTACAAGATACTGTGTTAAGGGGAATAAATATTGTCCAATTTATGAAGAACAAACTTCATATTATCAACTACAACATGGTATAAAAATAGTATACATGGTTAATTGGAGGTTTTTGTCTATGGATCACTCTTATAGGATATTTAAAAAGGTATTCAAAATATCATAAGAATTTTATATTTCTTCAAAACATTTTTACACCAATAATTATTTTAAAAGGGTGAAAAAATGATTTAAAGATATAAAATTTTCATAATGATAGAAATATTTGGAATAAAATATCACCATTTTATTAGCTTTCATATTAGAGGTATCACAAGGTCAAACATAAAATTAATTTCATGTATGTGGAGAAGAATATCTATAAAAATTTGATTATAATATTTCTAAATATTAAAAGAAATACTAAAGATGGTTTGATTTCAATATTGGTGTTACTCTAAATGGGAAAGTGTTTGGAGTTGTCACACACTCTAAATAGAAGTTGAACATACTTGCCTCCGAATTTTCAAATATTATACTAGAGGGAGAAAATTAGTTTTTTTCGTGTCTCCATGGTATTAATTCTTAAAATGAAATAAAATGTGTGCCAAAGAAATATTTGAAGTTTATGGGCATGAAATATCATGATTTTCACATCTTGATGGAACAACACTTATGAGTCCAATTGTGGGGAATATTTCCCATCCATGTCAGAATGAAAACCAAGAAGTTGTGTTAATTTTTCAATTCAATTCATAATAAAGTGATTAGTCTAAAAAAGTTACAAAATTTACAGAATGATATGCTTTTTATTCTTTTTCAATAAGAAATGTATTTTCCTATATATTCTTATATATCATGGTGAAATTAGTAGTACATTTGGTGTAAGAAATAAAGATTTTTGGACCTTTATATCTATTCTATGTATCCTTATGAAATCTATATGAATATATTTATTGGATATATTATGAATCCATATTTACCTGAAGCCACCACTATTGAGAAGTATATTTCTCTAGAGATTGTTGAGTTTTTTTAAAATTAATTGTCATCAGCGGAGCACATCAGTTTACCGACATCTCACCATGGATGAGTCAGTTATCGAGGAAAAGGGACTTTTGTCTTGAAACTAAAATCATTGATAGGTGACAGGATAAATTTGTTACATTTATACATCTTGAATAACATAGAGTATTCTCAACAATATATAACATTTCATATTAATGTGTTAGAATAATATTATCCAAAGAATAAAGGTATATGGATTTTTAATGAGAAAAAATATATATGGTTTAAAGAGACCATGCATTATAGATCATATGTAGAAAAAAACATTGAAATGGTTAGTGGGAATCCCATGCTTGAATTTAATATCATAGTTCAGGTATGAAATTAATGGTTATACATCTCATAACATAGATAAGTATAATAGAAGGGTAGTTCAGAATATTAGTGTATTGGTATTTTCAAAGAAAATAATTTTTATAGTGTTAGAAACAAAAACCCAATATTTGAATCATGTGTGAATTATAGAGTTACAAAAAAAATATGGGAGGTTGATTATATTTTATTCTTATTTCTAATGTTTAAGTACAAATATTTTATTGGTAATAGTAGTATCAGACAAGATTAATTTGGTATGACACTAATTAATCTGAATAGTTTGGAATACACAGCTAATTCTTTTATCATGGGAAAACATGAAAAAAAATTATATCCTTTATCCATCAAATTTATAGTGGTCAATAATTTTACAATGCAAACACTAGTATTTTGGTGATGAAAAACTAGATAAAGATTGTGATTTGTGTGAGATCCCTAATTCCATATAAATTTTATCATAGAGTGTTGATGATCATGCCATAGACATAGTTTGTGACATAAATAATGATTATGATGAAGGAATATAGTAAAATAATCCTTTAGTAATCTCTTAATATTATAGGTAACATATATTTATTTCATATTTACTTTCTAAATACCGTAAAATATTTGATTTGTCTTATTTTTTTCATAAAATGATAATTTTAAAATATATGACAAATTATTTCTTTAGATTAGTAATGTTTTGATTGTATCGTTTTCTAATTATTCAATTTTATATTTAAAGGGTGGATTTATATAAATTTTTAATTTAAAATTTTTTCTATAATATTTTATATTTCATAAATATTGTCAGTACTCTTTCAACATTATTAAATACTAATTAATAATATAAATAATATTTTTAGTAATATTTTTTATATTTTTTTCAAATAATCTAATGATTTTTTTAAATAGTGTTCTTTTGGTATTTTTTTGTTTTGTTTGTATCATTTTTATATTATTTTAGAAATATTAATGTAACTATTGAATTTTTATAATCTTTTAATTAATTTTTATTTTCATTTTTTATGTCATTTCATCTCTCTATAATGTTAAGGTTTTAGGTAACTATATTAAAAAACATGAATATAAATATGTTTGTTTATTTTTTTACTCTTTATTGGATATTTTCTCATAATTTATTTTATTTTATATATAATAGTTGGTTTTTTATATTTTGTACTAATTGTTTTTTAATTTTAAATTTATGATAATATAAAATAAAACATTTGAGTCACCTTAATATTTTGGGGATTACCTTACACATACTTCTGCTAAGTAACCTCCTCATCATTCTATATAGGATCCCTCTACTTCCATTTCGGTAGAAAATTCTTTTAGAATTAGTAAATGTGAAATTATGAGTTTACAAAAATTATTATTTTCCTATAGTCATAACCAAAGGATATATGTTGGGTACAGGGATAATGATATTTTTAGGTGTCAAAAATCAGAACAATTTAAGACTTTTTTTGTAATTCAATCTCAGTATAATGTTATTTTTTTATTTATTTATGGAAATGTGACAATATCTCAATTATGGGAGACAATTTTGGAAAGGGTTTTTTTATTATTTTACTTATCAAGATTTTTTTTAAAAATATTTGTTTTTTTTTCTTATCAAATCACATATGATATACCTTATGGTATAGATGTCATGATAAAATATTTATATTTATCTACTAAGTGATAAAGGGATTTAAATTCATCCTCAAGTAAAATTTCATTTTCAATGAAAGACAAAATAAAAATTCATGTGATATGTATACTTCTCTAGATAAAAATAAAAAGAAGAATCATAGTGAATGTAACCGAAAAGAATCACTTTTGTTAAGTGAAATGTTAGCTTTAAAAAGTTTTTTATATGAACTTTTATATTTATAATTTCTTTATTATCAATTTACAACAACCATGGAGATCTTAACTGGAGATCCAATATAAAATGAGTACACTCAAAATTTATCTCCTGAAGGGTATATAAACAAAAGGTCCAGGGTCCGGTCATCCAGCCCTTAGAAAATATTATATAAAAAGAGCATAAGAAGAGAAGCATTACAATGGGTTATTACAATGTTAGGTGTGTAAATTACCACACATGTCTTCCTCCACCATAGAAATAAAAACAATAGGCATTCCAAAATACCACATCATACCCATTTCCAAGACCACCTTATTCGCCAATGCATCTTCCACATGATTTACTTCTCGGTAAGCATGTGAGACCACAATGTTGAGTTGATCAATATTATTGAGATGATCACTCTAATGAGGTAAATATTTCCAAGGCATGCTCTTTGTTCTTATACTAAAAGATTTGGCAGTGATCTCAAAGCTAGATTCAATCCCTAGGCAGTTCTACATATATTGAGTGGCATACCAGATTGCATACACAATAGACCATAATTCTATTTCGTAAGCCATACCAATTCCATCGTAATGGTAAAAATATCCTTCTAAGGTAGGTGAGAAAAACACCACCCCAACCCAAGTGTCCTGGAATACCAGAGGCCAGACAGTCAATGTTTACCTTCCGCCACGAGGAGATAAGTGGGATCCGTCTTATAAATTTTTTCACTTTGGTTTTTTTCAACCTTCATGCATCACCCAACCGATGAACAGTGTAATTGTCTTCAAATCTGTTTAACATACCTCCGAATTGAATAATAGAGGCCTTATAAACCTCTATGTAAATTTCCATCTTAAAAACACGTAAAGAAGGTTTTTGGCCATCAAAAATACTAGTATTCCTTACAATCCAGGTTACTGAAAAAGTTATTGCAGCAGCCGCAAGAAAACAGTTCTGGATCAGATCACTTGGGCCAGAATTTTTGATCAGCTTCATGAAGTTCTACACCTATATTTTAGTATCAAAATCCATTCCAAATAGTTATCCAAAATATTCCAACATCTACTATAAAAAAAATCAATTAAAGAAGAAATGATGAATACCTTCCTCTGCCTTGAAGCATAAAATACAGGTGGACACCATGTGTTGTCCAGTATTCCGAATTTGATCAAGAGTGGGTAGCTTGTGCTTCTATATCCTCCGAAGAAGCATAAATAGGGAAGGTTTTTTGAAGTATGCATTTAACTTCATAAGCCATTTTGTTGATATTTTGAAATCCCTGTAATGTGTGTTATAGAAATCCTTGGTACTGAATTTAACAAACCTGTTATACTTCCATATCATGGTATCATGCTTCATGAAGAAGTAATTCTGAATGTCCAGATGAGTTTTGGAAGGTAAAAGGTGATTATAAGTTTGATAACGAGTGATAAAATTATCAATGGTCATATCCATAAGACCAGGAGGTATACCGAATAGGGTTTCCAAAGGGCTACAAATCCAATTATTACTCAAACAGTTGACAGTAGAAGTCAGGCTCACGAACCATTTAGTCTCATGGGAAATATTATTGAAAAACTTCTTAAGGTATTTCCAGACAGATGATGCAAGATAAAACATTTTTCCATTCAATAATCTCTCTTTAAACCTTCTTAATAGAAATTCATAATGTGTATCGTTAGTGAGATGATTCTAGGTAAATTTCCAAATGATACCATCATTGAATAAAGTATGATCATTGATCCCAATATCTCCCATTTAAATGGGCTTAATTCCCTCTTTTATGAAACGTTTATTAGTTTATTTTCAAAAATTTAGCCATACCAAATGAAGTATTGGATCTTACCTTGGAGCTCCTTGATGAGACCTCTAGGCCACCTATAAAGGGAAAAGTAACAAACGAATTTCGAAGTTATCAGTATGTTAACTAGGAATACCCTTCTAACAAGGGACATTTATTTCCCTTTAGAGCTCTCCATTTAACTAAAAATGTTGCTGAATATACCTTAAAGTTGATGTTATCATACCTTACCCCAAAAGAGAGAAAAACTATGATAGTAAAATGGGAGAGATCCCATTTGGACACCAAGTTTGTTGGCTATTATATTTTCCTTACCCACCAGAATCCCATTCTTAAACACAATAAAATATTTTTCCCTACTTATAGCTTAGCCTACTACCTCTTCATAATTTTTAAATAAAGCTTTGATGGCGAGAATAGTATTTTTGAAATCTTTTCCAAGTAGGATGATATCATCGTCATAGAAGAGGTGATATAGAGGAAAATTATTTCTACCAGCTTTCATTTGTCTATAAAGACCAAATTGAGTAGGACCATCAAGAAAATTTCTCAAATAATCTTCTGTAATGGAAAACAAAATCCCAAAAGTGGAACACTCTGACAAACTCCCCCCAAACACGAAATTAATCCTCTAGGAGTGTTGTTAATGAGAATAGATAGATTTTCTAAATTAAGGATGGTATTGATCATCTTGATAAAAGAAATAGAGAAACCATTCCTCCCAAGAATATAAAGGATGAAGCTCTATTTCGGTATATCAAAATATATGGAAATGTAAATTTTCATACAAAAAAATTCCTTCTTTGTTTTATTCCTCATAAGATTAATGGTTTCTGAGGCTATGAAAAGACAATTTTGTATGTTCTTTTTGAGGAAAAAGACAAATGGATTTGGGGAAATAGAATGCTTCATGATCCCCCTAACCTTGTTCATGATTATTTTGTTAATAATTTTTTGATTTTATTCCCAAGAGAAACTGGTCTGAAGTCTTTAAAATCAAGGGCGTTCTCTTTCTGAGGTAGAAAGGCCATGAAATTGGCATTCACTCCAGGAGGCATTGAGCAGTGAGTGAAAAAATCCTTGATTTCATATGTGATTTCCTCCTACAAGATTTCCTAATAAATAATAAAAACATGTTAGTGAATCTATCAGGTCTAGACACACACTCCTTATTAATAGAGAAAAGAGCTACTTTAATTTACTCCTTGGAGGGACCCTTGATAAGAGCACGGTTTTGATTCTCATCAATGCAAGGATAAATATTATCAACCATATTATGTGTTCAGTCCTACCCATCGTCCAAGTATGGACCCCTAAATTAATCCACAATGGCTTGAAAGATCTCATTGTTAGAGAAATAAAGTTTTCCATTAATATTAATGGCCTTAAGATGAACATTTCCCTCTTATCTTTGTTCAATCTGAGGAAGAGTTTAGAATTCATATCACCACCCTTTTTCTATTTCACGCTCCATTGGTTTTATACCAGCCTTTCCTTTATCATTATAAGTACATCAGTATTTTTATGGGCCTGAACATCCTCAATAGATGGTGAGATCTGATGTTTATTTCTGATTTGATAGCATACCAGTACATCATCATCAAATTTAACCTCTATATCAAGCTTGGAGAAAGTTTTCTTACTCTGTTTCTTTAGTAAATTTTTTGCATGCTTTAATTTCGAGGCCAACCTATAAATGGGGCTACTGATTTTATCAATCATACATAACTCAATCACAATATTTCTACATCCTCGATCAACAAGACATCCATTATTAAACCTGAATGGAATATGATTTGGTCATTCCAGACAAGTAGAAACATCTAACAAGGATGGGTTTATGATCAGAATGATTCTTGGGGAGAGTGAAACCAGAGACACCATTTTCTCCACTAATATCATCCATTTGAACAAACCATCTATCAAGATTTCTTGCATGTCTGGAATTCAAGGTATACTGATTCCAAGTGAATTCATCACCTATAAGATGAACCTCCACAAGGCTACACTAATCTATAAAACACGAGTGATCTGCAACTAAAATTCTGTTGAAGTGGATTCTATTTTTCTCCTCAGGCTTCAAAACTGTGTTGAAGTCACTAATAATTATCCATTTTCATCTATTTTTAATGTATCTACAAGTTCATATCAAATCTCTCTCCCCTTGGTGTAATAGGTAGAAGAATACAAAAGTGAAATGAGAAGGTCACTCCCTGCAATGTTGCATGAGACTGAGATATTTTGAGGCTTCTTAATTCATGAGGTGATGTCAACACTTGCATGATAAATCACCCAAATATAATCAATGTTGGAATTATAGATATTCTTACAAAGGAATTTTTATTCAACAGATTTCTATTTTATGTTCTGGCAATTCTCAAATAGAAGTTTTGGTTCTGCAATGCCAATCAGGAATAGTTTATATGCCATGATGAAATTTCAAAGGGATTTGATTATTAGAGATATCCCTATCCCATACAAGTTAAAATAAAACATCCTCATTATTGAGTTTATTTATCCCTTTTCGGAGGTCCTCCTGGATGTTAAATTGTATTTTGTGCTTTATTACTCCTTTTTTTTTCTACCTACCTAAGTAGTATTTGTTTCCCATAAATCATTGATACATTCATCTAATGGTTCTCCCTATTTATCTGGAGATATCTTTGTAGGAAAATTTGGAGTCTCCTTTGGTTTATCAGACCAAAAGACACCATCAAGAGGGGTGAACTTGTTCAAAAGTTTCTTCATTCAATTAGGTTTCTTCTTGGAAGATGTCCTCCGAGAAGCTTTAGAGGAAGGTACTTCTTAAAATTCCTCTTCTATTTCACTTCCCCAACGTGATATTCCATAAGATTCATTCCATCGGCATCCTAATCAGAATTCATCTAATGTTGTGAGGCTACCTCCTTTCTAGGAATTATTTTTGAAGTCAAGCATTCACTAGCAGGTTGTATGGCTTTCCCAGAATACAATTTTGATGCCCCATAACTCTGAGACCCATATCTATAGGATCCCTCATATAGATTCATTTCCTGTGATGATCCACTATTGTGGGACAATCCACATATATCCAGACTTTTGGTTGTCACTTCTGTGGAGGCAAAACCATAAGTAATACCCACTGGTGCTCCATCAGCATCCTGCTACTGTGGAACATCCACTTTCCCTTTGTCTAACACCTCAATTTGTTCATAAATAGGAATTAATTCGACTGAATCAATGGTCGACCGATTTGAATCCACATTATCAATAACAAGTGCTTCATGTCCAGGGTTATAAGGATCCTCTTTTGTGGAATCCTCGGTCATGCCATCCCTGAAGGAGGGGGAAATAAATTCCTACTAAGGCTCACAAGGTTTAATGATTTTGTCTTTAAATTTTCAGGCATTGAAATCATGACACTTTAACATGAAAAAGATGCATTCAACTTCCCATCGACATTCAGAGACATTATGTCCAAATAATTTTCAACCCATACACAATTTGGGTTTACTCTCATATTGGATTTCAAGGTTAATAATATCAACTCTAGTTGTAATAAAAACCTCTTACACCTTAGTATTAGACATATTAACTTCCAATAATATAATGGAATAACGGTTGAACCTCAAATTTTCTATTTTCTTGTCTAGTAAAATTGTGTTCCCAACTGAATATGCAATGTTCCAATAGATTTTTGCATGCCAGTAAAGCCAGTTGAGCCAAAAAAATCTGATCCAAACTAAATTTAATGTGTTTCTAACATATTTGAGATCAAAATTTCTCTCCCACTCCTCGATTAGAAAAAATCTAGGCTTCAAGGCAATAAACCATTTACATTAGTCTCTTCTCTAGTAATAATCATATGGGAATACCATGTGATAATACCTGTGACCCACTATTGTAATTTTCCAGTCATCACACCCCCATAGATCTCTAATCCATCGGGTGAGATAATGAAACCTCCATGTTTTTTCTCCTTTCGTGACTATAACCCTATAAATAATAGAGTGTTTATAGATGTGTACATGTTCTTAAATTTCATCTTTATTTGTTGATACATGATCTAGGCACACTTTATTTATGATTCATCCCATATGGGGAATATCAAAATCCCTGAAAGAGAAAGAGTCCACAGATTTCACTATATCAGCTAAAAAATCTTAGAGCATCAATCATCTCAGAGTTAACCAATTTTCGTTTCACCACAAGTTGAAATAGCTTCGTGTATCCAAGATGCTCATACATATTCATATTTGTTTAATCATCTCTTCTATTACTGACAATTAGACTAGTGTTGGGGTTTCCCCTTCCTTACCTTGTGCACCTTTCTCTTCCATCTCTCTATCAAATGAATTTTTCATGTCCCCCATCACGAATGGTGTATACATTATTGTAAGAACAAATGATGGCTTAAAATTTTTAAAAAATGAGGGATGTGTTTTTAGGTTTTAAAGGGTTTTTCCCCCAAACTAGACATGAAAAATGGAAGAGGGTCTAAATAATAAATAGTGGGAAATGTCTTATAGAAGATTTGAGGGCTATATTTGAGAGGATTATAAAGAGTTAATTAATTATTTTGTTATTTAAGTTAATTAAAATCTAAATATATTAGGATTCCCTAATGATTGTTTTTCAAATATTCTATATAAACATCCTTTGAGGATAAGAGAATATAAGAGACATTCATACCTAAGGGTTGGAATGATATTTTATCTAACTCATTTTGAAATCTGAAACACTAGGGTAGCATATGAGGATATACAACAAGTGTGTTTCTAAAAAATATTTTTCCATTCTTGCTATAATTAAAAGAAGGATGTATATAAGTAAAAATATAAGTCAATGATTAGTAAAGGGTGAGATAACAGGGGATAAGATAATAGATTTGGTACAGATAGAGTTTTTAGACATGTAAAGATAATTTTATGTTTCATATACCACTCATCCACCTCTACCTATAGATCCCAATCATCCACCTTCATTTTCTTATCTAACTCCTACACCTCCACCTCCACATATTCCCAAATATTTTGTTTTTTATGTTTAGTACCCCCAAAATCATATTGAATCATGGGTGATTTTATATTATATTGGGGATATCATTTATATGGAATAGAAAGAAATGGAGAATCTTGGGTTTTCAAAGAAAGATATTACAGAAAGATCAACAGGAGAACCATTTTTCAAGAGATGATTTCACTATAGTTGGAAAACACATATACGACATTTTATTTTGGAAATATATAATTGTTTTACAAATTCTCATTGAGGTATGTATAGATTGTATACATTATTTTATATTGGTGTTAAATTTTTTTAACATTTTAACATTTATTTATTTATATATTTTCTTACAGGAATACTTTAAATATAAATACATATTTTATATAAAAAAATGTAGAGGTTGTTATGAATTTAGGTACTACTTATGGACTTGATATATTATAAACATATTCAATATTGTTTAAGGGATTTTATGAAATTACATGGGATAATAACTTTTGTGGGTGCGAAATGACTATGATGATTTTAAAGTGATATTTCATGGAGTTTGTTACTGGAGATTTCTTTAGGGATCAATGAAATAGAATTATTTTCCATGTAATTATATTATTATATTTATTTTAGTTATATTCATTAATTTAAAAGTAATAATTAAATTTTTTTCATTAGGTATCCTTACACACCATGTATTTAGTATGATAAGACATCATTATATAGATTTTTTACCCAAAATTTATTTCACCAATAGAAATGAAAATGGAAGATATAAAAAGAACAATATATATTGATGAAATATTTCAAAATAATGAAATTCAATATTTTATGCTTCCATATATTGAAGGGTATATAATATATATTTCATAAATTTTATTTATCTTAACTAAATAACCACTCACATTATATTTTTAATATATTAGTGGAAATTCGATTTAATTGATTTTTTTCTAAAAGGGAAGATAGATTACTAGTTAAGATCTATACATGGTGAAAGGATAGAAAATTTTATCAATGTAGCGAATACCTAAGTTTGATAATTTAAATATTTTTATATTATAATGAATTTTAATTTTATTTCAAACCTGTGATTTTAAAATAGGGAATGAGATTAATTTATAGGTAAAATTGGAAAGAGGAGTGAAAAGATAAAATACTTGTGTTAATTGTTCACTTATTATTTATAATAACTACATTTTGGCTAAAAGTACTTAAAATTTTATTTTGAGTTAAAAAATTTTGTAAAATATAATTATCATCATCAAGAAATATTAAAGGAGTGTGAATATTATGTTCCAAAATTTTTGTTTGGAATAATTTCAATTGGTAAAATTACAATAGTCCACATGGTTATATTTTAGTATAAAAGTTTTGTTAATTTATCATATAATAATAATTAGATGGCATGTCAAATGCTTTATTTTTAATTTATATCTATTTGATGACTCATTCCTTTATACTAGAAAATATCTAAATCACTAAAAAATAGAATATGAGTATTATTTTATAGGTTTTATTGGATTTAAAAAATATATATTTTGATGTTAAAATTTCAAATTTTGAAGTTAAAATGATTTGAATTTTTGATAATTTTTTATGTTTTTTTTTGTGCTTCAGTTTTTTGTTTTTGGTTCTGATAATTTACTTTTGATCTTTTATATTTTAATTTAATATCCAAAATCATTTTTCACATCTATTACTATATAACATACATGAAAATTGAAAAAAATAAAATTGGTTATTCTATAACCAATTATAAAAACACTTCCAATTATATAGTATTAAACTAATCTCTAGTATGGTTTTATAAAAATTGATGTGAAATAATTTTTTTCACACTAGTTAAAAATAAATGATGTGAAAAACATATTTATAATTTCTATGTTAATAATTTTTCCATGAAATTGAAGTTAAATCACAAAAAAAATGACATGGAAAAACCGATATTCACTAATTGGGACTTTATCATGGATCACATGTAGGATTTAGAAAAAAAATCTTCATAAAAATCATTATTTAATAGACCATAAGTTTTCAGCCAACTGTCGGTTTTGGATCCATGTATAACGACATAGCCTTAAAAAATCATAAAATTTATTATTTTGAATATAATTCATTTCTCTTCTTTCTTGAAGATATTTTAGGTTTAGAGTTTTACAAAATACCTCATCACACTTACATAAATAAATATTACATTACAATGTGGATACTTCCACTTAGTATCCATTTTTCACACAATAGAGAAATTTTAAAATAAAAAAAAGTTTTCTTTTCATGAAAAATTCTCACAATTTTCATCTTGGCCTAATAATTTTAAATACTAATCCTTCACACCATGTGAAAAATATTTTTTAATGTGGTATTATCATAAAAAGTAGAAGTAACCATCCTTAAAAATTACATAACCTTGAGTATTTAGTCAATAATTCATTCCCCTACATTTTCAAATATTTTCTTGTTTAGAGATTTAGAGAATTATGTTATAACTCATACAAAAAAATCATATAATAAAAAGTTGACACTTTTGATATATATCAATTTTTTCCATAATATAAAATTTTAAGATAAAACTTGATTTCTTTTCATGAAAAATCATTATGACTTTCCACATAAATTTGTTTTTTATTACCCATCCTTAAATGTATGATTTAAAAAAAGTGTTACAAGCACAAAAAGCATAGTAAGAGACATAAAAATAACCAAACCCTTTAGTCAATTGATAAACATGAAAAGAATGAAAAACCATAAAACCCATTTCTTCAAAGTATACCAATTTACCAAAAAAATGAATCATATTAATTTTAGAATGATCATTTATATTACCTTTTGAAATCAAATTATTTCGATGATAACTCACTAGCATGAATATAATAGTCATATAGGATCCTTTGGACACTATCTCATTGAAACCTTACATAACACTTATAAATTGGAATAACCAAATGGCTGAAATCCGTTGTACTTCTCTAGAGAACATAATCATAACCAATGTATTAGAGAGCTATCTTGGAACACCCATCATATAATATATTTTGAGCTCACCCATGATATATAATGGGGATCAACCAATGTTATATGAAATTTCCAAGGACCATGTCAAGAATAGAAAATTTTATGGTTGCTAATTTCGTTTATAAAACCCTCAAGAAAATATTTTAAGACTAGTATTAAAAATTCTTTCGAATATCAAAATACATGTTTTCTCTTAAAAACATAATTTTCATTACCAAAATAACTTCAAAATGGAATTTTTGTTTTTAAATAATTAATACATAATATCATGTCAGGGAATCCCATAATAAAATAATGGAAATGATTGTGGTATAATTCGTTGTCCCTGTATACATTAAAATAGAACATTATTTTTTTCTTTTTATCAAATCATTCCATATGAAAAAAAGTAAAAAGATTATTTTTGAAAACATTGAAAATAAAGTCAAAAATGAATTTTATAAAATATTCATGTCCATATATGTATTTTTATAAAATTATTTTCAAAAATAAAGACATGTAATTAAAATATTTAGAAGGAAAACTTTCAAAGATTATTTTTAAAGAAAACTCCCTTTCCCATTAATAAATTTTTCAAATGTAATCCCTATGAAAGAATATAACTATAAAAAATTTAAATATAAATAAAATTGAAATGTTCATGAAGAAAAATGGTTCTGTATAAACACCTCATAAAATAATATTGTTTTATAACATCAAAATATGCCTCATTGAAATTAAATTTAGACGAAGTCCCTTACCAAGATTTTGACTCATCGCAAACATTATTTATCTTCTTGAATAATATACTTATGTTAATTATTTACATGATTAATAAAACATTTCATGTTTATTATTACATTTATTTCACATATCAACATTTCATATATGATTACTTAATCAATTAAGTTTACATTGGATGTTTTGATGATACACAAAAATATGTCAAAGATGACTTTTGTAGGTTGAATATGGTCAAATTGGAAATTATGTAAACATATATATATAACAAATCATGAAATAATTATCATTTTTCTAAAGAAGTTATAAATTTAAAACTATTAATGTAATATAGTTATGAGAAATGAGTTTTGTTACAATCATGGAGACAGTAGGTCGTACGTGCACAGAAGTAACGTTTCCCTTTTTAAACAATCATTATGGAAAGAAGTTATGTAATATTTTACAATTAAATAATTATAAAATTATCTATAACACTAAATAAACATATATATATATATCCATGTGATATTTGTATAATAAATTAATCACATTTCTTCATGAAGGTTATAGTCAAAACATATGCATGAAAAACATTATCATTTCTCAATGAATGGAACTGTAAAAGCAAATGATATATATTATCTTTTTAGAATGTCACATATTTCATTAATATAATAATTATGTCATATATATCACATATTTTCATCGAATTTACCCTTATAATCTTCCATGGAATGTTTAATGAAAAATTAATCATATCACTTTAAGAGGAGGTAGTTCGTCGTGCACATGATCGACGTTATCAAATCCCTAATAAAATATAAATTAAGTAGTTATATGTGATATAATACTTATAGAAGTATAATTATGTTACAATATCAAATATATACTTTAATTACATCATTATAACAATCCATGAGAGACAATGTTGAAAAAAAATCACATTAAATCGTGAGACGATAATCTTCCATACACACGAATGATGATTCGGTTCTCATTTGATGGAAGAGGATATGGATTTAGGTTATGAAATTAGAATAATAAAATATAAATATATTTTTTATACATTTATAATTATATAATATTATTTTATATTATTTTTAGGAGGTCTAATAAGCAATAAAATAAAAAATATCGGTTCAATACGGTACCTATTCTTTAGGAAACCTCCTTAGGTCAGCACCAAAATTCTTTTTATAATGGATTTGTGATAGAAATGAGGAATCTATGTCATTTATATGGAGGTAATAAAGGTATTTGGATTTTTTTTTATTAAATGGGATTCTAAGGGGTTAAGAGGAGAGGATACGGGGTGTCCTTTTATAAGTGATGTGATCGGAACACTTGTAATTATTGAAAATAAAAGGGTGTACCCACGGTTTTTACATTCCAAAAAAATCCAAAATGAACCATTATTGAAACTTAAAAATTATAAGCTCTAAATATTAATATAAAATATATTTTAGGAAAGTTTTTAGGTCATTTTAGCCAACATATTTTAATTTTAGTCTCTTAGTAAATCCATTTTCACCTTAACCGTGTTGAAGGATTTTTACAATTTTTACAATTCATTATGAAAATAAATTATGTTGTCCTTAAAATATAATATAAATTATTATGGTTTAAACTATTTAATCCCTTTTAAAAAATTCAATTCACAAAATAAGAATAATTTTATTTAAAATTAAATTTATAAACGTACTGAAAAATAGGTTTTCCAATAAGTGTATATTTCAAGTTATAAATGAATTTATTTTAACTATATGACTATTAATAATTATTGTATTAACTTAAATTAATATTTATTGATATATAATATATAAATTTTATTTTAATAATTTCTCATTAGGGGGTTTTTTAATTAATTAGAATATAATGACATTATTCACATTAAAACAGTTTTTAGAAGAAAAAAACTAGTTTTTTTAACCCCAAAGAATAACTTATAATAAAATCCAACATAAAGTTGGTTTAAAAATAATTAACTAGGATAAATGTTTATAAATAGTATATATGTTACCAAAAAAATATTAAAAACATAACGGTACTTCTAAATTAATTAATTTATTGAAAATAATTGTCATTTTTACAAAAAATGATATTTTTCATCATTCACCAAAAAAATCAACATTTTTTTAAAAATCCCAAAAAATTAGCCTATGTAAATTTGGAAATTTTGAGTTAAAATATTAAATTATTTTTTTTAAATTTAAAATTATATAATATATAACTTTAACTTTTAAATAAAACCTTATATTGAAATAATTAAATTATAACTATTTATTTTTTATTTAAAAAAATAATAATTAATATTTTCATAATTAATATAAATATCTAATTCATATTAATAAACATGAAAATGACTTATTATTTAATTAAGTGGTTTGTTAAATTCTTACCACCATTATAACATTCATCCGAACAATTTTATTATCTTATTAAACTAGAGGGCATATTATTCCCTCTTTTGATTTTCATATTCACCTGTTTCTTCTTCAAACATATGGTTTTTACATAAAACCTTAACCTAGTGAATCACCTTATTCCAAAATACTTTATCTCTAAAGTAAAGAATCTAAATTGGCTCTTTCTCATTAGAATGGTTTTCTTCCTCCTAAACTACTTCGAGGCTCAAAACATGATATAAATCTTACACATACTTCTTTAACAATAAAAAGTGAAATATGTCGTGTATTAGGGATTAACTCAAAGGAAAAGACACATGGTAAGTAACTGATCCCACATTCTCATTGATTTAAAATAGTCCAATAAACCATGTAATTATCTTTGCATTTTAAAAAAACACATAACTCTTTTCTCTGTCTATAATTTGAGAAATCCATGCTCACCTACCTCGAAAAAAATATCCTTCGTCCGATTTTTCGCATAAATTTTTATCCTTATATAAGACATCATCATATATTAATAAATAAACCAAACTTTATATATCATTCTTTTTACCAACTATAGAACCATAAACATCATTTATCCTTGTTTATCCTAAAAATATTACATTTGACTCTACTTTCTATGTAATTCCACAAAAGGTACCATCTGTATAATTAAATGAAATATATTATTATAAGAAAACTCAAACAAGAAAATATAATGATCCCAAATTCCTTGTTAACCCATTAAACAGAAAAGAATCATATCTTCCAAGCTGTGAATCATTATCTCATACTAATAATCAGTTTTAGGATGAAATGTTGAATTCTAAAGACCTTTCTAGAAATTATAAGTAAACCTAGGGTCACAGACTGATACAATAGAGAGAGTAACTCCATGCAACATTACAATACCATTAAAGAAAGTCATTAAAGCTAGCCCAAATACATATTATCTCTAATGGTAAGGAAATGTGCATATTTAGTTAATCAATCAACAATAACCCAAATTGAATTATTACATCAAGAAATATTTGATAATCCCACCACAAAATAAATTTATATTTTTTCCCATTTCCACTCCAGCACTGGACAAGATTGGAGAATTCCAATTGGTAATTTTCATTACTCTTTGACATTCTGACAAGTAAATCATTTCATCGTAAAGTTAGCATTATCTCTTTTTATTCCATCCCACTATTAATACTTCTAAAGGACTCTGTACATATCAATGCTTTTAAGATGAAAAATTTATAGAGAACTATGAGCTTCAATAAACAACACTTTCATCAATTTGGAATCACACGACACACATAATCACTTTAAAAATCTCAAAATGCCTTCTTTATCAACATTAAATTTAGAAAAATTACCCATTTTAGCAGATTCTACCTTTTCCTATAAAACATGATCATATTTCTACATTTGATTAATTCTTTATGAAAAAATAAACTTCATTGAAACTTGAAATTAAAAAAGGATGTCCCTGCATCCAAAAACTCTAGGCCAAAAATCATCAAATCATTAACAATAGGGTAACGTTCCAAATGTAAGAAGGTCAATATATCATTATTTTTTTGAATAAAGCATCAATAACTTTTTTATCATTCCAGTATTATAAATAATCATGAAATAATAATCTTTTATTAGTTCCATAAATATTATTTGTCTCATGTTTAACTTTTTCTATGCAAAAATATACTTAAAAAATTTTGGATCAGTATATATATACACTTTAATAAATATAAATAATGCCTCCAAATTTTTAAAGAAAAAAACACCACATCTAATTTTAGGTTATGTGAAGTATGATTTTTCTCATGAGGTTTTATTTTTCATGAAGAATAATTCATTACTTCATCATTATACATCAAGAAACTTTAATGTCAGTTTAAATAATCATTATTGTAGATAAGAAATTCAATAATTTATCAAGATAGGGTCAAAACTATAGATTTAACCAATATTATTTTTATTTATTGAAAATAACAATTACATTTTATTATCTAGATTAATTTAACTCATTTTCTAGTTAACGTTTCCAGTGGGAAATACAAATAAGTGAATTTTTAAATAAACCATCAATTGTGACCCATTAGTCCAAGAAAATTATGAAACTCTATGCTATATTTTGGTCTTTTCCATTCATCAAAAAACTTTTTTATGGTCCATATTTATTAAATATTTAGAAAAAAATGCAGTAGGGGAGAAATTTGTTGCAACCAAAACTCACACATAATAAATTTTCCTTATAGTTTCTTTTCTTGTAAGGTTTCAAAAATAATACTTAGGTGTCTTTCATAATCCTCTTTAATTTTAGAATATAGAAAAGTTTAATTAATAGACACAACCAAAAAAATTAACTAATAACCCATGTAAATTTATACTCATAAGGTCTATAAATATATCTTGTGAATTAGAAAACCCAAAATAAATACTAAAAACACATAATTCCTATATCTCATCTGAAATATAGTCTTATAAATATATTCCTCCAAGAGATTCAACTGATAGTACCCCAACCTAGGATTAGTCTTCAAAAAATATTGTGCTCCCTAAATATGATAAAAAATAATTGATATGATAAAAATGTTACTTTTTCATAGTAGGGATGTTATTCAAGGATGCATAAAAAATGCTAAGTCTCATTGAATAGTTTTATTTTTAACAAATAAAACAAGAGAAACTAATAGAAAACTGATAGAACATATGAAACTTTTATCTAACAACTCCTGCAATTTATTTTCATAATCTAGAATTTCTACTTGATCCATATGATAAGTGAGTTTTGAAATAAGATTAGAATCATGTAATAATTCAATAGTGAATTCAACCTCTCAGACAGGAATAACACCAGAAAAAGCATCCATAAATATATCCATAAATTCATTCACTAACAGGATAGCACTAACCTGAACAGTTTCTTTCTTTTCAAAAATATGACCTAGGTTACTTTCAATACTATATCTGATAAAAATCACAGTTTCGTGATATGTTATCAAAGGTATAAAATCATTGAAAAATGCATTCTTAGATCTGTAATTGATATTAGAATGATAAACTAAATGTCAACCCATACCCAAAATAATATCAAAATCTACCATGGGAAATTCAATAAGATTTATTGGAAATACCATTCCATAGAAAAAAATATAAATATTCTTAAAAAAATTGGACTATTTAATATTTTCCTAGGATTTTTCACAAGAAATTTTTATTTTTTCTCACATTTTAATATTTTCATTTTACTGTCACAACCTATCCCCTAGGGCCCATGTCATGACTACCCTAAGCCTGTTTTCCATAGGCCCGGGGCTGGAGACTAGCACCAAAAGGTGTATTCTATAAAACCAGGAAGGAATTACCTTTATAACCTGAAAACACACTCAAACAAGCACAGAGAAAGATTAGAACACAGGTAAACTATATAGAAAAAAGAGTGCTAAAAGTAAAAGGGGTCGGAATAAAATCCCAACAGTAAAGGTGCAAGTACAACTGAAAAAAAAAAGCAGCTAATGGGACATCCACCATGGTTCCTACCTGAAGGGTAGGTACATATCGCCACCTCATCACTCCACGTTCGTCCATCTCCTCTGCATACTGACTCTCTATATGGTCCACCTTCTGACCCCATCTAGTCCTGCTACCCACATCCTCGATCAGCGTTGTCTGTCATCTGCACCAAACAAAACAAGGTGCGGGCATAGCCCGTGCAGGGGTGAGTATAACGATAATCAATAGGGACCCTGAGACCCTCAAGATCTCACAAAATCCACAAAGGATAAACCACAAAGGATTAAGTCAACTTTCAACCCTACTTAGGTATATACCCATTCATATTCCAAAGTTATCAAGTATACCCATCTCAATCATGAATAAAACACCTAGTCTAACTCAAGCCCAAATCCCAACCGTTCCACAAAGGAATGAATACCACGACAGTAATTACCACACAAATATGCCACATCGAAGAATACCACCAAGGTATTACCATGAAGGAAAGTACCAGACAGGTACGAACTCAGCTCACACGAGGTATAACTTAAGTACAGTAATAGAGATGATTAGATGTAACTACTTAATCGTTTTACTCTGTTAAGATCCTCTGCTGCAAACCCACATAGGATCGCTCGATCCTGACCCATACAAGATCGCTCGGTGTTAACCCACAAAGGATCAATCGGTGCTAACCCGCACAGGATCACTAGGTTCTGACCCACACAGGATCGCTCGGTGTTGACCCACATAAGATCGCTTGGTGCTGACCCACACAGGATCGCTTAGTTCTGACCCACATAGGATCGCTCGGTGCTGACCCACACAGGATCTTTTGGTGTTGACCCACACAAGCTCGCTCGGTGCTAACCCACATAGGATCGCTCTATACATCATCAAACTCACAGAGGATCCTAGTATATCTCCAGCACGTCGTCAGAACCACACACGATACGAGTACATCTTCAGTACATCGTCAGACCCACACAGGATCCTAGTACATCTCCAGTTAATCGTCATACCCACACAGGATCCTAGTACATCTCCCATATGTCCTCATACCCACACAGGTTGCTACTAAATCTCCAGTACATCTTCAGACCCACAGAGGATCCTAGTATATCACCAGTACGTCATCAGACCCACATAGGATCCTAGTACTTCATCAATACGTCATCATACCCACACAGGATCCTAGTATATGATCTGGCATATTGTTAGACCCACACAAAAGCCTAGTATATCATCACATCCAGTTATAGTGTTCACGCACTAATCTCGCTTGTCTCCAAGAGGGTCATCTCCTCATGCCCCTAGTAGATACTCCAACTACCATGAAGTCCTATGAAGAAGTATCCCAAAGTTCTACTACATCATAGGGGTCTCAACGCAACAGACGGTGCATCAATTGGATGCCCAGTCAGTAAGTTATCAGCCTTGACAGTGGGCTCCACACAGGCGGTGCATGGTTTGTCAGACCATGTAGGCATGCCTTCTGAAGTCCCTGGGTGAGACAGTGGAAACCGCACGGTTGGCGAACGGTTTTCCAAACAATGTGGGGTAACCATACAACCACTTAAGGTTTGGGTTTTTTAGTCCCAAGTCACTCAGGATTTCCCATTTTTCCATCATTTTTCCTCCCACTCGCAACTCGTATGGGAGTTCCAGTTTTCAAAGGTTGGGGAAGCTCCTTAGCTCATTTTAGAGGAAAAACGAAGGGTTCTTTCGGTGGATCGAAGGAGGTACTCCTTAGGTAAGTCCCTCTTTTGGCGTGAGGGCTGCGGTGTAGTGATGTACAGCCGCTGCTGGCCGGATGGCCAACCGTCTTCTCCACATAGCGCGGTCGTGCGACGCACCTTCACCGGTGGCCGGCTCGGGCATCTTCCTTTATCGCAAAGATTTCATAAAAAACAGAAGGGTTTGCGGAGAGGTCAGGCCATGTTTTTTTAGCCCACACCCTCCGCGTTAGAGCAAAAGAAAGCGGTTCAAAATTGTTTCTTGAATCACAGAAAATTGCCAAAAACGGGTAAGGGGGAAATTCAAACAACAATATCTAAACCACGTGCAATAATTATTCCCAATTCTGCAAAAATAAATCATTCGCAGATCAACAAGTTAGTGAGTTGATCCGAATTATTTTTTTAGAAGGGATAACCATGGGAATCGATGATCACACATAATTAAACCCCTAACTCAAAGGTTTCTTGTTGTGTTTCAAGAGATTGTTGAATATGTCGACGTTCATTGCACCTGCCACACCCCTCTGATCCCGAGCTCGTTCATCTGTTAAACACTCTTCGATAGAGGTGGTTCTTCATTGTTGAAGATTTCCACCGTTGGAAAATGTCACAAGGAAGGAGTCGAAGATGTTGGAGAATGTCAGTGTTCTTAATTTTTAGAAACGTTCTTTGTGGAAGAAGTTCTTCATTGGAGAAGTATAATACTCCCAAAATCTCTCCCTTTCTCCTTTGCCAAATACTTTCCCCAAATCCCCACTAAAAATTAAATATCCAACATAATAGAATATGTTATCTATTGAGTTTGGTTCCATAATTTCAAATTCTCTTAATTAATTAATTGGAGAGTTGGTATAATTAATCAAACGGTGTGGCATAATTAAAGTGGGGGAAGTTCAAGAGGCTTCCCCTCATTTAAGAGGGAGTTTAAGGTTTTCTCCCATTATGAGGGTTTATATAGTCCCCACCTTTAGGAATTTAAATTGGGGGGTTTAGGCTCGGGTGGTCTCCACCACCATAATCCATGTGGGAGGTTTTAGTTCAGGTGGTCCCCATATTTATAACATCCACATGGGAGTTTTCAACAAATAAAAATGTTAAATATTTTTATTTTATTTTATTTTATTCTTTCACAGAAAACACAAAAACTAACTTTCACCCCCGACCAACTTTCGTCGAGGTGAAAGTCTCTTTAAGTGAATATCGGTGTTTTGAGTTCAACGGTGTCCTCTGATTTCAATTCTAATCAACAGTTCAAAAGTTACAATAACCCACTCGCATGTTTACAGAACGTACCCAAAAAAAGTTCATAAATTCATTCTGGGAACACCGGGCCTCAGAATCATGCGCCGTCAATTTTCACAGACTCGTTAAATTACAATATATAAAAAAATACATGGAAATTCTAGGTCTTTACATTTTCCCTGTCTCAGGGCTTTATGTCCCTGTATGCCACAACTAAAACTAAAGAAAACAAATGGGGTTATTGAGCACACATCTGAGCCTCCCACTCCCATGTGCTCTCTTAGAGGTTCACATGCTTCTCAGAAAACGCGCACCAGAGGTATCGACCGTGTAACACCCCAAGCTTCCACGGTACACTTCCCTTGAATAATACAGCAGCATGTGTTTTACGTAACTTTGAGTTGTAACACACCACAACCAATCAAACTAGACGTTATAAATAGTAATACCCACTTTTTGAAATTTTAAACATTTCATCTTTCAAAATGGACTTCATTTTTGGATTCAGAATATCGAAATTAGCTTAGGGTGAAATTTTGGTATTTTTCGAAAAATATTCAATTTTCTATGAATAGTGAAAAAAACATTGAGTTATAGTTTAAAACCGAATTTTTATTTAAATAATTATTTATTTTATTTAAATTTAATTAAGGTCAAAATGGATACATAATACCTATATAAGTTCAATGTAATTCATTGGAGTTAGTTTAGAATAATTTTATATATATATATAAATTTTTTGGAACTTTCCACCGTCTTTTACCCACCTCCTAAGAGAATTTAAAAATTCACATAAAACATAATTTTACTGCTTCTGTGAGTGGAATTTCGAAAATCTGAGACACATGGTTAATATCAAGGTGTAAAATTTGGTTCAATAAGATAAAAATAATTTTGGTGAATAGTAACTTTTTGCTTTTATTTACCACAGTTAAAAGTAAATAGGGTAATTAAGGGTAAAAATGATATTAATATTACCCTAACAAATGTCCTAATTCTATTGTACAAGTGTATCTCAACCAAAAACAACCTTCAGAATAAAATATTATCATTTTTGTCCACTAGGATTAGATTAGGATATTTATTATTATTTAATTCAAAGAAGAGTTAAAAGAGTTAAAATCAATGTTTAATAACTAAAACATTTTTAATATATGGTTATACTTAATATAAATTAGATTATAAATATTCATTAGAAAGGTAAAATTATTTAATACATAATGGTATTTTATTTATAATTTTTAGACATTAATTATTTTAATTTATTTATGACACAATGATGATGCGGTAATTACGTAATTAATGAAATATTAAAATAATTGATATTATAAATATCAAAAGAAATGTAATTTGAGACTTTTTATGAATTCCACTAATTTTCTAGGTTAATATAACATATAAGGATTGGTTATATAAATTTTATTCGAATTAATAATGCTGTTATGAAATTTTCAAAAACAAAATACCCAATAGTGTCAAAATTGATATAAAAGAGTTTTTAAAATAAATATTATATAATTAATTGATATTATATTCCTAAAAATCTAAGGTTCGTACAAAAGACTTATATCATGATATTTGTATCATTAATGGACCAGATGGGGGTCGATGTGATGTATATAGTAAGTTTATTAACTATATAATATAAAAATACAAAGAGACACGGTAAATGTCAAACTATTTAACAAAGAGTTAAATATAAATGATAAGGTTAATATAGTGACCCAAACCAGTCTAAAATATATTTGTTGAAAGTATTTCGACCCATCCCCACATAAACCTTTAAATAATCCACTTTGGATCCATTAGAAACCCAATATAAATTTATTATAAAATAATATTTATAGGTTTTTCAACGGTGCCCCTCACCCCTCTTATAAAAGGGCACTCAACCTTCTCTCTAATTTACACCTTCAAAGCCTTTTGGCTCAGCCAAAACCTACCCAAATATTCTCTCAACTTCCCTAAATTTGACCTAGAGGCCTAATTTGGATCATAAATCCAACCTAAGGATCACTTTTGATCAAATCAAAAGGAAGAACCCGATTAAGAGGTAATGTTGTCACCACCCCCTTTCAAGTTTCTTTCTTCTTCAACTTCTTATTTCTTTGTTATTCCCATTATAAAATAATAATTACAGTATATTATATATATTGTGATGTTATTATAAATATGGTACAACCATATTAATTATTCTATCCATCCATTAATTTACATGTCACCATACGTGCGTACGTACAACATACCGTCTCCACGTTGTGGTGTAATTGTTATTCAACAAATTATTATTTGGATGGATATAATAATGATGTATAATTTATGTAAATAATAAATATAACATGATAAGTATTATTTATATATGATATACCATCCAATTATATATTATTTTAATATAAAAATAATGATATTGTCGCTCGTGCGTACGTACGGACTACAATCTCCACGAACGCGATGAGATTCATTCCCCATCGTATTCATTCAAGACTAAATTTCATTTGATGATTAAAAATAATTTTTAGAGACATGATATCATTATGTATATAAATAATATACATCCCATCCATAACAAATATGGCTCACATAACAAAGAATATAAAGGAAAACGAATCTGTTAACACCCGAAACGATGATAATACTAAGATATTATTAACAAATCAATGTTAAAAGATCATATATGATATCATATTAATATATATGATTATTGTATAATTTAATAACAATTATTTCACCATTATACATGATTTTGACCTACCCTTAACCAAGGAAAAGTACAATGTAAGGGTTTATTTCACAATCGCTTCATTATCTGAGGTTGTTTATACGTGATTATCTACTGGGACCTATTTATCATCCACATCCATGTTTCTTAAAAATGTATTTCAAATCATTATTAATATTTTACATACTATGGGTTAAATACATTTATACCCTTTTTGACATTTTATAAGAATTTTCTAAAGGAATCTTTCTGTCGTTTTCCAAATGAGGTCCTTTTTAACCTTTTTGACAGATTTAAGGTAAAAATGTGTTTTTAACTTATACGGCATGTGTGGATATTTTACACCATTATAAAATCATTGAAGCATACCTTACAATATTATAAGAATATTTTCAAAGTAAATGTTATATTTTATAATTATGTAACTTTTAAATGATTTCAAAAAAAGATAAATTTATCTTAAATAGTTTTGATTTCATCTATGTCAACATCCTTTGATGGATTTTATTCTTATTTAAAGTTTATTTATTATGATATAAAACATCCACATTGTATTTAAGGTTTTGTTATATTTTTGACTGTGGATGTGTTATTTATTTACCATTCATGGTTTATGGAGAAATTATTGACATTTCGTATGCTAGTTTTAATACGAATGTTTATGTTATGTTTAAACCTGTTCATATGAGGAATGCATTGGACTTAATAAGTAACTGGTGGAGCCTGCTATAGCTCCTTGATGCATCGGTAGGCCTCATGAGACAAACTAGTGTCTTGGCACAAGGCCTTGACAAAATCTTATTTGTAGTCTTGGCACAAGGCCTTGACTATGTGGTTATGATAGTCTGGCATTTTGAATTCCATCATTATGAAAGTGGTTATTGATATTGCATGTGATTATTTGACTAGTAGAATATCCATTTGAATAAGTAAATGGAATTATTTCATTTTATATTTGACATATTATGCTGAAGATAATGTCTACAAGGCTTTTGTTTTAGTTATACATTGCCTTAAATGTTTATTCTTATTTATAAAAGTTTTCGCTATATTGTTATCCTTACTGAGCATCTGAGCTCACCCATTTCAATGTTTTATTTTTTACCAGGATGTGAAGAAGTAATTTATAAATGACTTCCAAGGATAGTATGAGGGGATATGAAGACAAGATGTTGTTGTAGTTTTTTTACATTATGATGTAATGTAAGACTTATGAATATATCTATTGTTTCCAAGACTACTAAACTAATCGGTCTTTTGAGACTTGATCTTTTGTGATCATGCTGATGTTATGTAATAATTCACCGACTCTGAGTAACTAGGGTCAGGGCGTTATAGCTGGTATCAGAGGAAGTTTAGTACAAACCATGGATGCTAGATTCAGATAAACACTTATTAAAGCAAATAGACCTAATATGGACTTTTAGGATTATTATAGAAGAACTTCCTAGAATTTTGGTATTATAGAGATTTTGTGAGTTTTTTGAGAAATACATCCCTATATGGATATGAGTAGGTAGAGATAGCTCTGGCACAAATGTACCTAAGGGTAAAACCCGAAAACAGCACTTTGATCTAGACTCGAATGGGAACTGGTGCACGACAATAGGCCTTGCTTCACTCTTGGTTACGACACTCCTGGGGGATATGCTTAGGATAATTATCATTTTCTTTACAAACCATTATGAAGGGTTTATGAGTATATACTTCCTCAAAGAAAACATTTTTATGATTATGTATTATATCCATAAATAGTTCAATTTATGTTAAGTGTTTTACATGTATGGAATTATGTATTTTGATTCATAAACTGATCTAATTTATGCCATTGTTTAGAAATGGCGCCTAGTGGAAGAAATGGAAATAGTATCAATGCACGCACTCCATGTAGGGATTTCCCTCCTGCTCAAGATAATTATAGTGGATCTAGTGATGCAACTGGTGCTGATTAGCTAATCACCATACTGGGACAACTCACTCAGGTTATGAATAGTAACCTTAATCATATGGAGCACCCAGATCCACAGCGTGGAGGATCAATGTTAGATAGCTTCATGAGGAAACAACCACCAACATTCGATGGGATTACAAATCCATTGGTAGGTCAGAAATGGATAAGTTCCCTAGAGAAAATATTCCAAGCATTGGGGAGTAGTGAAAGGGAGAAAGTTATCATGGTATTTTATCACCTCACTGAAGATGCTGATCAATGGTGGTCATTGATACAAAACACAAAGGAAGATGATGAAGTATCAAATATGTAATAAAGAGTGTTCAAAGATATTTTCTTAGAAAAATACTTTCCTCGTGACCATCGAGCAGATATGGAAAGGAAATTTATGAGTCTGAGACAAAATGAGGATAGGAATGCCGCAAAGAATGTGGCTAACTTTACAAGGATAGCAAGGTATGCTGAAGATTATATACATAACCCAAGAAGTAATATTGGTCGTTTCTTTTATGGGTTAAAACCATTTCATTGTCGAGCATTAGTCTCACAATCCTTCTCGTCGTATGATCATATTATCTCATGTGCTATCAAGACAAAAAAAAGAATTATCTATGTCTTATGACTTTAAATCAAAGCAAGAGAAGAAGAGATCTATTGATCACTCTGGAAATGGAAATAAGGGGAAGAAGGGAAAAGTTGAATATGCATCCTATAATAAATGTGGGAAGAAACACCCTGGTACTTGCTTGAAGGGAATGGGAGTCTATTACAAGTGTGGTGAAAAGGCCACCAAGCTTGTGATTTCATGGGGAAGAAGGAATCTACCGATGTTCAATGATACAACTGCAGAGAGATGGGAAATTATGAAAATGAATGTCATAAGCGTTAGGGTAACTTACCTTAGAAAAGGCCAAGGGATCAAGGCCAAGCTTATGTTATCACTACTACCGAGGTAGAAGCTTCGAAAGATGTGGTGGTGGGTAATTTAATGGTTTCCTCAAGTTTAGAAAATGCATTATTTGATTCTGGATCATCTCATTATTTCATATCTTCCTAGTTTGCTGAGAAAATCAGATATTTCCAATTTTATTTAACAAGGGAGTTGTCAGTTAAAACTCATAAGGGAAGTATCATTGGAACAAAGTTCTGTGAATCAATTCCCATTAGAGCATATAAATGTTCTTTATCTATTTATCACATCAT
The DNA here is from genome assembly GCA_963277665.1 of Viscum album. Lineage (NCBI taxonomy): Eukaryota > Viridiplantae > Streptophyta > Magnoliopsida > Santalales > Viscaceae > Viscum > Viscum album. Next base: position 1,161,555,707 of record OY728158.1, on the reverse strand, counting down.
CATACCTATGATTGAGTTTGATATAATCCTCAATATGGATTGGATTTAGGACAATGATGCGAAGGTTTATTTTAAGAAGAAGGAGGTTAAGATTTTTTATGATGATGATAAGGAATACCTTATCTTTAGAGTGGAACCATCACCACCTAATTCTTACCTAGATCCACCCCCAGTAGCTCAACTAAATTCAATTATTGGAGAGGAAGAGAATGAAATGAATGTGGGTGGGGAAAGGAATGTTAAAATAGAGGATGTACCAATTGTGAGATAATATGTTGATGTGTTTCCAGAAGATTTACCTGGACATCCTCCAGAACAAGAAATTGAGTTTCCCATTGATTTAATTCCTATTTCAAGGCCTATATCGAAGACCCCTTATAGAATGGCCACTATGGAATTAGTTTAACTAAATAAATGACTAGAGGAATTGAGTAATAAGGGATTTATTCTCCCTAGTGTTTCTCCATGGGGAGCCCCTGTCCTTTTTGTTAAGAAGAAAGATGGATCTATGAGGTTATGTATCGACTACAGGGAAATAAATTCTATAACAATAAAGAAAAAGTATCACATACCTCACATTGATGATTTATTTGAATAACTACATATAGATCAATACTTTTCAAAGATTGAACTTCTATCTGGATACCATCAGTTGTGTGTGAAGAAGGAATACATTCTGAATACAGCATTTCGAACCAGGTACGGGCATTATGAGTTTACAGTAATGACTTTTGGTTTGACTAATGCACCCTCTGTATTCATGGATCTAATAAATAGAGTTTTCAAGGAATATATCGATGATTTTGTGGTGGTTTTAATGAACGATATCTTGGTATATGAAAAAATCTACGAAGATCATGATAATAACTTACGCATTATCCTGAAGACTCTGAAAAGACATGAATTATATGGGAATTTTAGCAAATGTGAATTCTGGCTTCAGGAGATTTCTTTTCTTGGCCATATTGTCTCTAAATATGGAATATCTATTAATCCTTCTAAGACAAAGTTAATCCAAGAATTGTCTACACCGATGAGTGTAACTGAGGTACGCAGTTTTATTGGTTTAGCAGGTTATTATCGACGTTTCATCTAGAAATTTTCCTGATTGGCTAACCCATTAACGAAGCTCATATTTAAGGGGGTTAAATTTGTTTTGAAAAAAAAGTGTGAAGAAGGTTTTGAAGAAAAGAAGAGAAGATTATTCAATGCTCCTATATTAACTCTACCATCGGGGAATGATGGGTTCATTATTAATAGTGATGCATCAAAGAAAGGACTTGGTTGTGTTCTTATGTAGAATGATAGAGTTATTGCCTATGCATCACAACAACTGAAAATCCATGAGCAAAAATATCCTACTCATGATCTTGAGTTAGTTTCTATAATCCATTCATTGAAGATATGGAGACATTATCTATATGGTGAAAAATGTGAGATATATAACGATCACAAGATTTTGAAGTACATTTTCTCATAGAAAGAACTCATCATGAGTTAAAGGCAATGCCTTGAACTACTCTTGGATTATGATTGCACGATACACTACCATCCGGCGAAGGAAAATATGGTGGAAGATGCTTTGAGAAGAAAGGATCATGGACTTTTGAACATGATGAGAGTTGAAAGGGATCATATTTTCATGGATTTAGTAAAGATGGATATGTGAATCACCATGTAAGGTGAAACATCAATGCTTTTTCAAATGGTTTCCAAGCAATCTATACTACAAAGGATTAAGAGTTCTCAGACCGATGATGAAGAATTTCAAAAGAAGACTAATGCTGTGAATGATGGGAGATTGAGTGAATTTTTGTATGAAGATGGAATTTTGAAATTCGGGAAGAGACATTGTGTTCCGGATATACCTGATCTAAAAAGGGAATTGTTGGACGATGCTCATAGTTCCAATTTCTCTATACACCCTGGGAGCACCAAAATGTATAGAGATTTGAAAGAACATTTTTTGTGGGACAACATAAAGAGGGAGATTGGAGATTTTGTGTTAAGATGTATGGTTTGTCAACAAGTGAAAGCTAGAAGGAAACAGCCTGGAGGAGTCATGCAACCTCTTCCCATACCTGAGTGGAAATGGGATAATATCATGATGGAATTTTTCATGGGACTACCAAAGACTCCTAGAAGGAACGATTCAATATGGGTCATTGTTAATCGTCTTACCAAGTCAGCACATTTTCGTGCTATAAGGGAAGATTTACCACTTGAACGTCTCGAATGACTATATGTTAATGAAGTTGTGAGACTTCATGGAGTACCCATATCGATTGTTTCTAACCCTGATCCAGGTTTCACATCAAGATTCTGGAAAAGTCTTCCGAAATCCCTAGATACTGAACTTCATTTGAGCACTGCCTACCACCCTCAAACAGATGGACCATTAGAATGGACTATTCAAACCTTTGAAGACATGTTGAGATCTTTCTCACTTGACTTTCAGGGTATGTGGGATCAATATTTAACTCTGGTAGAATTTTCCTATAACAATAGATTTCATTCAATTATTCAGATGACACCATATGAAGCGTTGTATGGAAAGAGATGTCTCACACCAACCTGTTGGGATGATGTTGGTGAAAAAAACTATTAAGCCCAGAATTGGTGGAGGAAACGATGAAAAAGGTGAAGGTAATCCAAAACCACATCAAAGAAGCTCAAAGTAGGCAGAAGAGTTTTGCCGATAATCGAAGGAAGGATTTGGAATCTTAGGTAGGATATCATCTTTTCTTGAAGTTATCTCCATGGAAGGGAGTTATACATTTCGGTAAGAAATGTAAATTGAGTCCCAAGTGCATCTGACCTTTCGAAATTCTAGAACGAATTGGTGTTGTAGCTTATCATTCGGCAATGCCGCCAAGTCTCTCCAAAGTTCACGATGTGTTCCACATATCACTATTGAAAAAATACATGCCTGACCCAACGCCTGTACTAGCCTATGAGGAATTAGAACTGGAACCTGATCTGTCTTATTGCGAAGATCCCGTCAGGATTATTGATACAAGAGAACAAGTGCTTAGAAACCAGAAGACTCGTCTGGTAAAAGTTCATCGGAGAAACTATAAGATGGAAGAGGCAACGTGGGAACCCGAGGAGCTTATGATGAAGAACCACCCAAGTCATTTTATTTAGTAGTATTCTAGATATTTTCAAGACAAAATTATTTGAAGGAGGGGAGAATGTAACAGCCCAACCTTCCACGATACGCTCCTCTTTGAATAATACAGTAGTGTGTGTTTTACACAACTTCGAGTTCTAACACACCACAACCAATCAAACTAGCTGTTATGAATAGTAATACTCACTTTTTGAAATTTTAAACATTTTACCTTCAAAATGGTCTCCATTTTTTGATTCGGGATATTGAAATTAGCATTGGGTGAAATTTTGGTATTTTTCTGAAAAATTTCAATTTTTGATGAATAGTGAAATAAACACTGAGTTATAGTTTAAAACCGAATTTTTATTTAAATAATTATTTATTTTATTTTAATTTAATTAGGGTAAAAATTGATACATAATACCTATATATGTTCAATGTAATTCATTGGAGTTAGTTTAGAATAATTTTAGATATATAATTTTTTTTGGAACTTTTCACCATCTTTTACCCACCTCCTTGGAAAATTTAAAAATTCACCTAAAACATTATTTTACCACTTCTGTGAGTGGAATTTCAAAAATTCGAGATAAAAGGTTAATATCAAGGAGTAAAATGTGGTTCAATAAGATAAAAATAATTTTTGGTGAATAGTAACTTTTTACTTTTATTTACCACGGTTAAAAGTAAATAGGGTCTTTAAGGGTAAAAATGATATTAATATTACCCTAACACATGTCCTAATTCTATTGAACAAGTATATCTCTACCAAAAACAACCTTTGGAATAAAATATTATCATTTAGGTCCACTTGGATTAGATTAGGACATTAATTATTATTTAATTCAAAGAAGAGTTAAAAGAGCTAAAATCAAAGTTTAATAACTAAAAAAATTAATATAGGATTGTACATAATATAAATTAGATTATAAATATTCATTAGAAATCTAAAAATATTTCCTACATAATGGAATTTTATTTATAATTTTTAGACATTAATTAATTTAATATATTTATGACACAATGATGATGCAATAATTACCTAATTAATGAAATATTAAAATAATTGATATTATAAATATCAAAATAAATGTAATTTGAAACCTTTTAGGAAATAAACTAATTTTCTAGGTTCATTTGACATATTAGGATTGTTTATATAAATTTTATTCTAAGTAATAATGCTGTTATAAAATTATCAAAAACAAAAAACCCAATAGTGTCAAAATTGACATAAAAGAGTTTTTAAAACAAATATTATATTATTAATTGATATTCTATTCCTAAAAATCTAATGTTCGCCCAAAATACTTATATCATGAAAGGTGTATCATTAATGGACCACAAGGGGGGCTATTGGATGTTTATAGTAATTTTATTAACTATATAATATAAAAATACAAAGAGATATGGTAAATGTCAAACTATTTAACTAAGAGTTAAACATAAATGATAATGTTAATATAGTTACACAAACCTATCTAAAATATATTGGTTGAAATTATTTCTACCCATACCCACCATAACCTTTAAATAATCCAATTTTTAACCATTATAAATTGAATATGAATTTATTATAAAATAATATTTCTTGCTTTTCCAAAGGTGCCCCTCACCCCTCTTATAAAAGGGAACTCCCCCTTCTCTCTAATTTACACCTTTAAAGCCTTTTTGCTCGTCCATAATCTGCCCAAATATTATCTCAACTTCCCTCACTTATACCTAGAGGCCTTAGTTTGATGATAAATCCAACCTAAAGAGACCTTTTGACCAAATCAAAAGGAAGAACCCGATTAAGAGGTAATGTTTTACCCACCCTCTTTCAAGTTCCTTTCTTCTTCAACTTCTTCTTTATTTGTTATTCCCATTATAAGATAATAAATCCAGTATATTCTATATACTATGATTTTATTATAAATATGGTACAAACATAATCATTATTCTATCCATCCACTGAATGAAATTTCATCATACGTGCGTATGTATGGCTTACCGTCTCCACGTCATGGTGTAATTGTTATTCAATAAATTATTATTTGGATGCATATAATAATGATATATATTTCATGTAAATAATAAATATAACATGATAATGATTCTGTATATATGATATACCATCCAATTATATATTATTTTAATATAAAAAGAATTATATTGTCGCTCGTGCGTACGTATGGACTACCGTCTCCACGAACGCGATGAGATTCATTCCCCGTCGTATCCTTTCAAGACTAAATTTAATTTGATGATTAAAAAAAAAATTTAGAGACATGATATCATTCTGTGTATGAATAATATACATCCCATCCATAAACAATATGGCTCACATAACAAAGAATATAAAGGAAAATGAATTCGTTAACACCCAAAATGATGATAATACTAAGATATTATTAACACATCAATGTAAAAAGATCATATATGATATCATATTAATGTATATGATTCTTTTATAATTTGATAACAATTATTTCACCATTATAAGGGAGTATAACCTACCCTCAACCAAGCAAAAGTACAAGATAAGGGTTTATTTGACAATCTCTTCATTATCTGAGGTTGTTTATACGTGATTATCTACTAGGACCTCTTTATCATCAACATCAATGATTCTTAAAAATGTATTTCAAATCATTTTTACTATTTTACAAACTATGTTTTAAAGTCATTTATACCCTTGTTGACTTTTTATAATAATTTTATAAAGGAATATTTCTGTCGTTTTCCAAACAAGGTCCTTTTTAACCTTTTCGACAGATTTAAGGTAAGAATGTATTTTTAACATATATGGCATGTGCGGCTATTTTCCACCATTATAAAATCGTCAAAGCATCCCTTAAAATCTTATAAGAATATTTTCAAAGTAAATGTTTTATATTATAATTATGTGACTTTTAAATTATTTCAAAAAAAGAGATATTTCTCTCAAATAGTTTTGATTTCATCTATGTCAACATCCTTTGATGGATTTTAATCTTATTTGAAGTTTATTTATTGTAATACAAAACTTCCATATTGTATTGAAGGTTTTGTGATATTTTTGACTATGGATGTGTTATTTTTATACAATTCATGTTTTATGGAGAATGTATTGACATTTTGTATGCTTGTTTTAATAAAAAAAATTATGTTATGTTTAAACCTATTCATATGAAGAATGCATTGGACTTAATAAGTGACAGGTGGAGCCCGCTATAGCTCCTCAATGCATCAGTAGGTCTCATGAGAAAAACTAGAATCTTGGCACAAGGCCTTGATAAAATCTTATTTTTAGTCTTGGCACAAGACCTTGACTATTTGGTTATGATAGTCTGTCATTATTCATTCCATCATTTTGAAAGCGGTTATTGATATTTCATGTGCTTATTCAACAAGTAGAATATCCTTGTGAATAAGTAAATTGCATTATTTCATTTTATATTTGCCATATTATGCTAAAGTTCAAGTTTAAAAGGTTTTTGTTATATTTATACATTGCCTTAAATGTTTATGCTTATTTATGAATTTTTTTTGCTATATTGTTATCCTTACTGAACATCTAAGCTCACCCCTTTCAATGTTTTATTTTTTCCCAGAATGTGAAGTAATTTATGAATGACCTGCAGTGATAGTATGAGTGGATATGAAGACAAGATTTTGTTGTAGTTTTTTTTTACTTTATGATGTAATGTAAGACTTATGAATATATCTAGTGTTTCCAAGACAACAAAACTAATCGGTCTTTCAAGACTTGATCTTTTGTGATCATGCCATTGTTATGTAATAATGCACCGACACTGGGTAACTGGGGTCGGGGCGTTACAGACCGCCCATGAAGGACACGCTCTTGTCAATCCTCAATATCTACTAGAACCCCCGTAAAAGTCTCCCCATCATCAACGTCCAGCTTGCCATTGAAAATGAAGTGAGAAGGGTCGTGCACGTATCTCCTCAGTTGGGATACGTGGAAGACGGCGTCAACTCAGTGAAACTGAGGTATAAGAGCTAGGCAGTAATCTACATCGCCAACTCTGCTAAGGACTTCAAAAGGCTTGATGAACCTCAGAGATAACTTTCCACCTCAGTCAAATCTCCACGAACCATATCGAGGTGAGACCGGTAGAAAGACATGGTCGCCATCCTCGAACTCTAGAGGTCTCCGTCTCCTGTCGACATAGAACTTCTGCCTGCTATGTGCATTCTTCATCCACTCTTGGATGAACTGCACCTTCTCTGTGGTAGCCTGTAATATCTTTGGTCCCACATGTGTTGACTCCCTTGGGTTCGTTCAGCATAATGGTGATCTACAAGGTCGCCCATACAATACCTCTAAAGGTGACATCCCAATAGTGGAGTGATAGATATTGTTGTATGAAAACTATACCAAAGGAAAGTGATCCTTCCTACTACGACCGAAGCTGAGGACGCAAGCAGGCAGCATGTCCCCGAGAGTCTAAATGGTCCGCTCAGTCTAGCCATCTGTCTGAGGATGGAAGGAGGTTCTCAAATAAAGCTGCATCCTGAAAGACTCATGTAACCCCTTTCATAGATGGGAAGTGAAACATTTATAACGATTAGAGACAATCGTCGAGGGTACTCCATCTATCCGCACATTCTCTTGCACATAGAGTCGTCACAGGCTCTCTACTGAACTCTGGTCTCTAATCGTTAGAAAGTGGGATTACTTGGTGAGTCAGTCGATGATCCCCCCGACAGAATCAAAACCTATGTATGTACATGGACATCCTGTCATGAATTCCATGGACTTTACATCCCACTTCCACTCTAGGACAACCAAAGGCTGAACCAAGTCTGTCGGTACCTGATGCTCCGACTTCACTTGCTGACAAGTGAGGCACCAAGAGACAAACTCTAAAACTTCTTTATTCATTCCTGACCACCAGTGCTATCATCGGAGATCCTAGTACATTTTTTCCACTCCTAGATGTACCGCTAGAGGGGAAGTGTGGAACTCCCTCATCACTTCCTCCAGAAGTGATACCGGTACCATGGTACGTCCTCTTAATGGGATGATGTGCTCTCCACCTTCATAAAATTAAACAGGTGCTAGTCTTGTGGATATCTGAACACGTCGAGCATTGTAGTCAATGTTTTCATGTTGCGCCTCCCTGAATCACTGAATAAGTGGGGGAGTGACTATAAAAGATTGAATGAAATCTGCTCCATCTCAATCCACAAAGGATATCTGTAAGCAGCCAGCTGCTCCATCGCCTCACCTAGAAACTGTATACCAGATCTTATGCTGAGTGAATCTGATACAACCTTCCCATTCCCAAGAATATAGACTATCTCGAAGTCATATTCCTAGAGAAACTCAAGCTAACGATGCTATCCCTGGTTCAGGTCCTTCTAAGAGAAGATTAACCTAAGACTCCTGTGATCAGAGTAGACTGTAAGACGCTCGCCCATCAAGTAATGTCGCCACATTTTCAAGGGGAAGACCACTACTAATAACTTCATTTCATGGGAAGCATAGTTCTGCTCATTTTGTCTCGACTATTGAGAACCACATGTGATCACTCCTCATTCCTGCATCAGGACACATTCGAGTCCAGTCCCTGATGCGTCGCAGTAGACTACATGCCCTACGCCCTCTTCTGGAAGCCTCAAGATGGGGGGGGGGCACTAGTCAGCCTCTCCCTCAGCTCATGAAAACTCTGTTGGAATCTCTTCGACCACACTAAAGGTTTCCCTGTCTTCGTCAACACTGATAGTGGGGCTTCAGCTCTGGAGAAATCTGGCACAAATCTTTGGTAGTATCTAGCCAAACCCAGTAAACTCCATACCTCTATCATCCTCCCGGGTGGTTCCAAAGCAAGTATCGTCTCAATCTTTGCTGAATCCACTGCAACCCCAGCCTCCGATATGACATGTCCTAGAAATTGAACCTCTTGGATCTAGAACTTAAACTTCGAGAGCTTACCATAAATATGGTTCCCTCATAGTGTGTCTAGTACTACCTGCAAATGATAGGCATCCTCCTCCTTAGTAGTTGAGTAGATCAGAATGTCTTCAATGAAGACTATAACAAAGCAATCAAGGTATGGTTGAAAGATCCTATTAATGAGTCGCATGAACACTGATGTAGCATTGTTTAAACTAAATTTCATAACCAAAAACTCATACCGGGCGTGCTGATATCTGGAATTAGTCTTCTACACATCCTTATCTCGTACTCTGAGTTGATGATAGCCCGATCTGAGGTATATCTTCAAGAACCACCATGCTCCGTTCATCTAATAAAATAAGTCTTCAATACTTGGGAGTGGCAAATTATTCTTCACGGTCACCTAGTTCAGTCTCTGATATTCAACATAAAGTCTCAAGATCTCATACTCCTTCATGGTGAACAAAATTGGGGCAGCCCAAGGACAAACACTGGGCCGAATGAATCCCTTCCCCTATAAAACCTCTTGTTGTACCCGCATCTCACGAAGCTCCACGAGAACCATTTGATATGTTGGTGTAGATATCAGTGTTGTCTAGGGGCACAAGTCAATGTAAAATTCCACCTCTCTATGAAGAGGTAGACCCAAAAAATCATCAGGGATGAAATCTGAGTACTGGTCCACCACTATAAGATAACTTGGACTCTCCATTACAACTACTCTGAGGGTAAGGCTGGCCAACTGATGTGTGGTCGGCTACACTCTCCTCTGGGTAAGTCCATATTGTGCTGCAAAGGCTTCCTTCTTTCTTGTGAATATAAACCTAGTCCCATTTGTGCGTACAAACCACATTTGGAAGCTAATATAGTAAATGTGATCATGGATTTTAGATAACCATTCAATACCCAAGATGACATCGTAAGGCCTCGACACTGCTACTAATACATCCCATCCAAATCTCTCACCTCCTAGAGTAAGCTCGCACTGTTAGAACTAGTGTGTACTCATCGAAGCTGATCTCATATGAGTCTTTAGCCATAAGGATCGAGCCAACGACTCCATAGGAATCTTGGAGCTCCAAATTAGGGTAGTGGAAATAAAAGAATGATTGGAACATGTTTCTATAAGTACTACAGCTAAGGTGGAGTAGATACAGATCATACCTCATATCATCTCCGGAGCACCGTGATCATAAGATTCACCTGCCTGGAGCTGAGCTCGCCCCTGTCCTCCTGCTCCCTGTGATTGGGGTGGACCACCTAGTGGTGGTGGCGGTAACATCATGACTTGTCTCCCACCACCAGGTGCATGGCCAGCTCCTCTTCCATGTCTGCCTGCTCCCTGCAGACCTCCTCGGTCAAATCTCTATCTCTACATGAGCAGTCCTCCGACCATATTCTAATCATCCGTATGGCGGGTTGGACTATCACAATCCATGTGACCGTGCCTGCCTCATGTGTAACATTGTCTGATCCTCACATGATTGGATCTGTCTTGGGTGCCCCGCACAACCAACCATGAATCATGCGGTCATCCACCGGTAGATCTGGTCCACTTGGACCTCTGCGACATCTATCTACTGCCAGTTGTAGAAGACTCAACTACGTGATGACTGGTGGTGGGTCACACTGCTACTGACTGGTCATCAAGAAAACTCTCTACTAAGAGGGATCTCTCTAACACCCCCACCTACGTCGGGATGCTAAGAAAAATCATCGAATCCTTGATCTCCCACTTGAGACATTGCTCGAAGTTCTGGGCCCTGAAGAATGGGTCTCGCACCATATCAGTGGAGTAGCTTGAGAGTTCTATGAACCTCGCTGAGTTCTGAGCCACAGTCATGCTGCCCTGCTGCAGATGAAGAAGCACATGAATGCACACCGTGCGAAGGGTCACTGGGACAAACTCTTCCTGAAGCAGGCTCTCAAAGTCTACCAAGAGAAGTGTCACCTCTTCGTGAACCTGAAGCATCAAGCTTCATCGTCTTCCTACTACTGCCTATAGAAGTTTAGCGGCAAAGACAACCATGAGATCAGCTGGTATCCCTACTTGTCGGAGGACTCTCACCACGGACTCCATCCAATCCACAGATGTTTGTGGGTCCATTTCTCCCCTAAACCTAGATGGCCTATGGCACTGGAACTCATGCAACGCGCTCAAGCGGCGTGCACTCTATGATGTTGGGGATGGTGGCATCGGTGGCGCAACGGGTAGTGGTACTTATGGTGCCTCTGCTGGTTCTTCTACTGGAAGAGGGCCCTACAATGAGGCCTCATCGCACGGTGCACAATCAGTGCGTACTACTCTCGGAAAATAGCTGGTTGTCTACATGGAGGCATCATGAAAAGAAACATGTGTTCCACGGTCAATAAGTTATACCTGGTGAGCTGACTCAAATAGATCACAATGAAAATTCTTGAAACACACACGCAATTAGTTTTTTCATGCACTGAGTCAGAAATCATGAGTCAGGGTCTTCGTGTATGGATACGCCGGCCGCCAAACCAACACTGGATTCCCTAAACTGATAACCAAACTCACTATACTTAACACTATTGTCATTAAAAAAAATATCAGAGTCCTATGTTCTTTGGTAGAACCGACTCCTATGATACCAATTTGTCACGACCCGTCCTCTGGGGCCCGTGTCGTGACTACCCCAAGCCCACCTTCCATAGGCCAGGGGCTGGCGACTAGAACCAAAATACGTATTCCCTAAAACCGGGAAGGAATTTCCTTTATAACTTGAAAACACACTCAACCAAGCACACAGTAAGATACGAACAGAGGTAAAATGTATAGAAAAAAGAGTGTTGAAAGTAAAAGGTGCTGGAATAGAATCCCAACAGCAATGGTACAAGTACAAATGAAATAAAAAAGAAAGCAGTTACTAGGTCATCCTCCAAGGTTCCTACTTGAAGGGTAGGTATAGATCACCTCCTCAACACTCCACGTATGCCCGTCTCCTCTACGTACCAACACACCATATGGTCTATCTTCGGGCCCCGTCTAGTCATAGTACCCTCAGCCTCGATCAGCGATGTCTGTCTTCTGCAACAAACACATTAATGTGCCGGCATATCCAGTACAGGGGTGAGTATAACGATACTCAGTAGTGACCCCGAGATGCTCAATGTCTCACAAAATCCTCAAATGATAAACCACAAAGCATGAAGTCAACTATCAACCCTTCTTACGTATATGCACACACATATACCAAAGTTATCAAGTATACCCATCTCAATCATGAGAAAAACACATAGTCCAACTCAAGCCCAAAGATAAACCATTCCACAAAGGAAGGAATACCACAATGGTAAGTACCACATAGGTACTGCACCCATAAGAATTCCACAAAGGTATTATCACGAAGGAAAGTACCAGATATGTATGAACTCACCTCATGTCAGGTATAACTTAAGTATAGTAGTAGAGATTATTAGATATAACTACCGAATCATCTTACTCTATTAAGAAAATCTTGGGCTGACCCACATAGGATTTCTCGGTGCAAACCCACACATGATCACTCGGTGCTGACCCACACAGGATCGCTATGTGTCGACCCACACAAAATCGCTCAATGTTGACCCACACAGGATTGCTCAGTAGTGACCCACACAGTATCGCTCGGTACATCGTCTGACCCACACAGGATCCTAGTACATCTCCAGAATGTCGTCAGACCCACACAATATCCTAGTACATCTTCAGTACATCGTAAAACCCATAGAGTGTCTTAGTACGTCTCCAGTACGTCGTCTGACCCACATAGGATCTTAGTACATCTTCAGTGCATCGTCAGACCCACACAGGATCCTAGTACATATCCAGCACATCGTCAGACCCACACAGGATCCTAGTACATCTCCACTATGTTGTCCGACCCACATAGGATCCTAGTACATCATCAGTACATCATAATACCCACATAGGATCCTATCACATGCTATGGTACATTGTCAGAACCACATAGTATCCTTGTACATCATCAGAGCCAGCTACAGGGTTCCCATACTAATCTCTCTTTACTTTGGGTGGTGTTTCTCCTCATTTCACTGGTTGATACTCCAACTACCAAGAAGTCCCACAAAGAAGTATGCAAAAGGTTCGCCACATCATAGGGGTCTCAACGCAATGGATGGTGCATCAATCGGATGCCCGGTCTGTAAGTTATTACCCTTGAAATTGGGCTCTATACGGGCGGTGCACAGCTTGTCAGATCATGCAGGAAAGTCGTGTGAAGTCCCTGGGTGAGACAGTGGCAACTGCACAGTTGTTGCACAGTTTTCCAAACTATTCAGGATAACCGTGCATCCACTTAAAGTTATGTTTTTTAAGTCTCAAGCCACTCGGGATTTTCCATTTTCCCTCATTTTTCCTCCCAGTCATGGCTCACACAAGAGTTCCAGTTTTTATAGGTTGGGGAAGCTCTTTAGCTCGTTTTGGATTAAAATAGAAGGGTTTTATTTGTGTATCGAAGGTTGTTCTCCTTGGTTAAGTCCCTCTTTTGGCGCAAGGTCCATGGTGCGGTAGGGTGCCACTACGGCTAGCCAGATGGCCAGCCCTCTTCTTTAGGTTGCGCGGTCACGCACCACGCCTTCGCCGGTGACCAGCTCAGTCGTCTTTCTTCATCAAAAATATTTTATCAACAACACAAGGGTTTTTAGAGAGTTCGGGCCATGTTTTTTTGGCCCGCAGCCTCTACGTTTGAGCGGTAGCAAGCAGTTCACAATTATTTCTTGAATCACGACGAATTTCCAAAACGGGTAAGGGGAAAATTCAAACAACAATCCCTACAACCACCTAGAATAATTATTTCCAATTCCACAAAAAAGGAATCATCCGTGAATCAACTAGTTAGTGAGTTGATCCATATTCTTTATTTAGAATGGATAAAATGGGAATCGATGATCACACATAATTAAACCCCTACCTCGAAGGTTTGTTGTTTTTTTGTGAGAGAGAAGTTGAAGATGTCGATGTTCATAGCGCCCGCCACACACCTCTGATCTCGAGCTCGTTATTTGAATAAACTCTCTTCGATAGAGGTGGTTCTTCATTGTTGAAGATTTACACCATTGGGGGTTGCCTCGAGGAAGGATTCGAAGATGTTGGAGAACGTCGGCATTCTTCATTTTGATAAGCGTTCATCATAGAAGAATTTCTTCGTTGGAGAAGTGCAATCCTCCCAAATGCTCTCCCCTTCTCCATTTCCAAATACTTTCCCCCAATCCCCACCAAAAATGAAATAGCCAACATAATAAATTATGTTATCTATTTAGTTTGTTGGCATAATTTCAAATTGGATTAATTAATTAATTGATGAGTTTGTATAATTAATCAAAGGGTGTGGCATAATTAAAGTGGGGAAGTTTAAGAGGCTTCCCCACATTTAAGAGGGAGTTTAAGGGATTCCCCCATTATGAGGGTCCAGGTGGTCCCAACCTTTAGGAATTCAAATTGGGGGGTTTAGGCTCGGGTGGTCCCCACCACCATAACCCATTTTAGAGGTTTCAGTTCAGGTGGTCCCCACCATTATAACATCCACATGGGAGGTTTCAACAAATAAAAATTTTAAACGTTTTTATTTTATTTTATTCTTTCATGAAAAAAAACATAAACTAACTTTCACCCTCGACCACCTATCGTCGAGGTGAACATCTCCTTAAGAGAATACTAGAACTACAAGTTCAAATGTGTCCTAAGATTTCAATTCCAATCACCGGTTAAAAACTTACAAAAACCCTCTCGCATGTTTACTGAATGTACCCGAAGAAAAGTTCAGAAATTCATTTCGGGCACACTGGGCCTCAAAATCACATGCTGTTAATTTTCACAGACTCATAAAATTCCCATATATATAAAAAAAATTACATAGAAATTCTGGGCCATTACATTTATTTCGAAATTAATTAAAAAGGAAGGAATGAAAAGATCTCAAGTAAAAATGTGTATTAGAATAATTCAAGAAAACCAATAACATACCTTTGACCACTTCATTTAATGGTCGAACTTTAATCATATTAGTATAAAAATATTTGTTTCACAACCTTTTTTATCTCATGTAGATGATTTCCAGCATGAGTTACTAGCTTCATGAACACATTATCACAGTGGTCCAACTATTTGTAACTAAAACATCTCACCATTGTATGACTATATATCACCCCACTATTGGATTCTTCAAGATTCTTTTCCTTACAATAATAAACCATATGACTAAAATTTCCACATCAGTAACACTTCCCTAATTTTAAAATACATATTATAGGGTTATTTTTACCACACTTATCACATGATGGGAACTTTATTTTGACCCCTCTAGATTTATTGTATGTATGTTTCTGTATCACCTTCTATCCTGAATGGTTGTTACTTTTTTCATCCCAAGGAATATAAGTTTCAGGAAACTCCATCTCAACTTTCTCAGCACAATGACAAACTTTTTCAATGATTTTAAATTCACATGAAAATAAAGATCTTTTTAAACATGGTTTCAATCCTTAGTAAAATTAATTAATTTTACTATCAATGTACACAAAAAAAATCTAGTACTCACTTGTCCAATCAGGTACAATTGTCTTCATATATGGATAAAAAATCTTCATATTTTTTCCTCAATTATATGAATTGTTTTTCTATCCATATTTGAACAAACATTGAGAAATATTTCTCAAGGAAAATATCTTTAAATATTTTCCATTCCAAAAATTAAGTTCATATTTCTCCCCATCATGGATACCAAAAACTTTATGGCTTGTTTTAACTAATCTATCACAAAAACAAACTACTTAGTTATAACTCCATCCATCTCAAGATGCTAATTTAGAGGAATAATTTCCTCTTAGATCCTTCCAACTATAACCACCCTATTTACTCTGCATAATACCATTCTAAATTGACAATTTTTAGACAAATAAACATAGTAATATTAAAATTATTTATCATTTCAAATTAACCATATAGTAAAAATTTTCAAGTGAATTCAATTAAAATTATACTAAAATCTAAAGTTATCTAAACCATAACATTAATTACATACTATAATTACACATCCTTAAATATTACATAATCTTGACTGTGAAGTTAATAATTCATTCTATTAAATTTTAGGATCATTTATGGTTTATAGTTTTAGATAATTATGTCTTACTACATAAATTAAAAAACCCTATATATTAAATTGGACACTTATCATCAGTAACCATTTTCCCCAAAAAAACATTTAAGAAAAAACATTATATCTTTTTATAAAAAATCTTCAAGACTTTCAACTCGACTTCTTATTTTCCCATAAAACAACCTTAAAACCTTTGAAAAAAATTAAGAACAGGGGATGAGAAGAAAAATATAACTAAGGGAAATAAAAAAGAAATAAAATCATTAATACAATGAAAAACATCAAAACCCAAGAAAATAATTTTCATCAAGGTATACCATTTTACCCAAAAAGGTAATCATCTTTCTTTTAAAAGGTTCATTAATCTTACCTTTCAAAAAAATTCCATGAAAACTCATTATAAGGTATATAAATGTCACATAGGTGCCTTGAGACATCACCTCAAAGATCCATTAGATAACCCTTATAGAACCCTTATAAATTCGAATAACCATATTGATTACTTCAAATATAATTATCCAAAGAACATAATAATTACCGAATTCATTGAGGAACTATATAGTTGAAACCATTGTATAAGATATATCGGGATCACCCCCTATCCGTAGTGGAGATCAACCTATCATATACATAATGTAACATGACTATACAATGAAAAAAACATTTGAAGCCATCAAATTTTCATCAAAACCAAATGAAAAACACTTTTAAACACATAAGTAAAACAATTTTATATATCAAAATACCATTTTATATTATAAATAATTTTTATTAACAAAATACACATAAAGGAAAATACGGTTTATATTTAAATAATACATAAAATCTTGTAATGAAATAAAAAAATCAAATAACAGTAAAAATGGTGTTAAAATTCATTTTCACTGTATACATTAAAAAATAACATTTCTTTTTTATCAAATAATTCAGTAAAAACATGTGGAAATACTCCTTTTAAAAACCATTGAAAGAAATTAAAAAAATAATTTTATAAAAAATTCATTTATATATAAGTATGTTTATAAAATAATTTAAAAAATATAGATATATAAGAAAAGGATTTGTAGGGAAAACTTTAAAATTATATTTTTAAAGAAAATTCCCCTTCCATTTTTGAAACATTTGAAATATAATCCCCATGAAATAAAATCCTTAAAAACGTTAAATATCATAGGAATATATAAATTCATGATATAACATGTAAAATTGGGATTTATATACACATCATAAAACAATATAGGTGCATAAATTCAAAATATGCCTCAATGAAAGAATATTGAGATGATGTTCAGTACCTTGAGTCTGACTCATCACGTACATTCTTTGTCTTAATGAATAAAAAATCATGTTACTTATTTAATTTCTTAATAACATTTTTTAATTTTATTATTACTTTTATTTCACTTATAAACTTGTAATACATGATTACTTATTGAATTAAGTTTATTTTGCATGTTTTGACGATATTCAGAATATGTGACAAAAATGACTTCAATAGGTTAGCTATAGTCAAAGAGGCCATTATTTAAAAATATATAGAATAATAATCATGATATAATTATATTTTTTATATAAAAATTATACCTTTAAAACTAATCACGTAATATGTTTATGAATAATGAACAATTTTACAGTCATGGAGATGATAGGTCTTACATACGTATGAGTAGCATTTCCAATTGTTAATAATCATTAGGAAAAAAAGTTAAGTGTTATTTTATATTTCCATAATGATAATAATATCATAAACACAAAATTATTTCATTAAATATAAATATATATATCATCCATGATATTTGGTCATGATAAATGAATCACATCACTCTATGGTGGAATTAGTCCGCACATATGCACGAACAACATAATTATTTCTCAATAAATATAAAGGTAAACGTAAATGGTATATATTATCTTTTCAAAATGATAATTATGCCATGAATGTAATTATTATTTCTTATATATCATATATAATAATTAACGTTATCCTAAAAAACTTTTATGAAAAGTTTCAGTAAAAAATGAATCGCATCGCTTCGTGAGGTTGTAGTTCATTGTACATATGAGGGACATTATCTTATCCCACATGGAATAGAAAGTAAGAAGTTATATATGATATAATTTTTCGAGAAGTATATTTTTGTTACAAATATCATATATATACTTTAAATACATAATTATATCAATCCATGAGAGGCAATTATGAAAAGAGATTCACATCTATTCAAGTGGTGGTAGTCCTCCACACACATGAATGATGATTTTGTTTTCCATTTTATGGAAGTGGATTTGTAATTAGGGTATGTAATTAACATAATAGCATATAATTATAAGGTATATATTGTTTTTATTACACAATCATAATTAAATATGATTTTAAGTATGTGGAAAAAGAAATAAAATAAAAATACTCAGTTAAACATGATACCACTTCTTCAAGAAAACTCCTTAGGTTGGCACCAAAATCCTTCATATGATGGATTTATGATAAAACCAGGGGATATAAGTCATGATGAGGTAATTAAAGAAGTTATTTGGGTATTTACTGTCTGATAAAAATGAATTTTATGGTGTAAATAGGAGAGGGAAGGGGTTACCTTTTATAAGTGAGGTGAGTAGAATGGTTTTAATTCTTGAAAAAAAAGGTGTACACACATTTTTCACATGAAACAAGGATCATAAATGGTCCATTATCGATAATTATAAATTATAAGGTCTAAATATGTCCATAAAATATATTTTATACAAATTTTATATCATTTTAACTCCAATATTTTTATTCTAATACCCTGATGAATCTATTTCTACCTTAATAGCAGTTAAAGATTGTTTTTTTTTCAATGTTCGTTATGAAAAAAAATAAGTTTAAATTATTAGATAATATAAATTATTATTATTCCATATATATAATTCATATTAATAAATTTAATTCATATAAATAGAATTATTTAATTTAAAATTAAACCCATAGACGCAATGAAATAACGGTTTTTCAATAAGTATATTCTTCAAGCAAAAAGTTTTTTTATATTAAATATCATACTGTTAATCTTCATTGTATTAATTTAAATTAATATTAATTGGTGTAAAATATATAAATTTCATTAAAATAATACATCATTAGGTTTTTTTTGTAACAACCAGTTACTTATAAAATAATTTTTTTTATTCTCGAATTAAATAGTCAAATTCATTATAAATAAAATAAGTGGTATATAAAGAAATTAAGGAATCTATATTAATAGAATAGTAACCACTCCTATGAAGGTATAAATAAAATTCATGTATATTATATGTGAAAATATTATATATTTATATCATTTTAGAAGTAAATAAATGTTTTGAAAATGATAAATTAAGTGTTGGCATTTTTGTGAAACATAAATATTAATTTACAATTTTAAAATTAATATAATTATTAAAAATAAAATTTATATTCATATAATATATACTTAAATTAATATTTTATTTTATTTTAATTATATTAAAATTTTACGGGACCTAAATAAATTTTTCAAAGTGTCATAAAATCAGTTATATTATTAAAATCATGATTTTCTAAATAAATGATGAATTTAGTTAAAACATAAATTTCTATTATTTATAAAAACAATTCCAAAATTGGATTAAATTTTTTAATTCTATATTTCAAAAAATATTTAGGGTGAATGTTTTATATTTTTCTAAAATAGTTGAGTTTTATTAATAGTGAAATATCGTAATTGGCGATATTTAGAAAATAAATGAATTGTTGAGTCATATATGATGTATGAGTGATTTAGGTAAAATAATATCAATATATCATTCTCTAGTAACTATATTTAGTCATGGAATCAAAAACATTCATATTCTTCTACCAAAATTACACACTAAGGAAAAATAATCAAAAAACACCCCTCTCATCCACTAAAATACCACCCCTCACCACTTCTTCTCCTCACAGCTTCAAATCGTTATAGATTGTCTAATTTTTACCCCATTACCTTCCCAATACTCTTTTCCATGTTCAAGTCCTTCTGATTTTACCTAAATTACAAAACCAATGGCCTTAAGGAGGTTCTTAAGGAGAAGAATTCAAGAGGTAAAATTCTCTTTCATTTTCTTTTATTTTCTTTTAAATGTATTTTATTTTCTTATTCTATCCTCACCTACCCTCATCCAAGTGACATAAAAAATATATTATCATGAATATAATTTAACAGTATTGTGTTAATATAATATCCACCATCAAACCTCTTCTATTCTCCACTTATTCTAGAAAATGAAATCATCGCATGTGACGTGTCTATTCACCACCTTCATGGACGACGAGTTTTCATTTTTTTTTACCGCATTCAATGTTGGTCATAAAAAAATTATTACAGTTAAATAATATTTTATTATATATATTATATATTATATATTATTCTGTAAAAAATATATAAACATGATATTAAATAAAATAATGTTCATAATAGTCGTAAATAACCACTAAAATAAATTAGATCATTTTCATTAATGTTTTATCTAATGAATCATAAAAATATCAGAACAAAATATGATATATGGAATTATGGAATTATCTAAATACTTTTTATTTCTTCTTTTGTAGTTTTTCATCTATTCGACAAGAAATTCCATAATGAACCAACCATGGAAACCATTAAATAAATGCACACGAAATAATGAAAATAACAAAATATTAATAATAAATGGTTAGCAAAATGTTATAAGAGATTATATTAGGGTATTATAAATATGGATATTGTTTTTTAATATATTAAACACGATTTAAAACATTATATAGGGGGTTTTAACACGTTTAAAATAAGTCAAACCTAAGGTATGGGACTTTTCAATAAAAAGAATCTTTTAAATTTCTATTTTTTAAAGATATGAATGTTTTTATGATGCAAGAATCCATATTTTATTATTATGTTTTGGTTTTTGATAATTTTTTATGATAAAGGGTGGGACCAATATTTTCCTATAATGCATTTGGAATGTTTATTTAATAAGTTTTTATTAATGGTTATTCCAAGTGTAACTGCGATGGTTACACCATAAGGTAGCTATGGGGGTTACATTGCAAGGTAGCAGGGAGGGATACAAATCATAAGTTAGTAGTGACGGTTACCATCTGATATAATTATAGTAATAAAATTATTCCCAAAGTTACCTAAATGGTTTAAATGAATTTTTTTATGTTTTATGGAAATATTATGTTCTCACAAAGTAAGTATATAGTTATTTATGGGTGAGAAGTATATCTTTCTAAAAATGATTTCATAGGTTTAAAAGTATTCATGTCCTAATTGTTTATTTCCTTCATTTTATGTCCCTTAGTGAGACTTTTGTGCCCATCCCATGTTTTAAAGTTTATTTCATAGGTTTTAGGTATGGATAAGAGAAAATAAAAATCCAAGATGATTGTAGTAAGAATTTTTCATTAAAATAATTCATGTTTTATTAAAAACTTTTTCATTTTGGAAGAAATGGATATTATTTTAAGTATTATCTATTTTATATTATTTTGGTTTATCATGTATGAATTATTACATAATTATATAAAACTATAAATCGATAAGATCTTTTAGAATGAAAAAAAATGAATTCCAGTTGAATTAACTAGAATATGGAATGTGTAAGGTTGGGTCCTTATAGTTGGTACGAGAGCATAGTTTAGATAACATTAGAGGGTAGGATGATGTTAATAGAATACCACAAAGTATTTCAACCTTATTCTTATATTTAAATTATATATCATTTTAATATTACAATGTTTCTTCATCTAAGATATTTCTATTCATAAAGGAATTCCATATAAGAAACAAAAAAACTAAAGTAGGAAGGCACCAAGAGAATGATAACCTTCCTAATCAGCAAATAAGACTTGGGGGAATTGGAACCGAGTAGTTTGTAATAGTAATATACTGGTTGAAGTAGAATATAAATGGAGGTGGCATCCATTCAATAAAAAATCTATAGCTACCATAAAGGAATGTGATGATATTGGAATATTTCATGAGTAAACACTCTCCTACATTCATTGGATATTTTGATGCATTGATAGCTGAAGGGTGGATTAAATCTCTTAAAATATATTTCATATCATAGGGTCTTAATATAATCAAAAAATTTGTATTTCTATTTAATATTTTGATGTTGAATCCTACCAGTAGAGTTCAATGGTAAGTAATGTCAGAGATTGAAAGGAAATTGATACCTTGGAATGAGATGAATTTTATAATATTTTACATGAAAAATATTTACCTAAGGTTGTTCGACTTATGATGGAAAATAAATTCCTTTAATTGAAAAAAAGTGATGAGGATTAATTGGTCGTGTATTAAGAAAACTTCACATGATTGAAAATATTTTTTCCAAATATTATTTGAGATCTTGATAAAAAAATATATCATTTTTACTCAAGATTGAAGACAATATATCAAAGGGAATTGACTTACAATTAATTCAATAGTTATGAGAAAATAATTTACTTTTTTGATAAATAAGAAATTGATTTTTCTAAAGATCATTCATACTTTGAAAAAAAGTAGAATAAATGTTATAGATCTAAAGAAAAGGGTAATAATAAATCAGACAAATCTGAAGGTAAGAAAATATAGTTTCCATTTTATGGATGGTTTAGAAAAAAGAACCCTGGGGAATACCTAAACAAATCTAGGATGTGTTTCTGATGTCGTAAATTTAGTCATATGTCTTGATATTGAAATGAAAAATATCTTGGTGATAGTCAACATAATTATGGTAAGAAAACTATAAAGTGGTTTAAATGTGGTGGGATGGGTCATTATGCACATACCTTCCCAAAGAAGGATCTGAAAGATGGAAAGCTCCCATACTATAGGAAGAAATGTGTTGTGAAATCCTTTGAAACTAATTCAATAGGTTTTGGGACATCTAATGAAGTGGTATCAAGTGCATTGTTTGTTTGCTCACGTTTTTCTAATGTCTTCTTTGATACAAGGTCTAAAAATTCCTTTATTTCTGATAAAGTTTCTAGTAAATTGACAATTTCACCTTAGGAAATGAATCAAAATATAATATTTAAAACACCAGGGGTAAAATTAAGGAAAAAATTCATTATAAGAATCTTTCTATTGTTTTATATGAAAATTCATTACCTTTAAACATTTTTTCCCTCTTACTTGAGTTTGATGTAATTATATATATGGATTGAATTTTCTTTAACATGCTATGATTGATTGTGGAGATAAAGAAGTTGTTTTCTAGAAGGAGTTTTAGTTTTTAAACAATAATGAACTCATACCATTAATAACATATTGGGAAGCTGAAAAAATATTAAAATATGGAAATTAAAATTATCTTTCACATATTGTTGAAAAATAGGGGAGTGTTTACATTAATGTCGTGGCAGTAGTAAATGAAAACCTAGATTTTTCTAACTAAGTTTCCTAGTGTTGTAACTGATTTGGAATTTAAATTTACCATTGACTTAGCTCCTGATTTGAATCCAATTTCCAAACCCCCTTATCGAATAGAACAAGTGGGACATCTAGATTTGAAAAAATAGTTACATGAGGATCTTGATAAAGGTACCATGCATATTAACAGTTTACTGTGGGGTTCCCCTATTTAATTTTTTAATAATACAGATAGTTCTTAAAGGATTTAAGTTCATTATAAAGTGTTAAATATCATTACTATTAAAAATAAGTATCCATTTCCACATATGTATAAATTATTTTATCAGCTCTAAGGAGCTCAGTATTTTTACAAGATTGACTTGAGATCTAGGTGCCATCAGCTGAAGGTAAAGGAGGATAAAATTCTAACAACATTATTCTAATATAGTTATGGAAATTTTGAGTATTTTTATGCCCATTGGTTTGAAAAATGACCCTTCAGTATTTATGGATATTATGAATTGAGTCTTCTATAAATATCTTGATAAATTTTTTGTTTTTTTATTGATGATATTCTGGTATATTCAAAAAGTTATTAGGATCATGAAAAACGTCTAATTATTGTTCTGAAAACCATTAAATAAAATAATTTATACAAGATTATTAGTAAATGTGATTTTTCATTGTAACAGATTTATTTTCTTTAGAACATTATAAATAAGGAAGGAATAAGAATTGATCCTACCAAAAAAATTGATTGATGAATCTAAAAGACCTAAAAATGTTACAAAGATTCATATTTTTCTTCTATTATCAAGATATTATGGAAGGTTTGTTAAAAATATTGGTTATTTTTCTATCATGATAACTAAGTTAACATGAAAAGGGGAAAATTTAATTTTATAGAAGAATGTGATGTTTATTTTCATGAACTAAAATGGATATTCACAAATCCTCCAGTTTTGGATCAGCTTTCTAGAAATGGTGATTTTTTATATCTAGAGTTATGCTTCTTTGAGGGGACTTGGTTGTGTTCTAATGAAAAATGATCTGGTAATTTCTTATGCTTCAAAAAAACCAAAACATCATGATTTAAATTTTCCCAAATTTTATTTGGAATTAGCAGTTGTGGTTTTTTATTTTATATTTTCTATACATAAATTATAGGGATCCAAATGGGATCTATATACTAACCATAAAATTTTAAATTATATATTCACTCACAAGGAATTAAACATGAGGTGGAGATAATGATTGGGATTGATAAAGGATTATTATTTCATGATCTACTACCACTTTGGAAACATAAACCTAGTTTCTGATTCCTTGAGTCAAAAACAATATGCTACAGTAACCATGTTATGTTCGTAACATGACCCCTTGGTTAGTGATTTGATGAATTTTTTTAGCAGTTATTGGTGAATAAATTCAACTATTTTATTTCATGTGGTATTGCAATCATCTCTATCAAAGATAATTGAGAAATCATGGAAGATATATTTTTGAGTTATAGAAAAAGGTAGAATTTGTGAAAATGGTATGTTTCTAAAAATTTACATCAATAAAGATTGTATTTCTGAGATTTGGAAAGAGATTATGTCTACCTTGTAATTCACAATTATAGAAAGAGTTATTAAGTAAAGAACATTTCTCTTCATTTTTAGTTCATACTGGTAGAACTAATATGTACAAGGACCTTTAGGGGTATTATTGGTGGGATGGAATGAAAATATGTATTGTTTATTTTACAATGAAATTTTTTACTTGTCAATAGTTTAAATCAGAGAGAAAAATATTAAATGGTATGCTTCTACCTTTACCAGTGTCAGAGTGGAAATAGTAAAATCCATCCATAAAATTCTCGGTGGTAATACCAAATTCTTATCAAGTTAATAATGTGATTTTGGTTATTGTTGATCGACAAACTAAATCTACACATTTCCTTCCTATAGATATAATATGTCTTTAGATGAACTTATCAGTTGTACCTCAAAGATATTTTCACATTACATGGTGTTCTTATCACTATTGTATCTGTCTATGATCCCAATTTCACTTATAACTTTTAGAAAGGCCTTCAAAATTTGTTGGGAACTGAATTAAATTTCATCACTAATTTTCAACCACAATTTTATAGATAGACTGAGAGAACAATTTAGACGTTGGAGGAAATGATTTGACCTTGTTCAATTGATTATGTGGTAAGTTAGGATCATCATATTTAATTATTTTAGTTTTATTATAAAAACAGTTT
Source organism: Viscum album (assembly GCA_963277665.1). Classification (NCBI taxonomy): domain Eukaryota; kingdom Viridiplantae; phylum Streptophyta; class Magnoliopsida; order Santalales; family Viscaceae; genus Viscum; species Viscum album. Next base: position 1,161,529,960 of record OY728158.1, on the reverse strand, counting down.
TTATTCCATTATACAGAGGCACCTTTTGATGAATTTTATGGGAAGTGGTGTCAAACTCTAGTATTTTGGGATGAATTTTGGGAAAGGATGTTGATGGTAAAAAAAATTGTATAGTAGGTGGCTGATAAAGAAAATATGATTTTGTAATATGTGAGGAAAATTTAGAGTAGGTAGATAAGTTATGAAGATATCCAGATCAAGGGTCCTTATTTTGAGGTAGGTAATTATTTCTTTTTAAATGTTTCACCCTGAAAAATCATGATATGATTTGGAATGAAGGGGAAGTTAAATCCACTGTTCATAGACCCTATGAAATCTAGGATAAACATGCATCAGTTTCCTACCAAGTGGATTTTCCTCTCAGCTTGTTCTAGGTACATAATGTTTTTCATGTTTTGAAGTTAAGAAAGTATGTACCAGATTCATCTCATGTTTTTAGCCAAGAAGTAGTTCAGTTGTAAGATAACCTTTTTTATAAAAATAAATCTATTTAGATTTTTAACCATATAGTGAAAGCATTATGGAATAAGGTAATTCCTCATGTTAAATTGTTTCAAAGAAACCACATAGTTGAAGAAACAACATGGGAATTTGAAAATTATATGAGGGAAAGGTATCCTCACTTGTCTAATAAGTGAATAAAAATTATGAGGAAAACATTTCTAGAATGTTGGTAAAATGTAACAACCATTTACATATAAAATAATTTTTTTCATTTTGGAATTAAATATTAAGATTCATTAAAAATGAAATAAATATAATTTATAGAAGTTAAAGAATATACACTAATAGAATATTAACCTCACATATGAAAGTAAAAAATAAAATTTATGTATCTCATAAGTAAAAATATGATATACTCATATCATGGAATAAGTTAATAAATGTTTTGATAATGATAAATTAAGTGTTGTGGTTTTTGCAAAACATATATATTTATTTATAATTTTATAATTAATATAATCATTTAAAATAAAATTTATCTTCATAAAATATATTCATAAATTAATATTGTGTTTTATTAAAATTATATGAAAATTTTATAAGACCTCAATTAATTTTTCAAAGGGTCGTAAAATAAGTTATATTATTAAACTCGGTATTCTTTAAATAAATTATGTATTTAATTAAAACAAAATTTATCACATTTCGAAAATTATTTTTAAAAAATGAATCCCATATTTAAAATACGCTTGTCGAAAAATTATTAGGGTGAATTTTTGAGATTTTTCTAAAATAGTTGATTTTTTGTGAATGGTGAAATATAGTAATTTACGGTATTTTTGAAATACAATAATTATTGGGTCATATATTATGTATATAAGGACTTGGCCATAAACTTTACATAATATTGAATTAAATGAATAATTATCATTGAGGATCTTTTCAAGTTTAGTGTTTTAGATAATTTGGACATAACTATTACATCTCAAAAGATTACAAAGTAGACACTTCTACCCAGTATCCATTTTTTTATAACATAAAAACACTTAAAAAGAAACATGTCTAGTTCCATGTTTTAGATAGCATGACTTTTCATTGATCCCATCCTTGACCTTATTCATCTTTAAGTCCTGTGGAAAACATTTCAAAAACTTGGGATGAGTATAAAAATCTCACTAATGGGTATAAAATAACGAAGGATAACATTATTTCGTCAATAAATACAAATCAACGAAGCTATATTTTTCAATCATAACATACCTTAGGAAATCATAAGATTTTTGAATAACACACACAAATCATAAATCATAAAGGTTACTTATGGAACCCATATAAAACATAAATTGTAGCTATCATAGCTACGTAGGGAGTTACACTTGGAATACCCATCACAGTATATTCCCTAAATCTCTTAGAAGAAACATCATGTTTACCTCTGTCACGTTACTGAATGCATTGGAGAGCTATCTCAGGCTCACTCACCCTAGGTTTATCAAGGAACCACCCATATACGTAAACAATATCCAATAACCATAAGATAATCATAACATATAACACATGTATAATTGAAATATAGCATTTCCTCATTCCAATAAATCAAATCAAGATATTTAAATAAACAAGGTTTTATCAAATCATTTTCAAAACCTTTTAAAAAGACATTTTTGAATCAAAGTGTCCCATACCACTTTGAAGCTTTTAAATGAATTATCATTTGAAAACATTAATGTCCATATAAATAAATCCTAAAACACATTTTGAAAACATGGAAATTAATTAGAAATATTTAGAAGAATAAATCTTTAAAACATTTAAATCGATATTTTAGTTAAAGAGTTTTTAACAAAAAAAAGAAACACTTGAATACAAATAATTGAGGAATAACATTAAATCAGATCTTTATAATATCATGAGAATAAAGGTATTCGTGGTATATTTTGTCAAAGTACATTATATACACCATATAATAGTGAATTGGTTCATAACAACAATGAAGTCTCAATGGAAATGGAAATTGAGATGAAATCCCTTATAAAGATATTATCCTTAAATTAAGGATAAATCAATCACATAATTATGTGTGACAAATATAAATACACCCAATATAAGAGTATATTAAGTGTAAAACAATAAGAGGTCATTCACACATATTCATTGGATGAAATATTCAATAAGTACAAGTTGAATCCAATGAATTGAAATTGGGTTAAGAGGTTCCTTTGTAAAAACTTGACACCCTAACAACGTCACTTTAAAATTCAGAAAATGAGTTGATGAGATAAAAAATGGAATCTCATCCCTTGAATATAAATTTTACATCAATAAGGATATATAAGAACATATCCCAACATAATAATATGTAAAATAAAAGACATAACAAAAATAAGTCTTTTATAAAGAGGAGGGTGAATGGTTCCCTTACCGATTTGATAATTTACAAAACATACGCCATATGAAAGAAAGATCATACAATGAAGATGTAAATACTCATAAATGAAAGTATATTACATAAAGAGTACGATCATAGGAAGTAAATACACCACAAAAAATGAAATAGTAGAAAATATAGCATTAATATCACGGGAATAAAAAGTCATATGAAACCCTTTAGCACGTTGTAATCAACTGAGTCGTATGACCAAAAGTTAATAACCACCAAATGAATCACAGAATACCATGAATATAATGAGAATCATGATAATATAAATCAAATGGAAGTACACAATGCACCACATGAAATGAATAAGTGGTGAATAATGGAATTCTCCTGGAATTAAAAGTGAGATAAGAAAATCCTTTACATTGTGTCCGACTTGACTCGATCGTTCTTTAATCTCCTGAATAATAAACTAAAGTTAATTTCTTCTTTCTTAAGAACCTTTTTCAAGTTTCTTATTCATTTTATATCACTTATTACCATGATATAGGAAATCTTATTATCTTTCCAATGAAAATTTATATGCAAAAGATTCCTTATATAACTCCATATAAAAATTAATTTACTAAACGATTTTTGTTTATGTCATTTTTGCCATTACTTTAAATTAATTAATCTTAAGTGGCATTATCATTTATAAGTGGCTTCATGGGGTCCCAAAATATACCCAAAGATTTCCATGGTTGGCCATGACTCAAAAAATAAGGTTAGGACAAGTTTTGAGGTGATTTTGAATTATTATAATATTTGTTTTACCTTGAATTACCGTATTTACCTTTAATCGCGGTAAAAAAATTCAAAAGTTACTATTCACCAAAAATTATTTTCATCATAATGAACAACATTTTACTTATTAATAACAACCAGGTATGTCGGATTTTTGAAATTCAATTCACAGAAGTGGTAAGATTTCATTTAAATGAAAAATTCAGTTTTTTTAACTACTACTAAGTGGTTTCACTGTTCATCAAAAATTGAAGTTTTTTAGAATAATACCAAAAATTCATCCTAAGATATAATTGTTATTCTGAATTCAAAAATGAGGTATATTCTATTAAATTATAAACATAAAAGTAGCATTAATTAATTTAAAATTAAATCTCGTTGTTAAAACAAATAGCGTGTTTTTAAGAAACAATAACTATCAAAAGATTGATACTTGTTTATGTCCAATTTCAAAGTGAAATTAATTCCAAAAACATACATTGGATTAAATGAGAAAAATGTATTCTAATTAAACTTTAAAACCAATTAAAAAGATAATATAACCTGATAAATAAATTAGATTAAAATGCAGTTTTGAATTAAAATACAATATTTTTCATTATTCATTAAAAATGAACTTCATTAGAAAAATCCCAAAAATTTACACAAAGTAAATTTTAATGTCACCATTCTAAAGAAATATTTTATTTCGTCAAATAGAATGTATTAAAGTGAAAAAATCTAAATCTAAAGAGGGTTCTCCATTAAAAGGTGGTAAATCGACCTTTTAATGTAAATTATGCTTAAAATTAGATTCATTCACATTTTAAGACTCTAACTTTTATTGGATAAATATAAATACATTTAAAAAACATGTATAATCATATTGTAGTTAGTTTTGTTCATTTCTGCCAATAAAATGTCTAGGATTTAACTACCATTTAAGATAATAATATTATATTATTAGTGCGCAACGTAAGATTTTAAAGAAACCCATTGTTGCGTATCGGGTACGTTATCGAACATATAAACCCCTTTAAATAAAAATTTATATTTAATTAAAAAATATTAATAAATATGAAATATTTCTTATTATTTATTTATTGGGGATGTTACATCATTCCCCCCCCCCTTTTGGTAATTGCATCCTCACAATTTTAAAACTGGGCATTGAAACTTCATCAAAATCCCACATCGGAAAAGAGTCAATAAAACTATCACTTTAAAATAAAGGAAGAGAGGTAAAAAGGTTACCTGAGACAAAAGATACTAGGATTCCATGAAAACATGGATATGAAAGAGAGAACAAACGGTTAAGTTCTCATGGAGAGTGATAGAAAACGTGATTAGGAGAAAGTTAACCACCAAAAAATCACAAACATGTGATGGGTTCAACGGTTCTTGATTCCCAATAAGAAAATTTAACTGAAAAGTTTTTGTTTTAAGTTACTTTTCATTGAATAATATATTTATGATATTAACTAAAAACATAAGGAAACACAGTTACTTTTCATGTAGACTTTTATCCTTCACTAGATTTCCAACACAAATTCATATTTCCTCCATACGATGAGTATTCAGGATGAATTGTTTACATTAAAAGTGCTATAATTAACTTCGAGAGAATCAAATAATCTAAAAAAATTTAACTATATATTTCCCTTGTCTTTAGATATTAACTAAAACTAAAACCTTTAGTACAAGATCAGATAATCCCCCAAAAGGATAAACTTTTACATAACGAAAAACAAATCTTAATCTCCAAAATTTGACTTACAAAACCCAAAGTACAAGAAAGATCCTTCAAAAAATAGTTATCCTTAAAATTATTCAAATTAATCCAAACTAAGATTGAAACCCAAATCTCTGAAGGATTTAATAACATAGTCTTCCAAGGTAAATCTTAACATTTATCTCCAAATAACATCAATTACTCTAAAATCCTCATACTGAAAACTAATTAACCTAATCACATATCCTTCATGATAGGTTAATCATTTCCATAAATAACCCAAAATCAACTTATTATTGATTCATAAAATCATATAATGAAAAATAATTAGTCATACAAACTAGGGACTTCACGTAATCCAGTGGTAGATGATAAATACAAGTCGCACTTTGGTTGTGGGTTCGATTCCAACAGCTTCATCCGACGTGACGGGTTGTTACACAGTTTGCATGTTGTCCCTTTTCAAAAACTACATAATTTTATAACATTCCCAAAAATAGATAAATTTATCCAAAATGACCATAACATATTTTAACCACAAAGGTTATCTAATAACTTTTGTTTTGCATCCCAAAATGTATTAACCAGTAATTGCCTCAAATTCAAGGATCATATAAACCCAAATAGTTCTTTATAACTATATCCACAAAAGAGAAGATAATTATTCCTTGAATAAAATTTTCATATATCAAAAATCAGGGTTACACATACTATAAAAAGTTTTCTGATGTAATCCCATCATCAGAAGAGCCTTAATACTTTTAAGCATTTCACCATTCTAAATTATTCCATAACTCTTGAATCCTTTATATGTTGAATTCTTACTCATTCAACATTATTCTTGATACATTAAAAATTCCTTTCCAACTTATTCTGAAATACTTCTTTCCTACAAACAAAATCATGAATCATATCCTAATATTTCAGTAATAGGAAAACATATGTTAAGAAATAATCCATACCTTTCATTGGTCATTGTTAGCTTATGCATCCCCATTCAGAATGGAATTAGGTATTGGCAAATGAATATTTTTCTGATCCTGGTGATCCCATTTTCGAAACTTCTTCATAGGACATGTGTTTTTATAATGACTATGCTCACCACATTTGAAACATTCAATTGATCCTTCAGAAAGAACTTCTTCCCCTTTCCTAGATTCAACTAGATGCTTCCTTTTTCCATGATAGGTTCTTGCTTTATGACCATAATTTCTACATCTATAGCATCTTCTTGTCCCTTTGAAACATTTTCCTAGGTGTTTCTTTCCACATCCTCGACACATAGTTTTTTGAACATACATACCATTATGATTATTACCTGAACTTCTGTGGGGATTTGTTTCTCGCATATACAATGCCTTATAAAAATCACTAAGGATCAAGTGGTCAATCATGACTCCAGATAGTTGGTAAAGAATAACCACAATAGTTCTCATTGTAGCTCCCATATCATTCAGCTGCTCGTTCAGAAAACCGTCATAGTTTTCATCACATCCACTATTACTTTGGTGCCTGCTAGATCCAGCCATTTACTAAAACCAAAAAGGTTAGTGTGATTATATCAGTAAAATCTTCATATAATATCTTATGAGGAGGTTAAACACTAAGATTTACTTATTCATGTTCTCTTCAACTCATTAACTTTATAAAAATAACTATGAATCTTTCTAAAATCCTAACCATTATGGTAATGCACTTGTGGTTAAATTGTACCCTATCCTCTAAAGTTATCTAAACTGGCCTCTGATACAAACTATAAGGACTTGGCCTTAAACCTTACATAATATTGAATTAAATGAATAATTCACATTGAGGATCTTTTTAGGTTTAGAGTTTTAGAGAATTAGGACATAACTATTAATTCTCAAAATATTACAAAGTAGACACTTCTACCCAGTATCCATTTTTTTAATAAAATAAAAACACTTAAAAAGAAACATGTCTAGTTCCATGTTTTAGATAGCATGACTTTTCCTTGATCCTATCCTTGACCCAATTAATCTTTAAGTCCTGCGGAAAACATTTCAAAAACATGGGATGAGCATAAAAAGATCAGTAAGGGTTATAAAATAATGAAAAAAAACATTATCCCATAAATAAATACAAATCAATGAAACTATATTTTTCAATCATAACATACCTTATGAAATCATAAGATTTATGAATAACACACACAAATCATAAATCATAAAGGTTACTTATAGCACCCATATAAAACTTATATTATAGCTATCACGGATATGTAGGGAGTTACACTTGGAATACCCATCACAGTATATTCCCTAAATCTCTAAGGAGAAACATCACGTTTACCTATGTCACGTTACCAATGCATTTGAGAGCTATCTCAGGCTCACCCGCCCTAGGTTTATCACAGAAACACCTGTATACATAAACAATGCCCAATAACCATAGCATAATCATAATATATAACACATGTATAAATTAAACATAACATTTCCACATTCCAATATATCAAATCAAGATATTTAAATAAACAATGTTTTATCAACTCATTTTCAAAACCTTTTAAAAAGAGATTTTTGAATCAAAGTGTCCCATACCACATTGAAGCTTTTAAATGAATTAGCATTTGAAAACATTAATGTCTATATAAATAAATCCTAAAATCCATTTTGAAAACATGGACATTAATGAGAAATATTTAGAAGAATAAATCTTTAAAAAATTTAAAATGATATTTTAGTTAAAGAGTGTTTTTAACAAAAAGAGAGACACTTGAATACAAATAATTGAGGAATAAAATTTAATCAGAACTTTATAATATCATGAGAATAAATTGATTCATGATATAATATGTAAAAGTATAGTATATGCACCATATAAGAGTGAATTGGTTCATAACGACAATGAAGTCTCAATGGAAATGTAAATTGAGATGAAATCCCTTATAAAGATGGTATCCTAAAATTAAGGATAAATCAATCACATAATTATGTGTGAAAAATATAAATACACCCAATATAAGTGGATATTAAGTGTAAAACAATCAGAGTTAATTCACACATATTCATTGGATGACATATTCAATAAGTAAATGTTGAACCCAAATAATTGAAATTAGGTTAAGTGGTTCCCCTTTAAAAATTCGACAGCCTAACGACGTCACTTTAAAATTAAGAAAATAAGTTGATGAGATAAAAAAGGGAATATCATCACTTGGATATAAATTTTACATCAATCAGGATATAGAAGAAAATATCCCAAAATAATAATATGTAAATTAAAAGACATAACAAAAATAAGTCTTTTATAAAGAGGAGGGTGAATGGTTCCCTTACCGATTTGGTAATTTACAAAACATACGCCACATGAAAGAAGAATCATACAATGAAAATGTAAATACTCATAAATGAAATTATATTACATAAAGATTACAATCATGGGTAGTACATAAACCACACAAAAATAAATAGTGTAAAATATAGCATGAATCTCATGGGAATAAAAATTGAGACGAAACCCTTTAGCAATTTGTAATCAACTGGGTCGTATGACCAAAAGTTAATGACCACCAAATGAATCACAGAATACCATGAATATAATGAGAATCGTGATAATATTTATCAAATGGAAGTACACAACACACCACATGCAATGAATAAGTGTAGAACAATAGAAATCTCATGGAATTAAAAGTGAGATAAGAAAATCTCTTACCTCGTGTCCGACTTGACTTTATCGTTCTTTAATCTCCTGAATAATAAAATAAAATTAATTTCTAATTTCTTAAGAACATTTTTCAAGTTTATTTTTCCTTTTATATCACTTATTACCATGATGTAGAAAATTGCATTATCTTTCCAATGAATATTTATACACAAAAATATTCCTTATATAACACCATATAAAAATTAATTTACTAAATGATTTTTGTTTATGTCATTTTTGCCTTTCCTTTTAATTAATTAATCTAAAATGTCATTATCATTTATAAGTGGCTTCATGGGGTCCCAAAAATAGACCCAAAGATGCCCATGCTCGGCCATGACTCAACCAATAAGGTTAGAATAAGTGTTAAGGTAATTTGGAATTATTATAATATTTTTTTTACCTTTAACAGCGGTAAAAAAAAGTCAAAGGTTACTATTCACCAAAAATTATTTTCATCTCAATGAACCAAATTTTACTTCTTAGTAACAACCATGTATGTTGAATTTTGGAAATTCAATTCTCAAAAGTGGTTAAATTTCATTTGAATGAAAAAGTCAATTTTTTTAACTACTACTAGGTGGTTTCACTATTAATCAAAAATTGATGTTTTTCAGAATAATACCAAAAATTCCGCATAAGCTATAATTGATATTCTGAATTAAAAAATAATGTCTATTCTACCAAATTCTAAATATAAAATTGGAATTAATTAATTTTAAATTAAATCACGTTGTTAAAACTAATAGCGTGTTTTTAAGAAACAGTAACTATCAAAAGACTGATACTTTTTTATGTCCAAATTCAAAGTGAGATTAATTCCAATTGCCAACATTGGATTAAATGGTATAAATATATTATAATTACACTTTAAAACTAATTAAAAATATAATATAACCATATAAATAAATCATATTAAAACACAGTTTTGAATTAAAATACAATATTTTTCACTATTCATTAAAATTGAACTTTATTAGAAAAATACCAAAAATTTACACAAAGTAAATTTTAATGTCACCATTCGAAAGAAATATTTTATTTGGACAAATAGAATGAATTATAGGGATAAAAACTAGATTCAAAGAGGGTTCACCATTAAAAGGTGGAAAATCAACATTTTAATGTAAATTATGCTTAAAATTAGATTCATTCACATTTTAAGCCTCTAACTTTTATTGGATAAATGTAAATACATTTAACAAACATGTATAATCATATTTTAGTTAGTTTTGTTTATTCCCTCCAATACAATAGATTGTATTTAACTACCATTTAAAATAATAATATTATATTATTAGTGTGTAATGATAGATTTTAAAGAAAATCGTTGTTGCGTATCGGGTACACTATCTAACATTGCAACCCCTTTAAAGTAAAATAAATATTTAATTCCAAAATATAAATAAATATGAAATATGTATTATTCTTTATTTACATGGAATGTTACAATGTATGGATTATGTAAGAATTGTATTATCAAAATATTATTCTTCATTTTCTGTATTTATTCATAGAATCAAAAATATCCATACTCTTGACCCAAAATAAAAATCAAATGGATAAAATAAAAAAAAACACCCCTCTCCACCACTATAAATATCACCTCTCAGCACCTCTTCTCCTCACACCTAAAAATCCTAGTAGCTTGTCTAATTTCTACCCTATTACCTTCCCAAGCCTCTTCCCCATGTCCAAGACCTATTGCTATCACCAAAGTGATAAAACCAAGTATCTTAAGGAGGTTCTCTAAGATAAGAATTCAAGAGGTAAAATCATCTTTCATTTTCTTTTATTTTATTTTCAATTTATTTTATTTTATTTTTATCTCCTCACCTCCCCTCATCCAAGTTACATGATAACTCTAGTATCTTACATATGTCATAGTGTTATTCTATTAATGTAATATCCACCATCAAACCTCTCCTATTCTCCTCTTATTATAGAAAATGATATCAATATTTGTGATGTGCCAATTCACCACCTTCGTGGATGATGAGTTTTCATTTTCCTTTAATACCTTCAAAGCTCGTACAAAAATAATTCTTATTATTAAATTAGATTTTATTATATATATTATAATTTATATAATGTTGTAGAACAAATTGATAAACCTAACATTAAATAAAAGGATATAAGTTCATAATAGTCGTAAATAATCACCTAAATAAATTAAAACATTTTCAATAATGTTTTATCAAATGAATCATCCTCGTATCATAAAACAAACTGAAATATGGAATTATGGGAACATATAAATACCTTTTCCTTACACTTATAAATATTTTCTTCCATTTTCCAAGAAATATCATAATGAACCAACCATAGAAACCATGAAATAAATACAAACGAAACAATAAGTATAAAAAAATATTATTAATAAATGTGTGGTAAGATGTTATAAAATATTTTAAAAGAAATTAAAAATATTAATATAGATCTATAATAAATTAATAACACTCTTTAAACCATTATAAAGGAGGTTTGAACCCATTTTAAATAATTTAAACCTAATATTAGTGATTTTTCTTTAAAAACTCTCTTTTAAATTTTATGTTTTTCAAAATTAATGTTTTCATGATGAAAATATTAATGTTTTATAATTTTGTTCTTGTTATTAGACATTTATTATTATGATGGGTGGGATCTATACCTCCATCTAATTCGTTGGGTATTTCTATGTTGGAAGTGGTCTTCAATGGTTATTCAAATTGTAAGTGTGATGGTTACACCATAAGGTATCCACGAGGGTTACGTTGTAAGGAATCCATTGGGGTTAAAAATCATAATGTAGCCATGATGATTACAATACTATGTAAGAGTGGTAAAAAATGATTCCCAAAGTTACCTAAATGGTTTATTTATATTTTCTATGTTCCATGGAAATATTATGTTCTCACAAAGTAAGTATATGGTTATTTACATGTTATAAACATATCTTTGTGAATATGATTACATATGATTATAAGTATTCATGGACTAAAAATTCTTTCCTTATTTTTATGTTCCTTATTGAACTTTTTGTGCCCATACCGAGTTTAAAAATTTATTTCCCATGTTTTAAGGATGGGTAAGAGAAAATAACAATCCAAGATGATTGTTGTGAAGCTTATTCATGAAAATAATTCATTTTTTATTTAAAAAAATTATTTTGGAAGAAAGGGATAATAATTTAAGTAGTATCCTACTTGTATTCTTGTGGGTTTTCATGTATGAATTATAACCTAATTATATAAAACTCTAAAATGATATGTTCTTTGGGAATAAAAGAAAATAAATTATAGTTTATTTAACAAGAATAAGTAATGTTTAAGTCTAATTCCTTATATTTTTAAATAATTAAAATACAGAAATGTAATGAACATAAAAATAATTTCTATAAAACCCAATTTTTATACCCAAATATATACTTATACTAAAATACAATAAAAATATGAATTGAAAGTAATTAATTATATTAAATATAACTAAATAACACTTATTTTATAGTAAATAATATTAAAAATATAATGGTACATGTTGGTCAGAGTATAGTACTCAAAAGGGGGTGAATTGAGTATCTATTAAATTTTATTTCAAAAAAGTTTTCTTTGAAAAGGTTCCATGATAAAAATGAATGTATCCCAGATAATCAAGTTAATACAGTTATAAAAGTTTGATTGTTCAAATAACCACTCAGAAGACAAATTAATTCTCAGTAATATCAATATGAGTTATTAATACAACTGTTGAAGCTATTTTAATAAGGCAAAGTAGTTATAACTTCTATCTAAGACTTATTATCAAACTAATATATAGTGTTTTTTAAAAGTAATTATAAAGAATAGAAAAACTAAATTAAATAACATAGTAAATAAAACAAGTGGTTCAATCTCAATCCATTACCTAATCCACTCAACTTGATGACCACCTTCCAAAAAGTAGTTTATATTAATTTACTTGATCCACACCCAAGATCAGGGTAAACAGTAGTGCACTCGATTGTCCACTTCACACGACCTCTTCCACTGTTCTTCATGGGTATAGACTACCAAGTCACACAAGTACATCTTCCAAACCTATCCATGGGAATAAACAAATGTAAAAACATATGATAGGAAGGATATCATATAACCTTCAGTTTAGTGCAGGAGATAGTGTTTGTTTTAATACAAACATACACACACTGATCAAAAGATAAAAACAATACATAATAGAGAAAAGATTGTGAGAAAAGGTTTGAAGTGCTCTGAGTGTTATTCTATACATCTCTAAACTGGTATGATGAAGTAGATGCAAGTATTGAGACCTCTTGTGAAAAATCGAGTATCGCAAGTCTGGTGCCCTGGTTTCTTGTTAAATCTAGCTCATGTTCTTTGTGTAGTTAGTACTACAAAGTTGATTTTTATTCTGATCTACGGTAGTCTATCCTTTAGAATAGATTTCTTTGTTTTTTCATCAGTTGTTTCTTGTTTCATGTATCGATTCTCTTTTTCAAAATGCTTGTGTGTCTGCTATTCGACTAATCATCTTCTTGTCTCAATTCCATGATTTTATTTTTATTTTAGAGTGAATGTGTTTGAGCTGACAGGATGCATGTATTCTTCACCTCGTACATCATACTTTTAGGTGACATGTCTAAAAATAAACATTAATTGTGTCAGTTCCTTTAAATGACTCAAATATGACCATTAAATATTAAATTAAAAATGAAAACAGAGATTAAATAATGGTGTCACAGTCAATCTAGAAACGGTTTCACATGGAAATAGTGTCACAATAAAATGATGTCTTCTTCTTTTACTCTCACTGGTGAGAAATTCATGATGGAATAGTTTTGTTAAGATCAGGAACCAGTAGCACAATTGAGGTGTAAGAATCACGGTGTCTGGTGATTTTCCTAACTTGGAATGGAGTCTGGGCCACGGTGTCTGGGTCACGGTGTCTAGGTTACAGTGTCTAGGTTAGGTGTCTGGGTTACAGTGTCTAGGTCATGGTGTCTGGGGCACGGTTTCTCGGTCATGGTGTCTGGGTTATGGTGTCTGGGTCCTTCTCCAAAAAACCAAAAATGGGGGAAAACTCACAGTTTCTCATACTTTTCCAAATATCTGTGTACAGACTCAAGCAGTAATATTCACAAAATCAATTTTTCTTAATCATTCATATAAAAAATCATTATAGAATAAAGTTAAATATGGTTTTCAACAATCAAAAATGATTTAAAATTAACAAGATCTAGTAAAAGTATATTTAAATCATATGGAAACTAACCATCTCTGCAAAAGATTTCTGATAGAGTAAATGGTATTAATAAGATCTATTATCATTAAAACATGATTAAAACATGAGGATTCCAACAATATCCCACTTTTTGATGATCACAAATCATATTAATTAGATATATGTTCTTAGTGTTCTTTCTATCCCTTAGGGACATTTAGTGTGATTTCTCCCCCTTTTTGGGATTATCAAAAAGAGTACAAGAAAAATAAAGATAATAAATGAAAGTAAACAAAAGAATAGACAAAAAAAGTTCACATTGCATTATATGAAAAAAGATATGTCATTAAAATCAATAGTCAATATAAAGAATCCCTATCAAAATATAGTGTTCACATTTATTTAGCACCAGTCTTATCTTTTCCCTTTTCAGTAGTATTATAAGGAGCCACAAGAGTAGAATTAGAAGTTAAAGAAGGGAGTGGGCCAACTGTCAGAGAAGGAAGAGGGAGTCCTTCAAAAATAGATCTTTCTAATGTTGGTTTAGTGGAAGACAGAGGCATGTTTTGTTCAAGGATAATTGATATGATCTGGCTCAGAGCCAGAGATACAGACATTGAGGTAGAGTCAAAGGAAGTAGATGAACTTGGATGTAAACTAGGCCATAAGGTTTCATCTAAAGGAGTCATAATAAAAGTGCTCTGCACATGAAGATAAGTCTTCAACAACTGAATCAAGTAATTAATAATCAACGCACCATACTGCATTACTTTCTCAAAATAAACATTGTTCTCCATGAATTTTTCCAATAGAGGTGTGAAATATTTCAACTTTTGAACTTGAGTCTTGAAGGCTTGAGTGATGGGAGGAATTTTTAAATTCTCTACAAGATACTTGAAATGATTGGTCATATCATTCTTAGATAAAATCCTATTAAAGTAGAAATCCACTTTCTTAGTAATTTTTTACTAAGAATCATTTGAAATTTTTGAGTGAATCCTCACCAAATATAGTACTCTGTCATGATTCATGTAAATTATAGATAGACTCTCGTTGTCAAATCCACTTAACACTTAACGAAGTTTCTCCTTAACAGTAGTTCTAAGCACATCAATGTCAAAGGGTTGAGATGAATTTCTAGAGGCATCGGGGGCTGTAACAGCTGAAGTGATGGACTTGAGTTGATTCAAATATTTTTGTTGATATCCCTAGTGCTCATTAATCAGTTTGTTGAGACCAATAACAAGCTCACACATCTCTTGGAATATATTCTTACTTTTATCAGCCTCTTTTTCAGCTAATTAATTCAAGTTTAGTTGAATAATAGATGAAAATTCCTATGGAATCTGACCACTAAAATCCTCAAAAGGACATGCAATAGGATCTTGTCCTGATTGTAAGACCTTCTGCATATCTTTATCCATTGCTATAAGAGAATTCACTTTATCACTTAGCTGTTTGTTATTAATTATGAATTCTTGAATTTCATGAATAATTTTTGGATGAATCTACCATATGATCTTCTCTAAAATGAAGGCAGCATCTCTTTCACTTAGGATTATTACAATAGCAGGTTGGGTGTTCATGATCCTTTCAATTCCAACCAATAAAGTAACTCTAAAGTATTTTAAATCACTCTAACTCGCGAAATAAGGGGGTTCTTATGAAGGTTCAGGAATGGGAGATGATACAGTCTTGGGTCCCTTGGAAGATATTACTTCTAGATTATAGACTAATTTCCATTGAAACACAGTAGACATGTCTATACCTTTAACCGAGGCTTCATGTGTATCATCCACATCAAAGTAGCTCGGGACCTTATACCAGGTATCCATAGTGATTTGATAAATAGGATTAGTAACTTCAAAACTTTATAGATTAGGTTGTTGCTCCCCCTCGACAAGTGCATCTCTCATAAGACTAAGAGATTCAGTTACTTGAATCGGTTCTAAATGGTCGCCTCCAATACTCTCACCCATTTCTTTTCTATCCAACTAGAAGGCTTGTTCGATTCTTTCCTCAATAGATAGGATAATGTTAGGATTATCTTGTTCTTTTAAAATGTTCTTCAACCGCATCTTTTTTATTAGGAGAAAATTATTCATCTTAATTCTACTCAATAATATTCTTTTTCCTTACATTAACAATATATTCTCTTCCAGAATTCGGTTCTTCTTCCAAATCAATACTTCTTTTAGTAACAGGTTCTTCCATCTAAACTAAGGCTTGTGGAACAGGTCCACTAACTTCCTTATCCACGATGGTTTCTTCTGTAGGTTCGACAACTACCTCTTCTTCCTCTTCAATAAGTTATTCAACAATTTCTTCTCATTCCAAACATGGATCAGATATGTTATTAGGTCTTGGAGGATTCTCAAACAGATTAAACTTTTCATATAACCTTTCATTATCCTTCACCCAAGCCTTTTTCCATGGATTCCAACTAATTTTCATCCTTTTGGATGAAACCTTTGAGATATAGAATTCACAACCCTTGATGACTTCTTTATACAGTCCAACTATTCCTTTAGCATAGATCATAGCAGAGATTAACCTTGAGTAAAACAAAGAGGTAGACATTGAGGTTGTCTTAATCAACTCATACATATAAAGTATAACATACTTTTCCAAGTTAATCTTGTTTCTATTATTCATAAAATGTATCAAAAATACATCATGATGTTTGAGGGTAGAAAAATCTCATTTTCCTGTACTAATTAGATTCTAGATAAACTTAAATAGCAATATGGATTCACCATCCAACTCAGCAGCAATGGATCTTCTCTTTTTTTATTTCCAGTTAAGCTTCCCAAGGACTCTTCTAAAACAAAGATATCACTATGAGAAGAAGGACCTATTTGGCAGTCCTCAAAGATTCCTTCATCAGGTATCCCTATAAAATAATCCCATAACCCCAAGGAAAAGGTGCATCTTTGTCCATTGACCCAACTACTCACAATAAAACCATCTTCAGTATTGAAGGAAAACTAAACAAAATGATAGAACTGAGCAACAAGCTTTCGATAAATTGGCCTATTCTCAGTTATGAACCAGTCTAGACATCCCTGCTCTTTCATTACTTTAAAAACTACAGAATTAC
The DNA here is from genome assembly GCA_963277665.1 of Viscum album. Classification (NCBI taxonomy): domain Eukaryota; kingdom Viridiplantae; phylum Streptophyta; class Magnoliopsida; order Santalales; family Viscaceae; genus Viscum; species Viscum album. The sequence continues at coordinate 1,161,512,671 of OY728158.1, read as the reverse complement.
TTGTTAGTAACCACTTAGGTAATATTTCCTTTTCTAGTACCACTATTATGTCAACAAGATTTGAGTTCAATGGTCCTTTGGCCACTACCTTCGGTGCTCTTTTCACTTTCCTCTTAGATTTGCGCTTCACTAGAGTTGATGAATATGGGTGATTCATTTTGGGAATTAAAATAGGGGTTTGAGAGAGATAGAGATATAAATCAGACCTTATGATTTGAGTGATATGGGTTTTGGGTTTTGAGAAAAGAGAGCATGAGTGAAGTAAATAGTGAAATACATTTGGTTTTTATCATTTAGGGATATCAAGATTCATAAATTCAAAACTATGGGATGAATAAAATAATCAACACAATGATACTGGTAATAAAATAAAAATAAATTACAAAAGTTTAATTATAGTGAGACCAGAATAGGTTGTCATGGTGAGGCCAAAATAGGTTGTCATGGTGAGATCGAAACTGGTTCTCACGGTGTCATATTTACGGTGTGTCTCTACACGGTGTGACCATATTATTTGAGATTGTAAGTTCCATAGAGTAATTGATAGACAGAAACTTTGAGACCTTAAATATAAGATAGAAACTTCAAGACAGTATGCAGAACTATGAGAGTGAGATTGTAGTCTTAAGACAGTGACTTGTGAAACTATAAACTATAAAAAAGTAAGTCTTATAAAAAAGTACACTTTCTACATAAGATTCATCATTCCTAATTCATGTTTGATGTAATATATTCTTACATAATTTAATGGTTTGGTGAATATATTCACAAGTTGATATTCAGTTCCAATTAAATCCAAAGTGATATCACCTTTTTGTAATGGTCTCTAAAAAAGTGATGTCTTACATCAATATGTTTTTTCCTAGAGTGTGAAATATGATTTTCTGAGATGTTAACATCACTTGTATTGTCAAATATTATAGGTACATTCCTGAATTGATATCCATAATCCATTAATGTGTGTTTTATCCACAAATATTGTGCACAATAACTACCAGTAGCGGTGTATTCATCTTCATCAATAGATAATGCAACATAGTTTTGTTTCTTAAAACACCATGATACTAGAGACTTACCTAAAAAGTGACATGTTCTAGGGGTGCTTTTTCTATCAAAATTACAACCACCCAAATCATCATCAGAATAACTAACTAACTACAATGATTTTTTTTAGGATTGAATAGTCCAAGATTGGGAGTAAGTTTGAGGTATTAGAAAATCCTTTTACCAATATTTAAATGAGATTCATTAGTATTTTCTTGAAAACGAGCACACGTACACACACTAAAAATAATGTCAGATCAGATAGCGGTTAAGTAGAGAATGCTTCCAATCATTCTTCTATAAGTGGTTTGATCAATAGATTTTTCATCTTCATCAAGATCTAACTTAAAAGTAGTACTCATTGGAGTATCACTACTTTTAGTGCTAACAATGACATAACATTTTAAAAGTTACATATTTTGTTTGATTTAAAATAATACCATCTTTATTTTAAAAGATTTTAAATCCAAGAAAAAATTTTAGTTCACCCATTAAACTCTTTTCAAATTTTTTTTGCATCATTTTATAAAATTCAATAAATAAGGAATTTTTTGAAGATCCAAAAATAATATAATCTACATAAATTTTAGCTACTAAAAAATCATTGGAAATTAATTTTATAAAAATATTAGTATCAGGTATATCTTTTGTAAAACCTTTGGAAATTAGAAAAGTACTTAGTCTATCATAAAAATATCTTGGAGCTTGTTTTAAACCATAAAAAGCTTTTGATATTTTTAATACATGATTTGGAAAGTGAGGATTTGTGAAGCCAGGGGGTTGTTCAATAAAGTCATCGACAGTTATATACCCACTCAGGAATTCACTCTTGACATCCATTTGATAAAGTTTGAAATTCATATGTGTAGCATAAGAAAGAAAGATTTTGATTACTTCATGTCTAGATATTGGTGAAAAGGTCACCTCATAGTCAATTCCTACCTATTGACTATAGCCTTATGAGACCAATCTAGCCATATTTCTAACTATATTACCAGATTCATCTATGTTATTTATAAACAACTACTTAGTACCTATGGTAAATATGTATTTGGGCCTATCAACAAGTTTCCAAAATTTGTTTATTTTAAATTGATTAAGTTCTTCTTGCATATATATCACCAAAAATTCATCATTAATAGCATAATTAACATTTTTGGGATCAAGTTGTGAAGAGAAAACTTTATGTTCAACCTGATTTCTAAGATAATCTCTAGTTTGAGTCCATTTATCAAAATATCCCACAATAGCATCTAAAGGATGGTTATTAAGGGTTCTAACAGCTCTTAGAAAAATAGGTTCTAGTAATTTCAGTTTTTTCAATAGATTTAGGTTCATTTTTACATGAATCTAGAGAATTTTAATAACTTGATGTTTTTATAGATTACTTTACAGTATGGTTAGAGGATTTAGCATTGATTTCTAGATTTGACATATCAACCTCCAGGTTATCTAGAGAGGACTTAGACTCATGTTAATTTGTCTCATAAAACATGACATGGATTGATTATTCCACCCATTTAGTTCTTATATTAAACACTCTATAGCCTTTACTAAAGATTCAGTATCCTACAAAAATCCCTTCGTCACTCTTGGATGCAAACTTGTCAATATTTTCCATAGTATTAAGGATATAGACTCTGTAACCAAAAACTTTGAATTATCTTACTTTTCATTTTCTATTGTTCCATAACTCATATAGAATTATTTTAAGAATGGGTTTGATAAATACTCTATTAATAATATAACATGTTGTATTTACAGCTTCATCCAAAAAATAAATAGGTAAGTCATATTCACTAAGCATGGTTCTAGAAATTTCTTGCGAGGTCCTGTTTCTTCTTTCTAAAATTACATTTTGTTAATGTGTTCTAGAGTCAGAGAAGTTATGACTATATCCCTTTTGTGAGAAAAATGGATTCAAACTCTTGATTTTGAAACTCACAAACATGATCACTTCTTAGAGATTTAATTTTAAGTCCACTAATATTTTCTAACGTTTTAGAATATTTGGTAAAATGAGAGCATGCTTCACTTTTGTGAGCAAAAAAAATATCCAAGTATATCTATAATAGTCATCTACAAGAACATAAATAGAGTGTTTCACATTTAAACTAGAAAATATATATAGTTCAAACAAATCCATGTGAACCAACTTGTGAGGTTGAGAAGTTGATACTTCTTTCTATGTTTTGAAGGAAATTTTCTGTCTCTTTCCCTTTTGACAAGGATTACACACTTTATCATTTGGAAACTCAACTTTCAGTGGCTATTTCACAAAAAAAATTATAGTTAGCTTTCTAAGGGAGAGAATATTGTAGTGTCATAGTCTTTTATGCCAAATCCAAGACTCTTTGTAAAATACATTTAAACATGAATAATTTTGAGAAACTAAAGAATCTAAGTTAACATAGTATACATTTTCATTTCTAAATGTAGAAAATACTCATACATTTTGAGAATTAAAAACACTTCAATCATAATTTTCAAATTTATCATGAAATCCATCATTACAAAGTTGTGAAATACTAAGAATATTATATTTTATTACATCAACAAAAATTACTTTGGAAATTAAAACTGAGTTATAGTTACTGGTTTGACCAAGGCCAATGATTTTTCGTTTAGCATTTTCACCAAAAGTGACTTGTCCACCATCAATTTTTATTTTGTTCTTGAAGCATGAATAGTCTCTTTTCATGTGTCTGGAACACCCATTGTCCAAATACCATAAGCTTTTATAGGTTCTCTTTAAAAAAATTCTTACAAAATAATCAAATAAAAATAGACATTTAAACCCATATTTGGTTGGGTCCAGCAATATTAGTAACTAGTACTTTAGGAAGCCACAAATTCTTCATAGGTTTCTTATAATAATTATTTTAAATACTTGATAAATATACTCTATTTGGTTAAAAAAAATTAAATAGTAGAGAGTGTATCATAATTTGAACAAGTAGAGTATTTTCTACAATGAGGAGTAAAGTTGTATGTTCTATATTTAGAAACCAAATTGGTTTTTCCAAAATTTATTTTACCAGGTTGATATCCAATACCAATATAATATTTATTGGAAATCTATTTACCTATCATTTTTACCAAGGTGTGTTTACCATTACTAAACCTTTCAAGGTCCCTCTTCAATTACTCATTAGATATCTTTAATTCATTATTTTTTTGACTAATTGAACATTTTTATCTATTTCTACAGTAAGTTCAAATTTAAAATATTTCAATAATCAAACATTTCTTCTTTAGACATATTTTCATAATCACTTTCATCTTAAAAATAATGTGAATTTCATACATGAGATTCTATGGTTGACTTAGATGTGTTTTTCATGAGACACATAAAGGATTTGTTAGCCTATTCATCATGTGAAGATCTTGACTCACTTGAACTATGATCAAAATCACTCCGATTTGATTTAATTTCTTTTTATACTTTCTATCTTTATCTTCATATTTATTTTTATACTTGAGCTTGGGAAAGTCATACATTACATGTCCCTTTCTCTTGCATTCATAATATATTATCCCATCGGACTTTCCATTTCTTTTCCAATCTTTCTTCAAGCTTTCCTTTTGATCATATCTTTATTTGATGTTAGGATTTCTGAAAATTTTCTTCAATTTGTAAAATTTCTTGAACCTTCTGACTAATTGAGGCATCTCCTCCTCACTATCAGGTGATTATTGTTCACTATTGTATCTTTCTACAGTGACTTTCAATTTCTTATTTTGTTTGTGTTTTGAGGTGGTGGGCTTGAATGCCACATATTTTCTTTTGGTTTCATCCTCCTCTTCCTTGTTGACTTTCAAATCCTCTTCACACATCATTAGTTTCCCAATGAGTTTTTTGAAAGGAAATTTGCTAATTTCACATGACTCACTAATAAAGACTAGGGATCCTCTCTATCTATCAAGTTGGAATCTGATAATCTTCATGATTTGTTCTTTGTTCGTAACTTCTCTTCCAAGATAAATAATTGTGTTGACAATTTCATTGAACCTCAGATACATGTCATAAATAGGCTCATTAGGCTTCATTTTAAATTTATCGTATTTAATAATATATGTATTGAGTCTCATTTCTTTCACACTAGAAGTTCATTCATGTGAAACAGACAAGGTATCCCAAATTTTATGGGAAATTTTACATGCAGATATTCTATTAAATTCATCAACTACTAAATAGAAATATAAATAATTCATGGATTTACAATTCCTATTTCAAGAAGTCTTGGTTGGGTCATCCCAAGTAATTCTATCTGTAGCAAGAATATTATACTCATCTATAATTGAAGACCAAATTTCAAAACCCATACTTTCTAAATGAATTTTTATTTTAATTTTCCATTGGGATTAATTAGTTACTTTAAATAATGGTGGTCTATTTGTCACAGAACCCTCCAGTATATTATCCATAATAAATAAATACTTTTAAATTGATATAAATTTATAATTAACAGAAGTTTATATATCATTAAAGTATAACTAAAATCATAGTTCAATAGATTTAAAAATATAGTCTTAACAAGAATAAAAAATCCTCGGATACCAAATGTTAGTTGGAGTCGAGTACTCAAGAGGGGGTGAATTGAGTTTCTTTTAAAATTTATGTCTAAAAAGTTTTCTTAAAAAGGTTCCCCAATAAAAATGAATATATCCTAGTTAATCAAGGTAATATGGTTATAAAAGTTTGACTATTTGAATAACCTCTTAGAAGATTGATTAATTGTTATTAATATCAATATGAGTTATTAATACTAATTTGGAAGCTATTATAAAAGAGAAAAGCAGTTATAACTTCTATCCAAGACTAACTATCAAAGTAAACCCTAGTGTTTTCTAAACTATATAGTAAATCAGAGAAAAACTAAATTAAATAACAGAGCAGATAAAAAAAGTGGTTTAGTATCAATCCAAGACCTAATCTACTCAACATGGTGATCACCCACCACCAAGAAGTTTATATTAATTAACTTGATCCACACCCTGGATTAGGGTAAAAAATAGTGCACAGGATTGTCCAGGTCACACGACCTCTTCCACTATTCTTCCTGGGAATAGACTAACAAGTTACACAATGACCTCTTCCACACTTATCTGTGGGAACAAACAGATGTAAAAAGATATGAGGAAGGATGTCTTGTATCATTTAGTTTAGTATAAAAGACCGTGTTTATTTCAATACAGACATAGACACATAGTCAAAAAGCTAAAAACAATAAACAATAGAGAAAAGATGATGAGATAATGTTACAAGTGCTCTGAGTGTTATTCTATGTATCTCTGTACTTGTAGGATGAAGTAGATGCAAGTATAGAGTCCTCTTATGAAAAAAAATATCAAAAGTCTGGGGACCTACTTTCCAGTTAGATCTAGCACCTATTCTTAGTGGATTTGGTACTATGAAGAGGATTTTGATTCTGATCTACAATAGTCCATCCTTTGTAATCGATATTTGTCTGTTTTTCTATTCATATTTTTCTTGTTACATCCATCAGTTCTCTTCTTCAAAATGTTTGTGCGTATTTTGTTTGACTTCTCATATTCTTGTCTCAAGGCCAAGATTTTCTTTTTATTTTATATTTCATGTGTTAGAGCTGATAGGAAGCACGTATTCTACACCTTGTACCTAATACTATCAGGTGAAATGCCTACAAAGAAACATTAATTATGTGAGTGCCTTTAAAATATGCAAATATGACTCTTAGAAATTAAATTGAAATAAACATATTAAAGAATGGGGTCAGAGTCTGTCTAAACAACGGTGTTAATTGAAAACAGTGTCACCATTAAATAGTGTCTCTTTATTTTCCTTTGAGGGGTGAGATTGTAGTGATGGCATAGTTGTGTTTAGATTAGGAACCGATATCACATATACGGTTTTAGAATCATGGTGTCTAGTGATTTTACAAACATCGAACGGTGTCCGGGTCATGGTGTATGGGTCACGGTGTCTTGGTTATGGTGACTAGGTTATGGTGCTTGGGTTATGGTCTCTGGGTCATGGTGTCTGGGTCACGGTGTCGGGATCACCGTGCTTGGTTCATGATGTCTAGGTCCTTTTCCAGAAAACCAAAACCGGTGGCAGACTCACAATTTCTCAGACTTAGCCAAATGTATCTGTACAGACATAAGTAGTAATAACCACAAAATGAAAATAATTATTCATATAAAAAATAATTATAGAAAAAGGTTAAATATAGTTTACAATAATCAAATATGATTTATGATTAATAGGATTTAGTAAAAGTTTATTTAAATCATAAGGAAACCAACCATCTCTATAAATGATTTGAGATAGTGTAAATAGGATTAACAGGATTTTTGATCATTCAAATAGGATTAAAACTTTAGGAGTCAAATAGTACTTTTAAATTACTTAATTTATTGAAAATAAATTACATTTTAACACAAATCATTATTTTTCACTATTTACTATAAAATCTATATTTTCTGAAAACTCTCAAAGATTTCACCCTAAGTTAATTTGTACATGATGAATTCAAAAATTAAAGTAATTTTATTCCATTAAAAATTATATAATTTATAAATTAAACTTTTTAGTAAAATATTATAAGAAAATATTTTAATTAAAAATATATCCTTTTTATATTAAAATATTACATAACATTTTTATAATGAATATAACTTTCTAATGAGAGTTAATAATCATGGAAATTATTTATTCTTTAAAACCTTGGTTATTACAAAAAGATCAGTATGGGACATGTGTAAATGAGTAAAGAAAACTTATTAGTCTATTAATACATATAGAAAATTCCATTTTCAGATATATATTAGGCTCAAAATTAAAAAAAAACAATTACCTGAGAAATCAACTTCACTGCCCAAATATTTTCATTCAAAAATTCATAAGAAATGTTAATGTAAAAAATAACACTCATAAAGTAATCTTTGAAATCATGAACGAAACATGATAACCTTTTCACAAAGTTTTGTATTTTAGCCTTAAGAGGTAGCATAAACTTCCCTTTAAACTTAATCTCATTATCTTACCTTGTGAAACAAAAATTCATCTGATAAAATGTATATAAATAATAGATAAATCATGTAGGAAAATTGGGACATAACATTTATATCACTATTACAAATTAAATAAGCAACCTGTTAAATTCCATTAATCTATTAGGATAAAATTAACTAGTTAACTCCATCCCTTTAACCAATACATTGGAGAGAAATATCCAGATCACCCATCATCAAGAGATATATTGGTCACACCAATTATCATCAGATATATTTTTATCACCCATCATTATAAAAATTTCACAAGATCTATAAAACAATCATAAAACAAGAAATATTTAATTTCTATCATCATACTCATAAAAATATTTTTTTCACCCATAAGAAAACATTTCGAGATATTGAAAAGTACATTCCATCTAAAATATATTTTGAAAATAATAAGAATAAAGGGAATGAGGGTTTTTCTTTGAAGAAAACATGAAATATTATAATGTAATCCAAACATAAAATAATATTCATCGTAGTGGTAAATACCATTGATATTGTATATGTTGAAATATAAAATTAATTTTTCCATTTTTCAAAACGTTTCATATGAAATATGAAAAAACATTACTTTTGAAAAAAAATTAAAATAAAGTCAAAGGAAAACAAAAATTTCATTTATAACTCATTTATATACATATAAAAACATCTATAAAATAATTTTAAAAATATGGACAAAGAATAAAAATATTCAGAAATTATATATTTTAAGCATTTAAAATTAGGTTTGTAAGTTAAAGTGTACCTTACCTTGAGTTTGACTCGTCATGTACATTTTTTATCTTCCTAAATAATAAACTTATGTTAATTATTTTAATTCTTAAGATAATTTTTTAAGTTTATTATTCATTTTATTTTAATTATTACCATGTCATGTACAATTATGTAACCAATTATGTTCTCATCGTATGTTTTTATGTTATTCCAGTCAAATGTCCCAAATCACTTTGGTAAGTTATCTATGATCAAAGAGGTCACTATTCCAACATATCAAGAATAATAATAATTAAATAATTATCACTTTTATATAATAATTATAATTTTAAAAGTGTTTATAGAATATGGATAAGAAAAATGAATTAAGTTACAATCGTGGAGATAGTAGGTCATACGTACATATGAGTAACATTTTCATTTTTCAAAGAGCGTGAGGAAAAATGGTAAATATCCTTTTATCATTTCAAAAATATTATTATATCAAAATATCATATTATTTATTTAAATAAAAAATATATAGTATCCATGTTATGAGGTATATAGAAACCTGTATTTTTTCATACATATATATTACGTTTTAATAGATTAATATTCGATAAATACCATTAAGATTCGTGCCATAATCATATAGGTTAAGTATATTTGGAAACATGGATAAATAAAAAACTTATTCATAAGTTAAATACATAATATCTCATAAATTTATTCATAAGAATCACCCTTCTTAGAAATATCAAACATAATACCTTTCTTCATAACCAGGGGAAAGAAAATATAAGAATAGGTGAGCTTTGGTGATCAATAAGGGTAAATAAGATGAATGATTAATTTAATATAATTTGAGCAAAAGTGTATGATAACATGATAGTGACATTTTAAAATGATACCTTTCATATCGTAGATCATAATCATGACTCACAATAAAATTATTTTTAGTTCATAATATATGAATCATAAATTAATCAAAGAACATGAGCCATAAGAGCATAACATTATTATAATACATATGTATTGGAAATACACATAAAAATAGAAAATCATTTCTTTAGTAGTATAGGATTTATTCCAAGAAAATCTTAGTGTATTGGTATCAATCCTCATTCAATAATAATAGTTAATCTTCACTAACAAGCCCATCATAGTAAACAAAGTCCCTTATAAAATGGGTTCACTCCCCATTCTATTTTTTATTCTATCATGAGATACCCATATTAACCAAGTGCATTGGAGGCCTATATAATTCCAAGCCCACCCATAACATAATTAAAATAACTTATATGTATGCCACAATATCCTAAAATATTCATCAATAAATAACCCATAGAAAGGAAATGAGTTTCATAAACATTTTATCATAGCATTGTAGACAAACCTGTGGAAAAAAATGGGTTTCATAAAGGTTTCATCATAAATTCATTAACACATGATAAAGAAAGAATTTTCATAAAATCATCCTTCTATAATCATAATCACAATCTATATATTTAAATAATTTTAATGGAATCATTGGATTATATACCTAGTAAATCATAAGTAATATCAAAGATGTTATAATAGATCAAAATTGACTTTAAAATATCTCTGAAATATTTCTTGAGAAAAATATTCTTTTCACTTTAAAATATCTTATTTAAAATCTAAAAATTTCCTAAATATTTAGGAAAACATTTTATATGAAAATTTTATAGGAAAGTTTTAAAGTAATTTTTGAAGAAATGATTGTTCATGATGAGGGTAATTATGTTCACATCGTGTATATTCAAAAAAGATTCCTTTCACAATTTTGGTAAAAAGTAAAAAGTACCCCACTCATAAAATGAAAAAAAATATTCCTTTTAAATCATATTTTAAAAACTAAATCATGTGTAAAAATTAATTTAAATAAAACAATGAAAATAAAAAACATTCTTGAAATCTTTTTTAGAAAATATGGATACTAAAGAAAAAGTATTTTCAACCGAAGAGAGAAATAAATTCAGTTTTACTTAAAAACATTCTTTTAGTATCTTGAGTTCATAAAGAGAGTAAAATGAAATAAAAACATGTAATATCTATAAATAACCATAGCATATTAAAATTAAATTTTTTATGAGATTTTTCTCATAAAATTTAATAATCATAAATATAATCATACATGATCCCAATAAACAATGTGATTGTAACATAAATCACATACCACTTTGTAAAATTGGAATAAAAACCTCATAAAAGAGATAAACTTATATGGATATTTAATTAACAATAATTTCATGAGAGGAATTAAAAAATATATTCTTGTAATTCATATAAACCACATAAAAAAGTGGTGGATATGGAATGTGTCTCAAAGAAATAATGTGAGAAGAAAATTCTTTATCTCAAGTTTCAATTTCTTCTAAATCGCTTTTAAATCCTATATAATTAATTTAAAATTATTGTAATCATATGAAATAGTCATTTTCATACTTATAATTTCATATATGATCCACTTATTACATTTTAACACCAATTTATTAATAATTCCTTATTAAAATCATTTTTTATGTGTCTTAACTATTTTGTTTCTAATTCGAATGTCTGTTTGATAGTTATGATCATTTTCATTTTATCATGGATCCATAATATGCATAATTTCATTAATTATATAAATATAAAATATATTCATTACTTATATATAGTGCCATCCATAAATTATATACATAGAAAAATTAATTACATTGTTCATGGAGATGGTAAGTCATACATATGGATGTATGTTGTTTTCACTTTATGATGGTTGGAATGAAAGAATGGTAAATAAAAATTAACATTTTGTGAAAAATTATTATATAATATATATAATATTTATTCATTAAATCCATCATTTCTACCATCCATGTAAATCAAAAATTAAAAATTAATCACATCGCTTCGTGGAGGTGGTAGTCCACACGTACGCATGAGCGACGTTGTCATTTTCTAATGGATTAGAAAGTAAGAAGATATATATGATATTATAATTCAAGAATAATAATTATTTCATAAATATTATATAAAAAATTTAAACCCATCATCATATCCATCCACAAAATATGGTGATTGAAAATTAATTGTATCGCTACGTGAAGGTGATACTCCACACCTACACACAAGTGATACTTTCACTTCCCATTAGATAAAAAGAGGGTAAATAATGCTGGTTTCATGATCATAATAAAATTTCAGTTTATTTAGTATAATAAAGTTATTATTTTATGATAAAAAACATAGATTTATATGACGTATAAAAGGAAATAAATTTAACGATATCGAGTATAATGATTATCTATCCTTAGATTGGCCTCTATTTTATCCTTTATTAAGCACACTTGGAGTGGCCTTTTAATAATAACAGAACCTCCAATTCATGGATAGATAATTTTATAAAATATTTTTTTAGGTTTTTTTTAATATATGAGGATCAAAGTGGTATAAATAAGAGAAAGTACAGGCAACCTTTTAAAAGTGGGGGAGAGGACACACTAAGACATTTTTAAATGAAGAACATATAATAAATTCATTCTCAATAAAAAGGTTTTCAAACTGAAAAATATTGTATGTTTGAAAATAATTAGGTTGAAATATGTCCATAAATTATGATTTATAAAAAATTAAAGGGTAAACAAACAATTTTTTGTTTAATACCCTGATAAACTCGTTTTAAGCTTAACCGCGTTGAAAATTTTTAGATTTTTTAAAATTCATTGTGATCGAAAATAAAATTGGCCTCATTAAAAAATTTGAAACTTATGATTCAAAATTTGGAATCCATTTTATTAAATTAATTATCTAAAATTGGTAGAAATTACTTTTAAAATAAACTCTCAAAACGCAATGAAAAATGGTTATCAAGGGAAAAAGTTCTCTAGAAAAAATATTGTATAGAAAAATACACATAAAATTAATTAAAATGATAATAATTGGATTATTAATAATTTAAATGAATTTACTAAACTTTTATAGCTATATAATAAAAAATATTAAATTTTTAAATTCTTTAAACAAAAATTTAATTTTCAATAAAAATTAGTATTTGTCATCATTAATAGAAAATTTATTTTTTCATAAATTAATCAAAAATTCCCTCTAAGATAATTTTAAAATGTTTATTTAAAAAAGGAAGTTAATTATTTCAAATAATTTTTATAAAACGTTCCAAAAAATTATTATATTATTTTCTCATAAAAGGCAATAAAAACCATTTTTGAGGAAAATGTATTTTTAAATCTTTTAATAACATTATTTAAAATTGAGTATTTATATACTTGATTTATATAATAAAATTATATTTTTTTTAATTGTAATTATTTTTATTCATACCACAAATATATTGGCTAATTTATAATGGGGTACTATATTATTTTTTATTTATACATTCAATTTCATGTATCATAAGCTATTGAAGAAATTAAATTTATTTAAAGGGATAAATTAATATAATATAGGGGTGTTACATTCTAACCAAATTAAAATGAATATTTTCCTTCAAAATTATACCACTCTAATATAAAATGTTAATATTTATATGTTTCATCTCATCCTCAGCTTCCCATGTAGCTTATTTTAATTTCTAATTCCACCAAAAAAACAGTAACCAGATGATTAGTCCTGTTCTGTAGAACATTGTCTCTACTATCCAAGATTTATATTTTTTGTTCTTCATAGGAAAGATACGGTTCCTGTGGTATGACCTCTGAGTTTATTTCATGTGAAGGATCGTGTATACACTTCTTCAAGAGAGATACATAGAACATGTCATGAACATGAGAGAGGTTTGATAGAAGAACTAAGAAATATTCTACCATACCTGCTTGATCAAGAATATTGAATGGGCCTATATACCAATGGATTATCATTCCATTATTTTTTAATATCATAACTTTATTCCCTGGCTAATTTTATAGGAATACCTTCTCTCTAACTTTGTATTCCATATTCACAAAATATTGTCAACATAATATTTCTATCAAATCTGATTTGACTTGATATGTTTCTTAATGGGTATGAATTTGTCTATTGTTTCCTCAAAAATCATAGGTACCAATAGATTTATTTCACCAAATTAATAACAAAATATTTAATTTATACACTTATTTCCATATAATACTTCATAAGGATCCATCTGAATGATTGAGTGAAATCTATTGTTGTAAGAAAACTCAACTAGAAGAAGGTGTTGATCCCAGTCACCATTGAAATCCCTAAAACAAAACCCCAAAATATCCTCTATGGTTTGAATGGTTCTTGTAGACTTACCATCTATCTAAGGATAATAATTACTGTTGAAAATACACACTATATCCAGTGCCTACTAAAAACTTCTCTATAACTTTTAAGTAAATGAGTGATCCATATAAAATAGAGTAGAATGTGTAACTCAATGAAACCCTGCCACTTTTTTAACATATAATATATTTTATGATCAAGATATACATATTATTTTTTTATAATAAATTTTTTTGACTATGTATGGTGGTATACTATAATCCAAATAGCATTATGTCCTTTTGACATTTTTTGTAATGCGGTGATAAAATCCATTGTGATGTTTTTCCATTTCAATTCTAGTATGGGTAATAGTTGTAAAAACCCCTTCAAATTCTATCTCCTAGCCTTAACATACTTATATACCAATTATTGAGATACATATTCTATAATATCTCTCTCAATATTTTCCCACTATAAACAATATTTTGGATATATATATATATATATATATATCTGTGTACTCCCAAGATAAATAGAGAGTGTAGAAATACGAGCTTTATACAATAGATCCATCTTCATATTTTTATGGATGTGGCACATACATGGATTTTAAACATTATTATTCTATCATAATCAAGGTTTAACTCCAGAAAAAATTTTATTTTCATATTTAGTTATGAATATTTCTTCTATACCTCTTTAATATTTACCTAAATAGATTGTAGATCACTCATTTGAGAAAGATATGATTTTTACACTTAAATATTTCTATATCCATCCATTAAAAATACATAAATGTTGGTTCTTATGTGATAGGAATCATAGAAAATCTAGCATACTCCATTATAATCAAGGAATAAAATACCTTGTTTTTTTCCAAAGGTTGTAATTTATTGAGTAGTCATGATATTTAAACAACTCCAACCAACTTCTCTAGAAATTATTATGCTATTTATTAGTGAATGTATACTTTAAACTTCTATGATAGTATATAAATCAAACCTTTCTATCTAAATATAATTCCTCTATATATTTAATGTAATAGTTACCGATTCCCACTCCAAATCATGATTTGGGTAATTTTTCTCATTAATATTCAATTTTCATTAGGAATAATCTATCAAATTTATCTAAATAACCTTCTCTTCAATTATCATAAGGAATAATCATTATAGATCACAAAATATTCTCCACTACATGGTAATGTAAGTATAGGTTTTCTAACTAAAAGTCTCTTCAGTTCCCTAAAAAAATTCACATTTATCTATCCAAAATAACTTCACTCCCTTATGAGTTAAATTAGTGAGTGTATTAGAAATTGGAGGTAAATTCTCCATAAAATGTCGATAATATCTAGAAACCCCCTAAAAACTACAAATTTCATCCACATTGGTTGGTATAGGACAGTATTCAATAACTTATGACTTTTATGGGTCCATAGATATACCCTACCTTGAGATTATATGACCAAAAATGAAACTTGGGGGGGGAAGTCACTCATATTAAATTTTTCATACATATTCTCCTTACTTAGGGTATTCAGTATATCTCTTGATTAATCTTCATCATCTTCCATTATCTTTGAATATCTAACAATATCCTCTATAAAGACTAAGACAAACTAGTCAAGGTGATCTATAAAGTCTCTATTCATTAAATTCATGAATATAGTAGGGGACTTAGTAAGTTTAGGTTCTATGAGAAACAGAATAACCATTAGTGGGCATGAAATTAAAATATATTTTAATTTACAGTATCCTAAAACCCCAAGGGAGGATCTTTCACATTAAATTTATAATTAATTTATTTATTATTGGAAGAAATAATTACCTCATCTTAGGATCCTTTCTTTAATGACATTGCTAGTCTTTGAAAACCCCTTTCGGATTACCTTTGTTGTAGTATAAGGATTCAAGTACATAATCCCTATAGTGGTGATTCACACATGCTCATTTTATCTCTGAGTGACACTAATTGATTTCTTGGTGTTAGTTAAATGAAAAATTTATCTTGAATTTTTAATCTTGATTTCTTCAAAATCCTTTAGGCCTAAATGAGGTCATCTCATTATTGAGATGAAGAGAGGAGGAATTAGAGAGGAGAGAGAGAGAAGTCTATTGTGTACAACATTTCTCATTTGTAAATTTTTGATTAACCTAATGAAAAAGAAAAATAAATCTATTTATAGAGATAGGGTTTAGGATAAAAAATTATTTAACTGTGTACCAACACTTAAATAATTTTATAATATTTAATAAACCCCATTCCATATAATATTATTATTATTTTTATTTTACGATATGTTCTAACCCATGAAATGATAATTATTATTTAACTTGCTTAAAAATTAATATTTATCACTAGAAGTGATCTTGGTTTGCTCAAACTATTTGGAATTTTCTGAATACCCAAATAAATATTTTATTCGCTTAAAGAAATATTTTATTCAAAAACTAGAAAATAATTATATATTAATTATCAAATAAATAAAATAAATATTTCATACACAATCCATATAATAAATATTTATTAAATATTCACATATTTAAAAAAATATTTATTGAATAAATAATTATTTATTACCTTGTGAATATTATTGATCAATAAAATTGAATAAAATTATTCCTCAGTCATGAGAATAATATTTGTTCTAATAATTAAATTCATAAATAATTTAATCAAGATCAATCGAAACACAATGTGTGAACCTCTAAGATTATTTTTCATTGGAATTAGGCATTTATGCCTAAAGTCAAAGATTTCTATCTTATAACAGGTCAAGGAACCCAAGGGAAAGAACTTAATGTCACAACATCAACAAACACATATGAATGCTCACTATGTAATATAATCTCTTCGTCTCAATATCTCGTCAACAAGGTTTAACATTTGTTCCATCAACGTATATACTTGATACGTCTTTCATTGTCTATCTGAAATAAATTTTATTAGACAATAGCTATGGAATTTAATGTGACTGTTATATTTTAATCAAAGGGATGAAATATCAACTTCCATTAAGATGTAGTTGAAAAATCCATCCCCAATCTATTGATTAATAACATTTCATTCGCGAGGAACCCAACATGTCTAAATCCACCATGAACTATTATTTTCATGGTTTTTGAAATAAATCTAATTTCATGATTTATAATATGAATGAATAATATTATTAAAGTCTAACAAACATTACGAGTTCTCAAAAATAGGAATATCTAATAACACCAAAATATGTGGAATTCCTCCTTGAAGGTCTATTTTAAATATATCCCATCTTGGAGATTACCAAGTATGAACTTTTGGAGAATAATCCTCATTTACTTAAAAGTGCTCATAAATGATGATATTTATACTATGTTCCCCATCATAGTATATTATCCCACTATAGAACTATTTCTATGAACGTATTCCTAAAATATCAAGGTTCTCATCATAGTGTTGAACTATTATGTCCTTATCAATGTGATATATACTTTAGGTAATTATCATATCAAAGTTATGAATAATAATAATCAATATGTGATAAGATATTTATATTAATACTCACTCCTTTAAATATTCATGTAATATTAAGTACAAAGTATTTGTTTCTAGTGAACCAACACCAATAAAAATCCACTTTCACTAGATCAAACTTTTAATGACTAGTTATTCATCACAAAAAAAACATGATTCTTCTTAGTATGGCTATATATTAAGGCCTACCACATTTCCATGGATAGGGTTGGTAAATCCATATGTCTGTGTGGTGAATTTGTTTACTACAACATTATTATCTTGACAAAATATTTCAAGTAGGGATATGGCTGATTATCCACCTCTTCTTCCCATGTTAGAATCTTTAAATTCAGACTAAACACAAGTTCAAATATAATCATAGAATGATAAATCAATTCCTTTTTGTGTAACCAAAAATTGGAAAAGGATGTCGCTAAAACCATTTTTTAAGCTAAATCAAAAGTTGTAGTGTACTCAAATATTATAGGTATGAAAGGCACTGGTTGTAATAAATGTTTCTTACATATTACTTTAGTCCTTTCTAGGAAACTAGATAAAATTGAACCAATCATAGAAAACTGTTCAATTATATTGATTACTTGTATTCTCACATATCCATACACTCGGATATCACCCAGTTTTACATTTCCAATTACTGTCAAATAGTTCTAACATCAAGTTTGTGAATTTTTTTTGATATATTTGATATTAACATATTATTATTTATTAATTTTTGATATCAAACTTCAGTACATATCATGACATATGAGATGAATTCTAATCAGTTAAGATTGTGAAATTGTTTTAATCTCAAAAATCACTTCCAATTCCCATGAATGTTATTCTAAAAATATTATTTTCCAACAAAAATGAAATCTTGAGTTGGTACACCCTATATTTTTTAATACTTATTTAATATATGTACTATTATTAAATTGATAAAACCTATGGATCTATCTTATAGATCTAGTTCACTAGAATAGAGCTTCTTCTTTAATTTATACATGGATAATTTCATTCCTTATTCTTAAAAAAAACTTTCAAGGCCGATCAATTGTTTTCATTTATTTCCAACATAATTATCTTGAAAACTTATAGTGCTCCAACTAACCAATTAGACACATATCACACTCATTCATTTTCAAATGAATATTCTATGATCACTATGTATGATTTTTTTATAAATAAATATATGTGATGTATATAACATATTGGAATTTATTTATTTCAAAGACCCTTTTAGTTATTCCTTGTAGGTGTATATCAAAGGGTGTCCTTTGGTTGTGTCATATTGATATCTATCATGAGGATTCCTCTAAATATGGTAGCCTTGTAAATTAATAGCCTAATATGATGATCATAGAAATTTTCTTTGATAAAGTAAATTTAAAATGGATTTTAGTCATGATGATTTGAATATAGGTCTTGTTAGAGAGTATAACTTTTAAAAATAAATCATGCTTTATTGGAACCATATTATAACGTCCATTTCTAGATTATATTTAATACTAAAAAACCTTAAGAAGCATTAAAAACAATAAAAATATATATTTCTTGAATCTTATTACATGGAGTCCATTACTTGATTAAATAAATACTTCTCAACCTTATCATATTACCATTTACAGATGCATTGTAGGAATATTTATTCTGAAAGAATAATACATGTATCTCCTACCATGGTGAACCAAAACCACCTATTTGGATATATATATATATATATATATATATATTCATATATAGGATGTATCTCTAGAACTACTCCTCTCACTGAGAAAAATGGAGTTCATCATTACCATTTAAAGCCATATGCATCTAGATCCTTAACCCATAGGAGTTAGGTATTCTCCTGTTATCTTCAAATAGATTGGATTCATTTAGAGAAATATAGTCAATCTTAACTAAATTTTAATATCCTTAGTGACTATAGGATCATTATCTCTGATGAACCTTAATGTTTAATGTATGTTTCTAGTTAAGAAAAAAATTTAATAAATGGTTCTAAAAAACACTTTTGGAAGTTTATTAATAGATTCTTTCAATACCAAAATTTATGTGATATCCATTAAAAAAATATGGGACTCATATGGTTTGTTATTAAAATTCTATTCGTAAAACATGTCTTGGAAGGGATGATAGAAGATTTTAAATATATATATATATATAATGCATCATTGATCTTCCTTTTACTACTTTCATGACATTGATGTATAAAAGGAAATGTGAGTTAGGGATAACCTTTAATCTATATGTATGATCAATTATTACATTGATAATTTATTTTCTGAAAATTGATATTTGAGATTCCTCAATCATTACCATGTGTACTCATTTACTTCACTGAGAATTTCTAAAATTTCTTAAAGAACTATCACAAAGTATATTAAGTCACCTTTAGCTAGGGAACTGTTCACATGACCATTTTAAACTAATTCAAATTATTTTTTTACGTACCTTAATTTATGAAGATTTCCTTATCTAAAACATGATATGTAAGTAGTTTGTATATCCAGTATCTTATATTAATTGATAATAAAATACTTTTAAAGGTATAATTAGGTCAAATAATTTTATTTTAATTTGTAAAATAATTTTATTTTCACAATTATATAAGAGTATTATATTTTTCTATTTGACATTAATTATAATTGATATTTGTGATTCAATAGTTAAGGAACCATTAGTTTAGTATTTAAGTATCACAGTAACATTTATTCTGAAAAATAAAAAATGTATCATTATGTCAATATAGACAATGAGATAAATTATTTGATCACACTTGTTACAAATTGGAATTAATCCAATCAGGTAATGTGATGTAGTGATATCCCCTTGGCTGACAGAGTAATCACCCATTTTTATCTTATTTTATGTTCACTCTATAACGTTTCTATTATTCATTGTTTCTTGTATTAAAGTACATCTATGTTGTGAGAATATTTTATTTAATACACAATAATTGAATAAAACTTAATGAATATACATGAAGTGGATGAAACTACTTTCTTCTTCAATTAATTGAAATTTATTTTCGAGTGTCCAATCTTTCAACATAAGAATAAAATTTCCTCATGTTCATTCTTCTTCCTTTAAATATTTTTTCTCTTTAAATAATGAAATAATATATCTTTTGGATTTATAGTATCTATGGGATCATCAGACTTGTCTTTCCAACTTTTCACCATAAGGTGTGCAGAATCAGGTTTCAACCAATCCTTATCTTTATAGTGAAGTACGTAGAATCATTTTCAAAGAGACTTGTCCATTTATTTTGTCTAGGCTTATACAAAAAAGTATAACTGTGATGGTAAGGATAATACGATAAGATTAATGGATAATTTATTATCTTACGTAAATCCCAATTTCACTAACTGACCCATATACCCACATCATTTTGAAAGCATGGTCTATATCTATATTTCCTTCCTTGAGCTTACCCAAATATTGTGCATTGACAATATTATTTATATCAAGCCTTTAATTATCTTTCTTATGAGAATATATATGTGATATTATGTTGTATTCAAAAAAATATTTATGTTGTATTATCAAATTTCATGAAATAGCTGATAATATTATATAACAGACATAGGAAGAATCCTTTATTTATCTAGGAATCATTTTCTACTTCGCTCACCAACTGGGGTGGTAAGACATGAATAGGGGATTAAAATACTTACTAAAAATTTATGATAATAATTCATCACATAAATGATTATTCCATATCTGTAATTTTTTATTTTTAAGGAAATACTGAGAGTTAATAAATGATTACACTATTTTATTGGTTTTTCATTCCATTTTCTATAATAATTAAGATATATGATTAATAATTTACTTGATTATAAATTTTGTGAAAAAAATTATTTTTTTTATTAATTCCACCACTATTTTATCAACTCGCAAAATACCTCACAATTGAACTTATAATTTCTAGTTTCCCTGAAATTATATTGTTAAGGATACATATTTCATTTCATATAATCCAAAAAGACACCATAAAATTACTAGAAAGTATTTAGGTAGGCGGTCTTTCTAACTATGGTCATGGAACTCCTTGATCTATTGAGTGAACTCCCCAATCTATAAACCCTAATTTAGATTTCCTCAAAACTATCCTCAAAATTTTTATTTTATAGACAGAGGCTATTAAACCAAATATATATTTGGTTAATTCGACCCACTATCTTAGTTAAGACTTCCCAAAAATTAAAATTTCCCTGAAAGAGACAGAACTCACACTTAAACTGTGGTTTCATCTTAATTCAGATGATGGAAGTCTTAATGAATTAATATTAACTTAAGTAATTTTTATTTAGTATGCATAAACTTTATATTGTTTTATCCATTGAATAACTTGTTAATATTAAGTGCAATTTACTTAATTAATTAAACATGTTGGACAAAACATTTACACATAATCCATTTATTTAAATTCCATATTTTCATATTAATTCATTTATTAATTTGATACTAGTCTTGCATACATAAAATAAATAATGAATATGACAAAAATAATTAATTAATTAATGACATGATCATGAGATTATCAAATGGGTGATTTATTGAGATGAAGATAAATTAATATTAATCAAGGTGAAAGTTCCTTTTTTTGTTCTTGGAATAAGTTACAGCATTCTAACATTACACTGTTTTACTACCTGAGTCGGCATAATTATGATTTAATCTTGAACCATCTCTACATGACTTTGGATAAACAATTAATTACATGTATTTATAACTCACGTGTAGGTGAGATGAACTAAAGGATTTGTTAATGGGGATTACATAAATAACCATTTACACATAGGAACAATAAAAATAATAGATGGATGGATGAAACACCATCCATAATATTTAATTTAATATTAAATTATTGAAAACCAATGAAATAAATTAAATTAAATAATCCAAAAACATACATAGGTCTTGGTAAAGATCAGGAATGGTTATACACATCCAACAAATATGTGAAAGTAAAACCAGTTAACATCCATTTATTATCTATTCTTTATTATTATGATAAAACCGCTTACATTGATTGATTAATAAATAAATAAATAAAATCAATCTCATCTTAATGACCATATGAACTCTTTTGGATATATCCACCATTAGTGGAATTCCTGAAATATAAAAAAATGAAGCAATATCCCAGATTTATTACAATAAATTAATTAAGTATTCACAATTATTTAAAACCAATATTAAATGATCAAACACACTATGTATGCCAATAAATAAAATAAGGTTTTAATTTTATACTTTTTCATTTAATTTAATTTAATTCTATACATTATTTGGACACCACCCTGCATGTACTTACGAGCTATAGGTTGTGTACCTTGGTTACTATATACTTGGGTAACATGCCTTGGGCTTCGGTCATACACTTCAGCTGGACTACATGGATTATAAAATCTATCTACATTCTATATATCAACCATTTTATGTGTTAATAAAATTCATCGAAGAACTTGGTGTATTCACTAGTATCAATTTCCTAACATGTACAGGCTAATAACGATTAATTTATCACTCATTCCATGTGTCTTCATAACTCACTGAATGGATCAACATGAATTTTGGATGGGGGTAATGATTAACTACACACAATTTACACCACTTACATGTCATTTATATCATTAATTCTCTAGGATATCAGTCTAATGTGGTTTGTCCTTATATATTGATCACACAGATTGAACAAATTTTTTTGTTAACCTATGTAAAATACAAAACATGTTTTCCAGCTACACACTGTGTGATATGACGTGTCATGTGCTAGGTTGGACTAGGCTAGATATGATTTATAATAAATTCACTATGATTAATTACAATTTAGTGCATTGTGTATCACATGATATAGCCCTGTGCAGTGTACTTGGGTACACAGTGTTTGCTCCAAAAACATGCTGAGTAATCCCATGAAATCCAGCCAGATTCCTAAAAATTTTACGATATAATCCCTAAATATTTTTAATATATTATTGAACTTAAGATATTGGGAATCTTGAATGGTGGAATTATAATTTTAAAGACATATTAATTCAAATATGATTAAAGAACAAATAATATAAAATAAAAAATTAACCATGATTGTGCATATTGATTAATAATAAAATAAATAATTATAAATTTAAAACTTAACCACTTTGATACCACTTGTAGGTTTCAGATGGAGTATAAGCACCTTTGGTGGGTGTGAAAGAAAAAAAATTAATTTTGAGTTTCCCCAAATCCAAACATAGTATCTTCAAAAGTAATTTTATAATTAATTGATTTATTATTGGAAGAAATAATTATGTTATCCTAGTGTATTTTATTTGATTATTTTGTTGATATTACATATATCCTTTTGGATTAACTTCATTTTTCTATAAGTATTCAATTATTTAATCCATCTAGTGATGATCCACACCTGCTCCTTTGATCTCTGAGAAACACTATTTGATTTTTGGGTTCCAGTGCAGTGAAACAATTGTACTAAATTGTTCATCTTGATTGCACTAAGATCCTTTGATATTGAATGAGTTCTTATTCTTGAGTGTAATCGATCAGGAATTTGAGAGAATGAGAAAGAGAATTTCATTGGGTGCAATGATTCTCCATTATCAATTTTTTATTAACCCTATGAAATAAACATTACTATCTATTTATAGACCTAAGGTTTAAGTTAAAATGTTATTTAATTGTGTACTGTCCATTAAAAAATATTATAATCATTAATAAACCTCATATCATAAAATATTATTATTATTAATTTTTGGTGTATGCAAACTTATATAATGTTAAATATTATTTTATCGGCTTATAAATTAATATTTATCACCAGACATGATCTTATTAACCTCAATATCCTCAAAATTTATTGAGTACCCAAATTAATTTTTTATTAACTTAAATAAATATGTCGTTTACAAACCAGGGAAAAATATTTAGTAAATATTCAATAGATAAAATAATTATTTTATCCACAATATTGAAAATAAATATTTATTAAATATTCACCTAGTTAAATAAATTATTTATTTAATGAATAAATAATTTTTTAATACCTTTAAAATATTATTGATCAATTAAGCTTGAATAAAATTATTCCTCAGTCATGATAATAACATTTATTCCAATAATTAAATTCAAATGGAACTTAATTGAGATCAACAGAAACACATAGTGTGTGACCCTCTATGATTCTTTCTTGTTGGTATTATGAAGGTATTCCTAAATTCCAAGGTTATTATTTAGAAATGGGTCAAATAACCTAAGAGAAATAAAATAATGTCACAACGTTGACAACCACATATAAATTATCACTATGTAATATAATCCATTTGTCTCAATATCTCATCAAGAAGGTTTCACATCAGTGTGATCAATCTATATGCTTTATAAATATTTTATTGACTATCTAAAATAAATATCATTACACCTTGGGCATAGAATTTAATGTGAAAGTTATATTTAAATCAAAGGGCCAAGATATAAACTACCATAAATATGGAGGGTAAAATTCCTTAATCAACCTATTAATTAACAATATATCACTCATGACACACCAAAAGTATACAACTTTTTCAGAAAATATTATCATCAAAGTTTATGAAAAAAATCTAAGTGTGAGAGTAATAATATGAATTAATAATATTAAATTCTAAGGATCATTACACATCATCACATATAGGGGTATCTGATGACACAAATACATGTCGAATTTCAACTTCCAGGTTTTTTCCCATAATGTCTCATATTGGAGATTACCAGGTGAAACATTTATGAGAAGAAGCCACATCTTCTTACGAGTACTCACATATAATGATCTATATACTATGTTCCCTATCATTCTATGTTAACTAACTATAGAACTATTTTAAAAAATATCTTCATGAAATTTCAAGGTTCTCATCATAGAGGGAAACTATTATGTCCTTATTAATGGGAAGATACTCTATTAAATTATCACATCAATGATATGAAGAATAAATATCAATATGTGAGAAGATATTTATATTAATTTTTACTCCTTTTAAAATTCATTTAATTTTAAGTACAAATTAACTAGTCTTAGGGAAAAAACTCTAACAAAAAAACTGAATGGAATCACTATAAATTCATTATGTTCATACTTTATGAGTAATGTTATCATGGTTATATACTCCTTACTAACCCTTAATTGATGATATCTGGAATATAATTCAATCTTGGAAAACTATTTAGCTTCACATAATTCATCAAAAAATTCACCAATACAGGGTAGAGGATACTTGTTCTTAATATTAATCTTATTCAACTCTAGATAATCAATGTAGAATCACATAGATCCATAATTATTCTTAACAAAAGGAATAAGTGCACTAAATGGTGACACACTTGGCCAAATGAATCCATTGTCAAGATTCTCCAAAATTTTCTTCTTCAATTCCTATAACTCAATCTATACCACTCTATATTGAGTCTTTTAAATAAGTGTATCACCATGTATGATTTCTATTGAAACGTCAACTTCATGATTTTGTTAAAGACTAGTAAAATTAACCACACATCAACAAACTCCTACATAATATGAATATCTTCAATATATTTTTTTCTAAACCATCTTAGATAAACACCCATTTTGAATAGGAGTCATGACCCATATAATTGTTGTGATTTCCATCATAAGTTCATATATCACACAGATAGATGATCATAGGTTGGTTCAAAATTTAAAATGGGGCTTAAATTCCTCATAAATTGATATGGTATTTATGTAAATAAATCCAATCTATGCCTAAGATAACATAAAATTTAACCAAAGGGATGGTAACAATATTTTATGAAGTAAATTCCACAAACTTTAACTGGAGAAGAATCATATAATGGAGAAGATATCATCATACCATTAGTATTTGTTATCAATAAATTCAATATAGGTCACCATAATTCTCATACTACTTGGATTTGAAACATTGAAGTGCGGTAGCTGAATTATATGGAGTTTTTCTATTCGCGCCATTAACTAACTTCTTTCCACTGCTTCATCATTATATTACCTGATGACATTCCTTTCCACACTTACAAAATTTACCAGTTCCCTTAAGAAGATATCCTCCATGTTTCCTACAAAACATGTAGCATAAAGGAAATAACATCTTCTTTAACCATGGTTTTTAGAATTTCCATTGAATTGCATCAATATTTTCTTAAAAAGACCATGAGATTGAATGGTTACTAAAATATCAATTTTCACTATCATAGAACATTGAATCATTTTATCATACCGACCAAAGTATATTATGGTTAAATACAATTAAATAATTTGTTTTAATCCAATAAATAATCAATAAACTTTTATATTAGGTTGGATGATAATACTAGAAGTGAACCTCACAAGGCTTATAAAAATTTCCCCATATCCACCAACAGAATCATCATCCTACTTCTTTACCTCAAGGAATTCTTTCTCCATTTTAATCTGAAGAATTTGAGGTAAGTAATTGTTAAAAATAAATTCTTAAATTAATCTCACTCTATAGAGTTAATTTGTTCTATTTTCTTATCCTTTTGATAATTTTTACCATTGGTCTGCTTTGCATTCAAAAATATAAGTAACTAGAATAACTATTTCTTGTTCCAAAAAATAGATAATAAAAAATATATTTTTAGTGGCACTGGTCCACTTATTAGAAATTATTGGATCAGAAGACACACTAAAAGAATGTGGATGTTTCTTCATAATGGACTCAATAGAATATTCTTTCAAATTTTCTCATTTGGAAGCTCTCAATTATTTATAGATTAATAATTTTTCATAAAAATGGAAATAATATTTTTTATTCTAACTCCTATAACATTTGGTTTATCAAGAGTAAAATCATTGAATTATCAATCACACTGATCATTAATACTATTACTTTGTATTCCATCAATTTATGAAAATGGAAAAGCAATGTTTGGAAATAATAATCATATTGAGAAACTATATAATGATGAAAAATCATTTATAGGATGTCTAAATCATGACACCTTCTTTTAATGTTTAAACTAGGTCACCCATGATCATAATCTATTTAAATCCTTCATAATAGATTGTAAAGAAAATGTGAATTAACCATATAATATACCTTTAAAGTTTCAAACTAGGAGAAATGTAAGGGAATACTCACCATGCACAATAATTATGGAAAATATATACTCAACCAACTCTATTCGGAGTTATTATCCCATGATAAATCTATTACAAAACCACATGCACTTATAGTATTTTGACATGGATGTTTTTCTATGAAAATTACACTCCTTTATTTACCATAAATCAAGACATTCTCAATGATGTAGGATTATCTTAAGGTTTATTACTAAATTTTTATCATCCAATTTTAAAAATGTAACTAAACCCTGATCTGATACCAATTATAATGCCCCATAATTTTCACACATAGATATTACATCTTAATAGATGAATGTCATATTCATAAAATTATACTCAATTCCATAATCTTATAGTTTTGGTATCTTTAGAAACTTTTATTAATTAACAACTGGTTTCTAAGTTAACTATATCATCTATAGATAAGTTATTCATAACTAGAACGCTTCTTAACCATGTCATATATAATACCTTTATTCATAACATAGAGAAATAAAACGTTTGAAATGGATAGCTCTAATTATTGGTAAGGATAAAAGTGGGATATGTTGATGATTACTTACACATAACATGAAAATAATTTTATGAGAATATGATAAAAACATTTGAAAACAATACCCTATATATCCAAGAAGAAAATCTTGAGTCATGGTGTAAATTTTAAAATTTCATAAGACATGTATCATAAATTATTTAAATAACATGATCCATGAGAGGATAATATTGTCATAATGTATAATTTGTGGAGTAAACATAATTATAGAAAATAATTTCCTTATTATTTAGATATCATATCCAAGAAAATTAATGTGAATTGGGTTCACTCCCCATTTCATCTTATTATTCAAGGTTACTCCTAAGACTATTATAGTGGAAAAAGTCCCATACTGAACTGGGTTCACTCCCCATTTTAGTCCTTATAATCTCTTGAGATATCCATATTTTCCCAATATATTGGAGGAAAATATAATTCCAGTACCACTTGTCACATAATGAAAATTATAAATATATATTCCATAAAATATTAAAGCATTCATCAATTCATAACACATGTAAATAAATTGTGTTTCATAAACATTTTACCATATCATCATATAAAATACCATGTAAAAAATGGGCTTTATAAGGGTCTCATCATAACATAATTAACCTATGGAAAAGGGAAAATGTTTCATAGAATCATCCTAAAATCATCATCCTCACAATCCATCCAATGAAATAAAGTGGATGATTTCATTACATCATATCCTCTGAAAATAATATGTAGCATCAAGAATATAATCATCAATGAAAAGTTAATTTAAAAGATAAATGAAGTATTTCCTAAAAATAATACCCTTTTCAATTTAATATAAATTCATTATAATTAAATAAAATTGAAAATTTTAAGGAAAATTTTTTTTAATAACCTTGGAAACCTTTAAAGTAATCTTCAAACTATTTATTTTTAATGGAGGGGAATTCTCTTCATTACATGTAAATTAAAAAACTAATTCCTTTCACATTTTTAACTAAAAGATAAAATTACTTACTTCAAAAAATGATAAGAAGATTCATTTTAAAAAAATTAATATTAAATCCTGGGTAAAAATTAAAATATAAAAACAAATAAAAATATTAAAAACCTTCTTGAAAACATTTTTAGAACCCATGGATATAGAAGAAAAGGTATTTTAGATCGAAGATCGAAAAAAAGTCGGTTTTTTATAAAAATAATATTTTGGTCTCTTGAGTTACTAAAGAGAATAAAATTAAAGGATAATATGTAATGTTTTTAAATAAACACACTAAATTACATTTCATGTATTTTCTAAGAGTTATATCCAAAAAATTATTTATCCTAAACTTATGCATAAACAAGCCCAATAAACAATGAGATTGTAACATAAATCTCTTACCATTTTGTTAACTTTTAGATCACAACCTCATGAAATGGATAAACATATATGTATATTTAAATTACTATAATATTCATTAGAGGCTTAATAAAATTAATTAATGGGAAATATATACATCACAGAAAATAAACAAGTGGTTAATATGGAATGTGTCTCACATAAATAAAGTGAGATGCAAATCAATTACCTTAAGTTGGAATTTCCTCAAAATCACTTTAACCTCTACTATAATAAATTTAAATTTATTATAATTATGTAAAATAATCGCTTAAATACTTTTAATATCATATATTTTCCACTTGTGACATTTTATCACCCATTTATTAATAATTCATTATTAAAATCATTGTTTCTGGGTGTTAACTATTCTTTATTTAATTATAATTTCATTTCAGTAGTTTTAGTCCTTGTAATTTGATAGTGGTTATATATATAAATAATTTTAATCATAATATAAATATAATATATATTCATTATATATACTGAGTCATCTACAAAATATATTGATAAAAAATGAATTATATCATTCATGGATATGGTAAGAAATAGATGTCAAAGAATGTTGATTTCATTATTTGAAGGATGGAATGAAAGAATAAAAAATATCAATTCATACTTAAATAATAATAATTATTATATCATATATATTCAATAAATCTATCCTAATTTCCATCCATTAAAATATTAGGTGAAAAATGAATCACACGCCTTCGTGGAGGTGGTAGTCCAGACGTATGCACGAGTGATATTATTGTTTTCTGATGAATTGAATTGTAGGAATATAGATATGATATTATAAATAAAGAATAATAATTATGTAATAAATATAATATATAAACCTTAAACCCATAATAATATCAATCCATGAAATAAAAAGATGTAAAATGAATAGTATCACTCTGTGGAGGTGGTACTCCACCCATACACACAAGTGATACTTTTACCTCCCATCTCATGGTAAAGAGGGTGCATAATGGTTGTTTATGGATCATAATAAATTTAAGTATCTTTATTATACTGAAGTTATTTTTTTAATATGAATACCATATATTTATAATAGTTATTATAAGAGAAAAAGAATATTTGTAAGACGATTACCTCTCCTTTGGTTGGACTCCATTAGATCCTTTCTTAAGGACCCTTGGAAAGGTTTTTTAAGAATAATAGAACCTCCAATTCATGGATATAGAATTTTATAAGAGATTTAGATAGGGTTTGGTCGATCTAGAAGGCTCTTAGTTTTTTAAATAAGAGAAAATATGGGTGTCCTTTTATAAGTGGGGGATAGGACACACTTAGAATTTCTTAGAATGATTAAATATAATAAAGTCATTCTCATGAAATATGATTCCTATATTATTGAGATTTGAATTTTGTAAAGTTTGGGGTCAAAATATTCCCAACCAATAGAATTTAAACAAGTTTAATTGAGAAATACCCTTATAATTTCATTTAATCCCCCCCCCCACCCCCCACCAGGTAAAACTATTCTAACCTTAACTATAGTGGAAAATTTTTACTATTTTTACAATTAATTATGAACAAAATTAAAATTTTCCTCATCACAAAATTTGCACATGATAATTCCAAATATGGAATACATTTTTTGATATTCAATCTCTATAATTTGAAGAAATTAATTTTAATAAAAACTCTTAAAACTTCAAAAAATTAATTTTAAGAAAAAATGTTTTCTTAGGCATAAAAATTATTATAAAAAATAACAAAAATTATAATGCCAATAATTAGATTATTAATAATATAATAGATGAACAAATGCTACTTTTAAAATTATTTTATAATAGAATTTTACGATGTAAATTCCTTCAATGAAAAGATATATATAAATAAAAATCAGTATTTTTCACTATTCATTGAAGAATTATTCTTTTTAGAAAATTCTCTAGAATTCACTCTAATATATTTTTTACATCTTTATTTAAAAATGAATTTCATTTTTTAAAATTAATTTTCTAAAAGTGGTAAAAACATTAATTATATTATTTTCTCATAAAAACCCAATTTTTTTGGAAAAATGTAATCTTAAAAAATTTAATGACTTTATTAAAAATTTATAATTATATATTTTATTTACCTCAAAACTTTACAAAAAAAATTTAAAATGTGGCTATTATTTTTCAAACTTCCAATTTAACGGCTTAGTTAAGATTCTATACTTTATTAATGTTCATTTGAACTTGGGGTTGCATATATCACAAACTATTGAACGAATTAAATTCATTTAACGATATAAATATCATAAAAGCTTGGGTTTTTATAAGGTCGTGAAAAATTAATCTTGTCTCTTCTTGGAGGTGGTAATCTAGAAATTTGAACAAATGGCATAATCATTTTTCAATGGAAGTTAATGTAAGAAAGAATATAATATATTATATTTCCATAATGATAATATATCATGAATACTGTATATATATATATATGAAATACATCATTTTAACTAGCTCTGAGTGGCAGTGATGGAAGAAAATTTACATCGGTATGGGAGGTGGTAGTCAATCGTACTCACGAACGGTTTTTTTGCTTCCCATTTGATGAAATATATAAAAGGATATAGGTTATTCCAATAACATAAAAACATCATTGTATATGGAATATATTGGTTTTATTTTTTCATCATGTTTGAAGAATATTTGGAGGTCTAATAAGAAATAAAATGAAAATTCTTGGTTAAGTACTATACCTCTTCTTTGGAAAACCTCTTAATGTTTATACCAAAAGCCTTCCTAGGTAGGGTTTCTGATAAAATAATGGCCTTTAGGATTTTGTTGGGATGTATGGAATGGATTTGGGTAGTACTTGGCTTAAATATAAGTCTTTTTAAGTGTGGATATAAGATAAGAGGGGTGTCCTTTTATAAATGGGGGTGAGTATTCACTTGGAATTTATCAAAATAATTAAATATATTAATTCCTTACTCAATAAAAATATATATATAATGGTTAATTTAAAATTATTGTATAATATGGGGTATAAATATATCTATACAATATAATTAAGACAATTTTATATATTATTGTATCCCTTATCACATAAATTTAATCCC
The DNA here is from genome assembly GCA_963277665.1 of Viscum album. Taxonomy (NCBI): domain Eukaryota; kingdom Viridiplantae; phylum Streptophyta; class Magnoliopsida; order Santalales; family Viscaceae; genus Viscum; species Viscum album. The sequence continues at coordinate 1,161,480,069 of OY728158.1, read as the reverse complement.
TTAGTAAGCCTCTTCCAACTTTATCTATGGTAACCAATTTATAATATTTTTACTATTTATTATGACAAAAAAATTCTAATTATAACATAACATTAATTATGATAATTGAAAATATGGAATCTATTTTATCAAATTCAAATCATATATTTTGTATAATGTAATTTAAAAATTAACAAGAAAAACATGACGAAGAACATTTTTTGGATAAATGTATTTTCAAGTGTAAAATTTTTTTTATACTTTATTAAAGTATAAAATACATTTTAAATACCATAATTGTCTTATTAATTATTTAATTGAGCTATTATTTCTTTGAAAAAACTTTAAAGCAATATTTTACATTTCATATTCCTGAAATGAAAATACAGTTTACAATTAAAATCATTATTTTTCGCTATTCATCAAAAAAATAAAAATTTTCATAAAATTATTAAAAATTGATCCAAGGATAATTTTTAAATACTGAATTCAATAAATATAATTAAATTTTTCAAATTAATATTCAATAATTTTAAATTAAATATTATAAATAAAACCTTATAATCCATGAAACCCCAATTTGGTTCTAAATAAAGCTTTTTTCTTTTGACCGAAAAATTACCTAATATCGTTATAATGAAGATAAATATATAAAATATAATTAATGAATGTTATTAAGATTTGAAAATTATTTACATTAACATTAAAAGGGTAATTACATTCTTCCCCCGTTTTTTAAATTGTACCCCCTCATTTTTATTCATTATATAAACAAGAAGAGATATTTTTCATCACAGCATTTTATAATTATCATGTTGATTCTTAAAATATATTTTTTGTAGAAAAAATATTTACCTCATAAATAAATTTATTCTAAAACACATTCTCCATTTATTTAAGAATATATTCAATACATTCCTCAAAAGAAAGGTTCTCTTCCAACTGAACTACCTCAGTTCTCAAAATTTGAGGTGCATCTGACACATATTTTCTTAACAATGAAATATGAAATACATCATATTCCAAGATACACTCAGTGATAAGGCCCATATATAGGAAAATAATTCAAATTTTTTTAGTGTTTTATATGGTCTAATTAACTACTAAATTTATATTCCCATTTTACTAACATGCATAACACTTTTCCTTTGATATACTTTAAGAAAATCATGATTGACTACCAAAAAAGAAAGGTTTTTTCTCTGGTAATATGCATAAATTTTTCAATTACACTGATACATTGTCTTTTGATACTAAATTACCTTCACCTTCTCAACCACTTATTATACCAAATCTGAACCCAACAACTTTATTTTTATGAATTCATCTCATTAATATGAATTCTGAAACTACTTACAATATAATGGCTCAAAATTTATCACATGTATTGTCGAATGAAAATATTTTTTATAATAAAACTCTACCAAAGTCTGGTATTAATCCAAAATTCACTAGTAATACACTAAAGTATGAATCAAATCCTATAAATTCTGAATAATTTTCATATATTATCCATCATATTGATTTTGATATGTAGTATTAAATTAAAATTTAGTACCCAAAAAAAAATAAAAAAATTTCTAGAAATTATAGGTAAACATGGTATCACAATCAGATACAATGGTGAGTGGGACTCCATATAATCTAATTATCCCTTTAACATAGTTTTTAGAAATCTGATCCAAATTTTTAATATCTAAAATTTGAATAAAATGTGTTGATTTAGTTAGTTGATCAACAATAAACCATGTCGTATTATTACCTCGAGATGTCGTTGGTAATCCAACCGCTAAATACATAGATATATTTTCTAGTTCCATTATAACGCTAGAGAAAGCTGAAGCATCCCATTTGGTAATTATCATTTGACTTTAACCTATTGATAAGTTAGTCATTTCAGAGTAAAATCAGTAATATATTTTTTTATTAATTCTCACTATAAATGTTCCCAAAGGTATAAATAAATTTTTATACTGTCAGGTTGAATTGAAAAAGGAGAGCTATGAGCCTTACTCAATAGTTATTTCTTCAAATGGAGGTAATATGAAACACATAACCATATTATAAAACTAAAAATATATTATTTTTTTAATAAATTCAAGAAAATTTCCATTATAAATAAATTCTATAATTTCAGGAAAAATAATGACTTTATAATGAGCTTAATTAATCATATCAAACAATGTCAATTATACTGAAATCTGAAGAAGAAAATATAGAGGGAGTTCATACCAGTATAGTTTCTAAACCAAAATTCATAAAATCATTAACCAAAAAATCATATTCCATTTTTATAATTGTTAATTTAAATTTATCTTTTTGACTCAAAGAACCAGCTACTCAGTTTTCATTACATGGATAGTAATGAATTATTTAGTCATTATCCTTTATCAATTCTATCCTTATCCTCTACATCATTTTAAAACCTTTATAAGTGAATATATACTTAATGATCTTAGGATCAGTACATATTTCTAAGTTTACTCCATATAAATGATGTCTCCAAATTTTAAAGCAAACACTCTAGCCATCAATTCAAATTCATGTGTGGGATAACTTTTATTATGAGGATTTAATTGATGTGAAGCATAATCAATTACCAAATCATTATGGATTAAAACATAACCCATTCCATTCAATGAATCATCTATGTAGATAACAATTTCATATTTCTGGATTTCAAGTCCATAAGTATAGATTTTAAAAATATCTATTTCAATTCCAAGAAACATTCATTGTATTCCATTGTCCATATGAACCTAACTCCATTTAATTTTAACTTTTTAGTGGGATAGATAACAATGATAATATCATGTTTGATTCATATAAGCATCAAATTTCAGGATAGGCTCTCGATGGATTCTCAATTTTGGTCTAGTGGTAAGAGGTGCTGGAGGTGCGGTGGATTTCTCATTTTTGTTGAATAGGTACAAAAACTTTGATGGACAGTTTGGTAGTAGCAGAAGAAGGCATCATTGGTTTGATTCTATGAGAAATAAATTAGGTGGTGAGTAGTGGAATCAAAATTGGTAGTCCTTTGAAAAATTAGAGATAGAGGATGTAGTGGCCCTCGGTGGGGTCGACAGATTACGATAGGGGAGGTAGAAACAATGATAGAGGGAAAACAAAAGGGGGTTCAGGAGGTTCAGGAGCCGTATTGTAGTCTCTGATGAGTTTTAGAGAAGAAAGAAACTACTAACAAAGAAAATCAGATTGTTTAAATGAAATGGTATGGCTTTTCCATCGATACCAAGAACCATACAGTCCAACATGGGGTATTTCATCTGGACTAGAATTGTAGATCGGGTTTTTTGGAGAAACAAATTACACAACATATAGGGAGGGATTTATTTTGGGTCTCTAGACTTTGGGACTTAAATATTCCACGTATTGGTCATTCTCCATCTCGACCTACAGGCTGTGTAAGGTTACCCCTTCAACCCAATTTAAAATCAAGATTGTATAAAAATTAAAATATAAAGGCCTTTGGGAATTTATGTAGGAAAACTTTTCAATAAAAAAATATTAATAAGCTATTAATCAAAAAAACTATGAATCTCAATCACATTTGTCAGTTTTGGCCATTTAAAAACAACTTTATTTTAAGTGGGATCAAAATTTAATAAATCATTATTGATGATATATCCAAGAAATGATATATATTGAAACCAAAAACCATATTTACTAAATTTTCCACATAACATTTTTCTATCAGTGTTTTCATAAATATATTTTGATATTTTTCATGATCCTAATAAATCTTAGAATTAACCAAAATATCATCAATAAACCCAACCACATTTTATCTAAATATTTGTTGAAAACTCTATTCATAAGTTCCATGAATACAAAAATAACATTAATCAACACAAATTCTATAACCCATAAATCATTATTCCCATGACTAGTATGAAATTCTATCTTAGGGATGTCATCCTACTTCACCTTTTACTAATGGTTCCCATACTCGAGATCAGGTTTTGAAAAATACTTAGCTCTATGGAGTTTATCAAACAACTCATCGATATGAAGAATTATATAATTGTTATTAATAGAAATTTTATTTAATGATCTATAATAAATAAAAAAACCTCATGGAACCATCATTATTTTAAAAAAATAGAACAAGATCACCCCGTGGTTAAGTGATAAAATAGATGAAACTTGTATGATGCAAATCCTACTACTAATTTTTCAATTTAAAAATTTATAATTGAGAAATTAAAAAAGAGGGTTTAAAATTGTCTTTGAATCAGGCTAAAATACAATAGTAAACTTAATTTATAGATTACGTACAATACCAGGTAACTCATCGAAAAAAATCTAGATATTCTTTTACTACTAGGACATCCTTAATCTAAAAATTTCCCTTATTTTCATCAACATGAGTTAGGTAAATTTCATTTCCAACTTTTAACAGTTTCTATTCATCTTGATATGTTATCAAAGGTATTAATTGATTCTTATATAAAAATGGAAAATAATTTCAAAAATTAACTCAATTTCCCCTACAATGTATTTTAGCATGATAAACTGAAACTCAATCCATACCTAAAATAACAAAAATCTATATAATGGGAAAGACAACTAGGTTTTTAGGGAAAACTCTTATAAATATTATAATAGGAATATCTTTGTAAAATATCATTAACGTACTACTACCACCAGGTGTTTTTACCAAAACATCTAACTTCATTTCTTGAGGTGAAATTTTATTTTTAGCAAAACATTTCTTAGAAATTAAGGAATGTGTAGACCCAGAATAAATCAAGGCATTAATGAAATTTGAATAAACAAATAATGTACTAATTACCACTTCATTTAATGTCCTACCATATTTAGAAGTATTTTCAAAGTATTGGGAATGTATTCTCTCAACAATAATCTATGAATCTTATCAATTTTGATTCCAACATATACACATATTTTTTTTACTAATGAAATAAGTTCATTTAATTTTTAGGATTATATTTTTTGGGAAAATTATCTTATTTATGGGTTAATGTTTTTATCTAAAGTGTTTTGGATATGTCTTTATGTATTTTTTTAAATATTGTTCATACCCTATCTTTTAAGAAGAGTGTATGATCTATATACCCAACATTTTGAGTAAACAAATGGATCAAATACCCTATGCTGTTGTAAAAGTATGGATCAGGAACCCTAATTTGGGAAGAAACCCTAAATTTGAGAAAAATGAATATGGTTAAATAACCCGACATTTTGAATTCAATTGTACATTATCAACTATAATTTTGGAGTTAACCCCATGCTTGACTTCATCAACTACACATATTAAATTCAAGATATTTTCCCTGTTTATTGCAAAAATATCATTGGAATTAAATATTATTTTAAATATTTTTAAAACCCAATTCAAATACTCTTGTTAAAAATATTAAATTTGTCCTATTTTTAAGTGGAGTTTCAATTTCAGTTGAACATTTTAAATTAAAATACTTGCGATTTTTTAGGTGATATATTTTTATCTGTCTGACAGAATACTGATCTATTTTTTCTTATTTAATAGTAATATTTATATCATTTAGAAAAGAGATAACTTTTGATTAAAAAAATAATATCTATCTTATTCTAAATTTATACACTTTGTATTTTTATATTCTACGCTCTTGTGTTTTTTTACTATTTTTCCATTCTTGCTACTTTTATTATCCAGCTATAGTATTTCTATAAGATCATTTGACACTAAGATCACTTCAAATTTTTTATTACATGAATACTTTTATCTATGAAGAATAAGATCCATTATTAGTTATGTGTTTCTACAACTATGATATAAATAAATTTCTCATTAAAATCAATTAACCTTGATTTCTTGGATTATTGGTGGCTTGTACTAAATCGTGGCAGATTTTCAGCTTCTCTTTCTAATATATAGATATTTTACTTCCCCTTAAAATAATTACAATGCTCTCTAAAATCATTTTCATAAATGTTTCAACTACCAATACTCGTTTATTGAGAACATATAATAAGAGGAAATGTTTAGTACAAGTCAATAAACTCATTGAGAGAGCATTCTCGGTGTGTAATAGGGAATATTTGTTCCCTGAACCACTATAAAAACTCTTATATTCTTCCTCTCTATCATTTCACTACAAAAATTACATAAATAAGATAATTTTGTATATCTTCATATTATATTGGGAGGGATAAAATTTTTATTTTTAATTATTTTTAAAAGAACACAATTCAACCCCCCCCCCTGTGTCTTCTTATTTTTCTGACCTAAAAATTGGTATCAGATGAGTTATTTTTGAAGAATTATCATAAGCAATATAAAGCTCAAGTAAAATTTATATAAAAATAAAAATGTAGATGATATAACTAAAGGATGGAATGTCTATGATTCATGCTCTGTATTTTAATAGTGAAAATTATAGTTTCTATAAAGCTTGTATAATTATCTATTTAAAGAATAGAGGATCCAATGATTATATAAATATTTTAAAATCATATAAAATCCCTAAAAAAACAAGAAAATATTGATACCACTAAAGAAGATGATTATGATGTCAATTCAAGATCCATGAATGTTATTATACACAGACTTTCTCTATATGAATTTAATCATTTATATCAGTTTACTACTACCTATGATATATGAAAAACTATTTTTTTTCTATATGAAGGAACTAAAAAAATTATTCAATTAAGATAAGACACTAAAAAGTTGAAATTAAACACTTTTTGAGTGTATGATGGTGAAATAATCACTCACATGAATAGAAGATTGATTGAAATATTCAATAGTGTTATGACCTTGGGACATCAAATTAAACAATAATATCATTATTTAAAAGTTATAATGGTATCACCCTCAAAATGGAATGGGATATCTAATACAATCATACAACTCACTCTTCTCCCAATATTGAAAATGAAAGAATTTATTGGAACACTAAGTATGTATGAATTAGAAATGAAAACTAATGTTTAAAATCATAGGATAGTAAAAAATCATAATACCACTCTCAAATTTTACTACTCAAAAATATGAAAAAAAAAATAAAATGTGGACTTTTGATCTCAAATGATTTGTATTTTTTGTATTTTGGAATTGAACTATCTTATCTAGAGGGAATATTAGGTAAATTTTATTATAAGAATAAAGGCTACACAAATTACTTAAACAGTATGAAGAAAGATTGTTGTGGACTTAAATAAGTAAGATTTTATGAATGAAACAAAATGGGTCATATCAAACCTGATTTCCAACAACTAAGAGAATAAAAATTAAAATTGAAAAATAAAGAAAGGAAGTATTTGATGAGAACTAATTATGATCACAATGATAAAAAACTATGAAGGCTAATTGGAGTGTCTTTGAGGACTCCAGTGGTACTTCCAAAGTGATTTATAAAAAAGTCCAAACAATTTCAAACCAAATATGTGATTTTTGGATTAGAAATAATAAGTAGTACAATCTTACTATTTTTATACATCTAATTCTGAAAATTATTATAATAGTAAATTAGTTGTTTATTGTTCAATGATTTTATAAAAGTATGAATCTCTAACAAAAAACCCAAAATAACTAAAAATATTCATAATGCTATTTTAGAATAAAAATATTCCTTGTTAAAATAACACTTTTACTTAAAATAAAAAGTTATAAAATCTCCCTCAAACTGTATTATTCCTGAAAATAGAGTTAAATAGTTACCAGCTAAAGTAGAGTCATTCAAAAATGATGTCATTATATTGAATAAGGGATGAGAATATCAAAATATGATTCTTTTTAAGAAATTTCAAAAAAATAAATATATAATTGTAAGTAATGGAGAAAAATCAAAATTATTTTGAAATTATTTTGTACCTAGTTATAAAAATATCACTTATTTTCATTATGGAATTAATGTTCATTATTCAAATTTGAAATACATAAATCAGAGGAATAAAAAAGGATTTTTTCTATAAATATGTCTAAATCCAATCCTATAAATTTTTTAAAAATATGCAAACCTAGTTGCCCAGATATTTTCTTGTTGAACCAGTTATACCGAAGAAAATGAAAGTATGAAACCAAAATTTTGTTTAAATTTTTTCCAGGATGTTGGTTATAAGAAAGAAAACATAGTATGGTATATAGATAATGGATGTTCAAGACAAATAAGTGGAGAATCTTATTTATTTCATACATTAAAAAAATTATATGGAGGCCTAATTACCTTCGATGATAATGAAAAGTTCAAAATAGTTTGAGTTTGATCATTTCGAAATCCAAAATCAATTTTGATTAATAAAGTTCTATATGTTCAAGGGTTGAATAAAAATTTGAAAACTGTTTCTCAACTAAATAATGATGGTTTCATATTGATTTTTTAATAACTCCTGCTATGTTTTTAAGGATAAGATGTTTAATTTTAGAGAACCCAAAAATAAAAAAAATTATACTTTGGATCTTAATTCTTTATGTGAACAAAAAGTAAATTTATTAACTACTAAGATAAATGATTCTTAGATTTGGAATTGGAGACTTGGAAACTATAATTTATTTACCTTATATATATTTTCTAAGAGACATGTAGTTTCTGATTTTTTTTAGTCTTAAATTTGATAAAGATATATTTTTTGATGCATCCCATATGAGGAAACACTAGTCATCCTTAAAATAAATTAAAAATGTTGATATATCCAAACTTCTAGTACTTATCCACATTGATATTTTTAGACCAAAAATAGTATCATGCTTCATTGTAAGGTTTTATGTTTTTTATTTATTTATGGTTTTTTCAGATTTACTTGGGTTTCTTTTTTAGAACATAATAGTGAAGTTTTCTCTATTTTTAAAAGATTTATTAAAATTATTCAAAATAAAAAAAATATTAATATAATTTTATTAATAATTGATCATGGTGGATAATTTTAGAATCAATAATTTAATTATTATTTTTCAGATCTCGGTATTAAACATACCTTCTCTATACTAATAACACCACAAAAAAAATTGAATTGTATACAGAAGTAATATGACTATTGAATAAATGGAATGAACTATGTTGAATTAATATAGTCTTCCTACCAATTTTTTTTGAATAAGTTATTAACAAATATTTTCATATCATTAGTAGAGATTTAATATGGAACTTTCTTAAAATGAAGCCCTATGAATTATGGAATAACCGAAAAGTAAAGGTCATATACTTTAAACTATATCAATTCCTGGTGTATAACTTGACTACTAAAGAAAATATTGGTAAATTTGATTCTTTAATCTCTTAAAAATTACTCTGAAAAGAAACTACAATATATTTAAATTCAGTTTGATCCATAAGAACGTGAAATTGTGAATCTAAAAATGTCTTACCTAGACAACATATAACCTTAAAGGATCATCCATTAGAAATTAAAATGGTAAATCTAGATTTAATTATCAGGAAAATAATTAATGTAGGAAATATAGCTGAATTATTTTCTTTTCTATCTAAATTATAACCCAAAATATTCAAAGAAGCATTAGAAGATGAAAGTCGGATAATTGTTATACAATAAGAACATTACCAATTTATAGGAAATAAAGTTTTAAAATTAATTGATAGGCCATCTAATCATCCATTAATAGGAACCAAATAGGTTTTTATAAACAATCAAGATGACCAAAGAATAATAACTAGAAATAAATCTAGAAAAGTAGTTAAAGTACATAATCAGAAAGAAGGAATATATTTTGATGAAATCTTTTCAGCTATTTCTAGATTAAAATCTATTAGATTTCTTTTTTCTTATACATATTCTATTAATTTCAAATTATATCATATGAATGTAAAATAAGATTTTTAAACCATATATTTAGTAGAGGAAGTTTATATTAAACAAACACTAAGTTTTTAAAATCCTCACCTACCAAATTAAATTTTCAAAATTAATTAATATATCTATGGCCTTAAAAAAGAACCAAGAGCTTGGTATGAAAGATTAAGTTCTTTTTTACTATAAAATATTTTTATATAGGTTTGGAAGATCCTATTATATTTAATAAAACTATTTTTTCTAATATTATATTAGTACATATTTATGTAGATGATTTTATTTTTGGATCAACTAAAAAAAATATTTGTAATGATTTTTCAAAGCTTATGACGAAGAATTTGAAATGAGTATAATATGGGGAATTAAATTTATTTATTGGTTTACAAATATACCAAAAATATTATGAGAAGGTTTTAAAGAAAACTAAATATAATATTGATTTATTGGAAAAATTTGGAGTAGAAAAAAGAAAAACCTATACAACTTCTATTTGTACCAATATAAAATAAAATTTGGATGAATTTGGAAAACCAGTTGACAAAAAGATATAAAGTGTTATGATTTTTAGTTTGATTTACCTTACATCTAGTAGACAAGAACTTATGTTTTCTATCTATCTTTGTGTGATATTTCAAAAAAAATATAAAATAATTTCATATTACTAATGTTAAAATAATTTTTAGATATTTTAAAGAAACTAATTTTCAATGTTTACTTTATCCAAAAACATCTGATTTTAATTCAATCTCATGTGAAGATGTTGATTTTTGAGGATCTAGTTTAGATAGAAAGAGTACATCAAAAACCTATAACATTTTAGGGAAGTACTTAGTTTCATGCTCAATTAATAAAAAATAGTACATTCCTCATTAAAAAGTGAGGTAGAATATATCTCTGCAAGAATTTGTTGTGCACATGTGTTGTAGACGAAATAAAACTAATAGACTTTGAAATTATTTTCAATAATATTCCCATTTTATGTAAAAATAAAAGTAAAATAAATATTTTAAAAAAGTTTATAAGTCACTCAGGGTCTATTAATATTGATATAAATCATCATTTTCTAAGATATCATCTTTTATAAAAGGGTGTATCTATGGAACTTTCTAATACATAATTTCAACTTGAATATATTTTAACTAAACCACTTCCCACTACTAGTTTTGAATTTATTAATAGGGAGTTAGGAATATTTAAAGTTAAATAAAAATTAAATATAGAATAGTTTTATAATTAATGGTGTTTTATTTTTAGGATGTTGAACTATTATTTATTTAATAAATCAAGGTTTAATTACACTTTTCAAAAACACATATTTTCAAAATTAAAATTCTTAATGATTACTCTGATTATATTGTCTTAGGAAACCAATGTTATGTCAATAAAAACATCAGAAACTCCCTCTCTCCATATTTCTCTCTCTAACCCCAAATCTCAAACCTTCTCTACTTTCATATCTCTTTATTTCTTTTCAAAACCCAAAAATATGATCATAAAACCTTCATATCTTCCAAAATGGAAAAGAAAAAAAGGATAGAAGAAGGAATACCCAGTAGATATAAGAGCCAATACACTTAAGGAGCTGATAAATATGTCTTTCAATAGATGGTTGTCGGAATTTAGTGGTTTTTTAAAGTGAATCTACTATTATATAAAGCCTTAGTATTTCAAGGTTTGGAATTTATTTTCAATAGTGAAAATGTAGAGTATGTTTTCGATGATGAATCAAAACAGTGTTATGAACACACCTAATTTTGTTTTGGAGACACAACGAATGTCATACCCATAGAGGTAACTGTTATGTAGTTTTCAATATCTTATGAAGAAATATCTATTATCTTTCAGTGTCCCCACGAAGGGTTTTTCATTTTAATCTACAGTCTATTAGAGATGATAAGCCTAAATCTGAGAGTATCATATCTTTTAATTTTAGATCCAACCCTTGATAAAATATGTTTGTCAATGATCTTGAGTCCACCATCAGACACTATTCAAATTTATTCAATCTATAATAGTGCCAAGAATTATTGTGTGAGAAAAGGTTATATTTCCATATATATATATATATGTGTCATTTTGTGATGTTAGATGACATCAAGTTAAATTTTAGTAGATATATGATGAGGTATACGAATCATTGATATAAAAAAGAGGAAGTAATCTCTTTTTAAGTATATGAAAGGATTTATCAATAATTATTAATAAAAAGAATAAGATTCTTGATATTATGGTAGTTATTAGATGTTCTCATTATAAAGTTTTTTCTGCTGGAACCTTAAGAAAATTAAGTTTCTTTTGGAGCACGTCAAAAGGAAATCTAATGTATGTTAGTGGTTATTACCAAAAACAATCTTATGCACATGCTTATGGGGAAAAATGTACTCAAAATTTATATAGATCTATAGTGAATTTTGGTGAAGATGTTGTAAAATCAAGAATATAGGATTTTATTGAAGCAGCATGTAGGAGACTCAAGGATGATTTCATTTATCCACCTATTTCATGAGATGTTCATTGTTTTCCTGAAGAACCCTCAAAAAAACAATGAATCTTTTATCACAATCTATAAAAAGGAGAAGAACCTAAGGTTCAGGAACTTGAAGATGAAGTTGTAGAAATTGAACAGCCAATATTTATAGGATTAATAACTTCTTATGTAGAAATCCAATATAGAATATAGATGGTCATGAGGGTCTTGTGGAAGATCAAGTTGAATATAATGCTCAATATGGTGATTAATTTCAACTATTAATGAATGAAAATACTGAAATAATATAAAATTAGATAGTTTTTTGTGGGTTAATAATGTTTATAAAATGTTGTGAGTAAATAGGATGCGAAGAAAATATTTCATGGTCCATTTTAATCATCATCTAGTGAGGAGAACTAAAGTTTGTCAAAAATAATAGTTGATGATGGAAAACTATCTCAAATTCAAGAAAAATAGACTTATTTTTCTCTTAATGGTAAAATAGAATATTTGGTTTGCAAATATAATAATATTAAAGAAGATAATTCAAACTTTCATAATAAGATGTAAGTCTCTAAAAAATATTTAGAACATTTGAAAACATTAACTATTCCAAGAAAAGAGTTAGAATTAGTTCAAACTCATATTCATACCCTTCATGGATATTCTATTTTGAGAAGTTATTTCGATACATTACAAAAATTATTATTTTATCATCTTGGGATGCTCAAAGAAAACGTTTTATCAAAAAACATATTTTGGTAATTTAAAGAAATACATGGGAATTCAATTTGAATCAATAAAAAGTATCTCAATTCAAGTGATGGCTTTTACTTATAGCAATAACACTTCCCCATATCCACTAAGAATGTTTGAATATATAACTATAGTTTTATCTTTCATAAATGATTTAATATAGAGTCTTCAGTGTGATGGTGTTCCACTTCACATTTTGTAGTACAATTAAAAAGATCTTGTTGAAAGGTTTAAATCTGATAATCCCAATATTATTAGTCTTCTCGGTTCGTTAAGTGATATTATAATGAAGTTTTTATAGTCTAAAAACACTCTCCATGTGTTTTTTAATGATAATTTGATTAAAAAATTAAAATGGGATAGGGGTAAAATCATTTTATGAAATAGTGGGATGATATGTTTAATCACAATTTTAAAGGAATGGTGGTAGATCTCAGGTATATTCATCAGATTGATTAAAGTTTATTCACTACCGACACTTATTCTATATCCTGATATTATTCTTACCTAACAACAAAATTTGGTTATACCCAAAAATTCTTTTTACTATAATATATTAAACATTTAGAAAAAAAGTAAATTTAATTTAGTACTTTAATATTTAATATAAATCTATTTAGTTTGGTCACAAGTTTTTTAAATATAGTTTATAAAAATTTAAATGAGAACTAAAATTTATGATATATATTTTTAGGATTCTATTTTATTTTCTTTTTTTTTTGTTTACTATATTTTATATAAGTGTTTGATATAATTGTTTTTAATCATCCAAAAGGTGTAGATTGTTGGTAATGTATTTTATAAATAATACTCTATGAATCGTATTGATTTCTATGATCGTAAATACCCTAGTTTTTGTTAATAATGAAATTATTTTAAGTTTTTTCAAAGATTATATTTATTGATAAAATTTATCTTATTTAAGGGTTAAAATTTTTATTCAAAGTGTTCTAGATATGTTTTCAAGAATTCTGAAAATATTTTTTATACCCTATGTTTCATGTAGAACATATGGTTTGTGTGACCTTTGTTTGGAGTAAACATATGGATCAGATACCCTATATTTTTATAAAATAATGGATTAGCAGACCCAATTTTGGAAGAAACCATATATTTGAGAAACTAAATTATGGTTTAATAACCCAATGTTTTGAATTCAACCGTACATTCTCAACTATATTTTCAGATTTAACCTACTTTTGACATGGTCATTGATGAAGTTTAAATTCAAAATATTTTTTTTGTTTTCAACAATGGTCTTGCTGGAATTAAATATATTTTAAAATATACATAAGGAATAATTCAAGGACTCATTTTCAATAGATAAAATCATTCTTTTTTATGGAAGTTTTGATTTTCATTTATCGTTAAAAATTCAAATACTTCCAAATTTTAAGTGATATTTCTGGATTTGTTTAAATAAAGAAAATCAATTTTTTAAAATAAAATATCAAGAGTTATATCATTAAAAAATTGGGAAATATTTATAAAAAATAACTTCTCTGATGTTCTTCATATCTACACTTTAGAGACATACATGTTATGATATTGTAATTTTTTACTATTATTAAATTGTTGCTAGTACTATTGTTTTGTAGTTGAATTTCCTGAAGATCATTTTAATCCATGATCACTTTGAAGCTATTATTTATTAAAGTCCCTTATTTATGAAGAAAAAATCCATTTTCAATTAGTTTCTTCTAAAACTGTAATTCAAATTCTTTTCTCAATCAAATCAATCAATATTGATTTCTCATATTATCTTTTTCTCATACTCTGTCATGGTGGTGTTTCGGCTCCATATTCTAGGATATGGATATTTCGTTTTACTATAAAACAACCAAAAGGTCCTATAAAATCATTTTCATAATGTTATCAAATACATGTACATTTTTTTGAGGTATTATGTTAAGAGAATCTATTTAGTGAAAATCAAAAAACTCACTAAGAGAGCATTGGTGGAGGGAACTAGGAGATCTTTTTTCCTTGAACCATTATAAAAACTACATTGTTCTTTTTCGCAATTTCTCTACATCATAAAATTATTAAGGAATATACTGCTACATATCTTAATATTATATTATTATGAGTAAAATTACAATATGTTAGGATATATAAAAGAACACAATTCACCCCCTCTTGTGTATATTCCTATTATTTTGACCTGAGACAAAATATTTAACCGCACACTTCTTCTTATTGTCTTTTTATTTCCAATTATTCATGCTCTTATTTATATACACATCCCCATAATGACCCTTCTCGTGACATATAAATATATTAATACCTTTTTAAAATAATTGTTCTTACCACTACCATGATTTTTTATTTTCCATCATGATCCATATGTTCGAACTTACCATATCAAAAGTGTAACATCCCTTACATGAGTGCAATAAAAATGGTCAATCTACACATAAAATGACCTCAATAATGTCAAATCATATGCTAGAGTCTTCCGACAAGTGTTGAGGGTCAAATAAGTCAGATGGGGATACTACACCCTCTTTACCAGAGTAAGCCATAGAAGATAAAAATTAAATATAAAAACAATATATATTATCCAATGAACATGCAAAGAAATCATTTCCAAAATGGGGTATGAGTCCATAACAAAATAGAAAAATATGTAATGCCATTCTAAGTAGTTCCAAGTAAATAAAATCCTAAAGTAAAGAAAACAGTGTAACCCCCAAACAAGTCCTAAATATATGTTTGGATCCCCAATAATGCATGTCCCAATCCCAACTCAACACCCTAGTATGGGGCCCTTGACCTTGTACTAGCTTACAACCATGATATCTTCTCAGGTACCAATTAGCAGCCTGAATAGGGTGTTAGTACAACTCAGTAGTCCACTATCAATGGTGTATAAAAAATATATAGTTTAACAGATAGTGTATGAAAATACAAAATAAAATACAATAAGTAAATAAAACACAAATGTCTAATGTTAACAATCATTGCCTTAACTGTTTCAAACATTAGTATCATTTTAATTAAGTGTCCCATGGGTTAGGCATATAAACTATCTATATGTGGGTATAAGGAAATAAATCACAATTCATAAGGGAATAAATGAATTCCCTGTCTCAATAGGGATAAAGAAATCACATCAAAAAATTATCCTCACCTCAAAGCCTCATTCCAGGTGGAATGAAACCATTAACAGAATAGATCCTATATCCCCTTCCTTAACCCGTGCATTTTGGGATGGAGTTTAGAGCCTCAGTCTAACTCAACCCATTGGAGTATAACCTAATGTAAATACCACACTCTACCAATCAATGTGCCCATGATTATTTATCCATTCAGCACACACATATCATATTATAACCGACCACAACCAATATAAATAGAAATCACATTCCATAACAATCAACATGGGAATTTATGTTATTTTGTAACCCATTAAATGGTTTTCCATTTACATTACATAGTTATTTATCCCAATTCTGATTATAATGCCTCAACACATTAAGTATATTTAATAATTCCCATAAAATATCTAAAATTCACCAATTACCATACATTAGACCATTTAGCCCATTTATTATTATAGAATCATTTTCCACTTATTCATTTCGAGTACAATTCTTCTAGCACATTTCACAACCAATTTATTACATTAAACCAATTAGGTATCCCCTATAATTCCAAAGTAATAACCCATTTCACATATTCATCAATTCCCTTATGCAAAACCATTTTAATGTCATTCAATTCAAAATCCATGGACAATTAAACATGTTCATCATTTTATATATACCACTCCTTTTAGGCATTTCGATATAATTCATAATCCATTTAACATAATTTTTATTCACCCAATTAACCCTTTTAAAGCTATGCCAAAAAATACCTTATTCCATTATCAAAACTAATAAACAACTATCAATACTTCATTTTCAACTCCACTAAACATATTTTACATGTTCAATATGGGTCTAAGTTATCATGAGTCTAATATACGCTTAAACATAGTAATTTTTATGTTTGAGAATGTTGGTGCACCCCATGGGTGGCCCCAGATTGGTTAGATAATCCTCAATGCATCTCACAGGGATCATGAGGTGTTCCAATCATAATTTGGATGTTCATTTTACCAAGACTCGCTAAAGGAATTCAAAGAACTACAATATATGAGTATGAAAACATACTTATATGAACAAATCCACTCAAAAAAAATAGGATATAATGTGTAGACCACCTATCTTGAATTCAATGATGAACGCATTCTTGATCGTAACCTTAGTTACGGATTCAAACAACCTCAGAATACCAAACTGAGATCTTCAATCCATAACCTACAGCCCTCCAAATTTCTTAGAATCGAAGGAGATCCACCCCTTAAAAGCTTGGTTCAAAAAGGGCATCTCTAGAGATAGAGGAGGAAGAAATGGGGGAGAAATTAGCTATAGATCTTTAAATCCTACAATGGATTTTTTTGTAAATTTTTCATAACTTTATAAGGGTGCATGATTTACCCACATGATTTGAAAAAACCAGAACAAGACTTATAATAGTCAATGTCCAAGAAAAATTGGGTCACATGATTACCCAGGCAAGCCAACTGGTTTGATACACAATGCGTTAACAGTTCATCCTCAAACCATATTACCAAGAATTACTAGACTCTTAAATAAGGATACTAAGCCACTATACCTATATATCCATTCCCCTTTCCTAGGTTTCCTCCTGAAAATTAACATTCTACCATAAAATTTAAACCAAGGGTGCAGTCTTTCCCCGCCATACTTTCTCACTATGATCCACCATATGAGACGGATACTCCTCAATGTACATATCAACTATAACAATATCTTGACCAATAGAACTTCGTAGGGAAATATTATTAAATAGTTCCTGATTTAAATCACATGAAAACATCACATATAGTATCATATCATCATGGAAGAACTAATCGGCACCTCATCGATCTAATCCCATTCACAAATCATGACCTGAAAGGCATGGATTTATTTTAATCTATTTTTTAAACTCTAATACTAACCAAATCCTGATATCTCCCAAAGGAAAACCTGTGATATTTACAACTTAATTTCCCAAATTATATCGATCCACCACTAATGTCCCAAAGATCCCATTCCATAACCGTAAATCCAATCGCAACTAACACCACCAATGAACTGCACTGATTGAACTTGTGACAACGCTCGCTGTCAGGGCCAACTCACGTAAACGTAGTTCTCTAGAGTCCCTCCAACTCAAAACTCTGATAATTCCATCAACCAATCATTTTCCATTATGGTTCTCTCCACCATCTTCAGTCATTTTTCACCCACACTATCGACAAAAAAATACAACTATGTCAACTTAACTTTCACAACATACCTAACGTGTACCCAAGTCACCATGCCCAAACATCCATATAGAATTCTACGATCACTAGCCTCAAGCCTTTCTATTGAAACCATTGAGATTACATTCCTACACTATCCATTCGAGGAATAAGATCATCCTGTACTCACTCAACTATCACTTTTTCTAAAATGGAACTTTTCGTTAAAACATCTAACAAGAGGTGGGTCACTCTCACCATACCCATTCATATATACCATATTGTGTTAGACCAACCCTGACTGGCTTATCCCAAACCACCTGAAGACACTTACCTGAGTCTAGTTATAATCATAATTGGAGTTATTGAACCCGACTCCCCTTTCTAAAAATCGTTATCACATCTTGTCACCCCATTAAATAACTTAACACAGCCATCTCAAATTCATTTGGAACTACCCCACACTTAATGACACCACATGGATCAATAAACCACCATAATCTAGGCCCACTCAGCCTCTCTAAGAGACCTAATGTGAGCCCCACATGTTTCTCCTTGGAATCCACATCAACACAACACTCTCCTACCCATATCCAAGACTATCTTATCACTCCCCACCTTAAGAGTGTCGTTGCCATTTCCCTCGACAAGGGATTCCAACCACCACATGTTACACTCGATCATAATATAAACCCAAAAACATAGACATGGTTGTCTATCTTTTCCCATAATGAGAAAAAAACATCACCTAGTGTCAATTCCAGTTTCCATGAATGGCACTCACGACCTTTTTCGACACCTGGTACATCTCGAGGACCTCACCCAAAAACCATCAATAGTGCACATCCCATCATCCACCTCCACATATACATCTCCCCGTGAGCATAAATCTCATGATTTATATCATCCAACCAAAACACCTTAAAGTCACATGGATTTAAGCCGTAGCTTCTCAATATACCTGGGATTATGTAAATATTTTGGGAATGATTATCACTAGCTAAGCCACACTAAGAAGTTGTCAAATAACACCATCAAAAACGTATCCATCGTTTATGTTAACTTCCCCTATTGGACACCATGACCTTCCATGGATCACAGGATTCCTTGACCCACACATCTCATCAGAACATAACCACCACCACTCAGGCTTCAATGCCAGCCAATAATCAACACCGCTCAATGATCATCTGCCAAGAATCTGTGAACCAATGTTTCCTATGGAACAACTCTAAACACACCCCTCGAGTTCTCTCGATGTGACCCTGATGGGCATCAACGAAACACAATTATATACCATACCAATCAAAACCAATGGTATTTCACATAGCCATGCTTCCCACATTGGACTTGCAAATATTGACATAATCTTATCTTCATTGAAATCACACCTTACTAAAACATACCCGAATCTAAACCTCATTAGAACCCTCAAGATTCACACTTTATTAAAACCACACAAAAAATTACTTTAGTTCCCACAATACAAACATCACTTGTGTGTAGCCCAAGTCCCGCATACTAACCTACCCATTCATAAAAATAATCTCATCCACATGACCATCCTCGCATCAAGTGTTACTTTTAAACAAAATAATCTAACCATGCTTCAGTCACCCTTGCCTCTCCTGTTGATAACAACATTGAGGTTTCATTAACCATCATCCAAAATGATGGGTCGGGAATCCATACAATACAACCCTTCATAATTAACCTCACTACTTACTATAATCACTCAAGTTCCCATATGAAAAAAATAGAGCACAACTATACCACTTAAAAACATGACGGTTCCCATTATGCATTAGTTCCAGATCTAAAGCATCCCCAGTGCTTCTTATTCCAAGGCATATACAACACTGGGATAGCCTCTTATGTGGTTTCCATTGATTTTTCCAAATCTCTCAACGTGTAACCACAACTTGAGTTGCATCACTAATAATCAATCTTCCACTTATCCCTCAAGGTCGAACCTACAACGAGAAACAGTCTATGTGTCCCACTGAAAAAGTCCAAGAAAGTCCATGAGAAAAGCACACCCAAAATCACTAGGAACCCCATGTAAACTCTCTTAGAGGTTACCCTCAATATCAAATAACACTAACTCCCTAAACTGGAGTCGCAAAAAGAAAAATATGTTGGTTCTCTTCTCAAACTATGCACATCATGTTACTAACAAAGAAGAATTCAAGAATGGAAATCTCACCCTCATTCTGATACACACATTTCATAATGAATCAAGTGACCATTCACTCCAGGTTCTATAAAAAAGATAAATATTCACATACATCATCACTACAGGCCAAACACCCTCTCGGGAACCCAAAACACAACTCTCCATGGTCCCTACTCACAAGGCCACTAAAACTTAGGAATCATCCTTAAGGTCCATCATACACTCTATACAATCAAAACTCATGAGTGTTTCCTCACTCACATTACCGAACAATGTCTCATGACCCAAAGGCCATATCCCTAATAAGGGTGGTCTAAACACAACTTTTATTCCATATAATAACTAGAAATGTCTTACAACCCAAATCCAAGGCCTCAAACTAGGGCACTCTTAATACCCAAAATCACACCTAAATGTTTTGAAATGACAGCACAAGGAATACCCACTACCCAGTCCTCCCAAAAATTCAACTATTGCACATACTTTTATAATTAACTTCCCCACCTTCTTTGAACTCAACCAATCACATCTTAAACTCCATGTTCACCAAATATATAAATGTCCCTACCATATTCATGACCAGAATCCAAAATATTTTCCTCAACAAACACTTCAATGAATGATTCATGGGATTTAAACCACATATAGAAAAGATATTATAAAATAATCTTTAAAAAACCCATTCCACCTACACTATTCCCACATTAATTATCACACATAAAATTATTCCCTTTGTTATCCCTATAGCGGGTCATGTTCAACATGAGGTAAACCAAATTTTTTAATCACAATTCTTCTCTTAAGAACCCTTATAAACCATTTCTTCTTTCGCAACACAAATATTTTCTCTTAAACACATTATTTATTTCACAACTTGTTATAATACTCATTTTAACTCATTTAAAGCTTTCATTAGAAAAAAATAATTAATCATTTTACCATCACTATGAAGTCTTTCTCTTTTTGAAACTATTTAGTATTTACAATTTATCACAACCCAAAATTTTAACCTTGTCATAATGTTTCATTATACACACTATTTCATGACAAATTATTTTCATTATTTTCATTTACCCACCTGAATTACCATTATTAGACATTATTTTCTTCAAATTTTTGAAGGAAATAAAATGCATTCCACTCTCTATGTCCCACACACCCATCCTGGGAACCTATTATGATGCATGCCAATTATATCCTTAGGTACGTAAAATGATGCATGAATGCACAATTGTATTGCATTTAATCCATAAGAAAAATACTTTAAATCAGTCACATAAAACAACATTTACATCACCGAATGGTGAAATATCATTCAACTGTAACAACACACATCAAAAACAACAACTCCCACCCTGGGTAACTTGGGTTTTCCCCCGTACAAGGGTTAGCTACTCCTAAGCACAAGATCGTTATCGAGGATCGACACTTCCTAGCCTCCAATATCTCATCCCCAAGTAGTAATACAAGATAAATAGAAATTAAACTTCTCTAATACCACTATATAACATCCCCAATTTGAGTTTCACTAAACCGATGCCCCAAGATGGGGCATCACATGACCTCATGCATGCATCCCCTTATGCTAGAGGTTTCCAAATAGCATTCAAGGTAAAATAAGTCATGTGGGGAGATTATACCCTCTTTAATAGAGTGATCCATAGAAGATAACAATAAGATAGGGAAACAATATATATTATCCAATTAACAAGAATAAGAAACCATTTCCCATATGGGGTACGAGTCTACAACCAAACAGTAAAATATGTAATGTCATGCTATGTAGTGCCAGGTGAAGAAAAATATAAAGTAATGAAAATAGTGAAACCCACCAAAATGGGTCCAAAATCCAATTATATATCTCTAATCATGAATGTCCCAATACCAACTCAACTCCCTAGCAAGGGGACCTTACCCTTGTCCTGACCTGCAACCATGAGATCTTCTCAGGTACCCAATAGTTTCCTGAGTAAGGTGTGAGTAAAATTCAATAGGCCGCCACAAAAGGTGTCTATAAAATATCCATTCTAATAGATAGTGCATAAAAATACTAAATAAAATATAGTAAGTAAATAAAACTCCAGTTATATATGTTAACAATCATTACTTTAACTATTTCTAACATTACTACCATTTTCATTATTTATCCCATGGGTTAGGCATATACATCATCTAAACATGGTTCTAAGGAAATATACCACAATTCATAAGTGAATAAATCAAGTCTCTATCTTACAAGGTATAAACACATCACATCAACACATTATCCTCACCTTGAAACATTGGTTCATGTGGAATTCAACTGTTAGGGGAATAGATCCTTCATCCCCTTCCCTAACCCAAGCATTTTGGGGTGGAGTTTAGATCCTCATTTTAACTCAACACGTGGGCATAGAACCTCATCTCAATACCCCAATCTACCAAGCCATGTGCACATGCTTATTTATCCATTCATCACACACATACCATAACACAACCAACCAAAACCGATATAAATATAAATCACAATCCATAACCATCAACATGAGAAATTATATTATGGTATAAGACATTAAACCATTTTCCATTTACATTACATAATAGTTTAGCCCAATTCTCATTCTCATTCCTTAACCCATTAATTATATTTAAAAATTCCCATACATTATCCAATATTCACCAATAACCATACAATAGTGCATTTAGCCCATTTATCATTTCCCAATCATTTTCCCACTTATTCATTTTGAGTAAAATTATTATAGCACATTGCACAACCACTTTATAACATTCAAGCAATTAGGTATACCCTATAATTATCATGTATTGACCCCTTCCACATATTAATCAATTCCCTTATACAAACTCATTTATATGTTATTCATTTAAAAATACATTTCCAATTTAACATGTTCATCATTTCATATATACTAATCCTTTTTTGAATCTCAACATAATTCATAATCCATTTGACGCAATTTCAATTCACTTAATTAACCCTTTTCAGGATGCACCAAACAACCCCTTGTGCCATTATCAAAACCTATGAAAAACTATCAATATTCCATTTTCAACTCCAGAAAACATATTTAACTTGTTCAATATGGATCTACGTTATCGCGAGTCAACTCTACTATTAACTGTACCAATTTCTAGGCTTGTGAATGCCATAACACCCCATGCGTGGACGCAAATTGGTAAAATCATCCTCAATATATCCCATTAGGATTTTGATGGTTTTTAAACATCATTTGGGTGTTCATTTTACCAAAAAGCACCCAATACATTCAAATAAATACAAGAGAGAAGCAAGAATACATACTCATATGCACAAATCCACTTAAAAACTATTTTATATATTGTGTATACCACCTACCTAGAATAAGATGATGAACTCACTCTTGATAAAATCTTTAGATTCGGATTCAAATAACCTTTGAAGCCCCAACCCGGAGCTTCGATTTCCAGCCAACGACACTCTAAACGGCATAGAAATGAAGAAGATCGACCCCTTGGAAGCTTAGGTCGAAATGGGGTGCCTCTAGGGATGAACGGGGAATAAATGGGGGATAAATGAGATGGAGATATTAAAATATAATAATGTATTTTTTTTAATTTGTTCTCAACTTTACAGGGACTCACGGTTTACCCGCACTATTTTACAAATCATGCGCAAACTGCGCGCTAGTCATTGTCCAAAGAGAATTTGGTCACATGGTTACCAGGGAAAGCAGCATGGTTTAGAAAACCATGTTCCAAAAATTAATTAATACACTGTATAAGGTTTTAGAGTTATCGTGGAATTCTCAATTGTTTTTCTAATTGTGTTCTAACCATCATCTTTTCACATATTGGCCTGATTCTCCCATTTCTTGGGTCCCGACACTTTGGAACACCCCCAAGATCCAATATACTCCCCAAAACCATGTCATTAACCAAAATTAAAATATTTAAACAAAAATTTAAATAGTTTCATACCTCATGAAGTCCAATATCATATAGAAAGAACTTATAATATTTCATAAGGCATTACCAAGGGTTATTTATACCACACTTATCACAAACATCAAACTTGATTCTTTTGCCTTCATATCTATTCAACGTATTATTTCCATTTTCTAACCACTCATATCTATTTTAACCTAATTTACATGAAATATATGGTCATTATAAAACTCTATTTATAATATCTTATCATAAAAAACAAGATTCTCATAATTTTGAAATTCATGTAATGCTAAAGCTCTTTAATATCTTGGATTTAATCTTGAGTAAAACCAAATAATTTTTCTATGAACATAGCAAATAAATTTGGGAGCATACCTTGATTATCAGGTGAAGTTTAATCTATATGTGGCCATTGAATGCCCTGGATTATACCTTAATTATTAGATTTTTTCCGTCCTTTATTGAACAACCTTAGTAAAATACTTACAAAGGAAAATATTCTTATGTGTATCACATTTCATAGAGTCAGTATCTTTTATTTCTCTAGTATTCCTATCCATTTATAATCATTTATTAGATTCATCTTCACAATGGTTAATCAAATGACTTACCTTTTGATGATCTAAAAAACCCATGAATTTTAATATCTTTTCAAAATATTTAATCAATCCCAGGCTTATCACTGTGTCAGAAGATCCACTGAGTGCTGAATTGTATTGTATCATAATTTGATCCAATATCAATATATTACTTTTTGGTAAATCATTTTGCTCTTTATAATGGATACCACCACCATTTATATCTTATTTCAATATATACGTCACAAAAAAATTCTTAGTTCTAATTCTAACCATTATATCTTGCTAATATGGGAGGATATTGTCTATTTGGTGCCTTCTAACTTCAACTTCCTTATTTCCTCTCCAGAAACCCATCATAAGAAAAACATAATTTAGATGAAGCGACATTGTAATATTCAAATTATATATCATGATAATAATAAATTAAAAACTCTTAAGGGAATATACTTACATTATTGTAGCCTCTAAATTTATTAAAACATTTTCTCTAATACCAACTATAAGTACATGGACATAAATAATCCATAAAATTGATTCTTCAGACAAAACTTAATATTAATTCATTACTGGTGATATTTTAGGCTTGTAGTTTTAGATAAATGATCATCACCCTTACATAAATAAATATTATATCACAAATTTGACACTACCACTCAATGTTTATTTTTCCCAAAACACAAAAATTTTAAAATAAAACAAGTTTTATCTTTATGTCATGTCTTCACAATTTTCATTTGACCCCATATTTATCATTAATCATCCTTAAAACCCTTTGAATAAAATTATAAAATTTTTTATGAGGACCAAATTCCCATAATAGGATATATAAAAATAAATAAATAAAACTGATTATTCCAGGAATACTTTTAAAAAAAATTCTTTTCTAAAATAAACTTTAGGCTCAAAATAAACATATTCTTTCCAAAGAAATAAATTTATCTACCCAAATATTTTCATAAAACATTTCATTATAAATCTTAATGGAAAAATATAATTCATTAATTTTCTTTAAAATAATTAAAACTTTTTAACAAAGGTTTAAATTTCACCCTTAAGAGGCAGAAAACCCTTTCCTATAAACTTAATCTCATTATCTTACTTTATTAAGTCATAATATTTCCATGAGAATGCATAAAAATCATAGATAAATAATATAGGTAAATTGGGTCATAATTTTCATACCAATGTTATAATTATTCTAACAAATAGAATAACATACTCAATAAATTTAAATAATATCTTAAGATAAACCTAACCGATTAACTCTATCATTTTACCCAGTGCATTGGAGATCTATATCAGGCTTACCCGTAATTATGAGATATATCAATCTCACCCAACATCATGATCTATATAGTTCTCAATAATCATCATAAAAAATACCCAAGAACCGTAAAATAATAATAATACATCATATATTTCATTTCCATTATCATACCTATAATAATAGTTTTTCCACCAACAAGAAAACACTTACATATTTTGAAATATCCATTGCATTTAAAAAAATTGAAAATACCCAAAAAGAAGGTAAGGAGTGTTTTTATTTAATGAAAAATAAAATCTTATAAAGTAAAACAAACATAAATTAATGTTTTTGGAATTAATAAACACGATTGATGTCATATATGTTAAAAAAGAACATTAATTTTTCCTTCTATCAAAATGTTCTTTATAAAATATACTAAAATATTCTTTTTGAAAAAAATTGAAATAAAGTAAAAATGAGACATAAAATTTCATTTATAATTAAACTATTTAAATTTAAATTCATCCATAAAATAAGTTTAAGAATATGGATATTTAATAAAAAAATATTAAATAAATCTTTAAAACATTTAAAATGAAGTTTTTAAGGTAAAATATCCCTTACCTCAAGTATGACTCATCACGTACGTTATTTATATTCTTGAATAATGATCATATATTAATTATTATTTTTCATAAGAAACATTTTCACGTTTATTGTTCCTTTTTTTTATTTATTAACGTGTTAGATAAAATTACTTAATCTATTAAGTTTACATTGGATGTTTTCAAAATATTTGTCTCATATATCCAAAATCACTTGTTTATTAGACTACGATCAAAGAGGAAATTATTATATAATATCAGGAATAATAATAATGAATTAATTATAATTTTTAAACAATAATTATACTTTTAAAACCAACCTCTATATATATCGAGGAAAATTAATTACAATAAAATCATGGAGATGGTATGTCGAACGTATATATGAGTAACATTTTCTTTTTCTTAAATAGCATGAGGGAAAGAAGGTTAATTCCATTATCTCTTTCCATAAATATGTCACATCAAAAATATCATATTATTTCTTTAAAAACACTTATATATAGTATCTATGTGATGTGGTTATGAAAAAGGAATCAAATCACGTCACGGAGGCGGTAAACCACACATACTCATGAATGACATTATCAATTTTCAATAGATGGAATGGAAAGAAAGAATATGGTATATTATATTTAAATAATGATAAATAATTCATGAATATAATATATATACAAATTAAACTGATAATTATAACCAGTTTTGAGAGAAGATGATGGAAAATGAATTACATATGTTCATTAGGCGGTAGTCCACTGTACATAGGAATGATGGTTCATTTCCCATTTTACTGAATATAGAGAAGGATATAGGTTATTAAATAAAATAAAATGATATAATTATATGTAAAAAAATAGTTTTATTATTTGATAATGTTTTAGGAATATTAAAAGTTGTAATAATAATAAATAAAATCAAAATTCCCGGTCAATAACTATACCTCTTCTTTAGAAAACTTCTTAAGGTTCAAAACAAAATCATTACTAGGTTGGTTTTATGATCAAAAAAGAGAATATAGTACTTGGTTATAGATTTATAAAAGGTATTTTGGTGGGTGTTTTCAAAACCAAAATTTATTTTAAGATTGGATATGAGAGGAGAGCGGTGTCCTTTTGTAAGTGGGGTAGAGGATACAATTGGAAGTTTTAAAAATAATAAAATATATTTATTTAAAACACAAAAACATGGCTTAAAATGGACCATTTAAGAATATTAAAAGGTATAGTGTCACAATATTTCCATCCAATAGAATTTATACACGTTTATAGGTTATATAAACTCTAATCACTTAATTTTAACCATCAGGAAACTAATTTTAACCTTATCCGTGGTAATAGATTTTTATATGATTTTACTATTCATTATGACCAAAAAATAAGTTGATATTATTAAATAAAATTAATTATAATTATTAAAAATATGTAATCCATTTTATCAAATTAAAATCATGAAACTATGAGAATTTAATTTAAAATTAAACCTAAAAATGTGACAAAAACTATTTTTCAGAAAAATGTCTTTTTAAGTATAAAAACATTTAATAGCAAATTCATGAACAAAATCATTCCAAATTCCATAATTTGATTATTAATTATATAATTGAACTAATTTTTATTTGAAACCATTTTTAAAAAAAATTAACATTATAAATTCTTGAATTAAAAAGACTACTTCCATTAAAAACTGTATTTTTTGTTATTCATAAAAAATAAAAAATTTCATAAAATTATAAAAAATTAAACCTAATAAAATTTTGACTTTTTTAATAAAAAAAATTAATTTTACTTTTTCAAACCAAAATTATATAATTTTAAAATAAAACTTTTCAATAAAAACATATAATGCATGAAACCCCAATTTGGATAGGAATAAATATTTGTCCTTTTGACTGAAAAATTGCCTAGTATTATTATAATTAATGTAACCCTATAAAATATAATTAATTAATAATAATAATACATGAAAAATATTTATCTTAACATTATATAGGTTGTTACACTATGATATGTTAAATCGAATATGATAAAAAAACATATGCCTTTAGTTTCATGATTACCCATTATAAGTGATTAATGAGACTAAGAAAGGACCAATGAGTATCCAAAAATGTATCGAAATACTATAGAAAAAAATTATAAAATAATGGTTTAAATCGATTTTATACTCATTATAGTTGGTTCTCTCCACCATGTCACAAGATTATGATAAATGTTCTATAGTTCTCCATCCATCGATGTGTAGGTAGTCATGTGACACTTGAAGATCAAATTTTTTGTATTCTTCATTGAATGTGATACTCTTTTATATTTAATGCATATCATACAATTAGATTTATTATCATATCTGTTCACAAAATTAAAGTGCGTACAAAATTATTGTTAACAAATAATCTCCTACACCAGTTTTTGATTTATTATTCACATTAAGTCAATACTCTTTACATGGGGTGCGATGACCTTCTAGTATTTTAGTCTAAACACTGCAACCATAAATGGAAAGCACTCCACCCCCTTGATTCTGTCTATAAAAAAATTAGAATCATCATTCATTTAAAATTTTCTTTACACCAATTATTGAGAAAGTAATATCTTGATAAAAATTCTAAGACTTTAAACTTCTAGAACCATTTTTTAAAAGTTTTTCAAATAGTAAATTTTAATATCTCTTTGTTAAAGTTGTATAGCCAAAAGTTCTAGGAATTCCATGTCAATTTTGTATGAACATAAATTTTATAAAAAAATTGGTCTCAACTTATAGACCATAAACTATGTAATTCAATTTCTTCAAAATGCATGACCATAAACTATAAACGATATACAAAAAATTTCATGTAAAAAATATATAAAGGGATACTTTAAAAAAACTTGATTCTTTATCTGGTAAGCCAAAATTATTATAAGAATTAGGAAAAATTTAAGGTTTATTAAAGGAAGCGGCATAAATCTCATGGTTTCAAAATTTACCCTAAATAATATTCAATCCATAGTTGATATTTTGATTGAACTATTGAAAATTTAGAGAAAAATTATTATCTCTTGTATTATTCTATCATAATATCATGAAAAGGACATAAAAATATTATCATGAGGTTACCACACATATCTCTATAAAACCCTATATCCCATTCAAACACACTTTATAATCTTAATATCCTTGATTTTATGAACCTTTACATTCCTAAATTAACAATCCTTGGCTTATGATGATAGCACACATTACCCATATAGGACCTTATTATACTCATCCAAGTGAAACTTCAGAGAGAAATATATTCCCATTAATTTTTTAGAAATATAAATCATGGTTCATTGTTATGGTTAAATATAAATGACAAGTGAATACCATTTCAAGAGACTATATCTGATAGGATGCTATTTTTTATTGAATATACTAACCATGTACCACGGTGATGTTATAAGTGAACATTACCAACCAATAACTACCTTAGTTTGAACCTCTAACAGATAACCAAAATATTATTTTACCTTTATTTAATTTCATCAATTCATAATTTTTAATAAATTTAATCCTCATAGTACTCAAAATAATTCAAAACCCATTCAAATTATTCTATTTGGAACTTTATAATTCATTAACGTGATTTCTTGTTATCGATCATGGGGTATTTTTTGATGTAGACTTTTGTAGTGTAAGCTACACAACCACCTATAAGTTCACATGTTATTATATCATAATAATTGGAGTATGAAATACCATTTCCACAGGGATATAAGTGGTTAATTTTATAAACATGGTTTACTTATAATGAAATAAATAACTAAATATTGTGTGTGTGTGTGTGTGAATATTGATATTGTGTGAGAATTATAAGTAACAAACAGGTGCAAACAAGTGTCTAAGTTCTAGTGAAACTAAGTAGTTGTGAGGTGATCTAGAAGAAATGGTGAAGATAAGTATAACTTCAATGAACTTGTGATGAGTGTTCTAAATATATATAGTGAGGGTGTTATAATTAGTATTATTTTTTCATATTATTTACAATTGAATTTAATGACTATTTACTAACACCACCTCTCTATTCTTCAAGTGTTCTATCAACAAATTGTCTAGTTTATTAGAAAAACTATGGATCCCCATAAGTTTTTCAATGAGAGATATACTTCATTATTTTAGTTCTAAGTATAATATTTAATAGTACCTTAGCCTCTTAAGAGACTTTCATTGTTTTGTGAGATAATTCCTCTCTCTACTACAAAGTATGGATTTATTTAATTGTTACTTAATGAAATCCCCAATGATCATACGTTAAGTGAAACAACTATTTATTCATTAAGAGAAAAATGGATATATATATATATATATATATATATATATAAGATATAAATTCATTCCAAATAAATGGTAATCAGTAGCTTCAAACCAAAAAAACCACCTTATGTAACTAACAACTCATGATGATGCTAAAAAATAAGTTCAATAAGGATTCTCTATATGATCCTCAGATATATCTCCCCCTTAAATGGTCATTCCTTCCTTTATTTCTGAACTCTACCATTTTTTCCTCAATGATAACCCCCTTCTCTTTACCTGGTATATCCCCTTCTTACTTCAAATTTTATTCCTATAACCCTACCCAATTAGAATTTATGGGTTATTTATTAAATGTAAATTAGGAAAAAAAATTTAATTCCCAAGATGAAGGTTTATTATTCCTCAAGAGAAAAGATACATAAATATTACATTGCATTATGAAAAATTACAAAATTTGATTATGAATCATTATTTATTTATTTTATCCATTGGGTCGATCATATATAGTATTTCACTTTATTACCAAATAAAATTTGAAATAAAAGAAAATGGGGGGATAAAATACTCAACAAGGGATATAATACAATGGAAGATAATATGTAATAAGTAATAAAATAAGAAAATATAACAACTTAGGCCATATAAAATAATACAAATAAATGAGTAAATAATCACATAATTGTGGAAATTATATGAATATATAATGTTGCGAATCTTAAACATTCCATTGAGGTCATGTGCTAAGAAATATCATATAAAGGGTAGGGATCCTCCCATTACCCTATCATAGTGGTCTCATAAGGCCTACCAGTAAACTGAGGGGATATATAATTATGATCCCATCCCATGACATAAAATTAAAATTCATTCCATTACAATTCAAATGATTAAAATTCATAATGTTGAAGAAATAAAAAACCTAGTTACTTAGTATAATTGATAAATGAGGCTTATCTTATATGACTATTCCATATATAAAATAGAATTATATAGAATGAAAATATTTTTCCCTAATAAATGAATTAATAATGATATCTAGGTAGAATACTTTTCTTAAATAAGAAATAACTTGGGATTCCCAATGTTTAAATAAGTACCCAAATCATGTGATGAATACATAATTATAGTAATTGGGTACTTTCAAATACTAAGATGGTTTATGTACATAGGTGGAAGAATAAATTTATTTAAAAATTTATAAAACCAATAAAATAATAGATAAATAATTTATAATGGTTCGAAAATAACATTTAAATCATCAGAAGAATATCCCCCAACGGTGTCAAACCAGGTGTGCAATCAAGCCCACTACCTGTCTACTAGATTAATGATTGGGTAAATACCTAACTAGCCTTTTTAGGTTTATTTTAAATATATTAATATTAAAAAAAATTTAATACACGTTTCTTTATCCATATAGAGCTTTTATTTCAAGGAAAACCACACAAAACTAAATTTACGAAAATTTTATATTGTTTTTGTTGCTGCGGAAAATTTTGTGCATTATGGAAGCTTATGAATGTGGTATAATTAGAGGTAATAGTGATATATCACTGATAATATGATAAATAATTCATAAAAATTAATTAAAATAACATTTCTCATTGAGATGAAATAGAATTAAAAGGGATCTTGAAATAAAAAAAAGGAAGATATTGGGAACCCATACCTTGAAAGGTAACTTATTAAGTCTTTATAAGAGAACCTTAGTGCCTTGGAAATTCCATGTAGTGACACATGAGAATGAAAATGAGGGTAAATTCATTATCAATTGATTTTAAGTGTATATTAATGGGAGTATGGGTTTGTAATTATAGAAAATGTGGGAGGATTGTTTATTAATTTCTAAACATAGGCCTTGAAAAAATAGGTTGTAGAAAATGAAAAACCATTATCGTACCCATGGTTTTGGCTCATGTTGTTTTCATTTAAGGATTTTTTTTGACATATATGAGATTGAAAATCAAAATCCATTATTTAATATTGATTTGGCTATGAGAAAATAATTGTTCCACAAAATATTCAATTTTAAACCTTAATTTATATTTTATAATTTGGATAGTTATTTATAACTTTTGAAAAACATTTTAATTCATTAAAATGAATTATATTAATAAATAAGTTTTTTTTCCCTAAACAATCTTATATTTAATATTAAATCATATATATATTATAATTATGTTCTAATATATATCGTATATGCTAACTGTATTTTACTATTTAGACAAAATATTGATTGCCTTAGGAAATTATGAAAAATTCACCATTCGATAATTTTAATGTGTTGGTTTAAAATATAATTACTTTATTATAGAAATAATTTTAATTATATTATAATTTCATTCATTAAATAAAACTAGTATTTTACTTCAAAATAATGTGTCTTGTGCCCAAAAAATTAGAAACTCTTTCCTCTAATATATATTATTTTTGTTCTGTGTCATATCCTGGTAGTTATATTACTAATCTGTGATTAATATAAATTTATTAAATTAGTAATTATATTATTATAATATATTTTTATTCATTTTACTATTCACTTACATGAATAACTATTGTATTAATATTACAATAGTCATATTTCCAATAGTCTTATCCTAACCATCAAATCCCAGTGGTTATATTAAAATGGTGATATTAAACCATGTATATATAGATAAACTTCATTCTATCATCCTAAATACATCCATATCATTAACATAGCTACCATTTCTATTCCTTTTTTTATTTTTCCCTTCATAATAGAAGAGTTCCTCATATAATGTTATTTTTTTTCGAGAATGATCCTCTATTGTAAAATATTACAGTGTTTCCCTATATCATTAATTTTTACGGTAATTATTTTAGCTATTATTATAAATTTAAATTATTAGTTTTAAATTGTACTAATCTATGTGGTAAAGTTTTATATTTTAATAAAATCTTCTAATTCATTCCTATAATTTCTTGTGTATTAAATTCCCACTCCTCATAAAGATTTATAATTGAAATTGTAAGTCAATCTAAAAACAAATGTGGATAAAACTTTATCATTTCATCCTCTATATCCCATATTGATTATTCTAAAATATTTTTCCTCTATAGAACATTAACTAGCAGATTTATTCAATTATATAAAACATTCTATCTCATATCAAGAATTTGAATTGACTCTTTATTATATAACAATTTAAGTTCTTACAGAACTTGATCCCCCATCAGAACATTAGAAGTGTCTAGAATCTACTTCCTTATAAGTTATATATAGAAAACATCATTCACTTGAGATAGTTTTGGTGGAATGGAAAAATTATATTCCATAGCACCTACCCTCTCTAAAAATTTAAATTTCTTAATATACCATGGTATTAGATTCTATATCATTACAAAACTCAAGAACCCTCTCCATGGATATTTCCTTAGAAATAAATTGTCTCTAAATTTAAATTCAATATCATTTCATTAGTTATTTTCATAAGTTTTTAGTTTACTTTGGGATACCTTCATGTTATCTTGGATGGATATTACCATATTTTATGTCTCTCCCATAATTTTTAGGCCTAATAACTACCTTTCTTAATCTTCATCCCATTGTGTTAGAGTCTAAAATCTATTTCCACACAAGGATAGATATAGTTCCATTTTAATATTGGAGTGGTAACTTTTATTGTAAAAACTCTATGAGGGTTAAACACTAATCCAAACTTCCACAAGAGTTAGTAGAGCATAACCTTAGAATATCATCCAATGTCAAGATGGTCCTTCCATACTTTTCTATTGTTTAAGCGTGATAGGTTGTGAAACATTTAAGCTATGTATTTAAATCCTTCTTGAGACTTCTCTGAAATTTTAATTTCATCCTTAGGTAATGATTATAGAATATTGATAAGGTTTGTCCATAAAGTCCCAGAAATTATTTATATACAACCTAGAAATATGGTTCAGAGGGAAATATTCTAGAGTTGTAAAGAAATAATAATATTTTGTAATACAATCCATAATGACCCATATTGTATTATTACCCTTGGATATATTTGTATGCCTAGTGAAAATATCAATAACAATATCACACCACTTGTAATTTGGTATAGGTAATGGTAACATATCAGCCTAGGTATTTTTCCAATTATCCTTCACCTATTTTTATACTAATAATCATTTTGTATAATATATACGATATTTCTTCATATTTTTCTATCATTATTTTTCTCATACATCCCTATATATCTCGATGTTGTCGGGATGTATAGGGAAATTTGAACTGAGAACTTCATCTAATAAATCCTTCTTTATATCTGATATTGATGGAACACATAAACACTTAGTAAAACATAAAAATCTATCATCATCAATATTTAAGTCTTTTAATTTTCCATTCTTCACATCTATGAGCTTCTTTTCTAAGGCCTTGTCATCGTATAGGGATTTCTTAATCCACTCAAATAAGAAAGTTCGGTTAATTTCATGGAATAATAATGATTTTTCTAATTTCATTATAATACCCATGGTTATCCTTATGAAATCCTTTAGGATAATTCTCCACCATCATCATGGATAATACACAATGGTATTTTCTACTCAATGAATCCACTACTTATTAGGATATCCTCCTTCTTAACCTTTAACTTATGATAACCAAAATGAAAATCAATCGTCAAGAAGTATTGACCCCTTGAAGCTGATCAAAGTGGTCATCAAAATGAGGAAATTGGTACTTTTTATTTATAATAATTTCATTTTTTCCCAATAATGAAAACAAAACCTCATTGATCAATTTTTCTTCTTCACAAATAAAATAGGTTCTCCCCATGGTGAAACACTAGGATTAATGAAATCTATATCATATAATTATATTAATTACTTCTTTAACTCAACCAAATCTACTAGATCCATTCTCTAGTGAGGATTAAATATTGGTTTTCCATAAAGTATAAAATAAATAGTTAATTAAACTTCTATATTAGTGGTAAGTATGGGTATTTAATCAATAAATATATCAACATAATCATGCACAATGGGAACATATTGTATTCTCAAAACCTCTTTACCATACATAGATTAAATTTCTTCAATATATTCCCCAAAACTTTTATTATATTGAGATACTAGAGGTGGTTCCAAGAAAGTTTCAGGTGATGATATATCCCCTCAAAATAAGAAATTTCATAATTTCTTCCTGAATTATAACTTCCTTATAAAAATAATGTATTCTTTATTTATAATTTTAGAGTCAATCCAACCCCAAGATCATATCAAAATCCACCATTGGTATGATGATTAGATTTGAAACTGGACAACACCCATTAAAAATAATTTGAATTGCCTAATATATCTTCATCATAATCAAATTAACACTCTATTTTCAAATATATAAATCATTCATTAATGCATCAGGGGGTGATTTAATATTCTTAGAAAACATGCATGATATAAATGATTATATAGATCCTAAAATAGATAATGTATTAGATACATTTGAGAGTATAATCAAAGTACCTGATATCAAATATTTTTATATTAAACTTCATCTATTTTTATTGAAACATATTTTCTTTTATATAAAGGATTTTAGGGGAATGAATCCATTGGAACTTAGGTAATTGATTAGAGTAATTCCCTATCTCCCTATAGTTAAAGCAATGCTTGTTGACTAATTCTCTCAAGAAATTTTACTCATGATATTTATTAAATTTTTATAGAGTTAATATTTTCATTATTTTTAATGAGTGATTAAATTATTTAACCCTTCCCAATTATTCAATTGTAGTATATTTTCACCTTTTTTTGTGTTTTTGGTGAGTTTTGGGCTTAATTGTAAAAATTGCTTAATTCATCAAATTTAACAGTTTTCTTTCACCTTTGTATTTCAAACATAACTTTGAAAATTAGGATCCAAATTATGTGATGAAGTATTTTTAGACTTTACTTTCTCTTAGGATTCATATTTTTCTTTTAGACCCAGATAAAATTCTAAACAAAATGGCCCAGAAAAATCAATCAATTGGAGAAATATGGCTGGCCAGGATAATGGACCCCACCATATTAAATCAAGAATATCTCACATTACCGACCATAAAATGATATGATTCCATCTATTTTCTATTTGGGAATAAAAATATATGGTTTAAATTAAAATTCAAAAATAAAGGATCTCATTAAGGTATCTTTTGAGCGAGTCCAGGTGGAGTGGGTGAAACTATTTTTTGGCTAACAGAAAACATAATATTCATTAATTCAGACATATCATTATTTAAACTAGTAAAACTAATATGAACTTTTGAGATTAAATATAAAACCTCATTCCAAATAACTAATAAGAAGATACCTCTGGGTATTTCGACCATATGTTGGGCTTAACAAAAGCAAACTTTTGGAGGACATATTCTGTAAGAGAAAATTTTATGTTATTTGTTTTCTATATTTTTTTTCTTAGTTTTGTAAAGATTTATTCTTACATAATATTTAAAATTAAACTTAAAATTGTGGGGTAAAATTCTTTGTGATTTTTTCAGGAGAGTTTTTA
This sequence comes from Viscum album, assembly GCA_963277665.1. NCBI lineage: Eukaryota > Viridiplantae > Streptophyta > Magnoliopsida > Santalales > Viscaceae > Viscum > Viscum album. Next base: position 1,161,442,476 of record OY728158.1, on the reverse strand, counting down.
CAATTTGTAATTCATGGGTTTGTGCACTTAATGTTTTAAGATCCTTTTCTATCTTCTGTGAAATTTGTTTCAATTTCTTATCATGGTTTTTATTATCATATACGATTGTATTTGACTTTAGATTCTATTATGTTGATTTATTTGTTCAGTGATCAATTTCACCCTCCACTAGGATCTAGTATATATACAATGTAATAGATAAGTTCTTATTAGTGAAGTACTTGGAAATCGGTAGTACGTGTGTGAGGAGTAGTGAACATTCTTGATTGTTTGGGATAAATAAGTCCTGATTGGGAATTTCTAAAGTTAATTGATAGTATCCCCTAAAAAAATTTCAAAAAATGGAAGAACATTATTCTAATTTAAAAATTTATTAAGGTTTATTCTTAACATTTTTTTTACCATAGGAGTGACAATAAATGGTTCTGGATTCTCACTTTTATAGACTTAGAAGAAGAGAATTGGATGATCTTAACTATGATAGAATAAAAAATGGAAAAATGACCCTAACCTAATCACGATATAATATAATAGTTTTAAATAAATTTTTAAATTAATTTGATCTTAATGTTTTTATTTTTTCAGTTTCATTCTTGTCTTTTCAAATTCAAACAGTCTCAAAAACAACCACCACTTTATTCCCTTATTTTAAGGGACAACTTTATTATTGTAAAATCATCTCTAGATACAACTTAGGTTAATCACTATACTCCATTTTTAACTTAGTAAATAATTGTTTCTCTACACCCCACGATAGGAATGTGTCAAAACTTGTCATCATTTTCAGGGATGTAGTGCCAATATTTTTTCCCTTATATTTCCTAACTAGAAGTGAAAACCTGGAACCTTCCCCATAGATTATGAAATTGAAAAATCCTTGTTTAGTAGACCTAGAAACCTGAATTTTTAATCTGAATTTTATGAAATTTCTCTAGTAGACTAAATTGAAACTTCAAGTGTTCACTCTGACCCTGTCATCATGGATGAAAATTAAAACCAAACACTTATAGACCACTGTGCACCACAATTCCTTAATCAAAACAATCAACTTGTCATGATAGTGTTACAAAATTATTTTGAGATAAAACATAACATGATTCAATTACTCCAAAAATTTCATGTCTTGGTAGGTGAAGACCCAAAGAAACATATTATTGAGTTCATGCATGTCTGCTCTTCTTTTAGACCTTGAGGAGTAGCTAAGAAACAGGTAAAGTGAAAGGTGTTCCAATTTTCATTGGAAGGATCTTCCAAATAATGGTTTTATGGCTTAAAAGTAGGATATGTGAATGATTGTAATGACTTGGTAAGATTCTTCATGAAAATATTATTCCCCACCTTTAGGATCATGGCCATTAAAAAATAAATTTATCCCATCAGACAATCATTTGTAGAAACTCTTTACGAGTACTAGGAGAGGTTTAAGAAGATATGTGCCAGCTTCCCACCTCGGGATATTGAGGGGCATAAATTTATTGCCTTATTTTATAAATACTTACTAGAAAATTATAGAAAACTTCTAGATTCGTCATCTGAAGCTGCATTTATTGAACAGTTCTCAGAAGAAGCCAAGGTATTTATTGAGAAATTTTCTCAAATCTAGAAATAATTTGGTTCAAGAGGTACCGGAACAAGACGTGTTCATGAGGTAAGAACTTCTCATATATCAACATTATTAGATCTAAGATTTAATAGATAGCTATCTTGGTGAGATAGATGGCCTTGAAAAAATTTGGCGACCAAGAAGCACCAACTAAGGTATGTGGTTTACGATCATCATTTGATCATTTCACTGACCAGTGTGCTAAAATAGAGGGAATGTAAAGTTTCAATGAAACCTTTTAGCCAAAGAAATTTCAAAAAATCAAGGATGGATAGATACTAACCAAGTATAAAATGGATTTTTAAATCCATAGAATCAAGCTATATGCCCATACCAAAATCAGTTCCAAAACCAACCCTCATTCTAGAATCAATTCAAAAATCCACCACCATTTCAAAAAAATAAAATTTATAACCAATTTTCTTACCAACAAACACCCACTTTCAAGAGAACCTATGAGAATATATTCACCAGTGGACACCATACAATTCAAAACCAGTGGAATAAATCTAATATTTATGGGCTAAAAGATAATGTAAAATATTTGTAAAATATGTTTGAAAGTATCATGGACTTACTAATCAAAAAACCAGGAAAACTCCCATCCAGAACAATCCAAAACCCAAAAGATAATTTCAGCATAATAAAAACATTAATTGGAAAATAAATCCCACCACCACTTTATAACATTGATCATGAAACAATACCACTTGATTTAAGGGTGAATGAAATTGTAAATTATGAAAATTAAGTGAAAATAAACCACAAAGAAGAGATGAAATATGAGGAAGAAAAGGATATTCTAAGGAATAAGAGACAATAAACATTGTTTCAAAGGAAAAAAGGGAGAATAAATACTTACCCTTACTATTTCCACCAATGATGATTGAACCAAATAGGTTTCAAGAAGAATCTCTTCAAAAATAAATTTTGGACACCTTCTAGAAATTAAAAATCAATATCCTCCTGCTTTAATCCCTAAAAAAATTCCAAATTATGCCAAATTTTTGAAGTATCTTTTCACCAATAAGAGGATACTTCAAGGGAATGAGTGGATCAACTTGGTAAGGAGTGTATCATCCCTTATCAAACTATAGTTTCCAACCAAATTTCAAAACCTAGGGACTTTTTCCATTCTATTCACCATTGGTTCTTTAAATTTATCTAATGATTTGTGTGACCTATGTGCTTCAATAAATTTATTTTCTCATTCATTACACATTTATTTGTATATGGGATACTTGAAGCCCATGAGAGTGTCGTACATCTTTCAAATAGATCCATATTTTTTTTCAGTGGGAGTTATGGAAGATGTCTTGGTAAAGATATCTTATTCCCAGTTGATTTATATGTGATGAATATGGAAGATGATGGGATCCCAAGATACAAACCAATCATTTTAGAGATACATTTCTTGAAGACATCCAAATCCATCATCAATTTCCATATAAGGACCCTCACCATGGAGTTTGGATATAGCACTATCCACTCTAATATTTCTGAATTCATAAGGCACCCATCTGATGATCACATCGTCTTTGCACTCTCCCACAAATTTGGTACTGAACCCATTGAAAAATCAGCTATTTTCCAAGAATTATTATCATTAGGAGAGAATTTATCCATTAAAATATCATTGAACATAAGGATTTCCAAACTCATGGAGATTATGATTTCATGAGGAAGGAGGAGGTAAAATCTAATTTCTTTGATGATTTGTTAAATGAAGAAGATTATGATTTCATTTCTTGTATGTAGGAATTTTAACATTTGGAAGTGGGGAACCTCAACTTAATTTCATCCCTTGACCAGTCCCCTAATTTGAAATTAAAATCACTCCCCAGTGATTTAAAATATGGTTACCGTGTGGAGTGAGATAAATTACCAGTGATAATTTCTAATAATTTTTCTGAAACCGAATAAGAATATTTGATTGATATTTTGAGAGAGAATGTCCTTGAAATAGGGTGGTGTTTTGGTGATATCCCTGGAATCAACCCTAAAATATTTTCACATAGAATTCTTCTTGAGGGAGATACCAAACCTGTCATATAACCCCAATGGAGGCTGAACCCTGCCCTAATGGAGGTTGTGAATAAACATATTGAGATGATATTGAAATATGGGATCATATATCCCATCTCATATTCAAAATGGGTTAGACCCAACCATGTAGTTCTAAAAAAATTGGCCTAACCATTGTAAAGAATGATAAGAATGAATTAATCCCTATAAGAATTTGGAATGGCTAGAGAGTGTGTATATATTTTAGGAAGTAGAATAAGGTCACTAGAAAAGATCATTTCTTCAATCCATTAATAGACCATATGTTAGAGATATTGGTAGGGAGATCTAATTTTTTCTTTTTTTACAGATTTGCAAGTCATTTTCAGGTAACTATTTCTCTAAAGGATCAATATAATACAACCTTTAATTGTCCCTTCGGCACCTTTTCATACAAAAATATTCCATTTGGATTGTGTAATTCTCTAAGTGCATTTTAGAGGTGCATAATAAGTATTTTTTATCATATTGAGTATTTCTTATAGGTTTTCTTGGATGATTTAATAGTTTTTGGAAATTATTTTTACCATTTTTTGAAAAATCTTGAAATAGTTTTGAAAACATTCATTGAAAATAATATTGTTTTGAATTTTGAAAAGTGTCATTTCATGGGTGAGAGAGGAATTTTCCTAGGGAATTTTATTTCTAAAAAGTTTATAGAAATTGATAAATCCAAAATAGAAGTCATAAATTCTTTTCATAACCCAACTTCTGTGAGGCATGTCAGATCATTTTTAGGACATGCCAGATTCTACAGGAGGTCTATCAAGGATTTGAGTAAGATTTATCTCCCCCTATCTGTATTAATTTTGAAATATGCTGATTTTCATTTCAATGGTGCATGTAGGTAATCCTTTGATGATTTGAAGAGGATATTAATTACACCACCAGTAATGCATCCACCAAATTGGGAAAAACCATTTGAGACACTTTTTGATGCTTCAAACCAAAAAGTCGAAGTAGTCCTTTATCCGAAAATTGAGGGTAGGTCACATGTAATTGCATATGCCTCAAGAACCATGGATGTGGATCAATTCAATTACACAACCACAAAAAATGAGTTTTTAGCAGTTATTTTTTCTTTAGAAATATTTAGATCATATCTTGTTCGAAATAAAGTCAGTGTCTTTTTTGATTATGTAGATATTAGGTTTTTAAAGAAGAAGGCTAAATCTAAACCGAGGCTAGTGAGATGGATGTTACTACTGGATAATTTAAACATAAAAATAAAAGATAATAAGGGGTATGAGAACCAATCGTTTGATCACTTATGTATACAACCCAACATAGCTGAAGCTGAAATTCCAGATAGAGAACCAATAAATGACAACCTTCTGGTAGAGAAGTTAAACATGATTGATAGAGAAGTTCCTTAGTATGATAATATGGTAAATTATTTGGTAACATCTTAGGTCCCATATCATTTAAATTCCCAAAAAATTCAAAATATGAAATCAAAATATAGATATTACATCTGGGATGATCCATTTCTTTGGAATATTTTCTATGACAATGTGATAAGATGATGTTTTTCAGAAAGAAAAATTGATTATGTCTTTACGTTTTGTCATGATTTATATATTGGAGGCCACTTTAGACCCCAGAGTAAAGCAAGTAAGGTTTTATAATCTAGACATTATTAGCCCATCCTTTTTAAATAATCTCATTAATATTGAAAAAGCTCTGAAAAATTTTGTTTTTATGGAAATATTTTAAGGAGACAAGAAAATCCCCAAAATCCATTGAATTTTTGTGAAATTTTCGATGTTTGGTGAATAGATTTTATGGAAACTTTCCTAATGTCATCTGGAAATTATTATAACTATCATGAAGTTCATTATTCTTCTAAATGGGTGGAAGAAAAATCCACTAGGATGGATGATTCTAAAGTTGTTTGTGATTTTTTCAGGGCTAAGATATTTTGTAGGTTTGAAGTTCCTAGGGCCATAATCAGTGATCAAGGGACTCACTTTTGTAATTGTATAATAGATTATTTTTTGAAAACATATGTAGTTTATCATAAAACACCAACTCCCTATCATCCATGGACTAATGATAAATCGGAAGTATACAACAGTGAAATCAAAGGAATTATGGAAAAGACCATTAATCCAAATAGTAAAGATTAGAACCAAAGGTTGGAAGATAAATTATGGGATTACATGAAATACTATAAATCCTGATTACAATGAGCCCATATATATTGGTTTATGAGAAAATTTGTCATCAACCAGTGAAATTGGAGAATAAGTCATATTAGGTTGTGAGAAAGATGAATTTTGATCTTGAAAGTGCTATAAAAGAGAGAATATTGAAGTTGCAAGAGTTGGATGAAATTATAAGGGAATCTGTTAAAACTTCCATGATTTACAAAGAAAGAACAATAGTGGATCATGACAAGTGCATCCAACGGAAATACTTCCATCCTAGAGATATGGTGTTGTTATTCAACTCATGACGCATGTTGATGCTAGGTAAACTTCGTTCTAGGTGGGAAATTCCATTTACAATTACTCATGTATATCCTCTTGGTGTTGTGAATATTTTGAAGGATGAATTCCATGATCTATTCACTTCTAATGGATATAGGCTAAAGAAATTCCATGGGACCATTCCATCAGATCCAGTGGAGGATATCACACTCCTCTAACCTGTTTATCCATAAAATCCACCAGGTCGTACCTCTCCATTAAAATTTCTTGCTTGTTATGATTAATTTTTCAAATCCTATTACATGTTAAATCCATTCGAATTCATTGTAGACACTGCATCTTTTAATTGTGGTGAGGGAGCCTTTATAGTTTATGTTTTTTTTGTCTGTTTTCCTATTTTCAAAAAAATGTGTGTTTTTCAATTTTTTGTGTTTCTTTTTCAATTTTTGTGAGTTATTTAAACTTTTTGGAATAAATTAATATATTTTACATTTTTTAAAAACATTTCCATGAGTATAACAATTTATTCTATGAAACCAAGCTTAAATGAATGCAAAAAATGACTTTGTTTCAAGTTAAAATCATTAATAATTTTATGAAAAATACTCTGATTTTTAAATCCCATGACACATATCACTATCTATATCTTTTAAATCACTTTCCTATGTGGATTATTAACCATTTTTTTTCTTATTATTTATATTCACCACTCTTCTTCAGAGAACTAAATCATGCATTATTTAACTAGAATTTGATTTATTTCTATCCAAACTTGAGGGTTTGAAGAATTAGTGGTTTAAATGATTGAGGCATTTATTTGGTTTGAAAGCCCCATTTTAAAAAAATCCTTTTTTATAATGGTATTACTTAAACATTTAATCCTTTTACCCTTATAATCCATGAACAGTCTGTTAGGTCAGCCACATTATAAGCCAATTTTCCTTATCCAACATGCTATTGAAGTGAAATTGCATAATCTAGTTGAAATTAAGTGTTGGGGAAGTTTTATTGTATTATTATATATCATTTGGTGATAAATTAGGTGTAAAATAAAATTTTGGAGAGATTTGTTTGATTATGAAATAAAAAAACATATCATTCTGGTGAAAGCTGTACCTTTTCTGAAGCATTCATGGTAAGAGAAGTTGTACCATTCTAGAGCTTCTAATAGAGAAAGAAAGTTGATTATATCCAAATATTTCAAGAAAAATTATGTTTTTAAATATTGAAAAACAATTCTGATGAATGGTGTGAAATTTTATTGAGTTTTTATTCTTATGGATCTGATTTTCAACTAAGGGGAGTGAGGAGGACTCCATACTTGAGTTAAAATTAGAATAATGCAATTTTTCTTAGAAAAGACTCAAGCCCTCCTCATTCAGCCTCAAAATTTTTAACATCTAAATACTACCAACCAAAATATACAAAACAACCCTAAAAAGTCATCATGATAAACACATGTCATTGGCTCACATCCGGTGGAGATTAAGGGATTTATCAAGCCTATTGTGACCCTTACAAGATTATTGGATTAGAAAGACATTGTTGAAGTCTGACTTTTATGTGATGAAAGGAAATTCATGTTAGGAAAGTTGTGTGTGAGAATGGGAGAAAAAATAAAGAGGAAATATAATGAATGGAATATTTTGAGAACTTGGAAGAATTGTTTTTTAATAGGAATTATATATTTTATTTTTTGGTGTTAAAATGGTGGATCTCATGGATATGTGTTTAAAATTTTCTTTGGTTTTGTTTTGATGTTTACTTGTCCATGAGTCCAAGTTCTATGTGTGGGGAAATTTATAGATTTAATAGTTTAATTATTTTTTTTAAGTTTTTAAATGATTTAATCCCTCCCGATTAGTCAATTTTATTATATTTTCTTTATTTTAGTATTTTTGGTGAATTTTGGGATTAATTGTAAAAATAGGTTAATTCACTAAATTTAACAAAAAAATTCACCTCTGTATTTCACACATAACATATAAAATTAGGATAAAAATTAAGTGATTACTTTTTTTAATATTTACTTACTCATTGGATTCATCTTTTTCCCCTATACCCAGATCCAATTTTACACAAAATGGCCCATAAAAATAAATCAAGTGGAGAAATATTTCTGGTCAGCAGAATGGACCCCACCATATTAAATCAATCATATATCAAATTAATAACCCTAAAATGATGTGATTATATCTTTTTTAGACAAAGTCCTCAAAAGGTATGGTTCATATTAAATTTCATAAATTAAGGATCTCATTAACGAAACTTTTGTGTGAGTCCAAGTGTATTGGGTGAAATAGTTTTTGGTGGAAAGAAAAATTAATGTTCATTTATTTGGACAAATCTTTGTTTAAACCTATCCAAATACTTTGAAATTTTTAGGTTCGATACAGGATTTTTTTTAAAACGTCTTATAATAAGAGACCCATTGGTTTGTCAGCCTTCTGGTGGGCATAACACAAGCAAACTTCTAGGGGACATATTATGGAAGAGGAAAATTTATGTTCTTTAATTTATCAATTTTATTCTTCTTAGTTTTTTCTTGAGTTATTATTCCCCATTATTCAAAATTACCATTAACATGGTGGAGTAAAATTAAATTTTATTGGGGAATGAATGGTTTTACATTTTGTAATTCATGTGTTCTTGTACTTAATGTTTTAAGATCCTTTTCTCTCTTTAGAAAAATCGGTTTCAATTTAATATAATGGTTTTTATTATCTTATATGATTTTATTTGATTTTAAATTATATTATTTTTATTGATTTTTTCAATGATAAATTTCTCCTTCAACTAGGATCTGGTCTATATACGATGGAATAGGTCAGTTCTTAGTGGTGAAGTTCAGTGATTGTTAGTATGTGTGTGAGGAGTAGTGAACGTTCTTGATTGTTTGGGATACACAAGTCCTGATTAGTAATTTCCTAAGTCAATTAAGGGTATCCACTACAACTCTATCACACAATGTAAGGAGAGTAGACCAATATGAGATTTTAGTAAGTCTTATTATCACCATTATTATTTGAGCAAAGAGTGGGAAGAAATGATTGTGGATTCTCACTTTAATCGACTTAGCAAAAGAGAATTGGATGGCTTAAACTATGATAGAATCACAATTGGAAAACTGACCCTGAACTAATCACCATATCATATAATAGTATCCAATAACTTTGTTTATAAATTTTACCTTAATATTTTTTTGTTTCATTATTATCTTTTTAAAATCAAACAATCTCAAAAATAACAACCACTTTGTTCTCTTATTTTAAGTGAAAGATTGATTGTTGTACACTCCTATCTGTAGAAAAACTAAGTTAATCACTATACATCATTTTTATCTTAGTAAATAATTGTTTTTTTTTCATACCCCATTATAGGCATAGGTCACCTTTCTCCCCACATTAAAATCATACACCCAATATATTTAAATCGATCTGTGGGTTTTTCTTCCCATATTAATTATATAAACAAAACTCAACTCTTCCCTTCTTTTCCTTTCAAGTTTTTCTTCCCACTTAGTGGTTATCCATCCTATATTTCTTAGGATTTCATTTGTAAATTAAATATTTTGAAAACTTATTCTCATTATTGATATCACTTGTTACAATTTCCTCGTATGATGAAAATTTTGGAGACACCAAATATATTTTACTAATTTTTTTCAAAATATCTTACAAATGATCAATATTACTTTCATTATTTAATATATAATTCATGAAATACCTCAAAAATATTACAGAATTATCCTCATACTCAGCCACAGTTTCTTCCTCCTCTCATACTAAATTTAATAATTGCCTTTCAATCTCATCACATTTCTCTCAAGGAAAATATTTTTTCCAGGAAAATAACATTAAACGTATTTTAATTTGTTTTGTATTTCATATTCCTTATTAGTATTTTGAATTGGGGGCCACCATTTCTTGATGTATACCTTTAAATGAAACACATCTTGGACAATTTTTTCCATCTCATTACACCCAAATTACATAAAGATTTTATCTATGGCCTTAATCCATTGATCATCTTCCATGGTATTAGTGGACTCACTGAATGATGAAGGTTATTACCTTATAAAAAAATCTAAACATATTGATCCTTTTAGATAGGAAACTAGTTACTACAAATGTTCCAGGTTATTTTTCACAACTTTATTCAATTTCCCTTGGATAGTAATGATTTTTTTAGGACCAATATCAATTCCATTATATTTATTATCCATACAATCCCCATATTGTCCTCAATTGTTTTTTTGGTTTATATTTCTTCTATAAGTAACCATTATCTATCAAGGTTCATAGGTTGGTTATTAATATTATAAAAAACTAATATATAAGAAAATAAATTCATATTATATTTCCCTAAAATATTTTACTATCCATATAATGCCTTTAAAAAACATTATAGAATAATCTCTAGAATTTTATAAAGTTATAATTTATTTTATATTCATAAGTTATTCTAAATCTATATTCTAAGGTTTCTACTTAACCTTTCAAAGATACAAACTGTAATACCACCAAGCCTAGTTACCTTGAGTTAGTGGGCAATTTATTACCTAGTAATCATTATACTAGAGATTAAATTCCAAATATCAGGTTTTAATCGTCCTCAAGAGACAATATTCATAAATATTACATCACATCATGAAACTTATAACATTTGAGTACAAATAATTATTACTTAGTGTTATCCATAGGTTTTTCATACATCATATTTCACTTCATTACCTAGGAAAATTGGAAACAAAATTAAACAATGAGATCAAATTCTTAGCAAGAGATAGCATAAATTGGAATCTAAAATGGAGTAAGTAATAAAATGAGAATATATAAAGAACTAATGTGTAACGACCCAATTTTTTATCAATGTAATTCCCTTATTATAATTATGTCTTATAGTATAATCATATAAGATTACATATAGTACACAATACAAACCATATAAATGAAGAATGAGTAAAATAAAAGGTATCTCTAGAAGTTAAGGAACCTATACTGATAAAATAGTAACTTGACATTTGGAATATTAATGTGACCCTTATGAATAGTAAATCGACCATTTTAATTGTAACCTCTCTAATGAAAGTATAAATAAAATTTATACATCCTATAAGTGATAGTATGATATAATTATATCATAGTATAAGTAAAATGAATTTTTCAAAAATTATTAATTCAGTGTTGGTATTATAACAAGATATGTATATTTAATTTATGATAAATGAAAAATAAATTAATTATTTGGGTAAATTTTTGAGATTTTTCTAAAATAATTGAATTTTTGGTGAATATTAAAATATGGTAATTTATGACAAATGTAAAATTAATTAATTTTTCCATCATGCTTGAGTCATAGATGTTGTAAATGGTCATTGGTTTAAACTCACATGCTCTCTTTACTATTTTTGGTCACAGTAATCATTAATATTCATATTCATGAGGAAAAATATTAAACTAATGATTAAAAGAATGGGAATCCCCTCCTCTCCTCCACTATAAATACCACCCCTCTCCATCTCCTCTCTCCACTCATCTCAAGCCTTTTTTCGAGTCCAAATTCAACTCAAATATCTCCCTAATCGATTGTTCCATGTCTAGCAACCCTTGGTCTCTTCAAAAGACTAAATCCTATCCCCTAAAGAGGTTATCAAGGAAGATATATTCAAGAGGTAAATTCCATTTTTAATTTCTTTTATTTTCTTTCAAGTTCCATTCTTTCTTTTTTCGTTCCACTCCTAATTTCAAAAAAAAATCTAAAAACTCCAATGCCTTAAATGAATTATAATTTTGTTTTTATAATAGAATAATTCATCATCATATCTCATTTACCTTCCTTTTATACTATAAATCAAAACACTATCTGAGATGTGTTAATTCATCACATTTGAGGATGACGGGTTTTCAAATTCTTTTACCATCTTCAATTCCGGTCATGAAACCATATTTATGGTTGAACCAGACTATCATATATGTATCATGTCTTATGTAAGGTTCTGTAATATTTTGTACACATGATATTAATTTATAAATCAAATTTTGTTTTTTGTGATAAAAAACTGTCAATCTACCAAAACTGTTATCATTCGAGTTTTATATAATGATTCATCTACACTACAAATAACCAAAATAATTTTATAACCATGTAATATTATGTATGTTCACTAATAACATATAAGTAAAATTCTAGGCAACCATTATCATGTTAAATGTTTATCCTTTCATGTATATAAGTAAACCAATCATTAAAACCAAGGAAAACAAATGCTCCCAAAACAATGAAATTGAACATCTTAACCCACCAAAGAGGTCATGAATGAACTTAATAAGGTTATAATAAATAATTTTCATGGATAAGAGGTTTCGGAAATATTAATTAATGAATTTAATTTGGTTATCTAAGTAATTAATATCATGTTAATGACACCATCATATTTAAGGTAAGGGATTCTACCGGAACCTCTATTATTCATTCGGGTTTCTCTATATTTATTTTTACCGAAATGGTGTTGTATATCATTTTTATGTACATATTCTAAATTCTATGTGCATGCTCTAAGATCATTACTCAAGATTCATTCATAATTTCCTTTCATTGATATACATGTTTTTAAGTGGTTCCCTCCTCAATACTTCCCGATAAGCAAACCCATTCAATGGAACTTTCGGAATTTTTACCCAATTTAAGTGCACTCTAAAAATGATACGCCGATTTTTTATTCTTTACGAAATGAATATATTACCTAATTTTTTTCATGGGTAACTCTTATGTTTATGTATGATAGATTAGGTATGATTCTATATGTGGAAATCATATTCATGAAAATATTTTGATGGTGGAACCCAGATAGTGCTCTAATTCATTGGGTAAACTTTAGTCTCATGGGGCGTTATATGCAATGGTCGTGGCGGTTCGTCTTGACTCGTGATACCATGTGAAACTATCTTGGTGGTTAACATTGACGTATGATACCTTATGTGCAATGAGCCTTGAATCATGATGAATTCAGGTTTTATGTTTCTTCCATGTTACTATGACATCATTTTTATATGACCCATGTTTATATGTTATGATTACATATGTTCCAAGCCTTTTTATATCATTATTTCATGCCTTCTAAGCCCTTTGTTAAAGCTTTATTCTTATGTTTATTACCATACTATGATTTTAGATCATCACTTTTTTCGTGTCATCCATAGGTTATCTAATGAATATGTATGAGAAGAATGGAATTTCAGCGGTCTTTATGAATATTAAATGAAAAAAAAATTATTTAGTCCCATGTTTTAAGTTTTATGTACCAAGTTATTCAAGACACTAGACGTTGCGATCCTTATCTTATAATATGATGATTTATTATGATTAAAATTGTGTATTTATATGTGTAAAAGGATAGGGTCGATATATGATTCCATTCAACATAATACATGAATATAAAAGGAAATAAATGGGTAAATAATCACATAATGATGGAAATATTATAATAAATAATTTTAGTCATCATAATCATATCATCAAGGCCTTGTTCCAAGATATCATACATAAAAATAAAGGATGCTACCATTACCCTATCTTAGTTTTCCAATGAGACTATCTAGTTCACTAAGGATATATATAATTTGAGGCCCCACCCATCATATAAAATCCAAAGGCATTACATCAAAAACTAAATGATAACAAGGAATAATGTTCAATAAAGGAACAACATAATTACTTATCATAATTTCTCAATGAGAACTTTCTTATAATATTGTCCCATATATAAAAAATAATTATATGGATTAAAAATATCATACTTAATCAATGATTTTATAAGGATAACCAGGTGGAATACCTTGTCTAAATTTTAGAGTTTTTAAATTTATTTATAGGTTTGGAAATTTATTTTATTTCAAGAAAATATATTATATTAAAAAAATAAGTTACTTTTTATCATCAATTATATTATATTTAATATTAAATAATTTCTACATCAAAACTATTTCATAATACATATCATATATGCTTATTGTATTTTCCAATTTAGAAAAAAAATTGAATACCTCATAAAATTATAAAAAATTTACCATTGGATATTTTATATATGATTTTTGTAAATTTAAAATTATTTTTATGTAAAAAATATCATTATATGAAAAATATCATTTTAAAATAAAACTTTTGTTTTATTTAAAAATCATGGGTTTGGCACCAAGAATTTACAATCTCTTTCCTCTAGTAAATAATATTTCTCTTCTAAGTCACATGTATTTAATTATATTACTATTCATTATTTGTTACACATTTATTTAATTATTAATCATACTATTATAAAATATTTTTATTCATTTTAAAATTCACTTTCATGCATAACCATTTCACTATAATTACTACACTCAGATTTGCAATGGTCGGATTCCAACAGTCGGATCCCAATGGTCATATTGCCCCTTATATATATAAACTTTATCATATCATCCTAAAATAATTTATATCATTACCCAAGATACCATGTTTATTCCTTTGTTTATTTCTTAATTCATAATAACAATTTTACTCATATACTTTCTTTTGATTTTTTATTATGGTCCTTTAGGGTTTAAGATTATGGTGTTTCCCCATATATTTAATTATTTTATAGTTCTAGTTTTATCTATTATTATAAATTTAATTTCCTATTTTAACATTTTTTTAATTTTATGTTGTAAAGTATTACATTGTAATAAATAATTCTTATTCAATAGTATAATTGTTCAAGAATATCATCATCTAAAAAACCTCAAACGGGGTAATCATTTTACTTAAGTAGTATGTGTCTAAATCATTCCTCGAGTATTGCACATATATAGAAACTCCACTTCCATCAATCAATCTATACTAGAATTTCCAACAAATATCTTCTCCTCTCCCCTTAGGATCAATTTCCACATGTGTTTATTATAATTTCACTAGCCAATTTAGTCATACATATTTTTATAGTGATTACCTTGTCCTTATATGCATTTCATGTTCTCCATGTGTCTCTATAACTAATATGAATCTCTCATTTCCCTTTAACTATTCATTCCTTCTATAATTGGAATTTAAAATCATTTAGTCATGTTTTATGATTTCTATAAATCTATTTAAATAATTTTATACATTGGACTATTTGATCTAAAATTTATCCAAAAATGTAGACCTTAGCCTCTATTAGGATCTAAAGATGTCTCAATTGAGAGGTGTCTAAGGTGTAACATTACATTATGTATTCTAACATAGATAGTGTCGGTATATGTTAATATCCTACATGGATGACACCCATTCATTATAATGTTGGCATTTGTTGGTAATTTTTTGTAGATGGAATCCATTTTTTCGAAGTCTTAAGTTGTGCTTCCTTATAATTTTGATATTATAGTGGGTTACTTCACTATAATTTTGAAATTTCATGGAATCATAGCATAAAAACACTTAATACATATTCAAATTTTCACTATCTCAAGTGACCAAAAATTTAGAGTTGGTTTGTGGAAACTATCTTAATAAAAAACACTCCTATGATTGGTTCTAAAATGTATATATTGGTTTTCTAACATATGGATGAATTTCACATTGGTTTCGATGATGTTTTTAAGTATTGATACCACATATAATTACCTTGTGATTTTTTCCCATTAATTTTTCACATGTAATATTATATATCCAATTCACTCAAGAGAATATTTCTATGTAGCATTAAGACATGTTTGTTATGTCAAGTTGGGACTCAGGGAAGTAATGAAATGACCTACCAGTATTGATATGAGATTAAAAAAAACTACCTCAGTCTTATCACTTTCTTTGGGGTTGGAATAAGCAACCTTTTTAGGGAGGTACTATCCTCATCCTTTATTTATATAGTTTTGGGATTCAATAATTATTTCCATTAATTTTCATACAAAAAATGAATTGTGGAGTTTTCTTGATTAGTCACTAAATTAGACAGTGCCCATGTGTTGTCCCTATCAATATTTCTCAAACGTTCCATAGAAAAACTTTTTATTTCTTTGATTAATTATACACATCCAATTATCATATATTAATGATCATCCATATCAATCAATTAATTGATCCTAGAAATCATTTTTCCAAATATTTCATGAATAAATGAATTTCTAACCATAAATTTTCAATATTAAACTTTTATTGAAAAAATATTATAATGTTTCTAAAGTATAATATTAAAACTGATTTTAATTTTAAAAACTCAAAATTCTACTAATGTAATATGTCAAAATAATGAAAATTTATGAAAATCACATCACTTAATTAAAATAAACAAAATGTTTGATGCATCATTCTATCTTGATCATGAAAAATATCATGATCCACCTACTTTGAGGAGGAGTGGATATTTATAACTATGAGAAGATAATATAAACACAAATATTTGTAAATTCGTATTGTTCTGAGATATTGAAATGTGGGTTCCACAATTATTAAGATCAAATTAAAAATATGACAGTAATTCCATAGAATATTTCAAATCATTCAGAGTCTGATCAGAGGGATTGAATTATGCATGTAACTTAATGATTTTGGATGCTTATAACTCATTTTTATCATGCCATTATTGCACCACATATAGTAGCCTTTATTTTATTCCTTACACTTCCACTATATTGGTGGATTCTTTTGAAGGTCCCTTTTTGAAATATACCAATTTTCATCAATGATATTATGTTTTGGTCATTTTTTCAGAAATCAAACTTTGGATTTGAAACACTTACTCTACTTATTTATTTAATGTTTATTGATATTTCTCTAAGAATTATGAATATTGTATCGTAGCTTATTCCTCATGAAATTATACTTTATGGGATTCCTTCTAATCTTGTGTGATCAAAATTTCATGGTTTATCACATATAGATCTTGGTAGTTAGATCCATAAGCCTTAATATATGTAAAGAGATACCATTAGTGACCCACATTACATATTATATACCTAATAATAGATAACTAATTCATGCAGAGGATAAAATAATATGGTTTCCTCACTGTCATGATGATATCCCAAGGAAATGAATCTCTTCCAAGAATAATCTCACACTGATGTAATATGAGAGTCCTAATATGATCACATCCATATAGATACTCTAAACAAAGGGGTCAGTCTATAGGCACTTCTGAAATATCAATCTCATGAATAAAATATATATTGTTAAAATAATGGATCACACTCGTGTAGATGAGTAAGACTTCCATATTAGAGAAGAAAGAGATCATACCTTGAACCTTTTGGGGTTCCACATGATCAAAACCCTCTATTTCCTAATTCTAGACTCTACCATAGTCTCATGAACCATGATCCTTTTATGGTCCACCTAGAGGTAGTGGTAGTGGAAGTGGATCAAAGCATTAACCACCCACATATTCTACCAAATCACCAAATCCTCTACTATATCCACCTCTAAGAGGGTTAAGTTATACAACTTAGTGTGGTATCTAGTCTATACTCTAACTTTGTTTGAGAGGTTCATACATTGTTCTACCCAATAAATCCTCTGACTCATAATAGTAGGGATAGATATAATCTAGATCTCCCCTACTACCATAAGAAAATAATGATCTATATCTTATCTAAGTGGAACTAACTTAAGATCCCTCTATCACCTACCTCTGAGATTTGGATCACAAATGTTTATTACTCTGATGACATGATCTTATTGTCTATCATTGGCTAGGTTTCACTGATGATGCTACTCTCAAAAACCATGAACCTTATCTATCACCTAGCTTTGGATCATTTAGAAAACTTTATATCACAAAATCATGCCCTAAAACTCTTGTATATTTTGGAATACACAATGGAACATTCCCATCTTAAATCTTCCATCCAAATCCACAATCAAACTTCAAAGACCCATAATAACCATTATGAATCATATTTTAAGACTACTTAATGATTTATATGAACCTCTCAATGTAATAAGACACCACCATTGGTAAGATCTTTAGAATCTCATACACATGAAGTATCCTTAGAATCACTATATAGAACTCCTCAATGAATAATCACTCAAACTTTAACTAGGGTAGAGTAACCTAATTATGAGTCTATGCGATCAACGTTCACCAGTATCCTATAGAACCATGAATAAAACTCATAGTAAAAACCAATATATTTTTTATGTGTGTCTAAACCTGATGGAAAACATGGGTACTACAGTCAATCCTCTAATACTTGAGGATTTTATTTTCCTCAAAACATTAATAGACTCTATTTCTAGAACTCATGAAGCACACTCAATCTGTGAGTAATCTCATCCTAATATATATGGACTACCTTCTGTGTTATAGGTGGTTCATACCTTTTCCCAACTATTGAGATATCAACACTTTTCTCCACTGATAGTGGAAACACCTCTCAATAGTCCTAACATTGAATCTTCTTTGCTCAATTGGTCGACAACTAGAGGTTGAATCGCAACCTTGGGCTTATCAAAACCCTTCCCTTTTGCTAATTTGTATTTCTATGTGGTGGAATAATACATTTTAATAGATGAACCTATAGTAAATAAGGAATATATTGAGGATATAACACTATAAAAATATGGATGAAAACATAGCTGACAAAATACTTGATGCATGTACCATCTCGTTTAAATCCTACAACTGAAGTCATTGAGTTTCAATCCATCTAATAGGTTATCAATGTATTACTAAAGGATAAATCATCCACTTATACCAATATCATGATTAATTTATATATTAACTCAACACAAGACCCTTAACACTACTAAATGAATCTTATCTTCACTATAAACTCTAAAATGTTGTCCCGGATAAAATAAAGTAAACATCAAGATGGGTTGAATTGAACTTTAATAAAGACTTCAAATTTGTCTACCACATCAAGGATAAAGTTTTGAAAAAATTAAATTTTCCTAACAATTTATATTACAAAGTAATTACATTGTGTAAATTAAATGAATTAGAAGTTGAACACTTAATTAATATACATGGTATAATAAACCAATAGAAAATTAAAAAAATAAGGTAATGTAAGAACCAATGTATGGAGTTTAGGATAAAAATTCTAAAAGGATATTATATTATCAAACCAATTAGAATTTGTAGGAATTATTTTATTTTAAAAAAAATAGTATGTGGTTAAATAACCAAAACCATGGAATACAAGTCCCAACATAAGAAATTAAACGACTGAAAAACAATAAAAAGGAATTAATACCCAAACATAGAACTTTTTTAACTGAACATTGCTAAGCTCTATCCCCAGCTTCTCCTCTATCAGATGATAGTAATCAAGTTCAATCCAATGGACTTTATCAATCACAAATTTTTTAAGATATATCCACTATAAATGGAATCTCAAATATCTAAATGGATCAAAATTAACTCAGGATCCTACCCATGAAACCACCTCAATCAAGAATGATTTAATAAAGAAAAATTACAATATAATATATGATTTTTATAAGAATACCTCATAAAATGGTACCTCTTAGAAAAAGTACATAAAAATAAAAAAATAAAAAATTTAACCACTAAAACCACAAAGATGATGAAAACTTCCACACAACTTTCATAAAGATGAGCATAGTTTAATACTTCCATTCCTTGAATTGGTGGTCTAATATATATGCACTATTATAACATACTCAAATTTATAAATGAAACAAAATAGGGTTTAATCATAACAACATCAAAAGTACATTGGTATGATCCATTGAAATAACTCTATCTTTTGATGGAATAGATATCATTACACTAGAATGTTCTTCAAGTTTTTACTATGTTTGAAAATTTGAATGTTCTACTCAATTATCATAACTTGGGAGAATATGAATTTAATACTATTCAAATTATAGCTAAAACCATAATTTTAAGATATATTAACAAACAATGTAACGTGTATTATGATTTTTAAAACAAAGGATAAAAAGATTCATTTAACTAAAAAATGTTATACCTTTTGATGATCACAATAAATAAATAAAATGGTGAGTTTTATATAATTTTAAAAGAAAATCTTTAGGTATTATACAATAGTACTCCCACTAGATATAAAATCCAAGAATCTAATATTCATGCTCTAGGAAATATAAAGGGTCGGTAGAAATAAATAAATCTCCAAATACTTTATTTTTAAAAATTTTATAAATTAATAAAAAAATTACTATAAATTTTCAAAATATCTCATTCATCCCTATTTAGGAAATGAAGAAAACTAATGACAGGAAAACTTACCATACATACTCCACTACAATTAAACTTACTATACTTTCTCCAAATTTCTCATATTATTATTTCCAAAAGGATGATTAAAATATTCAATTTAAAAAGAATAACACAAAGAATATCCATAGGGAATTAGAAATAAAGGATAATGAATGTTAAAAAAATGGGAAACTTTCCAAAATTTCCATTTAAGGTACTGTCCCCCTATGATTAGTAATGGAACTATACTACCATTTTGGAATTAGTAGAAACAAAAAGAGTTGGTAATAACCATAAATGAATGATAAGAGTGAAAACAATGAACCATATAGAATTTATCTTTCGATGCTTCTGGATGATCTTATTCTAAAAAAAATGCTTGTGGAGAATTTTATAATAAATTTTTTTTATCATCCAGAGAATCAAGAGATAGACTCTTATGATAAGATAAATAAAATAAATCTACTTTTTATCAGGGTTTAATCGAATATTTATCAAAAATCTATATATTAATAATTATTATGTATGAGATAATATTAGATATTTTTTTATAAATAAGAGTAACTTAAAATGTCATAAGAAAAGAATCTATCAAACCTAAGTATACTCTCATAGTATCAAAACATTAATAATGGGAAACATATTATGCGAAATATATAAAATATTTATTTGAAAAAATTTGAAATAAAATATTGGTTCACTTCCATGAGAATTAAAAAAGGAAGAAAATAGAACCTATCCAAAGTTAATTACCATTAAATTAAACTATGAATTATAACTTCCAATAGTTTTTATGGCTAAAAGAGGTTAACATGTTATTTTTTAATTTTCTATTCAATAACAATCTAAGTAACATGAAAAAAATTAATAAAAAAATTAGAATATTAATAAACACGAAATATAATTGGCCTTTATCAAGGAATAATTTTATGCTAAAAAATATTTACATATGAAGAAGAAATAAGGATTAATTTGAATTTATCATACCTAACGTTTTTTAAATTTATTAAAATCTATAGGAATTACAGGGTTTAATGAAAATTTTACCATGGTGATTTTTAGTTTTGATAAATTATAGATTAATACCATCATTTTTGTGTGGTTCTAAATGAATAGGTATATTATTCTTATGTGATTTACATGTGAGTTATATGGTTGGTTTCTATATAAAGAAATTGAATTTTTTCTTTCATAAAGAAACAGGATTTGAGTGTCACTCAAATCGAAATTAGCGAGTTTTTGTTGCATCCATGACATGAGCACAAAAGTTTCAACTTTCCATATATTATAATTAGAATTGAAAAGTGAAATTGACTGTTTATTATTTCTTGACCATGAAAATAAAGACTCACTTAAGAAATTAAAACTTATGGATATGCTCTTCTGATTCATTCTACAACAACCAAAGCTATTATTAGAATAACTCTTAAGATTAAACTCGATTCTGGAGGAATAAAAGACTCTAAGTTGTGATGTCCCTTTAAGGTTACAAAATATATATTTAACTTTATTAAGATGGGATTACTTTTGGTTTTCCTGAAACCACATACACAGGAATACCAAGTACATAATGTCCAGTCAACTATCCTTCAAATATAGTAAACTTTATATCATCCCTCTAAACAATGTTTTATTAACCGGTTTTCTTGATACATCAACAAAAAAAATATGAGAGGTACCAACCAAAGTAATAATACTATAAGAATTTTAAATGCTAAAAATGTCTAAATAAATATCTTATATACTTATATTTAGAAAAAATATCCCTTTTAGTTTATGGGTTATTTGTAATTGAAGAAGGTAGTTAATCTTTCCATCATACTCATTTGAATGAAATATAAGTTTAAAAAAGATATTTTCAAATGTTTTTTGAGTTATCATAAATATAATTTCATTGAAACTAATTTGAATAATGATAGTAACCTCAAAATGTTCTTAATAAAAATTTTGGATCTTTCAATTCATTAACAAAGTAACTTTCAAGCGGAAATATAGATAATCAACCATACCAAGATCTCAATGATATTTTAAGTCCATGGATTTATTTTTTTAGTTTATATAAATTCTGTAAAAAATAAATATCTTCAAAAGTAGGGGAAAATTCAAGATAAACTTCCTACTAAACATATATTTCTAGGAAGTAACTACTCATATCCATTTTAAATAGTGTAAAGATATTGTAAGTTTTAAAATATTAGAGAACCTGAATGGATTAAAGATTAGTTACTAGTGAAAACATCTCACCATGATCTATGAACTCTTCTTGGTTATAACCCTTTACATCAAATCTTACCATATTATGAAAATTAATACCATTTTTATCACACTATTTTTACAGGACCCATTTGATTTTATAATCATAATATCTCTATGTCATTCACCCAAGGTCTGAAACTTGTTCCATTTGAATTGAATAAGATCTAATTAAATTGAATCTATCCAAATTTCATCACCTACTACTTCCTATACTATTTTATGTTCAAGTTGAAATAAGAAAGAAAATTGTCACATTCAATTCTTAACAAACATTGAATTTTAACTGTTTTTCCTATATCATAAATGATATTATCACTAGAATTATTTATTTAGATCATGTAATTTCTAGAAAAAAATAAATAATATTCTACATCTTCCAATGGATTAAATTTAATCGAACTAACTTTTATTATAATAACTTCAATTAATTTACCTTCTGATATATTAATTTTTTATAAATAAAGTTTAGATTATTATAATAAAATTGGAGGGGTTTCAAGAATGAAATATAAATTATTTACCTCTAGATGTTGTTTCTTTGCATAAGTATTTATTCTAATAAATATAACATTTATCACTTCTTGAAAATATTGTTTTCATTTGTTAAAAACTCGATAAGATTTACTTGAAATGGAGTAGCCATGAAAATTTCCCTCATTATCCTATAAATAAAATGTATGAAGATGATATTTAGTTTTTAAAATGAATACTTTCAATCCAAATAATCTGAAGTAAAAAAGTATAGGTTTTATACTATTCCATAATTCTTTAGGGATCTTACCTAAAAAACATGAAGGAAAACTGATTTATAATGTATCAATTTTTACTCATGGCTTCCACACAAAAATACTTAGCTACCAAATATTCACACAAAAAAGAAAGTTAAATATTATAATGAGTTATATTTTTTCATTCAATCATGATTTTTGTTATTTATTTGTCGGTTCTAATAAATTAATAGTAATTCCTCTTAAATTATGAAAATATTTAAAATTTGAATTTAAAAAATCCCCATCAAGATCACTAGAAATTGTGATAATCGGTTCATTATTAAAATGTTAAAAAAGAGTAATAAATAGTTTAAACATATAGAGTGCTTCCAATTTATGTTATAGAAAATAGGTCCAATTAAACCAAGTGTAACCAATTACTAAGATATACACATAGTTTTTTTCTCTGATAATCAAAATTTGTATAGGTCCAAAACCATCCATGTGAACTAACTGTAAAACATTGAAAGATGTATTATCACCAGTAGGTTTAAAATCTTCAATTTTGTTTCTTAAAATATTTTTAAATATTATAAATTTTAATAGAGATAAATTTAAGTTCCATAAGATCTCTCACTATTCCTTTCTAAAAAATATTAGCTATGGTCCAAACATTGTAGGGTTCTAGACATCTATGCCAAATACATGAACAGTCCTCAACAACCCTAAGAAAATGTATGTTATTATGACTAAGGTCTTATATAAATATTTAATTAATATTACCATTATTATTTATAGATAAAACATTAACTCCTTTATAACTTTTAATGGTACATTTATCATTTCTAAGGTTCACAATGTAGCCTTTATCACACAATTGGATTATGCTGATAAGGTTGTCCTTAAATACTAAAATATAAAGTTCATTTCAAATTAATATTTTTTTGATAAAAATAGCATCACCAATTCCTATGATATGCCCCTATGTGTTGTATCCATAAGTAACATATATTCCCTTCACTTTTTACAAGTATCAAAAATTAAAATTATCTCTAATTATGTTCTGAGAATAATCGATGTCCATATACCAAATTATCTAGTTGTTGGAACTCATCCAATCATCAAAAAATCAATTATATCTAATAGTTTTCGAACCAAAATTTATTGTAATTGTAAATGTTATCCAAAAAAAACTAAGGAACCCAAATTTTTCCAACCATATAGTTTTATACAACTACTAGTTATTTAAAAATAAAAGATTTATGAATTCTAAAATACAGAACTTTGTTCAAAAAACAGTTTTCATCATTGTCAACCTCTCTGGAATTAAGTATAGGAATGTATTTATAAAATTAAAACATATTTTAGAAGATATATTATTAGTTTTCAACTATATTAATATATTTTCAGAGTTCTCCATACATGAAGAAAAATTAGATATAATCTTATTTATAAAAGAAACATCAAATTTAATCTTAGAAGTTAATTTTTATTCATTATTATTTTAATTAATATTATATTTATCATTTAACTCAAAAGTATGTTTATAAATTTTAGAGTTAATTTTATATATTATATGATCATATTTATAAAAATATTCTTTAAAAAAAATAAATGTATTTCATTAACTTTTTATTTTTCTTCTCCATACAAGCCTCATATCTAACTATTTCTTCAAATTATGTAATATCATCCATGTATTCAAATGAATATTTATTATTTTCATCATCATATGTAAAATAAAAGTTGGAATTAAAAGATAACTTTGAAAATGAATCATGAGTTACCTTCCCTATAAAGAATATATCATTTTGAGTTATATTTTTATAGAATCTGATAAACATTTTGGGTATCATAAATTTTTGAATCACAACTACAATTGGAAGATATTACTTCACTAGAACAAATTATATCATTAGTTTATCTAAATTGTGTTATTTATTTCCTCTAATAATAGTTCCTATATCTATTATTCTTCTATATTCTGTGATAATCAGGTCTAACATTCCAAGGTTTTTTCATTCAAAAAATATAGAATCATAATATTTCTTTTTCTTATGTTTCTTTAATTGTTTCAAAAATCATATCAAAATTTCTTCTTTGTGATTTTATTTTTCATATATATTTTAAAGTTTTTGAGATCTATTTCATTATATTGTGAATTTTTCATATTGGAATGATCTTTATAATTCTTCTTCATAGTAGTAGTAGATTTTATTTTTTGGGCATCGAACTTAAACTACTGAAAGTTGAAGTGAATGTAACTCTATTATTTCTCTTCTCTTTCTCATCATCTATATTCAGTTGATTATTATATTTCATGATATTACTAATAATATCATCAATAATAAGCTTTTTCAGATGTATAGTATCATCTATTATAATCTACTAGGACTCTCATTCCTTTGGAATAATTTTAATAATAATTTCTATAATTTTTTCATCTATAATTTCTTTCACACCAAAATATTTTAATCCATTAAATACTATCATAAAATTTTGATTCATTTTAACTTATAATTCAATAGGTACAAAATAAAATTCCAAATAATTGATTCCTAACATAGCCATTTGATTCTTGAGAACATTATATTTTTAAAGTGAGTAATTTACATATTTTTTAGAATAACAATAGTTGTCTCAAGGGATGAAATCTGGATGTATATATTTCTATTCATTATGTAAAGAAAAGTATTCATAACTTTTTAGTTTTTTTATTTTCAATTTTCTCCTCTTGAGTGAAAAAAAAAAGTTTTTAATCTGTAATTTTGTAATTTTCGATCATTGTAAGAAAATTTTCCATAATGGTGTCGATAAAAAAATTTACTCTATCACTTCAGTATTCATAATCTTCTCCAAAAAAGTAAATGGTCAACTGGGATTTATATTATTAGTTATTTTGATTGTAATCCCTACCATATTGAAAAAATATCTCTTCCCTATGTTCAGCATAATAAATTTTATTTTTAATCAAGTGAGTAAATATAATATATGATTATGCTTAGTATCAAATAAAGAGAAAGAATTTGATGCCAATTTTTGTCCCAAATGGAAAATTGAAGTCCAATATTGACTATAAATTTTCTTCCCAATCAAATAAGTTAGTGTTTTAGAATTTATATTTTATGAAAAAGTTAGAGTATAATGTATGTACATAATAGAAATTAAATAAATAATAATTTAAACACTGAAACAATATATAAGGTTTAAAAAACTAATTGGAAATTAAATAAATTAATAATATAAGAAACAATGCATGGATTCAAGGATAATATTAATTAAAATCATAAAAGGGTTTTATATTACCAAATCACTTCCAACATATTGGAATTTTTCACTTTTAGACAAAATATGCTAGTGTTTCAAAAATTGGAACCATGGTGTCCAACTCCCAACACAAAAAAAATGTTGAATATAAACCTATTGTAATGTATCAAATCCCATACCTAGAACTTACATGATTGAACATCAGAAGTATAAATCTCTATCTTTAAGATCCTCTTTTTCAAATGATTGGTATCAAGAAAAATCCCCTAGAATTCACTAAAAATGAGGTTTGAAAGATATTGATTCATTCCCTGTAAGATCTCTGATGTCAATGGTTTGTAATTAGATTTAGTTCCTATCCCAAAAATCTAGTCAATTATATAGGATTTTATAGTGAAAAATTTAAAGGTGATATAAGAGGTTTATAGAAATACCTTTCACAATGGTATCACTAAGTAAAAATACAATGAAATAAATAATTAGAATCAGAAGTTCTAAAATCATCAAGATGATGAAATCTTAAACCCAACTGCAAGAAAGATTAGTGTAATTTATTCCTTCTACTCCTCAAAGTAGCATTGTAATTTATAAGTTTCATGGAAATAAACTCCAATAACAAAATTCCACAACATTTACATTTATTTATAACTACATTAGAAGTTGATTCACATGTTATGTTGAAAAAATCTATATTTGGATGAAATAGATAGTATTCCAATATATTGTTCTTCAATAATTCACTAAGTTTTTTTAATTATATGGTTCATATTAGTTCATTGAAACTTCAAATAATTTTTAATTAATCTTATTGAAATAAAAAAAATAGAACTTTAAAAATAACTTAACATAAAAATTAAAGTGTATTGTGATTTTCCAACAAAAAAAGATAAGACGACACAGTTGACTCAACACAAACATTTTATCTAAGATTCAAACTACTCTAACACTATTCTAACATAACCTGGCCCATTGGAAACCTACCAGGGTTGGTATTAAACCGAGTGTGCCACCCCATGCCTACTTTCAATAAATCAAGGGATGGTGATAAGAACTAAGAATAAATATCTCACATTAGAGTGTACTTACCCTATATAATAGTGAATAATTGTACATCAATATAGAAATATATATAAATTCAAACCATATAATTATCTAAATATATACAACATGAAGAATACACATGATAAATATCATAACAATGTAACAAATACCAATGTTAATAAATAAAGTAAAAAATAAAAGTATCAATATATCATGGTAATGGACAACATCAAATAACAAGAAAATAAGTACCCCTCATCATGAAAAAAATGAATTGAAGAACACCAATAATGAAAGCCACCAAGATCCTCTGTGCACTAGCACCAAGTCTATTGAAGGCTCCACTAAACAATTAATCATTTTCATAGACACAACATATATGGGAATAGGGTTCGTGTAGGGTTGAGTATAAATATACTCAATAGGAGTCCCGAAGGATAGGAAGGAGAAATGGGAAAACATATCATCTCAAATAGGTTAAACGCGTATATATTTTAAGGGAACAAGTTAATCAAGGTTAATAAGGATCTTATTCATCACAATTCATCTCTATAGATGTTGTAGACCACAAGGAACACAAAATAATTTGAATGAGATATCCCACCCTATAACCTATTTGTTTAGTGTATGTAGACACCAGATGCATAATTAACTTATTTTAAAATCATTATTCAACATCCTCCTCAAAAATTATTCACCCATTATACCCTTATTGACATATCATACATAATACTCTTATTCATAACCTGAGGAATAAAAACATAAGAATTTGTGGTCTTAGATTCTCCATATGGGGTGAATATAAAATATATTAATCAATGATCATACATGAGTATAAGATGAAAATATTGATATAAGAACATAATCAAGGTGCATGTACATAACATAGAATAAGAATACCTAATGAACCATATATTATGAATAATGATTCATAACATAAGTATTTTTGCGTAAAATAATTCATGAGTCATAGGAGTGTGAAAAAAAATCAAAAATCATGAGGCATGAGGCATGAAAATATAAAATATGTATATTTCATAACAAAATAATTTGGAAGAAACATAACTATAGAAATAATAACATATGTAAATGTTAAACATCAAGACATTCTTATCATAAAGGGATATTCTAACTACCTTCATATAACATAGTGTACTTGGGATTACCACCAGTACCCACATAACATTTTGTACTTGGGATAACTACTCATGTCCCATCATGATCTTATGAGATATAAAACTTTATCCAATGAATGAGAGGGTTGTAAAGTCCCACCTTAACTCACTCTATGAATATTAGTTAGAACAGCTCACCACATGACCTTGATAACACCTCCCCATATACTAGAGGTTTTCAATTAGTATCAGATACAAAGGTGGTGATTTTGGGAGACTTTACCACCATATAAAAGTTCAAAATCACAAATAAAAAATGAACCATCATCTATCACAACTAAACTGAAAGAAGAATAAATAAATTTAAACATGACTTAATAATAAATTAAATCTAGTAAAGTCTTGAATAGAAAATCCATCCATACAAGGACCACCCACTAAAAAATTATATATACATTACAAAATAAAATAAATAAACAAAAATTGATCCACTTAATATTTGAGTTGAACCTCATCCAAGTACCTAATACTATTGAAGTTATCCAACTCATCCATGAAATCTGAGGCCTCATCCCAACCACAACCTACAACTAAGTGAACATCTTCTCAAGTAAACAATTTTAGTAGGGGCCTGAGTAGGGTGTTAGTACAAAACATACAAGGGAAACACCAATACCGTCCCATGCTAACTAGTATATGTAATGATATGTGCATGTGATACGGTTATCTAAAATAATGGACAGTGGTTAAAAATAAATAAATCTCTATCGACCATTAGGTTAATTAAAACAATCGACCGTACCTTCTTCAGATAGTGTGATGTGTCTCTGTGTTTGTCTCTAAGATTATGCCAACTAAGTAATAGTGGTCTCAAATCACATGGCATCCTCAGTTGATCCCCATTAATTAGTGTAACATCATATTGATAGTCCAATTTTGGACACTAAATCCATGGAATCCCCTATCATATCTGAAGGCTTTGGGGTTACAACCCTTATATTCCCATGAATACAGCTCCAACTCATCGAATCCATAACCATTATCTCACATGTTGGGACCCCACCCATGGAATATCATGCATCTGTATCTAACTCATCAAATAAGTAACCATAATCTCATATCTTGGAACCCCACCAATTGTGGTACATGCATCCGGATCCAAGTCCATGGAAGTCATAACTATATATCAGGCTCCTAATATAAGTTTTCCCCTATCATTCAGGCCCCAAATCCATAGACTCTCTATAATTGAGCTCCAAAATCATGGAAAATCTAAAAATAAATTCCCATGTCTATGGTGAATCCCATCAACATATCCAACTCCAAGACCTGGCGGGCTTACCTTATACCTAGATTTATATCCATGGTAGACCAACCACATCATAACCACCCAAATAAAACATTCCACAAAATAATATGTAAGGAACAGTTAAATTCCCATGCCCTTTATCACACTCCCCATCACCTCAGGATCCCAGTCTAGTATGGGTTCCAGGGTGACACCCGGTACCCTCTCACAAACACCCACACAATTTTGGTCTATCAACAAGAAACCAACTAGGACCTTCAGTCTCAGTAAATCTAATACACCCTTTCATGGGTCTTTATTCATAATCATAATCTCAAGTCAACACCAGACACACTAGGAAAAAACATCACATGGCATCATTAAATAGGGTAGCATATCCTTTCTAGGAACATAGTGTCTTGCCACATGGGTGATAGTCAAGAGATGGCTAATGGTCAATCTTGGTGCACATAGTCATTCTAGGTCAGTCTTCTCATCGGACACAGTCACGGTATTCCTATCGTTTATCCACCTAGTCATGGTCATAGAGGATGGAAAAGGTTCCCTCATCTTCCATCATCACAACAAACTCAAATAGCTTGAAGTACAATGTATATCCTCTATGGAAAATGCGTCCATAAATTATTATCCCATCTTCACCTACATATTGGAGGTGTCTTAGGCCCCAAAGTATGAGGCCCAATGTGTTGTTAGGTTTTTACTTTCCTCAATAGAGTTCTCGATTTAATCAAATGTATCAAGGTCCTGGCCTCGGCCTTTAGTAGCCGAGGGATCAGGAAAGTTCATAGGGATTGTTTATGACCCAAGGAGTTTACCCATTTTTAATTAAATAGCTTAATTTAGTTATTTAAAAAATAATTAAATTAATCTAACTTGGGGTGTTTCTTTCTATAGTGAATAGGATTGGACCCATTCTTCATAAACAAACATAAATGTCATAAGGCAAGTATGAAAAACCAATAAACTCTTACAAAGGCTATCAAATTATGTGCTAAGGGCTGGCAGTAGCTGGAAAGGCCCCTCTATTCTCATACATACTTCTCATCAGTTAATCAGGCTTAAATAAATGTCACGATCCCCTATATCACACTAATAAACATTAATTAATTAATTAATTAATATAATCAATTAACTAACTTTAAAATAATCCATTATAATGAAAAACAACTCAAGAAAATGTCACACTATTCTAGAACTACCTCTAATG
Source organism: Viscum album (assembly GCA_963277665.1). Taxonomy (NCBI): domain Eukaryota; kingdom Viridiplantae; phylum Streptophyta; class Magnoliopsida; order Santalales; family Viscaceae; genus Viscum; species Viscum album. The sequence goes on along the minus strand of OY728158.1, from coordinate 1,161,411,287 downwards.
GCACCCCACAAGTATTTATCATGACCCTAAATTTGAACCATGAAAAATACCTAACAAACATCACCAAAAATTACCAAAATTAATAAAATTTAATCTTTAAAAATTTGAAAAATCATCTTAATGACATGCCATGAGGAAACAGATTGGGGCGAAGTGAAAATGGCCTCCTAGGATATCCTCTTCCTAAGTAAAGTGAAAGACCCATCAAAATTAGTTGATTTCACCATTCTCTATTGAAATAAACAATTTCAACTTAAAACAAAACAATACAACATTAATGTAAATGTGAATGAGAATGGATGGGAGGAAAATAAGGGAACCTTACCTTTCATCATTACCAAAAACACCTAATAACACCCCCCCCCAAAGGGGGAGGGTAAAAGGGATATATGGTCCCATTTCCATTCATAAAAATGGTGATTTATAATGGGGTTTTCTCCTTTAAAACTTGAGGGGGGATAAGGGTCATTTTGACCCTTAAATTCCCCCACCTCATAGCCGGTATAGGCCATCGGTGAGTCGATGGCCTTGTTGTGGACCTTACTGTACTAGCCACACAACTTAACTCAAGGGTCCTCTGAGCCCCCCAGATGACTCTCGATCCCCTTTCAAGTCCCAAACACCTCTATTGAGTTGTTACAAGACTCAAAACCTAGTTTTGAATCCCAGTTCTTGATTTGACCTAACCCATAAATTGAAAATTTAAATTATTCTTCAATTTAGAAATATTTTCTAGACACAGGATCTTTCCCTAATCCCATATTATCATTTATCATCCTTAAAAATTATCAGTGGGCTTCAAACAAATCGTTCTAGCCTACCTTGGTTGTGAATTCTCACTTAAATGGTCATCTTTTTCCTCTGAACATCCAAACATCCCTCAAACTATCCACATTAATATGATGTTCCAAAATCACCAAGAAACAATCCAACATTTGTAATCACTATCGAAAAACTTATACAATACATACCCAATATCTTCTATCATGAGACATGACCACATCATCTTATAATTCATCACCTGGACCATGGTTCTCCCCACTATAGGACTTATCACATGAAGGATAATTATGATCCATGATTCTTCAACCATAGTAATTTCACATCTAATTATTCCCCTAGAATCCTAAAGATTTTCCTAGTATGTTTTACCACTAATGAATCTCATAAAAAATGAGAATTTCAATCTCAGATCTCTATTCTGATCAAATCTAGTAGAATACCAATTCACTGAGGTCAAAACCTAATCACACCAACTTTCTCCATGAAAATCCATATTTGATCCTTGAAGGCATCCCATTTTATCCCAAATAACATGTTTGATGAAGTTCTTGAACAACTGCATCCACCTACACTTGAGAAAAGTAGATGACCTGCTTCTCATCTATTTTCCCTAAAATACTCAGCTACTCTTGGAAAAACATTCCAAAACACCTAATCACAACACCTTTATAACCATAGGTATTGTATTATTTTCCAGGAATCAATACTGAAGTCTAAACTCAACTCTTGATTTAATTCCAACATTGGATCACCAACTTCTATCTCCAACCTTTGTGCTCCTACCTGAGCACTAAAACACATTTGATCTAATGCATGCTTGAATCACACCAATCAATCTCAAGTTTGATGCTCATGCTCGAACTCCACCTGAAAACATACTTTAATGTGAACCTTTTGTTCAAAAAAATCTAACAGTACTCAACTCCATTAACCCCCATCATTAAAATTCTAAAATAACTATCATATTTTTGGTTCCATGATTCTATGACACTTCTCAAATGAGGGGCACACATTCATAGCTAGAGTCCCACTCCTCAGCATAGGAGAATCCTTATCATCACACAGCCTACAGATTTATGATCATTGTGTTCTGCTCCAAATGAGCAATACTAATCTACTACCAACACCTAACACCATACATACATGATAGTAAATTTCATGTTTTAGCCTCAATATGACAATTACGTGTCACCCAACCCATTTCTAGAATAACCCACATCATTGGGTCCCCCCATTTATTCATCTAAATATCTGGGTCACCATGCCTATAAGCGGATCATTTTCTACCATTTTCCCTTATCCTGCACATATCCATCACTGATTCTAACACCTGACTCAAACTCATATGATTTATAAATCCCCAACGCCCAGCTAATCGTACTTCATGGCATGTCAATCTCAACACACTAGGAGCTCTCTTAGAATCCCTATTCAAAATATAATTCCTTAGATTTTTCATGATTCATCTAATAACCACCACCTAATGTCATTTTTCATAGTCGTGAGCATATACCCATGATCAGAATACTCTACTAAAAGAATAAAAGCATAAAAGTCTTGATGTTACCCTGTTCTTACCCTAAAAATCAAACCTGGATACCCAATAACTATATGTGATTCCTCATATACCAAATTCACCACATTGCCAATTCTAAAAACCTAGTAACACCCTAGGTGCACCAATCTCATACAATGAACCACCACTCATTTTTTCCATTACTAAATACCCCCCCAACCTAAATAATCTTGTGATTTCCCCTCGATAAAAAAAATATTGTCCCTATAACACCCCTATATTTTGTGAAATATTTTTTTCAAATTAATAATCTTTTTTATAGTTTTCATATCATGTGAAACTGTAAATAGTTTATCTGCGTGTGTATTTAAAGACTAATTCAAACATTAATTTCACACAATACCAACATTGATTGCACTATATAAAACACCAACTTGGATTGTGCTACACGCAACACCAACTTTTCTTGTTACAGTTGCAAAACTGATTTGGCTTGCACTGCATGCATAACCAAGTTTCTATGAAACATAATTTTATAGTTAAGATTATTAAAATGAGTTAGTTATAACCTATCTGGTAAACTTTGTATAATGATTATTAATGAATAACTTTAAAAATATTATAATGATTTTATATAAATAAAACAAATTGATAATGAAATATTTAGTTTTTGGTAAAGTCCATATTTGTTTAAAAATATTATTCTCTAAAATGAACAGCTTATAATTTCCTTCAATGAAAAATAATAAAACTAATTTTATAATATTTAGGATTTTAATTTGATAAAATAAAAATAATTTTTTAATTTATAATTTCATAATTAGATCAGGGTGAATTGTTTTATTTTTCTGAGAAACTTCATTTTTCATTGAATAGTGAAAAAACTGCATTTTAGTTAATAACTACCCTTTCGTTTAAATATATATTATTTTTAAATTATACTCTAAATTTTTTTAAGTTAAAATTAGATCAATTATAAATATATTAACACAATTTATTTCATTATAATAAATTTCACTTTGAAATTTAATATAAAACTTAAAAAACATTTAAACATTTTTTCCCTTTAAAAACCTATCATTTCATCTCGTCTGTGGGATTAGAATTAATCTTAATTTTTCAATTTATATGAATAGAATTTTAAAAATGGACATTAAAATTTTTAAATAGTATAATATTGTATTATAATTAGATCATTTTAATCTTTGACTAAAAATATTAGTAAAAGTGATTAAAATTACTCACAATGATTAAGGTCAAATTAAGCTTAACTATGGACTAAAACTTAATATTATGAGACCAAATGACATAGAAACTTTCCAAACACACATTTTATTTACATATGTATTACATAAACCTTACATTATTAATTTTTTGTGTCTTGGTATGATTTTTTTAGGTAATAACATATTTGCACCAAACTTGTTTTCAAATCTTCCAAGTGGGTCATTTTCCTTCCCCATAAAAGGCCACCACTTCCCCCACTTCCTCAAACATATAAAACCTTTTAGTTTAGGAAAATATCTTTCCAATACACTTCTAAAAGTATATCCCTTACTTATATAATCCTATACTTTTGCCTAATGAAATCCAAATAATCCTTTCGACACAAACCAAAAGAAGTTACCTGATTAAGAGGTAACATCTTCTCTCAAGATCCTTTATTTTATTTTCCTTCTCCACCCCGTACACTCTATTTATTCCATGTTAAATTATCATAAATATAATATAATTTTTTTATGCTAATATTTCTACCTACAATCACACACACCTTCATCTAATGGGAAACAAACATATTGTTTAAGTTTACGGGAAACTAACACCACACTAAATGATGATTGCTCGTTTTTTCTTTACCGCCTCTCATGGTGAAATTTATTAAGGAATTTTTTTTATTTATGCCATATATTATATTTCATATGTATTTAATCTTATTTATTCCTTTCATTAAAATTATATTTTTAATTTCCATTTGGTGTAAATATGATAATTTTGTTTAAGTGAGGACTACTTCCCCCTCAAAGTGATATGATTCATTCACACACTAAATGGAATGTGTTAAAAATGTGTTTAGTAAAATTATATGATAGATATGATATAATAATACTACTATAATAATAATATATAAATATATATGTCATGTACTTTCTTTCATTCAATACGACAATAAAAACGGAAACTGTATTCATGCGTATGTACGGCTTACCAACTCTATGAACGGTGTATTTCATTTCATAATTCTACAATATATATATTATTATAATAAAAATATAATGAATATAAATAATATTTATATCATGTTATACATCCTATAAACCATGATATAAGTATAAGGACCAATGATATAACAAATTAAGACACAAGCGAGAAATAAAGTGAATATTACCTGAAGCGTAATATTAACACGAAATTACTATCAAGGGGGTAATATAAAGACATAATAAATACATTTTTTGTATTATATATAATAATATGTTACTTTAAAATATTTATAATAAATTTATATTTATTATACAAGAGGTTTGAGTGGGTATGGAGACACAAAAGACATAAGGTAAGGGGATTTCATCTCACTTTTTATTCTTGTGAGATACGTGTTTTATTACCCACCCATTCCTTTTGTGTGGTATGTATACTAACCATGTATGTATTATATGATTATTATATTTAAATTTATGTTTATTTACATATAAATTTTTTGATATTTCTATCATGGGGTTTATGTTTCAAAAGTTACCAAATTATTAAAGTAATGTTTCATAGTTTTCCTTCTTTGAGTCGCATGTCATGTTATGAACCTATATTTTTTTATGTGGTGTATATAATTCATTTTAAATGTTATATTATGAATATTATTATTTTTTATGATATTTTTAGATTCATTTAATATCATTTTATAAAATAGCTAGAATGTTCTAAAGTTACCAAGTGGTAAGAGTTTATTTAAACAATCTCATCACTTTTCGAGATTATTTATGTTTATGCATCCTTTGAATAAATATTATGATACATATATTGAGAATACTCATGGATGTTCTTATACTATATCTTTTCATGCTATATTAATGTATTGGTACAATTTTTTCACTCTTTGGTACGTAATATAGTTAATAAAGTGTTTTTAAGAAAGCTCAACTTTACCCTCTCTTTGATTGGAAATTTGAGTTCCTTAAAAAAATATTTTCGAAAAAGGGTTTCCAAGAATATTATATTATTATCCTAAAATTATTAAAATGAAATTTTACCCTTTTATTTTTTTTACAAATTTTTTCAAAGGAATCTTATTATCTCTCTCTGAATGAGGCATTTTTCAAGCATTTTTATCGTTCAAAAGAAATATTGTTTTTACTTCATACGACATGTATAGATTTACCCACCTTCAATTATTTGAAGAATTACTTTCATGTTTAAAAGGTTAATTTTTAAGAAAAAAAATTTCAAGATATTTTCAATAAAAATTAATTTCAAAAGGTTTTATGTTTTAAAGATCATTTTTCAAAGAAGAAAGGATATTTACGTTGGGAAATATTTTCAAAATATCCTTCCAAGTTATTTTCCATCTAAGATAACATCCATTTATATTACTCATGAACTTCTAGGAAATTATCCAAAGCTTATATTAATATTATTTCTTTAATTTTTTATATTTTTATGGGATTATTCTTAATACACCCATTTCACTTCCATGGATTTAATGCTTTTTAAACCTGCTTATTTTCAAGGGTTTTGCTTTCATAAAGTGATTATGAATCTTATCTATTTTTATAGGTTATGATGTGATTAAATTTTAATGATACCCATTTTATTTAATGGGTTATGATTTTATGTTTATAAAACCTATCACTTTTTATGGGTCATGATATTATTAAAATTTTAATATCTTTTGGAACAAGTATGAGTGATTTTATTATTACGTGGGCTAAACCTATATTTCCCTTCAATGCAATGGATAACTGTGAATGACCCGTGCATATATATGTTATTGATGAACCATATTTCATGTTCACAATGTCATCGATGAACCTGATTACATTTTCACAATGTTATGTATGGACCTAGATTCATATCCAGAAGTTTATATGTGAACTTGATTTCATGTTCACAATGTTATGGGTGAACCTTATTACATGTTCACAATATTGTACATGGACCTGGTTTTATGTCCATAATTTTATGTGTGAACCTGATTACATGTTCACAACATTATGTGTGAACCCAATTAGATGTTCACAATGTTATGCATGGACCTAGTTTCATGTCCAAAAGTTATGCATAAACCTGATTACATGTAAATAATTTTATTGATAGACCTAGTTTCATATCCATAAAGTTATGCATAAACCTGATTACACATTCATAATTTAATGCATGGACCTAGTTTTATTTTCATATATTGATGTGGGGTCCTGATTTCATGTCCTTAACTTAATGAGTGAACATGTTTCTAGTTATACTTGTTCACAAAATTATTAAACAATTTTAATGCCATAAATTCCAATGTCTTATTTCTATTTTATTCCCTCATAACCTATTATCTTAATTATATTATGATCCATGTCCTATGAAAAAACAATATTTATTATTATCTCTAATATTCAAAGTATGATCTTTAAATTTTATTCTCAAGTTTCATACCCTTTTTTCATGTTATGCTTACACATTTTCTTTATTTACCCTTATTGAGAATACGTGCTCCCCCCTTTATAATGTTTTGTTTACCCTTATTATGAAGAAAACTTTTAGGTAGAATTACTAAAGGAGGAGATATTTATGGGATATTTTGAAGATCTTTCAATAGGATAGAATAATTTGTTTCTATGTTTCCAAATATGCTAAACTATTACAGTCCTTTAGAAAATATTTCTCTAATGTACTAAATATTCATCTAAAATGATGTAATATCCATGTATACTAAGCCTCGGTCTCTCTAGTTGGTATTAAATTAAAGTTTTAGTCAACATTTTGAAACTAGGATGAGAGAACTTTTGTGATATCCCAAGTCATATTCTTAAGGATATGTCTAGGGACTTTTCTAAGGATGAGACAATGTTTAAGTAAATGTATTAAAATTTTGGTAAAGGATGGAGTGATTTATTTTTTTAAAATACATTTATGTCTGGATATTATGATTGGATGTGGATTTGGAACAGATGTACTTAGGTTTAACAACTTCAACAAGATCTTACGGGCCTGACTCAGGGTAATCTAGTACACAACAATAGGTCTTGCTACACACATGATTTGACACTCCTGGGGGATATGCTTTGGGAATTCACAAACTCTTCACAGAAAATCATGAAGGATTTAAATATAATTTAGCAAGAAAAAACCTAGTATAAACCTAAGGTGTCATATATTAAATAATGTTTCATGATTTGGACATCTTATAAGTAATTATTTTCACGAATATGAGGTTTTCTTCTATGATAAGTAATGCTCACACAATGCTTCTGGTTTTTTTAATTGTGGGAACTGGAAGAAACTAGATTAACGTTGAATGTGATGGATGATTTCCTAGTGTGAAGACAAGTCGGATGATCACTGGTGTAAAATATTTTGTGATAATTTTTAATTAATTTTCACATAACATGATTAACAACATGTACCTTAACCAACTCTTGGACTCCCCAATGAAGAGAAATAAGGAGTTCACTGGGAGTTTAAGTAATAGAGATCACGGAAGAATGATGATTCGGCTTCCCTTATGTCATGAATGCGGAAAGAACCACCTAAGTGAATGTCTTACTGGAACAATAATATTTTTTGACTATGGAAAAGAAGGAAATAAATAAAATGATTGCCTGGGTAAAATGAAAAGTTCGGTTAATATAATGGATGGGAATGTCATCCTCCATAAGGTATTATAAATTTACAAATGATTTAAATATGGAAATTATTAGAATTATGAAAATATATGTCATATGTTGAAGGAACATGAAGATAATGATCAATGTGGTATAAGTAATGATTTTTCTGCTGATGATGAAGAGACCGCAAATGATATTTGAAAGGTATGTGATGTTCTTCCAGAATTTTTTATAATAAAAATAAAAAGTAGAATTAGATTGAGGTTAAGTAACCTTAAGACATGATTTATATTTAATATTCTAATAAATAGGAATTAAGTAATAAGTTTATGAGGCCTAATTAATGGTTTGAGAATAAATTTGGAGGAACTAAGTATTTATGTTATGTAATTAAAATATTATGTCATATAGATCGTGAAATATATGATTATTTTTAGTATAAATTTTCATTAAGGATTGAAAAAAAACATGTTGAGTGGTGATGAAGACAAAGAAAATTGATTTCATAGAAAGGAAATATTTTGGTTAGGGGAATGTAACCCTTAATTAATTCCTAACGTTGAGATAATGATGTTTGGATAAAGATATGATGGGTATGAAAAATTAAATTGGATAGTATAGATTACCCTAGAACTGGGTAATGAAAAAATGGTCTATTTCATCAAGGATAAAGTTTACAACTTCATGGTTTTAAATAATATATCTGGAAATCATTGGAATAAGGAATCAAGTATGTTTTCCAAAATGATTTATGGTAATTAAGTTTATTACCATGTTTCAAGGGAATATATGTTCAGGTTATTCACATGTTTGGAATGTGGAAACCAAGTGGTATTGTGTTCTATATGGGGGAACCAATTTTAGGCTAATTTTTTGGATTTATTTCTAATGTTTTGGGTTTCCATCTTTTGCAAGGGTTATAAGGTTAACCATTCATTAAAATTGTACTTTAAACTTCAGAATAAGTATTTACTTATTGATATTTTATTGAAAACGTTAGTTAAAAGGATACTTAGGGATTAACCTTATTTCAAGGATTTCTATCATATTTATTTTAGAAATTATATTAGTGTGGTCCTAGAAAAGGAAATCATGGATGTCAGGTGAAAATTAATCAAGTTAGGAAAGGCCACGAATCTTGAACTCATGACCAAAGGATGATAAGGGTTTTATTCAAGCCATTGGCCTACGTGATGTCTTGGATAATGTGTTATTATTTTCTTGAATAATTATTAATGAGGAAATAGTAGAGTCACTTGTTATGTTTATAGATTAATGTATTGGCCACATTTATTTTCAATAATAGTTAGATATAAATAGTAATAATTTTCATTCTGTTATGGGCATTAAGATCTGCTAAAAGTGTATTTTATCACTTGAGGCATCGAAGTTAATTTCTGAAAATTCATTCCTTGAGGTAATGGATGTATTAGAAATTGATCAAAGAAAAACCAAAGTATTAAATTTTGTTTATAGAAATATATCAACAATTACTCAAAGAAAAAATAACGATCAAAAAAATTGTACTCATACCTTAATTTTTGGTGAACTGATAGCCTTATAAATCATCATAGATTTATGAATTTGATTCCCTCAACTTCTCTTTTATCATTCACTTATTTATGATTGATGACATCAATAACTACAAATAAATATTTTAATTTTTCCTCCATGTCTAATCTTCACTCAAATCATATGTTATTATTTATGGAAACCCAATTATATGTTACTTTGGGTAACTATTATAGTCCCAACTTTCCATTTTTATCAAAAAAATTAGTATTTATTTTTACGATGTGGGTTTCTCTAAATGAAACTTTCAAGTGTTAAACCTTTGATAACCCAAAATAATTTCAGGAGTAAAATTTATTTTAAGGGGGGTAAAATGTGACACCCCATGATTTTTTGAAATCTGTTTTTTAATTAATTTTTCTTTTTTGTATTTTTCATTTCCCATGACACTAGAAATAGGTTATATGTGTGTGTGTGTGTTTGCTCGTGTTTAAACAATAAGTCAAACATTCCTTTCACATGGTACCAACATGGATTGTGCTACCTGAAAAATATATTTGTACTTCACTACACGCAACACCAACTTGGCTTGTGCTGCATGCAACCCCGACTTGGCTTGCTCTACATAAAAAACCAAGTTTCTATGAAAAACCATTTTATTCTTATGATTATTTAAATGAGTTAGTTATAACCTAGATATTAAATGTAGTAAAATTAATATTAATTAATACTTTTAAAATATTTTCTATAGTGATTTTATATTAATAATACATTTTTATAAAGAAAGATATAATTTTTTGTAAAGGTCATACATGTTTAAAAATAAAATTTTCTAAAATGAACTGCATATAATTTCCATATGTGAAAAATAATAAAATTAATTTTATACATATTTAGAAAATTAATTTTATAAAATAAACTTTTTTTCCTGAATTTACAATTTTAGAATTATATTAGGGTGAATTTTTTGGATTTTTCTAAGAAACTTCATTATTTTATGAATAGTGAAAAATACTGCTTTTTTGTTAATAACTTCCTTTTCATTTAAAAAATTAATTACTTAAAACTATACTTTTAATTTGTTTTAAGGTAAAATTATATCAATTATACATATATTAATAAAATTTATTTCATTATAATCAATTTTAATTTAAAATTTAACATAAAAACATAACAAAATTTTAAACATTTTTTTACTTTAAAAACATGTTATTTCATCCCATCTATGGGATTAGCATTAATCTTTATTTTTCCATTTTTGTGAGTTGAAATTTTTAAAAAGTATATAATCCATTTTAATTATTATATTATTTATAGTCTAATTAGATAATTTTAATCTTTGACTATAAAATATTTGTAAAGGTGATTAAAATTAATCACAACGATTAAGATAAAAATAAAATTAATTAGGAACTAAACATTAATCTTTTCCAAAAAAAAATTTATGGACATATTCTATCCATAAACCTTAAATTATTAATTTTGGGAATTTTTGGGGTAATTGTTTTCGGTACTAATATGGGTACACCTAACTTGTTTTCAAATATTCTGTCAGACCTTTTCCATCCCTATAAAAGGCCACCACATTTCCCACTTACTCACACCTATCAAACCTATTAGTTTAGGCCAATATCTGACCAATATACTTCTAAACATCCCTCCCTTACTCTAATAATTATTTACTTGGGAATAAATCAATCCAAGTAATTCTTTTGGCACAAACCAAAAGCAGTTACTCGATTAAGAGGTAACCTCTTCTCTCAAGCTCACTTATTTTATTTTCCTTCTCTACCCCCTAAACTCTATTTATTCCATGATTTTATAATAAAACCAGTATCAGAAATATATTCATATTTTTTTATTCTAATATTTTCACCTAAACTCACACACACCTCCATTTAATGGGTAACGAACATATTCTTTACGTGTACTGTGGACTACCGCCTCACTAAATGATAATTGTTTGTTATTCCTTTATCGTCTATCATGGTGTAAATTACGATGGAAACCCTTTTTATTAATGTAATATATTATATTTATTATGTATTTAACCTTATTTGTTCCTTTTATGACATATATCATTCTACTTTCCATTTGGTGTAAATATGATAATTTCGTTTGAGGGAATGTGGATTACCGCCCCCTAAAGGTGATGGGATTCGTTCACACACAACATGAAATTTATTAAGAATGGGTATAGTGAATTTATATGATATATATGATATAATAGTCCTAATATAATAATGATATATATACATATATATACACATATGTAATATATTTTCTTTCTTTCAATATGACAATAAAAACGGAAACAGCGTTCATGGGTATGTACGGCTTACCGTCTCTATGAATGGTGTATTCCATTTCATACTTATATATTATATAAATTATTATAAAATAAATATAATTAATGTAAATAATATTTATATCATGTTTTATATTATATAAATTATGATATAATTATAAGGTCCAATGATATAACAAATTAACACATAAGAAAAAAACAAAGCGAATATTACCTGAAGCATAAACTTAACATAAAATTACTAACAATAGGGTAATATAAAGACATAATAAATCCATATATGGTATTATATATAATAATATGGTTATTTAGAATATGTATCATAAATTTTTATTTATTATATAGGAGGTTTGAACGAGTGCGATGAGAGTAAATACACATTGTAAGAGGATTTCATCTCTCTTTTTATTTCAATGAGATACATGCTTTATTTACCTCTCATTCCTTTTTTTGTGATGTTTATACTTCCCATGTATATATTATATGATTATTATAAATAAATTTTTTTTATTTAAATATTTATATTATGTTCTTCCTCTCATGGGGATTATGTTCAAAAGTTACCAAATCGGTAAAGTACTTTTGTCACAATTTTCCTTCTTTGAGTCACATGCCATGTTATGCACCTATATTTTTACATGAGCTGTATATACGTACTTTGAAATTTTATATCATGTATATTAATCTTTTCAATTAAATTTTAAGCTTCATTTAATTTCATTTTCTTAAATAGATATCATGTTCCAAAGTTACCAAGTGGTAAGAGTTTGTTGAAACAATCTCATCACTTTTCGAGATTATATATGTTTATAAATCCATTCATGAAATATTATGATAAATATCTAAATAACACTCATGAATTCTATTATCCTCTAGTTATTCATTATATATTCATGACTAGTACCATTTTTTTTACTCTTTGGTACAAAATATAGTTTATAAAGTGATTTTAAAATTACTTGACTTTACCCTCTCCTTGGTCAAAAATATGTGTTCCTTAAAACAATTTTTTATAAAAATGGTTTCCAAGAATAATATAATATTCTACAAAAAATATTGAAATACATTTTTACCAGTTTTTCTTTTAAAAAAGATCAAATGAATATTCTTGTCGCTTTCTAGATGCATTTTTCTAACGTTTTTACTGTGAAAAAAGAATATTCTTTTTACCTCGTAGGACATGTATGAATTTACATGTCATCTATTCTTTGAATATTTATTTTCATTTTTAAAAGTTAAATTACTAAGAAATTTTTTTAAAAATAAATTTTCAAGGAAAATGCTTTTCAAAAGTTTTTATGTTTTAAAGATATTTTTTCTAAGAAGAAAGGATATTTACCTCAAGAAATATTTTCAAAATATGATTCCAAGTTATTTTCCATATAAGTTGACATCCAATGATGTTACTCGTGAATTTATAGGAAATGATCCAAAGCTTACGTTAATATTTTTTCTTAAATGGTTTATTTTTTTTATGGAATTATTCTTAAGATAACCATTTCACTTTTATTGATTTAATGGTTTTGAAACCCCCTTATTTTCGCAGGTTATTCTTTCATGAAGTTATTATGAAACCTATATATTTTCATATTTTATTATGTAATGAAATTTTAATGATACCCATTTCATTTCATGGGTTATAATTTTATGTTTATAAAACCTATCTCTTTATATGTGTCATGATATGATGGAATTTTTAGTATCCTGTGAAATATGTATGAGTGATTTTATTATAAGATGGGTGGGGCCAATATCTACCTCAAATGAATTGGGAAAATTTGGAAGACTTGTGAGTATATATGTTATGCATGAACTTGATTTTATATTTTCAATATTATTCATGAACCTAATTACATGTTTACAATGTTATTCATCGACCTGTATTCATGTGCGTAATTTTATACATCAACCTAATTACATGTTTATAATGTTATGAGTGAACCTTATTAAGTGATCACAATATTATAAATGGACCTGGTTGTATGTCCATAGGTTTATGTGTGAACCTAATTACATGTTCACAATGTTCTACATGAACCTGATTACTTGTTCACAATGTTATGCATGGACCTAGTTTCTTGTCCATAAGGTTATGCGTGAACCTGACTACACATTCACAATGTTATTCATGGACCTAGTTTCATGTCAATAAGGTTATTAATGAACCCGATTACATTTTAACAATGTTATGAATGGACCTAGTTTCATGTTAATAAGGTTATGGATTAACCCAATTACATTTTAACAATGTTATGAGTGGACCTAGTTTCATGTCTATAATTTGATACGGGGGGTGATTTTATGTACTTAACTTAATGACTGGCCATGAATCTACTTATACATGTCCACAACGTTATAACCTTATTTACATGCCATAAATTCCATTTCATATTCCTATGTTATAATTTCATTACTTATGCACTTAATTCTATAATGATCCATGTATTATGAACTACCAATATTTATTATGATCTCCAATATGAAGAGTATGATCTTCAAAGGTTATGCTCAAGTTCCATACCCTTTTGTTCATGTTATGCTTACTTATTTCTTTTATTTACCCTTATTGGTCATCTGAGCTCACCCATTTCTTATGTTTATTTTCCCCAGGTTATAAATAAATGTTTTTGGAAGAATTACTAAATGTGTAGATCTTTATTAGAGATGTTTAATATTTTTCAACAGGATAGAGTATTTTGTTTCCAAGTTTCCAAAGACACAAAACAATTATGGTCCTTACGCATGTATTTCGGTAATATACTAAATATTAATAAAAAATTCTATAATATTCTTGTATTCTAAGCCTGGGTCTCTATAGGCCCAATAGGGTCTAAGAAAAAACTAAGGGCCACTCGATCGTTCACCTATCTTTATCATGTTAAGTCTTATGAAGTGTCGCTAAGTCTGACCACCTAGCCTTACAGGTCAAAGCACTCACCAATTCCATGGTTGATGAGGTTTCATCCATGCACCCATATCATAAGTTTCATGATATTAAGATTCCAAAACACCACCCATAACTAGGTTACCCATCCTCTTCATGCATCACTATATCAGACTGCTCTATAGGGGATCATGTCTCACTAGACAACTCGGTTGCTACCAATGACACCGTCCTAGATGACTCATACCAGAGAAACACACAACCGAGGTCTTTTTAAGTAGATTTTTATTCCAAGATATAAGTTAAAACATTTTATAGGTTGTTACCAAAACATTAAATAACCAAACCTAAATAAAAACAAACCTTGAGCGGTCTAAAGTTAGGAATCGAATTCCATACTGACCTACCAGGGTCACCACACCTCCTATGCTTCAGGAATACATCATCTTCCTCAATATCGAGTGTCAAACTGTAGATCCTTATGGCCTTCCATAAAAGAGAAATAGAATATAAAGGGTTTACCATCAGAGTAGAATTCCACCAAGTAATTATATGGGAAAAATTCAGATTAGAAATTATTGTAACTTTAAACAACTAAACCTCAGTCATTAGTGAAATCACACACTAATATACCGATAACATGTGGATCCAAAGGGCCTTATATGATGCATGAGAAACTTATTACCTCTATAGTAAAAGAGTAAAAATCTATGAATATACATTTTCCAATAATCCAAGATCCAGAATCCATTAATGATAAAATCATAACATTTAAAATATATGTACTTCAGTCAAAGATAAAATCATATACAACCATAACATCAAATAAACAATAATACCCACCTAGGTAACATGGAACTCTTCCTATTTAGGTGTTATCGATGCACCATCATGGAATCCATCATAGGTTCTAACACATTTCTATGTATCTATTCAACCAAATACCAAACTTGTAAGAAAAAAATAATACACATTTGACACCACCTTGTAATTCCCCACTCTATCTCAATCTATGAACAGTAGCCAATGTGGTTTTCCAAGCAACCTCAGCTAGGCCTCCCAATATTCAAAAGGGTTATAGCTAGAAATGGGGGTATAAGGTCATATTGTAAGAAGATTATACCCCAATATCATAGTGAACTATTGATAGTTCAAGAATTAGAGGGATCATTCATGTTTTAATTAATTAAAAATAATTTTATCTATTTAAACTTCACTAAACAGAACTATTCATATGTTTGTGAATAAGGTTTTTTTAACATAAAATTATCATTATTTGATATATATAGTATGGTGAACTTCAATAAAAGACAATCGGTCAACCAAACTTCAATAAAATAAATATCCATTGATGGCAAAGACAGACATCATAATTTTACAATTTTTTATACTTTGGATGATTCTCAAAATTAAAACGATTTTCTATCATCTATTGTCAGTTTTTATAATATCACAAAAATGATGCTCAAAAATAATGAAATGAAGTTCAATTTATAATTAATTACACTAACACACCTTTAAAAATGAAATTGCAAAGAAAAATCAATTCATTCTAGTCTAAACCACCTAAAATTTATAATTGGAGGAAAACAATAATTATTTTGAATAAATAAATTGTGAGAGTTGAAGAATAAAAAAACAAAGAAAATAGAGAGAGAAATATTCTTAGATGAAGTATATTTCCTCTCCATATTTACCTCCTACCAGTTTGATGTTGTTTCCCTCCAATTTAATTCTGGTCCCTGCTTGATCGGTTCAAGAGAATATATTCCACTAATAAAAATCACAACTATCAAAAAATATTTCAAAAATAAAATGTCTTGGTGAAAAATAGGAATTTTCTTTAAACACTAATAATGTTGACCATCATGTAACATAAATTCTAATCTTTAAACTGAAAAACCCATGGATAGATAACTTTAACACTAAAAAAAAGTGATCCTTGTAAAAATCTAGCTCAGAACACACTTCTTGATCTTTCCCATAAAATTATAAAATATTCCCTTGTGATTCATTATGTCCTTTAATTACTACTAAAATTAAAAAAACTTTGTTGAAATCAATATAGGGAATCATCATACTCAAACCTAATCAAATTTAAAATCAAACGAGTGAAAATTTATCATTATACAAAAAAAATATCTCATTCTCAGACATTTCATCAAACAAAAGGTATACACCCAGCTCTAAACTTGCTACCACAATAGAGGATAATAATTATATTGACAAAACCTTTGAAAAACCCCATGTAACTCAAAAACACAAAAAAAAAAGAAACAGTTAAACACTTTCACATCAACAAATTCTCAGCAAGTCTAAAAATAATAACTAAATCATCAATGTTTGTTTCCTTTCACACAAGTACGGAAAATCCCCCAGGTTCTTCTTCAAATAGATTGAATCAGAATGAAACTATCATATTTTAAATAGAATCTCAATGAAATTTCATTTTATTTATTGAGATTATGATTTTCCAAACATACATAATCCACCCCCTCAATATTGGTTATTGAAAAATCATCAAATCAAGGTCCTTATTAGTGTTCTATGCTAGTGATCTTTGGTCATCCTCAAACTAAGATTTTTATTCTTTGAAATTAATCTCCTTAAGTGAAATAATTTTAAATTATATTTGACATATTCAACCACATATATAGACTAGAATTATCTCAATTCATGTATCACAAACTCTTCACTTGAGATATTCTTCTTCTCTTAGCTTTGATCATTGTTAAATAAGAAACTCTAACCATTGATGAGCTTATTCTTCGATTGTGCTGCTCAAATCGGTAGGTATTCACATATTCGTGATCATATTTGTTCAGCATCTATAAAATTGATTCGTCCTTCCTCAAACCGCATCATCATATTTAATTAGTATTCATTTTAAGCTGATCTGGTCAGATTGTTGAATCAAATGAAAACCATATCTCTAGTTGTGATCTCATTTGAAATCAGATTCATTCATAGTATACCTTTCTAGAACCAAGTACGGTTCCTTTATTATATTCCACTATGTTTAGATTGGGTGTCTTGGGCACTTGTAAGGTAGAATTGGGTAAATGAATACCACATACCTGAATAAATTCATGTGTGTGTTCCCTATTTAATTCAGCTATATCAGGGTTATTTGGAATAGGCTACATGATATTTCATTGTATATTATCGGCTTGGAATCATATACAAAGCCACCTTCAAAAAAAATTCCATGGTAGACACTGGGAATTGTCTATGCCACTGGTTCCACAATTACCCAATTTAGTGGATAGCTCCGTATTTGGATAGGTGGAGTTGGATAATAGAAATTGTCCTTGTAAAAAATTAGCTACATGGCTGGTACTTGATAAAACCAATATGTGGACTATTTAACTCACGAAAAATTGACGAAACTAAAATGAAATAAATAAATAAACAACATAAATTAAAAAATTCACTTGGAAAATAAAAATAAAAAAACTAAAACAATAAAATGAATGAATTTATAATTAAATTAAAAATAAAACATAAAATTTGGAAATTAAATTAAAACATCATTAACTAAAAACTGACAAAAACATAAAAAACAAAATATAGAATTTAATAAATGACAAAAAGAAAACAAAACACTAAAAATTAATATATATAATGGTTTTAGAAATAAAATATTAAAATAACAAAAATATAACAATTGAAAGATAAAAATACTCATTTAAATAGGAAATTAATAGATTTTATATTTAATCCACCAATTGACAACAACACTATGATTTATGAATAAAATACAAATTTTATCATTAAATACATAATAAATACCTTGAAATAGATGTCGTTAAATATAATGAATAAATTTGATGTCATATTTCCCCACACTTAAATCATTTCATGTCCTTGAGAAATTATTTAATCACATTAAATTGTAGATAATAGATCTCAAAATGGAAAAGCTAAAATTCCACAAAGATTTGATTTCCAAAAATATTTTCCCTCACATATTCATTCAAGTGGGAAAATATTAATTCCCTATAAAATTAAATTTATTAATTGAAAAATTGGGTACTATTTTACCAAAAATATTTTGACTGAAATTTTTAAAGAGAATTCAAGTAATGTGAATTTTCATCCAACTAAAATTAGAAACAATTATTTACCACCAGAATAAAATACTCACATAATTTAGGAACTCATAATAAATAATCATTCCATTAAATGGGGTGGAGTAAAACTTTAATGGTGGAATAAAAAACTCATCCAATGGTTGATAAATAAAAAATGATATGAATTAAAGAATAAGAATTTCAACCTAGATTAGAATTTTTAATTTTTAATTCATTTGGGTGTATATCTTAGGAGTTAAATTAATATTTAAAATTTTAAAACTAAATGATTGTTATATAACATACTTCTCATATTTACCGAATTCTATTTGTTTAAGAGGGAAAAAATTGATTTACCCCATTAAATCCAAAAGTAAATAAGTATTAATCTCCTAAAAGTAGAATCACATCCTTTTAATTTTAAATAAAAATTATCACCCACCGAAAATGTCTAAGTGATACTTAAAAACTCAAAATTTTGAGAAAATTAATTGTTTTTTGATGGGTTCACTAGAAAGAAATTCTAAGAACATGTATAGACCCATACCATAAACTTAAATTACAACAATTTCTTAATTATTGAATGTAAAATTGGGAGGAAATTTAAGAAAGTTTATAATTAAATATATTTTAAATGCAGTATTGAAAGACTCCTGTCTAGAGTCTTAATAAGATTCAAAAATTATTTTCCCATATAGAAAAAACATTCTCGACATGTACAGTAAAACCTACTGGTTCCTACTTAATGAATCAAGAACACTAAAAAATATTTTAAACTAGATTTCACACTACACATTTAATTTCTGAAAGTTAATCATTAAAACCCCAAGAAGAGTATGCAGAGTACAAATTCATCATTCAAAGTCTTCAAAACAAAACTAGTGACCATAAGTATTTACAATGTGAATTCAGCAAGAAAAAGAACTTAAATATGAACATTTAGATCAATTATTACACTCCAATCAGTAGGTAATAGTTTGAGGATAATTATAATAAAAGAGGTGAATCATTTAAATTTTAACTCCCCATGAATAGAGCTTTAACACTTTAATTTCAGAACAATACACTTCCCCTTTAAGCACTTTGATTAAGTCTCTATGGTAACCTAAAATCTATCTCTAATAAAATTAAAAGATATACATTAATTTCAATAATTTAAATTTCAATCAAAATAAAAAAAAAATACAAGTTTTAGGAAAGTTTTATCCAATTATTTCCAAAAAGACATCACCTTCATCATTGATCCACACCCAACCAATTCCAAGGAAGTTGTAATAATAAATTAATGGGAAAACATTAAATACAATGTAAAAAAGTCATCAAAATGAATCTATGTAAAAATTGGAATATTTGTGAGAAAATGGAGAGTGGAACACAATAGAGTAGGAGATACTAATTCAAACAAATATAAAAATGAAAAATATTAGAAAATATTGGGTTTCCTCCCATGTAGCACTAAATTTTATATCTTTAGAAAAACATTTATCCCTAATGTTTTCTATCCATATTCATTTAAAGGTTATGATTCATTGTTGGATTTCAATTCATTTATTTTTTTTAAACTTTAGTTTATTCTCTCGGGGCTTCAAACACTCTAGTTTCCCACTATACTCTTCCCCAATACTCCAAGGCTCTATTATAAATACACCTACCACAAGTATCTTTAAAGATAAAAACTTCATATAGTGAATGTATTATGGAAAAAATAATCCAAGATATAACAACCCTAACTCTAGTAGGTTGGAGCCATTGTTTTCTTTATTACATTGGCATATATATAAAGGTTAAAACAAGAAGGAAATATCAATTTAGAATTTTTGGATAACCAGATACATACAAGATACCCATTTTACATTGGGAATTGAAAATAAAACATAATAAATAACAATAAAAATGAACAGCATCCATGAAAACTCATTCCAATAATTCTTCTTAATATCCTAGGTATGGAGAAAATAAGGGTGAGATCAAATGCTCATTAAGGGTTAAGTATATCGGAAGCTATCATGAATAAATATGCATAATCAACATGGAAAGTTAAATAATTTAACACAAATTCCATTTAAATAACTTAAATATCATGACAATATAAGGTATAATCAATATGGTAAGGTAAATAACTGAAAACACATTTCATTTAATAAATAAGTTGAGAATGAAATGAATCCAAAGTTAATATCATTATGAAACTGTCATGGATAATAATAACTAAATTATTTATGATGGAAATAATTAATATTTATATTTCAGGCCTTAGTCACATGATATCACTACCATTAATATCACTCCATGAGACAGTTTAAAACTATAGGGTAAAAAGGCCACATGATTTGGACAACTGATTTGTCTCATGAGACATGTCAATGCATCGAGCGGAAATCTATAATCAGTACTCACCAATGTCTACATGTCCAAATAAATCCTCATATATTGAATAATCTATTTAATTCATGAACATAGTACCTTATCATCAAATATTTATACTTATTATAGGATAAAAATTTATAAATATTTCCTCAATTAATAAAATAAATGTAAATGTAAACACCATATATAAAAATGGAATATTTTTTATGAAATAAACATATATTTTATAAAATAATATATATTTAAGATAAAATTAATTTACAATGAAAAATTTTATAATAAAGTGATTGTTTCAGGAGAAAGTTTACAATCATAAAACAAAGTGAGATTGTACCCTAACTTTTACCACATAGTAATTTTCAATTCAAATACCCTAGGATGAAATAATTCAAATTGAAACTTAAAATACCATGAATTATGAATTAATCTTGAAATTATATATCAAAGGGTAAGTAAATACACCATATAAAATAAATTAGGTGAATAACATTACAATATGCCTAAATGAAATGAAATTGAGATGAAATCCCTTACCTTATGCTTCCTTTCGGATGAGCATGATTTAAAATCTTCTATGGAGGTTTTAAAATATTATTAACTAATAAAAAACTAAAATAATATTTATAATATCATATTAAATCCTTTTTATAACATATTATCACCCTTTTTATAAAAATCTTTCATTATTTTTATTTTTTTAGTTGTTAACTTCCTTGTTTCCGCAATTGAACTTTATTATAAAGGTTTTTGTTCATGTGAATATTATATAGTTCCATAATATACATAACAATAATAATGACATAATTATCATATTTATATATATATTACACTTTTAAAACCAATTTTGAAATATATATTTTAGAAATGAAGTGCGTTGTGATCATTGAGACGGTAGGTCATACATATGCACGAGTAACGTTTCTATTTTTCAATGAACATTATAGAAATAAGAAAAATAATTTTTTATTATTATATAATAATAATAATATCAAAAATAGTAAATTATTTCTTTAAATATACTTATATGTAAAATTAATGTGGTGTGGTTATGAAAATAGAGTCACGTCGCTTCGTGAAGGCGATAGTCCACACGTACACAAATGATGTTATCATTTTTCAGTGTAAAAAATGATATATTATCACTTAAAAATAATAAATATGTCATGAATATCATAATTATTTCATTAATAACACATATATTCATTAAATTTATCTTTATCACCTTCCATTTAAATTTTTAGTGAAAGAATAATCACATCGCTTTGCAAGGCAGTAGTCGGTTATACACACAAGTGATGTTGTATCCACTACAGAATGGGAAGTAAAAAACTATATATGATATAATGACTTTACAGGTTTATTTTTATATTATAAATATCATATATATACTTTATATCTATCATCATATCCAATCATGAGAGGTTTTAATGGAAAAATGAATTACACCGGCTCGCGAGGTGGTAGTCTGTTGTACACACGAATGATGATTTCATATCTCATTTGATCGAAGTGGAGTTGATTTTAGGTTATTCACCTAATATAAAAACATCATAGTATATTTAATATTATTATATTATTATATTACCATGTTTTAATAATAATTGAAGGAGGTAGAAGAATAATTAAAATAGAATATGTTCATTGAAGAGAATTACTTATTCTTCGGGTAATCTATTTAGGTTTACACTAAAATCCTTCCTAGGTGGGATTTTTTCGAAAAATAAGTCTTTCTAGGACTAGAGGATGGATATTTGGAAGTGATTTTTGTAGGTTTTTTCTAAACAAAAATGGAAATAAGGTGTGACAAATATAGGATATGGGTGTCATTTTATAAGTGAGGTGAGTGGTATACCTATAATTCTAGTAAAGAAAAAGGTGTAACCATATTTTTAAAATTATATATGGGTAAAAAATAAAATATTCACAAGAATAAAAAATTGAAATTTGAAAAATATCAATCAAATATATTTTAGAATAGTTTTTTGGTCAATTTGACCCTTATTGTTTTAGTTTAACTCCGTAGCAAATCCATTTTTACCTTAATCATAGTAATTAATTTTTAATGTTTTCTAAATTCATTTTGGTAAAAAAATAAGTTGAACATATTTGATAATATAAATTATTCTGATTCAAAATATTTAATCCCTTTTTTGAGATTCCATTCCAAAAATTATTAAAATTGAATTTAAAATTAATCTCACATACAGAATGAGAAAGTGGGTTTTCAAAGAGAAAATGTTCCAAAGATTATAAAGTTTTTATATAAAAAATAAATATGAAAATTATTAAAATAACCCAAATAAAAATAATAAATATATAATTGAACTAATTTTACTTTTAAATAAATTCAAAAAATAATTTAACCCTTTAAATAATTTAAACAAAAATGAATTTTTCAATTAATACTCAGTATTATTTACTATTCATCAAAAAATAAATCATTTCAGAAAAACTAAAATATTTACCCATAAGATAATTTTAATATTATAATTTCAAATTTTCATTTCATTTTATCAAATAAATTTTATAAAATTTTTAAAAAATCAATTTTATATTATGTACAGAAAGCGTGACTAAACCATCCTTTAAAAAAAATATACCTTTTCAGAAAATATTTATTTTTCATTTAAATGATTATTATTCTTATGTATAATAAATAGATAATAATTTTATGTGTATAAACTATATATTTTTCATAATTTATTTAGTTTTATTCAAACCCACTAATTTAATTTCTTAGTTAAATTGGTCATGTTTAATTAATATTTTAATATAGTTTTGCATTCAGTTTAAACTTGGGGATGCATGCATCACATGCTATTAGAAAAATTAAATTTATTATAATAGAAATATATTGTAAATAATTGGTGTTTTATATTCTCCCAAACTTAAATAAATTATGTCCTCTCAATTCAAACATTATATCAGAAATCAATGGTTTGATATTTGAAAATTCATTTGTTGAAAACCCACATCAAAAATGGTTTAATAAAATATCTGCTTAATAAAATTGAAAGGGAAGTAAAAAGGCCATATTAAATAATCAAATAACTAGGTATCTAATTAGGATAACATAGGTGGGAAATAAAAACATAGAAATGTAAGATAATACTAACACCCAAGGAATAATATAGAGTGATAGATATCATTAATTATAAGAAAGGGGGTGATCCAGATAAGGTTAAAGACCACAAAACCATAAATATGTGATCTATTAAGGGGCTATTTGATTCATAATAAATGAAGGTAATAGGAAAAACCTTAGCTTTTTGAGATCATTTCCTAGTTTTGAGTAATGAATATACCATCTATACTGAGAACATATGAAAATATAATTATTTTATATCTCTCTATTTTATAGGAACAATTTCATCTTTGGGTTGTGCTTCAATCATTTTCAACTTCATTTTCTACTTCAAAAAACGAAAATATAAAATAAATTTTTATGCCTGAAGCACTACAACTTCCTTTAAATGGATCATAAGATCCCAAAAATAGTAAAAAGGTATTCCTTCTACATTTACTAGAAAAATATGGTAAGAAAATTTATCCAATAACACCAAAAGTTCAACCAAATCCATTCAATAAATAGTTAACCTTAAATATCATCCAATATATATTTTCCCAAATTCATAGTCAAAAAATTGAAGGAAGGTCATTAAATGAAAATTATATTTCCCAGACAATATAAATTGTCTCTTAATGTCACATTCTAAAAATTTAAATACCTTGATCACCATAAAACCTTAATTAAAACATGCAATCCTCCAAAAATAAAATATATGGTTTCCTAATATATCCATAGATCCAAACATGTAGTAACCTTTAGTAAAGATAACATAAATAATCAAATCACTATCCAATTTCATTGTCACCAATACTAACCCATAATCATATCATTATCATAATTATCTCAATATAAAGAACATATTAAGTTTCATCTTCCCGTAATCATGTATTTTCTAGAAAAGAACAAATTTCCATTGAATCTCTTTTCTTGGTGACATTAAACACATGATTCAAAATAATTAAAGAAATACTAATATGTACAATCCTTATAAATTTCATGATTCTTATAATGAGAATATCATTAAGAAAATAATTTTAAAATATATCTCTTGGATCCAAATACACAAGCACATTAATCATTTCACTTCAGCTATATCAATATCAAATACTTCACATTGATCCCTTAACTTATTTTTAGGTTTTTTCCCTTGAATCTAGAGAAATTGGTTGGAATAGTACCCCATCTCCTTACAATTAAAGCACTATACTTTTAGGGATTCTCTCTTACCCTTTCATTCATGAACATGATTTCATTTCTCTAAACACTTATATAATACACTCATTAACTTCAAGCAAGTGTTAAGGTGTTTATTTCCACAATCATCACATATAGAAAAATCATTTCTTCCTTATTCCCATTATCCTTTTTCCCTCTATCATCCTCTTATTCTCTTACTTCCCTTTAAATCCATAACACATGGAGAATTATTTCTCTATATTGATATCACATGATATTCTGTCCTCCTATGATGAGAAAGTTTGGGAGACTAGTGCCCTTTTAAGACTTGGCTTAATACCTTCAAATAAATGGTCTATTTTCACTCAGTGTAGTGTGTGTAACACATAGAATAACTATATGACCTCTTAAATGAATTTCTATACTCTATAAAACATTGTTATAAATTTTTCTTTAAGATAAGAAAATTTCTCTTCATTTCCATTTATTTATTTATTAGGAGGGAAATACTTTTCAAAGAATATATCCTTAAAATCAAACCATTACATGAGTTCTGTTTCTTCTTCCTCCCACGTATTCTGGATCAACGACCATTATTTATCAGCATCACCTTTGTAAAAAATATAATGTAATTGTGATATTTTCCTTTTCACCACATCCCATGTCTATATATATCTTCTCTAGATATTTAAATTGTTGCTCAGCCTCCATTATAATAGTTTTCCCACCAAATTTTGGGAGATTTTGTCACATAAAACAATCCAAAATAATAGAATGTCATTTTATAATAGGTTTATTTATCTGGGAAAGTTTATTTTTCAAAACCTGATTACAATACCCAAATATAGCCATAATTTTCTCAATTCTAATACTAGCTATATTGGCTTCCTTAGCAAGGAAATCTCAACATTAACCATGAGTATTGATACCCTTCTTCCTTCCAAGTTCCATTTTGAAACTTTGGAATATACTAGATTATCTCATAAAATTATGATTTTTTAATCATAATTTATAATTCTAAATATGGTGTAACATTTATCATAAATTAAAAAAATATATTCATTTTTAATATCCATGTCATAGACATGGATTCTTTAGCAATATATTTATTTTAAAATCCAACATAATGAATTGTAAAGAAGAAGTTAATTATCCTAAGCATATCCCCTAGAAGTGTCAAAATAGATGTGTAGTAAGGCCCATTTTCATGCACCATGTGATGATCAGGTCAATCCCAACACCTATTTTTCAGATTTATTACCACTTGGTACCTCTTGGAAGAACCATGTCTACTTGTAGTATCTGTATAGTGATATATTTCTAAGAAAAAATGCATAATATATTCCTTATCAATACTTTAGGATTCACTTCTCTACTTATCATCAAAGTCTATCATAGGGTGATGTATTTATAATCTATGTTTCCCATAATTTATTTCTCATGGTTTCTAGTAGACTTGTTCTGATACCAACTTTAACGACCCCAACTCCAGTAGCCTGGAGCCGGTGTATATATTATTAAATTGGCATTAATACAAAGTCTCAGATACCAATGGACCAATAATATTAGCAGTTTTGGATAACTAGATACATAAATGATACCCATTTTACATTTGGATTATAAAATAAAACAAAATACATAACAATATAAGATGAACTACATCCCTTAAAACTCATTCCAATAATCTTCTTCATTATAAAAGAAAATAAAACAAAATAAGGGTGATCTCAAATGCTTAGTAAGGGTTAAATATAGGGGAATATATCATTAATAAATATAAATAATAAATACATATAGGTAAATAACTGAACAAACATTCCATTTAAATAACATCACTATCAAAATAAGATAAGTCATTATCAATATGGAAAGGTAAAAAACTGAAAACACGTTCCATTTAATCAATAAATTGATAAGGAAATCAATTCAGAGATAATATCATTTCGAAAATATCTTGGATAATAATAACTAAACTCTTAATGAATTAAATTATTAATTATTGTATGTCGTGTCTTAGGAACATTATACCACTATTATAAAGATCTATCATCAATAAAGTTTAAAACAAATGGGTAAAAAACTCATCTAATCTAGCTAATTGATTTGTATCATGAGAGTTGTTGATGCCTCAAAGGGATATCTATAACCCGGACCCATATATATATTCATGTCCAAATGTATCCTAATATATCTAATAATCAATTTAATTCATGAAAAATTTTCCCTATCATAAAATATCTGTATTGATAAAAGTATATTTTTTCAATATTTCCCCAGTTAATTAAATAATAGCCAAAGTAAACCCCATTTGTAGAAATGGTATGTTGTTTATTAAATAACTATATCTATTATTCATGAATATAGATTTTTAAGATAGATTTAATTAACAATTAAAAATGATTACAAGAATTTGATTGTTTCAAGAGAAAGTTATCAAACACACAATAAATTGAGATTGCACAATAACATGTACCACTTGATAATTTTCAAGTCAAATCCACTTGGATGACATAACTAAAATTTAATATTAAAATACCATGAATTATGAATAAATATTTATATTACATGTCAAAGGGGAAGTTTATACACCATATAAAATAAATTAGATCCATAACATTACAATATGACTTAATGAAATGAAATTCAGGTGAAATCCCAAACCTTAAGCGTCATTTTGGATGAAAATGATTTAAATTCATGTATAGTAGTTTTAAAATGTGATTAAATTATAAAAGAGCCATAATAATGTTTATAATATCATATAAAATCCTTTTTATAACATCTTATCACTTATTATTTAATAAACATTCATTATTTTCATCGTTTCAGTTGTTAACTACCTTCTTTTATCATTTGTAATTCGTTATAAAAGTTCTAGTTCTTGTGCATATTATATAGTTCCATCATATCTAAAATAATAATCATGAATAAATTATAATATTTATTCATGAATTATAATTTTAATTCCAATCATGATAGATGATTTTGAGAAATAAAGTATGTTACGATCATAGAGCTGGTAGGTCATACGTATGCATGACTAATGTTTCCATTTTTTAATTATCACTATGTAAAAATGGTAAGTAATATTTGACTAGAAGCGAGGGTCTAATATCAGTCATGGGGAGACTATACCCTCTTTTTCAAAGTAAAACATCAGTGGAAAATAAATAAAAAATAACAAATAAATAACAAAATGATATCATAACCAAAAAAAATACCAATATAACAAGATAACCAAATCTAGAAATACAATATCAAAACTAAGTAGTGGATATTACATGTAAAACTATGTTTCCTCTGTCAAAATGAAACTCAAAAATAAAGACAATAACAACTCCTAAATGGATTATAAACCATGTCTAGTCCAATAATATATGATCCATTACCAAATCAGTCATCTAACACAAGGCATTTTCCATTATCCTATCTTGTAACAATGAAATCTATTTGGGTACCAATTAGGCATCCCAAGTAAGGTGTGAGAAAAACTCAGTATTCCACCACCAATGACGTCTAAAAAATCCAATCAATAATAGTGTATATAGTTTTCTAAATAAATAAACACAATGTATAAGTAAATATTTATCTCATGATAAATTATTCTTTATTTAACAACATAAACGACGAGGTTCCTGACGATACCCAAACCTCAATACCTGCTTTGGCCCATACTAGAGACTAAACTATCCCTAAGGGATATCACATCCTAGAATGTCATAGTTACCATTCTATATCCCTTGTCACATCTCATAATTCCAATGTTACCATTCTATATTACATGACATATCTTAGAATTCCATTGTTATAATTCTATATCTCATGCCATATCTTAGAATACCCTTTTTACCATTCTAGATTACATGTCATATCTTAATGCCATTAATTAATTCAACAATTAATTAATCTTGTCAACCTCATTATTTAAATCAATAATTAATTCCTCATCTCAATATAATTAATTAATACAATAATTAATGAACCTTCTCAATCCCATTAATTTACTCAACAATTAATTAAACATCTCAATCTTGTTAATTAACTCAATAATTAACTAATCATCCAAATCCCAATTATTAACTCGAAAATTAGTTAATCTTTTTATCCTCCTCAATTAACTCAATAATTAATTAATCTACTCAATATAATTAATTAACTCAATAGGTAATTATTCTTCTCAATCCCATTAATTAAATCAACAATTAATTAATCATCTCAACTTAATTACTAATTCAGAAATTAGTTCAACACATCAATACCCTTAATTAATTACCCAATTAATTAATCAAAACCTATCATCCCAATAATCCCATAATTAAGTCATCAATTAAATATTCAACTCAAAATCTCAATATCCTATAATTAATTCATCAATTAATTATTCAATTAAACAATATCAATATCCCTTAATTAGTTCTTCAATTATTTACTCGATGAAACAATCTCAATATCCCCTGATTAATTCCTTAATTCATTACTCAAATCTATAATCTCAATTATCCCCAATATCACACCACCCTTAATTAATTAATTCACCAATTTACTTAATTTAATCAAGAAATCAATTGATAAATATCATATATAAATTCTACAATTACAAACACATAATTACAATCAAGAATATGGGATTTGAATTATAGACCACCTACCTCAATTTGTTGATGAACGATCGTCCAATGGAAATCCCAAATTTTGAGTGGCACAATGATGTAGAATGAGATCCTAATCTAAAAACCTAAATCAAGATCAAAAAAATCAATATCCTTCAATTCTATATCTAGATACAAAATCCAACATATAGATCAAATCAAAACATGAAGAGAAAAACCCTTCTAGTATGGGAGAAGAAGGGAAGAGGAATGGGAAACCATGTATGATCAGATTCACTTACCAGGAGGAGTGTGGATATTTGATCTGGGATTTGAATCATGAATAACCAAGGTCAGACGGCCTTGGAATCACTTTGAGAGCCTTTGGAATTGAGGGAAATCAGTTGTTGATCGAGCTAGGGTGTTTAGGGGTATAAGAAAGCAGTTTGGGGATTTTTTTAATAATTTTCAAGGAATTAAAATCTCAAAGGCAAGGTTTTTTTCTTAGGGAACACAGTTTCTTCTAATAATACACCACTTCTAGGAGGGGTGCACTGTGTCTTATAAGAGGGTGCATGGTTAGACAAACCATTGACCATTTTTACAAAACCCCATTATCCAAGGTTGCACGGTTTCTTGGGTTTGGGTGCATGATTAGGGAAAATTGTGTGCCAACTGGGAACTACCCTATTTCTTCCATTTTTCCCTAAAATTTCACTCAAACAAACCCCAAGGTAAAACCCAAAATAAAATTATTTATCCAAAGTAAAAAATTAAAACCTGAAAATTAATCCTGATTCATCTCCAGAAAATTCAGGATCTTACAATCTCTCTGCTTTATAACAACTCATCTTGAGCTATACTCCCAAGTCTCTCTAAGATTATGAGTCAAAATGATTAGGACACTAAGCCCTCGTGTTATCATTTCCTTCCCATGTTACCTCCCACACGTGTCTATGGTGCCACAATACTTGAACTATTGGAATTATCTTTCCCTCGAACACTTTCTCTTTTCAATCCAACAAATGTATATGATACTCCTTAAAGGAAGCATCAATCTTAAGCTCAACATCATCCAATTAAATTACATGAGAATGATCTAGGTGACACATCCATAGATGTGACACATGGAACACTTCTTACATAGAAATATATTTCTATGGAAGAGCTAATCAGTACACCACCATCTGATTATTTACATAACTTCAAATGATCCAACAATCCTGGTGCTAGCTTACCCCGTCATTGTATCCTACGGTGACCCAACCTAGGTGAAACCTGAATGAAAATATGATCACCCACTATATATTCTAGGGGTCATTCATGTCTGTCAACATACGACTTCTGTCTGCTCTAAGTCGTAGTCATAGGCTTCCAAATCAACTGAACCTGCTCTGACATCTCCTGCATGAGACTTGGTCCCCAAATATTTGACTCGTCAGCCTCCATCAAGTATAATGGTGATATTCATGGCCTACCATAAATAACCTCATATGGTTCCATATAAATAGTATCCTAATAACTATTATTATAGTTAAACTCCACTAAATCTAGGTGTTTTTTCTAGGACTGTTGGAAGTTAAGAATACATGCTTACATCATATCCTGAAGAACCTGTATAGTATTCTCTGACTTCCCATATATATGTGGGTGGAAATTCATACTCAATGACACTTGTGTGCCCAGATCATTATGTGATTCCTTCCATAAGATTCAAGTAATTCTCAATTCATAGTCTAAAACTATAGTCCATGTCACCCCATATAGATAATCTATCTCCCAAATATACAAATCTTCTGTCTACTCCACTGAGAAAGTATCATGTATAGGAAATAAATGTCATACCTTCATAAATTGTTTCACAATAAGCCAAAAATTGTCACTCTTATGATACTTCCTATAGAGACCACCCGAAAACTTCCACAGTGATGTCATCCCACTTCTATTCTGTAATTGGAAACAACTACAGAAAACCTCTAGGTTATTGATGCTCTGTCTTCACCTTCTGACAGGTGTAGCATCATGTCATGAACCTTACTATATCTTTTTTCATGCTTAGACACGAAAACTATTATTGTATATCACGGTACATTTTGGTCACACCTAAATATACCTCCCACTTAGAGGCATGAAATTCCTACATTAAATCCTCTCGCATACTCATAGGCATAACAATTTGATTCTTGATGTATATGATCTTATACTAGTCTTTCAACTAGTATGAAGGTGTCTCCCCAACTTCAAGGCTTTCCCTCCGGGATAAAAATTATGGATCCTCATATTACCAATCTCTTATTCATCTCAAAAGTGTATACTCCACTAAAACTAATATTAGAGTCATCTACTACTGACTCTCCTAAACCACAATGTGCATCTTAGCCAAAAAAGTAACTATCTTCCACTTACCAGTTGACTTCTGAGTAGCCTGAGTCTGAGTTTTCCTACTTAAAGAATCAACAACACTATTCCCCTTTCCAAACAAAAATTCTATCTCAAAATCAAAATACCACATTTAATCCACCCATATCAATTTTAAAATATTCAAATATCACTATGAAAATATATACTTCAAGGACTTGTGATATGTATTCACAGTAAACATCTCACCCAATAGATAATTCCACCAAAACTTTTAGGCATAAACATCCACAGACAACATGAGGTCACGTGTAGGGTAATTCCGTTGAATTGGCCTTAACTACTGAGACCCATACTTCACATCTTGATCTCCCAACATCAACACAGCTCTAGATTTAGTCCCATAAGCATCACAATACATTGTATACTCCTCAACTAGCTCAAGTATGATTAAGATTGGTTCTGATGTCAACTATTTCTTCAACTTCTGGGAACCATCCTCAAAATATTATTACCATACAAACTTTATCCCCATTCTGATAAAGCTCGTAAGTTGTTATTCAAAATGGTAAAATTCCAAGATAATCCTATGATAATATCCACCTAACCCTAGAAATCTATGAATATCAAAAACACTCTTGGGATCCTTCTAAGAAACCACTATGAGAACTTTCTATAGGTCCACCAACACACCTTCTTCCAAGATAATGTGACCTAATAAGTATACCTGATCCGTCCAAAATTGGCACTTATATATCTTGAAGTACACTGTGATGATATCCCAAAATACTACAAAAAACACATCTAGGCACGTATGGAAGATTTTTTCATCAAGTCCATAAACATTTATGGTCCATTCGTCAACCCAAGAAATATTATGATGAACTCATATATTTCATACCAACTTCTTAAAGTAGTCATTGGTATATTAGAAGTGCTAAATCTCAATTGATGATACCCTAATATCAAGTATATCTTGGAAAATACACAAGTTCCTCTCAATTGGCCAAAATGATCACTGATATACGGGAGAGGATATGAGTTATTCACAATCATCCAGTTCAACTTTTGGAAATCAACACACAAGTGAAAACTCAAATCAGCCTTATTTTACAACACAGGTTATCCTCAAGGAGAAATACTCAGATGGATAAACCCTGTATCCATCAACTCCTCTAGTTGAGTCTTG
The DNA here is from genome assembly GCA_963277665.1 of Viscum album. Lineage (NCBI taxonomy): Eukaryota > Viridiplantae > Streptophyta > Magnoliopsida > Santalales > Viscaceae > Viscum > Viscum album. Next base: position 1,161,377,655 of record OY728158.1, on the reverse strand, counting down.
AACTCTTAAATCAATGTTATTGCCATTTTTTATGGTGGAATAGAAAATGTATTATCCCCTACATGGTCTCAATAACAAATTCCAAATCTCTCTCTGGTTTAAAACTAGAGAAATATTATGAAAACACACTGTGAAATTTTTTCACTACAGGTGGGAAGACATCCTACTTTAAACCTCCATCAAATAGCAATAGACAAGCAACTTGGTTTGTGAACGTCACTCTCCTCAGGTAACAATTAATATGGGATTTGTATGCTACTAACTAGTCCATACACAGAATTAGGTTGAAGCCTGACATGTCTATAATATAGAGGTCCCACATAAAATGATATTCCCAACCTCAAGATAAGATATCTTACAAAATAATATATCCCTATACTGTACTCCCAATGGTGTTTATATAATCAACACCCCTCCCACAAACTCCACTACTATGCTCAGATTATTTACAAGTTGTGTATAAATAAAGTAATTAGAGGCACATGTATCAAATAAGGAACTAGCTAATGTAGAAGATACTAGAATATTACCTCTCACTGGAGATAGACCAGCCTCACTATCTATAAGTGTAGGCTACACCATATGAAACTTCTCTACCCATATTTCTTGTGATGTAGTTTGAGTCCCCTAAGCCTCACCACTCTGCTGATGCGGGTGTTATTGCATAGATGTACCATGTCCACTGCTTCTACCGCCATAGTTAGTAGAACTACAACATCTAGTCTAATAAGGGGTAGAAGATTCTCTTCCTACACTCTGATTCTATATATATTCCCCATCATAACTTTTCTATCATAGGTTCCTGTAGAACATCTATAGATGTCTCTTATTTCCACAAGATCAGCACACTAATAATGATTAGGGATAGTGTCTATGATAGTGGACTGGCCTACTGCACTAGTGAAAAACCACTAAAGAAAGGTCATGTGTAACTAAATTGTCCCCCTAGACACTTTTTTCCACTTATATGGATAAATTTATCCTAACAAAGCTTCCTGATCTTGGAATACGTAAGTCTTGATCGACCAACAGAAACCATTTGTCTTGCACTGGAAGCTTCCTTCAGGATCCCCTTAGCTATGAGACCCGAATTCACCACCTCTGAAAACACCATCATCCTGAGGATGTTCACCTGGAAGGTAATCTCACACTTAATGCCTTCCTGAAATCATTTTTCTAATGTACCCTCATCTACTACCATTGATGGATAAAAGTACTAAAAATCTATAAACCATCTTATGTAGTTTATCATGAACTTACTACCCGGAGTCTGAACATCCTAATATCACTTTTTCAATCCTGATAGCATATAAGAATCCATCTTGACCCTCTTCTCAATAGTATTCTCTAAGTGGTCAAGTGTATTCTGGATAGACTTAATCTAGAATGCATCTCTCTTAAGTCCACCCTATCCAGTAAAGGTCAGAGGATGACACAACTAAAACTCCCTAGTCAATTCATACATGATCTTCTCAACCTTCCATTTTTCTCTCTCCATGAATTATATGGATAGAGTAAATTTCTCCTGTAACTTCCCTCCAACTTTCTCACCTAGCAATATCAGTGCCTCAGGTTCCACTACTGGTGGAGCATATCCATCCATAACTTATGGTCGTCATATCAACAATCACCATCATGGAGTCATAACTCTATAATTAAAACATGAACCTTATGACATAGGTTAGAAAATTAACACATTTACTTGAAACACAATATGTCATAACAAGTCATTTCTCGAAACCCTACCACACGATCAAAACTGAGGGATGATCACTACCCCTAATCATCTAACACCTAATTATTGTTTAACAATGATAAAAACATTCTCATTATTCAAGTTTCTCATTTAGACACCCATTTATTCTCATCTCGCATCATTTTACAAGATTTCTCTATTTCACAATAGATGCCATGTTTCAGTTCAATTTCATAGGAAAGGATAAATTGTTCAAGTTCAATGACTTACACAAAACTATTTTTCCCATGCATTCCTAAAAATGATGCATATCATAAAATAAACCTAAGTTATTGAAATGATACATGAATTCTCAACTCCCAAGCCTTACCATTCCATAAGTAAAATATCAAAAAATCTCAACATCAATAATCACAGCACACTAGAAGTGAATCACCCAAGGTGAAATAATATTTAACTATAACAAAAAAAAGTAATAACAACAATCTCAACCTGGGTACTTGGGTTCTATCTCATACACGAGTTATATACTCCCATGATTGATTTCATAACCAAGACTCTACTCTTCCTAGTCTCATGTCTATCTTTCCCAAACATTAAGACAAAAGAAAAAAGAAATGAAAATGGACTCTGATACCACTTTGTAATGTCATGACTTGGGTTCCATGCACCGTTGCCCCGAGTTGGTCATCTATGTGAAATCATGTGTGACTATCCATATGCTAGAGAATTACAAATAACAGATATGTTCTAAGATCAATCATGGGGAGACTATAACCACTTTGTTATAGTAAACAACCAGCAAAAAATAAATAAACAATAACAACTAAAAAACAATTGATATCACAACCAGAAAAATACTAGAATAATAAGATAACCAAAACTAGAAATACAATATCAAAACTAATAATTAGATATTCCATGTAAAATTACATGTCCATTTTCAAAATTCAACTCAAAATAAGGAAACTAATGACTCCCAAGTGGGTCCCAAATGACATACGGTTCCCTCGTCCATGATCTGTCCACAAATCAGTTATATAACATAGGTCCTTTTCCCTTAGCCTATCCAGCAACCATGAATTCAATTTGGGTACTTATTAGGCAGCCTGAGTTGGGTTTGAGTACAACTCAGTAAACCACCAGCAACGATGTCTAAAAAAATTCAAGTCAATAACAATGTATCCATTTGTATAAAGAAATAAACACAATGTATAAGTAAATAGTTATTACATTATCAATTATTCTTAATTTATCCAAATAAACCTCTAGGTCCCTAAGGATACTTGAACCTCAATACCTACTTCGGCCCATACTGGAGTCTAAACTCCCTTCAAGGGATATCGCATCCTATAATTCCATAGTTTCCATTCTATATCCCATGTCACATCCTAGAATTTCATTGTTACCATTCTATATTACATTTCATATCTCATTATTCCATTGCAACCATTCTATATCTCATTTCATATCTTATAATTCCCTTGTTACCATTATAGATTACATGTCATACCTAAATATCATTTATTAATTCAACAATTAAGTAATCTTCTCAACCTCATTAATTAACTCTATAATATATTAATCATATAAATCCTATATATTATTTCAAAAATTAATTAATCTTCTCAATACCATTATTTAACTCAATAATTAATTAATCATCTAAATCTTAACTCAAAAATTAATTAATCATCTTAATATCATTATTTAACTCAACAATTAATTAAACTTCTCCACCTCATTAATTCACTCTACAATTAATTTATCTTATCAATCCTATTAATTAACTGAACAATTAATTAATATTCTCAATCCCATTAATAAACTCAATAATTAATTAATCATCTTAACTTCATTAATAATTCATAAATTAGTTCAACATATCAATACCATGAATCAATTTCCCTATTAATTAATTAAAACATATCATCACATTAATCCCATAATTAATTTATCAATTAATAATTCAACTCACTATCTCAGTATCCTATAATTAGTTTTTCAATTAATTTTTCAATTCAATAATATTTATATCCCTTAATTAATTAATAGATGCAATAATCTCAATATCCATTAATTTATTCTTCAATTGATTACTCAAATATATACTCACAATTATCCCAAATAACACATCACCCTGAATTAATTAATTCACTAATTTTATTAATTTAATCATGAACTAAATTAATAAACATCAAATACCAATTTTATAATTACATGTGCCTAATTTCAATCAAGACTACGGGATTTGAATTATAGACAACCTACCTCAATTCATTGACAAATGATTACCCAATAGAAATACCAAAATTTAAGCGGAACAACAACGTAGAATGATATCCCAATATAAAACCACAAATCAAGATTGAACAAATCAATATCCTTTAATTCTATATCTTGATCAACAATCTTAGATCTAGATAAAATCAAAACAAGAAGAAAAAATTATTTTACTATGGAAGAAAAAGGGAAGAGGAATAATAAACCAACAAGGATAAGATTTACTTACTGGTAGGGGTGAGGGTCTTCGATCCGAGCATCAAATCATGAATAATGGAGGTCCAAAATCCTTGAAATCCCTATGGGAGCCTTTGGAATCAAGAGAAATTGTTTTTGGGTTGCGCTTGGGCATTTGGGGGTATAAGATAGGTTTTAGGAATTTTTTTAATAATTTTTGGGAGATTAAAATATCATATGCATGGTTTTATACTCAGGGTTCATGGTTTCTCCAAACTGTGTTCCTTAAATACGCACCTCTTCTAGAGGGGTGCACAATTTCTCCTAAGAGAGTTCACGGTCTGACAAATCGTGTATGAGCCCTGAAACACCTCTATCAAGTTCTTTTCTTCTTCCACATCCTATTTCTTTATTATTTCCATTATAAATAAATAAATTTAGTATCTTCTATATATTTTGATGTTATTATAAAAATGTTACAACCTTATTCATTATTCTATCCATCCTATAAATGAAAAAGTCATCATACGTGTGTACGTACGGATTACCGTCTCCACGTTGTGGTGTAGTTTATTATTCAAATACTTCATCATTTCGATGGGTATAATAATGAGTATAAATGATGTAAATAATAAATATAACATGATAATGATTCTATATATATGATATACCATCCAATTATATATGATTTTAATATCAAAATAATGATATTTTCGCTCGTGCATAGTTATGGATTACCGTCTCCACGAACGCGATGAGATTCATTCTCCATCGTATCCATTCAAGATTAATTTTCATTTGCTAATTAAAAATAATGGTTAAAAACTTAATATAATTCTGAATATGAATAAGATACATCATATCCATAAAAACATTACTTACGTAACAAAGCATATAAAGGAAAATGAATTAGTTTGCACCTGAAACGATGATACTACTGAAATATCATTAACAAAGCAATATTAGAAGATAATATATGATATAATATTTATGTATATAGTTCTTTTATAATTTAATAACAATGATTTAACTGTTATACAAGAGGTTAACGTACCCTCTACCAAGGAAAATTACTAGGTAAGGGTTAATTTCGCTATCTCTTTATTATCTGAGGTTGTTATTACGTAAGTATCTACTGGGACATATTTATTATCAATGTCCATGTTTCATAAAAGAGTTTTCAAAGGGATTATTTTAAGGGAATTTTTAACTAAAACATAATTTTAAATGTTTTAAATATTTAGTCTTCTAAATCATTCTCATTAATGTCCATGTTTTCAAAAACAATTAAGGATTTATTTATATGGACATGAATGTTTTTAAAATATTAATTCCTTTCAAAAGTTTCAAAGTTGTATGGGAAACTTTGATTCAAAAATGTATTTAAATGTCTTCCTTTCTAAATTGTGTGACTTTAAAATGTTTTCATGAAAAAAGGATATTTATCTCAAAGATTTTTACAAATCATTTTCATATATTTCAACATACTTTGATGAATTTAAAGCTTATTTAAAGTTGATTTATTATGATATAAAAATTCGATATTATATTGAATGTTTTGTGATATTTTTTAATATGGAGGTGTTATTTTTACACAATTCATGGTCTATGGATAAAGTATTGACATTTCTTATTCAATTTCTAATACAGATGTTTGTGTTACATTTGAACCTTTTTATATGAGGAATGAATTGGACTTATTAAGTGATGGGTGGAGCTCGCTATAGCTCATCGATTCATCAGTAGGTCTCACAAGACAAACTATTGTCTTGGAACAAGGTCTTGACTAAATATTATTTGTAGTCTTGGAAAAAGGCCTTGACTATGTGGTTATGAAGTCTGGCATTATGCATTCCATCATTATGAAAGTGGCTATTGCACTACTAGAAAAACAGGTATTTGCGACGGGATCCCGTCGCAAATGACTTTTTGCGACGGGGTCCCGTCGCAAATGACTCGTTGCTGAAAACGGTGTTGCAACAACAATTATTTGCGACAGGCCCGTCGCTAAAGCCTTTTTCCGCGACGGGAAGAATCCTCGTCGCAAATAGTACTCCGTATATTTGTAAAAAACTTTTCAAAAACTATTTGCGACGGGCACCGTCGCAAATACCTGTTGCGACGGGCCCGCCGCAAATAGTTTTTGCGACGGGACCCGTCGCAAAAAACTATTTTAAAAAAAAAATAAAAAACTATTAATAAATTATTTTAATGCATATAATAATAATACTATTTGCGACGGACATAGTATCCCGTCGCAAATACTATAAAAAATAAAAAAAATAAATTATTAATAAATTATTTTAATTAATATAATAATAATCCAATTATAATTCAAAAATAAAAAATAATAAAATATTAATAAATGATTTTAATTAATATAATAATAGAGTTATAATTCACAAATAAAAATAATAAATTATTTTAATTAATATAATAATAATATAATTATAATTCAAAAATAAAAAATAATAGTATATTAATAAATGATTTAATTAATATAATAATATTAGAATTATAATTCATAAATAAAAAAAATATTAATAAGTTATTTTAATTAATATAAAAATAATAGAATTATTTTACATTCAAATATTAAAATAATTCAAGTATTACGAAAAAATATAATTAAATTATAATATTATAAAATTTTAATATATATATAAAATTTAATATTATAAAATATAAATAATATTATTATTCATATTAATATTGTTATTTAAAAATATAATATTATTAATATTTTATAATGAGACAGAAACTACGAATAGAAAAAAAAACATATTTTGATTTCACAAATTTTATAACATAAAAACAAACTCTAATCTGAAGGAGGGGGGAGGGGGGATCTGCAGATGGTGGTGGAGGAAACTTCATCCCTAAAGTATGAGTGAGTTGGCGCATGTACTCCATCTGCTCCTGATGCTGCTGCTGCCACCGACTCGTCTGCTCCTCGTACAGCTGCTGCTGGCGTCGACGCTCCTCCTCATGCTGCTGACGCATCTGCTCCTGCTCCTATCGGAGACTCTCTATCAGTGCAGTCTGAGATCGCAACTGATCCTCATACTGTGTAGTAGAAGAAGATGCACGAGCTCCTCTCGAGCTGGACGCCGACATCGCAGCACTGCCATAATAATCTCCGGGAGTCAGTCGAGAGCCGATACCAACTACCCGGCCCTTCTCGAAGGCATACTGGGTGGCTTGCATCAATGTCGCCTCATCAAACTGACGGCCAGTGGTCTGATCTGATGACTCGGCCTGACTCTCAGGTCGGGCCTGTGACGCTGCGGCCTCATATGACTCCTGTAGTTGCAATTTAAAATTAAAATTGTGAATATATTATATGCAGTTAATTTTCAAACTTGAAAACAAATAATACTGACCACGATGTGATGCTGACGATCACCTCTGAGCTCCCCAGTAGCAGGATCACTATACATCCTCTGATATACGTCGTACTCCGTAATATCGGGGTGCTCGACAGCCTATAAGAATAAAAAATAAACTGTTAATATTTATAGTTATATAAAATATTTATAAATAATTTACGTACCAGATGATGTCTATGAGTACTGAAAGAACGACTCCCAGCTCGATGAGTCACCTCCTGTCTCCCCCGATTCTGCCTCCCCACCGATGATCTCCTCTGAAAGGCACCACTCAACCAGTGCGCACATAATCTATCCCATACATGGGATGAAATGTACTCTGGTCGGTGTGCTCTATATGACTCGTCAAAATCTGACACTCCTGCTTTCTTCATCGCAGCTTTTCTTAAATTTTGCAAAAACTGACGAAGGCGATCACGCATGGCCACCTCCCATGCCTCGTGGATGGCGTCACGCATGGTATCCTCGATCGGATACCATAAACCCTACAAATAAATCAAAATATCAAGTTAGAAATGAAATAATTTTCAAAATTATTACTAATTAGTGGTAATTATTACTAATTATTACTAATTATTAATAATTATTGATAATTATTAATAATTATTACTAATTATTACTAATTATTGGAAATTATTACTAATTATTGGTAATTATTACTAATTATTGGTAAGTATTACTAATTATTGGTAAGTATTACTAATTATTGGTAATTATTACTAATTATTGGTAATTATTACTAATTATTGGTAATTATTACTAATTATTGGTAATTATTACTAATTATTACTAATTATTCCTAATTATTGATAATTATTGGTAATTGTTCCTAATTATTAGTAATTATCTGAATAATTACCAATAATTAGGAATAATTACCAATAATTAGGAATAATAACATTATTAGTATATTTTATTATTAATATTAAAATAATATAATTTTCTATATTATATACAATTCTCCTTTCATCTGTGTGTTTTCTATCTCCACATACAAATAATACATGTGGAGACAGCAAACACACAGAAGAAAAGAGAATCTAATATATATAAAAATTATATTATTTTAATATTAATAATAAAATATACTAATAATATAATAATGTTATTATTCCTAATTATTGGTATTTATTACTAATTATTAATATTTATTCTTAATTATTAAAAATTATTACTAATTATTCCTAATTACCATTAACTATGAACAATACTAATAATTTAAATTTATTAAGTAACAAAACAATGTAAACATAATTAAATTCAAACTAATTAAGAATAATTGAAACTAATAAAAAATTTAAAATAAATGTTAAATTAAAATGAACATAAATACCTTGAAAATTGATTTGAGGTTGATCTCTGATCGTTCTTCAAAACTTCAATATCAACTCCGGAGAAAAAAATTAAACTTTAGAAAAACTGAACTTTAGAAATAGAATTTTGAGAGAAGAAAAAGATGGAGTTTGAGAATGATTTGAAAAAAATGGATGGGGGTATTTATAGGTTAGATTATTTGCGATGGGTCCATTTGCGATGGGTATCCCGTCGCAAATAATATTATTTGCGACGGTACCCATCGCAAATACCTTAGCCATCATTTATTACGGTCAACGATTAAATAGTTATTTGCGACGGGACCCGTCGCAAATAACCACCTGCCGACATACTATTTGCGACGGGGGAATATTCTCGTCGCAAATACCTTTTAACGCCGCCGGTTATTTGCGACAGGCAATAACCGCCCATCGCAAATATGTTTCCCGCGATTTGGCGCGCAACGCACGCCAGTTCTTTTGTGACGGGGAAAGCAATCTCGTCGAAAAAGGCTACTTATTTGCGACGGGCAAATACCCCCATCGCAAATAAGTTTTTAACGGGGGTATTTGTGATGGGATTTATCCCCGTCGCAAATACCCATTTTTCCCATAGTGTTGAAATTTCATGTGATTATTGGACTAGTAGAATATCCATGTGAATAAGTAAATGGTGTTATTTGATTTTATTTTTTCCATATTAGGCTGAAATTCATGTTTAAAAGTCTTTTTTTAGTCTTATACATTGGGTTAAATGTTTATTCTTATTTATGAAAGTTTCCGCTATATTGTTATCCTTACTAAGCATCTGAGCTCACCCGTTTCTATGTTTTATTTTTCCCAGTATGCGAAAAGTATATTATGACTAGACTACAAGGATATTCTAAGTGATATGAGTGTGTCCTATGGAGACTATGTTGTTTTAGTTTTTCATTTTATAATTTAATGTAAAACTTATTAATGTATCTGGTATTTCCAAGGCAACTAAACTAATCGGTCTTTCGAAACTTGATCTTTTGTTATCATGTCAATGTTATGTAATAATGCACCGACTCTGGGTAACTAGGTTCAGGTCATTAGAGTTGGTATCATAGGAAGTTTAGTACAAACCTTAAAAGCTATATTTAAAAAACTCTGATTATAGAACATTACCCTAAGATTGACTTTGAGGATTATTATATAAGAACTTCCTAGAATTTTGGTATTGTAGAGAAGTTGTGATTTTTCCAAGTAATACATCCTTGTCTGGATATGAGCAGGTAGAGGCAGCTCTGGCACAGATGTACCTAGGGGTAAAACCCGAAAACACCACTTTGAACAAGACTCGAATGGGAAATGGTGCATGACAACGGGCCTTGCTACACTCTTGGTTACGACACTCCCAGGGGATATGCTCAGGATAATTCTCAATTTCTTTAAAAACCATTATGAATGGTTTATTAGTATATACCTCCTCAAAGAAAACATTTTTATGATTATGTATTATATACACAAACTGTTCAATTTATGTTAACTGTTTTACAAGTTTGGAATTATGTATTGTGATTCATAAACTAATCTAGTGTGTGACATTTTTTAGAAATCTCACCTAGTATAAGGAATGGAAACTATATCAATGCACGTAATCCATGTAGGTATTTTCCTCCTACTCAAGATAATTATAGTGGAACTAGTGAAGCAAATGGTGTTGATGGGCTTATCACCATATTGGGACAACTCACTCAGGTTATGAATAATAACCTTAACCGTAGGGAGCATCCTGATCCAAAATGTAGAAGATAAATGTTAGACCAATTCATGAGGAAAAAACCACCAACATTCAATGGGACTACAAATACATTAGTAGCTGAGTAATGGATAAATTCCTTAGAGAAAATATTTCACACTTTGGGGAGTAGCGAAAGGGAAAAATTTGTCATTGCAGTTTATCGCCTCACAAGAGATGTAGATCAATAGTGGTCATTGAGTCAAAACACAAAGGAAGATGATAAAGTATAAAATATTTAATGGAGGGAGTTTAAAGAGATTTTCTTAGAAAAATAATTTCTTCATGACCATCGAGCGGATATGGAAAGGCAATTTATGACTCTAAGGAAAAATAAGTATGAGAATGTAGCAAAGTATGAGGCTAACTTTACAAGGTTATCAAGGCATGCTGCTTATTATATACGTAACCATAGAAGTAATATTGATCATTTATTTTATGGGTTAAAATCATTTCTTCGTCAAGAATTAGTCTCACAATCCTTCTCATCATATGAAGATATTGTCTCTTGTTTTATCAAGACAAAAAGATAATTATCTAAGTCTTATGACTTTAAAGCAAATCAGGACAAGAAGAGATCTTTTGAACACTCTGGAAATCAAAATAAGGGGAAGAAGGAAAAATTTGAATACCCATTCTATGTTAAATGTGGGAATAAACACCCCAGTACTTGCCTGAAGGGAATGGGAGTCTGTTACAAGTGTGGTGAAAAAAGCCACCAAGATCATGATTGCAAGGGGAAGAAATAGGTTGTTAATGATGAATGCTACGATTTTAGAGAAAGGGGGAATTATACAAATGAATATCCTATGATCCAATGAAACTTACCTCAAAAATGTCCAAGGGATCGAGGCCAAGATTATGATATCACTACTACTGAGGTTAAAGCTCCAAAAGATATGGTGGCAGGTAATTTAATGGTTTCATCAAGTTTAGAAAATGCTTTACATGATTTTGGATCATCTTATTATTTCATATATTCCCAACTTGATAAGAAAATTAGATATTTTAAATTTGAATTAACAAGGGAGTTGTTAGTAAAAACGCATAAGGGAAGTATCATTGCAACAAAGTTTTGTGAATTAGTTCCTATTAGGGAATATAAATGTTCTTTATCTGCTGATCTCATCTTCATACCCATGATTGAATTTGATATAATCCTTGGTTGTGAATGGCTTTCAGAACATGATGTGAAAATTTATTGTAAGAATAAAGAGGTTACAATTCTCGATGATAATAAGGAGTACCTTATCTTTAGAGCAAAAATTTCACCACCTAATTCTTATCTAGATCCACCCCCAGTAGCTCAACTAAATTCAATTATTGGGGGGAAGAGAATGAAATATCTGTGGGTGAGGAAAATAATTTTTAAAAATTGGATGTACCTATTTTTTAATAATATGTTGATGTGTTTCCAGAATATTTACCTGGACATCCTCCAGAATGAGAAATTGAGTTTTTCATTGATTTAATTCCTGGTTCAAGGCCCATATCGAAGACCCCTTATAGAATGTCCACTATGGAATTAGTGGAACTAAAGAAACAACCAGATGAATTGTGTAATAAGGGATTTATTTTCCCTAGTTTTTTTCCATGGGGAGACCCTATTCTTTTTGTTAAGAAGAAAGATGAATTTATGAGGTTGTGCATTGACTATAGGGATATCAATGATATAACAATAGAGAACAATAATCCCCAACCTCGCATTGATAATTTATTCGACCAACTTCATGGAGCTCAATATTTTTCAAATACTGACCTTTGATCTGGATATCATCAGTTGTGGGTGAAGAAGGAAGACATTCCAAAAATAGCATTTCAAACTAGGTACGGGCATTATGAGTTTACAGTAATGCCTTTTGGGTTGACTAATGCACCCTATTTCTTCATGGATCTAATGAATAGAGTTTTCAATAAATATTTTGATGACTTTTTAGTGGTATTTATTGATGATATCGTTGTATACTCTAAAAGCTATGAAGATCATGAAAATCACTTGTGAATTTTTCTAAAGACTTTTATAAGAAATGAATTATATGAGAAATTTAAAAATTGTGAATTCTGGCTTCAAGAGATTTCTTTTATTGTCCATATTTTCTATAAGGATGGAATCTTTTTTGATACTTCAAAGACCAAGGAAATCTAAGAATGGCCAGCACCAATGAGTATAACTGAGGTACGCAGTTTTATTGGTTTAGTAGGTTATTATCGACATTTCATCCAGAATTTTGCCCAGTTGGCTAACCCATTAACAAATATCATGTGTAAAAGGGTTAAATTTTTTTTGACAAAAGTGTGTGAAGAATGTTTTGAAGAACTGAAGAAAATATTTTTCAATGCTCCTATCTTGACTCTACCATTAGGGAATGATGGGTTTTTATTTGTAGTGATGCTTTAAAAGAAAGGACTTGGGTGTGTCCTTATGTAGAATGATAGAGTTATTTTCTATGCATCATGGAAGCTAAAAATTCAAGAGAAAAACTATCCTACTCATGATCTATTGTTAGTAGTTGTAATCATTGCTTTGAAGATATAGAGACATTATCCCTATGGTGAAAAATTTGAGATATATACCGATCACAAGAGTTTGAGGTATATTTTCTCACACAAAGAACTCAACATGAGGAAAAGGTTATGGATTAAAATACTCAAGGATTATGATTACACAATAAACTACCACCCGGGGAAAGAAAATAAGGTGGCAGATGATTTGAGCAGAAAGGGCCATGGAGTTTTGAACAAGATGAAAGTTGAATGGGATCCTATTTTCATAGATCTAGTGAAAATTGATATGGGAATATACATGGAAGGTGAAACTTCAACTATATTATAAATGGTTGCCAAACCATATTTACTAGAAAGGAAAAATAGTTCTCAAACTGATGATAAATAATTTCAAAATAAAATTAAGGCTGTGAACGATGGGAGATTGAGTGACTTTATATATGAAGATGGAATTTTGAAATTTGGGAAGAGACTTTGTGTTCCTAACATATCTGATCTGAAAAGGGAATTTCTAGATTATGCTCATAGCTCCAATTTCTCTATACGCTCTGGTAGCCCCAAGATGTATAGAGATTTGAAGGAACATTTTTGGTGGGACAACATGAAGAGGGAGATTTCTGATTTTGTGTCAAGATGTATGGTTTTTCAATAAGTGAAAGCTGTAAGGAAACAGCTAGGAGGATTCAAGACACCTCCTCCCATGAAGTCTTATAACTTTATTAATATATAGTCTTACTAGATGTTCAAGTGGTAAATCTTCTCTGGATACTAAACTTCATGGAGTACCCATATCGATTGTTTCTGATCGTGATCCCTATTTTACATCAAGATTCTAGAAAAGTTTTTAAAAGTCCATGGATACTGAACTTCAATTGAGCACTAACTACCACCCTCAAACTGATGGACAATCAAAACGGACTATTCAAACCTTAGAATACATGTTTAGATCTTTCTCACTTGAATTTCAAGGTATGTGGGATCAATATTTACCTCTGGTAGAATTTTCCTATAACAATAGCTTCCATTCAAGTATTCATATGGCACCATATGAAGCATTATACGGAAAGAGATGTCACACACCAACTTTTTAGTATGATGTTGGTGAAAGAAAACTCGTAGGACCAGAACTTGTTGAGGAAACAATGGAAAAGTTGAAGGTTATCCAAACCCACATCAAAGCAGCCCAAAGTAGTAAAAATAGCTATGCCGATAACCAAAGGAAGGATTTGTAATTTCAAGTAGGAGACCATGTTTTCTTGAAGGTATCTTCATGGAAGGGTGTTATACATTTCGGTAAGAAGGGTAAATTGAGTCCTAGGTACATAGGACCTTTCGAAATTCTAGAATGAATTGGAGTTGTATCTTATCGTTTGGGAATGCCTCCAAGTCTCTCCAAATTTCACGATTTATTCCATGTCTCACTGTTGACAAAATACATGCCTGACCCAATGCATGTACTCACCTATGAGGAAATTGAATTGGACCCTGATATGTCATATTGTGAAGAGCATGTCAAAATTATTGATACCAGAGAACAAGTGTTGAGAAACTGGATAACTTGTCTCGTAAAAGTTTTATGGAGAAACCATAAGATGGAAGAGGCAACGTGGGAACCTGAGGAACTTATGATGAAGAACCACCCGAATATTTCTATGCAGAAAAATTCTAGAAATTTAAAGGATTAAATTATTTTAACGAGGGGAGAATGTAACACCCCAAGCTTCCACGGTATGTTTCCATTTGAATAAAACAATACATTGTGTTGTACACAACTTCGAGTTCAAACACACCACAACCAATCAAACTAGCCGTTATGAATAGTAATACCCACTTTTCGAAATTTTATAAATTTTACCTTTCAAAATGGACTTAATTTTTGGATGCAGAATGTGGAAATTATTTTAGGGTTAATTTTTGATATTTTTCTAAAACCTTTCAATTTTTCATGAATACTGAAAAACACTAAGTTATTGTTTAAAACCGAAATTTTATTTAAATAATTATTTATTTTATTTAAATTTATTTTAGGACAAAATAGATGCATAATATCTATATAAGTTCAATGTAATTCATTAGAGTCGTTTTATAATGAGTTTAGATATATATAAATTTTATTGAACTTTTTACCGTCTTTTACCCACCTCCTAAGAGAATTTGTAGTTTTGTATAAAACTTAATTTTACCGCTTCTGTGAGTTGAATTTCAAAAATCCAAGAGACACAGTTAATATCAATAATTAAAATTTGTTTCAATAATATGAAAATAATTTTTGGTAAATAGTAACTTTTTACTTTTATTTACCACGGTTAAAAGTAAATAGGGTAATTTTGGGTAAAAATGATATCATAATTACCCTAAAACATGTCAAAATTCTATTGGATAAGTGAAATTCGACCAAAAATAACCTTAGGAATAAAATATGAACCTTTAGCTTCACTTGTATTAGATTAGGACATTTATTATTATTTTATTTAAAGAAGAGTTAAAAGAGTTAAAATCAAAGTTTAATAAATAAACCATTTTTAATATAGGGTTATACATAAGATAAATTCGACTATAAATATTAAATATAAAGCTAAAAATATTTCATACATAATGGTATTTTATTTATAATTTTTATACATTAAATAATAAAATTTATTTATGACACAATGATGATGCAGTAATTACCTTATTAATAAAAGATTAAAATAATTGGTATTATAAATATCCAAATAAATCTAATTTTATACTTTTAATGAATTCCAATAATTTTATAGGTTAATATGACATTTTAGGTTTGATTAAATGAATTTTTTTCGAAGTAATAACGTTGTACCAAATAGTGTCAAAATTGACAGAAAAGAGTTTTTAAAACAAATATTATATTATTAATTGGTATTCTATTCCTAAAAATCTAAGGTTCTACCAAAGGTCTTAGATAATATTATATATTTTATTAATGAACCACTTTTGGTTCTCTTGGAAGTTTATAGTAGGTTTATTAACTATATAATATAAAAATACAAAGAGACATGGTAAATGTCACACTATTTAACTAAGAGTTAAATCTAAAAGATAAGGTTAATATGATGATCTAGACCTGTCTAAAACCTATTGGTTGAGAGGTTTTCAACCCATCCCCATCTTATCCTTTAAATAATTCATTTTTTAGCCATTATAAACCAACAATTATTTTATTATAATATAATATTTCAAGATTTTCCTAAAGTGACTCTCACCTCTCTTATAAAAGGGAACTTCCCCTTCTCTCAAATTCACACCATCAAAGTCATTTGGCCCAGCCAAAACCAGCCCAAATATCCTCTAAAATTTTCTCCCTTCATCCTAGAGTCCTTCTGTTAGTCATAAAGCCAACCTAAAGATCTCTTTTGATCAAATCCAAAGTAAGAACCCGAATAAGAGGTAAATATTTCATCACCTGTTTCAAGTTATTTTCTTCTTCCACTTCCTCTTTCTTTATTTTTTTCATTATAAAATAAGAAACCCAGTATCTTATATATACTATGATGTTATTATAAAAATGGTACAACCATATTCATTATTCTATCCATCCAATAAATGAAAAAGTCGTCATACGTGTGTATGTACGGATTACCGTCTCCACGCCATGGTGTAGTTTGTTATTCAAACATCATTTGGATGTGTATAATAATAAGTATAAATGATTTAAATAATAAATATAACATGATAATTATTCTGTATATATGATATACCATCCAATTATATATTATTCTAATATCAAAAGAATGATATTGTCGCTCGTGCGTACGTGCGGATTACCATCTCCACGAACTCGATGAGATTCATTCCCCATCGTATCCATTTAAGACTAATTTTCATTTGACGATTAAAAATAAATTTTTAAAGACTTAATATCATTATGAATATGAATAATATACATCCTATCTATAACAAACATTACTTACATAACAAATCATATAAAGGAAACTGAATTAGTTAACACCTGAAACGATGATACGACTGAAATATCATTAAAAAAACAATATTAGAAGAAATGTCTCCATCTTTGGCTCCTAAGTCTCGATCAATCCATGTGTCGCCGCCACTATACACCTCTCTACCGTTCCGATCAAGGGCCTCTCCTCCATGCTCTTTCAAAAATTCCCTTTATGTGTTGACGTCTTCATCCATTTCTATGGGGGTGCCGCCAATCTCTGGGGTGTTGCGAGTTCCTCCTATCTGTGTTCAACATAAACTGGCTGGTCTTGTTGATGGCCTTACAGTAGTGTATCTCTTGGATCTAGAATTTAATGAGGTGGATGAGTTCCACAAGCTCTCTTTGGTGGCTAGGTTTGGGTGTAGTAAGCCCTCTCCCAGCATCTTCATATCCTTTGTGGACACCTGGGGCCTTCGCCAGCCGGTTGCGGTTTCTGATCTCTCCAGGTTTTCTTTTTTCCTGCATTTCTCTAACCTATATGACTTTGAGGGGACTTGGGTGAGTTCGAGTCGCTACTATGGTGCCTGGAGGTTTTCCCTATCCTGCTGTTCTTGGGATCATCATTTTGGTAAAGAATCATCCTCAACAGCGGTATGGGTCAAGTTACCCGGGCTTCCGCTCCCACTTCAGAACCCTTCAATCCTGAAGTCGATTGGTGATTCACTAGGTTTTTTTGTGTGCTCTGAGATGGTTACTGAGATTTTGATATTAGAAGATAGCCCAAAAATTTGCGTGGAAATGGACCTGGCTGTTAGGTTTCCGCCGCGGATTTTGGTTCGCTCGGGGTATGGCTTCCACTGGTGGCAATGGCTCTTGAAACTATCCCCCCCCCCAGGTTCTGTACCACCTACAACCTCTAAGGGAATTCTATAGAGGTTTTCCAGAGGAGGGCTGCCAAAGATCTTAGGGCGGCTTTAGGTTCGTCGGTGGTAGAAGTGGACAGGGCTGTTCATTCGTGGGTGTCAAGGTTGCAGGTGACCGTTGAAGATGTGGGATCTTCTCCACTCATGCCTAGCCCTGACCTTATTAACCTTGATGTGACATCGGGTCCAGATTTTCCTCTTTTTTAGGGTGTAGGTCCATGCAGTGCAGAGGCTCCCAACAATAGTCTCTCCGAGCTATCCCTTTCAGTGACGTTGGATCTACTACCTCCTCCGCTGATTTCGTGGGATCATCATGAAGTGATCACCTGTCTTCTTCATCCACCCATGAAGGTGATGTAATCTTCTTCGTCCTCATTCAAGATCTCTTCTTAGCTTTCACCTGAGTTCCTGCATCACTCCCTTTGCTTTAGCTCCGGTGGGGGTTTGGCTCTCACAGGGATTTTGCATAATGGAAAGTCCCCTGAGGGGGTGACGAAGGGGTTTAGGGTTCTCCGAGGGTCTCCGCAAAGCTCTTTTCTGGTCTCCTTGGTCCAAGAAGAGTAGGATGTACACTCTCTTCCATCATCTTCTAGCAATGGGTCACCAATCTGTGGTGAACTGGCAGGGCCTTTCCTGGTTAAAAATTTCTCCACGATGATAAGAGGCAGGTCAGTGGAGGTCTATGGTCCGATCACTCGCTCTAAATCCAAGGAGGTTGAGAGGTTTTCTCCCCTTTCCAATGTAGGTATTATTGGCCAGAAGGCCGGTCTAACTCTCTTGTAATGTGTTCTATGATCATTTCGAATTCCAGGGGAATGGGGGTGAATTCAAAACGCGCTTTCAATGCTTATGAGGTTAGGAAGCATAATGTTTCTTTGGTTTCCATCCTAGAGCCAAAGCAGAATCAAAATAAACTTGCTCCTTTTGCCATGAGTCTGGGTATTATGGGGTATATGCATGGATACCTAGAAAATTCTTGCATCTGAATATGCTGTAAGAGCATCCTCCAAGTGGAACTGGTTAACCATATGGAGCAGTGTTTAAACACCAGGATCTTGGTGGGAAGTTTGATGCTCCTATTCTCTTTTGTCTATGCTAGTTGTGACGCCTCTTGTAGGACCACTTTGTGGGATTTTTTGGCCTCATTCCAAGAAGGAGGGTTACCATGGTTTTTGGGATGGGACTTCAACACCATTGTGGATATATGAGAGAAACGGGGCAGGTCGAGTATTTTCAATAGTGGAATGTAGGTGTTTCAGAATTTTCTAGGGTCGAAGGGACTTATGGATATAAGATATGCGGGTAATAAATACAGGTGGTGTAATAACCGCAGAGGGGCCAACCACATATGGTGTCTCCTAGAAAGATGCTTGTCTAACCTCCATAGCTTGGACTCCTATGGATAGGATTTGGTCACTCATCTGGTTTGATCTCTCTCTGATCATGCGCCCCTTCTTGTGAATCTCAAGCAGGATTCGAATAGGAGTGGTTCCTTCTTCTACTTTCTCACTTGTCATAGAATGGAGGGCTTCATGGAGATGGTGAGACATTCTTGGAGCCGACCATAGGAGGGGAGGTATTGGGTGGGCCTTTCCAATTTCTTAAGGTTATTAGAGAATTACATCCAGCAATGGCTGGTTATCATACCCAATGATAACTCTGGCGTGGAAAGGTTGAAGGATGAAATTGAGGTTATCGAGGGGGACCTTCAAATCCGATGGGATGAGAACATATTCATTTTGTTATGTGATAAGAGAGAACTGCTGGCAGGGAAACTGGTCGAGCTAGAAGAAATCTATAAACAAAGGTCTCATGTGATATGGCTTAAGGAGGGTGACTGAAACAATGCATTTTTTCAGTTTTTCATGAAGGAGAAGAAATCTAAAAAAATCAACATTAACGTGGGTAACATTTCCTATACGTGAGATGTGAATTTTGTGGGTAAGATGGATCTTGAACACTTTGAGGGGTTGCTGGAAGGGTCACCAAGAAAAAGATATGTTTCTTCTGGTTTGGCTGAGCACGAAGGCAGTTTTATGGGATCCATACCACACCTGATTCACAGCTCTGATAACAGCCACCCGGATTCTTTACTCGATGAGGAGGAGATCAGTAATACCATCTCCATGATGTCCCTAGATAGTGCACTGGGACCGGATGATTTCCCAGGGGCCTTCTACTCGGCGTCTTGGGAGATTGTGGGTGGGCATGTGGTGGAATCAGTCAGAGACTTCTTTCGGGGAGGGCAGCTAGCTCGGTGTGTTAGTGCTTCTCGTGTGGTTTTGATTCCGAAGGTTAAGGACCCATCCCTACTCACCCATTACAGACCCATATGTTGGTGTAACGTTTCCTACAAAATTATTGTTAATCTGATTTCAAGGAGACTGAACAGCATTATTCCTAAGTATGTTTCTAGAGAGCAGCATGGGTTCGTTAAAGGAAGGAGCATTCAAGGGGCGATTGCGATCACGAGTGAGATGGTGCAGGATATCAATAGGAATGTTTTGGGGTCCAACATCATCATCCAAGTTGACATGGATTAATCCTACGACAAAATTGAATGGAGCTTCATCCTTAGGGTCATGAGGAATTTTGGATTTGATGAATGGTTTTGTGACCTTTGCTTCTGGTGTTTCTCTTCCCCATGGATTTCCATCTCGCTAATGGGGATAAGCTTTGGTTTCTTTAAAAGTGTCTGGGGAGTTCTCCAAGGGGACCCTCTATCTACCTCTTTATTTATTCTGGCTCAAGATTCCCTCTCAAGTAATATTCACGGTAGAATAGGGGATGGGAAAATATTACCATATTCCAATCGGAGTGGATGAACTATGGTGTCCCATATTATGTTTGCAGATGATATTCTGTTATTTTCTAATGGGAGGAAATGATCTCTATAAGGTTTCTGGGAGGTCATGTGCACCAATGGGAACATGAGTGGCATAGGATTAATTCAAGGAAGAGTCTGGTCTTTATCTCAAAGAAGTGTTTTGGCCAGTGCTATAGGGATATTCAAGGGATCTTGGGAATTCAACAGGGACATTTCCCTATGACATACCTTGGTACCCCTCTTTATTTCAGTCGCATCAAGAAGATATTCTTTGAAAACATCATCAACAGGATGCTGGGAAGAATTCTTGACTGGAAGAATAAATTTATATCCTTCGATGGGCAAGTTACTCTTATTAACAGCATTCTTACTACCATACCCATGCAAATTTTGTCTACCATTTCTCCTCCACAAGGTTCGATTGACAGGATGGAGAAAGGTTTTACGTCTTTCCGTGCGTGCTATGGGAACTTTTGGGAAGGGGGAGTTCAACTTGGAGTTCATCCATCCAAGCTGGCCTGATCTCTTTTCCCTATGTTGGATGAGTTGCAGGATTCCTGTAGGTGGATTGTCGGGAGGGGCGAAATCAACTTCTAGAATGTTAAATGGATGGCATAGATCCTCTTCTTTTTGTGGTTCCTGGCACCGAGTATCTCCTCTAGGGAGTCAAGTGAGCACCAGGATACAATCAGGCTTCTTCTCTCCCCAGATCAGTGGGAGATGTTTGAGTCGATCTCCCTTAATGATGATCATGATAGATGCTGCTACACTAGGTCAAGCTCAGGTGATTTCTCCTCCAGTGATTTCAGGAGCATTCATCATGTAGCGGTGAATATCAACCAGTGGGGGGCCCGACATTGGTTCAAGGAGCTTCCCACGAAAATGAACTTTCTGCTTTTGAATCTGAGAAACTAGGCCCTTCCAACTGATGAGAATGTCTAGAGAAGGTGGGTTACTTTTTCCACCCAGTTCTACTGCTGTAATACCCCTAGGACTGAGTTTATAGCACACCTGTTCTTCTAGAGTGAGTGGGATCTCTTCCTATAGTCCCCTTTCAAACAATGGCTTCTTCTTTCCCAGGGGCACTTCTCCATGTAGGCCATCATTGAGGCTTGGTTTCATGGTGCAGAGAACGGCAGGGAGTCCAAGGTGTCGTTGGTTATCCTCACCTCCATATGTTGGACACTCTGGGATGCACACAATCAGGTTCGAATGGGGCACACCCGATCCCGGAGCTATCTCATTTTGAAAGTTAGATCTCTACTAGCTGAGTTGGGGGGGGCTCCTTAAGGGGGAATGTTACCCGTTTTCTCCTTCCATGGTGATGAGTTGAACCATTACAGCCCAACGGATTAGAAGATGGTGGATTGGGTGGTCACCTCCTTCAAATGGTCTAAATCTTAACATGGATGGATCCTTTATGAACAGACATAGGAGAGGTGGGTGCTTCTCAAGGATTCAAGGTGGTTTTAGTGCATTTTATTTCCTTGTTTTCTTGTTGGGTGCATAAGATAGGGCCCTTGATACGGGTCTCAAGTTGTGTAGACGATTGGATATTCATGCAATGGAGATTGAGTCCGACTCGGAGGTTCTGGTTAGAATCCTACAGTGGAAATGTATCGCTCCATGGGATTTGGTTTACATCACCATAAGCTGCTCCTTGGATACCAATGGCGGACAGATGGTGAGGCCCATTTGGCGTCATGCTAACTTCTCAGCGGATGCTCTTGCATGGGTGGGTAATCTAGAAGACCCTCTTATCCTCTATGATAGTACTAGCTCACTTCCTTTTGAATGTAAAATTGTTGTCTAAGGGGATGCCCATGGTCTTCAACACTTCATACCACCATGAGAAGACTTTGTTGCTGACGAGTTTTTACACTTATTTTTAATAAAAATTCAATTTTTAGTCAAGCAATATTAGAAGATCACATATGATGTCATATTTATGTATATAGTTCTTGTATAATTTAATAATAATGATTTAACTATTATATAGGAGGTTAGCGTACCCTTGACCAAGGAAAAGTACAAGGTAAGGGTTAATTTCACAATCTCTTTATTATCCAAGGTTGTTTTTATGTAAGTATCTACTGTAACATATTTATTATCCATGTCAATGTTTCATAAAAGAGTTTTCAAAGGGATTTTATTAAGGGACTTTTTTACTAAAACATTATTTTAAATGTTTTAAATATTTATTCTTCTAAATCATACTCATTAATGTCCATGTTTTCAAAATGATTTTTAAGGATTTATTTATATGGACATGAATGTTTTTAAAATGTTAATTCCTTTCAAAAGTTTCAAAGTGGTATAGGACACTTTGACTCAAAAATGTCTTTAAATGTCTTCATTTCTAAATTGTGTGACTTTTAAATGTTTTTATTAAAAAAATATATTTCTCTCAATGAGTTTTACAAATCATTTTCATCTATGTCAACATCCTTTGATGGATTTTAAGCTTATTTGAAGTTTATTTATTATGATACAAAACTTTTATATTTTATTGAAGGTTTTGTGATATGTCTGACTATGGATGTGTTATTTTTACACCATTCATGGTTTACGGATAAAGTATTGACATTTCATATTCTAGTTTTAATACGAATTTTTATGTTATGTTTAAACATTTTCATATAAGGAATGAATTGGATTTAGTAAGTGATGGGTGGAGCCCGCTATAGCTCCTCAATACATCGGTAGGTCTCAGGAGACAAACTAGTCCCTTGGCACAAGGCCTTGACAAAATCTAATTTGTAGTCTTGGAAGAAGGCCTTGACTATGTGGTTATGAAGTCTGGCATTATGCATTCCATCATTATGAAAGTGGTTGTTTATATTGAATGTGATTATTCAACTAGTAGAATATCCATGTGAATAAGTAAATGGCATTATTTGATTTTATCTTTTCCATGTTACGCTAAAGTTCAAGTTTAAAAGTCTTCTGTTTAAGTCTTATACATTTCCTTAAATGTTTATACTTATTTATAAAAGCTTTCTCTATATTGTTATCCTTACTGAGCATCTGAGCTCACCCCTTTCTATGTTTTATTTTTCCAAGTATGCGAAGAAGTATAGTATGACTAACCCATAGGAATAGTCTAAGGGATACGAGTGTGGCCTATGAAGACTATTTTGTTGTATTTTTTCATTTTATATTGTAATTTAAAACTTATGGATGTATCTAGTATTTCCAAGGATACTAAACTAATAGGTCTTTTGAGACATGATATTTTGGGATCAGGACAATGTTATGTAATAATGCACCGACTCTGAGTAACTAGGGTCGCGGCGTTACACAAAAGGTATGTACCCACCTCTAAACTTACTATCACAGAAAGGACATAAATCCCCTTGAAAACTCTTTCAAAAGATCCCTTGAAACTAAAAAATGAAAAAAAAAACAAATAGTCTAACACCATCACATCAACAAA